>JASAOG010000061.1:0-2800000 GCA_030265305.1 Biomphalaria pfeifferi | reverse complement strand
TGCTTTGCTGGGTCATCCACCAATTGTATATTTGGTATGTTTCATTCTTATCCCACATAGAGAATAATATTTTTTTTTATTTAACACAACCTTCTACCTCAACTAATTGCAAGACATGTAATAGTTAATGGTGATAGGGTTAGGTGGTAGATCAAGTTTATGCCACACTATACTTGTGTTACTTGACTTATCTTTATTATGTTATTTTGTTGATGCGCTTGTTGGCTAAAAGGATGAACCAACAACTGGTATGGATGCTGCTACTAGAAGGTTGGCTTGGAAATGTATTGAAAAAGCTACAAGAAATGGACAGTCAGTTATACTGACATCTCATAGGTGAGATATCTGTATTATTACTACTTTGAATATTAAGCAAGCGACTTTTTTTCTCTTTCCAAAATACATAATGATGTTATCTAATATCTGTATAAGCCACTAGGTTACCTATCCTGATTCAGAGAGTGTTGTGTTTTCTAAGTGCCTAAATGCAGCATGGAAAACTTCTCCCAGATACCTCCTCCGCCACATGTACACAAAAGATATTAGACCAGAGTGCACTGAACATTCTAATAGCATAAAAGATATACATAATTAATTATTTAAAAAATATTTTTTCATGTGTACCCCCGTACTTCACCAGCATGGATGAATGTGACACTTTGTGTTCAACTCTAGCCATCATGGTGGATGGTGAGATCAAATGTATAGGAAGTCCACAGCATTTAAAACATAAGTGAGTTTATCTTCTATTTTTTATATTCAAATATTGGGGGAAAAAAGCTACAACTCTTGATAGATAATATGATAATAGAGATATCTTATTATAATATTTCATTAAATGTTTTTATTAGGAGAATATTAAAATCTAAATGTTTTTGTTGTTTTTTTACCAAATTTAGGTTTGGTGATGGATATATTGTGACTATTCACAAAGGCAATAAACTATTAACAGATATATGTCATGACTTTGTAAACAGATTTACAGGCTCAGAAGTTACAGTAAGTTTGAAAAGATACAATGCATAAAGTGTTCTGTGAGCAAAATCTAGTGTCTTATACTAGGGATATTATAAAACTTGTTTTCATAAAGACTATATTTATTTAAAAAGTTCTTTAAGTAACTAATGTTATTATATCTCTGATGCTCTAGAAACAAATTTAGAAATTTAAAGAGAGAATTTTGACAGCCTCACCTGCCAACTAATATATTCTTGTATTTCCATAAAGATAAAATAAAACAAAGTATTTGTTTCAATCCAGGGCAAACATCATAGCTGTGTCAAACTTCAAGTTCCTTTTACCTCCTTTTCTCTTGCTAATATTTTGACATATTTACAAGCTGCACAAGAAGTTCAAAGTATCAGCTTCTATTCTGTAACTCAGACAACATTAGACTCAGTAAGTAGTTCTCATTCCTCCCATAGCGTCTTCTTTTCCTCAAATCCTATTACTTACTTTATTGTTAGTTTAATTGTTAATTGAATAGCAAGAAATATATTTGATGTTTTCTTTATTTCTGTTGTTAGAAAAAAGGAATTATTCATAAATTTGTTTTTCATATCTCTCTTTCACAGGTTTTTATTAAATTTGCACATGAACAATCAACTGGCTTTGCAAATAACATTTCTGACAATTATGAAGTCTCCAAATCATCCAGTCAACCTTCATCATCAGACTCTGGCTCCACATTTTCTAAGGAAGTCTCCACATCAGTGTCCAATAGTGATTTGGAAAATTTGTCTGGCTTTAAAAATCCAGCATTTCTTGGACATATTAGCACTAAGGTAGAATCGTCACCAGCTGATACTAACAGTAGGAGACGATATGTTAGCATTATCCCTATTAAACCTCAGAAGTAGAATCTAGCATCACTAGTAAAATCTTTCCTCTTCTGCTGTACCTGAGATTATAATAACTGGATATTGTGAATAAAAAAAGAGAGAGAGAGAATGAAAACACCAATACTTTAATTGTTTTAAAGCTTATGTAAATCTCCATTTTTTATGTGAAGAATATCAAACTTGTATATCAATGCTCATTTTGTTGTGGCTTTTAGTCTTTGTTCAGAATAGTATGTTATTTTTAATTGGAGCTTATAAATTGATATTGCCTTATCTTTTGTAAGATTGTTGTAAATAATTGTTTAATTATTTATTAATATTTAACAAATTAATAATGTTCATAGAAACTTTTAAAATCAACTAAATTTGGTCACTTTCCAGTATCATTTTTCAAAAATGATTTAAAATTCTGAGTTTACTCTATAGTAATGGTGGCTTCTTCTAAGATTTTAAGGTAGTTGTCACTTACCTTCATAACTTCTGGGGAAGGCAGGGATTGGCAATCATTGAGTATCTTTCCACTACAAACTTTTTATGTATCACATGTTTTTCTTTGTAAGCAGCATAATGATGATAAATGAATGTTATATTATTATTTTAGTGATATTTGAATCTTTTTTTAATATGGTAAGACTAGATCAATAAATTTGATATCTACTGGTTAATGACTAGTTTGAATGCCAATTGGTCCATTGTTATATAACAAAATAGACTGCTGGTGAACAATGGCTTTCTCAGCACAAGATGTGAAAGAATATATGCATGTCACAACTAGGTTTGCATAATCATGTGAAACACTGCACTCATCCTTAATCTTCAGAATCGAAAACAATTGCCATTTTAAAAGATATATATATATTTATTTTTTTTATTTATTTATTTTGTTAACCAAACCAAATACAACAAAAATTATTTTTAATGTTTCAATTTTATAATGAAATGATCTGTAGTAATTTTTTTGACTGAAGAAGGCCATACATAATAGATCATGTTTTTTTAAGTTTTTAACATGCTTGTGAAATAATTTCATATTTTTTACAGTCATGTATAAAATATTAATATATTTTTTGTAAATCTGATGTGTTTTTTTGTCTCTCTACTTGTTATACTATTTTGAAGGCTGTAATTATTGTTGTATATTACCTTGATTTATCTTTTTTTACATCAAAATTTATTAAAACTTGAAATATTTTGAATTTCATTATATATAACTGTTTGAAACTATTGTTCCTAGATGTTTAGTGTTTAGCATCATATAGTATTGGATACAATTAATTTTTTTTAATATTAAATATTCTTGAAACTATTTTCTCGCTTTAAATGTATCATGTTAGAATATAAAATTTGATTTGATCTTTAAAAAATGATCTAATAAATAGAAAATATTGTTGTAAATCTAAGGCAGGCAACTCAACAAAGTTCTACAGTAAATAAATAAGTGTTTTTATTTACCAGGACAAACACATAACAGCCTTATGCATTCCAAGAGTCTTGCTACTAATTATACCAGTCCTTTCACCAACAACCTGAATACGGGCCAATGACGGCCTTCCCCGCTTCGCTCCAGGTCCCCACTACAGTCTTCAGGCAGCTTTAAAGACAGCTCCTTAGATTCCAACAATTCAGACTCTTCACAATTCTTTCCTCTATCCTAGCGCTTTCCTGTTCTGGTTCAATAGTGCGCTGTACTGATGCAAGGCAGGGTTACAACAATATATATTATGTCAAATAAAAAGTACTTATTGATTTCCTCATCACTTAAGCATGTTTTTTTTATTAACTCTGACATTTTGTGATGAATTAGTAAAGTTGAAATTAATCTTGTAATGAATTGCAAAATTCTGTGAATAGAAATATAGGATATAATTGGTGTTAGAGTGGTCATAGAAAAGAGTGTAAGAAAAAAAACCTCAGGATTATTATTTATGTCTTGCTGTGTGGGAAAAGCTTCTTGAAAATAACTGAGAACTGTAACATTGCAGAAATGAGAAAAATGTGGCTCAACATTTGCATCAGCCAATAGTAATCTATGATTGTAGAGAGCTTACAGAACTTTGATTCACAAGCAATAATATTAAACTGACATTTTGAGCTGGATGGCAGGCTGCTCTCAGTCTTTGAACATGGTTAAGTGATCAACTAACATAATGTTTAGTTTTACATAATATATTTGCATGACTAATACAATTAGCATCTATGAATTTAAAATTTCAAGACTTTGTATCTAAACATTGACTAGGAGCTACATTTCTTAGTAAAGGCTAACTTACATGCGTTCTTTTCAATTAAAAGCTAATTTAGTTCAATAATTTGGTAGGCGCCTCAAAGATCACTTAGATTATTAAAGACATTGACTACTATATGCGTATGACCAATGTAGGATGTCTCGCTGCGGTTGTGCACAATGCACCTATTTCTATAGAAGTTAATAGCATTTGGCTTTCCAGACCTGTCGAAACGGAGTTCCAAAACTGTCTGGGACAGTTTTAAGGAAGGTGAGTCACGGCGTCCAGTTCATTTTCCACAACTGGGGGGCAGAGTCAAAGTTTAGCTTGAAAAATGAAAAGTAAATATTCTGTTAATAATCATATGATTCATATCCATATTTTCAATCAAGTAAGAGTGACGTTATTACCACAGTTTGAGAAATTAGGTCACGCCATTTTATCACCTAAGTTGGCAACAATTGATCCATGAGCTCTTGATAATCTGGCAAAGGAAAAAAACCACCAACACGATTTCTCCTATTCCAAACCTAAACCCTTTAAACTACATTAGAAGATCTTTGGCTCATTTTTACTGTGTGCCAATGTAAAACATGCTAACGTGCTATAACTTGTTGGCAAGGTACGTGTCATCTAAATTGAGGTGTTGCTTGGCTATTCTTATTTAAAAAAAAAAAAAAAACATCGTCAAATCCCGCACGCACAACATTACTATATTTAAATGAACTTTTTAAACAATGTTCAACAAAGACAGTTCGTGCCGAAACACAAACTAAAAATCGGCCAACGAAGTGGTCCACTCAAGCAGGTAAAAATGCAGGTTTCAATATTTTCAGCCTAACTATCAGAAACTTTGAACCACAAACTATCAACAATAACTAGTGCTGGATTTACTTACATACGCTGAAGCTTAGGGTTCCCGTTTGTTCGGGGGCTTCCAAAATAGTTACCGGGATATTTTCAATCATGTTAAAAAAAAAGCAAAGGAAAAAATAGTCCTACAAGGAGCCCCATTATAGTTTAGAGCCTTATCAAGTATAAATCCGGCCCTGACCACAAGCAGTGGCGTAGCAACATTGGCGCAAAACGGTTCGTTGCGCACGAACACGACCAATAGAGGACCATACCGGTTCTTGTAAGGGAAAAATGTCTTCATTGTAAAAATTTAAATGCTACATTATTTTCATTTTCAATCAGTTTATATTCATTGTTCTTAAATTATACTTTTAATACTTTTATAACAAAAAAAAATAACATTGATATCTTTTTTTTTTTTTTACATTAGTACGAAATCTATTAAAGGGCGGTAACAGATTAATTATCGTTAGTTCAGCGTTTCATTCAATTCTAACTGTTACATTTTAATAACAATAATAATAATAATGACACATTTTTAGACAGTGAAAGTGCTCTACTAAATAAATAAAAAAAAATTGTTTTGTGTTTAATGCGTTCTTTCTTAAATATTACGGTACGTATTGACTAGTTAAGATACATGAATTAATATTATGAGAAAACTTGGAACTAAAAAGTTTAATGACTGCCGACGGAGGCAATAGTCAAATAATTGATCTATCTGGGTGATATACATGAACAGCTTCTTGCGTTGATTAGCCCACATTGTGGTACATAGAAACAGTTTTAGGAAGTCAAACGCACCAATAGAAACATTTATATTTCTTGGAACCTTGGGCTTCAAAGGGAAATGGGGACAGATCCTTCCGAAAGAATCTCACTATCTTCGTTCGTCAACTACAGAGGACAATGGACAGCCCATTGATCGTCAAGTTTGGATAGTTCATGAACAATGTTAACGTGAACTCTTGTGTAAACCGTGAAATTTCGTTAGTGTCTTAAGCGTTGTTGGCAATGTCATCTCTTCAATACTGAATTTAAAAAAATAAATAAACTACAAAAAAAAACAACTTCTTCTTTGATTGGCAGTAATAAGTTTATACTATTGGACATATTAAAACGTATTAGAGAAATACTGCTGATCTGTCAATTGGTAAACGCACCAACAAAACCTTTTATCATTATGTTTCTCGGAACTTTTTCAGCTTCCATAGAAACTAAAGACAGTTGCTTTCAAAGCAATCTCAATTTCAAGGACTGCGTTCGTTTGGCGTGTGAGAACGTATCTAGGCCTAATACATGTGTACGTACTTCAGTGAACAATAGACACCCAAATGATCATCAAGTTGAACAATTTCTGAACAATGTTCCCTTTAATCGTTGCAAAAACATGGAACTTACTGTTTTGTCTTGTTTTGTTTTTTTCGGCAATGTAATCTACTGATTAAAAAAAAAATCACTACAATGAACCACAGAAGAAAAAAAGAAAAAAAAAAGATCTGTTTGCACATTATTATTATAGTTTGTCTCCTATGTCTGCAAAGCATCCACACAATCCTGATGCAGTCCCAGCTGCGATGGGCAGGTCACGTCTACAGAATGGAAGACCACCGCATCCCTAAACGACTCTTGTATGGCTAACTAAGCGAAGGAAAGCGCTCGCAAGGTGGTCAAAGAAAGCGCTTCAGGGACACACTCAAAGCTTCTCTGAAGGCGTTCAGCATAGATCCAGGCACCTGGGAGACAGAGGCACATGACAGAGCATCATGGCGTCGCGCTGTGAAAACCGGCGCACAGGTTGCTGAGGAAAAAAGAACAACGCTGGCAGAAGAAAAACGCCAGAAAAGAAAAGCAAGGCAAACGACACTAGCTCCAGCTGGAATAACCTGCCCAGTGTGCGGCCGAACAATCCGGGCTCACATAGGTCTCACCAGCCACATGAGGAGGCATAAATCCCCAGTGCAAAGCCCTCAGCCCCCTGGATGACAAAGTGGTCATCATCGAACCACGATGGACGAAATATATATATATAGATTGATGTAAACATTCTCTCTATCAGGGCAACTGCGCTGTTAGAAGTCCCTATGACTATGTTCTTGGTCCACCAGGAACATTAATGACAATTAATACAAGTTCCCATTATGACCAACAATACTCATTCACACTATACGAAGTCAGATTATTTGCAGACGATTGCATAATATATAGAACAATAAAAACAACACAAGACACAGATATTTTACAAAGAGAATTAGATGAATTACAGAAATGGGAATCAAATTGGAGCATGTCTTTCCACCCAGAAAAATGTCAGTTGCTAAGAGTAACAAAAAAACTAAAACAAATTAATTCCACTTATCTTATTCAGACTAAAAACGCAAAATACCTAGGTGTTATAATAAATGAAAAACTGTCATGGAATCCACATATTGATGAAACTATAAAAAAAAATCAAACAAAGCATTAGGATTTATTAAAAGAAATTTCTATAAATCAAACAAGAACATAAAACTAAAATGTTATTTAACCTTGGTTAGGCCAATAATAGAATATGCAACCTCCATTTGGGACCCCTCAACTCAAGAAAACATTAAGAAACTGGAACAGACACAAAATAGAGCAGTGAGATTCATAACAAATGAATATTCACATTTGACTAAAGTAACACCTATAGTAAAATCACTAAATTTAGAAAGCCTTCAGGACAGAAGACTCAAAAGTAAAGTAGCAATTATACATAAAACACTGAACCATAATCTTCAAATACAAAAACAAAATTTAATAAAATACTCTGAAAGACACAAAGATAAAAGCGCATTCCTCATCCCATATGCTAGGACAAATTTGTACAAATACTCCTTCTTCCCTAGTGCTATTAGGGCATGGAATAGGTTGCCTGAGCTAGCCAGGAAAACCAGTGACTTGGCGGAATTTAAGTCATTGGTTAATATACATGACTATGACAGCCATGCGTAGGATGTAATCATCTTTTTTTGAAGTAACGTCTGTATTATATAAGATAAGATAAGAAACAACTCTGTACATACGCCGTAAACTCTAAGCCATTATGTTTACACGTGACTCGTAATCGTAGCAAGTTACATGGTTGACTTGTCCTTTCAAACAAGCGAAATATTAAAAATCCTTTTAAAAAAAATGAAGATTATCTTTGGGGAAAAACTCCACACTTATATCTATATGTGTCAATATTGTAGAATTATTTCCCTTTTTTCGATATCAAAGAAAATAATTGATTACCGATAATTAATTGACTAATTTTTTTAATGAATATATGTTTTTTTTTTTTTAGGTATGCCAATAATAAATAATTGTTTAAAGTTTCAACTTGATCAGAGAATGATTGTGGGAGAAATAACTTGATCAGAGAATGGTTGTGGGAGAAATAACTTGATCAGAGAATGGTTGTGGTAGAAATAACTTGATCAGAGAATGGTTGTGGGAGAAATAACTTGAGCAGAGAATGGTTGTTGGAGAAATAAGTGTACAATTATTTAAGGGGGAAAAACGGCATATTGGGTCAAGAAGGTAGTAGACCTTACGTCACAACGGACGAATTTCTCAATATACCATCGTACTATGGACATCCTTTTCGTGAACTGTATAGACTAGCCACAAGACGTCACGAGGATGACCTTACGACTATCAGACCCATTACAAACTTTCATGCTCTACAACCTGGAATGTCTGTCACACTTCAGTATCAGCCGTCCACTCTTAAAATTTACTTTTTAATTTACCTCCAATCTTCTTACTAGGAGAAATAGTGCATTGAATACCCAAGGAGAATGAGTTTCTTAAACTCAGAAATACAGTGAAAACGCTTGCCGCTCCGGACACCGCTCGTGTAGCGTAAGGCGCTCCCAAAGACCCCCAG
Source organism: Biomphalaria pfeifferi (assembly GCA_030265305.1). NCBI lineage: Eukaryota > Metazoa > Mollusca > Gastropoda > Planorbidae > Biomphalaria > Biomphalaria pfeifferi. The sequence goes on along the minus strand of JASAOG010000061.1, from coordinate 2,791,184 downwards.
TTGAGGGGGCAACAAATGTACATTATTTAGTCTAGATTGGCATCACTAATAATATTTGTAAAATGTCTTACATGTTTCGGGTGTTTCTTCGGAGTTGAAGATAATCTACTTCCTAGCCTAAACCTCCCGCAGGACGACGGCGGATGGGAACGGCCAGGATTTGAACTTGGGTAAAATTTTAGCCACACGGTATAAAGTAATGCCATTCTAAAATTCTAAAAGGTTTTTAAAGTTTAAGAAAGTAAACAAGTTTAGATCATGTTAAGTCTCTTTCTGATTATAATAATCTAAAATGTCATTAACAACGATTTAAAAAAAAACAACAATCAACACTCATTTTACAGCTGTGTAACAATCAATGAATGTGGGTAATTAAATCACTGTTCAACAAAGAAAAAAAAATAGGGATAGTTTTTATTTAGAAATTTGGGGGAAAGTTGATGGGGTGGGGTGGGGGGGGGGGACGCCCGGAACTAGCCGCACCGGGTGACACCGACCCTTGTGACACCATTGTCAAGGGGAATCAAACATAGAAAATAGTGCTAGATGTATTATGAATTTTGTATCTAGAATCAAACATAGAAAATAGTGCTAGATGTATTATGACTTTTGTATCTAAAACATCTTATTGTACATTGTCGTCATCCTGTATTCCTTCTCATTAAGTCTTCTACAAAATATAGACTAGACGCTAGCATATGTTCAGGAATGGGGCATATTTTCAGGAATACCATTCCCTTAATTTCTGTTTTATGGATTACAAGGTGGCGACGCAGAGAAATCTTTAAAATTTAAAAATAATTAGTGCTTGTAGATTATGACTCTAAAATTATAAGTCTTGGAACTAATCATTGGGGCACAAAAATAAATTACTGGCGTCGCCAAAATCAATTAATTAAAGATGACTGGTGAGGAGGCACAGGAAGAGTCTGAAAGAGAAAACTCATTAGAATGGTGAAAAGACATTTGAGAGGAGCTTAGAGTGAAGATCTCATCTTATATATATGAACCATAAAACTCCCTTGTTAACTTTTTTTTTCTTGAAAATGTCCTACTTTAGCACGTGAATATTTCATTTGAAAATGGTAGGCCTACTCCTATATATTACATTTTTCGAAGATAAATAATATAAATAGTATTTAGCAATGGGAGATTAGTAACAACGAATAAGGTGGCCTATTATTTTTCTCTCCTTCTAGTCTAGGCAGTCTTGCCGAGAACAGCTGTAGTAGGCCTACAATTTTTAATGTGTTAGAAAAATGTAGGGAGGGGGGAGGTAGATGTTGAAAGGAACAGGTCATGTGTGAACGAAAATGAATACATTGTGTTTGATACTTCAGAGTTTTTTTTTTTTGGTTCAGTTGTATAAGATTGGAAAAACAGAGTCCAAATACTTGGCCATGGCGTTTTTACTGAATTAGAAACACAGTCAAAGAAATGGGATTATTTCATCAATTTTTGTTCCTCCTTTGGAAAAATGTTCTATTTCGTCAAAGATACCCGGTACGTTGTCTTTAATCTTTTTTAGACTTATGAAATAATTTATTCTTGTTAAATGTTAAATTATCGCAGATAAACACAAACCCATTTTTCTGTGTAAACAAAAGTGGAGTCCATTTCTATTCCTGAAAGATGTCAGGGTTTAACTAGGGAATGAATTTAAAGCATTTGCATAACCAATCGAATTCCCTACATACACAAATTATTGAAATAATGAAAAAAAAAAACTGTTGAAAATAGACTCCTTATCTTATCTTCTTATATAGGCCTATTACAGACGTTACTTCATGTGTCACCCTAGTCATCCATCTTAGTCAATGACTTGAAGTCTGCTAAGTCGTTGTTTTTCCTTGCTGATTCAGGCATCTCATTTCATTCTCCTTATGTCAAATTACTGATCAACTTGTGATCAAATGAAAAATTACATATATGAAAGATTGGTGATTACATACAACCTTAGCATCAAACTATCTAGCCAGTCACGCTCCTCAACACACACTTAATGTACAACTAGTTCAATATGAACGCAACTCAACACACACTTATATATGACCCACAACTTTGACATCATACTATCCAGCCAGTCACGCTCCTCAACACACATAAGTATGGCCCACCACTTTGACATCATACTATCTAGCCAGTCACGCTCCTTAACATACATAAGTATGGCCCACCACTTTGACATCATACTATCTAGCCAGTCACACTCCTCAACACACATAAGTATGGCCTACCACTTTGGCATCAAAATATCTAGCCAGTCAAGCTCCTCAACACACATAAGTATGGCCTACCACTTTGACATCAAACTATCTAGCCAGTCAAGCTCCTCGACACACTTATGTATGGCCCACCACTTTGACATCAAACTATCTAGCCAATCACGCTCTTCAACACACACTTAAGTATAGCCCACCACTTTGACATCATACTATCTAGCCAGTCAAGCTCCTCGACACACTTATGTATGGCCCACCACTTTGACATCATACTAACTAGCCAGTCACGCTTCTCAACACACATAAGTATAGCCCACCACTTTGACATCATACTATCTAGCCAGTCAAGCTCCTCGACACACTTATGTATGGCCCACCACTTTGACATCATACTATCCAGCCAGTCACGCTCCTCAACACACACTTAAGTATGGCCCACCACTTTGACATCATACTATCTAGCCAGTCACGCTCCTCAACACACACTTAAGTATGGCCCACCACTTTGACATCAAACTATCTAGCCAGTCACGCTTCTCAACACACTTAAGTATGGCCCACCACTTTGACATCAAACTATCTAGCCAGTCACGCTCCTCAACACACACTTAAGTATGACCCACCACTTTGACATCATACTATCCAGCCAGTCACGCTCCTCAACACACATAAGTATGGCCCACCACTTTGACATCATACTATCTAGCCAGTCACGCTCCTTAACACACATAAGTATGGCCCACCACTTTGACATCATACTATCTAGCCAGTCACACTCCTCAACACACATAAGTATGGCCTACCACTTTGGCATCAAAATATCTAGCCAGTCACGCTCCTCAACACACATAAGTATGACCCACCACTTTGACATCATACTATCTAGCCAGTCACGCTCCTCAACACACATAAGTATGGCCCACCACTTTGACATCATACTATCTAGCCAGTCAAGCTCCTCGACACACTTATGTATGGTCCACCACTTTGACATCATACTATCTAGCCAATCACGCTCTTCAACACACACTTAAGTATAGCCCACCACTTTGACATCATACTATCTAGCCAGTCAAGCTCCTCGACACACTTATGTATGGCCCACCACTTTGACATCATACTAACTAGCCAGTCACGCTTCTCAACACACATAAGTATAGCCCACCACTTTGACATCATACTATCTAGCCAGTCAAGCTCCTCGACACACTTATGTATGGCCCACCACTTTGACATCATACTATCCAGCCAGTCACGCTCCTCAACACACACTTAAGTATGGCCCACCACTTTGACATCATACTATCTAGCCAGTCACGCTTCTCAACACACTTAAGTATGGCCCACCACTTTGACATCAAACTATCTAGCCAGTCACGCTCCTCAACACACACTTAAGTATGACCCACCACTTTGACATCATACTATCCAGCCAGTCACGCTCCTCAACACACATAAGTATGGCCCACCACTTTGACATCATACTATCTAGCCAGTCACGCTCCTCAACACACATAAGTATGGCCCACCACTTTGACATCATACTATCTAGCCAGTCACACTCCTCAACACACATAAGTATGGCCTACCACTTTGGCATCAAAATATCTAGCCAGTCACGCTCCTCAACACACATAAGTATGACCCACCACTTTGACATCATACTATCCAGCCAGTCACGCTCCTCAACACACACTTAAGTATGGCCCACCACTTTGACATCATACTATCTAGCCAGTCACGCTCCTCAACACACACTTAAGTATGGCCCACCACTTTGACATCAAACTATCTAGCCAGTCACGCTCCTCAACACACTTATGTATGGCCCACCACTTTGACATCAAACTATCTAGCCAGTCACGCTCCTCAACACACTTATGTATAGCCCACCACTTTGACATCATACTATCTAGCCAGTCACGCTCCTCAACACACATAAGTATGGCCTACCACTTTGACATCAAACTATCTAGCCAGTCAAGCTTCTCGACACACTTAAGTATGGCCCACCACTTTGACATCATACTATCTAGCCAGTCACGCTCCTCAACACACATAAGTATGGCCCACCACTTTGACATCAAACTATCTAGCCAGTCACGCTTCTCAACACACTTAAGTATGGCCCACCACTTTGACATCATACTATCTAGCCAGTCAAGCTCCTCGACACACTTATGTATGGCCCACCACTTTGACATCATACTAACTAGCCAGTCACGCTTCTCAACACACATAAGTATAGCCCACCACTTTGACATCATACTATCTAGCCAGTCAAGCTCCTCGACACAATTATGTATGGCCCACCACTTTGACATCATACTATCCAGCCAGTCACGCTCCTCAACACACACTTAAGTATGGCCCACCACTTTGACATCATACTATCTAGCCAGTCACGCTCCTCAACACACACTTAAGTATGGCCCACCACTTTGACATCAAACTATCTAGCCAGTCACGCTTCTCAACACACTTAAGTATGGCCCACCACTTTGACATCAAACTATCTAGCCAGTCAAGCTTCTCGACACACTTAAGTATGGCCCACCACTTTGACATCATACTATCTAGCCAGTCACGCTCCTCAACACACATAAGTATGGCCCACCACTTTGACATCAAACTATCTAGCCAGTCACGCTTCTCAACACACTTAAGTATGGCCCACCACTTTGACATTATACTATCTAGCCAGTCAAGCTCCTCGACACACTTATGTATGGCCCACCACTTTGACATCATACTAACTAGCCAGTCACGCTTCTCAACACACATAAGTATAGCCCACCACTTTGACATCATACTATCTAGCCAGTCAAGCTCCTCGACACAATTATGTATGGCCCACCACTTTGACATCATACTATCCAGCCAGTCACGCTCCTCAACACACACTTAAGTATGGCCCACCACTTTGACATCATACTATCTAGCCAGTCACGCTCCTCAACACACACTTAAGTATGGCCCACCACTTTGACATCAAACTATCTAGCCAGTCACGCTTCTCAACACACTTAAGTATGGCCCACCACTTTGACATCAAACTATCTAGCCAGTCACGCTCCTCAACACACACTTAAGTATGACCCACCACTTTGACATCATACTATCTAGCCAGTCACGCTTCTCAACACACATAAGTATAGCCCACCACTTTGACATCATACTATCTAGCCAGTCAAGCTCCTCGACACAATTATGTATGGCCCACCACTTTGACATCATACTATCCAGCCAGTCACGCTCCTCAACACACACTTAAGTATGGCCCACCACTTTGACATCATACTATCTAGCCAGTCACGCTCCTCAACACACACTTAAGTATGGCCCACCACTTTGACATCAAACTATCTAGCCAGTCACGCTTCTCAACACACTTAAGTATGGCCCACCACTTTGACATCAAACTATCTAGCCAGTCACGCTCCTCAACACACACTTAAGTATGACCCACCACTTTGACATCATACTATCCAGCCAGTCACGCTCCTCAACACACATAAGTATGGCCCACCACTTTGACATCATACTATCTAGCCAGTCACGCTCCTCAACACACATAAGTATGGCCCACCACTTTGACATCATACTATCTAGCCAGTCACACTCCTCAACACACATAAGTATGGCCTACCACTTTGGCATCAAAATATCTAGCCAGTCACGCTCCTCAACACACATAAGTATGGCCCACCACTTTGACATCATACTATCCAGCCAGTCACGCTCCTCAACACACATAAGTATGGCCCACCACTTTGACATCATACTATCTAGCCAGTCACGCTCCTCAACACACACTTAAGTATGGCCCACCACTTTGAAATCAAACTATCTAGCCAGTCACGCTTCTCAACACACTTAAGTATGGCCCACCACTTTGACATCATACTATCTAGCCAGTCAAGCTCCTCGACACAATTATGTATGGCCCACCACTTTGACATCATACTATCCAGCCAGTCACGCTCCTCAACACACACTTAAGTATGGCCCACCACTTTGACATCATACTATCTAGCCAGTCACGCTCCTCAACACACACTTAAGTATGGCCCACCACTTTGACATCAAACTATCTAGCCAGTCACGCTCCTCAACACACACTTAAGTATGACCCACCACTTTGACATCATACTATCCAGCCAGTCACGCTCCTCAACACACATAAGTATGGCCCACCACTTTGACATCATACTATCTAGCCAGTCACGCTCCTCAACACACATAAGTATGGCCCACCACTTTGACATCATACTATCTAGCCAGTCACACTCCTCAACACACATAAGTATGGCCTACCACTTTGGCATCAAAATATCTAGCCAGTCACGCTCCTCAACACACATAAGTATGACCCACCACTTTGACATCATACTATCCAGCCAGTCACGCTCCTCAACACACACTTAAGTATGGCCCACCACTTTGACATCATACTATCTAGCCAGTCACGCTCCTCAACACACACTTAAGTATGGCCCACCACTTTGACATCAAACTATCTAGCCAGTCACGCTCCTCAACACACTTATGTATGGCCCACCACTTTGACATCAAACTATCTAGCCAGTCACGCTCCTCAACACACTTATGTATAGCCCACCACTTTGACATCATACTATCTAGCCAGTCACGCTCCTCAACACACATAAGTATGGCCTACCACTTTGACATCAAACTATCTAGCCAGTCAAGCTTCTCGACACACTTAAGTATCGCCCACCACTTTGACATCATACTATCTAGCCAGTCACGCTCCTCAACACACATAAGTATGGCCCACCACTTTGACATCAAACTATCTAGCCAGTCACGCTTCTCAACACACTTAAGTATGGCCCACCACTTTGACATCATACTATCTAGCCAGTCAAGCTCCTCGACACACTTATGTATGGCCCACCACTTTGACATCATACTAACTAGCCAGTCACGCTTCTCAACACACATAAGTATAGCCCACCACTTTGACATCATACTATCTAGCCAGTCAAGCTCCTCGACACAATTATGTATGGCCCACCACTTTGACATCATACTATCCAGCCAGTCACGCTCCTCAACACACACTTAATTATGGCCCACCACTTTGACATCATACTATCTAGCCAGTCACGCTCCTCAACACACACTTAAGTATGGCCCACCACTTTGACATCAAACTTTCTAGCCAATCACGCTCCTCGACACAATTATGTATGGCTCACCACTTTGACATCATACTATCCAGCCAGTCACGCTCCTCAACACACACTTAAGTATGGCCCACCACTTTGACATCATACTATCTAGCCAGTCACGCTCCTCAACACACACTTAAGTATGGCCCACCACTTTGACATCAAACTATCTAGCCAGTCACGCTTCTCAACACACTTAAGTATGGCCCACCACTTTGACATCAAACTATCTAGCCAGTCACGCTCCTCAACACACATAAGTATGGCCCACCACTTTGACATCATACTATCTAGCCAGTCACGCTCCTCAACACACATAAGTATGGCCCACCACTTTGACATCATACTATCTAGCCAGTCACACTCCTCAACACACATAAGTATGGCCTACCACTTTGGCATCAAAATATCTAGCCAGTCACGCTCCTCAACACACATAAGTATGGCCCACCACTTTGACATCATACTATCCAGCCAGTCACGCTCCTCAACACACATAAGTATGGCCCACCACTTTGACATCATACTATCTAGCCAGTCACGCTCCTCAACACACACTTAAGTATGGCCCACCACTTTGACATCAAACTATCTAGCCAGTCACGCTTCTCAACACACTTAAGTATGGCCCACCACTTTGACATCATACTATCTAGCCAGTCACGCTCCTCAACACACACTTAAGTATGGCCCACCACTTTGACATCAAACTATCTAGCCAGTCACGCTTCTCAACACACTTAAGTATGGCCCACCACTTTGACATCATACTATCTAGCCAGTCACGCTCCTCAACACACACTTATGTATAGCCCACCACTTTGACATTATACTATGTAGCCAGTCACGCTCCTCAACACACATAAGTATGGCCCACCACTTTGACATCAAACTATCTAGCCAGTCACGCTCCTCAACACACACTTTAGTATGGCCCACCACTTTGACATCATACTATCTAGCCAGTCACACTTCTCAACACACTTAAGTATGGCCTACCACTTTGACATCATACTATCCAGCCAGTCACGTTCCTCAACACACATAAGTATGGCCCACCACTTTGACATCATACTATCTAGCCAGTCACGCTCCTCAACACACATAAGTATGGCCCACCACTTTGACATCATACTATCTAGCCAGTCCCACTCCTCAACACACATAAGTATGGCCTACCACTTTGGCATCAAAATATCTAGCCAGTCACGCTCCTCAACACACATAAGTATGGCCTACTACTTTGACATCAAACTATCTAGCCAGTCAAGCTCCTCGACACACTTAAGTATGGCCCACCACTTTGACATCATACTAACTAGCCAGTCACGCTCCTCAACACACTTATGTATGGCCCACCACTTTGACATCATACTATCTAGCCAGTCACGCTCCTCAACACACACTTATGTATAGCCCACCACTTTGACATTATACTAGCCAGTCACGCTCCTCAACACACACTTAAGTATGGCCCACCACTTTGACATCAAACTATCTAGCCAGTCACGCTTCTCAACACACTTAAGTATGGCCCACCACTTTGACATCATACTATCTAGCCAGTCACGCTCCTCAACACACACTTAAGTATGGCCCACCACTTTGACATCAAACTATCTAGCCAGTCACGCTTCTCAACACACTTAAGTATGGCCCACCACTTTGACATCAAACTATCTAGCCAGTCACGCTCCTCAACACACACTTAAGTATGACCCACCACTTTGACATCATACTATCCAGCCAGTCACGCTCCTCAACACACATAAGTATGGCCCACCACTTTGACATCATACTATCTAGCCAGTCACGCTCCTCAACACACATAAGTATGGCCCACCACTTTGACATCATACTATCTAGCCAGTCACACTCCTCAACACACATAAGTATGGCCTACCACTTTGGCATCAAAATATCTAGCCAGTCACGCTCCTCAACACACATAAGTATGACCTACCACTTTGACATCAAACTATCTAGCCAGTCAAGCTCCTCGACACACTTAAGTATGGCCCACCACTTTGACATCATACTATCTAGCCAGTCACGCTCCTCAACACACACTTAAGTATGGCCCACCACTTTGACATCAAACTATCTAGCCAGTCACGCTTCTCAACACACTTAAGTATGGCCCACCACTTTGACATCAAACTATCTAGCCAGTCACGCTCCTCAACACACACTTAAGTATGACCCACCACTTTGACATCATACTATCCAGCCAGTCACGCTCCTCAACACACATAAGTATGGCCCACCACTTTGACATCATACTATCTAGCCAGTCACGCTCCTCAACACACATAAGTATGGCCCACCACTTTGACATCATACTATCTAGCCAGTCACGCTCCTCAACACACATAAGTATGGCCTACCACTTTGGCATCAAAATATCTAGCCAGTCACGCTCCTCAACACACATAAGTATGGCCTACCACTTTGACATCAAACTATCTAGCCAGTCAAGCTCCTCGACACACTTATGTATGGCCCACCACTTTGACATCATACTATCTAGCCAATCACGCTCTTCAACACACACTTAAGTATAGCCCACCACTTTGACATCATACTATCTAGCCAGTCAAGCTCCTCGACACACTTATGTATGGCCCACCACTTTGACATCATACTAACTAGCCAGTCACGCTTCTCAACACACATAAGTATAGCCCACCACTTTGACATCATACTATCTAGCCAGTCAAGCTCCTCGACACACTTATGTATGGCCCACCACTTTGACATCATACTATCCAGCCAGTCACGCTCCTCAACACACACTTAAGTATGGCCCACCACTTTGACATCATACTAACTAGCCAGTCACGCTCCTCAACACACTTATGTATGGCCCACCACTTTGACATCAAACTATCTAGCCAGTCACGCTCCTCAACACACTTATGTATAGCCCACCACTTTGACATCATACTATCTAGCCAGTCACGCTCCTCAACACACACTTATGTATAGCCCACCACTTTGACATTATACTATGTAGCCAGTCACGCTCCTCAACACACATAAGTATGGCCCACCACTTTGACATCAAACTATCTAGCCAGTCACGCTCCTCAACACACACTTTAGTATGGCCCACCACTTTGACATCATACTATCTAGCCAGTCATGCTCCTCAACACACACTTAAGTATGGCCCACCACTTCCACATCATACTATCTAGCCACTCTATCTCCATCCCCAATAGACATGAGGCGTAGTGAGTAAAACGTGCTCGGGGGCAAGGCACTTTATTGACGCCCACCCCCATTTCCATAAACATCACATAATCCTCAGGATAGAAGACTCAAAAGTAAAGTAGCAATTATACTGTTACGTATTTCTGAATCTTCTGGCTAAATGTATTAGTTGGCACAAAAATAAAAACACTGCAAAGAACTTGACTATTCAAATTTCAGTTTCATATAACTTTAATGACTATTAACTCTAAAAATTCGTCACTGTAACATGTAGCGTAGAAGACTGTACAATATCTGTCAGTTTACAGTTAGCTATACTTCGTTGCAATTCATCTCTTCTCAACTTGCACCGAGCCGTATTCCACAGAACAGACAAACGACACACTTCCCAAAGCTCCCAAAGCTGAACCAAGTCGTACTCAAGTCTACCAAATCAGAGCCGCACACGTCTTACATCGACTGTATCGACTGTAACGGCTCAAATCCACTGTAGTTCGCTTTATAGACTGTAACGACAGTAGTCCACTCCAGTTAACTCTACCTTAGTTAACTTGCATCGAGTCGTACACATTTCTCTTCCACTAAAGCCGCACACGTCTTACATCGTCTGTAACGGCTCACTCACGACTGACTTTCACATTAACTCTCTGGCTTATATAGAGTTCCTACTCACTCCTCCAAAGTTGCACAAACACTGCTAGTATCCTCTGAAATAACACGTTGGGAAACGTCACATCCTGTCACTGTTCATTAGTAACTGCCTCCTTCTTAGATCTATTTGTCTCCTGGAACAACACGTGAGGACACGTCACATCCTGTCTTTGTTTATACGCGTAGATTCCAGAGAACACTCGCTGCTGTGTCATCTCGCCAGGGTCATACGTTGACCTCTACCTATCACTGTTCATTTGTAACAATACATAAAACACTGAACCATAATCTTCAAATACAAAATCTAATGAAATACTCAGAAAGACACAAAGATAAAGGCAACATCCTCATGCCATATGCTAGGACAAATTTGTACAAATGCTCCTTGGATCATGGAATGGGTTGCCTGAGCCAGCCAGGAAAACCAATGACTTGGCAGAATTTAAATCATTGGTTAACATGCATGACTAGATGCATGACGCGTAGGACGTAATAAAGTAATGTCTGTATTTTATAAGATAAGATAATATAGGCTTATAGATAAAATGTATTTATTAATAATATAACACAAATAACCTTAGAATGTATTACCTAACTAAAATATCTACAAAATAATCGACTATTTGACGTGCTAAAAAGAACTCGGATATTATGTATAGGTAGCCTATATATCTATATATAGATACATTGCGTTTTTAAATTTTAAAAATCGATTTTTCTAAATTTAATTGTCAATCGAAGTAGGTAGGTCTATAAATATTAGAAAACAATGGGGCCTTTCGTTATTTAAATTTGTTACTTCTGTCAATTCATTTTTTAAATGTTATGGTAAAGCCAAGAACTAATCATAACTAAAACCAATATGAGTTTGTTAATCATATAGAAAATCAACTATTAAGTGGCATTAAAGGAATACAATGAGGAACTTTGTTTCACTCGACCTATGTTATCTCTCGAAAGTCTTTAGATATGTAGATACTGCTTTTACCAACTGAATGTTTTAATCAAGGAATAATTTTGGGGGACGTATTGAAATACATGCTAAAGATGTATTTTCAATTTTAGACAATGATAATCTCCGGTCACAATGGCTATATCTTCGTTTCAGAAGATAAATTATGAGTGCAGTGTTTCACATGGTTACGCAGAACCAAATGGGACCTGCACATTTTGCAGCATCTGATGCAGACAAAGCCGTTGTCTTCTATGGGTCTATTAAAAGTTTCTTTACGTCTTCTACCACTGTCTTCTACAAGAGCTTTCTTTTGGGGCCTTAAATGTGTGTCCCCCAGAATTCGTGAGAGCTCTCCAACTGTCTCTTTCAATTACCATCTACTGCCAGCTACTTTCTTCTATGCCAATTAGGGAAAAATGGCGACTGAGTTGATCTTTTTAGCGCTTACTGGAGGGTAGGTATCTCTGTTACGACTAAAGAGTGGTTTTGGTCTGCACAATTCACATTACCATCTAAAAAAAATACCAAGCGCAGACTGGATGTCTAATATTTCACAAAACTACGTAATTGAAAACGCGATTATTCTTGTAGATGCCAATTGACAAATCGTCATAAACACTGCATTGTATACAACACGGTGAATACATCAGATTTAACGCAAGTGGAAGTCTCTTGTAGAATTCAAATAAACATAACTATAATTTATAAGACGGATGATCAAGTGATGCAATAAGTCATTGGTTGTACGTGAAAGTGTTTGTTAGTTAAAATAATTTTAAAATAAAAGAAAAATAACCACTAAAAAAATTGATTTGATTTAATGAGGTCAAATCAACGATGGTATCGTCAATTAGGAGAGAAAGAGTTAATAATAGAAGTATACCTGAGTGACTTGGTTAAACCACACAATTTCGCAAGAGACAGTTTTTTGTTTGCTTGTTTGTTATCTTATCTTATGTCTTATATGATACAGACGTTACTTCAAAAAAGAAGATGATTACGTCCTACGCGTCATGCATATAGTCATGCATATTAACCAATGACCTAAACTCGGGCAAGTCACTGGTTTTCCTGGCTAGCTCAAGCAACCCATTCCATGCTCTAAATGCGCTAGGAATGCGCCTCTATCTTTGTGTCTTTCAGAGTATTTTATTAAATTTTGTTTTTGTATTTGAAGATTATGGTTCAGTGTTTTATGTATAATTGCTACTTTACTTTTAAGTCTTGTTTGATCGGACAACTGTTCTCGATGGATGAAGGCTATAGATCTATATTTGTCTTTGTATTTTTTTCTTATTGAGTGTGTTAAGCTGTGGCCCAAAATAAAAGATAATGTAATGTAGTAACAAATGTCAGTCAGTGCTCACAAATCAATCACATACACAGGCAGTCTTTCAAAAAAAAAAAATAATTTTTAATGTCGTCGTGTCAGTATTGCGAGGTGTACACACACACACACACCCACAAACACATTCAAATCGACGCATAAAGTAAGGCCATTAAGTAGCCTATTTTTTTTCTAATTAGTCCAGTTGCTGTTCACAGATTTGAAATATTAATTAATTTGTTAATGAACCATCTATTTGTCTCAGATTTTTCTCTTGTGTACACATTTGGCTTACTTCAAATCATTACAGTGGAAGTGTTGGACATTAATGCTAATATTGCGTAAAGAATACATACATTTCGACATCCCTACTAGCTTTTATAGCTTTACATTTAAAAGTAGACCTCGAACGTAAGATATCTTTTGGACATTTAATTACATTGTTAAATAATTCAACATTTTATAACTTTTTTGAGACTCTAATTAAAGGATCTCACCTTTTACCTTTACCTACCCTTAGTCTGTTGGACCGTTGTGGCACCCTGCAAGACCGTCTTTTTCCATTCCTCTTTGTCTTTCGCCTTAATTACAACCTTTTTTTTTTTTCAACATTTGAATAACAATAAAACAAGCAAAATATTTTAAAAAATAATTTTTTAAAAAAGCTTATCTGAAGGGGAAGAACTCCGTCCTTAAAACTATATATTCCACAATGTACAAGTTATTTCCCTCATTCGATATCAAACAAAATAATTAATTACCAATAATTAATTGACTAATTGAGTTTTTAGAAATAAATTCATGTTTTGTCAGGTACAATAAAAAATAATAAATAATTTATTTAAAGAATCAACTTGTTCGAAGAATGTGTGAGGGAGAAATAGCGTTAACAATTATTTAAGCGGACTAAACCCAACAAATTTAGTCATATCTGTGAAAAGTGAAAGATTAGTTTCCCTTATTACTATTAAACAAAATAATGAATTACCAGTAATTAATTGTTTAATTGGTAACTTTTTTTTCTTGATTTTTTTCTTGTCTATGTCAATGAATAATTGTGCGAAGTTTCAGCTTGATCCGAGAATGGGTGTAGGAGAAATATCGTGTACACACTTTTTACCAAACAGACAGACAGAGTGAGTAGATATAAGCTTTGTAAAAAAAAAGTTAAACACGCTTTCATTTAGCCTCTGATAAAAATAAATAGTTTAAGAATATATTTAGGTACAACAGAACTGGGTGTGCTGCGTACTATATGCATAATACAAGACATCTAGTAGATCGAGTACCTTCACGTCAATTGATATTAAGTCATGCGAGACTATTCGAATTGCACATTGAATATTAGAAGTAAACTTATTACTTCACTTATGTCACGCATGACTGCATTCACAGACCTAAGAAAAAGACGAAACACTGTCTATGAGTTATAGTAGGCTCCTTGTTATATCCTCTTGTAAATATAGAACTATTTACGGGGCGGGTAGATCTATTACCTTGGCCATTCTTATGGGTACCAACACCGATTCCTTCACAATTTTCCGACACAACATGTCACATGTCCAATCACTCAAATGTGACATCAGCAGTGTTAATGGACCGACTCTCTGAAGCAAGTACAGATCTAGATTAAATAAAATAAATAAATAAATATATATATATATATATATATATATATATATATATATAGTATAAAGCAGAATGTAAGGCGTGTGGTCGTGCGGTTGCGCGCTGGAATGTCGTCCTGCGTCAAAGGCATTGAGGATACACTGTATATTCATATGCTTATCAGTTATGTAATAATCATAATTTCAACATTTTTTCTAATTCTCTTCATGAGTCACAGTCATCATTTGACATTTTTCAAGTTTGTTGGCTTTGATAAAGTCTATAAATTCAATCCCTTTGTGATAATTAGCTATAAGTAGCATTAGGCCTACCCTGTCGAGTCTTGTAAAACATTTTTCAACAAGATGCTTAGATGTCCCCTTTTATAAGAAAATATTATAAAATCTTAAACAATTTATCTTATCTTATATAATACAGACGTTACTTCAAAAAAAGAAGATGATTACGTCCTACGCGTCATGCATTCAGTCATGTATATTAACCAATGACTTAAATTCTGCCAAGTCACTGGTTTTCCTGGCTAGTTCAGGCAACCCATTCCATGCTCTAATAGCACTAGGGAAGAAGGAGTATTTGTACAAATTTGTCCTAGCATATGGGACGAGGAATGTGCCTTTATCTTTGTGTCTTTCAGAGTATTTTATTAAATTTTGTTTTTGTATTTGAAGATTATGGTTCAGTGTTTTATGTATAATTGCTACTTTACTTTTGAGTCTTCTGTCCTGAAGGCTTTCTAAATTTAGTGATTTTACTAAAGATGTTACTCTAGTCAAATGTGAATATTCATTTGTTATTAATCTCACTGCTCTATTTTGTGTCTGTTCCAGTTACTTAATGTTTTCTTGAGTTGAGAATTCCCAAACGGAGGATGCATATTCTATTAGTGGCCTAACCAAGGTTAAATAACATTTTAGTTTTATGTTCTTGTTTGATTTATAGAAATTTCTATTAATAAATCCTAATGCTTTGTTTGATTTTTTTTTATAGTTTCATCAATATGTGGATTCCATGACAGTTTTTCATTTATTATAACACCTAGGTATTTTGCGTTTTTAGTCTGTGTTACTGGTTTGCCATGAATAAGATAAGTGAAATTAATTTGTTTCAGTTTTTTTGTTACTCTTAGCAACTGACATTTTTCTGGGTGGAAAGACATGCTCCAATTTGATTCCCATTTCTGTAATTCATCTAATTCTCTTTGTAAAATATCTGTGTCTTGTGTTGTTTTTATTGTTCTATATATTATGCAATCGTCTGCAAATAATCTGACTTTTGTTCCTGAAGTAATGCAATTTGGTAAATCATTTATGTAAATTAAAAATAGTAGTGGACCCAAGACTGCTCCTTGAGGTACACCTGAGTTTACTGTTATCGGTGTTGATTTAGAGCCATTTATTATTACAGTTTGTTCTCTCCCTATCAGAAAATCTTTAATCCACCGATGCAGTGGTCCATTAATGCCAAAATATTTTAATTTTTTAAGCAAATTATGGTGGTGAACTTTGTAAAAAGCCTTAGAAAAATCTAGTAAGATAGCATCTATTTGTTCACTATTATCTAAACCTTTAGAAAAATCATCAATTAGTCCTATTAGTTGTGTTTCACATGATCTATATTTCCTAAAGCCATGTTGGTATGGTATGAGGACATTATGTTTGTCTAAGTGGTTTATTATATTGCTACATATTATGTGTTCTAGGATTTTACATGTAATGCTTGTAAGTGATACTGGTCTGTAGTTTCCTTGGACAGATGTTTTTTTTTAAATAGGGGGGTGACATTAGCATCTTTCCAGTCCTTTGGTACTCTGCCCTGGTTAAGCGAAGCCTGAAAGAGTATTTTGAAAACTGGGGCTAGCTCATTGCTAAGTTCTTTGAGTAATCTAGCTGGAATACCATAAGGTCCATAAGCTTTATTTGGTTTGGGTTGGCTAATAGTTTTTGAAATCCATTTTCTTGTACTACTATATCTTCTATGTTGTCTACTTGGTTCAAATTCAGTAATATGTCTTTGTCTCCTGGGGCTGAGAATGCTGATGCAAAGTATTTGTTTAGGATGCTTACTTTAGTTTCATTATCATTATATATTATGTTATGTTCATCTTTTAATGGCGCTATGCCTGTTGTTTCCATTTTCTTAGACTTAATGTATGACCATAGGTTTTTGTTGTTATCTTTAGATATTACATTGTTTATGTATTCACTCTGCAGCTGTCTGCTTACTTTTTGGGTTAAGTGTTTAATTTTTATATACTTTTTGTAAACTCGTTCTGCCTTAGTTTCTTTAAATTTTCTATAGGTTTTCCTTCTGTTATTTTGGGTTTTGAATTGGCTACTGCTATTATCTGACTGTGTAATTTTATGATCTCATGGTCTGATAGACCAGGGATAATATCATAATCAACTACTAATCCAGGTCTGTTGGTTAAGAAGAGATCTAATGTGTTGTTTAATCTAGTTGGCTTTTTAATGATTTGATGTAAACTTAGGTTGTGTAAAGTTTCTATGAAAAGCTCATTTATGTCCTTAAGGTTTTGGTGTTTATCTATGGTTAGTGTTTTCCAATTTATATCAGGTAGGTTGAAATCACCCATAATCAAAAAAACTGCATTTTTATTTGTCTCTTTAAGTGTAGTAATCTGATTACATAGTTCCTGCATGTATTCTAAACTAGAATTTGGTGGTCTGTAAATGCTGCCTATTATTAGGGATGTTGAGGTGGTATTAATTTTACAAAATGTTGATTCTATATTTTTTGAGTTAGGTAAGGTAATTTCTTCTGCTATAATCACAACTCAGAATAGGCCCCTCGCAATCCCTTTCACATCCCCTCTCACTTACAACATGTAAAGGTGGCATTGCTTCTGTGGTAGATCCTAGTATCGACACTAGCAGCTGGGGAAAAGTGGCACTGGATATAGATCCACATGGACATGCAGAGCAAGCATAAACTGTAATAAAGGAATGGTCCCGGATTGCAGATGCCATAGGCATACACAACAGTTGTCTAGTGTTATAGAAAGAAGGGTGAAAATGCAACGGCGCCTGATTATTACATATATTATCATATGCCCAACCTGTGACCACAGCTGTGTATCAAGGATTGGCCTCTTTAGTCACACAAGAAGTTGCAAAGGGAAAAGATAATCTCAAGAGACGTAAAATGCCACAGAGAGAGCCTAGCTGAATCTAGAACTAAAATAGAGAAACCAGACATTTGGCTCACATTTTTTTCCAGAGCTGAGGTCATTATATTATAGCTTTCTTTGTCACCATCTCTTACTTTAATCTTTAATATCCGCATAGTCTAGTAGGACTATATCTTCTCTGTAGTATGCCTATAATATAATCTTAGTTATGCTTAAAATTTTCAATGCAGTCACTTTTCTTCCCATTGACAAAAAATCTCATGGCTTTTATAAATCTAGTCTAGATCTATAAGATACATGTCCTACGAACTAATAAGGCATATCATTATTGGCCTTTTCAGGTTGAAGAAGTGGATTCATAATGCTAGTTGTTTGGGAAAAATCAAATTGAGCTTAAATTTACTCTACTTGAACTGAGACCAGAGACATTTAGGGAAAGGGGGGATTTTGAATTGAATGAGATGAAGATGGGAGGCACAGTGGTAAAGCACTTGGCTTCTGAACCAGGGGTCAAATCCTGGTGACAACTGAGATTTTTTTAATTTCTAGATCTTTAGGGTACCTCTGCGTCCACCCAGCTCTAATGGGTACCTGACATTAGTTGGGGAAAAGTAAAAGCAATTGGTCGTTGTGGTGGCCACATGATACCCTCATTAACTGTATACCACATAGACAGAGACGCAGATGACATCATCATTAAAAGAAAACTAATTTGCACTTTTTGTAACTGTGTTTTTATTTATTGCAAAGAAGCCTGCTAAAACTCACACAAAGTCAGCTACATTAAGGCTATTTGAAATTTACTTAGTTGCCCATTTATACTTAGTTTCCCATCTATTTTTTCTTACTAGAGAAGACTTATACATTTAGTAGTCATATTTGTTGGGAGTTGAAAATATGAAGTCAATGTCTGTGCATTAAAATCAAGTAATCTGTTTAGTTGGAAATAAAGGTTTTGAAAGCTGTCCCTCTTTGCTTTCATGAAAATAATTTATGTATTTCTGGATAGTTGCCAGGTCATGTGCTATGCACTCTGAACTGTCATCTTCATGGCATGAGGTTTAGACCCTGCCATCTTATGAGAGGTTTGGACTAGAATGTAATAATTTTCAATTAGGAAGGAACATCTGAAACATGTAAAAAATATATATATATAACCTGCATTATCAATAAATTGATGTTTATTTATTTATATAAATGTTGCAAGGTAATTTTTTCATTTTAGGCTGTCTTTATTTTGGAGTTTCTATGGCCTGTCGTTATGGTAGGAGGTTTGTCACTTATCAGAAGTGGAATACCTGTTGTGAAATTTAATGACTGTAAGTTGAACATTTCATTCATCTTTGAATTTTCATAAATGGGGGCAATGTTATATATGGCTTTTTTTTTTGCGTGTAAAAGAGTACAGAAGAATTGATAAACTACCTATTATAAAAGCATATAAAAGAAAAAATAATTTTTATTCAATTTTTTAGCATCACAAAACCAAATTTCTATGCTCTTTTGTTTGTAGCATAAAGTAAATTTTTATTTTTAAGTTGAGAAGAGTGATTTTTCACTATAGCGTCCTTGACATTGTTTATTTAGTCTGTTTATTTCACTGTCACTCCCAAACTTTATTTTATTTTTGACATTTTTATCTAGGTAACATTATATTGAACCCACATTTCTCTATATTTGCTTTATATTTCTTTCTCTCTTATTGCATTTTATTTCTTTAAAAAATGTCTTGTGAATGTAAAATAAATATTAGAAATTAAAATGTAAACATAGAACACATTATTGGGATTAACTTAATAATGATAATAAAAGTAAAAAAAAAAAATTAAAGTTAAAAATCGTTCAAGATATTGTTGTTCTCTGTCAGGACACTAATGGTAGTTGTTTGCTTATTGCTGACTGTGAACCTAGATCTTAATTAACAGGGATTAAATTAATTATGATAATAAAGTAAAAAAAAATATTAAAGTCTTATTAAAACTGTCTTATATTCAAACCAGGTTATTACCAAGCTAGAGCCATGCCAAGTGCTGGGCTAGTACCATTTCTACAAACTTTTTTATGTAACTTAGATAATCATTGCTATGCAAAAGAAGAGAGGCACAATCTAGATGAATATAATTCCAAAAAGTATGTTTCATTACTTAAATGAGAATAGCTTACAAGTTATTTTAACTATATCTAAATTAATTTGAAATAATTCTATAATTATCTAAACTTTCTACATTCAATATTTATATCTAATTAAGTGATAATGTCATCTCATTTATTTTAATCAGTTTTTTTTGTCCTCCAGTTTTGCTCTGGTTGCCCAAGATTTGGGTCAAATTTTTGCATCCAATGAAACTTTATATTTGCTTGAAATTTCCAATAATAGCAATGGCTTAATAAGTCTAGTTCAAAACATCATAAAAAATCAAATAGTATTTGAGAAATTAGGTGAGTGAATTTCGTATATTACCGTGTGGTACCGTACTTTTTAAAATTGTAATGTTTGAATAAAAAGATTATTCTAAGTATTTGGACCAATTCAATCAAAGTCAGTTATAGCATTCATTTTTGTTTTCAGAAAATATGACCTACATAAAGTATTACCTCAGAGATCTTTCGCAAGTTACAAACATATTGGTCAATGAATTTAAAGTTCTCTCTTTTGACGAAACCAGAGATATTTTGATGGCAAAATTAAATTTTTCTAAGGTATAAATCAATATCTGATGAGACATTTTAATATAATCTGTAGAATCAGGAGGTTTGGTCTGACTTTCAAAATCTATTTCATTTTTCAAATTTTTCTTCATTAACTAAATTAAATTTTTGTTACTGTTTAATTATTATTATACATTAATTATATAATTTTAGTATTTTGCATCACAGCTCTTAAATTGGTCAAGCTTCTCCAATCTAAAAAATGTCACCTGTGATCCTAGTCAGCTGCAGAGTTACATTTTATTTCCTGCTAATGCAAGCATTGGGAATATCTCAGAGTCTTTGTGTGTATTAAACACATCTGAAGCTACACAGTTGTTATACAAAATTGTTCCACACCTGAATCTAACATCTTTAGTACAACTTGTAAGTGTTGACACTTAACTTTTAGTCTAAATCTGCTAGCTCAAACTTAATGTCAAGTCTGCTTCAATCTATTAGTTCCATTGGAACTATTTCAACAAAAAAAAATTGCCATTCTTAATTTTTCTAATCCTGGTCCTTTAAGTTGTATTTCATAGTCTCTTTGGTAGAAATGTTTCATTTTTTTAAAGATTGAAAAGAGAATAAATAATGATTTAGTACTTAGTTTAGGATGTCTGTCATATTTTATTGTTGGCATTTCTCTCTCCATATAAGAAATACAAATAATAGAAGTTGTTTTTTTTTCTTTCTGTATTTATTAACTTTAAATCTCAGGTACAGTATATTGAGGAAATGAAAGAAAGGTTTATTTCTACGAGTCACTTGAGTTCAGTCTTGGATGATGTGGCTCAGATGACTGACATTTTGATGACATCAGAACCAGTGTTCAGGGCCCTTGAGAAATTAGCAGGTGTTTACAGTGTCTTGCAGGAGGTTAAAACATTGTCCTCCTGGATAGGAATGTTTAGCTCATGGACAGATGTTGTTCCCAGGTCATTACACTTTAGTGTTTATATTAGTAGTAGTGTTAGTGTTTATATTACTAGTAGAATGAATGTTTATAATATTAGTACTGTTATTGTTTATATTAGTAGTAGTGTTAATGTTTATATTTGAGGTGTTATTGTTTATATTAAGTAGTCAAAGTATGAAATGTTTTGTGATAATTACATACAGAACTAAAAAAAACATGTCTATCATTAAAGTATTATATTTGTATATACAGATTGTGATGATTGATATTGGAGATATAAATATAAGTATTAAAACAAAATCAAAGCAATCAACATAATTTATAAAAATATTGAAAACTAATTTGATTCAGAACAATAATTTACAAATTCAAATATTTTATTTTAAACAATTATTTTCAGTTTAACACCTTTTCACCTAAGTTATATCCTGAATGTTGAAGGATCTTACACAGTGTTTGTTTTTTTATATTCTTTACTACATTGTTATCATATCACTAGGATTAAAAGCTTTATGCTGGGTGTGAAACCTCTTATGATGGTCGCAGGATTAGATAATTCAACACTTTGGTCTGTTTTACAAGATATTATCAAACTTGGAGAAAACATCAATCAATTGAAGGAAGGTAACTGGACCCTGTCTGCTCAAGTAAGAATATACAATTCTCTTGAACTGTTTGATTACTTTTTATCATAATATCAAATCAAATTGATGAAGTTCACTTATTTTGTTTACATTTTATATACTCATTCACTTATAGTTTTGTGATAATTTAGCATCATATTAAAAAAAAATATCTTTATTAATATTTATAATTGTTGAACATTGTATCAGTTTTTATATTTTAAGGCGCAATGGTATAATTCATATTCATCATTCAATTTAATATTCTTTTGACAGACATTTATGGAGCCTGTTACAGCACTGGTACAAAATATAAACCTACTTTCATCAGATATTGGAGGGCAGACAACTTTTCTTTTGCTGGATTATCTTACCAAAATATCAGATGACATCAAAAAGAATAATTCACTTCTTTCACAGTAAAATAAATTTTCTACAATAGTTAAATAATTACAAAAAAGATTTTAAAAAAGAGAGTTTGATAAAAAATATTTGCATTTGTTGTTAACTGTCTTACTTAATAATAAATCAAATATATTTTAGAGGAATCATTGACAGTACAAAATTTCTCCAAGAAACATTGGAAAAACAACAAAACTGGCCCTCTGTACAAGTTGCAGCTAACGTTATCAACCAAGGACTGGAGTTGACTAACACTATTGCAAATACATTGTTTGGTTAGATTTTTTTTTTCATTAGCATGTATAGTAAATATTGTTAAAATTGTTCACTTTATGGAGAGTTAGAATTAAAATAAAAAACTAACAAAGCAAATTTTATTTCAGATATTAAGCAGACTCTCCAAACTCTAACTGATATATATGTAAACAGCTTGAGTCAGATTAGCAATAAATATCCTCAAGTAATTCTTTCTCTTGTGGAAACAGTGCTGGATCCAACATTTTCATTAGTAAGTAATTGCCAACATTTGATCGCTTTTAGCAAATGACAAGTCAGATATTGCAAAGAGGGGAAGAAAATGTATCCTCAAAAGTACTACAGTAATAAAGAAGGAAAAAATCCAAAAGAGAAGGGAAATTAGATCTACTAATTAAATATTTCACAGTAAGACTTATAAGATTAGATACCTAGCAGATGCTAGAGAAAGTAATTGTACTTGCTTTATAGCAGTTTTATAATTGATCATCAATGAATGTTTGCTTATATTGCTTCATAGATTACGAATGCCTGGTCAAGTTGTATGTGCACCTGCCTGTCATCATAGTAGTCCTTCTTTAACCCACCCCCTTTCCCCTTTTACTTTCCCTGTCGTTTTGAAGCAGTTTAAGGCTAGAATGTAAAAATCTTCATTTCTGAAGGAATGCCCTAAACATAAAGAGCAAAAACAATAAAAAATCTTAAGGTTTAAATGGAAACATAACTTTATAATTTGTATACAAGAGAACAATATTTAGATCAACTATTTGTAATCAATTTTTCTTTATTTTAAAATAATTTCTGATATTTGCTCAAATACTCTTTTTTTTTCCCCACTGAAAGGCTTCACTAGTAAATGGAAGTGGTTTTAATTCTGCATGCAGCAAACTGTTTAACAAACTTTCAGTCATCATGAACATAAATGAAGTGAAAAGTCTAGAAGGTGTACTATGTGGGAACAGTACACTTGAAGCAGTATTGAATCTGACATCAAACTTTCCACTCACAGACTTGATCAATAAAGTAAGAAAAGTAATGAGCAGCTTCAAACTGTAAATGACTTTACAGATAAATATAAAGAAGTGCACTAAGTTATAATAGAGTGTGGCTGTTTTATTGTGCAAATACTAGTAAAAGTAATTTATGCGAAATTAAATCCCTAAGTAATCACAATGTGTTGTAGCAGCTCTGTGTTCAGGTAGATACACATTCCATGCATACATTATGTATAATAATAATCGCAAAGCCTTTGATCCCAGAGATTAACAATGGGTGCGTGTTTCACAGGTTTTCTTTCAGAAGATACCTTTTTTTTATACAATTGTATGAATGAAAATGAAATTTAATTTTTAATTATATACTAAGTTTAAACCTTTTACGACTTGTTTTTAAAATTTGACTTATTGAAGTTTTTGTCTATTCATTTACAGATCAATGAAACAGTAAATAAATTGACTCCTCTGAGTAATGGCACTGTCTCTGACCAAGCTGCCAACTTGACCAGTATTTATCTGCAGCTGTCTACAGTTCTGACTACTTTTCAGCTCATTACTTCTAGCAATAATAATCAAACTGGAAATAATATTCTGAACAGTATCATTACAACTAGTATATTACCTGTGGAGTAAGTACAGCAGATTGATATACTAATTATGGACTAGCTGTTTATTTAATGTGTTACTAGTAATTTATGCCTTTTACTGAGAGCATAATATTCATTAGTTCTGGAAGGAAACCTTATTCATATGAACAATTTCTAAAGATGTTTACAAAGAAAATGTAAAAAAAAGAAAAGTTTATAGTGAGGTAGGGGTAGTTGTACATTCACAATTCATTAAAATTATAAAAAAATGTTTTTGATGCCAGTGAATTTATTTTTAATAAATATAACTAGATTTTTAAGTACTCTCAATCAAATTTGGGATTTTTTTAACTATTTGTTTGAAATATTTTTATAAATGCTTAGGTTTTAATTTATTAAACAATTTATAACACATATCTAAAAATAAATTAAGGCTATTTATCCTTTGTTTTCTTATATCATTCTAAAGCATGCTTACTTCTGTGAAGGAAATTGTGAGCTTTTTTCAACTTCCAGCTACTCAGCAACTGTTAAAAGATCCAGACTTGGCAATACTTTTTGATTTTGCATTTAATTTTATCAGCACCCCTAACCAAGGTTAATAACTATTAATAATATATAAGCAATTAGCAATATTTATTGTAAAGAATTATAATAAAAATATGTTATTGTTTAATTATTGTTAAAACAATTTTTGTGAAAAGGTCATGAGAGCTAAATATATATTATTAAAAAAATGCTAACTTTAATTTCTGAAGTTATCTGCTTTTAGTGTAAATTTTGTATCAGAAAGTATCTGCTCATATTTAGATATTTGTGTAGTGATTAATTTAGTACATCTTCTTAATCTCTTTCTTATTTCTCAGGTTCACTTACTGTCTCCCAATTGTTCCAAACTAATGCAAACATAACCTTGTATTTAACTAACATTTTGGGACTTCCCAGTTCAGTAGTCTACAGTTTTATCAATGCAAGGATTGTCAACACTAGAGTGAGTACTTATGAACTAACTTTGTGACCAACTATAAAATTTCTAAGAGCAAAAAAATTATGGAGATGTTTCAGTTTTCTTATTCTAATTCACTGTATAGCTTCAATCTTACTTTTACCTTTTCAGACAAATATATTTCAGCAGTCAGTTCCAGGCATAGTTGGTATTTTATGTGATTCTACTTATCTGTCAACAATAATTACTTTACCAGTAAACTCTTCAGTCAGTGTCACCAATATCAGTAGTTACCTTTGCAATATGAAAGTGTACCAAAATGCAGAATATCTGAGAAACTCTTCACAGAATTCCACTATTGTTAGCAGTGTGAGTAAACTATAAGGGCAAATGTTTTTTACTGCATGATATTCTTTTTAAAAAGTATGACATTAACAATTTTTCTCAAATAGTTAAATAAAAATCTTTATTTTGGAAAAAAAAAACAGATATTAAATAGAACTACATTTCACTTCACTTTATTAAGCTAAAAAGATTTTAGAAATCTCCCTTCGGGTCAAGATTTTGTGATTTTACCATCACAAAAAAGATACAAGACACTGATTGCAAGAAAAACAGACACAAACACTCTTATGTTCCCCTGGCAATCAAATCATTAATTAAATAAAATTCAATTCTCTGATATAAGCATTTCACGTGTAAATTAAGAGTGAGCCTGGTGTGAATGTATATTTTTGTTTTCTATAATTATATTTTGTTTGGTGTAATGTACAAATTGTAGGACAAATCTTCTTATGGATAATGAAGATTATTAAATTATTATTATTATTAATTTAAAATGGAATTACTGTTGTGAATTAATTAATTATAAACCCCGGTATATATGAGAGAATAGAGTTCCCCTTTCAGACCTTGTGGTCTATAGGGCAGATGATGTAAAGGTCATCTATTTATGTCGCCTATGGTTAATGAAGGTATCATGTGGCCAGCACAATGACCAACCACTTTTACTTTTCCCCAACTAATGTCAGGTACCCATTAGAGCTGGGTGGACTCAGAGGCGCCAGAGGATCCCAAAATTAAAATCCCAGTCTTCACTAGGTTTCGAACCCCGGACCCCGGTTCAGTAGCCAAGCGCTTTACTGCTCAGCCATAGCGCCTCCTTATATGTATATATATATATACTAGCCATATGTTGCCTGTGGGTCTTCATTTGCATATCACTGTCGATTAAAAGAAATAATAATGTTATAAGTAAAGCAAATGCGTGAATGTAAAAATAGTATGAATGAATCAGCTATCAAAATAGCTAATCGACCTAAAGCCATTTTTTCAAATAAAAACATTTGCTTGGAGTCCTACGAATAGTTGATTAAAATATGATATAAATGACTTTATTTTGTATGTTCATGTGTTATTATAAATTAGATCTATCATCTTTGAATTAGATCTTGAGCTAGAGATAGCCTAGATCTAGACTAATCTCTTGTTAAATATTGGCTTGGATAGAGTTCTTTCTGCATGTGCATGGAGGCTTTGTTCTGCGCATGCATGACCTTTTTTGTTAGATGTACAGAATCATGAATGGAACTACTCAAATGTATGTCAATACAGCTTAACAGCTATAGCAAACGAATGTATGAAAAATGTTTTAGAAAAAACAAATTTGAATGTTACTTTGATTAAAATATGAAATGAATGGACTAGCTATAATTAGTATGTTTATGTGTTAAAGTATAAAACTATCTTTGCAAAGAGAAGTTCTATCATATTAGAGTTGAATTAGAGTTTTAGACCTAGGAATAGAGAGATGTGTAATATTTCAGTCTTGTCTAAAATGAAAGAATGTGCATCAGGACTTCTAAATTAGCAGATATAAGGAACGAATTTATGTAAAAATGCTTTTGAAACACAAATTTGAAAGTTAATTTTATTAAATAATGAAATCAATAGACTATATTTTGTATTTTCATGTGTCAAAGTAAAAAACTATTTGTGGAAAGTGTAGTTTTAAAAATTTGATCTAGATGCTTTCGATCGAAACATGGTAAACATGGCCTTGATTCATCAAATTCTAATACTTTCATAGAGTTGGGCAACTTCTTTTTTTTTTAGAGAGTCTTTAGTTTGTTTTAGGGCTACCATACATATGTCATGGTTCCAGTTAGCACCCAAGGAACATTTGTGCAAAGTTTCATCAAGATTGGTCAAACAATTTTGATTTCTATTTGAGACACATACTCCTTACAATCTACTTCAACATTCTACTACATACCCCTCAACTCAAGAAAACATTAAGAAACTGGAACAGACACAAAATAGAGCAGTGAGATTCATAACAAACGAATATTCACAATTGACCAGAGTAACACCTTTAGTAAAATCACTAAATTTAGAAAGCCTTCAGGACAGAAGACTCAAAAGTAAAGTAGCAATTATACATAAAACACTGAACCATAATCTTCAAATACAAAAGCAAAATTTAGTAAAATACTCAGAAAGACACAAAGATAAAGGCACATTCTTTGTCCCATATGCTAGGACAAATTTGTACAAATGCTCCTTCTTCCATAGTGCTATCAGAGCATGCTAAGCTGACCAAGAAAACCAGTGACTTGGCAGAATTTAAGTCATTGGTTAATATGCATGACTGAATGAATGACATTGTAGGACATAATCATCTTCTTTTTTGAAGTAACGTCTGTAATATATAATATTATTTCACAAGCATTAAATATTTATAGAATTGTCAAAGTTGTTTTACGTTACAGTATAGTATTATTTTTTATTGCTCATTGTACTGTCTGAAAATGTACTTATATTTTCTATTCTCAGTTAATATTTCAAGCTACTGTAGATGATCTAACAGCATTGGTTACATTCTCAGTGCAGATGTTCACACAGTTTTCTGATGTCATCACATTCTTGATAAATTTGTTACAGAACATCAATAGTAATATCCTGAAAGACAACACTGATGTTTTAGACAAACTTCTAGTGAACAACACTTTCACTGACATGTCCAAAAGGTTGGTCTGGGTTTGTTTTTACTAAGTTGATGTTCATGCTTTGTGAGGTTTGACTTTTCCTATTGGATTAAATGGAAGTGTTTCATAGCATGACCTATAAAGCAAATAACCAAAAACTATTGGTGTGTATCTAGTGAAATAGATTGTGCAATGTTGATACAGAATAGCATATTTTGTAATTAACTTACATAAAGGATAGTTGAAAGTTCAAATGTGAAATTATTTATGTGTATCCTTTTTTTCAGTGTACAACTTATTGCGAACATTTTGGCCAAAAACAAACCTTTGAGCAGCAACATTAACCAAGTCATTTCAGGTCTACAAAAATTTGCTAATGGTCTCTCAGCACTGGATGTTATTAAAGAATATTTTCTAAAAGAAAGTAAGGTTACAGGTTGTATAACATTATAATAGTGTTGTTTTTTTTAAGTTTTAAGTACTAAAAGAAACAAAGTTTATTTATGTAGTCATTAAAAGGTCATGTTTTACTCTTAGAAAAGATGGGTAACTCAGAATTAAAACTCTTATAATTAAAAAAATTAATGAGCATAAAAGAAAAATAGAACAATAGGTCACATTTAAAAAATATTACCATTTAATATATTTAGAACAAAAACATTTTTAAAATACTTTTATTTCCAAAGTAGGCCTTATATATCAAAGTAGTTATTTTAGTTTCAGAAAGAAAAAAAAATAAGAGCTAGATCTATATCTGTCATCTAGATCTATACAAATTTGTTGTTGTTTTTTTTCTAAAAATGAGACAGTAACTTTCTTCTCACTTGCAATGAGGCATGATCAGCTCATCTTATACAAACCTTACAAAAACTGACAGTAACTTTCTGGTCACTAGGCATGATCAGCTTATCTTATACAAACCTTACAAAAACTGACAGTAACTTTCTTCTTACTTGCAATGAGGCATGATCAGCTCATCTTATCCCAAACCTTACAAAAACTGACAGTAACTTTCTTCTCACTTGCAATGAGGCATGATCAGTTCATCTTATACAAACCTTACAAAAACTGACAGTAACTTTCTGGTCACTAGGCATGATCAGCTTATCTTATACAAACCTTACAAAAACTGACAGTA
Source organism: Biomphalaria pfeifferi (assembly GCA_030265305.1). Classification (NCBI taxonomy): domain Eukaryota; kingdom Metazoa; phylum Mollusca; class Gastropoda; family Planorbidae; genus Biomphalaria; species Biomphalaria pfeifferi. Next base: position 2,761,298 of record JASAOG010000061.1, on the reverse strand, counting down.
ACTTTCTGGTCACTAGGCATGATCAGCTCATCTTATACAAACATTACAAAAACTGACAGTAACTTTCTGGTCACTAGGCATGATCAGCTCAAATTATACAAACCTTACAATAACTGACAGTAACTTTCTGGTCACTAGGCATGATCAGCTCATCTTATACAAACCTTACAAAAACTGACAGTAACTTTCTTCTCACTTGCAATGAGGCATGATCAGCTCAAATTATACAAACCTTACAATAACTGACAGTAACTTTCTGGTCACTAGGCATGATCAGCTCATCTTATACAAACCTTACAAAAACTGACAGTAACTTTCTTCTCACTTGCAATGAGGCATGATCAGCTCAAATTATACAAACCTTACAATAACTGACAGTAACTTTCTGGTCACTAGGCATGATCAGCTCATCTTATACAAACCTTACAAAAACTGACAGTAACTTTCTTCTCACTTGCAATGAGGCATGATCAGCTCATCTTATACAAACCTTACAAAAACTGACAGTAACTATCTACTACATTGTTCTACATTCGTAGACTGCAGCAAGTAAAGTAGTAGTAATGTTCTCCTTTGAGACCTTGTGGTCTATAGGGCAGATGATGTAAAGATCACCTGTTTCTTTGGCCTATGGTTAACGAGGGTGCCATGTGGCCAGCACAATGACCAACCCTCTTTACTTTTCCCCAACTATTGTCAGGTTCCCATTAGAGCTGGGTGGACTCAGAGGCGCCCAAGGATCCCGAAATAAAAATCACCAGGATTCAAACCTGGGACCCCTGGTACAGAAGCCAAGCGCTTTACCGCTCAGCCACCGCGCCAGACTGCAGCAAACATCACATAAAAAAATTTAAACTATTTTTCTACAGTTGAAGTCAAAAACCTAATTAAAACAGCAAACAATATGACAAACTATTTTAGGACTAATTTTGGATTGAGTGGGGAAACTACACAAACATTATTACAGGCTATTTTCTCCTCCAGTTCAGTAAGTAACTTTACAAACAAACTTTTAGTATCAAATAATTATCTCGGCATTAGTAGAATAGTAAACAAAACATGCACGATTGTTGTTCTTGTGTTCTACAGTTGCTGGGAAATATCAACAGCAGTCAACACTTATGTAGTGATGTCATGAAAAGACTCCTCTTTATAAATGCCACACAATCCTCCATTCAAAGGCTTGCTTTAGAAGTCTGTGCCTTGAATTCTACAAAACTGGCAGAACTCTTTAACTTGCTGACCATTCAATTAGATGTACAAGCTTTAGTGAAGACTGTTAGTCTATGTTTATTATTATATTTTTTTAGCCTTTATGTAACGGAACAAGTGTAACATGCATTTTCTATACTATTTAACATTGCTTAAGTAAACCAATTTTTATGGTATCTTGATATTGGTATAGGTATGATTGTAGACTAAATAAGTGTAATTCTTATTATTTAGCAAGAGAATACAATGCCTTAGCTAAGAGCAATATCAGACACAATTAATGCTATCAATATCAGCTGTGACTAAGAATTGGGAACAATGAATAGTTATCAATCAAAGCCAACCAATAGTTAGATTAAATTTTAAAAAAAAAGAAATTCACGTTTCAGATGAATATATTACTCCCTGCACCCTCTGAAACTAGATCTTAGGGGTTTAATAGCTGCTTTTTATTTTTTACATTGCTATATAGTAGCATGTTAATCCTAAAGAATGCAAAATATCTTTGACACAGTATGCCACATAGGCCTACATTTAAAGATGGAAAAAAGTTAAGCTTGTAAAACTAGCTTTGTTTTAAAGCAATTTTGAAATTAAATAGTGAATTGTTTGGATGTTTTGGTCAAGCCCACAAAATAAACACCATAATTGAATATAAAAACTTCTCACTCTATTACTTTAAAATTTCTGATTGCATATTGAATGAATTAATGTTTTGAAAAATATTTGCAAAATATTTTAAATGTTTCGAATGTTCTCTTCAGAGTTAAAGATAATCTAATCATGGCAGTGGGCAGGGTAAGAACTCTGGACCGTTGAAAGGACTGAATGACAGTCCAGCAGCTGTTTACTGCATTGCCAGGCAGCCATCCAATTGAAATAAAAAATATTGAGCAATTATGACATTTCATACTTAGTTTAGTAAAAATCTTGAAGCTAAAACTTTTGAAAAACCCAGTTGTAAAAAAAAGAATATTATAAGATACAAAACAATATTTGTCATTATTATAGTACAACCTATAAAAAAACATTTAAAAAATAAAATTATGACTCCTAGTTGTATTTAATATTAATAGGTCTAAAAGATAATGCTTAGCCTTTCAATAGCAGAATTTTATTGTAAAATGAAAATAAAAATTTTGAAGTTTTCTTTTGTAAATTTCTTTTTGAGAGACCATGAATTCTTTATTCAATGCTTAAAAAAACATACATACTTTGAAAACAAAAGTTTCATATAAATAGGTTTTTCTGTTGTTATTTCCACCATAGCATTGTCAATGAAAAAATAGTCTTTTCAGAAACATATTTCTTCATTATTAACTTATATTCTGACAGTATTTCAGCAAAATTAGCCAGTCAGTACTGGAGGCCAATAACCTGACTAGTGACCATTTGTTGGAACAAGTCAAACTTATAGGAAGTGGAATGACAAATCTGATCAGTGCTTATGACACACTTACAAAAAGCCAATCAGAAAATGAAATAATTAAAAATCTTGCTGATGCAGCTTCAAGCGGTTAGAAGTTAACTTGTTTTATTAAATTATATTGTAATCTTTTTTTATCTTCTTTAAATCACTTTAATTGTCCAGTAGTTTATTTATTATTTAAGGAGCCACAATTCAGACACAAATTGATATCAACTGTTAAAATGTTGCTTGTGTAGGTATAATTAGTTTTTCATATTCAGGAGATCTGTTGTACTAGTTAATAATGTTCAACTAGTAAAATATTCAAATGTTTTTACCTGAAGCCATAAAAAAAATCTTCAAGATTTTGTTCATGAACATAGATAACAACAAAAATAAAATAATCTTAATGTTCAATGTAATGGGACGGGAAGTTTAATAAAGGGTATACTATTTATGTGCTGTATTAATATGTGCAGAGATTATTGATCCAATTCTGGGCAAAGGTCAGGTGACTATTTTCAGGCCATTGTTGTTTACCTCACAAAAAATATAGCTTGTTTGTATGGTTATATTTAATGGAGTAAACAATATGTTTATGTTTATACTCAAAGGTCAATTAAACAAAGAGCAACTCACTCGAAGTCTGTGCGGGAGAACATCCGATGATATCTTTGCTTTCCCCCCAACTCCAGGTGTCTCATTTTCTAGTCAAGAAAGTTTGTTATCAAAGTTTCAACAAGAAACCAGTCAGGATATTGAAAATGAACTCCCTGGTAATTACATCTTTGACTCCTGTTGAATTGTTTGCATAATATTGTTGAATTTTTAAATTGTTCATAAGTAACTAAACTTCAGTTCACTTGATGTTTTCTCAGGTGACTTCTGTGTGGATTTCTATCGTTTAATCAAGAACAGTGAATTAGGAACTATAATTTGGTCATTTGTAAAACCTCTTTTGATTGGTAGGATTCTCTACACACCAGATAATGAAATCACTAGAACCATACTAGCAAGAGTAAGATTATTTTATAAGTTAAAATTAGATTATGTTTTTTAATAAGTTTACATGTTTTGAAAAATTGTCAGTAGGTACCAAGAAATAATCTTAAGCCCTTAACCACATTCACCAACTTCTCCTGTTCTCTACCATTTCTATCTTTAATGATTTAATTAAACAATCTTCTTAACTTTTCACAAACCATTAGTAGTTAGCCTTCAGCTCATGTAGCCGATGAGAAGAAAAAATAGTGTCTCCACCAAGACAAAAACAATAAACTTTGGAATAAGCAAAATCAAATTTTGATTAATGCTATTAATTAAGATAGAGATCTTTCAAGATTATCTTTTTTAATATATGAAATCCTGGTGTATAACACTTTTTTTTTTATAGTCAACTATATCATTAGTCTACTGCCAAAGTCACTTACTGCCTGTTTTTGTTAAATAATTATTGAAATTGTTTTTTCTATTTAATTAGTACACTAACACAAGCTTATCTAAAAGACATTAGAAACACTTTTAAAAACCTGCATGCATTTTGCTGAGCTACCTTGTTCACAATGCAAATACATGTTGAACCTTACAATTTTTTTTTCTATAGGCCAACCATACATTTGCTGTTCTAGAACGGGTAAAAGAAATAGCTTCAGTTTGGGCAAATAAAACATCAAATCTAAACTCTTTGATGAAATTAGCTTCTGATGCAAAAGTAAGTCAATTACAGTCGTAATCAATAGCATAAGTTATATGCACTGGTGTTATCTAGATAGATCATAATAGAAATGGAAAATAAAAGGGACAAGGGCTAGGAAGCTCATTCAGAAATGAAGATTTACTTCCAAAACCAAATCTCCTGCAGGATGACAAGGAATGACAGCAGACAGGGTTTGATCTTGGGACCATTGTCATGACCAAAGTGCAACCAGATGACCACACTGGCTCAAAATCTAATCTAAGCAAACATAGAATTATACAATATTTTAACCCTTGTTAGTTTGGGCTACCAGTAATTCATTAGTCTTGCTCAGTTTCATTTGTAGACTCAAATTAATTTTTGTACTTGTCCATGTCCAGTATTTGCTTCACACTGTCCACACAGTGGTCTGAGATTCATGCTCTGTTTTCCATCATGCCATAACTTATAGAATTTCATGTCTAATGGCTAGTAATCTTCTTTCAAAAAGGAGTACATGAATTTTATGGGATATAAGGAAAGATATTAAAAAGTATTTAAGGTTGAGTGAAAATGATTATTTAACTCATTCCAAATATGTTGTTTTTTTTCTATTTTGTTTTGCATTATTTCTCTTATAAGAGTGTGTATGCTATTCTATTGTAAAACAACACATCTATACCTTTTCAAATGTTGACTGTTATATCCCACGAAATGACTGTAGTTATTGTTTAAGTTGAAAAATGGGGAGTTCTTTCCTTTTCTTTATTCAGTGGGTATTATTACAAGTATATTTATATTTCAGGATCTTCTAAGTTTAGATTTGTTCCAACAAATAATCCAAGCCACAACAGGTGTCCAATTGAATGCTCTGATGTCTAAATATCTAGGAGATCAGACAACTTTCAACAAGAGCTACTTCAATATCTTGCAGTCCATCGCCAAGATCGTCTTGAACTATTCCTCTTGTGTTCAGACCAATAGGTTTCAGCCAGTCCTAAATGAGAATGACCTAGAAAACACAGCTTATATGTTGTCTAGGACTAATATGTTCTTTGCAGGTTTACAGCAAGCAGTAGATTTTGTTCTTAAGTACAATTAAGATATTGTAATTTTATAAGAATACATTTTTTTCGTAAAGAATAGAATCAAAGCTCCTTTAGAAGTTTGTTTAAAAATTTTCTCCAAAACAAAAAGGTCACTAATACATAATTTGAAATAATATTGAAATTATATACAAAATGTTCAGGTTAATAAATCACTTGTGAAATTAGACACAATAGAAGTTCATCATCTAATTCACATCATTTATCCTAAGCAAGACATTTTCAGCACAGTGCTCATTTTAGCAAGGGACATGCTATTATGTCACTAATGTATGGGTTTTAATATTATCTAAAAGCAAAATAATAGAAGAAAAAATCCATGCAAATTTTGTTTGTTCACACAATAATTGTTTTTTTTTAATTTCTGGTATCTCCATCTAAATATTAAAACAAAAAATGCACTGATGAATGTCATCCTAAGCCTTTCACACACTTTGCCTATTATTCGGGAATGGGTAGGATGAGGCAAAGTATGTCAATATATTGGTCTCAGGAATTAAATCTGACCTATCATAGTTCCCAATATGCAGTCATGAAAAAGTTAAAAGCTTTTAGAAACAAAAAGTTTTTGGGGAGGGGGTGAGAATGTACTACTATAAATACTATATTAAAGTATAGTGAAAAACAAAATTACCATAAAAAGTTGTATTTTTTATTATTATCAGAATGTCTCATTCCAAAATGGCCAATACCAAAACAGCTGTGCCAAAACTTTTTCATTTACCTGGTCAAATTGTAATTAGGTTACTGTCATTGTTTATTCCACTGGTAGTTCCTAAACAATTTTTTATTTCTCCATTTAATATTGTTAATTAGATTTTAATAAAATTGTATATGAATTGAATTAAAAAAATTTTATTTTTTTTAATACTCAGGTATTGTGTTCTTTAATGTGAGTGATGATAATACAAGTTCTAATAAACGTCGCAGAGATGTTCACAAAGAATCATTTCCCAAACATGTTGGCTATAAAATCAGAATGGATATTGATAATGTTATGAATACCAGACATCTTAAGTTACCGTAAGTTGTGTAATGGTATACACAAATAAATTATCAACTATACTATTACTATTAAAAATTGAATACATTTTTTTTACTTTAATTAATCTGAACATTTTCACAATGATCTTTAAATGCTGCAAAGTGTATTCATCTCAAACTATGCTGTCTAGTAAGCATTTATGCTACTGTTAATTGATTTCATTATTTTGTTATATTATTTTTAAACTTTGTCCTTTTTTGGTCTGTCAAATCATTTTCAATAATTGATCTTGTTATACTTTTAAATAATGAAGACAAATTTCCTTATGGACAAGAAAGATTATTATTATTATTATTATTATAATTATTTAAATAACTTCCAATATAAATGACAAGAAATTCAATTAACTTTTTTTTTGTTCTTCCTAAAACTTTAACCCAGCTTTACTTTAAATTTGAATCAATTAAAATATAATTTAAATCTGTTAATTAATATATTTAAAAGACATCTTTCACAAGCCATTAGGCAAGCATTAAAGTCTTAGCTTTAAACCTTTTCCTTATTGTTGATTATCCATTTTCAGAATAGAGTATATGAATTCTGAATCAAATTTTTTGGAAGATCTTCGCTATCTACGAGGATTTATCTACCTTCAAGATATGCTAGACACAGCTATTGTTGATTTGTTTAAAGATGAACGCTTGACAACCCCTGGCACGTATATTAAACAAATACCTTTTCCTTGTCATCACTTAGACAGGTATGTATCACACACACTACATGATTTTTAATGTGATCTTCATATATGAGCAAACATTGTTTAACAATTTTGAAAAATATTTACATCATTTTTTCCATGTTTGATATGATTGTTTGGTAGCATACATGGTAGTGTATCAAAGGCATATTCATTTTTTTTTATTTTTTTACACTTTCTGACATTTGAATGTGGGACATCCAAAAACACTTAAGTTTGGTGACCTAAGAAGACAGATCTTTTTCAATATTTTCATAAGAACTATATTTCAATTATTTCTTTATTACAGCTTAATCCATATAATAGGATCTTATTTTGCACCTATAGTGTTGGTGGTTGTCTTTGTGGCATTACTTGCCATAGCGACTAACATCTTGGTTTATGATAAAGAGGATGGCCAGGAGGAGGTAATCATCAATTTCATTGTTTCACTGATTAATTTTTGAGGGGCACATGTTATTTTCCTCTATACCTGTTTATTTCTTGTTATAGGATTTAACTTTGTAACTTTTGTTATGTTAACAGTTAGTTAACAATGTTAAAACAATGTAGTTAACAATGTAAAAAAAGATATATATTAGAGCCTGGAGAACATTCAGAATATTATAACATATTATAAGATAAGGTGAAAAATATCACAGATACATCAATTTATAAAACTTTAATATCCAGATATGTAAATGTATTATTAAATTTATTATTACAAATTTATTATTATTATATTTTTTATTTTTTTTTAATAACATTTAGCATTCTAAAATTGTATTTGAAATCATCTTCTTTTTAGAAGAAGGCCTAACATCTGTATTTTATAAGATGAGATAAGATAAACACAATTTTAGAAAGGGTTTATTTAAAAAATATTCTTTTTAATGTAGACGTTTTAAAGTTGTACTTGTTGACCCATGGCATACGCTGTTATTTTGCAGGGCCGGCCTTATGCCACTGCAACCTATGTGACAAACAGTGGGCCCCGCACTTTCATAGGCCCCACACTTTTATAGGAACCGCACTAATTCTAGGTGTAAATTATCAAATGAAACTATTTTATAACTTATAACAGAATTCCCGCAGCCTTCTGATTTACCAGGAGCTCCTTGAAATCTCCTGAAATTGCAAAATATACGAAAAATTCATGGAAATCTCCTGAAATTATTAAAATCTTATCAAAACAAAAAAATCTTCTGAAATATATAGACAAAAATTGTCATTTTGAGGTGTCATTCAATATGGAAAACACCAATCCTATGCGCGATAAAAAAAAACGGCATTATCACTTAATTGTGAAATCCGGTGAATGTAGCTTCTTGCGTCTCAAATTAATGAAGAATTACTTGAGTTCAACAATTCTCGTAAATAGATTTAAACATTTGGTATTTTTGAAATTGAGCGTGACCTATGTACGAAATAAAATTTTTATGATATACTGTATGACTTCACGACACGCAAGGCTCGTAAAGTAGTTCTGTACATAGTAAAGAATGAATAAAATGCAAAGACAAATTTATTTTCTAATACAAACTCTTAAATTTTACTTATTATCCATATCCCTACCCAAACTTGGCCCCGTTCCGCATAGAGCCCCACAACGGTTGAGTCCGGACCTGCTTTTTAGTGACTGGTGAATACGGAGTAGATTACTTCTTTTCCTCTTCCCCCCCCCCCCTCTTTTTTTCGCCACTAAAACTATGTGGAGTAGAAATAAAAAAGAATGATCTTTCCATGACTTCATAGTCACAACTGTTAAGTCTGGCCCTGCTATTTGTGACGGGTGAATACTACTTGTTCTCCCCCCTCCCTCTTTATTTTTTCATAGGGTAACTCTAGTCCGTCTTGTAGAAATAAAAGAGTGATCTTTCCTTTATTCCTTGTGTGTCCAAACTCTTGAGCCATGAAGAGAAATATATTTAAAGATGTTTAGGCAAGCCAATGCACTATGTCTATATGTTCAACCCATGCGAATCATTATGCTCTAACAGACTCTTCATGTGATGGGGATGATGAAAGGACTCAACACCATTGCTTGGTTTATTAGCTCAATGGTCATTATGAGCATTAACTCTCTTCTAATAGCCGTCATACTCAAGTATACAAATGTGTTCTTCCATGCTGATTTGTTTATACTGTTCTTGTTGGTCCTGGTTTTCTGCTTCAGTTCTGTGTTATTAGTGTAAGTGGCATTGCTATTTATTATTCATTGCTAAACGCTTACATTGTAAGAGTATTTTAGGAAAGGCAAGTGCCGATACAGTTTGCAGTCAGTCGTGTTGCAGGCTGTGCCACTGGGTGCTGCAAACTGCCTAAGAGTCACTGGCTTCTGACTTTTCCTCAGGGCTGACTCCCAAAGCCTTTCTCATGATTGGGTATAGCTGTAAGGCAGCAGAGGTTTGAATTCATCCTTCTCCTAGGTGGGTAGCCAGCAATGGCCAATGAGCCCCGCCTACCTGAAGTTAACTGGTTTAGATGCCAGTTACTTGCCTTTGCACATTCTCCTGTTAATGAAAACAGTGTCTGCGTGGAGAGGGGAAACTGATGTGTGGGCAACATTGTTCTGACCACATCTAAAGCCCAGGCATTCACTGCTTTGCAACTGAAGGAGACCATATATATATATATATATATATATATATATATATATATATATATATATATATATATATAAGAGTCTTTAATTTTTGTATTTTAAACTAATGCCGGCATTGCTATATCTCGTGAATATCATAATCATATATATATATATATATATATATATATATATATAAATATATATATATATATGTATATATATATATATATAAATATATATATATATATATATATATATATTTATATATATATATATATATATATTTATTTATTTATTTATATTTATTGTCACACATCAAGGTCAAAAGGAAAGTGTAAACTTGGAATGTTTTTTATGCATTGGCTTTTCACAGTTTCAAGTTTCTACATAGAAGAGTAAATATTTAGGGGAGATAATTACAAATGAAAACATTTTTTTCCGTTTCTGCTACTAGAAGTATAAATATTTAGAGAAGACATGTTTACTTTGGGATTCTAATCAATCCATTCAGTCCGAAAATTGCAAGCTTTATATTAAGTCTACTCTTGTAAACTTACTATTGCATTTGAATTATTAAGTGTATAATTGCTTGATATATACTATGTTTTCAATATTTTCATGATTTCAACAAGAAGAATAAAATTATTTTTTTAAAGAAAAATTCTGTTCTCTTTTGACCTAACTAAGGATCCCTGTCATACAGTTGGATATTGGGTCATCAGATTTAACTAAAAATACCAAGACTTATTATTCACCACCCCTTCCCATAAATATATATATATTGTTAATTCATCCTGTTTTGAATAACCTTTCAGATACATGGTGTCAGCATTCTTTACACATAGCAGCATGGCCATCCTGTTTGTGCTTATAACATTTCTGTTGACCTTTCTGCCCTACACTTTAGTTATTGGAATGGAACTGGTGATGAAATTTGAGCACAGAATCTTGGTGGTATATTGATTAGTTTTTATTAAATACATGTGTCCTTAACAAATCTGTTAGTAGTTTTTATCCAAGACTAAATAGCAGCATAACAGTTATTGATTTCAGAATTTAGGTCTAATACTTAGCTGAGCTATGTTATAAGAACATACAACTAAAATATTATCTAACCTTGGTTAGGCCAATAATAGAAAATGCATGCTTTGTTTGGGACCCCTCAACTCAAGAAAACATTAAGAAACTGGAACAGACACACAATAGAGCAGTGAGATTCATAACAAACAAATATTCACATTTGAACACCTTTAGTAAAATCACTAAATTTAGAAAGCCATCAGGATGGAAGACTCAAAAGTAAAATAGCAATTATACATAAAACACTCAACCAAAAAAAAAAAAAAAAAAAATCTAATAAAATACTCAGACACAAAGCTAAAGGCACATTCCTTGTTCCACATGCTAGGATAAATTTGTACAAATGCTACTTTTACTTACTTAGTGGTATTAGAGCATGGAATGGGTTGCCTGAGCTAGCCAGGAAAACCAATGACTTGGCAGAATTATGTCATTGGTTAACATGCATGACTAGAAGCATGCGCATAGGACGCAATAATCTTTTTTGAAGTAATGTCTGTATTATATAAGATAATTACTACTATTATGCCATCTTTTACCATTCTAGTGATTTTTATTATTAGTCCACATAACTCTAATATAAAAGATCACCCACTAATATTAAGAAAATATAAATGACTTGAACATATAGATGTCACATTTAGATCTAAAAAACTAAAGGTGCTCTTGAAAATCTTATTTCACCATCATCTGTTGTATGCTCCACATATGTATAGCGACTACTTTTGTTTTTCTGAAACCAAACCCTTTTGTTTTTAAAATAATAATACAAACTGTTTCTCTTCATATGCTTTTTAACGGCCCCCAAAAGAAGAATAGACGCTATTATTTTTGTGTGGTCTGTCTGTCCGTCCATCCCGTTTAGATCTCATAAACTTGAAAAGGTAGTGAAAATCTGACACCGTAATATTTTAGACCATTCAAAGTTCTGATGCAATGGCTACTTTTTTCTATTCTGAAAGCGAAAAATTTAATTTTTCAAATCAACTATGCAAGCAGTTTTTTCAGAAAAATACACCGTTTTTACAATTATTCACTAATAATAGAAACAAACATGGGAGGCTACTTAGTAAGGGAGAGGATTATTTGCCAAAATTTTTAACTTATTTACGGAAACGGTTTTACATTTATTTATTTTTTTAAATAATTTGTTTTATAATTGTATTGCCAAGTTTAGTAGGTTCTGTCATAATAACTACTACATTTACAAAAAATTGTTTACATTTTTTTTACAAAGAGAAAAAATCAATTTAGTATATATAAGTGGAACATAATTTAAAACAACAATTAACAAGTAGTTTATTACGACAGACTATGGAACGCATACCATGGAGATCTTCTATTTTCTACAGGCTTTGAATAAGAGATTGACCCTTTACAAAACAATTAAGATCAATTAGATAATCATTATAAGACATCAGTTAGGCCAGGTTCAAATCTTACTTCTCCTTCACTATCACCTATCCCTTGGTCTACTGGACCGTTGGGGCACCTCACAAGATCTGTCAACCTTCTTTCTCCATTCTTCTCTGTCATTTGCCTTTGATAGAATTTCATTCTGATATTCTTTTTGAAAACTTAGAAACCTGCCAAGGTGGACCACTTCGGGGGCCAATTTCAAGTTTGTGTTTCTACACATACTGTCTTTGTGACCTTGTTTTTTTTAAGATTATTAATATTGTACCCTCCATGCCATTATGTTGGGTAAATTAAGATGCAAACAAACTGAAAAACCAAATGCTTTTTCTTCTGGTAAAAGAGAACTTAGAGATTTCTTTGAGACAATGTCTTAGATGTAACAAATATTAAGGTCACCATTAGGTCTTCATAGTCACTCTGCACTTTTCTTTGGACTATTTGGATATTTGAAAAATTAAAAAAATGTGATTAGTTTTGGTCTTCTAGATTCATGCACTTTAGTCTTTAAAACTAAGTATATAAATTGTATGCATATATTTTTAAACAATTTTTTAAAATGATTTTGTTTTATTGACATTCAAACAACACGAACCCATATGCAGCTTTTCACTATGGGAGCAGATAAAAATTATTTGAGAAAAAATGGTAACTTGACCCCCCTCCCTTCTTAATGTAATGTGTACATTTTTTTCTTTCGGAGACCAGCCTTTCACAGTTTATTTACTTAGGATGCCACAAATTTCATCTATATATGTTGCTTAGGGTGTTTTTGCCTGCTCATTATCTATGGGTCGGATCACTGGCAAGTTATTCCAAAGCTTAGTCCAGTCACTTGCCAACAGATAGATATATCAGTTCAACTACTTTGACCACACAGCACAAACACACTCTTCAAGAAGAAGAAACGTTTAGTTAAATAGTTAATAATAATAATGTACAACAAAATAACAGGTACGTGAAATATATTAAGGTAGTTATACAGCACAAAACTAAAATCTCTCTCTCAAATATAAGCTATACACAGTCTGACGCTCTTTCTCTGAATCAAATATAATGTACACACCTCTTATACCCCCTATATAAGGTGTTGACCAGGATCTCAAACCCCTCATGCTACCCTTTGTTAGCCTCAGTTTATTCACAAACAGGGTTTGTGACATAGGCTATAGTTTATTTCAGGACCCAGGGTTTGTGACATAGGCTATAGTTTATTTCAGGACCCAGGGTTTGTGACAGGCTATAGTTTATTTCAGGACCCAGGGTTTGTGACATAGGCTATAAATTATTTCAGGACCCAGGATTTGTGACATAGGCTATTAATTATTTCAGGATTGAGGGTTTGTGACATAGGCTATTATTAATTTATTAATTATTTCAGGCCCAGATCTAACCAAATTGTTTGTACACACTTTAAATTTTCCATTTATTTTTTATTATGACCTAAAATATTTGTTATATCACAGCTGCTTAACATCATATTAATATAGCTCAACTAAATAGGGTTTTATCTTGATAATAATAACAACAACAAAAAAAAGAAAGAGTAATGCACTAAAGTAGACATTTACATTTACTAATGGAATATAAAGTCATGTACATTTTAAATATTTATTACTTTTGCATTAAAATATGGTATAATATGTATAATAACTAAAGAAAGACTATGCAACAGTTTATCTTTGTGTGTTTTGCATACTTGCTAAATCAAAAAGGATTGTTGGGGCTATATATTTATGTTAATTTTTTTTTACCACAGAGTCTAGTGTCCACAACTGCCTTCTGTTTTGCATTTCTAAGGCTTGGCTACATTGAGGGTACTGGTGAAGGTGTTCAGTGGTATAATATTGACCAGGCATTGGAAGAAAATATGAGTATCAACTGGTCTTTCTTTATGATGTTGATTGACAGCGGAATCTATTTTCTGGTTGGATTTTATGTCAGAAATGTAAAGCCAGGTAAATTATCTAAACTAGTTTAGATGTAAATTATTGGTTTACAATTATAGTTATTGGAAATGTATGACTGCCTAGTCGTGAGGTATAAATCAGTGGTTCCAGCTCTGAACTCTTCCCAACACCATGTCATGACTTACTTTAGAGAGTCTCCCCAAATAACTTGACATACTCGACTTTGGAAGTGCTTCTATTTGAAAGAAAGAAGAAGAAACACAGTGTAGAATATATTTTCTTTGAGGTTACTACTTTCAGACTCAATTTAATAAAACAAGTGATCCAGAGATGAACAAAAAGTAAAATATAAATCACTTGTGCTATTATAATAATAATTATTATTACAATGAATAAATCACACAAAAAATACAAATGATCAATAATTATCCATCACAGAATACTTAACACTGAGGCCCTTTATATGGTCCCCCCCCCCCCCCCCCCCCCCCCCCACAAAGAATTTTCTGGATTGTTTTTTTTTTTCAAGCTTTTTAAACTTCTATCTTAACGTTTGATCTTTTCCAAAATATTTCTTAATTATGTTTGTTTGTTATTCAATATCTCACCTAGGTCTTCAAGACTTTTCAGTTTAATAATAAGCAAGTCCCACACATACACAATGTGATTTACTAAACTTGGTCATCCCTCTTTTCCTGCATTGCACACTGAGTTATGACTAGCCCCTTTCTTGCATGGCTTGCACACTTAGTCATCTTATGGGAGCTTTGGACAAGGATGTAATTATCTTTAAATAAGAAGAAACATCCAAAACATGTAAAATAAAGATGAGATTAACATTTCTTTACTATTGTTTTTGACATGCCAGGAAAATATGGTGTTGGAAGGTCTTGGTATTTTCCATTTCAACTTTCCTATTGGAAAAGCTGGTTTATGTATAACAAACCCAATAACAATATGTTGAATTTACATCCAGTTACCACAGGTATTGTCTTTACTAATACATTATCTTAGTTATTGATGAATACATTAAAAATGTCATATTATTACTTTGGTCTTACATATATTTTCTTTGTTAGATTTTTGTTTAACATAATATATGATGTTTTAAAACATCTTGTGGCGTTGGTGTTATCTAGGACCACTGTTTGAGCCTCCACCTAGTCATGCAACTGTTGGAATAGCCCTTGAAAATATCAGGAAAATGTACAGCAGAAAAAGAGTTGCATTGGAAAACTTGTCAGTTTGCTTTTACAAGGATCAAATCACAACATTGCTTGGACCTAATGGAGCAGCTAAAACAACAACAATGTATGCAACTATTAACATTTGAGTTAGAGAGTTTATGCAACTATTAACATTTCAGTTAGAGAGTTAATGTAACTATTAACAATTGAGTTAGAGAGTTCTGAACACTTTTGGCTATATTTATATTGAGCTCATTATTTAGTACCTACTAACTCTTGATTTAAAGAATACACCACACTAGAGCTTTAACTATAATTATAGTGAACTAATTAGTCTATAAATTATTTACAAACATTGTAATTGAAGTTAGCTTTGTTTATTTTTTCAGAAAAATAATTTGTGGTTTATTGCCACCATCTTCTGGTAAAGTTGGCATCTATGGCCTTGAACCAGGAGCTATGTATAATTTTTTGGGAATATGCCCTCAGCACAATGCTTTGTTTAATTAGTGAGTTTTACTCTGTTCATCTCATTTATTTGTTGTCTTTTCTTTGACATTCCTTTCTTTGATGAAGAAAAACATATTTTAGTTTACTTAATTGTTTCATTAAATAACTTTACAACTTATTCTCACAATTTCTTTTTTTGTTTAGCATGACAGTAACAGATCATATGAAGTTCTATTTTATTATTAAAAGTGGCAAGAGCAGACAACAAGCTGACACTGAAATCTCAAGGTGAGATCAAATTTAAATGCTATTAATTGGGATGAAAATAATTAAGTAATTACATTTTTAAGATGTTTGCAATCAAATTTTTCTAACACTATATTGATGTGCTTTAATTTCTAATATCAAGAATTTTTTTTTCTTACAAAAGATTGCTGAAAGATGTAGACCTCTGGCATGCTAGAAATGTTCCAGTCAAAGATTTATCTTTTGGCATGAAGCGTCGTCTCTGTGTAGCTCTGGCCTTTGTTGGTGGCTCGAAAACCATTATTTTGGATGAACCAACAAGTGGTGTAGATCCTTATGCTAGGAAACAAATATGGAATTTAATCACAAAAAACAGATCAGGTATATAATGCTTTTATATATTTAATATATTTAATTGAATCGTATAATAGATATTTATCAAAATTGCAAAGTCCTCAGTAGTGCAGAAGAGTTATTATGGTCTGGTTATATATATATAAAGTAGTCTTCATTCAGTACCAAGCTGTTATGTAGCCAAGCAGTCTATGCATTCAGTGTTAACCAAATAATGCCTAGCTGTTAGGTAGCCAAGCAGTCTATACATTCAGTGTTAAAGGCACATTCCTCGTCCCATATGCTAGGACAAATTTGTACAAATACTCCTTCTTCCCTAGTGCTATTAGAGCATGGAATGGGCTGCCTGAGCTAGCCAGGAAAACCAGTGACTTGGCAGAATTTAAGTCATTGGTTAATATGCATGACTAAATGAATGACGGGTAGGACATAATCATCTTCTTTTTTGAAGTAACGTCTGTATTATATAAGATAAGAAAACCAAGTTTTCTTTTAAAGGTCGCACAATTTTGTTGACAACACATCATCTTGATGAAGCAGATTTTCTGAGTGATAGAATAGCTGTGTTACATCAAGGAAATCTTATTTGTTATGGTTCACCTTCTTTCATCAAATGGTCTGTAGGGGGAAGTTATCGTTTAACTCTCATCAAACAAGAGCATAACAGCTCGGTAAGTACTTTTGGCTTTTTCATACTTATGCAGTGCTGAAGTGAAAATTAATAAGTATAGACATTGTATTTTTTTATTTGATGCCTTATTAGGTGTTACAGCTCTCTATTTAATTAATGCCTATGGAAACTAAACTAGTTTCTCACCACATGTGGGTTCTGCTGTAACTAATTCAAGGAGTAACAAAACTCTGTCATATTGAGAGGCACTTTATTATGTCTTCACTGTCAACCGCCCTTGCCCAAAGTTACACATTTCCAATCTTTTGTTCATACATGACATATACAAGTAAAATTAGATTATGCAAACACACACACATTCATCTGTGACATTAGGTTTCATAAAATTACTTTTAATAATGAATAGTAAAAGTAAAATTATATCAAATGGATTATCATTATTAACAGCGTTTACAATTTTACTTATTATGACTATAATTTTAGAAAAGTAAAAAAAATAATTATAAAGGTAAAAAAAAATGTTGAAATGATTTTGTTACTTTTCAACACATTTTTATAGCTTTTTTTTTCTTAATAATCATTTTTTTTAATTTCACTTTATATGTTATCTTAGAATATTTGTTGCTTTAATGATTTTCTTGATTCATTTTATTTTTTCTCAAATTATTAATAGCAGACAGGGATTAATGAAATTAAAGACTCAAATGATATGAGTAAGTTATTAAAATTAAAGACTAGCATAGTGCAGTTAAATTATCTTTTTTTCCATTTTCAATATTTTTTTTTATCTTTAAATTGATAATAATTTATGTATCTTAAAGCAGTAGCTATTCATGCCACATATTACAATTTTTAATGAAATTTACTTTTTTTCAGACTCAAGAAATATGAACTCCACTATAACAAATTTTGTTCAGTCTTTGTGTCCCAAGGCAGCACTGGTAGAACATGTTGGTACAGATCTTACATTTCACCTTCCCAAAGACCCAAAGGAACTAACTGTACCTTTTGACCAATTCTTCAGGCAACTCGACCAATCATTGGACCATTTGAAAATCAACACTTATGGGTTGTCTGATACTTCATTAGAAGAGGTACTCAAGCTTTCATATCATGTAAACCTAAATCTAAGTTATGATTGTAACAAACCTGTGTTTCTCCTAAGTTAATCTGAGTCTTGGTCTTGCTATGTTGATGTTGGGTTGTGTATCTCCTAAGTTAATCTGAGTCTTGATCTTGCTATGTTGAAGTTGGGTTGTGTGTCTCCTAAGTTAATCTGAGTCTTGGTCCTGCTATGCTGATGTTGTTTTTATGTTTTGAGTCTTAACTGGCTACAACTATTGAGTTTCATTAGCATTGAAAATTCTTGCTTGGCTATTGAAAATCATTACATGACTTTATTGAGATGAACCATTTCATGATATCATTCTTTATTAAAAGAGCTCTTCTCTTCTCCAAGGGACATGGGCTAACTTGTGTAAAATTCTAGTATATTCTTAAACAGACTGCAGAAGAGGTTTTAAAATTATGCAGGGCCCTGGCTGTGTCTTATCTTATCTTATATAATACAGACGTTACTTTAAAAAAGAAGATGATTACATGCATTCAGTCATGTCACTGGTTTTCCTGGCTAGCTTAGGCAACCCATTCCATGCTCTAATAGCACTAGGGAAGAAGGAGCATTTGTACAAATTTGTCTTTGCATATGGAACAAGGAATGTGCCTTTATCTTTGTGTCTTTCTGAGTATTTTATTAAATATTGTTTTTGTATTTGAAGATTATGGTTTAGTGTTTTTGTATAATTGCTACTTTACTTTGGGATTCTCATGTATAGGCTATATATGCCATACTACAACACTTCTGAGCTTGCCCCCACTAATACTGCACTTGTTCCATGGTCTGTCTGCTACAGCATGAGGTAGCAATTTTCCTTCACATTATTTCTTTTGAACGTTGCACATGTTGAGCATTTCATTATTGTCGAAAAAATATCCTTGGACAAAATGACCTTTGTGCAACTTGTCGAGAGTTTCATTTCTTGAAGGAATTATAATTCTGTTCTCATAAAACAATATTTATTTTCTTCATGAATACTGTCTTTTAATGACCAGTACACTTTTACTGCTTCATGCACTTGATTTTTAAACTTTGACCATCCTTTGATGACATAATTGCTCAATAACTTCAGTTTAACATCAGATTCAGTTTTGCGACGAATTTCTTTCATGCTCTGATCACTTCTGGGAAACTTTTCTGTTGCGCTATAAGTTTTCATAAGCATATCATCATCTGGTCTTGCTTGCTCTTGACCACGTAATAGTTTATCATCTTCATGCAATTGAAAAGCTGACCTAGGAGTTGTTAGTTGACCTCTCTGCATCAAACCCTGTGGAACTTTATTCTGTTGCTTGACATTATGTACTTCAAAGTTTTCTTTTGATTCAATTAGTTTTAAAGCAATAGATGTCTTCATACCTAAAACTGGGTTTATTTCTTTCTTGATCACATACAGTTCATCTTGTAACTCCACATTGTCGACTTTAAATTTAGATGCAACTCCCTTCAGTTCTAATGCTTCATTCCCTAATGCTCGTAAAGTAGTATTTGAGTGCTTAAACTGACTATCAGTTTCTAAAGTGTTCCACGTTGACTCTGATATCACATTAGCTTGTGCTCCTGTTTCAATCTTCATTTTGACTATTTTCCCCATAATATCGACATCAACCATCCAAATTTTGACATTGTTGTTAGTACCAATAGCCTCAGACCACAATTCATTTATTTGGCTTGCTTGACTTTCATCTTCCAGTGAATCAACAGCCTTGAAATGTTTTGAATGACATTTTGCAGCGAAATGATTTCTCTTTTTACATTTTCGGCATGTTTGTCCAAATGCTGGGCAATTGTATTTTCCATGAGATCTACCACAAGATCTGCAATCTCTAATGATACTTGTTACATGATACTTTGCCATTTTTTCATGTGAGCTTTTGACTGGCTTTCTATCTTCTGTCTTCTTTAATTTATAAGCAGCATCTACATGTAGTCCTTTCATATCTATCATTTGGTTCTTGGTATGCTCATCAGCACGAATTATGCTTGCTGCTTTTTCTAAAGTTAAAGTCTACATCTCTCAGAAGTCTCTCTCTCACTTGATCCGACTGTATGCCACATACCAATCGATCTCTGATGAGTTCATCTCGAAGGTTGTCAAAACTTGCATTCTTTTGCCTAATTCTTCAACTCAGTATAATGCTGTTCAAACGTTTCACCCTCTTTCTGTTTTCTTGAGAAGAATTTAAATCTGTCATACACAGTTTTGGACTTAGGCAAAAAATGATTCTCAAACCTTTCAATTACTTTGTCTACAGTCTCATCTTCACATACTTGAAAAGTATTGTAGATGTCTCGAGTGGGTTCACTGATCAGGTGTAACAATAAAGCTTTCTTCACTGGCTCAGGCTTCGTATTCTTTTCAGTGGCGACCATAAACAGTTCAAAACTTTGTCTCCATTTTTTTTCCATCTTTCAGATAGATTACCGTCTAGTGACAATGGTTTAGGAGGATCAAATAATTCCATTATTCGTATAGATTCTAGATTCTATGTCTAGATCTTGATCTAAAACAAAGTGAATTAAGGACACCACTTGATACAAATAAAATGTACTTTTAGCAATTTAGAAACCACTAAATCTACCTGTTACCAGCACTTTAAAGCAATCTGACACCAGGTTCTGTTGTCACAGATAGATATTAACATTAATATACATAGAAGACTATATTTTTTTATTTCCGTCAAATCCTTTTGCTTTTGCACAAAACATAAACAACAAACAATGACGTAATATAATATAATATTAGCAGAAAGTTCTTCTGAAGGATGGGACATTGAAAGCAAAGCTCACTTACCTTAGAAATTTAAACTTGTCTTCATCAGAGAAAGTAATGAATTTCTTAATGTCCTTTATCTAATGCATTGAGTGAAATATTGCTATACAAAGCAACAATCAAAATAAATGGACAGAAGAATGATGAGTTGATTGTTTTACACTATAGGCCTACCCAATAAGTATTTGCTTTTGATAAGTTACTTTAATTACTTTCAACAAATAAATAAAATAATGCAAAGTCTAATTTCAAAGTAAATACAACTGTAAAGCTAAGTGCTGAAACTATGAATGATACAAACATATAATATAAAGGCAGCACTAGGGACCAAATTTTTTAATGAATGAAAATGGTGAATTAAATATAGCAAAATAAGGGACAGTATTGACCAGGGCATGAATCATTGACCCTCCGCTTTGACATCTCCACCTAGCGGCAAAGCAACTCCAAGTGAATCAACCACTAGACCATCTGGATCAACCACTAGACTACCTGGAGCCCCTTAAAAAAAATGTTCTGATGAGTAGGGCTTGAAAGGAAAAATTATGCACTCTGCCACCCAGAGGTCAACTGCCACAGTTCAGGGCTAGGATGTAACAATCTTCAATTCTGAAGGACATTCCAAAACATGTTTTAAAATAAATAAGATGATTTTGTTACAGCTGGCAGTGACTTTTTGCTCTAGCAGAAACTATACAAACAAATATAGAAATGTTGTTCCTGATGAAACTTATATTGTAAATTGCAGAGCTCACATGCATATTCACAAATCTTAAATCGTTTCTAAGTAGGATTTGAATATATGCCTACTGCTGCAAAGGATTTTCTTAGTTATCAGTTATCACAAAGCCTTAAGCTATATCTTATCTTATCTTATATAATACAGACGTTACTTCAAAAAAGAAGATGATTACGTCCTACGCGTCATGCATTTAGTCATGCATATTAACCAATGACTTAAATTCTGCCAAGTCACTGGTTTTTCTGGCTAGCTCAGGCAACCCATTCCATGCTCTAATAGCACTAGGGAAGAAGGAGTATTTGTACAAATTTGTCCTAGCATATGGGATGAGGAATGTGCCTTTATTTTTGTGTCTTTCAGAGTATTTTATTAAATTTTGTTTTTGTATTTGAAGATTATGGTTCAGTGTTTTATGTATAATTGCTACTTTACTTTTGAGTCTTCTGTCCTGAAGGCTTTCTAAATTTAGTGATTTTACTAATGGTGTTACCCTAGTCAAATGTGAATATTCGTTTGTTATGAATCTCACTGCTCTATTTTGTGTTTGTTCCAGTTTCTTAATGTTTTCTTGAGTTGAGGGGTCCCACACGGTGGATGCATATTCTATTATTGGCCTAACCAAGGTTAAATAACATTTTAGTTTTATGTTCTTATTTGATTTATAGAAATTTCTTTTAATAAACCCTAATGCTTTGTTGGATTTTTTTATAGTTTCATCAATATGTGGATTCCATGACAGTTTTTCATTTATTATAACACCTAGGTATTTTGAGTTTTTAGTCTGTGTTACTGGTTTGCCATGAATAAGATAAGTGGAATTAATTTGTTTTAGTTTTTTTGTTACTCTTAACAACTGACATTTTTCTGGGTGGAAAGACATGCTCCAATTTGACATAACAATCCAATGCTTAATCTGTTTCCTTTTGAAATCCCTATTCGAAATGTATATGTTTTTATTTTTAATGAATTAATTTTTTTCAGTAATGTCAGTTTCAACAAAATATTCTTCAATTTTCAATGTGGACTGTGTTTGAAACAATATTCTAGGCAACTTTGACAACCTTCATGCTATCACTGTTTCTCATTGATTTCCTTTAACTTGATAGTTAAAATGTCTAGAGCAAAGTAACTAGATTATAATACTCACTTTATGTAATCATGCATGGTCTTTCCTTGATGTTTCAGACTAAAGCAATCATCTTACATAGTTATACATGGTCAATATTTGATGTTTTATTTCACATGTCTAGGTGTTTCTCAAGCTGACTAAATCTGTTGATGATACTGTGGAGGACAGTATAGATCAATCTAGACTATATGTAGACTCTGGTGCTAGTGCTGCCTCGTCAAGGACTGAAGAACATGAACATTCAGAAACAGGTTCTGGTAGGTTGTGGCTAGATCTACTTGTCTACTTATTTTTTATAAGAAGAAAAATAATCTAGAGATTATTATGCAGTTCAGTACTAACATTTAAATTTGACACCAACTAAAAATATATCAGAAAAAATTGTTTTTAAATATTTGTATATAGGCTCTACTCCTGGTTCAACTTTACCTCACCTTTTTTCTTTTCTTTGCCACATCTACCAGTGTGAGAATAAATGATTATTTATAATTTTAACAAATGGGATAAAATAATCATCATCATCATCAAACTCCATTTGAATAAGGGTTTGAGAGGCTTAAATCCTCTCATGCAAAAGCCCTGGACAGAAACCCTGTTGTCTTGTGTAGTGCATACACATCACTATACAGGTCGAGAATTTTTGGTTTCCCAGACCTGTCAAGGTGGAGATCAGCAAGTCTGGGGCTGTCAAACAGAATATGAGACATGGTTTTCTCTTCTTCCCCACAGCGAGGGCACCATGAATCGAAATTTGGCAATAGCCGTGAGAAATATGAACCAACAGGACAGTGGCCTGTCCTGCACTGTGCTATAATAGCTTGCTCAGGCCTGGACAGCCCCCACCACTGGGAAGTGCTGTCAGGGCGCCTCATGCGCTCCCAGACTCCACTGGCTTTTTAAGACTTGTCCCAGCACTCAAACCACCCTTCCACCTCTGTTTTTTTAATTACAGCCAGAGCAGGATAAAAATAATAAAATAATAGATTTTTTGTAATAATTGTAATCCTTAATAAGATTGTATAATATAGTAGAGGTTTCTGTTGTTTTTGTAGATGGATGGATTGTTTAACTTGACCTCTTTACACTTTATTTCAGACAATTCCCTTACTTCATATTTTGCACACGTCAGAAAACAAGGAATATCATTACTACTGGCTCAAGTCATTGCCCTGTTACTCAAGCGTTTCCATCATTACAGACGAAACTGGCGGATAATTCTATCAGCAATTCTTCTACCACTTTTATTTTTCTTAGTGGCTATTGGCATGGCCTCTGTGAGATATGCTGATCAGAATCCACCTACATTAGTATTGGATCCTTCAACTTATGGACCAAAGTCTTATTCGTTCTTTAAGTAGGTTGTAGCAATACACTCAAATGATGATTAAATGACATTTTTTTTATTAAATAAAATGTAACTATTAATTTCATTCATTTTACTATATATAGTCATTGTTTGCCATCTGACATTGCAGAGACTCAGCTGGCAATGAAATGTCCAGAAAATATTTTGAGACCATGGTCAACAGTAATATAGGTTTTGGAACTGCTTGTATGAAAGGACAGCAGAGGTATACCTTAACTGCTCATATTAATTTATTTAATCATTTTCAGTTTACTTTCAATCGGTATTAAATCTTTTGTTTAATATATTTTCTTGATTATTTTGAGTTACTTATATTTTGTTTGAATCTAATTACTGAGTTAGTTAAAGAAGAACAAAATTGTCAACTCCTATATGAAATCTTGTTTTAACCAGAAGTCCAGTGTGTGTGGGCAACAGCTCATGGTACAACCACTCCCAGCAGCTTTACATGCCCCAATGTGTTGATGCTAACCAGGTTCTCCTTGACTTGCCTTTTGTCTACACCATCAATGAGAAACACATACAGGCTGATAATTACATTCTGAACATCAATTCCTTTGGCTTTGACTTTAAGCTTCCCCCATATTTAATGATGACCTTCAAGGAGTATATGGGTAAAAGGTGAGTTGAGCTTTCTTTCTTTAGAATATTACATAATAGCTTTAAAAATATTTTCATTCTTTAATAGAGATAAATTATTTTTTTTTATTTATTAGGGTCATTCGGTTGTTGTAGGGACATTTAAACATACACTACTGTCTCCACCATGATCTAAGATTTTTTGCCAAGTTTGATCAAGATTGGTCAATCGGTTTTGCTTTCTATGCGGGACATACATACATACGTACTCCTTACATTCCACTTTTTTGTATTAGATATAGGACATAAATAGAAACTATGTAGTAATTTTTTTCCTTAAATTTGCAGATTTGGTGGTTGGTCTTTGGAAGCATCAAGGAACAATGGTTCTGTTACTCCCTATGCATGGTTTAGTAGCAAAGGATACCATGCCATGCCATGTTACTTTAATTCTTTGTCCAATATGGTTTTGAGATCAATGTTGCCTGATGGAGAAAATCTGGAAGAATATGGTGAGAACTTGTGTTTCAACTTTCTTCATCATTTATGTGTTTAGATATACATGAAAGTACACACAGCATGTAATGTAAATGAAAGCCAAAGTTTTATAATGAAATATATTTTTTTTATTGATCTTATAACTTAAAGATAGTCAAATTTAATCTGTTGTTATGACTGTAGACTAATTTTACAATGTTTTATGAAGGATAAGTCATTCATTCATTTCTCTTCAGGATTAATAACCATACTTTGTTGACTTCTTGTAGTATCAACCATACAGAGACTTTTAACTAATATTGACTAATATTTAAACAGGTAATCTAATATTAATTAATATTTAAACAGGTATAACAGCTGCTACCCATCCACTAAGACTTAGTCGACCTGCCTTAACTGCAACTGATTTGTAAGTAAACAGTGTTTCTTTATTTTCTTTTATGTATTTTTCAAAACATATTATTGGTAAAAATGTTTTAAGGCCTAGACACTTAGCTGTATCTGTATTGTGTACTCTGTAAAGTAGAACCACAGCCAGGGGCTTTGCTTGCAGCCATTTTGTCTATGGCTTTATTAGGTCGGTCCTTGTGGGTAGTTCAGTAATAGCATCCAGGGCTGAGGCAGAGACAGAGCCTGTTGTTGGGTAGGGCTCTTAAGCTTGGAGTAGTGTGCATCTGTTTGCTTTTGTCTGGGATGTTTTCACCTCTAAATAATTTAAGAGGTGCTGACCTATTTTGGGAGGGTTCTACAGCCTTTTAAATTTCCATTGATGTTACCTGTTTGGGATGCAAGCTGAATACTTTCACTGAGCCCCAAACAGTATTCATTGGCAAAGTTCCATGCTGTCCTCTGCATTTCTGCTCTAGCATCTTTCAGAGGAAGCAGATTGGGATTAGTAGGCTGCATCTTATATGTCATGAGTCCCTTATGCTCTAATGAGAGGTGTTAGTTTATTTGATTAAGAGTTGTACAAGTAATTTTTCTTCCAAAGATGTCTATGTCTTTTGTATGATGGACTCAAAGTGTTCCCAATTTTAGTGCCCCTGATTTAGGGAAAAGACGCTATTAGTTTTGTGTGGAATGTCTGTCAGTCCATCTCGTGTTTAGATCTCGTAAACTAAAAAAGATAGTGAAAATATGACACCATAATATTTTATAACATTCAAAGTTCTGATGCAACGGCTACTTTTTTCTTTTCTGAAAGCGAAAAATCTAATTTTTTAAATCACTCATGCAAGCAGTTTTTTCATAAAAATACACAACTTTTACAACTATTCACTATTAATAGTAGAAAACACAGGAGGCTCTTTAGAAGGGGAGATGACCATTTACCATATTTAAAACATTTATGTTTTAAATTTTGTCAAAAAATTATTTTTTTAAATTACATTTGTATTGCTAAGTTATGTAAGTTCTGTCATACCAACTACTACATTTACTCTAAAAAAAAGTTTTCTTTTTTTAAAGAGAAAAAATATAATTAGTATGCATATAACTTGTACGTAATTTAAAACAACAATTAATAAGAAGTTTTTCATATTATCGCATGCTCCACATGTAAAATACACACTCGACACATTTTTTTTTTACGGAAATGTTTTTTTCTTGAGGATTTTAATAAGAGATTGACCCTTTACAAAACAATTAGATCAATTAGATATTCATTATAAGCCAGGTTCACATCTAAGTTCACTTTTACCTATCCTTTGGTCTGCTGGACCGCTGGGCACCACACAAGTTCTGTCAAACTTCTTTCTCTATTCTTCTCTGTCACTTGTCTTTGATAGAATTTCATTCTGATGTTCTTTCTGAAAATATTGCAACCTGCCTTTTTACCTGCCTGGGTGGACCACTTTGGGGGCCGATTTTGAGTTTGTGTTTCCACACAAACTGTCTTTGTAACCTTGTTCTTTGCTGTGTTTCCATGTGCATTTTTGTAGTCAGGCTCAAAAGATTCTTCCAACTTCTTCTGGAGAACAAGATGGCACATATTACTTTTATGGGATTGAGTTTCCCCTTTCTACTTGAATGGGGAATATTTTTAGGCAAGAGTTTAATCTTACAACATACCAAGGAGTGGTCTGTCTGCACTGTGATAGGGCTTTGTAAACCTGGCTAATTCAAAGCACTTCTGTCTTACCATGATTAGATGTAGTTGGTGCCAATGTTTGGAGTGAGGATGCCATGTTATTTTGTGCTGTGGTTTAATCTTGAACTAGTGACACAGAGAGAATGTAGTGAGAAGACATTGAGTAATCATTGTCCATTTTCCTTTAGTTTTCTGACACCAAATCATCCAATATAGCGTCCCCACATAGAGAGTTGTCAGATTCAACAAATGAATTGAGATTGCCAAGGATTATATCCTGTTCAGTATTTGAGGATTAATTTAGAATAGACAAATGGTTAGTATAGAATGTGTCTTTGACTTCTGGTGTAGAACTCAACCAAGAAGCATAAGTACTTATCAAGGCATGTGCCCAATTGATGTGTTAAGCTGAAAAGACAGGAACTTTCTGAACCATTGCAAATAGCTCTATTATGTTTAGCAGTGTCCTTAACTGCAAAACAAACATTGTGCTCCATTGCTTTTACTCAGAAACCTTCTCCCAAATACTCTTTCCCTCTTCTGGTCCACAAAAGAGATAAACAAAGAAAGAAATTATATGAATTAATTAAAGTGGATAGGAGAACTTTGGCACTTCCACAGATCCTGAATGAAAATCTTGCTGGACACTAAGATTTAAACTTAAAATCTTGGTTACCGTAACCAAGCTTTTTACTACTCTGCCTGTTCAACTAGAGAAGATAAACATTTTTTATTTCATCCAGTCGGAAAAGAAATTCAGTGCTAGAGGGATAAACTGTACAGAGAAATACAAACATCAAAATGTGAAAGACATTTGTGTATTTCATTCTCTGCAAGCTGTGTTATAACCACAGTGAATAGATGAGACCAAATGGTCATTCTCTATAATCCTGGCAGTGTTTTGTTAACTGTCTCAAACTTGGCAACACTTAGATCTAGGTTTTAGTATTATAGAAATCATTTTTTTTACTTTTTTACTTTTATCATTTGCTTTTATTACAGACAAGGAGATGCTGTTGATGGTGGTTTGTCTATTGTTGTTGTCCTAGCGTTCAGCTTTATCCCTTGTAGTTTTATCCTCTACATCATCAATGAGAAGGTAATGAAAGAAAGACAACTTCAGAACATAAGTGGCATTGGAGTTATCACCTATTGGGCTGTAGCCTTATTTTGGGATATGGTAATTTTTACACCTTCTTTCTCTTCAAATTGAGACTGATTAATTATTAAGTTGTAATAATAGTCAAGAAATATCAGGTTGTACATTTGAGCTAAGAAGTATGAGCCTATTTGTTGTATTATCCCTTTATACATTCAAATAATTATAAAGAGTCGGAAAAAAAACAGAAACAATTTTGAATTTGTAAATTTTTATTAAAGAAGGTATCTCCTTCTTCTATCAAAAAAAGATAAACAAACTTATTTGAAATAAAAGCTTGAAAACTGTACTGCATGAAATAATTTCAGTCTGTTTCTTTTTCATCCATCTGATAAATTCTAATAGGTGACATACATAGAAAAAGTAGTGACACCCTGTAACGAACTTTGGTTAGTTCTTGCTATAGACAAATAGCTTGATATACTAAAGGTATGATTCTCCAATGCTGGTCCTTTAAACGTAGAAGTATTATACAATCCACTCAACGAAGGAGTATAGAATTAGTATTTATTTACAGCCAACAATAGGTTACACATATAATATTGAATACATAATCTTCAGTATCTAAAAGTACTAAATGTACCCAAATTAATACTACAGGCCATTTAGACTAGATTCAATTAACATAGGCCATCAATGCCACAACATAGTATTACCTCAAATAGTCAGTTCACACAATGCGGAAATAATATCTCTCAATACAATAGACAACAATCAACAACACCCTACTCAGACTAGGTTAGCTCTCCAACTACTAGACTGACCACAGGAAACATTATTGTCCCCCCTTGAAAATCCCGTGCTAAGGCAGTTCACCCTCACAACTAATAAAATAAACAAACACACACACAATCTCACATCTTACATCTGCTGTTGACACAACCCCATTAGCCATCAACCACAGAAACGAATGAGCTTGACATCATCTGCCCCATAGATCCCTTCAATTTCTCCTATGTAATCTAATGGGCTTATACTACTCGTGGTGCTTCTAACTGACCTACATTGTTTCTATCTCCTTTAGCTGATCTACTGTTTTACCCTTGGACTAGCAGTTGCACTTGTGTTGATCTTAAAGGCAGACTCTTTTTATATTGAGGATAACTTGTCAGGTTTTGTTCTTATTGTGCTGCTGTATGGGTAAGTTCATGTCTTGTTCCTTCTATGTTATATGTTAAATATGTATCAGACATTCTCATTTTTAATGTTAATAATAATAGTAATAATAATTTACTTAGATCCTCCCTTGCCATTCGGGATATCGGATGGAAAGCTGTCTTCTTAAAGATCTGTCACTGGCAATGTCTGAAATCTCTTCCCACCTGGTGTCCACTGCTCTGATAATATTAAATAAATCTATTTTATTCTTAAAAAAGAAATGTGTCTTACTAATGTGCATTGGATATAAAAAAAAACAGTATGAGAAAATATATGTGAAGTTGACATAAAAAAGTTGGATTTTATTCAGTGATTTAATTTCCAAGGGAACAAAAGAGTCCTTATGTTTGTTTTTTGTGATCAGTGTCTTGTTTCATCTATGTGATTGTAAATTTGTTTTTCTTAAGAATGTTTTACATGAATTTTCAAGTGGGATTGCCAATGGTCTTGCTAAAAGAATAATGTTAATGTAGACTTGCATGGAAAAAAAAAAACACTATTTCATCACAATCTATCCTCACAGTTTAAGCTCAACACCCTTGTAAATAGTATTGTACACTTCTATATTTACATCTAGCGAATTGAAAATTCACCAAAAGTTTATTTCCCTTATGTTACCATCTTTAAGATACCCAGTAAACTTAAGTTCTATATTATGTGTGATACAAAGACACATAAAGACTAAGCAACAGTTTTTATGTCTCAATATAATAGTAATTATGGCTTTTTTTTCAGTTGGGCCAACATCCCTTGCCTGTATTGCCTGAGTCGTTTTTTTACCAAAGGAAGTACTGCATATCTTGTGACATTGTGTATCAATGTATTTCTTGTAACAGTAACAATAATATCTCTCTTTATAATGTTACTGTATAGGGATATTTCTGTAAGTTTGTCATTTATTTATTAAAATTCTGTTTATTCTATCATGCACCAACAAAAATGATCAAAGACTATATTTTGGATATTCTTATATTTACTTTTCAGACTAAAAGTTGTAGACATGATTTGATACAAACCATATCAGACTATTGTAACAAACATATATATTTTGTATGATTGTAGGGGAAACATACAATCCTAGTATCAACTTTCAATGTAAAATCAGTATTTACTATTTCTCACCATCTTTTGTAGACTGCAAGAGTTCTCTATGATTGGTGCAAGTATATCTTCCTCATCTTCCCACAATATGCACTAGGTCAAGGTCTTATTGACATGACAGCAAATACATATGCCTACAAACTCATTATCAGGTATAAACTTTATGTACTTTTGTTTTCTATTTATCTTTTCTTTTACAATGCAAGTAAGAACTGTTATATGAAAATTAGTAATGGTAGGGCATATATAACATATTTTACTGTAATTTATGAAATTTTATAAGTATTCTTTTTCTTCCAAAGGTATAATGATGTCAAATATGAATCTCCATTCTCAGCTGACATTTTGGGATGGAAGTTACTTGCTCTGGCTATTGAAGGCTTCATTTTCTTCATTTTAAATATTTGTTTAGATGCTTTAAAAAGCCCAAAACTAAGGTTGGTTTTAATGTCAAACTTTCAGAAAGCTTTCTTATATTCTAGTTCTTGGTAATGCAATGCTCTGTAGACTAGTTGTTTCTATTTATAATGTATTTAATTTGAGAATTTATTATTTTTTTAAAATTAATTTTGAAAAATTTATTTTATTATTTTATAACTATATGTAATAAAAGCTTGTAATATAAAATATAGGGCATTTTCTTAAAGTAATATCATTAGCCCAATAAAATACTAATTTGTATAAAAATATAACACATGACCCATAAGTCTATTTATGTTATTTCTTTTGTGATCACCTTTAGTATACCATCAAGAGATAATTCAAGCCAAGAAGATGAAGATGTTAAGAGAGAGAAGAAGAGAATTCTCAGTGGTTCTGCCAATGATTTGTTGATAGTCAGTGACCTCTCTAAAGTGAGTGTAGAATGAAAGTATCATAGTTTCTTTTTATTGTAAGTATTAGTGAACAAGGAAAACACATCCCAATTCTTCTATCCTTGGGCAGGTACAAAATAGTACAGATCATTATTTAGTTTGATTGTATATCTGTTGTTGTTTTTATCTAAGTCGTAATTTTAATGCAAGTATTTCTATTGATTTACATCATCTGCCCTAAAGACCACAAGGTCTGAAAGGGGAACTTTTTTATTTTTTTTTATTTCTATTGATTGAAGAATAGAAGCATGGGCATACAAAATACAATATGCCTCTAAAGGGATTATTTTTTAAAGTAAAATTTTCCTTGTGTAGCGGGGAGGATAAAATGTACTGAGTTGCCAAACTTGACTGTGTACCATGCTACAAAGAACCAGTTGACCTCTGCCCTGGAAAGGCTGCCAAATCAACAGATTTAAAAGAAAGAAAAATGTGGCCACTGTCCCTTTCTGCTGGCATCCTTAGCTGAAACCTGGGTTTGCATCTACCCCTTGAAGCCATATTTTGTAGTCATTGTGTACAGTTTCATTGTGTTCTTGGATGGATGCAGTTTTTTTTGTGCCTGTAATCAAAGGTTGAAATCAGCCTACACCTTGTCTTCATCATTTATTCAATTCTGTGCCGAACCCACCACACTTGTAAAAGTCTTATAACTGACATATGATAAAGTAAAATTGGTTGGTCATTGTGTATGACACCTCATTAATCTTTGGTTTTACAATTCCTTTAATGTAAAACTATTTTCTCATTGCACCAATAGGTCTTTCAGTGAAACTTTACTTTTATATAAGTACTTTTTTTTATCATACCAGTTAAGAGATTAGTGCATGCACCCAGTTTATTTTGTCACTGTCATTCTATTAGGTCTATAGAAGAAATGGGAAAGACTTTATGGCTGTCAATCACATTAGTTTTGGAGTTCCAGAGGGAAAGGTAACATACATTAATATTGAGATTATTTATAATGTAGCTTAGTTAGCCCACTTTATGTAGGATTTAATTAGGAAATTGTTTTTTTATTGATGAAATGAAATATTGTGTGGCATTTTATTTGAAAATTTTTTTTAAAGGTTTATGGACAAGGTGTTTAAGTCTAAAGCTATTCTTGCATAGTTATGCCATTTTTGTGTAAAATGAGATTTTGCCATTAAAAAAATATAAATGCAAGTTAATGTGCTTCCTAAGGGGTTCTATGTTAACTTTCTGATCTCTGTAAAGTACTAATTTCTTGTGTATGAAACTTCAGATTTACTATTTTTTTTAATTTTATACCACATCTTAGTGTGCTTTGGTACAATCTTTTTTGTAGACATGTTAGTGTGTATCTGGGGGGTGGGGGGGGTGGAAGGTTTTTATTCTGTCCTTAGGTGCTCAACAAAATCTACTCAGCTATAGTATAGATTCAAACTCAAGTTACCCTTATTAGGTAGCTAAGCAGTTTATGCCAATCAGCTACATTTCAATTAATGATTCATTGTATATAGGTTTTTGTATCAATTAAAGATTAAATAGTTAAATATTCTGAAGATTCAAACCAAAAATCAAAACACTTAAGACAAAATCAGTCTTTTTGAAAAAGTTCATGAGGCAAAATCAAAATTTTGAAAAAGTTAATGAATTGTTTATATAAATATTAAAAGTAAGCATTATATTAATTTGAGAGCTAGACAGGCCTTAGAGTGGAAACTCCAGGGAACAAGACATAGAGGAAGACCAAAAGAATGTAGCAATGCAGAATACTAGATGAAGCCAAAAGGACAGGAAAGAGCTTGGAAGCCCTTAAAAAACTAGCAAGAGACCATGGAGAGTGGCATGTTTTCTACTGAGGCCCTATGTTCCATGAGGAAATCAAAATTTTAAATTTATGTATTGTTTTGTGCGAGTCATAGTGTAATTCTATAGTAGTAATGAGAAAATGTTTCTAAGGTCATGATAAAATGTGTTAACAGTGTTTTGGGCTGCTTGGTGTTAATGGAGCTGGGAAAACTACTACATTCAGAATGCTTACTGGAGACTTAAGAGCAGAAAGTGGAACAGTTACAATTAAAGGAAGAAGGTGAAACACGATTTTCAAGTTGCAATCTTTATATCATAGTTTATATTTTCAATAATGATTATTTAATAACAGTGTTATTAATAACAATGTCCATATGCTAGGACAAATGTGTACAAATGCTCCTTCTTCCCTACTGCTATTAGACCATAGAATGGGTTGCCTGAGCCAGCCAGTAAAACCAGTTACTTGGCAGAATATATTATATATTATATTATATAAGATAAGAAAAACACATGAATACTAAGATTTGTTACCTCAATGTTAATACATGTTATGAGCTAGATTTGGAATAATTTATTTTCCTATATATATATATTTTCCATTTTTTGTGTTAATTTAATTTTGTTTTTTTTTTTTTACTTTTTAGCCTGACCCAAAGGGAGGGAAATTTTGGACAAAATGTAGGTTATTGCCCACAAGAAGGAGGACTTGATGAATACTTGACAGCAGAAGAAATGCTTTATTTCCATGCTCGTCTACGTGGTTTTAATATGGAACAAACTAAAATAGTGAGTGATTGATGGTCATATATCTAAGAAACAAAACTGCTTCTAACATGTTTTGAGCTACATTGAATCCATTTTCAAATGAATGTCCTATTATTTCAGCTTGTGCCAGATCTACTAGAGCAACTTGCTTTGACCCAATACAAAAACAATGCTGTCCATACCTATAGTGGTGGCACAAAGAGAAAGCTATCACTAGCTATAGCTCTACTGGGAAATCCATCGATTTTATTTTTGGTCAGTATTTAGTTTACAAAGCTGATGGTCATTTTTAAGGCTTAGTTGCTAATGCTATTCAGTGTTTTAACATAACTGTTGAGTAATTATTCAGCTTAATTTTTTTATGTGTGCACAGGATGAACCAACTACTGGTATGGATGCTGCCACTAGAAGGCTTGCTTGGAAATGTCTTGCTAGAGCTAAAAGAAATGGTCAATCAGTCATTCTAACATCTCACAGGTAGAACTTATTTTTTAAACCTTTTTAAGCCAGGAATTTTTAAAAACTCTTTAATTCCCTCGAAAATTATTAGTTAAAAAAAGCAACTTTAACCCTAACTTTGAAATATTTGAAAGTTTAACATGTATTACATGTATATAACTCTTTAGTTATTTGGTATTTTTGAATATTTTTGTAAAATGCACTAGTATAAAACAAATATAATTTTATTATTGATTTTAATAATGTTTTGTATTACTGTTCCTACTAACTCATCAAACTTCAGACTTTTACAATCTTTAGGTGTTGAGCCACACCTTTACATTCATTCCCCTCACTATTCAGGTCCAAGAAGATGAAATCATCATCTGATGAAATAATCAATAATTCACTTTATCGACACAAAATACTATTAGGCTACAATCATGCAAATACCATATGAGAATCTTTCTATCACCAAAATCAAAAGCATGCTTAAAATTGAAACCTTAAAGGTGTGGCTTAAAAAAAACCCAGATCTTCTACACAGCTATGTGTCTTATCTCAGTTCATTCACAAGCTCTTGATTTACACATATATGTAACACTTAACAGTCTCATGGGTAAAATGAAACAAATGTTTAGGTAATGCAAGGGTTATAGAAAGGATAGACAGTTGGGTTATTACAATAATAATAATTTTTTTTTATTTTGATATAACAATTAATAAGTTAGGAATATGCACAATAATTGTAGGCATTGTCTTTGATTCTGAAGATTAAGCATGTGTGCAGGGTTTTAAATGACCATGCAAACCCAGTTCCGACCTGCATATTTTGCCACTTTTAATAAACAAAGCCTCAGGAGGTCTACTTGTCTTTTTGTCATCTGGGCCTGTTTTTGGCAAGGGTCCATCTTTGAGTCATTAAATGTGTTGCACTAAAACAATGAAGAATATAATAATTAATATTTTATATTTGTTAACAAAATTACTCTCCTCAGTATGGATGAATGTGATGCTTTGTGTTCTGTTATAGCCATCATGGTGAATGGACAGATGAAATGTATAGGCAGTCCGCAGCACTTGAAATACAAGTAAGCCACTTTAAATTCCTAAATTTTTTTTATAAGTAATTTGTGTATACCTCTAAACTTTTAAAATGTCTTATCTACAGGTTTGGGGATGGCTACACAGTCATAATGCATTCTGGAAAAAGTAATTTGAAAGACATTGTCAGTGATTTTGTTACTAGATTTCCAGGAACAATTATCAAGGTATTGTGCTTTTCTCTTTGAAACTTGTGCATTTGTTTGCATTTATATTGTTATTATTATCATATAGTAGTATTGCTAAAGCAGACTAATGTAGTAAAACCAAATTTTCATTTCTTTGAACCTATAAAGCTATCTTATCTGTAACACAAATTTAAAGCTTATAATTAAAATGGAAGTTTGATATATTTAACTTGTTTGCAAATCTTATTGAATTGTAGGCCAACCATCACAGTAGTGTAGAGCTCCATGTACCTAAGCACTCATGTTTCATTGCGGACATATTGGCAGCTTTACAGACAGCACAAAAGGATGAAATAATTGGATACTACTCACTGACACAAACAACCCTTGATTCAGTAAGTAGTACCAGCCAGTCAAAAATCATGCCTGCACTACATTAGAATAATATCAAATTGTCATTGCGTTATCTAGACTTTGTAAAAAATATCTGAAACAAAAAAAAGTGCTCTGGCCAAAATGATCCAAAAACAAAAAAAACAAAACAAAGAAAGTTAGTGTTGTATACAAATTCAGATGTGGCCCTCAAAGTGTCCACCAATTTGTTGTATGTTTAGTAAACAATGCAGCTAAAGAGACCGGCTTCAATATTTTCTACATGTATATTAGAAGCTATGAAGTACAAACTATTAACAACCAAAATTCATT
Source organism: Biomphalaria pfeifferi (assembly GCA_030265305.1). Classification (NCBI taxonomy): domain Eukaryota; kingdom Metazoa; phylum Mollusca; class Gastropoda; family Planorbidae; genus Biomphalaria; species Biomphalaria pfeifferi. The sequence continues at coordinate 2,724,810 of JASAOG010000061.1, read as the reverse complement.
CACCCATCATACAGAATAGATAAGAGCAGGGTGAAAGCATTGCTGACTTGACTGCATGACTGTATTTTTTTTATTGTTATACCCGCTGACTGTTTTTATTATTATTAATATTTAAAGTGTTCAAGAAACTGATTAATATGTAGATATGGTTCAGTGTGAGCCTGGTCTACCCAATGTGATTAATTAATCACCTAATTCATGGTTGACCTACAAAGGGGTTGGTGAATAATTAATCTCTTGTTCATTGTCTTAGGAAAAAAATTTGTTAGGGGAGTATGATGCTAAATTATTAGAGTGCACTTGTAATTAAAAACACTTTGCACTGATTATTGCATCTTGTTATTAAAATGTTATTACAAAATTAATTCTTCTTTCTTTTTGATAACCAAAATTCACTTATTTGGTAGATTGTTAGTAGCTTGTACATTAGAAAACACATTAATTAGTAATATATATTTCACTTTATTTCAGTAAATAGCATAAAAAAGTCTCTAGTATTTTTTAAAAAGTCTCTAGTATTTTTACTATTAATGGTAAATAGTTTAAAATTGGTGTATTTTTATGAAAAAAAAAAAAAGCTTACATATTTATTTTTTTAAAAAAATGGTTTGCTTTTTGTTTTTAGAAGATAAAATCCAACCATTGCACCTAAACTTTGCTAGCTGCAAAATATCATGAGGGATTTTCAACGTCTTTTCTAGTTTTTGAGATCTAAATGTGACAGATGGACAGACTAAACTAATAGTGGCTTTCCCCTTATTGGGCCTGCTTAAAATTGGGACAGATTCATGATTATAACCTAGAAAGAATATAATTGAAATTACTTTATTCTCTCCCCTGTGAAATAATACTTTTGGAGAAACTCTAATGGGACTTTTACAAGACTCATGATAAAATGAATGGAAAGATAATGGGAGTAGATACTTATTGAAAATTGTCAATATATTTAGCAGATAACCAAAAGCTCTACTTCTATCACTTGATATGGAAGGTGATCCCATTTCATGTTAAATAATCCTACTTATAATATTTTCATACAATTATTTTGACACAACAGACAAATATTAGACGCTATATGGTTTTTATTAGAAAACTTATGTTATTAGTTATCATATTTATTATCTTCACAATACCTCTATTCAACTTCATTGATTCTAAAACCTAACCCCATTAGGGCTCACTAAAAAATCTGGGTGTAGACGAATCTTTAAAACATCTCTTAGATTTTCCTAGAAATTTGACAGTTGATGTATATCATTGGGGAAAGAATGACTAGCTCATTGGCCACACTGGGAAAACTCTGGTTTAACCATTTTAGTTCATTAGCCATTAAGAGAAAATGATCACTCTATATAATTTTTTTCAAGGAGTTATTGTCTTGAAAAAAAAAAAGTATTTTTAAATGTTTTTCTTGTTTAATGTTATAGAAATATTTTCCTATGTAAAGTTTTTGTTGTTGTCTTTTTTCTGTCCTTTACACACCTCAGAAATGTGAATGTTTTTAAAAGTACCTTTTCGACGAATCCACCATAAACACTCTTTACTGAATAATGGTTATACTACAATATACATTACCCAAACATTCTGCTGGCTGACAACTACTGCAGGACAGGATTTAAAGTCTACCACATTAAGTAGACAATGTCATCAGCTATTATGAAACAAATCCAGTGGCCAATGAAGACAATGGCTTAATTGTCAGCATCACTCTAAATAGCATCAATTAAGAAACTAAAATCTAAAATAAAAGCATTGAAGAAATATATTAACTATAAACTACTTTGAAGAACTTGTTACTAATGTAATATTGAAATTATGTTTCAGGTCTTCATTAGTTTTGCCCAGAATCAATCAGAGACATTTCAGGAACAAGTGATTATGAGAACTAGTTCTATAGAAGATGCAAGTGATTCTTTGCTGGACACTTTGTCTACTTCATCTGGTTACAGTAAGTCACCTCCATTGAAGAATATCACTGAAGGAAGTCCAGTAGTAGAAAACCCTTATATCAAGGAAAGTTTGCTGTTTGCTCCTGCTATTTCTTACAATCAAAGAAATTATATTGTAAACATAAAGCTACATGCATTACCAGATGTTAAGGCTTAAAAGCACTTGGACCTTTACTTTTGTTGAAATGCTTACAGTTTTTTCCTGTACAGATTTTCTCATCCGGTCTGCTGATGGCAGAGTTTGGGTAATTAGCAGTTTACTACTTCATCTAGTTTCCACTGAGATGATGCTTCTAGATGACAAATCTAACATTTTCTTCTAGTCTCTGGCCATCTAATTCTTCTTGTGTATGAAATGATCTCTCTCTGACCATCTAATTCTTCTTGTGTATGAACTGATCTCTTTCTAAACATCTAATTCTTCTTGTGTATGAATGAAATACTGTATTGAGCATGTGCACAAAAATATCAGGGTAAAATAATGAGTAAATAGTGTGGATGGATTTTTTTTTTAATTGCAGAGAATGAAAATTGTTGAAATTGTCTACTTGTATTAATATTGTAACCTTTTTATTTATGTGCGATGTAACTATGAGCTTAAGAATGAATTCTATCAATTAAACATAAGACTTTTATTTTTAAATAACTTCAGCTCATATTTCCATAATGATGCTCACTGTTGACTTGTTGACAAAACCTCTGTTTTTTAATGGTATTTACTGCTGCTTATATCCAAATATTGTGCATAAAATTTTATGTTTATTTATTTAATTTGATATGTTACCTACTTAAATTATGAATTTACATAATGCTTTTGAGATGAAATGTCATCTATAATTCCATTACAAACAATAAGGTAATTATATTTTAACAATATATATATATAAAAACAAACAGAACATTGACAGTAATTTTTTTTTATTCTTTTGTATTCAAAAACAAAAAGTAGTAAATTACATAAAGTATTTGATTCGTCCTTAATCTGTATACATTGAAGAGTTTTCCAGAGGATCTTGTATAAAGAAATACACTTCATGGATGTTACACAAATACTACCACAAATAAAATATTTTTCACAAATAATGTTATTAAAGTATTTATCATGACTCATTTTACTGGTCTGACAAAAATTGTTTTAAAACAAAGGATAACTATTATTTACACAATTCCATTAAACTGAAATAATGGGGTGGTAAAATTATAATGTGATGTGCATAGACAAGACTTTCGCAGCATATGATATGCAAATAAATGCCAAAATAAATTATGATAAATAGCCAAAAGGGCTTTAAAAGGGACATCAACATTGGGGCAAAAAGCTGACTAGTGTCAGTAGTTTCAAATATCTCAGAGCTATTGTCTCAGAAGGGAACAAAACCTGAACTACTGGCCCACATTGCACAGTCCACAGCAGCCCTTTAAAAACATAAATAATATGGAAAGATAAAGGCATAGCCCTCAGCACCAAAGTCAGGCTGATGCGCTTCCCTGTCATGACCAGAGTCTTATATGCTTGTGAGTCTTGGACACTGACTGCAGAGCTAGAGAGGAGGATCCAGAAATGGAATTGAGATGCTACAGAAGGATCCTAGGTATCACATTTAAAGACCGCATCACAAACCAAGAGATTAGAGACAGGGTTACTGCAGCAACTGGACCCCATGATGACTTGTTATCGTAAAAAAAATGCAAGCTAAAAATCTATGGGCATTACAAGGTCTTCGGGGCTCACAAAGATCTCCCTTCAGGGAACAGTACCAGGAAAAAGAAGAGGTAGACAGAAAGCAATGGAAAGGCAATATAAAAGAATGGACAGGCCTGCCATTGAAGGAGGTTCTAACTAAAACAAAAGACATGAATGGGAAAAAGATGGTCGACAAATCTTGCCTAGTGCCCCAACAGTTAACAACAGACTAATAAAGGTAAAGGTAAGAAAAAAAATAATAATGTACTCTGTTTACTTGAAGTGATCTCCTTTCTGATTAGCATCCTATAAAAAAAATCCTGGTTAGAAATTATAAAAACTACACCTTAAGGTTCTTAAAGTAATGGAATTTGAGCTATCTTTTCCTGTCATTGTAATTCCAATATAAAAAAACCTGAAAGTGAAAATTACACAGTACATAGAGACTTTTTATTTATTCAATATTGATATAGGTGGCATAATTGATGTTAATATTGAGCAAGACATACTGACTACCTAACTTTACACAACATAGCATTAGTTCTTTACATTTGACAGATTTAATGCTTGAATTATTTTCATTATTGAATAGAATCAAATATGTATCTAATCTCTCTGCATTTACAACTATACTAATAAGCAGCTACCAGGCCATCAGCCCTAGGATCAGAGCCAGCCCAATACATGGGCTTAGAGGAATTTATAGTTTTGCTATCCCACCAATGAGAACCTCTACTGATAATTTGCCCTCTGCCAAAATAACATCTTTTCAAGCCTGATATTAAGCTAGGATTGTGCTGCAATTTCTCTAAATCGAGCATGACATCTAATGGAATCCCTTCTTCTATGTCTACAGCTTGAAAAAGACATTTTGGGTTGTGTGCAGATCTGAAATGTAAACAAATGATTTTATGAAAACATTACATTTCCTTTTTTTTTTTTTTATAATATTTTTCTTAATTTCTTAATTGATTAATATTCTATAGGATCATTTTTTTCCCTTTGGTTTAATGTTTAATATTTGATTAATTTTTTAAATATAAATTTTTAAAATTCTAAACAAATGCTAGAATTGTTTTAAACAATTGTGAACATAATTTACAGCATTGCAATGATATAAATACAATAAAGAAGTTTTTTTGAAGCTTGGCAATTATCATATTGGTAGAAATTAGTTTTATTTGAATTACCAATAATATAATTTTAAACAAAAATGAATTTAATCAATAAAAAATAAGACATTCTACACTATAGTTTATTTTTTAAAAAACACACTGAATTAATTTTTTTGTGTACTGTACTGAAATGCTCTCTGGGTCATCATCAGAAATTATATATATAATTCTCTTCAAGGCTCAAGAGTTTGGACGAGAAGTAAGAAGAAGTAAAGGAATGATCCTTCTCTTATTTCTGCTCACCCCACTGAAAAACAAGGAGGGGGGAGAACAAGTATTCACCTGTGACTACAAATGGCTGCCTGGTCATGCGGTTTGCGCGCTGGACTATCGTTTGGATTTATTAAACCCTGCACGCTCCCATTCCCCTCGTCCTGCGGGAGGTTTGGACTAGGAAGTAAACTATTTTCAACTCTGAAGGAACATCAGTAACACGTAAAACATTGTACAAACAAACATTTTACAAACACTAAATAGCAGCGCCAGACTTAACCATTGTGACCAAGAAGTCATGGAAAGAGAACAAGTAATCTACCATGTATATTCACCCGTCACTAAATAGCAGGGCCAAACTTAAACATTGTGGGGCCCTATGCGAAATGGAATTCGCGAGGCCCAGTTTGGGTAGGGGATACGGATTATAAGTGAAATTGAAGTTTGTATTAGAAAATAGCAAAGTCATACAGTATATCAAAAAAATTCTATTTCCTACATTGATCACGCTCAATAGCAAGAATTACTTAATGTTTTAATCTATCTACAAGAAATGTTGAACTAAAGTAATTCTTCATTAGTTTGAGGCGTGAGAAGCTTCTTTCACCAAATTCCAAAATTACAGGATAATGCCATTTTTTTATCGCACCTAGGATTGGCATTTTCCATATTGAATGACACCCCAAAATGACAATTTTTGTCAATATATTTCAGGAGATTTGTATGAGTTTTCTAAAGATTTTAATAATTTCCAGATATTTCCAGGACTTTTCGATTTAAGGAGCTCCTTGTAAATCAACAGGAGGCTGCAGGAAATCTGTCATACGTTATACAATGGTTTAATTTAATAACTTATACACCTAGAATTAGCGCGGGTCCTATGAAAGTGTGGAGCCCACTGCAGTCACCTAAGGCTGGCCCAGCAAAATAGCGTCGTATGCTACGTCGCTGGTCGACTAGTTAACAAATAACTTTGCAATCGAGAAATACACTATTTTGTGAAAAAAGAATGCACATTGATTTTTGCCTTACTCTAAATTTATAACTTAAGATTTATTATTATAGGGGACTGAAAAAATCTATATAGAAATAGAACAATAGTAGTTCAATACTCAATATGGAGAAAATTCAATTAAAGTCTTTTATACTTTATATTTAAAATGTAAAATAGGTGTTGATGAGAGAAAACCACAGACCTATATATATATAGATGGAGATGGAGATCTTTCAACACTACAAAAAAAAATTGAAAATTTTCAAAAAGCTGAAATAAAGCATAGTTTATTAGAGTAGTTATAAGAAGTAAAATTTCTTTTGCAACCCTAACCTATGTAACATATAATAGTTCTGTGATTAATACCCTATCCTATTTAAAATTCCGCAAAATGGTATTGCATTATTTCTAAATTTTGAAAACTAAACATCATTACTTTTTTAAATGTCTCTTGCAGCTTGAAAAAGATTTACGTACATAACAATCTAACTATATACGTCTGTGATCTGATCACTATCAGATATGAATTTGCAGTAGTTTTCCAGTCTAGGTATAATATATATAGGTATATGGAGAAAACATATTCAGAACATATTTGGTAAACACAGTGTTGCACTGACACGCTAGTGTGCAAATGTACATAAATACCAATCTGTTACAAAGTAGGTGTTTATAATAACATTTACTCACTCATTTAGAGAACCAAGATTAATCCTTGGCAGATCCAGAGCAGTTTGTGGATTACATCCAAATTCTAACATGTTCAGAAGGACTTGAACATGACCTTGGGGCTGCATGTAACCACCCATTACTCCATAGCTCATAAGAAGTTCATCTTTTGAAACAAAAACAAGAATACTGTGAAGTAATATTCTCTGCTGCATACAGTAAAAAAAAAACTTTCTTTAAAAAATCTGGGATTTTATTGTTTATATTAAAATATTTCTCAAATTTTCATACTTGTTTCTGCTGATGTCACCATAGATGGAATGATGGTGTGATACGGTCTTTTTCTTGGTGCTAAAACATTTCTGTGTGATGGGTCTAAGGAGAAACCAAAGCCTCTGTTCTGTATTTACAATAACACAAAGACAGTTACTCTTCAACGATATAACTATTATGGTGAATTCTGTATTAAAAAGAAAACAATTAAATTACCAAAACAATTAAAGTTTTTTTTTAAATTGCTTATGTATTGCCCTGTTTCATGTTATAGCAACTTCAGCACAGCTTAATTCAGGTTTTTTTGATAGTGCTTATGCCACTCTAGAACACATCCTACATCTACAGTTCAAACTATAATTTGAACTGTTGGTGCACCACACATGATCTGTCATCCATCCTTCTCCATTTCTCTGTCCTTTGCCTTAAATACAATATTTTTTTCACAACAGGCCCATCCATTCTTTTATGCCAAATATAATGAGACATAGCCATTAAGGTAAAGAGGGACAAAATGGCATTTCAATAATCTCTAGAGAATTACAACTTAAAATTTTAAAACAATGGAGCATTCACCCAGCTTTAATGGGAGATGACAGCATGCCAAAGGTTGTTTTTTTTATGAGCTTAAGGGACAATGATGTAACAGAAGCACTATAAAGATCAACCCAAGTGCCATTTTACCCACACTGGCATATAGGAAAGTAGCTGGCAGCAGTTGGCGTCTAAAAGAGACAGTTGTAAATTTCCAAAGGAAAGTCTTAGCTGAAGACAGGCTCAGTTGGCAAAAAGAAAACTTAAATAGACCACGTCAGACAAGGGCTTTGTCTACATTAGATGTGATCAAATGTGTATGTCATATTGGGTTTGTGTATTCATGTGAAACAGTATGTGTATGATGGAGTCTATAAGCTTGGTGTATGGAAGTATGTTTTATTATTTAAAGTTAAAAGTTGGTTTCTTTAACCTTTCGAAAATGTGCTTATGCATAGTGCTGGTATCTCATTTCAACTGTCAGTGAATATAAATTTGGTAAAGAGAAAAGTTAAAACTTTTACAGTAATTAATAATTTGATGCTCCATAACAAACTTTTTACTTTGAGACTGATTTAACTAGCCAACTTTTTAAGTCTTAAGAAAAAAGTTAAAAAGTAACTTATCTTATAAGGAATTTATACCTGTAAAGTGAATCCACACCCTTCAGGTACTATACCAGTACCAAAGCCCATGTAGTTACTGTTTATGAAGGAGCAAGCATTGCCGTATTTGTCAGCAGTGGTGAAGTAAACTGTATCATTCCCTGCAGGTAGATCAAGGCCATCAGTTTCTAAGAGAGAGACAGGGATTCTTCTGAAAAATTGACACATTTTTTAAAAACATTTTTTTCAACACCAAACAATTTAATTTCTCCTATAAAATTCAAAGTAATCAGAAGAAATATTAGTATCAAAAGTTATTTTGAAACACATAAAAAATTGTATTGTTTTAAATTTCAAATTATTCCTAAACCAGTAATTGATAAATTTAATTGATATTCTTGCACATATTTTATTACTTGTTACTCTCTATCAAATTTCGACGTTTTTCTGCATATTCTTTTGATAACAACTTTTCTATGGGTATATCCACCTGACTTGGATCAGCACAGAAGTGCAGACCATCTGCAAATGCCAACCTTAAACTTTCTATTACATGGTGAAGGTAAACAGAGCTATTATGTCCCATTGCTGAAATGATAAATTTAAAAAAAATGTTGAAGCAGAGCAGGGGCTAAAAAAGTTAACATATAAGTTTTTTAATGATAATTATTTTTAATGATGAATGTCTACTACAAACATTACAAAGGTGTTTTTAACATTATTGATGACGATAACAATTTATCCCTTATAATGTATCAGTAAAACAAAACTCTATTCTTTAAATATGTGTTGTTCTCACATTTCAAGTCTAATCCTTCTAATATATTGAGAGCTATCAGGGCAACAATACCCTGGCCACTGGGCGGCATCTCCCAGACTTTACAACCTTTATACTCAGTAGATATTGGCATTTCTTCAGTTGCTTCATGAGCTGACATGTCTTCTATGGTTATCAAACCACCATGTTGATGAATACTTTCTGAAACAGCTTTTGCAATCCTTCCTTCATAAAAACCTTTTTTTCCCTGTGTCCCAAGTTCCTTTAACAGAAAAAACAAATTTTAAAACTATAAATATATATACAGATGTCTCTATAATTGTATGGATACCAAGATATGTCTCAATTGATATCTTTGATTTAAAAACATAAAGAAACAAATCTGCTATGGACATTGCTAGATCATAATGTCATAAAGTGTGAAAGTCTCTGACAACATAAGTCACAATAAAAACCCTAGTTGTATATCATTTTCTGTATTTAAAAAAAAAAAGTGTACCATATTTAATCTGATATATATCAAGATTAATACATGGGGAGGAATGATAATGTACACTATTTGTGGACCAAACTTAGAAAATGATTTTAGGTAGGGCAAAACAAGAGAGTTTCTTTTATTAAACTTCAACATAATAGATTTTTTTTTCTAAATAACCTGCTACTTAAAATTAGTACATTCAAGTAGAGTCATACCTTAAATGTATTAGCAAGATGTGGATTTTTCATAAGATCTCCATGTTGTGGGGCTTCACTATTCAAAAGCAGGTCTTTGCCATAAATATTTTCTGGTCTTTTTAATGATGAGGCACCTGGAAGTAAAGAAAAAAAAGGTAAGTTGATATTTTAAAAAAAAATGTATTTCAAATTTTAAAATTGGTCTCAAGTATTCTATTATGTGTACATTTCACTAATCTGTATTGTCTAATTTTTTAAATGTGTTTACTTAAAAAAATGTTAAACACCATACTAATGTCCATACCAGAAGCCCAAAATTTGGAAGCTATTTCCTGCACAGGGAATCCTGTTTCTGCCATTTCTATTGCTGGTTTCAAATTTTCCAGCAAAGATAACTTGACATCGAAAAAAAAAATGCAACAGAATTGTTATTAATTTGATGTTAATATCTTAACATTTATAATGGGACAAGACTATAAAAAAAATGTATTTTAAATACATAAATCTTGCTGTAAAAAAAACTTTTTAAAATCAGTACAATGTTTCAAGAAAACAATACTTGATGCCTTATGATTAACATTTTACATTAAGTTCTTACCTTTTGACTGCCAAACCGTGTGATAGTATCAACCCAAACACTGGCAGCACCAGGAACTGTTACAGAATGTCCATGAAAAGGAGAAAAATGGTGGTTTTTATTATAGCCTTCAGCTTCTAATCTTCTCAAGGAAGCTTTCTCAGATGATCTTCCACTTCAAGGGAGACAAACACAAGTAAAAAAATTGATACAAAAGAAATGATGTGCAACAGTAATGATGCTACATTGAAACATGGTAAAACTAATCTGGGAGTTTAGGAGGAAACAAATAACTTATTTCAAATGGAGTTGCAGTATACATAGTAGAGCAGCAAGATGTTAATCTGTAGTACTGTTTTTACCTATCCGTTATGAAGGAGCAACAACATAAATCAAATATAAAATTAATAGACAAAGACTTTTCTTAGCTACCCAAATCAGCCTTGTAAGAATAAGAAAAATAAAAGTCATTGGGAAGAAATACTTGAAGAATAGAAATTTCAATGGAAGGGTCAAGAATAAATGATCCTCTAAAAAAGTCTTTGGGAGAGTATAAAAGGAAAACAACCTTGGTAAGATATTGGGGTCATTAGTTACTAATTGTCACCCATGTTCTTATAGAATTTATACCAATTTACACAAGTGATTTATGTTTGATTTACATTTTAGTTCATCAGCACATTACTCATTTCATTTTAATCAATTGGACATAATATTGACAATATTTAAATAATGCACAAAAATGTCAACAGGTCAACATTATCTTTAATGTAAATAGAATAGCTTGTAAATCGGTAAATAATTTGGCTTATAAGATTTTTTGTTTATACCTGCCATTAATGCCCTTCACAGTTTTTGTCAAGCTGTCATAGAACAGACAAAATGCATCGCCCCCAATTCCTGTTGACATTGGTTCTGTAACATTTAAGGCAGCTGCAACAGCCACAGCTGCATCTGCTGCATTTCCTCCAGCCTTGAGAATATCTAATAAATAAATGTAAATGCATTCCTCATTAATCTTGGGACTCGAAGACTGGCCATATTATTATATTTGAACTTATAATTTAAAGTTTTCTATAAATAAAACATTTGTTCATTAAATTAGTTATACATTTTTTAATGCAGTACTAGGAGTAATAGCAATTTAAAGGCTTTTAAATTAAATATAAAAAGTGTATAGAGATTTTTTTTTATTTATGAGTACCCCACTACTCTTTCAATGGAAGAGTAAACATAAGAGGATGCTTTTATGGGCCCATTAGTTGCTTGTTTAGTTTGTAAATGAAATTAGAACCTTACTAATTAAGGAATTCAAAACATAAGCTTACACACACACAAGATATATGAACAGCAGTGTTTAGTGAGCTAAAAGCTAAACATATATGAATTTCAATACAAGTATTTAATTTGGGAGTGTCATAAATGAATAATCCTGTGAGTGTTGAAGGCTGAAATACTGCAATGTTTAGTTCATTCTGTCTTTATTAATCTTATATCTTTGATTTATTGTTTTATTTTTAGATTAATTTTCAAGGTATATAAATTTCTTTCTAAACAATATAACTTTTCATGATGATTCAGGATTGCATTAATATAAATGATAATAGTTGCTAAGACAACCATATGATTTACATGATTCTTAAATGATTCTTAAATTTCTTATATTTTGGCTTTGTGACATCAATGAAAATTAATGACAAATATATATATATACCAGTACATACCCAGACCTGCTTGTGCTGCTAAAGGGTTGGTACAGGCTACACATCCATTTTTAGCCACTAACACTGATCTTCTGGATTTAAACTCCATTTTAAAATTTTCATTAACTTAAATTATCTTTTAAAATAAATCCTTTTGCTTGGGAATATGAGTATACCAAGTAATAAAGTGATAAACTGAAATATATAGCCTATACCCTGACAGAGACTATAAGCAACACAATCTAAGATTACAGGCTTAGAAGCCTTTTAAAGATTAGATGTACACTCAAAGTCTTAAAATTATCATTATCATTCCCAGTTAAGTTATAATAGATAGCATCAAATACTCTTGATGTAACTGTAGGGAGAAAAAAAATCTTAAGCCATAGTCCTTTCCCAGAGGGGTTTAAAATGGAAATTTAGTGTTATCAAAATTAATAGAATGCCGAATACTTTTAAGTTGTCTATATTTGATCTAGATTTATCTATAAGATAGATGCAAGGATTGGATCTAATCAGACTAATCCATACGTAGGTATATTTTGCATGGGCGTAGCCAGGGCTGGGTGGGTTTCAAACCCCTCCTGAAATAAAATTCCCCCCCCCCTCGCAGCAGGGGGGGATCAAAATTAAGTGACTGATTTTTTGCTTTGATTCTGTTAATTTTAAGTGAGATTTTAATACTAAACCATCACTTGCCCCAGCACAGCCTAGGGGGTTTTGAGTTTAAAACCTCCACCAGGGGTTTTGCAGTCAAAACCCCCTCTTCTATAAAACAAAACCCAAAAAAATAATGCAAACGACAATCCCCTAATTCCAAGAGCATAGCTAAGGAGATTTTGATTTTAAAACCCCCTCCGAAAATTACAATAACCCACCCCTCTTCAATATAAGACTATCCAAACATCAGTCACCAGGTTCTATGAGCATAGCCATGAGGGGTTTTGTGTTTAAAACCCCCTCCAAGGGGTTTAGAGCTAAAAACCACCTCTTCAATATAAAAAAGCAAATTACACACTCAAAATTCTATGAGCGTAGCCAAAGGAATTTGAGTTTAAAACCCCTTCAGCAGGTTTGAAGCTAAAAAATACCTCTTCAATGTAAAAAAAAAAATTATGCCCTCATAATGCTATGAGTGTAGCCAAAGGGGGTTTTGAGTTTAAAACCTCTTGCAGTGGGGTTAGAAGCTAAAAAAAATACCTCTTGAATATAAAAAAAAGCAAATTACACACTGAAAATGCTATGAGCGTAGCCAAGCCAAGGGGGGTTTTGAGTTTAAACCCCTCTCCAGAGGGCTTTTTTAACAGTTTAAAACCCCTCCTGATGGTTTTGAGTTTAAATACCACCATACAGAGAGTTTTGAGGTTGAAAACCTCTCTCTTCATTTTCATTCTAAAGCAAACTGCAGTCACCAAATTCTATGAGTGTAGCTAGGGGGTTTTGAATTTAAAAATAAAATAAAATAAAACCCCCCAAAAAATTATTTTGACGATAAAACTTCCTTTTCGATATAAAATCTAAAGCAAAGTACAGTCACCTAATTCCAAGAGCGTAGCCAAGAGAGGTTACAAATTTCTACCAGAGTCTGGGCTCATTAATAAAGTGCAATGAATAGTCATCTGCCAAAATTGAATAAGACTAAATGTGGTTCAACAAAGATGGCTATTACGGATTTTAGGAGTCAGTTATAGAGATGGGTCTCAATCAAGAAAATCCTAAGTCGACCCCTTAGTAAGGTTTACGGGACATGTTCTCCGACAAAATGAATTACACTTAATAAGAGTTGCCATTACATGGAGGCCATTACGAGGAAAGCGCAAAACAGGGACATCTTAGTACAACTTGGCACCACACTTTCATGGAGGTCCTCAGAGAAGGTGGGAAAAGACATTGCCAGTGACAGATTTTTGTGGAAGCAGCTTGATGCCCAATGTGCCGAACGACATGGGAGGATCTAAGTCAGTAAGAATAGCACATGAGGTTTAAAAAAAAACAACTTTTTAATAGCAGGATAATGCACTGCAGATACCTCAGAATACGAATTTTGTTGGCTTTCAATACCGGAAATAGTACTTGGCGGCGGGGCTCTGCCCCGTGCTTGGGGGGGAGGGACTCACAGCACTCCCCCAGATTCCTTTGCTGGTAATGGCGGGGAGTCTAAAATAATTGCCCACTAACTCAGGAAGAACCTATTTAAGGGTACATTAAATGACTTCCAAAAGAATGAAGGGTCAGAATGTAATAAAGATTAATTATGTTCACACATTCACGCACGCACACACACATATATTATGATATATATTTTTGCGGGGGGGGGGGGGGGGGAAATTCCCCTAAATCCCCCCCCCCCCCCGAAAAAAATCCTGACTACGCCCATGATATTTTGAATAATTAAATGAAAACTAAAATACAAATATAGAGATTATTTTGTCATGACTCTAAAATATAATATTTAATAAATTAGTGTTTAACAACTTCGAGAAGGTAAAATGGGTAAGGGGGTCAAACAAGGGAGGTAAATGCGTCGCTTAAAAAAAAAAGTTGTGATCTAATCAAATCATCTCTAGTTAAATCTAGACTTTAACTAAATGGGTTTTTTTTATTCTTGATTAGCTCTAGATCTAGAAAAATCCGCAGATATAGATCTAGATTCTATGACTATTGACTAGACCTAGAGTCCATAATTTATATTCTTTATAAAATTTAACGCATCATGATCATGCCCTTTGATATGGCTACGTGACCTCATGAGCAGTATAAAATCTTAGTCTTCGATAGTTACAACTAGAATCTAGGTCTTTACTTTTGCTTTAAAAATTTACATAAACTAGATAGATCTCCATTCTAGATCTGTATCCCTAACTCTGGAGCCATTAAATAATGTAAAAAAAAATAAACAACTGGGCTGTATCTAGATTTAGTCTCTAGCTCAATTGCGTTTTTTTTTTCGTTATTTCTAGATCTAGAATATAATAAATAATATTATACTAGACGTCTAGTGATATTTCGTACATTAGACTTTAACTTTTGCATTGGATTCTGGGAAGTAAACATCTGATAAGGCAAGAAGTGATAATCTAGCTCTGAGTATTCTAGATCTAGAGCGGATATATCTTGATCTAATAGATTATCTAGTATACATTCTATTACTAGTATTAGATCTAGACCTAGATCTCTGTCTACTAAACGTATAAATCTAGATTATTCTAGATCTACTACTGCGTTCTTGTTTCCCTGTTGCGTTACAAAATGGTAGATTCTTATAACTGAACACCGATTTTCGGGAACTAGATCTAGGTCAATTTTTTATTTTATTTTTTTATTTGGTGATGGTTTAACTTACAAAAAAAAACAACTGAAATCAGATTCTTATTCTGCAACTAAAGGACAATAAAAATAGCTGTGTTCATTTGTATTACCACCCATAGTCAAGATTTTATTTTAAAATAAATTGGATCACTTCATGCTCCTATTTTGAACGCAGTTTTGGGGCTTTCTCCTCCTTAATTATTTTATTATAGATCTAGAGAGGTTCTTATATTTTGAACACTCCATCAAATTCTCCTTTCTTGAATGGGTCGCTTTTTTTGTATGTAATTCACTTGTTTTTATTTTTGAGCTAAAAACGATGTTTCGGGACTGCGTATGTCCAATTTTAGATAAGTTACGGTAATTTTGTTCCGTTTTTCCAAAAGCAGATGGCAGTTATTTAGATTCTCGGTAACCATGTATGTAAAGCTGTCATTTTAACCTCCCCCGGCAATTCATACCCATATAAGGGATGAAGGCTATATTATGAGCCTGTTTGTTTGTTACACACACACACACAAACAACATATATATATATTACACTTCTTAGTGTTGTGACCTAATTAGCGGCTCATCATCTCTGCCTGTGGTCCCTTCTGGGGCATAGGCCACCAGCCAGCTTCCTCCAGGCATCTCGGTTCTGGACGAGTCTCTCCAACTGTCTCTACGCCTTGCCCATCTGCTTGGCAACTGTTTCCAGATCGCGCACCATGTATTCCTGGGCTGTCCCCTCTTCCTCAACAGAGGATATGAAGAGATCATGGGAAAACATGGATTAGGTGAAATGAATGAAAATGGAGAGAGATTTGCAGATATGTGTGCCACAAGCAACTTAGTGATTGGAGGAATTGTCTTTACACACAAATGAATACACAAAACAACGTGGATATCACCAGACCTATCAACAGAGAACCAAACAGACCATGTCTGTATTGGGAAGAAGTTCCGTCGATCTCTTCAGGGTGTATGTGAAAGAAGAGGAGCAGATGTTACTTCAGATCATCATCTTCTGTGCGCTCGAGTGAAACTTAAGCTGAAGAAGACTTGGACAAGTGGGCCCAGCCAACGCCAACACTACAATACGATTGTGCTGAAAGACTGCAAAAAAAAGGAAGAGTTCAAAGTCACATATAACAAGTTCCAGCTCCTAGAAGAGCTGCTACAAGAGGAGACAGTAGAACAGTCGTGGCAGAAAGTTAAAGAAACAGTAACCTCCTTATGCCAAGAAATCCTGGGTACCAAGTCATACACCCACAAGGAGTTGATTTCATCAGAAATTCTTCTGAAGATCAAGGAAAGAAGAGAAAAGCAAGCAGGCGTGAACAACATTAAAACAAGGGCAGCAAAAGGAAAAGCACAAAAAGAATATGCTGAAAGAGATAGGAATGTCAAACATAGCATCAGAACAGACAAGCGGAACTACATTGAAGCACTGGCAAAAGAAGCAGAAAAAGCAGCCCTTCAGAACAGCACCAAAGACCTGTGCTTAGTCATCAAAAAGTTATCTGGAAAATTTGCCATGTCAGAGAGAGACCAGTAAAGGACAAAAATGGTGACGTGATAACAGATGAAGAAGGACAAAAGAAGAGATGGATTGAGCATTTCCAGGAGCTTCTTAACAGACCTACTCCTGCAAACCCACCAGAGATACCGTCAGCTACAAGAGACCTACCTATTAAGTGCAGTGCACCCACCAAGGAAGAAATTTGCAGCACAATCAAGCAATTGAAGAATGGCAAATCTGTAAGACCTGACAGCATCCCAAGTAGATATAAATAGATATTGCAATGACATGGGAGAGCATACTAAATATAATTTTTTGGGGTGGAAAGGGAAGTAATTTTGCAAAAGTAATTTTTATTATTTATTCCAAAAAATTCTCTTTTTTTTTGCTAAATAATTTTTAATTCTTCTTCTTCATTCTCATTTTACATGTCGGAGGGTTCAGATCAGTAATCCTATATCTGAGATGAACTGCGCAGAGGTTTCCAGATCAGGCAGTTCTCCCTATAGTTTTTGTTCTATAGGAAGGTTTTGGGGCCTCTTGTTATAGTATGTGGCGTTGAAGGGCTAATGTTTAATAAATATTAACTGCTGCATGGGTGAACGATTGTTCCATCTTGGTCCGGCAGGGTAGCATATATGCATATTTATTGCAATATTTAATAAGTATCTATATATAATTCTCTTCATTGCTCAAGAGTTTGGACAAGAAGTAAAGGAAAGATCACTCTTTTCTGCAAGTTGGACTAGAGTTACCCTAAGAAAAAAATAAGAGCGGGGGAACAAGTAGTATTCACCCATCAATAAATAGCAGGGCCGGACGTAACCATTGTGACCTGGAAAGATCACTATTTTATTTCTGCATGTGGGACTAGAGTTACCCCACAAAACTTAAGCAGCGATAAAAAAAAAGAGGGGTGGGGAGAACAAGTAATCTATTCTGTATTCACCTGTCACTAAATAGCAGGGCCAGACTCAAAAATGGGGATCTGTGCGAAACATTTTGGCAGTGCCAAGTTTGGGTAAAGTAAAGTTCCCCTTTCAGACCTTGTGGTCTATAGGGCAGATGATGTAAAGATCATCTGTTTCTGACACGTATGGTTAACATGGGTGTCATGTGGCCAGCACAACGACCAACCGCCTTTACTTTTCCCTAACTAATGTCAGGTACCCATTAGAGCTGGGTGGACTCAGAGGCTCCCAAAATTAAAAATCCCAGTCTTCACCAGGATTCGAACCCCGGTCCCCGGTTCGGAAACTAAGCGCTTTACCGCTCAGCCACCACGCCTCCTGCCAAGTTTGGGTAATAAGTGAAAATTAAGCATTTGTACTAGAAAATAAATTTGTCTTTGCATTTTATTCATTCTTTACTATGTACAGAAATACTTTATGAGCCTTGGGTGTAGCGAAGCCATACAGTATATCATAAAAATTCTGTTTCGTACATAGATCATGCTCAGTAACAAGAATTACCAAATGTTTCAATCTGTCTTCAAAAATTGTTGACCTCAAGTAATTCTTCATTAGTTTGAGGTGCGAGAAGCTTCTTTCACCAGATTCCACAATTACGGGTATTGCATAATGCCGTTCTTTTTTCATCATATTGGCGTTCTACATTTTGAATGACACCTCAAAAAGACAATTTTTAGTCATAATATTTCAGGAAAATTTTTTTTTTAGTTTTCAAAAGATATTAAAAATTTTTGGGAGATTTCCATGACTTTTTTGTATATTTTGCAATTTCAGGAGATTTCAAGGAGCTCCTGGTAAATTAGGAGGCTGCAGGAATTCTGTTATAAGTTATAAATTGGTTTAATTTAATAATTTACACCCAGAATTAGTGCGGGTCCTTTGAAAGTGTGGGGCCCACTGAGGTTGCATAGGTTGCATTGGCCCAATCTGGCCCTGCAAAATAACGGTGTATGCTACGCCGTGGGTTGACTAGTGTATTTATAAATTGCTTGCATGTTTTGTTGTCTTTTAGATACTAAAAATGTACTGATAACGTTTATTTTTACTTTGAAAATTAACGAAAACATTACATAAAAATACATGAAAACTCAAAAAAAATATTTTTTTTGATATTTTTACATTTACATAGGTAAGCCTTATAGAAATCCCCTATAATTCTGAATAGATTTAATGGAAAGCAAGGGAAGTGTAATATAGATGTTCTCCTTTCAATCCAGAATCAAAATGTATAGTTCTTGCTTGGCCAATGCACCATGGGACTATAAACTACCCATATTACTTTTAGATACTAAAAATGTACTGATAACGTTTATTTTTACTTTGAACATTAACGAAAACATTACATAAAAATACATGAAAAATTACCGGAAGCACCCCCATTAATATGTAAGAGGTCAAAATAGCACGCTTTCATACCAGTGTACTTTATCGCCTAGTAGAAAAATGATCTTGGACAGGAATACAAAACTAAATGTGTTAAAAATTAGAGAAATGGATCGTGCACCATTCTACCAGTACTTCTTTAATAGCCATCAAAATAAAGACGCATTAATAAAAATACAGTGAAATGTCGGATATCAGATACAAAATGGGTGTGTTCGATAAGGCAGCTTTACTCTGGCTCTAGTCTAACAATTTAAATAGATCTATCATTTATTCATTCTGATTCTCTTTATGCAGCCAAATGAACTGGACTAACTGCCTAAACTGGTGTTTCACTGTTTTCAAGGATTAAAAAAATGAGTGCCCTAGAACTAAGAAACCAAGGCAATAAGTTGTTCGCTGCTCGAAAATATGACGATGCAATAGCTTGTTACACAAAAGCAATTGTAAGTACATTATAGATTGATCTAATCTATATACTATAAATCTATCCATTGTCTAGAAACTAGAGCTAAGACTTGAGTAAGACTAAGTAAATGAGAGAATATCAATCATAGAACAAGTCAGTCATAAGACTAAGTTTAAGAGAGCAATCTAGATCTAGACTCAGTCTAGAGCTCTTGACTATTCTACTAATTCTAGACTTATGGCAGAGCTTGAACCTCATACTGTCATTACCATCGAAAGACAGTCCAGATCGCATGTAACCACATGACTAGGCAGCCATCTAGATAATTAGATATAGATCTAGACTCACTCTATGTATATATATAATTATATTAAATATATATATTATATAATTATATATTATATTACCTTGGTTTCAAGGTTGTCATGACCAGGGGTGACAATGGGGATAAGCTCCCACTGTCTATAAAATACTCCTAAAGGCATGCGTCTCAGATAGCCTCTGACAATTAAATCCAGCACCTGGCCTGCTCGTGTAGCTTAGATATTAAGCCCGGCGAAACTGCTCTTACTAACAGGTGAAGGGGTGAAGGCGGATACCTGGCGCCACAAAACCAGGAGCTTCGGGCAGGTGGAGCTTGTCAGCCTAGTAGGGCAGTTCATCTAGGAGAGGGGTACTCTGACTTCAAATCCCCGCTGCCTTGCGGTTTTAAGGCTTCAGGAGACAACCTCGAGGATAAATCAGGAGTGAAGCCCCTTAGGCGTTGGGAGTATCAGCTACGAAATTCCCTCCGGCAGCTTCTGCAACTGAGTTGGTGCCAAATGTAACGCGATGCGCTCCTTTGGATCACATCAGCAAGGTCAAGAATGGGATCATGACCCCTTTATCTTAGGCCCAGGAATGCGCCCCGGAGAGGAAACTCTGGTGCTGCTGCAAAGTGGCTAAAACAACACGGGAGACAACAGTTACGGGTTATAAGTCCAACTTGATTGGCGTAATGTATGGACGACACGGGTTGTCTCTGTCGGTGGGAGAGGTCTTCGCGCCTCACTGATTAGCTACCACCCGCCTCAACCTGGGTAGCCCCCAGACAGTTAGGTGATGATCCGCCACAGCCTACCTGCTCTAATGAGTGCTTAGAGCTTAGTTTAAAACGACAAGTAGGCTGTAAACCTGCACCAAGCAACAAAAGAAGAAAAATGAAAAAGAAAATTCCTATTATGCGACTGGCCACATGGAACGTCAGGACAATGTGTCCTGGTCTTACAGATGGCCTACGGCAGGTTGACGATGCAAGGAAGACGGCAGTCATAAACAACGAGCTGAAAAGACTACGCATTTTGACATTGCAGCTCTCCAAGAAACCCGACTAGCCGAAGACGGCATGCTCCGCGAGGCTGATTACACTTTCTTTTGGAAAGGAAAAGCACAGGAACAGACGAGAATGCATGGTGTGGGCTTTGCTGTCAAGAACAGTCTACTTCCCACAATAGTCCCTCCAGTTGGTGGCTCGGAAAGGCTACTAAGCATAAGTATGATGACTACATCTGGAAAAGTCACTCTAATCAGTGCCTATGCCCCAACACTATGTTCAGTCCAAGAGGACAAAGACAAGTTCTACGAAGACCTAAGGGAAGCCATTGAGACTATTCCTCAAAAAAAGCACATGGTTATTCTAGGTGACTTCAATGCAAGAGTAGGAGCAGACCACACTACCTGGCCAGACTGCCTCTGGCTTTTTGGAATCGGCAGGATGAATGAGAACGGACAAAGACTTCTTAAATTCTGCGCATACCATAAGCTCTGCATTACGAACACATACTTCAAGACGAAACCACAGCATTGTGTCTCATGGAGACATCCTAGGTCTGGACACTGGCACCAGCTGGATATGATACTGACATGGAAAAGGGACATTGGAAACATACTGCTCACACGTAGCTTTCAAAGTGCAGACTGTGATACTGATCACAGTTTAGTGTCCTGCTGGACAAGACTGCTGCCTACTAAGATCCACTCATCACAGGGAAAAAGAAAAGCACGCCTGAATACTGCAAACACTAACAATGCTGATCTTAGCATCGAATTCACAAAGAAATTAGAGGAAGCTTTCAAAAACTTCTCAGTGACTGAGATAGAAAAAACCTGGACGCTCATACATGATACTATGTACCAAACATCATCACTGGTCTTTGGTAACAAAACAAAGAAAAATGAAGACTGGTTTGAAGCAAGTCTGCAAGAAATGGAAACTGCCACTAAAAGCAAGAGAGTAGCCATGCTAAACTACAAGAAGGAGACCACCCCTACCAACTTACAAGCTCTCAGATCTACTCGAAATGATGCCCAAAGAATAGCAAGACAGTGCGCAAACAAATACTGGCAGGACCTATGTGAAAACATCCAATCTTGTGCCGACTGTGGTAACATCAGAGGACTATACGAGGGCATGAAAAATGCCTTTGGACCTCACACCAGCAAGTGTGCCCCACTTAAGTCAAAAGATGGCTCAATCATCACTGATCGTGCACTGCAAATGGAACGATGGGTAGAACACTATGCAGAACTTTACCAGATTGAAAATGCCATCTCGACGACTGCTTTGTCTAACTTCCCACCACTTTCAGTTTTAAGCGAATTAGATGAAACACCTTCTGTAAAGAAACTGAGCACAGCCATTGACATGCTTGCACACGGGAAAGCACCCGGAGGAGATGGTATTCCTGCTGAAGTAATTCAGGCTGGAAAGCATGGCCTAATCAAGCCACTCCATGAACTGCTAAGTCTATGCTGGGAGTAGGAATAGTCCCCCAAGAATTGAAGGATGCCAACATAGTAACGATTTACAAAAATAAGGGTGACCGCACGGATTGTAACAGCTATAGAGGCATTTCACTTCTTAGCATAGTTGGGAAGGCTTATGCCAGAGTAGTACTGAAGCGACTACAGATCTTGGCAGAACGAGTTTACCCAGAATCGCAGTGTGGCTTTAGAGCCAGTAGATCCACAACAGATATGATCTTCTCCCTGCGACAGCTACAGGAGAAAAGCAGAGAACAAAGGCAGCCCCTTTTTATAGCTTTTATTGACTTGACCAAGGCGTTTGACCTTGTCAGCAGAACCGGCTTGTTTGTCATATTAGAGAGAATCGGCTGTCCAAACAAGCTACGGAAACTAGTGTCAGCTTTTCATGAAAACATGCAGGGCACCGTACAGTTTGACAGCTCCGCCTCTAGGCCATTCTCCATCAAGAGCGGATTAAAACAAGGATGTGTTCTGGCTCCAACACTGTTCGGCATCTTCTTTTCAGTTGTACTCACCAGCGCATGCAAATCCCTGGAAGATGGAATATATATCCACAGTAGATCCGATGGAAAGCTATTTAATCTGGCACGCCTTAATGCCAAAACGAAGATTAGAGAACTGCTGTTCGCAGACGATGCCGTACTAATATCTCATTCACAAGAAGGATTACAGAGGCTTGTGAATGCACTGGCAGCTGCTTGTCAAGAGTTTGGCCTCACAATTAGCCTCTCCAAGACTGAAATCATGGCACAAGATGTTGCAGAAATACCAGTGATACACATTGGAAATCACACACTTACGGTGGTGCAGGAATTCACATACTTGGGAGCAACAGTAGCCAGCTACCTAAACTTAGACACTGAGTTGACCAAAAGAATAGGGAAAGCTTCTGCAGCAATGGCAAAACTCTCTAAGCGTGTGTGGGAAAATACCAAATTGACCACGGCAACAAAAATCCTTGTCTACAATGCCTGCATTCTGAGCATACTTCTCTATGGCAACTTACATGCGTCAAGAGCACAGATTAAATAGCTTACACCTACGCTGCCTGCGAAGCACACTGCGCATCTCCTGGAGGGATCGTGTCACCAACCAGGAAGTTTTGACACAGGCCAACATACACAGCAACTATGCTCTCCTTTAACAGAGAAGACTACGCTGGCTCAGTCATGTCACTTGCATGCCAGATGGAAGAATCCCTAATGACAGAGTGTACATTCTGGTACGAACTTTGCTGAATGCAAAAGAAATGAAGCTGCATCGGTCAAGAGAAAGAAAAAGAAAGCTGCCCTGTCAGTGAGCCCTAGGACAGATGAATATAAATGCTCAAACTGTGGCAAACTCTGCCGATCCAGAATTGGCTTGATCAGCCACTCCAGATTCTGCCCCGTCTCAAGACGTAACCAAAGCCAGTGACTCATCTGGGCGCATCCATTGTCTTACGAGACAGAAGGAGCCATATATATATATAGAGAGAGAGAGAGAGATTCTGTATTATTCTAGATTGTTGTGTTGTACATATTTTTGCTTTGGATGTTCCTTCAGAATTGAAATCTTCCACATTAGGGTGGGATGGTAGTGCACAGGGTTCGAACCATAGTCCAGAGTGATGTGTGACATCTTTTTATTTTATTTATAAATGTCTCACTCATGGTCTACATAACCATATAGAATGTCATACAGACTCTAATTAGAAGAGATCTAGAGAAAAAAAAAACATTTGTGATAGGCCCGATTCCCACAGGGTTAGGACAGGTCAGGAAAAAGTCTGGAATTTTCAAAATAAGATTTCAGGCTTGAAAACATCTGGAAATCACTTCTTTTAATGTTGATTTTTGTAAATGTCTGGAATTTTTTTTTTTCATTTTAAATTCTATAATTCAAGCGCATAACTTGTAAAACACTTGATCTAGTTGCACATAGAGGTGTAGGTCCACTTTGTCTGCAAAATGCTATCCTAATTAAAACAATGGGTAGTTTCAGTTCATTGCAGGATGTGGTCATATTGGACTATCTAGATTCTCTGTTCTAGACCCACGACCAAGGATTTAATTTTAATATAGAATCTGGCTAGATCAATTCTGTAGACCTATCTAGAGACAGAAAAAAACAAAAATGCGTGCCCACTTAAGTACAGTTACAAGGAACCTTTTTAACAAACAAAATTAGATCATGAAAATAAATAAAAAACACAACATTCACTTTCAAATTAGCCTAGTGCTAGATTACGTAAAATATCTAAGTTATAAAGATTGTTATCTAGATCAAGACTCTATAGAATTTTAGGTCTGTCTATTTACATCTTGAAAATCTAGACCAATAGTTAGTAGGCTATATTAATATTTATCTAAGACTAATGTATTTTTTATGTTGTTTTCAAATTAATCTAAGTAGACTTAATTTGATCAAGGTCAAGACTAGAAATTTAAAGAAGTAAAATGTACATTACATAGTTTTAACTCTACCTACTCCCAGTGGGATTTTATGTGTTTTTTTTTTGTTTTTTGGAGAGTGTTTTAATAAGAGGTACTCTTAATTCTGAGTATCTTTGGTTTCATAATTAACACAGTTTTAATTAGGAGTTGATAATCTTTATTACTCATGAGGAAATTGGTATTACAATTTCTGCATTACACAAGATAAAACATAATAACTATAGAAGACATTATGACACCAGTTTCACTCAAACATAATGTGAAATGTTTGTATCTGATAGCTTCTTAAAATTATTAAATATTTTACTTTAAGGGTAATATTATGATTTTGGACTTTTTTTTTTCAGATTAAAAATCCAAGTACAGCCTTGTTTTTTACTAATCGAGCTCTTTGCCATTTAAAACTAAGACAGTTTGAGAAGGCTCACCAAGATTGCCAGAGAGCGCTTGAAATTGATCGGTCATGGGTTAAAGGACATTTTTTCATGGGCCAAGCTTATCTAGAACAGAATTTGTATGATGAAGCCATTGCTTCATTGAAGAAAGGTAAAAAATAAAATGAAATACTTGTCTGAATGAACATATTTAAATTCTTATTTTTTAATGTAATTAGTAAATAGAGTTTAAAAGCTTTTTAATTTCCAGCTCATGATTTGGCCAAGGAACAGAAATTAAACTATGGTGATGATATCACAAATACACTGCGAGTTGCTAAAAAAAGGAGATGGAACACAATAGAAGAAAAAAGGATACAGCAGGAAATTGATCTACAAGCATACTTGAATAGACTCATCAAAGAAGACAGAGACAGGTTTGTTAGTTGTTTCTTTGCATACATCATGTCCAATATAATACTTTAAATCAATTAAACTACTATCTAAAAGAATCATCTTTTTACCTTGCTTATTAAATGTCAATTCACTCTGTCTATCTGGTCAAAATCTTTTACACGCTCTCCCTCTTCCCATTCTCGGATCAAGTTGAAACTTAACAGAATTATTCGTTTGATGACAACACATGAATCAATAAAAAAAATTAATTTTGTTTAAAATGGAAAGTGTTATAAATTATAAAGCAAATAAATTATAGAGCAAGTAAATTCTACATTATGTTGTTTGATAAAAATTTGAAACTAATAATGGACTAATAAAACCTTAAATTTTTATAAGTACTAGAATAGCTTAGTGGCAAAACACAGTGGCCTTCTGTCATGAAGGCTCAAGTTTGAATTCCTACTCAAGCAGACTTTTTTTTTCAAATTGCTTTTTTTCTTCTTCTTCGTTCTCATTTTTTTTGTTGGAACGTTCAGATGACTAGACTAATATATGAGATGAACTGTGAAGTGGTACAGTTTTCTTTCTATTGGTGTGTTTTGGGGCCAATGTCTTGTACGGGCCTCTTATTAAAGGGAGCAGTTTTGGAGGACATGGTCAGCATTCTCTGGTGACACTCCACATGGGCAGATTTCACTGGTTCCTATTTTGAGCTTCCAGTACATATGTTGTCTCATTCTTTTGTGTCCTGTCCTGAGTCGAAAGATTAGACGTTGATCTTGTGTGGATAGCTTATAATAGGCATCATCTTTCTTGTGATTTGGATGAGAGCGTGTCCATTTTTCATTTATTTTATTTACTATTTCTTCATTTCTTCTCAATAGAGTGTAATGTTTAAATTGCTTTTGAAAATGCAGAACTGAAACCTTCTCATTCAAAATAATAATTTCACTTAATATATATGGAAGGTTTTTTTTTTTTAAAAGTATTTTTTATAATTAACTTGTTTTCTTTTTACAGACTAATAGAATCCTTAAAGAAGGATGATGAAATGGCTAGTTGTGAAGATGTTGAAAGCATTGTGGATCAATCTGTAAGTCTGTGAACACTTTGACAAATACCACAGCTTATTTTTATATTTTGTCCAGACGATGAATGCCAGGTTTAAGGCAATTAAAGTAACATATTGTTACACTCCTTTATTTGGAATGGGCTTTTTTATATTTTAAAAATAATTTTTATTATCGAAATGAGACAAGAGATTTAAAATTGAACCTAGATCTAGATCTAATGATTTGAATCATTCTAGAAATCTGGTTCTAGATTCTTTTATTTGAATATTCTAGATCTAGACCTAGAATGGCTGCCTGTTTGTGTGGTGTCTAGGCAATATTTAGTTTTTTTAGATATAACTAATGCTATTTAGTAGGACATACTTATCTTCTCTTTAAAAGTAATGTCTGTAATCTTTAAAATAAGATGACAAATGCAAAAGAAGCAAAGCTTTCCAAAGTTCTCATCTAAATGTACAAACAATAGTGCCTTGCATGCATTTTTGTGTATGTGAGCAGTAAAACTCTTGTTGTGTTATTAGTTTGATACATTATTTAAGGGAAATACTAAAAATATAATTTCTATAAAATTTAAAAATAATTCCACTTCTTATTTAGGTCTCTATGACATGGAAGGTTCACAAATGCAAGTGTAAAAAATGTAAAAAAAAATTTCAACGTCTGTTCCTGTTACTGATCATATTCTTTTCTTTTGGAAATTTTACCAAATTAAAAAGATTATTGATTTTTTTTGTGTTGATATTTTAGGAATACAACAAATACATGTAAATTAGAACATCATACATGACATAGATGTAGAACATTCAATATATTATTAATCTTTCTATTCTAGGAAAAAAGATTGTCTGAAGTGAACAGTTTATTCTCACAACTAGATGAAAGAAGAAAGGTAAAGTTAATGGGTTTTTTGTTTTTTTTGTTGAAATTGAAATTGTTCACTTTTTTTTTATTGTAAATATTTATAGAAGTATGGCCTTCAAATTTGATTTGTTCATTTGTTCTTCTTCGTTCTCATTGTTATGTTGGAGTGTTCAGATGACTAGACCAATACATGAGATGAACTGCGCAGTAGTTTCCAAATCAGGGAGTTCTCCATATAGTTTTCTTTCTATTTGGGGTGATGTCTTATAAGGCCCTCTTGGTAAAGAGAGCAGTTTTGGAGGACGTGGTCGGCATTCTCTGGTGATACTCCACATGGGCAGATTTCACTGGTTCCAATTTTGAGCTTCCGGTACATGTGTTGTCGCATTCTGTTCTGTCCGGTCCTGAGTCGAAATATTAGACATTGGTCTTGTCGGGATAGCTTATAGTAAGCGTCATCTTTCTTGTGATTTGGATGAGAGCTCGTCCATTTCTCATTATTTTATTTACAATTAATTTCTTCAATTCTTCTGGATAGAGTGCAGAGTTTATTAGTGAGTTAGTTCTCCCACTCTTGGCGAGTGTGTCAGCCTTCTCATTTCCTCCTAGTTCTATATGAGCTGGGATCCATTGAATAACAGTTTTTTTGCTGTTGTTGTTGAGCTTTGTAAGTGCTGTTCTGAGGTTTTTAATATAAGTGGAATCAGAGTTTTGCAAGCTTTGGAGGGTTGTTTTCGCATGAGTTAGAAAAACAATCTGACTGTGTGGGGAATTTGGATGATTTGCTAGCATGGTAGCAGCTAGTGCTTCCCTTTCTGCTCTGTGACTGTCAGAGAGCTCTCCAGTAGCAATGGATTTTTCTAGTTTTCCTCCATCTGGCCATTCGATAAGTAATCCAGCTCCTCCATTTGTTGTGGCTTTATGGGATGAGCCATCCGTGTAAACTCTGATTCACTGATTGCTAGGATAATTGGTATGTAGAAAACAGTTCACTATTTCCTTGAGCTCAGTTGGTCTGTAATCAGATTTTCTTTTTATGTTTTCAAAATGGTCCCTTGTAGTAGGTAGAAGGCTTTCGTCCCAGGGTGGAGATTCATTATAGTGTATCGAGGATTCCAGAGTAATTTTTTCAAGTTGGTGTTTCTTTTTTAGGTTTAGAGATTCCTGTATGAAATTGGTCCTTTTGAGACGGTTTTTTGTGCCAGTTTTGTGGATTTTTGTTCTGAGTGGGTGCCTCTCCAAGGTTTCCAATTTAGTGAATTGGGAAAGGATTTTTATTTCTCTTCTTTCATCCAGAGAGATCAGGGCAGCAGTTTCCTCCATAGCTCTTATGGATGTTGTTTTGATTGCTCCTGTCATTATCCTTAGACCAATATTTTGAACCTTGTCTATTTTTCTTAGGTTAGTTTGGGCTGCTGAGCCCCATGCTGTGGCACCATATTCTAGTACAGGTCTTATGTAACTGATATAGGTCTTTTTCAGGATGTTGTGATTAGCTCCCCAATCTGTGCGAGCTAATTTTTTCAAGAGGGATAGTCTCTGGATGCCTTTACTCTGTGTTTTATCTATTTGGCTTTTCCAGGTTAGTCTCGGGTCATAGGTGACTCCAAGATATGTAGGGCTGTCATTTTTTTCTAAAGCTTCCTTGTCTAATGTTAATTTTATTGTTTGTTGTTTTGTTGACAGTGAGAATATGGTATATGTTGTCTTTGTTGTGTTGATGGACATGCCCCAGTCTTTGGACCAATTATTGAGTATATCAAGAGCATCTTGTAATCGAAATTTCGATGTTCCTACATATTCTTCTGTGCTAATTAAGGCAAAGTTTATCTGCATACATGCTGCTTTTAACTTTTCTTGGTAGGTTTTGATTTAGATCGTTTATGAATATTAGGAAAAGTGTTGGGGATAGGACTCCTCCTTGGGGGACACCATTTTTTATACCCACTGTGTGGCTTCTTTGTCTTTGCATGCAAACTAAGGCTTTTCTGTTGTTTAGATATTCCTTTATCCAGTTGTACATTCTGTGGGATATGTGATGCTGGATTAGCTTGAGCTGTTGTTGTTGAGCTTTGTAAGTGCTGTTCTGAGGTCAAATGCTTTTTCTAAGTCAACCCACACAATTGTTGTTGGTTTCTTTTCTTGAAAGCCGTCTTCTATTTCTTGTCTGATGAAGGCAATTTGATCTTCTGTTGATCTACATTTTCGAAAGCCAGCCTGGGCTTCAGTGAGTAGGTTATTTGACTCAAGGATCCATGTCAGCATTCTATTTATCACTCTTTCCATCAGTTTGCAAGTACAGCTAGTGAGGCTGATGGGATGGTAGCTATCCAGTTTATTTCATGGTTTACCGTGCTTTAGTATAGGGATCATAATGGCTTTTTTCCAAATGTTTGGGACTCTGCCAGATTTCCAGCTAGCATTGAATATTTGTAGCAGTTTTCTTTTGGCTTGAGGACCCAAGTGAAGAAGCATGTCATTAGATATTTTGTCTGGGCCCGGGGCTTGTTTTGGTTTGAGGACTTTTAGGGATTCATCAAGTTCCTTCATTTTAAGATTAGTGGTCATTCCCAAGGAGTAAGCTGGATTGTTTTCTTTAATTTTATCTTGGATTTCTGAGTTTACATCTTTATTTCTACTTTCATTGATTTGTATTTTTCCTACACTTTGAAAAAACTTAATGAATTCATTTGCTGCTTCTTGGCCTGTCAGGGGTTTGTTGTCCTTTTCTATTACTATAGGAGTTGTTCTGTTTTCTTCCTGGTTGAGACATTTGGCTATACGCCAGAGTTTGTGGCCGTTAGCTGCTTTTAGATTTATGTTATTTTCTATACAAGGGTTATTTTCTACTGTGTTTCTGGCTTCAATAGTGGCATTGTGGAGTTGTTGAAGGTGATCAGACCATTGGAGATATAATCTTTTCTTCCTCCTCTAGGAATTGATTCCTTAGCTGCTAGGAGAAAGCTGAGTAAAACTTATTAACCTGATTTGATTTGCAGTTTATTGAAGTTGTGTATAGGTCTGTGAGCTTTAAGAATAGGTGCCAGTTGGCTTTTTTGTAGTTCTATTTGGGGATGGTGTTTTCTGATATTTTGAAGGAGGTATCCATACTAATCAATATGGGCCTGTGGTCACTGGTAGCACTGGTCTGCAACTTCTCTGGTGCACTTTTTGGATAAGTTGTCAGTTGCAAAGGCTAGATCTGCTGTGGTTGATGTTAGCCAGGCTCTTGAGAAAAAGGTTGGTTTATCCTCAGGTTTATTAAGCAAGATAAGTCTGTTCTCTGCTTGCCATTCTTCAATTTCTTCTCCCCTGGCATTAAGGTCTGGGTATCCCCTGCTCTGAGAGTGACTATTCATATCTCCTAAGATTAGACAGTCTTCTTGGTCAGGTATTTGTATGTGGTCAATCTCCTCTATTTCCTTGTTCGGTGGGAAGTAGCAGTTAAATAGATTAATATTTCCATCTGGGAGAATTAGCTTAGTTCTCATTATTTCTGATTCTGAGGAGTTGGGCATAGTTATGTCTGTGGTAGTTTCACAGCCTGTTTCTTGTTGTAGGCATGATGACACGAATGTCTCTGTGTGTTGTAGATACGTCTTCTGGTACTACTATAATGTTCTTCTTAACTAAATACTTTCTTACACGCACTAGATTTACAAGTGCGTAAGAACACTAACATACTGAACTCTCCAACGACAACATTTAGAATCATTAATCAACTCCAGGTTAGCAGACATGGTTTTTATTACATAAAATAAATCACAAAAGATATTGGCGACTTTCAGCCATTAGAAATTAAATATCCACAAGAAATATGTCCTGAATACAAATCAATTATAATAACTTCAATACTTCACTCCGTCAAATATATCCATAACACTCCTCTCTCTACAAGAGTCTAACATCAACTGTGGTGTTCACCTTGTGGTCAGTCTGCGACCAAGAAAATTCTTGTGCTGACTGCACGGAATAGTTAAGTGACTACTAGTCACCAAATGTTGCAGGGGTTCTAAAACTGATATATGACAGGTAGGGATGTCATTTTTAATGAGGGTGAGGATTCCTCCTTTGGGTCTGATTTCTCTATCTTGTCTGATGCAGGTGTAGCCTCTAATGGAGAAACGAAGATTACTGTTCAAATGAGTTTCTTGGATGCAAGCTACATCAATTTCTTTCTCATGCAGAAATATTTTTATAGCTTCTTTTTTCTTTTGGATGCCCTCTGCGTTCCATTGTAAGATTTTTAGACTTTTGGTCTTAGCGTGTTGGCCAGTAGTATTTACTTTCTTGTCCCTGCTCCTGGCTCCACAGGCAGAGATAGAAGAACCACCAGCTCGCTTGTGTGGGCTCCTTCGAGGCGGAGAGCCCGGCCGCCTACCTGTGCAGCAGGATTCCACAGGCAGGATGCCACATCTATTAGAATCGTTACTGAACTCCAACATAGATGAGGTTGCGTGTCAATGTGTTATGCGCCAGGAGGCCCATTGACTCCGACTTCAGCCTGCTTTTCTTTCTGGGTGTGCTCCCATAGCCTTTGATCATCCAAGATCATCTGCAAGGCAGCAGGTGTTTATTTTCGGAGTTTTCTCTCCTAGATGAACTGCTATCCCTAGCTAACGAGTTTCATCTACCTGGGTTTAGAGTTAGAGCGCCCTATACTCGCTTTTTGCATTTCTGAGATGTTTTTAGTAAATATTCTAATCACTGGAATACTTCACCTCATCCTCCATGTCTGCAAACCAGTTGGTCCGCGGCTGTTTATTTGCTATTCACAGCTAACCCTTATATCTAAGGGTCTTTCCCCTATCCGCCACCTGGGGACGCACTTGGTAGAAGGTGGTAGCTCCCCCAAGGTTCACAAATTGAATATAGCAATGTTTTTGTTTAATTAATACAGGGGAATAATTACCAAATAAAAATGATTATAATAATAATAATTTAACTTGTAATTAACATACATTGAGGACTAGAAGAGGTTAGCTATTGATTAGTAAAATAATTGTTAACAATTGGTGCTGTTTCTTTTTTTTTTTTTTTTATGAATTGTAAAGAATATTTTATTCATGTTTAATAACTTAAATCTTATAGAAAAGAGATGTGCCTGATTATCTTTGTGGTAAAATAAGTTTTGAAATCATGAGGGAGCCAGTTATCACACCCAGCGGAATTACTTATGACAAAAAGGATATCATTGAACATCTTCAGGTAATGATTCTACATTGTCATATGTGATTTATATACATTTTCCTGAACTTGTTTTATGGATCATTCTTGAATTGCATTTTTTTATATGATGTTTCTTTTTGTTTTTTTCTTACAGAGGGTTGGACACTTTGACCCAGTTACACGTACAGATTTGACGCAAGAACAGCTTATTCCAAATTTCTCACTCAAAGAAGTTATTGACACTTACCTTGAAGAAAATCCTTGGGCAGAAGAGTATTGAATCCCTAGCATCACGTCTGCTCAGTTATGATTAAACTGTCTTTTTCATGTTCTCCTTTCAAATTCTTTTTGCATTTAAAGATTTTCTACCATAAAAAAATAGATTTTGCTTCTAAAGAAAATGAATAACTATTTAATTTTTACCTTTAGGAAGCTAAAAAAAAAAATAGTATTTTCAAATGTTTTATTTTCTATGTTTAGTTTAGATATAATCAATCAAAGAATCTTGCCTAGTGAAAGTGATTAGTACTTATGTAGCTATGCTCAAGTGATGTTACTGAAAAGTGAATTTTCTAACAAAGTACACAAATATTTTAATTTGTGTGTACAATAAGGCACAGTGTAACCAATGTATACAAGATAGAAGATGCTGTTAACAATGTTTCAAATATTAGAATGTTGGGCTATTGATTTTATACAATATCTAATACCTACACTCTGTATTCTCCTCTGTTAGATCTACAAGTATTCCAATAAGCTCTGGTACTTGTAGTTCAGAGAAAAACAAAATAAGTTCAAATCTTTTGACATAGAGAAATGTGGATTTCTGGAGCAGATTTTAATAAATTTCTGAATTTGAATTCTAATAATTATGCCTCTTTATAGCTTAAAGCATTAAAAATACAGTTTACAACAATACAAAATAATTGTTACAGTCTGGTCCCTGGTAGTTTTCAAATCTGCTGTGGCAGAATAATAATTTGAAAAGTTGTTTCTTATGCGTTATAGAAAAGTTAAAACTGGTTTTGTTAGACTTAATTTATATTTCATTAACTTAAACATGTAAATATTTAAAAAAAAGAAACCTTTATGATTGTTGTAAACTATGTACAATATGAATGCACTACAACTCATCAATGTGTTCTATTTGACTGTGATCTAAAATCTACATGTATATATTAAAATGAAAAGATCTACATTGGTTTTGAGAGATTACATTTAAATTGCAACATATTTGATAACCACTAACAGTACAAAATAAATTCGTAGCAATTGACAATGTATAGAGTTCCTTGACTAGTTTATGGCCCTAGTAGATTTTTGTATTGGTTATATTGATTTCTATTTATTTTTAATCATTTTGTTTTCAGAAATACTCCTCACCAATTCACATCCGTCTTCTAGTCTTATTGATTTTAGCTATGTTTTTAATATTACCTTACTGAATTGTAAGAATTTACTCTCACTAATGTCTGGATTTGTCTAACAATACATTTTGCTTTGATATGTATTGTTATTTATGTCTTAGCCCATCCTGAACAAAAAAAGGCATGAGTTAGTCAGATTGTGCTGATTCATTGTGTGATGTGTTTTAGTTATGTTTCATGGCTGCTGTGAGATTGGGGCTAAGCAATCCTGGATTCATTCAATAAGCAGTGAAATTATCAAATGAACATGATTTATAAAAATTATGTGTTAAGTAAAAAAAGTAAAGTTCCCCTTTCTGACCTTATAGGGCAGAAGTCCACAAATGTAAAACTGAGTATAGAATGGCTGCCTGTTTAAGGGGTATGCACTTTGGATTGTTGTCACGGTGGTTTTTAGTTCAAACCTGCTCACTCCCATCCCCTTGCTGTCCTGTTTGGGCTAATTCATAATAATATTCATTTTTTGATGGAATGCCCAAAACATATAAAACAAAGCATATTCATTGTTCTTAAAATATCCAGTACTGTTTAACAATCAATATGAGATTGTCATTCCATTTTAAAATTTTATTAGAATTTAAATTTAGACATTAATAGCAAAAAGATAATTATTTTTCTGATTCAAAATATGTTTAGGACTACATGTAAATATGTTTTTTTTTCATCTTTCAGGTTCTGTATAGTTCTAACATTATATTTTGAGCATTTCATGTTGTGTAATTAAATAATGAGTTCTATAAATAGAAGTTCTGTGTTGACAATATTCTATAGTTTTGTTCAATGTTGAAATTGTTAACAACCTCCAAAGTTTATAACCATATTGATACAGTGTTTTACAGGATGAAATCTCAAGTTATTTAAAATACAATTTAAATAATAGTTATTGCTTTTCCTCAATAAACATATTAAAATTAAATTATTTTTTTTAATTAGAAATAATACATCTTAGAAAAAAAGTTTATCTTCAACACAAATGTAATTATTTATATTTTTTGTTCTCTGTAAATAATGTATAGAAAAACATATCTGTATTAATTGTTGTTGTGTTGTTTATTTTTTTTTGGTTTTGAATTTTAAAAAAAACTTTTTTTTTAATCCATCAGTTTAATTCAGTGAAATTCTTTTTTTTTTTTTATAACAAATCTCATGTTTGGTTCAAAAATTACAGTCTTCTGTTGACTAGTTCTCAGACATTTCACTGTTCATACACTTGGTATTGGCTTATTTAGGGAATAGAGACTTAACAGCTGACTACTTATAATCTTTTTATTGTACAAGTATCACTAAAATGCATATACATTGACTGCTTAGCTGATAGGAATTTTATTTTCTATTCAGGTTCAACCATTTGCAAGTATGTATTTTAGTTTTCTATTAAAGTTTACCCTCTGATGTTGCCAACAGTTTACAATGGATGATCCTAATTGAAGTCATTTAGCATTTCAGTGCTTTACAGCTTGGCCATTATTTCCAAACCCAGGACCAGTTAAAAGCATTTTCATTTCAATATATTTATAGTTCTTATGCAGGTATTTTTTTTTTTTTTTATTTGTCAAAAGTATTTGAAAAATTAAATTCATTTTAAAGTAAAAGTCATAATTATTTCAAGTGTGTAGACTCAGTGTTAAATAGCATCACTAACTAGGCTCTCAACATGTGTTAAAAATGTTTCTTTAGTTATAAATAACACTCACACAAAGTATTGTCTTGATTTTTATGATATCTACTTTTTTAGATCATTGTACTTTTGTTACAACTTTGTTCCATTGATGTTGGATTTACTTCAAATCTTCACTTGCCTTTTAGTGTGGTGGCATTGGTTAAGTAATGTCTATTGTCAGCTGTCACTGTGGAGTGGGGGCTGAGCATGTATGTCCTTTTCTGTTTCTATTTTTTCATCATCATAAATTATGTTTGTATTCAATGACTTTCTAAGTGACAGACTGTAAACTGATGAAGCAATAAACAAAACAAAAAAAAAATAATACTAAGCTTTGTTGTGTTGTGGCTTTCTTTATGAAACAAAGGGTGGGTTGGGGCAGAGAGAGTAATGCTCTTTGCTAAATTTGTATCTCAGTTGATTCCTTTAGTTGTATTTGTACACTAGTTGTATGGGGCGCAGTGGCCGAGTGGTTAAGCAATTGGCTTCCGAACCTGGGGTCCTGGGTTTGAATCTCTGTGAAGACTGAGATTTTGAATTTCTGGATTTTTTAGGGCGCCCTGAGTCCACCCAACTCTAATGGGTAGCTGATTTTAGTTGGGGAAAGTAAATGCTGTTAGCCATTGTGCTGGACACATGAAACCCTGCTCACAAGCCGTTGGCCACAGAAACAGAATACCTTAACATCATCTGCCCTATAGATGACAAGTTCAAAAGGGGAACTTGCCTCATAAAATATTAAGTTGATGTAATACCATCTGAAATTGTCTAGTATAGTTGTGCGTCGCACTTGGCCAGCAAAAGCGAACTAAGATCCCTTCCACCAGTCTGAAGTGGGTGGCGAGTTCCTCCTTCCCGCCACCCTGTCCGACGGGGGGGGGGGGGGGGGAAGACTCAAGGTTAAACTTAACACGGACACTCCAGACTTACGGACTAGAGACGCGGCCAAAGGCCGCCCCACTAGGACCCCCGTCGTATTCATATAACAGGCAAACCGTGCGGGACACGCCATTTATGTAACGGCCCCTTGAGGGACGGCGCCCGGACGTTGACAGATCGCTGTGGGTGCTCTTTTTCATCCCCGCACAGTGCAATGAGGATGCTCTTGCACCCTCTTAGGCACTCCCGCGGGAGCCTTTTTTTTTTTTTTACTACAATAATACAAGTGTGTACATATAGGTCATATAGGTCTATAGATCTAGATCGATTATAATATAGATATAGAATCTATCTAGATGTAGACATAGCTACCTTCAGTGAAGTAGGCTTGGCGAGCCAGGATTCGCTGACTGAAAGAGAGGCTGGCTACACCCTATACTGGCCCGGAAGAGGCCCTGAGCACAGGCAATCGGGGGTGGCCTAGTTTAGCGCTTCCACCAAAGATGCTTGAGCGCCATCATGGACATACGGTCGCAAGACCGCACTACAAACAGCGAAGTCCTTGCTAATGACAGTATGGACAATAGGTCTAGATCTATAGAGGGACTTCTTATGGTCCAGCAGTTACGTTGGGTGGGGCAGGTATCCCGTATGGGAGACGAACGTATGCCAAAGGCAGTCTTTTTTTTGTGAGCTAAAAGTAAAGGTGGTCGACGTAACAGAGGCGACCCAAGGAAATGCTTCAAAGACCAGCTTTCCTAGGCTGACATATAGAAGAGAGCACCTGGTTGCATGCGGCCTCAGAACGAGACAGTTGGAGGTCATTCACGAAGGCCGCGGGATACACATTTGAGACCAAAAGAAAATCCGCTGCCGAGGACAAACGCAGACGGCGACAAGAAAATCTAAATCGACCACCCGAGGACAATAGTTATTACTTGCCCTGGATGTGGCAAAATATGTAGGTCACAGCTGGGGCTGCGCAGCCACGGGAAATACTGTACTCCTCACTAATCTTCGGACTTGACGACAAGCCTTATTATTATTATTATCTAGTTTAGCACTTTCTCCTTACCGAAAGTAAAGAAAAGATTTTTTATTTTTTTACTCTGTTTCATCCATTGTAATTTCCAATTTGGCTTTTTGAGTTTTATTGTTTCATTATAAACTACTGAACTTTTCATGGCTGTATTTGAAACCGCGATGTCGGCGATAAATCATCCTAAGAAAGTTCAAACTTTCGATGTGTATATTGGAAATTTACCTCTCGATACTGACCAGGTTTATATACAATATTTCGTTTGATTCCTTTCTTTTAGAGCAACAGTTAGATCTAGAGTAGACCTGATATTGGCATAATTTAGCCTTTACTGGCTCTACCCACATAATCACTAAATCAGAGAATCAGTCACATAAATTTTAATGATAAATGTCATAATGAAATGATAATCATAATGATATATTATGATAATCCGAATAATCGTGATGATAATCACATATCATATCCATCAATCTTTTTCAATGACATAGATCTAATATGAAAATTTAAAACTAAACTTTCAATAATTTCATGTCATGTACAATTAGTGTCAGTGTCACTAGACACTACTCAGACTAGTCACTAGAATCTAGATCTAGTATAGATCTAGATGATATATTTATATTATAACATCTAGATGATCTAGATCTAACTTATATACTTAATGACTTAATGTCATTATATACTTAAATGGTCTATAGACTAGTATAGATTATAGATTAATAGATCTGTCTATACTATACTAAATCTTCTATACTAGCTCTATCTATAGTCAGTATAGTATATACATAGAATGATAGATTGTCATATAGATCTACTCATCTAGATCTATATCATATATTATATAGATCTAGAATCTAGTCACTTCAGACTCTGAGACTGTCACCACCACTCATCATCGAACTTAGTCACTTACAGTGACATGACTTTAGTCTCTAACTCTAGATCTAGCTAAGTAGATTATTCATAACACCAGAACAACATGCTAGTGACAGTTTAGGCTAGTAGAGAGGCTATTAAGTCAATTAAGTAGTATTAAGTAAAGTAGTACAGTACTAAATAGAAGTTACTTTACTTGTAACTTTAGAAGCGTCTAAGAACTGACAGTTTCCACCTGGGTGTGACATTGAGGCTGAGAAGTATTGCACAGGAATTAGACAGCTTAGACCTTCTAAGTCTAGCATCCTAAGAGAATTGTGACTTAAATTAGCTCATCATCTCCCAGATTTATAAATTCTAGATCTAGAAACTAGAATTGACTTTACCTTCACCTATCCCTTCTATAGTCTATTGAACCTTTTGGGCACCACATATGATCTGTTGACCATCGTCTTCCATTCCTCTCAGTCTTTTGCCTTAATTAAAAGTACAATTTCTTCCAGTGACTTTCCTGTCCACTCTTTGATGTTATCTTACCATCACTTTCTTTATAATCTGCCTCTTCTTCTTTTTCCTGGTACTGTTCCCTGAAGGAAGTTCTTTGTGAGCCCTAAGGACTTTGTGATATATATTGCCATAAAGCTTTAGTTCAGTGTTTTTTGACAGCAGTCAGAAGGTCATAGTGAGACCCAATGGCCATTGTGAACCTGTTCTGAAGCTCTTCATTTGTGATGCAGTCTTTGCAGGTGTTACCTAGGGTCCTTCTGCTTTATCTTAATAAAAGAGTATGAATTAGATCTAATTAAGTATTACATTCAGAAATTTAAAACTGAATTTAAGACTTTGATTTCTGATTTTGTGTGTACTGGCTCATTCTGCTTGAAATTCTTCAAATAACATCTCTAGATGTCAAACAAATTCTTACATTTATTACAATTATTTGTATTTTATAATTTTTTTTCCTGAATATATATTTGTTATAGATCATGATTATTTTTTTAAAGCTAATCATTTTATAGAGAAAAGTGTCTTTGAAATGAAAGAAAGACACAGATTTGTCAAGAATAAATGGATTAGGGTGAAGGAAAAAATTGTTTAATAATGCATGTTTTTTACAGAGAAAGGAAACATTCAGTAAAGTTACTAGCAAACATCTTATAATGACATCATCTATTCACTTTTTCTTAATTTTTTAACATTTACTCTAAATTATGACATTCTTTAATTGTAATTTTTTTTTTTACATTATTTTTTCTTTTAAAAGAAAAAGATTGGAAAAGTATTTTCAAAATTTGGTGAAATACATGGTATATTTACCAACAATGGTCCAGATGGCACCAAATTTGGGTAAGTACCTACACAATATCACTTAAGTCTTTAATGGGTACAATTTACAGTAGCAACATTGTTTTGTAAAGTACTTTTCTTTTCAATATAGCTTGAAAAGGAATAATGCAATGGGTTCTTTTTTTAAACAAGTCAAAACTAGTAAGCTAGAAATACAACAATGTTGCTATACTGTTAAGTATAACTTGGACACTACTGTTTTCTCATTTGAATAGGCTGGTCAAGTTTTTTTGTGAGACTGATGCATTAAAAGCTATTGAATCAACAAATGGAACTGTTTTTGAAGGTGGTAACAAAATTGTTGTTAAAGTGGCGGGTAAAAGGTTTGTAATAGCTACTACACCATTTTGAAAAAAAATATGTTGAAAAGAGACATAATTTTGATGTTTAACCTACAGTATGCTCCATTGATTATAAATATAATTTTATTTTTTTTTAAACCTAGACCTGGAAATTCTTTTAAAAAAGAAGATGCTGAACTAAAGCTTGATAAAGATGATATCAAGGCTGCATTGATGAAGCAAAGAAATCCAGATATAGGTTGGGATACATTATTTTTACTTTTATAATTTTGTTGCATAGTATAATTGTTAACACTATTTTTTGTTTTCTAAAATATTTATATATATTTTTATAGACACTCCTGTAGCAAAAAGCATTAACTTGTGTTCAATTTTTGTTTAATAGTTCCGACATTTGAAACCAATCATGGACAAGCAAGGAGAGATACAGAGGTGAATTTGTGTGTGTGTGTGTGTGTGTTAAATTGAATAGCTAATGACACAGAATGTTGCTTTATAACATTTAGCATTTTTACTTTATTTACTAGAGTGGCTTTTACTTGTAAAAAATATAAGCAACAGGCTGTTAGGAATCATGCTAGTATACTTTCTGATCTCTTGTGAATATTGTGCTGTGAGTATGCAATTTTCCTAAGGATGTTACAAAATCAAGCTTTGTTAACAAACTCTTCCTGGCTTTCTTTATGACACTTCTATACTGATGTAAAAATAGCTTAATAGCATACATTAGTTGACATGTTACATTTTCTAAGATAGATCTTTTGGTGACCTTCCTTTGGTATAATTTACCAATGGTGCCAAGTAAACACAAAATCCTCTAACAATAATGTTATCATTATATAAAAAAAAGATTTTTTAACAATTTTTTTTTAAGTATGTTAATAGTACAATAAATTAAAGTTCATATTTTTTAATAAAGTTTTTGATTTTTTTTTTTTAAGTTAAAACTAATTTTTGTTATGGTCATGCTTTTTTTTTAATCATATTTTTTGTTTACTGCAAGGTATTAGTTTTACTGATAAAAACCCCATAAAAAATATTTTATTTCAGAAAATTTTAGTCTCACATGTGGAGACACCAATTATGCTATGGGGTCAAAAAATGAGCCAAGAAAATATCAATGAGTTAAGCTGTATACTTGACCAATTAGCGTTAACTTGTCCGGAGGCAGCTAAAGTGTCAGGAAAGCCTGACTTGGAGAAGGTCAGAATTTATGTTTGTTTATTTCTTCTATAAAAATAATCATTAGTTATTTTGTGATATTGTATTTATTGTGAAAAAAAAACAGCACATGAGATATGTAGGCCCTATATTATATTTAATAATATAATTGTTTGAATTAATTGCTTCCTTGTAGATCTATGGTGGACAGTACTCTGAAGATAAATGCTGGTATAGATGTGTGGTAAAACAAATCATTAGCACAGAAAAGGTACCAGAAATAACCTGTTTTAAGTTAGTTTTTTAAACATTTTTCTTTAATAGTTTTTTGAAAACTTAAAGAAAAGTCATTGTAAATTATTATTTTTTTGTAAATACTGGATACAATTCTAAAAATACCATCTATTAGGTTTAACCACAAGCTACTAACTTAGTAATGAGTATAAAAAACAACAACAACAAAGTATTTGACCAACAAAATTTTTTTTTTGCTTTATTGATTTCAGCATAAGAGTAAG
The DNA here is from genome assembly GCA_030265305.1 of Biomphalaria pfeifferi. Lineage (NCBI taxonomy): Eukaryota > Metazoa > Mollusca > Gastropoda > Planorbidae > Biomphalaria > Biomphalaria pfeifferi. Next base: position 2,683,077 of record JASAOG010000061.1, on the reverse strand, counting down.
TAATTTCTTCAATATTTTTGTGCAGGTGAAAGTTCAGTACATAGATTTTGGGAACACAGAAGAGCTCGATCCATCCACCCTGGTAGAACTACCCAAATCACTTACAGCGTTACCTACTTGTGCTATGAAGTACATGCTCCACTCACTTTGGTGCAACAATATTCAAGACCCTACAGTGAGAAACAGTTGTAACATAATTGTCACAAGATAAATTAGTACTTAATGGTTAATTTGCTTAAGATATTTTGGCTAAATTTGAATGCACTGAAGTGGAATGGCACTGCCCATGTCTGTTGAAAAATGTTAACAGGCACTATGAGATGGGGAATAGAGGTAGAATACCAGTTGTATTTCTTTATTGATTTTTTTTGTGTGTGTGTGGCTAAGGAACTAACAAAACTACTATGACTTACTTGACTTAATCCTTGGCACTCCCAGGGGAGCATAGGGCCATAACCACACCTCTCCACCCATCTTGGTTATGAGCAGCTTTCTTCATCTACTCCCATGTCAATCCAGTACCCTCAGCTTCACTGCTGACTGACCTCTTCCAGGTTTGCTTGGGTCTGCCCAATTTCCTTATACTACTTAATATCTGGACAATCATGTGGCTAAAGAACTAACAAACTACTTAATATCTGGACCATCATGTGGCTAAAGAACTAACAAACTACTTAATATCTGGACAATCATGTGGCTAAAGAACTAACAAAACTACTTAATATTTGGACAATCATGTGGCTAAAGAACTAACAAAACTACTTAATATTAGGACTATCATGTGGCTTAAGAACTAACAAAACTACTTAATGTTAGGACAATCATGTGGCTAAGGAACTAACAAAACTACTTAATATTAGGACAATCATGTGGCTAAAGAACTAACAAACTACTTAATATCTGGACAATCATGTGGCTAAAGAACTAACAAACTACTTAATATTAGGACTATCATGTGGCTTAAGAACTAACAAAACTACTTAATGTTAGGACAATCATGTGGCTAAGGAACTAACAAAACTACTTAATATTAGGACAATCATGTGGCTAAAGAACTAACAAAAGTACTTAATATTTGGACAATCATGTGGCTAAAGAACTAACAAAACTACTTAATATTAGGACAATCATGTGGCTAAAGAACTAACAAAAGTACTTAATATTTGGACAATCCTTCCTTCTACCATTCTGAAGCTAAATTGGAGTCATTTGATCTTTTATATTGTTAATTAGAAGCTTAAGGATTAGTTGAAACAATTTTTTTTCATATTTGAATTTTTTCAAGGCTTTGAAGTATTTACGTGACATGGTGGAAGGCAAGGAGGCTGAAATCTTTACCACTGCTAGACTTTCTGATCACACTGGTTTCTTTGCTGATATATTTGTCAATGGAGTCAGTGTTAATGAAAAAATGCTTGAGTCTGGATTTGTCTTTAGAAAGCCAGGACTAGATCAAAGAGGGCTGAAGTCTAGAATTCAAGGAGGCCCAGCAGGAGATGGAAACACTTCAAATAGGTAACTCTTACTCTTAAAAAAAAATGTTTATCTTTCTCTTCTCTTCCAATGCTATAATATTAATACCAATCATAATCTTAAGTAACTTTTCTCAAATTTTCTTTCTTTTATTATTTAAAATAGTTGTTTCATCAAGACTTGTATATTTTGTACCTGTTGTAAATTGATTTTGGTTAGATCTTTGCTTTTCTATCTTTAAAACCTTTATGGCTTAACTATCAATATGTAAATTTTGTCTGATAAAAGATTAAAAAGCTGTGCCTTGATGCTCATATTTCATGTATTCATTTTTTTTTTTTTTTAAACAGTAATCATAATTATATTTTTGAACAGTTTTAATGTCAAAAGTGGTCCTCCGAATATTCGAGATGGGTCAAGAAAATTTGAGTCAGATAAAGACGAAATAACAAATTTACGTTGGAAGCTAAAGGTTATTTAATAGCATTTTTTGTGTTAATTGTTTTTTTCTAAATGTGTTTTTGAACATTTAATCTTAATGTACAATTATGGTTGTTATAATGATATACTAAAGTCATTGCTGTTAACACATTTGAAAAATTACAATAAAAAAATTAATTTATGTTGAAACATACATATTTTTTTGTTATTGACAAAAAAACGCTTACAATCTGTATACACTAAGTTATATTGACGTGTCTCTTCTTTTAAATCCTCTGTCAGAACCTGCAGACTGAGTACACAAGTCTTTCCAATAAAGCTCAAGAAAATGATTTATCAAGCCAGGTAAAGTTATTGTATTTATTTTTTAATTTTTTTTAGTAACGATTAAATTATTCTTTTCAGTGTGAGCATTAAAAAAAATTGTTTAAATATACTTTATTTGTTTTAGATTAAGAATCTTCAATCTCTGTCCACCCATGTTAGAAAACTTAGGTATGTACAACACTTGAAAGATTTATAAACATTTTCTGGTAGTAAATACATTTCTCATTACAGTCTTTGTGTTCCTTTATTCTTCCTGAAATAATAAGTTAGTTTTGAAATATTGATATAACCATTTCCCTATTTTTACATCACATGATAAACATGTGTTCCTTTGGACTCTATAGAGTCAGTGAAAGTTTCTTGCTGTGGTTAATATTATTTTGTAAACATTGTTTAGAATAACGTAATGTAAGATGCATGAAATAGTCTTTGTAATTTATTTTTTATAATCAGGAACCAAATCCCTCTGGAAAAAGAAACTCCATTAGATAAAGCATTAGCTGTGGTACAGAGCCCAAGTAAAATAACTATTCATGTTGCTAAATCTGTCCCTGAAGTGTGCCGATCTATCGCTGATTACAAAAATGCACAGGATGAAATATGCAAGTGTCAAGATAAAGTAAGTTTTAAGACATTATTTTTATAATTAATTCACAAATATTGTGTTCTTTTACTATTTTAAATATTCTTTATTGCTCTTTTTTGTTCAGGTTGTGCTGAAAGAAAAAATTGAAGCCAGAGAAGAGTTTAAAAAAGAGCTTGTTACTAGGCTTGCAGCAGCAATAGAAGAGTTAAATAATGTACCTTTAATGGAAAGAAGCCAGCAAGTTCAGGTACAAGATGTTTTATAAACTCATTTCCTATGCAAAGTTTTCTGAAGTTGGATGCAGGATTAGCTTTCTAAAAGCTTTCTATAATTTATGAATTTTTAAAAACCATTTGGATCAATAATTTAATTTATACAGCGCAGTTAACAAAGATGATGTAGGCTCAAGGCGTTAGTGATAATATTAAACAAATACAAGAGTTATAATGACAAGTGAATTAAAAAATGTTTTGAACAGATAGGTCTTATGTTCTTGAATTTAGTGATGCATATTGTTTGAGATCAATGGAGAGTGAGTTCCAAACCTTTGGTAATGCACTGAAAAAAAAGCCAGCTAACTGTAACTCTGACTGAGAAACGTGTCAGGACTAGAAGCATTATAAGTCCATGGAACACATGGCTCTCTTCTTGACATCATCAGGCTGTTGTCATTGTTCACTTAGTTAACCTTGGTCAGTCAAAGGGGAATGCAGAGAAAATAGTAGTTCCATCCCTTAAAAACCAATCAGTGTGTTACTTTTGTATTTTCCCTCAGAAGAATACCTTCAATGAAACCTACGCAAATGTTAAAGCAAAAAGTCTACCAAATAAAGGTTATTAATTAGAGTTATGATGGTTCCCAATACACTGCTGTTTGAATTACATTTCTGAAGTAGTATTGTGATCTTAAACATTTTTTTCCTCCATAAAACCAAATGTGTTTTTATTTTGCCTGGATGCAGAGTATTGATAATTTTATTAACTGATAAGCCATTTACATTTATAGTTCTGAAGCTTACTTTACAGATAATTTATTTTATAAAACAGATTTTTAGTCAAAATGGTAAGCTAGAACAAACTGCACATTTGTCCAAATCCTTTTTTTTTTGTTGCTGTAATGATGAATCTTTGTTTTAATGTTAGGATGCAGTTGTGCTACTCAACAAAAACTATGACAGCTACATTAAACTACCAATTCAACAGCCACAGAAAATAGAGATTTTACTTGCAACATTTGAGGAATGGAAGGTGAAGAATTAATTTATTACTTTTATACAATTGTTAAATGTGTAATTAATGCTTGATTTCAATCTTTTTCCAAAGTATTTATTGGTGTTAAAAATTGTAACCAACAGGTCAAGAAGAAAGTGGAGATAGCAACTGCTAGATTTGCAAGTGATCAAATTGAAAAATCTGTCCATTCTGCCTTAGACAACTTGAAAAGTGTAAGTTTTGTAAGGGTGCTTTTGAAAGTTTTTTTCCAGATTTCTGAATTGATCATGAAAAATTATTTTAAACTTAAATGATTTTTGCTTATCACATAGAAACTAGAGCAATTATGGAGGGTGACCTGACAAAAAAGCGCAAAATTTCCCGACAAAATAGCGCAAGACAAAATAGTGCTGACTTATATATGATGTGTATAAAAGTATCAGATTATTAGTAATTTGATGTCCTTGGCAGCATTTTTGTTGATGTCTCTATCTTTTTCAATATTAATAGATCTGAAAGTATGCCATATTTGCAGAGAATGAGAGTACATTAAATTTTATATCATTCCTCTTTTTAAAAGTACTGAATTATTAGTAATTTGATGTCCTTGGCAACATTTTTGTTGATGTCTCTATCTTTTTCAATATTAATAAATCTGAAAGTATGCCATATTTGCAGAGAATGAGAGTACGTTAAATTTTATATCATTCCCCTTTTTCACAAATGTAAAACTTGTTAAAAATGTGGTGACCCCGTTCAAGCAGTGATGGAAGTCTACGTGACCTTATCTACAATTTAACTTTGTGAAAGTTTGTGTGTGTGTATGTATATAAATCTGACAAGTATCTTTGCCTGTTTTCAAAATACACTTTTGAAATGTAAATGAATGATTTTTTTTTATTAAATTATTCATTTTAGCTTATTATAATTTTTGCTTATTGTTTGCCAAAATGACTGAAAAATAAATAACATTAAAACACAAAAAAAAATATCTCTATTCATATTTAACGATATCTAAAGTATTTCTTTCAAAATGACTGAAATATATTTTTTCTGCGCTATTTTGTTCGCTCTATTTTGTCGGGGTACCATTATGGAGACACTTGTTTATCAGAAAACATTACTTTAGAGCCATTAAAATGTATATTTACCCACTGTGACTTAACATTACATAACTTCACCCCTACACAAACTCTAAACATTCTTTCAATTTGTTTTCTCTTTCCAGTCCATTTCTTTGAATCCTGAGTTGAATGAGGATGAATTAAATCAAGATCTGGATAGCAATTTGAAAAATTATTCTCGAGCTCTACAACAAGAAATATCACTAGCAGACGTTGTAATTCACCTATTTATTAATCTTTGTTTGCGTTTCACATTTATTGCTTATAACTGCCTTAACGTAATTCAAATTAAGTCTGGTAACTAGTAGATGTTAAGTGAACTGAGATTATATTCAATCAACATTAACATAAGTAATTTCTTCACCAAGACTTGAACTCAAGATTTTATCTCAACTGTTAAGTGCTTAGTGATTACTCATTCCAATCCCCCTAACCAAAATCTTTGATTCACTTTCTGGAAACATTGTGAGCATAGACACCAGAATGTATGTGCTATACTCTTCCCATTCTTTAGAGACATGTTAAATTATGTGTACACCGATAAAAATATCTTCAAGTTTCTCTTGAAACTAGATGCAGCCTAATACAATGTCACTTCTGAATGTAATATTTGTTTTATTGTTTCTTGGCAAACAAAAGTACTTGGTAGTCTCTAAATGGAGTTTTGTGACATGTACTTTCATCTTCACCTATCCCTTAGTCTGTTTCTGTTGGATCATCGGGGCACCACACAAGATCTATTTGATGTCTTTCTCCATTCCTCTTTGTCTTTTACCTTGGATAGAACTCTCTTTCAATGGCAGGCTCATCCATTCTTTTATGTTGTCTTCCCATCACTTTTTTTTTTGTGACTCTTTAAGACCCACTATAATTGTTACACAGCTGTTCAGTATGTTCAGTTTTCACATTGGTAGACTGTCTTTTAGCATGCACTAGTATGGACATTTAAAATGTTTTTCTTTATGATTGCTTTTATTTCATAGGATAATACCCAGGATGCAGTACTACTTGCATCACTAGTCCAAATAGTTTTAACTGAACTCAGAGAAGAGTCTAATTGTTTAGAACATCTGACAAAAGTCTTGAATGAGTTCACATCTTTAAAGAAACAGATTAGTCCATGGATCAACAAAACTCCATCCACAGCTGAACTGCAGTCAGTCAGAACCAAATTAAAAAGTCTCAAGTCCAAGTTGAGACACAAACTAGCTGACAAAATGGATGCTGAAGAGGTTTGTTTGTTTTCGATCATTTTAGTGTTATATTATTTTAGTTTTGAAAATATATTAATTCGTGTTTCTTTTTTTTTCCTTTAGAATCATGATACTAAAGAACTGGAAGAAATTGCTCAGGATCTAGAAGTGATAAGGAATAACATTCATAAAGCCCTTAAAGAAGAGGACTTGTTAATGGTAACATAAATTAAAGGCTAATAAACTTTTTGCGAGCTAATGATGTTGAATACGATTAGGATGAGGATTAATAATTAATTTTAAGTTTGTTGTATTAGTTCTTAAGCTTAGTAATTAGTTACACATTTTCTAGACATAATCATGATTAGAGTTTGAATGTAACAATATTATGACTTAAAGACTTTATATTTTACACATAAGTAGGTATGTGTAGAAATAAATGAAAATGTGTATTACTTCATGGTTTAGATGTGGTAATGCAAGAAATAAGTGTCACATTTGATCAGAGTTAAAACAAGATTGATGTGAACATAGCAACCCTAGACTCTTGAGGCTTTGCCCTAACAATACCTCCTTTAACCATTCTTTACAAATATGTAGTTGGGAGTGGAAGTGAACAATGCTGATTAATTTGAGTCAATTTATAACCTATAATTACAGTATAAATTAGATCTAGATCTCTTTGAAAAAATTATCACTTAAAATAAACATTCCTAAAAATGGAAATTTTATACAGGCACAAAACACTATTAGCTGTTAGGCACTTCCACTCTGTGTATTATGTAATTCAAATGGAGGTAACACTCAAATCACGAACTGATACTGAATGTCAAACAAGAAGTTTAATAATACTGAAGGGCACCATGGAATGTCATCAAGCTAAATCTCTACATTCCTAGAAAGCTCCTTATCTCTAAAGCTGCAAAGAGGAGTCTGTTTACATCAATTGATATCTTGCTATTCCTTTCTCAAACCTAGTCTAGTTTTTACAAGTCATTGTCTAATTCCTAATCATTACATAACAAGCAAAAGTTTTTAATTTGTTGCTTAACTTGGTCATAACATTTTCTGTATTTAGTTCATATAATTGATGTATCTTACTACTACCAGACTTTGTTTCTCTAGGCTGAGCTTAGTGAATTGGCAAGTGCTCACTTCCCAGAACTTATTAACACTGAGGCAGATGCTGGATTCAATACATACATTGTAAGATAATTTGTGTAATAAACTCCTTTAGGTTTCTATTTATTTCTAGGAAGTTTGCCGCTTACAAGGTTTTCATGATGATCATGGTTTTATACTTTTTCATTTCTTAGACATATAAAGGTTTGGTGAAACTGTCTCATGCACCTGATCAGTACACTATGACCAGCCTTGGAAATAAATTAAGTGGATTATATGAGTCACAATTTGATAGTGAACCGGTGTTTATAAAGGTATCAGTTTAATGATAGTGTTGAAACACTTTGAAGGACACATTATTCAACAAATATTCATGTGTTGAATTGTTTTTTTAATCAATGCATGATTTGTTCAGTGTAGTCAAAGTGGACTTATTTTTTTCAGGAATATTTCTTGGGTAGTGCAAATCGGTTGGGGAAAGATGACTTTCTGTTGCAAATGTCCACTTATTCAAATGCTTTATCACCACATCTTGAGCCTATTTATGCTGTATTTTTTGACAAGGTTAGTACCTTTTTTTTAAACAACACAGAAATGAATTCAATTCGGTAGAATACATTTCAAATACATTGTTTTTACTTCAATTTTTTAGTTAATTGTGATTGTTTCTAATTTCAAACAGGATTATCGTCATGCTTATGTGGTGATAAAAAAACAAGGAGATATTTTGTCTAGTGTAATTGAAGCCACACCCTTAACTAAACAGGTGACCAGCTATAGAGACAGTTAAATCTTATTAGCTAACATTATCTTGACATAGGGTTAGGTTTATATTTTAAATGTTTTTATAATTAAAATTAAATTATGACCTAAATAGGAGATGGTTTGTTTTAGTTGGCGATGTGTGTGTACTAAGTTATAGTTATATTCATTTAAAATTTGTTCTTTTTATCTCACTTGTTAGCAATGTCAGTCCATAGTCAGCTGTTTATGTAAAGCTCTCCACAGTTTACATGTGTCCAGTTTTGTCCATGGACAAGTGCAGCCTGACTATGTTGTCCTTGACGACAGTGGCAACGCAAAACTTTTACCTCCAGACTTTTCTATGACAGATGTGAGTCAGCTCATTGGTAGCACAGAGATAGTTCAATCTTAGAATCAAAGGCTTAAAATAGTTCATTAATTATCTTGTGGTCGTTAATATGACTATATGTTGTTTAAGTTATAGTTACTAATAGTGTGTTGATACAATTTGACAGGTAGATAGATGTACCAGTAAGTACTTAACTAGTAGTGGGCTTGAAATAATGGCACCAGAGATGAAGCCAAACAAAAAGTCATCAGACCCAGCACCTTCTGTTGATGTTTTCTGTCTTGGGCTATTGACACTTTGGGCAAGTCATGCTACTTTTTTAGTCTAGGTTTTTTAAAAATGTTTTTACACATTTTTATTTGAAATATTTTAAATCTGCTCAAAATTCTTTATTTTTATTATTTCATTATATAATTGACATTTTAAAAAAATGATCCCATGTTGAAGGTTTAAGTTAATTTTTTTTTTTTTCTAAGTTTCATTTTGTGTATGTTTGTTTATTTAATTGTCCTTTCATCATATAATGTTTTTTTTCCCAGATGCATCATCCAAATATAAGTTTTTCAGAAACCAGAGATGGAACAGTGGACTTTTCGACTGTGCCATTGGTATACCTTTTAATGATTTTCAGTTTCACTTCATGAGTAAATTAGTATTGGTGTACATTTTCAAAATTTACCTTAACATTACTTACTGTTTTTGCCTTTTTTTTTTCAGGATAGAAATTTAAGTATTTTCTTAATGAAACTATTACATCCAAATCCTTTACTGAGACCTATTTCCGAAAATTGTCTTCGATCTGAATATCTGTCCCAAGCTGTCACATCTCAGGCATTGTCTTCTTTTGAGTGAGTTAACAATGAAACTAAAATACTGAGTCAAATAATGATTTTCTTTTTCTCTACAAATTGTAAATAAACTAAAATTTATTGACAATATGCAAAATCATAAAAAGCTAACAGCCAGTTTTATTTTAGTAGTAATCTAGAAATATATAATAAAGCATTTTCAACTCCAGATATTAATATCAAACCATCTCTATACCAACTTTGACCTTTATATTAAAATGTATTTTCCTTTAACTCCTCGATTGAATTAGTTCAAGAGGAAACACCCACCATGTGTTCTAGTAGCCTATTAATAGTCAAATACTTGTGTTAGCTTCAGGTGACAGTTCAAGAGGGACAACCTCCTCATACCACAATAACTTAATAAGCCAAAGTACTGACATGAATATCCTACATCACAAAAAATATTTATGGTTCTTAAACAGTCTCCTTACAAAGATACATGTTCAAAAGTCGTGTTACAGAAATACACGGACAATATAAATTTAGAATAGCTCTAGACAAGGGCCGAAATTCACCAGAGTGGCAAACACAATTAAATAAAATTTAAGTCACATTTTGGTCTATCCCTTCGGTGTAAACAGTCCTTAGGATAAAATGGTATTAATTGACTTTATCCCATAGAGCTGGTGAAAAGTGCAATCTGTCCATCACTCAAAGTCATTAAAAAAATGATGAGTGCGTTGTGAAAATCCAATGTGGGCAGGTGTGGCTTTGGGGCTGAGTGGTAAAGCACTTTGTTTCTTAATCAAGGGGTCTCAAGTTCCAATTGGGATTTTAAGGGCTCCCCTGATGGGTTCCTGATATGAGCTGTAAAGTAAAGGCTGTTGATCATTATGCTGGCCACATAACACCCTTGTTAACCGTCATAGAACAAATGAGCTTTTCATTATCTGCCACCATAGATCATACTTTTATTGTGGAAAATGTATTGATAGAATATGAAAAGGGCTTTTTTTTTATAATATTTATTGAAATCAAATTATTATTTCATCCTACAGGGAAACTATTTTATCTCAAAATGGCTCCTATAACAGTAGTCCCACGCCTATTAGTATTTATAATTGCAATGGTAATGATGGTTATGTCTATGCTGAAAGAAGTTCAGGATTACAGGTATTTATTTTTTAGTTCACAAAATTTGAATTTCCATTTTTCATATTCTTAAGCTTGCAATATACAATATTGAAATAGTGCCATGGGTTGAGCTGAAGGCATACTGACATAATCTTTCCAATATTAATGCAGATGATTGCTAACACTCGAGTGCCCCCACCACTGCTGATGGAGACCCTAGTCATGGTGCCACAGTCCTCAGCCAGCACATTTAACCCTGTGCTTCCACCCAGCTTACAGCCACCCAGTACCCAGCAACAACAACAAATGAAATTTCACCAGCAACAGTTTCAGCAACAGCAGCAGTACCATCTCCAACAAATTCAACAGCAGCGAAGTCCACTTCAGCAGCAGCTAGACCAGCAGCAGTCCAATGATATAGCTGATATTTCCACAGATCCTGAAAGTTGTCTTCACAGAGAAGACACTTCTTTTGAAATAGGAACTTTTGACCCAAATGCTTTTGAGGTATTTTTTTATTTAAATAAATTTAAATTTAAATAAATATTTTACAAGATTTATGTAGATATTTTTTAAAAAATGTCTAAATTTTATATTATACCAAAAAAATACATTTATTATAGCAATAGTTTAATATTTATAATTTTTTTTTGGCATGATGGAGAAATATTAGCATAAACTTTATTTGGTACCATTAAAATCATTTCCATATCGATCTTTTGATTCAAGTTTTATTTTATTTTAGATGATTATATGAAAAATACATTTTCTTCCCAACAATACATTTAAATACAAATATTGTGTGTATGCACAGGTTGTGACGAGTCCCCATTCCATCAGATCCTCTGTAGATCTATCAACAGACAGTGGTTCTAAAGAACTAGCTGCTGCTTCAGTAGACAACCAAGTGGCAGAGGATGACAGTGAATGGGTGGATGAGGATGAGACGTAACCAGTTCTGTTATTTTATAACTAGAGCATCATTTGGAAGGAATCACTTTCTTAGTAAGGATAAGACAAAAACATCTTGCTTCCAGGAACTCTTTGGTGGTCATGTTTAGTTAAAACCATTCTATTCAAATAAGAAGACTAGTCTTTCTGTTTTGATGGGTATAGAATTTTAAATGATTGTTTATAGTAGAGAAAACAGATTTTGTTTTAGTTGCATGGGAAGCCCAAATACCTTTTTTTTTTTTTTTTAACTAAGCTACACTGCTAGCTGATTTCTCATTGGCAAAGTCAAATTGAAAAATGTAACTATATTTCTTAAGTGTTTTTTTTTTATATGCGTTCTCTTGCATTCTGATAATTGTTTTGTTAATCCCAATACGGTAGCTTAAAAAAGTAAATTTTCAAAGTTCCCCATTTAAAATTTATTTTGTTATGCTAAAATGTCACTGATCTGTTGATTCTGTATTGATGTTTTCCAATTTAGTTTGGACAATGACTGTAGATTAGAAAATTTAGTCTTCATAATATGATAGTTGATTAACAAAGATTATTTTCTTTGATCAAGATTTTCAAATCAGCAGATTTAGTTCAAAACTAGTTGTAGTTTTGTTGTTTGCATTGATTTTATGCATTATTTATGTTTGTTTATTTGATGAAGTTGTATTACTTACCAAAATGTGTTGCCATACATTTTAAAGTATACTGTATGACTGTTGCTAATGAGATCATTCATTAGCTGATTTCATCTTTCATTTGTACAGACTCTTTTAACATTTCTAAAATTGTGTTGTTGAAATAAAGGCTTCACTTTTCAAGCTGAGAAAACATTCATTCATTTCAAAATTATTGAAAAAAAAAATGTGTTTTTAGAAGTTTTTGTTTGTGTTACAAAGCTATATCAACTCACTCTGTCTGATCAAAAGTTTGTACACTTAATTCTTCCCACACTCAATCTCGGATCAAACTGAAATTTCGCGCAATTATTTCTTTTACCTGACAATGCAAGAATCAATTTAAAAAATTAAAATATTATTGAACTATTGGTAATTAATTATTTTATTTGATATCTTGAGCAAGGGAAAGAAATTGTACTTGACAGATGTGATAGTGTAAGTTGAATACATCCCCTTGAGGAATCTTGAGCCCCGAGTGAATATTTTTTTATGCATGTAAACAAATGATCATGTAAACATTCAGGATGATACCCCCCTTCTTCTTGCCTCCTCTCCCAACTGCTCCAGACAAGTGATAGGATCATAGGGCATTAAGAAAGCTAAACAAGAAAAAATAGAAAAACCTTTTAAAAAGACAATGCCTCTTTTATACAACTTATAAGGGATTATTTTTCTCTAAATAAAAACAATGATACATTTTTGAATAAAGGTAATATAATAAAATGCCTAAAGGATATATGAAGAACTTAAAACAGAAAAGTTGTAGTTTGTGCTTTTAAGGTAAGTGCTAATATGCTTTTATTCATTTTTAGCATCACATAAAATATGGCTTATGAACATTTTTAAATATGCCTGTATGTAAGTTACAGATATTCCTAACTAAAATACCCAGAGTGGCAGACATTCAACTCCCTCCAAAACCATCAAGGGGAGACAACAGAGAAAAAAAATCAAACTTAGTATATTAACGTTTATCTGTACTATAGCAACATCTCCATTATTTCTCCAATATCCAACTTCTCAATCTAGGCTGTCTTCTTGTCTAAGGACATCTCTTTTAAAAAAAGGAGTATATCTACCTGGTTGATTTTGTTAATCAAAGATGGTTACTTAAAATAAATATATTTTTTTTAGTAGGGCAGAAACAAAAAAAGTTTTAGGTCCTTGAAACTGAAATCTCATTTTCCCTAATAGTTAGTCTTCCCCCCAAGTAATATTTATTTTTATGCTTAAAGTGTTTGTCAAAGACAGTTCACTGATTATTAACACCAATTCATGAATTGAGCAGAAGTTAAATTAAGTCTCTCCCTAGCAGCAAGTATTCTGAGGTGCAGAAACAGTACACAGAGTATAGCAGATTGCAAATTGATGGGTTTTGAACTGTTGTAATAAAGTTTGAGAGTCAGCATGTGGGCCCCAATTCTAAAAGCAAGTTAAAAAAAAAAGTGATTGTGATTTGCATGTACTCTTGCTTTGTGAAGCTGATGATATTCTATCCATTTCTTGCAATGCTTAATTATTGTAAGAAGTGTTTCCAGTGAGCTCTGCACAATCAAGCTCTAGTAAAAGTCCATCTAATAATTTCTACATAAGAGGTGCCAAAATGTTCATGTATGTCTATTTATTTAAGCTCAATTGAATACAAAGAAACACTTGAGTGTGAGAATTCCTGATGAAGTGTGTTCAAAATAAAGACAATCTTAATTTTATTTTAAGATGATTAGTGGTAGTAAATTGATTGTTTTCCACTAATTAAAATACATTTTTAAATAGTGATAATTAATTGTTTTGGACGTGTGGTGGCTGAGGAGTAAAGGGTTCAAATCCTGGTGGGGACTAGAATTTTTTATATCGGATGTTACGATACCTCTGAGTCTACCAAGCTATAATGGGTACCTGACATTAGTTGGGCAAAAGTAAAAGCGGTTGGTCATTGTGCTGGCCATGACACCCTTGTTAAAGTTGGGCCACGGAATCATCTGGCTTATAGATTGCAAGGTCTGAAATGGGAACTTTATTTATTTATTTTAATCCATTGTCTTATATTGAAAAGGAAAGATAAAACTTGCAATATTGATATTTATGGCAGTGATTGTGCAGTGCCTTTCACAGTGTGGCCAGTAAGGGAGTGATTTTTTTTTTTCAAAAGACAAACATAATCTGTCCAAAAACTAGAAAAATTCAGTGTTCTTTACAAAATCTCAGTCCATTGTGCAACTTTTTTAACTCGTGAAGAGTTTGCAAGCTAAGAGGAGGAAAATAAAGAAAACTTATGAATTCAACTGCAACTTAACACACAAATTATTACATCTAAATTGGCTAAGAAGATTTAAAAGTGAAATAGTTCTTTCAATTACTTGTTGATTTTGAAGAGTGGGGAACACAAAGAATAGGAGCAGAGAATTGTGGTGAAGTTGTAGGGAAGTTCAGCGCAAAGTATACACTAATTAGCCAATAGCGATAAAAGACAAAAACAAAATTGATCTGATTGTAAATTTTATTGAGTTTATCAACATTTCAACACTCAAGGCAGTGTAGAAACTCATCTATTCCAAACAAAGGGGAATCAAGTTTATAAAAAAACAATTAACCTGAAAGTATCATTAATGCCCTTCACCCTGAACACGGTTGGGGTAAAAAAAAAAAAAAAAAAAAAAAAAATCTGTGTAAAGAAAAAAATTTCTGTTTATATATAAACTGAATAAAAGACCCTGGAAATAATGCCCCAAACTGAAGAATGAGCATTTCATTGAACACAACAAAGTTATTTTTTTAAACACAATTTAACCAGAACATAGAATTGCTTTAAATTCTAGATAAAAACTTCTGTTACCACTGAAATGTTCTTTGAACCATGTCATTACAATCATATTTCTAGTTCATCAAATATTCACTTATATTCTAACCAAAACAATTTATTTGTCCTCACTGACAGCATGACATACTAAATTTCGAGCTTGACAGACTTGACCAAGTTGTTCTTGTAATTCTTTAATGCTACATCCACTTCATCCTCAATAAAATTTTTAACCTACAAAATGGAAAGTTACAATATAAGCATAAACATGATAAAGATTGAAAAAGGTTATTGATGAAATGAATATGCTGCTGAAGTTTAAATTATATATGTGCCTGCCCCATATAAGTATTCATGTATTTGTGGAATTCTATTTAAATACACTATTTCAGTCATTGTGAGCAGGATACTAGTGATGATTTATTTGGTTACTTGTTTTGGCTCAGGGGAAAGTAGAATTAAAGTTGCAGGAATAACTTTATGACCTTTATTGGACTGATGGGGCAACATATAATATACAGCATATATATTATGTATTATTTTAGAGGGATTAAATATAATTAAATATAGTGTACATTTAAGCTGTTTTAGCAGTCTGATGTTTTGTTGTAATGCAAATTATGCAAATATAATTGTTGTGTATTGTTTGAACTAATGATAAATTTAGAGCTTTTTAGTAACTATTTTGCACCAGAGTAACTTTTAAAAAGTTATTTATTGTCACCAACGCCTGAATCCTCTGACTTTGAGTGGCAACGTGTGATGATTGAGTGTCTGTCGAAGGGATTGGCCTGGAATTGTGTGTCTTGTTAACTGCTGTACCAGAACCGAACTGAAGTTAGAACCCTTGGTTCTCCAGTGACTTAGGCTGTCATTGGCTAGTCTCTTCTGCAGAGCCTTGAGTGAAGTGATCTTCTTCTGACTCAGGATACAGAACAGATAAGTTCCTGGCCTTGTTATTGTCTATGTGCCCATGATTCCAGTTCATTCCAATAACATTATAGTAAAATAGTTATAGTTTATTGACCCGTAGCATGTCTAAAATAATTTATTTTGTCTTACTAGAGTATTTCAGTGGAATAGTATAATTGCTTAAATTTAGAATAGTGATGGCTGTGCTCTCTGGTGTGATGGTGAGTGGTTAGAAAGGTATGTGTTGGAGCAGAAAGATAATTATGAGAGAGCTTTCTAGTTGTAGAATCTAGTTACGCTACAGTTGTACTGTTTGGTAGTAACTTTTATACCAATTATATGAAGACCCATCTATAGTGATGAAAATTTAAAAAAAAAAACAACTAACTCCATTTGACAGGTCACCTTGACAGACTGTCAGAGAACAGAGTATATTGGCTTAAACTAAAAGGATCAATCAATGGATTGATGAGGCAGATCTTCAACAACTTTGTGAAGTTTGGACATGGAGATGAAAAGCTCAAGAGAAAAAATGGAAAGAAGTACTGAAGCAGACAAGAGTCCCTCATGGGCTGTAGCGCCACTTTTATGCATTCAATTTTTGTAGTTAGTTTAAAAAAATGATGTACCTGAATTGAAGACATCCCAATAAATGTTGTGGCATTTACACAGCTGTCCAGTTTTGACAAAATGGGCTGAAAATAGCTGTCATCTTTTATTCTGTCAATCAGATCACAAGGAAGACCTTCATGTTTCATGACAGAAGCACTCTGTATTGCTAGACTGCGGAGCTTCTCATGACATTCCTGTACAAGTTTGGATAAGAATGATTCATGTATTTAATCCACCACAAAGAATAATTTACATGCTTAATTCACACCAAAAAGAATGATTCATGTACTTAATTCACTTTAAAAAAATGTATATAAAAAAAATAAAAGATCAACATGTTACAACAAAACTTTGTGTTCATGTTTTGGAAAGTATAACCAAAAAGTTTAAAGTAATGATTGGTGACTTTGGTCTAGTAACCTCAGTAACTAGATAAAAGAAAATAACAAAAAGCTAATAAAATGTGTCAGGGGGAGGTATGGCGAGAGTGAATGTTACTTTGATATTTTGGTATGATAGTTATATCCCTTGTTTATGTACTCCCAGGTTATGAATGTGAATTGTCTTGCACATGTTCTGAACTGAATGGTTTAGTCTTCCTTGAATGTGCGAGAGAGTGTGTCAGTTAGTGAGGTCTTGTTCCCGGTCCAGGAAGGTTGGACAGTTGCTTCCTGGACTGGTGTTTGTGAATTAATAATTGAGAGTTGATATAATTGTGTGTTTTATTGAATATTTAAGTATTATTTGTATTTTCATAGATATCTGGAGTTGGAGTTAAAGTGTGTTTAGTAATAATTGTTTTTAATTGTAATTATTAAGTAACCCCTTACGAGCCAAGCAAAGAATAGAACCCTGACAAAATGCTTTTCCCCACTGTTTTTTTCCTAAGACTTTGTTTTCAATTATCAAACTTCATTAGACTAATGTAAAAGCACAGTGTATGAAAAATTGTAAGACAAGTTGAAATTCTTATGTAAGTTCAAATAATAACAATAGTAGGCACTCTTACCTGTCTGTTACCTCCTTCTTTAACCATAGCCATTATAATGTTTTCACTAGCCATAAATGGAAGTTCATCTTCCAGTCTTTTGGCTATGACCTAAGAAATATATTAAAGAATTCTAAATTTTACTGATGCCTGCTGATAAAAAAAAAGTGTTAGATACTACCAGTATACAGAACATTTACTTTAAATATTAGCAAAGACTATCACCTCAATAAGCTGTTACAAAAACTTAATGCTATCTTCTGAAAAGCTTTTATTTTCATCAAGATTTTTGTATTTTACAAGTAAAGCAAAATACATGTTTCAATTATGCCTAATAACATTAACAGCAAGAAAGCAACTAATGAATATGGTATTGATGTGTAACACATTACAATTGTTTCTATTGTTTCCTACAATCAGGATAGCTTGCATAGTTGAGTCAATGAGGCCATGTCTAAGTTACTTTAACCAAAAAAAAAACGTTAAGATATTTTTTTTTTAATTCTTCTTTTTTTTTGTGTTGCCTTTCCAAGTTCATTATAACAGTAACGATGCTACTTTGGCCGGTAGTAAGACAATACAAATTTAGTTGCAAGGGGAATGCATATTTTTAGATGAAAATCGTACTTACATATTTTCAAGTTCATTTGTGTACTAAATACGCAACATCCGTACTAATAGGTATCTCTGATTTTATAGATTTTGATTTACTAATATTCATTTACTGACCAAACAAATATTAGCATATTTTTGAAGACTTAATCTTAGATTTGCTCTCAGAAAATATTTATGTCAATGAAATGTCAAGTTAAAGTCAATTTTCAATTTGTATTAGGTATTGTGAAACTCATTTTTAAGGAATTCCCAATGTTATCAACTTTAATGTATGTAAAGATGATCTTTTCCCCCCATACAAATAAAGGAATTTTTGAAAAGTAGCTGGAAGTCACACAAATTTAGACCCAAAAAAATGTATTGACATCTAAATATTTTAAATATTTCAATTAAAAATGTGTATTTGGGAGTTTAAAAAGGCAGTTTATAATAGAAAAGCTTTCGATAAAAACTAGAAAAGAAAGATTCCATTTAATAAAAAACTTTCTAGCTTCTTACAGCACAAAACCATGAAAGAAACTTCAATGATGAAAGGTTTCTCCTCAGCAAGACTTACTTTAGGGTAAACGACAAGGCCTTCAAATATAGTCTGTAAAGTCATTAGAATAGCGTCTGCACCAAGGAATGCTTCTGGAAGAACAACACGGCGGTTGGCACTGTCATCCAAAGTACGTTCCATCCATTGAACTGATGCAGTTTGTAGAGGATTCATGATCAATGATATGAGAAGCCTTGCAAGAGAGCAGATTCTTTCACATCGCATAGGATTTCTTTTGTAAGGCATTGCACTGGATCCTTAAAAGAGACAGTGTAAAACCAACAAATTATAGAACTGAACTCATAATACACATTTTATATAAACTAGCCCAAGAAAATTGTGTTACCTATTTGCTCAGCTTCAAAAGGTTCTTCAAGTTCTTTAAAACTTGACAAAAGTCTAATGTCAGTACAAATCTGTTGAATAAATAAAAGTCAGGCAAAAAAATTGAAACATTAAGCATGACATCAGTCAGGTGAAAACTGAAACTTCAAAAGTAAAAAGTTTCATAGTTTTAAATCTGGTGCCGATTAGATCTAGATTTAGTCTTGATTAAATTTAAAAATGATATAATTTTATTATATTAACTCTATAGTTCTACATATAATTACAAAAAATCAAGAACTGTCTTGTGAGCAAACTATTTGTTTGTCCCATCTCACTATCCAATTTTATTCCCTTTTGATCAGCTGATGAGCTCATCATTGACAGCATTTTTTTCTACTTCACCATGACCTACATTGCCCCCACCGCGCGTTTTCTGCAGTACTTTACTGTTATTCTCAATGTACTAGTTGATTTGTGTACTAGATTTGACTCTAGATCTACATCTAGATTAGATCTACAGCCTAGCAGTGGCATCACTAAGGGTGTATGGATCCATAAGGGGGTGACACCCAAGTATAAAAGCATTAACTTGAGCTAATGCAGATGTTTAAAAAAATGAGAGACTGTAGCTAGGTAACCACCCAAAATCCTTATGCAAGTTTATTATATGGATTTAGATCAATATACATTTTATATTTATACCTGTTTAAGTGTCCTAAAAGTTACTTTACACTATAGTTGATATCGAGGCTTGTGGGTGGGTCTTTTTTTTCTAAAACAAAATAAAAACGGTTTTATTTGAAAAGTCTGCCTAGTTATTTGAATATTAATGAAGTAAAAACATTTTTACCACCGTTTAAGACATCAGATTTAATGAAAGAATGAAGCGACTTTTTCAAAGTAGATTCTTTCAACAAGATTGAAAGTCCTCTTGAAAATTATTTCCATTCAATTGTAGAGTCTACTGCCTTCTAACGTGAAAGCAGACAAATTTCCTCAGAGTAAAGTACTTTTGTTCTAGTATCGTCTTTTGCACAAAAAAAGAAAAAGTCCACTACAAAATATCTTTCTAAAGACATCGACCTTAGTGACGCCACTGCAGCCTAGTAGATCTAGTCTAGACACCTCTTTCAGATTCTCACTGGATGAGGACTTAGACAAAAGTTATAGTTGAATTTAAATCTATAAACTAGATCGATCTAAATAAAAAAAACAACAACTACTCTAGTAGCCTACTAGATTCTAGATCAAGATCTTGATTACGGCTCTATAGTAGTTGTTAGGAATCTCTTTAAATGTCTCATTAGAAGTGGACTTAGTCTGAATCGACTTCTATCTCAAAAAAAACTAAAGTAGATTCAATCAAATAACTATTCAACTTGACCGCACACAAAATAAAATTTTATAACATTCTAAAGTGTACCTTGTGAACTGTGGCACCAAAACTTGCAAAAACAGACAGAACCTCTGCGTCAACCTTCCTGGGGTAAGTCTGTCCACAGATGATGAAGTGACTGAAGAACAAGTGAATACCTAAAGTTATTGTAAAGCCAGGGTGTGTATTCTAAGTGTATACATCTCTAACTTTCTTGATGCACAGCTGTCATACTTTTTCATTGTTGCTTGCTATGTTCATGATAATGACACAAAAACCTTTTAAAATGCTTATTCAGATCAGTAATTATCTATTTTGATTAGGTACCGGTATTCTACCAGTAAAGTGATATCCCCTTTTAAATCGTGCCATATGAGTAATTTATCTATTTTGATTAGATATTCTACCAATAATGTGACATCACCTTTTAAAGCCTGCAAGCTCAGTAACCTTCCTATCCAGCTCTTTAACTTTGGCAGCATCTCCATCGAATAAAGTCAAGAAACTAGCCTGTGTGCCAGTTGTACCCTTGACTCCTCGAAAACGAAGTTCACTGCTGACTCTTTCCATGTTCTTCAAATCCATGAGAAGATCTTGTGCCCAAATACATGCCCTCTTACCCACAGTAGAAACTTGTGCAGCTCTGTTGATATAAATATTAGGGAGAACATACACAAACACATTCAAGATATCTTACATTACAATGTAACATGGTACTCCATTCAGATCTATTAGGGGGGGGGGGGAGGAGAGATAAAGCTCACATCTGTTTCAACATCATAAAGTTAACAAGGGTGTAAAGGGACCAGCACATCGACCAACCGCCTTTACCTTCCCAAAAGAAGTCAGGTACTCAATTAGAGTCTTCAGCCGAATTTAAACTAAAGATCCTTAGTTTGGAAGCCAAACACTTACTACTCCGCCACTCGCCCCTTTACAATGTAACATCAAATAAACAATATTGTTAGCTTTAATTTAAATGTATTTTGACCTTAGCCAAGCTGTCTACAAAGTGAGTTATGAGAAACCTAAGTTGAGAAATGCAGTTTACAAATATGGTTTCAGTTATGGGGAGGCTACTTACTGTAAATGCGTGTACGAAAGGCATGGGAGATCCTTGTGTTCCATAGCAAAGTTTCTTAATAAATGAATACATGTGGCAAGCTGAAAGACATTTAGCAGACCAATTAGCAAGTGTTTCCAGAATATCATAGTAAATAATAACATTGTCCTATGTAGAGTTGTAGACAAACAAAATAAACGCATGATTTTATATATATATATTTTTTTAAAGGTAAAGATGTAGTCACCTTTGGCTTAAGTATTTCAAATCCATCCCTGAGTACAATCAAATCCTGCAAAAGGAATAAAACCTTTTTTTATAAACCAAACCAATAAAACACATTCTTTAAATACATTTTTGGCTTTCAATTAATTATTAGTAAAAAAAATATAAATTTTGAGAACAAAATGTTTGGAAGATCTAGTGCTAAACATGTGTGACAACTGTAGAAATAAAAATTTGCAGAGCGAAAATAAGTATTTTTAAGTGGCATTATGCTGAACCCTGAATGAATCTCAAATATTGATATACACAAAATTTTAGATAAAAATTGGGATGTAAATTGAATTTTTAGCCATAAGATAAAATAGTGGAAATAAGAAAGTAAAGGTGTCATACTAGTAAAAATGCTCAATTTAAACAAAGTTAAGGTTTTGTCTGTTACACATTGCAAAACTAGCTTGAGACAGTATTATTAAGTATCAAGATAAATAGGTGTATATAAATGATTACATACTGTGTTGTCACCGACATAGCAGGAAGTGGCTCCAAGATGAATGATGGGAGCAGCTTTTGGGCAAACAGCCCCAAATGTATGAATATGAGCCATCACATCATGCTTGAATTTTTTCTCTTCCATTGCTGCCTGCTTGTAGTTAATGTTAGTCAAATTTTGGCTCATTTCTGCAAGCTGCTCATCAGTTATATCTAAACCAAGTTCCTGAAAACAATATATATGTAAAAATATTTTACATGTTTCGAATGTTCCTTCAGAGTTGAAGATAATTACTTGCTAGTCCAAACCTCTCGCAGGATGATGGGGGATGGGAACGGGCTGGGTTTGAACCCGGGACCATCGATAAGTCCAAACGACAATCCAGCGCGCAAACAGCATGACCAGGCAGCCATCCAATATATTTTTTCAATATATTTATTAATAACATTTAAGAATTCTGCTAGAACTTCAGCAAGAAATGTTTATGTTAAAAGATCAATTTAAAAACCTACAATCAGGATTTTTTAAAAATCTACAATTAAGCATCTGTAAAAATCTACAATCAGTTCTTTACAATGCGCAAATAGAAAATGTTTAGTTCACAAAATTTAGTGACTTTGAAAACAGGAACCTGTATTCAAAAAAAAAAAAAAGAGAGAGAGAGAATCTACTCAAGTCAACAAACAGGTATGAGACTTATACACAAAAATATTTTTGAGAAGATTCTAAGTATGAAAAAAGAAAGTACGAGAATAAAATAAAAGGAGAATATGGCATGTTTAAAAGGAAGGAGGCAAGGAGTGATGAGAAAAAAATGTAAAAGATTGATTTATTTTTCGATGAGTGACACCTTAGGAATGCAAGAAGACATGTAAAGGGAGGTCTATAGATAATTCTCAAGTGTAAAAGTACATCAGTCTACGAGACAAGGGAAAGTGAAGAATCAAAAAAAAATTCATTTACATTGTTTGATAACTTGCAAGCAGAAATATATTTAAAACAAATTTTTCATGACCCCTCGAAGAGAATCGTGAGAATATTCTTCTAAGTTCAAATAAATCATTATAAAATTAGCAATTCTTAGTTCAATTAAGTTTTTTTAATACCATACTACATTTTCACAGTTCACATAAGTTTCATTCATTTTACTATTGAACAACATTTTCAAAGTATTCTCAGTACAAATATGCTATTGAACATTAAAAATACCTTTTCAGCTTGAGCCAAATAAAGCCACAACTTTCTCCATGTTGAAAATTTTTTCTGATCTGAAAAATTAATTTTCATTTCTGTGCTAGCATAGCGAGATGCAAGTGGAGTCCTATAGGTGTTGTAATCTGGGCTGTCTTGTGACATTTCAAGCTGTCTTATTCAAGTGGACAGGGCTAAACAATAAACAAGTAAATAATGTTTAATGCATATAAAAATGAGTCAAGTAAAATAATAAGAATTAACATGGTCATTCATTTTATGTAGAAGCAGTTTTATGACTGATTACACCGATGATTAAATTTTAACAATGAAACTTTTTCTCACTGTGAGATTGTAAGATAAATATTTTTGCATGCAGTTTGAGAAGGCTAAATTAAGTTTGAAATTTTAGCAGCACTATGGTACGGTTCCATGACAATTCGTTCACACGACTAATCGTTCACCCGACAACTTGTTCACTGACAATTCGTTCACTGGATTGTTAATATTATATAATCTACTCTCGTCGCATGTTTAATGTGTTTACATTAAAACTTTTGTAGCTTTTATTTTAGAAAAAAAAATTTGATTGCTAGAGATGAAGCCTAATCTGAGTTTCTTTGTTAATAGATCAAGTTGCTCAGGTAGACAGGAGATCTAGAATAATCTAGATTATTCTAGATCTATTTCATCTAGTCCTAGTAGAGATTAAGTTGTAAGTAAAACTGTATATATGATTATTCAATTTATTGATATCATGAGGTACTTTGACTTTGGGCTCGCTTACACTAGCTAATCTAGATCTCATATATTATCATATAATATATTTATATTAATATTATAATTATAGATGTAGAGTTACTAAGACTACAAACTTTACTAAGATCTACACTAGTGACCAAGACCTAGAAATAGATGATAGATCTACATAATTGACATAATCTATTCAGTCTACCAATTCTATCTAGACTCTATTCACTACTAGACTCTATCAGTGATCCGTATCAGGGAAAAGAAAGCCTCTGAAAGCGATGAGAAGACAACAGCATAGACCTAGATACTAAGAATACTAAACTAAGATAGAGAATAGAGTCTCAGTTTGAGAGAGAAGCATCGAATAGCGAATGTTCCGGAATGTGGAATGGATACACTGACAGTCATAAGACAGACAAATTTGTACAAATACTCCTTCTTCCCTAGTGCTATTAGAGCATGGAATGGGTTGCCTGAGCTTTCTAGGAAAACCAGTGACTTGGCAGAATTTAAGTCATTGGTTAATATGCATGACTAAATGCATGATGCGTAGGACGTAATCATCTTCTTTTTTGAAGTAACGTCTGTATTATATAAGATAAGATGACCATGAATCATCGAATGACATGCGTGAGCAAGTGACACTGAAGTTGACTGAACTGATTGAATCATTCAAATTCAAATCCCAGGCCCAAGCTAGACTAGACTAAGAGACGAGTCTAGAAATCTAGATCTAAATTAAATAAGAAAACGTAGATAGATCTAAGGCAATACAAACACGTGTCAGGGGCAATCTAGATGTCTAAATTGAATAAATAGATCTATGAGTAGTAAACTCTAGATCTAGAAAAATCTAGATCTATAGGTCAAATAGATCTAGAGATAGGCAGTAGACTCTATAGTCTACTCAAGTCTACTGGTACTGGTCAGCCTGGTCGCCCTGGTCTACTAAGTTGTTTTTTTTTTTTTAGTCTATATAGGTTATGGCGTCTAACTAATGTTGAACAGCTGATTTGTCAGTAACAGATCTAGATCAGTAATCTAGATCTTCTCTTACATCTATATCTATATAATACAGAAGTTACTTCAAAATAAAGATGATTAGGTCCTACTCGTCATGCTTTTATCATGCCTATTTACCAATGACCTAAATTCTGCTAAGTCACTGGTTTTCCTGGCTAGCTCAGGCAACCCATTCCGACCATGCTCTAATAGCACTAGGGGAAAAGGAGCATTTGTATACATTTGTCCTAGCATATGGGATGAGGAATGTGCCTTTATCTTTGTGTCTTTCTGAGTATTTTATTAGATCTAAAGGTCTTAAATTATCCAACAATATGAATTTACAACATAATGAAATTGTCCAT
Organism: Biomphalaria pfeifferi; assembly: GCA_030265305.1. Lineage (NCBI taxonomy): Eukaryota > Metazoa > Mollusca > Gastropoda > Planorbidae > Biomphalaria > Biomphalaria pfeifferi. Next base: position 2,657,703 of record JASAOG010000061.1, on the reverse strand, counting down.
TGGAAAAGCTGACCTGATAGAAGTGGATGGAAAACAGTATTTCATAACTATAATCAAAAGGCAATAACGGAGAAAGGCGGTCGACAGATCTTGCTTGGTGCCCCAGACTAAGGGATAGATCTAGATGAAGAAGAAGAGTAAAATCCATAATATAGACAGACTCACTTTGAGCTTGGATGGAATTTCATTTAATGACGGGCCTGTCTATTCTTTGACGTTGAACTCTGTCTGCCACTTCTTCTTTTCCTGATACTTTCCCTGAAGAAAGGTCTTTGCTAGCTCTGAGGATCTTTCTTTAGCATCTTAGTTCCATTGTTAAGATCCTCTTCTCGAGATCTGCTGCAGTCAGCATCCAAGATTCATAAGCATATAAGAATGTGGTCATAACCGGGGAGCGCATCGATTTGAGTTATGTGTTGATGGCTATGCCTTTCTATTTCCAGATTGTTTTGAGTTTTGAAAGTGCTGCTGTCGACTGTGCTATTCAGGCCAGTAGTTTAGGTTTGGTTCCTTCATCTGAGACAATAGCTCCAAAGTATTTAAAACTACAGACACTTGTCAGCTTTTCACCACCAATGCTGATGTCCCCTTTAAAGTCCTGTTGGCTTATATTGGTCATAATTTGTTTTTTCTACATTGATTTGCATACCATATGCTGCGGAAGTCTTGTCTATGCACATCACCGAATCATCTAATTCTTCTTTTGTCCCTGCCAGACCATCTATGTTGTCCGCAAAGCGCAAGTTAGTAATTTTTCGTTCTCCAATGCTTACAGAATCTTCATAGCCCTCGAGAGCATCTTCCTTTATCCTTTCAAGGAAGATATTGGAGAAAGTATAATAGGCAGCCTTGTCTCATTCCAACTGTTTTACTCTAATTTCATTGAAGGTGTACGAGATACATATATCACATGACCAGGTCAGTTATATTTAAAGGAGGCAGTGGCATCTTTGAAATATGTGGAAATACAGTGACTAACCTATCTATAGCTTCTTTAAAAAAAAGAAAATATGCTAGGCAATAACTTATTAAATAAATCTAATTACAAAAGTAATTGACTTTGAAACATCTTTTTTAGAAGGCACTAAAAACAAATATTGAGTTCAGAGTTGTAGGATTTCCCTTTTTCAGTGAGGCATAGCATCCACACTTGTCAAAGACCAATTCACAGACATAAAAATAAAATAACCATTTGCACAAATATCAGTATTAGTCAGCTCATTTTTTTTTTTGACATTTCATTTAAATTGTGCTCATTTATTAATGGTTTATATTGCTACACAATTATCTACTCTTTGTTGAAAACAAAATTGGCCAGAGCTAGAAGTAGTTTTTTCCTTTTATATCTTTTGTATTTTTCAGTTCTCTTTTTAAATTGAAATATCATTGTTAGCTTGAGGTTGTGAAATTCAGTGTAATCAATTGAGAAACAAATTCTGTGAAAAAAAAAATATGAAGTGTCTGAATCAAACCAAATTCAGCTTATAAAACATAAAGACATTAATTTTGGCAGATGGAAACAACACTTTAGGGTTCTTTTCCAGATGTGTCTTTTACCCTAGGTCTTTAGGACACTTACATTACTAGCCTAAAGTACCCAGCCTTTACTGAATCAATATTTTTTTGTTGTGATGGGATAGGACATTTCATTTTTTGGTTAAAAGTATTGTGGGTGGCATTATAATGTATAGGCTTATCCATTTAAGGATGAAAAAAAAAAGTTCTATCATAACTTAACAATATAAAGCCTAATATAAGCTAGTCTACATATGAGTTTAAAAGTAAATTAACTTTCATTGTAAAATAATTTTGCTGTTTTATCAATTGATAATTGGAATTGAATGGTCCCAAGTAGGATGATATGGATATTTCAGTGACATCAGGCAGTGTTGTTTCTGAGTTTACATCTGTACCTTTAAAATCTGGAATGTTCATTGGGTATTCATTTTCACAAATTGCAGTTTCTTTTGTAGACATATAATCTAAACAAAAGTAATAAAAAAATATTTATATGACATAAATATCATTAAGTCATAATATAAAAAGAAAGTTCAAAATCCAATTTAAACCTTATGCATTGTCCACCCCTTCAAAAGGTATTTGTAAGCTTAAATATCTTATGCATTGTCCACCCCTTCAAAAGGTATTTGTAAGCTTAAATATCTAAAACCATATGATTACATTAAATGTAAAACTCTTAACAAAAGCAAATACCTTCAGAACAAAGTATTTTGGTTGCTGATTTAAAACATTTTCACTCTCAAGATTAATTTTAAAGAAAATGAAAGAATGATCATACTATCATAAGCATTAATTTAGATCAGATGTAGATATCTACACCGAAGCTAAGACAATGAGAAATTGTGATTTTCTCAATCTATATCATTGGTAATTAACTGTAGGCTTATATAGATAATTATATCTACTAAATTAACTGAATGTTGCAGTTTTGTATAGTTTAATTATAAAAATGAAATTCTTGATCTATACATCTATATAATCTTGAAAGGAAAATATAATGAATAATCATAATGTTTATAATTAAGTAAAGTTATACCCTCTAGTTGACAGTGAGAAGATAGTACATCACATGTTGTATTTTTTGTGTTGACGATCATTCTCCTGTCTTTGAACCCTCTCACTGAGTTTATTGCTAATTATGGCAAGTTGTCTGCATACTTGCTGCTTTTTATGATTCTTGATAGTTTTTTTAAATCATTTATATCTCATTGAGATCTTCCTTCCTGTAGTCTTTGCACCTCTTTTTTAACATTCTTGTGAATTTTCTCAAAGCTGTATTAAATTATTAATTTTTTTTTTTTTAAGGCAAGCTTATATCTAGAAAACTTAGTTTCTCCATTGAAAGAATATTTAGATCTAGAATCTAGTATATAGAACATAGGTAAAAGGCTGGCCTTAGATTATTGGAGGATCTAGGCGAGGTTAATTTTCTATTTAGTGGCTCCAAATGAAATAGAAAATATAATATACAACGAAAAAAATTAAACTACGCAATTTTGAATTTATTTAAAACAGTCACAGCGTAGCCTACTCAATAATATTGAGAACAAGTTTTGCTAGTTGAAGTAGTTCTTCTCTAAAAAAAAATGTCCCGTGGAGGCCTAAGGCCGGCCCTGATAGGAAGTTATATAAAACATGATTGTCTTTTACAAAATACGTTCGATAATGTGAAAGTTCTCTTGTATTGAAACAACAGCAGCAACCATTATTTTCAATAGCAACAATAATTTCCGGTAATAAACCAGCACCTATATAGGTCTGTATTTTTTCATAATTAAAAAAATGCAATCACAGACCTATATATATAAATATAATATAAGGTTCCACGACAATTCGTTCACGGACATTTCGTTCACGACATTTCGTTCACCCGACAATTCGTTTACGCAACTATTCGTTCACTCGACATATCGCTCACGGACTATTCGCTCACAGACAACTTGTTCACCGACAGTTGGTTCACGACAAATCGTTCACTCGACAAATTGTTCACTAACAATTCGTTCTTAGACAAATTTTTCACAGACACATCGTTCCAAAAACAAAAAATTGCAAGAGATCGGGCCTTATCTTATCTTCTTATCTTATATAATACAGACGTTACTTCAAAAAAGAAGATGATTACGTCCTACGCGTCATGCATTTAGTCATGCATATTAACCAATGACTTAAATTCTGCCAAGTCACTGGTTTTCCTAGAAAGCTCAGGCAACCCATTCCATGCTCTAATAGCACTAGGGAAGAAGGAGTATTTGTACAAATTTGTTCTAGCATATGGGACGAGGAATGTGCCTTTATCTTTGTGTCTTTCAGAGTATTTTATTAAATTTTGTTTTTGTAGATTATGGTTCAGTGTTTTATGTATAATTGCTACTTTACTTTTGAGTCTTCCGTCCTCAAGGCTTTCTAAATTTAGTGATTTTACTAAAGGTGTTACTCTGGATGTGAATATTCGTTTGTTATGAATCTCACTGCTCTATTTTGTGTCTGTTCCAGTTTCTTAATGTTTTCTTGAGTTGAGGGGTTCCAAACGGAGGATGCATATTCTATTATTGGCCTAACCAAGGTTAAATAACATTTTAGTTTTATGTTCTTATTTGATTTATAGAAATTTCTTTTAATAAATCCTAATGCTTTGTTTGATTTTTTTATAGTTTCATCAATATGTGGATTCCATGACAGTTTTTCATTTATTATAACACTTCGGCATTTTGCGTTTTTAGTCTGTGTTACTGGTTTGTCATGAATAAGATAAGTGGAATTAATTTGTTTTAGTTTTTTTGTTACTCTTAACAACTGCCATTTTTCTGGGTGGAAAGACATGCTCCAATTTGATTCCCATTTCTGTAATTCATCTAATTCTTTTTGTAAAATATCTATGTCTTGTGTTGTTTTTATTGTTCTATATATTATGCAATCGTCTGCAAATAATCTGACTTTTGTTCCTGAAGTAATGCAATTTTTTAAATCATTTATGTAAATTAAAAATAGTAGTGGACCCAAGACTGTTCCTTGAGGTACACCTGAGTTTACTGTTATCGGTGTTGATTTAGAGCCATTTATTATTACAGTTTGTTCTCTCCCTATCAGAAAATCTTTAATCCACTGATGCAGTGGACCATTAATGCCAAAATATTTTTAATTTTTTAAGCAAACTATGGTGGTGAACTTTGTCAAAAGCCTTAGAAAAATCTAGTAAGATAGCATCTATTTGTTCACTATTATCTAAACCTTTAGAAAAATCATCAATTAGTCCTATTAGTAGCTATGCGAAATTCCCCGGATGTTTACTAATTTTGAGTGGCGCGAAAAGTGTGCCGCCATTTTTAACTTTTATTTTTATTTGAAGTAATAGTGCTATTGATTTTTAATTAACAATAAATAAATAGTTGTGTTAGAAAGGATTTCAACTGTTATTTTAGAAGTGGGAACATATTTTCTAAAATAATTAATTAAAAAAATGACAAGAAAAAAATATTTTATGTAAAAATTTTTTTTTTACATCATCTCGATAAAAGTTTGTCATTTTTGCAGAACTACCACAAAATGTAGGTTGAATTTGTTCTTTAGAAGCTTTGTTTTTTGTGTAGTTAATTAATGCAACCATACAATCAGTGAAAAGTAACTATCCTGTATAATGCAGATCTAATTCTATTTTGATTTCTGTGAGGTGACCGTGAGTTGCTAGTTTACAAAATGGCGTCCAATGGGACAGATCGACATGACCTTGCCGTATTGTATAGTTCTAGCTGAAAAAAATACAACTATGTGATTTTGTTTCATTGAAATTGATTTCATTGTGTAGAATATGCATTTGTGCATTTATTTTATATGGTTTTTATATGTTTTAAAATGCAGAAATGCTCCTATTTAGTTTTTAATCATACAGGTTATATGTTAAAAGGCGAATACAAATTATTTGATCACATGATTAAAAATACAATTTTGCCCCGTAGTCAGGTGTAAACATTCAATTTGAGAATGGAAGATCTTAGATCTAAATACTAGATATAGGTCTAGATTCTAGATCAAATTGTTTATTCAGTAATAACTTGAATCTATATATAGTATTGACTTAGTGAAAGATCAATACTAGGTACATTATTCTAAAGTGTAGATTAGATGAATTATTAGATCTAGACTATAGACTAATAGTACTAATACTTAATACTAATAGTATAGACTATAGACATATCATATGAGATCATAATAAATAAATATTAATAATTATTTATTAGCAATACTCCAATACTAATTATCTAATAGATCTAAATCTACAGTATAGTCATAGTCAGTATAGAATAGTATAATACTATAGATCTAGATCTAATTATACTCTACTCTATATCTTTATAGTGTATATGATTTTATGATATATCTAATTATCTTATATTAAAATCTAGATTCTAAATCAATCATCAGGAGTCATGATGATCTAAACCTAATAAGTTATAACTAAGAGTCTAAGTATAGACATAGGAAACTAAAGTGATCTAAACCTAATAAATAAGTTATAACTAGAGTCTACTAAGTATAGACCATAGACTAGACATAGGAAACTAAAGTTTCTAACTAAGAATAATAAGATGAATATTAATAATAATAATATAATAACTCAAATATTACTATATTATATATATATTTTACTATTACTCAAATATTAATAAATCTAGATATATAAGCTAAAATGAAAAGATTTTTGTGATGATAATGATTATCATTATATATCATATATATAATATATAGAGTATAGGAAATTATCCAATGATCCATATTGTATTATATCAATTTGAGTGGATTAAATCATCATCTAGATATAGATCTATAATAGTAATAGATAGTATATATTACAAATTTAGATATAACAGGTCAAGATGAATCAGAGTATAATCATAATAAAATGTTTGCATGTTTCGGATATTGCTTCAGAGTTGAAGATAATATACTTCCTTTTCCAATGGGAAATGAGCGTGCATGGTTTGAACCGTAGACAATTGATAAGTCTAAATGACAGTCCAGTGCGCAAACCTCATGGCCGGACAGCCATCTACCAATATTATATATTATTATTATAGCTTTTATATAGTGCTACTTTCATGCTTATAGCGCTTTTGGTCCAATCTCATTTGTGGACCAGTGGGGGGGGATCTAGAAATTGGTTTTCCGTGCTGCCTTTAGCCGCTCAGTAAACACAACTCTGCCCAAGTCAGGTGTCAAACCTCGAGCCCCCTTCTAGGTAGCCAAGCCAAGTTCAAGTGCACTTGGCCTCCTGACCACGCTTCCCATTTATAGTAAATCTATAATATAACTTTGCGGTGCATTCACTGTCTTGTTATATCTATACTGGGTAGCTATATAGAATATAATTATCTTTACATTATATGTCTAGTTTGTCTTTATATAGATCTAGATCTATTAAAAGAGTATCTAGATCTAGAATTATTTTTTTTTTTAAGAAAAAGAAATCATGCTAAATCTTTATATTGGTTTATATATAAATTTACTTTAAATAGTGACTAATTAGGCCTGTATAAGTTTTTTTTATATTCTAAATGATGGTAATTGACAATTTAAAAATTGTCTCTATTGACCTTAATACCTTATTTTTCTTTACGACTCGTGGATTTTTAAAAATTTATATAATTAAATTACTTCAAGTATCACTAGTGATACTTATTCAAGATTGTATATAATTTTAGTGTCAGTTTTAAAAATATAAATATCTCAGTATATTAGATATATACATTTAATATTTATTTTTTATTTTCTTAATCTAGGCTACTTCAATGTTTAAATAATTACTTGATGTAGATCTACATTAAAATATAATATCAAGACTTATCAAGAATTTTGTATGATTGTTTACTGGACTCTTCTTTAACACATCCTAATTATAAGCTATTATCAGATTACTATAAGAAGCAATAATGAATTAACCCCTCGTAGAAGAACATTAAAAAGACGCCTTTCTTTAATGTCACAGGCAAGAAGTGAAGACAAAAGTAAATATAGAAAAAAAAATATGTTTATTAAAATCTCAAATCAACTCCCTGCCAACCCGCATTAAAACTCTAAGACAATCTATAAAAAGAAAAAATGAAAGAATAAAAAATCTACTAGGTAAATTACATGAATCTAAAATTCAATCTCTAAAAAGAAAATGTTTCAAATGTAAAAAACAACATCCAGCACACAAAAAAACTCACCAAGAACTTGTTAATAAAAATAAATCCTCATATAATAAATAACTTGCTGAAAGGGACGCAATTATTACATCCCTTCAAAGTGATAAATTACATCTTGAAGATGAAATTAAAGAATTAGAAGAAAATAAAGCTAGGTCCCTTAAAAAAAAAAAAAAAAACTTATGATGTAATGACTAGATTAATGTTTTTTAATTGTCTTTTATACCAAGCCCCAACCTCTTCTATCTCCCCTATAGTAAGTAGTTTATCACAGAGATTGGGTGTTCTTCTTGATTGCGTCCCTCACAGAACCTCATTAGACAACTTTGTAAGAGAACTTGGTGTTATTTCAAACCTACAAGCCTCTGAAGTTGCCATGAAAACACCACATCTAACTCTTAGGTTTGATGCCACAACCCAAGAAGGTGTACTTGTCAACTCAGTACATCTCACCACTCCAACTGATACTTTTGTTATAGCTTTAAATCAGTTGAGTGGTGGGAGGGCAGAGGATTATGAAAAACACTTAATTGAATCTATAAAAAATTTAGCCTACGTTTATTCTGATTTTCATAAAAGTGAGTTTACCAGTTGCCATGATCAAATTATCAAAAATATTTCCAACACTATGTCAGATCAGGCATCTGTTAATCATGCTTCTATCGTAAGATTAAGTGCAGTATGGGACAAAACCTTAAATGAACTTAATTGTCACCTGCACCCAATAGAATCAAAATGTAAAAAAAAACAGTATACTTTTATTAAGCACATCCTAATCTTTTTATATATATACAAAGCTTTTAGCTGTGAGGTAAAAATTAGCGAACTGTTACACATTTTCAGAAAACCCTTTACAATATAAGTGAAAACGCGTTAAAATTTTATATATTTTTTTAACCGTTGAGCCTATAGCAAAAATCTATATATCATTGGAAAGCTCAGAACAAGTGGTTTAATATTATACTATTCATAAAATTTTAAAATAAAAATAAATTAAAGTTTTATTTAATAAATTAAAAATAACAATGTCATATTGGCTTAGTTAAAAAAAAAAAAAAATTTTTTTTGTAAATAAATTTTAGAAAACAATACCATACTTCAATTAAGCACACTATGAGCTTTATTTTGATATATGGTTTTTAAATGGGCTTTGAAAATTGGTGAAAATATTAGCATTTTTCCTTCAATTTTCATAAAATCTGGTGTCATCATTTCCATTGACTTAATGTTAAGTGAAAATGCGTTAAAAAAATTTTTTAAAATTTATTCGCTGCACCTATACCAACAATCTATATATCGTTGGAAAGCTCAGAAAAAGCACTTTAACAATCTGATATCATATTATTTTTTTTTTGTTTTTAAAAATTTTGTCACATACCTACTATTAGTTGTGTTTCACATGATCTATATTTCCTAAAGCCATGTTGGTATGGTGTGAGGACATTTTGTTTGTCTAAGTGGTTTAAAATGATGTTGCTACATATTATGTGTTCTAGGATTTTACATGTGATGCTGGTAAGTGATACTGGTCTGTAGTTTCCTGGGTCAGATTTTTCTCGTTTTTTAAATAGGGGGGTGACATTAGCTTCTTTCCAGTCCTTTGGTACTCTGCCCTGGTTAAGGGAAGCCTGAAAGAGTATTTTGAACACTGGGGCTAGCTCATTGCTTAGTTCTTTGAGTAATCTAGCTGGAATACCATCAGGTCCAGACGCTTTATTTGGTTTGGTGTTGGCTAATAGTTTTTGAATTCCATTTTCTTGTACTACTATATCTTCTATGTTGTCTACTTGGTTCAAATTCAGTAATATGTCTTTGTCTCCTGGGGCTGAGAATGCTGATGCAAAGTATTTGTTTAGGATGTTTGCTTTAGTTTCATTATCATCATGTATTATGTTATGTTCATCATTTAATGGCGCTATGCCTGTTGTTTCCATTTTCTTAGACTTAATGTATGACCATAGGTTTTTGTTGTTATCTTTAGATATTACATTGTTTATGTATTCACTCTGCAGCTGTCTGCTTACTTTTTGGGTTAAGTGTTTAATTTTTATATACTTTTTGTAAACTCTTAGTTTCTTTAAATTTTCTATATAGGTTTTCCTTTTGTTTACAAAGCTTCTTTAGTCTATTATTAAACCAGCATTTATTTATTTTGTTTGATGTGTATTTAGTTGGTATATGATTTTTAATAATGCTTTTAAGATGGTTTTTAATGAAATTCCAGAGGTCATCGACTGGTTGGTTAATGTCTTTTTCTAATAAGAGTGTTTGTTGAAAGTTTAATGCAGCTTGATGTAGTTGTGTTTGGTTACATTTATTCCAGAGTAAGATTTTTCTTTTGGGTTTTGAATTGGCTACTGCTTTTATCTGACTGTGTATTTTTATGATCTCTGGTCTACTAATCCAGGTCTGTTGGTTAAGAAGAGATCTAATGTGTTGTTTAATCTAGTTGGCTTTTTAATGATTTGATCTAAACTTAGGTTGTGTAAAGTTTCTATGAAAAACTCATTTATGTCCTTAAGGTTTTGGTGTTTATCTATGGTTAGTGTTTTCCAATTTATATCAGGTAGGTTGAAATCACCCATAATCCAAAAAACTGCATTTTTATTTGTCTCTTTAAGTGTAGTAATCTGATTACATAGTTCCTGCATGTATTCTAAACTAGAATTTGGTGGTCTGTAAATGCTGCCTATTATTAGGGATGTTGAGGTGGTATTAATTTTACAAAATGTTGATTCTATATTTTTTGAGTTAGGTAAGGTAATTTCTTCTGCTATAAGAGTGTTTTTTATTGCTAGAAGAACTCCTCCATGATTATCAGCCCTATCTTTTCTAAAAATTTCATAATTACTATTGAAAATTTCTGCATTATAAATTTCAGGATGTAGCCAAGTTTCTGTTCCTGCAATTATGTCTGGTTTCTCACATTCTAATAAAATTTCTAAGTCTGCTGTTTTGTTCCTAATGCTTTGAAAATTTATTACTAAGGTTTTAAGGTATTTTGGTATTACTTCTTTAATAGGTTTGTTTAGTGAGGCTGTTGTATTAATTTTAGTAGATTTAGGTTTAACAGAAGTGGATCTGGCTAGTTGGTGAGTTTGGTTTGGGATGGTGTTTAGGATATTGTATGGGTTAGAAGTGTCTGCATCAAAGGAATCAAACAGTCCTGATGTAAACTGAGGTAACCCACACGGTACACAGTGCCATGATGCGTCTTTGTTGCCTAAGGCATAATCCGAAATTCTTTGTTAATTTTTGTTTGTTTGTTGTTAATATTAATTAATGAGGACAGTATGTGATAAAAATTATACATAAAAGAAAAAAAGAGATCTTACAGCAAGCTGAAACATTTAAATGGGCCCTTACTATACTATAGGTAACATTTTTACTTTGCTTACAAAGTGAACGAATAGTCGCGTGAACGAATTGTCAGGTGAACGAAATGTCTGTGCACAAATAGTCGTGTCCCCATAATATAGGTCTGTGTAGGCAACCCAGACCTATACGAGCTAGCTTTATGTTTAATTACAAAATAATATGAAATTAGCCTATATTTTGTCTAAAATATAATTCTGCCATATAATCAAATAAAAAACAAGATTACGGCTTCATCGAATTCACCAATGGACCAGGAATATTCAAGCCATAGTCTTGTTTTGATCGTTTATAGTAATACAATTTTAAAAATCATTAGCCGATATTTTTCACATAAAAGCAAATTGGACAACACGTCGCCTTAGGTAAGACTCTTCTGGAATAAGTAGAGAAGCATTAACTGATCACCTAAGAACAGTATGGAAGCCTCCCAGACTATGTCGGTGTCACCTGGTGTGGTACCTCAGGGTGTCACCCCTCCTCTATCAACTTTCTTCAAATATGTTCCGATAAACACTATTTAGCTAGTTCTTTTTGTTGAACCAATACAGTGAGCTTATTACATACTTTTATTGACTTTTACTCAAATGTAAAATGAGTGTCGATTCTATTTTAAAATTTCACTGTTTATTCAATTGATATTGCAAATTTCACAACGACATTTAATTAAAATTAGAAATAGACTTAACATCAAATGAACAGGTTTCCTTTGTTATACTTTAAGACAGAAATGGTATGACGCTGTGCTGTGTCATTTAAACTTAAATTACCATCTAGATGTGTCTAGGCATATTTGGGCAAATATCTAGAGATTTATTAAATTATTATCTTTTCCGATGTGTCTGCTTTTGCAAAGCTATAATTTTTCCAACTTGGTTGTCACCCGGTGCGGACCGCATCCCCTAGTGACGCCACTGCTCCCAGATACGTACCTCTCCCCAACAATTTCGAGTACCTAAGCAGTCTGCTGTCAGTTTAAAAATCAGGGCTGCTGGTTGTATATGAGAAATGTCAGCATTTCTAATGTTTCTGGGTTTAGCCTAGCCCTAAGGTTGCTCAATGTCACTCAACGCATTGAAAATACCCTTTTACTGGCAGTTCAAATGGCAGGAATAGCCAACAACGTTTAGCAATCGATGCCATTATCGAAATATTAAAAATCCTTTTCTTTCCAAATTTGCAAGGCATTGCAGTCAGTCAATCGATGCCATCATCGAAATGTTAAAAATCCTTTTCTTTTCAAATTTGCAAGGCATTGCAGTCAGTCAATCGATGCCATCATCAAAATGTTAAAAATCCTTTTCTTTTCAAATTTGCAAGGCATTGCAGTCAGTCGAGAGCAGTGCCAAATACTTTTCAATTTCATGTCTATTGTCATTACTATCAGCATTAGACAAATGAGGTTTTTTTTATGGCCTCATTCAGTCGCGAAGAGACTGAGATTATCTCATGGAATGAGATGAATGCCTGGGCATTAGTCTTAACGATGTTGCCCACGCATCAGTCTCCACCGCAGTTTACGTATTCAAAGGAACGGCAAGTGCCGATACAGTTTGGTGTCAGCGGCGTCGCAGGCTCTGCTGAGTGCTGCAAACCGCCTAAGGGTCGCCTGCTCCTGATTTTTCCGCATGGTTGACTCCCGAAGTCTTTCCCATAATTGTGTACAGCTGCAAGGTACAAGTTATTTACTCATCAGAAGTGAAGATTAGGCATCAGCATCGACTCGTACATGGCTTTTTACAAAGCTAATGTCAACTCACTCTTATCTGTCTTCCTGGTCAAAAGTTTGTACACGTTATTTCTCCCAGGCCCAATCTTGGATTTAGTTGAAATTTCGCACAATTTCTTTACCCGACAACACAAGAATATATAAAAATTAACCAATTAGTTACTTAATTATTGTAATTAATTATTTTGTTTTCTATCTTAAACAATGGAAATAAATCGTACTTGACATGTGGTGGCATAAGTTGAATTAGTCCTCTTGAGAAATCATGAGCCCTGAGTGAACATTTTTAAAAAAAATGCAATTAAAAAACGATAATGTAAAATTCACCAAGATACCCCCTTCTCCAAAACAATTGGTAAAATTATTTCTATTGCACAGCTCTGTATGCCTAGCTCAATCATAAATGTAATTACATGACTGATCCAAACTAATTGATACAAATACACTTAACATAAGCTTTGTTATTTTAAAGTGTATTTGTTTTATTTTTTTTCTGTCACTATTTGTCTCAACTTTTTTTTTTTAATACAAAAGAATGGGCCTGCCCTTGAACTGATGTTATTTAAATTGTATGCCTTCACTTTCTTCAACTTAGCTGGATGTGTGATTGAGAGGCTAAGTACGCTTGAACTTGGCTACCTTTGGAACTTTAGGTTCAACACCGGACTCGAGCAGAGTTATGTTTAGGTGTTGGACGCCTAAAGGCAGCATGGAAACGTTCTTTTAGATACTCCCTCCCCCACTGATCCACAAATGAGATTGGACATTAGCGCCCTGAACATGCTATATAAGCATGAAAGTTGATGAATTAGTTGACAGCTATTTTTTTAAGACCCATTTAAGACTGCAAATATCCTGACGTCACTTACAAACTTTTGTTGCATATATTTTTGAACTAATGAACAATTTTATTTTGAAGCGACCAGATTCATAGATATAAGACCAAAATACATGGGAACCAAAATGATTAGAATCCTGGTCTCTGAACTTTTTTTTATTCAGTTCATTTTTCTCTAAATGTTTACAGCGTGGAGACTTCAAAATGGGAAGGTGAGGGGGGGGGGGGGGCTTGAGATACTGTCTTCAATAATAATATTGATATGGTGCATTAAAGTAAGTTTTAAAAAATTTCATTGGCAAGTAATTCTTTTTTTTTCTTCTTAATATTTCATGCATGTTCCAATTATTCAAAAGTTTAACAATTTTCCATGAATGCACATTTTTCAAATACTGTTCTATGTGTTATTAAATATGCTTTAAGCTTGTAAGAGAATTTTGTGTTATATCTGTCATCAACAGTATATATTAACAATACAATAAACAAAGTCAAGCAAATTTGTTGTTCCCAAGATTTTTAAAAAAAATATATTTAGGTTCCCAAATCTTGCTTTTATACTGTCAATACTATAGCTCGATTCATTACAATTTTAAATTATTTTTTTGATAAAAAGAAACAATAAAGCATTGAATAAAACAAAAATCAACAACATTGATCCCACTGAAGAGAAAAAATGCAGCAGACAATCAATAATTTACTGGCACTTAAATGATTCTAAATGTAACACAGTCAGCCTCACAGATCAGTATTTGGACAAACATTTTAGGTGATGACATTAACAGATTTTTGTGTGTGTTTGGGTGCATAATTATTGATATGAATTGAACAACAATACTTCTTTATCTTATCTTATATAATACAGACGTTACTTCAAAAAAAGAAGATGATTACTTTTGTTAACCAATGTAAATTTATAGATCAACAATAATTATGTCATTTTTAATTACTTAATGTAGCATTTTCCTTTTTAAAAGTATTAATTAATAACTAACAGTTGTAATGACATCATTATTCATTTAAAGTACAAAGTGTGAAGTAGAATTTCAGCCCAGTTTAAGAATACATAAGAGGTTTATCATTTAGAACAGTGTTTCTTAATACATGACTCATGACTCCTATTTCCAAAAAGTCATGTGACCCATCAAGGTGTCCTGAAAGATCTTTCATGAAAAATTCGGAAACAAGTTGTCTAGAATTTTAACCACAAGCTATTTTTTAAACTCCAAGAGTTGAGTGAAGAAAAAAATGACTACCTTGTTCTGTAATGTCCAATTAAAAACAGACCAAAAGAAATGAAACCTTTTTAGGGTGTCGTCATAAAGTTTATACAAATTTTTGTTAAACTAATTTCAAATTTTCAGAAAAAAAAAGATGAGCTACAACATTTATCATTAAAAAGTTATGTTAAATGTTAGGAATAAAAGATCCATCTAATAGTTATAAATAGTAAGCATACATAAAGCAAGATATGATAAAAGAAATTAATCACATAGTTTCTTCTATATCTTATCACTACTTTCTCTTGTCTTATCACAAATGCATATATAGATAGAGTTTACACAGGTACAAATTTGATATTAGTAAAATCATAAGAGTCAGCAATATAATTTATATAAGTTCCCAGTATTTAACAATCAACAGTGTTTTGAATAAACAGTCATAGTTTAATATTTAAATTTTTTTTTATATGTGTCAAAATGATAGGTCTACCCACTAAATGATTCCTATAAAAATACTTAGGCTGGTCCCAATACAAACTTAGACACATCTAGAGAAAAAAACATGATACAAAATAACTAAGATTTTGTTTTTAGTCTAAGGAAAATATAATTAGAGACAAAACAATAGTTTTCAGACGACTTACTGTTAGAAAAAATCTCTGTGGTATCAGTATTTAAGAATCAATAATACAAGTAATTTTTAACAAAATACCCAGTTAAACCAGACAACAGCGTAAACCTAGTCGAATAAAAAACAACTCGCAGAATAAAAAAAAAGTTTGATAGTGGAGAAAAGGTCAAGAGGAATATTTGTTCATACATTTCTTTTCCTGGAACAGTCAGGGTGATAGTCAGCAGATGAGCATGTAGGCTTGACCTAGTTTTCACTGTCTACTGCTTGCCAAGAGACTGGTAGTACTCCACCATGACCCCCCAGGCTTTCTGGGACATGAAACCATCTGGCGGGTCAATGTTCTCGCGTGCCATTTTTCTCATGCGTGTGCCAGAAATGAACTCAAAATCTTCCTTGTGTTCTGGGTCAAAAAAATCCATAGCTCGTTTGCGGTTGTTGTATGCTGCCACTCTGAAAGGAACTATCTCTAAAAGTGTTAGGCCTGGCGCCATGGTTAAAACCTAAAGAAGATAAAGGAAATTATTTCACTTTCTGAATTAATTAATGAAAAAAAAAAAATTGTTCTCCTAATACAGTAATTCTATTACAAGTGTTCTAATATTTATTTTCTTATCTTATATAATACAGACGTCACTTCAAAAAAAGATGATTACGTCCTACCCGTCATGCATTTAGTCATGCATATTAACCAATGACTTAAATTCTGCCAAGTCACTGGTTTTCCTGGCTAGCTCAGGCAACCCTTTCCATGCTCTAATAGCACTAGGGAAGAAGGAGTATTTGTCCTAGCATATGGGACGAGGAATGTGCCTTTATCTTTGTGTCTTTCAGAGTATTTTATTAAATTTTGTTTTTGTATTTGAAGATTATGGGTCAGTGTTTTATGTATAATTGCTACTTTACTTTTGATTCTTCTGTCCTGAAGGCTTTCTAAATTTAGTGATTTTACTAAAGGTGTTACTCTGGATGTGAATATTCGTTTGTTATGAATCTCACTGCTCTATTTTGTGTCTGTTCCAGTTTCTTAATGTTTTCTTGAGTTGAGGGGTTCCAAACGGAGGATGCATATTCTATTATTGGCCTAACCAAGGTTAAATAACATTTTAGTTTTATGTTCTTATTTGATTTATAGAAATTTCTTTTAACCCTAATGCTTTGTTTGATTTTTTTATAGTTTCATCAATATGTGGATTCCATGACAGTTTTTCATTTATTATTACACTTAGGTATTTTGCATTTTTAGTCTGTGTTACTGGTTTGCCATGAATAAGATAAGTGGAATTAATTTGTTTTAGTTTTTTTTTAACAAAGTTTAGACTAAGTTTTTATTTTAAAACAATGCTATTATAAATGAAGTAAGACAGTATTTAAGAAGACAATGAACATTTTAAAAAAAAAAAAAAAAAAAAAAGGTAACCTTATTTTCAGTTAGAGATGTGTAAAGGTAATAGAATGGCTAACCATTATCAAGGGTACTATGTGGTCACAAACATTTTTTCCTGTATTTTGAACTTCAAAAGAGCATTTTCTAAGGTGTTTCCTGCTATTCTACTCAAAAAAACAGGGCAGGTAAAACATAAAATCTACTATTCACTGCAATTTATTAACGAGTCAAGGGACTGGTAAAAAATAGATCAATGTGTAAAAATTTTACTTGTGGAGGGTTGAACTTTAAACCCTCTGACTTTAGTTTGTTTTAATTTTTCTACAGGCTGTTGCTTGATAAATTTACTTTGTTAATGGTTACCAGTAACTGGTAGGAAAATCGAATAATGTTCTTTTTGATGATTGTAGTTTTGCTTTAGTTATTCTAAGGTAGTTGCTTGAATTCTGGTAGATTTACTTTAATAATGGAGCCCAGCGGCCAATAGACAAAACAGGTCAATTTATGAAGTGTTTTATTTTGTGGGAGGTGGTAGGTTGAGAACTTCCCTTGACTACGCCGCCCAAGCTATCTATTTATTTAAATAAAAAGTTCAAACTATAACCTTTGCACCATGTGTGGGGTCATATAGATCTCTTCCTCCGTCTGGATGTGGCATCCCTGCTGGATCTCTACCCACTATATAGAAATTGGCTCCTGTAGACATTCTAGCCTTGGCATGCCACTGTACCTGAGAAAGAAAATGAGGTTTATTTAGATTACCTCCCATACAAGCCAATGAATATTTCATTCACAGTAAATAAAACAAGATCACTAAAACTAAGTAAAATTGCGTTACACAGAGTTAATTGGTACATTTTTAGTTGAGTTTATATAAATTTCCTTTATCCCTGGCTAACCTCTGTTGGTCCTGCATACATCATTGGTGATGGAAAGATGGCTATAACTGTGGACTCAGGATCTAAAATTTTCTCCTCTAAAATAGCCTGATGTTGCTTCATTCTCCATGGTAATGGGACATCATCATCTTTGGTCCAGCCACCTGATGACAATTGTTCATTAATAATTTATAATCAAACACTGTTATATCTAGTCAACAAGTGCAAAATGTTACCTTTAATGTTACCAGCCCTTGAGCCAAAAACTATGACAAATGTACCACTTCCCGTTTAAATACATTTATTACACCAAACTGTGCACTACACAAAAAGTACTAAAATTTATTTATTAAAGTTTGTGAATCACTGATTTTATAAAGTTTTAAAGGCAGTTTAAAAAATGGATTATTTCTAATATTTCCTTTGTATTGGATGGTTGCCTGGTCATGTGACTAGTGCTCTGGACTGTTGCCTCAATGCTCCTGGGTTCAAATCCTGCCTAAAGCCATTCCCTGCCATCCTGCAGGAGGTTTGGACTAGGATGTAATAATCTTCAATTCTGAAGGTACATCCGAAACATGTATAACAAAAGAAACATACTGAACAACTGTATTAGTGTACCAGTATTGCTCTGTATAGCTATAAGCCTGGTGATGGCTTAGAAATGCTAGTACACTGTAGCAAGCATCCTTACTATACTGGAGCAAGATGCTATAAGTGTTCATATGAAAACATATGTGGAACACAGAAATGAAGTCTTGTAAAAAAAATTACAAAGAATGTGAGGACTAAAACTGAGATATTGGCAGGTCTCAAGCTAGGCATGCCTGACCAGCTGATATACCCATGGGGAGACTTTAAAAACCTCTCTGCATTTGAAATAAAATGGACACTGATAATACATAGTTTTGATGACTTAAGTAGTGGTCAAATCCTTGATACATTTAAGCTTATTATTTATTTGTATTATTTATGATGAAAATGTAGGGACAAAGTTTACTAGTGAAAGGACCAGTGTGAAATAAAAAGTCTAGGGCATATGAAAGTAGGGGACATGAGACCCCAAGATAGTTTAATTGGACGAACATGTGACAGGTTAGTTTGAAAGTTCTAGAAAAGGGTGGGGCGAAAATTTTAAAGGACAGTCACTTATTAGACTCATAAGCAACCTGTTGGCTACTGTTGACTGCTTTTGGTCATAGAACAACTAAGTCTCTTCACAAAGAGCATTTCTTGAAGTGGCCCTATTTGGAAGAAGCACTTCCTCATCTCGTACATCACATAAGTTCATATTTTCAAAGTTCAGGAAACTCTAGAAAACTGTGTTGGCTTTTTTTTTTGGGGGGGGGGGGGGGGATTAATTAATGAAAAAAAAATTGCCTAGATGCAACAAATATTTAAATGACATTAATAACTAAATCAAACAAAAGTATTGGGTAGAAAAAAATAAGCTTTAAGTCTAGTAAATAAATTAGAAAGGTCAGAAACAAAAAATGATAAGAATGTTTTTTTTCTTTTCTAAAAAAGACATAATGAACATTTGTTCTGGTATGTTGAGCTCTTACCAACTAAATAATAATTACAGGCTTACAAATTCAACACTAACACATACTTCTAAAATGTAAATTATGAGTGAATCTGGTGTGAATGTACACTTTGGTTTCTTACAGTTATAATGTTTTTTGTTTGTTTGGTGTAATGCACAAATTGTAAGACAAATTTCCATACGGACAATAAAGATTATTATTATTATTATTAATGGCTTGGTAAAATATGAGTTTAAAAAAAGAATCACACGGTTGTGAATTACCTAATGGATGTAGCAGTAATACTGGTTTCTTGTAGCCCCTAGCTAAAAGTTTTTTCTTGGTATCTGTCATGAGAAGTGCATGGCCATTGTGCACTGGGTTTCTCAACTGAAAGGCAAAAACTGCATCAGCCTGAAATAAAGAAATGCAATTCAATCAAAGTGGTAATCAAGAATATGGCATTCAATCAAAAAGGTAAAAGTACATAAGAAGACCACACACTTGTATGTATAAATTAGTTATCTATTTTTCTAATGAGACTATTAACTATAAAAATAAGATAAATAGATGGATAAATCAAATGTAAAATATTTCAGCATTGTTTATTGAATATGTTAATGATGAGAAATCAATGTTTACAATCAAATAGCTCAAGAAAGCATAACTTGAAAGTAAATTTACAACTGAAAGACAAAAGTCATCTCATTAAATGATAACTATCCTATATCAAAAGAAAACCAGAAAAATGGGCTGGTTGTGTACTCTGCTTCTTTCCAGTTTGATCAAAATGTGAACAAATGAAAATAGTGAACACTAGAGTCCATAAATAATATTGAAAGAGTTACCCCAATTTCTCTGAATCTTTGTCTTAGTTCTTTAGGTGTTAGTCTGTACTGATCTAGACCATCATTCCAATAAATCCTGTCTAGCACTTCTAGATCACCACCAACTAGCCAATCACCACTCTCCATTATCATCTAATGGACATAAAAAAAAAAAGCCATATCTCAATTATAGCCTGTAACAAATTTTATAGAATAATGTTATCAAGTACATTTCACGTTAATGTGTTGTTTTTTTTTTTTTAAAATTCATGAATAAAACACAATTATCTCTCCCTTTCAACATACACACTTTTAATTGAACTCCAACTAAAATATAAATCTGTATTGTTCTAAGTTATGAAACAAATAAAATGAGTGAAACGCCCATTCCATTATATTGACTTGGTTTATGATTATAAATAAATATTTTTTTCAATAATATACAAGTTATTGTAACATCACATTTTGTCTTTGTATTACTTTGACGTATGGATGCCCAGGATTAGTGGTGCCAAATTGTCGCCCACACCGCTCTTCTTTGTTATGTGGATAAAACTCTGGCTTGCGTAGAATGGCAATATTTTTTCCTTCATATTTCAGTGTAATGGCCTCACATTTGTCAAGTTTTTCTTTATCAGATGTTTTAATGGGTAGGACCAAAGGTATAGACTGGTTTATAACACCATCTGAAAATAATAATTGGATATCAAAAAGGTTTGTAACAACATTTTCAAAGTGATATTGACTGTAATATAGACAGCTTAATAACACCATCTGAAAGTCATTTATTAACTTAAAACTCAATAGAATTTTGTCATGGATTCTTTTTCTCATATTTTGCTAGATAGGGCTAAAGAGATGCAGGTCGTCCACTTTTCAGGCAGACTGATGTATGCAAATGCGACATGAAGCTCTTCAAAATTGACACCCACATTTGGGACAATGAGGCACTGGATGGATCCACATGGAGAGCAAGCATAAAAGAAAGGTCCTGGAGAGCAGATGGCATACACACAAGAAGGGTGAAAAAGCTACAGTGTTTGGTGATTACAGATCCCCAATTGCAGTTGTGTATCAAGGATTGGCCTATTTAGTCACATGAGAATTTGCAAAATGAAATATCTCTAGACATAAAATGCCACAGCATGTCCATCAGGACCAAACGCATTATGAACTAATCTAATGTAATGTCAAATACATTTCTGCATAATTACTAAATTAAAGATTTTTATTCCCAAATGTAAGATCTTAACTTTTGTTTACATTTTATTTTGGGCCATAAAATGGTGGAACTTGTCTTCAATTCTTTAAAAAAATGTTTACTTTGTCGGCCTTAAGTACTCTGATCAGTGAATCATAATTACTTTTGTGATTTAAAACCTCTAATGAGTACAACACATTTTTATTTCAATATTGTCTATGAATATTTTTATTCCTAATACTAAAAATCTGAATATTTGTAAATCAATTGGAAACAAATCGAATAGTCTTATTTTATTATTATCATATTCATATGCTTTATTATCACATTTATATGCTTTCCTTGATTGATTGATTATATTAAATTTTTTTTTGGTACATATTGTTACGTCTCTCCTACTATCCAGGCTCTCTTCAAACTGCACCACACGACACAACGAACTTAAAGAATCTCACAACTCAGGGCTCCAAAGTATCAGTTTAATTTCAAATACATTGCAATTGGCAACAACATTAACACTGTCTTTACAAAAACCTAGTCTCTGCTCCGCACTGACTTCACACAACATAATGGTTCTCGCCTCGTCTTGGTCACATTGCGAGGTAACGTTAAGTGTCTTGATTCTAACATACTCGCTCTTATATAGGGTCTCTACTGGCCTTCTCGAACCGGATGGAACAACGCTTGACCACTCCAGTTGATCACTTTCGGCGTGACTTGCGTGCGAAATATTTACACCCAGGTCCTTCCCCAACTGGCGTGTACTGTCACTGGTCACGGTTGACCGCTCGTCTAGCGCTGGACTGGGGCGATTTGCGCAGGCTAAAAACACACACAGCCTACGACCATCTGTGTCACCACCAGGTTTATAACAATATTATGACTAGTATTGGGGTATTAATTTTGATTCGAAATGGGACAACTCTTTGACTTTTCAAGACTTTGGTAAAAATTTTACGTACTATCAAGTAAACATCCAAAATGTTGAGATTGTAGATATTCTTTTTCTCTCATAAATCCAGATATTGGTGTGGCCCATCCTTCAGCCAGAACTTGAGTCCACTGAAGATCTACCTACAAAGGAAAATAGGAATTGTAACTAAGATGTTATGATTTTATTTGAAGATAGACTTGCATAGCATTTTTTCTTAATACATCTGACACACACGGATTCGGAGGTGGCATAATTATTGTTCACTTATTTTAAGAAAAAATAAATTAAGACAGTGCTAAAATGCTTCTCTTGAGTTTAATGCCTTTAAAACTAAAAAATGAAACAAACTCATGAACACATTAATGATGATCAATAAACTAACCAACTTTGAACTAGCAATATCTACATTTAACTTTCTAACCAATTAACTCCCAGATCTCCCATATCGTCTTTATACCTTTATTTCATAGAATCTTATAGAACCATTTCCTCACATCATGCAACCTCAATAACATTTATCTTGGTTTTTTAATATTACTTTCTCCCCTTTTACCTTGACCTTTATTAAATTTTATTTTTCTGCAATAACCTTGAAAAATTTTCTATCAAGGTCTGTCTCACATTAGTTTTCTTTTTATTTTGCGTTATGTGTGAAATAATTTGAGTACAGCCAAACTGTCCTACATTTTTTGAACAACCCTGAACTGTCTACAAAGTGTGAACTACACTCGAAAAAGTACTCATTTGAAAAATATTTTGTATTAATAAAATATGATAACCCTTCAAAAGTGATTATTTAAATAAAATTTTAAAAATCTTAAGCTTGATTATTTTAACATTTAGCTTTGTTGGAAATACATTAATGATAAATAGTCTCATTTGTGAAAAAGACATAATATAATGTACCATTCCGATTTCTACAGATGGAAGAGTGGCAGCTTCTGCCTTGGCAGCCTCTTTTTGGGCTTCTGGAACAAAGAGTTCACGAACAGCTTGCAAAGCTCCACGTGGGACTATATCCTGAATCGAACAAGAATAAATATACATTTTAAACATTGAATTAAACACAGCACAGACCTAATATTTCAAATGTAATTAAATAGTAAAAATCACTGATAAAAAAATGTCATATTAGTAGCAAAACATAATTTATGTGATAAAGCTTATTAATAATATGCAGATTAGGCAATGGTAGTTTAAAATGAAGTTTTGAAATTTAAAAAAATTAATATTTTTATATATATGTAAAGGGTGGTACATAAAATAATTTAAATTTTTTAA
The DNA here is from genome assembly GCA_030265305.1 of Biomphalaria pfeifferi. Taxonomy (NCBI): domain Eukaryota; kingdom Metazoa; phylum Mollusca; class Gastropoda; family Planorbidae; genus Biomphalaria; species Biomphalaria pfeifferi. Next base: position 2,634,170 of record JASAOG010000061.1, on the reverse strand, counting down.
CAAGAAATTTATTTTTTTGAGTATTACATTTGCATTACTGGTGCTTGAAAATCTAAATAGACCACCTGCGGACAATGGTTATGCTTGCCCTGGATGTGGCAAAATATGTAGGTCACAGCTGAGGCTGCGCAGCCACGGGAAATACTGTACTCCTTCAGACTCTAAGACAAGCCTTATTATTATTATTACTTGATGTTATGTAAGCTTACATTGTTTGCTAGCAAAGTGACTACTTCCTGTACACATTCATCAACAGAGAGCTCTCCAGCACGTAGATCAACATCTGGCTTTTCTGGCTTCTCATAAGGTTGGTCTACACCAGTGAAACCTGGCGCGAATAACAGAAATAAAGTTGTAGAATACAAATCAAATATAAAATATATAAATCAGTTAGTAGAGTAACTTAAGAGTCCAGCTTCAGTAGCCTGAATATAGCGACTCTGTGGAAACATTTATAAGTGGAACTAAATAGGCCATTAACAGGCATGGAATTGTGATGGTTACAGTACAGGAATATGAAGACATTCCCTGTGGTTAGCGCTGCCTATGGCTGCTTATAGCAAGCAGGACCCATTCCATAGCACACCACGTATATAGTATGACCCAACCCAGTAAAGGTTGCTACCATTGTGGAACTTGGGGTGAAGAGTTTCTGGTCCACACCTGATTGTTAGATAAAATCCTTTGTAACGGCCAATCCAGCACCCATTCCCAGCTGCGCTGCTAACATTCTAAAAATAAATACTTTGCATCAGCATTCTCAGCCCAAGGAGAAAAAGACATACTGCTTAAATTAAACCAAGTTGAAAACAGAGGTGATATAGATGTACAAAAAAAAACTTTTAGCTAACATTAAACCAAATAAAGCATCTGGACCTAATGTCACTCCCCTATTTAAGAAAGAAGATAAATCTGATCCAGGAAACTAGAGACCAATATCATCACACATAATATGTAGCAACATTATAAACCACTTGGATAAACATAATGTCCAAACTCAATAACAACATGGCTTTAGAAAATGAGTAAATAGGCACCATTTTATTTGACTTTTCTAAGGCATTTGACAAAGTTCACCACTATAGCTTGGTAAAAAAATTAAAATATTTTGGTAAAACAAAAGTTTGATTATTTGCCGAATATTACATAATATAAAGAACAATACAAACACTAGATACTGAAATTTTTAAAAGCGAATTAGAAGAATTACAGAAATGAGAATCAAATTAACGCATGCCTTTCCACACAGAAAAATACCAACTATTAAGAGAACTATAACAAAAAAGCTAAAACAAATAGAACTTCTTATTGCATTCACAGTAAACCAGTTAAACAGACTAAAAACTCAAAATATCTAGGTGTTTTAATAAAGGAAAAATTATCATGGAATCCCCAAATTGAAGAAATTATTAAAAATCAAACAAAGCATTAGAGTTTATTAATTTTCTTTTTTAATAAATCAAACAAGAACATAAAACTAAAATGTTATTTAACCTTGGTTAGGCCAATATTAGAATATAGTGTCCTTTGTTTGGGACCCTTCAACTCAAGAAAACATAAAGAAAAGAAACCAGAACAGACACTAAATAGAGCAGTGAGATATATAACAAAATATATTTACATTTTATTAAAGTAACACCTTTGGTAAAAATCACTAAATTTAGAGACACTTCGAAACAGAAAAGTAAAAAGTGGCAATAATACATAAAACACTGAACCATAATTTACAAATACAAAAATAAAACCTTATAAAATACTCAGAAAGACACAAAGATAAAGGCAAAATTTTTTTTTGTAATAGGACAAACTTATACAAAAGCTCCTTTTTCCCTAGTTCTATTAGCGCATGGAATGGGTTGCCTGAACCAGCCAGGAAAACCATTGACTTGGCAGATTTTAAGTCACTAGTATGTATGATAAGATTGACACAGGGATATGCATCGGACGTTATTATCTTCTCTTTTAAAGTAACGCCTGTAAATAATAAGATAGTAACTGGACTTTATTGAAAGTTAGTAGATTAAAGTACCCTTGACTATTTAAATGATAAGTTAATGGACTTCATTAAAAGTTAACAGCCCATTTTTTAAAGTTTATGTAAATTTCTTTATGCCAGAGATAGCCTATCATATTTCTTCAATGTGATTCAAATTACTAATAGTCTTTGACACAAACTACAATTACCTTTAATTAATCCAGCCCTGGCCTTCTTGTACAAGCCTTTAGTGTCTCTCTTCTCACAAATCTCAATGGGAGTATCCACATAGCACTCAAAGAACTTGAGGCCAGCCTTCTCATGGAGCTCTCTAGCATTGTCTCGATCCTGATAACACAAAAAAAAAAAAATGTTATTTCCAGATGTTCCTTCAATGAAAAACAAACAAAAAAACAACTACATTATTTTGTCCAATCCATAATTATGTGTGAATTTAATTGCTCATGTAACTTTTGCTTAAACTTAGATACATTTCTTGCTCCATACATAGCAAACGTATAAAAGAAGTAATTCTTTACAAGCACCACATGAATAAGCACCATGTTACCTGATTTAACTGTGAAAACATAACATTTAAAATAACTAATTAAAAAGATTAGAAATGTTCTAATTGGTTGGTTAATCTCACTTCTGAAGCAGAAATTAAAAATTGTTGCAATCATGTCCATCAAGTGATTTATATCTTTGTAAATAATGTATTTATTCAAAAATGTTTTTCCCAACACAATATTTTGAAATTTTTTATTGTATTAATATGATGACAAGTGATAAAGGTTAATGCATCAAAATGGACAACTTACATCTCTAAAAGGACTGATTAATAAGACAAGTCATTGAAGGTATGAAATCATTACAAACAACTAACAGCTTTAAAAGGACTGATGATAACAGGATTCTAACACTAAATGCTTTGTATTAAGATGACGGCACGTATTGGAGGCTATACTTACAGCTCTAAAAGGACTGATGAATGAAGTAATGCACACAATGCCACCATCCGCAAAAAGTTTGGCCACTTCAGCAATACGTCGAATATTCTCCTCTCTGTCCTCCTGTGAGAAACCCAGATTTTTGTTTAAGCCAGTTCTAATGTTGTCACCGTCCAGACTAAGGAAATGAAGAAAAACAAGTTTGTATAAAACTATAGTTTGACAAAGTCCTTAACATCTCATGCTGGGCTGCATATCTACTTTTATGAAGACAAAATTTTAGTTAATGTTGTTGCACATATTCTGTAAGAGTGCTTCCAGTTAAGTGATTGAGTGTCAGTAAAATATTTTTTTTCTTATCATCACAGGTAAAATAACGTGATTTATAAGTGTACAATTATTATTATTATTGCTATTAACCTTAGCCTACTGACATTGCATTAAAGCTATCTCTCTATTTGAAGTTTAGTGTGAAACAGTAACAAAGATGTAGAGACCTTAGCCTACTGACATTGCATTAAAGCTATCTCTCTATTTGAAGTTTAGTGTGAAACAGTAACAAAGATGTAGAGACCTTAATCTACTGACATTGCATTAAAGCTATCTCTCTTTTTGAAGTTTAGTGTGAAACAGTGACAAAGATGTAGAGACCTTAGCCTACTGACATTGCATTAAAGCTATCTCTCTATTTGAAGTTTAGTGTAAAACAGTGACAAAGATGTAGAGACCTTAGCCTACTGACATTGCATTAATGCTATCTCTCTATTTGAAGTTTAGTGTGAAATAGTAACAAAGATGTAGAGACCTTAGCCTACTGACATTGCATTAATGCTATCTCTCTATTTGAAGGTTAATGTGAAACGGTAACAAATATGTGGAGACCTTAGCTGAAGCAATACATTTTTAGTATGGTCTTGCGGGAGTTTGTATTGCTACCTACCAGTAGGCAGGAATGCCTTGGCCAACCAGATACTCCTCAAGAGCAAATGAAATGGTGGTCTTGCCAGCGCCAGACAACCCAGTCAACCACACAGTGCAACCACGGAAGCCACCTTTCTGCCCTACAGCCTTGCCTCTCTTGTCTCGAGATACATGGTGCTCCTGGTAGACTACATTGGTCGCCCTTTGAACAGCCTACAAACAATGTGAGGGAAAAGGGAGATAAATCAATGAAATCATTCTGAAGAGTCAAAACAAATGAGATATAAAAGATACACGATTTGATAATTTTTCAAATGGGTGAGGGATTGTATGATATAGGTCTATCTAATCCAATGCCATCACTGAAGTTTGTTGCATATATGTGGCTCATTTCGTTTCCCATCTCTACTAAGTATTATTGTGGTGGGTCCTTGCAAAACAAAACAATGGTACTGATGAAAGATAAATAGCACATAATGAGTACAACCCTTCACAATTTGTTGTCGATTCGAGTGAAATCAATTCGTTGAATTGTACCGTAACAAAGAAGTAATAGAAGTGGATCAAGTTCATTTTTTTTAAATACAGCAACATTTTACTCATTTTTAAAAACAAGCATAACATGGTGAATATTGAAGACAAAATCTTTTCGGTCATTAATTTATTTTTTTCTTAGCTGTGTAGATTAAAACGCACCGGTACATTATATTTGATTTCCCTTCACTGGTTACCTTCCGTAACCACATGTACGCCATACAACATACACGCACAGTTGCTAAATAAGCCACTTAAAATCATCAACCTTTAAGGAGGTGTGTACTGAAACAAACTTTCGCATTCGGGTTCTACATTTTTTTTTATTTCATGCGCTTTCGTCCAGGCTAGTCACCGCCAGACATAGATTCTATAGCTCAAAGCCATGTACCCATTTTGCCTGTCTAAGTGTACATAATTTATTCAAGCCAAAAAAAAAAAAAATGATAGAAACCAACCAAGGATAGACTGAACTAGAACACCATTAATGGATACCAAAAAAATCAGACGTGAAAAGAAACGAAACAACTAATCAATGATTAAAAAAAAAAAAAAAAATGGTCAGCCACAGAAATAAAGTTAACTTTTTGACCGCACCGCTATTACATGATGCTAACGGTGGCAATTATCCGCACAATTATGGCCCACCTGCTCCTGGAAATGACCTGATTAGTCTGTAATTATTAGCTGATTTTGAATATTTTAGGCACGTAAACCAAAACGAATGTTGCTTTTTTTTTTTTTTTTTTTTTTAAATTAACCACTAAAGCGTTACATCAATTATATCAATATCTGTGTATCTGTCAAGTCTCCAATAATTATCCATGCAGTTCCAAAAAAAAAAAAAAAAAGATAAAAAATAAATATGAGAGCGTACATGTATGCGTGACAAAGGGTAGCAGTGTTAACACTAAACCTCAAGTGTGACTAAAGTGAGAGCCTTATAGTTAAGTTGCTTTGATTCAAAGCCAGTAAACCATAGCAGAAACCATTCAGCAGCACAACGACCAAACATCGTGATATTTAGTTCTAGATCTACAGCACTAAAAAAAAAAAAAAAACAACCCAGAAGGCCTTAGAACAGAATGAAGTTAGAGACCACGGCTAAAAAAAAAAAGTTGTCTAAATAATGAAAGAGTCTTAGCGTTGTATGGACACAGCTGCAATCATTGAAGCGAACAACAGTAGTTAGCATTCATCTCTATGTACACGCTAAATTGTGCTGGTACGTTTTAAGAACAATTACTGTTATGTTGAAGCATTCAGACTTGAAATAATGAGGGTAGCATATTGAGGGCAACCTGATGACAAGAATATAAACTTCACCGAGTTTGACACATTAACAAGCGGTTCAACTGGCATCGTTTAAATGTAGCTGACATTGGAAGGATAGGCAAATGAGTCAGTGGTGCGAGTATTTCTAAGTGTAAATGGACACCTGCCTGACCACAACGAAGACTTCGTTTCATTTGGAGCTAGACTTATCTCATCTAAGCCCCCCCCCCCCCCCCCCCCATCTTCAGGATACATAGCCGCTATGTGGGAAAACAAAACATCTTTCCCAGTTCGATACTACTCGTTACAGCTCCATGCTATTCAATAGGTCAATGCAAAACTCTGAATGGAATGAGAATGAAGTCAGTTCTGTTGGAAGATTTCTAACGAAACAATTACTTTGTCTCTCAATGAATAAAAATTGCCGGGCGAGAGCGAGACCAATCGTTATAGAATTCCCGAACACTGACCTGCGACGTCACAACCTGTGGGCAGTTTAGAACAATAGTTCGTTCCCACATCACAGATCATGACGTCAGGCCTATGATGTAGCAAACGAGCTATTGGTCTAAACTACCCACAGATTACGACATCGCAGGTCAGTGTTGAGGCATCTCCTCAGTTGGAATGTATCATTTTAAATTTCCATTTCCAACAACTTTCTATGGTTGCCACATCGGGTTTGACTTCCAGAAGACGAATTTATTAATAATAATTAATAAACACAACAAAAGAACAACAAAAAGGAATCTGTTCTAGATCACGTCAAGTCAACGCGGAAAAAACAATTAACAATGATACTTTAGCTCAAGAAAAAAATAAAGTTTTGGTATCGATGAAAGTTCCTAATGTTATCATTATGCATTTTAGGAAGCTAACAACACATCCATATAGCCAGAGGTGATACAGGGGTACATAGACAGTGGGATAAGATTTACAAACCAACTGAGATTGAGTACATAGAGAGATGTAGAACTAGATTTACAAATAGTACATACTGATCTATTCTATATTGTCTTTGTTTTTTCATGGACCATTTTTAGAATTGAAAAGGCATTGAAAACTGGCATTTAAAAAAAATTATTTTAAAATGATTGAAGATTCAATACTTATTGCTTCTTAATTCTGTAACTATAGTCAATCGCGTAAAATCGTCTGACAATGTTTTGAATGCAACCTAAGACCATAACTAAAATATTTCTAAAATTCTTCAATTCGAAATTTGTACAACTTATTGATTTGAGATTTGGCGCATCTGTTTCTTAAACATTTAGATCTAATGCGTTAATGTAAAACTGTGGCAGCTTTGCAGAAATACAAGCCTCTCTCAATAAAAGCTAGTCATACGATATCGCTCAGACAATCGCGATACAACCCTCTAAGTTTTTTTTTTAATCCGCCCAGGTGTTAAATGTCCAACCTTCCCCCCCCCCCCCCATTTTTGTTTGTTTGTCGCCGTGATGCAATGTTGTGGTGTTGTTGAACACGTAATGTCAACAGCCATATTGATATGGTCAATAAACATCAGACATGTTCACAAGACGTCTGTTTGTCTGACTTGTGTCTCCAGACACACGCAGAGAGATCGCCAAGAAAGCAACAACTGTTCAACAAAGATCTAGATCTAGATCAATACAAGTCTCGCTTGAAATACTAAAACAATGACTTATAAGTAAAAAGAAAACAAAACAGAGTAGCGCAGAAAGTAGGCTAATTCTGCGCGTAATAAGGAGCTTAAGGGAATAAATCAATTTTATTCACACGAAGACAACTTCATCTGTTTCTTTAATTCATTATTTATAATAGTACTACTAAATAAACCAAATAAGCCAAATGAAGAAAATGGTGCATTGTTTTAGTGTTGCTTTTTTTGTTTTGGCCCCACAATAAATGGATGAGACTAAAGAGATCATTGAAGAGCCAAACCCTCAGTCTTTCCCCAGTCTAAGGGAGCTTACACTCGACTCTTTGAAAACCTGCAAATAATGATCCCCCCGTATAAGAACTTTTAAAAAATACTAAAATAATTCATCCTTCAATTCCACTATATTATGGTATATACATTCCGGGCTCACATAGGCCTCACCAGCCACACGAGGAGGCATCAAACCCCAGTGCAAAGTCCTCGGCCCCCTGGATGACAAAGTGGTCATCATCGAACCACGTTGGACGAACTATATTGTGGTAGATTGACATTGAAATTCCTAACAAGCCATAGAAGAAAAAAAATGGTTGGACAAGATCATTGAGTTTTTCATTTGCCATCAAAATCGAATTCAAGGCACGGCCCCACCGGAGCAGACAAGAAGCCCGATCAATGTCAGGACAGGAAATTGTCTCACGGAACGAAGGAACGGAACAAAGGTGCGAATTCGTGATTTGATTCCCCCCCCCCCCCCCCCCGATCATGTCTGGTGTCACACCGTGACAGAAAATAAAGACCTTCACGAGAGCAGTTGAATGGTGGAGAAATAGAGAGCTCTTTAAAACAAGATTCGTTTCTTAAAATAATTTCTATGGCCCGGAATGTACATTTGTTGTAAAGGTAAGAATGGGAACGTTATGATAGATAGACATATTTTCTTAGTGACTAACAAAACAAGTCAAATCGGTAAATAATTTAGCTTGCATTTTTATTTTTTTACATTTCTGCAATAGCTACAGACACTTTTTGCCAGATTGTCACGTCAATTCTTATAAAGCCCGTATCATCAAGATATATCTTTTCGGTTTCTTCACAGTAGCTTCCCTTTCGCTGACTGACTTAACAGTGTCCTAATTATTACTAAGTGTCACGTGTATTAATATTTGTCTGCAATTACTTCTTCAACTCCACGCCCCTAATATATCATAACAGGTAAGACCCGCCTCAATTCTTGCACGTAATATCTTTCAGCCCAGTAGACTAGAAGGTCTCAAGGTGCGAACTACCTAAAGTTGGATTGTCAACCCTTGCAGATAAAATATTTTTTTTTTAAATAGATTTTCTGACAAGGTAGGGTGTAAGGTGGGAAGGGATCAAACAGAGCAGCAGACGAGAACTACGTGAAATCAATATGGGGAGACAAGAGACCCTATAGGAAATCGATGTGACAGGGCCATATGTGTGCATCGTCAAAGTTGATTAATCAGTTCAGAAACTGAATAATATTAAATAGGTTTGGTGCTACATCTTTAAGTACACGTTTGAGATAGATTTGATATTACATTATTTAAAGCATCATTCAAATAGGTATTGAAGCTTCAGACATTGCCAAACACACTGGACATAATACGTCTGAACTGTTCAATGCATTGACTAGTAAGACACGCGGGTTTTTTAACGTCTTTAACAACCCCCCCCCCCCCCCAATCACTCTTCCGCTCAGGAAATCTCATTTTTCAAATGTGAACACATAAACTTCAAGATAAAGAAAATACAATACATCATACATGATATATAATTAGCAACAAAAAAAAAAATCAACGCCATTGTACAGTGCTCTATTTAGACTAAGGAATTCTGAAGGAGATGTGTACCTAGTTGTATCCACATGTACTTCCTTCCTCAGTGGATAAAGTAATATGGTTCTCAATAAGATATCACAGGAACATAGACAAAAACAACGACAGATCTACGAAGTCCCTGGGTGGCACCAAATAGCAACTGGATAATACCAGAGGGAGTTTTTGTTTACACTAGCTCGTAAGCGACCCCTGTGGGTCAGTTTTATTCACACATTCTGTTTCAAACCAGCAAACACTTATGACATCGTGGCTGAGGCTATTAAATCTTGTACCGTAATGTATACACACTATGCACATTTCACTTTAAAAATAAAAGTGCTCGATTTAAAAAAACAACAATTCTAAGTTGCTGTTGCATCTAACAGCTGCACATTTTATTTTCAGTATACCATTGATCCAAGACAACAAAAGAATGATCTACTGAGAACCCAGACACCTTCAATAAACCTGAGTTTAGTTCTCTATCGATTATATAGTTTTGACCATTGTACAGTGGGTCAGACAGACGGAGATCTCAATGTCAATAGCGGCTTTTCATTTAGGTGACCGTAATTAACTTTAATATAATTTAATTTAAGAAATTTAATTTTTGTTACGGTCAGAAGGGCTCGCAAAGACCTTCCTTCAGGGAACAATACCAGGAAAAAGGAGAAGAGGCAGACAGAGAACACGATGGGAAGACAACATCAAAGAGCGGAAAGACATGTCAATGAAAAAGATTATACCCATGACAGAGAAGAATGGAGAAATATGGTCAACAGATCACGTATGTTGCCCCAAAGGTTCAACAGACTAATGGTCAGGTGAAGGTGAAGTTGACTTTAAAGTTAATAAGACACACTTCCGTACCTATAGTCACTTATACAATGAGTGAAGGTAAGGCGTTGACTACACTTAAATTCAACGCTATAAACAGATTTACTACAGACACATAATCAATGACGTGTGTTTACATAATACACGTGTATTTCAGAAGCTCATATTAACTGGCAAGTACAGCATCAACATGTGAGATTTGTATTGAAATAGTATGCACATATGTATTTTCAATCTTTAAATGTCTACATTCGTTAATACACACAGCAAATACATATTTAGTAATGGAATGTATTTATAAATACAAGTCTAATTATACAAGAAGTATCTATACATGCATAATTTATAAATGTCAGCTTTCTAACATAGCATCCGTTGAATATGTTAATCATTTCAACATAACATCTGTTGGAAATGTTAATCCCATTTCAAAAAATGTTGTACGTATTCTAATCAAACTTGTGCGCATTTAAAACAGAAACATCTGCCAGATATTTACAAGCGTTTTCTCTAGATAATTAAAAAGATATTTTCTATTTTCTTCCCCTAGATTTGAAGCTAGTCGATCATTGTTGAGTTCCGAAAGACAGAGAAGTGGCACGGGACTAAAAAGTGTAGATAGGACTAAAAAGTGTAGATATGACTAAAAAGTGTAGATATAGACGCGAGAAAGATTACTTTAAGATTAGCCTTAAAAGAAAAAAATGAAAGATGACAAGACAAGAACATTAAACATACCCGCAACATTTTGTAATCTTTTCTCCAAAATTTGATTTGAGTCTCAGTAATTTCTTAGAGCGCTAAAGTAATTGTTTTCTAGAAACAATGTTCAGTAGTTCACTTAGCGCCTTGTAGGTTTTCCTGATGGAAATGTCACAAACACACGAAAAACACTAGAATTGCACCATACATTAATGTCTTCAACCATTCGATGTTTAGTGTGTGTGTGTGTGTGTGTGACAGGCTGGCCGGTAGTAATTGTGTCCAGCTATGAACACACAAGATTGGATGGCCTAAACAGAAAATGATTTTAAAAAAACTGATTTGTACACAGAAAGTTAACCAAATTCCAAACTGGCAAGGTCGAACCAGACTTCCTACAATCAACGCTATGATGTACAATTTTTACTTCATTCGGATTATAGTGATGAAGAATTTAAACGCGACAAAGTCTGGCTTGCTTCCTGTAACAGTGTATTTGAAAGGTCAGAGAGATCCCCTAGGAGATATCTTTGTGAGGTATTGTTTAGATTACTAAGTGTTTATTCTGACAAATGAAAAGCTCGCCCAGTTGTGGCCTAGTTTATATGTGTAATGTGTTGAACCAAATGTACAGCTAATAATAACATGATTTCAAAACATACGCTATAACTATTGGTTCTTATAGTCTCACATGTCTAACATCTTATGGCCCTTAAAGCTTTTCAAAACTATCGTCACGTCATAGGTCCTATCTACTAAATATCTAGGGCCCTTAAATCTTTCCATAACTATCGTCACGTCATAGGTCCTATCTACTAAATATCTAGGGCCTTTAAATCTTTTCATAACTATCGTCACGTCATAGGTCCTATCTACTAAATATCTAGGGCCTTTAAATCTTAGGTTTCCTAAACAACCCCCACCCCAATCTATTTTAACAATGCCACGTTTTTCTTGATTAATTTACTATTTCTATGTTTCGTTTGTAAAAACAAAAAAAAAACAAAAAATTAACGCTGTAAGGAAAACATTTGTAAATAAAACAAAATAGCAAACTGATGAGATCCTACTAGACCAAATTTAAACTGATGAGATCCTACTAGACCGAATTCAAACTGTTGAGATCCTATTAGACCAAATTCAAACTGATGAAATCCTACTAGACCAAATTCAAACTAATAAAATCTTTGCTAAGAATTTCGTGTGTTAATTTCTCTTTCAGTAAGAAAATTTCCGCGCTATTTTCTTGTTTGTCTTCGTTCATTATTCGCCGCACTCTCCACTAACTAGTTCTACCACTAACTAGTTCTACCACTAACTAGTTCTACCACTAACTAGTTCTACCACTAACTAGTTCTACCACTAACTAGTTCTACCACTAACTAGTTCTACCACTAACTAGTTCTACCACTGACTAGAAACGTCATACATTATTTCCTAATCACACCCCCCCCCCTCCCTCCTTGCATTGCTTACATCTTTTTAATAACATTTAAAAATGGTCTAGTCTGCATGATTTTGTTATGGCTCTAAATGTTGGTGCACACGTTCAACCAATCAGCTTACGAGTGCTTTCCTCCCTTTCTGGATGTCAGTGATTGAAAAAAACAAAACATCTTTAAACATCTTACTACTTACAAGCTGTCCAACACTATTACATATCACTAAGATGGCAAGGTAAATTCCGTCACGTCCCTAGGCAATCTCAAAAGTTAATCTTGTCAGCCTGGGTTTAAAGTTAGCCTTTCAACACAGAAACATCGCCTGCGGCTCCGCTTTTTTTTTTTTTACGAATTATGAAATCGTATCTAGATTTTGATCTTTGTCTAATTGATTTGTTACAACTATATTATTACTTTTTCCCCATTTGATACACAGCAAGCTGCCTGAACGTTAAAAACAATTAAAATAATTAGATTTGATAAGACCCTAAGCTTTTTTAAGATATGGGGCCTATTGTAATCAACATAAGACAATGATATTTCTTTGTTATTTCTTCAAAATGATTGAAAATATCCCTTGGACCATTTTTGGAGGCCCCCCCCCCCCTCACTTGCAAGCTATAGCTTATGCTGTTTATAGGTAAATCCGGCAATGAAAAGAATAGATAAAACTATTTTATTAAAAAATAAAAGTCAAAACATATAATTCGTTTGTAGATTATGTGATGATCGATATAAATATTATAAATAAAAAAACTACATATACTCTATGCTATGTTATTAAGTTACGCTAAAATGTAACTATAAATGTATGTGATAAACAAAAAAAATATTGAGAAAAAAAATATATTCAAAACATTGAAGATACAATTTTCAAAATCAATGCCTATATGTTGAATGAAGCAATGCTACATTATTTCATCGATAGGCGACGGCCTATCAAGTTAATTAGGGGAAAAAATTATCACCAACTTTATAGTGACGTTTTTCTATCACTTAGCATTAATGTTTTTTGTTTTTTTTAAAATACGACTAAAAGAAAACCTAAAAACTGTTTTAATATTGTCAATATTAAGTCACAACAGAGCTTATTCGATTCTCTTTTCGAAATTACCGGACCTTTGATTCTAATATACAAGATCGAAATGTCTATGATCATGTACTCTACAACACTCTATCACATGTCATTAGTCTAGTATTTAGTCACATCTATAATCGCAGGTAAAATAAACTCACGCAGCTGTACAGCCAGTGTCACACAACAATCACACAGAAAATAAAACAGCGTACCACGAGTGGCTTGTTTTTTTTAAAGCCCCCACATAATCTAGCCCCCCCCCTTCTCCCGTCAGATCGCTGATGTGGCAGGTCGTTACGTCAAGCGACTAGTAAGTTCACCCCCCCCCCCCCCAACTCACACCAGCCTTGGTAGTTACTACTGAAGCCTTTGTCCCAATTTCTGACCTTTATAATAATCAACTTCTCGCTCCCGGTACTAGCAAACCGTTCCAAGTCCTACTAACTCAAATGACCCATTTAACTAAACACCCCTCTTCATTTCATTACGCGCTGTTGCATCCATTACATTCAACATATTTTTTTTAAATTCAAAATCGATTACTTGCATCAAGTATTTATTTGACCCTCTTAAAGAAATCCGCGATACCTGGACTATTATGCAAGTCACGAATCAAACCAATATATTTATTAGATAAGAAAATAGTAAGCCAAGCAGCTACAAGTATCCGATTCCTTACAAATATCACGGACAGACCTCACTGACCTGTACAAGTAAACATTCTTACAAAGGTCATGACAAGTTTAATTTTCAGAAAAACATGGACGTGACTTTTTGTGTTTCTTTTATCAAAAAAAAAAATATGATAAAAGCCCACCGACACTAAATCCGAGAGGGATTGGGTTGGAGAGAAAGAAAAAAAATGAAACAAAATAAAAAAAAAATGAAAAAGAATTGTACCAAATGAGCATAGAGTCAACGCCACGAACTAAACGTGCCAATAAATGAATAAAACACCCGAAGTACTATAAGAGAGGCGGACTCAGTTTATAAGCAGCGCTCACAGAAATACATGGACACTTAGTTTATAAGCAGCACTCACAGAGATACATGAACACTCAGTCAGTTTCAGTTTATAAGCAGCACTCACAGAGATACATGAACACTCAGTCAGTTTATAAGCAGCACTCACAGAGAAACATGGACACTCAGTTTATAATCAGCACTCACAGAGATACATAGACACTCAGTCAGTTTATAAGCAGCACTCACAGAGAAACATGGACACTCAGTTTATAAGCAGCACTCACACAGATACATGGACACTCAGTCAGTTTATAAGCAGCACTCACAGAGAAACATGGACACTCAGTTTATAAGCAGCACTCACAGAAATACATGGACACTCAGTTTATAAGCAGCACTCACAGAGATACATGGACACTCAGTTTATAAGCAGCACTCACAGAGATACATGGACAATAAGTTTATAAGCAGCACTCACAGAGATACATGGACAATAAGTTTATAAGCAGCACTCACAGAGATACATGGACACTCAGTTTATAAACAGCACTCAGAGAGATACATGGGCAGTCATTTTATAAGCAGCACTCACAGAGATAGATGGACACTCAGTTTGTAAGCAGCACTCACAGAGATACATGGACACTCAGTTTATAAACAGCACTCACAGAGATACATGGACACTCAGTTTATAAGCAGCACTCACACAGATACATGGACACTCAGTTTATAAGCAGCACTCACAGAGAAACATGGACACTCAGTTTATAAGCAGCACTCACAGAAATACATGGACACTCAGTTTATAAGCAGCACACACAGAGATAGATGGACAATAAGTTTATAAGCAGCACTCACAGAGATACATGGACACTCAGTTTATAAACAGCACTCACAGAGATACATGGGCAGTCATTTTATAAGCAGCACTCACAGAGATAGATGGACACTCAGTTTGTAAGCAGCACTCACAGAGATACATGGACACTCAGTTTATAAACAGCACTCACAGAGATACATGGACACTCAGTTTGTAAGCAGCACTCACACAGATACATGGACACTCAGTTTATAAGCAGCACTCACAGAAATACATGGACACTCAGTTTATAAACAGCACTCACAGAGATACATGGACACTATTGAATATAACTTTAGTGAAGCTCACATTGTTTTAAGATTATTTATTGCAGCCACTTTTTTTTAATACTTTACTTTTTAAAACAATATCGCATGGTGCATTGTCCACAACTTAATTGTCCAATGGTATAAATGGCATGGCATAATCGTGATATGGTTGTGAAATGACATGACCTTGTCGGGATATGATGCAATGTGACGTGACATGATAACAATGTAATAATTAAGTGCGAAGACAAGGGAGGTGTGCCAAGCCGTGATCTACATCCTAGACGGACATTATAGTATGTAATACAAAATGTCTTTAGTGATAGGTGATAGGATGTAACATAAAATGACATGATTGATATGTGATAGGATGTAACATAAAATGACATGATTGATATGTGATAGGATGTAACATAAAATGACATGATTGATATGTGATAGCTTGTAACATAAAATGACATGATTGATATGTGATAGATTGTAACATAAAATGACATGATTGATATGTGATAGATTGTAACATAATTTGACATGATTGATAGGTGATAGATTGTAACATAAAATGACATGATTGATAGGTGATAGATTGTAACATAAAATGACATGATTGATATGTGATAGATTGTAGCATAAAATGACATGATTGATATGTAATGGATTGTAACATAAAATGACATGATTGATAGGTTATAGATTCTAACATAAAATGACATGATTGATATGTGATAGATTGTATCATAAAATAACATGATTGATATGTGATAGATTGTAGCATAAAATGACATGATTGATATGTGATAGATTGTAGCATAAAATGACATGATTGATATGTAATGGATTGTAACATAAAATGACATGATTGATAGGTTATAGATTCTAACATAAAATGACATGATTGATATGTGATAGATTGTAACATAAAATGACATGATTGATAGGTGATAGATTGTAACATAAAATGACATGATTGATATGTGATAGATTGTAACATAAAATGACATGATTTATATGTGATAGATTGTAGCATAAAATGACATGATTGATATGTGATAGATTGTAGCATAAAATGACATGATTGATATGTGATGGATTGTAACATAAAATGACATGATTGATAGGTTATAGATTCTAACATAAAATGACATGATTAATATGTGATAGATTGTAACATAAAATGACATGATTGATATGTGATATATTGTAGCATAAAATGACATGATTGATATGTGATAGATTGTAACAAAAAAGGACATGATTGATAGGTGATAGATTGTAGCATAAAATGACATGATTGATATGTGATGGATTGTAACATAAAATGACAAGATTGATATGTGATAGATTGTAGCATAAAATGACATGATTGATAGGTTATAGGATGTAACATAAAAGGTCATTATTGTTCCGGTCATAATAAGCAATATAAAGCCTAGGAACAAATTAACGGGCGTAGCCGGTGTGTACTGCTAAACAAAACTATAAATTACTAAATAGAAGAAACTAAATCGAAATTTTCCCTCGCATATAAATCGTACTCACTTTACACACAGACACCCTCATGAATTATGGACATCTTGCGGTAAAGACTTGATACTAAGATGAGCAAGTAACTAGCGGTATTAAAGAAGACCTGATACGAAAATGGGCCACTAACTAGCGGTATGAAAGAGGACCTGATACGAAAATGGGCCACTAACTAGCGGTATGAAAGAAGACCTGATACGAAAATGGGCCACTAACTAGCGGTATGAAAGAAGACCTGATACGAAAATGGGCCACTAACTAGCGGTATGAAAGAAGACCTGATACGAAAATGGGCCACTAACTAGCGTTAATAAGGGGGGACCTGTTATCTGTTTTTTTTTTTAGTTGGCAACACTGACGTTCAATCCAGCGACCTTGACATTGTTTAGTTGAGCGTGAAAATCTCAAATTGTAAGCAACAGTGAAATCAGCTTTCTAAAAACGCTTTTTTTTTGTCGATCTACCTGAGAGACTGAACAAAAACCAATAGCAACATCCGTAAGAATGCATAAGCCATTCTTAACTCTTTTTAAAAGACCATTAGGTAGGAGATTAAAAGATAAAAGATAACAGTAGTTCTAGTTGGTTGATAGTTTTTTTTTCTGTATCATTCATCATCCGATGTCTATATATGTAAGACAAGGTCATAAACTAGATAACAACTGCAGGTAAATTTATGTAAGAAAATACAGATTAGACTAGAACACAGATGAACTTCGGCCTTTTTAGTTGCTTATACGGCAAATGATGTAAATGTCATATGTTTATGTGGCTCACGGTTAAGGAGGGTGTGGCCAGCACAACGACCAACCGCCTTTAATTTCCCCAACTAATGTCAGAGATGAGTGGACTCAGGAGGCGCCCAAGGATCCCGAAATTGAAAATCCCAGTCTTCACCAGGATTCGAGCCCGGGAACCCGGTTCGGAAGCCAAGCGCTTTACCGCTCAACCACACTCCAGTAGATACGTGTACAGCTGTGCCCAAATACCCAGAGGCCAGATTTGTGTGTGAGTAAGGCTCTTGGTCAAGCTTCCTGTCCAAAGTTCCCCTAACAACTAGTTAATAATAATATGATCAAATAAAAAGAAATGTCTCTGCGCTCAAAACCAATACGAAGTAGAACAGAAGTTTGCTGAGCACAATGAAGTTAAACATGACAGCTGAGCACATTGAAGTTAAACATAGCAACTGAGCACATTGAAGTTAAACATGGCAGCTGAGCACATTGCAGTTAAACATGACAGCTGAGCACATTGAAGTTAAACATGACAGCTGAGCACATTGAAGTTAAACATGGCAGCTGAGCACATTGCAGTTAAACAGGATAGCTGAGCACATTGAAGGTAAACATGACAAAGTCAAGTTACACAAGTGTGCGAAAAACAAAAGTCATTCCAGCAAAGAAAACTTTTTCAAAAAAGCAAAGTTAACTAGATCTATACAACAAAAAAAAACAAAAAACGCTCAAGACTACTAAGCAAAGGAATCCCCCCTATCCGCTTCCCCCCCCCCCCCCAAAAAAAAATTTCGTCGGCCAACTCAAGCATCGTGCCTCTCTATTGTCCGAACACTTTTATATCATCAACATTTTTATTCTCATTATCAAACTAAGGAACACTTCATTAAAGATCCTACCTACCAAGTAATAGTGATTCATGGCAGCTCGAGCTGATCTAGACATCTAGAATAATTGCAAGAGTGACTTCCGAAGCAAGAAACAACGCTACGCGACCCTTTCAATTTCTGTTCTGATTATTGCATTAAGTATCTGATGCAAACGATGGTTAGAACAAGATGTTCACTGAAAACAATTTATGACTGCAACTTTTAATTGGTGACAAGGTTCGATTTAATTTTTTTTTACATGTGGAGGTTTTATTTCAATGAGGGGAAAAAAAGGTGAACGGTTTAACACTTAGAATAAAGGATGAACGTGGTATTAAAGGGGGAAAAAAGTTGAAGTGGTTCTTACATAACGATTCAAGAGATGACACCATGCACAGTGGTTCTTACATAACAATACAAGAGATATCCCCTGAACAGTCGTTCTTACATAGTAAAACAAAAGATTAGCCCCCCCTGAACAGTGGTTCTAAAATAGTAATACAAGAGATAGCCCCCTGAACAGTGGCAATATAAGAGATAACCTCTTGAACAGTGGTTCTTACGCGGCAATACAATAAATGACCCCCTGAACAGTGGTTCTTACAAAGAGATTCAAGAGACGCCACACTCCTTTTGCTTGAACAGTGGTTATCACATAGCGATACAAGATATGATCCGCTGAAAAGTGGTTATTAGATAGGTATTCAAGAGATGACACCCCATGAACAGTGGTTCTTAAGCTTATATAAACTGACTTCATCTGTCTGGGAGGACTCTTGTACTCATTATATATCTCCCCACATCTCAGATCAAGTTGAAACTTTGCACAATTATTCATTGTCGCTGACAACACATGAACCAATGAAAAAATTAACCAGTTAATATTAAATCAATTAATCGTGATTAATTATTTTTGTTTTATATAGAAAATGGACTAAACTAAGGGGAGATAACCTTTGTGTATAGAATTAGGTCTTATTCTCTACAAATTTTAAAGTAACTATAGACAAATAAAACCTTCTATTTTATAAGTATTTGAATAGCTCAGTGACAAGCTCGTCGGCCTTCCATCGTCGAAGCTCGAGTTCAGACTCGAGCAACTTCCTTTAAATTTAAAACTTGCTTTTGAAAAGGCAGCACGGAAACCTTCTTCCAACTGAACCAACAAAGTGATTGGACCATAGGGCACTGAGCATGCTCGAAACAGGTTAAGAGGCAATAAACAAAAACAATGAATAAAAATATTTCCAGCAGCGCAAATTTATTATTGTTAGTCTAGAATTGAGATCTATTTAAAATTAATTACAAGATTGACCCAAAATAAGTGCTGCCGTTTCACTTAATTTAAGCTTTTCTATTTTTGTTGTTGTTATTAAGTTGGGTGCATTTATTTTTCAATTGGTGTCATTGACATTGTTTAATATGTCGATTGATTTTATTTCCTTTTTGTTAAATCTCTCAATGTTCCTCTTTTTTAATACTTATATTTTTCTTAAGGATTACCTTATACCGCCCCACGTTTCATCAATTCGCTTTCTCTTCTTTTCTTTTGTGACTGTATTTTATTGCATTAAGACTGCTGAGCACGTTCTTACAACTCAAAGTGTAATCAAAACGAAGATTAATGTGTTAGCTCTTCAAGTTCCTACGAAATGCTACGATATTAATATATGCTCATTCATTCATGAACTAATACAATTAATTTCTTAAACTCAAAAATAGTTTATATGTGTATATCTATAGGAATATCCTACTTAATTGTCTGAACAACTATCTGAACCGGTAAATCCTAAATCATCTGAACATGTCGATATTCAATTAATTTATGTAGGTCTATTTAATAAAATTAGAACGTCAGAGCAATGCAGATAGGACAATGCCCCCCCCCCCCCATGTCAGTACGAGATGGGCAACACCAAGCAAGTCAGTGGGTCGACACTGCGTTCTTTGAGCCACATTCTGATAAGCAGGCTAGCCCACAACGCCACGACTAGAGGATTGTTACACATACTGACACTCTTTGAGGTGACATCCTGAACTTAAGTCTTCGAATGTGAAGGCTATATTAAGACTCACGATGTCATTCCCATCAAATTACAGACTGGAAATATGGAAGCCAATAACGAACTTTGCCTGGCCTAGATCTACATTCTGACCTAGATCTTGTATTTGAAAACTTTTGCTGAATCACTACTGTGTACCACAGTGGCAAGGGAAAAAACAACAACAACAACATAGATATCTACGTGTGGACTCGTTTCAGATTCGCCTGCAGGCACTAGAGCAGTGATTCCCAAAGTGGTCTATATAGACCCCCAGGGGTCAATGAAGACTTCCAAGGGGTCTACGAAAGTGAAAAAATAAATTGGGGGTCTATGAGATGTCCACGGGGGTCTACGATCATGGAAAGTAATGTTTAACAAACAGACATATAGATTGTACAGCGTTGATTATTTAAAATTGGGATTCATGCCTTCCTTGTCAAACGAGCGACTGCCTAAATGACTTTTCATGTCGATATGAACTAATTACACTGGAGGATCATTTGAGACGACGCAACCCTGATAAAAGATAAAGCTTTAAAAAACTTTCAAACTCTCAAAGATAAATAATATTTCCAGTGTGTTTTGTCATTTCAGTAATATATATAAATTGTTATTTTAATTGGTTTAAATTTGGATTTTATCAATAAAATAGATCTCTATAACTTAAAATGTAGCTTTAAATTACTTTTTCATCCTTCGACTCACTACAGTTAGATATAAAAACGGATTTGGTAAATTTGCAAAAATGCAACACATGTTAAGCAGGGGGTCTACCGTAAACCAGAAAACATGACAAGGTGTCAACGAGACAAAAAAATTTGGGAACCACCGCACTAGAGAGAAGAAACTAGGTTCTATAATATTCTATACCCGTTCTTGTCGACTGAGTAACATCTACTTCTCTCCTTCAAGTTTTTAACTATTCTCAAATTAAGTGACTAAAACCACTTGAAATAGAAACATGACATAGTATGTTTAGTGACTAAATGCACATGCGTGTGTGTGTGTGTGTAACATTGGCTCCTCCCTCCCCACCCTATTGTTCATTTTCTTGAATGTATTGAGCAACGAGGCCATATATCTACGGGACTTCAAACTAATACGTTGGGGATGAATTGGGTTGAACAAAATCGATTCTCAACCGATTCAGACACCACTCTAGGTAAAAAACAAAATCATAAACAGGCTATGTGGGATGAGTTAACAGAGACAGAAAGCAATGAAACCCTCAGGTGAATGATTACCTTTATTACAATTGATATCATTTCTATAGGTTCAAACACATTGAGCCTACTGAAGAGAGATGATGTAATTAAGGCTGACTTAAGATTGAGATCTTATTCAAGAGACTCGGTTACTTTGTCTCATGTGTATTCATCTTCAAACTCAATAATGGGGGATAAGAAATGCAGTTTGTTTACATCTAGTCAGAGTGTGTTAACAGTCGCGGTGGGGGGGGGGGGGGTGGGGGGGGGGGGGGGCTCGGAATATATTTGCAAGAAACTCCCCATCCGCTTTTCTGCAGCCCACATGATATTCAAAGTGTCTCGGGCGACTGAGCTAAAGTTCTGTGAGTGTAGCACGAGATGATAATTTAAAAAAAAAAAAAGGGAACGCTTTCAGAACTTGCAGTCTAAGAGGTAGATGTTCTAAATGTCATCTGTTTCAATGACTGACGGCTAACGAGTGTGTCATGTGACCAGCACAACCATCCACAGCATTTACTTCCCACAACACATGTCAGTGGGACTCAGGGCCCCGCCCTAATCCCAGTCTTCCCAGGGGTTCGAACTCAAGACCCATCAGCCACCACGCCCCTTTTTTGTTTAGCAAACATTTTAATTGGGTCGGAGACTTGTGAATGGAAATGGTCATACTAAAGGTTATTCTCAGTGATATGTTATTTATTTATATTTTATCATGTGATTCTAAGGCGCTAAAGAAGTGTATACAAATTATATGGTAAAAAAATGTAGAGTTTATCAATACTTCTGTACAGCCAATGCAAAAAAGAAACAAGCAATATATACTCATAAAAAAAAAGTTTATCTGAGGGATAGAACTCAACGCGTACAACTATATATCTCGATAATGTAAAAGTTATTTCCCTTATTCGATATCAAACAAATAAATAAATCGACTAATTGGTTTGTTTTTTTTATTGATTCGTGCTCAATCAGGCTCGGTAAATAATTGTTAAAGGTTTCAACTTTACCATAGTAAAGTAAAGTCTCCAACGAAATTTCAAAATACAAGTTTCGGACAAAGATCTAGAATTGTTAATTCTGATTATTTCTCCCCAGCTTTTACGTGTTTTATACTAACATGTTTCGCTAAGCTGATATAAACTGTTTATTTTCTCTCTCAAGCAGTAAACAAAACAACAACACTAAGATTTAACTGAACTCTGGGAAATATTTCTATTTTTAAATGTTGCAGTATATATGACATGTCCAGTTTAATGTTTGATTTATTTATTAAATGAACCTGTATGCGAAGCTTTTATCTGGTCATGTCTTTCCTGAACGTCCCAAATTTGTACCTCTATTTCCAGTCGTGACTTCACGTGTGAGTTTTGCAAATACGTTGTTTTTGTTGGTATATTTGTTTTGGACAATTTGTTTCATTTATACCTATTTAAGAATTTATTTCGAACTTTTTTAAAATAAAAATCTGTATATGTTTCCAAATGTAACAAAATTCAGCGTAACTAGTTTTCACAAATGCAAAATGGGGGCTTGCTCTATAGTCAGGTTTTGGTGCAATTTTGTTGTTGTATTGTGTTGACAATTTTGCTATGCATGCAGATTATTGATTTTTTTTTAGCAGGAGTGAACTTCACGTGCTCTTCATTAACACGCCACCATTTTGTTCTATTCTAATAAGCTACAGTCCGAAGAGCTAAAAAAATAATGTAGTATTTTACGAGGCAACCAAGTAGCCAGCTGTGTCGTGCACATTTGATTACATTAGTAGCTGACAAAGCTTATGTTGTGAAGATAATAATGCGAATATTTATTTTTGGTGGTGGCGAATACAAATGATAAAAATTGAGACTAAACAAATAGGTTAAAAAAAAGGACTAAGTTGAAAGGACACGTGACTAGACTCTCAATACGAATGTCTACACCGTTCTGAAATAAATAGGTTACACTGAATGAAATGTTTTCAAAGACTGAACACATTGTCTACGTGTCTGCAGATTAGGGAACAATGCAGAAATGTATGAATATGAACACAGTTATAATGTGTTAGCACATTGTTATGGTGTGTGTGTGCTTCTATGGTGACGGTGGGAAGAGGTTAGCGATTGGTTGTGAATGATGCAACATAGGTGGCATTGTCGTCAGTGGTCTTGGATAGGGCAGACGACTCCATAACGTGAGACTGAAACGTTGTGTTATTGTTGTGAGTTAGATTTTGTTATAAAATACTATTACTAAAGTCTAGTGCATTGATTTCATCTCATATCAACTTGATTTGTCTATATTATAAAAAAAAGTTATATTTAGTATAGTTAACAAAGAAGTTACTAGAGTTATTTCAAGTTTTATTAGTTAAGATATAATATGCTTGCAGGGGTTTCGTTGTCTGCCTACCAGAAGTTTGGTGCTACAAGTCAACGACCGTCCAATAACATATACAATTTGCATGTGTATATCCGCAAAGCCCCACGGAAATATTTTATTTTAAAACACTAAATAAATGAAGACAGTCTCATTTCATGACAATGGCATGGCAAAGATGTAGATCAATAAGTCTTACTATTAATGTCTAGCATCAATTGAAAAAAACAACAACACAAACCATATTACCCCTAAGAATCTTGATATATTTAGGCTTATTTTTGTCCTGTTACTTAAAAGAATTCGTTCTTCGACACATTACAGGACAGGTATGAATTAACTATAGCTTATAAGGCGCTAAGGAAATTATTGATAATAAAAATGCAATATTTTTGGTGGAGTTAAATAGTCTTTTGTTGAAATAGTCTTACTGTGAAATTATGTACCAGTATAGCTAACGCTAAGGTGATTCTGTCGTCAATTAAACTAATTATACATTTCTACTCCATTATAAATAATACAATATCGTATATTGTGCAATGTCATTTATTATACATTCCTCATTCTACTAAAAAGGACGCAGTATATATCTAAGACCAGGTGTCAGAGAGTATGAATGAGAATGAACATTGAGTTGAGGATCGCCATAGAGCCAACACATGAGAGCACATACTCAGCGTCAACAAAACATGTCTCTCAACACCAGCAAAGATTGTTACCCACTGCCTCAGTGACCCAGACAGATGAAACTGACGTTGAAATCTCTTCAGACCAGGGATGGGATAATCGGGTCAAGTATGCAGACTTTCATACGAAGACGGGAGCATATCATAAACAAAACCATTCTAGCGCTTAGATTGAGCGCAGGGTGCAGTTGTCAGCGACAACGTATACGACTAAATTGAAGTCAAGTTGGGATGTAGAAATAAACAGAAACAAAACAAAACTAGAGATTATAATTTAACCTGATTATTTCATTCGTAATTGTTTAGTTTGTTTTACATGTTTCGGATGTTCCTCCAGATTTGAAGTTTATTTATATTAGCGGCATTAGCCCGAACCTCACGCAGGACGTCGGGGAAAGGCAGCGAGCGGGAGTTTGAACCTGGGACCATCGAGACGACAGAGCGCATACCACACGACCAGGCAGCACAATGATAGCTTACTCTTCATGGGTGGAGTGAAACTGACAATTGGAAAAATTAAGGTAAACAACTCAACGAAATAAAAAAAAATAATATAGGGAAGCTATTTTATAACAAGAAATTTCTATTTAATATCTGACAACGATTATCATTTTTTCCCCCCTGCAAAACATATCTCTGCATATGTACAGATAACTACTTCAGAAAGAAGTGGGGGAATTCTTTAATTTAAATATGACTTGCATCTATTATTTATTATAGTATTTGCTTTCCCTGATCACATTAATTACCTAGTCAAAGACGACACAAATTATACATGAGAATTACAAAACCCTCAAGCAAATGTACAAGTATAAGTGTACATATATAAGTGTACATATTGACTAAATACATACCATAGCGCCAGCTTGACGTGACCTCAAAACCGCACACAACAATTTAATAGAAGAGCACAAGTGTGTCGGCCTGACTTTAATTCATCATATTACTTTTGACTTCTAGAGATAAGACAACAATCACAGGCACACACACACACATTGTATTGAGCGTACAGATGGCAGATCAGAGTTAAGTGAGTCCCACACAAGTCAATCTAATACGTATTTATGCGGTCCTCACAGTCACAGCTATACGCACACAATACCTTAATCGCACGCGTAAAACGAATACGTAATTCTGGTCTATAGAAGACACACAATTGGTCCAGCCAATATATTACCTCATCGCCATTAGCTTAAATAGATTAATTTCCAACTACATACACACACACAGCGTTAATAAGTTGGGGAGGGGTGGGCTAATAGAAAACAAATCACAGCTACATCCTTTATTTTCTTGGAAAAGACAAAAAAAAAAAAAAAAAAACCTTCATAGTTTTGAAGACTGTAATATAATTAACATAAGTTGCAAGCAGCCTATCTTAGTATGATTCCAGTTTCCTAATTAGTTAGCCTGATTATCGGAGGAGGAAACTTTCACATTGAAGTTACTCATTCACTAAGGACAAGAAAAGTCAAGTTTAACCGAGACTAGTCGTACAGACCTGCGACGTGGCGACGAGCTATTTGTCTAAACTGCCTACAGGTTGTGACGTTGTATGTCAGTGTTCAGGCCTTCTATGAAGACTGGTCTCGGTTCAACAAACTCACGTTTAGGCCTACATAAAGACTGTGTGTGTGTGTGTGCGTTTTTTTTTCTGCCCCTATAGAGCGGTAAACATCTACAAGCTAGGCAACTTCAAAGCGGGTTAATACTTAAGTACACTAGAAATTTGTTTTAAGAGCTGACTTAAATAAAACTTGTCCAATATTCATTTTTAATTTGTTCGATAAAATCTTTTTTAACATTCACCAAAAACGTGGCCACGTTGTTGCAGTTGGACAACTTTGATAAAGATTCAATCGGTGATCCTATCACTTTGGTGGTTATACTGATGTCGCTTTTTCGCTGTTAAACCCAGATAAGACTTCGTAAAACTAACAGATATAACTTGTCTACTGCGATATAAATTTGAGAGGTAAATGTAATTGTTTTTCTCAGTTGATAGTATTATGCTAGGGGAATTAAATACCTCTTACAGCTAAGAGGACTTAGAATAGAAATATAAAAAATATAAATCTCCCCTGGGACTCAAACCTTAGACCATCTGTTCAGCTGCCAATCACTATATTAAATTACCAACCCGTTACTGCATCACGCACGCGACTTAAACTAGAGCGAATACATGCAAAAGTATTGAACAATGAAGTGAAAACATTAAAACTATTTGTCTCTGTTGTACTCTTAAACCAGTTCAAGTTTTGTTTCTTTCATTTTATTGTGTGTGTGCGTGTGTTGGTGTTATTACGCGGGAACTCTGTGTGTCTGTTGACCTGTTTAACGGCTACTGCAGAGAATGGCTGTAGTGAGCTAGGATAGGCTGAAAGGCAGAGCTGTTGGGAGGGATCTGGTTACGCTAGCGATCATACAGTGCCGCATCCGTGACACCAACAGGAGTTTAACCTTTACGGTGCCTCAAGACTCAATGGGGAAGATCAGAAGTATAATCTTTGAGACTGCCGATTAAGGAAGAGTGGCTACGCAGACCCAACATATTTTAGCTTAGCCAACACAGACAAAAATCATATAAGCTGGTGGCTGATCTAAGCTCTTTCCGCCGTCTTTAACATTGTATTCGGTACATGTACTTTTAAGGGAACATTTTCTTATAGAAGCTTTATATGTCCCACTCTTCTACTAGGACCTAAGGCAGTGGGGAAAAAACACACAGAGAGAGGGGCGGATATGCTGGGCAGCGCTTAACTTTTATTCATGCAATTTGAATGGAGAACCAGGCATGTTTTCATTGGTACCTATGTACTTTACAAAACATTCAAAACAGGATTTTGCTGCTTTCAATAGTTTATGTCACAATGAGCCGAGGCTTTATGTTGATTTACATCAGTTAGTTATTGTCGATTTTGTTTCCCTTCAAGTCTCTCACTTATAATCTACGTCTGGTAATACATGCTTTAATTTTAAAGTCCCTCCTAGCAATCACATTGATACACAAACACACATCCGGTACAGAGCACAAGAAAAACAAGGTCAATATGGGAGTTAACCCACCCAAGACCACGTAGGAACGCTTTCAGGAGGTATGGGTAAGGCAAGTAGGAAAGTAACGTATTGAGTGAGTGGCTCAATACAAAGAATAATATATATTTTTTTTTTTTTTAAATCGATAACTAATTTATGGTCAAATAACATGGTAAAGAAACAACCCTTGTTTGTGGGCGGCCATATGAAAAGGGCTATTATTGATACTAAGAAATACCAACAGGCAAAAGAAGAAAAAAAAGAATACTCTTTTACAAACAAAGCTAATTTAAGGGAAAGAACCGCTAATTACTGTCATTAATTTCAATAAGGAGGATAAATCATGTAGTACATAGAAATTATTACTGCAATGGGTAGGCCCTATTAGTTAAATAAAGTTCCCCTTTCAGACCTTGTGATCTATATGGGGGATGATGTAAGGGTCATCTGTTTCAATGACAGATGGTTAATGAGGGTGTTTTATGGCCATCACAATGACCAACAGGGACATCCTAAAAATTCCAAAATCTCAGTCTTGAAAGAGATTCAAACCCGAGACTCCTCGGTTCGGAAGCCAAGGCTTTCCCACTCAGCCACCACTACCTGATGCCAAGTATTACTGCTTGGAAGGGCAGTAACTCTGCTTTCTAAAGGACTTGATACCAGAGTATATCATGTGGTTTATTAAGTGACAAATATGCAATGCCTAAAGGTGTAAAGCACTCAATTACAATAGATAAACAAAAACAACAACCAAAAAAACATTTTTCTTTTGTAGTTAAATTGATTTTTGTTCTTTTCAAGCGCACCTGATTTATTTCTTGTTGTTTTTTAACCTCAATGAAATAAGATTTCTTTACATACAATTAAAGTTGTTGTGTTTTTTCCATACTCCTTATATGAATCTACTGTATATTATTTCGATAGTGATGAGAAATTGGATGAAGTAAATAACAACACAATTAGTTGAATTGTTGGTTTTATTCTGGTCATGGTTCTCTGAATAAAAAATACATTTAGCCCTTAACAGGATGGTTCATTTCAGATATATATCTATATATATTTTTATATATTGCTTAGATAACTTTTTATCCTATGGATAATTGTTGTATACCTCTCTTGAATAAAATAAACAATAGAATATAGAAAAATAATACAATGTCGCCAAAAGGAATGAAAAAACACAATATAAAAACAAGAACAACAAAAAAACGCTAGAACATATCAATCAGAAGAATTAAATTATACTAGAACTACCAGTAGTGCTGTTTAGAAAGTTACAGGGCCTTATAGATATATAGTTCAGTGGTAAAAGGAATGTTTATTTTGTTAATGTCAAGGCTGGGCCAAGTTTTCAAAGCTTGCCTCAGCTGGTCAATGTACTTGTCACGGTCCTCTGAAGGAAGAGTATTATAAGCAGACACTGTGGTCAGGTTGGATAAAATCTTTTCCAAATCACCTTCAAAGTTAACCCCAGGCAGGGAATGATGTGCTTCCAGCTTGAAATATGGAGAGTGGTCAAGGTTTCGCTGCCACTCCAACGTGTTAAACCAATACATCAGAGATGCTCCCATTTTGGTGAAAACCTCAATCCTTTGGTCATAGAAGAGCTTCATCCAGCCCTCCTGAAAATTTTTGGCATTCCAGAGTAAAATCAACTTGCCCCCAGGGGCCAGTACTCTGTGAATGCTTTGTATTTCCTTCACTTCTGCAAACCAATGGAAACACTGAGCGCAGACCACATTTTTGACAGACTTTTCTGGCAGAGGAATGTTGGCTGCCGCAAAGACACCAGTATCGACATTTAAATTTTTCTTTTTCAGAACATCCAGAAAATTGCCAGAAGGATCACTAGCTAAATACTTGATGGACTTAGGAAGTCTGCTGACTAACAATTCAGTCAGTTTTCCAGTTCCTGCCCCTAGCTCTAGGGCGTGATACAGTAGATTGTTGGAATCCGAGACCAAGGCGTTGATTTCTGATGAAATGATGTTAACCGATTCTTCTGTATAGCCAGGACGATTGGCGTCATAGTTCTCCCCACCAGTGCCAAAGCCTTGTGATGCCAGGGACACCACATGTTCAGAGAGTGTGCTAGCTCCACAAGATTCTTCGTGTGAGCCCTGGGAACAATAAAGTTCACTGCTTCAGAAACACTGGAGTGGGTGAAAAGATAAAAAAGTATTTCATAAAAATGATGCTGAGAAGTGCTTACGCCAAGGGTAAAACAAGCAAGAACTCTTGTTGATATGATTAATTTATCATGATTACACTGAAAGAAATGTTTGCTTTAAGAAGTTGTACCCTGGTAATATGTTGGATACATCTTTGCATATGAAAGGAAAAGGTGAATAAAAAACTTAGGATGAAGAATCAAGGACTATGGATGTAACTCCAGCTATAACTCAGCTAAGCAAAGAGAAATATAACTTTGGTGTTATGCTTAGAAAGAGAAAATAATCTCAGTTTGTACCACATATTTTACTCCATTCAATAACAATAAATTTCTGGATATTTTCTATGAAAGAATATTGAAATAATTATTAAAATTACCATTAAATTTTGTGACTTTTTTTAAAAAAAAAGAAATAATTATAAAAACTATATTTAAGAAAAAAAAGAATTGAAAAGTCAGTTAAACATAATAACCAATTATAACTAGCTAGCACTTAATTAGATATATAAGTGATAAGAAAAACTTTTTTTTCTGGCTCTTTTCTTTTTCATCGTGATAATATTAAAAAAATATAATATTCTAATAATTGTTGGAATATTTACATCCCTAATGGCAGCAGCAGGATTTGAACATAGACCTAGTGAATTCACAATCTGAGGCACACACCACCACCCTGCCATGCCCAGCAATGAACTGTTTTATTTCAAACTGATGCTTCAAAAAAATATAGCCAGAAGTGAAATTGTTTAGACTGTTGCATCACTGGGAAAGAGGTTTAAGGAATCAGTGGGAAAAAAGTTCACTGGGAAAGCATTAAAAAAAAAATTAGCACTAAGCACTAAGTTTAAATGGATTCAAATTACCTCTTTCTGAAGACAAATAGGGCAGATGATGTAAAGGTATTCTGTTTATATGGCCAATTGTTAACAAGGGTGTCATGTAGCCAGTACAATGATCAGACACTTTACCATAGGCCACCTTATCCTGTAAGGGCTTTGGTTTCAGTCTGGAAGTTTGAGCAGCTATTGTCGCAGGGTGCACTTATCTCAAGGTGCTAATTTTGGTAAAGGACAGAAGGACACCAAGACCAGCATTTATGATCACCACCAAGGCTCCTCTCACTTGTTTCAGCATCTGAACGAATGTCTGTATTGATGATTCTCTCCTCCACAGCAGGTATGCGTTGGTTCATGGAGGCTATCTTGGTGTTCATGGCATCTATCTTGCAATTGATGTTTCCTAGCATTGAGCTCAAGAGCTCCTCCATATCTGGTTCTACTTCAAAAACATACGTGTCTGGATCTTCCTCTTCTTCCACTATGTCTTCCCGGAGGCGTGCTTCTAAGGTTTCTTTGTTTCCACTTGTCTTCAGCCCTCGATCACGTAGCTCTGGCTTCAGTTCTTTCACTTCGAGTTCGTATAGCAGTTTTAGACTAGCCATAGTAGATCCGTTCCTATCCGATCCCACTTCTGACACCAGTGTTACGAATCTCACTATCCAGGCTCTCTGCAAACTGCACCATACACTACCAACTTAAAGAACTTGACAACTCAGGGCTCCAGAGTAACGTAACACTTTAATAGTTGAATAAATAACAGCCAATACTGTACAATTGGCAACACGTACACTGTACAAATATCTCTCCGATAACACAGTACCGCCGTATCATCTCTTGCACTGGCCTCTCCGTCTCATTCCGGGCTTGCACTGGGTTCAACAGTTCAGGACTGACTTCACACACTAGGCTCGTTGTGTCGGACTCAATCACAGACCAAGATCAAGACGCCAGTCCTCTCAACTGTACTTGACAGTACTCCGCACTGAACCGTCGTAATACTCCGTACAGAACCATACCGCTGAACTGTGCTGTAGTCAACAGGACTGTAGTGAACCGGGCTCTGAACCGTCTTGACTGGACATCTCCGCTCTTTATATAGGGTCCCTACTGGCCTTCTAGAACCGGACAGAACATCGCTCGATGTTTCTAGCTTCGTCACATGACTACATCTCTCGTGATGTCCCTGGGCTATGTTCACGACGGCGATCCTTTCCAAACCGTCCTGTTGACACTCGACTCGGCTGACCGGCGTAACTCATCACGGTTGATCTCTTGTCTAGCGCTGGCCTGGGGCGATTTGCGTCGGCAGACTACACTCACACCACTACCCCCATCTGTGCCACCACCAGGTTTATAACAATATATATATATATATTATATAAAAACAATTAGATCATTATTCGATTAGGGCAAACACCTATCCTAGAATGTCGACTGGATTCATGACCTGCCCACTACCATCCCTGTCATCCTGTGTAAGGTTTGGACTACAAACCTATATAACAATAATTTTCAACTTTAATGGTACACCCCAAACGTAAAACATTTTACAAACAAATAAGAAGCTCTTTCAAAATTAAAGCAAATATTTATGTAATCTACTTAAGGTTCTTATGCTTATAAGTCTTCTATAGGGGCAGGAGATACAATACAGGGCAGGCTCTATCATCTATGTATAATTCAGCCTATATAAAATCATTATATATATATATATGCAGTGCTTGTAAAAAAAAATAGGTGCTGGTACTCAGTGATGGATTGCCAAACTTTTAACTACTACTAAATCAATAATAAAGTTAAAATACAAGAAAAGTAATAATTTATTCACCACATTGAAAAAGGTGCCAGTGCACGTGTACCGGTGGGTACGGTCACAACCCCCCCCCCCCCCCACTGTATGATATATATGTATATATATATATATATACATACATACAGTATACATAATATATAGATATATATAATATATAGATAGATAGATATAAGTGATATATAGATTATTTATATACTATTTATAACTAATCTAGATCAAGTAATAATTCTATAGTCAATATTACATAATATATATAGACAGATTCCACTCAAAATTCTAGCTAAGATTAATGACAGTTGAACTAGACTTGGATATTTGAGTCTTGACTATCACACAAACACTCACAGTGACAGTATGATGACAATGACACAATGATGTCCATTGATGTATGAGTATAAGTATAGCCAGTATAGAAGCCTTTTCCTCTTAGGTGAAATAGGTGGTATATAATAGGTAATATAGAATAGATGTTATTATTAGATTTATACTGTCTACTAGACCTCTATGGACTCAATTAGATCTAGTACTGTATAGGGTAGGTTACCTAAAGTACTTACTACTTAGAGTCTAGATCTAATTATTCTAATTTAAAGCCCAATAAAAAGTTTAAAAAGCGACGTTGTTGTTTTTTTTAACTTACATGAACGCTTTTGCTTGATGTTCCATTATCTCCACAAGCAGCCATTTCTATGGTTTCAAGATTCCCAGAAATAGATCTATCGCAACTAGCCTAGATCTAGATTTTATACTACAGTTCTATAGATCTAGATCTACTACTCAAGTGTCTCTTTCAACTTAATCAGGCTGAGTCTGACTGTTGCGACCAAAGTAACACCGCAACGGAAGCTGCAATCGTGAACGGAAGCTGCAATCGTGAACGGGAGATAAAGGGCGAAGTTTTCATAGCTTTTTAATGATATATAATTTACTATGGAAAAATATAGGGCCAGCCTTGAAATTTCATGAAGATATCAGTTAAATTAGCATCTGTAAGTTGTGCTCCATTACTTGTGATTACTAGGGACGAAGGTATTGATGTGAATGCTACTCTTCCATTGGTATTATTTGTAATAACAAAAATTAATAATAATTAAAAAAAAAAGGACCAGATATTTTTTATGAATTTCTGGAAAGTAAGATGACTTTATCACTACTTTATGCGGGAGCGATTTTTTGAACTAACAAAACGAAATGTAGTCTTTTTTTTTTCTTGAGAAAAATTAGTCTGAGGATCGTGATTAAGCGTTTTCACTGATCTTCTATGTCATACAGACAAATTTAATATTATTATCATTGGCCTCCGTCAGTCGTAAAACGACTATGGTTCATCTCGAACACTTTTTCATATGGCTATGGAGCCCTATTTTGGAGAGACACCCCGTCTACATATATTGCAGGTCAAGGTGGCTTTCTCTTTGGTGGTAGAGGAGCTGGCCATTTTTCGTATGGCACGCTTTTCTTCAAGAGCTGAGGCCCATGTTTTCTCGCTGTCCATAGCGTTCTTAGTCGCCGTCTATCTCCAGCTAGTGCGGTCTAGGGATATGTTTTCCCAATGGTCGATATCGATGTTCACTGATTTTAAATACCGTTTTATCACATCCACGTAACGGAGGTGGGGGCGTCCGGTATTTCTTGAGCCAGACGCGAGTTGCCCGTAGAGAATGATTTTTGGGATGCGACTGTCCTCCATCTGGCGAACATGTCCGAGCCAACGCACTCGGATGCTGAGAAGGCCCGTTCGCGCGAGGATCTCAGTATTGCACACTTATTATTATAAATACCGTATTATTATAAATGTTATAAAATAAATATCAAGAATAAATTTATTATCGATATCTGAGACACCTCAATAGTTTTAAACAACTTCTAATTACAAATCAGCTAACTAAAAATGATTTAGTCACATTTTATCAGTTTCAATTCACTGTTGTGACTGTTTTATTAAGTAAAGTTTTCTATTTAGACCTTGCCCTCTATAGGGCAGATCTGTTTCTTTGGCCAACGGCTATGTGGCCTGGACAAAGACCAAACGCCTTTACTTTCCCTAAATGACGTCAGGTACCCATTAGAGTTGGGTGGACTCCCGAAATTCAAAATCCTAGTCTTAGATTCGAACCCCTTGACCCCAGGTTCGGAAGCCAAGCGCCTAACCACTCAGCCGCCACGCCCCCATGTTTATTAAGATGTCTTGAGAACTTGGAGGGATTGTTACGCAAGTGCATCTATGGGCATATTTATTTTAAATATTCAAAGCGGAGTCTACCCTAATTCAATTTATTGAATTCGATGAAAAGTATTATTATTAATTTAAAACCTGAAGACTGCCATATATGAATGTAA
Organism: Biomphalaria pfeifferi; assembly: GCA_030265305.1. NCBI lineage: Eukaryota > Metazoa > Mollusca > Gastropoda > Planorbidae > Biomphalaria > Biomphalaria pfeifferi. The sequence goes on along the minus strand of JASAOG010000061.1, from coordinate 2,599,245 downwards.
GAGGTTGATATTGCACTTTCAAAATGTATTGTATGGTGAGCCTATTAAAAAGAAGGAAAATGACATTAAATAAAATTTATATTATACTTTATGAGGCTTTATTTAGTAACATATTTTTTAAAAAAAAATCCCCCCCCCCCCCCCCAAAAAAAAAAAATACTCATACGAAAATTTTAGCAAGCCTAATAATCCAGTACAGTTTGTCGCAAAAAAAAAAAATAAAAAAAAAAAAATGTAGAAGTGGGCCCCTATCTAGATTAGATTTAGCAAACGAGGATATATTCTGGTTAGTGTGGCACCTTCGTAAAAACATCGTTAGGGGAAACGGAAAAATAGGCCTATCAGGAACCAGCAAAATGATAAGAAAAAATTCTTTAAAAAAAAAGATTATTTATCTATCTAAAACAGATGCCCTTAACATCATCTGCACCCATAGATCGCAAGGTCTAAAAGGGAAACTTTACTTTTCTTTTACTTTAAAGGGGAAGAATAAAAACTATATCTACCAATAATGATAAAGGTTATTTCCCTTATTCGGTATCAAACAAAATAATTAATTACCAATAAATAATTGACAAATTGAGTATTTTTTGTTTATTGATTCATGTTTTGTGAGGTACAATAAATAATTGTTTAACTTTAAAGTATCAACTTGATCGGAGAATCCTCGAGGGAGAAGAAATAGCGTTAACAATTATTTAAGGAGACTAAACCCAACAAATTTAGTCATATCTATTAATACTGAAGTATTTCTTTCCCTTGTTACTATTAAACAAAAGAAAAATTATTACCAGTAATAAATTGTTCAATCAGTTACTTTTTAAAAATTGGTTCACGTCTTGTCTATGTTAATCAATAACTATGCGAAGTTTCAGCTTGATCCGAAAATGGGAGTGGAAGTGTACACACTTTTACCAGATAGACAGGCAGAGTGATTTAATATAAGCTTTGTAAAAATGAACATGAACTCTAGTAGGTTATCGGGTACGCGCGAGACCATTTGTACGCGACGATATGATGCATCCGTTTTGAAGTGAGAGGTTCTGACGATAATGTGTACACTAGCGGATCCAGGGGGGAGGGCGGTAGGGGCGATCGCCACCCCCACCCCACTCGGCCGAATTTTAGTTAAGAAATCACACAATTGGTATACGAATTTATTAGATATGTTAATAATATATACTAATTATTTATATTTCAACCTCTTTTTAGATTATTTCGCACCCCCCCTACAGTATGTTGGCCGATTTGGTGGGATGGGGAGGTGGCGATGGCATCAATCCCGCCCCCCCTCACCATAAACTTTCGAGTGGGGGGGGGGGCAGTCCAACTTATTTGTAGAAATCACAGCTTGTTAACATAATCAATTAAATATTTCTATAATTAAAACTTGTTATTGATATTTTTAAACGATCTTTATATTATGTCGTTTCCTTGTTTATTAGCCGATTGGGTGGGTGGGGGTGGGGCGAATACATCTACTGCCCTTTCCACCTAAACCCTTTGATTGAGGGGGGCGGTCCTACTTTTATTTAACCAATTAGGTGAGGTGGGGGGTGTAGCTTCTGCTGCCCTCCCCACTCTAGCCCTCTGAGTGGGGAGGGGCGATAGCTTCTACTGCCCTCCCCCACTCTAGTCCTATGAGACCCATTTTTATGGAGAAATCATAGTTTGTGAACAAAATTAGTTGAATTTCTGTATAATATAAGATATATATTGATGTTTTAACCCATTTGTATATTATGTCGCACACACACTCTGATCTCAAATTTCATCATTAGTAAATATAAAATGAAAAAGGGTTCTACCAGGTGGGAGGGGCGATACATGCAATCGCCTTCCGCCCATCTAACAAACCAATACTTTATTCTTTTTGTATTTGAGTCAAAAAATTAAAAAAATATAGCACATATATAATTTATCTAAGCTATAAATTAAATTCTTATATCGAGTCGCCCCACCCCCTATTATTAAATGAGTGAAACACAACTAATAGGACTAATTGATGATTTTTCTAAAGGTTTAGATAATAGTGAACAAATAGATGCTATCTTACTAGATTTTTCTAAGGCTTTTGACAAAGTTCACCACCATAGTTTGCTTAAAAAATTAAAATATTTTATCATAAATGGTCCACTGCATCAGTGGATTAAAGATTTTCTGATAGGGAGAGAACAAACTGTAATTATAAATGGCTCTAAATCAACACCGATAACAGTAAACTCAAGTGTACCTCATGGAACAGTCTTGGGTCCACTACTATTTTTAATTTACATAAATGATTTACCAAATTGCATTACTTCAGGAACAAAAGTCAGATTATTTGCAGACGATTGCATAATATATAGAACAATAAAAACAACACAAGACACAGATATTTTACAAAGAGAATTAGATGAATTACAGAAATGGGAATCAAATTGGAGCATGTCTTTCCACCCAGAAAAATGGCAGTTGTTAAGAGTAACAAAAAAACTAAAACAAATTAATTCCACTTATCTTATTCAGGGCAAACCAGTAACACAGACTAAAAACGCAAAATACCTACGTGTTATAATAAATGAAAAACTGTCATGGAATCCACATATTGATGAAACTACAAAAAAATCAAACAAAGCATTAGGGTTTATTAAAAGAAATTTCTATAAATCAAATAAAAACATAAAACTAAAATGTTATTTAACCTTGGTTAGGCCAATAATAGAATATGCATCCTCCGTTTGGGACCCCTCAACTCAAGAAAACATTAAGAAACTGGAACAGACACAAAATAGAGCAGTGAGATTCATAACAAATGAATATTCACATTTGACTAGAGTAACACCTATAGTAAAATCACTAAATTTAGAAAGCCTTCGGGACAGAAGACTCAAAAGTAAAGTAGCAATTATACATAAAACACTGAACCATAATCTTCAAATACAAAAACAAAATTTAATAAAATACTCTGAAAGACACAAAGATAAAGGCACATTCGTCGTACCATATGCTAGGACAAATGTGTACAAATACTCCTTCTTCCCTAGTGCTATTAGAGCATGGAAAGGGTTGCCTGAGCTAGCCAGGAAAACCAGGGACTTGGCAGAATTTAAGTCATTGGTTAATATGCATGACGCGTAGGACGTAATCTTCTTTTTTGAAGTAACGTCTGTATTATTTAAGATAAGATAAGAATGCCAAATACTATCATTAGCAGAAATTATAAAAAAAGAAGGAGGATTAACGTTTTCACTCTACCGCCCTCTCCCCTTTCCAGACGAAAACATGACGTTATAAAACAAAATAGTCAAATATGGCGACAGAGTTTATGTAATTGCACACGAATTTATCTTAGTTATTTTTAGAAAGACTTTGTTTTGGAAAATGTAGTATTCATACGAAATGTTTCATTATAAGAGTAGCAATTGAGATGAGTTCTCCTAGTCACCTTTATCCAACCTTTACTCATACTGATATTTTATAAAAAAAAAAATTGAGACTATAAAAAAAAGCGCTAATCCACCACGCTTTTGTGGTCGGCTTCTTTTTTTGATAGTGTGTATATTGTAGGATTACGAAGTTTTCTTAAGAAACGGATGTGAAGAAATAATCATTTAGAATCACAGAGAAGTCGGTAAAGAGACAATCTCCCATTCCTAGCTTTGCTCTGGGCAGTGTTTCACAAACTTTTTAATAACGTAACACATCGCACATTCTTAGTATTTAGAGGAACACTTTGCATTTTTTTTTACAAAGCTTATATCAATTCCCCATGTCTGTCTGTCTGGTACAAAGTGTGTACACGTTATTTCTCTCACACCCATTCTCGGATCAAGTTAAAACTTTGCACAATTATTCATTGGCATAGACAAGACATGAATGAAGAATCAATTAAAAAAACTTAACCAATCAGTAAATTAATTATTAGTAATTAATTTTTGTTTGATACCAAAAAGGGAAATTAATCCTTCTGTATTCAGTGATACGTTAAATATGTAGGGTTTCATCCCATTAGATAATTTAACACGTTATTTCTACCACACACATTCTATGATCATTAAATAAGAACAATCTGGTATAAACTTTGTCACATGTAAACGACACGGAGGCAGGGTGAATGTACACTTTGGTTTCTTGTTTTTTGTTTGGTGTAATGAACAAATTGTAAGACAAATTTCCATACGGACAATAAAGATTATTATTATTATAACAATTATTTATTGAACCTAACAAAACATGAATCCATTGAAAAATAACCAATTTGTCAATTAATTATTGGAAATTAATGATTTTGTAAGAAACTTCTACATTATAAAGAGATAGTTGTAAGCGCGGAGTTCTTTCCATTAGATAAACTCTTTAAATGATTTTTTATAATTTGCTTATTAGAGAGATTAATTGACGTGGTGGTCTACTAGATAATTATTCCAGTATTTCAGGCCTCGCAGAACACTAGGGTTTCGCGGAACAGTTTTGGAAGCACTGCTCTAGGGTCATAATATAGGACGCAAACTTGACATTTTTATCTGCTACATCTGTAGCAGATAAAGAAATTAAAATAGGCAAGCTTTATTCTCTCGATATAATGTTCATAGAAAAAAAAGAAACATTTTCTAGTGTGAAGATAATGTGTGTTTTGTGCTCATGGTCAAATATAGAAGCCAATTAGCTAATTATAGCTTCTCAAGATTACATTAAGAGCTTCGGTGGTTTTGAATTAAAGAAAAAAAGCATTGATCGTTGATTATAATATTCCCAGACCGACTTCTATAAGTTGATCGAAGTCTGCCAAAGCCAAGTCTCGCATGAAACCAGGTCTGTGAATGCAGCTTTTGCTCATGGACACGTCCTTGTGTTTATGTCTCCATGACTCGATGTTGGTCTGATTGAAACATTCTCAGGCTAAGACAAAAAAACTGAAAAAAAAAAAATTTTCTCTTTTCTGTTTTATATTTTTAATTTGAAAAAAAAAGTTTATACTTTTTATTCAAAAATATGATATGCTCTTATTTGGTTCTGGTAATCAAATTAATGTTTATCGGAGTCTTTGCAAGAGGGTAGGCTTGGCTTTTCTTTTTAATCCACTTTCAATCCGCTTTGATTTATTGTTACTTGGTTAACTCCCTGAGGACTGGCAAAATCGATGATTGTAAAGCTTCCTATTAAAGGGCAAATTGCAACAACTGAAGGAGCTCAGATAAGAGCAAGCAGGCTTCTGAAAAGACATGTTGAGCGGAGCACATCTTCGTTTTACGAATTATCTTACATCAAAGTCTCGATTACCAAGGCTAATGATCAGTTCCGTAGACTTTAAGAAAGCGTTTGATAGTGTCTATCGAGAATCACTATGGCAATTAGAGAATATGACATTGTGGTACCTGAAAAATTCGTCCAGATCCAACGAGATATGTTCAGTCAATCTAGTTGCTGCATTAAAAAAGAAGGAAAAGCAAAGTTCTTTAGCATCGAGAAAGGTGCGAGACAGGACTGCATCTTGTCTCCCTTCCTCCTAGCCATCGACTACAGAATGAAGAGAGCAATGAATCAAGACTGCCTTCGATATTCCATGGCGTGAACAGAATATTTGACTTCACTGACGACGTTGCACTTCTCGGGTCTACCAGTAAATGCTTACAAGAAATGGCGAACAGCCTATACAGGGAGGCATAACCTAGGATAAAAATAAATTTGTGAAAGTGGGCTAAAAGGCAAGGAGTGCCTTTGTCAGACTTGGCGAGTTAGACAAGTTCACGTACCTAGGCAACATCATAGCAAACCATGTGAATGTCTACCATAATTTTCTGAAGGACTATTTGGACAAGCCAAGTTATTGGACTATTTGGACAAGCCAAAGAAAAAAGTAAAGTTCCCCTTTCAGACGTTGCGATCTATATGGCAGATGATGCTAAAGTCATCTGTTTCTGAGGCCCACGGTGAATGAGGGTGTCATGTGGCCAGCACAACGACCAACCGCCTGTACTTTTCCCCAACTAATGTCAGGTACCGATACAAGAGCTGGGTGAACTCAGAGGTGCCAAAGATCCAGAAATTAAAAATCAAAGTCTTCACAAGGATTCGAACCCGGGACCTTGGGTTTGGAATCCAAGCAATTGGACTATTTGGACGAGCCAAGCTATTAGACAAAAACTCCACCAGCATAACACAATCGTTATCCCATGTGCAACGTATGCATGCGAGATATGGAAGTCATCTGCCAAAATTGAGAGGACTAAATGTGACTCAGTGTTATGAAGTGTGTGGTGACGTGAGAAGAATTTCACGCTTGGTTGATGGCTATGCATTCGGAATGATGCAAGATAACCCCAGCACTATTCAACAATTTGAAAAAAATTAATGACCGTGAGAGCAATAAAACTGTTCCTAGAGGGATTCCGGTATCGGTTTTATTGTTATGTGCGGATTAGGAAGCTTCTATTATGAAAATGTATTTTATTTTTTAAAAACATGCTATGGTGGTGAATTTTGGTCAAATTTCTTAACGAAGATGGAAAATATTAGCTCATCTAAACCCTTTTAAAAATTCATCAAATAAACCATTAGTTGAGATTCATATTATCTAAATTTCTTTAGTCATGTTGATATGGAATAAAGAATGTTTATCTAGGTGTTGCTACCACTATTTGATTCTAGAATTGTACATGTGGATGCTGCGGAGTGAACTTGATGTTGGCATCACATTCTCTATTCCCTTGTCCTAGATTGAAACAAATGTTCAGTTCAAATCATTTTGTGCTCCCACTTTTAAATGTTGTTCCAGACAGTCATGATGAGTACATTCAGTTGGGATATTTGCAAAATGAATTACTGCTAGCAAACTGTTTGTGACAAAATCATTTGCTTATTAAGTGAAACACACTTGCAATGCTAAAAAACCATTTCTTTAAGTTTCATACACAAGGCATGGAATAATAAAAACTTTGTGTATGTGGAATTGAATTTAATCAAGTTTATAGTAACCTATGAGACACTTAATACAAGATGACTTTATATGCTATTTGCTCATTTAAACACTGAAGCTTAATAAAGAATGGGTTCATTATATATACCTTTAATTCCTGCTTACAAAATAATAAATGTTTCCTCAAAGTGGAGCATTCAAAAGTGACTAAAGAACAACAAGTCAACAGCTGCTAATGTTAAACTTTGATAAGTCTGTTTTTAATTGAAGTTCCATGCACAGTCAGTTCAATAATAAACTATGAATAGAATCATTATGACAAAACACATGATTACTGAATGTTAAACATAATGCACACACAAAAATAGCCCTCCATCCCTGTGATTCTCCAACCACTTTCTTCCACTTTGACCTCCATGTTGTTCAACAGACAAATCATAAATACGAGATTTACAAGTGGTAGTGGTAACTAATACCCAACAAAAAAAAAAAAAAAAAATTTCAAAGGAATGACAATTTACCTTAAGCCACAAATATCTAAAAATAAACCATTATAATTAAAGTTACAATCACTTCAGATGATAATTAAACTCTTGAACATTGAAACAATCAAATGACCACTTAGGCTGACTTCAATGAGCGCATGATCTACAAGAAAGAAAATAAAAATTTGTAAAAAAATTTTTTTTTTAAAATATGTTTTTTTTTTACATTTTTAAACTGATAATAAATGATCAGTTATAATAAGTCAAAGAAGATGTTTTAACTCTTCCAAAAATCTAAATATGATCAGTTGAAGATTACATAAATAATGACAGAGCAGTCTAGAAAATTCATCATCAAGTCTACTAGTTTATAAAAAAATAAAAAGCCACCTCACCTCATCAAACTTGTGAAACTGTCTGATAAAGAAATCACCATAACGTCTGGCTACCTTGGTGTCTGCTATATGGATCATAGTCTGAAAAGGAACAAGATTTTAAGTGCAACATACATTTACATCTCATACTATGGATATTACATGTAGCACTTTATTTTTCAATGTTTTTAAAAATAAACACAAACCTTGTCAATGTAAAAGTCTACTTCTGAAGCTGACTGGAACTCTCCTTCTAAACAACTGGGTCCTTTGGTCCATACAAGGTTCTTCATCTTGTGCTAAAATAAAAATGATGTCACAAAACAGTTCAACATTACTGACAAAAACATACTTTATATTTACAAGTTCTAGTCAACTCTTAATTGGTGGATTTTTGGGGCATTACCTTAAAGCACATAAGCTGAGTACAAAGTTCTTCTTCATTCTGAAAAGAGAAAAAAAAAAACAAACATGTAAAAGGTTAAAGAGCATACAAAAAGTATTAAATAACTAGTTTTTACACACTAGAGTATCTAGCACGCTGGTGTAATTATACAATCATTACCATTTCCATAAAGGCAGCCAGTTTAGAAATTGGCATGGTGGTATACAGCTTCAAGTAACTGGGAAAAAACAAACAAGAAGATAAAAAAACCAACAACAAACCAACATATGCTTAAATACTTAATAATTGAACAACACTGCACCAACTACAACTTGAGGACACACATATTTGCTTATAATTTAACAAGATTATGACAACTAGAACTTGGCAAAGGGGACACACAGACTTGTTTTTTTTAACTTTTAGTAATTCAGCCCAGAACAGCAACAATAAAAACACTAAACACAAATTAATTTTTATGAACATTATACTCTCTAAATAAATACAATTTTCTTAGTATAGTTTATTATTTTCAGTAATTTAAATTATATTGAAATGAATATTTACTGTAATGTTTTACTTCTTTCAGTCTCTTCAAACTTGAACATATTGAAATGGTGGGTGGCAGTAACAAACTAATAACTGAATACTTTCAAAGTAAAGTGACAAATTACACAAGAATTATGGTATAATAAAGGTTATTGCTTACTCCATGAGACAATATTGAAGGAATACTGCTGGGCTAAATTATGTAGTTATTTTTAAAGGAAAAAAAAAACTTAAAAATTTTTAGGCCTAGTTATTAAATGTTAATTCAATTTTGTTCACTAGAATAGTCTAACAAGTCTATAACTAAGGTCATTGCTCTATAGAAGTGACCTTATCAATGCTTAAATAAATCACTTGTCTAGATTATACATAAATCCCACTGGTGTTATTTTAATATTTTAAGTAGCAACAAAAATAAAACCAACCTAGTGGTTAGGAAAAAGGATAATGCCAAAGTTGAAACATACTTTTATAACTTTAGTTACTCAAGTAGGACTGCTTTTGAATGATACTGAGAAAAGTGATCCTTATAAGCCCAACTAAAATTCGGAATTTTCAGCATGATTTATGAAAAACAAGGAAAAATTTACATTTCAGCTCTCCCAAAACTAGACAAGTTGATCTGTTGGATTATTAGAATAATGGCCAATTATGCCCAACCAAGTATAAGATAATGTAACTTTCTCCTCATTGTTTCTTCCAATATAATTTCAATCATTTCAAAACTAGAGGAATGAAACTAATGAGGACAATTTTTTCTTTGGACAGAAGAATACTTTTTTTCTTCAAATTTCAATTGTTAGCTTCTGACCAATGATCTGCTTGGCCACTGAATTTTCTATAATGTTATCTGGGCATTGATCTTTCAGGGAAATTAAGCCTGCTGACATGCCAGTTGTGCAAAACTTATGTTGTGCAGAACAATTAAAAATTATGCCAAGTGGAAAAGCCTTTAACTTGAAATGAAACAAATATTTACCTCCTAATAGTAGGGATAAGAATCTGTTGCTCTACTTCTTCTTTAAAAACCAAAAGCTGCAGTTGGTATGGCTCCTGAATCAGAGACAACATATATGAATGAAGATGTCAGGATTGAAAGTATTTTGTTTCTATACAAATATATTTAGCAACTAAAAGTAATTTAAATAAGCCTAGTTAAACAGACTATAATAAAATAAATTCTATAAAAAAATATAATTCAACAGTGAGTACCTTAAACATAGTCACAGAGCCATCTGAATCATAGTTAGGTGGTACAGGGGATAAGAACTTGGGACAGGCAAAAGAAAATGATGTCTCAAACTCTTGTTTCTCACTAAGATTATGAAAAAAAAAAAGTAAGAATAACAACATTTCTAATGCATCAATTATAAAAATTGCAATTAATATAAGCAATGCAAAAGTTTTCGATTCTAAGGCAGGGTTGGGCAAACGTTTACTAAGGAAGGCAACATAGTGAATCTACATTGCAAAATAGAAACTGTATTTATGAATATAGATTTATATATATAAAAATATTAAAATTAATGAAAGTCTGAATAAAAACATTACTATTAAGTTCACATTACAGTTGGCAATAAAACTAAAATATTTTGTGTTCAGTACCCCCAGTAGACTTGGTGAGTCAGAGCTTGAAGAGATGGACAAGTTCAAAAAGCATCATAACAAATGTTGGGGGGATGCCAACCATATTGTAGCGCGCCGAATAGGAAAGGCAGGGAGCTGAAGTTTATTTGGACAAGTCAAACCATTGGACTTGAGACAAAATACACCTACTTGACACAATCATCATCCCAACAGCAACATATGCATGTGAGACATGGAAGACATATAGAAAAGACTAAATGTAGCTCAACAAAGATGGCTAAGACTGATTTTAGTTATAGTGATCGGGTCTCAAACAAGGAAATCCTATGCTGAACTGGGAGTTGACCACTTGGTGAGGGTGTGACAGAACATTACATGAGGTTAGTGGGACATGTTCCACGACAAAATGAATTACTCATGCCAAGAGTTGCAATGACATGGAGGCCATTAAGAGGAAAGTGCTAACAGAGACGTCCTGTTATAACATTGAGCCACACTTTCATGGAGGACTTCAGAGCAGTGGAAACCAGGTGGGAAGATGCTTCAGATATTGCCAGTGACAGATCTTTGTGGAGACAGCTTGCCGCCCAATGGGTCGAACAGCGTGGGAGGATCTAAGTCTAAGTATAATTGTTTTATAATTCATAATTATTGCAAATATAAATTATTATAAAGTAATAATTATGAAAAAGAAGGAATTCGTTTGCCTATGATCTGACCAATTTATACCAATGGACCATAACATACTCAATATTTAATGCAGCTTTAGAAAGATTTTCTTTCAGAATGACACTATGTAAGAGGTAAGCTAAAATACAAAACCAATGACAACCTTGATTTAGAAGAATTTTCAGAACTACAGCAAGAATCTTAATCCAACAAATGATCACAAGGTGTACATGTCAAACAACTTAATAAACAGGCAGGCTAAATGTGGCCAGAGTTTGCCCATCCCTGGTCTAAGGTATCCCAAAGCTTACCCTTTCTGCATCCTGTTCATTTTGTCTTGATATTTCTCCCTGAGATGTGAGTGCACACTTTCATCAATTCTCATGGGGTAAAGAACTAGACATATTGACAACAAGGTGTACATTTTGTCATTCATTTTTGATATCTGAACAAAAAAAATAGTCAACATTTAGACAAAGATACATACAAATATTTAAAAAACGTGAAAAATAACATTTCTTATCTGTATATTTCTTTTTAACATGTGTGAAGTGTCAAATACTGATAACCAAATTGCCCACCATAAGACTTTGATTAGGTTTGGCACTGTGAGGCTTTGTAAGTTCTTTGTTTAGTTTCCCAGTGTAACTAACAATGATAGCAAAAAACACATTTCAGTCTGGCAATAGCTCAAATATATTTTTAATATACCTGCCTAATTATGAAATGGCTTACCTGATCATAAAGCTGTGTTTTGTTTTGGAACATGGTTTTAGTACGTTGTATGTACAAGAGGATAGTTGACAGAGTTCGAATGGCATCCTCATATCTCCTCATCATCATGTATGCAAAGCCTACATAATAGTATTTGGTTATCTGACAGGCTGGTACCTTTGAATAGAGGCTCTGCAGAATGGCATGAGAAGAAACTTATTAAGACTTCAACAATGTAGTCCGCTATCAAACAACTTAACCATAATAAACTTTTGAGAGTACCATGTTTGTATCTGTGTTGTTAACTAATGTTCAACAATTACAATAGCAATATTTAATGAAAGAATTATTTAAGCAGCATAATGGTACATTTTTCTTACTAACACTAACAAATATCAAGTACCCAATGGAGCTCAAAAAGACTTAAGTGTATTTAAATACCTAACGAAAAAATATAATCTACATCAAGAAATTATGGGTAGCTATGAATTTGAATTTCTATTGTTGGCACCAAATAATATTTTATCATCAATTGTTTGGTGTGTGCAAAACTTAAGCTTAATTGAGGGATCCAAAACAAATTAATGTAAAGGAAGTGATTACCAGACAAGTGTAAAAAGTAAAATCTAGTGAGACCATATTTTTAAAAATATTTTGAAAAGATAAAATTCATGAAATGTTTTAGAGAAACAATGTAAGATAGTAAGTGCTCAAAATTTCACAGTATTATTTATTGTCTTTTGTAATACATACATTTTTATTGAAGTCAATGTTTTCCAGCACTTTGAGAGCCTGATAGTAGTCCCCAAGCAAAGAGTGCAGCCTCAAAAGTCCAACAAGACTGTAGTAACCCAACATTTTGTACAGGGAGTTTCTGCCAAACTCTCCAGCAACACTATCAGGATCACCTGCAAGGGGTGGGGAAAAAAAAGACTTCTCAGTCTAGACAAACAACAATTTCCAAGATCTAATACCATGGGTACTAAATTAATAGCCCATTTCTTTGAAAATATTGAACACTAAGTACCATATTTTGACGCTTATAACACAAACAATGTTATACAAGTTTTTACAAACAAATGGCAGCTGTGCAGGATATATACAATTTATTTTCCTCATAAACATAGCTTAATAGAAACTATGCACACCTGTGGGTCTTTATACTTCCTATAGTTTACTTTATACTGGAAAGCTTTATGAACCTTTCATAGGCTGAAGTGGCAGAGAATCTTTCATATACCATTAATCAATTGTGACAAGTAAGTAAGCAACTAAATGAATTTGTCGATACAGGTAATGTTAAAATGTATAGACTGAAATATATCCGCAATCGCCAGTCTCACATATGTCAATGTCCTTGCTATAGTAAACCTAACACTAAATTTGTATCATTTTCTTTTTATTTTACCAAAAGCGAAGCATGTTGGCAGAAGCAATTGGGTCATAGACTGACTCTTCACATGTGGGGTATATAAGAGTGCTGGTTGCATGATTTTGTTTTTTCTTATTTTGTGATTTTTGCAGGCTATACATGTGAAAATTTGGTAAAGTAGCAGTAACAATAATGCAAAAGGACTATTGAGCATTTATGGACTGAACTATCCACTTACCTCCACTGGTGTAGACTTCAAGCTGTTTGTTAATATTTGATTTTTCTACAAGAGAGTGGAGAACATTGAGTACACTGTGTACGTTCCAAATCTGAAATCAAGTTTGACAAAATCAATACAGCTGTGCCCAAACCACAACCAACTATCAATACAGCTGTGCAAAAAACCACAACCAACTATCAATACAGCTGTGCCCAAACCTCACAAACTATCAATACAGCTGTGCAAAAAACCACAACCAACTATCAATACAGCTGTGCCCAAACCTCACAAACTATCAATACAGCTGTGCCCAAACCACAACAAACTATCAATACAGCTGTGCCCAAACCACAACAAACTATCAATACAGCTGTGCCCAAACCACAAGAAACTATCAATACAGCTGTGCCCAAACCACAACACATAAAGCTAGTCTAGGTGAATCAAAGCACCACTAACTGGGTTAAAAAAACATTTGTGATATGATAAGAATTTCTAACTAGATTTACAAATGTCATAATGGAATGGTGGTTGTAAATTTCAAAAGACAAAAAGTGTATTGATAATGTATGGCATGTTTTTTTTCAAAATTATTAATACTTCTACATAACAGATATTAAGCATGAAAGGAAAACTGGAACTATTGGCCAGAATATTAAAGATCATTGTAGTTCGTGATCTGATTGCTCAGTAAGGTAAAACACAATATGAATAAAAATATCAGTTTTAATGCTTTTTAAAAGTAGCATTGGCAAGCTAAAAGACAATGATGAAATGAGAACCAACCTTTGGATTGGCCCTTAGAAGCTCAATTTCATCCTCAGTTTTTTTGTTGGCTATTTTATGACGAAAAATGCTGAAAGCTTGAAACTGAAATTTATTTTGGAAAAAATTTCTTTAAAATTTTTTTTTTGCATAACAGGAATAAAAATAAAAGAAAATGTTAGAACCATTAAAACTATGTTTTCTATAACATGTTAACCTGATAGATAAACTCATCAATTATGTCCCATAGCCACTGGTCTGGCAATTCAAGACTCACAGGGCCCTCAGCATCTGTTCACAATAAATACAAAACAAGATATTTAACAAATTATATAAAAAAATTGCAAATACTTTTGCATGTCAATGTTATAACATCACCACAAAAATAATAATATAATGACCTTCTATACATTATACAAGTTCTATCCCAAATGAAGCGATAGTTTCATTCTATGCCATCAATACAGTCAAATAAATACAAAAGATATGATTAAAACTAATAAACTGAGAAGTAATAGCAATGTTTCAAGGTTACTTTAAGAGCAAGTCAATTAGAAATTTGCTCCTTCGTTTGCCTTGTATTACTGTAGCAATTAAAGGAATTAAAAAGAGAAGAGTCACTCTATTTAATGAAAGAAAATATAATTGCAGATTATATCAGATTTTAAATAGTAAAATGCAAAACATACTCAGTATGTAGTTGAACAGAGCACAATAGTTATAATAAGATTCAAATCTCTGTTCCAGACTTGGTCCTCCCTGACAAATAGAAAACCAAACAAAATGACACTCACTCAGCACAGCTATATAAATGGAATTTGAAAACAAAGTAGAAGAAGTTGAAGTTTTAACTTTTTACTCTGAATAATACAAATTAAATTAAATTTTTTATTTTTAAATTGAAAGCCTACTCACAGATACTCTTGCATAGACATGTCGATAGTACAATTCCTTGTACAAAATTAGAAAGCGTTTATCTGTTCAAAGAAAAACAGTTATAACCAAATTAATGTCAAAATTGAAGCGCATATTTATTTCAAAGCTGTTTTGAAAATACAAGCTACTATACCATGATTGACAATGGGAGAGACTACTTCTGCTTCCGGCCAGGCTGAATTTTTAAAAAACCTTTCTGTCAGTTTGTTAAATCTGAAAACAAATGAGTGAAATCATTATTTTAAAATAAACAGTTTAGTAAAATTCGAGTTATAAATAAATACTTCGCTAGACTATGACCAAGAGTTTGAGAGAACCATAAGCTCACTACAGCGACCAAAATGGAGGTCTACAAGGCATGCGTCCTGAGTATGTTACTGTACGGCAGTGAGTCATGGACTACCTAGGGAAAGCAAGAGAGAATACTACGCATTCCACTTGCGCTACCTCCGAAGGATCTTGAAAATCACATGAGAGAGTGTGCAATACTCAGATCCTTGCACTAACGGGCCTTCCCAGCAACTTTACAGTCCTCACACAACACAGCTTGCGCTAGCTCTGACATGTACGCCGGATGGAGGACAATCGCATTCCCAAAATAATTATCTAAGGGCAACTCGCGTCTGACTCAAGAAAAACTATTGGCCCTACCTCTATTACATGAAAGTAATAAAACAGGACCTTAATACAGTGAACTTCGATACAGACCTTTGGGAAGACATAGCCCTAGACCACACTAGTTAGAGAAACGGTAACCAAGAAAGCTATGGACAGTGAAAAAACATGGGCCTCAGCTCTGGTAAAAAAAAGCGTGCCATACGAAAAATGGCTGGCTCCTCTACTACCAAAGCGAAAGCCACCTTAACCTGAGATATAAGTGGACGAGAGTGTCTCTCCAAAATAGGGCTCCAAATTTACATCAAAAATGTTTGAGATGAGCCATAGTCATTCTACGACCGAAGGAGGCCAACTATATATAAATAAAAAAATAACTTACCCATTGTCATAGGATCTTTCAATCTCAGCCAATTCTTTTGTGTTGATACATTTTTGAAAGTGAATCAAGAAATTCTTGATCACCTCGGGAACAATGTAACTATGGGTAGTATAATGTCGTTCATACTCTATATCCTGGCGAGGGTCACCTATTTAAAAAAAAAAGTATTTGTACCTAAAAATGTTTTAATCTTAGTTAAAGTATATTTTACTGCAACCATGTCATTTCCAAATGGAAAACCTATTACAAAGTGTACTAATATTATTAAAAAACCTAAAGATGTTTTCTATTTCAACACACTGTCAGTTAAATGTCGACTACAGTACCCTCAAAGGTGGTGCATCTGGCAGAGAAAATCAGTGGTACCGTTGCAAGGGTGAGCGATTGGATGGTTGAAAATAAACTCAAGATGAACGAAGACAAGACAGAAATAATTAAGATTGGCACTAGGAACAAAGTCTCAAAAGTTTAAAGCACAGATTTTCTCTTTATCACGAACTGCCATGTTCCTTTTGTCCATGTAGTGCGGAATCTTGGAGTTTTCTTCGACTCAACACTATCTTTCGACCCACACATAAGTCAATTCTGCAAAGGTCTTTATCTGCAGCTGCGCAGATTAGGCCAGATCCGACCATATTTAACAACGGTTCAACAAAAACGCTAGCTGTGGCATTCATACTCTCCCGCCTTGACTACTGCAACGCCATGCTAGCAGGTATACCTGATGACAAAATAGCCAAGCTGCAACGTATACAGAACAACGCCGCTCAATTAGTCCTTAAAAAAACTAGACAAGATTCTGCTACTACGCTCTTACGCACGCTCCATTGGCTTCCAGAGAAAGTGAGAATCGATTACAAGGTCACCACACTTTGTCATCAGTGTATATATAAACACGAGATGCCCTTGTACCTTAGCGAACTGATTACTCCATATGTCCCCCAGAGAGCCCTGCGCTCAATGGACTCAATGCTTTTAGTAGTGCCACGTTTCTCCCTCAAAAGCTACGGTCTGCTGGCTTTTTCAGTTCACGGACCAAAGGTTTGGAACTCACTCCCCATTGATCTCAGGCAGACAACATGCTACACCAGTTTTAAGAAGAACATTAAGACCTATCTGTTTAAAACTTTTTTAGATTAACTGTCATTTTAGCTCTCGTGTTTTTGTTACAGTGCCTTGAGCCTACATTTTGTTTGTTAACAGCGCTTTAAAAATAAATTATTATTATAGAAAGTATTCAGTATTTACATCTTAAGAATTTTAGCATTTCTATCTCAGTGCTGAAAAAAAAAAGCAGAATACTAATTTGTAGGTGATGTACGGGTTGACTCATTTATCATCAGCTTCACAGTCAAATTAAAACTGTATTTTCGGCTAGTGGTCTCTGTACTTCTAAATATGATTGTGAAAGATGGACACTGAAACCTGAGATTGAAAGAAGAATTCAAGCCTTTGAGAGTAAATGCTACAGAAAAATGTTGGGTACCAGAAAAAAAAGAAAAATTAGTATGTACTTTAAAAAAAAAAAAAAAAAAAAAAAAGAGGAACTCCTCACAGCTGAGCTGGTTTGGTCATGTTGTAAGACTTCTGTCATGTAAGACATGACTCACTGTCAAACTCATTCTTCAGTGTACAGTGGAAGAAGCATGAAGAAAAGGTCATCCTTAGAAAAGATGGCTGGATAATATTTATATAAAATAATGGACCAGCCTCTCTCTTGATATCCTTCTAAGATCAGCTGCTGACCATGAAAAGTGGAGAGATTTGGTTATGCTGTCACAGCACCCTACAACAAAAGTCAAAGGACAGATTGAGATTTCATCAGGAGACTTGCTACATGCCATAATCCCACACAATTAGGAAAACTTTAATATTTTCTTTTTTTCTGGCTAATTAATAATACTAAGGACTTGCAACTTTCAGAAGTTTATAAACTAACTGGATATCTAGTGATTTTATTGATTTTCCATTTATCACTGTAAACTCTATTTATTTAATTCTTCTAATTAACATAACAGAAATAGAAATATTGCAATCTGAGACACTACACTTGTACAAATTCAGTATTATCTAAACAATAGATAACATTACAAGAACTATGTTAGTTTTAAGGTGTGCATGTGTTGTTTTTTTTTCTAAATTAAAAATGATTTAATAAATCAAATTAGCTCATTTCATAAAAAAATTTCATGTGTTTCAAAAGGTCCAGCCAATAGATATCATCAAAATCTCTGCAAAAATTTCTTGGCTGTCTATTATCAAGCCAATGTATAAAAGTTGCTATTTCTCAATATTTAGCGATGTTAAGGCAAAAAAATAAAATAAATAAATTAAATTATAGTTTGCAGACATAAAAATGTTTAAAGGCTCTTATAGCCTTATTAAATAGCTTTAAGAAGGGTAGGGTTGTAAAATAGTATTTTCTTTAACTTTCAATGTAGGATTAGAAAATGTAACAAAAACAAAACAAAACATTTTGCATAAATATAATCAAAATGAAACAGGGAAAAAAATTTTTTAATTTTACCAGTATGTGACATATCATAGTCTTGATAGGAGCCATAATATCCTGGAACATACTGAAAGCACAAGTTGTATTTAGACTTAAAAGATTTCACAAGTGAAATAAAAAAAGAAAAATTGCATCACATTCCAACAGCTACACAGCCACATTGCTACGTGAACTTAAGTAATACACCAAATGCCATGGGGGTCAATTTCCACAAGCTTTATTGTATGGTGATGTAATAGAGGGCAAGAGAGGCATACTTAGCAATGTGTTTAAGTGGTGCGGGCCAGACAAGACATCAAGTGGCGATAGGAATCAAACTTTACCCCAGTAATGTATCAAGATTCACGTTCCTATTCTCTTAAAGTAAAAACTTTCTACAGTACAAATTGTACATACATAAAAACAATATACTGAAATTGAAATGTAAACTTAGGGTTAGGCATCTAGACTATTCTAGACATATAGAATTATATTCTAGATCTAGATTCTAGTATTGTAATTATATAAGTCTAATACTTTAAAAATCTCTCAAATAAACCTAAACATTAATTGTATTAATTATAACATTCATAACAATTTTTAACACATTAGTGTTTACAATGAAAAGTCAATAGAAATAGATCTAGCAATCTAAAAACAATACTATTATAATGACAATACAATTTTGATATTTATATCTAATAGATTCTAGATTCAATTTAAATCAGTGTCACAAGAATGACTCCAAAGATCTAATAGAAATTATTCTAAATATAAATTAAAATTATTCTAGATTCTAAGTCTAAGACATCTAAATTGTTAGTTTAGTATACTCTACTAGATCTAGATCATAAGTCATACTAGATGTATAGATTTCTAAACCAAGATCTACAGTAAGTTACTGAGTAAGCTCTTTTTTAAGGCTCTTACTCTTATATTTGGGACACCCCATCAAATTCTTCTCAAGAGAGTTTTATAACACAGAGGTAGTGGTGTTCAGCGAGAGTGCTCAGTGTCCAATGAAGTGGAAAGCACAAAATCTGCGTTCAGTGTACAGGAATGAAGTGACCCAATTTATTTTAAAATAAATGTAGACTATGAGTAGTATGAGAATATGAATGGTACATGAATTATCAATTAAAATTAATTTCACACTTTCAGTTTTTTGTAAGTTAAACCTTCACCAAATAAAAAAATAAAATTTATATGTTTGACCTAGTTCCCGAAAGTCGGTGTTCAGGTATAAGAATCTATGGTAGATCTAGAATTTATAAATAAAATATAGATCTACTATCATGACCTACTGAAATCTACTCCTTGCCGCTAAGCCGGTTATCGAAATTAGGTGATCATTCGTTGATGTAAAAAGTGGTAATAAATATGACATCTGTGGATCTAGTCTGTTCAAAATTGAACGTTTTGGTGGTGCTTAGACTTTGGAAAAGAAAACGTATATCGTATTTAGCACTGCAACAGTTAGATCTACATATGTAGATTTTATAGTAATAAGCATTTGTACAAAAGTTACCTCTGGTTCTATCTCACTTGCCCACGCCCCAGACATGTTGTTTTCAGGCTGTCAATTTCGGCCAAAAAAATAATCCTACTTTTTGTTTTCGGGGGAATAATTCCGTGTTCTATCGCTAGATTGTGACTAGATCTAGATAGATCTAGACCTATATAAACCATGGACCTCCACAGTATAAACTTCAATCTACAATGTAAACGTTCGAAGCAAAGGAGATCTATAATAGATCTAGATCAAGATATATAGTCTATAATCTACATATAAATCTACATCTGTATCGATAGATCAACATCATAATTTAGATTTTAAATTAAATGAAATTTTTACAAATTTAATTTAAAATAATCAGTGATAGGAATTTTCATGAAATGTACAGAAGATGAAATGCTGAAATTTCGTTGAAATCGTCATTTCCTTCAAAAATAAATAAATTAGGCTATATAGAGTCTAGATCTAGCTAGTGCAAAAAGAAGTAAAAATGCTCACATATAAATGTACAGAAAATTGTGTCTTGTATGCAGTTGTCACCCGGTGCGGTTAGCTCAGGGTGTCATCCCCCCCCCCTTAAAAAAATCAATATCCCCCTGAAAAAATTGCCGACAAAAACTATCGTTCGCTTTTTTTTAAAACTCATCTGAAGAAACCTAGTTAACCATAGCTCATCTGAAGAAACCTAGTTAAACATCACTCATCTGAGAAACCTAGGTAAACATCACTCATCCGAAGAAACCTAGCTAAACATCACTCATCCGAAGAAACCTAGCTAAACATCACTCATCTGAAGAAATCTAGCTAAACATAACTCATTTGAAGAAACCTAGTTCAAAATTTGTATCTGCCGGAAAGGGTCTTGGAAAGCGTAGGATTATATCACTGTTTACAATATAGGCCTACCCCATTGTTATACCAACCGAGTGGATAATAACAACTGACCTCACAGACACTTTCAAGGCCCTTAACATTCCTGGGAACATCCTCGTTGCCTGTCGGAGGGCGGTACTGCTGCAGACCTGCCACATCACCAGAAAATTCCCCAGTGGAAACTGTTAAAGGGACTACGATGAATTTTGTTTCTCTTTAGCGAAACTCGACCCTGTCAGCGCCAGAGAATGACTACTCGTTCGTTTCTAACATAATAATATAATTTTATTTATAAAGCGCTGTTAACAAACAAAATGTAGGCTCAAGGCGCCGTGATAACATTGCACACATAAAACACGAGAGCTAAAATGACAAACTAATCTAAAAAGGTTTTACACAGGTACAATGTAGTGCAGCATGTTGTCTGTCTGAGATCAATGGGGAGGGGGGGGGGGATGAGTTCCAAACCTTTGGTGGTCCGTGCACAGAAAAAGCCCAGAAACGTGACACCACTAGAAGCGTTGACGCGACCATTGAAAGCAGGGGCTTTTTGAGGGACATATGGAGTGATCAGTTCTCTTCTCTTATATAATACAGACGTTACTTCAAAAAAGAAGATGATTACGTCCTACGCGTCATGCATTTAGTCATGCATATTAACCAATGACTTAAATTCTGCCAAGTCCCTGGTTTTCCTGGCTAGCTAAGGCAACCCATTTCATGCTCTAATAGCACTAGGGAAGAAGGAGTATTTGTACAAATTTGTTCTAGCATATGGGACGAGGAATGTGCCTTTATCTTTGTGTCTTTCAGAGTATTTTATTAATTTTTTTTTGTATTTGAAGATTATGGTTCAGTGTTTTATGTATAATTGCTACTTTACTTTTGATTCTTCTGTCCTGAAGGCTTTCTGAATTTAGTGATTTTACTATAGGTGTTACTTTAGTCAAATGTGAATATTCATTTGTTATGAATCTCACTGCTCTATTTTGTGTCTGTTCCAGTTTCTTAATGTTTTCTTGAGTTGAGGGGTCCCAAACGGAGGATGCATATTCTATTATTGGCCTAACCAAGGTTAAAAAAATTTTAGTTTTATGTTCTTATTTGATTTAAAGAAATTTCTTCTAATAAACCCTAATGCTTTGTTTGATTTTTAGCGGCCCCCGAAAGGGGAAAAGACGCTATTAGTTTTGTGCAAAATGTCTGTCCGTCCGTCCTGTTTAGATCTCGTAAACTAGAAAAGATATTGAAAATCCGACATCATAATATTTTAGACCATTCAAAGTTCTGATGCAACGGCTACTTTTTTTTCTGAAAGCGAAAAAATCTAATTTTTAAAATCAGTTATGCAAGCAGTTTTTTAAAGAGAAAAAGCTATGCATTAAAAGTTAGACCTAAATTAAAACGAATACTAATCTTGTAAACGTCAATTTCGTTATAAAACTTCAATACCGCGGTAGGGTGCGCGGTAGCTGAGCTATAAAGCGCTTGGCTTCCGAACCGGGGGCCCCGGGTTCGAATCCTGGTGAAGACTGGGATTTTCAACTTCGGAATCCTTAGGCGCCTCTGAGTCCACCCAGCCCCAATGGGTACCTGACATTAGTTGGGGAAAAGTAAAGGCGGTTGGTCGTTGTGCTCGTTACATGACACCCTCGTTAACCGTAGGCCACCAAAACAGATGAACTTTACATCATCTGCCCTATAAACCACAAGGTCTGAAAGGGGAACTAGTAAGGCCAAGTTCACATCTAACTTTGCATTCACTTGCACCTATCCTTTGATCCGCTGTACCGTTGGAGCACTACACAAGATCTGTGAACCTTCTTTCTCCATTCTTATCTCTCATTTGACTTTGATATAATTTCATTTGGATGTTCTTTCTGAAAATATTGAAGCCTGCCTGGGTGGACCACTTCGGGGGCCGATTTTGAGTTTGTGTTTCCACACAAACTGTCTTTGTAATCTTGTTTTTTTATAGTTTCATCAATATGGGGATTCCATGACAGTTTTTCATTTATTATAACACCTAGGTATTTTGCGTTTTTAGTCTGTGTTCGCAAAGGTACAAGGGCATTTCTTTATTATAGATACACTGATGACAAAGTGTAGCCACCTTGTAGTCGATTTTCGCTTTCACACAGAATCTCGTCTTGTTTAGAAATTTCCTGTCAACAGCTGCTCATAAGAGGATAACTTGAAGATGGCCATCAATAAGAAAAGAAGGAAGTCCAATATTCATTCTGAAAAGCCGTTCTCATAGGCCTATAGAAATTGATTATTGAACTATAAATAGGCCTAATTTTAGCTGATTATTAATAAATCTGGCATCCAAGTTGTCTAACTTTAAAAAAAATATATGTCTTGAAGCCTAATATCATAATGGGAAAGTAAAGAAATTTAAATTAAAAAGTTTTGGCTTGAAGCGAGTTTGAAATGTTTGGGTGGCGGAAGTCAATATCGCCCAGAATGAGACGTCAGGAATAATCTGATTGGTGGTTGTTAGGCGCATCCGCGCTGTGTCTTGTACCAATCAGTACCGTAGTTACTACCTTTTACATCAAAACATTCAGTAATTTTTGTTACAACTATTTGCATTAAGACAGTTTGATACCTTCCTTTGTATGAAATGTACAGTTTTTTTTTCTCTCTTTGCATTGAAACACATACAGTAGTATGTTACCTCCCTTTGCATTGAAACCATAGACATCTATAGCTATGGTCTGGTCGAAGAAAGTAACTTCATGTAACTTGAAAACATGTATATCTATTGTATTCGGATTTCCGAATTATGAATAATTGCATGATCTTCCTTCTCAGAGATTATACAAAACTACACTGCCTCCTTATTTACAATATATATATATATATATATATATATATATAGGTGTGTGGCTGAAAAAGATATGAATACCTAACTTTTATACTGCTCATAAATGCTGTATAATAAAGTACACGAAATTGCAAGTCACAAATATTCGATTCATAAAACTCTTTATTCGGCCAGTCTATATTTATTTATGTCTATGATTGAAACACATACATTAGTTATCTTACCTCCCTTTGCATTGAAATCATAGACATAAATAAATATAGACTTGCCGTAAAAAGAGTTTTATGAAACGACAATTTGTAACTTGCAATTTTGTGTACTTTTGTTATACAGTAGTGTAGTTTTGTTTAATCTCTAAGACTGAAGATCATGCAACTTTTCAGAATTCGGAAATCCGACAACAATAGATATACATGTTTTCAAGTTACATGAAGTTTATTTCCTTTTTCCAGTCTATATTTATTAATGTCTATGATTGAAAAGTTATGTTACCTCCCTTTACATTGAAATCATGATTGAAATGATTCAAACACATACAGTAGTTATGTTACCTCCCTTTGCATTTAAGTATATGACATTGAAACACCATGTGAGCGCTCAATAGAATACCATTATGTTTGTAACTCCGTAACTAGAGTACATGTTGCATCTTTACCGTACCATAATTTGCATACATAAATATAAGTGAAATACAATTGACTATTTACTTTGAATTAAAATACCATACTTTATTCAAATTTTTGCACCTTCCCTTATAGAAAATTACGAGATTAGGTTCGATATTCTTTTGACCAGTGATTACCTGCAGTGAACTTGTGCATAAATGATGTAATAAGGATATGAAATTTTTGCATTACATCTTTTGTATTCAAATGGTGGCAACTTTTTAACCTAAAAATATGACAATGGCGTCATCGCTCATAGATGAAAGCGGCGATATTAGATTGAAAACATTTAAAAAATATACTCCACAACAAAACTAACTGCTACATCGATTTACATCCAACTTGACGAAAACTAATACAGTAAAAATATTACAGAATACAAATTATACATCAACACAAGTCAATATTGAAAGACTGGACAGACAGAAACAAAAATCAGACCACAGACCAAATGCAGGTCACACTTTAGGTGTATACAAGTGAAATACTGACTTTTTATTCTAGCCACATCCACTGTAGTCAATCAAAAGAAGGATATAACAAAATTGACAAACTTAGTTTATTTTATATTAAAAAAAAAGAAGGCATAAATGCATTTAATTGTGTAGTAAATTTTTCCTTGTCTAATGTATTTTTTCACAATATTTTTGAATTTTCACTTATACCAGACAAAAAATAATGTACTTTTGTCTTCGTTTCAGAATTTCCTATGGATAGAAATTTTTATTGTGCCTGTTTTTTTTTTTTTTAATATTTTTTTTTGCATGCTTTTAACCCAACTAATTCTAATGACAGTGACCACGAGAAATATTGAATGGATTGTTTAGATTTTGCCTTGTCCGAAAGGCAGAGGTTAGGATTGAATGTTTTGGTTGTGAGCTTTGAGTGAAATTAGAAGCAAATGTGACTCGCCGAATGATATTTCTACCGTTGCAATCCATTAGAAGAAAACAGTTTAATCGATGAAATTCGCTCTAAAGCGACGCGGACAGCTTTGTTTTTACTAACAACTAACCCGGGTTGTAGGGTAGTGAGAAAGATGAATGACAGCCATATTCTTTCAACTTAAGAATAGTCATTCATCTAAATTTCTCAACTACCTAGCTCATGTATGGCTCCTCGGATGCCACATCCTGGGCAACAGTCTTGGCTGACTGGTTAAATACATGAGTGATAAATTTATGACTTTAATCAATTTTACAGGGCAGTTCACCATATTTTGTAAGAATAAAAACAGGAAATGAACAAGAGATTACATAAGATGTATGTAAAAAATCAACATTTAAATTTTTTTTACTTAGAACTTTGTAGTTGTAGATTTAAAATAATCTAATAATTAGTTTATTTCTGTTTCTGCATTAAATTATCTGATTTAAGACTAGTAATTGTCACATTATTGTTTGTGACACGAATTAGTGGGAATAACGAAGTATAACATTTTGTTGTGTATCACGTGAAAGTGAAACCTAATTGAGAATTATGGGCAGGAAACCTCGTTCTGAGAAATAACCACATGGTCAAGAAGCGGTCGACGCCATGAGTATCAAAAAGACAGTGAGACATCTTTAAGTGAGCGTATCACTGACTGAATGTTTAATGAAATTCTATTTTAATTATATTGTATAATTATGTGAATTATTTCAGGTATTCTCATTGATGGCTGAATTTGCCTATTTATTGTGAACTATCTTATTATGATGATTAAATATTTCGTCTGCTAAGACAGAGTTTGTTTCTAAATATACATGTGTTGTGGTCATATTACTCAGCAGATCTAGTAGACATACGTAACAACAAGTACAGCGTGAAGAAGGACTTTTAATTAATACACTGTGAACATTCTAAAAATACAGAAATGTATTATTGTAATAGAAAGAACATTGCACATATAAAGCACTTTACTAAACTTAACTTTACAGTAATTTATTTGAATTTTTTAAAAATTACATCGCAAATTTTGTATTATTCATCTTTGATAATTTTTCTAGGATTTTAATGTTAAGTGTGGAAAGAAAAGCAAGAGAATCACAGGCAGTGCACCATTCCTTCATAAGGAAATATCTTTTTTTTCCATTTGCCTGATTTGCATTTATCTTTGAATATTTAAAAAAATAAGTGTATTTTTCTTGTATTATAGGCATTAAATAGTATTATAGGCAAAGCTTGAGTGCTGTGTCAAGCATGGTCATGCAATCTTTGATGCAAGCAAACTGTCACTTTGAGATATTGTTTGTTAACAGCAATAAATAAATTAAATTATTTCTCGTCATTCATATTTGTGCACTTGATATTTTGTAATTTTGTAGATATTTTGTATGTATTCTACTCAGCAAATGGATAGTCCAGTTTGAACCTATTAGAAATGATTAAAAAAAAACATTTCTTTATTCTTTTAATTAATTAATTTATTTTTTAACTTTTTTTTTTCATTGGCAATGATGAATTTTGATTGGAAAGCTTTTTACTTCATGTATAGTGGACAAGAATTTATTTTAGAAATCTGTACAAGTGCTATCCATTTTTTATAATTGTTTTTATAATAAAATTTCATTTTAAAAATGTTTTGATAGGATTTACTATATTATATTGCTAATGTATGATTACTGTTTCCTAAACTAGGGTTAGTAGCCTACATTGTTATAGATTCAATTTTCCTGTGGTCATGACGTTCCATTAACTATCCGGTAGACATATTCTTATACTTAAAAAGAACAACAACTTTGTTTGCATAACAACTTAATTGATATGGTTTTTATTTAGTCCCTTGGACATTTGGGGTTCCTCAGGCGATCCTTGGACTGTCTGCATTCATCTGTCTTATGACAAAATTAGTCTCTTGTATAGGCAGGACTGGCCATTCTTCACCTTTTCACCTTTATGTTTTGACTGCCTTAATTGATGATAGTGCTCCCGGCAGAAAGGTCTTAGCAAACCTGATGTGGCTGTACAGTCTGACCTGGCGTTTTTGTATGAGAATGGTTTGGTGTTCATCATAGGGTCCAATTGTTTGTGATGCGTTTTTTGTGTGTGTGTGTGTGTTGTGTAAATGTCCCTACAGGTTAACTTAACATTTCCATCCCTTCGACCCTGACCTCCTCCCGAAAGTAACTATCACATCTGTGTAACACGATCCACGTGTTTGTGTAAATTTTCAAAGCTTTCAATTTCATTCCAAGAAATATTTTACATACCTGCCCACGCCAAAACACACCATCGAATACAAGTTCGCTTTGCGAGTGTAAGATTAAATATTTACTGAGAGGCCAATGCCTTGAGGGGGCACAGGAGTTCAAAATTCTGACGTGATTTCTTATGTACCGTACATTCAAATTGGTAGACATGCAAGGCTTCAGCTCGTTTTAACACTGTGCAAAAGCTATGGCACGACTAATTCCCCATCTATCTATATATGTAATTCTCTTCTTCCCTCAACAGTTTGGATGAGAAGAAGAAGTAAAGGAAAGATATGGACACACTGGCGGATCCAGGGGGGGGGGGGGGCGGTAGGGGCGATCGCACCCCCCCACTCGGCCGTTCGGGGGGGGGGGGGCGGTCGAATTTTAATAAAGAAATCACACAATTAGTATACGAATTTATTAGTTATGTTAATAATATATACTAATTATTTATACTTCAACCAAATTTTAGATTATTTCCCCCCCCCCCCCCTCTAGTGTGTTTGCCGTTTTGGTGGGGTGGGGAGGTGGCAATGGCATCAATCCCGCCCCCCCCACCATAAACTTTCGAGTGGGGGGGGGTGGTCCA
This sequence comes from Biomphalaria pfeifferi, assembly GCA_030265305.1. NCBI lineage: Eukaryota > Metazoa > Mollusca > Gastropoda > Planorbidae > Biomphalaria > Biomphalaria pfeifferi. The sequence goes on along the minus strand of JASAOG010000061.1, from coordinate 2,571,154 downwards.
ATTAATTTGTAGAAATCACAGCTTGTTAACGGAATCAATTAAATATCTATATAATTAAAACTTGTTATTGATATTTTAACCGATCTTTATATTATGTCGTTCCCCTGTTAGCCGATTGGGTGGTGGGGTGGTGGGGGGGGGGGCGAATACATCTACTGCTCTTCCATCCTAAGCCCTTTAAGTGTGGGGGGGGGGGGCGGTCCTACTTTTCTAGAGAAATCATAGTTTGTGAATAAAATTAGTTGAATTACAATATAATTTTTATATTATGTCGCTACACTTCTGGTATCTTAGCCGATTCGTTGAGGAGAGGGGGGGGGGGCGATTGCTTCTGCTGCCCTCCCCACTCTAGCCCTCTGAATGGGGGGGGGGCGGTCATATTGTTATGTAGAAATTATAGTTTTGAAAAAAAAAAAGTTCAATATCTATATAATATAAGGTACATATTGATGTTTTAACCCATTTGTACTTTATGTCGCACACACACTCTGGTCTCAAATTTCATCATTATAGTAAATATAAAATGAAAAAGGGATGTACCAGGTGGGAGGGGCGATACATCGGACAAACCAATACTTTTTTCTTTTTGCATTTTAGTTAAGAATTTACAAAATTAAAAAAAAATGTGACTAATATAATTTATATATGCTTTAAATTAAATTCTTTAATCAAGTCGCCCTACCCCTTTTCTTTAATGCCAAATTCAATCATTAGCAGAAATTATAAAAAGGAGAGAGGATTAGTCGCTTTTGCTCTACCTCTCCCCTTTCCAGGCGAAAACATGACGTTAAAAAGCAGAAAAGTCAAATATTGTGACTGAGTTTATGTGATTGTATACGAATGTATCTTAGTTATTTTAAGAAAGACTTTGTTTTGGAAAATTTAGAATTCATACGAAATTTTTCATTATAAGAGTAACAAATGAGATGAGTTCTGAACCCAAATATTATTTTACAAGTTACTTTTTCCAACCTTTACAAATACTGATAATTTTCTGTTGTATAAAAAATTTGGGACAATAATTCACAATTTATACTTGAATCCTAAAAATGCAAACAAATTAGAGTAAAATCTAATTGGTTCACTTAATTTCTCCTACCACTTCCGAAATGTTTTTTTTTAGAGCTTTGAATCATAAATCTGTAACAAAACAAAGTTACAAACATGCCTATTGAACAAAATGTGTCACTTACAAATGAGCTTTTTTTTAAAAATATTTTTTTTCGAATAAATGTTTTTTTCGTGGCGATCCTCAAAGTCTTAATCTAAATATGTGGGGTATCTTATTTTTTCAACGAACAAATCGGTTGTATTTGTGATGTAATAAGGGCCTGTAAATTCATATTAGAATATTTTTTAAGTAAAACATTATTCAAAAGATTCTTTTTTGAATAGGATGAATAATGAGCTGTAGATGTCAGGAGAATGCGTTTCCTCAGTGAAGAATGCAAGCAAAAGATTTTGGCGTCGGGGCTTCGCCCCGATCCCCATTGGGAAGCTTACAGCGCTCACTCAGACCCCCTAGCTGTCAAGCTAAAGGCCTCAACATTACTTTTTTTTTATGCCGAAGGTTGCGAAACACTGCTTTTTTAAAACATTCTAAAACACACACACACGCACACACATATATATATTTGCTGTACGAGAGTTTATGCTTAGGGCTAGGGTTTACTGAGCGTTAAGGTTAGGGTATGAAAAAAAATCGCCCCCCCCCCTCCAAAGTTCTGGATCAGCTTGTGTATGGACAAGAAGAAGAAGTAAAGGAAAGATCACTCTTTTATTTATGGGGATAGAGCTACCCCCACGAAAAAAAACAAAACAAGAGAGGTGTCACGTACACTGTATCTATATTTAGCCGCCCAAGGTTACCAGACAGAACTTATTAGCTCGGGGAATTCCTTCACGCAGCAGGATCATGTTTGGAAATAAATGTGATTGGTTTTGAAATATTAATTATTGTACTTTGAGCTGCATTTATTGGTTGGCATTGCAACGAGGTGATGTTAGACACGTGACAACGCTATACCCGGGGAAAGATTCTAGATTTTTAGCCAGTGTCGTGCGGAACGTGTTATGATTCAGATGTATATTTTACATTATTGTGTAGATCATTTATTTAGCAGAATTATATTTATTCTGTTCTATTCAAGTACATTTAACCATTGTAATTATTTGTGAATAGCTTTTCCAAGTTTTGAATTAAAGCATTTTTTTTAGACGAAGAGAAGTTTCTTCGTTGAATATAGTAACATACTTAGATCGACTTAGCGATTGGCAACTTCTAGATGATCCTCTTATAAACTGGCAACATTCTGAATGATCGTATTATCAATTAGATCTAGCTACTTCTATACGATCATCTTATTAAAGACGATATCAAGATCCTCGGCAATTACGATCATTGATTGTGTTTCAACGTGACATCTTGACATCAAGTTTGATTGTAACATCTAGCACTATTGATGATCGTAACAAGAGGGGGGTGGGGGTCACTACGGATGGCTGCCTGGTCGTGCGGTTTGCGCGCTGGACTGTCGTTTGGATTTATCAAACCCTGCCCGCTCCCATCCCCCATCGTCCTTCAACTCTGAAGGAACATCCGAAACATGTAAAACATTTTACAAACACTAAATAGCAGTGCCGGACTTAAACATTGCGATCAAGAAGTCATGGAAAGAGAACAACTAATCTACTATATATATTCATTCTTCACTAAATAGCAGGGCCGGACTTAACCATTGTGGGCCCTATGCGAAACTGATTTCGCGGGCCAAGTTTGGATAGGGAAGCGGACAATAAGTCAAATTTAAGAGTTTGTATTAGAAAATAAATTCGTCTATGCATTTTATTCATTCTTTACTACGTACAGAATTACTTTACGAGCCTTGCGTGTAGCAAAGTCATAGAGTATATCATAATAATTCTGTTTCCTACATAGAGCAAGAATTACCAAATGTTTAAATCTATCTTTGAGAATTGTTGAACTCAAGTAACACTTCATTAGTTTGAGGCGCGAGAAGCTTCTTTCACCATATTACACAATTACGGCTAATGCATAATGCCGTTTTCATTTATCGCGCGTAGGATTGGCGTTTACCATATTGAATGACACCCCAAAATGACAATTTTTGTCAATATATTTCCGTATATTTTAAGGACTTTTTCGTATATTTTGCAATTTCGGGAGATTTCCAGGAGCTCCTGGTTAATTGACAGGAGGGCGCGGGAAATCTGTTAAGTTATAAAATGGTTTAAATTAATAATTTATACACCTTGAATTAGTGCGGGTCCTATGAAAGTGCGGATCCTATGAAAGTGCGGGGCCCTCTGCGGTCGCATAGGTTGCAGTGGCATAAGGCCGACCCTGCAAAATAGCGGCGTATGCTACGCCGCCGGTCGACTAGTATTTTATAATTTCTCTGGCTAAGACAAATGTACAATGGTACATATTTTTTTGTGATGTTATGATTTCCAATCTTCAGTTAAGGTTCCGTTTGCATGACCCAAGTCTCTTTACAGGTTTGTGGATTGGGTTTAAGGCTAGCAACAACATTCCCAAAATGTAACTATTTCAAAAACCTCCAATAAATCGTCACACACCCAAAAAAAACTTTGTCCTAAAAGACGTCCATTCATCTCAAATAATACCGGGTGGTAAAGGTCGACAGGAAAGTACACAAAAATCTTTTGTCAAACAGGATCCTCAACACCGGAACTTGGACTGCAGGAAATTTTAAAACCATGGATGAAACAGGAAAGACAGTACGGGTGGCGTCTGGTGGAGTCAGACGCGATGAATAATCAAAAGGAAGTATTATGTGCTATGTAAAAGGAAGTATTATGTGCTATGTAAAAGGAAGTATTATGTGCTATGTAAAAGGAAGTATTATGTGCTATGTAAAAGGAAGTATTATGTGCTATGTAAAAGGAATTATTATGTGCTATGTAAAAGGAAGTATTATGTGAGGAGATTTTATTTAACGACCGTGGCTTGTTGTGCAAGAACTACTGAGTCTACTCTATTCAAAAGGAAATGAAAGGTCCCTTGCTTTCTAATCAAACACATAATTGTAGGCTTGGTAGAAATTTTAAGGCACTTGTCCCGAGTATCATCTTATCCTTTGATCAGGGGTTCTCCACCTGTGGTTCGCGACCCCTTTGCCAGGGGGTCGTCAAGGACCAACGGAAATATGGGTTTTTCATCTATTTTCATCGAATTTTTTTCCCATAGTTGATCATTCCGGGTTTATTAGGTTTAATCTCAAAGGGACATTACAAAGATTTATTTGTTGACTAATAATGAAAAAAAAAATCATAAAGTTAGGGTGGACATTCCTGGTGCAGCTAAAATATACAAAATGTATGTTCAACAGATTTTATCAAGCAGCTGACCTTGTAAGATGATACACTTTTTCTTGTTTACATATCTACTGATGCACTTTTTCTTGTTTACATATCTTCTGATACACTTTTTCTTGTATACATATCTACTGATACACTTTTTCTTGTTTACATATCTTCTGATACACTTTTTCTTGTATACATATCTACTGATACACTTTTTCTTGTTTACATATCTTCTGATACACTTTTTCTTGTATACATATCTACTGATACACTTTTTCTTGTTTACATATCTTCTGATACACTTTTTCTTGTTTACATATCTACTGATACACTTTTTCTTGTTTACATATCCTCTGATGCACTTTTTCTTATTTACATATCTACTGATACACTTTTTCTTGTTTACATATCTTCTGATACACTTTTTCTTGTTTACATCTCTACTGATACACTTTTTCTTGTTTACATATCCTCTGATGCACTTTTTCTTGTTTACATATCTTCTGATACACTTTTTCTTGTTTACATATCTACTGATACACTTTTTCTTGTTTACATATCTACTGATACACTTTTTCTTGTTTACATATCTACTACTGATACACTTTTTCTTGTTTACATATCCTCTGATACACTTTTTCTTGTTTACATATCTTCTGATACACTTTTTCTTGTTTACTGGCTAAGTTATAGTGTTTAAAAAAAAACAAAGTAAACATAGTATTATAGCTTCTGTAGTTTTAACACGCATGATTGAGCTCAAGGTCGGCAAACGTTTTGGTCACATTGCTCCAAAGAAGCATATTCAGCCCATTTGGTGTTCTAATAATACACACATACCAAACATATCTATCTGGGTCTATCAATGATGGATTTTCGAGCTTAATGCTAACAAAGTAGGCCTACTCTAACCGTTGCATATATATTGATTTTTAAAAAATCCTGTTGTCATTCCTTTATCCTAAAAAATACAGTAACTTAGAAAAAAGAAGAGATAGAGATACAGAAATGGGGAGACAATCTAAAGGCGTCTAAAGATTTCGCATATCGTACGTAATGACGGGAGGCCGAGAAACGGACATGTTGACAACAAACTCCAAAAGGGCTAACCCCAAACATTTCTTTACAACTACGATTTTTCTAGATTCCGACTAGATATAGAAGTAATTTGAAACTCCTTCAATCCTTCAGGGGAAACTTTACAGTCGGAATTGTAGGTTATGTCTACAGAGTTGGATTTTTTTGTTGTTAACATGTAGGAAGTGGGTCTACACAACAAAAAGAAAATGTCCCACTTAAATACGCCCGCTCTTTTGCAAAACTCTTTGCAAGAACATTGCACCTGTTTATTACACCTGGGTCTTTAAGGAATATACTTATACAATAAAACAGTTACTAATTGTGCTTTTAAAACAAAGTTTGGACGAGATGGATGTAATTTTCCTCCACTAGGCTAGATTGTGGTTTAAAAGTTGCAATTGTTAAATACGTTTATTTTAATCGTAGCATTAGTCTTGTACCCACACTTCTATAGCTGGTGTGACCAAGCAATCATACCTACCAGTGTTCTAAAACTAAATGCCAAATATATGAGTGAAGTCATTCGCTGGTCCAATTCCATTTATACGATAGTTTGGCAGCTCAGAATGCTTTGAATACAATTATTATTAAACAAAAATAATCCCTAGTTGCTGTCTGAATTCTTTTTTTTTTATTCACAACTTCTTGAGTTGTCCTTGAGGTTAACGTCTGCTTGGTGCAATGAAACGTGACCTCTGAGTCAAGATTGAGTCGGCGTTAAATAAACACTGGCACATAGGACAGTTAAAAAAAAAAATAATTTTTATCCAGACTGCGGTACATTTTATTTTTAGAGTTAAGGAATAATAAGAACTAAATTTGTTGCCTTTTATATTCTACAACGTATAACTGAAATCACATTTATAAATGTCGATATTACTTAATGGATTTATTATCGGTTGAATAATTTTTGCATATTAGATTATATCTTCGTAATATTTGTTGAAAGACCAACGCTTAGCTAACTAGATCTTCTCAATAACTGATGTCAACGCTGGTTGGCTTTGTCTCTGACGTACATAGGTAAACAGGTATGAGCAAATTACAACAACAACAAGGACTATACATATTATCTCCCCTTCTTTTCTTTTAATGACACAAAAACAATCAGTAATTGAGGCATTCCCATTTGATCTAATCAGTTATTTAAAAAATGTTTTATTTATTCAAATTTTGTTTGTAGTGGAGAGGGTTTCACAATTATAAATAGATCATAAAACAATATATTGTTGGCCGTGAAACTACCAACAGGAAAAGCTGTTTATCCACCCCATACAGCAGATTAGAATTTTAGATATAATGTTTTAGGACCGATTCAGACTAAACTGACCTCGAATCTCTGTATGTACTGCCGTGTTTTATTCTGTGCATATATATGTCTATATAAAAACTGTTTCACATCCCACGTAAGGTGAAATCTGGCCAACAGAAGTGAATGATTCTCGGGACTTGTGGCAAGTAATTTCTATTCGTCAAAACATTTTACATTATTTAGTTAATTTTTAAAAAAATCTCATAAATAACCTCGTGTCTCATTATGTGTAAAGTGGGGGAGAGATTTGTTTCTTTATTTTCCTAAAACAAGTAGGTTATTATTTTTAATTATAATATAGACGCCTACAATCTACAATATAATAGAAGTACATAAGTGTTCTTTCATAATTAAATTTTGCTTTGTATATTTTTTTTCACTGCCCTACAAAAGGCTGTTAATATACTATTGTTTTTGCACTTAGTGTATTACTGTAGGCCATTATGATTTAATGTAGGTCGACATACAAGTCATAAAATAGAAGAATACAATGAACAAATATTTTTTAAAAAGTTTTCGTTGACGTTTTCTCAATATTGACCATGTAACCTAAAAAGTTTTTTTTTTTTTGAAAAACAATTACTCTTTGATGCAGTTGATTAACATGCATGAATAGATTGACCAAGCAACGTGCGTAGGACATAACGATTTTCCTAGAAATTTGACAGTTTATGTATATCTTTTGGAAAAGAATTGCTTGCTAATTGGTCACACACAAAACAACAACAACCCCCCCCCCCCTTGATTTGACCGTTATAATTTTTCAAAGTAAAATAAAAATTAAATTTAAACTTGGTATGGAGGTCTAGACAATTTATAGTCCAAGCATACATACGTCAGCGGGTATTCCCGCATGTAATCATTAGAGTTCAATAAATAAATACCTTTTGGGAACCGTCTTCTAAGCCTGGATCTATAAGAGGCCTATCATTAGAGTTTTATACACTCTTAGTAGATGTATTTATACATGCGCTTAACCATGATTTTTTTTGTTCAGAAAAAAAAAGGGGGGGGGAAGAATGGGGTGGTGGTGGTGGTAAAAAATAATAATTAAAATAAAATCTAGTATTAATTAGTTATCCCTGGAAGACCCAGTGGGTCACGGGTAACCCATAATCTAAAAATACGTTTAACCCTTAAAGTGCTGAGCTGTTTTACAATGAGTGCATAAAAAATGGAGGCTAAACTACCACACCCGCCTTAAGGGTTAAGTAAAGTAATCGCTCTTACAAAAAGTTATCGGCTTTATAAAGGAGGAATTGTCGTAACAACTTTTTTTTATAGTTATTTGTTATTTTCTTTGCAAGGCATTCGATGGGCTTTGGATATCATAAAGATTGCTGAGAGCCACCATTGAGAATGTCAGAACTGCTACCCAGTGGATACAAGGAGCCATTTTATAAAGGCGAATACAGCTTCAACACAGGTAGGGTACATCAGTTCACATGGGTAGACTACCTGATCTTTGCAGCTATGTTGGCCATCTCAGCCAGCATCGGCGTGTTTCACGCCATCAAGGACCGCAAGAAGAATCTGGACAACTACCTTATGGCAGGAAGGCAAATGAGCCCGATTCCGGTGGGGCTCTCTCTACTGGCTAGCTTCATGTCTGCAATCACTTTACTCGGGAATCCCGCGGAAATATATCTGTATTCTATAATGTACTTCTGGATTGGACTGGGCTACTTCCTATGTATTGCTGGAGCATCACACATATACCTACCAATGTTCTATCAGCTGCAAGTTACCAGTGCCTACGAGGTGAGTGTGTTACTTGGACATATAGGCTGGTTTTACATATAACAATGAAAAAATCAATCCTAGCTCAGATGGAAAGATTGAAACTGTATAATATGTCTGTAATGTTGCAGTAAGAAAAATTAAAAACTGAATCTGAACTTTTTCGTATTAGTGCACCAGCAAGGCCGTTACTAGGTATTTTGTCGCCTAAGGCCTGAATAAGATAGGTTACCTCAACTCGTCTACTGAAGATTGTCATCAAATAAAGGATCAGTTTCAATCTATCTAGACGGTTGGAGTTGAATGTAAATAATGATTGCAACCGATGACCTTTTTTTTTTTTAGCTCAGAGCCCGCAAACAAATTTTACATCTGACTACTAGCTATTTTATTTCTAGATAGCCTAAATTTGGCTATCTGGTTTATATTTAGAGTGTCTATACTTGATTAGCTGATCTACATCTAGAGAGTCTATTTCTGACTGTTTTATATCTAGAGAGTCTATATTTGACTCTGATAAAGTCGAGTGGCTAAAGGCAGAATTGTCGGTCGAAGAATCAAAAACTGGCGTATGAACTGTGATTTTAATTATAAAGCTTATATCAACTCACTCTGTATGTCTGTATATCTATCTGTCTGTCTGTTATAATGTCTGTACACGTTAGTTCTCCCTCATCCGATCTCGGATCAATGGGAAATTTTGCACAATTATTTCTTGCACCTGACAAAACAAGAATCAATAAAAAAAAATTAACCAATTCATTTTTATTTAATTATTTTGTTTGGTATCAAACAAGCGAAACAAATTGTACTTGACAGATGGGGTGTTATAAGTTGAATTAGTCCCCTTGAGGTTGAGGAGGCTTGACCCCTGAGTTCAAATTCAAGTCGTACAACTTTATTTTTAATACATTTTAAAAAGCGATCACGGTAACATTCACACAGATGGCCCTTCCCTGCCCCTTTTCCCAAATGATTTAGACAAGTGATAGGATCATATCTCTAATCACACAGATTTATTATTGTTAGTCTAGATCAGTGATTCCCAAAGTGGTCTACATGTAACTAATGTTTAACAAAAAGAAATGTAATTGTTACGAAAATTGTATTCTGTATCTGTTATCGTTCTTATGTTTACATGTGCTTGTAACTCGTCTGTGAGAATGTGTTCACGAAATGTGTGTTGTGTTGTCATTCAGTGTATTAAAGCCATACTATACAGACATGGTTTTTGACTCTCTCATCTTTATGTTCATGACAGTAATTGTAAAGATTTGATTATTTAAAATTGTTCCTTACTTCCTTATCAAACAAACTGTTACCTAAGTGCCTTTTTTATGACGATATGAAACCAATATGGCTGGAGGATCACCCTAGGCGATGCCATACTGACAGAAATAGATAAAGATTTGAAAAACTTTCGAACACTCAAAGATTAAGTTCAGAAATAGACCCACAAAATCTCTCTTCGACATCATTTAGACAAGATGATAGTTTATGAGCGTCTTACAATATCTCTTTCATCATCATTATCTCTTTACTTAAAGTAAAATACTTCAAACACTATCGATAAAACATTTATTTTACCAGCCATTGTAGTCTTAAAAACTGTTTTACACAAACCTACGTCTAATATTATTAAAAGAAGTTCTTTAATCAACAATACATTTCAAGGTCACTTTGTGTTATATGAGTTATAACATTAAAAGCTTCTTGTGTAACTCTTTGAAAAACGACATATATACAGTTTGGGATCAGCGGCATCATAGGTTCTGGCAAGGTGTAGCACTGTGTGCTGTAAACTTCCTGAGGGTCGTCGGCTCATTGTTTTTCCTCAGGGTTGACCCATAAAACCTTTCTCATGTTTGGGTATAGTTGCAAGGCAGCATAGGTTTGAATTCAGTTTTCCTCCTGCTTGGTGGGTAGCTAGCGAAGGCTAATGAACCCTTCATGCTCCTGTTAATGAAAACAGCTCAGTGGACCCAATATTTGAACCGAACGTTAAAGATTAAGAAATAGACGTGAAACTGATCTTTGCGAAAACGTTTACAAATTAATTAATGAAATTAGTTAATATTTAATGTTTGAAGGATTACTTCATAGAACAACAAATTCCTACATGAAACATAATATCCATAGCAACAGGTGATACAACTCACCACAGTTAGAAATTAGTTAAAAAAAAAATGGTTGATGAATTTGCAAAAATGTGCAAGTTAAGCTGGGGTTTACCAAAAACCAGAAAACATGGCAAGGGGTCTACGAGACCAAAAAGTTTGGGAACCACTGGTCTAGATCAATAATGCCCAAAATACGGCCAGCGTGTCACACCCAGGCAGCGATATTATTCCATCGGTCCGCAGAAACGTCGCCACAAAATGTACAAAAGTGTATAAAATCTCCCCCCCCCCCCCCAACCAAAAAATAAAGAAATTAAAAAGTTAAAAAAATTTTTTTTTTCTACGTTAGGGTAAATTTATTGGTACCGGTAATATTTACAAATGTAGACCTTTTTATTTATTTATTTTTGAACAGTATCTAGAGCAACGTTTTTCCCGTGGTGTCAGGACTGCAGCCTCGCTGGTCTTTGTACTACAGTCTGTAAGTAGTTAGTTCTTGAAACCACAATTTTGTTTTCATTCAGAAAATTAAGACAAAACCAAAGGAAATAAAAATGATTAAAGTTGATAATAATACTTTTGTAAGCTACTTTACCAGATAAAGTAACATTTTAAATTAAAATATAAGAATACTATTATAATATTAAGGTTATACCCAACCGGGGGGGAGGGCGGAGTGGTTTACGAACCGGGAGGTCTTGGGCTTTAATCTCAGTGAAGACTTGGATTTTGAACTTTGGGATTTTTAAGGACGCTCCTGAGTCCGCCCAACTCTTAGGGGGGCCTAACATTAGTTAGGGAAAATAAAGGCGGTTGTGCGTTGTGCTGGCCACATGACATTCTCGTCAACTGTCGGGCATAGAAACATGACCTTTACATTATCTGCTCTAAGGATCACGAAGTCTGAATTCTGAATGGGGTGATTTAATTTAACATTACTGTTATGTTATTCAACCCAAGGTTAGATAATATGCATATTTTATTGTGTGACAAAGTTTATCCCAGTATTCCGCCACGGTCTCCACATCTCTTCAATACAATTTTGTTTATGTCCATTTTCTAATAATAGACTTAGGCCTTAGTACTACTACTTCAACTGTTCTATTTCCTAGATCCTATACATGGCCATAGTCTTATATGCACCAAGTCTAGCACTAAATGCAGGTACCTGTAGACCAAGTTTATTTTAGTTTTTTTAGGATCAGTCAAGAAGGAAATATAATAGAGCTATTCTATGCATAGCAATAAATATATATGTATATGTATGTAATTTTTCAGTAATCTCAATAATAAATTATTACTTGTGTTCTAATCCAAGTGACTGGTTTTACATTGTGGGGTTCTGTTGTGGCTATTGGTTCCATTGCTACACTGTATACCGCATTTGTAAGTTATTTTTTGAAAAAAAATTAATTAGTTTAAATTATAACAAAGATAATCTTTTTAGATGCACAATTCTCGCAAGACAAAATGTAATCGCAAGGGTTGTGTCACTGAGTGGTATAAACCACTTTGCCACCTATCAAGGGGAGGGGAGCCGAGAGTTCGAATCCCAACTCTAGCCGAGTTTGCTGAAAAACTTTCACTGGAGTCCTGTTTGCTACCCAATTAGCGACCGCCCCCCCCCCTCCCCCTGGCGACACTATGAGGTACCGTAGCTTGCCAGGGCACATGTTTACAAGATTGACGATAGTGCATTGACCATGCTATAAACTTGAAACATGCGCTATAAAAAAAAAAGTCATGGAACAATATTGAAGACCTTGAAAGTGATATTACGAAAAATAAGTACATGTATTTTACTGTTAAGCTTTGAAAGATGTTATAATAATAATAATAATAACCCCATTGTTATAAAAACCGAGGGGGTAATAAGTAATAACAACTGACCTCACAGATACCTTCGAGGCTCTTAACATTCCTAAGAAGATTCTCGTTGCCTGTCAGAGGGCGGTACTACTGCAGACCTGCCACAAGACCAGAAAATTCCTCTGTGGACACCGATAAAGGGACTACATTGAATTGTGTTTCTCTTTAACGAAACTTGACCCTGGCAATGCCAGAGAATGACTACTCGTTCGTTTCTAACATAATAATAATAATCTTTATTATCCGTAAGGAAATACAATACAATATATAATATATGTTATAGCAGTTACTTTATTCTAACTGCATTTCTACTTAAGTACTAAGAATTATGTTCATGACGGCCGTTGATCTTTGACCCACTAAACAAAATAAAAAAGTAATTGAATGACAAAATTTTCTTATGAGCAGGGAGGGATGAAGGCGGTGCTCTTCGCCGACAGTTTCCAGGTTCTGACCATGATGACCGCGTTACTGGCAGTGTTGATCAAAGGTGGAATGGTGATAGGTGGACTGGGTCCAGCCTGGGATTCATTGAAGAGGACGAACAGATACATCTGGGACGAGTGAGTGCACATTCTTGGCTTCGAGACTTTGAGTATTTAAAAAAAAAACTCTTTTGTAAGAAGTGTGTTGTATGCTTCTAGTATGTTTTAGCTGTGCACAAGATGTGTATTTTGTTATGTATGCTACATATATTGATGTGTCTTTTGTTATGTGTGCTACAGATATTGATGTGTATGATACTGATATTGATTTGTAGTTTGTTATGTATGCTACAGATATTGATGAGTATTTACTTATGTATGCTAGAGATATTGATTTGACCCCTAAACAAAATAAAAGAAAGTAATTGAATGACAGTTGAATTTTTTTCTCGGCTTCTCAAGTCGTCAACAAATGTTAGTAATGTTAAAAAGAAAAAACAATAAATTTTGATATGTTTTTATGTTTACTTAACTATTGCTTGCTTTTTAAAATGCCTCTATTCAAGTCAGAGCTTCATGGAACCTTGAACCAGCCAGGAACCTGCATGGACAGCTGATCTCAAAAATGACTAATGATTTTCTAGAAATTTAACAGCTGATGTATATCGCTGAGACAATAAATACTAGCTCGTTGGCCATACGGGAAAACTCTAATCTTAACGCTATTATTTTTCAAGTAAAAAATGAAATAGGCATAAATGTAAATTTGGCAAGAGATTTGAATATAGTTCTACGTCCCACATCGGTTTTGAAAAAACTATCGCGTTCTTGAAAGGTCTATCACTATTGGGAATTTCCGAATGTAAGGCTTTATCAATTCAATAGTTTAATAAATTAATGTTCAGGAAATTTTTACTCATCGTCTTCTAAGTCTAGATCTAAATACTTATCATTGGAATATTATAAAGTGTGCTAGGACTATACATTCGTTTAACCAGGATTCTTTCTCGGCGAGAACCATTGTTTTTTAATCTAACATTCATTAATTTTTAAGAGAAAACAATCGCTCAATTAGTTGCATAAAGGAGGTACTGTTTTTTTTTAAAAAAGTATTTAAAATGTTTTTCTTTTTATAAAGTAGGCCCATATATTGATCTTTGACACAGCACCACAGTGAATCCTTCAGTCCGGCATACTGTCTGGTCACTGTCCATAGGCGGCTATTTTACGTGGGTGGCTATTTTCGGCGTGAACCAGACCCAAGTACAGAGAGCTGTCACCACTCCATCACTGACCAAGGCAAAAATGTGAGTGTCGAAATGAAACAAAGATATTTGAACTTTAAATATTGTGCCATATGCATTGAGTCGCAATAGGGAGGTAATTCTGCCATAAAGTCTTTGTACCACATGTAATGTGAAGTTTGAAGCCAACCCACTCAAAGAACTAACATATTAGCTTGACATAGATCTAGTAATGTCAAGGAAGTGAACAAATGTCATTTTGATATGCTCTCCCAGGCCCCATGTAGAATTTGCAGCATCAGGTCATGTCATAACATTCAATTCAGTAACTTCTTACAAGTCATAGTGTCATGAAGCTCAGTTCAGTAACTTTTTATACCTTATAGTGTCATGACACTTAGTTCAGTAACTTCTTACACGTCATAGTGTCATGACACTTAGTTCAGTAACTTCTTACACGTCATAGTGTCATGACACTGATTCAGTAACTTCTTACACGTCATAGTGTCATGACACTTAGTTTAGTAACTTCTTACACGTCATAGTGTCATGACACTTAGTTTAGTAACTTCTTACACGTCATAGTGTCATGACACTGATTCAGTAACTTCTTACACGTCATAGTGTCATGACACTTAGTTTAGTAACTTTTTACACGTCATAGTGTCATGACACTTAGTTTAGTAACTTCTTACACGTCATAGTGTCATGACACTGATTCAGTAACTTCTTACACGTCATAGTGTCATGACACTTAGTTTAGTAACTTTTTACACGTCATAGTGTCATGACACTTAGTTTAGTAACTTCTTACACGTCATAGTATCATGACACTTAGTTTAGTAACTTCTTACACGTCATAGTGTCATGGCACTTAGTTTAGTAACTTCTTACACGTCATAGTGTCATGACACTGATTCAGTAACTTCTTACACGTCATAGTGTCATGACACTTAGTTTAGTAACTTTTTACACGTCATAGTGTCATGACACTTAGTTTAGTAACTTCTTACACTTCATAGTGTCATGACACTGATTCAGTAACTTCTTACACGTCATAGTGTCATGACACTGATTCAGTAACTTCTTACACGTCATAGTATCATGTAACTCAGTTCATTAGTTTCTAACAAGTGACACTCAAGTGACTAAATTCTCGAATGTCTCCTTAATAAATACAAAAGACTTTCTTTGAATGTCCACTATGTAAACAATTAGTCGTGGGACGGTCCCAATTGACTCCCAATAAGCTCCCTCACACCCCTTGAAAGCTCTCTTACCATAATTATTAACACCACTGCTTCTTACTAAACGTTTTGACTTTTTATGTCTCTAAGCGCCATGTGGATGAACTTCCCAGGGAAATGTTTTATCCTGTTCCTCTGCTGCTTCATTGGCATCTACATGTCAGCGTTCTATGAGAACTGTGACCCCATCAAAGCAAAGTTTATTAGTGACTCTAATCAGGTGTGTTTCTTTACCTTTTTTTTTGTCATCACAACGGATGTGCTTTGACACATTAATAAGTATTTTTTATTTTGAAAACTATTCAATACTTGTACTTCACTATGTTAGTAAAATTGTAGTCTAATAATATATATGTTATTTGTGTTATTTTGTTCACATTCTCGAATGGAATATCTCGTACTATGAGCTCCTTTCCATTTTTTGTTTTGCAAATAGTCCTTTTATTTTATTCTTCAGTGGAACGTTCCACATTGGAGCATTTTCTCTTAATACAGTATAACACTTTAGTAGATCTATAAACAGAATCTAAAACAAAAGCTTTCTTTTCTTAACAGATTTTGAGTAAGTTTACAGAAAATGATGAACAATTGAAATATTAAAAAAAAAAAAAAACAGAAATGAAAAGCAAGAGTCCCCAATCATGGGTCTCATTATGTTCAATAAGTACCCTCGTCCCTACAGAGAAGGGTTTCTCAAACTGTGGCTCGTGTCCCCTTGGGGGTCGATTGACGATTTGGCAGGGGTAGCCAAAGACCATCGAAAAAATGGATTGTTTTGTCTATTCTTCTGTTGCTGAGTGTGTGAGCGGGGGGGGGGGGGGAAGGACTGTAAAAAGGGGTCGCTGAGCTTAAAAGATTGAGAACCGCTGCTATAGAGACACTGGAATATAAAAGTCTATGTCAGATCATTAATATTTTCATTTATAGCCTGGGTAAGTATCGTAACCAAGTGCGCTAGCTGTCAAGTTCTACAATAGAATTGAAATGTTACTAAATGCAAGTTACATTCTCATGTGTTCCCTATGCCAGGTGTTACCAATGTTTGTGATGGATGTATTGAGTGACCAACAGGGTCTTCCAGGTCTTTTTATAGCTGGTCTCTTTAGCGGTGCTCTCAGGTAGGTCTACGTTGCGTACAACAGAAACATAATCAAACATAGCCTTCAATTTTATACATCATTATACACTCGTCTGTAATAGTACATCTTCATAATTGCCCTATTCTGTAAGATATTCTGTGGTGTAAGTAAAATATTTTTTTCTATCCGGAAAATTTAAATTATAATAGAAATATTAATTTGAAATGATATTAACAAAATAATTAAGAAATGTGTATAAATTTTGTAAAATACTAAAATGGCATGCTATTAAACCTTAATTAGAGAAATGTCTGAGACACTCTTACTAGTGAATATTAACATTTGACTAGAGTAACACTATTAGAAAAATACATTCTAGGACATGAATTCTAAAATAGCAGTAATTACCTACAAAAAACACAATCCAATAAATACTCAGTAAGACACAATGATAACACATTTCTTATTCCATATACTAGGACCAATTCCTACAAGTGCTCTTTTTTCCTTAGTGTCATTAAAGCATGGCATTGGTTGCCTAAACCAGCCATGAAATGACCTAAAAGAGTTTTAGTCTCAAATTAATATCACTAATTAGGTTAAAACATAGAAATGCGTAGGACGTAATTATTATTTTTTTGAACGAACGTCCGCAATTTATAAATTATGATTTCTCGTATGGTATTAAACACAAGGTGTGCATTATTTGTATGGCATGGTCGCAGTACATATTCTTTTTTTTTATTAGTAGGCGTAAGTGTAGATATAAATAAAATCTTCGTCTGTCCACTAGTACTCTTGCTTCTGGCCTGAACTCGCTCTCAGCTGCTGTGTTTAAAGATGTGATTGGATTGTACTGGAAGGATAAATTCAATGACAGAAGTGCCAGAATTCTTTCTATTCTCATAGGTATGCATTATTTAACTTTATAGTGTAGCTGGTTCCCATATGTTAATGTTACTGTAAGAACATATCTATTTTGTATAGACTTAAAATAGGACAACATATTTTCAAATGATGTTATGTTTAAGTTTTAATACAAAAAGAAGGGGGAAGAAACTGAGATTTACCTTAAATTATGCCCTCAGAAAAACCTATCGAATTCTGGTTCACTTTGGAATAAAAAGGCAACGCTTCATTAGAGGGTGTATTACAATAATGTATAATTATTTCGAAATCTCGTATTCGATACTATTAATTTTCGCCAACAAACAATCACCATTCTTCTGTCGCAAACTATCCTTTCTACGAATGTGTACCTAATCCATTTTACTAGACATGCTCGCTTTCGAAACGCCAAGTACGTTCCAACAGACTAAGACTCTAATCCGCGAGTGGCTACATTAGGAAATATTCAAATCCTGGGAGAAAAGACCAGTGGTGGCAGCTTGAAAGGTTGGAATAGATGATAGTAGCGTAGCGTAGAATACGACACTGCCATGTAAGCTCATAATTCGCCCAAAAAATGATGCCGGTTGGCCTACACTGCAGGCCACTTTTAAATATCTTGCATAAGTGTTTGTCTAACTCTAAGTGTAACTCTTGTCTATAGTTATAATTTTTGGAGCCATCTTACTTGGTCTCGCATATGTGGCGTCACTTCTTGGAAATGTTCTTCAGGTAAGCCAGGTTTTGTTAAAAGTTTAGAATGTAAATTTGAGTTAATAAATCGTTTATACTAATGTTTATTTTTTTTAAAGAAGAGCCATACATTTTAATTTTAAACTGAGTAGTAAACAAACCGTAATATCTGACACGTGAACTTCTACAGGCAGCCTTGTCTCTGTTTGGTATCATTGGTGGCCCTTTGCTCGGTGTGTTCACCTTAGGAATGTTCTTCCCATGGGCTAATTATATTGTAAGTCAAATATTATATACACAACATTAAACAAGAGAAAACTAAAAAAAGACTTGAAAAAGAAAGCAAAGCTTCTATTAAGTGTAACTGTATCAACTAGTTTGTAGCAGTCATGTAAATTTGTAATAGATCTATATAAACAATAAAAAATCTGCGATTACAAATATCTTTACCAATAGATTTTATTTAGCACAATTTCATGCTTTTAGCTTTCTCACCACGCAGTGATCATATCAGTACCAGTTGGGAATGGTGAAGGAGGAGAAGGGGGTATCTGTATAAATGTTACCATGATGGCTTTTTAAATGCATTTAAAAAAAGGTGCACGACTTGAATTTGAGCTCAGAGCTCAAGCATCCTAAAGGGGACTAATTCAGCGTATACACCACATCTGTCAAGTACGATTTCTTTCCCTTGTTTGATACCAAACAAAATAATTAATTACCATTATTGATTAATTAATATATTTTTTTTTCTTGTTTTGTCTGGTACAAGAAATAATTGTGCAAAATGTCTACTTGATCCGAGATTGAGTGTGGGAGAAATAACATGTAGGCCAACAAGCTTTTACCAGACAGAGTAAGTTGAAATAAACTTTGTCATCATGTCTCGTATCATTCGGTTAATGAATGAATTAATAAGCAAAAACTTTTACAGTTTTATCAAATGTAATATATTAACTTTTCATGTACAAACATAAAGTTGGAATAATCCGTTTTTTTTCCGTCTTCAGGGCGCCTTTTGTGGACTCTTTGGCAGCTTAATTTTACTGTTCTGGATTGGAGTAGGAGCCGCAGTGTACTCACCGCCGACTTTAAAGGCATTTCATTATATACACAACTGTAATCTATCTGTTCTGTCCAACGATACTATAGCCTCGATGTTCGCTAACGTAACCAAAGTGATTGATACGAGGTAATTTATATCAAATGTTGACTATATAGCAAGTAGACTAGTTGGTATCCATTTATCTAGTTCATGTAGACTTATAACTGACAGGAAGCTTTTTTTTTTGTGGTCAAATTTTATGTTTACCTACTGGGTGTAGATTTTTTGATTTTGATTCCTAATTAGGCAAATTACAGGGTGCCACTATTTCTGTGAAATAATAAGTCTCACCGACCCCCATTGCTTGGGGTGAATTATGATCAAAGGTAGGTATGGCCACGATATGAGCCTAACCAGAATTTTTATTTTGGAGAGCCCATTTAAAAAGTTATGTACCAGTGCATTCATATGTTTGTTTTGTGAACCAATTAAAGACGCCATACTACCTTAATATCGCTAATGCCACTTGTATTTGAGCTTTAGATATTACACTACACTAAAACAAAAGTTGTGGCTGGCTGATTTGAAGTGATTTGAGAATTGAAATCTTGAGCTGAGCAAGGACAGTGTTGAATTCTGAAAAGCTATTTTGAAAATCACATTGGAAGGGGGGGGGGGATAACCATTCCCCGGGGATGGAAAACAAAGTGTGTGTGTGAGTGTGTGTGGCGGAAATTGTCATCCTATGTGATAACTTTTGGTCATAAAGTCGTAGCATCAGAATCTGGAAAATCTGTGCTATTCTTTTTAGAATAAAGGTGACACATTTCAGTGAGTGTTAGATTGTAAAATGTTTTACATATTTCAAATGTTTCTTTAGAATTGAGGATAATCTACTTCGTAGACTAAAAGTCCCGGGACGATCAAGACGACAGTCTATCGCGCATTTCGCACTACCATGTAGCCATCCTTATGAGCTTCGGTGTGTGTGTGTGTTAATGTATAATATCTTAAACGTTAAAACGATGAAATTAAAAATTGAATTAGAGCTTGTAGTTAGCTTTAATTTTCCCCAGTCTGTTGCTTGAATTCTCGCAAATTTATTAGCTTTCATTAGGCCAAGCGACCAGTAGGAAAACAGATCGATGTATGAATTTTTTTTCCTGGGGTTTACAAAATATATTTCATGCAAGTTCCATTCGTTTGGATTCTTTGCAAACTTTTGAATATCTTCTTCGTCTGTTTGATCCAGCTTATTTTTTCTGCGACTGCTCTACTGATGCACATCTTTAATTATTAATTGCTTCAGCATTTCCAATTAATTCATTTCTTTTGTCTCAACGCAGTGCCCCAGCCTATGATTTGTACCGACTGTCGTATATGTACTACAGTATGACTGCAGTTTTAGCTACTGTAACCATTGGTTTAGTAGTTAGTTTCATCACAGGTCAGAGGACAGTCTTACAAAATTTATCCTCACATTAAGATATATATGCTTAGGAGTTAGGAGTTCTAAATTGTTATTATTGTAATTCTTTCTATTAGCTTGCTAATTCTTCATGGTTTCAAAAAGTTGGCCTTACACTGGGTAGAACCTGAACAATGGGCGAATATTTTGAAAACTGCGATTTTCCTAGACATTCGAAAGTTTGTGTAGGCTATATATTTGGGAAAACAATTACAAGCTAATTGACTACATAATGAAAACTCTGGTTTGACTGTTAAAAATGTTAAAATTATTATCATAAAACCAAATTAATAGTAACTATTTTTCTAACGATAGAATATAGATCAAGTGTCGAAATTCTAGGAAAATCGTTAGGGCCTATAAATTTGACATTGCAGTTAATGTACATCTTTGGGAAAAAATTAACTAGCTAATTGACCACACTGGGAAAACTCTGGTTTGACCGTTATAATTTTTCAAAGTATATTTAAAAACTAATTAAAATTTGGTTTGAGGTCTAGACAATCTATATTCTGAACACACTTACGTCAGAGGTTATTCCATCATGTATTCATGAAAGAGTTAAATAAATAAATACATTTAGCGCATCATTATAATTGTATGAACTCTGAGTAGATGTATACATGCGCTTAAGCAAAGTAATTGCTCTCACAAAGAGTCACCAGCTTCATAATGGCAGTATGGTCTTTAAAACAAGTAATTTATTTGACTTGTTTAGTTATTAGCCTATTATAAAGCGTGCCCATTATAAAAATAATTAGTAGACCTATACTTCACAAAACCTTGAATATCTTACTTACAGGCTACACCAAACCTCAAGACGTCAACCCCAGATTGATCTGCCCATTTTTTGACGTCATCTTTCCCTTTTGCTTCCTTCCAGAATGTATTCGTAAACCTTTACGGTTTGGTATCGTGCACACAGGGGTAAGTGTGACATTCAAACGTCTAGAGAACATGTAAACTTTCTGTTTATTTTTGTAGTTAGATATTCTTACATGTTGATTTACACAATATATTTCGGAACACATTTATCTTCTCTTTGTAAACATATTGATTTTGTAAAGATATGTCTTACACTCTTTGAGCAATAAAATACAGTCACATAGAAAAGCGATATGTGAAAAGAGGAAGATCGGGAGATGTTTAATTAAAAAAAAAACAATTTGAAAGAAGTTAAGCTAAAAGATCCCAGTTTCCAATTTAATATCCGAATAATATCAGTAAATATATACAACTATCCAATAAGTAGTTAGTGTTTGACGTCTTTACTTTATCATATCAGTAAATATCTACAACTACCTTATAAGTACTTACTGTCTTTACTTTATACCGCTTGTTATCGATTTGTTTTTAATTAAATATGTTTGTAGACGCGACACCATTAGTGATTATTCTTACTCAAAATTACTGATCTTACCTTGAGCCACCAACGGAAGAGTCTAAAAACTTCATTCAGCAGATCTAAAAAAAAACTCTCAATTAAAAACAAAAGCTTAACGCCAAAACGTTTTTTATCAGTCATAGATGAAAATCTTCAATAGTGTAAACTCAGAAACACTTTCTAAAGGTGTTTTTGTCTTTTTTACTAGAAGTATATCATGTATATATTACACTTTCTAAAGGTGTCTTGTGTAACGGATGCATGTGTATATCAAATGTAGCTGAAGTATTTCTAGAAGATGCTTAATTAGACTATGTGCGTGAGTACCTTGTTTGATGTATTTCAATCGCGAGTTCTTGAAAATCATGCACACCCGTTACAAATTTAGATAAGGTACTAACGGGAACACAGACTCAATGACCACGTTGACTCAAGGTGAACTTCAAACAAACATTTATTACAGAATGGGCCACAGTCTAGTCTGTCACTAATAACGATGTTATCCCCCTCAAGAGTCTAGCAGTAACTGATCAATAAAAGTCTAATCTCTAACCCAAAGTCTATGTCGTTACTATAAAATGTATGTTCACTGTCAGTCTAATAAAGTGCGCAACCCAATTAACTAAACTAGCTATCTAACACTTGTCATTGTTTCTAGAAATATATCATGTATGTATTGCCGTATATAATTGTCTTTGTTTCTAGAAGTATATCATGTATGTATTATCGTATCTAATTGTCTTTGTTTCTAGAAGTATGTCATGTATGTATTGCCGTATTTAATTGTCCTTGTTTCTAGAAGTATATCATGTATGTATTACCGTATCTAATTGTCTTTGTTTCTAGAAGTATATCATGTATGTAGTACCGTATCTAAATGTCTTTGTTTCTAGAAGTATATCATGTATGTAGTACCGTATCTAAATGTCTTTGTTTCTAGAAGTATATCATGTATGTATCACCTTATCTAAATGTCCTTGTTTCTAAAAGTATATCATGTATGTATCACCGTATCTAATTGTCTTTGTTTGTAGAAGTATATCATGTATGTAGTACCGTATCTAAATGTCCTTGTTTCTAGAAGTATATCATGTATGTAGTACCGTATCTAAATGTCCTTGTTTCTAGAAGTATATCATGTATGTATCACCATATCTAAATGTCTTTGTTTCTAGAAGTATATCATGTATGTATCACCGTATCTAATTGTCTTTGTTTCTAGAAGTATATCATGTATGTATCACCGTATCTAATTGTCTTTGTTTCTAGAAGTATATCATGTATGTATCACCGTATCTAATTGTCTTTGTTTCTAGAAGTATATCATGTATGTCTTACACTTTCTAACATTGCTCTCCTAAAGCTTTCCTTCAGTTACTTTCAGAAGTGATTATATTGACACAGTAATGAACACCTCTTGTGCTTTTTGTTTGTTTGCTTCCAAAGGTATATGGCGAGCCAGAGATTGTTGACAAAGAAAGTAAGAGTCCAGACAAAGTTCAGTCTGTAGAGAATCACATCAATGTAGCTCTTGAGGTGGACACAAAACAAGGAAAGATTAAAAGCAACAAGATTGATGTAGACGTGAATAGTGCAGACAAAGTTGACACAAAACTTTGACCTTAATAAGCTGGCATCAAACTGTGTACACTTCTAGTTAATCTTTGTAATTTAAGTTTGAAATTATTTATTTATGTATTTGCAACATTTGATCTACTATAGTTACTGCCTAGCCTAGCTTAATTTTCTTTAGCACAATGTATGCGTGTAAAATACATTTAGTCAACATATGAATTATTTACTTTATCAATAAAACATAAAATATTGGCTATAGCATTGGTTGGTTTACAAATTCTCTTGAATAGAAACCTTATTATTCATTGGAAGGTATCCTGTTCCATTTTCTTTTCTGACAAGAGTATAGGAAGATGAATTTGAAAGAAGAGCTCGACTACAGACACAGAGTTGTGAGTGGAACATTTGCAAAGGGACCAACAAAAAATCGTCTGCTAATGTGTGGACAGGCAGTAGGTGAATCTTATGGTGAAACATAGGGTCTAGTGTTAGCAGAGTAGGAATAATTTCCAGTCTTTCAGAAATTGAATTTTAAAATAAAAATAATTTTATAAGAAAACAACACAAAATTGAGCATAAAACAAATAATAATAAAATAATGTATTTTATTGTTAGAGATGGGATTTCATGGCACATTTTTTTTTCAAGTTGAATCCATCTTAATGAGTTCAAGTTATATAACAATTCACATCAATCATGGGCATGGGCTATATCTGGCCAATGATACTGTGCTATCTGGCATTCTCGAGGCTTTGGCCAACAGTGCATAATGAAGTAAGGGCTCTGTTCCACTGGACATGAGGATTTTCTCTAGTGATGTGGCCTGTGACTGGCTTGTTAGAAATTCAAATGACTCCTACTACTGACTTATGCATACATTTTCTAAAGCATGACAAATAAGACCACAGAGCTATGCCAGGAATTATGTGAGATAATAATAAACCCTCTCCTTGTCAAAATCAAACAAACATAGGGAGTATGTTGGTATCAATAAGTGGTATAATGAGTTAACAGATTGTAAAATGGATTTATTTATTTTCTATGCAGAAATAGTAAAAATAAGGTTCCACTTTTAGACCTTGCGATCTATAGGATAGATGTTGTTAAGGTTATCTGTTTCTATGGCCAACGGTTAATGTGCCGTTGTCATGTGGCCAGCACAATGATCAACTGCCTTTACTTTCCCCAACTTAAGTCAGGTACCCATTAGAGTTGGGTGGACTCAAGGGTGCCCTAAAAATTCTTTTATAATTTCTTTTACTGGGTTCTATTGACAAACTTTTATTATTTCCTCTTCCTTTTGACCTCCCAAATTCAAAATCCCATTCTTCACCGAGATTTGAACTCAGGACCCCAGGTTCAAAAGCCAAGCACTTAACCACTCAGCCACCACGCCCACTAGCAGAAATAGAAGGCAGTGAATACAATCTAAACAAGTTTTTGTTTTATTTAATGGTAGAATGTTTGAAGGGCAGTATGATTATCTAGTCTTAGAGTGAACTGTGAGATATAGGAAATGACAATTATTAAAGTGACTATTCAATGCAATTCCCAGTATTATACCATCAGTTATATTAGTTGTGTAAATGAAGATAATTTTTTTTTAGCCCTGCCTCACTTAACCTGAAATTTTAGATTGTGCTTTATATAGTCTTAAATTCCCAGATCTAAAACTTATTTACTGATAAAATCACTTTTTTTCATATTAACATTTATCAACAGAATCTCACAAAACATCTACAATGTGTAACATGTGTACAATTATATTCCATGGATTAAAAAAATTTTTTGCTTTTTTTAAAAAAGCCATTAAGGATTCAAGGATTGCAACTATTTAGTTTAATAAAAAGGTTTATAGTAAATTGCTCTAGAATGCTCAGTCTGTACTGAGCAACAGTAATATTCTTTGAGAAGACATTATATTGTTATTTATATCATTAAAATATCACAATGCTACTATCTACCATTACTGTTATTACTAAATTAATCTGAAATAACAAGCCCTAGACAAGATAAAGAAATGGATAAATTAAAAATAATAAAGTGCATTATAAAAAACAAAATTTAATGTTCCAGAGTTTAAAAATAAACCATTCTCATTATCATCACATTTCACATTTAGTACTAAATTCAAAACTGCTGTAACTCTGCTCTGCGCTTAATGAGTGCACGGGCCCACTATTCACAAGGATATGACTGTAGAGAAAGAGTCTACTTCACCTGAAAGAACTAGTCTGAAACTAAAGAATAAAAACAGCGTCATGTCTGAGACCTGGCTAATGAAACTGGGGCAACACTGGGAAGTGTGTTGTTGGTATGGAAGGACATGCAAATCTAGGCACTAGGCTCTGTGTATGAAAGCTTGAAGTCACTAACACACATGATCTTATACTGTTAACCCTCCTTCAGTTGCCTCCGCTAAAGTTATTCAAATATCGCTGGAGAATGACATAATGTCTTACATAAAAGCACAACTTCTGATAGCCACTCATCATAAGAAAATTTCTTTTAAAAGAAGAGGGGGAAATAAAAGAGGTGAAGAAAGAAATTTAAATACCAAGATTAAACCCCAGTGAACTACACCCTGTACAGGTATGTACCACACAAGTTTTAATACCCAATATAAATAGATTGTAAGATCATAACAAGTAATCCAACCAATAGAATAATTATACATTAAAAAAAAGAGTCTTGTTTTATAACCTATTGCTACAGTTATAGTAACTTGCAATTGTAAAAAAAAAATATTTAGCTCTGAAAATGACATTTAGTATAAAATCCTACAAAACAATGCAAAAATTATTTAAAAATTATAGATAGTCAATGGAAATATTAAAAACTGCTCTATAAAACACAACCTGGTATGAAAGGTGAATAGAGATATTTAGATACATTTTTAAAAAATTACAGTTCCAAGTGAAATTTGTTCATTCAACATTAAGAAACATTTAGGCCTGGGTTGTTTTAGATTTCCTTATTTCATCCTCAACATAGCTCATGTAAAGGAGGTATTGTAAATCAGCACACTAAATATTATTGAATTCGTTTTACATCCATAGACTGTCACATAGCATTGCTGTCCCACCCAATTCAACCAATCACCAAACAGAACTTTTTTGTTCATGCATGCTTAAACAATCATCAAAAATATACAGAAGAGTAAATAAAGCAACAAAATAAAATATTCATTTATCCTAAACTGATCATGATAAAACAAATTACAAGCATAAATAATTTGTAACATTAAAATCAAGAATAAACATGCAACCGTAGTGCTTACTTTTAACTTCAAAGATAGAAGAAAAACTCGCGCCCACTATTTTGAAAACTAATGCCATAGCCAAGGCAATGGCCACCATGTCACGGCTGCAGAAAAGAGTCTGGGACAACATATTGTTGACTAGCAATACTAAAGCCCTAGTCTACCGGACCTGTGTGTTGAGCACCTTACAGTACGGAAGTGAAACATGGTCAACCTACTCATGGCAGGAAAAAAAGATGAATGTTTTCCACCTTCGATGCCTAAGGCGGATCTTTAAAATAAGGTGGCAAGATAAGATAACCAATGAGGAAGTGCTACAAAGAGCAGGGTGCCAGGACATCCGCTCTGTTATCAGCAGCAGACACCTTGGCTGGCTTGGCCACGTTCGTAGAATGCCAGTAGGTCGACTTCCACAGGACATCCTGTATGGCAATCTAATAGAAGGCAGGAGAGCCGCTGGTCGCCCACTTTTACGTTATACGGATGTATGCAAACGCGACATGAAGCTCTTCAAAATCGACACGGGTAACTGGGAAGAGGTGGCACTGGACAGATCCACATGGAGAGAGAGCATAAAGGAAGGGTCAAAGATTGCAGATGTCATACACAACAGAAGCAGAAAGAAGGGTGAAAATGCAACGGCGCCTGGTGATTATATATGCCCAACCTGCGATCGCAGCTGTGTATTAAGGATTGGCCTCTTTAGTCACACAAGAAGTTGCAAAGGGAAAAGATCGTCTCTCGAGACGTAAAATGCCATGCTGATCAATGGAAAAGTATTCACACAATTTACCCAATAAGCAACAATATTTGTATTGAATTGTGAGTAGTAAATGCAAGTATATTGGAATGTACACAATTAACAATCAAACCATTCAAATGATTGACATAACCAAAATTACATGAATAGTTGAAATAATTTCCTAAGTATTTCTAATTGTAACGGAAATTCTTTCATTGAAAAAAAATAAAAATAAAAAAAGGCAGCACATAACGAATTAATGAGTTTAATAAATAAATAAGCAAGATACATGGGTACAAATCAAGTAAAAAAAATATTTTAAAAGTTTTTTTTTTGTTTTAAATAATTCAAACTACTATTTCCATTGATAAACAATACATTATGTTGAAAATACTTCAAAATGCAATATTATTATTACAAGTTACATAATAAAAAAATGCTATAACAGCAATTGATGCAATGTGGAAGAAATAACAATCTTAGCCAACAGTTGCTAACATATTATGCATAGATAATAGATTCTGTTGGAGTGTCATCTTGTAACAATTCCATTCTATTTAAAAAGAACAAATATATGACCTTGATAATGACATATGAAAAAAAGAAAATTACAGATGTTTAATCTCTCTTTATTTTAGCATTGTATCTCTTGTTATGGTGATAATTAAAATTTTAAAGCATTCAGAAAATAATTAACATATAAAACTATAGCCAAATAAATAAAAAATTCTAAGAAAAAAATTTTTTTTTACTTAAAAAATGTATAATTATTTTATTTGATAAAAAAAGAAAAAGAAAACAGCTGTCAATGGATCAGGACCAGCTATAGGCAAACTAGGCAGCGGCCTAGGGCCTCTGATTGGTGGGGCCTTGCACAGGAATCAAATACATGTTTTTTAGAGAAGAAATAGTGACACTTTTGCCTAGTGTTAAAGAACTAAACTAGGTTTTAGATAAATTGCGCAATGTTATCTTTTCGCTGTTTATTTTTTAAATTTTTCTATTTCATTTGGGGCCACTAAATTCACTTCACATAGGGCCTCAATTAGCTAAGGTAGGCCCTAAATAGATACTTTACACTTCAATAACACATTGTAATATAATATTTCAACGCAAATTTCTCTTCATTGTAAAATTTAAGATAAGAAACTATTATAATATTTCTTGCTTCAAACTATATAAAAAAAACAACAACAACAAAAGACACACAACAAACTCAAGACTTAATTAAATACAATTCAATTAAAACTGCCATAATATCTAGGTTTTAGTTGAAATCACAGTAAAAAACTTATGGAAAAAAAAAATCTTGATAAAGTCAAATGAAAAGACTTGGTCTCTTATGTCAAAGCACTTGTTAACTTTTGCTAAGAAATATTTTATCTACATCTCTTGTTATCATCTAGCTGAGGTATGGGACTTGGCAGAAACTTTTAAAAGTTCTTGACTTTCATCATCTCCAGCACTGACAAAGTCAGGATCCCATTCCAGGTCACTGGAGTGCATAGGGCTTACAGTGGAAGGTTTAGACCAGCTGTCATCAGAGGTACGTGTGTTGACTTTACGTTGAGGAGACATGCCTAGAACAGAAAAACAGTCAGCTTTTAAATAAGTTAAATAGGAAAACACACACAAAAAAAAACTTCATTATAACATAACAAAGAAATGAAAAAAAAAATCTGGAATTAAATTAGGATGAAACAACTATGTTCTGCATGATGCAACTGATGGCAAGGTAGTAAAATGTATTATATCCCAATGCAAAGGTCTCGAATTTCAATTAGGGATTTTAAAGTTGTTATTTCAGTAGAAGTAAAGCTTCTCTTATATATACCGTATTTTTCGGCGTATAAGACGCTCCGGCATATAAGACGCACCCAATTTTAAAGGAGGAAAATCTAGAAAAAAAAGATTCTGAACCAAATACTGTACTAAAATATTTTATATCAACTGTATAAAGTAAACAGCAGTTTAAGTACAATTTTATGTCAACCATGTAACATATTAAGAACAATCTTTACTCTCATTAACAGTCAGTAAAGTCAGTAAACAGTGAAAGTAACAAAAATCAGTCTGTAATGTTTTTATTCGAACCCCAAGAATTCCTCGTCTTCGCTGCTATCAGAAATGAGGAAGCATCCAATCAGCGGGGCGGGGCAGAGTACGGACATCAGTAAGCATTGGCTGGAGGAGGCGGAACCAGGAGGCAGACATTTCAGGGCAGCATGGATTGATCGGGTGCCCGGGAGATATGCAGAGAAGCGGCGAAATTGTGCCCACACTGCCCAGCAAGGAGTGAGACTGCTCCGGGAGACATGAGGAGACGCAGCCTGCGCTGATGGATGGAGGTACCGGCAGTAAGCTCAGCATGATGCCCGTGCAGCACATGGTTAGACTGTCGGGAGGGGGGCATGGCGCGCTATAGGAGGGAGAGGGAAGCCCGAACACACACAGCCTGGCCGTGCAGGGAGGGTCACAGAAGTCACCGCAGTACGTGCCCCAAATCCAGCCCGCAGCACACACTGCATAAGGAAAGGACTGCGAGTAAGCGCCACACAAAGTTGGGGGCAGTTTTAATGCATGTAAAATGTGTATTTGCTGTATAAGACGCACCAACTTTCCCCCCCCCAGTTTTGGAGAAGAAAAAGTGCGTCTTATACGGCGAAAAATACGGTACATAGATATCCTATGAATGCAATGACTAAGAGGGAAATGAAGTTTCTCATATATATACATAGATATTCTATGAATGCAATGAGTAAGAGAGACATGAATCATGCTTAGTTCATAAAATGCCTAGGGCTATAGAGAAGATCCTGATCAAACTGAAACTATTAGTACTAGGCCAAGCAAGTGTTTTTACCTGCTTCATGGTCCCATTCCATATCCAATGAGCTCCCCTCAGTCAGACTTTTCTCTTTGGTTTGAGCAAGACTGCTACTGGAACTGTGAGCATCACCAGAGCCTGGTCAACACCATGAAAATAACAAAGCTTTTACCAGACTATGTGGTCAAGTTTAAAATAAGTGTTTATATTACAGAGGGTTCGACCAACTCCAACAGTAATAACAATAAATGTTTTTTTTCATTTGAATATGTATCAAGAATGATTACATTATAAAATCTATGTTTTCAAAACTAAAAAGTTATAAAAAATTACCATTTTTTACTAATGATCTCGTTGCTAAAGATCTGGCCTTTACATTTGCCAGAAACACCTCAAAATCATCCTCACCACCAGCTCTATACGTAACAAAAAAAAATAAAAAATACAAAACCTTTTTTGAATGTAGAAAAAGCCAACAGCAGAAATTAAATATTAAACTAACTACAACAATGAATAAAACTAAGGTTTTTTATAGAGCTAAAATCTAGTTCATTCAAGTACTGCATTTTCCCAAACATCACTGTTCTGCCATGTCTTGCTGTAACACCTAGTTTCTTACACAGCAGAGCAATCATTTCAAGTACCCTGTTCTGTTCCCTACTCACACAGGCCTTGTTGAAAACTAAGTTTATTTCAGAGTTAAGAAATAGTTTCATTCAAGCACTTACATTTCCCAGTCATCATTGTTCACCCAGGCCTTGCTGCTGTTTTTAGCAGCATTCTCTTTGTCTTTGTTCAGCTGAGCAATGCGTGCTGCTTCTCGCTTGGCTTCATAATAGGCTTCTTCTTCTCTTTCTATTTCTTTTTCATCTTGGGCTAACTGAAGGATTTGTTGCCAATCAGAAACAAAACATTTATCAAGTGAAAACAACAAACTACACATACTGACTAAAACCTTAGGCTACTGTCTATTTAATAATTAGATATCAATACAAACAAATTATTTCAAAGCATAACAATGCACAAACATGCACACACAAAAAATAAGTAAAACATCTCAACTATTATTTAAATTATGAGGAAAACAGAAGAACAATATCTGACGATATTATCGGAGGCTGTCAATAAACAGAGCTTTCTGAAGAAATATCAAAGACTCAAAAAAAACAAAGATTTACTGCTGCAGGGGTAAACGACTGTATAGAAAATACGAAAAACATGCATATATGTAACCCTGTCTATTTTACTTGGTCCGGCAGGGTTACATATATGCATGTTTTTCGTATTTTCTGAAGAAATAGAAGAAAAATTCTGACTTTTTATTTATGAAAACAGAAAAAAAAATAATTTAAGTCATTGGATGGACCTAGAACAGTTATTTTAAGCTAGTATTATTCTGTCTAGATTATTTCTATTCAAGTTTTTAAATAATTTAAATTCTAATTTTCTTTTTAGTGGCACATGTAGGAAAAAGCTACTACCATAAAAATCTAAAAAAAAAACAACAAAAACTAAAAGAGATTCTGCCTTCATAATGCTTAAAATAGATGCAAAGGCTACATACAGTCATGAAAAGTTATACTCTTTAAAAAAAAAAACAACTACATAAGTATGCATATTGTTTCAACATACAAAGTAACTGTTAAAATAAGATGAAAAGGGCCATCTGCAAAATGTGAATAGTTCCAGCAAAAGTAACCAGTTTTTTTTTATTGATTGTATACAGCTCAGTGCACTATGGCCCACTATCTATTGTGGACCAGTGAGGGAGGGGAGGGGGGTACCTGGTAGAAGTTTTCTGACTGAAGCTCCCTTGGTAGCCAGGGGATTTAAGCCTCTCAACCACACATCCCACTCTAATGTCTTATTCTATACTATACTTATTTTATAAGTAACTTACAATGACATGACACAATAATAAGAAAGAAATCACAGAGCAAGCAAACACTGTACATGTTTCATGTCTTCTGACACATAAAGTCATTGATTCAGAAATGGCCAGCATGCAAATTAATGGTAGCTCTTACTAACAACAAAAAGTTTGATAAAGCCACATGACTTTCAAATGAATGTATTCATTAACAATGTGAGCCTAGGGTTTATAATTGTATAACCATTCACACTAATGAAATTGGTCTTGAAATATATTACAAATTACTCTCATCTAAATAGATTAAACTACGACATGCATAGAGAATGAAAGTTCATTTATTTCTTATTGTATTGTTATTAATGCCAAAATGCATGGAAATTGTTCAAAAGCGTAGTCCAAATTTACTTTCAATACATTTAAAAAGTAAAACAATGTATATTTCTTTTTTCTCAAAAGGTTATATATCTTTCTTTAATTTATTGTTCTTCTTTATTTTGAGT
The DNA here is from genome assembly GCA_030265305.1 of Biomphalaria pfeifferi. Lineage (NCBI taxonomy): Eukaryota > Metazoa > Mollusca > Gastropoda > Planorbidae > Biomphalaria > Biomphalaria pfeifferi. The sequence goes on along the minus strand of JASAOG010000061.1, from coordinate 2,538,434 downwards.
TTAATTTTCTGTTTGGTAGAAACTAAAAGAGAGGGAACATATTTGCATGTTGGATAGACTACATAGTTGGTATTGAAATACACAATTGTTAAAATTAGAATACAAAAGAAATAAAAATCTTAAAACATTTGGGTCAAACAGTAACAGAAAATAGTAATTGTAGTCCAGTCTGGCATAGCTAGGTGGTTTTAGACCAATCAGTGACTTTCAGGTGAGTTTGAGTGTTTAGCCTATTTGATGACTCACCATAGAGACATAGTCAGGATGTCAATGCAGATCAGTTCAATTTTTATAAAATACTTCTAGATGGCAAGCAAAAGCATCTCTGACAACCAGGTTCAGCAGCTGGCCTATTAGTGTGGCTAAGGTATTAAGCCCAGTGAAAAAGTTTCTATTGACAAGTAAAGAGGGATACCTGCTGCATCGCTCTGGGAGGCTTATTAGCCTTTTTGTTTTCTTTATTTAGAAGAGAAACACTCTGATTTCACATCGCTTCTTAAAAAGAATGATAATATTTTAAAACACTTTAATAATACTGGAATACCCTGCCCAGTGTGCAGATGAACCTTTAGGTTTACAGAGATCTAAAGTCCACATGAGGAGGCACAAAACTGCAGTGCAAAGCCCCATGACATGTGGTCAACATCCTATTGTTTGATAAACTATATACATATACTTAAATATCAATTGTACATTTCCATACAGCGATGATTTCAAGTAGAATAAATAATGTTCCCCTTGGCTTTCCATAGCTTTTTATTTATAAACTCCGATATAACTCCTACGGCTATCTGTAGTTCACAGCCGTCTCAGACTTCTGTGCTACTGTGAACTGCATTTAGCTTAAAGAGTAGTATTGGTCTAAGTGAGCCAATTATCACTTTAAAAATACTCTGCGCAGGCTGAAGGCAATGCAGTAAGTAGCCCACAAATTATTATTTATAAACCATAAATATATAGGCTGCAAAAATTCTGGCTTTAACTATCAACTAAGAATGGTTTGTAAAGATCCTTAACATAATTTTTACCTTCTCTTCTAACTCTGCATCTACTCGACGCTGTTCATGAGCTAAAACAGAAAACTGCTTATTTCGCAACAGATGTCTCTCATGGTCAGTCAACAATCTACAGTGTTAACATAAGCAGTTCATGAGAATAAATAAGACCAGGCAATGAAATAAAACATTTACACAAACATCTAATAGAATCCAAATACAAACAACAAACTACTTAGTAAAAAAAAATACTGCAATGCATTGTAAATGATAAAGAATGACATAATAAAACAAAAACAAATGAGCATGGGTATGGATAGAGTGATTAATTACAAAGCTTTTTTTTTTTTTAAAGTTCCTTCATATTTTTTTTTTCCTAGTTGGGATGTGAAATGATAAAAGAAATGCATCCAATATTAATGGACATGTTAATGTTTCAGTAAAGTTTATGAACTTTGAAAGTGGGTGTCAACAGTTATACTGCAGAGACAATTAACATTTAATAAAAATAACAATAATAATAATACAAATAACATAACAGTATAGATACACAAATGTAAAAAAAAACAAAAAAAAACAACTTAGATATCTATTTATTTCTCTTAAACTTTAAAGAAAAAATTATATATATATATAATTAATGATCAAAATGATAAGTCAATGCACAATGGCTGGCTAATACTACAACCTTCTTCTTATTTTTTTTAACAAAAGAGACATTACACAGAATGCTCAAACTTATTAATTAAATATAACCTACAAAGGCTGTAACACAGCTATAAACTTTACAACCTACAAAGGCTGCAACACAACTATAAACTTTACAACCTACAAAGGCTGTAACACAGCTATAAACTTTACAACCTACAAAGGCTGCAACACAACTAAAAACTTTACAACCTACAAAGGCTGTAACACAGCTATAAACTTTACAACCTACAAAGGCTGCAACACAACTAAAAACTTTACAACCTACAGAGGCTGCAACACAGCTATAAACTTTACAACCTACAAAGGCTGTAACACAGCTATAAACTTTACAACCTACAAAGGCTGTAACACAGCTATAAACTTTACAACCTACAAAGGCTGTAACACAGCTATAAACTTTACAACCTACAAAGGCTGCAACACAGCTATAAACTTTACAACCTACAAAGGCTGTAACACAGCTATAAACTTTACAACCTACAAAGGCTGCAACACAACTATAAACTTTACAACCTACAAAGGCTGTAACACAGCTATAAACTTTACAACCTACAAAGGCTGCAACACAACTAAAAACTTTACAACCTACAGAGGCTGCAACACCGCTATAAACTTTACAACATACAAAGGCTGCAACTCAGCTATAAACTTTACAACATATAAAGGCTGCAACAAAACTATAAACTTTACAAACATCCAATTTTTAAACAAGTGAATGACTTTGCATGGCCACAATATAAAGAAATTTAAAGTGAACACATTTGGAACAATCAAATTGTTAAGACACCAACTAAAACCTACCATATGTACATAGGCAGATACAGTAAATGGACCACAGTCCAAGGCCAACTGGCCTCTAAAAGTAAGCAGCAAAAAGGTAAAGAAGCAGATGTAGGATTAGCTCCTTTGGACAACAGGTAAAAAAAAAAAAGTTTGGCTATAGAGAAAAGAAAATGTTATAAGTCCTTGGAATTAATGTGTGTAAATTTTTATAATGACACAAATTCCTCAATATTCACTACAAAATTAAATGCAACAATAAATAGAAATAAAGTGATTCACTAGACATATTATAACATACCCTGTCATTTCATCCCTGGGGGGCTCCTGGAGAATAATAAAAATAAAAAAATAAGACTGTAAAAAAAAACAACAGACATCCAACTACTTACAAAATGTTTTCTGGACAGCAAGCAACCCCCCCCCCCCCCCAAAAAAAAATTGTTGTACATCAAAATAGTTAAAGATGCAAAGATTACAGTCTGTAAGACGTTTAACTTGAGCTATATCATCCAAAGAACACTTCTATCCCATGCAAGTCCACAAAGTTGCTATTGATCAAGACACCAGACACTTAAGGAAACATTCTCGAATTAAAATTGACAATGTTTCTTTCTGTAGAAGGGAATTAGACATGTTTTTGTCTTTCCTAAACAGTTTCTATAGTAAATTTCTATCCTAAGACTATCAAAATTTCCTGTCTTCTAGCCTGAGCAACTTTTGGTTCTAACACAATAAAAAAAACAACACTATATTAGATTTCCTTTATCTACTATCCATGTTCCCTGACACTGTATGTGCAATGATTACAATCAGTCAATAGTTTAACTTTACTTATATATGCAATGATTATAGTCTGTCTGTAGTAAGAGATGACATACTTAAACAGAAAAAAAAGTTACTTACCTCAGTCATTAAATTTTCAAACTGAAAAATAAAAAGATAAACGAATAAGTAAAGTGATGGCAAACAAATATAATTTGCTTTTGTTTTAGAACACAAATCAGTTTTTTATTTATTACTATATTATAATTACTTTATATGAATAGTTGTTAATAATAATAAATATAAAAAAAAAAGGACAATTATTTTTTATCTTCAAAATAATATATATAAATAATATGATTATCTATTATAAGTGTGATTAGGTTGATTGTTGTTTTAGAAAAATGTTTTATTGTATTTATATTAGGTGTAAATAACAAGCATATATATCCATACATATCTATCTATCAATAGACTGTAAAAAGTTTAAAATGACTATCCTAAAAAATGTTACCTCTTTATCTTTGTAGTGTTAAATTTAATCCTTATCCTATAGGATTTCAATACAAATTTAGATCTAACAATTATAAGAGATTAGGAGGTGTCTCCCAAATTATTTTTAAGATTTTCACCAGAAGTCATTAACAAATATTAGAATGATTGCAAAGATTTTCAATCAATAAATACTTGGGTGAATATAGTTTCAAGGAACAAAAACTCACTCTTGGGATAAGAAAGTAAGAGCAGAGCCAACAGCTATTGAAGAAAAGAAAGGGGTGGGGGGTGTGTTTACTGAAGTAATTACTTATAGAAAATTAAGATTAAAAAAAATATTTAAAAAAAAAACAGCTTTTTATATGCCCAGTCATAATTGAATTAAATTAGGTCTTTAGTAAAATAACTATTATAAAAATTTCTGTCTGTAAGTTGTAGCTACGTGACTATTGTACAAAAATATAAACTGTCATGTTAAAGAAAGCTTGATCACTAGACTTCCTTCAAATCATAATGTTTATGAAGAATAAATGCACTGACAGTTGCATCTTGGGATAGTATCCAACTCGGCGTTGGAAGCAGTTTCAAAAGCCCTAATGGTGTGAGATAATATGCCAGCAAAAGTTTAAACCTAGACATTAACAAAATACTACAAGAAAAACTGGTATAGAATGGGGGGAAACATTTTCTAGAAGTTATATATCTTGGAGCCCTTTATAAATTAAGTTAAAAAACTATCCACTGTAGATAGCTGCATACATCCTAGGCACACATTGAAAATGATTGAGATTCAATAACAGAAAATGCAAGATTCATGTAAAAAAAAGTCTTGATGAATCTAATTTTCAATCCCATCATTTAACTGTCTCTCTACATGCTAACATAATGATGGACATAATAGTGTGTGGCCCCCCCTCCTCACCCCTCCTAAAAGAACAAAGTCTGAAATATCAATAATTTCCAACAGAGTTAAGAAGAGGCTTTATAAACTATTTGTGAATTTCTGTCCTTTGTTTGGTTAAAAATTGATGTGGTCTCCTATGTTACTTATTAATATTAGAATGATAAAATAAATAAGATGAACTTTGATATATGGACTTCCTTGAGACACTTGAAACTTTATGTAGAAAAAGTGCAACTCACAGTTGATATGACAAAGATTACATTAGTGTACATGTTCTAAATGTTACTGAAAATTTCATTTCAAAGTTTTTTTTTTGTCTAACATTCTTTTGTGTACTGATCTAGTTTCTGAAATTTTCTCTCTTTTTTTTTAAAATAAGATAATTGAGTTTATTTTCATCATAAAATTTGCCTTGAAGTAAAATAAATCAGAGTAATTTCCAAAATAAAAAATAAGAACTTCTATAAATAAAGAAATAGGAAATATTGTTGAGTTAATGAAATATAGCATTAATAAATCTACAAATAATATAGTAGCTTAATGAGATTATGAAAAAATTAGATTTAATGCATTGTGTCAGTTATATATTTAAAAAAAAACAGTAAATATTTTTGTAAATTGGAATTTTAAATTTAAATATTCATGCTATTAGAATTAAAAAAAACAACATTGACAAATAAAATAACAACAAATGTTTAAATATAAAAAATTTATATGCTTTAAATATTATATATATATATTTCATTAAAATTAAGATACGACCTAGCCCAGAAGCATTATTACTATTCTTTGTGAAAGAGCAAGAATGCATATTAACCAAATGCTAATGTTTAGCCTGGGAGAAAAATATTAGTGAATAAATAAAACTCTAGGAAATTTTTTAAAAAGTCACTTAATTCTACATACACCATCATCCATATAATAATTCTGAAAAATTCCAAATGAAGAAACTAACAGACTAAAGTGAATAAACTTTCAATTTGTTCAATGCAACACACATTTAACATTGATGTGGCTGTCCATGGTCTCTTCCAAACATTCTCAAAGAAAATTACTTACAAATTGTTTTATTAGAAGAGATAGTTTTGTCATTAAAACAACTTGTAAGACTATTTCTTGGAAAAAAATTAAAAACAGCCTATAGCCGTATATATATCTTTATAGTTAACTAAACAAATACTAACCTCTATTGAAAACTCATGTTCTGCAGTGTACATAGACTGCTTATAACGTCTCCTGCAGAGAAGAATTTTTTATAAAATATATTTATTACTTTGACAATAAATGCAATTTTATATTAAGTTCAATGAAGTGTGTCAACATGTCATTTCCTGTAGAAAAAAAAATTAGCCTCCTACCTCCCATGCATGGCAATTTGTTAACTACGGACATGAATCAACATTGAGAAATGTTTAGCTAGTGCATGACAGAGATTGTCTGAACAGTGGACAGGCAGGAGGAATATGTAAAACTAAGAACCAGACGGTGCCATGAAAAATTTTTCACAGAGATAATTGATTTCCCATCAAATCACTCTTTGGAATCTGGATTGAATAGTAACATAAATTGTCAATTTAATATTCTCACTGCATGGTTTAATTTGTTTAAATTAAAAGTACTCACTTTTGTTTCTATTATTTCCAAACATTTTGATTGCTAGCTTGACACAAGACTGAGCCTATTGCCGAAGAGCCATTTATCAATTGTCATGTGCAATATATGTTATTCATGATCAAATTGCTGGTGAACCAGTTGTCAAAAAAATATGTTTGGTAAACCATTTGTTGGGTGAATGAATTGTCATGAACATTTTGTTGGTGAGCATTGTCTCTGAATGCTTGGATTTGATTAGCAGTGTTCCCGAATCCGTCTGTTGTCAGTGTTCTTCAATGTAAATAATGTATACACCTCACATCTTTTAAATGTTATTAAACCCATTCATCTTTTCCTGTGCTTGCTCACCAATGAGTTTCCTCCCCTATTATTAGTATTACACTTTCTAATCAATAATGCAACACTAAATTTAGTTTAGATTCTTAGATCTATTTTACTATTTGATTGTATTATTAGGATTAGATTTTATAGCTATACGAAAAAAAAATGGAAGTGCAGAAGAAAAACGACTGATAATTTATAGATTGCTTTTTGAAGTTTTTTTTTTTAACATAGGCAGCACTTGGAAATTTATTACACTTTTGAATGAAATGTGAGAAGTTTTAAAGTTGTGTTATTGATTACTTTAGACAATGGATTTTTTTAAAAAAGTTAATACGTTTTTTTTTTTTTTATAATGAAAATATCACTTTTTTGTTTTCACCAATACAGAAGTTAGGATAGAGAACAAAGGTTAATTTTTTTTTTCATATTAAATATCATGCCTGGCCATAATTCTACCAAGTTTTATCGCTTTAAGACTTACGTTGTGCTTACAAAGTGGAAAATGCCATTTAACAAAGAAAATAATGGCCAGCGGGGCATGGACAGTTTTGGTTAGTGTATTGGTCTATACGTCTATAATAATGAGTATAATAAAATTAATATTAATATATATCGAAAACTTTTGTGGGTAATTCTGCAGGATTTCAAGGGGCAGCCATCTTTGTTATTGTTTAGACTGTAATCTTGTATCTTGGGTTTTCTCTCTGATTTGGGTTTTTGTTTGTTTTTTATTTTTGAAGCTAAAAAATATGCTAAATCTAGCTTTACCGGTATCATCTAGTCCTAATAAGTCTATTAATTAGACATAATCTTTTTAACTGCTAGAACTAGACTAATTACTATATTAATATGACAAGGTTCTTAAAGGCAATAAAGGTCAATAAATCTTTGGTAATAAATTGTGCTGATATTTATTGTAGGCCTAGTTAAATTTAGATTCTCTATATCAGAATAGATAAGACAATATGAATATTTAACAATTAAAAAGAAGACAGAACAATAAGAAATGTATTGTATTGACACCAAGTCAAAATTAAAAGAAAAAATAGCATTGCTTTGAAACCACAGAAGTAATGTTAATTCTTGGTATTTTTTGGAACATAAACAATAACAAAATAGTAACAAAGATGGCTGCCCCTTGAACTCCTGCAGAATTACCCTTTTCCCTTTTGTGAACAAAAAAAACAACATATCAGGCTTTGCAAAGCCTAATATTCTGCATATAGTTTTTGTGTACTAAACACCGTCGCACGAATCTACATAGTAATGTAATACACTATGGTATACAGTTATCCACTGATAGTGTACATTTAATATACTATAGTATTTATATCCATTAAAATTGAATTACAAATTACATACCTCTTGTCTACTATTCCAAAACATTTACGAAAGCAATTACCCATTGTTGTGGAAATGAAATAAATAATACCTATTAGATCTAGGTTGCATAGTTATTTTTCAGATCCCTAAATTCTTACAAGCTATAAAAGCATTTTTAAAAAAAATAAATGTCTTGATATGCCTACAGTCTAGATGAATTAAATCTAGATCTACAGCCTAACTTGAATCTGTACTACTGTTTTATTTTCACATGATCGCACTTTGTTATTCCCGGAAGTGTAATTGGCAGAATTCTTAAAAAGTTGAGGGAAAAAAGCACGAGCACAAAAATACGTTCGAAATGGATTACATTTTTTTAGACTTTAAAAACTTGTGAAAGTATTTTTAAAAAAGGTCTAAATCTATTTAAAATTGATTGAATCCTTAGAAATGTGTAGGTCTATTGTTGAAACAAAAAATGTAATGAAAGAAATTAGATCTATGTGATACTATATCCCTCAAACCGTGCTCAAACTGAAACAAAAGATACGGGAAACAACCAGCTTTACTTTTGTAAATTACTGGTATTTCCCCTTACATCATAGCCCTGCGAATATTGACACTTGACACTGTGCTTTGGTTACGTCATACTCATTATGGTATGAACGCTCTAATAGGAATACACTATATGTGACTATATTATAAAACCCACAATGTCATTTTTTATATACACTCTTGCTAATTTTATCTTCATTATTCAGACCAAGAACATAGAGACATAAAAAAAAATATAAACTAGAAGTGAAGAACTATAAGATGAACATGAAAGACCTATGAGAATAAGAACAAGAAGACCTTTAAAGCTAAAATAGTACATCATATAAGATCAAGAACATAAGGATTTATAGTCCTTCCTTTTCGTAACTTTTTTCGATCAGTTTACATTTTTACTTTTTGCTTCATGTCAGTGCAGGATTTAGGTAGGCCTATTGGCAATAGTCGCTATGGTTTAGGCTCTCGCTGTCTAATAATAACTAGTATTATTACTCTATTAAGCCTATAGACAAGAACTAATTTTCATTCTATGTCACTGTCAGGAGTGCCAGGGTCGAGTTTAGGGGAAAAAAAATTCATTGTTCTCCCATTAATAATATTCGCTGAAGAATTTTCTTATGATGTGGCAGGTCTGTAGTAGTAGACCTACTGCCCTCTGACAGGTAAGGAGCATCTTCTTAGGGATGTTAAGGGCCATGCGTGTATCTGCGAGGTCCGTTATCACTGTCACCTTGGCTGGTATAACAACAGGGTACATTGTTATTATTATTATTGTTAAGACGTTGGTGTTAAAACACTTCCGACTGCCCACGAGGATTGTAAGATTACAAGACAAGGCCTCAGTAAAAGAAAATTATGTATTCGCTTTATTGTTTTTATAACATTCGTTTTTAAATGATGCAATGTCCACCATTAGAAATCTCGTAAATCATAGCCTTGACCTCTGTTTTCTCCTAAGTCTTTATCTTATCTGTCTTTCCATCGACGACCACATAGGTCAATAGTAGAGTGGTGGAGAAATCAAAAAGCTAAGCTCCTACTAAGACGAATGTTCCCAGAAAACAAATCGATAGAAACTTGAGTTTCTGACCAGTGCTCGCTGCTGACCACTAAACGAATCAACTAATTCTTTGTCGCTCCAACTCCACCCTGTAACCTTTCAGAAGACAAGACATTTCATTAGGGGCTTCGTTTTATTTGTCTCTGTTCTTTGCTTTCTCATCAACTTAGCTCTTTTTTTTCTCGTAATGTTTTATGTTTTAAATCCACCACTAGACCCGCTCTCTCCCCTACATAATAACAACTGTAATAGAACAACAAGAAAAACATACATATACTTTAAAACATCAAAACAAAACAAAGCTTATATTAAGTGTAATAGTATCAATTATTTTGAAGCAGTCATGTCATTAAATTTGTAATAGACTAACAATAATAAATATGTGCAATTAGAAATATTTTTACCCATTGTTTTTGTTTAGCGCAATATCATGCTTTAGCTTCCTGAATACACTAGGATTCTATCACTTGTCTGAACCAGTTGGGATAAAAGGGGTGGGGATAGGGGTGTATCTCTGTGAATGTTACCGTGATCGCTTTAAATGCATTAAAAAAAGTTGTATGACTTGACTTTGAGCTCGAGGGCTCAAGCCTCATCAAGGGTACAAATTCAAAGTACATCATTACATCTGTCAAGTACAATTTCTTTCCCTTGTTCTATGCCAAACAAAGTAATTAAATACCAGTAGTTTATTAACTAATTTGTTGATTCTTTTTAATGATTTTCGTTTTGTCTGGTACAAGAAATAATTTCGCGAAATTTCAAGTTGATCCGAGATTGGGTGTGAGAGAAATAAAATGTAAAAACTTTTTACCAGACAGAGTGAGTTGATAAAAGCTTTGCAATATAAAGAGTTATTGTTATATTAAAATAAAACCTAATGAGTATTAATACTAAATACAAACAAAAGAATTATTTTTATCAAATATTAAAAACTATTGTGGAGGTGACATTGAAAACAAAACATTACAAAATATTGAACATGCTTATAAAAACACAATTTCTGTGAGAATCAGTCAGTCTGTCTCTCTCTCTCTCTCTCTCTCTCTTTTATAATCTATAAGAGCGTCGTGGCCTAAACTGTTCAAAAGTAAAAAAATAAAAATAAATAGAACACCAACAGGCAAAGTAAAACCAAACAACAATAATTCTATCCCTAGTAACCAACCAATCGAAGATATTATCAAAGAAAATTTACATTCAGAAGAAAGAAGACCTATACAAAAAAATCAAAAGGGAGATTATAGAATGGAGGATGTTGACGGCTCATTCTCCACAGGGACTTTTATATGACGAAGATAACTCTGCTAATTACCCGTACGCTGTCCCCTATCAAAGCTTCTCGGACTTGGGTCATTTTGAAAAGTGGTCTTTTTGTTAGCAGGAGAGAAATGTGTGTGTGTGTGTGGTGTACTGACGTCGACTCTTAACCTAGGTAATTTTTTTCTCTTTTACTAAAAGACAGTTAATGAAAAGTGTCAGGTTCCTAGAGGCTAATTGGGACACGGATGCTAAAGGTAGTTGATGGATAGTAAAGGTCACTTAGAAGTTTATTGAAAGTATAAGACACTTAGAAGCCAGTGACAGTGTATAGAAAGTATAAGACACTTACACGATAATTACAGATGGTCAGAAGCATAAAGCACGTACAGAGAGTATAAAAAATGTAAAGGTCATCTGTTTCTGTGGCCTACGGTTAACGAGGGTGTCATGTGGCCAGCACAACGACCAAGCGTCTTTACTAATGTCAGGTATCTGTTAGAGTTGGGTGGACTTAGAGGCACCCAAAGATCACGAAATTAAAAATCCCAGTCTTCACCAGGATTCGAACCTAGGACCCCCGGTTCGGACGCCAAGCACGTGCACCGCTCATCCACCGCATCTCCTACAGAGAGAATATGGAACTTATAATCTTAGGACAGATAGAAACAGATGACAATTGTTGGACAGTTATAGTTTCAGTGCTACGTTAGCGTTACGTTAGCGCCGATATTATGAATTCAAAGACAGTGCACGACAGTACGCGAGCGCCTCCTGGGGTTCAAGAAAATGATAGTGGGTCGCCCTTAGAACATCAAAGGTTGAATGTGACGAGAAAAAGAGTCATCATGTAATTGCATTTTCCTTTCGCCTTTTTTTTTCAGTGGTGCTACGTCACTGTGTTAGCTCATATCGGTTGTGGGCTCGGGTGCATTGATACCTTTGTGTCATGGGTACACTGCCACTGCTTACCCCAGTGGTTCCCAACCTTTTTTTTTTGGTAAGGGGGGTCATTAAATTTTTAATACGCGCGTCGTGGGCCACATTATCGCCGAGAACAACAAAACCAAGTCTTGGTGGCTCCAACTCAGTGGGAAGATGTTTCCAGGGACCGTAGTGAGATGCGGAAAGAGCCAGAAATGGCCGTAGTATGGGCTATATTTTCTTGGTATCTCATCTTTTCTCAGCTCTTGCATCATTGGTATAGGTAAAAGTAATTAGGCCACTACTTAATAAATTCCCACGTTTATGTTTGGTTACTTTTTAACGTAGCTTACACAGGCGTAGTGATATAAGTAAACAAATAATCTATATTAAAAAACTTAATTTGTGATTGTTGATATGTGTTTTATATAGGTTGCACCACTCGGTGTTTGGGAGTAATATCCCTTGTAACTGTTGTTGTCAACCAAGATGGCGTATGCTTAAACAGCTGATTTGGTGTCTATAGCTTATACCTAGAGTTTTGTTATTATTCGTTCATGTTAATCAACAATGTTGATACAATTACATTTCTAAACGAATTTAAATATTTACATTTAGTGTAGATTTTCACCCACTTTTGTTGAGCCAACAGAAAATGTCTGAGACGAATTTTGGGAGTCAGTTATACAAATCGGGACTTAAACAATGAAATCCTATGCCGAACTGGGAGTCGAACACTTAGTGAGGTTGTGAAAGAGCGTCGCATGAGGTTTGCGGGACATGTTCTCCGACAAAATGAACTACGCATACTAAGAGTTGCGATGACATGGAGGCCAATACCAGGAAAGAGCAAACAGGGACGTCCTCGTATAACTTGTCGCCACACTTTCATGGAGGACCTAAGAACAGTGGGTACCAGGTGGAAGGAGGCTTCAGACATTGCCAGCGACAGATCTTTGTGGAGACAGCTTGCTGCCCAATGCACCGAACTGCGCGGGAGGACCTAAGTAACTAAGTAATTGAAGATTTTCATACATGGCGACATGGCATATGCAAACTAGGCTGCCGCCTAGGGCCTACGATTGCAGGGGGCCTCGCACAGACAATTTTTTGTAGAGAAGAAGTAGAGAAACTTTTCCTCGATGATATTGATGGTGTACACTAAGTTGTTAATAAATTGTGAAATTTCAGTTTTTTTCGCTGATGTATTGTTATTTTTCTATTTCACTTGGGGCCACCAAATTTACTTCGCCTAGGGCCTTCAGTGATCTAAGTCCGGCCCTGATGGCGAGAAACCTATAATTTTACTTGCTTTTTGGTGTATTTTGTGTAAAATAAGGGAAGAGCTGATAAGCTATGTGTTTTTTTTTAAAGTTGACTATTGGGTCATCCTACTTTTACCAGTGCAGAATCAACATTTGTTTAAGGTGTTCTATTTGTAACTTTTATTAGTTGGCAATTTTGAAGTTCAATTTAGCGTCATTGAAATTATATAATTTATCGTGAAAATATCTCCAATATACCCAAGTACAAGCAAGTTACAGCTAGACAATTTTATAAATACAAGACATCCAAATCTGTCTTGATATTTCTAGAACATAATGTTTCCAAACACTATTTCGGTGTTCTGAGAATGTTGACAAAGGGGATATTGATTGGCCTACAACAATGACGTATGCATATGGAGTAATCAACAGAGTTATCTTTTAAACCCATGTCATTGACAGCTTCCTTAACGCACCCATCACCAGTCCTCGGCGCTCCCACTTCCAAAATTCGCAGTTTATCTCGTGTTGACGCTTTTATCTATTAAGATGTGATAGGTTGGAGGTTTGAAGGTTTACAGAGAGGAAGATTAATGATCTGACTGTACCACGTGTCAATGTTTGTGAGGGAGTTGTGAGGGAGGTGAGTAATTCAAGGAGAGGAGGCTAGAAACGTCGTTCATTGACAGGCGGGGGGGGGGGGGGCGAGCCCCACTGCGTCATTCCTTTTATTTCTTTCACTTCCGAGAGTGGGAAATCTAAATATTTTTTTTATTATGTAGTAAAAAAAAATTAAGTAAATTTTTGGTTTGACAATTCTACAGCAGCATATATGCGATTGATCGTTTTTTGAGAAATTAAAAAAATCCAGTCCATTAAAACTAACTAAAAAGCGAAATATTAAGAAAGGTGTTTTTTTTTTTTTTTTAGAAAACAAAGCTTATCTAATGGTAAGAACACCGCACTTACAAGCGAATCATAAAAAAATCCTTTTTTAGAAAACAAAGCTTATTCAATGGGAAAAACTCCGCACTTATAACTATATAAAGTTCTATAATGTAGAACTTATTTCCTTTATTCGATCTCAAACCAAATAATTAATTGACAATATTTAATTGAAAAATTGCGTTTTTTAAAAACTGATTCATGTTTTGTTGGGTACAATAAACAATTGTTAAAAGTTTCAAATTGATCTGAGAATGGGTGTTGGAGAAATAACGTGTACAAACTTTTTACCAGACAGAAAGACAGAGAAAATTGATATAAGCTTTATAAAAATCTATTTGATATATCCGGTGTAAACAAAACGAAAGTATTGGCAGGATATGCACCTAAATAACCAATTATTTGTGAGTGTGTGCACATTTTGTCAAACAGAGTAGACTCGAACTCTTTAGCTCCTCCGTTTGCAGCTTAAAGTAGACCTAGAGCTAGTTGTCATCACTCATATGGCAGCAGTGATCTTCCAGTATAGCGTCCTTGACATTTATGATTCTGTCTATTTATTTGTAAATTCTGTCCCAATCTTCCTTTTTGCTTACGTTTATTTTAGGGACCATCACACCACCCCTATATTTCCCACAATTCTTTCCTGTCTTTTCTTATCCTCTCTTCCCGTGCTTGGAATATGTAAACCTGATCATCCAAATGTAAATCTAAGAGAAGATTATTGAGATTAGATCAATATAAAAATCCCCTGCTCCTAAAGGAAAATCCCCTGCTCTTAAATATAATTTATTGCTTTTTTTAGCGGCCCCCGATAGGGGAAAAGACGCTATTGGTTTTGTGCGAAATGTCTGTCCGTCTGTCCCGTTTAGATCTCGTAAACTAGAAAAGAAAGTGAAGTTAGACATAATTTAAAACGAATAGTAATCTTGTAAACTGCATTTTATTTTCCATTCCTTTTTTTGTTCACAGTATGTTTTTTTTTTCTTGAGTATTCGAATAAGAGATTGAGCAATTTCAAAACAATTAGATCAATTATAAGACATCAGTTAGGCTAGGGGAGGCGCGGTGGCGGATCTGTAAAGCGCTTGGCTTCCGAACCGTGGGTCCCGGGTTCGAATCCTGGTGAAGACTGGGATTTTCAACTTCGGAGTCTTTGGGCGCCTCTAAGTCCGCCCAGCTCTAATGGGTACCTGACATAAACTGGGAAAAAGTAAAGGCGGTTGTGCAGGCTACATGACACCTTTGTTAACCTTAGGCCACAAAACAGATGAACTTTACATCATCTGCCCTATAGACCACAAAGACTGAAAGGGGAACTAGTTAGGCCAGGTTCACATGTAACTTTACATTTCCTTGCACCTATCCTTTGATCTGCTGGACCGTTGGGGCACTACACAAGATCTGTCAACCTTCTTTCTGCATTCTTATCTGTCATTTGTCTTTAAAAAATTCATTCGGATGTTATTTCTGAAAATATTGAAGCGTGCCTGGGTGGACCACTTCGTGGGCCGACTTTGAGTTTGTGTTTCCACACAAACTGTCTTTGTAACCTTGTTTTTTCTGTTTCTGAAGAAAGCCTCGTGAATGGTAGGACTGCTATAACATGTTCAATAGGAAAGCTGCCTGGTCCTGCGTATGCGCGCGGGACTGTCGTTCGGTTCGTCTCGGGTTTATACCCTGGCCAGTGCCATCTCCAGTGGTCCTGCTTGAGGTTTGGACTAGGGAATAAATTATCTTCAAGTCTGAATAACATTCCAAAACTCTGAAGAGTTATCATGTTAAAACTTTTACAAACAAACATTTTTACATATAACGAAATGCAAAAAAAACAACAACAAAAAAACAACAACAAAAAAACAACAACAAAAAAACAACAACAAAAAAACAACAACAAAAAAACAACAACAAAAAAACAACAAAACTAGAGCTCAAGATTAATTCTTAGTTGAAGTTAGTTGTATAATCTAATCTAGTTTGGGGGATGATGTTGCAAACATTATTATTTGTAAATATTTTCAATGCTGATTAGTTAGTTAATTTGAAAGTTCTTTATTAACAAACACAGTTAGTAAAATTCTAGCAAATCTAATTAGCCTAATAAGCGATAGATAGATAATAGTCATCAATAGGTAAAAGTATAAAGGTAATAGTATATAGGGGGTGCGGTGGTTGATTGGTTAAGCGCTTGACTTCCAAACCTGGGTCCTGGGTTCGAATCTCTGTGAAGACTGGGATTTCGAAATTTGTGTTCACCTAACTCTATTGGGTACCTGACTTAAGTTGAGGAAAGTAAAGGCGGTTGGTCGTTGTGCTGGCCACATGACACCCTGCTCGTTAACCTTTGACCCAAGAAACATGACCTTAGCATCATCAGCTCCATTGAACACAAGGTCTGAAAGGAGAAGTATACACTGTATAGGCCCTACAGGATATAGCTCGACCAATATGAAGACCATCGTGTTACCATGGTGACCACTTTTGTCATACCAGAGGATGAGAGCTCATGCAGTTTAGACCTTATAGAATTTGTGATTTTGTAGACATATTGGGCCTGCATGCAAACTTTACAGTTATTTGATTAGATCTATTTAGGTGGTACATAGTCAAATTCATTTTCATCTATATCGTGTCTATAATCAATTATATTCAATTCATTCATTCATTTCATCTTTTGTTCTATTTATTCAAGGCTATCCTATTCATTTAGATCTATAGTCTGTGTAAATTCAATGTTATCTAAATAATTGGGAATTCTTCAAAGGTTAAAAACCACACGGATCGCTTTTGATATTTCATAGTAACTAGGTCATTAAATGGGCAATGTTGAACTAGTCCATTTCGTTTCTTTGATTCAAAAGTATTGCGCCGGAAGTGGTTTTTTTCCCTATATCTTTGTATTTTTCAGTTCTCTTTTTTAAAATAAACTGACATTATAATGCTATCATTTTAAGTGTTTCTGGTAGAGAAAAAAATTCTGCACAAAAATACGGGTAGTTGGGATCAAACCCGATAGAGGCTTACTCATGGCAAACCAGTAACACAGACTAAAAACGCAAAATACCTAGGTGTTTTAATAAATGAAAAACTGTCATGGAATCCACATATTGATGAAACTATAAAAAAAAATCAAAGAAAGCATTAGGATTTATTAAAAGAAATTTCTATAAATCAAATAAGAACATAAAACTAAAATGTTATTTAACCTTGGTTAGGCCAATAATAGAATATGCCTCCTCCGTTTGGGACCCCTCAACTCAAGAAAACATTAAGAAACTGGAACAGACACAAAATAGAGCAGTGAGATTCATAACAAATGAATATTCACATTTGACTAGAGTAATACATATAGTAAAGTCACTAAATTTAGAAAGCCTTCAGGACAGAAAACTCAAAGTAAAGTAACAATTATACAAAAAACACTGAACCATAATCTTCAAATACAAAAACAAAATTTAATAAAATACTCTGAAAGACACAAAGATTCCTCGTCCCATATGCTAGGACAAATTTGTACAAATACTCTTTCTTCCCTAGTGCTATTAGAACATGGAATGGGTTGCCTGAGCTAGCCAGGAAAACCAGTGACTTGGCAGAATTTAAGTCATTGGTTAATATGCATGACTAAATGCATGACGCGTAGGACGTAATCATCTTTTTTTGAAGTAACGTCTGTATTATATAAGATAAGATAGAGAAAGAGAGAGAGAGAGACAGTGAGAGATGGAGGTGTGATATTGAATGCGAAAGCTTGAGAAAATGAGGACAAAAGCAACTGATTGTCTATGTATATATGAGAGAGAAAAGAGGAAGAAATAGAGAGAGAGAAGAGAGGATAGAAAGAAATAGAGAGAGAGAGAGAAGAGAGGATAGAAAGAAATAGAGAGAGAGAGAGAAGAGAGGATAGAAAGAAATAGAGAGAGAGAGAGAAGAGAGGATAGAAAGAAATAGAAAGAGAGAGAGCGTGGAGAGAGGGTAAAGATAATTAAAAAAAAAAAGAAATAGCCTGGTGGACGCTTTTTGAAAAAAAAGTCAGAAGAAACTAATGTCTTTAAGAAGTATCAGCTTACAGTCTTAGAATATTTTAGATTGATTTTTTTTTCTAATTACAAATACCTACATTTTTTTTGAAGGTCTTTAGATTTCATGTTAAAACTCAAACTAAATCTACATTGGAACCAATACAGCAGACTTGTGAGAAAGTAGGACTTACTTAAACAGTAATAATCATGATTCCACTAACGGACGAATTTTTGATCATTTAATGGACTATTTCAATCCTAGATTTACCCAACAGGGTATCTTTAAATTATAGATTTAACTTAATTCAGCATTATTTCCACTAATTAATTCAAATTAACAACTCTAAGTTTAGGACTATTTTGTCTTACTAATCAACTAATCCTTATAATTATATTTAATATTATTTAGTCTATATTTATTTTTATATTTTTGGATCTAGTCAGTCTTAGACTTAGACTTTAATTAAGGCCTTAGATCTACTAACCATCTACAAATACTACTAATTATAAACTAATAGTAATACTCTATATAGTTAGTTAAAGTTAGTTAAACACATAAATATATTGATCTACCATTAGATCTAGATCTAGAATTAGATCTGGATCTAGTCTAGGTCTATATTTTGAATAAACCATTTGATTGTCATTGTAAATTAGCTATCACTTTAGACTTAGACTTAGCTTAGGCCATCTTAGGCATTTTTAACCTTAAACTAGATTTAGACTAGACCTTTTAAAACTAAAATCAACAACAGTCATCATGAAATTGCTCTGGCTGTTTATCCTAATAATTACTAAATACACACTAGCTGAACACAGAACTAGATCTACCTCAGTCAACACTAAACTTAAAAAGGAAACAACAGTCATAATCAATCATCACACTTTAGATCAATGCAACTTAAAAAATAACCTAACATACACATCCATAACATTAAAGAAGATTACCCATCACAAATGGAAGTTCTCAATCAGACACAGTAGAAATAAATACCTTTCACTGTTAATATTAATAGCAGGGGATGTAGAGTCAAATCCAGGGCCTAGATCTAAAGATAGATGCAACATCTGCAAAAAAGTATGCACCATGAAACAGAAAGCCATTCAATGTGACACCTGCGATGAATGGTACCATGCATCATGTCTCCATATGAATACACCTGTGTATTATGCCTTAGGCAACAAAGATGCATCATGGCACTGTGTACCGTGTGGATTACCTCAGTTTACATCAGGACTGTTTGATTCCTTTGATGCGGACACTTCTAACCCATTCAACATCCTAAACACCATCCCAAAACCAACTCACCAACCACTAGCCAGATCCACTCCTGTTAAACCTAAATCTACTAAAATTAATACAACAGCCTCACTAAACAAACCTACCAAAGAAGTAATACCAAAATACCTTAAAACCTTAGTAATAAATTTTCAAAGCATTAGGAACAAAACAGCAGACTTAGAAATTTTATTAGAATGTGAGAAACCAGACATAATTGCAGGAACAGAAACTTGGCTACATCCTGAAATTTATAATGCAGAAATTTTCAATAGTAATTATGAAATTTTTAGAAAAGATAGGGCTGATAATCATGGAGGAGTTCTTTTAGCAATAAAAAACACTCTTATAGCAGAAGAAATTACCTTACCTAGCTCAAAAAACATAGAATCTACATTTTGTAAAATTAATACCACCTCAACATCCCTTATAATAGGCAGCATTTACAGACCACCAAATTCTAGTTTAGAATACATGCAGGAACTATGTAATCAGATTACTACACTTAAAGAGACAAATAAAAATGCAGTTTTTTGGATTATGGGTGACTTCAACCTACCTGATATAAATTGGAAAACACTAACCATAGATAAACACCAAAACCTTAAGGACATAAATGAGCTTTTCATAGAAACTTTACACAACCTAAGTTTAGATCAAATCATTAAAAAGCCAACTAGATTAAACAACACATTAGATCTCTTCTTAACCAACAGACCTGGATTAGTAGTTGATTATGATATTATCCCTGGTCTATCAGACCATGAGATCATAAAAATACACAGTCAGATAAAAGCAGTAGCCAATACAAAAACCAAAAGAAAAATCTTACTCTGGAATAAATGTAACCTAACACAACTACACCAAGCTGCATTAAACTTTCAACAAACATTCTTATTAGAAAAAGACATTAACCAACCAGTCGATGACCTCTGGAATTTCATTAAAAACCATCTTAAAAGGATTATAGAAAATCATATACCAACTAAATACACATCAAACAAAATAAATAAATGCTGGTTTAATAATAGACTAAAGAAGCTTTGTAAACAGAAGGAAAACCTATATAGAAAATTTAAAGCAACCAAGGCAGAAAGAGTTTACAAAAAGTATATAAAAATTAAACACCTAACCCAAAAAGTAAGCAGACAGCTGCAGAGTGAATACATCAACAATGTAATATCTAAAGATAACAACAAAAACCTATGGTCATACATTAAGTCTAAGAAAATGGAAACAACAGGCATAGCGCCATTAAAAGATGAACATAACATAATACATAATGATAATGAAACTAAAGCAAACATCCTAAACAAATACTTTGCATCAGCATTCTCAGCCCCAGGAGACAAAGACATATTTCTTAATTTGAACCAAGTAGACAACATAGAAGATTTAGTAGTACAAGAAAATGGAATTAAAAAACTATTAGCCAACACCAAACCAAATAAAGCGTCTGGACCTGATGGTATTCCAGCTAGATTACTCAAAGAACTAAGCAATGAGCTAGCCCCAGTGTTCAAAATACTCTTTCAAGCATCGCTTAACCAGGGCAGAGTACCAAAGGACTGGAAAGAAGCTAATGTCACCCCCCTATTTAAAAAAGGAGAAAAATCTGATCCAGGAAACTACAGACCAGTATCACTTACCAGCATCACATGTAAAATACTAGAACACATAATATGTAGCAATATCATAAACCACTTAGACAAACATAATGTCCTCACCCCATACCAACATGGCTTTAGGAAATATAGATCATGTGAAACACAACTAATAGGACTAATTGATGATTTTTCAAAAGGTTTAGATAATAGTGAACAAATAGATGCTATCTTACTAGATTTTTCCAAGGCTTTTGACAAAGTTCACCACCATAGTTTGCTTAAAAAATTAAAATATTTCGGCATTAACGGTCCACTGCATCAGTGGATTAAAGATTTTCTGATAGGGAGAGAACAAACTGTAATAATAAATGGCTCTAAATCAACACCAATAACAGTAAACTCAGGTGTACCTCAAGGAACAGTTTTGGGTCCACTACTATTTTTAATTTACATAAATGATTTACCAAATTGCATTAGTTCAGGAACAAAAGTCAGATTATTTGCAGACGATTGCATAATATATAGAACAATAAAAACAAAACAAGACACAGATATTTTACAAAGAGAATTAGATGAATTACAGAAATGGGAATCAAATTGGAGCATGTCTTTCCACCCAGAAAAATGTCAGTTGTTAAGAGTAACAAAAAAACTAAAACAAATTAATTCCACTTATCTTATTCATGGCAAACCAGTAACACAGACTAAAAACTCAAAATACCTAGGTGTTATAATAAATGAAAAACTGTCATGGAATCCACATATTGATGAAACTATAAAAAAATCCAACAAAGCATTAGGGTTTATTAAAAGAAATTTCTATAAATCAAATAAGAACATAAAACTAAAATGTTATTTAACCTTGGTTAGGCCAATAATAGAATATGCATCCACCGTGTGGGACCCCTCAACTCAAGAAAACATTAAGAAACTGGAACAAACACAAAATAGAGCAGTGAGATTCATAACAAACGAATATTCACATTTGACTAGGGTAACACCATTAGTAAAATCACTAAATTTAGAAAGCCTTCAGGACAGAAGACTCAAAAGTAAAGTAGCAATTATACATAAAACACTGAACCATAATCTTCAAATACAAAAACAAAATTTAATAAAATACTCTGAAAGACACAAAAATAAAGGCACATTCCTTGTCCCATATGCTAGGACAAATTTGTACAAATACTCCTTCTTCCCTAGTGCTATTAGAGCATGGAATGGGTTGCCTGAGCTAGCCAGAAAAACCAGTGACTTGGCAGAATTTAAGTCATTGGTTAATATGCATGACTAAATGCATGACGCGTAGGACGTAATCATCTTCTTTTTTGAAGTAACGTCTGTATTATATAAGATAAGATAAGATAACAGGCTAGTTTATATATCAAAGAATCAAAATAAAAAACGCACACACGGGTAACAGTTTTCTACTGGGAATAAAAGCTTCAATCAGTTGATTATTTTATGTCATGTAGCGTAGTGGGACAAGAATCACTGGAGTATCTCACCTGAGAATATGGGAAAAAAAACAACAACAAACAAAACAAAAACAGACCCAGATTTCACTTGTTGCTTTAATCTTTCTTTTAGTTTGAAACCTTTTAGCCACACTTTTTATAGTTTTGACTACGGTTTGGACATTAAGCCATTTTGTTAATGGCTAGAAAGTTTTCATCGAAAATGAGAAGTAATAAAACGTGCCAACTTGGAACCTTAATGAATCGTTTGAAGAGGAGATCAAAACCAAAAAAGAAACTTTTATTACAAGAAGAAGTCTCTCTACTGGTAATTCGGTAACTGAAGTTGACAGAGTTGGCAGCAGTGGCCTTGAGCGAAAATGTCGTAGAAGATCTAGATCTAGTTCTTCTTGTAAAGAGAGTAGCTCTCAAGTGTGTTGAGAAGTGATTCTCAAACTTTTACTTTTTCACTACCAACCATAAATATTTACGTTCGCCTCCTTCCCGGTTTAGCCAGTTAGGGTTAATTAGGGTTTAGCCAGTTAGGGGTTAATTAGGGAGCGATGTGAGCTCTCCGAACGGAGTCCGCCACTCTGAACTTCACGGAATGAATGATTCATTCACCTGACGTCAACGGCGCACGATGTTTCTTCGGAAGAAGATCGCAGTACAAATAAAATAAAATTTTAAAGGCGTGGGATGGACCGTTGCTGAAGTTTGAGAGGCATTCGAGGCAGGAGACACAAAAATAAAGGCACATTCCTCGTCCCCTATGCTAGGACAAATTTGTATAAATGCTCCTTCTTCCCTAGTGCTATTAGAGCATGGAATGGGTTGCCTGAGCTAGCCAGGAAAACCGATGACTTGGCAGAATTTAAGTCATTGGTTAATATGCATAACTAAATACATGACGCGTAAGACGTAATCATCTTCTTTTTGAACTAACGTCTGTATTATATAAGATAAGGAGAGAAAGCTTGTTTCTAATGGGCTTGATTGTCGTAAGATCATCCTCGTGTTCAGCGTAACATCTTTTAGCAGGCTTGTTTTCAAGCAGGCAGAAGACGCCAGCAGAACGATGGTATGTCACTCGGGAGACAGTCGACATTTTTGACGTAAGCAAGACCGGCAGATTCTAGAATCGTGTTTGAAGGCGTAATGAAATGTATCTTTCAAAAGAACATTCTCAGACGTCTTGTTGCAGACGGCTCTCGCAAATACAACATGGAACGTCTCATAGGATGGCTGCCTGGTCGTGTCGTTCAGATTTATCGATGGTCCCGGGTTCAAACCCTGCCCGCTCCCATCCCCCGTTGTCCTGCGGGAGGTTTGGACTAGGAAGTAATTATCTTCAACTTTGAAGGAACATCCGAAACATGTCAAACATTTTACAAACATTTTTTCATCAATCGTAATACGATTTCTTTAAAAAGAGGCCCGAACAAGACACTGGCTCCAAAACACCCCAATAGAAAGAAACTATATGGAGAACTCCCTGATTAGAAAACCACTGCGCAGTTCATCTCATGTATTGGTCTAGTCATCTGAACGCTCCAACATAAAAATGAGAAATAGAAAGAAGAAGTAATACGATGATGGTCACTTTTGTCATCCAAGGGGTTAAGGCTTTGCATTGCATTGCCCTCTCATGTGGCTTGCGTGGTACGTGTACGCTCGGAAAGTTTGGCTGCACACTGGAGCTGGTGCGAGCTGCCTTAATTTTCTTATCTGACGCTTTTCTTCAGCCAGGGCTGTTTTCTTGCCTTCGATTATTTTTGCGCCATTTTTGACAGCGCCGCGCCATGATGCTCTCTCATTGGATTTTGTCTCCCAGGTAGCAGGTTTTATGTTGAAGGTTCTCATGGAGGCTTTGATAGTGTCAAGAGTTTTCTTTGACCACCTTAAGCTCGTTTTCCATCTGTTAGCTGAAAGTAAAGGATCCTCTTAGGATGCGGGAGTCGTTCATTTTGCACACATGTCCTGCCCATCGCTATTCCACACATTTCTGAATAGCAGAAGATAGTCTGACACAGGATTTCACTGGCTTTGGTAATTCCTCATCATAAGTTCTCTGTACTTTACTTTGATTGTTGGATCTAGAAAAGCTTTTGAAATTAGAAGAGGAAATGCTGTCACTTCATTTAGTAATTAAACTTTTAAACATTGCTTATGACGCCATTAAAATTAGATTAATGCTCAAATATAGTCTTTGATTTGAAACTAATCAGAAATGCTTGATCCGATTAAATGTAGATTTAAGCAGACCCATTTTTTGCAAACAACTACTACATATGTTTCTGGATCTATACTTTTGCCATTGCAGTACGTATTTTTCAGTAAGTAAGGGGTCATAATCAAACTGGGATTCTAATTCAAGGCTCTCTAACCATGTCTAATATTAAAACGCCAGTCTACCATTAAAATGTATAACATCTGAGTTTGCTAAGCATCGTTAGCTAATTGTGAATACTTTAACTAAACTATCTAGCGACTAGATTCTAGCCATAGATATGAAGTTACACTAACTCAAACCTTTATGTATGATAAAGCAATGTAGGACAAATTTATCTATATTTAGTAGCCAATAGACATACCCGAATGATAAGTTACATGTGGCTACCTAGCACCACTTTTAGTGGCAATCAATATAACTTTTATGATCATTTTTTTTTACAAAGCTTATATTTGTCTGTCTGAGTGTCTGTCTGTCTGCTACAAATCTCACGCTATTTCCTCTATTTCTCATTCTCAGATCAAGTTGAAACTTTGCAATAATTACTTGTTGATGACAAACACGAACTGTATTTCTTATATTTTTCATGTTTGCTTTAACTGTTCATAGTTGTGCAACATACTATCTAGTATATACTGTGGAAGATATAAGTAGGATAGGCTTTCTCAACATTGGCTTGTAGCAAATATGTATTAGGTTAGGTGTATGACACGATGAATAGATTCTTAGAAATTATTTACAAGCAACATAGAAATAAGATTGACTGTACGAGCCATTCTACCATAATAAATTGAGTGCACTCAAGGCCAACTTTATTTGGGGTGTATCTCCTACGATCACATCAATAACAATAAAAGCAGCGAAATAACTCAGCCAAGCTTACATTTTGCAATCTATCCCTGTGGCTCCCGAAGGTATTACAATTTGAGGAGCCATGACACGAAGTGTGAAATTGAATCCCATTGTAATAAATGTATTGAGGACAATGATGGCGATTTGTTTCCCCCAAGTGTTTACTTCTAGCTCAGTTCTTATAGTCTCCCCTACACCATGTTTCATCTCTGTCTCCGTCTATGTCTTAGACTCACATACAGGAACACAGATACTGTCTACTGTAGCGACCTTAGAGACTGGACTGTCGTAAGTGTGCAGAGTCATAAAACAAGAAATAAAGAATCGCTTGGACCTGTCATTGTGTTTGTTCAAAGTCCCTGGTTTGTAAGAGAATAAAAAATCAACCGTTCATGTGTTGAATCGAATGATCGTTGTGCCTTATAGGAGGATTACTTTCGTCTCAGAACTACCATTTGAGTAGATCTTTTATTACAAAATACCTAAATGAGTAGATCTTTTGTTACAATGTGACAAGTTGCGTAGATCTTTTATTACAATGTACCTAAATTGAATAGACTTTTCATTAATTGTTAGTGAGATGTGCGGCTGAGAGGCTTAAACCACTTGGCTACCTAACGAGGGGGGATCGAGTTCAACACCTGACTCAAGCATTTTTTTGTTTACCGAGCCCCTGTACCTGAAAAAACAAATAATCAAATAAAAAAAACAACAATTAATTAAATAAATATTGTAATTAATTACTTTGTTTGGTATCGTATAATGAAAGAAATCGTACTTCACAGATGCAGTCGTATAGGTTGAATTGCTCCCATTGAAAAGGCTTGAGCCCTGAGTGAACAAGTTTTTTTTAACTGCATTTAGAAAGCGATCACGGTAACATGTACGCAGATACCCCCTTCTTCCCCTCCCCAAACTTCCCTTTCCGACTGGTCCAGACACGTTTTTTGTCTACGTATTAAGAGGGTCATATCAAACATTCAAACATATCAATTAAAATACATAATTCAACTTCTGGTTCATTTTATTTGTTTTATTCATTACAGAGCATGTTCTATTCAGCAAGGACACAGACGTCACTAAATGAATCCTCTGGATCTGGATATGTACACAAATCAACAGCAATACTAGTATTCACATCTAATCTGTCTGGCACTGCTAAATGAAATTTACAATTAATGTTATAGGTTTTTACAATAATCTATATTTTCCTAGTTTATGAAGACATTGATCAAACTAGTGTTTATTACGGCTATTACTTCTAACCTAGTTTCATACTCATAAACTCTTCTTGAAATTTGTTTAATCCTCTTCACCAGATTCCACATCATCTAATCCGTTGAGTCCATTCTATTTAGGACTTGGGCACTTGTTTGTTTTCTCTCCCAGAAGACCGGCCTCTACATCAGTTTTCTTTTTTTTTTTGGGGTTTGAAACTTCAAAGATCAAAATACTTTCAGACTGACCTAGTTTGTAGACAGAAAGAAAAAAGCCGAAAAAAAAAATCTCCTAATCCTTAGTATGACCAAACTCACCGCAGGTCACTGACGAAATGTCAAAAAGTTAGGGCATTAGCCAACACTGTCGAAAGCTAGCAGGGGTAATAGGCTAATGGCCATATTTTGCCAACACCAACAGTAGCTCTCACAATACAAGTAGCATTATCAATGAAACATAAAAGGGGAGATATTAGATGTTTTTAATATTTATGTTATTAAAAGAACTAAAGCCTATATTTTTTTTTCAAGGCATCTATATTTAGTTAAAGATTTTTAGGTCGAATCACTCAAATGAAGTCATTACTTTTTACTTATGAAAGAGTTAAAATGAACGAAACAAGACAATCTTAATGTGGGCATTCTGGGTTGCTGACCTAATTTCTCACTTTTATTTTAAGAATGTAGAACTACAACGTTTGTGCCTCACACCAAAGAGATAGTAAATTAACAGTCAATTTTTTAAAATGTTAATTATTTTTTTTTAATTGATCGTCAAGACTTACCATATTAAAAAATAATTATAAAACTGATTGATAAATCAATCCCAAATAAACATAAGATTTTTATTAGAATCAATCTTAAATAGACATTAGATTACGTTAGAATCAGTTCCCAACAGACACTAGATTACGTTAGAATCAATCCCAAATAGACATTAGATTCCTTTAGAAATACACTTCAAACTATAGTTCTGTGTCTTGGCTTGTCCTTTGAGTTCAAAGTATAAGGAAGAGTGCAATAATTGAAATAGCTATTTAGATCCTACTGTAACCTACTTATTTTGTCCCACTTAACGTAGACAAAGCCATTTTCTGCCGGAGGTCGATTAAAGCTCTTTCTTTGCTGTTGGCACCTTCTGGATGATTTTACCATTGTGTTTGTCTTCCATATGCCTTGAATGTGTTTGCGCTTGGAAATAAAAAGTAGTCTCGCAGGCAAGGGGACGGGGTGGAAGACCACTGTTGGCTCTCTTCCCCCACCTGAACCACAACGTTGTTAGGTCTCTGGATTGTTAGATAGAAGAGCTCTCATTCCAACGTCTAGTAGAAGCAGAGGTTACTATACTTCTAGCCAGCAGTTTGTGAAATATTGGCTGATGCTATATTCGTACCAAGATGTGATTCTATCAGTTGAGACAGGCTCTATATTGGCTACTAAGGGTCATCTGGTGGAAGTACCACTTGCAGTTAATTTCAGACATGAACTCAAAGCAGCCCCTTGTGTCGACTGGGCATTCAGAAATAGTCTCCCGCAGTGCGTGCTTAGAGTGAGTAAAGGCAACGTTTAAAGTGGAAGAAGCTATTGAATCTGTATTGAAATGTGCTACTTGCTCAAGTTGAAGTCTAAAATGATTTTTAAGCGACTGTTTCTTTAACATTTCAAAAAGATGTGCGTGATAAAACAAGGAACATTACAACGCATTCATATTAAGAAAATATAAAATCTGGTCACTGTGCTAGCTACATGAGATTCCTGTAAAGAGTGGTTAAGTTCTTGGCTTCCAAACCTGGGGTCCTGGGTTCAAATCTCGGTGAAGACTGGGATTTTTTAATTTTTAGGATTTTAAGGGAGCCCCACCCAACTCTAATGGGTACCTGAATTTAGTTGGGGAAGTAAAGACGGTTGGTCGTTGTGCTGGTCACGTGACTCCCTGCTTGTTAATCGTTGGCCAAAAAAAACCAACAACAGATGAACGTAAGCAGCATCTGCCCTAGAGATCGCAAGGTCTGAAAGGGGAACTTTTTCAAAGACTACAAGAAGTCATGACTAGGTCCTGATAATACTCGAGCGAAACGAATGCATTGTTCTTACACACAAAAAAATCTTTTAAGCATCCAATTTTGTGTACATAACAAGCAAAAACATAAACTATCCTTTTTTTTATTTAGAAAAAAAATTCTAATGGAAAAGAGCTCCGCACTTGCAACTATATCGAATCTCTGAATGGTAAAAAAAAGTTTGTACACGTTATTTCTCTGACCCCCAATCTCGGATCAAGCTGAAATTTTGCACGATTATTTCATTTATCTAACAACGCATGAATCATTACTAAAAAATTTAGCAATTAGTTAATTAGCAGAGTGGTTACCGTGTTGGCTCGAGAAGCCTGAGAAGGCTTGAGCCATGAGTTCGAATTCAGGTCGTTCCCCCCCTTTTTTATTTTTATAAATGCTTTTTTTTTTATTGCTAGTCTAGATCTATTACAAATTTAATGACATGACTGATCCAAGCTACAGCTATGCTTAATAAAAGCTTTGTTTATTATTTACTCTCTCTATATATATTTTCGTGTTTTTGTTAAAAATTGATTAATGTCTTGTCTATGCCAATAAATAATTGTATTAAGTTTCAACTTGATACGACAATGGGTATGGGAGAAATAACGTTTTCAAGTTTTTTTACCAGACAGACCACAGAGTGAACTGATATAAGCTTTATAAAAACTAAAAAAAAATATGTTCAAAGAAAAGTTGTTTGATAGACCAGCAGCATTAAGTAGGTAGGGGTTAAAGTCATGTTGTTTGATAGACCAGCAGCATCAAGTGGGTAGGGGTTAAAGTCATCTTATGTGATAGACGAGTAGCACATATGTCATACACAACAGAAGCAGAAAGAAGGGTGAAAATGCAACGGCGCCTGGTGATTATATATGCCCAACCTGCGATCGCAGCTGTGTATCAAGGATTGGCCTCTTTAGTCACACAAGAAGTTGCAAAGGGAAAAGATCGTCTCTCGAGACGTAAAATGCCACAGACATATGTAGAGATGCTTCAAGAAATGACCCCAAAAAATGTGCGAAAGGATTGAACCTCTGCGGCTTCATTATTCACTGAATTTCACATTTTACGCACACAGTCTCGGACCGCTGTTTAAGAATCTTTAAGGTCAGTGACTATAAAACCTGGTCACTGTGCTAGCTACACGAGGTTCCTGTAAGAGTGGCCAAATATATAAGAGTTTTAATAGATCCATAGCTTAATACATGTTTTCTTATCCTAGAGATAGGCCCTTACTATCTATCCATTTTAATTCTCAGCTCTATTATCTATTAAAAAGGAAGTAGACCAGCTCATGTGATATCTCTAGGTCTTATGACAGTTAATAAAATAAAGCGATCTACGTAGCTATTGGAGAAATTGTTGGCACTTGGAGGACAATATTTAGCCGCGTTGGCCTAGCTCAAGTAGAGACAACTCTTCGCGTTATAAGAAAAAAAACAATGACGTCATTCGTTTTAGTGCTGACTTCCAAACAGCTTGAAAACTTGTCTCAATGTTTCCATTGCCCTCATGGTTCATAGTCAAAACGTAATTTAATGGAAAAGACAACAACCCAGAAAGGTGAAGATGATCTGGATAACATTTAACAGGAGATTAAATTCTTGATTGAATTAGGGAAAAACGAAAGTGTCATTTATCACACACACACACAAAACAAAACAAAAAACAAGCGAAAAAAAAAAAAAGAAACAAAAAAAAAAAGAAACAACGGAGATAGCTAAAAGAAAAAAAAGGAAATAAAACAAAATTCCTTTTTTTTTTTTTTTTTTTTTTTAAATAATCTATTCCTGTCAGCTCTGTCCGCACGTAAATATTGCCATTTTGGCTTTTTATATATATATAAAAAATTCCCTCCCAAACATAGGATTTAGTTGAGCAGACAATCAATCAGGACGAAGAAGGCGGGAAAGTTTCAAAGGGAAATGGGGAGAGATGATGAGCCTAAAGAGAGGTAAACATTTGTACAAGAAAAAGTGACGTCTCCAGTGGAGGACACTTAGCAAAGGGGAGAAAAATCAGGAAGCCGATGTGACCTATCATACTCCGTCTGGCACTTTAACGACAGTCGTTAAGAAAAAAAACAAACACACTTTTGTAAGTGTGTACGTGTCTGAATATGTGCGTAGCAGCAGTTTGAATTTTAGACCGATCAACGCGCTTAGAAGCTGGCGTTTTTGGAATTTGAATACAACTAATCAATCGGAAAAAAATTGTAAAAATTCTAATTAGAAAAAAAAAATAGAAATCTTATCCGTAATGCGTGCAAATCCGGTCAACAGACTAACTTATTAGTTATCTTCATTTTAAATAGGCCAGACGTCTGTGAAAAAAAACTATATTTTAGAAGACTTATTTAATAGTTTAATCATATTAAGGTAAGCAGCTTAACAATGATTAGCAGTAAAAGAGGACAATTGTTTATTTACTGGTGATGTGATCAGTCAACTAAGCTAGATAATGAATCATTTTGAATGCCAAGAATAATTCTCAATCGACTCAAGAGTAAAGCCGAGGAGGTCCTATCCGAAAAACAGACAGGCTTCAAAGCAGATAGAAGCACTGTTGAATAAATGTTTAACGACAGACTGTTAAATGAAAAATGCCTTCAACACCAAAAAGAAACTGGCACACAACTTAAAGACTCTCGTAAAGCTTTTGACCAGGTTTGGCATGAAGGCACGTGATGATGGAGTTCAACATAGATAAAATCATTATCGATGTCATCAAAGTTCTATACCAGATTGCGAATAGTTCAGTACAACCGAATCGAAAACAAAATTAGGGCATCCATAGGAGTGCATTCTCTCTCTCTTTTTAACATATTTCTAGAGCATATCATATCCTGATGACATTGAGGATCTATTCCTAGATTGACCATCAACGGGACGGCTTATTTCCATTGTAAGTGTTGGAATATAAACCTCAATCGAGAAAATGCAGATCAGGTACAAGATCATACTTCTGCACTGGATGCTGCAGCTAGAGCAGTAGGCATGGAAATCAGTGCTAAAAAGAGAAAAATAATAGATTGTGGTGGATAGTAGTTACATACTGCTGAATGGCCAAACAGTAGAAGAAGTTGACTCATTTAAATACATAGGGTAAAAAATAACAAGAGATGGTGGATCAATAAAAGAGAGAAAAGCCGTTTAAGCTTGACATCTACTGCCATGAGCAACCTGTGGAAAATCTGGAGCAGTAACATCAGCTTCCAAGTAAAATTAAAACTCCTCTTGCTTTGTGGTCTCCGTATTCCCATACGGTTGGGAAAGTTGGACACTGAACGCCGAGGCTGACTGAAGAATTCAAGCCTTTGATAGCAAATGCTACAGAAAACTGCTGGTTATCAGATACCAGGAAAAGAAGACAAATGAGTGTGCTCTTTTACAGGTTCGGCACTCTGGCTGGCAAAAAGAAGGAACTTATCAATACCGTGAAGAGACGATACTAAGACATGACTCACTGTCAAAAATCATCCTTCAAGGTACAGTGGAGGGAACCCGAAGAAAGATCTTGCTACAAGGTTCACTGTCGCCGCCCCTGACTTCTGTATCGTCGCAACCGAGTCGCTCACTATCTTCTGGTTATCCAAAGGACGGTTGCCTTCCCAAACCAGCTTGTCGAGATGCTGGAAAAGATTCGAGATAAATTCCTTTTATAAACCTTTGACCCGGGAAGGATTTATCCGTGGCCAGAATGGTGGATTGGCTCCTTCTGTAGGCCATACAGACTACGGGGCCCTATGCGAAACGGATTGCGCGGGGCCTAGTCTGGGTAGGGATAAGAATAATAAGTGAAAATTAAGATTTTTTATTAGAAAAATAAATTCGTCTTTGCATTTTATTCATATTTTACTTAGAGCAGAATCACGATGAAATTAACTTTACGAGCCATCTACAATAGAAGGTAGTTTTCCAACAAAAAGCCCATAACCATTCAGATCTGCCTTTTAGATTTACTATCAACTAGCAAAACAACACTTTTGATTTTTTTGAAGATATCGAGATAGATTTAGATCTATATTCATATGCCATTGACTATTACAGTAATGCAGTATATTAAGTATTGGAACTTCCTGTTTTGGTTCAATTTCGCCCTATTATTTGTATTAAATGAAAGCTGACAATGCCTTTTTTTGTATTTTTTTAAATCGCGAGTAGGATTGGTGTTTTCCATATTAAATGACACCCCAAAATCACATTTTTGTCTATTGTTCAGGACATTTTTATTATTTTTCAGGATATTTTAATAATTTCAGGAGATTTTCATGCTTTTTTTTTCGTATACTTTGCAATTTCAGGAGATTACCAGGAGCTCCTGGAAAATCAGGAGGCCGGGAACAATGTATAAGTTAAAATGGCAAAATTTAATAATTTACAATTAGAGTTAGCGCGGGGCCTATGAAAGTGCGGGGCCCACTGCGGCCGCATAGGTTGCTGTGCCCTAAGGCCGCCCTGTCTGTAGGCCCCATTCGGAGGATATTCCAGCTACCCGTCGCCTCAGCGTGGTCCTCCGGTGGAAACGTCCAGGGGTGGAACTGAATAGGCAAAGAACGAGTAGCGAACCAGGCCTTCTAGCAGGTCTCCCTGGGTGAGCTTTTTTTTTTTTTTTTATCTCACTCAACCTGCAACCCAGTCCAAAAAGTCCGCCACGGCGTTCCACAAAGGGAGTCGTCATCAGTTCCGGATTGCTGGATTGGCGACCCTCGCACGGAACAGTAGCGGTTACATTATAGGAATATGAGACAAGCTCCCCGCAGTTAGCACTGTGCCTGACACTTATAGCGGGTGACGAAGCTCGGGGACGGTGCGCTGTGTACGCGGCACGGCCCGGTCTGGCCCAGTCAATCGATATGGCCGTCTACCGCTGTGTGCCCTCAGACAGGACATGGGATGAAGAATCCCAATGTCCAGGCCTGGTGGTTGGATAAAAGCCTTTCTAACTACCAACGGGACGAACGGCGCCTGTCGGCGCCGATTCCCTACTGGACTTCATCGAAGGTAGGCCCCCATCAACTAGATGATCATTTAATAACATCCGTCTTGTCATGGTCACTGTCCAAAGCAATGGGTTCCTCGTTTCCATGGTAGGCCGGAGGCTGAACCCATGAGGTGGAATATTCATATTAGTCACAGCCGTTTTAAAGTCTCCTAGTAAATCGTATTATTCAGGGTCAACTTTACTATTTTTGGAAAGGGACTATAAAACCGAATGACTAAATTCACCATAACTCTGTATGTGCACTGAGTGCTTTGATACCACCAGGTGTGTTGAAGATAATCTTGTTTACCTAGATGACAGATATTGTATCATGGTTAAGTATTGAAAGCTGACATAAAGGATGAATAATTATTTTTCATCCAAGCTGGACAGCAAAACGGCCTTTACAGTCATTGTCAACATCATCAAGGGATTTCAGAGCCTGCTCAACAGCCAAGTTTGCATTATGACCTGCACTGCTAATTCTAAGATCGTTGCGACAAGAGAACTTCATATTACTTCCATTATCACTAAAAAATATCAAATAGTCACCCTTTATAGCCGAAGGAAGAAGATTTTTCAAGAATTTCAGTTGTCTTTGATTTTACGGCTAGTTTTAGGTTCGATAAGCTCGTATAATCCAATGCACTGGCTTATAAAGCAACAACTATTGTTAATGTGACATAAAATGAATCTTACGTACGTGCAAATTGCTAAATTTGAAAACCGCATATTAATAAATCTTGACCAAGTTCGGTTAGGGCAGGACAGTTCGGTTTGGTTCATACCCACCAGTCTTAAAGCTCGGGTTTGGTTCGGTTTGGTCGTATGTGAGGTTCGTTTCCCATCTCAAATACATTTGTTCATGAACGAGGTATTCAAAATACTTGCTTTCTGCTATTTCTGAGTCTTTAAACCAGGAAATTTTAAATGAGTGATTTGAATAAAAAAAACCCAACTAAGTGGAAGTCACAATTTTCACTCTTTGGACTAATGAATGCCGGACGGATAGGGCCCCCCCCCCCCCAAAAAAAGGATGCCATTCCCTCCTTTTCCTCGACGTCTGGTTTTTCCTCTAAAAGTTACATTCTTGACGCTGCCTTTCGCCCACATTTCCTCTAAACTCATTTGGGTTTACGTACAGTAGGTCACATTAGCTGTACGTATTTGAATAAAGTTTAATTCTCGAGAAAGAAGTTCATTAAAAAGATAGCTGATATAAAACTGACAACTTTCAGATCCACTATGCCAATCCCATGGCATGGCACGAACCGAATAGCAATCTAATCTTCATTTTTATCTTTAATATTGATTTTTAAAAGAATTCTTGTGTTTGGTGCTATTTGGGGGAAGTGTAAAACCGCGGGGATCTAATTAGCAGCACGTGTTTGGTTCACTGTGGGGATACCGAGGTTCAAGGTCGTATTAGCCTACGTGTCTCCATTATTGGCCTAAGCTGTTTCAGCCGGGTTCAGCCACAATCAAGGAGCGCTGGGTTTTTCTGCTCAGTGGGAACTTAATTGTTTGGGCGTTGATTAGTTGGAGGTCACATCAGATGTTTAGGGCAGCACAACTAAGGAACATTAAACAATGGAAAAGAAAGATATTCCATCCAATGTTTGAAAGTCTGCAGGTTATTAAAAGGGACAAAATAGAGAGTGAGAAAGAAAGAGAATGAAAGAGACAAAGAGAGAGCGAGTGAGAGAGACAGAGAGCGAGCGAGGAGAGAGAGAGAGCGAGGAGAGAGAGAGAGAGAAAAAAGAGTGAAAAAAGAAAACTGGAGAGAAAAAAAGAGATACGAAAAAGATAATAGAAAAAGAGAAAGAGAGAGAGAGATAGTATAGTTGGCACGATATGACTTATAAATACAGACTCCTTCCTTTGATTTTTCTGCGTAAAAAGATCACTAAAATGGACCACGATTCAGGTAGATTCTGAATGTATTATTCCTTGCGGTGATGATTACGTTGATTTTGTTAATTGCTCCTCGAAAAATTTACCTTTTGTAGAGATAATCATTCATGACAGTTAACTTGTACACACATATCCACTATTCACACACAAATTATAATTGTCTCAATATAATTGAACAACTAGCAGACAGAATATCACCAATACATATGTAAATCTATACCTAGAAATAAATTATAGGAATCTCATGTCTGAGAGTATAAAAACTCTGGAGAGAGAGAGAGAGAGAGAGAGAGAGAGCGAGGAGAGAGTACATAAG
The DNA here is from genome assembly GCA_030265305.1 of Biomphalaria pfeifferi. NCBI lineage: Eukaryota > Metazoa > Mollusca > Gastropoda > Planorbidae > Biomphalaria > Biomphalaria pfeifferi. The sequence continues at coordinate 2,502,574 of JASAOG010000061.1, read as the reverse complement.
AAGTATTTCTACGAATACACATTGTTCCATTGATCATAGATTGATAAGTATATATGGAACATGAACAGGGCCAGATGTAAGGGAGGGCAGGCGGGCTACAGCCCTTGGGTCTCCACAAGAAAGGGGCCTCCACAAAAGAGAGAAAATTGTGTCCGAATTTCGACGGGCCAGAAAGTTTTAAGTTTGTTTTTTCTAGCTGTTTCCTTTCTCATTTTTACGGCTGGCAAAAATGTCGTGATTAAAAAGTGTAACCGTGTAACACGCTCGGAATAAGTAAATACAGCCCCCAGATTTACGACAGTGCGTCTACCAATAGCTTTACCCTCCACAAACTAAAAAATATACACTATTTTAAACCAAAATATGCATCTTACATTTAAAAAAAAAAGGAAATTGAGATTAAATGTTCAAGAACTCTATTTCTTTCTCCTAAAATATAGAACGCTTTTAGATATAAGTTTTTCATTCATAATGATGATGTTATTCAAGCTTTCGAAAAATTGTACGGCCCCCACAAAATCCTGTCCCGGGGCTCGACATGCTTAAATCCGGCTCTGAACATGAAATACATTTCCAACTCGTGTTACTATGCTAATATGTCTATCCACGAGAAGATTGCAACCTAGGAAAGAGGTAAACGTCCCCGAACGTTGCTTGTTGTTCAAGTTGTAAATCTCACAACACTTGAGCCTGTAAAAGTTTTTTTTTTTAATTCTCCCCCCTTGTTTCCAACCTCAACCATTATCTCATTACACTTGTTCTTTTTACCCACAATTCATTAGTTTCTTTTTATTCAGCACTGGATAATAAAATACCCTCGAATTACATCACAAACCACAAATATGTGCAATTTAAAATTGTGGACGATAATGCAGCAATGTCCGAATCAATTAAAGTTGTCGCTGGGACATTAAATCTTTGTCACTAGGAAAATAAAAAGTGTTGAGATTTTGCAACAAAAAAAAAATGTTAAGGGCTTCATTACGTTCCTAGACTTTTTCTATCTGAGGAGTCAACACGAGGCTCTTGGTTCAATTGGCAAGCAATGCTTAAAGAATGAAAGAATTATCTTTCTAAACTTGTTTTATTTTAGTAGATGTGACTAGTGTCTTCTCTCTCTCTCACAACCTATCCATCAATTGAACTCTCCTTCCTCTCTCTCGCTCTATCTAACCTATCTAATCTATCTAACCTATCTAATCTATCTAACCTATCTAATCTATCTAACCTATCTAATCTATCTAATCTAATCTATCTAATCTAATCTAATCTATCTAATCTAATCTAATCTATCTAATCTAATCTATCTAATCTAATCTATCTATCTAATCTATCTATCTAATCTAATCTATCTAATCTAATCTATCTAATCTAATCTATCTAATCTATCTAATCTATCTAATCTATCTAATCTATCTAATCTATCTAATCTATCTAATCTATCTAATCTATCTAATCTATCTAATCTAATCTATCTAATCTAATCTATCTAATCTAATCTATCTAGACTAATCTATCTAATCTAATCTAATCTATCTAATCTAATCTAATCTATCTAATCTAATCTATCTAATCTATCTAATCTAATCTATCTAATCTAATCTATCTAATCTATCTAATCTAATCTATCTAATCTAATCTAATCTATCTAATCTAATCTATCTAATCTAATCTATCTAATCTAATCTATCTAATCTAATCTATCTAATCTAATCTATCTAATCTAATCTATCTAATCTAATCTATCTAATCTAATCTATCTAATCTAATCTATCTAATCTAATCTATCTAATCTAATCTATCTAATCTAATCTATCTAATCTAATCTATCTAATCTAATCTATCTAATCTAATCTATCTAATCTAATCTATCTAATCTAATCTATCTAATCTAATCTATCTAATCTAATCTATCTAATCTAATCTATCTAATCTAAGCTATCTAATCTAAGCTATCTAATCTAATCTATCTAATCTATCTAATCTAACCTATCTAATCTAACCTATCTAATCTAACCTATCTAATCTAACCTATCTAATCTAACCTATCTAATCTAATCTAATCTATCTAATCTATCTAATCTAATCTATCTAATCTAATCTATCTAATCTAATCTATCTAATCTAATCTATCTAATCTAATCTATCTAATCTATCTAATCTAATCTATCTAATCTAATCTATCTAATCTAATCTATCTAATCTAATCTATCTAATCTAATCTATCTAATCTAATCTATCTAATCTAATCTATCTAATCTAATCTATCTAATCTATCTAATCTAATCTATCTAATCTAATCTATCTAATCTAATCTATCTAATCTAATCTATCTAGACTAATCTATCTAGACTAATCTATCTAGACTAATCTATCTAATCTAATCTATATAATATAATCTATCTAATCTATCTAATCTATCTAATCTATCTAATCTATCTAATCTAATCTATCTAATCTAATCTATCTAATCTAATCTATCTAATCTAATCTATCTAATCTAATCTATTTAATCTAATCTATCTAATCTATCTAATCTAATCTATCTAATCTATCTAATCTATCTAATCTATCTAATCTATCTAATCTATCTAATCTAATCTAATCTAATCTAATCTATCTAATCTAATCTATCTAATCTAATCTATCTAATCTAATCTATCTAATCTAATCTATCTAATCTAATCTATCTAATCTAATCTATCTAATCTAATCTATCTAATCTAATCTATCTAATCTAATCTATCTAATCTAATCTATCTAATCTAATCTATCTAATCTAATCTATCTAATCTAATCTATCTAATCTAATCTATCTAATCTATCTATCTAATCTATCTAATCTAATCTATCTAATCTAATCTATCTAATCTAATCTATCTAATCTAATCTATCTAATCTAATCTATCTAATCTAATCTATCTAATCTAATCTATCTAATCTAATCTATCTAATCTAATCTATCTAATCTAAGCTATCTAATCTATCTAATGTAATCTATCTAATGTAATCTATCTAATCTAACCTATCTAATCTAACCTATCTAATCTAACCTATCTAATCTAACCTATCTAATCTAACCTATCTAATCTAACCTATCTAATCTAACCTATCTAATCTAACCTATCTAATCTACCTAATCTAATCTAACCTATCTAATCTAATCTATCTAATCTAATCTATCTAATCTAATCTATCTAATCTAATCTATCTAATCTAATCTATCTAATCTAATCTATCTAATCTAATCTATCTAATCTATCTAATCTAATCTATCTAATCTAATCTATCTAATCTAATCTAATCTATCTAATCTAATCTATCTAATCTAATCTATCTAATCTAATCTATCTAATCTAATCTATCTAATCTAATCTATCTAATCTAATCTATCTAATCTAATCTATCTAATCTAATCTAATCTATCTAATCTAATCTATCTAATCTAATCTATCTAATCTAATCTATCTAATCTAATCTATCTAATCTAATCTATCTAATCTAATCTATCTAATCTAATCTATCTAATCTATCTAATCTAATCTATCTAATCTAATCTATCTAATCTATCTAATCTAACTCATCTAATCTAACTCATCTAATCTAACTCATCTAATCTAACTCATCTAATCTAACTCATCTAATCTAACTCATCTAATCTATCTAATCTAATCTATCTAATCTAATCTATCTAATCTAATCTATCTAATCTAATCTATCTAATCTAATCTATCTAATCTAATCTAATCTATCTAATCTAATCTATCTAATCTAATCTATCTAATCTAATCTATCTAATCTAATCTAATCTATCTATCTAATCTATCTATCTAATCTAATCTATCTAATCTAATCTATCTAATCTAATCTATCTAATCTAATCTATCTAATCTAATCTATCTAATCTAATCTATCTAATCTAATCTATCTAATCTAATCTATCTAATCTAATCTATCTAATCTAATCTATCTAATCTAATCTATCTAATCTAATCTATCTAATCTAATCTATCTAATCTAATCTATCTAATCTAATCTATCTAATCTAATCTATCTAATCTAATCTATCTAATCTAATCTATCTAATCTAATCTATCTAATCTAATCTATCTAATCTAATCTATCTAATCTAATCTATCTAATCTAAGCTATCTAATCTAAGCTATCTAATCTAAGCTATCTAATGTAAGCTATCTAATGTAATCTATCTAATGTAATCTAATCTATCTGATCTAATCTATCTGATCTAATCTATCTGATCTATCTGATCTATCTGATCTAATCTAATCTATCTAATCTAATCTATCTAATCTAATCTATCTAATCTAATCTATCTAATCTAATCTATCTAATCTATCTAATCTATCTAATCTATCTAATCTATCTAATCTAATCTATCTAATCTAATCTATCTAATCTAATCTATCTAATCTATCTAATCTAATCTATCTAATCTAATCTATCTAATCTAATCTATCTATCTAATCTATCTATCTAATCTATCTATCTAATCTAATCTATCTAATCTAATCTATCTAATCTAATCTATCTAATCTAATCTATCTAATCTAATCTATCTAATCTAATCTATCTAATCTATCTAATCTAATCTATCTAATCTAATCTATCTAATCTAATCTATCTAATCTAATCTATCTAATCTAATCTATCTAATCTAATCTATCTAATCTAATCTATCTAATCTAATCTATCTAATCTAATCTATCTAATCTAATCTATCTAATCTAATCTATCTAATCTAATCTATCTAATCTAATCTATCTAATCTAATCTAATCTAATCTAATCTATCTAATCTAATCTATCTAATCTAATCTATCTAATCTAATCTATCTAATCTAATCTATCTAATCTAATCTATCTAATCTAATCTATCTAATCTAATCTAATCTATCTAATCTAATCTATCTAATCTAATCTATCTAATCTAATCTATCTAATCTAATCTAATCTATCTATTCTAATCTATCTAATCTAATCTATCTAATCTAATCTATCTAATCTAATCTATCTAATCTAATCTATCTTATCATCTAATCTATCTAATCTAATCTATCTAATCTAATCTATCTAATCTAATCTATCTAATCTAATCTATCTAATCTAATCTATCTAATCTAATCTATCTAATCTAATCTATCTAATCTAATCTATCTAATCTAAGCTATCTAATCTAAGCTATCTAATCTAATCTATCTAATCTAATCTAATCTATCTAATCTAATCTATCTAATCTAATCTATCTAATCTAATCTATCTAATCTAATCTATCTAATCTAATCTATCTAATCTAATCTATCTAATCTAATCTTTCTATCTAATCTAATCTATCTAATCTAATCTATCTAATCTATCTAATCTAATCTATCTAATCTAATCTATCTAATCTAATCTATCTAATCTAATCTATCTAATCTAATCTATCTAATCTAATCTATCTAATCTAATCTATCTATCTAATCTAATCTATCTAATCTAATCTATCTAATCTAATCTATCTAATCTATCTAATCTATCTAATCTAATCTATCTAATCTAATCTATCTAATCTAATCTATCTAATCTAATCTATCTAATCTAATCTATCTAATCTAATCTATCTAATCTAATCTATCTAATCTAATCTATCTAATCTAATCTATCTAATCTAATCTTATCTATCTAATCTAATCTAATCTATCTAATCTAATCTAATCTATCTAATCTATCTAATCTAATCTAATCTATCTAATCTAATCTATCTAATCTAATCTTATCTATCTAATCTAATCTAATCTATCTAATCTAATCTAATCTAATCTAATCTATCTAATCTATCTAATCTAATCTAATCTATCTAATCTAATCTATCTAATCTAATCTATCTAATCTAATCTATCTAATCTAATCTATCTAATCTAATCTATCTAATCTAATCTATCTAATCTAATCTATCTAATCTAATCTATCTAATCTAATCTATCTAATCTAATCTATCTAATCTAATCTATCTAATCTAATCTATCTAATCTAATCTTATCTATCTAATCTAATCTAATCTATCTAATCTAATCTAATCTATCTAATCTATCTAATCTAATCTAATCTATCTAATCTAATCTATCTAATCTAATCTTATCTATCTAATCTAATCTAATCTATCTAATCTAATCTAATCTAATCTAATCTATCTAATCTATCTAATCTAATCTAATCTATCTAATCTAATCTATCTAATCTAATCTATCTAATCTAATCTATCTAATCTAATCTATCTAATCTAATCTATCTAATCTAATCTATCTAATCTAATCTATCTAATCTAATCTATCTAATCTAATCTATCTAATCTAATCTAATCTAATCTATCTAATCTAATCTATCTAATCTAATCTATCTAATCTAATCTATCTAATCTAATCTATCTAATCTAATCTATCTAATCTAATCTATCTAATCTAATCTATCTAATCTATCTAATCTAATCTATCTAATCTAATCTATCTAATCTAATCTATCTAATCTAATCTATCTAATCTAATCTATCTAATCTAATCTATCTAATCTAATCTATCTAATCTAATCTATCTAATCTAATCTATCTAATCTAATCTATCTAATCTAATCTATCTAATCTAATCTATCTAATCTAATCTATCTAATCTAATCTAATCTATCTAATCTAATCTATCTAATCTAATCTATCTAATCTAATCTATCTAATCTAATCTATCTAATCTAATCTATCTAATCTAATCTATCTAATCTAATCTATCTAATCTAATCTATCTAATCTAATCTATCTAATCTAATCTATCTAATCTATCTAATCTAATCTATCTAATCTAATCTATCTAATCTAATCTATCTAATCTAATCTATCTAATCTAATCTATCTAATCTAATCTATCTAATCTAATCTATCTAATCTATCTAATCTATCTAATCTAATCTATCTAATCTAATCTATCTAATCTAATCTATCTAATCTAATCCATCTAATCTATCTAATCTAATCTATCTAATCTAATCTATCTAATCTAATCTATCTAATCTAATCTATCTAATCTAATCTATCTAATCTAATCTATCTAATCTATCTAATCTAATCTATCTAATCTAATCTATCTAATCTAATCTATCTAATCTAATCTAATCTATCTAATCTAATCCATCTAATCCATCTAATCTATCTAATCCATCTAATCTATCTAATCTAATCTATCTAATCTAATCTATCTAATCTAATCTATCTAATCTAATCTATCTAATCTAATCTATCTAATCTAATCTATCTAATCTAATCTATCTAATCTAATCTATCTAATCTAATCTATCTATGTATATATCTATCTATCAATCTATCAATCTATTTATCTATCTATATATCTATCTATATATCTGTCTTCTGTCTGTCTGTCTGTCTGTGTCTATCTGTCTGTCTACCTGTCTGTCTGTCTGTGTTTGTCCGTCCGTCCATCCATCTAACCATCCATTCATCCATCTAACTGATTTTAGAAAAGAATCGGAACAAACTGTCAAGTTAAAAAAAATCACTCATGGAAATACTGCGGTAAAATTAATAGAATGGGATCATAATGATTCACTACTTGATTCCGTCGTTTATCTATTATCTATTATTATTATTATTATTTTATCCATAATTGTAAAATAAAAAAAATTAACTTTTCCAATGCTTATTTAGGGAAAAAAATTGTAGAATTATTTTCGTTACACATTATTATATCAGATTATCAGTAGCTAGATCTACCGATTAAACAAATTCTCTACACAGATGTATCTCCCACTTAGTACATTAGTTATGCAAAACAAAATTAATTACTTACGACTTATTGATTAACTAATTGGTTATTTTTTTTTTATTTAATGCATGTGTTATCATCGACAACGACTTATTGTGCAAAGTTTTAACTTGATCCGAGAATGGGAACTGGGAGAAATAAGGTGTACAAGATTCTACCCAGACAGACAGACAGAGTTGATATAAGCTTTGTAAAAAAACTTTCTTATCTTATATGAATTATAAAAGTATACAAAGATATTCACGTCTAAAGCAAGTCCTTATTCATGAATCTTTTACAACATTTGTGAGACCTTAAACGAAGTCGTTAATTTTTCTGACTGATTCAGGCAATGAATACTCTAATGATATATTAGGGAAATGTTATTATAGCAAACTGAAATCTGAATTTTTTTTTTCTGTTCTCGATCATGCTAGTTTTAGTATTTGTTTGTTTTAATTATTTATGTAGTTAGTGCTACACGATTTTGGGGTGTTCCGTCCAGGAAGTCTCTTAGAGGACTTGTATAGTGACTCTGAATGTCAGGATTAAGCTATGACTAGAGGAATAGCAAATTATCTGTTATGTGCGTGTGTGTGTGTGTGTGACATTGCTTACATAGAGTACATACCAGTGTCGGGATAATTGTGTTAGTGGTAGTTGGTTCAGCCTCACAGTCAAGTCTGAAGATCCCATTTCTAAGGATCACTCTTTCAGTTTTGTCTATTTAGAACATGAGTTACTCCGCTTTAATTACATCTCTGATCAAGGGACCAACTTGACCAAGCAATTATGATCGATTGCTAACTATTTTGAGAGGGAAGATGGAATATTTAAATAGAGACTTTTAATTTGTATTTCTGTTTTGTATACGTATAGTCTGGTAACTTAAGATTTTTTAAAGATACATTTTAACATTTATCTGTTTCTTTTTTCACACTTGAGATTTAGAAAGAGAGAAAGAAAGAAATGGTAAAAAGAATAAGTGAAAGGTAGGAAAAGTTAGAGAGAAAATGAATGAAAGAAAGAGAGACATAGCGAGCTAGAGACAAAAAGAAACAGAGAGAAATAGAGAGAATGTCAAAGAAAACAGAGAAAAGAGAATGTCAAATAGAAAGAACAAACTTGAGAAATAAAATAAATACGAGAAAAAGGTAGAGAACCACTGCCTTTTAAAAATATAGGTCTAATCTAAAGTCTCATTGGTTGAAAAGAAAGAAATATTAAATGACCAGGTTGGAAGTACATAGGAAAGCGGAAGTATTCGACTGTAAATCACTATTGTTGGCATTCTTGTGCTACCCTTATATAGGGGCATAACAACATGCTAACTGTGCAGATTAAAACACACATTTCTTTTCTTTTCCAGTTTTTGTTAGATTATAATGTATTACTCACGTTAAGAGATGCCAAACAGAAGTTCTTTATTTTTGTTATAAAAAAGGGTCTGCTTTTGTTTTCAAATTTCTTTTAATAAGATACTCGTGTCCAGCAAGTTGTTCTTAGATTTATGAGATTTGTTATAATGTATTTGATTTGTCAACAGTTGATTTGTAACTATGTGCTTCATTTGAAACAGTGTACATGATTAGTAGCAATGTAATTGATTGTAGTAGTGTACTTTCATTGTAACATTTTACTTGATTTGAAACAATGTACCTCATTTGTAATACTTTATTTGATTAATTGCACTGCAACTGTATACGGCCTATACCCATGATCAAACTGGTGGTTCAGTTCAGAGGCGTATTCCCAGACAGATTCATGAATATGGTTCGCAAAATCACAAACGAAGCCGAAATGTTTGAAAATGTTTGCCACTAGCACTGCTGTGTTATCTGATTCTCATATCAACTATATATCAGTATAGTGACTGATGTTAGTAGATAGCAGGAAACATTTAAAAAAAACATCTAACAGTCTTGCAAAAGTATTAGTATATAGGTCGACTTCCTGGACTTTCTGTCTCCCCAGCACTCAGTAACTTCAGAATGCGCATTTGAGGTTTTATTTTTATCAAATCAAAATGCGAATGTATGGCAATGTCAACAAAGTATAACAAAGTCAAGAAAGACAATCATGTCATGACCTCCATAAAGAAATAGTTGTATTTCTCTCTAACTCGGAAAATAAGATCGTGGCTTGTGTTTCCCTTTTTAATGAAATCAAATACAAACGCATCATGTTTCGACTTAAGAAACTTTTTTTTTAATTTTTTTTTTTTTTTTTTTACAGTCAAAGAAAATTAAAACAAGATAAAGATTAAACATTTATCATTAAGTGGGTAGTTGTTCTTTTTCGTGTCATAAATATGTACTTAGACACATTTTATAGCAGTTTGTTTGAAATATTCTTTTATCTTACCTTTTAAATACAGACGTCATTTCAAAAAAAGAAGAGGACTATGTTATATTATCACAATACACTAACAATACTGATGTTTTAAAGTTACACTCCAGTTTTATATGAACGTGAAACAAGGAGAGACCAACCAGCAGAGACTAATACACAGTGAATACACACTACTGACACACTTAAGAGTAAACCGTGAGCACGTGAACATACTGAACAGTAGAACAAGGGAGACTACATGAAAACAAACAAACACACACACAACATACATAAACATAAATACACATATAAATGTAACAGACTACGCCCTACGCGAGTTAAATACAACAATATACATGGATAGGGCAAATGTTTGAACTGTGAAATCTGAAACAAATGTAAATCTAAAATTGTTTAGATAGATTTAGTCACAAAAAAAAAGGACGCTGCATATTTCAATTAAAAATGACACATGTAGCAGGAAAGATTGAATAAAAAAAACTTCGACTATGAACGTTGTGTCGTCCTTAGGTCCATTGAGAGGTAAAGCGTCTGTAAAGATAAGATGTCTACTGAGATGTAAAGCGTCTGTAAAGATAAGATGTCTAGTGAGATGTAAAGCGTCTGTAAAGATAAGATGTCTACTGAGATAAAAAAATGTGTAAAGATGAGATGTCTACTGAGATGTATCTATAGTTTCTCCTTCGTGGCCGAAGATGAGCACATTTCTCATCTCCTTTGGACTCGAAAATGACTGTAAAGTCCAATCCTCGCTTTAAAAAGCCAGCCGCATATGTGGCATGGGTGGGTTAGGTCAGTTGCAGATAGACCTGCTTCTTCTCTCAGCTTTTTGTTGGTTCGGCGCTCTTTCGCCCTGGCCACTCTTCTTGCTTCAAATCTTGAAACTCCGAGACTCACAGCTTCAAGCCACGAGGAGCGATTTAGAGCTAGTGTTTCATAGCCGTGAATGACGATAACGCATTCCTTGAAGGAGCTCTTGAGAGTGTCTTTGTAGCGCTTGTATTGGCCTCACTGGGAGCACTTTCCTGCACACAACTCCTCGTACAGAAGTCGTAAAGATGTAAAAATAACATGTCTACTGAGATGTCTACTGAAATGTAAAGATTAAATGTCTACTGAAATGTAAAGATGAGATGTCTACTGAGATGTTAAGACGAGATGTCTACTGAGATGTAAAGATGAGGTTTCTACTGAGATGTAAAGATGAGATGTCAACTGAGATGTAAAGATGAGGTTTCTACTGAGATGTAAAGATGGGATGTCTAATGAGATGTAAAGCTTCTAGCGGGTATCTAACTGAAGTAATCTTAAAGCTGGCCACATGGTATCCTCATTAACCGATGGTCACAGAAACAGAACACAGAAACAGAACCCTAGACAGCTGTCTCAAGGAAAACTTATCTTTTAAATGAAAGGCTTTTCATTACATTTTAATTCTTATTGGTCGATGGTTCTCAAACTTTTATAATCACAAACCCCTTTTCATAGCATAAAAATCACAAATTAAAAAAAAACACGTGTTGTCAAAGAAATAAGTATTGGAATTATATCTTTTGTTTAAAATAAAAGGAGAAAAAATAACTTGGATTGATGTCACAAGGTTTTATGTGTGTATTTTTATGAAGTTCCCGGTGTGTGAGTAGAAAATGCAAATTGCCACTAACACTAATTTCTAGTCGTTTTTTTAAAATGAGGTTTATAACGAACTGAATCTCATGTTCTACCAGAGAGACATAATGGAAAACGTTTGTACAATAATCTTGGAGTCTCATAGTCGTGGGTTAGAAACTTGAAAACAAAGCTTGGCCTGCTTCTTTGAATGGTGTGATCAAGCAGAGAAACAGAATGGCCGACGCTGATTGGCTTGAAAAGCAAAGAAATTTAAAAACAAAGTTGATTGGTTTGTAAAATAAGTACATTTGATATTCATGCGCCAAGTAAAATTTAATCACAGGACTGTTAACAATCCTTGCAGTTTTGATAAGCTGTGACAACAATGACGTCGTCTTAGAATAGTTCGTAATAGACATATTAAACAGTAGTGAGTGGCGAGTTGATTATTATTCAAATTAGCTGATCTTATAATTTGGCTTTTAGCAAAGAAGTTATTTTGATTGTATACAATTTTCATCTTTTTGCGGACCCCATAGGTCGTCTCGAGGACCCCTGGAATCCTTGAGATGCATATCACAATTTCAGTCCTTAAATGTCAAACTGTAAGTATCAGCGTCAGCATTGAAGTACATTCAATAGGCTCGTTTTAGATTATCGAAGTATACAAACTCTAGAACTGAAATTGAAAACATATTTATAGCTATCGTATTAATAAAGTTAGATGAATTGAATTGATTAGATGTAGCTTATTAAGTAACATGATTACACATTCAGATCAGCGATAATGTCTAGACTGTTTCAATTCAAGGGCAAAACTAAACGCCCTCTTCACAAAAACAACAACAACAAAAAAACAACAACAACAACAACGCCCACTTCACAGGAAAATAGAAGTGTTTTTTTTTCCAAAACACACAAACTCGTAGGCGGCCCATGTGGGTAGGTCACACGGACAATCTCATAAGTAACTTGATTTCAAAACATTGACCCCAAATTAAAGAATATTATTATTTTATTATTTTTACTTGCAGAAGTATTTTATTTGTAGAAGTAAAAATAAAATTGGCCAACTTCTTCCTTTTTTTTTGGTCTTGTCAGACCCAGACAATGTTTGTAATTGTGAAGAAACAAGTCCTTTTACGTAGACAGTGTCTTTTAATTGTCGAACATTTTAACAAAACATATCTACACGGCAACGTTATCTACAGATCTCCTACTTCACTCGCTGACTTCTCTCTCTCTCACTTGTTTACACACTCGTCACTTTCCCCAAGTCCTCTAACTCTCGATACCCAACACTTGACCGTGTGTCACGGTTGACCACACAGTAACCGTGTCACAACAGTCCTCCCATGGCAGAGAAAAATTTTGATCGTATCAAAATTTTATGAACCCAATAGTTTGGGTGTACATCAATAATGTTTTACATCGACAAGAAAAAACAATGACATGTAGTACAATGGCATCTTCTATTATGGGAGAACTGATAATGTCTATGACGACAAATAAATCTTCAATAATATGTTATTGCAATGACATTTCCAATTGAATGCCAACATTGTCAGGTGAAAAATGCACAATTAGTTAATACTTTATGTTACAACATCAAAACATCTTCCAAATTAAGGGAATTGTTTACTATGTGTTTCTTTCATACCAGTTCCTAAATGGACATCTATCATCTATGACTACAATCAATGCAACAAACATAAAAAACTCAATTGTAGTACAAATTTACCATCACTGAATGAAAATAAAAAATTCTGGAGCGTAATGTTAATTCAATCTTGACAAGACAGACTTTAAAGTTATCTTACAAGGTATTTGTTAATTTTCTCATTATCTGATTAATGAAGGAACATTAGTCCAGCGGTCCCTAGACACATCTTGTCAACACGTCAGCTATCACGTTGATTTGTCCCGGAATAGCTTGAACTGTTAAGCTGAAGTCTTGAAGTTTTAAAGCCCATCTAGTGATCCTCTGGTTGGCTAGCTTATTTGTATTGATATAACCTAGTGGGGCGTGATCTGTTAAGATGATAAATGATTTCCCAAGCAGTAACGGGATAGTTTCGTTATGCAGAACACAATAGCTAGAGCTTCACGCTCTATCGTGGAATATTTCTGTTCTGCTGCGTTCAGCTTTCTGCTAACGTAGTAAACTGGTCTTAGCGTTGCATCACACTTCTGCATTAAAGTGCCTCCCACTGCTGTGGAGGATGCATCTGTTGTCAAGTAGAAAGGGTTTCTGATGTCTGGAAGCTGGAGTACTATGTCGTCTGAGAAGACATTTTTAATGCTTTGCAGGCATTCCTGTAGTCTGGAGTTCCATGTGATCTTGTTTGGCATGCCTTTTTTTGTCAGTTCAATTAGAGGTTGTGTAATACTTGTGAAATTTGCCAGGAACCGTCTATAGTAATTACATAAACCTAAGATGCTTCGGACTTGTCCTTTTGTTGTAGGTACTGTTAAGTTGAGTATCTTGCTTATATTGTCTTGTAATGGTTTGATCGTATTTTGTTGTATTCTGTGCCCTAGAAATTCAATGTCTGTTCTGGCGATTTTAACCTTGCTAGGTTTTATTGTAAGCCCGTTGTCTTGTAGTATCTGGAATACTTGTTGCAGACCAGCAACGTGTTCTTTCAATGTGTTGTGGAAGACACATATGTCATCAAGATAGAAAATGACATCTGGTCTTTTCCCTATTAGTTTTGCCATCATTCTGTTGAAGGTCGCAGGTGCGTTACTCATGTAATTCCATTGGTAACAACCAAATGGAGTAGTGAATGCTGTAAGTGGCTTAGCATCTTCGTCTAGTGGAATTTGCCAATAACCTCTGGCTAAGTCAAGAGTAGTGAAATATTTTGCACCTCTAAGTTTAGATATAACGTTCTCTATGTTACGCATTTAGCTAACACTTCCCTTGGGTGTGCGGCCTTATACTGCCTTAGTTGTGCTATCAGGCTGCTGATGGTCTTTGGCTCTCGCTCCGTGACGTATGTTTTCACATTATTATTGTAAGCTTCCATCACAGCGTCCATTATGATGTGTTCTCTGAGGGTTTCATATTTGTGCTCCACTTTTGACAGGTCTACCCATCGATAGAAGTATATCGACATGTTGGTGACGAATATTTGTGGATCGTCGTTCGCCAGAGGTGTCGACTCTTTCAATCTCCTTCTGTATTCGTAACTTGTGGAGCCAAACTGTCTCAGCAACGCCTCCTTCACGGCCACGTACTCTTTTCTTTCTTCATCTCTCATTTGAAGACAGATGTTGATGGCTCTACCTTTTAAGCGCCCCATGAGGCTTCTTGCCCATTCTGTCTGTGGGAGGTTGCATGATGTTGCTATATTCTCAAATCTCAATAGATATGAGTCGATGCACTCATTCTGGCTCTCGTCAAATGGAGACATTCTGTCTAATTGTTTGTATTTGTCAAAGTGTTCCTCCTTTTCATTTTGCTGTTCTTTGTCTTTCTTCTCAAGTTTTAGTTCTAGTTGTAAGATTTCCTTCCTTCTACTATCTTCTTCTTTCTTTTTGGCTTCTTCCCTATTAAATCTCCTTTCTTCATCCTGTGTTATTTTTTAGTGTAATGAACTTTTCAAGTTCTTCGCCTTGCAGGCCATTTCCTTGCCCGCATCTCTATATATTTTGTAGATCGACATTTCCACTTACTTGTGCCTCGTCGTATCTCGTCGGGGTCGCCAGTTGTGAAGAAACAAGTCCTTTTACGTAGACAGTGTCTTTTAATTGTCGAACATTTTAACAAAACATATATACACGGCTACGTTATTTACAGATCTCCTACTTCACTCGCTGACTTCTCTCTCTCTCACTTGTTTACACACTCGTCACTTCCCCCAAGTCCTCTAACTCTCGATACCCAACACTTGACCGTGTGTCACGGTTGACCACACAGTAACCGTGTCACAACAGTAAGACATTGTTTTCCTTCATCGTTTTGTCTTTCTGTTATTGGCCTACGTGTGAAGTTTAGATTTTTAGTAAGTTGGTTGGTTTTTAATGATTTGATTGCCAGGGGAAGAACAAAGTTCTTGTATCTTCAAATTGTTGTGGTCGCTGTCTTGTGTCTTCTCCTTGATGGTTAAATGTTAGAATCATGACCTAAAGATTGTTTTGTTTAACATGTTCGGAATCATTTCTGCTTTCTCAAAGACTCACTTTACAAATGGGCCTCGGAATAGGCAGCCAAGTGC
Source organism: Biomphalaria pfeifferi (assembly GCA_030265305.1). Lineage (NCBI taxonomy): Eukaryota > Metazoa > Mollusca > Gastropoda > Planorbidae > Biomphalaria > Biomphalaria pfeifferi. The sequence continues at coordinate 2,486,587 of JASAOG010000061.1, read as the reverse complement.
AGTAGCATCTAGGATTTAATGAAGTTTATTTAATTTAAATTTTCATTTTATGTGAATAGAACACTCCCTGAAATCTTTACGTGATTGTAGTACTAACGCAAACAAAATTTTAAAAAATGTATGTTCGGCAGTTGGACCTCAATAAAGGGGAGGAACTCCGCATATACAAGTATATCTCTCAACAATGTAGGTGTGATTTTCCTTATTCAATATAAAAAAATAATAAGTTACCAAATGTATATTTGACAATCGGAGCTTATTAAAGCGGAGGAACTCCGCACTTACAACTAGATCTTTCAATAATGTAGGAGTGATTTCCCTTATTCAATATCAAACAAAATTATTACTTACCAATACTTACTTTGATTCATGTTTTGTTAGATACAATAAATAATTAGGAACAATAAATAATTTGTTTCAATTTTCTACTTGATCTGATAATAGGTGTAGGAAAAATGATGTATACAGTTACGGTAAGAGAACAAAACCCTACATAATTAGCCATACCCGTGATTACTGAAGTACTGATGCTGGTATCAAAGAAAATTATTGATTACCAGTAACTATTTGACTAATTTTTTTTTACTGATTCATGTATTGTCTACGCCAATAAATAAATGTACAAATTTTCAACTTGATCCGAGAATTGGTATGGAAAAAATAACGTGCAAAAAGTTTTACCAGACAGACAGACAGACTGAGCTGGTAAAAGCTTTGTAAAAAATAACTGTTTCCCTACGTGGGCTGCTAGCAGCAAATTTAAATAAATGTAAAAATCTAATTCATAGCAGAATAGAAAAAACAACACCAAGATGGTAGAGATGTAGATTGTCAGTACGAGTTGGACATGATCTCAATTATCTCTCTTTTTTTTTTTTTCCTCGGTATTAAAAGTTTTTTGTTTGTTTTTTTTGTTTGTTAGTTGTTTGGTGACTTGAATCTAGTGACTTTAATCAACTGAGTCTAGAATGACAAAAAAAAAAATAAAAAATAGATCTTGACACTAAAATGAACTGGTAGAGTCAAATATATTGTTTTGTGGGAGGAATTTAATTTTATAATGCTCCTACTCAATTATCCCAAACACACACACTCTACACAAAAACACACGCACATGATTAAGACACAACACAGTTGAAGACAAATAAGCAAAATATAAAAAAAAATTATATTAAGTGTATCAATTAGTTTGGATCAGTAATGTAATTAAATTTGTAATAAGCCTCAAACAACAATCCATAAAGGGAACTATTTCAGCTTATATCACCACTTCAGTCAAGTACTCTTTCTTTCCCTTTCTTGAGATACCAAACAAAATCATTTATTAACAATAATTAATTAACTAATTGGTTAATTTTTTTAAAAATTGATTCTTGTGTTGTCAGATAAAAGAAATAATTGTGCAAAATGTCTGATTGATCCGAGATTGGGTGTCGGAGAAATAACGTGTACAAACGTTTGGCCAGACAGACAGACATACAGACAGACAGAGTTGATATAAGATTTATAAAAATACTTTAAAAAAATAAAATTGGATACTTGGATAATTATTATTTTTTGATTCATGTCTTGTCTAGGCCAATAAAAAATTGTGTTTTCAACTTGAACCGAGAACGGCTGTGTGAGAAATGACGGGTTAGAAATGTTTACCAGACAGACTGAAAGACAGACAGATCTGATAAAAGGCTTTGTACACACACTTTGAACTGATGTCTACATTTATTCTCTTTCTTGAAGAGCTCGGGGTACCTGGTTTCACACAATAAAGATTGGAATGTATACGAATACATCTATTCAGTGGCGTCACTAGGGGGTGCGGTCCGCATCGGGTGACACCCACCAGGGGATGACATCCCAAATGGGAAAAAAATGCACTATTCCAAAATGCAACTTTTAAAAATAAAAATTAGTACATCAAATGTCTCTCAAAGTTTAGTATCGACATGTCCCAAACCTTAATTTATTTTTAATCTTCCTATTATGATAACAACAAAAAATGCCTTGTAGACGTCAGGAGAAAGTGACTGAAGCTCCAGAAATGTAACAAAACAAACAAAAAAAACGATTGGCGACATTCGGCCCCGGAAAAGACCGAGTGAGCTTAAGGCGCTGCCCCAAACATCTTATCTGACCGGTTGGGTGGCGACAGTAGCATTTTTTATTGTGAAATGTTGAGAAACACAAAGACTTAAGCGCCTCGCGAGCCATTCGAAGCACAGAGCTGCAGGCTCTCTCCACAGAAATTCGTCCAAGGCGACTTTCATAGCCACTTCCCAGCTGGTGCCCACGAAATTCAGGACTTCTAAAATGGTGTGACGCCGTGTTAGACGTGGACGGCCTTGTAGTTGCTTTCCTCTTTTCAGCTTTCCTGTTAAGGCTGACTTCCACGTCTGAAAGCGTAGATGGCCATTGGGACAAATGATGGTACTGTGTAGCTGGATCTTCATGCTAATCGATTGTTTGTTCAGATAGGCCGTACTTTTTTAAAAGAAGGCTCCTGCTTTCCAATCCAACATGTAACACTATGATATGCATCTCAATCGCTTGAGATAACACTGCCGAAATAGTTAAATTTTCTTTTTATTCAAGATCTGTTTGACCAATGATAATCGGTTACTGGGTAACCTGCATCCAAAAGGCATTACTTTTAGGGCGTCTTTATCCATCTTCTCGTGTATACATTTAATTGTATTTCAAAGTAATGCTATGTCGTCTGCAAAATCCAACTCGGTTTAGGTTTACCTCTTGGGAACCCGATTGCAGCCTGTTTAATGTATTTTATGACATCATCGAAGGCTACAAGAAAGAGAATTGGCGATAAGATACACCCTGATCTCATATCAAACTCGATGTTAAAAGTTCTAGCGTCTGTTGTGACACAACAGCTTGATAGCTTTAGACATGTCGCTGAATCTGGACAAATTGTTGGGAAATGCCTTATTTTCTTGCTATTTTTCCAGAGTGATTCTGATGGACGCTATCGAACTTTTTTAAATCTACAAAGCTATCAACATTCTTTGTTGGTATTCGAGGCTTTGCTCGACGATGTTTCGTTGGACATAAACCTGTTCAGTGCTTGAATTGCCTTTTTGGAAGCAGCTGACAAACACTAGTATAATTTAAAACTTTTCCGTAAGAATTCTGAAATAATCTCTAATAAAATATACTTTCACCTAAAGGTTTCTATAATTCTATAATTGTAACTTTTTAATTTATGTAACCAAAAAAATTAAATAGCTTATAGTTTTATTGTTCAACACAAAGAAACAAAGTAACTAATATTTGTTTGTTTTTTATACGGAATTTTTTTTCCTTTTGGGGGGGGGGGGTGACACCCGAGCTTACCGCACCGGGTGACACCGACCCTTGTGACGCTACTGCCTGTTCATGGTGGAGGTTGTCAAAACCGCTTCATTTTTCTGTCTTGCAAATAATTTCAAATTTTTCTGTAGAACTGGTTAAACAATGAGATCGAAATATCTTTCATATCGATACTTTTTTTCCCTGAGTTTTTTTGTGCTCAAATAGTATGCTCTATCTATTAGAACTAAAGAAGCGCAGGGATGAGCTGAAATAATAATCGCTTTTTCTTGTTATGGTCATCCATCATTCGGCCACCACATCACACACCATGAATTCATTTTAAGACGCTGTACTGTTGCAGTCCTACACTCCACTGGGAGTCAACAGGATGAAAGAAAAAAGAATTCATTCTAGAAGTATCCATGTACTACTGAGTAAATCTCAAAAACATTTTCAGTTCACACTTTAATCTCGTTGATTCATCTTTCAATAGATCTGAACATACTTCTGTACATAACAAGCTTTCCCCCTTACCTACATATCTTTCACATCGTTTAAGTGCTCACATGCCTATTATATATCTTTCTATGACAAAGCCTCTTCTGTAAAAGCAATATTCATTTTTCTCTGATGTCAGGCACTTTGGAAACATCAAAGAAATATTTTTTTTTGGTCTTTTTCATTTAAAGACAACCTTAAAGAAAGCAAATTATATTTCGTTGAGTATCGACTCCGTCCTCCCAATCTCTCTTTTGTGTGACACAAAAATATCGATACTCTCCCATTCATAAAGTATGACCTTGTAGAATATTCTTCATACATGCTAACAAGGATTACTTTTACCCATTCGGGTTAATGGTTAGTTATAAGTCTGAAGCTACCAGCAATCTGTGAGGGCGTTGTGTTTCATCGTAAATACCACTAGAGTAGTGTCGCTTTGGGGTGGTCTTATCTCAATCTCAATTTATTTAGTGAAAAGAATCGAGTTGATGAGAATCGAGTCTGGGCAAATTAATGATTATAGATGATGGATGACAGACTTATGAGATCAATAGATAGAGTGAGAGGAATTAAGGAAAGCTTTATCGAATTATTTCACTAGTTATTCGATACTACTCGTTACGTCATTTAGGATATACATCTATCTTTGCCTCTACTGACGTAAAAGTAGAGCGGCCATTTTTCCCCTGATTAACTTGTACGAGCTGCAGGAAACATAGCAGAATCCCAGGGGTCGCTTTAATAACTTCAGGAAGCGGGAGAGATTCAATATCTAATCCACAAGTAAATGTATTTGCACATTTTTTTTTTAAAGCAGGCACTGAATGCGAAATATTCTCTGTACATACTATCCAGTAGAAAACGGGGAGTGGTCGAGTGATATGCGCTCTGGACTGTGGTCTCAATGGTCCCGAGTTCAAACCTTGCCCTCTGACATTACACGACGTCCTTCGAAAGGTTAGGGTTAGGATGTGTTCATCTTCAAATCTGACGGAACATCTGAAATAGGTAAAACACAAATTGCTAATAAATGCACTCTACCCTTGACTCGTTGGACAGGAAATTATTTTATTTTAAAAATTAAAATATAAACAATTAAATGCTAACAATTTTGTTATAGAAATCATAATATTTTTGATAATATGAAGAAAGGATTAAAAACTTTATAAGCGATGATCAAATAAGAACATAAAACTAAACTGTTATTTAACTCCTCAACTCAAGAAAACATTAAGAAACTGGAACAGACACAAAGTAGGAGCAGTGAGAATCATAACAAACGAATATTCACATTTGACTAGAGTAACACCTATAGTAAAATCACTAAATTTAGAAAGCCTTCAGGACAGAAGACTCAAAAGTAAAGTAACAATTATACATAAAACACTGAACCATAATCTTCAAATACAAAAACAAAACTTAATAAAATACTCTGAAAGACACAAAAATAAAGGCATATGCTAGGACATAATCATCTTCTTTTTTGAAGTAACGTCTGTATTATATAAGATAAGATAAGATAAGATAAGATCCAATTTTTGTGGGTGCGTGCCTTTGCGATTTTGGTTTTTATTGAACAAAGAGACAAAAGAAAGAAAAAAGAAATAGAGACATAGAGGAATAGAAGAAACTAATTATAAAGAAAGCCAGAAAGAGAGATAATAAGATGAAGGTAGAAAATGAGGATGAAAGAGAATGGATGAAAAAAAGGAAAGAGACAGAGAAAGAACAAGAAAGGAATAAAAGTACGAACGAGAAAGAGAGAAAAAAGTTGATAAAGAAAGACAGAAATAAAGCAAGGGAGACACATGGATTAAACATATAGTATTGAGAGTAACAGGAAGAGTTGTTTTTTTTTCACCAAAAATCCAGTCGACCTAAATTTCTTTTAATTTCAAAAGTGAGGTGTAATATATAAGACGTCTATTTCAATTGATCCTTTTTTATTATTTTTTTTTAAAGGAAACCTCAGAATTTGCGCTATTTAATTTTAGCTTTATCATCATAGGAATCCTTGGGCCTTAGGCCTCTTTTCTTTGCCTCTTTTTTGGATTAATGTGCCTCTTTTATGGGCCATATTGCCTCTTTTGTGGGCTTTTGTAAGTTCTAATAACTCACAAGTATTGAATCATAAACAATTGAAAAGTGATTAACCTAAAAATATAATAATAATAATAGAAATATTTAATATCAAAAACATACTACCTAACCATTTATCTTAGAAAAATTTATTTTTCAAATTCCCAACCTATAGAAATGTTTGCCCCACTTTTTTTTAACATTTATATTTTCTTGAACAAAATTGGTAAAAAAAAACAACTGTTGCGTAAATCAATAAAAACATTCAAACACCGAGAATAGAAACGCACTTGGACCACGGGCTGCAAACAAAGAAAACGGCCATCGATAAAGAATTGGGGGACTTAATCTAGGCGCTCTGACCACAATCAAAACACACTTGCACCGAGACACACATTAGCGTACGCGCGAGCACACTCATACATAAGTCTATATGCATAAAAACACAAAAAAAGATATTCGGCTGAGCCTTGTATGTTGACCAAGATCTTGGTTACGAGAGTAGGGAATCTAATCATTTTCTTGTCCGACATATTTGCAGAAAACACACGATCTCAAGTAATCAATGATCGTCTAATGCGCATGACCTTGAACATGGCTAGTGTTCAAACTTCGGCCCTCCCCTATCTATTGAAAACAATTTTTTTTTTGGCTATAAACTTATATTTGTCCAGATATTAATGTTTTTTTGGCTGTACAAAAACTTCTGAATCAATAATCATTTAGATAGATAAACAGAAGAAGATGAGTGGATAGAATTACTTCTGCATCGTGTGGTGGTCTGCGGGCAGTGGTGAAGAGAGCATGGCTCAAGGGGACATTCATGCATACAAGCAAAAAAAGGGGGTGTTAGGATAATTAATATAGAAAGTAAATCTTTCCTTACTCCATAATATTAATATATAATATAATATATAGAATTTAATATAATATAATACTGAACGTGAGGCATGGGTTTGAGTGAGAGGTAGTGATATGTCAAGGTTACTTAATCTACTCTAACCACGCCTGTGGGTGCACAACTTTTTGTTGATTTTTGACACATACTAGTGTTGGTTTAGTCATTTAAGTGTTTTTGACAGTTGCAATGCAAGAGATTCATTTACTTATGAGCAGTATTGCATAAATACTTTTCGAGGGTTATATCCGGTCCGTGATGCTGTGGTAACCGATCCTTCTAAATATTTTCCCACATTATGAGGCTGAAGAGGCTCGTTCCTGTTGGATTTGAAATAGCCGGTAGAGTTGAGGCGAAGGCTCTTGAAATTTTAGGAGCCTGCAAAATAATAACAAAGAAATGAAATCAGGAGCGCCCTAAAAATCCTGAAATTCGAAATTCCAATCTTCAATGGGATTTAAACCCGAGCACCCTCGATTCGGAAATCAAGCGTTTTTCCACTCAGCCATCACGCCCAATAGGTGTCTATGTATCACACTACTATTTCCAGTGATGCAGAAGCACCGGAAGCACGGACTAGAAACCAGAGTCGGTCATTGCCCGATTGGCGTCTACACTGTCTGGGCTAGGACAGCCTGTCCTTCACGCTTTGATTCCACCAGGCATCTTTCCCGTCCGATCTTTTCATCTGCCTCCAAAACTCTCTGCATTTATCTATTGTAACTTATCCCAGCTAACTAACCAAAGAGACTGTTGCCTCTCACAGACTAGAGCTCAAACACTTTCATAGGAGATCGACGCATCAGGTACAGGTGCCAACAGGTAAGCGTCTTTTGATAAAAGTTTAACCGCATAACTATAGTGACCAGATAAAAGAACTAGTTTGGTTGCAGGCCTAAACTGACCAGCTGACGACATAGATCACAACACTGCCCTTATATCATACATAAGTACAAACATTGTACTTCATCTATAAGAGGTTGTTTGCCAAGCTCCCATTCACATCAAAGAACTGCATAAAGCTCTTTTATCTCCGACGTTCGCTTCTACATTTCAGACATGTGACTTTAACCAGTTACTATCTTTTAATAAAAATTAAAAAAAATAAAAAAGAAAAGTAAACACTTTAAACCTGATTTTCTTGAATCTTTAAAGCTGGATTGCTTTACAGTGAAGTCCTTCGAAGAGCAAGTGTAATGCAAAGCATCCACACAATCCTGATGCAGTCCCAGCTGTGATGGGCAGGACATGTCTGCAGAATGGAAGACCGTCGCATCCCTGAACGACTCCTTTTGTGGCCAATTAAGGTAAGCAAAGCGCTCGCAAGGCGGTCAAAGAAAACGCTTCAGAGACACTCCCTCAAAGCTTCTCTGAGGGCGTTCAGCATAGACCCAGCCACATGTGAGACAAAGGCACATAACAGAGCATCATGGCGTCGCGCTGTGAAAACTGGCGCACAGGTTGCTGAAGAAAAGAGAACAACGCTGGCAGAAGAAAAACGCCAGAGAAGAAAAGCAAGGCCAATGACACTAGCTCCAGTTGGAATAACCTGCGCAGTGTGCAGCCGAACATTCCGAGCTCACACAGGTCTCACCAGCCACATGAGAAGGCACAAAACCCCAGTGCAAAGCCTTCGACTACCTGGATAACAAAAGTGGTCATCATCAAACCACGATGGACGAACTATACAAAAAGAGCAACAACAACGAAACAACGTATAGTACTTAATGGAACTATTAATGAGTGTATTTACAACTATCTTTTTTTAAATGTATTATTTCTATCAATTTTTCTATCAATGTTAAATGTATACAATTCCAGACACCAGTGTTATAACTAAACAGCTTTTAGGAAATATAATGTTAGTTGTGTGTATAAAGGATGCATCCAGTGTTCGCTGTAGTAAAATCGTTATTAATTGTTATATCATCGCAATTGTCATCGTGTCTCAGAAAAAGAGAGAGAGATACAGAGAGAGAGAGAGAGAGAGAGTGAGAAATAATGAGAGATACAGAGATAGAGAGTGTGTGTTAAAATAGAGAGAGAGAGAGATACAGAGAGAAGGGAAATACATCTCAATAAGTTGTTTTTTTCGGAGTTGGGGGATTGGAGAAAGGAGGTAATCATATGTTCATTGACCCGTGGCTTCTGTCTTCTCCATAGCCATTGATGCAGAATGTAAAGCGCCCTCTGCTGTTACACATTTCACGCATGATAAGTATTACAACCAAAATAGTTGCATATTTATTAAAATACACATACTTTTTTTTTTAGAAAACTTAAAAGCAATGCTACTTTTATTCTAAATCTACAGCTTTTGTGAAAGTGTCTTCATCTTACCGTAAACGTCTAATAAACACACCCCATCAAATTTCGCATAAGCCTCCAAATGTATGGATGGCTGCCTGGCAGTGCGGTTTGCGCGCTGAGCTGTCGTTCAAATTTATTGATGGTTCCGGGTTCAAACCCTGCCCTCTCCCATCCCCCGTCGTCCTGCGGGAGGTTTGGACTAGGAAGTAATTATCTTCAACTCTGAAGGAACATCCGAAATATTTAAATCAACACATTTTACAAACATTTTCTTTTTAACTCTGTCTCTCCTACTTGAGGATACCAACGTTGATTGGAGCCCATTAAACTCAAAGTTTTTTTTGATTTACTTTCAGCTATTAAATACACTGACATTGAAAAAGAGGAGAAAGTGATTTGAAAAAAAAAAAGTCAATATAAGGGAACGGAAAAGTGTATGGAAAAAAAAAGACTTTGGGAGATTCTCAAATAAATAGACTACATAATCAATATCAAATAAATAGACTACACAATAAATATCAAGTAAATAGACTACATAATAAATATCAAATAAATAGACTACATAATAAATATCAAATAAATAGACTACAGAATAAATATCAAATAAATAGACTACATAATCAATATTAAATAAATAGACTACATAATAAATATCAAATAAATAGACTACATAATAAATATCAAATAAATAGACTACATAATCAATATCAAATAAATAGACTACATAATCAATATTAAATAAATAGACTACATAATAAATATCAAATAAATAGACTACATAATAAATATCAAATAAATAGACTACATAATAAATATCAAATAAATAGACTACATAATAAATATCAAATAAATAGACTACATAATCAATATTAAATAAATAGACTACATAATAAATATCAAATAAATAGACTACATAATAAATATCAAATAAATAGACTACATAATCAATATTAAATAAATAGACTACATAATAAATATCAAATAAATAGACTACATAATAAATATCAAATAAATAGACTACATAATAAATATCAAATAAATAGACTACATAATAAATATCAAATAAATAGAATACATAATAAATATCAAATAAATAGACTACATAATCAATATTAAATAAATAGACTACATAATAAATATCAAAAAAATAAACTACATAATCAATGTCAAATAAATAGACTACATAACCAATGTCAAATAAATAGACTACATAATCAATGTCAAATAAATAGGTCAAAAAAATAGACTAAAATAAATAAAGTCGCCATAATGAAAGATCAGTGTTACCAACTAAATATAAAAAAAATAACTCTTGTACTACATACGAAGTAGCCTAGAAATGTGACTCCGCAGTGCCATAAAGTGCGCAAAAAATTATTCTATTTATAAACATACTTCGCGTATTAATATTTCCCATGGATCTCTTGTCCTTGTTATTTCTTCCTTTCAATCAGTGATGCACAACCTGCAGTCCACATAAGATTCAGACACTCGGGTCACAGCAGCACCACGGAATGACTTCTTTATGTAATTTGGGGACGTAGGGGCGACGTTCTGAAGACAATAGCACAGCGGTTCTCAACCTTTTTTGCTCGGCGACCCCTTTTTACAATTCCTCACTATGCCGCGACCCCCCCCCCCCCCCCCCCCAACAGTAAATCTTATTTTCATTGCCAAAGCTTTATGTTTAATCATGAAAAAATATGTAATTATATTCTCTTTATTATATCTCTTTAAGATATGAATTCATTTATCTTACTATTTCTAATTCATATTATTCACATTGCATACACATGTAACGTCTTTCTGTATTTAGACATGATAATGAACACGCTGTTATGCAAATAATGTATTATTGCAAATTGAAGAAGAAAATGCAACACAGACAAATTGAGACATGACTACAAACACTTGATCCAGATGTCTGTGATAGAGAAATTTTTCGCTGCATCTTTATTAATGAGTTCAATCAACTATTTCTGTTTCCTAAACATTGTCACTTTTGACTTTCATTGGAGTTCTGGCAGGTGCACAATGGGATGTTCAGTAATTTGGAAAGTTTGATGAAATTTTTTCCGCAAAGCATTAGCAAATGGCATCACAGATAATTCGACTTAAATAACTTCGCTACAATTGACATACAAACTGATGGGGCAGGCAGAAGAAACATTGGTGAATGTCTTACGAGAGTGTCCAAATGCTGCGGGGAGACAACTGAAGGGTCACTTGAACTCCATGGAGGCTATGAGACACTACGTTCACTAGGGAAGAAGAAGCACTTGTACGAAGTTGTCCTACCATATGGAAAAAGAAATGTGCTCTTATCTTTGTGCCATTTCTGAGTGTTTTATCACGTTGCGTTTCTGTATGGTTCAGCGTTTATGTATAATTGCTACTTAACATTTTGGTCTGTATCTTGAAATGTCTCTTAAGAAAAAAAATAATGAGCCTAAGACTGTGCTGGATTGAAGGTAATGGAAGCATATCCATATCGTGGGGGCATTCGTGATCTATTTGTGTTACCTCCAGTCTCCTGATTCAAGTCGTTCTCTAATGGTGTGTTGTAATGGTACTCAAGATAAGCAAACAACGACAGTGGACGTGAGCTTTCAATGAAAGTCCAGTCCTGAATATCAAGAGAACTAGATCTGACTGTTGGCTCACTAATCGATAGAGACTATAACTCAGAGGAATGACAGGCTTGATCAACTTTTTTTTTTTTAGAACTCTATCAAGATCAGAATTAGACTATATAAAGTTATATGAGATATGGGGCTCTTTATACATACGGATATTATATGTTAGTACCAAATATGATTTTCACATACCTAGAGGTTTAAACTGATAACAAATAAGTATGTAGATAGTAAAATAATAAATCTTTAACATTATATGCTTATTTTTCTAATAACATACTGTAGTAAATATAATCATCTGGGGATTTGATGGTGAAATCGGGCCTAAAATGAAGAAATAATGGGGATGAAATAAACAAATAATAATTAATGCTGTGATAAAATTGAGTAACTATGTCATCAAGCTTTTGGGCTGTGACAGATGGTCTCCGAAAGAGACAGGTGGAGGGAAAGGACACACCTTTGAGACCCAAAAAAAAAATCCCTTTTTGAAGACAGGCGCAGTCGCGCAAAGGACGACAAGAAAACGTAAATTGACCGCCAGCGGACACCGGTTAATAGAGTATTATTATTTATTATTATTATTATTATTACTACTATTATTATGTCGAAAACTGGCTTTGTGAAGTCATGTGAAACGTGTTTTTCTGAAGTCCCTCTTTCACAGACCTTTTCATTTCAAATGGCTCTTACATAGAACTTTTCACTTTATATCGCTCTTCAATGAACTTTTCTTTGGAGATGGCTTTTACACAGAACTTTTCATTTCAGGGGGATCTTTTTTCAAATTGTTTCATTTGAGATGACTCATCTACAGACTTTTTCATTTGAAATAGCTCTTAAACAGGCCTTTCTATTTTAGATGTTTTTTCACGAAACTTTTTGTTTGAAATAGCTTTGAATTTCATAGTTCTCCTCCACCGACCTTTGTATTTGATTCAAACCTTTTACAATTGTTTTTTTTTTAACATACTAGGACACATTCGCATGAATTTATTTGTAGGAAGTAAAACTGTATGAAATGTTATGAAGTTACGGAAACATTATATGATTCTTCCATGGAAGGGAATTCGCGACAAGCATAAACCGTATTTAAACATTTTATAAGTGTCTTTATCTAGTAAAGTATTGATAAGTACCTGTAGTTAGTGTTTGAGACTCATTGGACTGATTACATTACATTTCGTTCTATTAGATAATAGGATTGTCTATTCAAATAGCTGTTTAATCTCATCTCAGTACTTCTTGGTTTCTTTAAGGAAATATTTACTGGACTAGCTGAATAAATCAAAGTCCTCTCCTCTCTTTCAGTCTCTCCCTCTCTCTCTCTCTCTCCCTCTCTCTCTCTCTCCCTCTCCATCTCTTGTCCTGTGAGTCACTTTGTGTTTGTGTCAATATCTGTGTCTGTGCCCTCTAAGTATGTATGATTGGTTGTGATAGTAGGTTAAATGTGGCGACTCCAACAATCCGATGGACTACGGATAGAGTCGTCATTGAAGCTGAAGCAATAAGGAATCAACTTTAGAGGCTGAATTATTGAACAGTAGCTTCTCAGCTTTGTGTGTGTGTGGAGCCTCCGCGTGTGTGTATGTGTGTCTGTGTGTGTGTAAGCGTATGGTAAGACTGACGTACATTCATTATTGCACTTGTGAGGTAGTGTGTGTGTGTTTCTTTCTCTTGGCACGATGTCTTAATTATATACAATATTAAATGTAACCCACAGTGCTCACTAACACATTTCGATCCGATGAATGTATTTGCAATGCAGTGCACACCAACAAGTCTGATGTTATGCATCTCATGTAACACTGGTCAATATCTAGAATCTACGCCCCAATTCTTAGTTTAGCTTTATAATTAGATAAAAGGAAGGTGTTAGATGCCATTATAAATGGTGTCAGAATCGGCATTAGTGGTACGTGGGGCTCTGGGCGAGTGCGATATGCGTGGCTTAATCCAAACTCTAACCCGAGATATTTTGTTACGAGCTTCTATGGTGATTGGTGTAAATGAGTTCGACAATATTGTGCAGGGCACACTTAAAGTCTAATCTGCCTGTTCGTGTTGTATGGACTGTCCTCTCGATGGTCCCGGGTTTGAACCCTGCCCTTCGCCATCCACCGCCGTCCTGTGGGATGTTATAATCTTCAATTCAAAACAATCATGTATGTAAAAAAAAAGTAAAGTTCCCCTTTCAGACCTTTCGATCAATAGGGCAGACGATGTAAAGCTCATCTGTTTCTGTTGCACACGGTTAATGAGGGTGTCATGTGACCAGCACAACGACCAACCGCCTTTACTTTTCCCCAACTAATGTCATGTACCCGTTAGAGCAGGGTGGACTCAGAGGCACCCTATAATCCCGAAATTCAAAATCCCAGTCTTCACCAGGATTCGAACCCTTAACACTCGGCTCGAAAGCCAAGCGCTTTAGCCACCGCGCCATGTATGCAATCAAGCAATTTACATACAAGTTATACTTTAGTTTATAAATTATATTTTTACATTGCACGTTCAATTTATAAGAAGACTTGTTTCGTATTAGTAACTGTTTGCGTTTTCATATTCCAATAGTAACTAATATAATAAATACAAAACATTTATTGTCGCAAGTTAAACGTCTGTCAAAGTTTGTAGTTAACTTTAAGCAAGAGAACAAAATGTACTGCGCTCTAGGGATTAAAAATATAAAACAATGTATTCCGTAGTTGACGTCTTCGTGTCGTGTTTAGGGTTAATAACTTGGTGAACTTAAACACATAAGGTCAAAAATATCTCAAGTTTTTTTTTTTTTAAATATTCCACCAAAAAAGAAAAATTCAAAAGAAAAAAAATGTATTCGAAAATTTTAAAAGACAAAGAAAACTTTACAAATAACATCTGCGCATGTGTTTTTGTGTTCTGTTTTCTTTTTTTTGTATTTTAATAAACACTTTTGCTTTCCGCTCAAATAAGAAAATGTTTCTAGCCTACGAAAAAAAGTTTTTTTCATAATTATATTTCTTCCATTATTCAAGATCTGAGTATTCTCAAGCATGAGGAGGCATAAAACCCCAGTGCAAAGCCCTACGCCCTCCTGGATGAGAAAAGTGGTCATCATCCAACCACGATATATATATATATTATCAAGCAGGCAAAAAATCTTTGTTTCGGATGTAAGAAAAATGTCTCTCTCGTTAGAAATAAGAGAAAAAGAACAACACTCATTCAACAATTCTAGAGTTAATGTATGCTTGATATTGTTACGAATCTCACTATCCAGGCTCTCTGCAAGCTGCACCATACACCACCAACTTAAAGAACTTGACAACTCAGGGCTCCAAAGTAACGTAACACTTTAATAGTTGAATAAATAACACCCAATATTGTACAATTGGCAGCACGTACACTGTACAAATATCTCTCCGATAAGACCGTTCCGCCGTATCAACTCTTGCACTGGCCTCTCCGTCTCGTTCCGGGCTTGCACTGGGTTCAACAGTTCAGGACTGACTTCACACACTAGGCTCGTTGTGTCGGACTCGATCGCAGACCAAGATCAAGACGCCAGTCGTCTCAACTGTACTTGACAGTACTCCGCACTGAACCGTCGTAATGCTCCGTACAGAACCACACCGCTGAACTGTGCTGTAGTCGACCGGACTGTAGTGAACCGGGCTCTGAGCCGACTTGACTGTGTCACCTCCACTCTTTATATAGGGTCCCTACTGGCCTTCTAGAACCGGACAGAACGTCGCTCGACCATTCTGGGTGGTCAGATGACTACATCCCCCGTGACACTCCTGAGCTCTGTTCACGACGTTGATCCTTCCCGAACCATCATGTTGACACTCGTCTCGGCCGATCGTCGTAACTCGTCACGGTTGACCGCTCGTCTAGCGCTGGCCTGGGGCGATTTGCGTCGGCTGACTACACTCACACCACTACCCCCATCTGTGCCATTACCAGGTTTACAACACTATCACCCAGTGTTCTGGAACTATTCTGAAATAAACTTGAAATGTTCAATAAAATGCCATCTAATATTGAAACTCACGCCAAGGTCATCCATACATTCAAATGACAAAATCACCATGCGAGCATTGTACCAGATCACTTTACCATCAAAATCAAGAATATAATTTAGAAACAATTTTAATGACTTTTATTTGACTTCAAAGGGATGTTAGGTCAGCCTTAGAATACAAGTAAAATAAACAAAAAATTCTTTAAAATAAAACAACAAAAAACCTGGTGAAATTGCATCAATTATTTTGAATAATTCAGGTAATTAATTTTTAACGACCCAAAACATATTCTTGCAATACCATATAGGTTTCCATGTTAACGTATCCGATTCGCGCTTTGCTAAAACGAGTTAGTTGGAAAACACCAGCACCTGGCTTGATACATAATCTGTTGCCTCCTTACTACACATACTCGCCACAGGAGGTCCTCGAGTCAACCAATTATTTATTATCTTGGGATAGACCTATTTTGACTGAAAAGAAAGGTGGATTTGAACAGCCCTAATTACTGTTCCGACACACACACACAAACAAAAATCCCACCAACATCATTGACATCGACGTACCACTATCACACAATAGAAGGGAAACTTAAAATAATAACAAAGAAAATATGAGATAAACCGACTAAGGAAGTTATCTAAAAGACAAAAGTTCCTAGTGTTATATCAAACGAGGGGATAATGACAACTGACCTAGCAGACATCTTCAAGGCCCTTAACATTCCTAAGAAGATTCTCGTTGCCTGTCAGAGGGCAGTACTGCTGCAGACCTGCCATATCACCAGAAAATTACTCAGTGGACACTATTAAAAAGACTTTTACATTGAATTTAGTTTTTATCTAACGAAGATCCACGCTGTCAGTGAAGGAGTATAAAAAGAAGTTCATGTCTACAATAGTAATAAAATAATTATTATTCATACAACCGCTACCAATTAAACTGCAAGACCAAAGATCTTTAAAAAAGAAAAACAAATGGCGATAATCACAGCGCTAGAGTCACACACTCAATTTTATAAACAGGAAAACAAAGAAAGTTTGTGTTTTCACACAATCTCTCAGGCGGACCCCTTGGGTGCTCCATTAGTACATGTGATCAAAAGGCAGGCTTCGATATTTTCATCATTGCCAGCATGAAGGTCTATTTAGATTCTATTTTGTGGTTTATTTTCACAAATGAATGTCAATATTGACCAATTATAACAGTAATTGTTAACATAAAGAACTTAACTCCATATAAATATCATGATTGCTTGCGATTTACGACATTCAATGCACGTGCTCCTGCCCGTCGTCTGCTTGAATAAGCGCGCGCTTAAGACATTGTAGAGTTTCATGAAGTAGGCGTGCACGGCTTAATAACAATGTAGGCAGGGGACGCTGAGTGTAATACAATTAAATACCAAGAACCACTACCAATTAAATCTTGCTTTAGAAATTGTATAATATATGAATACAATGTGCATTCTTCGTTCCATAAACACATAAACATTTACGGTAAACAGTTAATAACATATACACCAGATAACATACAAGCCCAACTTATAATTGTAATTATTTTAGCAAAAAAGAACATAGGAAAAATGTTACATAAAATCCCTCTAGTATTTGTTTGTAAAAGCATTCAATAGCTAATGCATATTTGATTTAGAAAAAAAGGAAAAATGTTCCCCGCCCCAATCCCCCACCACCCTAGAAGAACTCTGGCTCATGTATAAATGTACCCTTAGTAGCCTCAAGAGGATTCTAGCTGGTGATATAGATCCAGATATACAACTGGTAAGACTAGAATTCTGGATGTAGGTAGAGATATTGTGTATTGATAACTTGTAAAAGTATTATATACATATGTATATTGTCGCAAATTGAATTCGAGCAGGCCAGCTAATGAGTCCTACAAAAGACGGTGAGCAAAATGTTCCTCAACGTCCACGGCGCTAGAGCACGGAGTGGACAGTATATCACCATTCGACAGCCGCACTGAATCTATCCTGCACGACCGCATGCCAAAAGGAGCCAGAAGTGTCCCCGCCCCCGTAAGCGCTATCTACATCGATTCAGGCGTCATTTCGCCCTCACTGGCATTGAGGAAAGTAGCTGGCAGCCGATGGTCTCAAAAAGAGACAGTTGAAAGAGCTCTCAGCAAAGGCTGCAGGACACACATCTGAGACCATTTGAGACCCAAAGAAAAGCTCTTCTTGAAGACAGGGGCAGTCACTCAGAAGACGAAAAGAAATCGTAAATAGACCGCCAGCGAACAAAGGTTTTGTCTGCATCAGAAGTGGAAAACTGGGCTTGCGAAGTCACGTGGAACACTGCACTTAGCCTTAATTCTCGGAATCAAAGATATTGCCATTATTATATAGACTTTTATTTTTTTTTTTTAGCATATTTAATTCTGAAAACTAAATATCTCGCTTTCATAAGACTAGATGAAAGCTTTAACGTCTATTTTTAGCCCACTAAAAGATATGGTGAGATCGTATAATCAACAATGTTTTTAATTTTTGAAATCAAAACCTGATTGGTGCACAGACTTGCGGATGCATGGAAAATTGACATACAAACCACTCATAACTATTAGCTGCGGGGGGGGGGGACGCTAAAACTAAAGAAATATGAATAAAAATTATAATATAATCAACTATATTTTGAAAACGAGTGTTTCACAGTATGCCAGTTAAAAGTAATATGTAGTGTGTGTTGACTGAGCTCGATGTGTTAAGAGTTCCATCCCTTAGAGCAGGGGCGGACTGGCTATATGAGTATTCCGGCAAATGCCCGGTGGACTGGTACCCAAATGGGCCTGTTGGGCCACCGAAAGGGCCGCATGGGTACCACTATGACACGTATTAAATTGTTAAAGGTTTTATAGTGTTCTCTTATAAAAGTGACCCTGAACGTCGTGTTTAAAGAAATCTTTTACAGACTCTACAATGCAAGACTAATTAAATCTAACACATTCTCCGATATCATGCAATAGTCTACATCCGCAAACAGTGAAACTAGTACGCTCCGTCCCTTTAGGGCCAACACACTGAGCGATTAATAAGCAACATAAGGTCTATATTTCTAATTAAGTTTTAGAGGATGTTTACAGTTATCGATACATTATCCAACTTAAAATAATGATTTTGAGGACAGGTATACCTAGAACTAGTAGAACTGGATGCCCTGATATCCAATTTGTCGGCCGGATTGTATAGAATTACCCGGGCCGATTTTGACATCCAGTCCACCCCTGCCTTAGAGATGTACTTTACCTGAAAGACCTACAACTTCCCTTTAACGTTGGTGTTTGTTTTTTGTGTGTCTTTAACAAGAATTGGGACATTGCAAAAAAAAAAATGTCCTCTTGGCGAAGTGCTGTATATGTGCTGCGTTCTCTGTTCTAAAGTGCAGATGAATATCATTTATATAGGTTATGCCTGAGTCTATCAGACGATGTATACTAGCATTGCATGACTTGTACGTTGTCTAGAGTTTGACTTGTATTTTACAATCCCATCAGTTGCTTGGGCACTAGAACAGGGCATTTAGACCCGACTAAGTGATTCTTGTGGCTAGTGCTGTGACATTCTGATGTATCTAGGGCTCCTGTCCACTTAGTCTAGGGGTCGCTGTATAATCGAATCAGAGTGACAACGCACAAAACGTTGACCTTTGTCACAAAGATGTCCGAAAGTGACCAGGTAATCAATCAATTCAGAACGTTGGGGAGGGGGGGGGGCAGGAGGAGGTGAGCGGGAAAATCCTGTTACTAATTTTAGAACTCCATCGGTTCTAAGGATTAAGGACATTCCAACCAGAAGAGTTGGCCGAAGATATTAAATACATAGATTATATTTGAACGAGAAATATGAGGGCCCTTATCTGGCCTGCGTTTACCCTGCTATTTAATGTGTTGTATATATTTGTCTTCGAGACATAAAGATCAGTTGTGAATACAAAATAGACTTAAAAGATACCTTAGCCTTAACTAAGGGCGGTCATTAGCTGAGTTATAAAACTGACGCTTTCATAAAAGACAACTAAAAATAGTCTTAAACCTAAACTATTGATCCCTAAAGCAACCAAAACTAACTTTGATGCTAACACAATAGATTGATCTTACATAACATTCTTGACCCTCTAACAAAATAACCTTGACTGATAACATAGTAGCTTGACTCGTAACATAATAGCCTTGACTCCTAACATAATAGCCTTTACCCTAATATAATAGCCTAGGTTTTACAAGGTGAAAAAAATGCAGAAGGTAAGAACCCAAAATTTGTTTTCAATTTGAGAAAGCCTTGACTCGTAACATAAAAACCTTGACTAGTAACATAATAGCCTTGACTCGTAACATTTAGCCATGACTCGTAACAAAATAGCCTTGACCCTAAAATTATAGCCTCGGTTTTAGAAGGGGAAAATGCTAAAGGTAAGAACCCCAAAATTGTTTCCAATTTGAGAAAATGTGAGCCTAAAAAAAACGTGATATTGATTATTACAGTTTTGTACAATAAGATTTTTACCCTTGAAAATGAAACTGACTCAACATGTAACCTAATCACCAATTTTTGAACTCAAATGAAACTGACTCAACATGTAACATAATCACCAATTTTTGAACTCAGTCACCAGATTCTGTGTTTAAAATACATAGAGATACAGAAAATATTCATTTATTATCTTTGTTATGTTTCATTTATAATGACGAAATTATCACCCAACCCTATTTACAAAAAGATACTGGTTGAAAGTCACAGAATAAATCTGTTGCTTGACACATGGCGTTATTATGGATGGAACACTTCCTCGGCCCAGCGATGTTTCTGTAAGCAAGAGACGAATTCTGTAAAGGTCAGAGAACTGTAAACAATGGAGTCATAAATAATGGACTGGGCGCTGGCCATGGAGCGATGATCAGGTCGAGCAGACTATAACAATGATAGAGTCTATTCTAATGTCATGAAAGCTGACATTTTCCTGGTTGATAGATTACTGATTCTGTCTACTATCGAGAGAAAAAAAGGAGAAGATAGCAGATTGAGAGACAGAGAGACAGAGAGAGAGAGTGAGAGAGAGTGAGAAAGAGGTCTGAGGAGGTGATTTAACTCGTGATGAAAGGGGATGAAATTATACACTAGATTCAGACTCTTCGTAACAGAGAGAAAAAGTAATGGCAGAAAAAAAAGTAGGATTCAGGACCTGGTGATAGTCCAGCTAGATTACTCAAAGAACTAAGCAAAGAGTTAGCACCAGTGTCGGATCCAGGGGAGGGGGCGGTAGGGGTGATCAGCCACCCCACTCGGCCGACCCCCGAAGGAGGAGGGCGGAAGAATTTTAGTAACAAACAATTTGTATACGAATTTATAGACTTAACTTATGTTAATAATATATAATAATTATTTATATTTCAACCTATTTTTTAGATTTTTTTCGTCCCCACTAGTATTTTGCCCGATTTCGTGGGGTCGGGTGGGGCGATGGCATCAATCCCGCCCCCTCCCATAAACTTTCGAGTGGGGGGGGGCGGTCCTATTTATTTGTAGAAATCACAGCTTGCTAACAGAATCAATTATGATTAAAATGTGTTATTGGTGTTTTAAGCGATCTTTATATTATGCCATTCACCTGTAGGCCGATTGGGGGGAGGGGCTAATACCTCTACTGCCCTTTCCACCTAAACCGTTTGAGTGGGGGGGGGGGGCGGTACTACTTTTATGAGAAATCATAGTTTGTGAACAAAATTTGATGAATTAAAATATAATTTTTATATTATGTCGCTCCCCTTCTGGTACTTTTGCCGATTCGGTGGGGTAAAGGGGGGGGGGGGCGATTGCATGTACTGCTCTCCCCTCTCTAGTTCTTTGAGTAGGAGGGGGGGTCCTATTTTTAATGGAGAAATCATAGTTTGTGAACAAAATTAGTTGAATATCTATATAATTTAAGCTACGTATTGATATATGAACCATTTGTATATTATCTCAAATTTTAAGATTTGTAAATATAAAATTAAAAAGGGTGGTTAGGTGGGAAGGGCGATACATGCAATCGCCTTCCGCCCATCGGAAAAACCAATACTTTTTCTTTTTTAATTATAGATAACAATTTACAAAATTAGAAGAAAAATCTGTCACTAATATACTTTATATATGCTATAAATTAAATTCTTATATCGAGTCGCCCCACCCCCATTCTTTAATGCCTAATGCAATCATTAGCAGGAATTATGAAACGGAGCGAGGATTAGTTGTTTTCACTCTACCGCCACTCCCCTTTCCAGAAGAAAACATGATATTTTAAAAAGAATAGTAAAATATGGCGATAGAGTTTATGCAATTTCACATGAATTTATCATAATTTTTTTAAAAAAGCTTTGCTTTGGAAAATTAAGAATTCATACTAAATTATTTTTCATTAGAAGAGTAACGATTGAGATGAGTTTTGAACCCAAATATTCTTTTCCTAGTCGCCTTTTGCCAACCTTTACTCAATCTGCTATTTTTCTAAAATAAATTTGGGACTAAAGCTCATAATTTATGCTTCAATCCTAACAATGCAAACAACTTAATTTCTCCTTTAGTCCGAAATTTTTTTTTTAGAGCTTTCAATTATGGTTCTGTAACAAAACAAAGTTACAATCATGCCTATTGAACAAAATATATCACTTACAAATGAGCTTTTTTTTTAAAAAAAAATTTTCGAATTTTATTTTTCGGCAGCGATCTTTAAGGCCTTAATCTAAATATGTGGGGTATCTGTAATCGTTTTATTTACAATGTAGTAAGGGCCTATCTAATTCATATTAGAATATTTTTTAAAAGTAAAACATTATTGAAAGGTTATTTTTTAGAAGGATGAATAATGAACTGTAGATGTCAGAAGAATGCGTTTCTGAAGTGAAGAATGCAAAAAAACGCTTTTGGCGTCGGGGCTTAGCCCCGAACCCCGCTGAGGAGACCCCCAGACCCCCAAGCTATCAAGAGAAAGGGCTCAAATGACTGTTTTTTTTTCAGCGCACAAAGTTGAGAAACACTGCTTTATATATATATATATATATATATATATATATATATATATATATATTAGCATAAGGTTAGGGTTTACTGAGCGTTAGGGTTGTAAAAGAAAATCGCCCTCCTCCACTACAAAGTTATGGATCTGCTAGTGGCTAGAACCAGTGTTCAAGTTTTTTTTAGGCTTTTAATTCATCAAAGAGTACCTAGGGACTGGCAAGAAACTAATATCACTCTCTAATTTAAAAAGGAGATCAAGCTGCGGTACTATATCCCTCAGTAGCATCACATGTTAAATGTTCTCCCTCTACCGGATGGTACTGAAAATAAAAATGCCCAATTCTATAGACGCAATAGACTTTAGTAGATTTAGGTCAAATTAGCCAACATGCGATAGGTTTCAACAATTCAATTGCTCAATTCATAAATCTATGGTTGCGCAGTGATAAATTTCAAATTAGCATGCAACGTCACAAGCAAAATAAAAATAAATATTTTAAGACTTTAAAATTGAATATGTTTATCATCTACTAACTTATTTAATACAATTTACCTTAAAATGTGTTTTTAGCCGTTCCAATTCCATGTAAAGTTAATAAATAAAAATGGGGGGGGGGATGTTCGGCCGAAATAAACAATATATAGCCTGGGAACAAATTAACGGGCGTAGCCGGCGTGTAATGCTATTTCAATTATAAAGGTGAATTAAGATTTGGGGCGTAAACTCTAGATACAGGTCAGTGTTATATGAAACGATTTTGACTAAAAGTCTCTTTACGTAAACAAAACCCCACACACACAAAATGCCATGGTGTCAACGGAATTTGACAAAAAACCTTTCTGAATAGATGGACACTGTCACTGTCTGGAAGGATGGGTCTAAATACGAAATGGTCAGGTCTGAAGAAACTGTCTCTACCGTCCCCTTTCCCTAATGACCCTTGACTGAATTTGATGTGGTTGAGTGAGTGAATATGATTGAATTACTGTGTAGGAGTCCATTGGAATTCTCGTGTGGTGTCGAGATGTGAGGTGTGTGTGTGTGCTCGTGTGTGTGTGTGTGGGTGGGTGTGTTTGTGTAGGTGTAAAAAAAATTTAGCAATGCTGATGGTGGTTTGGGGGGGGGGCGGACATTTCGAGTTGCGCAAGAGAGAAGGCAGAACGAGAAAATACAGAAATACAGAGAAAACAGAAATAGAAAGATAGAGAGAAAGAGATGGAGAAAGAGAGGGAACTAGTGAGAAAGACAGAGAAAAAACAGAGAGAAAGAAAAAGTGAACGAGAATGGAAAAGAAAGAAAGAAAAAGTGAACGAGAATGGAAAAGAAAGAAAGAAAAAGTGAACGAGAATGGAAAAGAAAGAAAGAAAAAGTGAACGAGAATGGAAAAGAAAGAAAGAAAAAGTGAACGAGAATGGAAAAGAAAGAAAGAAAAAGTGAACGAGAATGGAAAAGAAAGAAAGAAAAAGTGAACGAGAATGGAAAAGAAAGAAAGAAAAAGTGAACGAGAATGGAAAAGAAAGAAAGAAAAAGTGAACGAGAATGGAAAAGAAAGAAAGAAAAAGTGAACGAGAATGGAAAAGAAAGAAAGAAAAAGTGAACGAGAATGGAAAAGAAAGAAAGAAAAAGTGAACGAGAATGGAAAAGAAAGAAAGAAAAAGTGAACGAGAATGGAAAAGAAAGAAAGAAAAAGTGAACGAGAATGGAAAAGAAAGAAAGAAAAAGTGAATGAGAATGGAAAAGAAAGAAAGAAAAAGTGAACGAGAATGGAAAAGAAAGAAAGAAAAAGCATAAAAGCAGTGATAAAAAAACAAAACGAAAAGAGAAAGAAAGAAAAGGTTAGAAACCTAGAGGGTAGAGAGGGAGGGTGAGGGAGAGAGAATGAGAGAGAAAAAGACAGAGAGCTAGGCAGATAAAGAAAAATGATACATACAGAATGAGACATAGTATGAAAGATAGAGAGGAAAGAGAGAGGGAGAGAGAGAGAGAAAGAAAAGCAGAGAGAGAGAGAGAGAGAGAAAGATCAAAGAAAGAATTGGTACCACGTATTACCTAAGAGAAAACTAGTGTTACCTAACTACCTGGGCTGTGGATGTGACCATCACAACTACAAATCACCTTTTATCTTCACAAAACTTACATGACCATTTAAAGATCGCAGAACTAATCAGTTGTTTTTTTTTAAATTACGCATCAAATCTTTAATTGGGATTGGAACTCCAAACTGTTGAAAACCACATACATACCTCATGGCCACGCAGAGAGAGATTATTGAATAAAATTCTTATGAAAAGCTGATAGTTTACCTTGTAGCATTAATTAATTACGCTATTTACAATACCTTTATTCCTGGATCCGTGAGCCTGGAGCCAGGAACCTGGCAGTTGATCTCAAAAATTGCTCTAACGATTTTCCTAGAAAATTAAGCAGTTGATGTATATTGCTGAGAAAATAATTACTTGCTCGTTGGCCACATGGGGTAAACTCTAGTTTGACCGTTATTATTTTTCAAAGTAAAAAAAAAATAAATGTAAATTTGTCTGAGCACTACAATTAGATCTAGAGCCAACATCGGCTTTAGAAAGAACTATAGCGTTCTGACATAAGTTTGGGAAAAGGTAGCTAGACATTGCTAATCTCCCTTCCTTTTCCTCCTAGCCATCGACTACATCATGAGGAGAGCAATGAACCAGACTGCCTTTGGTATTCCATGGCATGAACAGCTCCGATTGACGGACTTGGACTTTGCTGATGATGTTGCACTACTCGGGGCTACAAATAAATGCATTCAAGAAATGACGGAGAGCCTAGACAGAGAGGCACCCAAAATTGGCCTCCGCATAAACTTGGATAAGACTAAAATTATGCGAGTGGGATATAAGGCAAAGGGTGTCCCCGTCAGACTTGGCGAGTCAAGGCTTGAAGAGCTGGACAAGTTCACGTACCTTGGCAGCATCATAACAAATGATGGAGATGCTTACCATGATGTAGAGTGCCGAATAGGAAAGGCAGGGAGCATTTTCCAAAGGCTGCAGCCTATTTGGACTAGCCAAGCCATTGGACTCGAGACAAAAATACACCTTCTCAACACAATCGTCATTCCAACTGCTACATATGCATGTGAGACGTGGAAGTCATCTGTCAAAATTGAGAAAAGACTAAATGTGGCTCAACAGAGATGGCTGAGACGGATTTTGGGAGTCAGTTACACAGATCGGGTCTCAAACAAGGAAATCCTATGCCGAACTGGGAGTCGAACACTTGGTGAGGTTGTGACTGAGCGTCGCATGAGGTTTGCGGGACATGTTCTACGTCAAAATGAATTACGCACACCAAGAGTTGCGATAACATGGAAGCCAAAACAAGGAAAGCGCAAACAGGGACGCCCTCGTATTACTTGGCGACACACCTTCATGGAGGACCTCAAAACAGTGGACACCAGGTGGGAGGAGGCTTCAGACATTGCCAGTGACAGATCTTTATGGAGACAGCTTGCCGCCCAATGCGCCGAACGGCGCGGGAGGACCTAAGTAAGCTAAGTAAGCTAGTCATTGTGCTGGCCACAAGGCACCCTAGTTAACATCAACCTTAGAATCAGATGAGCTTAATCTGAACATCGAGGTCTGAAAGGAAACCTTAACTTTGTATATTGACCACTTGTAGGGATCATTGTAACAAAACTTATATCAACTCACTCTGTCTGTCTGTCTGTCTGGTAAAAAGTTTGTACACGTTATATCTCCCACACGCAATCTCGGATTAAGCTGAAATTTTGCAGAAAAATTTCTTTTACCCGCCAACACAAGAATCGATAAAAGAATTGAGCAATTAACTTTTGGTGATTATTTTTTTGTTTGTTTGGTATCTTGATCAAGAGAAAAAAAAATCGTCTTTCACAGATGTGGTAGTATAAGTTGAATTAGTCCCCTTGATGACTCAAGCCATGAGTAAACATTTTTGTGTATACATTTAAAAAAACGAACATGCTGAGCAAGGTACGTCTTGTTCCCTCCCCTGTTCCCAATGGGCCAGACAAGTGACAGGATCATAGCGCATTGAGAAAGTTAAAAGCTAAACAAAAAAACTAATGGTAAAATATTTCTAATCGCACAGATTTGCTATGTCTACATCCATGATACCCATAATTACATGACTGATAATTACTAATTGATACAAATACACTTAATATAAGCTTTGTTTTTTTTTAATAGTGTTTTTTTTTATGTATGCTGTATATTTATTGTCGACGTAAAGATTGACTATTATCATTTTTGTGTGTAAAAGAAAGCTTTTTTTTTTGGTTTTGCTATAAGTCTTTGCCATTCTTAACGTTTGAATTATTGAAATAAAAAAAAAAAATATGTTTCATGTTCTATGCCCTTTTATACTTGCTTCTGTCTCTTGAATACATGATTCTGTCCCTTTAGTGTCTGCTTCTGTTTCCTTTGATACCCACTCTCTAGATTAAATCATTAGGTTTCCTTTCAGTTTCTTGGATGTGGAGAGTTGCTTTGAGTCTCATCGTTCGATAATTTGACTTAGTTAATATACTTTAGACTATAATTTAGAATACAATTTAGACTATAATATTACTAATGTAGAGTAAAATTTAGATGAAATAATTTAGAAAACAAGGTCTAGATTAACAATAATTTTCTATCTAGACTATATATCTATAAGAATTACAAACAGTATTCAGTAGAAACCAATGAAGGTAGAAAATAGGTTCTCAATCACTTGTAATTGTTAATATCATGACTGACCTACTTATTTGTTATTTACTGTTTAAATTGTGTCTGTTCGTGCATGTATTCGAGTGTTTATAATCATAGCTGTCATTATACTGCGGTCAGTTGATCATCACTGTTTACTGTGTGCTACTGCTTCATGTTTCAGTTCACTTAAATATAGTGACAGTGTATTAGAATCAAGTTTTATTTATATTTTAGAACTTAGCAATGCAATAGTATTCTTTACGAGCTTTTTAAGCTAGACCATATCCCCTGGTTTACGTGTCAAGGTTGCCAGAGAACTGTGTATAAATTATAATTTTTAAGATATTTACCTCAAGGGTAGCTTCGAGTCTCTACACAGAAGAGTTAATAATGTAGGGGAGATAATTAGAAAAAAAAATTGTTTTAGTTTCTGCTACTATAACTTTCAATTTCAGATACAATAAAAAGGAGAGACAAGCTTATATGAGAATCCATAAGTTTCAAGCATCATGTAAAGTCTACTTTTGCTAATCTATTAGTGATATTTAAATTGTAAAATATATTTTTGTCTGATTTCCACTTGAAGGAATAAATCAATCTATTTCGTAAGGAGGAACTCTACATATTCTGATTGTACAAAGGACTATTTACCACCCAATGTCATAATAACACACCATTCGATAAATGTAAGGCAAATACTAGTAACAAAATGATTGAACGAAAAAAACTAAATACTTTTGAAAAGACAAACCTTATTTTGAGTGACATAAATCTATTCTATATTGACAAGATGTGTTTTGTTATAATCTTTACCTTCATCCCTTAGTCTGTTGGGCCATTGGGGGCACCACACAAGATTTGTCAACCGTCTTTCTCCATTCCTCTCTGTCTTTTGCCTTGGATAGAACCTCTTTCATTGACAGGCCCGTTCATTCTTTTATGTTGTCCTTCCATCGCTTTCTCTGTCTGCCTCTTCTTTTTCCCGGTACTGTTCCCTGACATAAATATGTACAATCGCTGATATATCTCTAAATATTGCAAGTTTTATCTCCACTGTTTCCATAAAAAAAAGCAAAATTAATTAATTTTCCGTCATTGATGAACTAAATGGTATTTTTAAAAACTGATTCATGTGTTGTCGTCGACAATGATTATTTGTGGCACAATTTCAACTTGATTCAGAACAGGAACTGGGAGAAAAAAAGGTGTAAAAAGAATGCACCCAGACTGACAGACAAAGTCTATTTATATAATTGTCACCCAACCATACGGGACATGCATGCACGCCAACTCTCTAAACCTTGATGAAAAATTCATGGAAAGATAACTCTTTTATTTCTGCAAGTCGGACTAGAGTTACCCCACGTAATTTTCGAGGAGACATAAAACGTGCTGAAAAAAAAAAGAGGGGGGGGGACAAGTAAAGCTAAAAGTGTAAAACTATCGCAGCTGCTACCTAACAAACTGTCCTTTTATCACTGACTCCATCAGATTCAAAGTTTGCCGTTTACCTTTACGCGCAGACAATTCCCTGTTAGATTAGCCTTTGTCATGACAATTAATAAAGCACAAGGCATGTATCTTCCAAAACCTGTTTTCAGTCTTGGACAATTGTATGTTGCTCTCTCCAGAATTCCTTCTTTTCATTCACTCACAGTCGTTTGTCCAAACCCACCCCATTTGGACAACTGTGTCTTTCTGGAAGTGTTCACCAGCCACTATGCTACATATGCTACGCTGTGGGTCGACTAGTGAGTTAATATAAGCTTTAAATTAAATGAATTTAAAGATAAAATTGATCGAACTAAACGAAACGGAAAAAGAGTTTCAAATGAAATAAAACTAGTACAACACTGGGGTGTATTATGACTCTTACAATTGAGACTTTATCATATTAAAACTATTATAGTTCTCTACCATTTTATTCTTCCATAATACCATATGGAGATTGATTTAAAAATAGCAAACTTTCGCATGTGACCACCACTGTTTAAAGAATAAAAAAAAACATTTGAGAGACCTTGACATTGTATGAGTTGAGTTCCACTGCCTTATAGGCTATTACCACGGTGTTATCCTTTATCCTTTATTTTTGGTGAACATTCAAAAAAGGGATTCTCTCCCTCAACTTGTGGATGGAAATAAAATAGGGTTGTCTCCCTCAACTTGAAGTTACAGAGAACGAATGAGAGAAACATAGAACAAAAAATGATATCAAAGTATCAAGAGTTTATCCATCAGACTGACTTTCTATCCCTAAACCTATTTTGTCCAGGAAGCTAGAGAATAAGGAGTTAAGCCCCAGTTTTCTGGAAATTCACGTGACAAGACGCGGTCTGGTAAAAGTGCAATGGAGGAGCCTAAAACAGATTTATCTTGAGACGTTAGAAGGATGAACCTGGTGGAGTTATGTTATAAGTACATTAGGTCACTATAGAACAAACACATCGTGTCAATACAGAGCACATTAGGTCACTATACAACAAACACATCATGTCAATACAGAGCACATTAGGTCACTATAGAACAAACACGTCGTGTCAATACAGAGCACATTAGGTCACTATAGAACAAACACGTCGTGTCAATACAGAGCACATTAGGTCACTATAGAACAAACACATCGTGTCAATACAGAGCACATTAGGTCACTATAGAAAAATACATCGTGTCAATACAGAGCAAATTATGTCACTATAGAACAAAACACATCGTATCATTAGAGGACATACTTATGTCACTATATAACAAACACATCGTGTCAATAGAGGACATACTTATGTCACAATAGAACAAAACACATCGTGTCAATAGAGGACATACTTATGTCACTATATAACAAACACATCGTGTCAATAGAGGACATACTTATGTCACTATATAACAAACACATCGTGTCAATAGAGGACATACTTATGTCACTATATAACAAAGCACATCGTGTCAATAGAGGACATACTTATGTCACTATATAACAAACACATCGTGTCAATAGAGGACATACTTATGTCACTATATAACAAAGCACATCGTGTCAATAGAGGACATACTTATGTCACTATATAACAAACACATCGTGTCAATAGAGGACATACTTATGTCACTATATAACAAAACACATCGTGTCAATAGAGGACATACTAATGTCACTATATACAAAACACATCGTGTCAATAGGGAACATACTTATGTCACTATATAACAAAACAGATCGTGTCTATACAGAACACAGTTATGTCACAAATCTAATTCAGTATATAACATTACACAAATTGCCACCCAATTATGTATATAACAGTACATATGAAGGCGAAAGTTGTATAATAGCACATACAGATATTGTTAGGCAGGTAAGGTGCTGTTGCAGAAACTTTAATAGACAATGCGCTTCAATATACACTATTAAATACAATTGTAAAGTAAATTTCTCCCTTTCAGACCTAACGATCTTTGGACAGATGAATTAAAGATCATCTGCTTCTGTGGTCCACGGTTAACGAGGCTGTCTTGTGACAAGCACAACGACCAACCGCCACTAATGTTAGGTACCCTTTAGATCTGGGTGGACTCAGGGGCGCCCTAAAGATCCAGAACCAACAACCTTTACTTTTTCTCAAACTTATGTTAGGTACCCCTTAGATCTGGGTGGACTCAGGGGCACCCTAAAGATCCAGAACCAACCACCTTTACTTTTTTCCAAACTAATGTTAGGTACCCCTTAGATCTGGGTGGACTCAGGGGCGCCCTAAAGATCCAGAACCAACCACCTTTACTTTTTTCCAAACTAATGTTAGGTACCCCTTAGATCTGGGTGGACTCAGGGGCGCCCTAAAGATCCAGAACCAACCACCTTTACTTTTTTCCAAACTAATGTTAGGTACCTCTTAGATCTGGGTGGACTCAGGGGCGCCCTAAAGATCCAGAACCAACCGCCTTTACTTTACTTTTTTCCAAACTAGTGTTAGGTACCCCTTAGATCTGGGTGGACTCAGGGGCGCCCTAAAGATCCAGAACCAACCACCTTTACTTTTTTCCAAACTAATGTTAGGTACCTCTTAGATCTGGGTGGACTAAGGGGCGCCCTAAAGATTCAGAACCAACCGCCTTTACTTTTTTCCAAACTAATGTTAGGTACCCCTTAGATCTGGGTGGACTCAGGGGCGCCCTAAAGATCCAGAACCAACCACCTTTACTTTTTTCCAAACTAATGTTAGGTACCCCTTAGATCTGGGTGGACTCAGGGGCGCCCTAAAGATCCAGAACCAACAACCTTTACTTTTCTCAAACTTATGCTAGGTACCCCTTAGATCTGGGTGGACTCAGGGGCGCCCTAAAGATCCAGAATCAACCACCTTTACTTTTTTCCAAACTAATGTTAGGTACCCCTTAGATCTGGGTGGACTCAGGGGCGCCCTAAAGATCCAGAACCAACAACCTTTACTTTTCTCAAACTTATGCTAGGTACCCCTTAGATCTGGGTGGACTCAGGGGCGCCCTAAAGATCCAGAACCAACCACCTTTACTTTTTTCCAAACTAATGTTAGGTACCCCTTAGATCTGGGTGGACTCAGGGGCGCCCTAAAGATCCAGACATGAAAAACTCAAGCATCCAAATACTTTTACTTCTAGCTCAAAGTTATCATTTTCTATTCTATCACTAGCTACATAAATCTTCCTAATGTAGTCCTTGACATTGTTGCGTTTTGTCAGTTCCACTTTTTCATCTCTTTATTTTCTTACACTTTCTTTTTGAGGTTTCCTTATACCGCTTCCACGTTTCTCCAAAACTGCTTTTTTTTTTTTTTTTAAATTGTTAATGAATTTTTATCGCCATGATAAAATCAACTGGATCTTAGAACTACAAATGCAAAGAGGAGATTACTGTGTTTGAAAATTTCCAATTGATAATGTTAAAGATCGTTTCCCTAGAAGTGTTATAGACACATACAATGTGAAAGGAAATATGGAGATAATTTTCTTTTACTTTGTTTATATTGAGTTTGAGTTTTGGGCACATCGGCACAATTTAGGCCATGTCGTGCCCGTAATCCTTCAGGGATTACTCTCCCTTCATATCACCAGAGCTAAATTCCATACAGTTAAATCATTAAAAGTAAGGTCTATTCACAGTTCAAATAGTAAAGTTAGTAAAAATTAAATAATTTAGTAAAAATCTTTTGTAAATATTATATGTTTATAATTTCACAAATCAAATCTTCGTAGACAACCCCACCTCCCGGACAAATCCCAGTACCTTCCAATTGATAATATTAAAGATCGTTTCCCTAGAAGTGTTATAGACATATACAACGTGAAAGGCGTGGATATATTGACAATGATATAATAAATAGCAAGGGGGAACAAGCGGGATGGTATTTACAAGGCGGCCGAGATTTTAGAAATGGGTTATCCCTCCTACCATTCTAAACACCCAATGGATTGTCTTCCTCATCCCTTCTGTATTTGACAGTTTTAAAAGTGCCGCCATTCATCCGTGTGTAATGTGTAGGTCGTTTAAAGTGCGGCAAAAAGGGGCGTCTGGTCGATAGGGGCAAAGCTTCGCCTACAATTGTCTGATTCACACACACACACGCCCACAAGCTGTTTATGTAATTAGCCCAATTTAATCCTATTCAAAGTGACATCCACCATTTTTATTTCTGTATCAGGTTTTTTTTTACATATGAGATTCTGTATATCTCAGCATCCATAATTATTAAATCTGTTGGAGATTTAGCTATCATAACAATGATGCATTCTCTTCTATTTTGAAGATTAATTACGATGTATGTATAACTGTGTATATAATTGTACAAATATGTACGAATGACCATATTTTAAAGGACTTAAACTTGTAAAATTTTTAAGTAGTGCGATTAAATTAGACGTGAACAAAATTGGCGCACGGAAGCAAAAGGTATGCCACCCTGAACTAGTAAAAACAAGGTTACAAAGATAGTTTGTGTGGAAACACAAACTCAAAATCGGCCCACATAGGCAGGTAAAAAGACAGGTTTCAATATTTTCAAAAAGGATATCAGAATGAAATTCTATCAAAGGCAAATGGCAGAGAAGAATGAATAAAGAAGGTTGACAGATCTTGTGTGGTGCCCCCAACGGTCTAGCAGACCAAGGGATAGGTGAAAGTGAAGTTAGATGTGAACCTGGCCTAACTGATGACATATTATGATTATCACCTTCTGGAATGTCCGCACACTTCAGGACAGCAACAAAAGTGAATGCCCTCAACGGAAGTCAACCAAAAGAAGGTCCGCTGCCGAGGACAGACGCAGACGGCGAAAAGAAAATCTTAATCGACCACCGGCGGACAATGGTTATGCTTGCCTTGACTATTTCGAAATATGTAGGTCACAGTTGGGGTTGCGCAGCCACGGGAAATACTGCATTCCTTTGTAATCTTCGGGCTCGAAGTAAAGCCTTATTAATTGATCTTATCTTTGTTTTTTTAAGGGTCAATCTCTAATTCATAGTCTCTAGAGAATATTATAATTCCCTTTAAAAAAAAATCATTTACTTTGGTGTTTCTCCTTTATTTGTTACTATTAATAAAGAAAAAATAGTTGTAAAAAAATGTATTTTTATGAAAAAACTGCTTTATAGTTGATTTTTAAAAATTATATTTTTCGCTTTTAAAAAAGAAAAAAAAAGTAGCCGTTGCATCAGAACTTTGAACTTTTGAATTCTAAAATATCATAATGTTGGATTTTCAATATCTTTTCTAGTTTAAGAGTTCTAAACGGGACGGAAGGACGGACAGACAGACCACACAAAACTAATAGCGTCTAATCCGTTATCGGGGGCCGCTAATTAGTAAAGTTTCCCTTTCAGACCTTGGGGCAGAGGATGTTAAGGTCATCTGTTTCTATGGTCAACGGTTAACGAGCAAGGTGTCATGTAGCCAGTACAACGACCAACCCCTTTACTTTCCCCAACTAAAGTCAGGTACCCATTAGAGTTTGGTAGACTCAAAAGGTAAGGGGGGGGGGGGGTGGTTAAAATCCCGAAATTAAAAAATCCTAGTCTTCATCGAGATTCGAACCCCAGGACTCCAGGTTCGGAAACCAAGGCTAAACCACTCAGCCATCGCGCCCAGACTAGACCTGAGTGTTATTTTCTTGTCTGACCACTCAACATTTAGACTTATTCCCAACGAACAAGGAAAATAAAAACACAAGGTGACCTTTTGATTTCATTGGATATAGAACACTGCAGTACAATATAGGGCCC
Source organism: Biomphalaria pfeifferi (assembly GCA_030265305.1). Taxonomy (NCBI): domain Eukaryota; kingdom Metazoa; phylum Mollusca; class Gastropoda; family Planorbidae; genus Biomphalaria; species Biomphalaria pfeifferi. The sequence continues at coordinate 2,451,883 of JASAOG010000061.1, read as the reverse complement.
CACATGTGAACTACTGTGAACGCATATCTGACCAGGCTGTACAAAAAGTAGGACGCACAATCTATTCACTTTTTGGGCAGGGAGGGTGTGGAGTATTTTTTTTCTCTAGAGCTGGATATCCTAATGCTCTTATCTACCTGGGCCTAACTTTAGATTTAGACCTAGGTCTCAATAATATGTCTAATTAAGACAATGACCTATTATACGCTTCGGCTTCATCTAAGGTTTAAGCAATAAAAATGGTGTACTTGATGTTCTTGCAGTTATTAAATTATCGGTTTACCCAAATGAATTGATTAAAATAACGAAATATTGAGCTAACACGCTAATCAAATGCTTGCTATGAGTGAACACCACCACGTGACGAAAAACAAATGTGAACAAACCCATTCATAATATTGCATAGAAGTTTTTGGCAAATAGTGTTTAACATTTATAATGTTACGTTCAAGTGCAGGTATTGGCTCCATAACTTCTACCACCATCTTACTTTACCAATCCCTCTTCAAATACAGACTGTGACTAAATAGTTGTTAATTGCAACTTTCTTTTCTCACTATCAACACTGTTGATACCATGTATAAAAGTAAAAACTAAATTTCCCCTTTCAGACTTGTGGCTTATAGGGCGGATGATGTAAAGGTCATCTGTTTCTGTGGCCTACAGTTTACGAGGGTGTCATTCATTAAAAGTTTTTTTTTTGCTTATTAAATTTTAATAACAATTGATATTATGAAGTTAAACAACAAGTTTCTAACTTTGAAGTTAACTTTTGCCCATTTCTATTACTAGTAAACCTTAGTAGGAAGTGTGAAGATTACCTATATCACACTTTTAGCCTAACATTTTGTTTAAAAAAAATAATTGTAATGTCTTCGATTCCAAAGACTAAGGATGAGTGCAGTGTTTCAAATGATAACGCAGACCCAGCTGCGACCTACATCTTTTCCAGACCTGTGTGTTGCTGACAAAGCCGTTGTCCACCGAGGTCCATGTAAGTTTATATACGTCCTCTGCTTTTGTTTGGGCATCAAATGTGTGCTCGCGGCCTTCGTGAGACCTCTCCAACTGTTACTTTCAGAGGCCACAATCGACATAATAAAATCTAAAAAAAAACAACAAAAAAAAAACAAACAAAACGGAAAGTGCTTTTAAAATCTGATTTTGAAAATTTACTCGAAAATAACAAAACCTGTTGTTTTTTTTACTCGCTCACTACAAAACAGACCCACGGGGGGCCACCATGTTAAAACATGAACACCTTATGTTATCTAACTATTTTTTTCTTCACAAAGTTGTCTGCTACTTAATCTAATGTTCTCTATGCCATGTCATGCTGCCAGTCATAATGAAGACGCTCTATTCCAGGATGTCAACTGCACTTGTGTTCTTGTAACCGGCACGTCAATGTCTCTTAATGTTCGGCTATTTCGACGCAGTCACGCTACTGCTAATGTAAAGCCTGCATGGCATCATTCATTGCCAAGTTCTATTTATAGCACGTGACTAATGGAGCGACAAAATAGCCAACTTAAGAGCCAATCCGAGGAATAGATTTAAAGTGTACAAATCTTATATGATGTGTTTTCTATCTCAACAATTGATATTGCATAGCTTATTACAAAAATGTAAATGTTTATGCTTATATATTCAATCATTTAGTCATAGTAGGCCCTACGTTGGTGTCCCTTCCCATCCTATACCCTTTAAAGTCTAAGAGAATGGCATATCACATCATGAATAAATCTAGAAGTTTCTTCATATATACGGTTACATTTGATAAAGTACAGCTAACCTTTATTGTTCAGACGTTTTCGGTAATCCGATACTCCTCTTTTCTCTAACCATCGGATTATCATGTGTCAACTGTAATGGTAATAATAAACTAAATACACTCGTGGCTATTTAGCTTGCATTACTTTTTAAACTTAACTCTTTTTCTCCGTAGTCATTTTCCACGTTCCGACGGAATTCTTCATTTTGCTCTTTAGTATTTTTTTTAACCCTGTTAGGATTAAGGTTGAATAACTTTTTCGTTTGTTATCAGAAAGTGTTTTATTTTGGTATAGAATTAAAGGGGAATGCACGCTATTTTTATATAACACAAAGTAACGTTTATAGAATCAGACATTAATATAATCAAATCAACGATGGTATCGTCAATTCGGAGAGAAAGAGTTAAAGGAAGGGTCCCGGATTGCAGATGCCATACACAATAGTAGTAGAAAGAAACGTGATAGTACAGCAGCCCCTGGTGATTACAGATGACCAACGTGTGACTGCAGCTGTGTATCAAGGATTGGCTTCTTAAGTCACTCAAGACGTTGCAAAGGAAATAGATTATATCCGGAGACATAAAATGCCACAGAGAGAGAGAGAGATTTTTTAAAACTTAAACTTGAGCTATAAATAATAATTTAATAAGTTTAAAGCAAAATATTTGTAGATTATTGACCCATCTTCTTTTCTTGACAAAAACCAAAGTTCTGTGTATTGGCTACAGGTCAACCAGCACCACCATCAAAATTGGGCAAACAGATCTTAAACAGAGCAGTTCATCTCTTTAGGCAGCGTTACCACAAGCGATGGGGACGCATGTCACGATGTTGCGTTTCGGAAAGGAAAAGCAGGAGCCGTCTTTCAAAAACTACGTCATATCTGGGCAGACAAATCAATTAGCCTGGAGATGAAGATCCACACCCTCAATACAATCATCGTCCTAATGACCACAGACTCTTGCGACACGTAGAAGACATCCATAGAGGGTTGAAAAGAGACTAAATATGGTTCAACGGCGATGGCTGACAAGGATCCTAGGACTAACACACAGAGATCATGTGAACCAATAGAGAAGTTCTTTTTGGCCAGGGCACTTGTCCCCTGAGTGAAACGGTGACCAAGATTCGCGGGACAGAGCATTGGTCAAGACGACACACGCTGAACAAAGAGGACATAAGAACGTCCAAGAAGATCTCAATTCCATGGGCACCTTGAAAAAAGGTCAGGTAGGAAAAAGGTCCAGTAGGGAAAATGTCCAGTAGGGAAAAGGTCCAGTAGTTAATCAGCGCCGTAAGCGACTTGTTGTAAAGTTATATTTCAAAATTTTGTTGTTGTTGAAATTTCTTGTTTAAACTCGAATCCTAGAAATGTATTGAAGTTTACATGTCTGGTCGTGTTCTATTCTATCTGGACTGTCGCATCAAAGGTCTCTGTTGAATCAATAACGATTCATAGATACTATTATTTACAATATATATTTTGAGAATTTATTTCATAGAGACAAAAAAAAAGAGGGGGGGGGAAGCTAAGGAGTACGCTTCAAATAATTAGTGGGCGTGTCTGGTGCCAATTGTTTTTTTTAAATCAACGCCCTATCAGTATAATTACACAATGACTAAGAAAAAATATTATTATGAAAACGTTTGTCTCACCCTGTGTAAAATATATTGTTAAAATACAATCTTATTGCAATAACTATTTCAAGAATGTCCTTCGCGGACCTCAAACAGTCGGTCTTTCTTACATCGTCTTCATCTAACCCAGTAGAGTATATAATCATCAAACTTCCTGCTTGTGCATGCGTTTTTTAGATTGTCAGAAGAAAAATAGTTTTTAACATTAGTTCTTTCCCCTTGTTTAGTTCCACGTACTTAAAACAGTGACTTTGGTGCTCTGGTGAAAGTCACTCGCACTGCAAATAGAGGTTTAAGGGAAAGACATGGGAGGGGGGCTGGGGGTGAAGTGAAAATAACGATGCCATGGACACACTTATAAGACTTGATAATAAAAGAAAGGGGGGGGGGGGGAGAGAGGAAGGAGTATTAAAAAGGGGGGGGGGGTCTAATTCCTGATTGGCTTGTGGGGTCGTGCGAGAGACAAGCAGCGCATCTGTAGGGTATTAATTTCCAAGTTAATTGAATGACGGCCATCTTGTTTCTTATCCGAATTCAATTCAAGGGTAGAATGAGATCAATCTAGGTCACATGAGCACGATCACGCACACACAGTTACACAGACTTAAAACTCGCATACATACACACACACACTAAAAGAGAGCTAATCGTGTCTCTAAACTAAAAGGAAGTTTCTAGGCTGGCACTAGAAAAAGGAAGACGGATTAAGATGATCTCTCTAACAAAATAAAAACACCGATATGGAATCGCATCTTTATAACAATCTCAGAATAGTAGATGTACCGTAATATCAATACCATAAAGGGTCTACAAAATTTTGAAACAAAAAGAAAGCATGGTCGTGCGGTTTGCGCGTTGGACCGATGTTTGGCTTTATCGATAGTCCCGTGTTCAAACCCTGCCCGCTTCCATCCCCGTCGTCCTGCGGGAGGTTTGGACTAGGAAGTAAACTATCTTTAACTCTGAAGGAACACCCGAAACGTAAAACATTGTACAGATCAAGCAAGTATCATCTGACCGACACTTTCTACCTGCAATATTAAAATTCGTATGATGGAATAATTAATGAACTATCTTCAGACACAAAGGACCTTGAAATTTCATTAATTAAAAGAAAAAAAAATTGCAAAGGCGTATTTAAGCGAGACTATTACAGCAATATATCTCAATTATGTAGAATTTATTTCACTTTTCAATATCAAACAAAAAACTCATTGACTAATTCATTAATTTTGTAAAATTCTTTTGTTTTTTTTTTACATACAATAAATAATTGTGAAAAGTTTCCATTTCTATGTATTTCTATTTCTAGGTATTTCTTTCTATGTAATTTTGTTTATTTGTATTTCTAGTATGTATTTCTAGTTCTATGTATTTCTAGCTCTATGTATGTCTAGTTCTATGTATTTCTAGCTCTATGCATTTCTAGTTCTATGTTTTTCTAGCTCTATGTATTTCTAGTTCTATATATTTCTTGATTTCTAGTTCTATGTATTTCTAGTTCTAGGTATTTCTAGTTCTAGGTATTTCTAGTTCTATGTATTTTTATTTAATTTTTTCTAGTTCTATGTATTCCTAGTTCTGTGTCCATGGCTCTCAATCATTTCAATGTTGATGAAATACTTTAGACTTTTACTGCGTGCTTTGAAACGTATTAAAAAAAAACAAAATGGCAATGAACTGACGGGAATAGAGGAGATTTGCTACCAACTGTCACGAGATATTCTATAACAGTTATGGATTCATTATTATAATTAGTTGGCTACTGTGCCGTTCAATTTAGTGTCTTTGTCTTTGTTCTGTCTATCGTAAAAATCCGTAAACTATAGATAGTTGCTAATATTGCTATTATAAAAGATACACAATAACCCGTCCCTATTTGCTAATATGTATTGGTGACTAAACAATCCTATTTATTTTGCTTTAGGTTCAAACAATAATCCATCAAAATAAAAAAAAAATAAAAAATCCTTTTCCAAAAGAAAAAACAAAGCTTATCTAAGTGGAATTACTCGGCACATAAAACTATAGCAAGAATGTACAAGTTATTTCCCTTATTTGAAATCCAACTAAGTAATTCATTACTAATAAGTAAATGACTAATTGGGTATTTAAAAAAATGGATTCCTGTTTTATTAGCTACAAAATAGAATTGTTTCAAGTATCAACTTGATTTTGATCTGAAAATGTGACAGGGAGAAATAGAGTTAACAATTAGCCATATCTGTCAATACTCAAGGACGTATTTCCCTTGTTGGTATCAAACATATTAATTAAATTATCAAAAATTAATTGACAAATTGGTTTTGTCTAAGCCAATGAATAATTGTGTGAAGTTTCAACTTGATCCAACAGTGGGTGTGGGAGAAATAACGTGTTCACACTTTTTATCAGACAGACAGAATGAGTTGATGTAAGCTTTGTAAAAAAATGTTGGTTTACAATAATACTATTCAATATCGATGACTTTATTATAGCCCTGCCTGTAAGTAAAGCGCACTTGGCTTAGATCTTTTATTGAAAAACAGAGCCCTGTTCCTTTATGGATATCTCGTTTCAGACACCATCGATCCTGATTTTTATGGCTAAAAAAAGAATTACCTGTGAAACACCTGCCCAATAAATTCGAACAGCAGTTTGTCTGAGGCTGCAATACTTCGTCAAGATGTCAAAACACGTGCAGCTACTTAAAATCGCTACTTCCGGCAGACATCGATCTGTAAACTGGGCCATGAAGAGAACACAGAATGAAATAAATCAGATCAGCGACACCTCCCAACCAGCAGTTAAATAGCACAAATCTCCTTATGTCGAAGTGAAGATGTTTTGAAAGAATTACTTTCTCGAATGTAATACGATTAGCTGCTTTCATCATGCCACAATGACAGGGGAAACAACACGAAACGGGAAAGGGAGCGGTTATTGTTTTTTCCCGTCTTTCATACTGACAGCCAATTTGTTTTTCTCAATACTCAGTTATTGATAGGCTTACTTTTAACTACAAATAAATTAATAACATACTGTAATAACTTCAGTGAGGCAACTCAAAGAGACAGACGTTTATTTACACAGAGACATGACAAACACAAAGGGCATCTGCCTTGAGTACAGCATTTCCATATTGGCTCTCTACTCGGGCGGAAATCGTTCTCTCTCTTATGTCAACATCCGACTTGTTTAGTCACAGATAGTGCGCACCTTCTTTCTGCACTATCTTGGATGGCGGTGCGCATGGCAAAGTCATAACATTGCCCCCGTCTTAGCACTTTTCGTCCCGAATAGAAACACTGTAGCTGAGGTTTGACAGTTCAGGTGGAGGTCGATCAGTGGGAGCCACAGGCGGCAGGGAGCGTGTTCCCCACAAAGAGATCCGCATTGTTTTCCTCCAGTGCCGCTTTCTCTTTCTCCAGTTGACCAGGCTGTTGTTGCGACGATGACGTGGTCGTTTGACACTCAAAGAGATAGTGTCGAGCACTATTTTCTTCAGCACAGCCGTTGATCGGACACGCTGTCTCAGCAGACCTTCCCGACAGACGCCTCTCAAGGGAGCTGCTGGTTCACATGCAGCCACGTTGCAAACAAATTCCAATGCACCGCAGTCATCCTCAGATAACAGTCTCACGTCCAGAAGATAGGTCTCTTCAGGTTCAAGTGGAAAATGTCTTCCTCTTGACAGCTCAGATTTAGAGTGGTTTGATTGACATTCATCTATGCCAATGTCGATGATGATGGTAGAAGTATATATGCCCTGCTGGTGGTTTTCTTGGCATCTAAATTCTATGTGTGATGCGCCGCACGTACAGTTCATGGTAAACTTCTGGATGCAGTTGTCAAGCTTCGAATTTCCCTCGTGAGCACCGGCAGATAGGCAGAGGTCTTTAAGGTCAATAGCAACAGGCTTGAACGCAGACCCAACGTTGTCTTGATCTGTCCAGCTCATTAAGGTACTGGTAACAGGTACAGCAGGAACAAACGTTTCAGGCACATAACAGACTTCAGTTAAGGTACTGGTAACAGTTACAACAGGAACAAACGCCTCAGGCACGTAACAATCTTCAGTTTCCTCATTTGTCTCTTTCCCTTCGATTTGGTACATTTCGTTGAGATCATCACAGCAATCATTGTCACGTTTCTCGTCTTGAAAGTCACAACCACAAGACTTGCCCACAACACAGACGGCGCTCCAATCCCCAGCGTCTCCGTCACCACTGTTTGTGCAGCCACAGTCTTGATCACGCAACTCCTTTACCAACGTGTCTTCTCCTTCTTTCATTTGAGACAACATTTTATCTACCTTGTTCCCCATACTGTTAATTTCTACACAATGCATCAATACCTTCATTTATCTTGACAATAAGCTCATAAATCTCCGGTTGAATTTCAAATAGGTAGGTCTCCGGATCTTCGTCTTCATCAATTAGGGCTTGCCGGAGACTAGCTGTAAGCACCTCCTTGCTACCACCAAGCTTCAAGCGTCTGTAACGAAGTTCCTGACTAAGCTCTTTAACTAAAAGCCGTTCTAGTTGTTTCAAAGATGCCATTGTGCTAGAATCCTACCTCCTCTCGTTGAGTCGCCTATAATCCCACTTCTGACACCAATTGTAATAACTTAAGTGAGGCAACTTAACGAGACATAGACGTTTATTTACACGGAGACATGACAAAACACAAAGGGCATCTGCCTTGAGTACAGCATCTCCATATTGGCTCTCTACTTGGGCGGAAATCGTTCTCTCTCTTATGTCAACATCCGACTTGTTTAGTCACAGATAGTGCGCACCTTCTTTCTGCACTATCTTGGATGGCGGTGCGCATGGCAAAGTCATAACAAAACGTTAAAATAGTAGAAAAGTAGTATTTTTTCTCCACATTTAAAAAGGTGCCGGTACGCCGTACCGGTGCGTACGGTCACAAAAAAAAGCTAATTAGCAAATTTTTTTTGTAAAGGTCATATGTATATAAGTGACACGTGTCATGAGCCGCAGAACCTCATAAACTTATTGAGTCTAAATATGCAGATATTCTGCGATTTCTTTAGACACAGTTCAAAGCATCACTCGTCAGGCCGGATATCACCACTTCATAGACAGGATAGTACCACTGGTCAGGCCAAATATATCCTGCGAACCGTAGTTTGGGCGTTAAAGTCTTACAATGATTGTTTGTTACTTTAAGGTATTTGCTAGTTTGATGCGCTCGAAGACAGGTCTTATATAAATATACTTTGGGCTGCATATTGTTGTAACCAGGGGCGGACTGGCTATCGAAATCGGGCGGGCATTACCATATAAATTGGCCCACAAATGGCATGTCATATATTTTCGGTGGGGGGGGGGATTTTTACCCCACTCCGCAATTTATATATATATATATATATATATATATATATATATATATATATATATATATATATATATATATATACATATATTAGTGTGTGTGTATATGTCATTAATCTTCATTTCATTCTGACCTTTCATTCTTTCAAAAGTTTTTTTTTTCTACCCTATAAAACTCTCTTCCTATAATTAGTAGAAAGACAGTACACACAGCCAAAGAACAGCTAGGGATTCCGGGGGAGCGCTGTGAGCTCCCCCCCCCCCCCCCCCCCCCCCCCCCCCAGTGGAGTCCGGGGCTTCGACCCAGAACTAAAAATTATTTCCGTTATTTTAAGCTTTAAAAATGCATATTCTGAGGTATCTACAGTGCAATTAGCCTGCTACTCTTCCGCTAAAAAAATTCAAAAACCAAATCTGCCATTCAATGGAGTCCAGCGGCTGGTAGAAAATGGTAAAATGCTTTAGTTTTTGTATTGGATTGGGAAGGGAAACCACAAAACCCCTTTTGGCTAAGCTCATGAAATTTGGTGACTGTAGTTTCCTTAAGTTGGCTGCACTGAGGCAGTAAGTAAAGTTTCCCTTTCAGACAATGAGGTCTGAGGCAAGTGATGGTTTGAAGACCCTCCCCTCCAGACTACGCCCATGTGTCATACTATAGGTGTAAGCCTAATTCTCTACAAAATATATAAAGTTTGATAACGCATCGAAAACTGGATGAATGCATTCTTATGATTACATAATGTATTCTATTTATACATGTATGTAGTCTGAAAACTATAAACAATACAATAGCCGCCTAATGAGTTTGAATCTTTTCGGTGTTACTTATAGATTAGAGACTTTTCTTCTAAAAATAAGCTTGTTACGTCTTACGCATTTCAGGTGTCTATCTAGTCATGCATGTTGATCTGTGACTTAAAATATGCTAAATCATTGGTTTTCCTGGCTGACTCAGGCAACCCATTCCATTAAAAGATAGAGAAAGCAGTACGGTTAGAGAGATACTTACTTGATGTGAAAAGCTCTTGCTTGCTCCTAGTACATTCTCAAAAACGCGATATTATGACCAATTATCTCTCTCTCTTTCTATGTATAATTCTCTTCTTCCCTCAACAGTTTAAATAAGAAAAAGTAAAGGAAAGATCACTCTCTTATTTCTGCGGATAGTCACCCCACGAAAAAACAAGAGGTGGGGGGGGGGGGGGGGGGGGGAGGAGAACACGTTTTCAAAGCTCGCTACGGATGGCTGCGCGCTGGACTGTCAGGGTTTTATCCAGGAACCGGTTCAGGGGGGGAGTTGGCATAACCCTGGGGGGATTCCCAAAAAGGGGGTCTGGACAATGTCCCCCAGAAGCTGAAACAAAATACCAGTGTCAAAATGAAATTTCTGAAGCATTTTTAATTTAATTTACACAAATAACAGCCTGTATGACAATGATTGACCGGAATAAAATCGTATGTAGTTGTAGACGTGTGTATGAATATGAGGTATATAACTGGCAAAAATCGCACATGCCAAAGCTTTATCAATAGCTTGTTTGAACAAATGTAAACACTTCAAACACAATAGTGGTAGTAACATATATTTATACTCTCTTTCAAATGATTATGCTCAGTATAAGCTGCTAAAAGAACTAACGTTAATTATTCTATTTAGATAAGTCAATCAGCAAATGAATATTTCTTATATCTTCTTATTATGAAGGGCACTATACTCCATAAACAACCGTTATTGGACGGTTGAAAAAATCGAGGCAGTTGATAATATTATGCCATCTCCCCATGTTCCATTCTTTTCCATTGCCTCAAGATATTTGTCAACAGAAGAAAAACCTAAAAATATGTAAAATTATAGAGTTATAACTTAGGAATATGAGTCATACAATGAATTAAATAGGCTAGGCTTGACACGATAACAATTAGCCTCCGGTACTCTCCATGCTATCCCAGTCTGTTGTTGGCAAGTTGTCGAAAGGTGCACGGATGGCTACATAAAGTGAATTCCCATGCGTACCGATACATTGAAGTGGGTTGCATTAGCAAAATTTAGCATGGTATCAAATTTTGGCCATGAGCATGTGTCTAACAACTAACACAGTAGAACTAGATTATGAAACTGACTAAGTCTCTCATATTCTGGCGGCTAACCAATAGTTTTCGCCATATTGCCGTGTTTTAGGCAGTCAGGCCGTGCAGGGTTTTAGGCGAAACCCTCACCCATGCAAGGGCAAAGTCCAGTAATGCTGACCTATTATCGCTCACATGAATTAACTAAAGTTTCATAAATTTATAATCATACCTTCAATAGTTTTGTCCAGAAGAATTTCCCGATGGTCTTGTACATAACTGACCAATGATCGTCTAATGTCAGTTGCTGAGCCTGATTCACGAGTGTTGCCAGGATTGAACGATAATTGATGCGCGATGGCCGAAAACATGCAGTTCCCATCAGGTGCAGTGTTGTGTACCGTAAACCCGGGAAACTCAAATGTTGATTTTGCTCCATTCTCATTTATTCGAATTTTTTTGGCAAAGCTGAACATTGATAATTGCCGCTTCATGTTTACACTTTTATTATTTTCCCTTTCATCTATAATTAACGATTTTCCCGGGATACCAAAAGTAGGGATGTCAAAAACCGGACGGTGGAAAACCGAAATAATTATTATACAACATACAATTTTATTTCCTTTATTTCTTCTTTTGAAGCAACTTAGTGTTACTCTGATCCCCCTCTGAGGGGGGGGGGGGGGGAATAAAATAATTTCCTCAGGGGGGGAGGATTGTGGTTTCAGTGGGGGATTTCTCCCCCCCTCGGTGTGGGGGGGGGGGCTAAATAAATCTCTGTGGACTGGCAAACCCAATTCCGCTCCCATTCCCCTTCGTGCTGTGGGAGGTTGGGACTAGGAAGTAAACTATCGTCAACTCTGAAGGAACATCCGAAACATGTAAAACATTTTACAAACACTAAATAGCAGGGCCGGACTTAAGCATTGTGAAGCCCTATTCGAAATGGATTTCGCGGGGCCAAGTTTGGGTATCTATCTATATATATAATTCTCTTCGCTCAACAGTTTGGACGAGCAAGAAGTAAAGGAAAGATCACTCTGCGGATAGTAACCCCACTAAAAAACAAAAGGGAGGGAGAACAAGTGGGTATTCACACATCGCTACGGATGGATGAGCGCTGGACTGTAAAACCCTGCCCGCTCCCTCCCCCCTTCGTCCTGCGGGAGGTTTGGACAAGGAAATAAACTATCGTCAACTTTGTAGGAACATCAGAAACATGTAAAACATTTTGCAAACACTAAATAGCAGAGCCGGACTTAACCATTGTGACCAAGAAGTCATGGAAAGAGAACAAGTAATCTATTATGTATATTTACAGGTCACCAAATAGCAGGGCCGGACTTAACAATTGTGGGGCCCTATGCGAAACGGATTTCACGGGGCCCAGTTTGGGTAGGGAAGCGGATATTAAGTGAAATTTAAGAGTTTGTATTAGAAAATAAATTCGTCTATGCATTTTATTCATTCTTTACTACGTACAGAATTACTTTAAGAGCCTTGCGTGTAGCAAAGTCATACAGTATATCATAATAATTCTGTTTCCTACATAGATCCCGCTCAATAGCAAGAATTACCAAATGTTTCAATCTATCTTTGAGAATTGTTGACAATTAATTCTTCATTAGCTTGAGGTACGAGAAGCTTCTTTCACCTGATTAAACAATTACGGCTAATGCATAATGCCATTTTTATTAATAGCCCTTAGGTTTGGCGTTTTCCATATCGAATGACACCCCAAAATGACAATTTTTTTTTCTATATATTTCCTTACATTTTAAGGACTTTTTCGTATATTTTGCGATTTCGGGAGATTTGGAGGAGCTCCTGGTTAATCAACAGTAGGGCGCGGGAAATCTGTTTTGAGTTATAAAATGGTTTAATTTAATAATTTATACACCTTGAATTAGCGCGGGTCCCATGTAAGTGGGGATCCTTCGGTCGCATAGGTTGCAGTGGCCTAAGACCGGCCCTGCAAAATAGCGCGTATGCTATGCCGCCAGTCGACTAGTTTAAAATATTAATCTCCTTGCATTAAATATCGGATGTGACAGCTCTATAGATCTTTAAATTATTGTAATTATTGTAATAATTTTTATCATTAATGACTTCATACTAAGCATAAGTTTGCCATTAATTATAATAGCATCAAAATTGATTTAGATCTAGATTTAATAATTTTTTTTTGTGAGCTTTAAGTGTAGTATTTTTAAATCTATGTTATTAAAAAAAAAGATCAAATAGAAACTTTCTTATTCTTTTCAAATCGCAGAAAGTAGAGCTTTATACCCAGACTGAGCTGTGAATAAGTTGGGTGGTTTGCAATTAAGCGGCTGTGTGTGATGTGTATGTGTTAAAGTTATGTTTTCTATTAAGTATTGTTAAAGAGCTAATTGTCACGCCTATTTTTTTGCTGCGTTATATCAATGTAACCTCTCTCATCCCTCTTTTTGGTTAAATTTCATTGGAACCATTAAAATTCGGGAGAGGGAAGGAGCAAAAAAAAAAATGCTATTGCCATCAAAGGCCCATGCCGACCAGCAAAATGATTAGGCCAAACACAACCTCGAAGACATCAAAGCAGTCCATGCCGCTCGTGCATAGCAGAAAGTACAGTACGGTCTAACGTTTTGCAAATGATAATTTATAATATGTACAGTGTATAGTGTATTTTTTTTTTTTTTGATATAACAACAAGAAAATGTGTTCGGGCCTTTGTGTCTTGCTGATGTCACTTTTTTTAAAAGTTGTCTGCATTGAATTTTTTTTGCTTTGGCCGCGACCAGACCGCTTATTTGGTACCGGCCCACCGGGCATTTGCCCGTTTGCCCATATAGCCAGTCAGCCCCTGGTTGTAACCCTATTGGCGACGCGATAGGGTTAACTGTGTGTGATTAGCAGACATGTATGGCACAAGCCAGTAATACAGTTTAGCGTGCTATATCGAGGGGCAAGGGACAGTACTGGTATGAACTTTGCAGGTGAATATGACCTGTGTTAAGGTCATCTGATCATAAGCCTCAGTCGACCAGAGACACAGTGTGTAAGGCAGTGCAGTTCAAGACAGGACAGTGAGTAGACCGGGACTGTTAGTCTGCCATGAAGGCGGTCCTGGTGGAGTCCTCAAGTGAATGTACAAGTCCAGGAAGAGATAGAGACAGTAGAGTTTAGTACGGTGATGTACAGTGTAGCAATTTTAGCTGTTGATGTGTTGCCAAATGTCTAGTATTGGCTGTTATCCATTCATTAAAGTACCAGATTATTTGGAACTCTTGTTATCAAGTTCTTGATGTGTTGTATGTTGATGTGTTGATGTGTTTAGCAGTTGTTTAGGAGAGATCGTAACAATATATTCATTCAAAAGTAACATTGATATTTATGTAGGGTTTAAACATCGAAATTTTAGATGCTGAGGAAGAGAGCGAGATACATGTAGAGACAATAGAGAAGAGGAGATAGAAAGAGAGAGAGAGAGACACAGACACACAGAAAGCTAAAAAAAAGGAATAGAGTCAGAAATAGAAAGAAAAGAAGATGGGGAGAGAGTGGTAGGGAGAGAGACTGGAGAGAGATTTATAGGAAGTTAGGGTGGTGTGAGAGAGAGACACAGAGAGAGAGAGAGACATAGACAGAGAGAGAGAGGCAGAGAGAGAGAACGATGGAAAGAGAAACAAACACCTACACTTATGTTGGCCTTAAAGAAACCTATGTAAAAACGTGACAAAGTTACATTAAAATGCGATACTTGACAAGTAGTTTGGTCATGTGATAATCAACCGAATCGATACCAGTCAGGTTTAACATAATCGTCTGCAAAGCATAATCGATTTTTCCTGATATGTAAAAAAAAAAATAATGCTTGAATGAAATATCGAGTAATAGAGAGAGAGAGATAGAGAGAGAGAGAGAGAGAGAGAGAGAGAGAGAGAGATAGAGAGAGAAAGATGAACAAAAAAAAAAGAAAGGGGAAACTTCTTTAATCTCACACATCTGTTACGCCAGTCATTCAGTCAAAGACGAAATTTCCCTCGGGGTCATTTTCTCTATATTAAACTGGGACATTCATAATGCGAAGCCATTTATGCCATGATAAATTGTCCACACAACTTCACTCAACTATATACACGAAGTGTAGTATCACACCACGAACTTTATATATAAACATACCAGGTAACAAACTATAAACATGAGATATAAATCTATCAAGGATTCAAGTGCCTCACAAGAAAAATTAGATATATATCTATCAAGTAGCATACAATAGAGATAAAATATAATTCTATCTAGTCTCATACTATGAACACTATAGTAGCAAATGTACTCAGCTATACAGTAACCACGAGAGGCGTAAAGCAGAACAAACACAATCTACAAGCCATTTAACAAAATATCTATGCATTCTTAATATTCAACATTTGTGATAACACTTTTTACAAAGCTTATATCAACTCACTCTGTCTGTCTGTCTGTCTGGTAAAAAAATTATGAACATGTTTTTTTTCCTCCCATCTCCAAATCTTGCAAACTTTGCAAAATAATTCATTGACCCCTGACAGGACATGAATCAATCCAAAACTTTAACCAGTTACTTAATTAATTGTTGGTGACTAATTATTTTGTTTGATATTGAAATAAGAGGAATAAATGCTACTTAATGAGAGATGTGGATGTATATATAGATTTAATCCCCTGATTACGTTTTGACACTTTTTTTCTCCCTCTTCCCATTCTCGGATCAAGTTGAAATTGTGCATGATTTTTCATAGTTGAGGACAAAGCATGAATCAATCCAAAAAGTAACCAATTAGTTAATCATTAAAGAATAATTAATTCATTTTGTTATATATAGCAGAAAGTGAGATAAATGGCAGTAATTAGCGGTTCTTTTCCTTAGATAAGCTGTGTAAAAAGCATTATTTTTTTTATTGCTTGTTCTTTTGCATTAATTGGAAATCCGTTCCGGACTTCAACTTCTAGCAGTGTATTAGAGTAAATAGAGTTAGACCTATCGCTTGCACGTGAACTCAATATGATGATTGTATTTGGAAACGTACAAACACGTGAGCTAAACCATGAACAAACTACAAACAGAGTTTAGAGAGAAAGCCTATAATCTTAGAAAACAACAACAAATATCAGCTCGTCTGGCGGCGTTATTGTAGGCTTCATTTGATGAACACGTGTCTACTTGCCGTACCTTCTCTAATAAAAGCGGCGCTCGATTCTAAACAGGAACTAATTTTTAGTCCGAAAACAAGAAATTAAAATACATTTTAAAAAAGACAATACCTGCCTCCATTATTAAAGTTAAAATATAATAAAATAATTCACAAAAATAATAAATATAACATTTGGTTCAAACCCGGTATCGAAACCGGATACCGTCAGTTGCTTGAATGTACGATGTTTCTGATTCGGCCAGCTGGTAATGAATGTGTGATTATTTATTGCTATGTTCATTATATGGACATCTTGATCTAACACTAGACCTATACTTCTGATTTAGAACTCTTAATATCTACTTCTAGATCTAAAATTTAGATGTAATCTATATTAGTTTAATGTAAAAATGTAAAGCTTAGAAAATCTTTCAATAAACTTGAAACATTTCTAAATTGACCTATTTATCGCATAATCCTAACCCTCAATAATATCGGTACACTACGGCTGACTACGCTATGATTTTTAAAAAATAATTATTGTATAATTCCAATGATAGGCCTTTAAATCAGACTTGGAAGACACAAACGTTTCCTAAACATTAATTTATTAAACCATGGTTTCAAAACCGATGTTTTCTCGGGATCTAAGTTATTTTAAGTCTAGTACTCGAGACACATTTAAATGTATTAATATTTAACTTTGAAAAATGATAACGGTCAAACTTTAGGTTTCCTCACGTGGCCAGCGAGCTAGTCATTCGTTTCTCAGAGATATACACTAACAGTTACATTTCTAGGAAAATCGTTCGAGCCATTTTTGAGATCTGAGATCAGCGTCCAGTCTGGTTCCTGACTGGTTCCAGGTTTCACGAAGTTCTGATTCGAATAGATGTACTGTAATAAAAAGTAACAAGTCTAGGCTGCAGCTATTCGATCGCATGCCCAAACGGGCACAGGAACATTAAAGCACAAACGAATTTTTTCATTATTTTTATGGTTAGGCAACTTTACCCACTACCAGCCATTAATCTGAGCCAACCAATGGCAACAGAGAACAGTGCTATGAACATAACTGACAAAGGAGGCGGAAGTGGGCAAGTGAAGAGAAGGTTCTACTTCCAAAAATTCAAGCGGCATGTCGCTGGCCGAAATGAAAGACAACAAAACGAGAAAAGCATACAAAATACTTTTAAAAAAAAACTACAACAAAGCTAATAAAAAAAGTGCCACTCAAATAAAACGAAAAGAAAAAAGGGAGAGACCTATATTAGAGCAAATACGGTTATTCCACGACGATCACATTTTTTGTGTCGATTTCGCAATATATTTTGGAGGGGATTTCAAGAAAACTGAAAATCTGTTGCTTATTTTTATAAACTCAAATAACATCCTACGTACTCAACGAAGGCTAGTTAGTGTATACCGAATCATAGTATGGAATCTGAATGTTGGGAAAATTTCTTTAGCAACAACCCAATAAAGTTTTTTAATGTTTAGGTTTAAAAGCTTTTTTTTTAATGGGGGAAAGTCTCCAGCCAGCAGACACAAGAAAGCTGTTAGTGATCCGCGCGTAGAGACCAAACGATCTTTGAATGCGACTGAAACAAGTTGGGACTCAAAGACTTTCTCTTAAATAACAACGCCGTCTGCTGGGCATGAAAAGACAACTCCAAGAGATCCAATAAACTAAGAAGTTCAATAGAAGAGGATGAGAACTCTCAAAGAAAGAAAAAGAACTCAGGCCTATCACTGTGAAGGTCTATTGCATAATTAGAGCTTTAGAATTTCAAGTATTTTGGAGATTTTCGATATCTTGATAGATTTGATAAAGATTTGATAAAGTTTTGATAAAGATTTGATAACGATTTGATAAAGATTTAATAAAGATTTGATAAAGATTTGATAAAGTTTTATTTGACAATCAATTTGAGAGTTTATATTCGACCAAGATTTGAGTTCTTATTTACATATTTTTGCAAAAATTAGAAGAAAGATCAACGCTTATAATAAAACGTACATAACAGTACAACTAGTAGAACAGATTAACTAATTGTTTAATTTTTGAAAATTGATTCATGTATTGTCATCAATCATGAGCTTAGATGTAAAATTTGATGTCAACTGGTCGAACAATCAATAGCAAAAATCTAAGCACTATATAAGAAACACACAGAGTGATTTACTATAAGCGTTGTAAAGCGTTGAAATCATTTATTTGATAAAGTTGTAACAAGTTTTCATTGGATTTTTTCTAAATATAAAACTAATACTATGATCATATAAATTATTTTATCGTTGCTTCAAATAAACATTTTAATAATGTATTTGAATGCATTCAACAACCAGCCACACCGCCCTCCCAAGAGCACACACATACACACACGCATACAAAAGCTTAAAACAAAAGATCAATATCTTGACTGCTAGATGAAGCTAAAGTTATAAATTCACATAATCAGTTTTCTTCATTTATATATATAAAAAAATTAATTGAATTAAGAAAATTAATAATTAGATAACGAACAGAAAAGAAAACTATAGCACAAAGGTGAAACTCGAAGAAAAACAACAACACTAGATCTAATCCTCATGGAAAAGAGGATCGAAGTTGTAAATGAAAATAGGATTCAAATTTAAACAGGATTTTGTTTTTAATGATGTCTTTATCTTATAATAATTCCCATAAAAATATTAAAAAAAACAACTTTATATAAAAATACATTTATCTGAATAGTAATTTTAATTTAAAAATTATGATTAGCTTTTAAATTGAAATCAGTATCTTCCAAGGGATTTAAAGACTTGAATACTTCATATGAACAAACTAGAGACTACTCGAGATGTTCCAGATGTTTTCTTGTATAACAGAGTACGGTACGTTCTTACGTCCTTAGAAACAGACCATTGCGTCCATTCTGTCAAGACATAAACATAACAGCACAAGAAGGCGGGAACGACTACATCCTAGTCCAACATCCTAGTGCTACATCCTAGTGCTACATCCTAGTCCAACATCGTAGTCCAACATCCTAGTCCAACATCCTAGTCCAACATCTTGGTCCTACATCCTAGTCCAACATCCTAGTCCAACATCTTGATCCTACATTTTAGTCCAACATCCAAGTCCAACATCAAAGTCCAACATCGAAGTCCTACATACTAGTCCAACATCCTAGTCCAACATCCTAGTCCAACATCCTAGTCCAACATCCTAGTCCAACATCTTGGTCCTACATCCTAGTCCTACATCCAACATCCTAGTCCAACATCCAAGTCCTACATCCTAGTCCATCATCCTAGTCCAACATCCAACGTCCTAGTCCAACATCCTAGTCCAACATCCAAGTCCTACATCCTAGTCCAACATCCTAGTCTAACATCCAACGTCCTAGTTCAACCAATGGCGGATCCAGGGGGCGGCGGTAGGGGCGACAGCCCCCCCCCCACCCAGTCGGCCGACCCGGACGAATTTTAGTATAGAATTCACACAATTTGTATACGAATTTATTACTTATGTTAATAATATATGCTAATTATTTATATTTCATCCAATTTTTAGATTTTTTCGCCCCCCCCCCTCAGGCATTTTGGCCGAATTGGTGGGGTCGGGATGGGTTGATAGCATCAATCTCGCCCCCCCACCCACCCCATACATTTTTGAGGGGAGGGGGCGGTCCAAATAATTTATAGAAATCACAGCTTGCTAACAGAATTAATCAAACATCTATAGGATTCAAACGTGTTATTGGTGTTATAACCGATCTTTAGATTATGTCGTTCCCCTGTTTTCCGATTTGGGGGGGGGGGGGGGGGGGGCTAATACATCTACTGCCATTCCCGACTAAACCCTTTTGAGTGTGTGTGTGGGGAGATCCTACTTTTATGGGGAAATCATAGTTTGTGAACAAAATTAGTTGAGAATATCTATATAATATAAGCCACGTAATTATGTGAACCCGTTTGTATATTATGTCGCACACACACTCTAATCTCAAATTTTATCATTTGTAAATATAAAATGAAAAAGGGTTGTACCAGGTGTGAGGGGGATACATGCATTCGCCTTCCTCCCATCGGATAAACCAATACTTTTTTTTTTTTAATTATAGTTAAGAAATTACAAAATTTTAAGAAAAATCTGTCACTAATATACTTTATATGTGCTATAAATTAAATTCTTATATCGAGTCGCCCCACCCTTATTCTTTAATGCCAAATGCAATTATTAACAGAAATTATAAAAAGGAGCGAGGATTAATCGTTTTCATTCTTCCGCCCCTCCCATTTCCAGACGAAAGCATGATGTTTTAAAACAAAATAGTCAAATAGACAGAGTTTACGTAATTTCACATAAATTTATCATACTTTTTTAAAGAAAGACTTTGCTTTGGAAAATTTAGAATTCATACGAAATCTGCTATTTTTCTAGTTAATTAAATTTGGGACAATAGCTATAATTTATGCTTCAATCCTAAAAATGCAAACAAATTTAGAGTCTAATTGGTCCACTGAATGTCTCCTCCCACTTCCAAAATTTTTTGTTAGAGCTCTGATTTATAGTTCTGTAACAAAACAAAGTTACAAATATGCTTAGTGAACAAAATGTTTCACTTACAAATGAGCTTTTTAAAAAAAAAATTATTATTCTAATATTTTTTTTTCGTCGGCGATCTTCAAAGCCTAAATCTAAATATGTGGGGTATCTTCATATCGTTTTATTTGCAATGTAGTATGGGCCTCTCTAATTCATATTAGAATACTTTTTCAAGTAAAACATTATTGAAAAGGTCATTTTTAAATAGGATGAATAATGAACTGTAGATAACAGGAGAATGCGTTTCAGCAGTGAAAAATTTAAGAAAACGGGGCCTTGCCCCGAAGCCCACCGATAAATAATGAGCTGTAAATGTCATCTACAGTGATGAATACAAAAAAAACGATTTTGGCGTCGGGGCTTCGCCCCGAACCCCACTTAGGAGCCTTACAGCGCTCCCCAAGCCCCCATGCTATCAAGAGAAAGGGCTCAACATGTCTGGTTTTTTTTTCTTCACAGAAAGTTAACAAACACTGCTTTTTTTCTCATATATATATATATATATATATATATATATACATATATTTATTTATGCTGTACTCACGTTTATGCATAGGGTTAGGGTTTACTGGGTTTTAGGGTTAGGGTTCGGAAAAAATCGTCCCCGCAATCCAAAGTTCTGGATCCGCTAGTGAGTCGAACATCCAAGTCCTACATCCTAGTCCAACATCCTAGTCCAACATCCTAGTCCAACATCCTAGTCCAACATCCTAGTCCAACATCCAAGTCCAACATCCTAGTCCTACATCCAACATCCTAGTCCAACATCCAAGTCCTACATCAAAGTCCAACATCATAGTCCAACATCCTCGTCAAGACAGCACGGGGAATGGAGGCGGGCCGAGTCACATTATTTTGTGTTCGCAAGTCAGCACTGTTGTAGTGGCTGAGTGGCTGAGTGGCCAAGCGCTTTGCTTCCAAACTGGAGTTCTATACTTTTTTGGTTTTGTTATTGTAAAGTGAAATTTTAAAAAAATCTCAACTACATCACATCTTTAAATTAAGCACGTGTCAAATATCCCATAATTTTACTAATAAATAAAGTAACAACAATAAGATGCATACAAAAAAATCATCTTTCCTCCCCCTTCTCTATTCAATATCTATATTATAGTCACAGGGAAACGAGACGTCCCTTTTGATATCTAAATCGTTAGTTAAAAAATAAAAGCTCTTAAGGATTCTGGGAATTTGCACGCGACAGAAACTTATTATGTACCAGAGAAATTCTTTGCACTTAATTTTTGTTTTCCGTGGCAAACTTGATCTAATATTGGAAGGACATACACTTTGGTGAAAATATATAAGTACAGGATGAGAAGTTTTATTCTTTCAAAGTTAAAAAAATAATTAGCTAGAGGACGTAGTCTAGATCTAATAATTTTACGCACCGTCTGCTGATGGACATCAAGTCTTGATGACGCAATGTTTGTAAAATGTTTTACATATTTCGGATGTTCCTTCAGAGTTGAAGATAGTTTACTTCCTAGTCCAAACCTCCCGCAGGACGACGGGGGATGGGAGCGGGGAGGGTTTGAACCCTCGACCGTCGATAAATCCAAACGACAGTCCAGCGCGCAAACCGCACGACCAGGCAGCCAATAAACTCTGTTTCCATTGTAATTCACATCTAGGTAAACATATCAAATGTTTTCAAGAGTTTTCTTTCAAGAGTTTCATTTTGCGAAAGTAGTAGATCTATACATTCGCTTTACCAGGATTTTTTTCTCGCGGAGGGAGGGTGCGGGAAGAAAGGGGCGGGGTGAAAAATGCTTAAATATTCAAAATCTAATATTTATTACTTATTAAAAACAAAATAATTGTTGTATAAGAAACTAAGAATATTGAATCAATGTTGACATTCTGAGCTATAAGTTACATTTGTCATTAATCTTCGGACTCGAAAACAAGCCATATTATAAGCTGTATAAAGGAGGTATTGTACTTTTTTAAAAAGTATTTCTTGTAAAAGAATATACCAACTCACTCTGTCTTTCTGTGTGTGTGTGTGTGTCTGTCTGTATGTCTGGCCAAAAGTCTGTACATGTTATTTCTCCAACACCCAGTCTCAGATGAAGCTGAAATTTTGCACAATTATTTCTTTGACCTGGCAACAGAAGAATCAATAAAAAAATTTAACCAATTGGTTAATAAACCATTGGTAATAAATTACTTTGTTTTGGTACCTAAAACAAGGGAAATAAATAAGACTTCGATTAAGTTGTGGTATTAGCTGAATTAGTCCCCTTTATATTAGGCTGCTGGCCGTCTTAGGCTTAGTGAACACAAACATGAAATATAAATGAAGATAAATAACTGTACAATCTTCTATTTCATAGACTCTTCGCTGCAAGAGTAGTCATCGCGTTGGCTTGAGAAGCCCGAGAAGACTTTAACCCTTTCAGTTCGAATTCAGGTGTTTTTTTTTTTTTTAAATATTTTTATCCCATTCTTTCTCCCCCCCCCCCCCCCCCCTTTCTAACGGGTCCAGATAAGTGATAGGATCAAAGCGTATTGAGAAAGGTAAAAGCTTGAAATTGCGCTAAAGAAAAACAATTGGTAAAAAAATCGCACATGTTTATTATTGTTAGTCTAGAGCTATTACAAAAATTTAATTAAATGACTCATCCAAACTAATTGATACACATTAATATAAGCTTTATTTTTTACAAAAAAAAAGTATTTCATTGTTATGCTTGTTATATGTATTAACGGAATCACTGTGATAAAGATGTACTGCTCTATTGTTGGGACACCAATAGCCCAGCTGATATTGTGTTTAGACTTAGCCACATGGGGGAGGTAGTGGAGCAACGTGAGAGGCGAGTTAGTGGAGGAAGTCCGTTATCCAATCACATCATCATCGTACCGCCGCTTTCTTTTTTTAAATAAAATCTCCTCCAACTCCCACCCACCCCCTGCTCTCCCACCAAACTGTCTTCCAAAGAGATTCTTCTTGTGCATATCATACCAAATACAAAGTTCAGAACTTTATTCTGTTAAAACTGTATTCTTGGTTTTTTGTTTTGAGTGCGTGATTAGTCTAGCATTAAGGTGGTTTGTACTTTTAGGTGTGGTAAATTAAGACGGATAGATTTCGAACTCTAGGCTCATGTTTTGTTTCTCTTGAGGTTGAAGGATTCTTTAAACGATCAAGCGTTGGTGAGTATATTTCTTTAGACACAATTTAAAACTAGATCCTGCATGTTTAGACATGAGTGCACACAGGGCCGGCCTTTAAAAAAATTGTGGGGCCAAATTTAATGGAAGCTTGCGAGACTCCTCTTCTAATTTATTTTATAATAACAACTATTACTATTAAAATATGCATAGAAAGTAACTAAAACGCAAACAGGCGGATGAGGGTTAATTCAAGTTACGTCAATCGTAAGCTAGGCGTACATTAAATATGTTAACCCTTTAAGTTTTTACATTTTTTACAAATCGGCCTAAGGGCGGCCCTGAGTGTGTAGGCTTTGTTGTTTTTAATCATAGTTTTTTTTAAAATAATATTTTATAAAAGATTCTACGGAAGAAAGAAATAACAACAATTTTACCTTTTACACATGGCGATCCATCAGCCAAATGTTGTCAGCTCATGTGTCTGCGGTCAAAGGTTCTCGAGAGTTATCACGTGGCCAACACACTCGAAACCAATTTTCAGTTACCCTTCGATGCTGCTTGATCTCAATCACGTCATAAGAGCGGGGCCATGTACTGAGATTTGAACTCCAGACCCTCGGTGTGGAAGTAAAGGCATATCTGAGCTATAATATTTCATTGCTAAGTGAAATGTTCGGCATACAACAAGAAAGTAGCCACCTTCAAACATATGCAGACCTAGACATACGTCACAGAACATATTGACACAGATCAACCCACCTAGTTACACACAAACATGAAACACACACACTTGAAAATATTACTATTGGCAACAATGTTTAATGTTTTCTATTTATTTTTAGAATTTGTTCTAGACAGCGAAACTCTGGATCAGAATTGTTAGCTTGTAGCTCCAGGCAGCTAGTCCTGTTGTTGGCTTGTAGCTCCAGACAGCTAGTCCTATTGTTGGCTTGAAGCTCCAGACAGCTAGTCCTGTTGTTGGCTTGTAGCTCCAGGCAGCTAGTCCTGTTGTTGGCTTGTAGCTCAAAGCAGCTAGTCCTGTTATTGGCTTGTAGCTCCAGACAGCTAGTCCTGTTGTTGGCTTGTAGCTCTAGACAGCTAGTCCTGTTGTTGGCTTGTAGCTCCAGACAGCTAGTCCTGTTGTTGGCTTGTAGCTCCAGACAGCTAGTCCTGTTGTTGGCTTGTAGCTCCAGACAGCTAGTCCTGTTGTTGGCTTGTAGCTCCAGGCCAACAACAGGACTTGCTGTCTTCAGCTCCAAGCCAACAACAGGACTAGCTGTCTGGAGCTACAAGCCAACAGGAAGCTAGTCCTGTTCTTGGCTTGTAGCTCCAGGCAGCTAGTTCTGTTGTTAGCTATAGCTCCAGACAGCTAGTCCTGTTGTTGGCTTGTAGCTCCAGACAGCTAGTTCTGTTGTTGGCTTGTAGCTCCAGACAGCTAGTCCTGTTGTTGGCTTGTAGCTCCAGACAGCTAGTCCTGTTGTTGGCTTGTAGCTCCAGACAGCTAGTCCTGTTGTTGGCTTGTAGCTCCAGACAGCTAGTCCTGTTGTTGGCTTGTAGCTCCAGACAGCTAGTCCTGTTGTTGGCTTGTAGCTCCAGACAGCTAGTCCTGTTGTTGGCTTGTAGCTCCAGACAGCTAGTCCTGTTGTTGGCTTGTAGCTCCAGAGAGCTAGTCCTGTTGTTTGCTTGGAGCTTCAGACAGCTAGTCTTGTTGTTGGCTTGTAGCTCCAGACAGCTAGTCCTGTTGTTGGCTTGTAGCTCCAGACAGCTAGTCCTGTTGTTGGCTTGTAGCTCCAGACAGCTAGTCCTGTTGTTGGCTTGTAGCACCAGACAGCTAGTCCTGTTGTTGGCTTGTAGCTCCAGATAGCTAGTCCTGTTGTTGGCTTGTAGCACCAGACAGCTAGTCCTGTTGTTGGCTTGTAGCTCCAGACAGCTAGTCCTGTTGTTGGCTTGTAGCTCCAGAGAGCTAGTCCTGTTGTTTGCTTGGAGCTTCAGACAGCTAGTCTTGTTGTTGGCTTGTAGCTCCAGCCAGCTAGTCCTGTTGTTGGCTTGTAGCTCCAGACAGCTAGTCCTGTTGTTGGCTTGTAGCTCCAAGCAGCTAGTCCTGTTCTTGGCTTGTAGCTCCAGGCAGCTAGTCCTGTTGTTAGCTATAGCTCCAGACAGCTAGTCCTGTTGTTTGCTTGTAGCTCTAGACAGCTAGTCCTGTTGTTGGCTTGTAGCTCCAAGCAGCTAGTCCTGTTGTTGGCTTGTAGCTCCAGACAGCTAGTCCTGTTGTTGGCTTGTAGCTCTAGACAGCTAGTTCTGTTGTTGGCTTGTAGCTCCAGACAGCTAGTCCTGTTGTTGGCTTGTAGCTCCAGACAGCTAGTCCTGTTGTTGCCTTGTAGCTCCAGACAGCTAGTCCTGTTGTTGGCTTGTAGCTCCAGACAGCTAGTCCTGTTGTTGGCTTGTAGCTCCAGAGAGCTAGTCCTGTTGTTTGCTTGGAGCTTCAGACAGCTAGTCTTGTTGTTGGCTTGTAGCTCCAGACAGCTAGTCCTGTTGTTGGCTTGTAGCTCCAGACAGCTAGTCCTGTTGTTGGCTTGTAGCTCCAGACAGCTAGTCCTGTTGTTGGCTTGTAGCTCCAGACAGCTAGTCCTGTTGTTGGCTTGTAGCTCCAGACAGCTAGTCCTGTTGTTGGCTTGTAGCTCCAGAGAGCTAGTCCTGTTGTTTGCTTGTAGCTCCAGACAGCTAGTCCTGTTGTTGGCTTGTAGCTCCAGACAGCTAGTCCTGTTGTTGGCTTGTAGCTCCAGACAGCTAGTCCTGTTGTTGGCTTGTAGCTCCAGACAGCTAGTCCTGTTGTTGGCTTGTAGCTCCAGACAGCTAGTCCTGTTGTTGGCTTGTAGCTCCAGAGAGCTAGTCCTGTTGTTGGCTTGTAGCTTCAGACAGCTAGTCTTGTTGTTGGCTTGTAGCTCCAGACAGCTAGTCCTGTTGTTGGCTTGTAGCTCCAGACAGCTAGTCCTGTTGTTGGCTTGTAGCTCCAGACAGCTAGTCCTGTTGTTGGCTTGTAGCTCCAGACAGCTAGTCCTGTTGTTGGCTTGTAGCTCCAGACAGCTAGTCCTGTTGTTGGCTTGTAGCTCCAGACAGCTAGTCCTGTTGTTGGCTTGTAGCTCCAGAGAGCTAGTCCTGTTCTTGGCTTGTATCTCCAGGCAGCTAGTCCTGTTGTTAGCTATAGCTCCAGACAGCTAGTCCTGTTGTTGGCTTGTAGCTCTAGACAGCTAGTCCTGTTGTTGGCTTGTAGCTCCAAGCAGCTAGTCCTGTTGTTGGCTTGTAGCTCCAGACAGCTAGTCCTGTTGTTGGCTTGTAGCTCTAGACAGCTAGTTCTGTTGTTGGCTTGTAGCTCCAGACAGCTTGTCCTGTTGTTGGCTTGTAGCTCCAGACAGCTAGTCCTGTTGTTGGCTTGTAGCTCCAGACAGCTAGTCCTGTTGTTGGCTTGTAGCTCCAGACAGCTAGTCCTGTTGTTGGCTTGTAGCTCCAGACAGCTAGTCCAGTTGTTGGCTTGTAGCTCCAGAGAGCTAGTCCTGTTGTTGGCTTGTAGCTCCAGACAGCTAGTCTTGTTGTTGGCTTGTAGCTCCAGACAGCTCTTGTCTCTATAAGTTTAAATACATTAAATCCATTGTTAATCTCCTTAAAGACTTTGAATTGGACAGATAACTCTTTAAAAGCTGTAACTTTTTGTCCCCTAAGGCATAGCTAATCTGACTTTCTAAGGCTTTTGATATTGAATAATACGAACGTAAGCTTGTGTGTTTTCCAGTGTGTGTGTGCGTGTGTGTGTTTAAAGCGCATTCTAGACAATTAGGGAGCTCTGTCTTTAATTCATTGCACAATAATACAACGCAAGTCATTCAAAACACATGATAAATAAATAACAAATATGAGCTTTCTGGTTGAAATACATACAGACTGTTTATCACTGTATCGTGAGTTCTACAATCTTTTCTATATGCAACGTCTTGTGTGACTAAAGATGCGATTCTTTACATCCAAGGTCAGAGGTTAGGTATTTCTAATCACCAGACGCTGGAGAGGTTTCAGCATTTTCTCTACTTCTGGTGTGTTTTTTTTTTTCTTAAATAGGATTGGAAATATAACTGAAACAATTTTGGGGGGATCCCCAAGGAAGTGAGTGCTCAAAGCTTTAGCTTATGTTACCTATAGGTATATCCAGCACTGTATCTATTGTTTGACAACAACTTTTGTTTTAAGCTAGAAAAACTAGGTTTTGATGTCAGTAGCTTATCCTGTGTCGTTGTAATCTTGTGACGCAATCTCTTCTATCGGCGGATTTGTTAAACAGCGCATCCGCATGCGATCTAGGGAAAAAAAAAGTTAAACCCTACATCAAGGAGACCAGGTTATTAAGAACTTTGATCAAATCTATTTTATACATTTTTATTTCTATTCTAGCTTATGAGGCTCAGATGCGACTCTGTAATTTATACGATAAGAATCTAAGAATCATGTTGTAGGCTGTTTCCAACTGGAGGTCTGTAAACTCACAATCCATTACGGGACACACTTATCTGTTGGCGAGAAAAAAAATACGTTTAGTTTTCTCTGGGCTGAAAATGTTTAGAATTGATTTGTAAACGTTTTATTAAAAATATTTTTTTTCTTTTTCTGACTGAAACTTGATTTTTTTTCTATTATGTTTAGCTCATCAGCTTGCGACTATTATCCGTTAGATGATAATACGATAGTCCTAGCAATGTAAATAACTACGGAATGTTGATTATCTCTTTCTGATGTTTCTTCAGAATTGAGGATTATTACATCTTAATCACACTTCTCGCATAAGAGCGGGGGGATCGCGGCTTGCAGGATTCGAACCCGGGACCATTGTGTCGACACTCAAGAGCGTAGATGATATGACATATGACCAGATAAAAGACCAACTTCTTTAACGCAGTCGTTTGTGTGAATATTGAATTGAGACATATTTTACATTTGATTTGTCATTTGTCATTGTAATATATTGAAGTCTACTACAAATGTACTGATGGGACGGTTGGTCATTTTTCACTATTTGTACAGACTTGATAAACAGGGTTTTACAATGAGATCTTCAGTCAATGACTGCGAGTTTGTAAATGAATCAATCACTGCGAGTTTGTAACTGAATCAAGCACCGCTAGTTTGTAACTGAATCAATCACCACGAGTTTGTAACTGAATCAATCGCTGCTAATTTTTGCTAATTTTTGAACTGAATCACTCGAGTTTTTAACTGAGTTCAAGGCAGCAAGTCTGTAACTGTGACTGTGAGTCATTGTAAGCGAGTCAATGACATTAAGTCTTCTGTAATTGTGAGTAGCAAGTTTGAGATAGTGAAAGTGGGTCAATGACCTCGAGTCAACGATCGTGATTGTGAGTCATTATTGGAGAGTCATTTACAGTAATTCCATAACTTAATCATCATTTGAAAGTCATTTACAGTACTCCATGACTGTGAGTCAGTAACTAGAACAGTAACTAGAACCATTTAAAGTAAGTCCATGAGTGTGGGTTCTTGACAGAAAGTCTTTTACAGTAAGTCATGACTGTGAGTCTAACGTTGTTTAACTTGACTGAGTCATACTTTGTTAAGTTCTTCTAAAGAGAATGTGTTCTTGCTGTTTTATTTTAATCGTATAGTCTACTTCCTTGATGTATTAGTCAAACCTAAATTTCCCTGCTACCCCCCCCCCCCTTTTCAGTTCTTCCCCAGTCACTTCAAGTCCTAAAGACTTTGATGTCTTTTTTTTTTCTTTGCTAAAGTTTAGCATCTCTAAATAGTGCTTACACACATCTTACGGAGATGAAGAGAAAAAAACAACTTCAGAGACTTTGGAAGTCAGAGATCTGAGAACTCGAT
Source organism: Biomphalaria pfeifferi (assembly GCA_030265305.1). NCBI lineage: Eukaryota > Metazoa > Mollusca > Gastropoda > Planorbidae > Biomphalaria > Biomphalaria pfeifferi. Next base: position 2,422,299 of record JASAOG010000061.1, on the reverse strand, counting down.
CAGTTTAGATTCCAAGGCTTGCCAATCAGTTCGTGACATGGACAGCTAGTCGGGAATATTTTGTCAGCATCGAGTGTCATTGGCACGACAGCTTGACGCATGCAGAGTGTTGGTTTGATGTGTCAATTGTTAATTCCGAGAATAGAGAAATCAAGGAGCACCTCCCTTCTCCTCAAAATTTGACAGTAATTAAATATTTTGTTTCCTTTTTTGTTTGCTATATTCAATGTATAGCTGATCCCCACCCCCCGGCGAAAACATACAAAAGCACACACACATTCTCGCTCACAACCACCAAATGTTGAGTAACATTGTACGAAAAGAACAAATATTTATTCCTTCAATGTAGTTGTTAAGGAAAGCGTTGTATTTAATTCAACGTGGGAAAACACCAATCCAATTGCCAAGAGATTCTCTTAAAGATGGTCCACTTGAAGCTTGAACGAGGCTTCATGTTTGAAGGCACTTGGGAGTCAACAAAACTTATATTGCTTTATGTTTCTAAAATGTTTGCATTAAAAAGAACAAAAATTTTTCAAACATTTCATTTTAAAACTGAAATAAAAAAAAAACTGAGAGATCTATTAAAGATTATTTCTCAATCAAAAGTCCAGAAACAACTTGAGACATTTTGCTTGTTGAGTTTAACAGTTAAAATGATTTTTCTCTCGACTGTGGAACAGAACATCGACCGCCATCAAATATTTGGCATTCTTCTTCTTCTTCTTCTTCTTCTTCTAGCCAGCTTTATTGCTGCTGAGCTGTCAGCTCTTTTGCAGACTGTGCCAAGGACAAAAAGTGTGCTGTTTATATTTAGCACTCATATAAAGGTTGACAAAAGGGGAGATGGTGAGCAGTAAAGGGCATCGGTCAAAAAAAAAAAAAAAAGGGGCGGATCTCAGATTTTGAATTTCTGGATGTTTACGAGCCCACCAAACTCCACCTTTGTTTGAAAACGTAAATTAGGTTGGTCGTTGTGTCGTAAAAACCGAAGACCTCGACATCATCAGCCTTTAGACCAGCGCCAGCCTTAGGCATAGGCCTCGCACAGGACTCAGAACAATTTATTTAGTGAAGAAATAGCGAAACTTTTGGTCCACGCTGTTGTAGTACACAACGTCTGATAAACATTTCGTCTTTTTTGTATTTTGTATTCTTTATTTTTTTATTTCATTGGGGGGGGGGGGGGGGGGGGCGGCACTAAATTCACTTCCCCTTGGGCCTCCAGTTATTCAAGTCCAGCTCTGCATGAAAAGAAGGTCTGAAAAAGCTATTTTTTCTTTTTAAATTAAGTTACACTTCGACTATTCAGAATCTAAGTACATCAAGTTCATGATGGTTCTATGAACTAAGTGCAATTTCTGTTCTTTAGAAGCTCTTTAGAAGCTCTCTTTAACTCGATCCATTTATTTCCTTGCTGAAGCCACAGAGGTCAATGGAATGCTTATTTATTTGTCCGGATATAGGTCAAATGCACCGTGAACACCTCACATAGAAAGCGAGATTGTGTAATGAAAATATGTAATCGGTGTCTCTAGTGCAAAATTTTTGTTGCATTCAAGAAACTGCAGCCAGCCTGCTTTAAGAGATTAGTGCTGAAATATCAAAGTTATTCCCAGATTAACTTCCAGACATAACCTATCAATGTATAAACAAATCTAACCCTAACAATCATATGCATCGATCGAAACTGTCATATTTGGACTTCTATTAAATAACACCTACGTCTATAAACATTTTAATTATTTATTTTAGCAAATTTTCATTATCCAATCAAGCTGAAATTTTGTACCAAAAAAAATCTTGCTGCGTGACAACACATTTTATTAAAATTTCAGAAGGATAGCTTTATTAACTATTAATTAATTAATCTATTAATTAATTAATTTCTTTTACCATTCAGGTGAACGAAAAATAAAATAAAGTTATATTCATTTTTGCATACGTCCGCCCCCATGCAAAGGTAAGACAGACTCTTTTATTAATATGTAATATAAAGTGTGTATTTAATGAATATTGTAGTATAGAATTTAGTTATCTGTTTAATAATTGCACGTTGGGTTAGGGCTGAGCCATTAAGCTTTAGGACAAGAAAAGACAATAGGAAAAAATGAAAATACAAAGAACAAAGAACATTTTCTATTGGGCCACGCATGTGTTGTAATATTTATTATACGTATCTATATTATATATTTTACTAAATCTTGAGAATAGAAATAAAAAAACTATAGTTTACTATATTATTTGAACGAAAAGTAGGCACCGATTTTTTAAATTCAAATTTTTTACAAAGCGTATATCATCCGTCTGTCTGTATGGTAAAAAGTGTGTACACGTTATTTCTCCCATGCCCATTCTAAGATAAAATTGAAACTTCACACAATTATTCATCGACATAGACACAAGACATGAATTAATAAAGAAAAGTAACGAATTAAACAATTAATTACCTGGTAATTCTTTATTTTGATAAATAGCAACAAGGAAAACTAATACTTCAGTATTCATGTATATGGCTAAATTTATTGGGGTTTAGTCCCCTTAAATGCTACAGAGATACACGATGCTACAGAGATACACTCTAAAGATTGCAACGTTTTTTTTGTTTCTAAATTATCGACTAAAAGCTGTGCTTGCTCTTGCTACAATAATTGATTAAATAGACTAAGTAACTAATTATATCAGCCATCGAGTAAAAATCATAATTGGAATTAATGGAACAATGATGATCGATTGGATAATTGAACATAAACTTAATACATAGGCATTTAGAACAAACAAATATAAATAGCTCAGAGATCCTGCTAGTTCAGTGGTTCACAGCCTTTTATCGGCCTAGAGGCCACATTAATTTTCGGCCCTTGAGTCTCGGGCTGCATTACTTAAGAAAAAAAGTTGAGTCCGACTCTGTGGCCTGTATTTGCAGGTTAGATTTCAAGGGGTCGGATTGTACCATTTCACGTGACGAATAAGCACATGGGCCATAGTTTGGGCTTCACTGTAATAGTGGAATCATGCTGCCATGCCTTTGAATTCCAAAACCTTTTTAAAAAATTAGTCTTCAGTTCCTTGAGAATCTATCTATCACATCGATCAGAGAACTCTCAGGAACTCTAAAGAGGTCCTATGTATGGTATTGTCGGTTTGCCGTCTCTGAGTTATGTCCCCCCAGGCGTATTCTCACTTAATACTTGGAGCATTCATTTCATGTGGACTATTAGACCCCTGGTGACAGCTTACTTTTTGATCAAGATTATCTGTCTAGCATTCGATTTGTTTTGGCGATTTCCGTTGCGCCGACTTTTTATATTTGATATAAACATAGACATATATATATATATATATATATATATGTCTCTCTAGATATAAAGCAATATTTTCTTACTCAGTAAACAGAAGAACTGTACTAGAGAGGATGCTTCAATGCTTCTTTCTTCCCCAGTGTTTATTTTCTATCATTTAGTGCGTCCCTTCACTTGGGCTGGTGTTTACTGAAAAACTTTCAAGGAAGAGATTTCATGGTGATTTCAATATTCTAGTTGAGGAAGGGCCGTCCAAAAAGATGTCTGTAAGCGAACATGAGAACCACGGGTACCGAACAAAGTATGTGGGTGGAGAATCAGGAGATAGCCCAAGACTAACCTACAGAGATGTCTGTAAGCGAGACATGAGAACCACGGGTACCGAACAAAGTATGTGGGTGGAGAATCATGAGATAGCCCAAGACCAGACAGCATGGAGACAGACTGTACGAACATTGCCGAGTGCAAAAGAAACAAAGCTGCGTCAGTCAAGAGAAAGAAGAAAGCTGCTCTGTCAACTAGCCCTAAGTCAGATGCATATACATGCACAAACTCTCCCGCTCCAGAATTGGTTTGATCAGTCACACCAGATTCTGCCGCGTCTCAATACGAAACCAAAGATATCTGGGAGCATCCATTGTTTTCCGAGACATAAGGAGCTATATAGTTGATGGAAAATTCTTCTATCATGAGTTTAAAATTATGTTTCTGTGTGGAGGCGGTAGGAAGCTATAAAGAAAACAAACGTTTGGTGACCTATGCTGGCAAACTTAGAGAGCAGATACTATTTTAGTCGCATACATATCAATACTGATTGTATCAATGTACATAACAATTTTTAGTGTGAACATTACTATCTTTGTGCACATCTATGTCTGAGTGCACCGCAATATATGTGTGAACCACACTATTTGTGTGCACTTCAATATTTTGTGTGCACTGTAATATATGTGTGCACTGGTATATATATGTGCACCTCAATATCAGTGTGCAATACAATATCTGTTTGAAAAGAAAATTTCCATCTTAAGTTTTTTTCAAAAACTATATCGAACTTCATGTAGAAAATAAACTTGACTGTGAAGTGCCAGATCAAAAATAATTTCTGGCCCTAGATCAATGCTTGTGATCTTCTCTGAACTAATTCACAAGATGTGGGTGGCTCTATAATTGATATGAAGGAAAGCGCTTCCTATAAGAACAATCATAATTAACAGGTAGATGAAATAGCCGACATGCACTAGCCCTGGTGAAGTAAATAAACGCAGCTTTTAATGCCGTGCTTATACAAACTTCTACAATGCAGTCTTAATAAATCTGACAAGAAGTCTCTCAATTACGGGTTCACCACGTATGATCGGTTGACCAGTGTTCTCCATCCTTACAACCTGTGTTCAATTCTTGAAATTTCTTCCCAGTTTTTTTTTTTAAACCGCCTTTCTTTTTCCTAGTTATTGTCCATTGGATCTTATGACGTAACCTTACCACCAAAACAAACCTTTAAATAAAAAAAAAAGTATATTGTATATTGTATCACTTTTACAGTATAGTCTAGGGATAATAGTAACTGTTGCGTTTTTGGATAGTACATCAATTTTCATTTAGCTAACGGAAAGAGGCCATGAACAAAATAATTTCATTGGGCTGAGGTCCATGACCCGATGGCTTTAAAGCAATGATGTCCAACCTAATCCGACCTGCGGGCCATTTTAATTTCCGACCCTCGTGTCACGGGTCACATAACCGCAAAGGTACATAAACGAAATGAAGTCGGCCTGTAACAATTTGATTACAATCTTTTTTTTTTACGCGTCGGAAAATAGCTTTGTCAGGACTGAGTTCTGGTCAGCCTGGGTCTCCTGTTTACTGTAGAGGAGAAGGGGGCAATTCAGGTTGTTGACTTCAAAACTGTTATTGTTTTGGATTGTTTTTACTTAGTGAGATGTTTTTGTTGAATATAATGTAACTTAAAATAAAGTAGTGTGGTTTTGTTCCTAGTTCAGGACAGTTGGACTTTTGGATATAGATATAGTCGAAGTGTAGACTCTAATTATTTCTCTGTGTTGTCACTATTCAGTCTATGGAATATTAAGCTGATATATTTTAATTGATACTGGATATTTCAAATGTCTGAACTGATTCTGTATTATAGTACAGATAATGTAATAAACATGTTATGTCTGTGAGTTGGCATTCTGAATCTTTGTTCTATCGTTGTATGTGTCGTTGTGGTATTGCCCATGACTTGGGTACATTTAGTAATACACATACGTATATTAGAGAGGAAATGAGTCTTGACAAGCTTAATACTTGTAAGCATCAGCTAGGTAGCTGACGAATTAATTTTTTTTGTGCCTCTTTTTGTTAAATTTTCCCATAAATCCTTCCATCTCTAAGCGTAACTTAACTTTTTTTTTTTATTCGCGGCTCAAACCAAGAATGCCTTTATATATTTGTTTTATAATGCTGCTTATATGTTGTTGTTTTAAGCTACTTTCTTTACAACACAAATGTGTTGGCTTATTATCATGTTCCACAAAAGTATAAGATCCGTTGAACTCTACCTGGTAGATTCTTCATTCAGAGTTCACTTGTATTTTCTTTCCATTACATAAACGTACCATTGTCAAAGGTCATGGTACCAAACCAATGAGAGAAAAAGTCAGGACCCTAACTTAGATAAGATTCTTTTTTCAACCTTTTTTTGTTTTTGGAAACGGGGAAGGGATTTTCTACACTCTGTGCCGACGTTTCGGCGGGCCGGATAGAACCACGTCGCGGGCCGGATCTGGCCCGCGTGCCGTATTTTGGGCATCACTGCTTTAAAGCATTGGTATTGACTTAGCTAATTGTGGACCCTAATTAATTAATCTATATTTGGAATTTAAAAAGATTCCTAAGGGGACATCAGACATGTTAACAGAAGATATTGATGGGCATTGTGGATAAGCTGATGAAATTGTGGTTCCAATGGATGGAGTATGGAAATATGTAAATGAGTACGACATATCGTTGAAGGGAGTAGAATTGGTTGTTAATACTTAGAGCTACTTTTTTAGTTGAGGTTACTCAAAAGTGAATATATTTTTACATCATAGAGCGCTTCTTATGTAAAAGTCTCCATTTAGAATTGTTTTATTGAATCATTTTGGACAATCCTGATTGGAACAATTGTTTTAAAACAACTGAAGAGATCATTGAATATTCAAGTCTTAATAAGGAAGTTGAGAAAAAAGTCCCAAAATAAAAATACTTTAGTAACAAGAAAACAAAGACAACAGGAAACTGGCACGTTCCAGTCCTGCTACATAATAGGTAGGGCCATATCTGAAACGTTGCTCCCCTATTTGTATGTAATTGTAGATCTGACAGCTCGTGACACGTGAAGCCGGTAATTGGAAGTTAAAAAAAGAAATACGTTTAAATTAAACTGACTTCTCGAAACTAAATCTACAGCCCCTAGCGTTCGATAATAAATGACCATCCCTCCTCAATTAGGTTTTGTTATTTGATCATGAAGCTAATCTATCCAATGACAACTAAGTTTTATAGTATTTCACTGACTTCGGTATTTGAAGTCAGTGTTTTTACAATTGAATAGATCTAGTTACTGTATTTCGTGATTTTAGTTGTACAGGATAGATGATCAGTGCTCAGACGGTAAAGAGGGCGCGGGAAAGTTATAAAATGGTTTAATTAAAAAATGTATACACCTTGAATTAGCTCGGGTCCTATGAAAGTGCGGGTCCCTTGAAAGTACGGGGCCCACTTCGGTCGCATAGGTTGCAGTGGCCTAAGGCCGGCCCTGCAAAATAGTGGCCGTTCGACTAGTATAATAAAATAAATATAGTAAATATAATATAGTCAAATCCGATCCGGTTTAATAGAACCACCGGTTAATCGGATCACCCGTTTATTCGCGTCGAATCATAAAGTATCAAGACGAATCTTAGTATTCAAGTGTAAATTCGTTCCCTTATTTGGAACTATTAAGGCTTATGAGAATGTGTTCTTGAATATAACATGACGATTACAATTCTATCGCAAGTGAACTTTAATGGTAAATTAAAAAAAAAAAACAGGATAAAGGCGCTGAAATTGTAGAGAAACGCATGCAAACTTTAGAGAACCTGGAAAGTGATGATGCTTTCAATAAGTTGATACAAGGGACAGCATAAGATACTGACAGATGCATCCATAGTGTTAGTTTTTTTTTACTTTGTGTCGTTTTATCATGCAGGAGGGAAATAAAACCAAAAGTCTCATTGCTGCGTGTTTGTGGAGAAATTTTTAACGGTAATTTCACCAAAAGAACGCATAATATCACACTTAGTTCTTTAAAAGTTGACTGGAACTGAGTAAAAACTTGTATAAAAAGTTATGCCAATACATGAGTTGTAGAGGATTTCAAAAAGCCATATTACCATTTAGTGAGGCCACAGCAGTTCGTGTTCTTGTACTTTTACTAGACGTGTTGCAATGGACTCATTATAGAGCGTGTGTGTCGGTTTCTATGGTAACGGTGGAAAGAGGTTAGTGATTGCTTGTAAATAATGCAACATAGGTGCCATTGTCATCACTTGGTCTTAGTTAGGACAGACGACTCCAGAACGTAAGACTGAAAGGTTGTGTTATTGTAGTGGGTTAGATTTTGTTAAAGAATATTATGACTAAAGTCTACTACATCTATTTTATTTATCACAAGTTGATTTTGTCTATATTGTAAATAAATTTATATTTAGCCTTGCTCACAAGGAAGTTATTCAAGTTATTAGAAATGTTATTATATAAGATATAAATTACGGCTACAAAGGTTTAGTTGTCTACTAGCAGTTTGGTCCTACAAGTCAACAACCGGTAGCAACACGATAAAGTCTTAATAAAAGTTGAATAATAATTGAATATGTTACATATATCATAGCTCGTCTTTTTTTGTGGCATGTATCTATAAAGCACATAGCGAACTATAGATGGTTGCCTGGTCGTGTAATATATGATTGGACTACCGTTTTGATGGTCCCGGGTTTGAACATTGCCCAGGTCAGTAAGCTCAGAGACCAGTCTTAGGCTAATTCCAAGATGGTGACAACAGAATGTAGGTATTGGACATTAGACTTCATGTCTCGCCGCAAGTAAAATTATTATAATTGTACAATTTGTGCATGAGGTTTAAATTTGGCGCGTACATTTTGAATTTGTTTATTTTGTACATTTTCTGTAGTGACCTATTAACGACTATACGACGTGGAAACGAACTATTGGTCTCCACCACCCACAGGTGTGATGTTTCAGGTCAGTATTCAGGCCTACTAAGACGAATGGTCTCGAAGCATTTTTTTTTAAAGACAGAATAAGTCGTACGGTAAGCTATTTCATTAGAAAGTTATTACATATGACAGCACTTAAAATAAAAATAAAAAACCCCCACTAAAATGATAATCTTCTTTAACATTAAAAAATTAAAACAATGTCTAAATCAGTTTATATCATCAAAGTATCCTTATACAAACAAAATGTATTGACATTAAGAAGCAACAAAATATTATTGAAAATTATTCATATACATAGACACCATATTTTCAGATTGAATGACCGATTGCACTGATCGCTTAGAATTTCACCACCAGATTCCCAGCTTCACTATTCTTTTCTCACTTTAGGAAAAAATACACGTAGACTGCAAGAATGAGAGAGAGAAGGAGAGAGAGAGAGAGTGAACCACAAATTAAGCTATTTAATAGCTGGATCTTTTGCCTCGTGTTGATTCTCAAAACATGTCCTGCAAGGGACTAGGATAAAAGGAAGGCGGGGCACGGTCTTCAACGTAAATGGAGCCTCGGGCCAAGCGCAAACATTTTGAGAGAAGACTTAGTAGAGCCCCACGGCAGACAGACGATTAGACAGACAAGGGTTGAACAGACAATTGAAGGATAAACATTGGCTTGGGTTCTCCAGTCATGACCCGAGGGTCGAATGCGGACTAGTTGATGTAAAGTCTGGTAAAATGACGTCTTGACCTCAGAGAGTTAGGTCAGACGAAAACGTTGTATAGATTACTTTGTCTTCTGGTCAATTTTCAAGAATTACTCTGCTTGGTCAGTCTCACTTGTGTGGTTACTGGGTCAATGTTAATTGTGCGTTTATTGGGATTAGTCTTACTTTGCTTTTGAGAGGGTGCCACTTGCGTAGTGGGTCATTTTCACTTGAGTGGTCAGTGTGGTTATTCTCACTTGCGTGGTCAGTGTGGTAATTCTTACATGTTTTTAGTGTGGTTATTTTCACGTGTGTGGTAATAAAGATTATTCTTATTCTTGTGGTCATATAAGTTATTATCACTTCAATCACTTGTGTGGTCATTGAGATTATTCTCACTTTTTGTTGGTCAATTCGGTCATTATCATTTGTCTGGTCATTTTTGCGGTTACTCTCACTTGTTGCCAGTGTGGTCATTATCATATTTGTGGTCTTTGAGGTTACTTTCACTTTTGTAGTCATTGATGTTATTTTCACTTGTATGATCAGTGAAGTTTTTCTTATTTTTGTGTCAGTGTGGTCATTCTGGCTTGTACGGTCATCGGGGTCAGTATCACTAGTCTGTTATACACATTGTAGAAATTGTACACAATGATCCTTACCTTCAAAAGATGAAACATGATTTTTATGTTTAAATTATATGATCGAGTCATGAAACAGACATATAGAAAAGTAGCTTAGAAAAAAGGCTTTGGATAAACAATTAGGGTGCAGGTTGACTCGCCTTATTGAAGAAAGAAACTCAAAAAATGTTGTCAGCTAAAAGTTGACTCGCCTTGTTGAAGAAAGAAACTCAAAAGCTGTTGTCGGCTGAAGGTTGATTCGCCTTATTGAAGAAAGAAACTCAAAAAATGTTGTCGGCTGAAGGTTGACTCACCTTATTGAAGAAAGAGACTCAAAAAATGTTGTCAGCTGAAAAATGACTCGCCTTATTGAAGAAAGAGACTCAAAAAATGTTAGTCAGCTAAAGGTTGACTCGCCTTATTGAAGAAAGAAACTCAAAAAATGTTGTCAGCTAAAAGTTGACTCGCCTTATTGAAGAAAGATACTCTAAAAATGTTATTCAGCTAAAGGTTGACTCGCCTTATTGAAGAAATAAACTCAAAAACTGTTATTCAGCTAAAGGTTGACTCGCCTTATTGAAGAAATAAACTCAAAAAATGTTGTCAGCTGAAGGTTGACTCGCCTTATTGAAGAAAGAGACTCAAAAAATGTTGTCAGCTGAAAAATGACTCGCCTTATTGAAGAAAAAGACTCAAAAAATGTTATTCAGCTAAAGGTTGACTCGCCTTATTGAAGAAAGAGACTCAAAAAATGTTGTCAGCTGAAAAATGACTCGCCTTATTGAAGAAAAAGACTCAAAAAATGTTATTCAGCTAAAGGTTGACTCGCCTTATTGAAGAAAGAGACTCAAAAAATGTTGTCAGCTGAAAAATGACTCGCCTTATTGAAGAAAAAGACTCAAAAAATGTTATTCAGCTAAAGGTTGACTCGCATTATTGAAGAAAGAAACTCAAAAAATGTTGTCAGCTAAAGGTTGACTCGCCTTATTGAAGAAAGAAACTCAAAAAATGTTGTCAGCTAAAAGTTGACTCGCCTTATTGAAGAAAGAGACTCTAAAAATGTTGTCATCTGAAGGTTGACTCGCCTTATTGAAGAAAAAGACTCAAAAAATGTTGTCAGCTGAAGGCTGACTCGCCTTATTGAAGAAAGAGACTCTAAAAATGTTGTCAGCTGAAGGTTTACTCGCCTTATTGAAGAAAAAGACTCAAAAAATGTTGTCAGCTGAAGGTTGACTCGCCTTATTGAAGAAAGAAACTCAAAAAATGTTGTCAGCTAAAAGTTTACTCGCCTTATTGAAGAAAGAAACTCAAAAAATGTTGTCAGCTGAAGGCTGACTCGCCTTATTGAAGAAAGAGACTCTAAAAATGTTGTCATCTGAAGGTTGACTCGCCTTATTGAAGAAAGAGACTCAAAAAATGTTGTCAGCTAAAAGTTGACTCGCCTTATTGAAGAAAGAAACTCAAAAACTGTTATTCAGCTAAAGGTTGACTCGCCTTATTGAAGAAAGAGACTCTAAAAATGTTGTCAGCTGAAGGTTGACTCGCCTTATTGAAGAAAAAGACTCAAAAAATGTTGTCAGCTGAAGGTTAACTCGCCTTATTGAAGAAAAAGACTCAAAAAATGTTGTCAGCTGAAGGTTGACTCGCCTTATAGAAGAAAGAAACTCAAAAAATGTTGTCAGCTGAAGGTTGACTAGCCTTATTGAAGAAAAAGACTCAAAAAATGTTGTCAGCTAAAAGTTGACTCGCCTTATTGAAGAAAGAAACTCAAAAACTGTTATTCAGCTAAAGGTTGACTCGCCTTATTGAAGAAAGAGACTCTAAAAATGTTGTCATCTGAAGGTTGACTCGCCTTATTGAAGAAAAAGACTCAAAAAATGTTGTCAGCTGAAGGTTGACTCGCCTTATTGAAGAAAAAGACTCAAAAAATGTTGTCAGCTGAAGGTTGACTCGCCTTATTGAAGAAAGAGACTCAAAAAATGTTGTCAGCTGTTGTTTTTGTACTTGTTCCCGGTACGGATAGTGAAATCAATTTGCTTGAAGTCTAGAAACTAAACGACAGACAAGTTTGAGATTGAGCTTGTAAACTAAATCTCTGTTTAAAACTAAGACATGCATTGAACAAGCGATTGAATAACTCAATAGAGCAAGAAATTCTTTCGATGATTAAGGTACAGTAGGCACAAGCGAGAGGTATTTTTTTAACAAAGCTTATATCAATTCACTCTGTGTTTGTCTGCCTGGTAAAAGTTTCAACATATTTTGTTCTGCCATTTCCCATTCTCGGATTAAGGTAAAGCTTTGCACAACTATTCATTGAGCCTGATAAGACATGAATCGATTAAAAAAAATTAACCAATAAGTTAATTAATTATTGGTAATTAATTATTTATGTTTCATATCGAAATAAAGGGAATAAAAACTAGCCCGATCTAGTGCCTTGCGGTAATATTGTACATTAAGATATATGTATATTTGCTTAATAAGTAAATATGCAACCCTAAGCTGTCAGACGGTTATCGCCTTAATAATTTATAAATAAACATTTTGTTTAAATTATTAATAATATAGATCTAGATCTGGTCTCTAGTTCGTCTAATTTAGATAGTCGTCAAATGCATAATGAGGATATGTCAAAACTCGGCGTAAAAAAAGTTTTGTTTTTTTTTAACTTAGAACCAAAGCGAAGTTCGTATCAAAATTCTTTTAAAAAAAACATTTCAATCAATATTTCAATCAATGAGTTAGTTAATAAATGGAAAACATTTTATAATGGAAACTTTTTAAATTGTTACCTTAGATGTAATTGTTTTTTTTTTTACCAATGCTCGAATCTATGAATGAAGTTTGAATTTTTAAAAAAATCCTCTCCCGGAGTTTTTCATTTAAAAATCGCCTTTCAGGGACCACTAAAAATGTGTGTATTAACTATAAGGTAGCTGATATTATAAATAACTGAGCAGCACATTATTTCAATTTCTCCCGACCAATTTCTACCACTCAGGGCAAGGGCGGTAAGGGAAGTGGTAAGCAAATTAAATTGTGTCTATCTTGAATTGCACCTCAGCCCACTTCTTCGCCCAATCCAGTTACTAAAGTAAACCAATGCGCCAAAAAAAAAAAAAAAAAAGAAGCTCTCAAAAAATCTATAAAGGTCTGTGGGTAAAAGAATAGAAAGTGGATATTGAAATGGTCGATAGTAGAATAATCCAGTTAAGCGTGTTGTGCTTTGTTTGTTAGTAGAAGACAAATAAAACAAAGTGTCTTATAAAACATATTGAGAAGAAGAACTATCTAATACCAGCTTTGTTATTTGTGGTAAACAAGTTACTGGCCGTTGTCCCTGGGCTTGTACTTATATGTTATTCTGTTTTCGGTAATATCTGTAGCTAAGGAGAAGGCGGGAAATTAGATGCTAGCCGGGAAGGAAGTAATAATGGACGCACCATAGACTTATAAATATTTTATCTAGACTGGACATGGAGATCTTTTAACACTACAAACAATGTCCTGAAAATTTTTTAAAAAGTTGAGACAAGGCGTTGTTTTGTATAGTAGTTATAACAAGTAAAGTTGTTTTTTCAACCCTAACCTATGTATTATATAATTTAATGTTTAGATTTAGATCTAGCAATTGAACATAAAAAATAAGGGTACTCTCGACTCATAATTATTATTTTGCAATTTTTAGATACATAATCTAGAAAATCTAGCTAATCAATGTATTTAAATATACGTAAGATGATTAAAATCAACAGACATGAATTATTACGATCTAGGATTTTTGAAACATTATATCAATGGAAACTAATAGGAAATGGCTTTGTTTCATATATTAGCGTGAATATATAGTGATTAATAGCCCATTCTAAAGAAAATCCGAGAAATAATTTTGAAGAGTTGATATACACTGTGTAAAAATGACCCATCATCCTAATTTAGTTTTTAACATTCTTGACTTCTTGCCTAATATTTGATCTTTAAAAAAACATATTTGTGTGACAAACTAAACATAAACTGGGGGCCCGGCTTGATTCCTACTAAAAGTTCTCTTCTCTAGGGGCACAGGTTTCTAGATTGAGCTAATAATTAATTGTAGGCAAGAGATAATGGAAAACGCCCAGAGAAAAAATCTAATAGAAAGAGGAAGGGGTGGGGGAGTGGTGGAAGCTAAGAAAGTATAGCCTTTTTTTTTTTTTTTCCATCTATATGTAGAGTTTCCGAAATATATTGAACTTATCTGTATCGGATGATCCGAACTTTCTCGCTGTTTACAAGATAATTAAGAGTTCAGTTGACCGCGGGTCAGCCGGCAGTTTAACTTTTGTCTCGTTCGTTGTAGTTCTCCTATCAGAAGTAGCAGGCCCGGAAGACAAAGTGAGGTGATGTTGAGTTCAATTTAAGAGTGTACTGGCTGGATTAAAACGTTGGGTTGAGACGGTCGTAGTTATAGAATTCTCTTGGAGATATCTATTACAAAAGTCTACGCTATTTTTAAGCCAGAGCCAACAATAAACAAGATAACAAAGAGAGATTGTGTTACGGTTGCACTGGTGCTGAGCTCCGGTTCCAGTTTTTGCCATCACAAAAACAATGGGTTAAGATATTTCTAATCCCACAGATTTATTATTATTAGTCTAGATTCTAGATCCATGAAAAATTTAATTACATGACAGATCCAAACTAATTGATACAATGACATTTAGACTTTAACAAAAAAAAGTATTTCTAACTAGTCGACCCGCGGCGTAGATACGTCGCTATTTGCCGGAAGTATTGATGTAGGCAGCGTATTGTCGAGCAGAGTTGAGGACTGTGCTTCCGTGAGTAAGAACAACGGACATGGCGTCGGCATAGTTATCCCAATGTTCGCCAACAAAGCTTACAGCCTTCTTGTGAAGTTCGAGCGAGAGCAATAGTTTTGTCGATGACATTTTCCCAGAAATATGCGACTGACAGAAATAAGCAGTTACCTGATGCAGAAATTTCGACTACATTGAAAGACCTATTGACTCCACGAAATATATCTGAAGCGGTGGCCATGGTTAGGAAACGAAGGGCAATACGAAGGGGCAAAATCAAAACAAAGCTACATGAAACACATGCAACTATTTTAATGACACCAGATATTGACGTGTGTAAAAAATACACCCAGAAATGTAGTCAAATGTAGAATGTATAAAGAGAAACATTACTTATTCTCTCCCCCCCCCCCCCCCCCCCCCCCATCTTTTATTCTGAACCGTACTCTCTGTTGCCGCTAAAGTTACATGGGGTAACTCTAGTCCGACTTGCAGAAATAAAAGACTTATCTTTACACGACTTTTTTGTGCCAAGAAGATAATTATATATATAGAGAGATGTTTTTCTTGTTACTAATTGTTTTTGTTAGCACAATTTCATGCTTTTAGCTTTCTCAATACGCTATGATCCTATGTATTCATGAAAAAAAAGTGAGCGACCTGAATTCAAATTCGAGGGCTAAGGTCTTCTCAGCCTCCTCAAGCCAATAAGGTTACCAATGTGCGCCAGGGAGACGCTTATGGAAATATATTTATATATGTTATATTTAATGTTATTGACACATTTTTCTTTATACAAACAATAAAGGGGACTAATTCAACTTATATCACATTATCAGTCAAAGAAAATTTCTTTCCCTTGTTCGAAATACCAAACAAAATAATTAATTACCAATAGTTCATTAATTATTTTTTGCTTGAATTCATTCTAGTGTTTCCAGGTAAAAGAAATTGTTTTGCAAAATTTCAGCTCGATCCGAGATTGGGTCTGAAGGAAATAACATGTATACACTTCTTACTAGCTTAATTCTAAAGTGGAAGTGGGAGAAATAACATATGCTAACATTGTACCAGAAAGACAGACAGAGTGAGATGATATAAGCCTTGTAGAAATATTTCTAATAATTGCACAGATGTATTATAGTCTAGATGTCTAACAAACTTAATATGACTGATCCAAACAAATTGATACAACTAAACTATATATAAGCTTTTAATTTTTTTTTTATTTTGCAGGTTTTTCAGTATTGATTCTTGTTGTCTTCAGTCAAAAGAAATAATTGTTCAAAATTTCAACATGGTCCGAGATTGGGTGTGGGAGAAATACCAGACTGGCAAATTGTAAGACAAATTTCAATACGGACAATAAAGATTATTATTATTATTATTATTATTATTATTATAAAAGAAATGGTTTAGCAATATATAACTAATTAACTATTACAATGAAATGGGATGGTAAATTCTATATGACATGCATTAAAAAAAATGAAAATTGAATCTGATGTCGAATCTTTGTTTACGAAATAAAATGACCAACAACTAATTGACTAACTGGGTAATTTTTTAATTGATTCATCTTTTGTTAGGTAGAATAAATACTTCTTGAAAGTTTGAATTAGATCCGAAATGAGTGTGGAACAAATAACGCGCATAACTATCTAAGGGGACAAAACCCCCCATATTTAGCCTTTTTTGGTATTAGACAAAATAATTACCAGTAATGAATTGACTAATTGGTTAATTTTGTTTTATATTGATTCACGTTCACGTTGTGCAGTTTCAACTTGATCCGACAATGCTTGTTTAAAATTCTCACCAGACAGACTGACGGAGGGGCTTGATATAACAAGTTTTGTAAACAAACATTTTCGTCCTCCCCCTCCCCCCCCCCCCCCCCCCCCCATTGAAGTTTTCATCTCCATGTCTTCCTCAACAGTTTAAAATTCTCAAAAGTTAACACAGAACGTTATCCCTGGCACGCGCCGCCCACTTCCGGAAACGGATGTCATTGAAAGACAAACGTGTTATCCTCCACTGCTATCAGAGTTTCATTTCATTCTAATGTCAACATCCCCCTGTCCAACAAACATCCCCCTGTCCAACAAACATCCCCCTGTCCTACTTCCCCGAACGTAATAGCGATCTAGGAGATACACGACAATAAAATGGAAAGCTAATTAATTTGAAACTGTCATTTCAGGTGCACTGTTAAGTGTTTAAAGTGGGGTCGACACGTGGAGTATCTATCTATCTATCTATCTATCTATCTATCTATCTATCTATCTATCTATCTATCTAATCTATCTATCTATCTATCTATCTATCTATCTATCTATCTATCTATCTATCTATCTATCTAATCTATCTATCTATCTATCTATCTATCTATCTATCTATCTATCTATCTATCTATCTATCTATCTATCTATCTATCTATCTATCTATCTATCTATCTATCTAATCTATCTATCTATCTATCTATCTCTTTGTCTCTTTTTTTTCTCTCTCTCTACTTCAGTATTCTGTACACCGGATACACCAAAAAGTTTGATATTTATGGGCTTGACTCCATGTATGAACATTTCTAATAATAACAGATTAGATTCTTCGCTTTCAACTGCTCCATTTTTAAGTCCAAACTTACCAACTAGGACATTCCCTAAAATCTAGAATGTAACAAACTACTTTAGCAGTAAATCCCCATAGTTGACATGACTTGCTGCACGAGCAGATCACTTAAAGAATGATACATCCAAATAGTTGATGTCTTTCTTCTTAAAAGTATCAACTGGTTGAGGCGACAAGTAAGATAGCAGTGTATCAATCACTCCTGAAAGCAAACAACATCAGACACTAAGAAACTAGGGGAAAGTTGACGCTCAAGAATAAAAAAGTTTTGATTAATGGAAAAGGGAGGGGTGTCAAAGAGACAAAAAGAGACTGTTAGTGGAATGGGAGAGGGGGGGGGTCAAAGAGACAAAAAGAGACTGTTAGTGGAATGGGATGGTCAAAGAGACAAAAAGAGACTTTTAGTGGAATGAGGGGGGTGTCAAAGAAACTGTTAGTGGAATGGGAAAGTGGGTCAAAGAGACAAAAAGAGACTGTTAGTGGAATGGGGGAGGGGGGTCAAAGAGACAAAAAGAGACTGTTAGTGGAATGGGGGAGGGGGGTCAAAGAGACAAAAAGAAACTGTTAGTGGAATGGGGGAGGGTGTTAAATAGACAAAAAGAGAGGGGTCATAAAGACAAAAAGAGACTGTTAGTGGAATGGGGGAGGGGGGGGGGGGTCAAAGAGACTACATTTGACGTCTTTAGAGAGAGGCAGGTAGAACGTAGAGATTTAGCTTCACGGACATTTCAATGTTCCCTTCTTTATTAATAAAACTTTTTGTTCGGCATTCGCTTACAGTGTGGACTAAAATGTATTTCCACTCCCGACTGTGTTATTTGATTTTGATATTTGAACGTTACCTCCGTTTATCTGCCACATAAGACACAAGCGGCCAACAAACAACTTTCATCGGAATTTTTTAAGAATCTTTAGAGTCATTTACTATTTTATTTAATTATTTCGGAGTTCATTAAGAGTAATTTCAGATTTCATTTGGAGTTGTTTCAGAGATCTTAAAAGCTCTTGAAAATCATTTTAGAGTTCATTTAGAGTAATTTCAGATTTTGTTGAAAGTTCTTACAGAATACCACTACAGTTCTTTCAGTTTTTTAGCGACACCCGAAATGGGAAAAGACTATTAGTTTTGTCCGTCCATCCGTCCCGTTTAGATCTTGTAAACTAGAAAGATAGTGAAAATCCGACATCATGATATTTTAGACCATTCAAAGTTCTGATGCAACGGCTACTTTTTTTTTTTATGAAAGCGAAAAATCTAATTTTTTAAATCACTTATGCAAGCAGTTTTTTTCCTAAATACACCACTTTTACAACTATTAATAGTAAAAAACACGGGAGGCTTTTTAGTAGGTGAAATATGAAGGCACCATATTTGTTTAACAGATCTATGCAAATGGTTTTAGATTTTTTGTCACTAAAACAAATTTGGAAAAGCTCCAGACTTTTGTTAACAGATGCCTACGCATAGGAATTACGTGGAGAGAAAAGATAACTACTATCGATTTGTGGGAGAGAACTAGACAAAAGCCCATAGCCCAAGACATCACAAAACGAAAATGGAGCTGGATAGGACACACCCTGCGAAAACCAGCTACCAATGTTGCAAGGCAGGCACTTGACTGGAACCCACAAGGAAAGAGGAAAGTGGGCAGACCCAAGCAAACCTGGAAGAGGTCAGTCATCAGTGAAGCTGAGGGTACTGGAATGACATAGGAGCAGATGAAGAAAGCTGCTCAGAACCGAGTTCGGTGGAGAGGTATGGTTGCGGCCCTATGCTCCACTGGGAGTGCACAGGATTAAGTCATACATTTGTATTGCTAAGTTAAGTAAGTTCTGTCATACTTACTACACTATTTACAAAAAGAAATGTTTTTTTTTAAGAGAAAAATTCTATTTAGTATGCATATAAGCTGGGTATAATTTAAAACAACTAATAAGTAGTTTTTCATATTATAGCATGAACTGTAGTGTCATACTATGGCTATAGAATACTTAACTAAAGGAATTTTTTATTTTATTTTACGGAAATCTTTATTTTTTTGAGGATTCGAATAAAAGATTGACCCTTTACAAAACAATTAGATCAATTAAATATTCCTTATAAGACATCAGTTAGGCCAGCTTCAAATCTAACTTCACTTTCATTTATCTGCTGGACCGCTTGGGCACCACACAAGATCTGTTAACCTTCCTTCTCCATTTTTCTCTGTCATTTGTCTTTGATAGAATTTCATTTTGATGCTGTTTCTGAAAATATTGAAACCCGCCTTTTTACCTGCCTGTGTGGACCACTTCGGGGGCCGGTTTTGAGTTTGTGTTTCCACACAAACTGTGTTTGTAACCTTGTTCATAATTATTTTGAGTTTTTTTTTTAAAGAGTTCTTTCAGAATTCTTTATGTGAGACCTTCTGTAAAATCGCCTATGGCGCTTTCCAAAAAAAAAAAAAAAGGAGAGCTATGCCTCTCCCTGGCTATATAATGGAAAATGTTTCTTTTATAACTTATCCCTTCATTATAGAAAAAACAGTTTCAACGAAATATAAACTGAAAATAGGCCTCTTCCACCGCCACTTCGACCAGCTCCACTCAGAGCAATAAGAAGATGTAGATTAAAAAATAAATAAATTCTGGTTCTGATTATTTCAAAATAAGATAAGATAACTTTTATTGATCCAATCAAATGGAAATTCGGTTTGACTACAATTGACAACCTCAGCATAACTACTGTACAATAACAATATAGATGCACAATATAGATGCACATACGAACGACATTCACACACGAAAAACACTTACATATAACCAGCGCTTTATAAATAGACTTCTATGTACTTCTCGATGACGACAGAATGTTAATTTATAATGTTGGTCATCCAGGGTCTATTATTACTGAATGTTTTAATTTTTCTTTTTTGGTACAATCATGTTTTTACAGAACTGGATGTACGAATTAACAGTTGTGGTAAGTTCATCTGTCTGGGCAGTGTTTACAAACATGTCCCAATCTGTTTGCTCCAGACAGTTTTGTAGTTATAAAACAGCGTCGTCAGACCATGACTGGATGGACTACTTCGGGTTTTGTTGTTTTTAAAACCGGTTTGTACGTGGGTGTAAGATGGATCATTATGAGGTCCGACTCTCCGAGGGGAAATAACGATCGAGATGTGTAGGCCATTTTTATGTTGCTATAACACATGTCCAAGGTTTTATCGTGACGTGTGGGACAATTAATATATTGAATATATGTTGGCAAGTGTTGAGCAAACGAAAGATGATTGAAATCTCCCATAACTATTCAGCAGCATCAGAACTTCACGTGTGTACAGACCATACAATGTCTGGTATATGTTTTGTTGCTTTCTCTGTGTTGGCTATGGGTGGTATATACACAAGTATGACGTAAAATTGTGTAAACTCTCTCGGCAGGTAGTATAGCCTGAGATTGTTACATAGTAGTTCAATATCGGGCGTACACACTTTAGTCTTGATTAAAATATTGTTGACACAACAGTACTGTTTAGTGACATAAATGGCCAGTCCTCTTGTTTTGCCACTATCTGTAGCTCTGTCTGATCTGTACAAAAGAAACGCATCCAGGTCTAGGGGTTAGTCTACCGATGTGTCGGGAATAATATCATTTAGCCATGTTTCAGTGAGACAGAGTAGCGAGCTTTCACGAAAGAAATGTCTGCAGCAACAATCAAGTTCGTCCATTTTGTTATTTAGTGATCTAACATTTCCCAAGACAATAGGTGGCAGATAGACCCTTTGTCCTCTCTTCTTTCTTTTGACTCGAACTCCTCCTCTACGACCTCGTTTGTTTCGCTTTGTCTGTGTGTTGATTGGCTCATGGCGGTTTGTTATGTATCGGCCATTTGTTTCCAAGATGGCGGGTGTGTACATAGATTCATTGATGATTATATTATTTCTGCTAAATCAATTATCTCAAAAACGAAGACAAAACAACTATCCATCTCTAGTCAGTTAAGTCATAAGAGGTCTTAAGCTCATTTATTAGATGTCTCTAGTTCAATAATACGATGTTTCTTAACTCATTTTAGTAATTCGATGTCTCTACTTCAATATTACGATGTTTCTTAACTCATTTCATTGATACATTATGTTAGCTCAGTTCAATAATACGATATCTGCAAAGTAAAATTGTGCTTAAATTTAAATTTTCTTATCATACACTTGTATGGGTTGAAATCTGATATTATTTATTATTTTTGTCATTTTATAAATGCTAACTGTTTAGCCCTGAAGGAAACAGAAGGTATAATTAGCTTTAATCTCTAGAAGTTCTGAGGCGTTGGCTTATTAAAAGGGATTATCTTGTTTAAATCACATCACGTGATTAGTTTCGCGAGTGTTGTAACGATGTTGTCACGTGGTCACCAACTACTTGGCTCCCAGACATGTCCAATCATGCCTGCGACTGCGGTAATGTCACGGTGACTCTAAAAGTGCATTCGTGTGGGCGTGGGCGAATTGTTTACGTACATTGAAAAAGAAAGAGGTTTTTCGAGCTTCTTTTATTGTGTAGAGGATTTTCTATACTTCGAGCCAATGTTTCGAGGTCCGAATGGAAGCAGGTCGCAGACGACAAGGGGAACTTTACTTTTACTACAAATGACGATAACTCTAGCGGCTATTTATGCTCTCTGTAGATCCCTACTGATTGGCATATTAGTGACAATTAAGAACCAAATGCTGATGAAACTTTCTAAAATTAGCTTTGTGCTGAAACAAAAAATGGCACTAACTTTGTAATTCACAAATAATTACATCATTAGAGCAACGATTGAGATACCTCTGGGAGAGGAATACAGTTTCCAACACAAGTAAATTGAATTTTTCTGTTTGGTAATAAGGATAGTTCTATAATTGTTACCTTGGCATCTAAGTACTAAGTGGTGCTCCTAGTGGGGATTCGGTAGTTCAAGCCCTGGTCGGGGCTTGCACACAAGAATCGCAATCTTAAATAATATATAAAATAACATAAAGTTCCCCATTCAGACCTTGCGATGTATAGGGCAGATGGTGTAAAGGTCATCTGTTTCTTGGTTCAACGGTTAACGAGCAGGGTGTCATGTGGCCAGCATAAAAACTAACCTTCTTGTTGTTTGTATAAAATGTTTGACATGTTTCGGATGTTCCTTCAGAGTTGTAGATAGCTTACTTCCTAGTCCAAGCCTTCCTCAGGACGACGGGGGATGGGAGCGGGCTGGGTTTGAACCTGGAACCATCGACAAATCTGAACGACAGTCCAGCGCGCAAACCGTACGACCAGGCAGCCATTCTTTTTACCCAGCCTAAGTCAGGCCCCCATTAGAGTTGGGTGGACTCAGGGAGGCCCCAAAATCCCGAAATTCCAGTCTCCACTGAGATTCGAACCCAGGACCAGAAGCCAAGCACTTTAACACTCAGGCGTCGCCCCCCCCCCCCCCCCCCCCCGCACTCTAAACAATACGTCAATTGGTTTGCGTGACTTTTGTTCTTTAAGCGACAGTATCTGACCAAGTGTAACAGCTTTGTTTCACTGCCACAACGAAGCCTCACAAGACCCAGCGCTTTTACAACGTAAGCCTTGACCTTCAACAGTGCAAGTTTTGTTTGTTTATATTTTTTTTCAGTTGAATTATTTATACACAATTGGAAAACTGTCCAGACTAGGGTTATGTTTTATTTCCACTATGTTGTAGATATTAGCTAAAACTTTCATTTAACTTTATCACCGAAAGATATGTTGATTATTTGTGGTCTTGCCAAAGTAGATTAAAGGTGTTTACTTTTTTAGGTTTTATTTGTATTGGAGAGTTTATACTGTTATGCTTCTGTGTTTACTCTGTTGTGTTTGTGTGTTTACTCTGTTACGTCTTGTGTGTTTACTCTGTTGTGTTTGTGCGTTTACTCTGTTGTGCTCGTGTGTTTACTCTGTTGTGTTTGTGTGTTTACTCTGTTGTGCTTGTGTGTTTACTCTGTTGTGCTTTTGAGTT
The DNA here is from genome assembly GCA_030265305.1 of Biomphalaria pfeifferi. Classification (NCBI taxonomy): domain Eukaryota; kingdom Metazoa; phylum Mollusca; class Gastropoda; family Planorbidae; genus Biomphalaria; species Biomphalaria pfeifferi. The sequence goes on along the minus strand of JASAOG010000061.1, from coordinate 2,398,969 downwards.
TACTCTGTTGTGTTTGTGCGTTTACTCTGTTGTGTTTGTGTGATACACTGTTGTGCTTGTATGTTTACTCTGTTGTGTTGGTGTGTTTACTCTGTTGTGCTTCTGTGTTTACTCTTGTGTTTGTGTGTTTACTCTGTTGTGCTTGTGTGTTTACTCTGTTGTGCTTGTGTGTTTACTCTGTTGTGCTTCTGTGTTTGCTCTGGTGTATTTGTGCGTTTAAACTGTTATTTTGGTGTTTTTATAGATTAAAAATGAAAATGCGATTTTTTTTTGGTAAAACAATTTCTCTTTCTCTCTCTCCCATCTTAATATTTCTTCTCTCTATTCTAAAGAAGCAAAGAAAAAGGCCTAGAATCTATATCTGGCATGTTTAAAAGTATTCTGCTTAAAAAAGGGGACATCAGATGCCAAAAAATTCCAGTCTTGCTAATTCTCTGTTTCTTTATCCTCTCAGATTATCTTCTGATAGTAAAGCTTAAACCAAAAGCAATACCTTCTGACCAGAGACGTGCAGCCTATCACAAATTATGGTGCATTCTTAATACAGCCTACGTTCTCAGATTTTTAAGAAGTGTTTTCTATTTGGTGATTCTAAAACTTTAACTAGTGACTCCCCCATATAATAAAAAAAAATTACGTGCTCGCCTACGACGCCTATCTTAGTCAACTTGGAGGCTTAGATGAGCACTATAAGCAGAACCTCCGACGTGAAGAATTTTTCTCCTTGATAAGCTGGTCAGCATTCAGACTTCTAAAACGATTGGCCTCGCTACAACGCATTATTTGTCTTAATAATACAACTATTAGATGCTAGTCTGAGTCAAGGTTTTCCATTTCTTTTCCTGTTTGTTGTAAAATACTAATAGGTCGCCTTCATCTAGTCGCGAAACTAATCTATCCGACTCTGGCGTTGACGCATGATTTGATTTAGAAAAATGCGCCCCTTTAGTAGATGTGAAGTTCTCGAGTCTACCAGATACCGATTCTACAGCGATACACATTTATTGACCGAATAGACAGAAAGTTAAAATAGACCTGATGTACTGTTTATTGACAAACAAGAACAATACGCAATGGACCTCATTCACCAATCGTAAACAAACAACATTTAGTCACGTGATCGTATTGATAAAACAACGGAAAAAACTGTCACGTGACAACCATCATGAATTAAACATGAGATCGTAAATTATATAGAAGAGATAGAGCACCACGTGGCTAAATGTTGTTTGTTTACGATTGGTGAATGAGGTCCATTATCATTGACTTCGCAAAACCACTGTCGCATAACAGTACAAGAATATAATAGAAAATAAACCCAATGTAAATACCTATCTCTCATTAAGCAAATATGATAACAAATAACAGTGTACCCATTGACCATTGTTATATCGATCGGTGGTGACAACTGACCATGTTTACATCTTCGAGACTCATCTTAGGGCTATCATCACCAGAAAATTCCTCAGTGGACATGTTTAAGGAGACAAGACCACATCGAAGTTTTGTTTTCCTAACTAATATATTAGTCCAAAAATCCAAGAACACTTTTAACGACTTACACAGATAATAGGCCTACAATGAATCTCTACCGAGGAAGTGCCAGGAGAATGACGTTTGACTCTAGATCGATAATAATAGAACTTCACTTTCACCTATTCCTTGGTCTGTTGAATCATTGGGGTACCACCCATGATATTTCCATAGTCTTTCTTCATTCCTCTCTGTCTTTTGCCTTGAGTACAATCTCTTACAGAGACAGGCCCGTCATCTCTTTTGCCTTGAATACAATCTCTTACAGAGACAGGCCCGCCATCTCTTTTGCCTTGAGTACAATCTCTTACAGAGACAGGCCCGCCATCTCTTTTGCCTTGAGTACAATCTCTTACAGAGACAGGCCCGCCATCTCTTTTGCCTTGAGTACAATCTCTTACAGAGACAGGCCCGCCATCTCTTTTGCCTTGAGTACAATCTCTTACAGAGACAGGCCCGCCATCTCTTTTGCCTTGAGTACAATCTCTTACAGAGACAGGCCCGCCATCTCTTTTGCCTTGAGTACAATCTCTTACAGAGACAGGCCCGCCATCTCTTTTGATCTTGTTTTCCCATCGCTTTCTTTTTCTGCCTTTTCTTCTTTTTCCTGGAACTGTTCCCTGAATCAAGGTTTATTTCGCGTTTTTTTTTTACAGTGGTCATCGTGGTGTCCAGTAGCTATTGTGACTGTCGTAGAGCTAAACTAAAGCAACACAAAAATGTAGCTCTAATAATCAAACAAGAGCTTTGACTGTTTGTAAACAATGCAGCGTTTATTGTTTTGTGAAGATACAAAGCAGAACGAATCTTCTTGTTTGGTGCAGTACAGTAGCGTGCATTATATCGCCTAGATTGAAAGGCATATATATATATGACTTTGTGGCATTTTACGTTTCCAAAGATGATCTTTTCCGCTTTGCAACTTCTTGTGTGACTAGACAGGCCAATCTTTGATACACAGCTGCGGTAACAGGTAGGGCCATGGGCGGACTGACTATATGGGCATTTGGGCAAATGCCCGGTGGGCCGGTACTCAAATAGGCCTATAGGGTCTCATGAATGTCACTATGGCACGCATGAAAATTGTTACAGGTTTTATAATATTCTCTTATATAAGGGGCTATATGAGTGTCAGGTTAAATACATCTTTTACAGACTACAATGTAATACTAATTTAATCTCGCACTTTTTCAAAAATAATGTAATAGCCTACATCCGTAGACATTGCTTTTGGTTGGCTTCATTCTTTAGGGCGATTCAAAAGCAGCATAAGTCCTACATTTCTTTTAAAGATATAGAGTATTATAGAGCATGCAAATGGTATGCATACAGTTATCGATACGTCATAAAAAAAAAGCAGAATGATTTTGAGAACAGATAGGCATAGTATTGGAGACTCATCATTTACAATTTACGAAATGTACTGTTTAGAAATGACTGGGCCGATTTTGACATCCAATCCGCCCCTGGGTAGGGCATATGTAATAACCAGGCGCCGTTGCCTTTTTCACCCTTCTTACTACTACTGTTGTTAATGTCATCTGCAATCCGGGACCCTTCCTTTATACTCTCTCTCCATGTGTATCTATCCAGGGCCACTTTTTCCCAGCTGCTAGTGTCGATATATATATATTTATATATAAGTTAACTTTCAACTTAATTATGGGAAATGAAGTGTGCATGGCCACTTTAGATAGTTATTTAGTTATGAATGCATAAATAAAAAATGTTTTTAAACTATACGATACATTAAGATCAACATTTCTGATGTTTCCTTATTCTTTGGTATATTTTGCTCCAGGAAGTCTTCAAGATCAATAATCAGAATTACAGGCATGGATTAAAAGCTGTTGTCATGGAGATACTGGTAAACAGACTTTCCTCCGGGCTGAATGCTACGGTGAGTCCAGTCCTGGAAGCTTCAGAGCGAAACTACTTTCTCAACGCCAGCTTCGGCTCGGAATACTCTGATCAAGGTATTGACGGTGCTGTGACGACATGGTCGTACAACGAGTCCGGCTCGACTGATCTCGGAAACGTCACCAAAAGACATCAAACCTCGACGATTCTGTCTTTGCAGACGATTGTCGTGCTCAGCATCATGTACAGCATCGTCTTCGTGCTGGCCCTGGTGGGTAACATCAGCGTGGTTACTGTCGTGGCCAAGGATAAAAGCCTCCACACGGCCACCAACTTTTTCTTGGTCAACATGGCCATAGCGGATATACTTATCGCCATCTTCTGTCTACCTCTAACTCTGCTGTCCAAGATTTTCACAAGTAAGTTGTGCTTTAGCCACTTGTCTGTGTTTCATGGGTCTCAATAGATTATTAGAGTTTGCTTCAAAACGAGGCTAGAATTTTTAAATTATTTTTTCATTTCTCAAGAATCAAAACTTTCAGAAAAACAACTCGAGTTTTTAGCAAAAATCTCACTTCCAATGAATACCACTATAAATAAATATCATTATAAATAAATTTACTATAAATTAATGTTGCTATCAATGAATACCAATATAAATCAATTTTACTATGAATGAATATCACTAAAATAGTAAAAACTAATTATAATTCAATAAATAAGTTCTTACTTACATCATTGAGGTACCCGTAGCAGGTACACCAGGAACAAACGCTTCAGGCACACAACAGACTTTTCTAGATTATTCATTTGTCTCTTTCCTTTCGATTTGGTACATCCCGCTGAGATCGTCGCAGCAATCGTTGTCACATTTCTCGTCTTGAAAGTAACACTCATAAAACTTAACTTTTTTTCTGACTATTTAAGACAAAACTGTAAAGGAATTATTAGTAGAAAATGTCTGTTGCATTTTACATCTCGAGAGACGATCTTTTCCCTTTGCAACTTCTTGTATGACTAAAGATGCCAGTCCTTGATGCACAGCCGAGGTCACAGGTTGAGCATCTGTTAAGTCTGAGCTGTATAAAAAAGTACATAAGTTTCATGCTATTTCTATTCTGAATGCTACATTCGACTTTAAATAGCCTTTTATTCCAACGCTTTCCATACTTGTTAAAGGCAGATTTCTTGTTCTAAATGCTAGGACAAATTCATACAAATGCTTCTTCTGCTTGAGTCAGCCAGGAGAACCAATAACTTGGCAGAATGTATGTCATTGATTAACATGCATGCCTAGACTGACCTAGAAAAGCGTAGGACGTAATCGATTTATTTTTTGAAGTAACGTCTGTAGTTTATAATCTGAAGATAAGATTGTCAAAGGAGATACGTGGTTTTAATCTCTTAAAATTAATTCTTTTTTTCTTTAAGGTGTACGAAATATTGGTGCATAGATTTGTGTTTTGTATAAATGGAAAACAAATTAATTCATCTTTTACTTCCCCTTATAGTATAAAAGGTGTCCATTTGTGAATGTCTACAATACTAGTCATTAAGTTTAGGTCTAAAGTTAGAACCTCTCAGAAAGTTTTTAGAGCTAAACAAGTTTCAAACTTGGAACAGCTTCTTTGTAGCTTCAGATGAGTGGTTACATCATGACCGGACAGATAAAACAACCTACTTCAGGATCATTTTCATCACACTGTTATTTTAATGCAACAACACGTACACCTTTGGTGATAGCAAGTGGGACAACATCCCAATGCTCCTCGCCGGATAGAACCCCCCGCGATGGTGAGGTTATTTTCTCACCGTAAGACCAGTATACTAAATAACAAGGTCTCGCACATGACACTCGCCCTTGACTTCCAGTACTGCTAAGACCCGCTCAGCACATACAGACATACGCATCTAGGAAAATAAATAACAAGATAATGAATAAGACTAAAACATTACAATCGAGTCTGGAGATTCTGGAAACACGATGGCACAGAGCACAGGGCATACGCACACACACACAAATTCACGTTTAACTTTTATATTCATTTATGAATATTGAGTGTTATAGTGTACGCTTGTGTGTTTCTATTAGCTAAATATATTCTCATATTACCTTGAGTAAAACTATCACGGATATTTAGTTTGCATTAACTAAATTGGAAAAGTCACTTTAAACTAAATACTGTCAATGACGCTGAATTGATTTCACTTAAAATGGTGCCAACTAAAAAACTGAAAATGGAAAAGATGAGAAAATACAAAATACACCAAAATTTAATTTGAAACAAAAATCATAATTTATCAACGCTTCCTTTTATCTGCACACCAAATACACAAAAACGCTTGAAAATTTCATAGAGTCTCAGTTGTGGTTGTGAATTAAGGGGGGAAAGTTCAAGTTAGAGAGACTAGTGACAGAAAGACGTGTAGTTTTGACTTGTGTTGTGTTGGCTTCAATTGTTCACGGTTATGTCATATACAGCTACATTGATGCTCAAAGTTGTGTTGTTCTTTAAAGTTATAGTCATTTTTGGGGTATAAAAATGTTTAAGTTTGGCATTAATAAACAAATGCGCCCACAATGATTTAGTTGGGACTAGCTGTCTGCAGGGCCGGTCCTACAGATTGCGGGGCCCCATGCGAAACGGAGCTCGCGCGGCCTAGTCTGGGTACGAATAAGGATAAAAAAGTGAAAATTAAGATTTTTTGTTTAAAAATAAATTCGTCTTTGCATTTTATTCATACTTTACTAAGTGCAAAATCACGATCGAATTAACTTTACGAGCCATCTACAATAGAAGGTAGATTTCCAACATAAAGCCGATAAACAGTCAGATCTGCCTAGCAAAATATCGCTTTTGATTTTTTTAAAGAGATCAAGATAGATTTGGATCTATATTTACATGCCACTGACTATTACATTAAATTAAGTATTGGAACGTACTGTTTTGGTTAAAATTCGCCCTTTTATTTTTATTAAATGAAAGCTGACAATGCCGTTTTTTTTTAATCGCGAGTACGATTGGCGTTGTCCATATTGAACGACACACCAAAATTACAATTTTGTCTTTTTTTCAGAACATGTTTTAAGTTTTCAGGATATTTTAATAATTTCAGGAGATTTTCATGACATTTTTCGTATACTTTGCAATTTCAGGAGATTTCCAGGAGCTCCTGGAAAATAAGGAGACCGCGGAAACCCTGTTATAAGTTAAAATGGTTTTATTTAATAATATACAACTAGAGTTAGCGCGGGCCCACTGCGGCCGCATAGGTTGCAGTGCCCTTAGACCGGCCCTGGCTGTCTGGAGCTACACCCCAACAACTGATTTCCATGAGCGCATCCGTTCAACTTGCGAGGCTATACGGACAACCCTATTTCCGCTTCCAACTGCACAAATCAGGAAGTACTGATCAAGGGATTTAATTTTAAAATGTGGTGGAACTTTGTGTTATTGAATCCTGTGTATTTTACATTCAATGAGGAACTAAATGGGAGGTAATCATTGTGCAAACTACAGCATCTCGTCGTTATTGTCTATCACAAAAATAATTAGACTTGTATTTTGCCTGCCCATTTGTATTTCTGAAACATAATCTGGCTTTACAATCAACTAGCTTTCCACGCCACAGAATTTTCACACCAATGACACTACTTTTAGACTTCTTACAAGGATAAGTATACATATGCTAGGATTTGTGATTTGTGATTTTGGGCACATCGGCACAATTTAGGCCATGTCGTGCCTGCAGTCCCTCAAGGGCCACTCTCCCTCCACACAACAAAGGCCAAATTCCATACAGTCAAATCATTAAAATCAAGGTCTATTCACAGTTAAAATAGTAGAGGTAGTAAAAATTTAATAATTTGGTAAAAATCTAATGTAAATAGTACATGTCTACAGAATTCATAAATCAGATCTTCGTAGACAACCCCACTTCCCGGATAAAGCCCAGTACCTTCCCAGGGTCGACATTATTAAATAGTGTTTTTAAATTAGTGGCTCTAAAATATTTTTCCCTGACATCCTGGTATCTGGGGCAGTCGATGAGGATATGTTCCACGGTGAGGCGAGAGTCGCAATACTCACAAAGTGGGGGCTCTTCTTTCTTCAGCACAAAAGAGTGCGTGATGTAGGTGTGGCCAATCCTAAGTCTGGACATGGTCGTGCTACCACGCCTTGTCAGACCCTTAGATGTGGACCGCCACCTGACATCCGCCACAATCTGCCTGAGTTTATTGCTATGCTAGGACAAATTTGTACAAATACTCATTCTTCCCTAGTGCCATTAGAGCATGGAATGGGTTGCCTGAGCTAGCCAGAAAAACCAGTGACTTGGCAGAATTTAAGTCATTGGTTAATATGCATGACTAAATGCATGACGCGTAGGACGTAATCATCTTCTTTTTTGAAGTAACGTCTGTATTATATAAGATAAGATAAGATAAGTGGACTAGGCAGGCTAAAGTAATTTGTAGCAACACAATAGTCCAACATGATAGAACTGTACATATCACCTTCACCTGTCCGTTGGTCTGTTGAACCGTTGGGGCACCACACAAGATCTGTTGACCGTCGTTCTCCATCTTTCACACTTTTGCCTTGGATAGAATATCTTTGAATGGCAGGCCCGCCCATTCTTTGATGTATTCTTTCCCTCGCTTTCTCTGTCTGCCTCTTCTTCTTTTTCCTTCTTGAAAGAATGACTTTGTGAGTCCTGAGAACCTCGTGATATGGCCGCAGAGACAGACTAATACCACTATTGGTTATTACGTGATTTAAAAAATACACATTTATCAACACAGATCAACATCAATTCAAGATAATGTCACGAGGTGCTCATTCAGGTCTGCAATATTTCTACCATCGCCAGGTGCACACGTACATCTTGAAGCTTGTTTTCGCTTTTCAATCACGCTGTTAAAACACTTTGGTAATTTGGGCCTGAATCTAGAATGAAAGAATAAATACTTATGAAAATAATTCGTGTGTACAAATATACATATTCTTTTCCTCTTTCAATTTAAAGACTTCCTTTGCTATTCCAGTCTTTCTGTTCATTGAAGATGTCATTTATTTTAACTTAATTAGTTTTCCTGCATAATTAAGTCAGCTAATACAGTGAAATGAAGAAATATTTCTTAAATGTATTTGTCCTGGCATAGGGAATGTGAATTGTATTGCAGATGATATTGGATTGAAGAGAAGTGTCTATTTAATATCAACAATATACCGTATATATTGAAATTAATTATAATCCCATTTCACATTTCAAGATAGTTCAGGCTTTTATTTCTGACTCATTCTATCTGTACATCGCTCTAATATCTCCGTTATACAGATGTAAGGGCCTATATCAAACAAAACTCCGTTATACAGAAGTAAGGGCCTATATCAAACAAAACTATTTCTCAAAGAATTAAGCCAGAGTAGGGCCGAGCAGATTTTTTTGACAAGATATATATCTATTAGCTAGAGAGTAAAAAAAAAATATATATATAAAAGGTTTTATCAAATCATTTGTTTTTTTTTCTATTCTATGAATGGTGGGCGGGAAAAATTAAGCTAATTTCTTCCTGCATACGAGATATCGCTGTAGCACGAAATATTGGCTTGCATTTGTTTAAATGAGTGGGAATGAACATTTTCTAAAGATTGTTATCTATGTAAGGGCTTATTCACGTACACTCTTGAGAAAAGTGTTCCACTTTTATTGTACGAATGGCGTGTGATGGACAGTAAACATTGTAAACAATGGAATTGATGTTTTGGGTCTCACTTTAACTTTAACACGTGCCAAAGAGAGGATTTAGTTTGAGCCAACTAATCAACAGCTTAATTTTGACGTTAGTTACTTATATTATATTATACTATATATACTATACTATACGTCACATGGTGTGCGCGTCAAGGTTGCCAGAGAAATGTAAACAAAATATTGTTTCCCAACATTGGATTCGGTTAGTTTAGCATGTACAGGAGAACCTAAAAAATTTATGGTAGACAATTATAAATGAAGAATGCTGTTTTAAAAAAAAACTGGTTTCAGGGTCTATAATCAGTTCAGTCTATAATCAGTTCAGTCTATAATCAGTCCAGTCTAACATCAGTTCAGTCTATAATCAGTTCAGTCTATAATCAGTTCAGTCTATAGATTATCAGATTTAACTTTTGTAAATATTGAGAAGTATTCACCAAAAAAAAAAATTCCTTGTAATATGACACAATACATAACAGTGCCAGAGCTATACCGTTACCTCATTTGTCACAATATGAGACATATATTATTTTATTTTATATAATACACCACTAGAAATGTAACGTTTAATAAATTTCATGTTTTACTTTGCGAGTTCACTCTTTGTTTCTAGACATACCACAATGAACATTATTATGTTAATGAGTATTTGTTTATGTATGCTGTTCTAATTTTCTAACACATTATATCTTATGATGTTTTTAATAGTCATCAATGGTTGTTTCACTTTTTCCCTTTTCACGATCAAGTAAAATAGTGAAGTTCGAAATCATACATATGTCTATCAGTGAGGCGAACATCTAAAATGTGGACACCCTTGAAATCCTTCTTTCTAGCACCTTTAAATCGTTGACATATGTTTTAGTCCACATTCTTTCTTACATTCTAAGGACGTTATAAATGAAGGATCCCTAATGGGACGTTATAAATGAAGGATCCCTTATGGGACGTTATAAATGAATTATTCCTTATTAAGTAAGTGTAAAGTTTTTTTTAATGAAATTTCTTTGTAAAAATGTCATTTTAAAAATGTGCAGTTCAATGTCAGACCTTGGAAAAACTGGGACGGATTAGTCTTCTCGAATTCATTAGTAGAGGACCTCATAGGTTTGTGTACAGCACTACATAGGTCTTTGTACAACCTCAGAACATTGGTGTGTGTACTAAACCACATAGGTCTTTGTATATCCTCATAACATTGGTCTGTGTACTAAACTACATAGGTCTTTGTACATCCTCATGACATTGGTCTGTGTACTAAACCATATAGGTCTTTGTACATCCTCATAACATTGGTCTGTGTACTAAACCACATAGGTCTTTGTACATCCTCATAACATTGGTGTGTGTGCTGCACTTAATTTTTTAAAGTACAATCCTCTAGGAAAGAAATAGAAAACAAAGCTACGACTTAAATCAGCATTATTTCTCGCATTGTATCTTGTCTGATTTTTGCATCTATTTAAAGTCAAACCAAAAATATTTTGCTCAACTTGAAACTGAACGAAGAGAAATCAAGTCCTCAATTCTTGCAGCAAAAGATTCATCAGGTCAGACCAGCGCAGTCTGGCAAGTAGGCAGGTCACAGAGCCCGAAGATGTGAAATGTCCAATTGACCGGAATGCAATCTAAAGCTAGTTTTGTCCAGTCGTGTCTTGTACCCCAGAATGAAAGTGGACGTTGGGCATTGAAGGGTCACTTATAGAGAATAGAAGCCAATCCATGTTCCTAAATCGAAATGGAAAAAATCTTCTATAGATATTTGCACTTCAGTACTGTACGCTTTGACAGGCTATTTATTATCTAGCAGCTTAGAAAAAAACTACTATTTAAATATAGTCTTGAAAATCGGTTCAAAGATTAAAAGAAGTTCAATATCATCTAGTTAACGATACGTAGGCTCCAGCAGTAAAGTTTCAGATCTTGCGATGTATAGGGCGATGAAGTAAATGTCATCTGTTTCTGTGCTCCACGGTTACACCTGTAGTAAAATCACTAAATTTAGAAAGCCTTCAGTAGAGAAGACTCAAGAGTAAAGTAGCAATTATACATAAAACACTGAACCATAATCTCCAAATACAAAAACAAAATCTAATAAAATTCTCAGAAAGACTCAAAGATAAAGGCACATTCCTCGTTCCATATACTAGGACAAATAAGTACAAACGCTCCTTCTTCCCTAGTGCTATTAGAGCATGGAATGGGTTGCCTGAGCCAGCCAGGAAAACCAGAGACTTGGTAGAATTTATGTTATTGGTTAACATGCATGACTAGATGCATGATAAGTAGGACGTAATCATCTTATTTGAAGTGACGTCTGTATAATATGAGATAAGAGTGTGGACAGCCGCCTTTACAACTGTCAGGTACCCATTGTTGACATATGAGCTGGGTAGACTCAGAAGTACCCTAAAGATACACACATTCAGAATCCAAGTCTTCACCGAGATTCGAACTCAGAACCCCAGGTTCGGAAGCCAAGCGCTTTACCACTCAGCCACCGCGCCTTTATGTAGACTCTAAAGTCGGTACATGTATTTGTTTTTCAAATGTTTGACACGTTTAGATGCCCAAAGCGCATCACACAGTACCTTTAAGGAGCACGATCTAAATGAAGCATTTTGTTTCTTGTTCGAAATCTGCTTTGAATTTGTTCTAATTCCTTATTCAGTCTAGTCCGAACAAATTACTATTTCTTAGAAGACTGGGATTATTATATCGCAAGATAAATTAATTTAAAAAAAAACTGCTGGGACTGCATTTCTTTGGTACCTTTGGTGTACTGCTGGTACTTGACCTTTTCCTAACAGTTTTATTCTCTTGGTGTCAGAAGTTACTAGATTTTTTGTAAAAGCTAGACGTTAAGTAGGCTGTAGCTTACCGATTGATCAATCTTCTCTCCTGTTAAGTCAATTCTGTGAAGTTCATGACATCGTTACAGAACCCATCAGTAAGGACAAAGTTATTTTTCTTGTCCAGTCCCTCCCCCCTCACACACCCACCCCACATACACACACACACACACATCTGACAAGTGTACTTGGACATGGTTAAATTTCACGTTTATGTGTTCTTCTAAATTGGAATGTTTTTTTTAATGAGCTCACTAAAATATTTTTTATAAGGACACTGGCTTCTGATTATTTATGTTATATAATATGTTTATTATATTAAAAATTCAATTTCTAAAACCTTTACTTACATACTTAGGTTCTCCTTCGCCATTCAACGTTTAAAACACTGTGGGAGTTTCTTAAAAGTTAGAACAACATTAGTCCAGTCTTAAAGTTTCAAATATTTTAAACATTTAAAGTCTTCTTGCAACATTATTTTTCTCCTTTTTTTAAATCGACGAACCAATCATAATAATATTTCTAGATAAAAACAATAGATGTGTGCTTTTCGGTTAAAAAAACAACAACCCCACTCTGTTATGGTGATGCCTAAAATAGACCGTATACTTCTACCATTGTCTGTCCAAGGCCTGGGTGAAAACAGGTGAGGGTTTGGCGCGAGCTAGCGATCCCACCATGTAAAATCTCAATTGCTACACAGCAAACTTTGAATATAGAGATGATAACCGATCTTTGTGGAGAGAGCTTGCCCCCCGACCCCCAACCTACAACAGTTTTAGAAATCTTGGATACTAGGGCGACAGTATTCACATAAATCTGAAGTGACCAATCAGGACACGGACTGCTATAACGGGGAAAGGAAAACATTCCATAAATCTATCATAGGCGTAACTAAACGGTCGTGTAAAGTCAGGGGCGTTCATTTAAGAGTTACAATGTGGGTCACATTGTGCATGCCCAATAATGTAGTTTTCTGTCATTGCATTTAGTGCGAAAGTGTTTTACACCGTGCGATAAAATGTTGGTCACCTCTTTCCATTGACGCGCATATCCTCTAATTATTTCTTTGACTCCTTGGGGATTAAACAAAACAGCAGGCCCTCTTCTTCTTTCTTTTATTTTATTAGCTTTATTTAAGAACGTCTATAAAGACCTACGAGGCGCGGTGGCTGAGTGGTAAAGCACTCTGCTTCCGTACAGTTCCCGGGTTCGAATCATGGGGAAAACTGGGATTTTTAGTTTCAGTTCGGCTGAAGATGTCCTTGGTTGAGACCCTATCTTTGAAACTGACTTCTATTTACCTATTCAACTAATATTGCAATAAGCTTGCACAATCCATTTCTTCTATTCCAGTCCAACCAATTTCTACATAGGATGGTGAGCACAAAATGCATAAACATATATTTATGTATTCAACTCCTTACTGGATACAAAGAAACATTTGAGTCGAGTTCGGGAATACCCGCTGAAAGCAGTCAATCAGCCAAACTTAATTTTAAGACTAGACTAAGACTAAGACTGCTTTACAAAAAATAAATAAACGTTAACTGTCTAATTTCAAGAAAAATCAATAGAGCTGTTTTCTAAATCTGTGCACTCCCAGACTTTTCTCCCATGAAGAGTCTGCCGACTATTAGGGGGAAAAAAATAAAACGTTGATTCTTGAAGGAGGGGGTTGAAATAAATAATTGACGCAGCAGGGGTGGTTATACGAGGGAACTGCTAGCACCCTACTAACAGTCGTAAAACTAGTTTTAGAATAGTACCTAGATCTTCTTTACATTCTGACATCCTGGAGTCGTCTGGCGAACTTAACACAATTTACAACAGTGCGTCATTCGACAGGACTAACATTAAATTAATGCTCCCTCTCTCTACACCTAACAATAAATACTCCCTTTCTATATCACCAAGGAAACACATACACTCCTTAACAGATAGTCAAGTGATTATTTTATCTTCCGTGTTCCGGCTTTTTTCATTGACCACACTGCATCACATTCGACAAGCAAACATCTGTTTGATATGGGACATCGTCCTGTGTCCAGCACTTTGTTCGGGCATTGCAATATATTCCTCTAAGCGATTCAATGATTCGGCTTTCCCATGCAGTCAATCCATAAGTAGATCTAGTATTTATAATATTATTTTATAATGGATATAATTTAGCTTATGTTATTTACATATTTTATTGTAGTTTTGCTATCTAAAAATGTCTTATTTTTTTAAGATCTAGAAGCGAGTCAGAGACATCTTATCCTGAAAGAAATGGCAAGCGGGAATCACCAATATCCACAATACATAGTGTTCGACTTTTGCTTGGAAATCATTTTGTTATTCTTTGCCAATTTCGCCAGTTTTCATATGCATTTCCTTCTGTCTGTCTGTCTGTCTCTCTCCAAAATGTGCACAGTAGCCCCAACTCTTCCATGACGTGCACTCCGGCAACAGAATATTTCCCTTCTTGTCTTCCTGCGAGACTCGAAGAGCAAGGGAGATAACTTAAGAATTATTGTTTTCAGACATAAAATCTCTAGCATTTTAAGCATTTGAAGATTAAACGGGATGAAATCAACCACATTTTGAGTCACGGTGATGGTCACATGAAAGTACGAGATAATTTAAACATAATGTGAACTAATGCGTTGCACTTCCATTGTTTCTCTAAAATGCTTAATCCATAATTTTTAAAAATTTAATTATATGTATAAACTAATACGTCTGTGTGTTGCCCTTTCTCACTCTATATCATTTGTAATAAGGTTGGACATAGACAATCTAGTACCTAGCCAATGCGCGCCCCGATTTTTTTTTTTTTTAATTTTTTTTTTATTGTTGGTTGAGTAATAAAGAAGAAAAGTAATCAGGTTTATAATTTTATCAGAAATGTTCTCCCCATCATGAAATTACTTTCAAGAAAAGAAAGACGTTTTTAAAAAAATGCCTAATAATGTCTTTGCCATATCCCGTGGACAATTACCTGGCCATAAACGGAAGCGTCTGCATTTGTCTACGGCTTGACTAAACTCTTCGAAGACCATAACATGGTCGCCTTTCGGTCTAAGATGGCGAGAAGAGGAAAAAAAAAATCGGGTGTACGGAAAATGGAACTTAAAAAATCAATGACTGAGAAATGAGAAACTCATTTTGTCTTCGGGATAGCCGCGTTATGTATGTCATTAGTCCTTGCGAGGCATCCACAGCCTTTCTATACCCCCCCCCCCCTTTTTTTTCTCCCAATTCAAACTTTTTTTTTTACCAATCGCTTCTTAGTTACCGCCCTTATCGAAATTTTTTTTTCCTTTTTCCCCAGTATTATGAAAAGAGCCTTTAGAAAATAAGTTTAAAAAAAAAAGTTTGCTCACAAGAAGACAAAAAGCAGCCTTTTATTCCACAACACAAATCACATTGAGCAGACGTCACATACATCATGTGACTTTCTGGATGGTAGTCAACGACCGATTGGAGGGAAATGAAATAGGAATAAAAAAAAAAAGGTTACTTAAGGAGAAGAACCACAAAATCAATGCAAATATTTCAATACTGCAAGAATAAGCTCCCTTTTTTATACAAAACAAAATTAATTAATTAGCACTTATTGATTAACTAATTGGTAATTTTTTTTTTTTAATTGATTGTCATCAACTATGAATAATTATGCAAAATTTCAACTTGATCCAAGAATGGGAAGTGGGAGAAAAGAGTTCAAAACTACAATAAGGTTAGGGGAATTACACCATATATACAGACTCATCCCTCAATGAGTAATACTAATTCCATATCTTGTATTTCAAACACAATAATTAATTACCAGTAACTAAATATTTAATAGGATAATATTTCGATTGATTCATGTTTTGTTAGGCGTGTTAATTGTGTAAAGTTTCAACTTGATTTGAGACCGACAGAATGAGTTGATACAAAGTCAAAGTAATATTCTCCTCTCGAACCATGCGGTCTATAGGGCAGATGTTTCTGTGGCCCACGATTAATGAGGAAATCTAGTGGCCAGCATAACGACCAACCAGCTGGGTGGAGCAGCCCTAAGGATCTCCAAACAGAATTTGAACCTGGGACCCTCCGGTTCGGAAGCCAATCTCTTTACAACTCTGCCTCCAGAGGTAATACTAGCCTTGTAATGGTGAGACTACTCTAAGATACATTTGACATAAGTCAATTCATGTTTGAAGATAACATCCAAGAATGGAGAAAAAAAACTGGGTCATGCATTTTATGCATCATGGACATGACATCGAGGCTGCCTGTGTATGAAATCTCCATTTCGTTACGGCCATTGGTAATTACAAAACCATAAGGCCCAAGACGGCAGAAGCGACGTGATCCCACCCTACTGGAACTAATGCGCTGATCTCCCCTTATAAGGTCAAACTAGTTAAAGACGGATCTTCTGGACTCCCACATAGGAAGTCTGGTCTCTTGATCTTTTAAATGCATTATGGGAACAGAAATGTTTTTCATGTTTGGTCCAACCTTAAGACAACACTCGATAGTGTGTGTATGTGAGAGAGAGAGAGTGTGTGTGTCTGAAAGTTTTTGTCATGAAGTTCAGTGCGTGCGCTCCGGTGAACAAAAATATGACCTTATTTGGTTTAAAGGATAAAATTATTGATTTTTGTTTGGTTTTTGTTCATAATTTCGACATTGTATGCGCCCTTATTATACGCTTTCTTACTAAGGAGTAATTACACATTTTCTGCTGTAGGATTTTAATCTTCTAATGTATAATATGTGCTATCAAGTATATCCTTATAGTGAACATGTGCTCTGGATAAAAATTAAGAATAATCTTTACAGATCTAATGATTAATTACAAAACTAGAACACCTAAAGAGAACCACTTTGATATCAAGGTCTATATGGCAAATCAGAAATATAGATCTTAAATGGACATTTTCGTATATTTTGCAATTTCAGGACATTTCCAGGAGCTCCTGGTAAATCGACTGGAGGCAGCGGGAAATCTGTTTTAAGTTATAAAATGGTTTAATTTAATAATTTATACACCTTGAATTAGTAAGGGTCCTATGAGAGTTCGGAGCCCACTACGGTCACCTAAGGCCGGCTCTGCAAAATAGTGGCGTATGCTATGCCGCCGGTCGACTAGTAACTTATAACAGATTGCCCGCGGCCTCGTGTCGATTTACCTGGAGCTCCTGGAAATCTCCTGAAATGATAAAATATACATAAAGAGCCCTGGAAATATCCTGAAATTATTAAAAAATTTTGAAAACTCATACAAATCTCCTGAAATATGTTGTCGTTTGGGGTGTCATTCAATATGGAAAACGCCAATCCTACACGCGATTAAAAAAAAACGGCTTTATGCAATATCCGTAATTGTGGAATCTAGTGAAAGAAGCTTCTCGCACCTCAAATTAATGAAGAATTACTTGAGGTCAACAATTCTCGTAGTTAGATTGAAACATTTGGTAATTCGTATTTGACTGGACATGTCATCTATAGGACTTGGAACGTAGTTGGTCTCCTTATAGATTCATCGAAATAGGTTCACATTAACGTCGATCTCTAAAAGAAATAAAGGCCTTAAGTTTTGTGTTTATCGTTTAGTGTGTATAAGGGATTAATGTCTACTAGAAGCGCTACATACGGATGTAAGGTAATTACGACAATGCTTTAGATTAGTATTAGACTTTAAACGTGTAAAAAAAATATTTAATAACGACTCTCAAAGTCTTCCTTAAAATACAGTATTATTTTACTAGCATTCGTGCGGCCCTTTCGGTGGCCCTTCCGACCTAAATGGCTACCGGCCCAACGGACATTTGCCCGAATGCCCATTAAGCCAGTTCGCCACTGTCCCACACACATAATCGGACCAAGTTGAAAAGGTAAACAATTATTCATTGTACCTTAGAAAACATGAATTATTTAAAAATTAACCATTCCACCAAATAATGGAAATAACTTATACATTATTGTGAGATATAGTTGCAAGTGCGGAGTTCTTTCCCTTAGATAAGCTTTTATTTTTTTTTATTTTTTGCCTGATTTTACATTTAATCTGTATATTTATATCAAGGAAATACACCGAATAGCTAGATTGGGTTTGGTGATAAGTATAATGGGAAAGCTTATGATTCGCTAATTATTTTTGATTTCAGCTACTCACATTTCACTCAATAAAGAAGTCATACTATCTGACTCTGACACTTTAAAAAAGAAAGACTTTTATTCCAGAAAAAAAAATAAATTAAGAAATGTATTTCATATGCAGTATATTCATTATTGACACACCTAATCCCAAATTATTTATGACACCGATTTGCTGAAATTCTTTTAGTGATGAACAACAGGAATATGTTTGATTATTTGTAATTGTATATTCTACACGTTGGCCAATGAGAACTTGCTTTGAATAGTTCAAACGTTCAAATAAATCAATGGCAGAGGATATTGAAACAATCTATTGATAAGTCAAGCAATGACTGTTTCTTTTTTTGTGTGTGTTTTTTGTTTGTATTATAAGTCAATGCGATTAAGTTCCAAACGCATCTTAACTATAAAAGTTACTTTTAATTCATTCTTTAATTAATACCACTAAATTCAACGCGTTTGTGTGTGTGTGTGTTGTACCCCAAACATATGTATTAAGAACTTTGTCTTAAAATCCAAGCTAAAAAGAAGTCATGATTAATCTACTTGGGTTACAACGTTTGATCAGCACAATAAGTCCAACATTAACAAAACAGAATGTTTCCCTTAAACACTAGAAGTAAGAAATGCACTTAACTAAAATCTAATGACAAAGATATCAACATATTTCTCTCAGAATTTTAGAAATTAGATTGCAAGAAGACAGATGACACCTGATCAGCTGCTTATACAAAATTTGTTCTTGCAAAATAAGGCATAGATTGTCTTTCAACAGATGGCCAGAGTTAAACAACTTGCCCATACCCAGTTGGTCAGTGTTTGTTTTTCTTATGGCTCCGGGCAATGTTTAGTCCACTGATGTATCTGTTAGAATTAGTTTGGTTCGAATAAATATTGTATTATCCTGTTTATCTTTTGTCAATTAGAGCCCAGAGCTCTTCTACTCGGAGCGTTTAGGTTTCATGGACAGTTTCTTGTAAACAGATAATGTTGTGCCCGACTACAAGGTCGCCAGGCTGCTGCGAATTTAAAAAAAAAAAAGAAGCGTTTCAAGGCTATTTCTATACCAATCAGGACGCTATTCTATGTCTTCGCGTACATTCTGTTGGCTCGCTGAGAGTGCAAACATCGATTAACAGGTGGCCACATTTTGACATCAATTTATCTGTAACAATGAAATGCGGTGGCAGATAAGTCTTTCGCTCTCTGTAATCAATGCTTCTAATAGTGCCGCGTTTCTCCTTTCAAGTTTGCGTTTTTTTTTGTTTCAGTACACAGACCAAAGGGTTTGAACTCGCTCCCTATGGATCTCAAACTACAGCTTTAGTATATTAAAATGTGCTGTATTTTTTTAAAATCACATTAGTTTGCCTATATAACTCTTTTCTGTGTAAAGATCTAATAGCTTCTTGATCCCATATTTTGTTCGTTAATATCCTATGTTATGTTTGTTAACATCCAATATTATTTTTGTTAACATCCTATATGATGTTTTAACAGTACTATCTAAATTAAACTATCATGATTAAATAATTTTCTTTTCCCAATCAAGTTTAATGGAATTTATAAATACTTTCGAATCCTAATAATCCAAAGAGTTTCTCGATATTTCTCTGTTGTGAGAATTTTGGAATGCGATCCTCCTCATTCCTGATTCCTGTTTTCGCCAAGGAGGCAGCATTGATGACGGTAAGAGATAGTCTCACGTTCACATCAGCGAGAACTGCCCAATATTAAAATCCTAGCTCAACTCCCATTTATTCTCACATTTAATCTCAGCTCATGCTTGGTTGTTTTACAAGTCTCAGACGCTCCTTGAGACATGAAGATTATCACGTCTTAGACAAGAACTCTTCATACAGTTTCAGAGAATCTGGACGGCAAGAGAAATTGACCAGTACGATTAGGAATTTATTATCTGTTTCGGAATGGGCTTTCTTGCTGAGCATAAAAACTATATATGTGTCAGACGCAAATAGCCCAATTTTCAGTAAAAGAAATTACAAAAGGCATTTCTCTATAGAAGAAGTTACGAAGGCTATATAATATACAACCACAGACCTATATAATAATATACTACAATAAATATAGATTTTTTATTTCTAGTTACGATTTATTTAGGTAGGTGCTGTTTTACTATTACATACCAAGTATTAGAGTTTAGAAAAACCCAGGTTTGTTTCTTGTGCAACGCTATTAGCTAACACCTCATATCATCTCTCTATTAGTATATTTAGATCTATAATCTAATTCTAGTCTAGATGACTATATCTATATATAAAAATCCAATAGATCTAGTAATAGTATAGATTCTATTTTGAGACTAGATTGCCGAGTTTAGCCTAAGCTATGCATATAGTCAGTTTTTATTAGAATAAAGTCTGGATATTACTAAAGACTAAAGTTTATTAAATATTTGATTATTACATATAGACATAGGAAATAGATCTAATAATAATGTAATACATTTACTATACTCTATACCAGGGGCGGACTGGGTATCAAAATCGGAGCGGGCATTACCATATAAACCGGCCCACAAATGGTATGTCATATATTTTCGGTGTGGGGAAGATTTTTACCCCACTCCGCAATTTATACATATATATATATATATATATATATATATATATATATATATATATATATATTGTTACGAATCTCAATATCCAGGCTCTCTGCAAACTGCACCATACACCACCAACTTAAAGAACTTGACAACTCAGGGCTCCGAAGTAACGTAACACTTTAACAGTTGAATAAGAAACAGCCAATACTGTACAATTGGCACACGTACACTGTACAAATATCTCTCCGATAACACCGTACCGCCGTATTAACTCTTGCACGGGCCTTTCCGTCTCGTTCCGGGCTTCCACTGGGTTCAACAGTTCAGGACTGACTTCACACACTAGGCTCTTTGTGTCGGACTCGATCGCAGACCAAGATCAAGACGCCAGTCGTCTCAACTGTACTTGACCGCACTGAACCGTCGTAATGCTCCGTACAGAACCACACCGTTGAACTGTGCTGTAGTCGACCGTGTTCTGAGCCCTATCGTGAACCTTCTGTCGTGAACCGTCTTGACTGCGACACCTCTACTCTTTATATAGGGTCCCTGCTGGCCTTCTAGAACCGGGCAGAACGTCGCTAGACAATTCTGGGTGGTCACATGACTACATCCTCGTGACGCTCCTGAGCTCTGTTCACGACGCCGATCCTACCCGAAGCTTCATGTTGACACTCGTCTCGACTGACCGTAACTCGTCACGGTTGACCGCTCGTGTAGCGCTGGCCTGGTGCGATTTGCGTCGGCTGACTACACTCACACCACAAACCCCATCTGTGCCACCGCCAGGTTTATAACAACATATATATATATATATATATATATTAGTGTGTGTGTATATGTAATTAATCTTCACTACATTGTTATCTTTCATTCTTTCAAACGTTTTTTCTACCCTAGAATACTCTCTTCCTATAATTAGTGGAAAGACAGTACACATCGCCAAAGGGCAGGTATGGAGTCCGGGGGAGCGCTGTGAGCTCCCCAAGTAGGGTCTGGGGCTAAGCCCCGGAACCAAGCATCATTTCCGTTATTTTAAGCTATAAAAAATGCATATTCTAAGGTATACACAGTGCAATTAGCCAGCTACTCTTCCGCTAAAAAAATTTCAAAAACTAAATTTGCTATTCACTGGAGTTCAGCGACTGGTAGAAAATGGTGAAAATGCTTTAGTTTTTGTATTGGAGGGGGGAGGGTAACCAAAAAACCCAATTAGGCTACGCTCATGAAATTTGGTGACTGTAGTTTGCTTAAGTTGGCTGCACTGGGGCAGTTAGTAAAGTTTCCCTTTCAGACAATGAGGTCTGATGCCAGTGATGGTTTGAACCCCTCCCCTCCCAACTACGCCCATGTGTTATATCATAGCCTAATTCTCTACAAAATATATAAAGTTTGATAACGCATCGAAAACTGGAGGGATGCATTCGTAGGATTACATAATGTATTCTATTTTTACATGTATGTAGTCTGGAAACTATAAACAATACAAAAGCAGACTAATGACTTTGAAGCTTTATGGATATTACTTATAGATTACAGACGTTTCTTTAAAAAAAAAGATAGTTACGTCATACGCATTTCATGTGTCAATCTTGTCTATATATAATTAAGATGGGAATTTAAGATTATTTTTTTTTAATTCATACCAGTAAGCCTATGAACTGACCTTTAAGTCAGACAATAACTACAGATAACTAGGGGGGAAGGGGAACACGATGCAACCACACCTACAGATTATATCTAAAACACCATAACATATAACATTTACAATGACAACAAACCAGGATCCAGCTACAGACAGCGCATCACCTGCTCACGGTACAATACAATACCACTAGGTACCAGCTTTCTATACGAAATTTACGCAATTTGCAGAACATCATTAGGTCCCCCTAAAAGCGTCATTAATCGTTAGAATCATCAAATCATTAATTAAATAGCTAGGTAGATTTTAGGGTCAGATAGATCATTTCATCAATTCATTAGGTTCATGACATTAGGCATACATTAGCTTCTTTCTACTTACAAAACTTGCATGCGCACATGAAAATTTTCAGCTTTAGGTTAGGTTTAGTGTAGGAAAAAAAGGTAGGCATAGGTTATACTTTTCTTCCCGGCGTCAGATCTAAATTAGCGGTTAGTATAGGAAAAATAAATAGGCATAGGTTAAACTTATAGTGCCTGCATCAGATCTAAATTAGCGGTTAGTATAGTAAAAACTAATAGGCATAGGTTAAACTTTTAGTGCCGGCGTCAGATCTAAATTAGCGGTAAGCATAGGAAAAACAAATAGGCATAGGTTAAACTTTTAGTGCCGGCGTCAGATCTAAATTAGCGGTTAGTATAGGAAAAACAAATAGGCATAGGTTAAACTTTTAGTGCCGGCGTCAGATCTAAATTAGCGGTTAGTGTAGGAAAAAGAAAAAGGCATAGGTTAAACTTTTAGTGCCGGCGTGATATCTAAATTAGCGGTTAGTGTAGGAAAAACAAAAAGGCATAGGTTAAACTTTTAGTGCCGGCGTCAGATCTAAATTAGCGGTTAGTGTAGGAAAAATAAATAGGCATAGGTTAAACTTTTAGTGCCGGCGTCAGATCTAAATTAGCTGTTAGTATAGGAAAAACAAATAGGCATAGGTTAAACTTTTAGTGCCAGCATCAGATCTAAATTAGCGGTTAGTATAGTAAAAACTAATAGGCATAGGTTAAACTTTTAGTGCCGGCGTCAGATCTAAATTAGCGGTAAGCATAGGAAAAACAAATAGGCATAGGTTAAACTTTTAGTGCCGGCGTCAGATCTAAATTAGCGGTTAGTATAGGAAAAACAAATACTCATAGGTTAAACTTTTAGTGCCGGCGTCAGATCTAAATTAGCGGTTAGTATAGGAAAAACAAATAGGCATAAGTTAAATTTATAGTGCCTGCATCAGATCTAAATTAGCGGTTAGTATAGGAAAAACAAAATAGGCATAGGTTAAACATTTAGTGCTGGCGTCAGATCTAAATTAGCGTTTAGTGTAGGAAAAAAGTTAGGCATAGGGTAACATTTTAGTGCCAGCGTCAGATCTAAATTAGCGTTTAGTGTAGGAAAAAAGTTAGGCATAGGATAACATTTTAGTGCCAGCGTCAGATATAAATCAGCGATTAGTTTAGGAAAAAAAACTTTTAGTGCCGGCGTCAGGTCTAAATCAGCGATTAGTTTAGGAAAAAAAGCTAGGCATAGGTTAAACTTTTAGTGCCGGCATCTGATCTAAATTAGCGATTAGTGTAGAAAAAAAAAGCTAGGCATAGGTAAAACATTTAGTGCCGGTGTCAGGTCTAAATTAGCGTTCAGTTTAGGAAAAAAGCAAGGCAAATTAAGGTTTAGTTTAGGAAAAATAACTTGGCAAATTAACATTTAGTTTAGGAAAAAAGATAGGCAAATTAAAGTTTAGTTTAGGAAAAAAATCTAAGCATAGGTTAAACTTTTAGTGTCGGCGTCAGGTCTAAATTAGCGTTTAGTTTAGGAAAAAAAATAAGGCAAATTATTATTTAGTTTATGAAAAAAAAAGCTAGGCATAAGTTAATGCCGGCTTCATGTCTAAATTAACATTTAGTTTAGGAAAAAAAATTAGGCATAGGCTAGGCTTTTATTGCTGGCGTCAAGTCTAAATTAGCGGTTAGTTAAGGAGAAAAAAAACTAGGCATAGGTTAGGCTTTTAGTGCTGGCGTGAGGTCTAAATTATCGTTTAGTTTAGGAAAAAAAGCTAGGCGAATTAACGTTTAGTTTAGGAATAAAAGCTAGGCATAGGTTAGAGCCGGCTTCAGGTTTAAATTAGAGTTTAGTTTAGGAAAAAAGCTAGGCATAGGTTCGGTACATGACGTTTTGGCGCCGTCGTTTTGGCGCCGCCGTTTTGGCGATGGGACGTTTTAGCGCGAGACATTTTGGCGACGGGACGTTTTGGCACGAGATATCATTTGACGATAATTTAATAATTCCGTAGCTTTTTTTTTAATGAACCCTTGAATTCCAGCGACTTAGGCAAATAACCATGATGACTATGTATACTTAACTTAAAGTATTTTGAGAAACATGGTACATGTATTATATTTTTACTTATTATTAGCAAGTGTTTGGTATGTATAGCTGGAGATACCATACAGTCATTAAATAAACCAATGTTAATGTAAACAAATAATTGCATCAATTTTAGTCTATCATCCTTTCATTTTATTTTTAATTTTAAATTAATATCTTTAAAAACTTTTTTGAAAATAAAAGTGTGCCTCTTAATAAACACACATACACAAGCCAAAATGTTTATTAAAGAAAATGATGTGAAAAACAAACACACATTTACATTTAGTACGTGAAAAATATGTCTTAACACAAACACTCATGCAAAACATAGATATGAATAATTCTTTTAAAAGAAATAATACAATAAACGTACATAATGTATTTCGCGCCAAAACGTCCCGTCGCCAAAACGACATTCGCGCCAAAACGGCGGCGCCAAAACGTCCTGCTTCGGCATAGGTTAGTGCCGGCGTCAGGTTTAAATTCGCGTTTAGTTTAGGAATAAAAGCTAGACATAGGTTAGTGCCGGCGTCAGGTTTAAATTCGCGTTTAGTTTAGGAATAAAAGCTAGACATAGGTTAGTGCCGGCATCAGGTCTATGGTAGCGTCTAGTACCAACGTCAGGTCTATGGTAGCGTCTAGTTTAGAATAAATCTAGACTTCTAAACGGGAGTCGCGGTGGCTTTGCTGTAAAGCGCTTGGCTTCCGAACCGGGGTCCGGGGTTCGAATCCTGGTGAAGACTGGGATATTTAATTTCGGGATCTTCGGGCGCCTCTGAGTCAACCCAGCTTTAATGGGTACCTGACATAAGTTGGGGAAAAGTAAAGGCGGTTGATCGTTGTGCTGGCCACAAAACACCCCCGTTAACCGTAGGCCACATAACCAGATGACCTTTACATCATCTGCCCTATAGATCACAAGGTCTGACAGGGGACTTTACTTTACTTACTAGAAAACGTCACCTCAACTATCCCTTGGACTCTACACTTAATCTACTAGACTAGAGATCTAGGCCTATCTATAGATCTAACTAGACTTTGTTTGCAAAATGTTTTACATGTTTCGGATGTTTCTTCAGAGTTGAAGATAGTTTACTTCCTAGTCCAAACCTCCCGAGGGACGACGGGGGATGGCAGCGGGCAGGATTTGAACCCTCGACCATCGATAAATCCGAACGACAGTCCAGCGCGCAAACCGCACGACCAGGCAGCCATCCACTATAACTTCTTAACTTCAAACTAAAAATATCGAAGCCTACATTTTTACACTCATTGCTAAACAATTAGAAGAGATTGACTGACTCATAGTGTACCTTGTGTACATTTGCAAAAAAAACAAAAAAATCTCTTTTGTAATCTTATCAGTTAGACTTTCAAAACTATTAAAAATAAAAAAAAACTAAGTCATTTTTTTTACTGTATAATTCTATTATTATTCCTTTTTGGAATTAGGATATAAAAAAAAATTTGCCATATGACTTGGTCTAACAGAACGCGGCAATTCCATATCCCACCTCATCGTGGTTGTCACGTGAACACCCCATGTGGGGGTCGCTAAGTGGAACTGGTTTTTGATTATAGGTTTTAAAGGCCAGGTAATCAATGTCAAATTAAAACAGCCACCCGTCTCCGCCTCCCACCGAGTGGGGGAGCATGGCTACCTTAGTAGTCACTGTATTCGGCTCACAAGGCTGAGTAGATGAAAAGATTGGAGTCCAGCGTGCTACGAAACGGCGCGCCACAAACGTCGGGGGACCTCGGGGCTAGTGTTTCCGGAGACACCGGCAATAATCGAAAACGCGGGTACGAGCATTACCGGTCAAACAGGCTCCGACCACTCAACGGAAAATGTGCTACTATCGGACAAGTTAACACGGGAGGAAACGGTTCCTCTGGATGTGAGTCAGGTTGCCAGCATCCCTCGAGTGCGACGCCCGAGCCCAGCCCACTGTCCCGGAGCGCCACGATGACCTCACGCACAGACGGGGGAGTTGTGCCCCCCACGAAAACCCGAAAGGTGACCGTACCAGGAGGCAAGGCTAGAGGACGTGGTACACCCTCATTCACCAAAACCCGAAAGGTGAACGCACCAGGACGCAAGGCGAGGGAAAGTGGTGCACTCCCACCCGGTTACGACCGAAGCAAACAGCTTCGGATTATCCACCTCAATCTGAATCGGCAGTTCTCACTGAAACGGATCGAGGTCTATACGATAGCAGAGCAATACGAGGCAGATGTCCTACTGTGTCAAGAGACTCTACGCTCAGACGAGGGGCCACCTCTTCTTTACGGCTTCACAGCCTACCGGTGTTCCTGCTCGAGCTGCCAGGTATTAGTAACGTTCGTACGAAATACGCTTTCGGCCCGAGTAGTGGAATCCAGCGCCTGCGGGACCCGGTGGGACTGACACTTTGACAGTGGAGGTGTACAAATATGGTCAGCGATTCACATGCGTAAACCTCTACAATCCACCTAAGTCTGAGTTGCAATTCAAACTGCGTGAGCCATTTGATAGAAGGATGATCGTCGCAGGTGATGTTAACGCTAAGTCCCCAGCGTGGGGATGCCAGGAAACAGACATCCGAGGGCGCCGACTACTTGAGATGTGTGACGAAACAAACCTGGTTGTTTTGCAGGGCAAAGACAGCCCCCCCCCCCCGACCTTTCTGCACACCGGGCATGGGGGCATGTCGTGACCAGATTTGTCACTGGTGTCAACTGATTTAAGGTCACAGTCGAGAGTGGACGTGCTCAACGACGTCGGTAGCGATCATCTGTCGGTCTTGGTCACAAACGAACTCGAAAAGCTCAAAGTGACTACCCCATACACAGAACCAAAATGGGTGTATAATTGTGCTAACTGCGATCTGTTCAGGAGTGCATCGGATGTAGCTCTGAACGGATTGGATATCCAAGCAGATTGCATTAACCGGACTTATGAACTCTTTGTCAAAGCCATCTTATGTACTGCTCGAAAAGCTATCCCGAGGTTCTACGGGGGGCGCAACTTTAGGCACTTTTGGTCTCCCGCTTTGGCACGCCTAATCCGACGGGCTGCACGTAAACAGCACAGTCGTCGAAAAACCGATGAAACCAGGAGAGCTTACAACAAGCTTACGGCTGAGGTAAAGGAAGCCATTGCGGAGGAAACGAGACAGAAATGGGCCAAGACATGTGCTAACCTGGATCTTGCGAACGGACGACAGCATGGAAACTTCTCAACAACCTAACCAGGGCGAAAGAACCAAAAGCAGCTGCGCCCCTGCAAACGGCTCAAGGCTTGGTGGTCACTGACTCCAAATGGTCGGACGCTCTAAACCATGCTTTTGCGGCCATCTCTAGGACGGGTGAGAGGAGCGAAGTGTCGAAAGCTCTAGACGGCATCAGGAAGGCTAAAGCGAAACGCAGTTACGTCTATGGTGAGGACGAGACGAGCACATTCATTAACTCTTTTACCTACGAGAGCTAGATATTGCACTTCGGAAGTGCAAGTTGCGCAAGGCACCGGGGCCAGATGGGATCAGCAACGAAATGCTGAAATATCTCGGTCCAATTGGCAGAATGAAACTGTTGGATTTGATCAATCGTACTTGGACTAAGGGGGATTTCCCTAAGGCTTGGCGCGTAGCAACGATTGTTCCCCTGCTCAAAAAGGGGAAGGTCCCAGATCGTGCAAAAAGTTACCGACCCGTTTCGTTGACGTCCAACGTCGGGAAGGCGCATGGTCAACAGAAGGCTCACATGGTTTCTAGAAACGAAGGGTCTCATTGCTCCTGAACAGGGCGGGTTCAGGAGGCAACGAAATGCGATCGATCAAGTGACGTTATTCATGCAGAAAGCGGCGGATGGCTTCCAGTGGGGCAACACAAATCGACCTGGTCAGTCGACGCTAGCGGTATTTATCGATCTCAAACAGGCCTACGACAGGGTATGGAGGCCCGGTTTGTTGTTGAAACTGATGAACTTAGGTGTCGGTTCATATCTGCTTAAGTGGATCCAAAATTTTTTCACGGAAAGAACGGTACAGACTCGTGTTGGTAAGCACTTGTCGAGGAAACTTCCACTCGAGCAGGGGTGCGCAGGGATCGGCACTCAGCTGTACGCTTTTTTGGTCTATATCAACGACTTGCCGGCCCTTTTGCAATGTCAGAAGCTGTTGTTTGCAGATGATATCGTGTTGTGGGAGTCAGGGAGGGATCGCCAACAGCTCATTGGCACTCTCCAGCAGGCATTAATAACTTTATCCTGCTTCGCCAGAATGTGGAGCCTTGAGGTAAACCACTCGAAGTCGGTTTACTCATGGTTTACGCTGGGCCGTGATATATTGAAGGAACCTGTCGAGCTACGAATGGATGGCAAGATTCTGGAATGGGATAAAAAGCCCAAGTACCTTGGAGTAATTCTCGATCAGAAACTGACTATGTGCGATCATATCCAGCAGGTGAAGGAAACAGCTTCCGAGAAGCTGAACATCGTAAAGAAACTAACTAGAACGAAGTGGGGAGCGATAGCGGACGTGATGAGAGGACTGTACGTGGGTGCAGTACGCTCTCACTTGGACTACAGTCTTCCTGTTCAGGTCTGGGCTTCGCAAACGACTCTAGCAAGCCTAGATGCTGTTCAGAACCAAGCCATGAGACTAATCTGTGGAACCTTTAGGACAACGGCAATTGCCGCTGGCGAGGTTATAGCAAACATTCCACCGTTGAAATTGCGCAGAGAGCGAGCCGTCATACTAGCTCTTGAGAGATATATGCGGCTGGAAGATAGATGCCCACTCAGAAGTCTGGTCGACAACTGGGAGGGTAGGAGACGCCTCAAAAACCGGCCCTGCTTCATGCATGTGGCGCGTGGGTTGGTCAGAGAGGCGAATCTGCGGTGGAGCGGGCTGCTCTATCCCCGTCCGGTTCTATCTTCCCGATGGAGGACCTCGGCATGCCTACGATACGGAAGGGCCTACTTGACCCAGTGGTGACGAGGCAGAGTCACCCCACACGGCTACTAAAGCAGCCAGAGAGACTATCGCATCATATCCAGTTGGAGTAACCACCATCTACACAGACGGCTCGAGGGAACTGTAAAAGCTGGGTACGGGGCGGTAGTTCGACTCTCTGGCTATCCCGAAAGTGACGAGCTCAGGGGATCCTGTCAGCAGAAAAGCAGCCTCGAGGCTGAACTCGAAGCAATGTTCCAAGCACTGGACTGGGTGGCAACGAAGGTACATAACGGGACTGCGTCGGCGAACGACATAGTCCTTTTCACGGATTCGATGGCCGCACTAGAGGCCTTAGAAGGGCTTTATGAAGGTGTTAGAAGGGTATGGGACGTCCTAACGGTTGGAGGGCGTCTCCTTCGATTCGGCGTTAATGTTACTTTGCAATGGGTGCCCGCCATTGTGGGGTGGTCAGCCACGACTTGGCTGACCAGCTCGCGAAAACCGCGATCGCAACAGCACTCGAACATGATGAACCGTGCACTTATCAAAGTGTACGAGCCCTAGTCGACAAACGCATGTTGACACTTTGGCACGATGGCTGGGATTCTTCGGCCAAGGGACGTGTGCTTTACCGGACAATGAGTAGACCAGACAAAAGAGATGCATGGTGGCAACTGAATCGTGCGGAACAGGCGGTCATAGCCCAGTTCCGGGTCGGACACTGTCCAATTAGTGCTTACCTCGGACGGTGGAAGGAGAACTACGACACACGGTGTCGCCATTGCATGGAGGACGACGAAACAATAGACCACATTCTTTACGAATGCAGAGTTCTGCACGAAGGACGATTGGGACAAGGATTAGATAGAGAGATGACTGGTTCATGGCCGACACAAAGGTTGTCCTTGTACGGGGATAAGGCAACCTTAAGACTCACTGCTCGCTTCCTCTCACGTGCTCTAAGGGAGTAATTCTCAGCATGTTGTTCGTTGTCTACTGGGTTTCTGACTCGGTCTAACAGAAAAAAAAAAAGAAACTTACGTCTATTTATGCAGTTATTTATAGTGACCTAGTAATATAAAATATATTGAACTAACACGTACATTCATCATAATGCAGTATAACGTTAGCATTATTTAGGACCAATATTTTACAAAGGCTGCTTGGAGAAATCAGGTATACCCATTAGGAGAAAAAAACCACCCCTTTACTCAAAAAAAATTTAAGAAACTAGAACAGACACAAAATAAACAGTGACATTCATAACAAACTAATATTCAAAATTGATTAGAGTAACACCTTTTTAAGTAATTATTGAAAGTGGAAAATCACTACAGTTTTTTTCAACAATTATTTTGTGTATGAACTTGTGTATCGGAAAATGCCGGGTACTTGAAATAAGCTAGTCCTAAAAAAACAACACAGATCTTGGGTAAAATACTCATCAAATAAAGTACTGTAAATGTGTACTTTCACGCGCTAGTTTCAGGTCTTTTATTTTTATAGCCTCTATCGGGTTTGATCCCCAACTACACGTATTTTTTAGAGGAATTTTTTTCTCTATCAGACACACTTAAAATTATAGCATAATAATGTCAGTTTAATTTTAAAAGAGAACTAAAAATGCAAAGATGTATAAGGAAAATAGCAACTTCCGGCCCAATTTGTGATTCAAATGTTTAATCAAAGAAACGTAACGGACTAGTCCAACAGAGCCCATTAGGGGAAGTTTCGACCTAGTGACAATGACGTGACTAGTAAAAACAAGACTAGGTTTTAGAGATAAAACGAAATACCAGTCGACGTAAACAGACTACTTCCAGGACAACGTAGATATAGGTAGCATTTTACGAACGTATAGAGTTAGCTGAAATTCGACGGTTCATCTTCATCGCTATTAAACTTGTTCGACATTCAGTATCAGCGTCGACTAACTTCTATTCATTGTTCGGCCTTTCGCCAACGTTACTGGATTACGTATTACGTTGAGTGTTACCTCTATTTGGTTTATTTGCATTAGACAACGCTGAAGCGCCTTACACCAGACAACAAAGATTTGTCTCTTTAATTCAAATGTCAAGGCTGTTTTGCTTTATGCAGCCGAGACCTGAAGAACAACTAGAACTGCCGTTAGAAAAGTGCAAACCTTCCTTAACAGCTGCCTGAAGAATTCTTCACATCCGTTGGTCAGACACCATCAGCAGCAGTAACGTCCTGCAAAGAACCAATTAGTCTCCTGTAGAAAAAGAAATCAGAAGATGGGGCCGGATAGGGCACACTTTGCGCAAATCACCAACTAGCATCAAAAGGCAGGCATTGAAGTGGAACCCACAAGGCAAGAGAAACAGAGGGGGTCCTAGAAGCGACGGGAACTACAGGCAGACACATTTAAGTGGTTACATCTTAAAGAAGATGGAAAGGATGGCCCAGTACAGGGGACTTTGGAGATCTATTGTTGGCGGCTCATACTCCAATAGGGCTATAGGTTAGAAAATTAGTCAATACCTCTTGCAGGACGGCAGGGAATGACGACAGCTAGGATTCGATCTTGAGAGCATTATGACGACAGTTCGATGCCCATACCTTTCGAGAAAGCAGCCATCTTTATGACTCTTAAAGTTGTTACTTCTGCTAAGGATTAAGGACAGAGTATATCAGGGTCAAGGCTGGGATTACATTATCTCAAGGTGAGTCTCATTTCCAAGACATCCCTACAATTTCCGCAATATTTTTTTTTTTAAATCCTGCCTGATGCTTCTACACCAAGACGTGCTGATCCGATTCTCTCCTAACTTGGCTATGAGTGTATGTGGTCTGTATATGTCGATGCGTGTTTGTGTGTGTGTTGCTATATTGATGACGTCTGGCTAGATTTCATTAAATAATTGACTGACGTCCCCTCAGGTTTGGGCTGCAGGCATTCATCACTCTCTGATGTCTCCCTCCTCACGGGCTGGGGGAGATGGACGTCTGATTAGATCTATGACACTTTATTTTCTAGACTTCTCCATAAAAACCATATATTAGAATTTCAATATATGTTTTATCCTTAGCACGAAAAACAAGAAATGTGTATATATAAGAATAGATGTAACATAGCCAAAACGATACATTAGTTTAGAAAGTTTAATTTTGAAAAGTTCAAATGAGATGTTAGCCAAGGAACCAGTTTTTCGGTATCATCGTGAAGAGAAAAAGAATAGGTATTTCTGTAAGGTCACGTGATACTTTTACTAGTTTCTAAAAATAGCAACGGAAATTTCCACATGTTTGCTTTAGATAAAGTAGTTCGCTTCTTGGTAATGTTAAGTAGTGTCTTTAATTGTCAATAATTTCTATGATAAATGATTTCTATTTAACTCTTTAATAATCAAAGATAGTTTTACTATAAACACTCCCCCCAC
This sequence comes from Biomphalaria pfeifferi, assembly GCA_030265305.1. NCBI lineage: Eukaryota > Metazoa > Mollusca > Gastropoda > Planorbidae > Biomphalaria > Biomphalaria pfeifferi. Next base: position 2,365,860 of record JASAOG010000061.1, on the reverse strand, counting down.
TGACTCCATCAATGTAAAATGACGCTATTCTAAACATAATACTTGATCATTAAAGCTCTCATCGTTCGGTCATGAGACTTTAAAACAATAAAGCTGAATTTTCCTAAAAATATACACAATATGTTGCATTTTCGAATTATCGGATCCTCCCACGGTATTGGTTCTGGGTTCGAATCTTGGTGAAGACTGGGATTTTTAATATCGGAATCCATGGACGCCTCTGAGTCCATCCAGCTCTAATGGGTATCTGACATTGGGGATAAGTAAATGTGTTTGATTGATATGCTGGCCACTTAACACCCTCGTTATCCGTGGGCCACAGAAACAGATAACATTTACATCATCTGCCCTATAGATCGCAAAGTCTGGAAGGGGAACTTTACTTTAATATCCACGGTATTGAGGCAGTTTAGGAATATGAGGAAAATCATTGTGATTAGCTCGGCCTTTGGACTCTTATAGCGATATGACCGGACAAGGAGGCCGTGCGTTACGTATGTGATACTATGCAACCCACATTAAACTGCAATGGTGTCACTGTCATTTTAGAACCCTCAAACATGACTTAGAGTTCACGCCTGATTGTTAGATAAAATCCTCTCTATTCCCTTCTGGAAGTTCTATAATTATCTCTATCAGTGTTTCTCAAACTATTTTTGTTTTAACGGAGCTTTTCGCACGTTCTGAGTATTTAGCGGAACACGTTGCTTTTTGTTAGAGAGATTAATTCACGTGGTGGCCTGCAAGTTAATTAATCCAGTAGTTTCTGGAATACCTATTCAGGCCTCGTGGAACACTAGGGTTCCGCGGAACACAATTTGGGAAACACTGGTCTATATTTCTACCATTAAGTATCATCTCGTACTTTTGATCTTTTCCTCCTTATTACCTCCCAACCATTCGTTACTTCTCCCTTCCTTTTCTTTCAGATTCATTTCCCCCTTCCTTGAAATATTCAACTCGATCTTTAGTCATCACGGTGTCTTGCTTACTTATTGCGAATTGCGACATTCTGGAAAATCTGGGAAATCGCTTCTCAATAAATATGTTTTTCCAATCACTAATGGCGTGTTCACAGATGGAGGTGATAGTAGTGGCGATTCTACGCTAAGTACTTTCTTAATTGAAGATTGGAGATTTTAGAGTGCATAGCACTGTCACGTTATTAAAGAGCTTGATGTGATGGCATGTATTTTAAGCAAATACTGATGTTGGTTCTATGTTATACTAAATTTTAGTCATATTTATTTTATGCAGTGTTATTAATACCTCTTTTTGATTACGAATGTTTTGTGTAAAATGTCTACTTAGTTGTTTATGGTAGCATAAATATGACACCGCAATTGCGTGTCTGCAATGTGAAGTGCGTGTGTGTGCTTTAGGTGTGTTTGAGATGCGTGTGTAGTATGCATGATGTGATATGAGGTTTGTATGTGTTACACATACTACACGACGAGCGCATATTAAATACTCTGAGAGGCTTGTGTGCATAAAATTATGTTAGCTTATGGGGGAGATGTGAAGTCTGTAAATGAGGTATGTGTGCGAGAGATGTGTGTGTGTTAGTGTTCGCATATGTTCTTCGAATGGTTTTGGGGGAGATTTTGTGAGTGTGTGTTTGATGTATTTCGAGGTCACACTTTATTTAGTGTGTGTTATGTGTGGACTTATATGGATGTTAATGCCTTGTGTGTTTGTGGTTTTGTATTGTGCACATAGTGTATATGTCGAGGATGTGAAATGTGAAAAACAAATGTGCTTTGCTAATTCATCCCTTTTCACATAAATAGGTGCATCCACTTATTTGTCCGTCCACCCATTTCTTTAATTAAAGTTTATTTATTTAGTTCTCCACAAGTCTGATAACTAAGATCTCGGCTGGTTGAGCTCATGGTATAATCTCCGTCAGTATCTGTGGAAACGTTCGCTTCGTTTAGTTTAACTCATAACGCTAGCTCAGAGATCAAGGAGTTCATGAAGCGTTGTTCAAGGTCATCAAATTTAACCCATAACAGACAAAGGGGATACGCCCACTCTCCTGGCTGTCAGCTGACAAAAAAAAATACTACAAGACGCAACAAATCAGTTTTTTATTTCGGATCTAATGTCAATTCTCCTTTTTTTACTTACGCCACAGTCGCTGCCAATTCTAAAAATAAACACAACACACCTACAATCACATGCCTAATTAATAATGTTATCTCTTAAAACTATAGTCCTTAAAAAATTCGAAAGCCTCGTTACACCTGAATGAAATAAACAATGTTCAAAGAGCAATAAGACCCGTGAGGATGTTGTACGATGGTAGAGAAGGGGCTGCAGTGGTGCAGAGTTTTTGTAAGAAGTTGTTGGTAGTGCGCCTTTTTTTGCTATGAAACACATATCATTAAAAGTTCAGACGTCTCGAGAGGTATATATATCTCCGGTTGTAGCAGACGAGAGCAAGCCCCTCAATACATTAACATTTTAGTGTGAAAAGGTGAGATTATATTTGCCTAAAACAATTTCAGTGTGTGTGTGTGTGTGTTTATGAACTCGACACCCCACTTTTTTTTTACCACCCTCTCGTATAATGGACAATATGATAAAATACGTGAATCTAGTTTATATGTTATCGGGCAATTAGTTTTTTATCAGGGGAAGGAATTCTTGTAGTGCAATCTTGGGAGTAAACTCCCTTGATCTCTTAAGCCAAAGAATCGAACTTGTATGAATGCAATAAAAACAATATTGGTGACTGGAAGTAGATAGATCTGCACCAGTTCGTGGTGACGACTGTCCGCCAGGCTATTCATAGAATAGAATTTCATTGACATACATGTCTATATTTGTGTACTTGACTTTAAATAGTCTAATGGTGCTGATGGGCTGTCAAACAACAGTTGAGATAGCAAGGTGATATAAACATTCTGCTACATCGCCAATGTTCAGGGCCGATTTAAGGAAGAGCCACAGCTTGGAACTTCCATGAAAAAGGGGCCTCCACAAAAGAGATAAAAATATATACGAATTTTGACAATTCAGAAACGTTTAAGTTTTTATATAGTTTTATTGTATATATAGCATACTTTTAGATATAAGTATTTTCCTTCATAAGTGGATCTTTATTAAAGCTTTCAAAAAAAATTTAGGGGTCTCCACATACTAAAATCCGGACATGTCAATGTTTACAATATTTGACAACCACTAATATGTTAAGTTAGTGTTAAAAGACAATGGAGCTGAGTTAGGTCAATAACATGTACATTTCAGATATCGTGACAGCATTAAGCCCTAATCCAAGCCTGTACCACTCTATAAGTGGGTATATGTCATCCCGGGTACGCTATTCTGAGTCAATGTGGCACTCGGGTGGAAACGATCGCTCGAGGAAGTGATTAGGCTAAATGAATGGCGAAACAAGACTTCAGGCCCCCAGGTTCAATAATCCGTTCCTGTTGTTATTGAGTTTAAGGCTGCCGGCACACAAAACGATTTGTACAGTGTGAGACTGTAGGTTTTGAAGCCAAGCACTTTACCCACTCAGCCACCGCAGGCCTTTTCAATTTAAAGTGTGATGACTTTTAATACCTTAGTGCGTTCAACGTAAGTTCAGACCACTGGCGGATCCAGGGGGCCGGACGAATTTTAGTATAGAATTCACACAATTTGTATACGAATTTATTACTTATGTTAATAGTATATACTAATTATTTATATTTCAACCTATTTTTAGATTATTTCGCCCCTCCCCTTCTAGTATTTTGGCAGGTTGGGAGGGGGCGATGGCATCAATCCGCCGCCCCCCCCCCCCCCACATAAACTTTCGAGTGGGGTGGGGCGGTCCTATTTATTTGTAGAAATCACAGATTGCTAACAGAATCAATTAAATATCTATATGATTAAAACTTGTTATTGGTATTTTAACCTGTTGGCCGATGGAAGGGGTGGAGCGAATACCTCTACTGCCCTTCCCATCTAAACCCTTTGAGTGGAGGTAGGAGGTTGTCCATTGTCTGATGGAGAAATCATAGTCTGTAAACAAAATAAGTCCAATATCTATATAATATAAACAGGTGGAAGTGCGATACATGCAATCACCTTCCCCTCATCGGACAAACCAATACTTTTTCTTTTTGTATTATAGTAAGAAATTACAAAATTAAAAAATCTGTCACTAATATAATTTATATATGCTATAAAGTAAATTCTTATATCGAGTCTCGAAACCCATATTCTTTAATGCAAAATGCAAACATTAGCAGAAATTATAAAAAGGAGCGAGGATTAATCGTTTTCATTTTACCGCTTCCTCCCCTTTCCAGACAGAGTTTGTATAATTTCACATGAATTTATCATAACTATTTTAAGAAAGACTTTGCTTTGGAAAAGTTATAATTCAAACGAAATTTTTCAATATAACAGTCACGGTTCAGATTAGTTCAAAAGCCAGATAATCATTTCCTAGTCGTCTTTTTCAAATCTTTACTCTTAATCTCATATTTTTCTAGTAAAATAAATTTAGGACTAAAACTCACAATTTATGCTTGAATTTTATTGAATATTATTTATCGTATAATTTTTTTTTCGGCGGCGATTTCAAAGCCTTCATCTAAATATGCGGGGTATCTTTTCAAAGAACAAATCGGTGTTATTTACAATGTATTAAGGGACTATAAATTCATATTAGAATATTATTCAACATTATTCAAAAGGCACTTTATAATAGAATGAATAATGAGCTGTAGGTCAGGAGAATGCGTTACTGCAGTGAAGAATGCCAGAAAACGCTTTTAGCGTCGAAGCTTCGCCCCGAACCTTGGTTCAGACTAAGTTCTAAGTTCAGACTAAGTTCAGACAAAGTTCTAAGTTCAGACTAAGCTCACACTAAGTTCAGACTAAGTTCAGACTTGGTTAGGCTTAAGTTCAGACTAGGTTCAGACTAAATTTAGACTAAGTCAAACTAAGTTTGTATAAGTCAAAAGTAAGTTCAGACTAAGTTCAGAGGCTACAAAGTAAAGTCAGACTAAGTTCAGAATATGTCAAATTAAGTTCAGACTGAGTTCAAAGTGAGCTCAGTCTCTTGCTATCTATCTCTTTAAATCTGACTAAGTTTCCGAAGAATAAAATATTTGTGTGCTATATTTAACTGGAGACTTTCATTAATGGCGGGAAACTATAAATGACTTTTTCTCTCTTTAACAAAAGTTAGACAATCATTCCTGTGCACTTTTTTTGCATTACAGAATTTAAGTTTGTAAGTTCTTTCGTTAGTAGCTTAAAATAATTTTAATAATAATTGGAAGAAGTATTAGACTTTCTCTCTATGACATAACTGAAAACAATTGGGCAACTATTTATTTATATTTGAAGACAGACGTAGTCTGCGAAAGACTAGCTAAATCAGGGGTCTCAAACTCATTTCAGCATGTGGGCCACAGTGGAAAGTAACAACCAATCAGCGGGCCGCACACCAAAAAGAGAATGTTTTTTCATTAACTTTTACGAACACTACTGTCACTGCAGTTAAATGCTAAAATAAAGTTTTTATAATTATTAATTACATTTAGTGTAGTTTATTACATGCACAGGCAGTATAGTTTACTAAAATAAGTTGACGTTGTCTCTGTCACTTATTAAAAAGCAGAAACTGTAGTTCCCCAAAATACAACAACTATAATTTCTAGGCCTACTGCAGATGGCTCGTCACTCATGTTTCTGTCCACTCAGCTGAGAGCGTTTGGCAGAGACCAGACCATCGACGTTAGGCCTGAAGTCGCATGTAGTGGGCAAGCCGCAAGGTTGCTCTCAGATGCTTATCAGTCAGTCTTGATCTTAATGCTGTTTTGTTGATCATTTTGAAAAAAAAACTGTTCGCAAACGTACGTACTCCCAAACATTGCTAGAATTCTAACAGCTGCGCAGAATAAGTTTGAAAACTTCTCTTTGGGAAGAAACTGGTAGAAATCTGGAACGCCAACATCAGCGTATTTTTGCTTCAGAACAGTGTCACACTGCAGGTCCAGTAGTTCCATCTGGACTTCCTCTGGAACGTTTTTCACGTCAACTGCGAACGGAGTGGCAACAAGGAAAAACTGTGATTCGAGAGCAGTGAATTGCTGAAAGCGGTAGTCCGGAGAGAATGTCTACGAAGTCTTTCAGGCGCTGTGGTTCAACCGTTATGCTCTGTAGAAAAGACAAATGAGCCAGGTTTCCATCTGCCAGCTGAGTGGCCAAAAAAATCATCTTCCTTCTGAATGATTTGATGCGGTCAAACATCACGGTAATCAGCTGCTTTGTACCCTGTAGTTGTGAATTGAGTGCATTGAGATGTTGCGTGATGTCAGTAAGAAAAGCAAGATCCGACAAAACATTGGGTCACTGAGCTGAGGTATGTCTCCGTCTTTCATTGCCATGAACAATGCTATTTCCCGTCTCAGTTCAAAGAATGTCTGCAGCACTTCTCCACGACTCAACCATCCGTATGATAAAACAACTCTCCGTATTCCGTTTGTAAATCAGCTAGACATGACACAAACTGTCTGTGGTTGAGGCCCCGTGCACGTATGAAGTTCACCGTCTTCACGACAACATCCATCACGTTCTTCATTTGTAGACTTTTGCCACAGAGTGCTTCTTGGTGCAGAATGCAGTGTATGGCTGCAAAAGGTCCCGCCAAGCTGAGATGATACCGTTTCTCTACCATTAATCCAAAAACACCAACCTTCTCTGAACACATTGCTGGTGCACCGTCCGTAGCCACTGAAACAAGTTTTTTCCCACAGTAGCCCACACACCTGCCAATACAAGCTTCCAGTTCTTGAAACACGTCGCGTCCAGTCGTCGTTCCTTTCATGGGTAGTAAGTCCAATAGCTCTTCACAATGTTCAAGTTTTCGTCGACCCCACGAATGAATACGGCACAGTATGCGGTGTCTGTTACACCAGTAGACTCGTCCAGTGCAATGGAATATACTACAAAGTCTTTTGCAGCGGCAATCAGTTGCTGTTGAACATTTGTCGCTTACTCGGTGATCCTGCTTGCAACTGTGTTCGCAGACAAACTAATGCCTTCGAAGAGTTTTTTTTTCTTGGGGCAGATAATTTCACACGCCTGTAGCATACACTCTTTTACAAACTGGCCTTCAGTGAATGGTCGTGATGCCATCTCGCTAACAAGAAAGCTTGCCTTCACAGAATCTTCGCTTGCAGTGGGCGGACACCTCATTTACTGATTTGTGCAGTTGTAAATCATTTCACGGCTTATATGTGGTCATTGTAAAATTTATCTAATTTTTTTGAATTCGCGGAGGTGGCCGCGGGCTACACACAATTGTTTCGCGGGCCACAACGTGTTTGAGACCCCTGATCTAAATCGACCACCGGTGTATAATGGTTATGCCTGCGCTAAAGGTGACAAAGTATGTAGGCAGCAGCCAGGTTTGCAAGGCGCGAGAAATGCTTTATCTGGCCTATTCATTAATCTTCGGACTCAAGGACATTACTAGCTATTATCATTATATTGTGAGGAGCTTTATTGTACGAGAATACTGAGGTAGTATATTCGGTACAGGGGTTATAGGTTACCTAATGCAACATCATAGTTGTCACTTCTTAGTGTTAAAAGAAAACATTTTAAGTCAAAGATTGTTACTTATTTAAATCAAAGATTCTGTTATTTCCCTTTCATTTTCAATCAAAGACTCAGCTATTTCCCTTGTTTTTTTTTCTCCAAAAGTCTATATATAGAATGAATAGAATTCCATAGCTCTATATAAAACATAAGAGGCACGACAACAAAGCAACTTCCTGAAGACGTCTAAATCGCGGTGTCTAGAGAGGAGGCAACATGTTTACAGTCTAACGATGTTGGACAGTCCGTTGTTTCTCGTGCTCGGATGGAAGTTGTGATCTCATGCTAGTTTCTATAGACTAATTGTGTTTCAAAATCTGAAGTAATCAAAAAAAGTTACTGTTCCTGAACACCATCTTTCAAACTGTATAGAAGGGCGTGTCTTCAGCACTATAAAGGAATTTTCCATTGTCAACTTTTAAAACCTGCGGTGTCTACGATGAAAGCTATGCACATTACTGAACCATCAATTATGGAGCTGTCTAGTACTCATCTTCACATGCCTACGTTAGCCTTTGGCTTCCTTCTGCCGTCCTAAGAGGATTACACGTCATGCTAATTCTTAGAGTGTAAAAAGACGAATTTCAAGAGCCAATCTGTAACACAGCAAAATATTCATTTTGACCAGTACATTTCTTTAATTTCTAATATCAAGCCGAAAATCCGCATGGACATCAAGCATAAAGGAATGGTCCTGGAATGATTCACATGGAAAGAAAGCGAGGTAGTCTTTTTCCAGAGTATGCCCATTTTGGAGCGAAGACACCTTTGATGAAAACCTTTGATGAGCCTTAGATGTTTTCTACTAAAGAGCATTCTAGTCGCGGAGTCAGTAAAGAAAACCACTTCTTTATAACATTGATTTTTATTGGTAGGCGAAGAGACTTCTTCCAGCAAACTATTCAATAAAAGCGACAAAATCGCTGTTGGCCTTAGCCAGACGGTTGTCTATTTCTTTAAAAAGTGACACATCGTTTTGCTACGTCAACATAGATGAGGTAACTTGGTTTCGTTTGAGGACCCTGAAGCACGAGCACATTTTTTTTAGTCTTGAGCCACATCAAGAAATTGTTAAGAGAAAGCTGTTTTGTGTTCCTGCGATAGTAAGTCACGACTCACATTATGACCAAAAACCAGCTCAGCTGTCGTGTCTTCTCAGTATTGATAAATATTTAAAAAAAATTTTTCTTGTTTTTAAATCAGTTCAAGAGTCCGAGTCCTCCATAAAGAAATTTTGGATGCTTCAAACGGAAGAAATCAGAAAATAAAATTCTGCAGTCTAAAAACTTAAACGAAACAGATCCAGTACCTTAAAAACTAAAAGTTTAACAAAACACTTTCTGTACACAGAACAAACCAAAACAACTTTTTTTTTTTCAACACCTTTTTCCATTACATATCTCGATCTCAATTTTAAACAACACACAAGGCAAATATGTTAACGGGGCCGCGTTCAGACTGTGGAATTGTATATAGTCCGTAATCATTTACATTGTTCATTTGTGTAGACCCGCTGCATTTCATGAACTGTGAACTCATCTGTGGAAAATAGAGGACATGTGCGATGAGTGTCAGCACAAAGAACGAAGGGTTCATAGTTCTGACCACACGTAAACATAATATTGTTCAGTGTTTTATATATGTCCATTGTGTTTTTTTGTTGAAAACACGCCACGCGAACGAAAAACTAGTACTTGTGAACAAAAGTTTATTTGTAAAATGTTTTACATGTTTCTTCAGAGATAATCTACTTCCAAGTGAAAACCTCCCTCAGGATGACAGGGGATGGCAGCGGGCAGGTTATGGGCCCAGGACCATCTAGACGACAGAAGACATTGCATGCAACAATAGTTGGGATAATTGGGAAACATTTTGAAATTGAATGTCCAGACGTTCTGGGCACACTGTAGATTTAAAAACTACGTAAGTCATATTATGTTGTATACTAGCTAAATGTTGACCAAACTAGGCTACAGATGTTTATATAACAATACCATCCTGGTGTTACCATAAAAATACCATCCTGGTGTTATCATAACAATATCATCCTGGTGTTCCCAAAACAATACCATCCTGGTGTTAACATAACAACATTATCCTGGTGTTGACATAACAATACCATCCTGGTGTTACCATGACAATACCATTCTGGCACTGGCGGATCCAGGTGGGTCGGGAGTGGGGGATGGCGTCAATTCTGCCCCCCCCCCCCCCATAAACTTTCGAGTGGGGGGGGGCGGTCCAATTTATATGTAGAAATCACAGCTTGCTAACAGAATCAATTGAATATCTATATGATTAAAACTTGTTGGTATTTTAACCGATCTGTATATTATGTCGTTCCCCTCTTGGCCGATGAGGTGGGGATCGAATACATCTACTGCCCTTTCCTCCTAAAACCTTTGAGTGGGAAGGGGGCGGTCCTTCCTATCGGAGAAATCATAGTTTGTGAACAAAATTAGTTGAATTAATATATAAATTTTATATTATGTCGCTCTCCTTCAGGTATTTTTGTCGATTCGGTGGGGTGGGTGGGGGGCGATTGCATGTACTGCCCTCCCCACTCTAGCCCTCTGAGTGGGGGGGCGGTCCTATTTTCTGTATGTGAACAAAATTAGTTGAATATGTATATAATATAAACTACGTGAACCCATTGTATACTTTGTCGCACCACACTCTAATCTCAAATTTTATCATTCGCAACTATAAAATGAAAAAAGGTTGTACCAGGTGGGAGGGGCGATACATGCACCTTCCCCCCATGGGACAAACCAATACTTTTTCTTTTTGTATTATAGTTAAGAAATTACAAAATAAAAAAAAATCCGTCACTAATACAATTTATACATGCTATAAAATTAAATTCTTATATCGAGTCGCCCCAATCCTATTCTTTAATGCCAAATGCAATCATTAGCAGAAATTATAAAAAGGAGTGAGGATTAATCATTTTCACTCTATCGCCCCCTCCCCTATCCAGACAGAGTTTATGTAATTTCACATGAATTTATCTTAATTATTTTAAGAAAGACTTTGCTTTGAAAAAGTTTTAATTCAAACGAATTTTTTTCAGTATAAGAGTCACGATTGAGATGAGCTCTAGTCGCCTTTTCCCAACCTTTACTCCATCTGATATTTTTCTAGTTAAATAAGTTTTGGACTATAACTCACAATTTATGCTTGTATTTTATTGAATATTATTTATCGATTAATTTTTTTTCTGCGGCGATCCTCAAAGCCTTAATCTAAAGATGTGGGGTATCTTATCTTTTCAAGGAATAAATCGGTTTTATTTGCAATGCATTAAGGGCGTAAAAATTTATAGAATATTTTTCAACATTATTCAAAAGGTCCTTTATAATAGGATGAATAATGAGCTTTAGGTCAGGAGAATGCGTTTCTTCAGTGAAGAATGCAAGAAAACGCTTTTTGTGATTGGGCTTCGACCCGAACCCCACTGATGAATAATGAGCTATAAATGTTAGAAGAATGCGTTTTTGCAGTGAAGAATGCAAGAAAATGATTTTTGCGTCGGGGCTTTGCCCCGAAACCCACTAATAAATAATGAGCTGTAGATGTCAGAAAGATGCGTTTCTGCAGTGAAAAAATGCAAGAAAACGCTTTTTGTGATTGGGCTTCGACCCGAACCCCACTGATGAATAATGAGCTATAAATGTTAGAAGAATGCGTTTTTGCAGTGAAGAATGCAAGAAAATGATTTTTGCGTCGGGGCTTTGCCCCGAAACCCACTAATAAATAATGAGCTGTAGATGTCAGAAAGATGCGTTTCTGCAGTGAAAAAATGCAAGAAAACGCTTTTTGTGATTGGGCTTCGACCCGAACCCCACTGATGAATAATGAGCTATAAATGTTAGAAGAATGCGTTTTTGCAGTGAAGAATGCAAGAAAATGATTTTTGCGTCGGGGCTTTGCCCCGAAACCCACTAATAAATAATGAGCTGTAGATGTCAGAAAGATGCGTTTCTGCAGTGAAAAAATGCAAGAAAACGCTTTTTGCGTCGGGGCTTAGCCCCGAATCCCACTGATAAATTATGAGCTGTAGATGTCAGAAGGGTGCACTTCTGCAGTGAAAAATGCAAAAAAAAAAAACGCTTTTTGCGTCGCGGCTTCGCCCCGAACTCCACTGGGGCAATCTGACAGCGCTCCCCCAGACCCCCAAGCTTGCAAGAGAAAAGCCTCAAAATGACTTTTTTATTGTTTCGCTAAAGGTTGAGAAACACTGCTCTATTTTATTCTCATATATATATATATATATATATATATTGTTACGATCGTCAATAGTGCTAGATGTTACAATCAAACTTGATGTTAAGATGGCACGTTGAAGCACAATCGATGATCGTAATTGCCGAGGATCTTGAAATCGTCTTTAATAAGATGATCGTTTAGAAGTAGCTAGATCTAGTTAATAATACGATAATTCAGAATGTTGCCAGTTGATAGAGGATCATCTAGAAGTTGCCAATCATTAAGCCGAATTAAGTATATTACTATATTCAATGAAGAAACTTCTCTTCGTCTAAAACAAACGCTTTAATTCAAAACTTGGAAAAGCTATTCACAAATAATTACAATGGTTAAATGTACTTGAATAGAACAGAATAAATATAATTCTGCTAAATAAATGATCTACACAATAATGTAAAATATACGTCTGAATCCTAACACGTTCCGCACGACACTGACTAAAAATCTAGAACCTTTTCCCGGGTATCGCGTTTCACGTGTCTAACATCCTCTCGTTGCAATGCCAACCAATAAATGCAGTTCAGTGTACAATAATTAATATTTCAAAACCAATCACATTTATTCTTGTTTGGTGTAATGCACAAATTGTAAGACATATTTCCATACGGATAATAAAGATTATTATTATTATTATTATTATTATATATATATATATATTATATATATATATATATATATATATATGCTGTACGCACGTTTATGTATAGGGTTAGGGTTTACTCGGCGTTAGGGTTAGGGTTTACTAGGCGTTAGGGTTAGGGTTTGGAAAAAAATCGCCCCCCCCCCCCACTCCAAAGTTCTGGATCCGCTAGTGCATTCTTTTGTTACCATAACAGTACCATCCTGGTGTCGTCCATGTTTTTGTGTGTGTGTGTGTATATGTAAGTGTAGTATTGATTACAAATGTACTTGTGAGTGTTCAAACAAATCTATACTGTCTAAGTATGTTTAAATGCTAAGTCTAACCAAGTCAATTCCTAAAAATGTGCACAGTACAGTACACGGATATAGTATTGTATTTCACATACACCACGACTGGGCCTGCAAATGATTTTTCTTGTATGCAGAAGTTTTCATACATTTCCCCAATGGCACAACCATATGGCACGGGCATGCAAGGTTTTAGTCAGTGCAGTTTGCACCATACAGTATATTTCCGGCAATACAATTTCATGTGGATTTGATTACTAGTGCCTCTATATTTATTTTTTGTGTGGTTTATTCAGATTCTACTTTCATTTACACTAACACGCAAGACAAACAGGTTAACGCATCCACGTCCAGACCATATACTACTGTTGAGCAGTCAAGGTTATTAAGAAGTTGTATATAGGTCATGATCAAATACACCGGTCATTGTAATATACCCGCTGCAGTTCATCTGGGACTATGACTAGTGCCTTTTTTTTTATAATTTTATTATTGCTCAGTAATTTTAATATTGAGTTGTGGCCTTGTGACTCATGTCCTATATTTAACTTAACCCTTTTTTGCGATTCTGACTTTATAATTGATGAACTCCAGCGGGTATATTACAATGAACGGTGTATTTGATCATGACCTATATGTGTTATTGTATTATATGGTCTCGATGCGTTAACCCGTTTGTCTTGTGTGTTATTGTAAGTGAAAGTGACAATATTGAAAAATCATTAATACGGCAAAAAAAAAAAAAAAAACAGACAAATACTTTTACTAAAAAACTAGTTGCCTCTAGAGCCTTTTTTTTTTTACTTTCTTTTCCAAAAGATACATTGCAAAAAAAAAAAAAAAAATTTTTATGGTATCACAACAGTAAATGTAAAAACCATAGTTCAGAATTGTTCGTTGATTGTTCTTGCTTTCATTGGCTTGGTTTGTTTTTTGTTTTTTTTTAGGATACCTCAGAGCTTTTTAGCTTTTGACTTCAGTTGTCGAGCTGTTTACATCCTAGGAATCCTTGGGCTTTTGCCTCTTTTCTTTGCCTCTTTTTGGGGCTTTTTTTTTTTTTTTTTTTTTAAATAACAGATGGATGCATATTTTATTAGTAAGCGTACAAATTATGTAGTTACATTTTAAAGTACGATGATTGCAAAACATAGCAATGCATATAGTTACATTTAGGTTGTCATAATTTTTTAACGTTTTAAATTGCTTTGTATATGGCGTTATTTTTTTCCAATAGCATATAATGAATATTTTTTACATTTAAGGTTCATACAATATATGTGGTGAGAATGTCAACATTTGGTAATTAAATAGAAACAATCAAAGAGTGAAAGTAGAAACTTAAATGATATTAAAACATTTTAAACATCGTAGTCACATTTTTTTCCACTTTGTCTACATTGCTTATGGTTGTTTCCTTTGTGCTTTGCTACATTACCCCACTTCGAAATATTAACTTCTATCAAACGTGCATACACATCTATGTGTGTACACACTTATGCAAACATAGGCATTGAAACATTTATATTGTTTCTTTTATTGTCTCCCTTTTAATGATAATTTTTTATTTCCTCCCTTGAGATTTGGAAAACTACTTCCTCATCATCAAGGTGGAGATCCTGTCTGCTAGAGTCAGTATATCGGGAGTTTCTGTTCAGAGACAATTTCTCTGTGGCTTTTGGTCACAGGGACCAATTGGAGTCGTACTGAAAGTTATTTTATAAGTATCTATCTATCTATCTATATATATATATATGTATATATATACTTTTTTTTCTTGAATATTTTCCCTTTTTAAATTTTTCCTCTTTCCCTCTTTAATATATTATTTCTCTGTAGACTGCACAAGCATGCGCAATATTGACAATGGTGGTGGAGAATTTTTTTTTAACAATAGTAAAAACTTTAGCATATATATAAAAAAAAAAGGTGATACTAAATACTAATTTAGTAACAATTTGATGTAGAAGCTTGTTGAGATATGAGGTTATTTGACGCTCAATATTAGAACAACAGAAGAATAATATTGGTACAGACTGTAAAAGTCTGCAAGGTAGTAAGAAATGATATATTTGTATGTAGATACACAGGTATGCACAATACGGATAGTGGTGGTATTTTTTCAATATTCGTAAAGAAGTCACTATGGACATAATTGTTAAAAAGTACAAATTTATACAAAGAAATGTTTGCTTAGATATCATGTGGTCATGCCTGATTCTCAATACAGGAACAACAGAAGAAAAACAGTGTTTACATAGAACGTAAAGGTCTGCCCTTGTTCTTGAGTTCTTGGAGTTACTCTTCTTTCCCTTTTCTTGGGTTTTCACGTGTTCGCTCCTGGTTCCTTATTGTGTTTCCGTTCCTTGACTTGCCGGCCTAATGTTCCATTTCGATATGATTCTCTGTTTTCATCGAATGAGATCTCTCGTTTTCTCCTGCCTAACTCGCTCGTCTTTGTAGATCAAAACTTTGGTGTAAGTCTTTACAGTCACAAGATGAAGGCGTGGCCTTCGTGATTGTGTAATGTCTTGAATTGTCTTAACCCTTGTCAATTTCAAGGGGCGATCACTGTTTATTTTTTATTTGTAGTACTAGCTTTTTTAATTATATGGTTACAGGGTTTTTAAATATATAAAAGGGTCATTTGGGATATATATCTATACACACGCATACACATATTCATATTTATATATATACATATATTCTCTTTTCTTTAAGTTAATGGACAATCTTGGTATTTTTATTTAGCGCTATATTGTTTCACTTTGCGTTCAATAATTTTCTTTAAAATGTGATCTAATAATATTTTACCATATTGTTTATTATGGTAGACAATTTGTAGGTAGGTAGGTATTCCAAATAAGGTTTCTATATTCTGATAAAATATTTACACTGATGTCTTTTAGTTTTTTATTTATGGCTTTAGGTACTTTATTAAAGAAAATAGCAGTATTTACATCTGCACAGGTTTGACTGTTTGCGTCAATAATATCTTCTAAAGTTTTTTTTGCTGCCTCAACCAGCTCACATTCACAAAATAAGTGTTTCTCTGGGTTTTCTTTTTTACAAATGACACAGGTATATTTGGACCCTGTTGTAGTTGAGAGTCTCCCTCTTATTGGGGTCATCCCGAAGAGTAATCTGTAGGCTACTTCTCGTGCTTTGGGTGTTATGTGTTTGTTGTGTAAATGCGTTAATGTGTCTGTCTAGTTGGTTGGTTTAACCCCTAACTCCCTGACCCACTTTATTCTAACTTCTAGGTTTTCTTTCAACTTGTCTCTGAGTATAGTGTATATTGTTTTTGAGTCATGGTGTGTTATGTTTTCATTGCTGGGTAGGTGTCTTGTGAGTGATCTGTAGAATGGATGTATATGGTTACCAAAATTATGGGGTGTGTTGTTTTGAATGGGGAGGAGTTTGTTTAGTCTAAGTCCAAAATAATATAATACTAAGGGGAAGTTATTGGGAGACCTTACTACTTTCCCTGCAAATTTTATTCTAAGCGTTTTGATTTTTGTGTGAATGTCTTGTAAGCCTATCCCTCCTCCTTTTTTGTCTTGTATGCTTGTTGTATGCTTTATGTTCCTTATTGTGTTTTTGAAAATAAAATTTCTGATAGTGGTTCTGATGTTATTTATAAAATTAGGAGGAGGTTCTACTATATTTGCTAAGTAGATTATCTTCGGGATGACCAAGTTGTTTATTAATATGGCTCTTCCAAATATGGTTGTCGCCATGTATTGAAACATTCTAATCATGTTCTTTGTGTGGGCCATAATCTCCGCCCACAAAAGTGTGCTGGGTTGCTAGTCCACACGATGCCACATACTTTTATTTCTTTCTGTATTTTAAGGTTAAAGGGAATGTTGGGAGGGATTTCTTCCCACCTACCCAGTCCCATAATTGAGGATTTATTAATGTTTATTTTGGACCCGCTCGCCCTCCCAAATAATGTAAATTTCTCTATAATTTTAGCTATGTCTTTTTCTGAGGTGGGGAAAAGTGTTGTATCGTCGGCATAAGCTTTAATTTTGACTACGGGGGTTGGACCGGAGATTTTTATTCCTAAAATTTCTTTGTCTAACCTAATATTCTCTAACAGGGGTTCTAGGCAAAGTGTGTATAAAAAGGGGGATAGGGGACAACCTTGCCTAACAGATCTTCTAATAGAAATCTTGTTGCTTAGTGTTTGATTTATTATAAGTTGACTTGTGGCATCGGTGTAGACTAGCTTTATGTATGTTATCAAAGTCTTGTCTATGTCTGTCTTGTCTAGTATTTTGAATAAGTAGTCATGGTCAATTCTGTCGAAAGCTTTTTCTTGATCAATGGACATGAGGGCTGCTTTCAAGTCTTTGTCTTTACAGTAATATATGATGTCTCGTAGAAAGTGGTTCAGTTCGTCTATATTTTTTTCCGGGCTGCTACAGTACTGGTCTTGTCCTAGTAGGTGGGGTATAAGGGGCCTAACTCTTAAAAAAATCATTTTGGTCAGCAGTTTATAGTCAGCATTTAAAAGGGAAATGGGTCTAAAGTCACTAGGTGTTGTGTTGTTTTCAGGGTTTTTTGGTAATAGTATGATGTATGCAAGATTAAAGTCTGTAGGCGTCTGTCCGGTTTCTAACATGTCATTGTATAGTCTTAGTATTAGGGGTCCTATTTGGGAGAAAAAAGTTTTATAGAATTCATATGTCAAACCGTCTGGGCCAGGGGATTTGTTATTTTGTGTTGTGTCTAAAGCAGCCCTTAGCTCCTCTAATGTAAAGGGTCTATTTGTCTTTTGTTTTTCTGATGGAGGTAATGTTTTACAGTGTTTTAGAAGTATGTTTTGTGCGTCTGTATCTGTTATTTTGTCACTCTCATGTATTTTATTTCCTTCTTTGTCTGTTATGTTGGTTATCATTCTATTTTTTTGTGTATTTTGTTCTAGCGCCAAGTATAATTTGTTTGGCCCTTCTGATATTTGGATGTTTTTGCATCTGATTTCGGCTCCTCTATATTGGTGTTTGTATAACTCTTCAAGTTGTGTGGTTAGGTCTGTTTTTTTCAATTTCATCCTGCGTTTGAGTAAGCAGATTTTTTATTCTGTTTTCTTCATTTACCCTCTTTGTTTGTTTGATTCTTGCTAAGATTTTGAATTGTTTGATTGAATTTTTTATTATTATCCACATCTTAATTTGTATTCGTTTGCTATGTCTTGTGCTGTTGCTAGCAGGAGTTGGTTTATTACTCTTTGGATTAGTGGCTCTTCCAAAAGGTTGTTGTTTAACTTCCAATGGGATTCTTTTGTTTTTTTTTTCCAAGTTCCAAAAGTACACCTTTATGGTCGGAGTAATGTAGGGTTTCTCCTAAA
Source organism: Biomphalaria pfeifferi (assembly GCA_030265305.1). NCBI lineage: Eukaryota > Metazoa > Mollusca > Gastropoda > Planorbidae > Biomphalaria > Biomphalaria pfeifferi. The sequence continues at coordinate 2,347,697 of JASAOG010000061.1, read as the reverse complement.
TGTGTCACACTAAGTATGGTGGTGTCCGTGGGTATGTAAAAACGGTCAATTCTGGTTTCAACCTGGTAGGATCTGTGTGTTAATGTAGTTTCCTTGCCATTCGGTTCTAATTTCCTATAAGCATCTACCAGGTGGAAATAGTTTACTATTTCCACCATGTAGTTGTGTGTTTCTGTTAACGGCTGAGAGGGTGGATATTGTGTGTGTGTGTGTTGTTTGTCCAGTTGTGCCTCTATAAAGTTAAAATCCCCTCCTATTATTAGTTGTTCTCCTATGTTTGTGATTTGTAGTGTGTCACTGAGGTTTTGGAAAAACTCACGTTTTTCTCTCCCTCTCTGAGCGGGTGCGTAGATATTGACTAGTGAATTTAATAAAATGACTTGAATTTAATAAACCATTTGATTTGATTTAATTGTCATTGTAAATCAGCTTTCACTTTAGACTTAGACTTAACTTAGGCATTGTAAACCTTAAACTAGATTTAGACTAGACCTTTAAAAACTAAAATCAACAACAGTCATCATGAAATTGCACTGGCTATTTATCCTAATAATTACTAAATACACACTAGCTGAACATAGAACTAGATCTACCTTAGTCAACACTAAACTTAAAAAGGAAACAACAGTCATAATCAATCATCACACTCTAGATCTATGCAACTTCAAAAATAACCTAACATACACATCCATAACATTAAAGAAGATCACCCATCACAAATGGAAGTTCTCAATCAGACACAGCAGAAATAAATACCTATCACTGTTAATATTAATAGCAGGAGATATAGAGTCAAATCCAGGGCCTAGATCTAAAGATAGATGCAACATCTGCAAAAAAGTATGCACCATGAAACAGAAAGCCATTCAATGTGACACCTGCGATGAATGGTACCATGCATCATGTCTCCATATGAATACACCTGTGTATTATGCCTTAGGCAACAAAGACGCATCATGGCACTGTGTACCGTGTGGGTTACCTCAGTTTACATCAGGACTGTTTGATTCCTTTGATGCAGACACTTCTAACCCATACAATATCCTAAACACCATCCCAAACCAAACTCACCAACCACTAGCCAGATCCACTCCTGTTAAACCTAAATCTACTAAAATTAATACAACAGCCTCACTAAACAAACCTACTAAAGAAGTAATACCAAAATACCTTAAAACCTTAGTAATAAATTTTCAAAGCATTAGGAACAAAACAGCAGACTTAGAAATTTTACTAGAATGTGAGAAACCAGACATAATTGCAGGAACAGAAACTTGGCTACATCCTGAAATTTATAATGCAGAAATTTTCAATAGTAATTATGAAATTTTTAGAAAAGATAGGGCTGATAATCATGGAGGAGTTCTTCTAGCAATAAAAAAAACACTCTTATAGCAGAAGAAATTACCTTACCTAACTCAAAAAAAATATAGAATCAACATTTTGTAAAATTAATACCACCTCAACATCCCTAATAATAGGCAGCATTTACAGACCACCAAATTCTAGTTTAGAATACATGCAGGAACTATGTAATCAGATTACTACACTTAAAGAGAAAAATAAAAATGCAGTTTTTTGGATTATGGATGATTTCAACCCACCTGATATAAATTGGAAAACACTAACCATAGATAAACACCAAAACCTTAAGGACATAAATGAGCTTTTCATAGAAACTTTACACAACCTAAGTTTAGATCAAATCATTAAAAAGCCAACTAGATTAAACAACACATTAGATCTCTTCTTAACCAACAGACCTGGATTAGTAGTTGATTATGATATTATCCCTGGTCTATCAGACCATGAGATCATAAAAATACACAGTCAGATAAAAGCAGTAGCCAATACAAAACCCAAAAGAAAAATCTTACTCTGGAATAAATGTAACCTAACACAACTACACCAAGCTGCATTAAACTTTCAACAAACATTCTTATTAGAAAAAGACATTAACCAACCAGTCAATGACCTCTGGAATTTCATTAAAAACCATCTTAAAAGCATTATAGAAAATCATATACCAACTAAATACACATCAAACAAAATAAATAAATGCTGGTTTAATAATAGACTAAAGAAGCTTTGTAAACAGAAAGAAAACCTATATAAAAAATTTAAAGAAACTAAGGCAGAAAGAGTTTACAAAAAGTACATAAAAATTAAACACTTAACCCAAAAAGTAAGCAGACAGCTGCAGAGTGAATACATAAACAATGTAATATCTAAAGATAACAACAAAAACCTATGGTCATACATTAAGTCTAAGAAAATGGAAACAACAGGCATAGCGCTATTAAAAGATGAACATAACATAATACATAATGATAATGAAACTAAAGCAAACATCCTAAACAAATACTTTGCATCAGCATTCTCAGCCCCAGGAGACAAAGACATATTACTGAATTTGAACCAAGTAGACAACATAGAAGATATAGTAGTACAAGAAAATGGAATTCAAAAAATATTAGCCAACACCAAACCAAATAAAGCGTCTGGAACTGATGGTATTCCAGCTAGATTACTCAAAGAACTAAGCAATGAGCTAGCCCCAGTGTTCAAAATACTCTTTCAGGCTTCACTTAACCAGGGCAGAGTACCAAAGGACTGGAAAGAAGCTAATGTCACCCCCCTATTTAAAAAAGGAGAAAAATCTACAGAACAGTATCACTAACCAGCATCACATGTAAAATCCTAGAACACATAATATGTAGCAACATCATAAACCACTTAGACAAACAAAATGTCCTCACACCATACCAACATGGCTTTAGGAAATATATATCATGTGAAACACAACTAATAGGACTAATTGATGATTTTTCTAAAGGTTTAGATAATAGTGAACAAATAGATGCTATCTTACTAGATTTTTCTAAGGCTTTTTACAAAGTTCACCACCATAGTTTGCTTAAAAATTAAAATATTTTGGCATTAATGGTCCACTGCATCAGTGGATTAAAGATTTTCTGATAGGGAGAGAACAAACTGTAATAATAAATGGCTCTAAATCAACACCGATAACAGTTAACTCAGGTGTACCTCAAGGAACAGTCTTGGGTCCACTACTATTTTTAATTTACATAAATGATTTACCAAATTGCATTACTTCAGGAACAAAAGTCAGATTATTTGCAGACGATTGCATAATATATAGAACAATAAAAACAACACAAGACACAGATATTTTACAAAGAGAATTAGATGAATTACAGAAATGGGAATCAAATTGGAGCATGTCTTTCCACCCAGAAAAATGTCAGTTGTTAAGAGTAACAAAAAAACTAAAACAAATTAATTCCACTTTTCTTATTCATGGCAAACCAGTAACACAGACTAAAAACGCAAAATACCTAGGTGTTATAATAAATGAAAAACTGTCATGGAATCCACATACTGATGAAACTATAAAAAAATCAAACAAAGCATTAGGATTTATTAAAAGAAATTTCTATAATTCAAATAAGAACATAAAACTAAAATGTTATTTAACCTTGGTTAGGCCAATAATAGAATATGCATCCTACGTTTGCGACCCCTCAACTCAAGAAAACATTAAGAAACTGGAACAGACACAAAATAGAGCAGTGAGATTCATAACAAATGAATATTCACATTTGACTAGAGTAACACCTATAGTAAAATCATTAAATAATTTAGAAAGCCTTCAGGACAGAAGACTCAAAAGTAAAGTAACAATTATACATAAAACACTGAACCATAATCTTCAAATACAAAAACAAAATTTAATGAAATACTCTGAAAGACACAAAGATAAAGGCACATTCGTAATCCCATATGCTAGGACAAATTTGTACAAATACTCCTTCTTCCCTAGTGCTATTGAGCATGGAATGGGTTGCCTGAGCTAGCTAGGAAAACCAGTGACTTGGCAGAATTTAAGTCATTGATTAATATGCATGACTAAATGCATGACGCGTAGGACGTAATCATCTTCTTTTTTGAAGTAACGTCTGTATTATATAAGATAAGAAGAAGATAGTGTGTAAATTTGTTCTTGTGAAACTACTCTAAGTATTACTACCCTCCCATTGTTGTCGTTGTGAGTGTGTGTGATTTTGTATCTATCGGATGTTTGTAATATGGCTACTCCCTTATAGTCTCTACCTAAGCTAAAATAACCTCTCATGAATCCCAAGTGTGTTGTAGTTTGTTTTGCTTGATATGTGGTAGAAGTATTTGTCTCTTGAAGGAAAATAAAATTCTGTTTATATTTTCTAGCGAGATGTACTATATATTGATGTTTATTATTTAAGCTACGGATGTTAAGAGTTAAGATTTTAATGGCTGCCATGATTGCGTGATGATGGGTTGTGTGTATATGAGTGTGTGGGTGTGTGTGATCATTTTATGAAATGTTCATGTGTTGGCGATGTGTCAGGGTCCTCCCCCTCGTCAATCACTAGAGGTGCAGGAGAGCTGGGGATATCTTCCAAAACTTCCATTTCCTCTCCCGTTCTCCCCCTTTCCCTTCTCACCTCAGAGCTTCCCCCTGGTCATCTGAGGTAGAGGACAGAGAAAGAGTTCTTTTCCTGTTTGTTTTGTTTGGAGAGCTGGGCTCCGATCTAGCGTGTCCGGTAGTTTTCATTTTTTTTGTGTGTGTTAGACCCTGTGCTACTTTCGCCTTTTTTTTTGGGGGGGGGGGGGGGAGGGTACCCTTCCCACTGTCCATACGTTTTTCAGGTGTTATACCTTTTTTTTTTTTTACTTTTTTTCGACCCCGTCTTCATCTACCTGGGGGGGGGGGGGTATAGCCTTGGTCTGCCCTTTTTTCACTATCGTTTTTTAAGACCGATGCATAAGTGTTTTCTCTAGCTTCCAAGGACCTTTCAACGTTTTTTGGGACCCCTAGGGGCAGCCCTGTTGGGATATTGGTTTGACCAATGATCTTCCTTCTGGCAGAACCAACATTGCTGCCTTCTCCCCGGTGTAGTAATTAAGACCTTGTAGGTCCTGGGGTCTTCTTCATACTTCAGCTGTATGTAGTGGGGTAGCTCGGTACCCTTGCGGGGTTTAATCCAAGCCGCCCACTTGTCACTAACCCCTAGTCTAAAAGCTTCTATTTTGGAGCCTTCTGCGGCGAGGGTACTGAAAATCTCCTCAATTTTTTTTTTTTGAAATGGTGGCTGACACCCAGTGAAGCATCTTCTTCCAGGGTGGTAACCTTCACCCTGAAGGTGTCTTCGCTATGATCCTGTTCCTCACCACCGGTGAGGAAACACCCAGGAACCATAGGAAAGGGTTCTCAAACCGGTACAGGGAACCCACCTCCTCCGGCCCGAGTCTCAAGGCGGCGACGATGGACGCCATCGAGGCTCGAACTGCTCCCTGTCCGGACAGTTTTATTAGTAGAGTACCTGGTTGGTGGACCTTGTTGATGTCCATAAGAGCTGAGCCGAAGGCTCTTCGAGCTCTAAGTTTGAAAAAAAAAACCTGTTTGGTCGTCCAGCCGAAACAGTAAAAAAAAAAAAAAACCTGTGCGAACGCACAGTTCTGTTTGAGAGCGACCCAAGTCAATGCCTATATAAAACATTGCTGTTTCCAATGCCTTTGGCCCCGACGCATGATTCGCCGCTCATGACCGAGGACACCGGGAGCCTCCGTCATTTTCCTTCGTTATACCAAGCTAGCCGTGGGGGACTCGCCATTTATGTAACGGTCCTTTGAGAAACGACGCATGGATGTGGGACGTGCTTTTTTACAACCCCGCCCGTACAATGGGTAAACTCTCTCTCGTCTACCCGTGGGCATCCCCACGGGAGTTATGTTTCGTCATTCATTTAGCCTAGCTACCCCCTCAAGTAGCCGTTTCCATCCAGGTGCCACGATGAGGCAGAACAGCTCACCTGGGGGTTGGTGGACCAAACCACCCTCCAGATCCTTTTTTTCTATTAGGAAAGTTTTTATAGACATAGTAGAAAGAAAAATAAAAAAAAAAAAAAATAGAACACACTCCTTAAGAAGTGAATTGGAGACACAACACTCCAAAAGAAAACACAAGAAAGTTTAAACCTTAAGATCCAAATGAATAGAAACTCCAAAAGAAAACACAAATAAAGAAAAAAAATACTTCCAAAAGATCAGATTAAACACTGGAAACAGAGGCCTAAAATGTAGCCTCGACCTGGGAAAACGGCCCCAGGCTTTTTTTTTTTTTTTTATTTTTTTTTTTTTAAAAAAGGAAACCTCAGAATTTGCGCTATTCAATTTTAGCTTTATCATCATAGGAATCCTTGGGCCTTAGGCCTCTTTTCTTTTCTTTGCCTCTTTTTTGGGCTTAATGTGCCTCTTGTATGGGCCATCTTGCCTCTTTTGTGGGCTTTCTTTTTTTTTTTTTTCCAATATGTTTTTATTTGTAAGTTCTCATAATTCACAAGTATTAAATCATAAACAATTGAAAATTGATTACCCTAAAAATACAACAATAGTAACAGAAACATTATTTAATATCAAAGACATACTACCTAACCATCCTAGCCATTGAATCCATAAATCCTCTACCCCAGAACAATCAACACAATATCAAATATCCCTGACCCCCATCACCCCATTTCTGGAAAACTACCTGAGCATTGTACAAGTATATGAAAATCAAACTAGATAATTCTCTACCCTAAAATCCATTATTTTTTAAATGTCAATTCTAAGTGATTAGGATGAAAAACCTTATTATTATTATGTAGAGCTTTGAGCCAGCTAGCCCAAACAAGGTTCCTGTATTCGGAAACAATAATTAAGTTACAGTTATGTATCATTTTAGTTTTTAGTTTTGGCAGCTTGTTTAATACAATTGACAAGTTAACATTTACACAGTTGCCACAGTTTGCTTCTAATAAGTCCCTTACAGTACTTCTAACTTGAAGGAATAATAGACATTCCAAATACATATGTTTCTCATTGTCAGCATTTTCAAGATGGCATAATATACAGGCACGGTTATTTGCTCGTCTTCTAACCATAGGGCTCATCCCAAAGATAAGTATATAACTTATCTCTCTAGCTTTTGGTGGGATATGTTTGCTGTGTAGGTTTATGAATGTGTCCTTGAATTCTGTCACCCCAAGAACTCTCCCCCACCTAATCCTATTCACTAGACTTTCATGTAACAGCTTTTTAAGTGTTGTGTATGATTCTTTGGTTTTGTTGTGTATTAAATGTTCATTACTGTCAGGTGGGTTTTGTCGCCTAGGTATGATATTATGGTCCCGTACCCTAACCTAAACAGTGTAACGCAGGAACCTAAAGGCAACAGCAATGTACAGTATTTAACAACAAGATTGTACGTTTAACAGTTTAATGAATATATGATATGATGAAGCGTACATTATGAATAATTATCAATAACATTTATAAAGCAATTCAAAGTACATTCAGAGGAACTATAGCACACCTTAAACTCGGTGCCATAGTCGATCAGGACTCTCAACACCAACTCAACGCCACGGGCACTAGTCAACTACCAAGCCCACAGCTCAGACTTGACTCCAGCAGAGTCCCAAGCCTACGTCCCAAGATAAGAAAAATACACACTCCTTTGAGACCGCCATTCTCACGATTATAATAGCAACGATTTTAGATCTACGACATTTAGAAGTTAGTAAAATAAACTAACTTACCCAATACTGGGGAAGAAAACCCATACAAGAAACTCACAGGAGATCTAGCCTCATCACACAACAGCAGCCAACACAAGTAAGCAAAAATGACATCAACAAAAGCGCGTTCCTAGAAACCAAAACTCACAATCTCTTATGGTACACAAAGGAAAACACCAAAGAAGATGCGCATGACATCCCCCCTCTCCCCCTAACTGGATCTTGCGAAGACAAGTCCAGTCTTTAAAGAGACATTGAAAACTTAATTATTAAACAACTGGAATAAGCAAAGGAATTTAGGAACCATGGCAAGAGCTGAAGCCAAAGATACAAACTTCCAATAATCAATAATAAATATCTATTCACACAGATGCGTCAGCAAAGAACAACATCCATCATAAATGTATTACAACACTGAAATGCATAATAATACAATAATACATTTTATATAGGCATATTACTAAATACATATCAATAACTATACTAAAATAGTCTTTTTATGCCCTCACACTAGTCTCGAACACAAGTCCGCTAGTATGTTGTCCTCTCCTTTAATGTGGCACACGTCGAATGTGTAGTCCTGAAGCATCAGCGCCCACCTCGTAACACGGTGGTTCGTAAAGTTCGTGCTCCGAAGGTAAGCCAAGGCCTTGTGATCCGTCTGAAGGTGAAACGTATGTCCACGCAGGTATCTGTCCAGTTTTCTAATGGCAAATACGATAGCCAAACCTTCTCTCTCGATGATGGAATACCTCTGCTCCCGAGGCAACAATTTGCGACTCACATACTTGACGGGATGCAGAACACCATTCACGCACTGACTCAGTATACCGGAGATTCCTTTGTCCGAAGCATCGGTCTGAAGAACAAATGGCAATGAAGGATCAGGCAAACGAAGAATGGGGTACCTACACAGATACGCCTGCACCCTGCTTAAAGCCTCCGCGCACTCACGATTCCAGTGCACCTTAACAGACCGACCCCGACACAATAGATCAGTTAAAGGGTAAACCAGATCCGAGAATCTCGGAATGAACCTGCTGTAATAATTCACCAACCCAATGAGACTACGAATCTCTTTTTTTGTTGTGGGCGTTTTAAACTCTAGAATTTTCTTACCATTACTAGGATCAGGCTTAACAACCCCCTGCCCTACATTATGTCCGAGAAACTTAACACTAGTGAACCCCACTTCTAATTTGGCTGGCTTTAACGTAAAACCATTTTCCCTAAGAGCACCGAAAACATTACGGACACTTTCTAATGTGTATCCCAATCTTCACTGAAGATACATATGTCATCAAAATAAAATAAAACGTTTTGCAAAGTAAAATATTTGGCCTTATGCAATTTGTTAAACAACTCCTCCTGCTCTGGTATCACTTCAGCCGGGAGCTGAGTTACATTATTAAGTTTTCTAAAATCTATACATGGTCTTAACGACCCATCTTTCTTTTTAATAATGACAACCGGGGCTGCATATGGCGAATTCGTGGGACCTATTATTCCCAATTCAAGCATACTGTCAACTTCTTGCTTAACCTTATCCCTCATGTGTATGGGAACCGCGTATGGCTTTAGTGCAATCGGCTTTGTATCTGTTACCGTAATAGAAAATTTCTCTACCTTTGCTCTACCAGGCGAATCTGAAATGATATCCCTAAACTCATTTAGAATATCATCAACCTGATTTCTCTGTACATAACTAAGATCGGGGTTTATTTTGACCTGCGTCAAGATATTCCCGTCTGTCTTCTGGCTAACTTCCAACGTTGGAATGTTAGGCAGCGCATCTTCCTTAGACAACCCTTCAGTATCTACGTCTTCGTCGCTCACGACAGACACCATATTGGCTGATAAAAACCCATTTTTATCGCCACTAGAATTATTACTAACTACATCATCTACTTTCCCTACTCGACAATGGTACTTCATAAGCCTATTAATATGGTACATTTTCAGCTTCTCATCTTTCTGTACAACAAAGTTAAACTTAGAAATTTTTTGGACAACCTTACACGGGCCCTGCCAAAATACAGAACACTTATTGTCTCTTTGCGGTTTTAAAACCAACACACAATCGCCCGCCTCTATGTCCCGATTGGATGAATACTTGTCATACTGGACTTTATATTTTCTTTTATTTACTTGGTCATTCTCACTAGCAATAGCGGTAACGACAGACAACCTTTCTTTTAAGTCCAATAGGTAGCTAAATACATTTTTATACCCGGTTTCTTTCTCTTCATTTGTAAAAACTTGTTTTAAAATAGACAACGGACCCCTCATTTGCCTACCATAAACAAGCTGAAACGGAGATACACCAGTTGTCTCATTAGGAACTTCCCGACATGCAAATAATGCAGCAGTTATCTTTCTATCCCAGTCTCGTGGGCTATGTTGGGTAACCTTCCTAAGGAACGACTTCAAAGTTCCATTTAGCCTCTCAATTTGACCATTCGAAGAGGGGTGAAACACAGTGGAGTGCACCGGTTTAATTGAGAAGAACTCACACAGCTGGTTATACAGCTCGGAGGTAAACTGACCCCCCTGGTCCGACAATATTTCACACGGCAGTCCGATTCGGCTAAATATGGTGGTTAGTGCCTCGATTACCGTCTCTGCATTTATATTACGTAGTGGAATAGCCTCCGGCCATCTTGTAGCAATATCCACCAAGGTTAGAATGAACCTATTTTTATTTTCTGTTAGCTCCAATGGACCAACAATGTCAATGGCCACCTTAAAAAATGGGTGGAAATCACATTCATACGACCCAGTTCCACTCTGTCACAACGGCGCGGCGTTCTAGCTTTCTGACACACATCACACGATCTCACAAACTCTTTCACATCTCTGTCTAACCCTTGCCAAAAAAAATATTTATAAATTTTGCCTTTCGTTTTCCTTATTGAAAAGTGACCCGCCAACATACTCTCATGCGCCGTTCTTAGCACAAGCTCCCTCTTAGACGACGGTACAACCAACTGTCTCTCTTCCTCACCACAATCTCCCTTAAATACCCTATACAGCAATCTATCAAATACTTTAAATTCTACACATCCATTCTTCTTATTGTCCACACAGTTATCCACCTGCCGCTCCCAAAGATCTTTCAACGACGGATCACTCAATTGCTCCCGTAAAAAGTCATCGCTCGTACCTAGAACCTCACGACAATCTTCCAGCACTCCACTGTCATTCGTAACACTGACATCATTTTCTCTCTCTTTCATCGCCCTAGTTACAGCAGCACAACCAAGTTGACTGCCACCGTTCAAATCTACATTCCCAATAATTAAGTCTGCTACTGGATCCCTAAAACATGCTACTACAAACTTACCGATAATATATTGAGTCTCAATGTAAACGCACGCTAACGGGTAATCTCTCACAGTCCCATCAACAAGTTTCAACCTGTAACTTCCAGGAATCATATCATTCTTTCCAACTAACGAGCTCCTAATACCTATCACGCTTGAACCAGAATCTTTCAGCACAGACACAACTTTGCCATTTACTCTACCACTTTCAAACTTCAACTTGCCTACCGATCTGTCACGCAACGATTTATCCACATAATATAATGTTTCTTTTTTACAAGGGGAAAATCAAGACCCTTTCCTAAGGAACAATTGCAACAGTTTTGCACATCATGTGGACCACTCAGTCACCTGTATCTAATCGGCGGGCCAAAGGTTCTGTTATTATAGTTGGGTCTCGGTGTGTACGCCCCTCTACCCCCTGATCTTCCGTATTTGTTATCAGGAGGACGCCCCTCCACGTCATAACTTTGTCGTCTCGTGCTCGTGCCGCGGATTCTGCGCCCACTGCCATCAAATTGTCTCCGATAACGCCCCAATGAAACATTTCTATTTGGGTGAGAATTTGCAGGGATTGCGGGTGCTTTTTTACACCTTCCATCAGTAACAGGGGTGGAGTTCGCTACCGACGAACGTTGAGGGCATTCAACTGACTTGTGGCCCTTCATTCCACACCCGAAGCAAACAATCACTTTTCTTTCAACGGCCGCGCCACGATTCACTGCTTCGCCACACGCCGCCGCCACATAAACACTTTTTTCTTTAGCAAGCGACGCCCCCGAATTCGCGACTTTAAACCCCTCTATGATGTCTAACATGTTCTCCACAGTATTTTGCTTGTTTAGAACAAGTTGTCGATAGACCTCCCCTGAAACATTTTCAAGTATCCCGTCTTTAATCAAGAGATCTTTGATCTCATCTACTGTCTTTCCTACCTCGGCCATTTTGCACCAGTTGTCCAGTGCAGTCCTCCGTTCAGTCACATACCCACGGAAGTCATTCTGCCGTGGTTTGACCCGGTGAAACCTTTTGCGGCATGTCTCCGCATTGATGTCTGCGTGGCGGAGAAGTGCCGTTTTGACATCCTCATACTTGTCGCTAAAGAACAGACTGTCCCTCAACATAAAGTTTTTGAGCGATGTCGTCAGCTTGTACGACAATAGCAGGGACCACTCCTTACTCTCAATCTTACACCTTGCTGCCACGGCCTCGAGGTGCGTCAGGTACGCCAGAAGATCATCGTCTTCCTTCATGCCTTGGAAGTTCTTGTCTAGCCTGTCCAAGACACTCTTTTGTCGCACCTCAACTGCCTGACCTGCCACTGCACCTGCCTCTGGCGCCGACTTCTCTTTAAGCCGTGCCAACTCCAGTTCATCTTTTCTCTTGAGCTCCTCTCTAGCATCTCTCTCCTTCCACCTCTCGTGTTCCTCACGCCTAGCCTTCTCCTCCCGTTCATGTCTAGCGGCCTCATCCGCCTTCGCCTCTTTTCTCAACCTCTCTTCACGCTCAAGTCTGGCTTTCTCCTCAGCCTTCGCCTCTTTCTTTAATCTCTCCTCTCACTCAAGCCTCGTTCAAACTCCTCCTTCTTACGTTCAAACTCCTCCTTCTTACGTTCAAACTCCTCCTTCTTATGTTCAAACTCCTCCTTCTTGGCTCTCTCGTAGTCAACCTTCTGCTCTGCCACATACCTCTCCAACCTCTCACCATCATACCCGAGAGCACGGCCGTCACTGATGAACTGGGCGGTTAGAGTCAATCTCGTCTCCATTACCCAGACTATTACGCCTTAATTAATAATTACAGTCTAACTATCACTAACAAAAACCAAAGTCAGATCATAGCGAGCACCAAAATATATATTATTACTTAATTACAACGGGCGAACTGAAATCACGGGCTCATCGACAAAAACAGGGCCAAGGACTTATCTGCGCAGTATCCCGCGACGGAAGGAATTCGCCTCACTCCAGGCTCCGCAGAAGAGAAAAGCCACAGGCAACCACAGCCACTGGAACAGACAAACGGTTCTAACTACAGGACGGTTCCGGTACACCAACCAGCAAGACACACAGTTTCAGGTCGATCCCGTCGGCAGGCACTCGATCCACTCACATGTTGCCGCTCAGAGTCAGAGGATTCAGGCGTTGGTGGCAATAAAATAAAAAACAGATTACAATAGTTTCACAGAGTAACTACACACTCTAAGGCAAGATACAAGAGATGCCCAACTATTCTATCGTGTGCTGTACATAAAGCATCAGACCGCTCAAACGGCTTAAATGTATTTAATTTTATTTAATACCGAAACATTACATATATGTTATATATCTTATGTTGGCCCTAGCGGTCAAATCAAGGACACAGAGGTCACAAAGTTGACATTTACATCATTTACATATTGTTTGGACGAGCCCCCATTTCTGTCAGGTGGGTTTTGTCGCCTAGGTATGATATTATGGTCCCGTACCCTAACCTGAACAGTGTAACGCAGGAACCTAAAGGCAACAGCAATGTACAGTATTTAACAACAAGATTGTACGTTTAACAGTTTAATGAATATATGATATGATGAAGCGTACATTATGAATAATTATCAATAACATTTATAAAGCAATTCAAAGTACATTCAGAGGAACTATAGCACACCTTAAACTCGGTGCCATAGTCGATCAGGACTCTCAACACCAACTCAACGCCACGGGCACTAGTCAACTACCAAGCCCACAGCTCAGACTTGACTCCAGCAGAGTCCCAAGCCTACGTCCCAAGATAAGAAAAATACACACTCCTTTGAGACCGCCATTCTCACGATTATAATAGCAACGATTTTAGATCTACGACATTTAGAAGTTAGTAAAATAAACTAACTTACCCAATACTGGGGAAGAAAACCCATACAAGAAACTCACAGGAGATCTAGCCTCATCACACAACAGCAGCCAACACAAGTAAGCAAAAATGACATCAACAAAAGCGCGTTCCTAGAAACCAAAACTCACAATCTCGTACCAACAAAGGAAAACACCAAAGAAGATGCGCATGACAATTACCAGGTAAAATTCTGGAAATAGACCTGAAAAATGGATGAGTGACTGTACCAAAATAGTGAGGAGTATCATTGTGTATTGGAAGAAGACTACTTAATCTTAAACCATAATAGTAAACTGTCAAGGGAAAGTTTGTTGGGTTTCTAACTACTCGACCTACAAATTTTAGCCTTAGGTTTATTTTTTTATTATTTACATCACTACGTCATAGTCTAGTGGTACAGTTAATTTTTAAAAAAAAAAAAAAAAAAAAAAAAAAAAAAAAAAAAAAAAAAAAAAAAAAAAAATGTAACATTAAATACATGTTTAAAATGTGGCTTTGACATGTATGTTTAAATTGCATGTGCTAGGCTTCAAAGAGTAGTCATATGTTTTCACAGTGTACAGTGTAGAACGTCTGAGATTTGAAGGAAATATTGAGAAGAGCGTCTGTTAATTAAGCAAAGAGTAATCGAAAAGCGCCACTTTCTATCCCGTCATGCGCTGGGTATTGCTTTATCCATCTTTCTGGGAAGAGAGTTCAGTAGGCGTGGAGATGAGGTAGGTTATCACAAGAGACACTGAGACAAGATCATGGGCGGATTGAAAGTAGTAAATGATCGTCCAAAAGAGCTTTATATTATAATTCGAAACGGTCAGACAGAGTGACAGATTTGGACAAATGTCTTTAAGGTAAAAAACAGAGAAAATTTTAAAAAAAGGTCAAGTAGGACAAGGAGAGGTGTGGGAGGATGTTTTGCCAAACCGGAGGGGGGGGGGAAGACGGTAAAGGGGGAGGGGGAGAAAAGGAATCACGTCAACGCCCAGATCCCTTGAATTGACCAGGTGGGTTTTGGAAGTGGACTTTGTAAAGAGAATTGACCAGGTGGGTTTTGGAAGTGGACTTTGTAAAGAGAATTGACCAGGTGGGTTTTGGAAGTGGACTTTGTAAAGAGAATTGACCAGGTGGGTTTTGGAAGTGGACTTTGTAAAGAGAATTGACCAGGTGGGTTTTGGAAGTGGACTTTGTAAAGAGAATTGACCATGTGGGTTTTGGAAGTGGACTTTGTAAAGAGAATTGACCATGTGGATTTTGGAAGTGGACTTTGTAAAGAGAATTGACCAGGTGGGTTTCGAAAGTGGACTTTGTAAAGAGAATTGACCAGGTGGGTTTCGAAAGTGGACTTTGTAAAGAGAATTGACCAGGTGGGTTTTGGAAGTGGACTTTGTAAAGAGAATTGACCAGGTGGGTTTTGGAAGTGGACTTTGTAAAGAGAATTGACCAGGTGGGTTTCAGAAGTGGACTTTGTAAAGAGAATAGACCAGGTGGGTTTTAGATGTTGACTTTGTAAAGCGACTCTAGAAAATATTGAAAAGATGAACAAACTTTACTTAAAGGATACAATTTTTTGCTTCTCAATTCCATTCACCCACCACCCATTCCCTCAATAAAATGTTCAACACATCGTGATATCATATTTTGACCTCGTCTCAATATCATATTCCAACATCTGGATGTCATATTCCGACCACCTCTCGATGTCATAATCTGACCACAATTCGATGTCATATTCTGACCACTATTCGATGTCATAATCTGACCACAATTCGATGTCATATTCTGACCACTATTCGATGTCATATTCTAACCACCAATCTAAAACTAGTATACCCGCTACTATCCGTTCAGTTACATCTAAATTGCTCCAACTCGTTTTAGGTGTTTGCAAATTCATTTTCTAGTTTTGGGAACACTTCAAAAAAAAAAGGTCACCAATGCAATTTAGTTTACATTTTACTTGGTTAAAAATTACAAATAAATAAGAAAGTAAAGAAAGATAACCCTATAAAAGTTTTAAGACACCAAGAGTTATTTCCCGTGGTAATAAAATTTGGTTTCCGTTTCTATTTTGTTCGTTTGGTCACATTTAACACTCTTTTGGATAGCTTTATTTTGTGGTATTTAAAGATATGTTTAAAAGTCAGGAGCAAGTATAAGTATACATTAATTCATATAATTAGAATGTGTAAGTTGGAATATTTGTATTATCTCTTATATTTCTAGCTAATACAACTGTTACAAATCGCCTCTCTATCAGCTGATTTGGGATGGCTGTACATCCGCATCTATGGATACATAAAGGTAGACTATTTAACAACATTCCATTCACTTGCGACAGGATGATATCTCTTATGCGTTGAGGTACCTGGCTCTCGTAGAAAAAAATCAGACATAGGCTCAAGATGTTGCATTTCAACCTAATTTACTGAACTGATGTAGAATATGTAATAATAATAATTATTATTATTATTGTTATTTTTATTATAATTATAATTTTAATTATCTTTATTATCCATAAGAAAATTTGTCTTATAATGTATACACTTGAATGCACAGATTTCATGTAGCCACATTGCAGCGCAAACGTCAAATTTTATTGTATTTTTTTTTTTGTTACTTTCAGCCTTTTGTTTTCCATTTCGTTCAATTGTTGTGTTCTCATTGATGAAACTTCTTTGTCATCCTTGAAAAAAATATCCGCACAACAGAAACATTCACATAAATCGAACAGACACAACATAAAGAGCTCATTCAGCGACTACACACAGGCATCTTGGTCCTTTGGCTATCAGCTCAAATAAAAAAAAAATTATAATTCGGACAACTCAAGGCTATCGGCTCAAATAAAACGTTTTTCCATGGTAATGAACTTGTATTCTTTCCACATCTCGTTGCTTTTGTTTGTATTTTTTGTTTGTATTTTTTGTTTGTATTTTTTGTTTATTTTAAAGAATATGAGCACTGGTTTTAATTAGATACTCTTTTTTTTTTTTAAATTCAAGAATATGAAATCCTTGTTAAGAAATTTTTGGTTAATTTTTTTACCTAATTTTATTAAAACGAAGTTTAATGAGGTATTATAACAGGAGTGGTAGAACTTGATGTGCCCAATGAGGAGTGGTAGAATTTGGCATGCCTGGTGAGTTTAGAGAAGGTCTAATTTAAATTTTCTTAAATCAAACGTTGAGAACGAACTTGAGAGGCGAGCGTGCTGGTCTAGTATAGGTTTCAAACATAAACTATTTTTGATATCACATCTCATCTTTACCTGTGGTCCCGTCTGGGGTATAGGTCACCAACCAGCTTTCTTCACCCGTCACGATTCTGGGTGAGTCCCTCCAACAAGTTACTAGGTCTTTTCCCATCTGCTTACCATCTGCTTTGGAGGCGCAGTGGCGGAGCTGTAAAGCGCTTGGCTTCCGAACCGAGTTCCGGGTTTCGAATCCTGGTGAAGACTGGGATTTTTAATTTCGGGATCTTCGGGCGCCTCTGAGTTCACCCAGCTCTAATGGGTACCTGACATTAGTTGTGGAAAAGTAAAGGCGGTTGGTCGTTGTGCTGGCCACACGACCCCCTCGTTAACCATAGGCCACATAACCAGATGACCTTTACATCATCTGCCCTATAGACCACAAGGTCTGAAAGGGAAACTTTTCTTTACTTTTATCATTTGCTTGCAAATCGCGGCACCGTGTATTACTGGGCCATTCACTCTCTCTATACCTACTCCTTTGGGGCGACAAATTTGTACAAATACTTCTTCTTCCCTAGTACTATTAGAGCATGGAATGGGTGGCCTGAGCTAGCCAGGAAAACCAGTGACTTGGCAGAATTTAAGTCATTGGTTAATATGCATGACTAAATGCATGACGCGTAGGACGTAATCATCTTCTTTTTTGAAGTAACGTCTGTATTATATAAGATAAGATAAGAAGACACACATGATCTGTCGACTCTCAATCTCAATTCTCAATTCTCAATTATCTTCATCTTTTGTCATAACTAGAATCTTTGACTGACAGGCCCCTCCATTCTTCGGTCTTCCCATTGCTCTGTCTTCCTCTTCTTTTTTTTCCATGGAACTGCTTTCTACAGGTTTTTGTGAGGCCTGAGGGCATAGTGATATTGCCATACAGTTTTATCTTGCGTTTTTAGATAGTGGTCAGCAGGTCATAGTGGGGCCCAATAGCCGTTGTATATCCTATTTCGAATTTCATCTGTTGTTCCAACCTGTTCGGCCTTTATAGGTAATAAATAGAAACTTTGTAATTGGTATTTAACAACAACTTACCTAATTCGTTTTGTCGTTGCAGCGCAATTTCTTTCGTTTGGCTCCTTCCTTCTGGCTCATTACTTATGTCTATATTCTTCTGGCTCCTTCCTTCTGGCTTATTACCTATGTCTATATTCTTCTGGCTCCTTCCTTCTGGCTCATTACTTATGTCTATATTCTTCTGGCTCCTTCCTTCTGGCTCATTACTTATGTCTATATTCTTCTGGCTCCTTCCTTCTGGCTCATTACTTATGTCTACATTCTTCTGGCTCCTTCCTTCTGGCTCATTACTTATGTCTATATTCTTCTGGCTCCTTCCTTCTGGCTCATTACTTATGTCTATATTCTTCTGGCTCCTTCCTTCTGGCTTATTACCTATGTCTATATTCTTCTGGCTCCTTCCTTCTGGCTCATTACTTATGTCTATATTCTTCTGGCTCCTTCCTTCTGGCTCATTACCTATGTCTATATTCTTCTGGCTCCTTCCTTCTGGCTCATTACTTATGCCTATATTCTTCTGGCTCCTACCTTCTGGCTTTTTCCCCTATGGACCATAATGTTTGCTTACTATTTCTAGCTGTCATTTCTCGTCCTTAAGACGCTGTCTCAAACTAAAAATAATTTGTCTTTAACCTTTAACATATTTCATATATCTTTTGTTCTATTTAATTAACTTTAAGAATATTCCAAAATGAACCAAATGTTCAAACGTAGAATATATACAAATCTACATAGTGTATTCAAAAAAGTATTGACCGAGATATTGATTTGAAATATAACAAGAAAAACATAAAAATCCTCTATTTGAGAATGCCGCACTTTGTAATCATCCATTGTACCTACATGAAACATGAATCAATAAATAAAAAAAATACTTAATAAGTCAATTAATAATTGGTAATTAATTGGTGTTTGATATCGAATCTTATCTTATCTTATATAATACTTGTTGACATAAATGTCTTTAGCACGCTTTTCTAGATAGCCGCAGAATAAAGACAGAGACTCGTACTAACATGTTTGAATTGATTGTTGTTGTGTTAGTTTAAAATGAGTTTGTAGAGAAACGTGTAGTATTGATTATAGCATCATGACCTGACTTCCCTAGGGGAGATAACTTTGGACATGTGTAAGGTTTAATGTATGTAAACACGACTATAAGGTGGGTCTAAGGTTAGAAAATGGCCAAAGAAAACAAAAACAAAAGGCGCTTTTTCATTGATTTCACATTAGTAAAATAAAGTAAAAGTTTTCCTTTGAGACATTGCGATCTATATGGCAGATGATATAAAGTTAATCATTTTCTGTGGCCCACAGTTAACGAGGGTGTCATGTGGCCAGCAGAACGACTAACAGCCTTTAATTTTTTACCAACTTTTGTCAGGCACCATCAGATGGAATTAAGGGCCCCCTAAAGATCCCGAAATTTAAAAATTCCAGTCTTCCCTAGGATTCGAATCCGGGACTCCCAGATCAGAAGTTAAGCACTTTATCTTTCACTCAGCCACCGCGCAACCATTATGTATATAGAATCAGATTATTACATGCAAAATTCATTTCGCTCTCACCAAAGATGCTTGCTCTTCATCATGGAAATACGATGGTAAGACCGCACTACAAACAGCGATGTTCTTGCGAAAGCCAACATGGACAGTATAGAGGGGACTTCTTATGGTCCGACAGTTACGCTGGGCAGAGCACGTATACCGAATGCAGGACGAACGTATGCCAAAAGCTTTTTTTTTTTTTTTTGGTGGGCTGAAAGGTGGTGAACGTTATAGAGGTGCCGAAAGGAAACGCTTTAAAGACCAGCTTAGGCGCCAACTTACTTTAACTTACTTTAACTGACATAGAAGAGAGCACCTGGTTGCAGGCGGCTTCAGAGCGAGACAGCTGGAGGTCACAAAGGCCTCGGGATACACATTTCAGACCAAAAGAACAGAAGTAGACGCCAAATAGAAAATCTAAATCGACTACCAGCTGACAATGATTATGCCTGAGCGGTATGTGGCAAAATATGTATATCACAGCACAGCTAAGCTGCGTAGCCAAGGGAAACATTGTTTTTTTGGTGTTTTTTTTTTTTATTAATCTTAGGACTCGAAGATAGGCCTAATTATTATTTCTATTCTTAAATAAATCATCATTTGTTTAAAGATCTATTATCGATCTATTATAAATAATTTAAAACGATTTAACAAGGGGAGAAGACTTCGAAATACACGTAAAAAAAAGGTCACACTTGTGGAAAAGGTTTACGAGTAAGTCTTCTAGATAAACCCTCCACATTTTACCAACTCTACTATTCAGGACAGCGAGCATGAATAGAACAGTGAGGTTCATAACAAACGAATGTTCACATTTGACTAGAATAACAACTTTAGTAAAATCACTAAATTTAGAAAGCCTTCAGGACAGAAGACTCTAAAGTAAAGTAGCAATTATACATAAAACACTGAACCATAATCTTAAATACAAAAACAAAATTTAATAAAATACTCTGAAAGACACAAAAATAATTGCGCAACCATAGTTTCATATGCTAGGACAAATGTGTACAAATACTCCTTCTTCCCTAGTACTATTAGAGCATGGAATGGGTTGCCTGAGCTAGCCAGGAAAACCAGTGACTTGGCAGAATTTAAGTCATTGGTTAATATGCATGACTAAATGCATGACGCGTAGGACGTAATCATCTTCTTTTTTGAAGTAACGTCTGTATTATATAAGATAAGATAAGAAAATATAAGAAGGGGAAAAAGAAACCATGCAGAAAATGTAACTTGAATACAGAGATCTATATCTATCTAGAAACACGCTAGGACACTCCCACAGCTGAAAGAGTTCGTATCCTCCTTTGATACATGTGTGTTTTTAATCCCCTTGAGATTTACTGGATGGCCACACTATCAAAGAAAACATAGATGCACGGATTTTTTTTATTTTACTTGGATGACGTCATCATTTTCTGATTTAAAAAAAACAACAACAACAAACTCCTTTAATAAAACGACATATCTGTTCTCTACGGCTGGTGACATAATTAGGCTGGGTGGGAACGTTCCTTTGATCTATACAAGAAAAAAAAAAGATTCCCAGTTAGAAGCAGCACTTAATTTATGTCTAGCTTTAATGCAAAAGTCGAAATTGATCTTATTTAAATTTTAGATTTACAGAAAGACGGGAGAATCTGCTGTGGAATAAGATCCAATCAAGATACAGCATTCGAACACGTGATGACGCGAACGGATACAATGGGTAAAAGAAGTGCCGGGCTTAATAGAGAATTCGGTGAAGCTAAATTTACTATTGATGTTTGATTCTTCGTTTGTTTGTTTGAATGTGTATTATTTTAATGTTTTTTTTTTCTAGAGTTATGTGTCGGCGTTGATTATCATGTTCTTTAGAATGAATTAGATGATCTGAATGGAATGTTGATAGGCAAATTTAAAAGTAAACACTCTTCATTGATCTGGAATTTTGTCGATTGAGACTTTTATCACTAGCTGGAGATGTTTTGTATGAAAATGCATAAAGGTTGCTGTCTTACGCTGAGGCACGCAACACCATCTCTCTGCCATGTGGTTCATTACTAGGTCGTGTTTACCATTACCATGCCACGAGGCACGCCAACACATTATGTAGGATGGTTAGATGGCATAAAACGCTTCCTGTCAAGGGGACTCGAGATCAAATCCCCAGCTGTGTTTGCTTAGCGCCCAAAGGCAAAACGAAAATCCCTTAAAGAGGTCGACACCCCCTCCGGCTCCCAAATCCCTAGCTACGCCCCTGTGTTCAAGACATTAGGCAGAGAGGAATGGAGTAAGAGCGTCGACAGACTGACAGGTGAACGTGAAGTCACTTGTGGTTTGTATTATACGAATTTAGCTTTATACTTTCCGAAATGGCTTTATATTTTACAATCCGATTTCGCTTTAAAGATCTAATTTCGGTCTGTCTGGACACAGACTATAAATCTATAACTCACTAAGTCAAATTCCATACAAGTAGCGAGTCTGGATTGTGAAGCATGTATGATCAGTGGTTACAACATACATAGCTACAAAATGCTACTGTGTGAGGACCGCCACTCCAGCCAACGGTTAATGATGAAGGCCCCTTTGTGGAATGGCGTGGCGGAATGGTAGACTGGTTCATCAGACCTTTCATCCATCCACCACCTCAGCGAGTAAAATAAAAAGGCTCACAGAGGTCATCTGATGGGGGGGGGGGTTAATGTCATCTGATGGGGATCTTTAAGGTCATCTGATTAGGGTCTTTAAAGTCTTCTGATTGGGATTTTTAAGGTCATCTGATGAGGACTTGCAACCCATTGTTCACTTGCTTCCACTAACAGACGTCCCACAGAGGCGCCTCGTTGAGGCTACGGGGAGCTGAGATCACCTCGGAGATTAAGTACCAGTCAAGTGATCTTTAGCTTTTGCTTACATTTTGCTTACAAGACATGGCTCGTAAAATTGAAGAGGACGCTAGAGAAGTGTAGTCGAGAAGCTTGAACTTGGCTTGGCTACCTATGAAAGGGGCTTGAGATTCACACCCGACTGGAGCAGAGTTGTGTTTATTGAGATGCCTAAAGGCAGCACGGAAACACCTTCCAAGTTCCCCCTCCACCTCACTGGTTCACAAATGAGATTGGACCATAGCGCTATGAGCATGCTATATGCATAAAGGTAGTGCCATATAAAAGCTCTAATATTTAGTGTACTGCAGAGTAACAGGTCGAAAATGGGTTTGCGTAGTTATGTAAAACACTGCACCCAACCTTAATCGAAAACATTGCCATTATTAATGTTAACATAAAAATAAAACGGAATACGGGATCTATTGGATGTATATAAAAAGAAAGCATGCATAGCCTTAATCACCTGTGGAATGACGATTGGAAGAAGTCGTCTGACCAGGAAGACAACTGTGGAACGTAATATCCACAAACACATCTGCTCCTGGTTGGGTGTTATCAAAATAATACATGTAGCCTAGTTATTTTCACCCATGGAGATGGGGGGAGGATGTTTGGAAAAGAAAGTTTGGGGAAGTTTTTCTCTTGGTTTTTTTTTTTTTAGAAAATTTAGAACCAACCAAAATTCTTAATAATATTATTGGAATATAATTTTTGTTAGTGTTCCCGATGCGGGATGAGTGGGTGGGAAGGGTGTGTGTGTGTTGATGTACTTACTGTGGTCTCAAGGCACTACGGGTCTATTGATGATGTTATATTTTAGACTCATCTCCCTTGGCTCACCATCTCTCGTGAAATGATGTGTGTGTATGTGTGTGTGTGAGAGAGAGAGAGAGAGTGAAGGAGGTTAGAGTGACCTTTCAGCTAAGTTGGACACATCATGCATAATGATCCAGAACCTAATAAATCAGAGAGTTCGGCCGTGAAGACAATCTCAGCAACATTGGTTTCTGGCCAACCGGTCAAATAAGATTTTAGAACATCTCAGGTCTTAAATTAATTGGCCCTAACATTTTATAGATCACACAGTTTTACAAAAAAATTATCTAGCTTTGTGGTGTATTTATGGACAATCAAGATTCAATGTTGTGATGTATTTATGTACAATCTTGATGTGATATTAAGGTGTTTTTATGTACAATCTTGATTGGATATTAAGGAGTATTTATGTACAATCTTGATTGAATATTGTGATGTTTTTATGGCCAATCTTGATTGGATATTTAGGTGTATTGAAGGAAAATCTTGATTGGATATTATGGTGTATTTATGGACAAAATTGATTGGATATTGTGATGTATTTATGGACAATCTTTATTGGATATTGCGGTATATTTTTGTTGTCTATTTCGGAAGGCTCTCTTTTTGTTATTTTTTGGGGAGAGAGTGGACAATTGTTCTTGGGTTTGGCGAAGGTTATTTACAACTAGTATATAAAAATTGTTTTCAAAATTTGAACTTTAGTATAGAATGTGTTCTGTCTTATTGAGAATGCGTTTGCAATACTTTAAAGTCTATAAAACATGTTATTCCCTAGAGGTCTTTTATTTCCTTTAATCTATTTGTTAAGGACATGCAAAGACTTCCCTGAGATCTCTTTTTTTTATTCCTTTAGCGTTCGTAATTTATTTATCTTTAAATATAATGTAAATCGTGAAACTATTTCAAAATAAAAACAATGTTACAAAGAAAGTTTGTGTGGTAACACAAACTCAAAATCGGCCCCCGAAGTGGTCCACCGAGAGTCTTCACCGGGATTTGAAAAAGAGAATTCGGTTCCAAGTGCTTTAGCCCTCAGCCACAGCATCTCCATATTGTTGTAACCCTGTTCCTCCCTGACTAAACATTTTTTTCCACGTGCAAAGTAGGGTCGTAAATGGACGTAAATGACCTTGACTAGTGTGTAAATGTGTTACGAAACTTTAGTTTTCAGTTTGGATTTCTTGACTGAGGATTGATGATTGTTTTCTATTGTGTTAGTGAATCGGGATATGTAAATTTGATTTGGAGATTGTGACATTATTTCTTTTATCGGATATATTAATTGATCATAGTTGGATTGTGCTTCTGCAATCGGAGAGATACCAGCGATCTGAGAATCGGTGAGTTATTTTCTTTAGTTCAATCCCACGTCTTAATATATTCATTTAACGTACACTTATATTTTTTAAAAATAATAATTACTAACCTTATCCATACATTCAAAATTAATAACATGTTACATGTAATGGAGAGAAAATAAAAATGATTTATTCTTCTAACAAAATTAGATGAATAGGCTACACGAAAAAAAAAATTCTTCACCTAGATTATTTTAGGTCGTGAGAAGGGGCCCCAATTTGTGTCAAAATCGGCCCGGGCATTACCGTATAACCCGGCCCACAAATGACATGCCATATTATATGTGTATAATATATGTAGTTAAAGTTTGATAATGCATCAGATACTTGATGTATGCTTGCGTAGGATTTATTTATACATGTATGTAGTCTGAAAACTATTAACAGTACTATAGCAGTCTTAATAAGTTTAAAATGAGTATAATGTTATATGTCTGCTCCTACATTGAAGCGTATGGTGCGCACCAGGGCACCGTTAAAGACGAGTGAGTGGGTAGAAACAAGATGGTGGACTGTTGATTCCAGCCAAGTAGATAGAGAGACAGAATAGAGATAGGTTTGAAGCTTAGAACCGCCTGAGTTGTAGAAGGGATCATTGACAGTGTGGTCAGCGGGTCAGAAGCAGTGTAGTTTGTCTGGTCAGGAAGAAGTCTTGTGAGGAAACTGGAAAGGGTCGTTCCTGTTAGTGTATGTATACTATTGTTCCTGAGACACGTAATGTAACCTGTGTTAGTGGCAAGATAGAGAGCCCTGTTGGAACGTTAAGACATAGGCAGCAACAGTGAACGGTGCATGTAGTGGAAGGCAGTGGCGGAGACAGTGATTCCTGCAGGCCAGATCAGCTAAATGACCTCATAAGACTTTTGTGTTGTGATCGTCTAAAATCTTTTAAAAAAAATATCTCCCCACCTTAATCTTTCGTGGAGTGTTTGCCCTCGGTTACAATACTATTAAATGTTACGTTATGATATTACTTATAGATGACAGATGTTACTTTAAAAAAAAGAAGATAATTGCGTCCTAGGCATTTCATGTGTCATGTCACTGGGTGTCTGATAAGTCGTTGGTTTTCCTGGCTGACCCAAGCAACCCATTCCATTTAAAGATTAGAGAAAGCAGAACGGTTAGAGGGGAACTTAATGGGAAAAGCTCTTGCTTCGTCTTAGTACATTCTCAAATACGCGAATTTTATAAGAATGTACCATGACCCATTATTTATAGGGCCTGATTTAAGTATGTGGGCACCCCGGGGTAGGGTTTTTGTGTAGGCCCCCTACAGTTTTTCAAAAGCTTTCATGGAATTCCACTTACAAATAAAAATACTTAATCTAAAAATATGCTAAATTTAGTCTCTAGATCTAGAAACAGATTTAAGTTTAGATCTAGAAATACATCTAAATCTAGATCTGAAATAGATATAGAATCTTGATATAGAATCTACTAGTCTATATCTAGATCTAGACTATTACTCGAATGACTTTACACGTTTAATCTTAAAATGACTAGACCTAGGGCAATGTTATAATCAGGAATAGTAGGCCTTTTGTTATCGTGTCAAGTAATGGTGTGCTTTGCTGTTCTTGTCCGATTCATTTCTTAATGTGATACTACTGTTTATATAATAAATAATCTGCACTCCTAAGCTGTCAGAAGATGTTATTGCCTTGATAATTAAAGTTTTGTTCAAATTATTAATACATTTATAATAAATATATATATATATCATCATCATCATCATCATCACTCCTTTGAGTTCCTCATGGAATATAGGGCCTCGACAAAAACACGCCACCCTCCACGGTCTCTTGCTAGCTTTTTGATGGTGTCCCAGCTCTTCCCGGTCTTCTCTGCTTCTTCAAGTACACTGCGTCGCCATGCTCTTTTTGGTCTTCCTCTGCGTCTTGTTCCCTGGGGGTTCCACTCTAAGGCCTGCCTAGCTCTGTTGCTGGTATCTTTTCTAAGTCTGTGACCAATCCATCTCCTCTTCCTCTCTAAGATCTGCACTTCTATATTTTTCTGTCCACTCATCTCCCACAGTTTGGTGTTTTCTACTTTGTCAAATCAGTGTATTTTTAGGATATTTCTCAGGCATCTGTTGATGAAGGTCTGTATTTTTTGTTGTTGTTGTGGCTTCAGTTGTTCTCCATGTTTCAGAACCATACAGTAGGACAGCCTTGACATTGGAGTTAAAGATTCTTAGTTTAGAGATGTGAGGAGATTTCCAGGTTGGGTTTATCTGTGTAAATGTTTGACGCGCTAGATTTATACGGCGTTTAAGGATATATATATATACCATGCTGATTATTATGAACGAAGAATCTGGATATAACTTATAAGACATGAAATCAGCTGTTTAATCTAACGCCATATTGGTTGACAATATATATATATATATATATATATATATATATATATATATATATATATATATATATATAGAGAGAGAGAGAGAGAGAGAGAGAGAGAGAGAGAGAGAGAGAGAGAGAGAGAGAGAGAGAAAGAGAGATATGGGCTCCATTTAATCTTATTTAGACTGTCAAGTGTAGGCCACTATATTGAGGCTATGTCAAAAGTGCGTGCTATAACAGTAGGCCTAGTTTGTTATTTTTTAAACGTATAACTAAAACGAAGTTTGTATCAAAATTCTTTTTTTAAAATATTTGAATCAGTATTCTATTCAATGACTTAGTTAATAAATGGAAAATATATTTTATAATGATCCATTGATACTTTCTCCATTGTGACCTTATATGCAAATTTTTTTGGACCAAATGCGCGAATCTATGTATGAAGCTTGAGTTATTAATGAAAAATCCATGACCTTTAAAAAAAAAAAAAGTTACCTCCCCTGAAGTTTTTCATTGAAAAGTGGTGTAATTTTCTTTTTTGAAAAATCTGCTTGCATATATAATTTTAAAAATTAGATGGTTCACTTTCGGAAAAGAAAAAAGTAGCCGTTGCATCAGAACTTTGAATGATCTAAAATATCATGATGTCCGATTTTCATTTTCTCTTCTAGTTTCTGAGATCTAAACCGGACTGACAGACGGACGGAAGGACAGACAGGCCACACAAAACTAATAGCGTCTTTTCTCCTTTCGGAGATCGATAATAAACACGTGATTATTTTATTGTAAACTAGATGGAAATTTGGGGAGATCTGGGTTTATTCTCTTCCAGCATACACTTGTCTCTTCTGAAATCATTTTCAAAAAGCGTAAAAAAAAAACTTTTTTTTTTCAACTACCATACATTAGGCTCTTCTTAGTAAACGTTCATCGGGCGACTAAAATGATATCTACTGGTGAGAACAGGCGAAAAGAAAACTTAAACCAACCACCTGTAGACAACGGCTGTGTCTGCGCTAGTGCCTGGGTTTTGGCAAAATATGTAGATCCCATCTAGTACTGTGTAGCCTCGTGAAATACTGGACTCCTGCTTCATCTTCGGACACGAAGACAAAGCCATATTGTTGCAACTGTGTTGGCGTCGTGGTTAGAGGTAACAGTGATTGTAATCAGTCAAACAAATGACACAAGCCATCGCTAGGCGAGCGGTCAACTGGGCCGAGTAAATAGAGACGACACTTTAAGAAACCACTGTGATCTGAACGTGCAAATCGCTCGTGGTACGGTCATGTGATCATCCAGAAGGAACTAGCGACGTTCAATCATTTATAAGGGTTTCGGGGTAGCTATATAAAAGCGAGAGTGTCAGAGTCATGTTGATTCAGATTTAACTCATTACAAATGACTCCAGAGGAATGTCGGTCCGACGGAGAGGCCAGTAAATTGTTACAGTATAAGCAAAGCTCATACTGCAGTACACGATCCACGGTAAGGCGATGAACCCAGACATTGTATTGTGTTACCAATGGCACAGTGTTAGCTGTTAATTGATTAGACATTAAAGAATTACGTTATTTGGAGCCCGAGTTGTCCAATTGTTGTTGTTTCGTGTTTCGCCATGTTTGCAGAAACTTTTCATAGAGAGAGTCGTGGCCATTATTTACAATTAGTCACCACTTCCTGGACACACTTGAAAGACATGAATCGGACAAGGGCTATTTAAGTCGAATGTCATTGGTAGTGTTTTATAGATGGTGGGGTGTTTTTTTTTTTTTTTTCATTCATTATCATTTCCGTCAATTAACAAACTCACTCACTTTCGCCTTATGTTATCAAATATATTACAGACGTTACTTCAGAAAAGAAGATAAATACTCCCTGCGCAGTTACGTCGTATTGTAAATAGAAGTTGGTTAGTAAATACATTTATTTATAAATGAACAAGTTTAGACTACTGCCTGTCACAAATCCATTTTGTATCAAGCGATGACACACACCCACACGCCTAAGCGTATCTATGCTGGTGACACTTTCCCTGGCACGTGATCAATCTTCCCTAACATCGACAATGTGAACGGGTCAGGTATCTACCAGGAAATACAGTCAGTCACTAATTGTCAGCTGTGGTTCATTAGTAGATACACTGCTAACAGTTCATTGGTCTGGCTCGTATTAATACTTCAACACAGTTTAAAGTTGTTTTTTTTTAGATAATGTATAACATGGTTTAAACAAAAAAATATTACAAATGTTAATAGCCACCCATAAGTCCAACAGATTTTATTGACAGCAGAATGGTGATATTTGCAAACTCTGTTTTATAATGTTGTTATCTGCCTGGGTTAGGCGCGCACATGTTCTTACAAATCTTTTATCAACTCTGTCTTTCTGTCTGGAAAGCTGAAATTTGACTCAATTACTTCTTGTACTTGATAAAACAGGAATCAATTAAAAAAAAAAAGCCAAATTAATCAATTAAGATATGGGTATTTACTTATTTTTTGGTATCGAACAAGGGAAAGACATTTTACTTGATAGTTGTGGTGGTATAAGTTGAATAAGTTCCCTTGAGGAGGCTTGAGTTCTCAAGTTCGAATTCAAGATCACGGTAACCTTCACCAAGATCACCCCTTCTATCCAACCCCCCCCCCCCCACTTTTTCCAGACAAGTGATAGGATCATAGCGTAGTGAGAAATCTAAAAGAATGAAATAGCGCAAATAAAGAAACAATTGGTATAAATATTTCTAATCGCTCAGATTTATTATTGCTAGTCTAGATCTATTACAAATTTAATTAGATGACTGATCCAAACTTAAGATACAATTACACTTCATATAAGCTTTGCTTTTAAAAAATGTATTTATTAATGTATTTCTTGTTTACTACCTGGGTTAGACAGGTGTGTACATGTTTTTAACTGATACAAGTGACAAGGCCCATTGGAAGAGTCCATAGTTAATATCCTTAAGATAGAATTCTATTTTCAATAATAATAAAATTCAAAGTGTTGATTCTTGCCAACTGGTTTTACAATTATGTCAAATATTTAGAATATCGTTATGACTTTCAGACATATGTTGTAGTATAGGAGAAACTCGGTAAGAATTCAGACAATTGTTAAAGTATATTGTAGTTACTTTCAGTTTAGTCCTCATTCTTCTTACTTCTTAATCCTGTGCACTCCCAGGCGAGCATAGGGCCGCAACCACACCTCTCCACCGAACTCGGTTCTGAGCTGCTTCCTTCATCCGCCCCCATGTCATTCCAGTTATCCTCAGCTTCACTGATGACTGACCTCTTCCAGGTTGGCTGGGGTCTGCCCACTTTCTTCTTTCCTTGACGATTCCACTCAAGTGCCAGCCTTGCAATGTTGGTAGCTGGTTTTCGAAGGGTGTGTCCTATCCAGCTCCACTTTCGCTTTGTGATGTCTTGGGCTATGGGCTTTTGTCTAGTTCTCTACCACAAATTGACAGCAGTTATCTTTTCTAACCACCTAATTCCTAATATCTGGCGTAGGCATCCGTTAGCAGAGGTCTGGAACTTTTCCATATTTGTTTTAGTGACTCTCGATGTCTCTGAACCATATAGAAGGACAGACTTAACGTTTGTATTATAGATTCGTATCTTTTTATGCAGAGATAGTGCCTTAGAGTGCCAGAATTAGTCCTCAACTCCTATCCAGCTAGACATGTAGTGGTAGCGGTGGACAACTCAACAACGTTTCTTAATCGCTCTACCCGAATTGGTGGACTGAATTCTGACCTTACCAGCATGTCTAGCACAAAACAATCAGACGATGTTTGAAGCAAAGGAAAAATAGTGACTTTCTAGAGTTTTGTTGCTCTAGACCGCACCAGATGGAGAGAGACAGTGACCAAGAAAGCTATGGACAGTGAAAGTACATGGGTCTCAGCTCATGAAGAAAAACGTACAATCCGAAAAACGGCCAGCTCCTCTACCACCGAAGCAAAAGCCTCCTTAACCTGCGCTATCTGTGGACTGGAGTGTCTCTCCAAAATAGGGCTCCACTGCCACATTAGGAAGTGTGCTCTGAGATGAACCATAGTCGTTCTAAGACTGAAGGAGGCCACTGAGAGTTTTGTAAATCCCAGGTTAGCAGAAAAATATTACATAATATTAGATCAGCGTTGACACGCGCTCTTCCAGACGACAGCTAGTCCAACCAAACTACTGTGGACGTATTCATTTCTTAATTCCGAAATTAAAAACAATAATGTTCCTAATTATTTAAAAAAATGAAAAGCACTGAATTCCATTATATCAATTTGTACTCCCTACTTTATAACCTCAGCTGCTAGAGATATGTTCGTCGTTATATCAGATTCTATGCAGCTATTAGAAACAAATTATCTGCCACAATTTTACTGATAGTAACATCAGAAACAAACATAGCAATCACCGAAAGGCTATGCACTGAATTTCATTCTATGTAGTACTTTACATCAGAGAAGATCTACAATAGTACCTTTTTAAAGAAGACGAATGTCTTTGAATATTTTTTTTCTTTTTTAAAGATTTTTTTTACCCGACATTCGTTAACAATCTATAGTCTGTAATTGGCTAAATTAATTACTCAGAACAGAATGCACTATGCAAAAACAGTTTTCTATTAGTGTCATACAGGGTTGTCTAACCTGATTATCATTCTGACAGAAGATTTCTCTTTTCAACCCAAGCAAGTAAACAGAAAAGAAAAGAATTGGCCATTCTTGAGAGTAATGGTCATAAGTCCTGTGCGAGAGGTCACGTATGGGCCAATATTGCCTCGGGCTCTCCATACTATTCATCGGGTGTTGAAGAAGGCCTTTCCCCCTCTGGTATTTACCGGGGTAAACAGTTCCCTGCTTTGAAATGGGTCTCCGTTATCAATTACAAATGCTGGTCTCTGAGACTGTCTCTGTCACACACAAAACAGGGGAGAGATTGGAAAGCCCGCCGGAAGGAGAAATGACAGTCAACTTTCACTTTGTGCCCAATGAACTATATAAAAAAAAATGGAGCTAGTGAATTTGCTGGTGAAACTAAAAAAAGAAAAAGTAAACTAGAAAGTGACAGGAATTCCAAACAGCTCTGGCAATGACATATGTATCTAACACTCGACTATTTCCGATTGGTACTTGTAGAAGACTTCACATACGGGATAATTATACTTCTGAATAATAAGACGCCAAATTTGGCAGCCGTATAATAATACACCATTGCGTCATCTACAAAAAGAGTGGAAAAATATCCATTGCTAAATATAATCATTTACTATTAGCTTGCATTCTCTTCATGAATGGAAAACGTTGGGTGGCAGAAAATAAGTGGAAAGAGATGGGTGGAAGAAAATAAGTGGAAAGCGATGGGTGGAAGAAAATAAGTGGAAAGAGATGGGTGGAAGAAAATAAGTGGAAAGAGATGGGGGGAAGAAAATAAGTGGAAAGAGATGGGTGG
The DNA here is from genome assembly GCA_030265305.1 of Biomphalaria pfeifferi. Classification (NCBI taxonomy): domain Eukaryota; kingdom Metazoa; phylum Mollusca; class Gastropoda; family Planorbidae; genus Biomphalaria; species Biomphalaria pfeifferi. The sequence continues at coordinate 2,315,204 of JASAOG010000061.1, read as the reverse complement.
AAGAAAATAAGTGGAAAGAGATGGGTGGAAGAAAATAAGTGGAAAGAGATGGATGGAAGAAAATAAGTGGAAAGAGATGGGTGGAAGAAAAGAAGTCGAAAGAGATGGGTGGAAGAAAAGAAGTCGAAAGAGATGGGTGGAAGAAAATAAGTGAAAAGAGATGGGTGGCATAAAATAAGTGGAAAGAGATGGGTGGAAGAAAATAAGTGGAAAGAGATGGATGGAAGAAAATAAGTGGAAAGAGATGGGTGGAAGAAAAGAAGTCGAAAGAGATGGGTGGAAGAAAATAAGTGGAAAGAGATGGGTGGAAGAAAAGAAGTCGAAAGAGATGGGTGGAAGAAAATAAGTGAAAAGAGATGGGTGGCAGAAAATAAGTGGAAAGAGATGGGTGGAAGAAAATAAGTGGAAAGAGATGGGTGGCAGAAAATAAGTGGAAAGAGATGGGTGGCAGAAAATAAGTGGAAAGAGATGGGTGGAAGAAAATAAGAGGAAAGAGATGGGTGGAAGAAAATAAGTGGAAAGAGATGGGTGGAAGAAAATAAGTGGAAAGAGATGGGTGGAAGAAAATAAGTGGAAAGAGATGGGTGGAAGAAAATAAGTGGAAAGAGATGGGTGGAAGAAAATAAGTGGAAAGAGATGGATGGAAGAAAATAAGTGGAAAGAGATGGGTGGAAGAAAAGAAGTCGAAAGAGATGGGTGGAAGAAAAGAAGTCGAAAGAGATGGGTGGAAGAAAATAAGTGAAAAGAGATGGGTGGCATAAAATAAGTGGAAAGAGATGGGTGGAAGAAAATAAGTGGAAAGAGATGGATGGAAGAAAATAAGTGGAAAGAGATGGGTGGAAGAAAAGAAGTCGAAAGAGATGGGTGGAAGAAAATAAGTGGAAAGAGATGGGTGGAAGAAAAGAAGTCGAAAGAGATGGGTGGAAGAAAATAAGTGAAAAGAGATGGGTGGCAGAAAATAAGTGGAAAGAGATGGGTGGAAGAAAATAAGTGGAAAGAGATGGGTGGCAGAAAATAAGTGGAAAGAGATGGGTGGCAGAAAATAAGTGGAAAGAGATGGGTGGAAGAAAATAAGAGGAAAGAGATGGGTGGAAGAAAATAAGTGGAAAGAGATGGGTGGAAGAAAATAAGTGGAAAGAGATGGGTGGAAGAAAATAAGTGGAAAGAGATGGGTGGCAGAAAATAAGTGGAAAGAGATGGATGGAAGAAAATAAGTGGAAAGAGATGGATGGAAGAAAACAAGTGGAAAGAGATGGGTGGAAGAAAATAAGTGGAAAGAGATGGGTGGAAGAAAATAAGTGGAAAGAGATAGGTGGAAGAAAATAAGTGGAAAGAGATGGGTGGAAGAAAATAAGTGGAAAGAGATGGATGGAAGAAAATAAGTGGAAAGAGATGGATGGAAGAAAACAAGTGGAAAGAGATGGGTGGATAAAAAATAAGTGGAAAGAGATGGATGGAAGAAAATAAGTGGAAAGAGATGGGTGGAAGAAAAGAAGTCGAAAGAGATGGGTGGAAGAAAATAAGTGGAAAGAGATGGGTGGAAGAAAAGAAGTCGAAAGAGATGGGTGGAAGAAAATAAGTGAAAAGAGATGGGTGGCAGAAAATAAGTGGAAAGAGATGGGTGGAAGAAAATAAGTGGAAAGAGATGGGTGGCAGAAAATAAGTGGAAAGAGATGGGTGGCAGAAAATAAGTGGAAAGAGATGGGTGGAAGAAAATAAGTGGAAAGAGATGGGTGGAAGAAAATAAGTGGAAAGAGATGGGTGGAAGAAAATAAGTGGAAAGAGATGGGTGGCAGAAAATAAGTGGAAAGAGATGGATGGAAGAAAATAAGTGGAAAGAGATGGATGGAAGAAAACAAGTGGAAAGAGATGGGTGGAAGAAAATAAGTGGAAAGAGATGGGTGGAAGAAAATAAGTGGAAAGAGATGGGTGGAAGAAAATAAGTGGAAAGAGATGACTCGGCATTCCAGTACCACCTCATCGTGGTTGTCGGGTGAGCACTCGGCTCTTATGGAGTGGCCAAGAGTACTGGTTGCTTACCGCTGATGAATGAGCAGCCGGCTAGTGTAAAAGGAAATCAAAGGGGTTATGTCCAGCCCCCCCCCCCCTCTATGGCCCCGGGGCAACGGTGAGTAAGAGACCTAACGGGATCTCCGAAAAGCGGACAGCGCTGGACACAAACTCAAGGGTTGGTCGGGTTCTCCTGGAACTCGACTGATTCGCGGGTCTCTCATTGGGCAAAGACTGGGCTGACTGGCGCGGCCTTAGCGGGCTGTATCGGGCGGATTGGTTGGCGTCCACGAGCTAGGCTCTAACTAGCCCGTCCCCTGTGAGGTAGTAGAGGAACGCGCTTCCCCATAAGCAGTACTGGGGATATCGAGCAATCCTCACACAACCACTCCTCTCGTAAGCGAGCTCTTGCCATACGGAGGTGGTGACCAGTGGTGCGGACTTCCCGAACCCAAAGATCTCGGACCCTCTTGCAGGCCCTGTGCACACTACTTTCTAATCGGCAATAACTAAGGCCGCCAACGGTCTTCGACTTCTATGCAAACATGAATATTACACATTAAACCAGAAAACCCGGGTACGAGCAGACCCAAACAGGCTCCGTCGCGCGGGTAGTGGGCGGCAGGCCCGACAACGAAAAATCCTCTACTACTCGCCCCGTGGTTCCGATCCGGCGGAACCTGTCGAACCACGATAAATTAGTGAAGGTTCCCCCTCTCAGGAAAAAGCCCTCTTCCTAGGCTACACTGCATTCGTTCTTCCCTCGGAAGAACGGTAGCCAAGGTGTGGCTAGCCCACCACACCAACCTGGTGATCATGTCCCGCACCAGGCCAAACCAACTATTACCACCCAAAAGGCCCAACCGACTATGACCAATGAAGCGAGGACCATCGGTCCTCCAAAACACCAACCATTACAACGGTTTGTCGCTTCCAGTCCTAAACCCTTAGGGAGCGATAAACTTAGCCAGATAAAAGTACTTCAGCTCAATATCTGTGGATTAATACCCAAGATATTAGAGCTCACAAAACTCCTCCACGAGAGGGCAATAGACATCACGCTCTTGCAGGAGACTTTGGTAGGCAAGAAGCGAAGTAGCCACATCAGTGGCTACACGGCTTACAAATGTAAATGGAATTATCACATATGTAAGAAACGGCATGACAGTTTCACAAAACCCTGGCCCTCAAACGGGCGTACCGACGCCATCATCTCGCTTGATATATTCAAAGCTGGTAGAAAACTTACGGTCATTAACTGCTATAATCCGCCAAAACACGAACTTGCCATTAACCTCGGCAATAAGAATATTCTATCTAAAACTCTATTAGCTGGGGACCTAAATGCCAAGTCTCCTGCATGGGGCTATGACACAACCGACTCCTCGGGCCAAAAAGTCCAAGAAATTCTCAACACTACGAACTTATTTTGCCTGCAAAATAAACACAGCCCGCCAACCCTCCTACACACTGGCAACGGCTCTCGATCTAACTCTAATCTCGCAGATCTAGAGGGGAAAACCACAATTAAAGTGCTTGAGGATGTTGGAAGTGATCGTAGGCCCATTGAAATCACTATTGCCCTCTCAGAGGCCAGGGGTGTAGCCACTAAACGGCCCAAAAAATGGAGCTACACTAAGGCTGACTGGCCAGCGTACGGGGCGGCTGTCGACTCCGCCCTGTCGTGTATCGCGGTGGAGGAAGGGACAGTCGACACCAAATACGGCGAAATCACTGCAGCGATTTTGGGTGCGGCTAGGAAGTATATCCCGCGGACCTATCCCGGCATACGGCATAGACCCGCCTGGTCCCGAGAATTAGATCGAATAGTCAGGGCCAGGGAACGGGCAAGGCGCAGAGCACAAAGAAAGCGGACCCCCGAATGCCGCAGGGAGTTCAATGCATTATGCCGGAAGGCCAGCGAGGTGGCCCAACTGGAGGGTTGCCTGTGCCGGGCTGGATCTTCGGGATACCTCCAAAGCCTGGCGTCTTCTTCGCAATCTTGAGGCCAAAGATTCGGCGCGTACAGCCACCCCATTATTGTCACCCAGTGGGGATCGAGTGGCAAAACATCAAAAAATGGCCGACTTGCTTAACAAATATTTCGCTTCAATAAGCAAGTCCGAAAAGAAGACAGCCACGTCTATAGCCCTCAACAAGGAGCGTAAAAGACTCGAGAGGGAGCCGGATGGGTCGGGAGACCTGGACACGTGCAATGCGCCCTTCTGCCGTGCTGAGCTGGACAGAGCGATAGCAAAGTGCAAAAACAGAAAAGCTCCGGGGCTAGACAAGGTTACTCCTGAGATGGTAAAACACCTCGGGGGTATTGCGAAAGACAAGCTCCTTGAGTTTGCGAATCGGACCTGGGTAGAGTCCAGACTACCCAGGGCCTGGCGCTGTGCTACCATTGTTCCAATACTAAAAAAGGGCAAAGACGCGACTAACGTTGAGTCCTACAGACCCATATCCCTGACCTCCACTATCGGCAAGATAGTAGAACGGATGGTCAGCGAGCGACTCGTGTGGAACTTTGAGAGTGCCGTTATCCTAGCGCCAGAGCAGGCTGGCTTTAGGGCAGGCTTGAGCTCGATCGACCAGGTCACAGTTTTCATGCAGGAGGTGAGAACTCTCTATGTGTCTATTACGAAAGCCCTTTCCATTGCCATTTAGAGCGAGTTGATGTCTGAGCTAGTTTTTGAAACATTTACGACAGGAAAAAAAAGGGGGGGGGGGACACTACATGCGGTGTAGACTTTCATGCTTGACAAACAAGACTTCCTTTTGCCTTTATTGCTAAATTGTTTTTAAATATAGATCTACTTGTGAATAAGAAGAAATGGAATTCATCAATCTTCATTACTCATGACGTCATACATTTTTTTTTAGAGGTCTAATAGAAGCCTCTGAACCTGACAGACAGATCTACATCTATATTCCATTTTGCAACTCTGGTGTCTGTTGGGTATGTTAGTAGGGACCACGCGACATAACTCTGTTAAGACGGTCACATGCATCCATACTGATGTAGCATTAGCGACATAACTCTGTTAAGATGGTCAGATGCGCATCCATACTAATGAACCATTAGCCATATCGGAACAAAACGATCAATCTTTTCTCTATCAGAACACAGACATAAACATTCCAGATTCTCCTCAAACTAATTCATGAATGTATAAAGGTAGATAATCAGAATTGTTTTGGGACTACACAGAGTGCAGCCGTTTTTACAAAGCTTGTATCAACTCTCTCTGTCTGTCTGGTAAACGTTATATTATACGCGTTATTTCTCCCTTTTTGCGGATCATGTTGAAAAAATTGCACACTTATTCATTGTCACTAACAACACATGAATTAAAATGACCAATTATTTTATCAATTAGTCATCATTTATTAATTTCGTTTTATATACAGACAGCATTAGCCAAGGGTAGATAAGCTTAATGCAGAGAAAGGGGTCGTTGACGAAAAATTTGAAATAAGCAATAGATAACTATTAAACTTTCTCTTTCCAAAAGCCCTTGACTTCCTTAGTGGCTAGCGTGTCGGCCTTTTATCAATAAGTATATCATAAAAAATTTATTTCCTACATAGCAAGAATTATCTGTTTTAATCTGTCTACGAGAATTGTTAACCTCATGTAATTCTTCATTATTTTGAGGCTTGAGAAGCTTCTTTCACTAGATTTCACAATTACGGGTATTGCATAATGCCGTGTTTTTTTTTTCGCGCGTAGAATTGGCGTTTTCCATATTGAATGACACCCCGAAATGACCATTTATGTCTATATATTTCATCCATATAATATATATATATTATCAGTGCCTTTTTTTGACGGTACGCACCGGTACCGAGTACCGGCACCTTTTTGAATGTGGGGAAAAAATTTATTACTTTTCTTGTATTTTAACGTATATTATTAATTTATTAGTAGTTAAAAGTTAGGCAATCCATCACTGAGTACCGGCACCAAATCACTGAGTACCGGCACGTATATTATAAAAGTACTGTATATTATATTTAGGTATTAGCAGTGCTTTTTATGTGACCATACGCACCGGTACGGCGTACCGGCACTCTTTTCAATGTGGGGAAAAATTATTATTTTTTTGTAATTTAACGTTTATTATTAATTTAGTAGTTATTAGTTAGGCAATCCATCACCGAGTACCGGCACCTAATCACTGAGTACCGGCACCCAATCATTAAGTACCGGCACCTATATTTTTACAAACAAAAAGCACTGTATAAATTAAATGTATTTAGGTAGGTGCTGTTTATTATTAGCACAACCATTAGTTTCTAATTTATGTACACCAGTATGACACCTATATGACACCAGTATGACATGTTGGTATAAGCTCATGAATTAATCAATGTCACTAAAAAGGTATTTATTAATTATTTCTGAACATAGATCTAGTAAGTTTTTAAGAGCTCCTTGCTACTGCTACCATTGTAAATCTAATCATAGACATATTAAACCTTATGTTTTACAAAATGGTATAATTATTTTCAGTGTTGATTTTGGTGCAAAAAAAAAAAGGTGCGGTCGTTCAATATATTAAAGTAGCTATTTCTGACCTGACAGTTAAAGTGAGCTGCTCGTTTATTGTTTTATTATGAATTTAGATCAGTATTCCTCTAGGTTGTCTCCTGAAGCCTCAGTACCGCAAGGCAGCGGGGGTTTGAAGTCAGAGTACCCCTCTCCTAGATGAACTGCCTTGCTAGCCTGACGAGCTTCATCTGCCCGAAGCTCCCGGTTTTGTGGCGCCAGGTATCCGCCTTCACCCCTTCACTTGTTAGTAAGAGCAGTTTCGCCGGGCTTAATATCTAAGCCACACTGAGCAGGCCAGGTGCTGGACTTGGTTGTCAGAGGCTATTTGAGACGCATGCCATTAGGAGTATTTTATAGACAATGGGAGCTTAACCCCATTGACACCCCTGGCCATGACAACCTTTGAAACTTGACAGTATTCATTTGCTATACGTTGTTGTTGTTTTTTTTTGGGGAGGGGGGGGGAGGTTAAATCTTTGAATGTCCCAGTGAAAGGATCTACCCCTTGATCCCATCTCCTTGCATTGCGTCATCGATAAATCTTTCTACTGTTTTCAAGCTTTCGTCGACTTTTTCGATAAATCTAAGACGGCGCCCTACTGACCTAAACGATTGGCTTTCAAACTTATCAAATCCCATGATTTGTTCTGCATGGCGGTCAAAAAAAGTTTAGCAATATTTCAATAGTTGAAGCTAAAAATAGCCCCGCTACCAATGGAGAGAATTACTAGTAAAATAGGAACAACAAAAGAACCTTAACTCTTGAAGAAATAAATAGACAAGACATTTAGAATAGCTGCAAAAGATAGATAGATAGATAGATAGATAGATAGATAGATAGATAGATAGATAGATAGATAGATAGATAGATGGATAGATAGATAGATAGATAGATAGATAGATTATATAACTGTAAACTCCTAAACTTGATAATCACATGATTAAAAACAAGGTTAGTGTGACATAGTGTCCTGTTAAAACATTGGATGATTTGAAGTTACAATTAAAAGGCACCAGAAGATTAAATAAATAGAATGCATCTTCATCTTGTGTTAAGTCTAAAACTACTTTAAACTATATGTCTACCAGAATGTGTAACATTATAAAAGTTATAAGATAAATTACACATAGTTCATACTGAGAATGCTACATAATTCAAATGTTAAAACAATTTGTGTTTAATGTATTATTGAAACAAAAACAAGCTTGTAATCATGAAGTCGGATTTAGATTCCATCCAACAAAATAATAATGTTAGTGCAAAGACCATTGATCAAATCATTTATCATTGCGATCTTAAGGTAGATGAATAGATAATATTTAGTGGCTGACATTTAAAACCATTTGTCAAATTAACACAATTTACCCAGAATACGATGTGTTTGTTTCGTGTAACATAACAATCATTGTTCTAAGTACAATACTTTTGGAATTGTTGTCTGCAGGTGTAAAGTCTACAAAACGTAGATAATATTTGTTTTCGGGGTGCGGGGGAGTGTAATTAATATTGTTTCTTTAATCTATGGTGGGTTTTTTTTTTTTTTTTTTTTTTTTAAAAGGCAGCCACTGGGAAGTCTTTTTTTATTCGTATGTGTATAAGCGGAGGGACAGGAGAAGAGAGATTGAGAAAGAGAGAGACGGAAAGAGAAACATAGAGAGCTCTACGTTACATTAAGTGTATGACGTGTTATTTACTCAAAAGTGTGTACACAGCGGGGCCAGAAGAATGTAACACAGTTCGAACTTATATCCAGCCCTTATTCTGAAATATAGTATAGAGAAATAAATATTGGTCAGTGATTGGCACTTCAAGATGAAATTTAGGTCAGTGTCAAGGCTATCACTTATATAAGTAGCATCCCCTGATTTCATTCTATAATTAGATTAGTGTCAAGAATATCTAACTTCTTCGTAGATTTATCCTAAGCTTTAAAAAAAAACTGACTCTATTCTAGACCAGCATTATAGACAAGATGTTGTTTTTTTTAAATCAATCAATATTGCGACCTCATGATTCAAATATAATAGGCCTATTTGGTCATCTATTCACTTAGCTGGAGAGTCTTTAGTGGACTTAACTAAAGACAGCCACATTGAAGATACACTGGAGTTTCTATTCTGGATGGAACGGCTTGGGTAGATGTTGTTGTTGTTTTTTTACTAATTAGATATTTAGATATGCTGTGCGTGTTTTTAAAGAATAAATAAATCTCTTTATAATGGAATAAGAGACTTGAAGGGAACCATGGAGTTGACATTTCCCACAGGCCGCAGAAGTAAAGCACCAGAGAAGACAATCAAGGCATCTGGCACAAGTCAGCGGGAATAGCCTGCCCAGCGAGTAGCAGAACATTCCGGCCTGGCATAGGGTCTTACCATTAACAATTTAGGAGGCATAATGTCAAATTCTCAGCCCCATACTGAACGACAAAATTGGTCGTCATCTTATCACAATCGAGCTTTAGGTATGTTATTGACAAGTGCGAGATACGGCAATCTAACATTTTTCTTCAATGGACACCTGAGGTTAATATCTAGACTCGCGAGGTTTATAATTTTAAAGCTTTTTTTAAATGGGGTTAACTTCTTGCTTTTTTGGCATTATAGTGAGTGAGTGAGTAAGTGAGTGAGTGAGTGTGTGTGTGTGCGTTGGAGGGGGCTTTTATTTTTGTCTCTTAAAGTCCACAAAAAGAAAAATCGATTGAGACTTTTGTTTAATCTGGAAAGACCCGGAAAATGTGTCACTTTGAGAGACAAAAAAAAAATGGTCATTTAAAGTCAAGGGTGGAACCCAGCGTGTATTTAAGCCAACCTATGATTTTGTTTGTTTAACTCAGAGAAACCTTTGCATAGCGCGTCTTCTCCAGACTAGTACAACGTGAAGAAAGCTTACAAGTCCCTCGGAGTTTTATTCTATCATCATTGTAGGATAGCTAAGGAAAATTTATACTCTCCTCAAGACTTTGAAAACTATAATAAGCAGAACATTTTTTAAAGCCTCTTATCTCCACATTGAGTCTATCCAGACGTCTGCGTCAGTTACTAAGAAACAATTAAACAAAAAACACGAACCCAACACAAAAAAGTCAAATATTGGAAAAAAAAAATTAATAACAACAAAAGCTTATATTCAATGATTGTAACAATTATTCTGAATCTATCTATCGTGTAATTAGTTTTTAATAGATCTAGAGGATTAACAATAACACATTTGTACGATGGTAGATTGTAGATGGTTTTACGATAGCATTTTCGTTGTTTAGCGCAATTTTCATGCTTTAAGCATGCTCTGTGCGCTATGGTCCAATCACTTGTGTGGACCATTGAAAAGAAGGGGGGGGGGGGAGGGTAACTGGAAGCAGGTTTATGTTCTTCATTTTTTTTTTCTAAAAATTTCGTAGTCTTAATTTGAACTCAAATTCTTGAGTCTACACGTCCATTGTACATGCTACTGAGCTATACAAATAGTTATTAAAAGTGAATGTTTTATGGTTTTCTTTTGTTGGTTTCAAACATTTAGACGACTGATTCTCTGCTCAGGGCTTATCTTCCTTTAGCTCAGGGGTTCACAACCTGTGGTCGCGACCCCTTTGGAGGTCTCCCACGACCATTGAAAATATGGTTTGTTATTGTCCATTCTTCTATTGCTGTATGTGTGTGTGGGGAAGGTTGTCGCCGCAGAGTTGGGGATTGTAAATAGAGGTAAGAGGTTGAGAACCGCTGCTTTAGCTAGTACCGTCTGTATAGAAATCAAAATTAATTAATTATATTAAATCGATAAAATAATTAGTTGTTTTTTTTTTCGATTGATTCGTGTGTTGTCTTCAGGAATGTAGAATTGAGAAATGTTTTTATTTTTTTTCAGAAATAGGGAAGTGGTAGGAAAGACGTGTATAACAGTTACACCGTATAGACATAATGAGTTGATAGAAGCTTTGTAATGACATACATAGTATATTTATTATACTGTTGGATGAGTGGGTCCAGAATAGAAATTCGTGTAATTCAGTTTACTTTAAGATAGTAGGGAAGTCTTTGATAGAATAATGGGAGGTAATTCTAATGTGTCTTCACGACTGCTGATGTGAACTGGATTACATTAACAAAAATCCATGGAAAATTTATTTTTTTTATTAACAACACTTTTATTTAGAAAGCACTGAAAAGGAAAAATAAATGGTATATTATAAATAAAAGAATAGACTACTTATATCGAAACTGATCATTTGGAATAATCATTATTAGGGAAAGAATAGTATTTTTGGACTTTACATTAATTAGTATAATAAAAATTATTCTTTTAGAAATATTCACACTCTGACACTGTTGAATTTCTAAGAGAGAAAACATTCATTGTGGTTTCTATAACAGTGTCCACTGAGGAATTTTCTAGTGGTGTGGCACAGTGGCAGAATTAGGTTATATGAGGCCCCCGCCACTAAAATTTGGTACGGCATGCTCCGCGTGTTTGTTTATTTTTTTTTTTTAAGCTATTGTGTATTCATTGTTAAAGTACCGGTATAACTAATTTGCATAAAATATATTAATTTAACAAAAAGATACTAAAAATAAATCTTACATATAATTTGAATTAAAAAAATATTGAATCATTGTCATTGCTCACAGTGGTCATTAAAGTTTACAAGAAGCAATGAATTCTTTTCAAAATGTCTGAAACTAAATACATACTAGAATGTGTTGTTTTTACTGAGAAAATGTATCCTTAGTTTGATGTCCCTCACCTCTTGATGCCCCGTGCGGCCCGCTCTACCCGCGGATGGCTAGAGGGGTGGAAGATCGGCAGCAGTACAGCCCTCTGCCAGGCAACAAGAATCTTGTTTGGAATATTTATGGCCTGGAAGGTGTCTGCGAGGCCAGTTGTCACATCCCCTGAGTGGATTTAACAGCAGAATATCTCGTTATTTTTTTTTATTATCTCTCATGTTTCATTTCTTTTTCCCTTTCAGTTTGTTTTCTTGTGTTATACGATAGTGATACTGCAATGTCAAAGTTGGTTGCTCATAGCATATTTCTTCTTCTCAATATTATTATGTACCAGAGCGTCTCCGATCTGATCTAAGGAACATTAACGCCAAGTTTTATCACGATTGGTCAAATGGTTTTGATTTTTATATTAGAGACATACATATATACATATACCTTATTTTCTACTACTGTGTCAGCCATGATCTAAGGAACATTAATAAGATAAGATAAGATAATCTTATTGATCCTATCAAATGGAAATTCAGTTTGACTACAATTGACAACATCAGCGTGGCTACTGTACAATAACAGTATAGATGAAAAATTCGAACAACATTCACACACGAAAAACATACACATTCATAACCAGCGCTTTATGAATTTGACTTCTATGAACTTCTCGATGACGACAGCTGATCTTGTAACACTCTGACCGAAAGTGGAATGCCAAGTTTTATCAATATACTAGACATATGTTACCCGCGACCCGCGGGTCTTTATTTGCGCATTACTGTCGATATAATCACTGAGAGTGTTTTGTAAACAATTAAACGAAATAATAATGTAATAAGTAAAGCGAATGTGTCAATATACAAATAGTGTGAATGAAGCTCTCAAATCAAAATAGCTAATAGGCTTAAATCCATTTGTTCAAATTAAAACATTTGCTTGTAGGCCTACATATATTTGATTAAAATTTGAGATGAATAGACTTAAATTTGGATGTTCGTGTGTTACAGTATAAAGTAGATCTTGAGGTAGACATAGATCTAAATCTACACTAAGCTAGAGTTAAAAATTGGCTTTTATAGAGTTCATTCTGTGTTGCGCATGCGTGACCTTTTTTCATGAATGAATATAGGCCTATCTCAACACGGCTACGAAGCTTTCTTTAGGGAACAGCGAACGAATGTATTAAAAATGCTTTAGAAAAACAAATTTGAATGTTAATTTGATTAAAATATGAAATGAATGGACAATAATTAGTATGTTTATGTGTTAAAGCATAAAACTATCTTTGCGAAAAGAAGTTTTTTCATCTTAGAGTTCAATAAGAGTTTTAGACCTAGGCCTAGGAATAGACTCAGTAGAGAGATGTGTTAATCACTGTTAATGTGTAACCATTTGGTAATGTCTAATGAAAGTATGTTCGCCAGGAAATCTGTAGTCACAGATATCAGGAACTAATTTATGTAAAAAATGCTTTTGAAACACAAAATTGAAGGTTAATTTTATTATATAATGAAATCAATGGATCTTCTTTTGTATTTTCATGTGTCAAAGTAAAAAACTATCTGCGCAAAGTGTATTTCTTAAAATTAGATCAAGGTCTAAATCCTTTCGATCTTTTCTCATGTCAACATTGTTAACCATGACCTAGATCCATAAATACTATAGCTTTAATAGAGTCGGACAACTATTTTTTTTTTTGAGGTCTTAAGTTTGTTTTAGGGCTACAATACTTACACTACGGTCTAAGTTAGTACCCAAGGAACATTCCTGCCTAGTTTTATCAAGATTGGTCTAGCGGTTTTGATGTCTATAAGTAACATACATACATACATACGCCTCACATTCTACTTTATAATATAAGATATATACATATATATATAACCAACTGAACACAGGCGAAATGTGAACAATGAAGGGAGACAATCAAAACTGTTAACGATTCAAAAAAGCTTTTGAAACACAAAACTGAAGGTTAATTTTATTATATAATGAAATCAATGGATCTTCTTTTGTATTTTCATGTGTCAAAGTAAAAAACTATCATTTTCAAACATTTCATCTGGTAATCAATGCAATCCGTCGCTAACCAAATACAAATGTCCAAACATCTTCTCGATTAATAAAAACTTGAATGTCTCTAAAGAAGCGAATTGATGTGCTTTTAATTTCATATAGAACTCTTTGCTTTTAGTATGAGGTTATTGTCACTATACAAAGCCTAACCCGAAATACACAAAGCAAAATGAATCTTAACTTTAACGCTCCGAATTCCTTAGTGTAAACTCGTCAGAGTATCCAAAAAGATTCTAGGTATATATAGTTCGTCTATCGTGGTTCGATGATTATTGTAGCTTTTATATAGTGCTACTTTCATGTTTATAGCATGCTCAGAGCGCTTTGGTCCAATCTCATTTGTGGACCAGTAGGGGTAAGGGGTATCTAGGAGTTGGTTTTCCGTGCTGCCTTTAGGCGCTCAGTTAACGCAACTCTGCACGAGTCGGGTGTCGAACCTCGAGCCCCCTTCTAGGTAGCCAAGCCAAGTTCAAGCGCACTTGGCCTCTCGACCACGCTTCCCACGATGTCCACTTTTGTCATCCAGTGGGCTGAATTTTTTTGCACTTGGGTTTTGTGCCTTCCCATGTAGTTGTGAGCCCGGAATGTTCGGCTACACACTGGGCAGGTTATTCCAGGTGGAGCTAGTGTCATTGGACTTGCCCTTTTTTTCTCTGACGCTTTTCTCGGCCGGTGCCGCTCTCCGGTCCTCTGGAATTTTTGCGTCAATTTTCACAATGGCATGTCTTTGAGGGTGTCACTGAAGCTTTTCTTTGTCCAATTTAATATTGGCCTAACAGGTTCGAGATTAATCGCTTTTATGAACCTTTGAACCGGAAAATCTTATCAAGTGGGCAGGATGAAGTTTTGGCTTTTCACCGAGCCTTCAGTCTGGAGGTCTCCGTCAAATAGATAATCATTTAATCACATCCGTTCGTTCATGGGTTACGGTCACTTGAGCCAATACAAAAGAGGCCGGAGGCAGAGCCCAAGAAGTGACAAACTCAATATTCCTATTCTGTGCCATCGCTGTAGAACGTGCGACGGATCGGACAGGTTTAGCAAGCCTTTCTTCCATCCTCACGACCTGTATGTACGCTCGCTACAGCATACTTGTGGTAGCCCACTGGAGGCTATGTTGACTCTCGTTCTTAGCCTTATTCCCTAGGCAGACGTTTCTGTTTCCATGGAGGGGCCACTTTGAGGCGACTGAGGCTTTTTCCTCCCGTTATAGTCAACATGCACATACTTACAATAGATATGTGCTATTTTGTTAGACAAGGCTTTGTTCTATTTAGATCACGCGAGCCAGCGTGTCTAGGTCTTCTAAATAAGCGCCAGTATTTAATAACCCTTCATAAGACCGAAGCTTTATTGTACATTAGGTATACCAAACTAGTGATTAACAGCGCTAATGTGTATTTTTTAATGGAGAATATTTTCTATAGGCACACAAATGGACTCATGGAATCCTAGTAGCGTTTCTGTTTAAAACTGTTCATTCTATAACTCTTTTGACAACAGACCCCGTTCCAATGTAATATCTTTTCACGCCAGCATAAAAGGAATTAATAAAATGTGAATCTAATGCGATTAAATAAGATTCAATTTTATTCAGTAAGACTTAAAGCGTTTAGAACATGCTGAATTTTCGAGAATTTGTAATTACAAAAATTAACTATATCGATTTTGGGTCCGGAGATTATCTCCCTTTTCAAGCAATCGGTAATGTGCATCAAGTGTCAGGGTGACCCGTGGTGATTCAGGTAGTTCGAAAAAACTTTTGGTATGCAATGTAAAACATCACAGAATGTTCTTCCAGACATCTTTCTCTGCACTGTGGAGATATTTTATTGGGGCACTTAGAGTTCAACAACAGGACGATAGTCGGGCGGAAGTGAAAACATTGCCGACGATCAAATCAATAACTGTATAGGAGCGAGAAAGTGAGAGAAAGAAAGAGATAGAAAGAAATGGAAAGATTGAAAGAGACGGAGATAAAGAGAGAAAGACGGGGGAGAGAGAGAGAAAGAAAGAAATAGAAAAAGCGAGGGAGAGAAATAGAGAGGGAGAGAGATAAAAAGAGATAGAGAGAAAGAAAGACAGAAAGGAAAGAGAGATAGAAAGAAAGAGAGAAAAGAGGAAGAGATAGAGAGAAGAAATAGAAATAGAGAGAATGAAAGACAGTGAAAAGAAAGTGAGAGAAAGAGAGAGAGAGAGAAAGAAATATTTCAGATTTGTTTTGTTTTTTTATCGTTGAGAGGATTGAAGCTCATCCTGTTCAGTTTTACAAGTAAAAAAAATGAAAACCAAATTTAAACTGCCAACTCCTTGCAAATAATGTGTGTATTGACACTGTCAATAGCGCTCACTGGTCTATCAAAGTAGCATCCATAATCAGTGTTTTATAGACACATACATAGATTATGAGAAAATTAATGAAAAATTCTGGATTATAAGAAAGTTAAGATATAAATTCTAAGAAATGTGTAGATTATCAGAAAGATTAACATTTTAACTAATTCGTACATAACGAGAAAGTTAACAAGATAGATTCGAAGAAGTTTAAAGATTATTTGGAGGTGCGATGGCTGAGTGAACAGCCTTGGCTTTCGAACCAAGAAGATTTTTTATTTCGGGATCTTAAGGGCGCCTCTAAGTCCACCTGACATTTATTGGGGATAAGTTATGGCAGTTGGTCGTTGTGCTGGCCACATGACACCCTTGTTAACAGTGAGCCACTAAATCAGATGACCTTCACATAATCTGCCCTAAGTTTGCAAGGTAAACTTTACTTTTAAATATTATTAGGAATGTTGAGATATAGAATTATAAGAATTTCATAGATATTGTGAGCAATTATTTAGAAAACAAACTCCATTACGATTTTTTCTTAAAAATGTGTGGCTAATGTGCTAAGCTCTAAATTTAAAACCCTATTAAAATAGTGTGATACTCGATTCATATAACACAAGCCGTGGTAGTATATCTGTAGTCACTGAAGCTAACTTAAACTGGAGTAGTATTATTACGGTTGCAGAAAAGAGTCTGGGACAACATATTGCTGACTAGCAGTACTAAAGCCCTAGTCTGCCGGACCTGTATGTTGAGCACCTTGCTGTACGGAAGTGAAACATGGTCAACCTACTCATGGCAGGAAAAAAAGCTGAATGTCTTCCACCTCCGATGCCTAAGGCGTATCTTTAAAATAAGGTGGCAAGATAAGATAACCAATGAGAAAGTGCTACAAATAGCAGGGTGCCAGGACATCCGCTCTGTTACCAGCAGCAGACGCCTTGGCTGGCTTGGACACGTTCGTAGAATGCCAGTAGGTCGACTTCCACAAGACATTCTGTATGGCAATCTAATTGAAGGCAGGAGAGCCGCTGGTCGCCCACTTTTTACTGTATACGGATGTATGCAAACGCGTCATGAAGATCTTCAAAATCGACACTAGCAGCTGGGAAAAAGTGGCACATGGAGAGAGAGCATAAAGGAAGGGTCACAGATTGCAGATGTCATACACAACAGAAGCAGAAAGAAGGGTGAAAATGCAACGGCGCCTGGTGATTATATATGCCCAACCTGCGATCGCCTCTTTAGTCACACAAGAAGTTGCAAAGGGAAAAGATCGTCTCTCGAGACTTAAAATGCCACAGACAGGATTATTGCGTTTAATATCATTAATAAATCAGTATTATTGCGTTTAATATCATTAATAAATGTGGTTGATAAGTACTTTAAAATTGCGTTTAAAAAAACAACATGTAACTGAATTTAATTACTAATAATTCAATATATATTTTTAACTTATTACAAACATAATTTTTTTTTAAATCCTTAAAAAAAAGGAAAGATAAAGGGGAAGAACTCGTCCTTAAAACTATATCTATAAGTTATTTTCCTTATTTGATATTATTTACATATTAAACAAAATAATTACTAATAATTGACTAATTGAGTATTTGTGGTTATTGATTCATGTTTTTATAGATATAATAAATAATTGTTTAAAGTATCAACTGTATCGGAGAATGCGTGAGGGAGAAATAGCGTTAACAATTTTTAAGGGGACTAAACCCAACAAATGTATATGTGAATACTGAAGTATTAGTTTCCCTTGTTTCTATTAAACAAAATAATGAATTACCTGTAGTTAATTGTCTAATTGGTTACTTTTTTTTTTAATTGATTCATGTCAATGAATAATTGTGCGAAAATGGGTGTGGGAAAAATAACGTGTATACACTTTTTACCAGACGGACAGAAAGAGTGAGTTGATACAAGCTTTGTAAAAAGAAAATATATGCCATTTGTATGTTGTCACGTTTCAAATCGTAGGTCAGTGATTGTTAGAATGAAAAACAAATGAAAAAGTCTCGAAATCTTCGAACATATCTGAAGTGTCCGAGCTACCAATACAACTTCTATTCATCTTCACCATTTCTACAAAGGTTTCCTTTTAAATCTTTTTCCAGCAATGCTCTCCCCCTCTCAGGCTAGTCCATATACTAAACTTTTTTTTTCTTAAATTAACATTTTTCACACGGTTGCTGAACTTATCAACCAAACCAACAACAGCAATAACGTCTACAGCGATAGAAACAATAACAGAAGCTATTGCATCGACAAAACAACAACAGCAGTAACAAAAGAAACAACAGCTGCCACAAAAGAAACAAAAGCTGCAACAAAAGAAACAACAGCTGCAACAAAAGAAACAACAGCTGCAACAAAAGAAACAACACCTGCAAGAAAAACAACAGCTGCAACAAAAGAAAGAGCCACAGCAACATCAAAAATAAAAACTGCAGAGACTGAAAGAAGTAATGCAACTACAGAATTACTGCAATTACTGCAACAACCTAAACAATTGTTACAGCAGTTCTGTTCGACAGAAACCAAAATAGCAACAACAGCTACATCAATTGTAGCAACAGAATAAGTACTACAGCAATATCGGTTTATATTCTTTTTCGTTCTTACAGTTAAAGAATTGAAACTGGTATCTGAAAATCAAAAGGTGAAGAAATAGCAGATCACTGATTAATTAAATTTAGTAGGAACATCCATAATAAAAGACGCCAATTTCTCTTATAAATATATTAAATCTTGTGATAATATGTTACTCTAAAGAGCCGTTATAATGCTAGATTTATTGTCTTCACAAGCTTAAAATATGTTAAAACTAGAAACTAATGCCTTGATATCGATACTTGTATTTGACCTAGACTCAGCTCGATAAAACGCTGCATGAAATCCTTAAAACCAGCGGGCGAGACTTGGTCGTGACCTTTGTTTCCTATGAAAATCATATCTTGAAAGCGAAAAATGGCTGGCTCCTCGACCACAAAAGCGAATGTCACCTTGACCGGTGTTATATGTTGACGACAATGTCTCTGGAGGCTAGGACTCTACAGTCACATGAACAAGTGCTCTACGAGATGAATAACAACTGAAAAAGGCCAATCAATGAAAATTTCAATTAGTATAATGCCATCTAATTGCGTTTTTTAGTCTTTATTAAGAAGTCTAAAAATTTTGGTTGGTGTATTCGTTTGGCTTGGTAAATCTTGTCTAAGTTAAACATCTACTTCTGATTGTACATTGTTACTCAGAAATACAACTGTAGTCGTTGAGGTTGTTAAAATAACGTAATCGAGTTTCCATGTCATCAATGGGTCTGCGTGCTTTGTACCTCTATGTGGAAACAAAGAAACTATAAGAGCGCAAAGTCTAACACGATTCCAGCGAAAAGTCTCGTAAGAGTTATCTCCCTCTTACAATGGGTCATGTTTATTTATAAGCCTATTTTAAAATGCAGTTAAAAAATTCACAAAGTCAAACACAAAAAGGAACAAATAGTCGATTGTATCTCACAATGCAGGTATTTTAAAAAAAATACATTAACTTAAGGCTCAAGAGAAAGAAAAATAAAATCGATCCAACTTTCCGAGCCCAAAAGAACCTAGTAGCGTGAGAGAAGTCAAACTGAACAAAAGCTAGTAGTCTAAGATTTGGTTGTTTAAGGCAAGCGCTAGAACACAATGAAATAATCAGCAGAATAAACTTTTTGTATCAAAACACTTATGCATGTGTGTTAGTAGTTAGTCTTGTTAGAGTTGTCGTGATTTTAAAAAAATATTGTTGTTATTATGTATGTTATTTATTGAAATACATGATATTGGTTTAGGCTTGTACATATTGTATCTCTTTGAAACTTTTTGATTTAATTGTCGGGTAGTTTTGTTTTTGAATAGAATAGAGAAGAGAAGAAAAAAAGGCATGTTATGCCTTATGTGGCACAGTTGGGGCACCACACAAGATTAGCCAACTGTCTTTCTCCCTTCCTGCCATAACTATGACCTTTTTAAGTGCTTAACAGTAAGTAATGCTGTAGATCTATGGTACGAACTATAACTATTTCATTAAGTAATGCTGTAGATCTATGGTACGAACTATAACTATTTCATTAAGTAATGCTGTAGATCTATGGTACGAACTATAACTATTTCATTAAGTAATGCTGTAGATCTATGGTACGAACTATAACTATTTCATTAAGTAATGCTGTAGATCTATGGTACGAACTATAACTATTTCATTAAGTAATGCTCTATTGAATAATAATAATTAAATGGTCTTCGATTCCTAAGATGATGGATGAGTGTAGTGTTTCACGGGACTACGCAAGCCCACTTGCGACCTGCATATTTTGTCACATCTAATGCATTTAAACACCGCATCACAAAACCAAGAGATTAGAGACAGGGTTACTGCGGCGATTAGAACTCATGATGACCTGCTAACTATTGTAAAACGCAAGCTAAAAATCTATGGCAATATTACAAGGTCTTCGGGGCTCGCAAAGACCTTCCTTCAGGGAACAGTACCAGGAAAAAGAGGAAGAGGCAGACAGAGAAAGCGATGGGAAGACAACATAAAAAAATGGACGGGCCTGCCATTGAAAGAGGTTCTAACTAAGGCAAAAGACAGAGGACTGGAGAAAGACGGTATAAATCTTGTATAGTGCCCCAACAGTCCAACAAGCTAAGGGATAGGTAAAGGTAAAATCCAGACAACGCCGTTGTCCGCAGGGGTCTATTTAAGTGTTGTTGTTGTGTTTTTTCGCTTTCTAGACCTGTTTTCGGCAAGGCTCAGTTCTTAGAGCCTCAAATGTATACCGCTGCCTTCATGAGAGCTCAAAGGCCATCTGCTGCCAGTTACTTTATTGTATGCCAACGAGATCAAAATGGCGCCAGAGTTTAACATTCATGCATTGACTAGAGCCTGTAGACTTCCAGTAAGTGGTATTCACGATTTGAGTTTTCGTACATGAAGGCATATCCATAAAAAGCACGCTTTTTTTGGTGTATCCGGTGTACAGAATACGGAAGTATGGATAAGGAAAATCATATCAATCAACGCATAAGTTATATAAGTTTATATGATCTGATCTAGGCAACATTCTCAGAGTAAGATATCAGCGCTATGAGCGACTAATGATTCAGTAATGATAATATATAGCAATGACTGATTGGCGCATTCAGCTGTGGAGTCAAGGGCCGCTTTCACGCGGCAACACGTCACTCGCCGGAAAAAAAAGTTTTGTTGCCCTTGCTAACAACACCCAGTGTGTACGAGTTCCTCCCATTCGACTCACTCACTTCATGTTGTGGCTAAAATTAATATAAATAACCAGAGACATCTGACGAAAATTCGAAATTATATTTGAGTAGTTATGTAAAACAAATACTGTATCCTTTCCAAAACTGTGCTGCTAATTTATGTTTTCAAGTTTTGGATTTTTATTTGAAGAAGTAGGCCTAGTAACGAATTTTTATTACTTGTTCTTTTTTTTTTTTAGGGTGTAAGAAAGTGGAATAATTTCTTGAAATGTTCAAAGATTGGAAAAAGTTCATTTTGGATTTGTGCTTTAAGTGTTCAGATTCATTTTAAAAGCTGAACATTTCTTTTTCTGCTTTCACAATTTGTGTTCAGATTATTCTCAGACCATAGATTATATTTTAGTTCACTTTAGGTAACAACCCGTGTCTCGGTAATCTCAGGATTGCAGGATAAAAATGTGTTTGCGTTGTGTGTGCGTCACCTCCTATTTAGATCATCATAAATGGCTGGTTTGGATGTTTTTGGTTTTGTACTTAAGCTTCTTTTTTTTCTCACAAGAATGATAAATCTAGGGGGCAAAGTGTGTGGTCAGGTGATCTTAAACTGCTGAAGTTTAATATATTACCTAAACGGCCGGGGGGGGGGGGGGGCAAGGGGGGGAAGTTGTGTGACATATTTTTGTGTCAATGGTAAAAAACTACAACAATAAAAGTAGTTTATACATTTTCCACAGAATAACTTCCCTCCTGAAAAAATATTTCGTTTTAGGTCACTCTCACATCGACCATTTTATCTCTTCTCTCCTTTAGCCCCCCCCTCTCTCTCTCTCTCTCTTTCTCTCTCTCCGTCTCCTCCTACACATACACACACACACACACATACATTCAATTTCCATCTTTCTCTTTCTCTCTTTTATTCCATTTTTCTTTCACTTTGTCTTTCATCTTTTCCCTCCCCCCCCCCCCTCTATCTCCCTTGTTCTCTCCCTTCTTCCTCTATCTCTCTTATTATCTTCTCTTTCTCCTCTCTGCCTCTCTCTATCTTACACACACACACCCTTTGTCCTCTTGTACACTTCTCTCTCTCTCTCTCTCTCTCTCTCTCTCTCTCTCTCTCTCTCCTGCTCTTTTTCTTGTCCCTTTCCTATTTCTTCCTGTTCGATACCACCGGGTCGAACATGGCGGTCAACGCTTGAATACTTGTCTAAATACTGGCATCGTTATAACAATTGTAATTAGTTGTATTAAATGTGTTTATTTTTCGACATTTATAAATTCCCTGTGATGTCTAATGTCTAACTAACCATATCAGACCGACTGTTTTATCTCCCCCTGTCCTAACTTGGTATCGCCCCTTCCCATCTATAAAAGTGTTGTTTGGGAAAGGGTTGGCACTATTAGGCTGTCATATTATGACAACTGCCTCCTCGTAAAACCGTTTAAGCGACAACACAAATTACTGGCACCTCTTGGGAGGTATTGACAGAACTAGCAAATTACTTCCCTTGGGTCCAAGAATTCCATAAACCACAATAGAACTCGAGCAATTCTTTTTCTTATTTCCCCTGACAATGGTTCCCTTTCACTAAATGTATACAGTCTTTATATATATACATATTACATACAATCAATCAAGTGATTGAAAATGTTGTTGGTATAAACTGCTATTACTTAATCCTTGTGTTCACTACTTGGACTTGTTTTGATAACATTGTATGTTTAAATTGAATTAAGTCCTCTTTAAGAGTGTTTCAAAAGGGACATTCTGCTAACGCATTTGATCTTATATCAGTAAAAAAAAGTTTTCGAAGTTCAATCAACAGAATACAATTATAACAAATCTGCAAAGCTAAAATAATGCAACAACGTAACAACATCAGCAAATCAACAAATGCAAGAACATCACCAATGGGCCTCATTCACCAATCGTAAACAAACACCATTTAGCCACGTGATAATATTGATAAAACAAAGAAAATTTCGTATCACGTGACAGCCTTTATGGGTTGCGTAATTTGTATAGAAAATATAGAGAACCACGTGGCAAAATGTTCTTTGTTTACGATTGGTAAATGAGGTCCATTCTATAAATGAATAAAAACATCACGTGATCAATAAAACTAAATTATAAAATCAATTAATACAAAAACATCATAAAGTCAGCAAAATAACAGACTTTTCAAATCAACAAATAACAACATCAACGAATGAACAAAAATATCATCAACAAATCAACAAATACAACATTACCAAATGAACAAATACAACATCGCCAAATCAACAAACACAACATCGCCAAATCAACAAATACAACATTGCCAAATCAACAAACACAACATCGCCAAATCAACATATACAGCATTACCTAATCAACAATATATATTACCAAATCAACAGAAACATGAACATAGCAAAAAATGAACCAAATATCGATGGATAAACGTGTACTCACTGAACCATAAAAATACCAAAAACATACATTTTTGAAAACAAAACTTATATTAAGTGTAGTTATATCAATTACTTTAGATTAGTCATGTAACTGAATTTGTAATAGATCTAGACTAACAATAATAAATCGCTTCGATTAGAAATCAGAAATATTTTTACTACTTGTTTTGTTTATTTCAGCTTTATCAATTCGCTATGATCCTGTCACTTGTCTGGACAATTTGGAAAAAGGATAGGGGGCAGAAGGAACGGGGTATCTGGGTCATCGCTTTCTAATTGCATCTAAAAAAAAAGGAAAGTAAAACAAAAAGTAAGCGTCCTAAATCTCGAGGGCTAAAGCCTCTTTAGTCTTCTCAATACGGTAACCATCGTGCCATGGAGCTGCTTAGGAAAATAGGTTTTATAATTATTTTCAAACCTTTTCTTTCTACAAAACATAAAGGAAAGGAATTTAACTTATACCACCTTATCAATCAAGTAAAATTTATTTCCCTTGTTCGAGATAACAATCAAAATTATTATTACAAATACTTGATTCTTGTGTTGTCAGGTCAAAGAAATAATTGTGCAAAGTTTCAGGTTGATCCGAGATTGGGTGTGGAAGAAATAACGTGAGCAAACATTTTACCAGACAGACATACAGACAGACAGAGTGAGTTGATAGAAGCTTTGTAAAAACAAAAAGTCATATATGTTTATTTTGCCCTTATTAATATGTAGCCATTGATTGCCAAACCTTGTTCTGCAAATGATTTTTTTTTTGCGTTTCTTACAAGTTACATGCGACTCCTATTTATAACTCCTATGTCCCATTCACCTTTCTAAGTTTATCTCTTTCTTTGAGTTGAATCAGAACATTAAAAGTTATCCTAGCCTTAACAGGAAAGGCGAAATCTAGGTTTTTCTAGCTAGACTTTCTTCTTTCTTTGGGTTGAATCAGAATATTTCGAGTTATCCTAGCCTTAACAGGAAGTTGGAACCTAGGTTTTTCTATCTAGACCTTCTTACTTCTAAAACGTTCAAATAAAGTTTCTCTCTCAGATCATGCGACATCTACAATAGGGCAGATGTTGTAACGGCCATCTGTTTCTGTTGCCCACGGTTGACGTGGGTTCATGTGGCCAGCACAACGACCAACCTTCGTTACTTTTCCTCAATTAATGTCAGGTACCCTTTAGAGATGGGTGGACTCGGAGACACCCTAAACATCCCGAAATTTAAAATTTCCAGTCTTCACTAGGATTCGTACCAGGACTCTTCGGTTCAGAAACCAAGCGTTTTAGCACTCAGCCACCTTGACTCCGTTTCTACTTCTTGCATTTAGTCAACGTCCTTGTGGGTGTGCTCCACGGACATTCTCTTTGAAATTTGTCTTACGGACATTCTCCTTGAAATTTGTCTAACGGACATTCTTTTTGAAATTTTTCTAACGACATTCTCTTTGAAATTTGTCTAACGGACATTCTCTTTGAAATGTGTCTTACAAACATTCTCTTTGAAATTTGTCTAACGACATTCTCTTTGAAATTTGTCTTATAGTGGCCACATAGCATCTTAGAGTTCATACTGTCTCATGTTGGCCTTACATGCAATCTTATCTTGTACAGTCTTATAATGGTCGCAAGTACAACATTGATGACCTACGGAAGTGATAATATATATGCATGTAGGATACTTGGCTGAGGCAAAAACAGGTGGAATCTCATGTGTGGAATGGGTAGAAATTTCATAGTAAAAAGTAAAGTAAAGTTTCCCTTTTCAGATCTTGCGATCCATGGGGCAAGTGATGTTAAGGTCATCTGTTTCATTAGCCAACGGTTAACGAGCAGCGTGTATGTGGCCAGCACAACGACCAACCGCCAACTAAAGTCAGGTACCCATTAGAGTTGGGTGGACTCAGGGCAGCCCTAAAAATCCCGAAATTCAAAATCCCAGTCTTCACAGTGATTCGAACCCAGGACCTCAGGTTCGAAAGCCAAGGGCTTAACCATTCGACCACCTCGCCCCCAGAAATTTGATAGTTGATGTATATCGTTGGGAAAAGAATTATTAGCTCGTTGGCTACACTGGGAAAACTCTAGTCTGAACGTTAAAAGATTTCAAAGTAGAACAAAAATTTATTTAAATTTGGCTAGAGGACTAGACAATTGTTATCTTGAGCACATCACGCCCACTGGTATTTTCGCATGCATGCATTACTCATGAAAGAGTTTAATTCATTAATGTTAAGGAACATCATGTGCATCATCTTCAGATCTAGATCTAAAGGCCTATCGTTAGAATATATAGCAGATTTATACTCTCGCTTAACCAAAGGTGGGGGTGAGACTGCTGTGAAATGGGGCGGGTTGCTAGTTATCTATAATATAAAGCATAAAGTAAGGTGTATGTATGTATGTATGCCCGAATACAAATCAAATTCGTTTGACCAATCTTGATAAAACTTGGCATAAATGTTCCTTAGAGCATGGCGGAGACCGTAGTGTATGTATAATGTCCCTTCCACAACCGGAGGACCCTAAAAATATACAAAAAGTAACTAATTGTATCTCTATTAAAGTACGAAACGTTTTAACAAATAGGGTTCACCCGTTTTCATAGTATTTTATATTGGATATGAATATGATGGCTGAACGGGTAAACCCATTTCCACACTCTATTTTCGTGGCAAAATTTTAAAAAATGTAAAGGGAACATTCTCCAATTTTGACATAAATCTAAATACAATCCAGTAGATCCATAATATCCAAACTAAGGCCTGCAAGCCGCGGGTCATAACCGGCTAGTTCTCCCCATTACCAAACACCGTTTGTTATGATGAGCCTAATATAGGTTCTATAAGATGTAAAAGGAGACTTTACCTTTTTCACATATATTTTTTTGTTTAATAAAATATTCGAACTTTCTACTGAAGACAGGAACACAAAAACTCAGTTTATTAAAATTTTAATGTTGATCTTATGGTTTAATTTTAAGATTGTATAATTCTCTTTTCTGCAGCTTATCTCCCTTGAGGCTAGAGATTAATGTCAACACGCAATAATGTCTTACATGTTCACGGGTGATTAAACCTGGGTGGTGGGGATGTGGGGTGGGGGTTGTTGTAATTAAATATGACGTTAGGACCTAATCAGGGGGTCCACTAGTGCAAGTATTGGCAGATATTGTAAAACAATGAATCTTGTAAAGCTAGAGATTCTTTCTATGGGATTATTGGACACACAATTACAGAGTAGGAGCAGAAGTTGTTAAATGGAATGGATTTTGACATTGGTTTTCTGCCAGATCCCACTTGCTAGTGTACATTTGTACAAACTACTATCCAGTAACTTTCAATTTGAGTGTAGTAAGACAATAATCACACATTGAGACATATAATGCTAAAACATTTCTTATTATCGCTAAATTAACCACCGAGCTTTCACCCCCCCCCCCAATTCTTGTACACACTCCAGATGCAATCCATACTTCTACAAAAATATATAGCATCTTAATCACGGCACATGTATTACATCAGTTCATGCCTGCTCCTATTTTCAATGACTTCTTCAGGGGCCACTCTAACTATTTGCTTAAACTCTACATGTAATCTTCTTTAAGAGAGTTGGATCAACATTCGACTTCTTTGATAACGACAGCGTGCTCAATCGAGACCATTCGTACAGAACTTTGACGTGGCAACGAGATATTGGTCTAAATAGGTTGTGACGTTGCAGGTCAGTGTTCAGGCTTTCTATAACGGTTGGTCTCGACCCAACCAAAATGGCGATATTGTGACCTTATTGTTTAGAATTTCGCATCATTATCAGATCTTTCCGCATTTCGACCGGAAGTAATCCACCCACATCTATAGTTACACAATACTTAACTTCAATGAAATGTAAAGTTTTACGAGCTAATTAAACGGTCAGGTGTTTTAGTTTATCAACATAAAAATAAATGCACAGGTTTTTGGATTAATCGAATGTTAGAACTATTTAGTTCAGTATGTGGTGGCAGTGGTGTTGACATACAGATTCAATAAACGGACAATCAAGTCCAATTTAGCAGATCATAATGAACGTAATTATTACAATTTTTAGTATGCTTCGTTACAACGAATAATTGAATCACGTTGATGAATGAAAGATCGAGTACAAACACTAGCAGAAGGGTAAAACATTACGCTGTGGTATTACACTGCACTTACTGTCAAAAAGGAATGTTACCATTTTGTGCGGGCTTTGAAAACCAGGTGCTAGTATACATGAATTGGATATAATATATTTTTTTTTAAATTTGATTTTGTACATGACCACAGTAGGCGGTTAATTCAAATTACTTCCTTCATGTCTCTCTGTTCCGACGCCTGTTGGCATGTAATCCCCCCCCCCCCCTCCTGGTCATCGATGCTATTTTCTACATGTCTTATATCGTCTTGTAAGAACAGAATTCTCTTTAACCTACTGACGCGCAGCGGGTTCCCATACTAATTAGCGATTTCTTTCTTTAATTTGCTGCTTATAAAGTCTGACAGAGGAAAAGAAGATAAGTAATTATGTAAATAACATACAGAATAATCAAACTCTAAAAACAAAAGCACAGTGTGTATATAGTTGCAGATATTATGAAATGTAATGTACAGTAGAGCAGTAGAAGGGCCCTTAATTCATACTACTCATTATAACCTACAGTGGCGTCACTGGGGTCGGTGTCACCCGTTGCGGTTAGCTCAGGTGTCAGCCCCACCCCTGTCAACCTTTTCGGAACATCTCGCAATAAACACTATCTTTTGTTTAATACAGTGAGCTTATTATATACTTCCATTGATTTTTCCAAAAAATGTAAAATGAGTGTCAATTCTATTATAAAATCCCATTGTTTATGACATTTATTCAATAGTTATTGCATATTTTACAATGTCTCTTTATTCAAATTAGAATTAGACTGAACATCACGCGAACATTTTTCCTTTGTTAGACTTTTACACGGAATCGATATAACATTAGGATGTCTTGTTTAAACTTACACTACAATATAGACCAGAAAATATACCTTTGCAATCTGCTTAGTCAGCCATTGGACTGGGACGAGCGTCCGACAGCGGAGTTCGGGACGGAGCCCCAGGCGCCAATCGCTTTTCAGCTTTTCTAAGCTTCAGAAACTTATTTTCCTTAAATTTTAACTTGCACTATTTCTAGAAGTAAGACGATTGCAAGTCACATCTAATAAAATTATGAAAGGGTGGGACTGTCCGACTTTATCCGAAGAAAATTATCCCTGTTTCTCAAACTTTTACCGCACATACAACGACTTTCATGAAGTAGCGTGACAATCACGGTCATATGACCCCAAATTAGTCCACTTAAAAAGGTTTAAATAATCAGATTTTAATTTTTAGTGATCCCGTCATGGTAAAAGTCTCTTACTTTTGTGCGTTTTATCTGTCGATCTGTCAGTCCGTCACGTTTAGGTGGCAAAAATAAAGAATAAAGGCTATTGAAAATCTAATTTCACCTTTATTTTTTTCTTCCAAAACATAGCAATAATTTTTGTATTTATAAATAGTTTGTTCCGGATGTTTTTGTGGAAAGCAAATTAATACCGACAAATTTCGAAATTGCTCTTTTAACTAATATTACATTTAATTTTCTTGCTCAAACGTCGAAAAAACTCATGACAAAAAAAAAAGTTGTTCCGGATTTTTAAAACTAATCATAAAAACGCTAAGGCCTTGTGACGTAGTGGAAAGTTGTTGTTTTTTATATGAAACAAATTCTTTAAATGAAATGCTTTAAAATCTGGGAGCTATTACCGAAACAAACGAAAAATCGACTAGCTTTGTAAAATGTTTTACATGTTTCGGATGTTCCTTCAGAGTTGAAGATAGTTTACTTCCTAGTAAAAACCTCCCGCCGGACGACGGGGGATGGCAGCGGGCAGGGTTTGAACCCTCGACCGTCGATAAATCCGAACGACAGTCCAGCGCGCAAACCGCAGGACCAGGCAGCCAGTTTCTATTTGTCAATTTTGATTCCAAACCTAATGTAATGTACATTTCAAGAAACCCGGAAATGGTGATATAATTATGTCATTCAGCTGTTGTTGTTGTTGTTTTTATTACATTTATAAAAACACTCCCAGACTCTACTGGTGAAGCTTACAGCTTTTCCACAGATTTCCGGACGAGTTCTATAATGTTAAGGGGCATGGGGGCGTCACAGATAAAGTTTGAGAAACACTGCCTTAGAGGAAAAATACTGTATTGAAAATTGAGGCATGTAAGTGTCTGTAGCATTTTACGTCTCGAGAGACGATCTTTTCCCTTTGCAACTTCCTGTCTAACTAAAGAGGCCATTCCTTGATAAGCAGATGCGGTCACATGTTGGGCATATGTAATCACCATTCGCCGTTACATTTTCACCCTTCTTTCTACTACTGTTGTGTATGGCATCTGCAATCCGGGACCCTTCCTTTGTACTCGCTCTCCATGTAAATGTGGTGGCACTATAACATGTAGACATTCCGCTTCCCCGGACAGACAGACACACCCACACACATTTCAACACTCACTCAAATCACGTCCGAAAAAGATGGCGGGTAGAGGAAAATATTTTTTTGAGCTAAAACACATTTTTGTTTCGATGCTGTTTTATTTATTTTTTAAACCTTGACCTTTTATGGAAGAAGGTGAAACAAATAATCAGGATATATTGCATGAAGAAATGGCCCTAATCACATAAAATTATATGTCTGTAACCCTAATCTATTACAGCCAGGGATGACCCGGATATACATCCATATCATTACTTTACTCCATCCATTTAAGCACTTTCGATTTCCTTCCCGCCCAAAATAAATAGCAGACGTGTAAGAAGGCTCTAAAATGATAAGCGAAAGTGACAGTCCTCGTTGCGTCTGCGGTTGGCCAAAGCATTGTTTACTTTCGCCTATTTTTAGTTGTCGCTGCTCTGGGATGTCTTAGGGTCATTTTGGCGCCAGCGTGCGTCGCTCTAGGGAGCGTCTGTGGGGCTGTTTTCGTCATTGTTTCTACTTCATAACAGTCCAGGTGTGAAAAAGGTCAGCCAAGCAGACGAACTAGTTTGGTCTGGAAAGAGAGGGAAAAGTTCACCAATGACGTAGCTCTTAGTTCCCTGAACTACAGCTGGTGTCACGTGTGGGGTGTGGAAAGTACTCAACGACTCGAAATTGATTAAGTCAGTTCTTCTCGTGACATGCCCATTCAATATCTGGTCAGGCAGCGATACACTTGGACCCAGCTAAGTTTACTTCAGTTTTAATTATCTGCTGATGAGCTCCTCCCCCCCCCCCCCCAATATTTTTCATGTACCCGCCCACCTTACTATGACAGAACGGCCCACCTCAATTAGACACTGTCAAGCTGACTCATACTCAGCATTAGTCCTGCGTCCTCTTTTTGATTAACCGCTTTTAAAACGGCGTGCATTTGCTGTACTTTCGTTGTAGCGGATGAATGACTCAGCCCTAACTATGATTGTTGCTCCTTTGGTCCAGCAGGAGGTTGTAGTCTAGAATTAATTAAATTTTCTATAGTTAGTGTTTCCCAAAGTGGGGTGCACGTATCCCCAGGGATACGGGAAGACTTTGGTGGGAGTACGCGTTGTGTCACGTGTTTATTGTGTTCATTTGACTTGAAGATCTTGTTGCTATAAACTTGTGACATATGTGGGTTCGGAGGTGCCTTGATTATAGTTCAAACACTTTAATAATCAATGAATTAACAAAGTGCTGATATGTTTTCTTGAGTTTTAATTACTTAAAACTGGAACTTGAAACAATAAATGTAAGTTCAAAGATATGTAAAACAGATACAGGATTCAGTGAAAATGATCAATAAAATGAGTAAATATTTACTTTAAAAACTTAGCGACTTCTAAGCCTAACTTTCTAGCTCTCTCTCTCTCGTCTCAAGCTAACACTCCGCTTTTATATCTTTCTTTAGAATCAAGAACCGTGACATCTCAATACCCATCCTTGACTCCTTGACCCGTTTACATTTAATTTTCCCCTCAATTGTTTCTGTAATTTAACCTACGCAATTTATGTCTCCCTGCTGTAGCCTTGAACCAAGTTTTAATCGGCGTCCTTCTGGCATTAAAGCGCGAGCGTGCTGACCCGATTTGAGATAGGTACAATGTCCTTATTCTGTGAACAACGAGGTGTCACTAGGAACTGTTTTCGCAATTTAAGCTATGTTAATTTTGTTTCCCTGCTGTAGTCTTGAACTAAGTTTTAATCTGCGTTTTTCTGGCATTCAGCGTGGGTACGCTGACCTGATTTGAGATAGGCACAATGTCCTCATTTTCTAAACAATGAGGTGTCTCTAGGACGTGACACGTTGCACCTCATTAACTATGCTGATTTTTTTTTAAATGCCATTTATTATCATCTGTTAATAAATTAAAGTGGGTTGAGGTGGGGGGGGGGGGGGGCGAGGGGTACTGGGCATTACAAAAATTATGAAAAGAGTACACATAAGTCATAAGTTTGGGAAACACTGTTCTACACTGAGGAAGTAGTGTGTGAGTGTGTGTGGCTGTGAGGGTAATATGTAATTTTAAAAAAAGTTAAAAATTTTATTTTTTTAAAGTACAATCACATTCTAGCCTTTTTGTGCATATTAGGAAGTCAGCAACACGCTAGGAAGTGATTTCTTTATGACATTTAGAAGTCTTTACCTTTTTTTAGAGAGAGCTCCCCAATGAGAGATGTTCTCCCTTATTACCTGCCTTCTACACTTGTTCCAAAATAAGATTCGTTTACTCCAGCATCGATGTTCTATGTATTTCGTTCTGATCATTAAAACCATACGTTAATTAAGGCGATTGTGGTGATAGAAAAGCTGGCTAATTTAAGTTGTATGTTTAGGCTGCCTCAACGCTCTTAAAATACCAGAGGAAAAAAAGGATGATTAATTATAATCACACATCTGTGCCTTTGGTAACTAAGTTCGTATGTAAAGTTGTGTAAAGGAGTTATTGCCTCTTTTTTTTAAATATTGTTTTTTCATGTTTATATATTTTATTTACTTGTCCTTAAGTTGCAAAAGTATTAAATTTTTAAAGCAGAAATTCAATATATTTTAAAACTCTGAAAAACCTGGCCGTTAAATATACATCGTTCATTGATATTTATAAAGACCAACACTGTCCTCAAAGGAGGCAGAGTGTTGGCTCTGCATCTGGCTGGAGAGGCCTGTCTGTGCCCAATAGTTTCGCGAGTATGCTGAGTACAGTATTGCACACTAAGCCCAGGCGAATTGATGAGAGACCAAACTGACACGTTGTATTAAGTGGCATTGAATAATTACTGCAATAAGCGGCTGTTTGTAATAACTACTGAAGACACTAGCCCTGACCCTAACACCTTCAATGAGTAGACATCAATCATGACTGTCAGTGACTGATCGTATATAAACATCAATGATTGACCATTAAAAAAAACCGATGTCATTTAACTACTAGCCATTGGTAGAAACCGTTAAAAATTGGATTTATAATGTCAAGTTTTTTACTTTAGTTATGACTTGAATTTGTCATAACATTTAACTGTCTAAATGTGCTTTATAGTACACTGATTCTCAGAAGACCTCTAAGAGAACTCATGAAAGCCATCAGGTTCTGTAATCATTGAAAAAAACAACATATAGTTAAAAAAAGTGTGCAGTTCTTGTGTTCATAACTCTGTTGATCTGGAAAGCTCTAATGATTCAATAGTTCTTGTCTTCTCAAATCTATTGATCTGGATCACTCGAACGATTCAATAGACTTCGACCTTTTACTAAAAGACAAATAAAAATCTCCTTTAAAAAACAGTCACTCGTTTTATTTCCAATAGTTCGGATCAGTATTTTTCCTATTAGCGATCTCCGCAAGGGGAAAAGCCTGTCTACCTGTCGGTTCGTCTGTCCGTCCGTCCTGTTTAACTCACAGAAACTGGAAAAGATTAAAAATCCAATATTATGTTTGGTTTTATTAGATCACATCGTTCAATGACTAAAATTAAATATGACAGACGTGTTTTTAAAATGAAGCACTTTTTAAATTTAAAAAGCACTTCAGGGGAGGTAAGCTTTACATATGGTCTGCTCATCTAGAACTCGAGCTTGAAACCTGGCTTGATCCTAATTAGTAATTAATTAATTGGTTTTATAATGGTAGAACGGCAACTTCCCCCCCCCCCCCCCAAAAAAAAAACTGGTCCACATAAACAAACAAAAAAATAATTAAAGAAAAAAAGATTTAAGCATTACTATATGCATAAATGTTGTGCTTAAAATGCAATTAAAGAAATTATGACTTGTTTGCACATTTGTAGCACCCTACACATCGCCCACGCAGTCTGCCCCATCTTCAATTTCTTGGTACGGTTCCCTGAATAAAGGTCTTTGCAAGTCCTGAGGACGTTATGATATGACAGCATGTCATCTTGTGGTCCTATTTCTGTATTAATCTTGCTTCTAATCGCTTGGTTTGTGATGTGGTCTTTGAAAGTGATACCTTTGATATTTATGTAGCATCTCATTCTATTGCTAGGATCATCTCTCTCTAGTTCTGCAGTCGGCATCCAAAATTCGCAAGCAATAATGTCAAACTATGCCATAACTAATACTGCTGAAGCTGGCATCCAAATCATGCATTGTCCGAGACAGACCTTCAATTTTAGCCTCCGAGTTCACAACGTACTAGTTTCTCTGTCTGTCTGTCTGTCTGTCCCTCTGTGTGTGTGTGAGTACATTTCGTGAGCTTGAGTGTATATATTTGACCTAAGACTAGTGTCTGGGACCTGGATTGATAAACTGAAATAGAATTTTGCGGCCGTAGTTTGATTTCGTTTTTTTTTTCCACTGGTCAGTCTATCGAGGCGACGCATTTTATCACAGGATCCCTAAACAAATTTGATCCAATTTCTCTTCTTTCTTAACACGAGACATTCAAATCTTTCCATTCGCTGGGGTCATTTTCTAGTTTGATCTAGACCATTTGAGTTCAACTCTTATTTGATTTATTAAACAACGTTACAGAGAGCTTAGGGTTTCTTTGATTTTTTTAGCTAATTATTATTGAAAATAGTTTTTTTTTTTAAATTAAATATATTTACTTTTACTATTTACCTTTTTAACAAAATTTCTGTTGCTCTTAATTATTGAGCTTTATGTGTTGAAAAGAAAAATCTCTTTTCCTTTTTGTATTTCGTCCATTGTTTTTTTTAGCGGCCCCCGAAAGGGGAAAAGACGCTATTGGTTTTGTGCGAAATGTCTGTCCGTCTGTCCCGTTTAGATCTCGTAAACTAGAAAAGATATTGAAAATCCGACATCACAGTATTTTAGACCATTCAAAGTTCTGATGCAACGGCTACTTTTTTTTCTGAAAGCGAAAAATCTAATTTTTAAAATCAGTTATGCAAGCAGTTTTTTTAAAGAGAAAAAGCTAATTAGTATGCTTTATAAGTTAGACCTAAATCAAAACGAATAGTAACCTTGTAAACTTCATTTTCGTGCACATTATATATATCATAAAATTTTTTTTTTTTTTTATTTTTTTTTTATTTTTTTTTAGCATTCGAATAAGAGATTGAGCCTTTTAAAAAACAATTACATCAATTATAAGACTTCGTTAACTGTAGGCCACTAAAACAGATGAACTTTACATTTCTCTCATTTGTCTTTGATATAATTTCATTTGGATGTTCTTTCTGAAAATATTGAAGCCTGCCTGGGTGGACCACTTCGGGGGCCGATTTTGAGTTTGTGTTTCCACACAAACTGTCTTTGTAATCTTGTTAATTTTCAGTTTATTGTTTATTTTCAATTCTCTTTTAATGTATTTAGATATTGTAAACTATCTAAACGTGTTTCAAGAGTAGTTAGGATCAAATCTGGGTTAGGTAACTTAAATTTGTTAAGAAAATGTATTATTACAGTTTTCTTTCCTTTCATTGAGAAATCCAGGATACTTTGATGTATTGAGCCAGTAACGTACAGTAGCGGTTAGGTATAGACTGACATTGGCAAAATATGTAGGTCACGGCTAGGACTGCGTACCCATGTGAAATACTGCACCACTGTTTAATCTTCTGATTCGAAGACTAGCCTTAATTAGGTAGTAAACTTGGATAAATGTTTTTTGTTTGAAGATGGCTGCCTGGCTATGTATTATGCGCTTCCGACAGTCGTTAAGATGAACCTGATTTGAGCATTGACTGCTTTCATTTCATCCCTTCCTGTGAGCAGTTTGGGATAGATACAAACTTCATTTCTGGAGGAGTGTTTGAACCTTACAAGTCAAACATCATTATATATACTATTTGGGACAAATCATTTATTAAACCTTTTTGAACAGTTTTACATAATATATATGTTCCAAACATAGACATACATACTACATGGACATGGAGATCTTTTAACACTACAAAAAATGTCTTAAAATTATGTTTAAAGTTGAAACAATGCGTTGTTTTGTAAAGTTGTTATTAGAAGTAATTTTTTTTCAACCCTAACCTATGTAACATGCAATTTATTTTTAGATCTAGATCTAGCCTAGTCTCATAATTATTATTTTGAATTTGTTAGATATATAATCTAGAAAGATCTAGGTAATCAATCTATTTAAATGTACATCAGATGATTAAAATCAACAGACAGGAATTATTTCGATCTAGTATTTTTGAACCATTATCTCAATGGAAACTAACAGGAAAATGGCTTTGTTTCATTTATTTGCGTGAATATATAGGTCTGTGATTATTTCTAAAATTATGAAATCTAAAGATCATTACTTTCTAAGACAGAAAAGATTGATTAAGGCGACTTCCATTGCAGCTTGAAAATACTTACGTACATAAAAATCTATATATATATAGGTTTGTGAATCGATCCATCGCGGATATGAATTTATTTCTGATTTCCAATCTAGATATTAAACAAAAGTCTATGGTTTTAAAGCACTGCTGGGAATGGATAAGAACAGTCGCGTGATCTATGTTGCTAAATAGTATGTGCATTAGCTTTTAAAATGCGATATCAAGTCTATCATTTCCTGGGTCAAAATATTTTTATGGTTCATTCCATTTGCCCAGTACTAAAGCGTAAAGTAGCGATTCTTCTGTACGATTCTCGAGATTTCTGGGTTTTTGAGTTTCTTTCCCTTTGCCGCGTTCTATACCCAAATGCAGCAATTTCCCAAATTGTTTCTGGGTTTTAATCTTCCAGCCAAACATCGTCTTAATAGTGATCGAAAATCTAGAGGGGAAATTGTTATATCTCCAGTTATCCTTATTGAGCAAAGAATATGCATCCGTTGGTTTTTTTTTGTTTTTTTTTTGGTTTGATGACAACAATCTATTAATAGCACACATTTTCTACAGCCAGAATACATACCGAGACAATAAGATTTGAAATGTATTTCTGGGCTAAGCTCTCTTCTTCGTGTGCGTCTTCCTAATGTCGTGTGGACGTCTTAGCTCTGCTATGTGCGTGTCCTACTGAGCACTTGTAGACGTCTTAGCTTTGCTATGTGCAAGTCATATTGAACACTTGTAGACGTCTTAGCTCTGCTATGTGCGTGTCATACTGAGCACTTGTAGACGTTTTAGGGATGTTGTTTGCGAATCTTAATGATGTAGTTTGGGCTTATTACTGATTTTTGGGGGTATTTTACTGAGGTGGTGTGGACATCTTACTGATGTTGTTTGAACATCTTACTGATGTGGTGTGGACATCTTACTGATGTTGTGTGGACATCTTACTGATGTTGTGTGGACATCTTAATGATGTTATGCGGACATCTTAATGATGTTATGAGAGCTTTTTAAGCAGCTGCAGACATCTTAATGATGTCACAGATTTTACTGAAGACTTGTGTTGTCTGTGCGCATTACTGATGATTTTCGGACGACTTACTGATGACTTACAAACATCCTACTGATGTCTCACGATACACTTTGATCAGTTCTTCATAAGTTTTTATTTGTTTCTTGCCGTATCTTTGCAGACTCAAATCTTTTTTTTTTCTTTAGTAGTAGACAATACATTAAACAAAAAACATTTCAAAGCACAAATGTTTACTGCTGTGGTAAAGGTTGTGCTCATAACAAAATGTAGAGTCCTCTCAAAGTTTAGGGATATTACGTTTCCATTTGTTCAACAGAACTTTCAGGTACATGCACTGTCCGAGACAGACCTTCCATTACAGCCTCAGTGTTGATAACAAACTAGTTTCTTGACTTCCGAGCTTTTATTTTCCAAAACTATTTGTTCATTTTTTATTGACTTAATTTTTTTTTAACTAAAATTATTTTGGAATTTTTCACTTTAAAAGTTGATCACAGTTAGTTGTAAGTTGTTTATACTTATATTTCAAAAATCTTGTTTATATTTTTAAGAAATATAATACAGTAAGAAAGGGGAGAAAAGGCAGATGATGTTAAGGTCATCTGTTTCTTTGGCCAACGGTTAACGAGCAGGGTGTCATGTGGCCAGCGCAACGACCAATCGTCTTTACGAAATTTAAAATCCCAGTCTTCACCTAAATTCAAACCCAGGACCTCAGGTTCAGAAGCCAAGTGCTTAACCACTCGGCCACCCCCCAATCCAAGGTTGTGCAACACTAATCAGCACTATGGCCTGAAACAGGGCTACAGCGATTTAAAATTGAGTTATTATCATTAGGAGAATCGTACCCCGGTGGTCCATTTCAACCTTCTTTGCCCACATGCACTAATGACAAATTAACCCCCAAGTAGATTAATTGTCGGCGGGTTGGCTGTTTCTCCTTGCTGTGTCAGCTCCTACCCCGCCTCAGCCAAGTTTCAATAAGTGAAGCAGCGTAGCAAAGTTATTACATGAGTAGCGTTCGGCTTGTCGGAGAATGAACAAGCAAAAAATTTAAAAAAAATCATTGAAAAGAAAAATTCTTATCTAAAGTGGAAGAACTCCGTCCTTAATATATATATATATAACTACCAATAGCGTACAAGTTATTTCTCTTGTTCAATATCAAACAAAATAATTAATTACTAATAATTACTCGGCTAATTGGGTATTTTTGTTTATTGATTCGTGTTTTGTTAGGTACAATAAATAATTGTTAAAAATATCAATTTGATCGGAGAATGTGTGAGGGAGAAATAGCGTTAACAATTATTTAAGGGGACTAAACCCAACAAATTTATTCATAGCTGTGAATACTGAAGCATTAGTTTCCCTTGTTGTTATTAAACAAAATAATGTATTTCTAGTAATTAATTGTCGGGTTCATTACGTTTTCTTTATTGATTGTCTATGTCTATGCTAATGAATTACTGTTCGAAGTTTCAGCTAGCTCGATCCGAGAATGGGTGTGGGAGAAATAACGTGTACACACTTTTTACCAAACAGACAGTCAGAGTGAGTTGATATAAACTTTTTTAAAAAGAAATACAGGTTTTAAAAAATACCGATTGGGTGACACTAAGCTCGGTGTCTCATGAAACATTTCTTTCACGGCTGGCGCCAGAGGCCAAAAGTAAATGTAACCATTATATGGTCACATGCGTCCACAACATGTATGCCGATACTTCTGCCTATACTTGCCATGTCCGGGCATCGCTATGTAATTGTTTAGTTAACATACCACAAAACTAAAATATAACGCTTTAGGAACTATTCTATAAAATGTATATATATGGAAAGATATTTAGAAAATATTTAACTATACTATTAACAATCCACTTTCAAATAAAAAATTCAGTGTCATTATTTTTACTCACCTCCCACCCCTTTACGCTCTGACAAAGCTTCTGAGCCCCCAAGGCCTTGACCTTGATGTTCCCGTGTAAACTCCGGGTCTGTATGAACAGCATTCTGAACTTGATCTGAAAACTATAATTTCCGATATTGATTTCGAGTGGCTCTGAACCTGTTGTCCTACCAAATTGATTGACGTAATTGCTTATTAGAATAGACATATTTAGATCCCTCGCTGAAGCGGTCTTTTTGGACTATAGCTGTGATTAGAAGAGTGAAGTTCGGAGTCATACATAAAATGGACATTCGGACTGGCTAGAAATAAAAAAAAAAGGTCCAATCGATTCAAACGATATCACGTGACGATGACCCTATCAGCCCCCTTCCCAGGGTGACTTAAAAATTGAAAACAAAATCGCCCATATCTGATCGTGCGGAGGTGAAGGTCGGATTTAAATCTGTCAGT
The DNA here is from genome assembly GCA_030265305.1 of Biomphalaria pfeifferi. Classification (NCBI taxonomy): domain Eukaryota; kingdom Metazoa; phylum Mollusca; class Gastropoda; family Planorbidae; genus Biomphalaria; species Biomphalaria pfeifferi. Next base: position 2,275,575 of record JASAOG010000061.1, on the reverse strand, counting down.
ATTAAGCAGAAACTACTCTGAAGATTTTTATTTTAGTTAATTCTATGTTGTTTAAAACAAAATAAGATTGAAGGGAAACGAAGTGGATACATCGATAGATTATTGGATGAATTATTAGCTTGATCAATGCACTAATTTTACTACGTTTAAGTCAGTTACTAGATCAAATCAGATTGTATTGTATCCCTCCCCATAAAACCACACAGCTCAGCTACCAATACTTGTGTTACAATGTTTCTTAAATGCAATGACCTTTAACTCTTTCACTCCTAACTGACGTTACTAAAATTGATTTGAGCCCATAAAATTTAATTAACTTTTGGTTTTATAAACTTTAATTTTTTGTTATATAAAAAAGAGCATCCATTCATCTATAATTAAATACCTAATATAGCATTTCCCGATAACATACTCAAAAGTTGTTGAAGTTTAATCATAACAGGGTCGTGAAACAAATGACCAAAATAATTCCATCTGAACGTGAAAAATAATTAGGCAGAGAAAGAGTTAAAGTGTGTAAGAATTTAACTTAAATCATTGGTTAACATGCATGACTAGATTGGCCTTGAACACGCGTAGGATGTAATAATCTTCTTTATGGAGGAAAAAGTCTGTATTTTATAAGATATATATATATATAATATATATGTCCATCTTAATATGATAATGACAATTTTTGACATTGAAGGGGCTGAGAGCTTTGCCCTGCATATTTGTGCTTTCTTGTGTGACTTGTGACCTAATTTTGGTACAATATTTATTGACGTGTAAGTTTTGGTTCTATATTTATCGGCTAGTCAGTTTTGGTTCTATATTTATTGGCTAGTTAGTTTTGGTTCTATATTTATTGGCTAGTTAGTTTTGGTTCTATATTTATTGGCTAGTTAGTTTTGGTTCTATATTTATTGACTTGTAAGTTTTGGTTCTATATTTATCGGCTAGTCAGTTTTGGTTCTATATTTATTGGCTAGTTAGTTTTGGTTCTATTTATTGGCTAATGCAATTATGGGAGAAGATTTCCTTGCTACCTTTAGCCAATCAGCAAACACGACCTTGCTTGAGTCGGAATTCGAACTCGAGCGCTCTTGTTAGGTGCCCAAGCCATAGCCAAGCAGCTAAGCCACACATCTGTTGTTTGAACATTGGCTATAACTTTACCAATCCTCTTTTTAAAAAAAAAAACAACTTTAAAATCACTAAGTTTATTCGTTGTTTTGCAATGAAAGGTTGCCTGATCGTGTTGTATGCGCTCTGGGCTGTAGTTCGAGGGTTACGATGATCCCGGCTTCAAACCCTGCCCTCCACCATCCTCCCCCCCCCCCATGTCATTATCTTCAACTAAAGGCACGAAACGTTCAAACCATTAAATACAATGTCTCCTGATGCCATGATGTTTATTCCTTAGTTCTAGGCGCTTTCTTGTATCATTTTAATATTCAGCAAACTTCCACATTACAGACTTGATAGCTCAAGTTTTCACAGAGTTATAAAGATAGTAAAACAGCATACATAATTATCAAGCTCACCAGCAAAGTGCATAATCCTACTCAGCGTAAAACATGCTGCACATTACGCACTCTCTCTCTCTACGAGGCAGTATGATGAACTGTCTCTCAGGTATCGTAAAACAATCCTTTCATCTAGTTACCCACAACCAACTGATAGTGTCCAGCCCTCTGTACTTAATATGAACTTACAAAATGCATGTAGTTTTCTCACGTATCTGCTGTAAACAGCAGCTAAACAGCTTTCACGCAATATAAATATAAATACAGTTATTTATTTTTACCTTTTAGAACTGATGTTACCAATATGGCAGACCAACTTTTCTCAAACTGGGGAATCCCGCTAATGGGGAGGGGGGGAGGGACAACTAGCTTATGGAGTTGGGGGGGGGGGAGAGGTAAATGTGGTCTTGTTGTTTTTTTTTTTTGTTTTTCAAAGAAAAAGATTTTGATGTGATTGCAGTTTAGTTATTATTTCACAATTAATTATTTAGCAAATAATACCGAGATTATTAACAATGTATAAGAAATAAATCTTTTAAATTTAGTGACTTCGTCTACTCTACACGGACTCGTATTACTGATTTCATGATTTATTGTCGTGGGTGTGCTGGGACAGTTACTTAATTTCTTCACTTTTCCCGGTCAGCAGCTGTTCTTAGCAGGACAGTAACCTAATTTCTTCACTTTTCCCGGTCAGCAGCTGTTCTTAGCAGGACATCACGAGTGCGACCGATTTATTTAATACGTTGTCCAGCCAGCTTTTCTCTGGACGACCTCGTGCTCGTGCATTGAAAGGTGACTTTTAAAGAGAGTCATGTTTTACAAGGTGGCTGAATGGTAAATCGCTTGACTTTCGAACCGGGATCCCGGGTTCGAATCCTGGTGAAGACTTTGATTTTTAATTTCCGGGATCTTTGGGCCACCCAGATCTAATGGGTACCTGTCATTAGTTGGGGAAAGTAAAGACGGTTGGTCGTTGTGCTGGTCACATGACACACTCGAAACAGATGACCTTTACATCATCTGCCCTATAGACCACAAGGTATGAAAGGGGAACTTTATACCAAACTAGCTCAGCTTTAGTCTCCTCACAGTATTGAGAAGTTCCTCCTTTATTTGCCAGCCAGTGTTGAATTGTAAAACTACTAACTCACAAAGGCTTGAATTCTTATTTCAACCTCAGTGTTTAGTGTCCAACTTTCCAAACTAATAGGAGTACACAGCCCACTAACGCAGAATACAGTTTTAACTTTACTTAAAAGCTGGTGTTATTCTTCCAGAATAGTAGGAAATGAAATAAAATAAAGATGGGGTTCTTCTCTATCTCATTTAAATAGGGTTACATTTTAAAAGGGTATTTTATTGGATGAAAGTCAAGAGGGCTTTGATTTTTAATTTCCGGGATCTTTGGGCGCCTCTGAGTCCACCCAGCTCAAGTGTGTACCTGACATTAGTTGGGGAAAAGTAAAGGCGGTTGGTCGTTGTGCTGGCCACATGACACCCTAGTTAATCGTAGGCCACAGAAACAGATGACCTTTTTTTTTACATCATCTTTCCCATACATAGCAAGGTCTGAAAGAGGAGCTTATTTTTTATTTTTTTTACAATCACACTTCATCATCATCACTCCTTTGAGTTCCTCATGGAATATAGGGCCTCGACAAAAACACGCCACTCTCCACGGTCTCTTGCTAGCTTTTTGATGGTGTCCCAGCTCTTCCCGGTCTTCTCTGCTTCTTCAAGTGCACTGCGTCACCATGTTCTTTTTGGTCTTCCTCTGCGTCTTGTTCCCTGGGGGTTCCACTCTAAAGCCTGACTAGCTCTGTTGGTGGTATCTTTTCTAAGGGTGTGACCAATCCATCTCCACTCCCTCTCTAAGATCTGCACTTCTATATTTTTCTGTCCACTCATCTCCCATAGTTTGGTGTTTTCTACTTTGTCATACCAGTGTATTTTTAGGATATTTCTCAAACATCTGTTGATGAAGGTCTGTATTTTTTTTGTTGTGGCTTCAGTTGTTCTCCATGTTTCAGAACCATACAGTAGGACAACCTTGACATTGGAGTTAAAGATTCTTAGTTTAGACTTATTTGAGATGTAAGGAGATTTCCAGGTTGGTTTTAGCTGTGTAAATGTCTGACGCGCAAGATTTATACGCGTTTAATGTCTTCATCTGTTCCACCTGATATACTGACTACACTCCCAAGGTATATAAAATTTTCTACTTGGTCTATTGTCTGAGAATCCAGTACCCCCCCCCCCCCCCGCCCCTCGCGGAAAAAAAATTATATATTTGTGTGTGTGTATACAATTAATCTTTAGTACATTCTGACCCTTTCGGAAGACGTTTATTGTAGAGTCTCCGCCCTTGCAAGGGAGTCTGGGGGAGCTCGCAGCGCTCCCCCAGCGCGGGGCGAAGCCCCGCCGCCGAGCACTATTTCTGGTATTGAAAGCCAACAAAATGCATATTCTGAGGTATCTACAGTGCATTATCTTGCTATTAAAAAGTTTTATTAAAAAACATAATGTGCTATTCTTACTGACTTAGACCCTCTCGCGCCGTTCGGCGCATTTTCCGGCAAGCTGTTTCCGCAACTCTTATTTTGCGTAATTCATTTTGTCGGAGAACATGTCCCGCAAAACCTCATGCGACGCTCTGTCACAACCTTACTAAGGATTCGACTCCTAGTTCGGCATATGATTTCTTTGATTTAGACCCGATCTCTATGACTGACTCCTAAAATCTGTCTTAGCCATCTTTGTTGAGCCACATTTAATTAGTGTTTTTCAATTTCGGCAGAAGACTATTCACACTTTATTAATGGAGCCCAAGCCACTGGTAGGAATTAGTAACGCTCTTGGAATTACATGCCTGTATTTCGCTTTAGATTTTATATTGAAAAGGATCGTTTTTTCGTCAAATCATCTGTTGAGGGATTTTACACTAAAAAATCTCTGGAGTTTTTTTGTTTTTTTTTGTTTTTTTAAATTCAAACCCCATTTGGCTACGATCATAGAATTTGGTGACTTTAGTTTGCTTTAAAATAATATTGAAGAGAGAGGTTTTCAATTCTAAACGCTCTGTAGAGGAATTTTAAACTCAAAACCATCTGGAGGGTATTTAAACTTTAAAGAAAAAGCCATCTGGAGAAGGGGATTTAAACTCAAAACCCCTTTGACTACGCTCATAGATTTTATAGTGTGTAATTTGCTTTTTTTTATATTAAAGAGGTACTTTTTAGCTTCAAACCCCAACTGGAGGGGGGGGGGGGGTTAAACTCAAAACCCCTTTGGCTACACTCATAAAATTTTGAATGTGTAATTTGCTTTTTTTATATTGAAGAGGGGGTTTATCGTAAATTTTGGAGGAGGTTTTAAAATCAAAATCTTCCTTAACTGTGCTGTTGGAATTTTTGGATTGTTGTTTGCATTTTGTTTTGTTTTGTTTTATAGAAGAGGGGGATTTAACTGCAAAAACCTCTAGTAGGGGGTTTAAAACTCAAAACCCCCTGGTAGAGGGATTTGTATCTCAAAACCCCTGATAGGTTTTTTTTTATCTCTAGTAGGGGGTTTAAAACTCAAAAAACCCCAGTAGGGGGTTTAAACTCAAAACCCCCTGGTACAGGGTTTTTAACTCAAAACCCCCTCGGCTGTGCTGTGGTATGTGATGATTTAGTATTAAAATCTCACCTAAAATAAACAAAATGAAAGCAAAAATCAGTCACTTAATTCCGTTTCCCCCCCCCCTCCCGCAGGGGGGGGATTTCATTTCAGGGGGGGGTTAAACCCCAAGAACCCCCCCTGGCAACGCCCATGATGTCTCCAATATGTTTATTGTTTACTTTAAGTACTTTAGATTTTTGGTGGTTTATTTTGAGGCCTACTCTTTTTCCTACTTCGCTTAGTATAAGCTTTTTTTAAAAAAAAAAAAAGTTTTTATTTCTTTGTTGAGTTCATCCATTTTCAAGAAAATACCACAAGAAACAACCAAGAAAGACTGCATCTTTACTTTTGCGCACGCATTAACTCGTGAGCACTGAATAGCCAAAAGTCATATCTCAAGTCATCGAAAGTATTCATCTGTTAAAACGGGCTGTTATCCAAAGTTAATCTCTTTTTTAGCAATCCCCGAAAGGGGAAAAGTCGCTATTAGTTTTGTGTGGCCTATCTGTCCGTCCGTCCGTCCTACCCGTTTAGATTTTAGAAAACTAGAAGAGAAAATGAAAATCGGACATTATGATATTTTAGATCATTCAAAGTTCTGATGCAACGGCTACTTTTGTATTTTCCGAAAGTGAACCATCTAGATTTTAATTTTTAAAATTATATATGCAACCATATTTAAAAAAAAATTACACCACTTTTCAATGAAAAACTTCAGGGGAGGTTACTTTTTTTTAAAAAGATCATGGACTTCTTCATTAATAACTCAAGCTTCATTCATAGATTCGCGCATCGGTACACAAAATTTGCATCTAAGGTCACAATGGTAAAAGTGTCAATGGATCATTATAAAATATATATTCCATTTATTAACTAACTCATTGAATAGAATACTGATTCAAATATTGCTTTTAAAAAAGAAAATCGTTTTAGTTATAATTTTTAAAAAATAGGAAACTACTAATGTTTATAAAAAAAAAAAAAATTAATTTAATGGGGTAAAATCAAAGATGGTATCGTCAAATAGGAGTGAAAAGAGTTAAGTCAAGAATACAAACTTTGCCATATATCTCAAACGTCTTTTAACGACCGTCTGCCACAAGTCACCCTTTCCTCTGAAATGAAAATCGCGTTGTTCGTGTAATATTTATTTTATAAGCATCAATTCGATTACTGCTGGGCATGAACCGGAAACAGACATCCAACACACTTCTCTATTATCTGAGCATCCTTGGTCCACCCCGCACCATCAATGAAAATCAAATCATCTACGATCTTCTGAAAGGGCGCATTAGAGTCATCGTCTCTGCGGTTCGTTGTGGCGCCCTTTCTCGTCACGCGCACTTCAAACCCATTGTGATGGCGCCAAGAAGAAGTTTGTTAGTGTCCATTCGAAAAAAAAAAAAATGGGGACAGATGATGGACAGGATCGATTCCGCGTGTTGCATTGAGAAGAAAGCTTTAGGAAGTAAATAGCAGACGACAATTTGATAAGCAGACAATTCTGTGAATCCTTGTAATTGTTGAAGTAATGAAAGGCCTAGACCTTTAAAAAAATGGCTTTCAGAAACCATAATATTAGAATTCGTGTTTTGTAAGAGGTTTATAATTTTACAATCAGTCGTCTGCTAATTTTGGATTTATACACTAAAAGTTAATCAGAGTAATCTGCTCTTTGTTTACTCTTGATTTTTAGTATCTGGCTTAGGTTTCCGCAGCTAAGAAAAGGACCGGATTTAGACTAGATAAGTCCCTAAGCTATTTGAGATATGGGCCCCTTGTAAGCGGCATAAGGCAAATTACGCAATTTAATCATTTTCTTCACACACAAAAATTGGAGGGCCCTAAGCTTATGTGGCCTACAAGTAAATCCAGCACTGGCTATAAATTAAATTTTGTAAGAATGAAAAAGAATAATACGTGATAATAGATATGTGGTGGTGATATAATGTAACCTAAAGAAATGTGGTGGTGATATAATGTTACCTAAAGAAATGTGGTGGTGATATAATGTAACCTAAAGAAATGTGGTGGTAATATAATGTAACCTAAAGAAATGTTGTGGTGATATAATGTTACCTAAAGAAATACGGTGGTGATATAATGTAACCTAAAGAAATGTGGTGGTAATATAATGTAACCTAAAGAAATGTTGTGGGGATATAATGTTACCTAAAGAAATACGGTGGTGATATAATGTAACCTAAAGAAATGTGGTGGTGATATAATGTAACCTAAAGAAATGTTGTGGTGATATAATGTTACCTAAAGAAATACGGTGGTGATATAATGTAACCTAAAGAAAAAGGCTAGGAAAGTGAAAAGAGAAAAACCGGAAGTGATATTAAAATAAATGGTCAAATGCTGACAATAAACATGTCTATTAAAAACTACCTTCTGTAGACAAAAAAGATTCTTTGAAATGCTTATCAATACTTCCGTATTCATTCTGTACATCGGAAAGACCAAGAATCTGATTATTTTTACATTTGCCTATGTAAATGGAAATCTCAAACAGGAGTCAACAGATGCCTAAGCTCGCTATTGGTTCAATGTTTAGCAGATCTACCTAATGGGTCGGCTTACATGAAACAGGATTAATATTTAGGCAATTAAAAACGAAATAATACTCTGGTATTTAAATTCAAGTCGTTCTCGTCAGTTTTAGTACACATTTAAAAACATATTGAGATCTGTTGGAATGATTCAAATTTAAAATCGCTCACTTTGCGGAGTGCTAAATAAAGCGAACGAAATTTGCTGAGATTAAAAATTAGTACTAAAAAGTTATCTCCCCTTTCTCCACTGAGTGACGAGTAGCCACAGAGCTTTGTGTTTCTGTGATTTAGATAGAGAACATTACTTAATGTTTTTAGTGTGTGGCGATATAGTTTTTTATTCATGGTGTAGCTCACTTTTTAATGAAATGAGATTAGCAAATATATCTCCAGATTTAAAAAATTAAAAAGAAGTGCACAAACAAATAATGTACACACAACAGAGTGTAAATATATCAATTAGTTTGGATCAGCAAAGCAACTACATATATAATAAATCAAGAGCAAAAAAATAATCAGTAAATCTGTTCGATTTGAAATATTTTTACCGATTGTTTTTTGTCTAAAGCTATTCCATGCTTTTGGCTTTCTTAATATGTCATGATCTTATCACTTGTCTTGACCAGTTGAGAAAATGGGGGGGGGGGTCCAAAGAAAGGGTTAACTAGGTGAATTTGACCTTAATCGTTTTTAAAAGCCTTTACAAAAAAATTATTTAGAAAAGGGAACGGCCTGAATTCGAACTCATGGCTCAAGCCTCCACAAGCCGACTAACAAACTACTCAGCTAGTCATGTGTTTATGACTATATAAGATTGTATAGTTACGTATTTTTTTGTTTGAAACTTACTTTAAAACGGCGACCATAGAAAGGGGCATATTTCATACCACCACTACAGTCAAGTACAATGTCTTTCACATGTTCGAGATATCAAGCCAAATAATTAATTACAAATAGTTAATTAACTAATTGGATATTTTTTAAACTGATTATTGTGTTGTCATGTAAAAGAAATAATTGTGTGTAATTGTGCGAGATTGTGTGTCAGAGAAATCACTTTTTACCAAACATGCAGAGTTGATAAAAGCTTTGTAAAAATGTAATACACTCGCAGGTACTACACATATACTATTATTTTGGGGAAAAGAAAAATCTTGTATTATTTTTTAACCTTTTTACAATAAATGTACGCAAATAAGCTTTGTCAATATAGTTACTTATTATTTATATGAATTGTTGTTTAAAAATCTCGCCTGCGTGTAACATCAAAGAATAAGAATCGCGAAGAAGGTCTAGGTACTACTCAATCCAACTCTGCTCGAGTAAAAACCCAATTGAAAATTCTTGGTCCACATATGGGTTTGAACTCGGGCTCCCTTGTTAGGTACCAAAGTGTATAATTCCACTTAGCCAATACAATTATAATTATTTAACTTAATGATCTCTGTAACAGTTTGTACTTGGAAAAATTGACTCCCCACCTCTATCGTTGATTGTATTGACTCCCCTCCTCTATCGTTGTATAATTCCACTTAGCCAATACAATTATAATTATTTAACTTAATGATCTCTGTAACAGTTTGTACATGGAAAAATTGACTCCCCACTTCTATCGTTGATTGTATTGACTCCCCACCTCTATCGTTGATTGTATTGACTCCCCACCTCTATCGTTGATTGTATTGACTCCCCACCTCTATCGTTGATTGTATTGACTCCCCACCTCTATCGTTGATTGTATTGACTCCCCACCTCTATCGTTGATTGTATTGACTTACCTCCTCTATCGTTGATTGTATTGACTCCCCTCCTCTATCTTTGATTGAATTGACTTCCCTCCTCTATCATTGATTGCATTGACTTCCGTCCTCTATCGTTGATTGTATTGACTCCCCTGCTCTATCGTTGATTGTATTGACTCCCCTCCTCTATCGTTGATTGTATTGACTCCCCTCCACTATCTTTGATTGTATTGAATCCCCCCCTCTATCATTGATTGCATTGACTTCCGTCCTCTATCGTTGATTGTATTGACTCCCCTACTCTATCATTGATTGTATTGACTCCCCTCCTCTATCGTTGATTGTATTGACTCCCCTGTATTGATTCCCAAATCTATCGTTGATTGTATTGACTCCCCACCTCTATCGTTGATTGTATTGACTCCCCACCTCTATCGTTGATTGTATTGACTCCCCACCTCTATCGTTGATTCTATTGACTTCTCACCTCTATCGTTGATTGTATTGACTTCTCACCTCTATCGTTGATTGTATTGACTCCCCTCCTCTATCGTTGATTGTATTGACTCCCCTCCACTATCTTTGATTGTATTGAATCCCCCCCTCTATCATTGATTGCATTGACTTCCGTCCTCTATCGTTGATTGTATTGACTCCCCTACTCTATCGTTGATTGTATTGACTCCCCTCCTCTATCGTTGATTGTATTGACTCCCCTGTATTGATTCCCACCTCTATCGTTGATTGTATTGACTCCCCACCTCTATCGTTGATTGTATTGACTCCCCACCTCTATCGTTGATTGTATTGACTTCTCACCTCTATCGTTGATTGTATTGACTTCTCACCTCTATCGTTGATTGTATTGACTCCCCTCCTCTATCTTTGATTGTATTGACTCCCCTCCTCTATCTTTAATTGTATTGACTCCCCTTCTCTATCATTGATTGCATTGACTTCCGTCCTCTATCGTTGATTGTATTGACTCCCCTACTCTATCGTTGATTGTATTGACTCCCCTCCTCTATCTTTGATTGTATTGACTCCCCTCCTCTATCATTGATTGCATTGACTTCTGTCCTCTATCGTTGATTGTATTGACTCCCCTCTTCTATCGTTGATTGTATTGATTCCCTCCTCTATCGTTGATTGTATTGATTCCCCTCCTCTGTCGTTGATAGTATTGACTCCCCACCTCTATCGTTGATTGTTTTGACTCCAATCCTCTATCATTGATTGTATTGACTCCCCTCTTCTATCATTGATTATATTGACTCCCCACCTCTATCTTTGATTGTAATGACTCCCCACCTCTATCGTTGATTGTATTGACTACCCACCTCTATCGTTGATTGTATTGACTCCCCACCTCTATCGTTGATTGTATTGACTCCCCTCTTCTATCGTTGACTGTATTGACTCCTCTCCTCTATCATTGATTGTTTTGACTCTCCTCTTCTATCGTTGATTGTATTGACGCGTACTCTTGAATAATTTAATTTACATTTAAAGAGTTTTCTTTTCTTTTTTCGGGGGAAAGGTTGAAAAAATGGCAAGAGAATGACAATGTCCCCTTGATTGCTGTTGTACTGGTTATTAAAGGCTTGCAATATACTATATAAGGTCCACGTCAACAAGTTGTTTTTTTATAGGTAAATAAATTGTATGTGTGTGTGTGTGTGTGTGGGCTTGAGGAGGAGGGGGGTTCATTAAAAAGCCTGTCCTAATAAAGGGCATCTCAGGGGAAATAATTCAAATCAAAATGCATATTGATTTGACATTTGTCACTCAGTAGGGACTGAAACTTCCCGCCATTTTGTTTAGCGTGAATTATGGGAATGGTTCTTTTCTCCATCGTGTAACATTCTGTCTAATAGGGTGCGGCTCATCTGGCGGAGATGGGGAAGGTTCAGCTGCTTGGAGGAGGGGAGATGAATCATAGGGAATCAGAGTACACGGCGCGACCTAGTCACGTCTGCGGAAACATTGTGGACACAGTGGTGCCAAAGTATAAAACGGAGCTCATCAATTGTGCATAGGCCCCAGAATAGCCAAACACCCAGTAGTGAAAGTATTTAATCATGTCCTCTTTAGCCAGTGACGCCCAGAGTGACGCCCGTAGAGACGCCCAACCATTATCTCTCTAGGGGGCCACATTTCCGATACTCGTTTTAAGAGCCGCAAAACATCTAAAATATCCAAACAATCCAATAAAATAAATAAATCTACGGCGTCATTGTTGACTGGGGTAAGATGTTTTTTGGGGCAGGAAAGCAGCGCGACACGGGTCGTATAAGTAGTCCTGCTGGTCATAGTGTGTGCATAAGTGAAGGGTGATGCTGAGTTAAGGCGCACAGATCTTTCCCAAATGATGATTCTGTTTCTATCATTCCATTATCAGACAGTGTGTGTGTGTATAAGCCACAAGGTCTGAAAGGGAAACTTTACTTTTTATTATCAGACAACTCGATTTTTGTTTCCCACATGTTCGCCTGAATCCTCTTTCAAGTTGCTTACGTCTAGAGATTTCTTAAACAAAATTTATGCAACAACATAATGTTGGTACCGATCGTTGACTTGTATCGCCAAACTGCTGGTAGACAGCTAAACCGCTGTAGGCGTGTATAACTAATAAACTTTGAAAACTTGAATAACTTCCTTGTGAACAATACTAAATATTATCTTTATTTATAATATTAAAAAAATTAAGCTAATAGGAAATCCAATAAATGTAGATTTTAGTAATAATATTTCTTAACAAAATCTAACTCACTAAAATAACACAACATTTCAATCTCACGTTCTGGAGTCGTCAATCCTAACTAAGACAAAATGACGACAATGCCACCTATGCAGCATCATTCACAACCAATCACTAGCCTCTTCTCACTGTCACCATAGAAACACACACACACACACACATTCCAAACAGTTGGATTGCTGTATCAAAACACAGCCATCACCTAAACTTGTGCACATCTTTATAATTACTTTGTCATTCGGTTGTTTCGAGAGATGTATTTTAGTTCTTCTCTCTGCCTAACTATTTGCTAATTTATTTTCTTGGACAAGTCAAAAGGCAAATAGTTCGACTTATAGAAGTCAGATATTCGCTTCTTTTGGTGTTGATGCTATGCGCAGTTTATCTCCCTTTGGCCAGCTCCACTACCCAGTTTCGTTCCCTTACCTTCTGTCTTCAAATACTTTATTTGTTATGGTCGTGGGCACAAAGACCCAAAGCTGTGTCTATACTAACTACGTAAAAGACGCGAACTAATCCCCTCACCGAGATAGGATCTATTAGAACCAACAGCTGCAAACCTATTGTACATCGTTATAAAAACTATCTTGGTTCGGCCGCTACACTAAATAAGGTCCGACCCGTCGGTCGATGGTTTCACGACCAAGACTCGCACGTCGAATTCGCCGTGTCAGTTTCTCTGTGAACGGAGTGATAGAAGTCGCAGTTCAGCGACTTGGTCTTTTTTTTTTTTTGATATATTTTCTACGACTTTGTTATGAAGAACTTTTGACAAGCGGGGGGCCGGGAGGGGGGGGGGGTTACTTGTTATTCTGGTCACCTTTGATCTACATCGTCAACTCAAGCTGGGCACCAACGTATACACATTTTACTGCTCACACATATAGAGACGAACAGTACACATGAGCATGGAATGGGTGGCCTGAACTAGCCAGATAAACCAGTGACTTGGCAGAATTTAAGTCATTGGTTTATATTCATGACTAAATGCATGACGCGTAGAACATAATCATCTTCTTTATTTAACTAACGTCTGTACTAAATAAGATACATGTAATGATAATAAGGCTAGTCTTCGAGTCCGAAGATAAAATGAGAAAAGGATTATTTCCCTTGGCTAAGCAACCCCCAGCTGTGACCTACATATTTTGCCACATGCAGCACTGTCATAGTTTGTTATACTTTATGTCTACTACTGTGGAACCGAACGTCGGAATGTTTCGTCTGCAAATCTTCAAGTAGGCTACTTCTAGGAACTGCCTGTGGTTAAGACACCTAGCTCTGATCAGTGAGATAATTGGGTCAATAACAAGTTTAATATTCAATGCAGCTCTGTACGAACTTTCCCATGTAGAGTATATGTTTTGGTTTTTGTTCAATAAGAAGCAGGCCTATCTGCAACTGACCTAACCCACCCATGCCACGTATGCGGCCGGCTTTTTAAAGAGAGGATTGGACTTTACAGCTATCGAGTCCATAGGAAATGAGAAATGTGCTCTTCTTCGACCACGAAGGAGGAGCTATATATATATATATACAATTTTAATAACAAACCTATATGTTTTTTTCAGTCAATGAACGGGCTCCATTAAGTGTTACTCTCGCCATCTCCACACTTTTAACACAGTTCTTTATAACATTGAATAAACTCGTACTGAATTTTTCGACATATTGCCAAGTAGAATAATCTTTGTTTACTTTAAACTTTTAAGAATGACATGTACAGACAATGTTTCTTTAATCTCTTCATCATAAAAATCAGAGATTTGAATAATTTTTTTATAGATGTTTAAAATTATTTATTCTTAATATATTTATATAATCTGTGGGCACACATTAGCATTCTTACAAGTTGCATGTGGCGCGCGGGTCGCAATTTGCCCACCCTGCCCTATTGTAATGCTATATAGATTGTTGAAAGCACTGTTGCTTAGCAACGTTTGAGCAGGCCCTGTATTGTTACGTCACGTGATCACCAGCGGATCCAGAACTTTGGAGTTGGGGGGGGCGATTTTTTTCCAAACCCTAACCCTAACGCCCCGTAAACTCTAACCCTATGCATAAACATGCGTGCAGCATATATATATAATTTTAAAAAGCTGTTTCTCAACGTTCGGCGAGAAAAAAATACAGTCATGTTGAGGCCTTCCTATTGCAAGTTCGGGGATCCGTAAGCTTTGCCAGTGGGACGCCAAAAGCGTTTTTTTTTTTCATTCTTCACTGCAGAAACGCATTCTTCTGACATCTACTGCTCATTATTAGTCAGTGGAGTTCTGGGCAAAGCCCCGACGCCAAAAGCGTTTTCCTGCATTCGTCACTGCAGAAACGCATTCTCCTGACATCTACAGCTCATTATTAGTCAGTGGAGTTCTGGGCAAAGCCGCGACGTCAAAAGCGTTTTCCTGCATTCGTCACTGTAGAAACGCATTCTCCTGACATCTAAAGCTCATTATTCATCAGTGGGGTTCGGGGCGAAGAAACTCATTTTTCTAACCTAATGCTCATTATTCATCCTATTTAAAAAGACCTTTTAAATAATGTTGAAAAATATTCTTATATGAATTTATAGGCCCTTGATACATTGCAAATAAAACCGATTTATTCCTTGAAAAGATTAGATACCCCACATATTCAGATTAAGGCTTTGAGGATCGCCGCCGAAAAAAAAATTAATCGATAAATAATATTGAATAAAATTCAAGCATAAATTGTGAGCTATAGTCCCAAATTTATTTAACTAGAAAATTATCCGATGGAGTAAAGGTTGGGAAAAGGCGACTAGAACTACATCTCAATCGTGACTCTTATACTGATAAAAATTCGTTTGAATTAAAACTTTTCCAAAGCAAAGTCTTTCTTAAAATAATTAAGATAAATTCATGTGAAATTACATAAACTCTGGAAAGGAGATTAGCGTTAGAGTGAAAACGATTAATCCTCGCTCCTTTTTATAATTTCTGCTAATGATTGCATTTGGCATTAAAGAATAGGGATGGGGCGACTCGATTAAAGAGTTTAATTTATAGCATAGATAAATTATGTTAGTTACAAATTTATCTTATTTTTTGTAATTTCTTAACTATAATAAAAAAGAAAAAGTATTGGTTTGTCCGATGGCAGGGGGGGGGGGGGGGGGGAAGGCGATTGCATGTATCGCCCCTCCCACCTGCTACAACCCTTTTTCATTTTATACTTACTAATCATAAAATTTGAGATTAGAGTGTGGTGCGACATAATATACAATGGGTTCACATATCAATACGTAGTTTATATTACATAGATATTCAACTTGTTCACAAACTATGATTTCTATATAAAAATAGAACCGCCCCCCCCCCCCACTCAGAGGGCTAGAGTGGGGAAGGCAGTACATGCAATCACCCCCCCCCCCCCTTTTACCCCACCAAATCGGCCAAAATACCAGAAGGGGAACGACATAATATAAAATGTATATATTATTTCAACTAATTTTGTCACAAACTATAATTTCCCTATAAAAGTAGGACCGCCCCCCCCCCCCCGCCACACTCAAAGGCTTAGGTGAGAAGGGCAGTAGAGGTATTCGACCCCCCCCCCCCCCAAATCGGCCAACAGGGGAATAACATAATATAAAGATCGGTTAAACTATCAATAACAAGTTTTAATTATATAGATACTTAATTGATTCTGTTAGCAAGCTGTGATTTCTATAAATAATTTGGACTGCCCCCCCCCCCACTCGAAAGCTTATGGCAGGGGAGCGATTGATGTCATCGCCCCCTCACGACCCCACCAAATCGGCCAAAATACTAGAGGGGGGGGCGAAATAATCTAAAAATAGTTTGAAATATAAATAATTAGTATATATTTTTAACATAAGTAATAAATTCGTATAAAAATTGTGTGAATTCTATACTAAAATTCGTCCACCCCCCCCCCCCTCGGGGGGGGGGGGGGTTGGCCGATTAGGAGGCTATCGCCCCCCAGCCCCCGGATCCGCCAGTGCCTTGATCAACTTGTATTTCGCTTTCGCTTTCCAAATATCTGGTCAACTTAACTATAAACATTAGGTTGAGAATAGTTGTACATATAGGCAATGTTTTTTTTGTGTGTTGTTTTTCGATATTAACAATAGTTGTTTATTTAGATATTTGTAATGGAAATGCTTCATAATGTCGGATTTTTACAAAGCTTATATCAACTCACTCTGTCTGTCTGGTAAAAAGTTTGTACACATTATTTCTCCTACACCCAATCTCAGGTCAGCTGAAATTTTGAACTATTATTTCTTTTACCTGACCACACAAGAATCAACAAAAAAACTAGTTAAGTAACTATTGGTAATACATTTTTGTGTTTGGTTTCTCGAAAAAAGAAAAGAAATCGTTCTTGACTGAAGTGTTGGCATAAGCTGAATTAGTTCCCTTTATAGGTCGTACTGAAGCATGAAATAGGACGGGATTATAAAGAAACTATTCACAAGCAGAGGCTTTAAAAGCATGAGAAGGATTTAGACCACGAGTTGAAATTCGGGTCGTTCGCCCCCTTTTTTTTAATTTCTATAAATGTTTTTTTTTTATTGCTAGTCTAGATCAGTGCTTCCCAAACTGTGTTCGGCGAGGCCTGAAGGTGTTCCGCGATCTACTGCAATAATAAACTTGAAGGCCACTAGGTAAATAAATCTCTATCAAAAAAAAAAAATAAGGAAAGTGTTTCTCTAAATTTTCCAGAATGTGCGAAATGTTCTGTTATGTAGAAAGCTTGGGAAACACTGGTCTAGATTTTTTACAAATATAATTACATGACTAATCCAAACTAATGGATACAATTATGCTTATTATAAGCTTTGGTGTGTTGTTGTTGTTTTTTTTTGTATTAAATGTTCTTGTTATTTAATTAGATCAGAGCAAAGAAGAGATTAATGGAGAGTTGATGAAAATATTAATAGTAAAGGAGTTATCGCGTCCACATATTATATGTGTATCTTTAATTATCTTCCACTGTCTCAACTTTTCTCTGATTCTCTCTCATTGTCTTAGTCTGTCATTCTCCCTCACGGCTCGTCTTTCTTTCTCTCTCTCTTTCATCTCTGTCTGTCTCTCATCTCTGTCATTCTGTCTCTCATCTCTGTCATTCTGTCTCTCATCTCTGTCACTCTGTCTTTCATCTCTGTCACTCTGTCTCTCATCTCTGTCAATCTGTCTCTCATCCCTGTCCCTCTGTTTCTCATCTCTCACTCTGTCTCTCATCTCTGTCACTCTGTCTCTCATCTCTGTCACTCTGTTTCTCATAAATCTGTCACTCTGTCTCTCATCTCTGTCACTAATCTCTTTCACTCTGTCTCTAATCTTTTTCACTCTGTCTCTCATCTCTGTCACTCTGTCACTCTCTCTCACTCACTCATCTCTGTCACTCTCTCTCTCTCTCATCTCTGCCATTCTGTCTCTCATCATTCTTTCTTCTTACCAACTGCCCTTTCTTTTTTGGGGGGATTTCTACCAGTCCCATTTCATCCCCTCCTTTCTGTCTCTCTCTCATATTATTGTCATTGTTATTATCATAACGCATTTATGTTCTAATTTATGAAACTGAAAGCTGTATATTATGTCGTAAAGTTTCCCTAATGTTCTGATAGTTATGCAGGTTTTAGTGTTTTAACTTCATTTTAAATTTTATTTTATTACTTTAGAATCGCTTAGAATTATTCTCGTGTCATATTTTTTAGACATGTTTCTGTTCTTGTATGTAATATCAACTTGAAATGTTGATCTATAATTCCCTTATATTTAATTAATCTCTTTAAAATGTCTGCGACCCGTGCATGCCGCTCATTGCTCTCTATATTTAGTCCATCAATTTTAAAATCATTTTTAGCTTCTAAATTTGGTCCAATTTAGTCGCATAAAATTTTTTTAGACAAAATTTCACCTGTCAAGTGTCGTCTGCTATCAATAACTCTGACACGCCCTCCCTCCCCCAATCTCAATCAGTCAGTTGATCCAAGTTTTTTGGTTTCTAATGAATTTTTTTTAAAGTCACATCATTAGAATCGGCAGTTCCTATGAAAGGTAATACTTGTCCCTGTCAGAAGTCTTCTCCCTTTGCCTGCCATCTCTGATCCCGGTTGTTAGCTCTGGAAAACAATATGAATTTCTTAAAAGGGTTTAAACTCGCACAAATTATCTCCCCTTGTAATATTCTCTGTCATGAACTCGTAGGTTTCTTGCAATATAGACAGAGAATGTAATTACAGAGAAGTCGCTGCAGCGGATGCATCTCTAAGGGGCTCACAGAGGTGGTTTTTTTTTTTTAATCAATGAAGTTACCTTGACCCATCATAGACTTCAAGTATTCTGATCACGATTTCTCGCATGATAAATGAAAAAATATGGAAAGATCAAAGATTTAAGGATTTTGTTAGATTTAAAGACTAGAATGTTACATTGTAAATGATGAGAATATTAAAACTTTCTTTGTCTCTTTCCATTTCACTCTTGACCTTTACCTTGCCTCTTTCTGACTGTTAGTGAAACATGGTTCTGTGCCTCGCCATTGTTACATGGAGCTTGTGTAGTTTAGTCTTTGTTGTATTAGTTACTGTTAGCAAGTGTTCCAGAAGTAACTAAGGAGATTCTCATTGGCTACGTATTTGTAGATAGGGGGACAAGGTCATGGACGTTTGAGTCTGGTTGTGTGTGTGGAGGTATCTATGTGGGTGTGACTGATTGCGTGTTCTGCCGAGTATATTCTCGTTGCAACCTATGGGCAGTGTAGACCAACAGCTCGTTGCCACGTCTTACAGACCGATTGGTCTCGGTTTGTATCTGATGTGTGTGTGTGTCTGGGTAAGAGCGGAGGGTTATGTTTGTGTTTAAAGTTTGTGTCACAAATGTCTCTTAAGGTTTAACTCGCTGAAGTTAAGCCATTCATCTGTTACCATGGCTACCATAATTAACCTTTTGACATAATGCGACACAGCTGTTTAGTATTGTGCGCTGTGAATTTCGATATTCATAGAATCGACTTTATTTACTCCTCGTTTAGTCTATAGTCTAGTTCAGTCTAGATCAGGTCAATCGTTGGGCTCACCACTGTGATCCTATTGAGGATTGCCTCATTTGTGATGCCCTGATTTAGTTGGTGAACCTTCAATACCGTCTCGAGTCTCTATTTCCGCAGTTAGCGTCCAAGATTCGCAAGCATACCAGAATGTTGCCACGACGCATCAGTCTGACTTTAATGCAGAGATCTAGGCTTTTGTCTTTCTACATTGTCTTGAGCTTTGCAAGTGCTTCTGTGGACTTTGTAATGCTGACCAGAAGTTCGGATTTGGCTCCATCGTCTGAAACGATTGCTCCGACGTATTTTAAATTTCTGACACTTGCCAGATTTTTTCACCTTCAACTTATTGATGTCCACTTTAAAACTTCGTTCGCTATGTGGGTTAAGCTCTATTAATAATGATGATGGAATCCTTCTAAACTAGAAATGTCCAATTCCTTTCATTAACTTGTTTAAAAAGAATTTAGTTTTGCATCAGACAGATAAAAGGTAACATGTGGTCAGAAAACATTTCTCTGTCCCCCCCCTTTTTTTATGTCATCCATCAATCCCTGTGGATCAACAATCCATGGATGCTTTAAGTCAGCTTCAGACATTCCTTTGAGACTAATCTGTTGTTTTTGTTTTGATTCAAGACTGGACATGCCAGATGTGGCATGTCTGCCTGCACGTCAAGTCACAAATAGGAAATTGAACTTTGTGACTTTTCATAACGGATTTTATTTGCATCTCACTGACCTAAACTTTGAGTGGATTCTTAAAATTGAGATGTCTGGCTGAGAAGCATAAATCTCTGGGCAACGTATCAGATAAAGACACATTCTTCGTCCCATATGCTAGGACAAATTTGTACAAGTACTTCTTCTTCCCTAGTGCTATTAGAGCATGGAATAGGTTGCCTGAGCTAGCTAGGAAAACTAATGACTTGGCAGAATTTAGGTCATTGGTTAACATGCATGACGCGTAGGACGTAATCATTTTCTTTTTTGAAGTAACATGTTTATTTTATAAGATAAGATAAGAGTTGTGTTTGCAGTAGGAATAATTTCCCCCACACACCCTCTCCATCACCAGACCACAGAAGAGTTTGGACCATAGCGCACTGACTTTGCTATAAGCATGAAAGATGCAACAGCTTTTTTTTTTTTAATTCAGCTGTTCTGTTTTTCTTCGATGATAACGTTTCACTATTGTATAGACTTATGAATCTTCACATTTCTATTTGTCATGACAATTCACTTAGTCTTCCTTGTCTTTCTATTCATTATTCAGATGTTCGTTTTCTTGTTATGATTTGATGTGTTTATGAATATCTCGGGATTTAGTTTGATTACCTTTTGGAGTGTAAAGTATCATTATTATTGTAATCACAGATTCAGAGCCAGAATTTCTTCCTGGCTTTTCTCTAACTGGCTAGAACGACCATGATTGTCCATGATTACATGATGGGAATGAAAGGATTATTAATGTATGTACTAAGTAACTAAATCGCTTCGAAAACATTCACAGAAAATGTCGAACTCCTCTGGTCTTGGACAATTAATTTAAAATGATACGTGTTATAACAAACGAATTGCCAATAAATGCGTTCGTTAAGCTGGTGAGCTGAGAGACAAGACAAAATCTGGTTGATATTGCACTTCAACTTCAAGTCCAGACCTCTATGTTTGAAAATCTCTCAAGAAGACATCAAGTTGGCACACCGCGACTCTTTTTTCTTTTTCAATAGTGCTTAGATAGTGTCAGTTTGAGAGCCAAGAAGAGAAGATCTGGCAGACAATCGCCTCACAAGCTTGAAAAATCTGGCATTTGCAATCTTTGAAATGAAAATTGCCTTGTAAATTTAGTATTTTGGTATTTTTAGCGACCCCGAAAGGGGAAAAGACGTTATTAGTTTTGTGTGAACTGTCTGTCTGTACGTCCGTCCGTCCCGTTTAGATCTCGTAAACTAAAAAAGATAGTGAAAATCCGACATCATAATATTTTAGACCATTCAAAGTTCTGATGCAACGCTTACTTTTACCTATTCTGAAAGCGAAAAATCTAATTTTTAAAATCAACTGTGCAAGCAGTTTTTTCATAAAAATACACTTTTTTTTACAACTATTCACTACTAATAGTAAAAAAAAAACACGGGAGGCTTTTTAATAAGGGAAAGAGCTTTAAACCGTATTTCTAACACATTTATGCAAACGGTTTTAGATTTTTTGTTAAAAAAAATATTTTTACAATAGTTTACAGAGTTATATAAGTTCTGTCATACTAATTACTACATTTACAAAAATAAGGTTACTTTTTTTTAAAGAGAAAAAATCTATTTAGTATGCATATAAGTGGAACATTATTTAAAACAACAATTAATAACTAGTTTTTTATATTATCGCGTAAACTGCAGGCCTCTGTGTTAGCAAGGTAACACTTTAATTAAAGGATTTTTTTTTTCGGAAATGTTTCTTTTTTCTTGAGGCTTTGAATAAGAGATTGACCCTTTACAAACCAAGTGCATCAATAAGATAATCATTATATGAAATCAGTTAGGCCTGGTTCACATCGAACTTTACCTTCACTTTCACCTATCCTTTAGTCTGCTGGACCGTTGGGGCACCGCACAAGATCTGCCAACATTTTTTGTCCATTCTTCTCTGTCATTTGCCTTTGATAGAATCTCATTCTGATATTCTTTCTGAAAATATTGAAGCCTACCTTTTTACCTGCCTGGGTGGTTCACTTCGGGGGCCGATTATGAGTTTGTGTTTCCACACAAACTCTCTTTGTAACCTTGTTATTTTTAGATCTAGTTATTTCCTCTTTTTGTTGTTGTTTTTTCATTTAAAATTTCGTATGTCTATTTTAAGATATAGTGCTTAAGCTCTTAATAATGCTAAAATATGTTCATAACTGCTGGTGAGATGTTTATATGCTAGGACAAATTTGTACAAATAAGATAAGACTATGTAATAAGTGGCCTGAGCCAGTCAGGAAAACCAATGACTTGGCAGAGGTTAAGTCATTGATTAGGTTGCATGACTAGATGCATGACGCATAGGACGTAATCATCTTGGTTTAAGTAACGTCAGTATTTTATAAGGTTTTCCAGACGTCTAGGTCAACTAACCCTTGTAGGCGTATAACTTGATACAAAATTCTTGAAATAAATGCACAAAAACAGTCTATCAAATACATATAACCTAAATGCACTGTTGAGGTCTTATATTGTTTGAAAATGGTGTACGAGAAACATACTAGTGCAGTCTAAAAGGGAGGGAACACAAATCTCCCCACGTAACGTCCTATTATGTCTTGGCATGCAATTAACTGAAACATAATTGTAGGCCTGGCGTTTACTCATTTTTTTTTTGCATCATTTCATTGCAGTGAAATAATTTTGACACCATATTAATTGCGATCAACAAACATCTTCTTTTTAGTTTTCTAATTATCCCAAAATTAAGGAAACAATTAAAAAATAATAAACTGAGATTTGTTTTCATTACTTCCCTTTAAAAATGACCCGAAATAATGATGCGCAAATAATACTTTGGTGTAGTTTAATTCTAAATTATTAGAAATTTCTACACACGCACACATACACACAGAGAGATTAATATTCAAGAGCTTGTCAGAATTTTGTTGTTTTTTTTTGAGTCGATTGAAGTCCGTGAGGAGTTTCATGTTATAACGCACTATAAGAAAAATGAAAAATTGAAATATTAACAACAATACAATACTTAATATTGATAGTATCATAGATTTATGAATAAATATCAATTTATAATCATTTACACCCCACAATACTAAAGAGACAAAGACTCCAATCAATCCTATTTGTATCATTTTTAATCGCTTCACCATTGTAACTTGATATAACACAATTTTCTGCACTGATAAGATTGTATCTTAGAGATGCCATACTTTCCCTGATAGATATGTGGCCCATTAAGGCAATGTATCATTCGATGCTTCTCTGGGCTCATGTCCTTTCGAGTCGTTTTGAAAACTGAGCTGCCTGCTGTGTCCGTCAAGTTTGTCACGACAGCCTCAGAGTCATAGCAACTGGTGTCCGCGGATGTTCAATGTTCCATGGAGATGTGGCTACACTCTATAAGGGGACAACCCTGTTTTCATTTTCCTTGTTTCTGGTCATTTTTGGCATCGATATTAAATTGTCTTAGGTGAACATACTTGACTTATCTTAGGAGCTGCCCCGCGATTCTCATGCGACGTTTGCTAAAGGAACGACTGCCCGAATGGCTCTGGATTTCTTTCTAGATGAGCCAGCAGTCCTTATACTCTAGGACTCTAGGACATGAACATAAATGCATATGTAAGGTTTTATGTGTATATCAAACTACTTTTTTAATAAATGTCTAGAATGCATAGATTACATTGTTTTGTTACAATGGGAACATTAGTAGCAAGTGTTTTAGTTACGTAGTCGGTGAAATAAATGTATAGCACATATTTTTTTAAAAAGGCGAAACTTATTTGTAGTTTTAAATTAAACGGCATTTTAGAACCAAATTAATTTTTTAAAAATTATACAATGTGAGACAGGGAAGAAGAACAAATGAAAACAGAGACAGACAGACAAACAGTCAGACAGATTGAGTTATATTACTAAAAAAAATGTTTTACATGTTTCGGATGTTCCTTCAGAGTTAAAGATTATCTACAACCTAGCCCATACTTCTCGCAGGACGACGGGAGATGGCAGCTGGCAAGATATGAACCCGGGACCATCCAGACGATGGTCAAGCGCCCATACCACACGACCAATACATGAGAGAGAGTAAGGGACACAGAGAGAGAGAGAGAGAGAGAGACAAAAAGAGAGAGACAGAGACAGACAGAGAAAGAGAGAGACACACGGAGAGAGACAGAGAAAGAGACATAAAGATTGAGACAGAGAGTGTGAGAGACAGAGTGAAAGAGAGACAGACAGAGAGAGAGAGAGTGAAAGAGAGGTAGACAGAGACAGAAGTAAATGCAAAAAATAAATAAGAGAGAGAATGGAAGAAAGAAAAAAGTAACTCCTCCTCAGACTAAAAGCTTGAATAACATTTATTTATTTATTTCTGTTATGTAACATTTTCTATTTGATCTCAATTTCTAATTTCCAAGAAAACGAAAATATTGCCATTTAGTCTTCCATAACTTGTCAATACATCCAGCCATTTGCTCGTAATATGATACTTATTTTATATAATCACAATTTTCTTTCCTTTACAAGAGTGCAAGTATTATATAACCCTTTTTTCAGTCACGTGATCCAAGCAAAATGTAATCGTTTAGTCATTCCCATTTTTTTTCTTAATATTAAATTCCAATTAAAAAATTTGGAAGACAGTTGCAAAATATAAACTAAAACTTCAAAGGTTTCCGAAATAAGTTAAGATAATTTTATTGTCCAAACAAATGGAAATTCGATTTGAATGCGATTGTCCAACTACTACTTTAACAATAACAATATATAGATGTAAACAGCATTTACATTCACAACATCTACGTGAGAACGGCGCCCCCGTGGACTCCCCACCCCAGCCATGTGTCTCGGCCCTCGCTAATTGGCGAAGGTCAGTTCGGTCTATTTCTATCTATTCTCTTTCTCTGATCTCATTTCTTTTCTTTTTTTCCCTGCTTCCACCTGGCATTGTGCAATGAGCTTGTTGTTCTTGCCTTCTCTCCCCTGCTTGTTAAATCTTAAATTGGTTTGCTGAGCGCAATATTAATGTAAAACTTGCTCCTTGCTTTAATCAATCGAGCGACGCATTAAGTTCTTGTTCTGTTTAATTAACCTTTACATCTGTACTTTGGTCCCTAGCCATGTTTCACACTAGAGTAGAACCCCCCTTCCCCCTTTCTCAAACCCTCACTTTTTGTGCCAACATAAATCTCTGATAATTTGTTTTATTGCTAAAGTATGCTCAGTGCAATCTTGTCCAATAGCTTTTTGTGGACTAGTGGGGGGAGGGGGAGGTAGCTACGAGAAGGTTTTTGTGCTGCTTTGTGGCGCGCTTTTAACACAGCTTAGCTAGAGTCAATTCTCAAAAACAAATTTGGTTAACATTGAGAATTGAAATCGTATCCATTGTTGGACGACCATATAGTTTTGACCACAGAATCCCACTTTTTTTTTTATTATTTTAAAATTACTAGACGTCGTGTAGAAGTCAAATGTCAGAAGTTACACCACACATGTGTTTTTCCCTCATTGTATTTGCAACTATAATTGCGAGTCATTAATATATATATATATATATATATATATATATTGCGATATTTTGGGCAGATGATGTAAAGGTTATCTTTGCTGTGCCCCATGGTTAACGAGGGTGTCATGTGGCCAGCTCAACGATCAACTTCTTTACTTTTCCCCAACTAATGTCAGGTACCCATTAGAGATGGGAGGACTCAGAGGCACCCTTAAGATTCCGAAATTTAAAATCCCAGTCTTCACTGAGATAAGAACCTGGGACTCACCGGTTCGGAAGCCAAGCGCTTTAGCACGCAGCCACTACGCCTCCATGTGGTAAAATATGCCGATCGAAACTTAGCTTGGTCATATGAAAGACAACTTAGATTGGTCATATGAAATACAACTTAGCTTGGTCATATGAAATACAACTTAGCTTGGTCATATGAAATACAACACCCATTCCTGATCTTCGGAATTGTAAACAATAAATAAATGACACGCCCACATAATTCTTAGCTACCAAATCTACTTTTGTCTCGACATTATGTCTAGAATATCAGGTTAAGAAACGTTTCTGTCGCTTACTATTTTAAGTTCAGTTTTTTTTTAAAAATGATTTTTGAATTCAGCTAAAATAATTATTTTTTTTTATAGAAGGGTATAAAGTTACTTAGCAACAAGACACTGCAATAAGATAGAGATACAATTTATGAAAATTCTTTTTTGAGAATTTTTTGTGTGTCTCCTCAATAAATGCTAAAAGGCATTTTATGTGTCCATATATTTTGTCTGTTAATCTTGTAAATGCCGACTTAACATATTGAAACAAAAGGCTAATCGAAAGTTTTGTCCAGTAATATTAGCGGACACAATATTTTATCCAAAACTTTATAGAAGACTCGAAGTTTTGTCCAGTTATTATTTGCGTGGAGTTATAGTGGGGAAATAGAGGGGGGTGTATTTCGGAGGGAGTTTATATTATTATATCGTTATAAGTATGAAAAAAAGAAAGGGGGTCCATGATAGAATAAACAATTCATAGCCTGGGGAAAAAAATCAATGGGCGTATCCGGTGGGTAATGCTAGTATTCTCATAAGACTTGTTCGTGTTTTGCGTTTCAAGTTGTGTAAACTTAGTAAACCTTTTCCACTATTTGAGTTTTCTTTCAGTGGGTTTGGAAAATACAGAAAGGGGAAGCCCGCCCGGGAAGCGCGAGTCCTAGGAATTAGCAAAGTATCATAAGCTGAATGAAGCAATGAATCTGCTTTGTCTGTTGTCAATTATCTACGTCTTAAAACAAACTTCTTGTTTCATTGTTTCTTTAGCACAATTACTTTTTAACTCGGACCAGTCTCCCCCCCCCCCCCCCCCCTAGATAGATGTGCTATCGCTTAAAGAATTGAAACATTTTGATTTAAGAAGCTTTGTAGTTTAATTCCTTTTTTCTTTCCCTCATCGTTTCAGTTTTTCTCATATTTCATAGATTTTATATACGATGTGATAATTGTTACATTATATGTATAAACTTGTCAGTTGAGATTTATAGCCATCCTGATTTTGTGTGTCCTTAAGTGTATTGCGCAAGATACTTGACAGATACATTTCTGGCAAATGGGATCTGAACATCAAAGCGTTTATAAGATAAATTTACTTTACTAAACAAATGGAAAACTAGGCACTTACCACTATAAATTCGGACGTTTTTTCTGCATAAAGGATTACTAACTCAATTTTAAAAGATACGAATCAAAAGAAATGTTTCTAATGCGCCTTTTGTAGAAGGCGAATGTAACTAAGAACGCATCAGCTGTGAGGGACCTCATGTTAATTATGGATGACAACAACGCTACTTCGGTGGTCAGCTACGTGGGTAGTTGGAATGCATCCTCCAACATCACCAACATCAGTTGGAATACATCCTTCAACATCACAAACATCACCAGGGCGGAAAATTACGTGACGCAGTCGACGTTCATGGTGGTCATGCTCTCCATCTGCTACGGAGGCGCCTTCCTATTGGCCATCATCGGCAACATTAGCGTCCTGTGCATCATCTTCAAAAACAGACGCTTCCACTCTGCCACCTATATCTTCATTGGGAACCTGGCTGTCGCTGACTTGTGCATGGCTGTCATCTGTCTACCTATGACCTTCGTCACTAACATCTATGCTTGTAAGAACATTATTTATTTACAATTATCTCCCCATTCCCCACAAAATAAGTATTTTAAATATGTACAATTTCGTGCAGTGCTTGTCAAATAAAAATACAAACGACTTTTAGCTACATCCAGCCCAGACTCATTCCCTTGCAGGGCCGGATTTACCGATAGGTTAGAGCTTAGGGCCCCATAGAAATATTTAGAGATGACATATGAGATCTGTACTTATAAACGGAGGATTCAGCCCCCGTCGCCTCAGCGTGGCGCCTCCGTCTAATAGTGGAACTAAGCTAAGAACGAAAAGCGAACAAGGCCCCTGCAGGATACCCTGGGTGAGCTTTTTCTTTTTTATCTCGCTCGGGGAGGGGGGGGGGGAACAAAAGCCAGCACCTCAGTCCAAAAAGTCCGCCATACCGTTCCACAAAGGGGCGCTGACATCAGTGTCCTGTGAGCTGGAGCGGCGGTTCCTACACGAAACGTGGCGTTTACAGTACAGGAATATAAGGCACCCCCCCCCTTTCATGGTTAGCGCTTCCCTCGGCCACATATAGCGAGTGAACCAAGGACCGAGGCGTGGTGCACTGTGTACGCGGTACGGCCCTTACTCGGTCTTTGTCAGGGGCTCTCAACCTGTGGGTCGCTACCTCTTAGGGGGTCGATTGACGATTTGCCAGGGGTCGCCAAAGACCATCGAAAATATAGACTGTTATTGTAAACTCTTCTATTGCTGTGTGTGTGTAAAGGGTGGAGGGTCGCGCAAAGTGAGGAATTGTAACAAGGGGTCGCCGAGTTTTAAAAGGTTGAGAACCGCTGGTCTATGGCATGCAAAAACTGGCAAATATAAACAAAATCAGGCAAATATAAACAAATCATGCAAATATAAACAAAATCAGACAAATATAATTAAAATCAGGCAAGTGCTATTTATTGTAAAAGTACTCTAGTGCTCATTTCTCCAGCAATAATTATTAGTTTCATTCAATTCTTAAAGAGAGGGAAGGATCAATACATCCTTTAACATCACCAACATCATCACTGCCCATGACCTCCACTTACTTAAATCCGGCCCTGTGGATAAGACAGGGTTCTGTTTTTTCGATCAAAGAGTCAGAAATGTTTTGTGGGTCTACTTCCTTCAGGTATAGAATTGAAAAATAATCAACACAAGAATCAAACTCAAGCCTTCAGGTTTTATAGCCGAGCGTCTCCCCATTAAATATTTCTCTCAATGTTCATCCCCTCCCCCGACCTGAAATTTCGTTTTAAAAAAAGTATTTCATAAGATAAGATAAGACTAGATTAGATTAGATTGGATTAGATTAGATTAGTCTCCATGTAAAATATTTTCTCCACTGTTGAAGATTTCTACTTCTTAGTCCATACCTCCCGCAGAATAAAGTGGGTGGCAGCGGGCACGGTATGAACCCGGGTACGGTCGAGACGTTTTTGAGGTACTTAGGTACCAGAGATCAACTTGTTCAAAGGAGTTTGTTATGAAAGTACTTACAGATTTCTATTTCAATTTCAGTAAATATCTTTAAAATAAATAAAGACATTGGAAGAAAAAAAATGCATGTATTCAAATCAATCATACAAATGTATTCAAAATCTAAAATACATATCATCTCTGATAAAAATGGAAGATTCGCATTGTGTGTGTCACACAGTCGCATTCTCTGTTTGCCGGAAGTTAGACGCAGAGCTTCAGCTTGCTTTGAAACGCCGGATACTGTCAATGGATGATGAGCAGATTAGTTGTCTGCTTCATTAGGAACCTTTCTATTTTCGGCCCGTCTTCTCGGCCTGCTTCCAGTTCTTATCTTTACTTAATAACTTAACTCTTTCTCTCCGTAATTATTTACAACACTCTGGTGGAATCAACGTTGGTATCGTCAGTTAGGAGAGAAAGAGTTAAGACTTCAAAACTTATCTCCAATCCAACAAGTCTAGCTTGAGCACTTAGTTCCAGGCCAACAAGTCTAGCTTAAGCTTATTTGTCTCCTCATGTGAAGATATTTCTTATACATTGACCTTAGAAATCGTTCAGTAATAATAATAATAATAATTTAGTTTATAGAGCGTTGTTAACAAAGTGTAGACTCAAGGCGCTGTATAGCAAACATAAACACGACAGCTAAAATGGCAAACTAATCTAAAAAAAAACACAACTTTAAACAGATAGGTCTTAATGTTCTTCTTGAATGTAGTGAAGCATGTTGTCTGAGATTAATGGGGAGTGAGTTCCAAGCCTTTGGTTTGTGCACTTCAAAAGCCGCAGGCCGTAGCTTCTGAGGGAGAAACGTTGCACTACTAGAAGCCAAGAGTCCAATGAGCGCAGGGCTTTCTGAGGGACATATGAAGTGATTATTATCTC
This sequence comes from Biomphalaria pfeifferi, assembly GCA_030265305.1. NCBI lineage: Eukaryota > Metazoa > Mollusca > Gastropoda > Planorbidae > Biomphalaria > Biomphalaria pfeifferi. The sequence goes on along the minus strand of JASAOG010000061.1, from coordinate 2,245,569 downwards.
CTCGTACATTGTATTCTGTCTACCTGTTAAAACAGTGAAAATAACCTTACATAGTTGTTTTTTTTTGCCCGTATTAAATATTAAGCATAAGGTAAGCATGTTGGGCCCTATTTATACCATTTTAACTTGACGTCTTTTAGATCTCGTAAGGAGATCCCAGAATAGAACGTATCTGTTATAAACATAAAGATAAGAGAGTCGAGAACCATGTCTGTATAGTATGGCTTTAATACACTGAATGACTACACAACACACATTTCGTGAACACATTCTCACGGACGAGTTACAAGCACATGTAAACATAAGAACGATAACCGATACAGAGTATAATTTTCATAACATTCACCCCCGGTTCAAATAATGATAACTAGTATTATAAACAATAGAAGAATTAATTAAGTGCAGAATAATAATAGAGATTCAAGTAAACAAACAATGTAGAATAGCATGACATAATGTTACATGTTGATATAAGTAAGTGTAAATCAAATAGCTTAGATATAGCTGATCAAATATCTCATTAAACGCAAGTCAACAAAACCAAATGAAAGTAGTAAAATAAACAAATGTCATTTTGGAGACAAAACTGAATGTCAAAGTAAGAGTTCTAGTAAGCTGATGAGCTTTTACACTTTGTAGTTGGGCCTAGTTCTCCTTACTCTAAGATTGTATGTATGTGTAGTTTCATCTGCTTGAGTTTCGGACGGTCTGGCTATGTCTTCAGTGGTGCTGGTGGTTTCTTCAGACATGATAGAATCAGTAGGTTGATTCCTGGGAGGTAAGCTTTGGATGGGGCAGCCAATATCAAGCTCTGTTCTACTCTGATTCTCATTTTCTATAACTTTTTGTTCCTCCCTAGGGGCTAACATTCGTAATGAGACAGTTTCCTCTCGACCGGTTGGTGTTCGGATTACAGCGTACTGAGGGTTGCATGTTACCAAATCAACTTCCTCTGTTATGGGATCGTATTTAGATGATCTAACGTTCTTCTTCAGCAGGACAGGACCAGGACTGGTCAACCATGTTGGCAAGGATGTCCCGGAACCACTTCTTCGGTTGAACCCAAGAAATCGTTCATGTGGTGTCCTGTTAGTTGCAGTGCATAGTAATGACTGGATGGATTGCAGAGCATCATTTAGTACTAGTTCCCATTTAGCTATGTCCAATTCCTTAGAATGTAGAGCCAAGGTGATGGCTTTCCATAAAGTCCCGTTAAACTTCTCTATTTGTCCGTTTCCTCTCGGACTGTAAGGGGGCGTTCTACTGGTTGCAATTCCTCTCTCGTGGAGGAAATGCTGCACCTCTGTAGACATAAACGAAGTTCCCCTGTCAGTGTGGACGTACGCTGGAAATCCAAATATTGCGAATAAATCATTGAGACATTTAACAACCGTAGAGGAAGACATATCGGGACATGCAAATGCAAATGGGAATCTAGAGAATTCATCTATAATGGTAAGTAGATATCTATTTCTTGAAACAGTAGGGAGAGGTCCCTTGAAATCCATACTAATTCTCTCAAAAGGTTGAGTTGCTTTAATCAGTTCTCCGGTCGGCTGTCGAAAAAAACGGGGTTTTAGTTCTGCACAAGCTTGACATTGTTCTATTACAGTTCTGACGTCATCACAGGAAAATGGAAGATTTTGAGTCCTTACGTAGTGCAATAGTCGAGTAACGCCCGGGTGGCAAAGACTAGTGTGCAGCAATTTAAGGTCATTGCGAGTGATGGCAGATAGATAGTTTCTGGTAAGTGTATCAGCTACAGTGTTCTGCTTGCCAGGGCGATAGATGACGTCATAGTGGAAACACGAGAGTTCTAGTTTCCACCTCTGGATTTTTTCATTTTTAATTTTTCCTTTGTTTGACCTGTTATACATGAAAGAGACAGATCGCTGATCCGTAACAAGTGTGAACGCTTTACCAACTAAGAAATGTTTCCATTTTCTCAGCGACTCAACAATGGCATATGCTTCTTTCTCAACTGAAGAATGTTTTCTTTCACTTTTTGTTAATGAGCGAGAGAAGAAAGCAACGGGCCGGCCATCTTGGTTGAGGGTAGCCGCAATGGCTATATCAGAAGCATCCGTCTCAACGGTTAAAGGGCGATTCGGATCAATAGTATATACGGCGGCTTTTTCAAGCTCATTTTTCAAACTTTCAAATGTTCTTTTGACTTCTTCTGAGACAGGAAATTGTTGATTTCTTGTTAACAGGCTAATTTTTGTTGAGAAGTTAGGTATCCACTGTGAGTAGTAAGCCAGAAGACCCACTACTCGTTTCTGTTCATGCATGTTCACTGGTAGGGGTAATTCCCTTAGAGCGCGAAATCTCTCAGGATCCGGCTTAAGTTGTCCTTTGGAAATCTCGTATCCTAACAGTCTCACTTTAGCAGTGCTAATTTCACTTTTTGTTTCATTAAGAGTGATTCCATACTTTTGAGCACTATCAAGAAATCGCTGTAGGTTTCGGTCGTGTGATTCAGAGTCCATACCGCAGATGGTCACATTGTCCACATAAGCAAAAGTGTCAGTGAGTCGTTCGTCTTCGATGATTTTGTCAATCGTACGCTGAAAACAGGCGACTCCATTCGTAACGCCAAACGGAATCCGACGGAATTGATACAGTTTCCCACATGCTTCGAAGGCTGTGAACGGCCTTTCCTCTTCTTTTATAGGAATCTGATGGTATGCACTTTTCAGGTCTAAAGTGCTATATACAGAGTATTGCGAAATCTTCTCTGCCAATTCGTCAATTCTGGGCATAGGGTAGGCGTCTAGTAGAGTGAACCGGTTTATGGTTTGGCTGTAGTCCACAACCATTCTTTTCTTATGTCTGTCATTTGTTGTGACTAGGACTTGTGCATGCCAGGGAGATTTAGATGGTTCAATAATTTCATCCTTTATTAGTTGTTGAATTTCCTTCTCTATAAACTTTCTATCTGGAACTGAGTATCTGCGAGACCTTGTAGCCACTGGGGTACAGTTTGGTGACAGATTACTAAATAGGCTAGGAGCCTCTACCTTCGCTGGCTGGAGAGTACTCAGGCATAATGATGGTTTCTGACCATCGAAAGGAATAAACAAGTTTTGGTGCAAACTTATAAAGTCAAGTCCAAGTATTACGTCAGAGCATAAATTGTCTAGTAGAGAAAGTCTAACTCCCTCGTATCGTTCATTTTTGAGACGTATGTTAGCGTAGATATGCCCTTGAGTGATCCGAGATAGATGGGTGGAAGCCATAAAGATTCTGTTGCCTGAGGAACATGTCTGCCATTTGTGCTTCTTAGCGATGTGCGTCGAAATATAGCTTTCACAGCTCCCAGTGTCTACTAGGGCTTTCAATGGCACGTTGTTGATGCAAATTGGTATTGTAGATTTGTTTAAATTCAAAGGCTGCACAGTAGCGATAGCCGAAACTGTTGAAGATCTAGATTTGCAAACTCTTTGAAAGTGACCCTTTTTGAAGCACTGATTGCATGTCACTTCCCTTGCAGGGCATTGAGATCGGGGATGCTTAACCCTGCCGCAAAAATAACACTTCCTAGCTAATGCATTTATTTCATGTGTGTGTGAATTGCTAGCACTTTGAGGAATCGTTACGTTTGGCAAGGGTGAGGCCGAAGAACTGGTGAGAGTAGTTGCCGCGCAATTAGTTTCCGGCTGTGATGATTCATACTGTAATGAGTGCTGATAAGCATGTTCTAGTAAGCGAGCCTCCTCGAAGGCGTCCTTTAAAGTCAAAACAGTCTTTTCGAGTAGACGTTTTCGAATGCTGTTGGACACTAGTCCATTGATAAACGAATCTCTAATAGCCTCTTCTCGGTGTTGTTCAGCAGTCACCGCTTTGAAGTTGCAATCTTTGGAAAGAATTCTTAATTTCTGCATGTAGGTGTCTATCGTTTGACCTTGCTCTTGTTTGCAAGTAGCTAACCTGTGCCTAGCAAACACCTCATTCTTTGGTTGAATGTAGATGCCATTTAGAGTCTGGATAGCTTCATCAAATGTCTCTTTATCAAGTATCATTTGATATACACCAGGAGAGAGATAGTTTATCAGTAGTTTCTTAGTATCAAGATTGTCTACTGATACTACCGATATAAAATTTTTAAACGTTTCATACCAGTGCTGCCAATGCTCTTCTGCTTGAGGTGCTGTGGGCTCGATGTCAAACTTCTCTGGGCGAAATATCCTATCCATTTCAAAATTCTAACAACTTCACAGTTTTGGATTCAGTGTATTAAATTGTTATAAACATAAAGATAAGAGAGTCGAGAACCATGTCTGTATAGTATGGCTTTAATACACTGAATGACTACACAACACACATTTTGTGAACACATTCTCACGGACGAGTTACAAGCACATGTAAACATAAGAACGATAACCGATACAGAGTATAATTTTCATAAACTATAAACACCCTTGTTAAGCGTTGGACAAGGAAAAGTCTTTCAAATGTATATTTTAGTTTTGATGGGAACTAAACTAAATTTAACAAATGAAACTAAAACTAAGTTTCAACTAAAATAAAGTAATTTACATAAATTATTATCATCAGTTTCAAAAGATATTTAAAGTAAACTAAGATTAATTTATTAAGCTTTAACAACTTTTCATATTTGTTTTTTGGTTGTTTTTTGTTTTGTTTTTTTGGACTTTCCTAATCATCCGACATTGCAGAAATCTTTCTTCTTAATAATGCCAGTAGAGGAAGATGTTTCTTCTGGTTTTTCATAAACGCACAATAAAATTTGAAAAAAAAAAGATGTCTAAATAAATGCGTATTTCTGCCTTGCATTAAAACCTTTAGCAAAGAAAGGTACTTTTATTTTTTAATTAGAATTTATATGGACTTATTATTTAATGGAAAATTTTACAGTACCGGTAAAATATAAAATATCATAAAAGTGATAAATCTAGAATTTTAAACTTAGATCTTAACCAAAGAAATAAAAAAGAAATTTCTTGAGTTTTAAGAAAAATTTGAGCAGTGTAACTGTTTAGTGTACATACGCTTAACAACCATGAAAATGTGTTATTTCCCTGTCTGACCACTCAACATACACCATTGAATTATTTGCATAACGCCCAAAGGGAAAAAAAACACAGGGTGGTCTTGTCATCATGGACTATACACTAAAGTACACTACGCCTACATGTCTACGTCTGTTTGGCCAGGTTGTTACAATCAGTGGGACACACAGCGTAATTCCTTTTTAAGCAGGTAGGGTGTGTAGCTATTTTAGTGTAAAGATAGAGCTTCCTACATTCTTAACTTATTAGACCAATGTTTTATTATCTTGTCTGACCACTCAAATAACGCACAAGAAAAAAAACGTAGTTTGTTTTTTTTCATCATCGACTACACAAAACAGTACACTAGGCCTACAGGTGTGACTACACAAAACAGTACACTAGGCCTACAGGTGTGACTACACACAACAGTACACTAGGCCTGCAGGTGTGACTACACACAACAGTACACTAGGCCTACAGGTGTGACTACACACAACAGTACACTAGGCCTACAGGTGTGACTACACAAAACAGTACACTAGGCCTACAGGTGTGACTACACAAAACAGTACACTAGGCCCACAGGTGTGACTACACAAAACAGTTCACTAGGACTACAGGTGTGACTACACAAAACAGTACACTATGCCTGCAGGTGTGACTACACAAAACAGTACATTAGGCCTGCAGGTGTGACTACACACAACAGTACACTAGGCCTACAGGTGTGACTACACACAACAGTACACTAGGCCTACAGGTGTGACTACACACAACAGTACACTAGGCCTACAGGTGTGACTACACAAAACAGTACACTAGGCCTACAGGTGTGACTACACAAAACAGTACACTAGACCCACAGGTGTGACTACACAAAACAATACACTAGGCCTACAGGTGTGACTACACAAAACAGTACACTATGCCTGCAGGTGTGACTACACAAAACAGTACACTAGGCCTACAGGTGTGACTACACAAAACAGTACACTAGGCCTGCAGGTGTGACTACACAAAACAGTACACTAGGCCTACAGGTGTGACTACACAAAACAGTACACTAGGCCTACAGGTGTGACTACACAAAACAGTACACTATGCCTGCAGGTGTGACTACACAAAACAGTACACTAGGCCTACATATCTGTGACTACACAAAACATTACAACAGGCCTACATGTGTGACTACTAAAACAGTACACTAGGCCTACATGTGTGACTTCACAAAACAGTAAACTAAGCCTACATGTGTGACAACACAAAACAATACACTAGGCCTACATGTGTGACTACACAAAACAGTACACCAGGCCTACATCTAGTACATGTATCTGACCATTTAAATCCGTCGGACACACAGTCTATTTACTTTTTGGGCAGGGACGGTGTGGATTTGTTTTCTATAGTTGGTTGTCCTAATGCTCTTATCTACCTAGGCCTAACTTTACATTTCGACCCAGATCTCAATAATATATCTAATAAAGACGCTATTATCTTCGGCTGCATCTAAAGTTTAAGCTATAAAAAGAGTGTATTTGATCTTCCAGCAGTTAATAAATTATCGTTTACTGCAAATAAATTGATTAAAATCACGAAATAATTGACCTCGCATGCTTATCAGATTCTCACTTCAAACAAACAGAAATTATTAAACATCATCATGTGACGAAAAGAATGGAACAAACCCATTCATAATATTGCATACTAGCTTTTGGCACAAAATGTTAAACATTTATAGTACTGTTAGGTTCAAGTGCAGATATTGTCTCCATAACTTCTAGCACCATCTTACTTTACCAATCCCTCTTCAAATACAGACTGTGACTAAATAGTTGTTAATTGCATTTTTTTTCATAATCAACGCTGTTGAAATCATGTACATGATCAGAAAACAGGGCTGTGCGTTTCAACCGCTACCACATGTTAAAAAGTTGTACACATTTTAATTTAACTTTCACCTCATCTCTGCCCGTGGTCCCCTCTGGGGCATAGGCCACCAACCAGCTTCCTCCAGGCGTCTTTGTTCTGGGCGAGTCTCTCCAACTGTCCCCACGTCTTGCCCATCTGCTTGGCAGTAGCTTCCAAATCGCGGCGCCACGTATTCCTGGGCCGTCCACTCTTCCTCTTTACTTTGGGATTCCAGTTTAGGGCTTGCCTTGTTATGTTGGATGTAGGCTTGCGAAGGGTGTGACCTATCCATGTTCAGCGTTTCTGAAGGATATCTACTTCAATGGGCTGCTGTTTTGTTCTTTGCCACAGTTCCTCATCCGAGATCTTGTCTGACCAGTTGATCATAATAATCTTCCTCAGTTTTTTTTCATGGTGGTGATATTAGATATCTGCTCCATAAAGTAGTATTGGCTAAAACTAAACTCAAAAAAATATATATAAAATAATTAGGCTACTATTTTAACTAAAAAAAAATTCTTCTAATTAAACTTTGGCAATTAATTTATTTTTAGGTAAACTAAAAGTTAATAACTTTTTAGTTAACTTTTAAGTTAACTTTTACCCATCAATATATTTTAGATCGCTAAAAAAGTACACACAAAAAGTCCTAAACCTTTCCAACTACATGCCTTATCAAAGCTTTCTAATTGTGTGCATTAAATACACCTAAAAATCTTGTGATATTTATCATACGCTGTAGAGGAAAATGTACAGTTTAAACAAGAAAAACATTTTAAATACTTTTTTAAAAAAAGCTTATGCGAAGTGTAGTTGTACCTGAATCAGATGTCCTTTGATGTTCGAGATTTCCGCATCCATTTTATGAAACACGTGACCAGGGAAAGGCTTTTATCCCGTGGCCAGGATGAGAAATTGGCTCTTCACCAACCAACCCCTCTGTTTGGAGTCCCCCAGCGACTAGATGATCATTTAATCACATACGTCTGGTCGTGGGACACGAAGTTAATGACACGGGTTCCCCCGACTCGTGCGAGGCCGGAGGCCGAGCTCACTGGGGGCCCTCCATAAGCCTATAATATGCCACCGCACCCGTGAGGGGACCATCACCACCTGTATGGCCCCCGTTGGGAAACGAAGCGGTGGGTTTCGGACTGGTTAGCAAGTCTTTTTTACATCCCCACCACGTGCAAGTACACTCGCTAGAGCATAACTGTGGAAACTCGCTGGGAGCATGTTCGCTCCCGTACTTAGCCTATCCACTTCCCCGGGCGGACGTTTCCACGGAGGTGCCACGCTCAGGCGACGGGAGCTGGAATTCCTCCATGTATTTGTACCAGTCATGCATTAAGCTTTCTCAATATGCAATGATCCTATCACTTATCTGGACCAGCTGGGAGAATTGGGGGGGGGGGAGAGGGGAAGCAAAAAAAGGGATATCTGTAAGAATTTTACCGTAATCGCTTTTTAAAAGCATTTTTTTTAAAAGGGGAACAAATTGAATTTGAACTCGTGGGCTAAAGCCTCCTCAAGCCGACATACTAACCACTCTACCAGGGATGTGCTTATGAAAAATAGAAGATTGTATAATTATCTATTGCTTGTTTCAAACTTACTTTGAAGCGGCGACCTCTAAAGGGGCATACTTCAGCTTATACCAACACTTCAGTGAAGTACAATTTCTTTCCCTTGTTCGAAATACCAAACAAAATAAATAATTACCAACAGTTAATAAATTAGCTGTTTTTCTTTAATTGATTCTTGTATTTTCAGGTTAAAGGAATAATTGTGCAAATTTCAGCTTGATCCGAGATTGGGTGTCGGAGAAATAACATTTAAAAAATTTTTACCAGATAGACATTGAGTTGATATAAGCTTGTAAAACAAAAATACGTAGTGAAAACAGCAAATTTTATATTCATAGAACATTATGAGAAAGAGCATAAAGATGAGACGTGAATACACACTTACACATGTAATATAGTCTTACATTAATGATTTCTTGATTTGCTCTACAGACTGGATGTTTGGACCATTCCTTTGCACTGCCATCCCATACCTACAGGGGGTGTCCGTCAGCGCGTCGGTCAACACTTTAGTGGTCATTGCACTTGACAGGTTGGTATTAGCGATACCTTTAATTTAATAAGACCTATGATTTTTACGCTACCTATCAAAAGGTGTTATAAAAAGTCTAAATCATTTTTAATGAGGTCTTTTACTCAGAGAGAGAGAGAGAGAGACAGAGACAGAGAGAGAGAGACAGAGAGACAGAGACAGAGAGACAGAGACAGAGAGACAGAGAGACAGAGACAGAGAGACAGAGACAGAGAGACAGAGACAGAGAGACAGAGACAGAGAGACAGAGACAGAGAGACAGAGACAGAGAGACCGAGACAGAGACAGAGAGACAGAGAGACAGAGACAGAGAGACAGAGAGACAGAGAGACAGAGAGACAGAGACAGAGAGACAGAGAGACAGAGAGACAGAGACAGAGAGACAGAGACAGAGAGACAGGGACAAAGAGACAGAGAGACAGGGACAAAGAGACAGAAAGACACACAAGAGAGACAGAGAAAGAGACAGAGAGACAGAAAGACACACAGAGAGACAGAGAAAGAGACACATCGAGAGACACAGAGAGATAGAAAATATGTATTTGTTTATTCAGATTTAATGCCTCTCTTCTTTATCGTCACAAAAGGGAGATGACTGCATGGGAATAATTTGTTTTTTCTTTTGTTTTATGTAAAGGCTATGTGATTCTGTTGTCCGCGGTTAACGAGAGTGTCATGTGGCCAGCGCAATGTCCAAACGTCTTAAATTTTCCCCAACCAATGTCAGGTACACCTTAGAGCTGGGTGGACTCATGGGCGCCTTAAAAAAAATTACAGTGTTCACTAGAACAGCCCCGGTTCGGAAGCCAGGGGCCTACCACTCATCACCGGCGCCCCCTTCATTGTAATGGTAGCCAAAACTCATTCATAATACATTTATATCTAGAAGTGTTTTGTAAATGAAATGTGTTGAATGGGAAAGTTAACTTTTTAAGCTATTCTTGAATCCGAGCCCACGGGTACATTGTTAAGCCAATAAAATAATAAAATAATTACGAAAAAGTTATCTATTTAGGTCTGGGTAGAAAATAACCAAAGTTTATAATGTCTGTCACAAGTACTAGAATGTAATCTTCAAAAAAAAATGAATTAAACAAGCAAAATACAATATGTGTTTATTAAAAACAAAACACAAAGCTTATCTAAAGGGGAAAAACTCCGCCCTTAAAACTATACAAACTAATAATGTATAAAATTATTTCCCTGGTTCGATATCAAACAAAACAATTATGTACCAATAATTAATTGGCTAATTTGTTTTTTTTTTATTATTATTATTATTGATTCGTGTTTTGTAAGGTACAATTAATAATTGTCTTAAGTATCAACTTGATCGGAAAATGCGTAAGGGAAAAATAGCATTAACAATTATTTAAGAGGACTAAACCCAACAAATTTAGGCATTTCTATGTATACTGAAGGATTTTTTTCCCTTGTTGGTATCAAACAAAATAATTAATTACCAGTAATTATTGACTAATTGGTTACTTTTGTATTTTAATTAATTCATTTCTTGTCTATGCCAATGAAAAATTGTGCGAATCTCAACGTGATCCGACAATGTATGTGACAGACCAACAGACAGACAGAACGAGTTGATACAAGCTTTGCAATGAACAAAATACAATCTAAGAATGGAAGAGAATGGAAATTATATTTTTTTTTTTGTTTACAGATCACTTATGTTTATGTGTTGTCATGGTCTGTCAATGTTTCCTATGGTTAATTTGCCCTATATATATGGCTCCTATGTCTCGGAAGACAATGGATGCAGCCAGGTGAATCAATGGCTTTGGTTTCGTCTTGAGACGGGACAGAATCTGGTGTGACTGATCAACCGATTCTGGAGCGGCAGAGTTTGCCACAGTTCGTGCATCTGTCTTAGGGCTAGTTGACAGGGCAGGCAGCTTTCTTCTTCTTTCTCTTGACTGATGCAGCTTTCTTCTTCTTTCTCTTGACTGATGCAGCTTTCTTCTTCTTTCTCTTGACTGATGCAGCTTTCTTCTTCTTTCTCTTGACTGATGCAGCTTTCTTCTTCTTTCTCTTGACTGATGCAGCTTTCTTCTTCTTTCTCTTGACTGATGCAGCTTTCTTCTTCTTTCTCTTGACTGATGCAGCTTTCTTCTTCTTTCTCTTGACTGATGCAGCTTTCTTCTTCTTTCTCTTGACTGATGCAGCTTTCTTCTTCTTTCTCTTGACTGATGCAGCTTTCTTCTTCTTTCTCTTGACTGATGCAGCTTTCTTCTTCTTTCTCCTGACTGATGCAGCTTTCTTCTTCTTTCTCTTGACTGATGCAGCTTTCTTCTTCTTTCTCTTGACTGATGCAGCTTTCTTCTTCTTTCTCTTGACTGATGCAGCTTTCTTCTTCTTTCTCTTGACTGATGCAGCTTTCTTCTTCTTTCTCTTGACTGATGCAGCTTTCTTCTTCTTTCTCTTGACTGATGCAGCTTTCTTCTTCTTTCTCTTGACTGATGCAGCTTTCTTCTTCTTTCTCTTGACTGATGCAGCTTTCTTCTTCTTTCTCTTGACTGATGCAGCTTTCTTCTTCTTTCTCTTGACTGATGCAGCTTTCTTCTTCTTTCTCTTGACTGATGCAGCTTTCTTCTTCTTTCTCTTGACTGATGCAGCTTTCTTCTTCTTTCTCTTGACTGATGCAGCTTTCTTCTTCTTTCTCTTGACTGATGCAGCTTTCTTCTTCTTTCTCTTGACTGATGCAGCTTTCTTCTTCTTTCTCTTGACTGATGCAGCTTTCTTCTTCTTTCTCTTGACTGATGCAGCTTTCTTCTTCTTTCTCTTGACTGATGCAGCTTTCTTCTTCTTTCTCTTGACTGATGCAGCTTTCTTCTTCTTTCTCTTGACTGATGCAGCTTTCTTCTTCTTTCTCTTGACTGATGCAGCTTTCTTCTTCTTTCTCTTGACTGATGCAGCTTTCTTCTTCTTTCTCTTGACTGATGCAGCTTTCTTCTTCTTTCTCTTGACTGATGCAGCTTTCTTCTTCTTTCTCTTGACTGATGCAGCTTTCTTCTTCTTTCTCTTGACTGATGCAGCTTTCTTCTTCTTTCTCTTGACTGATGCAGCTTTCTTCTTCTTTCTCTTGACTGATGCAGCTTTCTTCTTCTTTCTCTTGACTGATGCAGCTTTCTTCTTCTTTCTCTTGACTGATGCAGCTTTCTTCTTCTTTCTCTTGACTGATGCAGCTTTCTTCTTCTTTCTCTTGACTGATGCAGCTTTCTTCTTCTTTCTCTTGACTGATGCAGCTTTCTTCTTCTTTCTCTTGACTGATGCAGCTTTCTTCTTCTTTCTCTTGACTGATGCAGCTTTCTTCTTCTTTCTCTTGACTGATGCAGCTTTCTTCTTCTTTCTCTTGACTGATGCAGCTTTCTTCTTCTTTCTCTTGACTGATGCAGCTTTCTTCTTCTTTCTCTTGACTGATGCAGCTTTCTTCTTCTTTCTCTTGACTGATGCAGCTTTCTTCTTCTTTCTCTTGACTGATGCAGCTTTCTTCTTCTTTCTCTTGACTGATGCAGCTTTCTTCTTCTTTCTCTTGACTGATGCAGCTTTCTTCTTCTTTCTCTTGACTGATGCAGCTTTCTTCTTCTTTCTCTTGACTGATGCAGCTTTCTTCTTCTTTCTCTTGACTGATGCAGCTTTCTTCTTCTTTCTCTTGACTGATGCAGCTTTCTTCTTCTTTCTCTTGACTGATGCAGCTTTCTTCTTCTTTCTCTTGACTGATGCAGCTTTCTTCTTCTTTCTCTTGACTGATGCAGCTTTCTTCTTCTTTCTCTTGACTGATGCAGCTTTCTTCTTCTTTCTCTTGACTGATGCAGCTTTCTTCTTCTTTCTCTTGACTGATGCAGCTTTCTTCTTCTTTCTCTTGACTGATGCAGCTTTCTTCTTCTTTCTCTTGACTGATGCAGCTTTCTTCTTCTTTCTCTTGACTGATGCAGCTTTCTTCTTCTTTCTCTTGACTGATGCAGCTTTCTTCTTCTTTCTCTTGACTGATGCAGCTTTCTTCTTCTTTCTCTTGACTGATGCAGCTTTCTTCTTCTTTCTCTTGACTGATGCAGCTTTCTTCTTCTTTCTCTTGACTGATGCAGCTTTCTTCTTCTTTCTCTTGACTGATGCAGCTTTCTTCTTCTTTCTCTTGACTGATGCAGCTTTCTTCTTCTTTCTCTTGACTGATGCAGCTTTCTTCTTCTTTCTCTTGACTGATGCAGCTTTCTTCTTCTTTCTCTTGACTGATGCAGCTTTCTTCTTCTTTCTCTTGACTGATGCAGCTTTCTTCTTCTTTCTCTTGACTGATGCAGCTTTCTTCTTCTTTCTCTTGACTGATGCAGCTTTCTTCTTCTTTCTCTTGACTGATGCAGCTTTCTTCTTCTTTCTCTTGACTGATGCAGCTTTCTTCTTCTTTCTCTTGACTGATGCAGCTTTCTTCTTCTTTCTCTTGACTGATGCAGCTTTCTTCTTCTTTCTCTTGACTGATGCAGCTTTCTTCTTCTTTCTCTTGACTGATGCAGCTTTCTTCTTCTTTCTCTTGACTGATGCAGCTTTCTTCTTCTTTCTCTTGACTGATGCAGCTTTCTTCTTCTTTCTCTTGACTGATGCAGCTTTCTTCTTCTTTCTCTTGACTGATGCAGCTTTCTTCTTCTTTCTCTTGACTGATGCAGCTTTCTTCTTCTTTCTCTTGACTGATGCAGCTTTCTTCTTCTTTCTCTTGACTGATGCAGCTTTCTTCTTCTTTCTCTTGACTGATGCAGCTTTCTTCTTCTTTCTCTTGACTGATGCAGCTTTCTTCTTCTTTCTCTTGACTGATGCAGCTTTCTTCTTCTTTCTCTTGACTGATGCAGCTTTCTTCTTCTTTCTCTTGACTGATGCAGCTTTCTTCTTCTTTCTCTTGACTGATGCAGCTTTCTTCTTCTTTCTCTTGACTGATGCAGCTTTCTTCTTCTTTCTCTTGACTGATGCAGCTTTCTTCTTCTTTCTCTTGACTGATGCAGCTTTCTTCTTCTTTCTCCTGACTGATGCAGCTTTCTTCTTCTTTCTCCTGACTGATGCAGCTTTCTTCTTCTTTCTCCTGACTGATGCAGCTTTCTTCTTCTTTCTCCTGACTGATGCAGCTTTCTTCTTCTTTCTCTTGACTGATGCAGCTTTCTTCTTCTTTCTCTTGACTGATGCAGCTTTCTTCTTCTTTCTCTTGACTGATGCAGCTTTCTTCTTCTTTCTCTTGACTGATGCAGCTTTCTTCTTCTTTCTCCTGACTGATGCAGCTTTCTTCTTCTTTCTCCTGACTGATGCAGCTTTCTTCTTCTTTCTCCTGACTGATGCAGCTTTCTTCTTCTTTCTCTTGACTGATGCAGCTTTCTTCTTCTTTCTCTTGACTGATGCAGCTTTCTTCTTCTTTCTCTTGACTGATGCAGCTTTCTTCTTCTTTCTCTTGACTGATGCAGCTTTCTTCTTCTTTCTCTTGACTGATGCAGCTTTCTTCTTCTTTCTCTTGACTGATGCAGCTTTCTTCTTCTTTCTCTTGACTGATGCAGCTTTCTTCTTCTTTCTCTTGACTGATGCAGCTTTCTTCTTCTTTCTCTTGACTGATGCAGCTTTCTTCTTCTTTCTCTTGACTGATGCAGCTTTCTTCTTCTTTCTCTTGACTGATGCAGCTTTCTTCTTCTTTCTCTTGACTGATGCAGCTTTCTTCTTCTTTCTCTTGACTGATGCAGCTTTCTTCTTCTTTCTCTTGACTGATGCAGCTTTCTTCTTCTTTCTCTTGACTGATGCAGCTTTCTTCTTCTTTCTCTTGACTGATGCAGCTTTCTTCTTCTTTCTCTTGACTGATGCAGCTTTCTTCTTCTTTCTCTTGACTGATGCAGCTTTCTTCTTCTTTCTCTTGACTGATGCAGCTTTCTTCTTCTTTCTCTTGACTGATGCAGCTTTCTTCTTCTTTCTCTTGACTGATGCAGCTTTCTTCTTCTTTCTCTTGACTGATGCAGCTTTCTTCTTCTTTCTCTTGACTGATGCAGCTTTCTTCTTCTTTCTCTTGACTGATGCAGCTTTCTTCTTCTTTCTCTTGACTGATGCAGCTTTCTTCTTCTTTCTCTTGACTGATGCAGCTTTCTTCTTCTTTCTCTTGACTGATGCAGCTTTCTTCTTCTTTCTCTTGACTGATGCAGCTTTCTTCTTCTTTCTCTTGACTGATGCAGCTTTCTTCTTCTTTCTCTTGACTGATGCAGCTTTCTTCTTCTTTCTCTTGACTGATGCAGCTTTCTTCTTCTTTCTCTTGACTGATGCAGCTTTCTTCTTCTTTCTCTTGACTGATGCAGCTTTCTTCTTCTTTCTCTTGACTGATGCAGCTTTCTTCTTCTTTCTCTTGACTGATGCAGCTTTCTTCTTCTTTCTCTTGACTGATGCAGCTTTCTTCTTCTTTCTCTTGACTGATGCAGCTTTCTTCTTCTTTCTCTTGACTGATGCAGCTTTCTTCTTCTTTCTCTTGACTGATGCAGCTTTCTTCTTCTTTCTCTTGACTGATGCAGCTTTCTTCTTCTTTCTCTTGACTGATGCAGCTTTCTTCTTCTTTCTCTTGACTGATGCAGCTTTCTTCTTCTTTCTCTTGACTGATGCAGCTTTCTTCTTCTTTCTCTTGACTGATGCAGCTTTCTTCTTCTTTCTCTTGACTGATGCAGCTTTCTTCTTCTTTCTCTTGACTGATGCAGCTTTCTTCTTCTTTCTCTTGACTGATGCAGCTTTCTTCTTCTTTCTCTTGACTGATGCAGCTTTCTTCTTCTTTCTCTTGACTGATGCAGCTTTCTTCTTCTTTCTCTTGACTGATGCAGCTTTCTTCTTCTTTCTCTTGACTGATGCAGCTTTCTTCTTCTTTCTCTTGACTGATGCAGCTTTCTTCTTCTTTCTCTTGACTGATGCAGCTTTCTTCTTCTTTCTCTTGACTGATGCAGCTTTCTTCTTCTTTCTCTTGACTGATGCAGCTTTCTTCTTCTTTCTCTTGACTGATGCAGCTTTCTTCTTCTTTCTCTTGACTGATGCAGCTTTCTTCTTCTTTCTCTTGACTGATGCAGCTTTCTTCTTCTTTCTCTTGACTGATGCAGCTTTCTTCTTCTTTCTCTTGACTGATGCAGCTTTCTTCTTCTTTCTCTTGACTGATGCAGCTTTCTTCTTCTTTCTCTTGACTGATGCAGCTTTCTTCTTCTTTCTCTTGACTGATGCAGCTTTCTTCTTCTTTCTCTTGACTGATGCAGCTTTCTTCTTCTTTCTCTTGACTGATGCAGCTTTCTTCTTCTTTCTCTTGACTGATGCAGCTTTCTTCTTCTTTCTCTTGACTGATGCAGCTTTCTTCTTCTTTCTCTTGACTGATGCAGCTTTCTTCTTCTTTCTCTTGACTGATGCAGCTTTCTTCTTCTTTCTCTTGACTGATGCAGCTTTCTTCTTCTTTCTCTTGACTGATGCAGCTTTCTTCTTCTTTCTCTTGACTGATGCAGCTTTCTTCTTCTTTCTCTTGACTGATGCAGCTTTCTTCTTCTTTCTCTTGACTGATGCAGCTTTCTTCTTCTTTCTCTTGACTGATGCAGCTTTCTTCTTCTTTCTCTTGACTGATGCAGCTTTCTTCTTCTTTCTCTTGACTGATGCAGCTTTCTTCTTCTTTCTCTTGACTGATGCAGCTTTCTTCTTCTTTCTCTTGACTGATGCAGCTTTCTTCTTCTTACTCTTGACTGATGCAGCTTTCTTCTTCTTTCTCCTGACTGATGCAGCTTTCTTCTTCTTTCTCCTGACTGATGCAGCTTTCTTCTTCTTTCTCCTGACTGATGCAGCTTTCTTCTTCTTTCTCTTGACTGATGCAGCTTTCTTCTTCTTTCTCTTGACTGATGCAGCTTTCTTCTTCTTTCTCTTGACTGATGCAGCTTTCTTCTTCTTTCTCTTGACTGATGCAGCTTTCTTCTTCTTTCTCTTGACTGATGCAGCTTTCTTCTTCTTTCTCTTGACTGATGCAGCTTTCTTCTTCTTTCTCTTGACTGATGCAGCTTTCTTCTTCTTTCTCTTGACTGATGCAGCTTTCTTCTTCTTTCTCTTGACTGATGCAGCTTTCTTCTTCTTTCTCTTGACTGATGCAGCTTTCTTCTTCTTTCTCTTGACTGATGCAGCTTTCTTCTTCTTTCTCTTGACTGATGCAGCTTTCTTCTTCTTTCTCTTGACTGATGCAGCTTTCTTCTTCTTTCTCTTGACTGATGCAGCTTTCTTCTTCTTTCTCTTGACTGATGCAGCTTTCTTCTTCTTTCTCTTGACTGATGCAGCTTTCTTCTTCTTTCTCTTGACTGATGCAGCTTTCTTCTTCTTTCTCTTGACTGATGCAACTTCGTTTCTTTTGAACAGAAATTCCCGTCCACTTAAATTCATGCTATTTTATGTTGTTGTTTTTTTTAAAGTGCAAACAAGTTTTTGTCATTTTGACTTATGTATACGTCTATTAGTATTAACTGTTGATTTTTTTTCCCTCAGATACATTGCAATTTGTCACGTGATGCGTCAACGTAACACAAAGAAAAATGCCAGGGTCATTCTGGTCATCATCTGGACCTTTTCCTTGCTGATCCTCCTCCCGTGGGCTCTGTACTATAGACAATATGATTTGTTAATTAACGGTGTTATGTACACAGTCTGCGGCGAGATCTTTCCAAGCGAAGAGGCCAAAAAGGGATTTTTCCTTGGCGTCATCTTCCTGCTGCTCTATTGCATCCCCCTGACTCTCATCGCAGTCTTTTACTTTTTGATAGGGTATCGTGTTTGGAACAGAGACGCCCCTGGCATCACGTCCAGCAAGGGAGTCATCGAGAAGTCAAAGATGAAGGTGGTCAAGATGTTGATGGTGGTGGTCCTTCTCTTCATGATCTCGTGGATGCCGCTATACGTCATTAGGCTGAACGTTTTATTCTTTGGTGGCAACGAGAGCGACCCGATCATCAACACTTACGTCAATCCTTTCGCGCAGTGGCTCGGCACGTCCAACAGCTGCATGAACCCTCTGGTCTACTGCCTGTTCAGTCAGAAGATACGCCGGCGCATTTGGTCCATGCTGTGTTGCGCCAAGAAGGAGGCTCGGGGCCTCTACTCGACTAGGTCTATGTACAACAGTGCCTTACAGCAAAGCGTGAGTACGAGAGACTCCTCGATCAGGCTAGACCTCTGCGCTAACGGCCACGGAAGTATCAACTACGGGCATCTGCAGGGCAGCGTCTGCTACCACCACAGACCTTCACGGCAGAACAGTGATCTCATAAGGTTGAACAGAAATAATGTAATGTCCACTCACGTATAGTGGTCACTCATGCATAGTAGATCATGGTCTACGTATTAGGGAGTTGCCTAGTATTTTTAACAACTATAAAGCAGTGTGTTATCCCTGGGCCACGTACTGTAATACATTTACCAAGAACTTCAGAATGACGTGCATATCCGCTTCAAGAACTGAAATGCGTTTATCTTGGCCAAGAAATGCATTTACCATTGGCCAAGAACTTCGTAGTAACTTGTTTATCCAGGCAAAGAACTGTGAAGCGTTTACCGTGGCCAAGAACTGTCATGCGTTTAACCAAACCCAGAACTAATGCGTTTCCCTTGCCAAGAACTGTGGATTTGTTATCTCCGACCGACCCAAGAAATACAAATTGATATATTTTTGTTGACTTGTATCAGTCAATTGGTGTGTTGACTTGTATCAGTCAATTGGTGTGTTGACTTGTATCAGTCAATTGGTGTGTTGACTTGTATCAGTCAATTGGTGTGTTGACTTGTATCAGTCAATTGGTGTGTTGACTTGTATCAGTCAATTGGTGTGTTGACAAAAGGAATACTTTTTACGTATTAAAGTTAAAACAAAACATTGACTGAATTGGACGTCACTGGGTGGAGACAAATCTTGTTTCTGCATGACCAACCGTATTGTGCCATGGATCAACTAACGTAGAAGAAGCGAAGTAGAATCGTGTTGAAAACGAATAAAAACCCAAATATACATTAGCATTAATGAAACTTATCAATGTAGAATAGACTGGAATAGACTCTTGTTATTGAGCTACTCCTCTTTTTACATCACCAGCCTTGAAATTAAGGAGGTGAAGAATATACACTTTCAGAGATTTACATTTCAACCATTTTATATAGCATTTGTAAATGTCGTTTGAAAGTTCAATAAGTTTTCCATTTATTCAATACTAAACATTTCAGAGTATCTTTTTCTGTATCTTAATTGTATCTATTTATATACATGTGTGTTAGAGTTTGGCGCGGGCGCTGAGTGCTAAGCCTTTATAGCTTTTTGGCAGTCCTAAGCAAGAGAAGACAATGTGTCATTGTTGCCCTATCCACTTTTTACTGGTATAATTATCTTCCCCTGTTTACAGCAGTATGCGATTTCAATCCCCAATAAGCCAATCCTTAAGAAATAATTAGAAATATAACAGTTCAATTGCATCATTTAAAATGATAGAGCTTTGAAGGTGTACATTTTGAACAATATCTGATTGTATTTACTTTCCCATTTGTATATCTTGATTTTTTTTCTGTCATTGTGAATTTATTTATGAATCAACTAATGATGTTAATTGTATGTTATATCAAGTGCTACACATTTTGATTTTGTTAATCCATTTTGTTTAGAGAATCCATTTTTTTAATTAAAAATTATCTTTTTATATCTAACTTTCTTACTTACGAACCTAATATTACCTGAAGTTGTTATATCAATAGTCTCATAAGTATTCACGCCTGGATAAACTGGACAAGGGATAGTATAAATAGAGTACTTTTACAACGGAGACTATAAATAGAGTATTCTTTTTAAAGTCGGCATGGGTGAACTAAAAGTCTTGACGTGATTGTTGATGATATAAATAATTATAGAGATGTTGAGATGCGGGACATTATCAACCAATATTAATTCACCTTTTATCATGCATAAAGTAGCTTACAAAACCATACATGAGTTGCATCCACATGCCGGAGGCGCATATCACATAGGAGATATAAGATGTCTCTACACTGCCGATTAGATGCACACTGTACGCAATAAGTAAACATTGCTTCTCTCATGAAACGTCCGAAATTTATCAGATAATGTGGAGCTCTAATATCTCAGCAATAGAGCATTGTCGAACGCCATCACATACCTAGCCATGAATAAATATGCTTGTTTATTTGTTTGTAAAATGTTTTACATGTTTCGGATGTTCCTTCAGAGTTGAAGATAATTACTTCCTAGTACAAACCTCCCGCAGGACGACGGGGGATGGGAGCGGGCAGGGTTTAAACCCGGGACTATCGATAAGTCCGAACGACAGTCCAGCGCGCAAACCGCACGACCAGGCTTGTTCTAGATTTATGTGCTGTTTCTAATAATGTAGAAACCCCATGCTCAGCAATGGCTACCCTGACATTTCCTATCTTTGTCATTGCTTATGTAAGACTCTTAGTAAAATGACTAGATTTGTGCAGGTTTATGGAGGTCCCAGTGAAACTCTTTCTTTTCTATGGTCAATTTTTAACTAAATGATGTGTAGCCAACACAATGACTCACGGCTTGTGCTTACATTTTTTTAAAATATATTTACAGATTGAGATTGAGCTCATTTTTCCGGTTCATAGCACAATTTTGTTCAGACTGGTCATCATGATGTTTAGTTTGGTCATTGATCATCATGATGTTTAGTTTGGTCATTGATCATCATGATGTTTGATTCTGTCATTGACCATCATGATGTTTAGTTTGGCTATTGGCCATCAAGATGTTTATTTCGGTCATTGGTCATTATGATGTTTAGTTTGGTCATTGGTCATTATGATGTTTAGTTTGGTCATTGGTCATCATGATGTTTAGTTTGGTCATTGGTCGTCATTTTATCTGCATATTATAATTGTTTTGGTATTAATCGTATCTAAAATTATACATTAGCATGGTGCTAAATAAAGCAGATTAACAATGGAAGAAAACTAGCCTATATAGAATTCTGAATGGGGTGCTGATCACTCAATACATACTGAACAATTTACATTCCAAAATTATCTAGCAAGTATAACCATTAAATAGAATTTCCATGTTACTAATAAAATCCTATTTCAGTGAGTCTGGAATTTTAATCAAAATATAAATTAATTCATCCTTCTCTTATGGTATTTAACCCATTTGTTAATTGTGGCCAGATTTTTTTGCATGTCACGTTTTTTCAATTATTTTTCTTTCTTTAAAAAATAACTTGTACAAATACTAAATTGATATTATTGATTAAAAAGTTATTGGAATTCAACTCAATTTTTGTTTGAAGTTTATCGTACGTGTGTGTGTGTGTTTTTTTTTTTGTTGTTGTTATTGTTAAAGTGATTTTGTTAAGCCATATTTAAATTTTTAAAAGTTTTGGCCAATAAATTATGTGGCTTTTTCTGAGATGACATTTTTATTCAAAGATCAAAAGCACGAATGCCAACTATTCTTTCCAAATTGTAAAGTTTCACGATGAATGAGACAAACTCCAAGGACGTTAAATTGAAATTTACTGTTGCCAACTATTTAAAAAGAACTGAGCACTAGTTTTAACAATATCCTTTATTACTACTAGATAGTTGCCTAATTGTCTTTAAAAAAGTTAAAAGTCATACAGTTGTAGTCTAACGCTTCTCTCATTTTAAAATTATTCTGTATTCTAGATCCTAGGCATTTAATTTTGCGTTGAGTTCTATCAATTATTTATCTTGAACCAGCTATAAAAGAGGTATTGTCTATTTGTTTTAAAAGTATTATTCTTAATGTTTTGCTTTGTTACTTTTGGACGTTAATCTCTATGTCTACCAAGTACTTCTCATTTCAACAAGCAGCAAATCGCATTACACTTTTTAGTTCCTTTAAACCAGCGTATCGAAAAAAAAAATGGGGGGAGGGTGGCTTCCTGACACGGAGGGTGTCTGGAGACCAGCGGGGTGGGATTTACCTATATGCAGCAGAGGGTATAGCTTAGGGCCCTAAAAAAACATATTTAGCAGTAATATTTAATATCTAGATAAAGGTCCCCAAACAGGTTAGGAACATTTCACATATATATTCCGAAAATGGAAAGTCTAAGCTGATTAAAAGTTTTTTTTACAAAGGAAAAAAAATTAATTGTAGTTATAGATTAACGTTTCGGACTTTTGTTGTTTTGTTTTGTTTTTACATTTCGCTTTTTCTTTTTTATTTAGTGAACTGAAGAACAAGAGAACCGCGCTGGCAGAAGAAAAACGCCAGGGAAGAAAAGCAAAGCCAATGACACTAGCTCCAGCTGGAATAACCTGCCCAGTGTGCACGCGAACATTCGGGGCTCGCATAGGTCTCACCAGCCACACGAAGAGGCATAGAACCCCAGTTCAAAGCCCTCAGCCCCCCTGGATGACAAAGTGGTCATCATCGAACCACGATGGACTGTATATATACTATTAAACTGAACCATCTTGCCAAAATGGCACCTCTCCCTTTTTCTTCCCATCTTCCGATATATGAGGGCAGATGATTTCAAATTATCTGCTTCTCTGGCCGAGCGTGTCATGTTGCCAGCACAGGGGAAACTAGTCCTTTCTAGAAATGATATACTTGACCAGTCCTGAAGTTGGCGTTCTTCTAACTAACCTTTACAATTAGTTACTTAATACAAACATTTCTCAGAACAAAACAAGGGCGGATGTTCAACTAGAAAAAATATTTAGAATGGTAGAAATTAATTAAAGAACCAAATACAGGAAAACTCAGTCCCACATGATTTGATACGCCCAGGGGTGTAGCTAGGAATATCCATCGTTTAGGGGCCACTGCCCACACCCTGGATTTTGTGTGATATTTAATTTTTAATGTAAAAAGTTCTAATTTGTGCCCCACTCAAGTGGGGATTTCATTGTTCAGCCTCCCCCCCCCCCCAGGTACGTCACTAATATGCTCTGGATTAAATAGTTTTGTATGATTATAGTTAATGCAGCCTTGCAATCCTAAGACTCTGCAGGCTAATCATACACTTTAAGAACAGTAATTTATTGGAGAAGGATTACTTTATTTACTGTCATCACATTTTCGTTCATTACAACCAGAACCTTTTCTTTCACAACTATTGTACGCTAAATTATTATTCGAATTATTTTTGTTTCTTAGAGGTTTTTTTATCCTGAAATATTGTTGGTAAATATTTTGTTTGAAGTTGTCAACTAAAAGGATATATTGATGTTTTCACCAAGCAGAGAGTTATGGTTCATTATGGTCAGGACCAATCAATAGTCAGTACACTTCTAATGATGTCGACGAGTGCATTGAGAACCAGACGACAAACACTCAGCAGACGTAGAGTGAAGAGCAGGTAACTCTAATACCTAGCAAAAGTGACTGCTCCTGGTGAACTCTTCTCTGTACATAATGTCCTGGTAAACTTTTTCAATGTCCATTTTCTTTACTTCTTTGAGCCATGAAGTGTTTGGTAATTATTCTCTGGACCAACGCCCTAAAGATTGATCAAATAGACACATCCACCAAACTCAATTTTTTTTTAATCCGAACCAATCTAGATTTCCTATTCGTTCTTGTCTTCTTTTAAGAAAAGTAAGAATTGGAATTAATTCGTAATTCAGCTTGACCTTAACCCCGGGAACATAATGGGTCACGGGTGACCCAAAAAATACGTTTAAGTAAATGCCTACTTCATTTTTCATGTAATTTTTACCATGAATACCCAGTGGCCCATCTATGGAACACAAGGGAAGCAATTATTATGTTATATTTTTCTTATTAAAATGTAAGATAATGTGGGTTTCTGAGGGTTTAAGTGCAACAGCCTTCTACCTAATGTAGCGTTCAGTCCCATCACTATATATTGTAAACTCATTTATAATTAAATCAGTTTTTGCGTCAGCATATATATACTTTTGCTGGATGATCTAGGTCTAATTATTGCCGATACCCAAAGTTCATCTACCTGTAGAACTATACCTCACTATTGTAAGTCGGAACTTCCCTTCTTTAAATTTGCATGTCCAAATAAAATGACCGCATTTTAACGCTACCTCAAACACAGAACTCCCCATTTTTCCTTTACAACTCTTGCTTGTATATATGGGATTATATTGTAATCATATAGTTTGTTAATCATTGATGTGCCTGTATAGTGTTGTGATTCAAGGAGAACTCTATGAAGGGCACTTGTGCATAAGATTGGGGTGTATCGAGATACCAATGGGGCTGGTCCAACCCAAAAGAACAATAATTTGCATTTTCAGTTGTAGGCTTTGTGGGCAAACTGGTGAGGATCGTGGCTGTAAGGCAATAGATATTAGTGCTACTGGGGCTGAAAATGTTTAAACCACCACGTCAATGAAGCGCTGTTATACAGATTTCTCGTTTAATCTGATTTGTAATACCTTACAGATTATGGGCATAACTGCAGTCGCAAAGAATATTTAAAATTATAGTAATAATAATAGTAATATAATTTAAGTAGGAAAGTAAAGTTACCCTTGCAGATGATGTAAAGGTTATCTGTTTCTATGGCCGAGGGTGTCATGTGGCCAGCACAACGACCAACCGCCTTTACTTTTCCCTAATTAATGTCAAGTACACATTTGAGCTGTTTGGACTCAGAGGCGCCCTAAAGATACCGAAAGTAAAAATCCCAATCTTCACCATGATTCGAACCCGAACCCCGGTTTGGAGTCAATGCTTTACCGCTCCAATATATATATTTAAGTAAGTTTTTAATTTGTTGTCTAGTGTTTCTTAACCTCCTTTCAAGTCGCAAACACATTTTTAAAAGTCTAAAGGCCCACTACTACAGAACATTGAAACGATGCAAGAAGAAACCTAGCTGTCAAGCTTTCCAGATAATATATTTTGTCCCCGAATACTCCTTAAAGCATGTGGTCAAATTGTAGCGTACAGCTTGTTACCAGAGTGTAGAATACAGCTTGTAACCAGAGTGTAGAATACAGCTTGTAACCAGAGTGTAGAATACAGCTTGTAACCAGAGTGTAGAATACAGCATGTCACAAGACAGCAGCATTCATATCGTCACAGCATAACGCCGCTTAACTCTCCTATCTCTGTAATTATTTTCCAAGTTCTGGTATATTTTTTTCACTTTTGTCCATTCTACCCTGTTATGATTAAACTCCAATAACATTTTTGTTTGTAATCAGAAAACTTACTTTTGGTATACAATTAAAAGAGAATGCATGCTCTTTTTACATAACACAAATTTAAGTTTATAAAAAAAAATTAATTTAATTTAATGGGGTCAAATCAACGATAGTATCGTTAATTAGGAGAGAAAAAGTTAATACCATTGTGCAATATACATCTCACCCTTAGGAATTTTCAGGATAAACTATACAATGTCAAGGGAGCTTAATTGACCTTAACTATTGCAAGCTAAATTACAAAAAAAAAGCAAGAGATTAAAAAAAATGAAGAACTTACAAAATTTGATTTGACAAGAACTAAAATGAGCACACAAATTATTCTACACCACAGACCTATATATATTATATCTAGACTGGACGTGGAGATATTAAATGTGAAAAACTTTTTAAAAAGATCAAACAAGGCGTTGTTTTGTAAAGTAGTTATAAGAAGTAAAGTTTTTTCCACCCTAACCTATGTAACATATAATTCAATGTTTAGATCTAGAGTACCATGGATAAACTAGATCTAGTAATCAAACATCGAAAATAAGAGCACTCTTGTCTCATAATTATTATTTTGCTACCTTTATACATGAAAACAAAATCAATCTATTTAAATGTACATAAGATGGCTCAAATCAATAGACGTGAATTATTTCGATCTGGGATGCAAGTACATTTTCTTAATGGAAACTAACAGGAAATAGCTTTATTTCGTGAATTTGCGTGAATAGTTAGTTTTGTGATAAATACAAAAAAAATAGGTCTGTGAGTTGACCAATCGCGGATAAGGATTTATTTCCATTTTCAAATCTAGATATAATATATATAGGTCTGTGAGGTGACCTATCGCGGATAAGGATTAGTTTCTATTTTCCAGTCTAGATATAATATATATGACCGCATCATTACAGCTTGACTCCAAACAAAGCAAATCAAAGTCACTACCATCCAAGCATATGCCCCTACAGAGGATGCAGAAGATACCATCAAAGATAATTTCCATAATCAACTACAAACCACTCTTGATGAAACACCTACTCACGACCTAATTCTACTGATGGGAGACTTTAACGCCAAAATCAATCCCAGCCGAACTGGCTTTGAATATGTAATGGGACCATATGGCTCAGCAGAAAACATCAGTGATAATGGCGAGCGCTTGATTTCTCTCTGCGCATTATACAGCCTTTCAATCGGAAACACATATTTTAAGCACATACAAATACACAAAAAAACATGGCGATCACCAAATGGAGAAACCTTTAATGAGATAGATTACATTCGCATCTCCAAACGATGGAAGTCATCTATGTTAGACGTGCGGACCCGCAGAGGAGCGGATATCGGCTCAGACCACTACCTTGTCAGTGGCAAATGTAAGCTCCGATTGAAACGCCAACCAAAACGAGCCACACGACCCCGCCCATTTAATGTAGAGAAGCTTAAAGACGGCAATACTGCAGCACAGTTCCAATTGAAACTAACGAACCGCTTTGAGGCTCTTGCAGATATGTTGACCCTTGAAGAAGAGTGGGCCAACTTCAAAGGTACCACTATTGGATGCGCGGAAGAAGTTATCGGAAGGAGGCGAGGTTCATACATGGAACGGTGGATACAAGCCAGAACATGGAAATTGATAGATGAGAGGAAAGAGGCCAAACGTAGACGAGATCAGAAAAATGAAACACAGGATCGCAGCCTAGCGGAAGAAGCCTATAGGGAAGCAGATCTGAAAGTAAAGAGAAGCTGTCGGCGAGATAAACGGGACTGGATTGAGCAGAAGGGACAAGAGGCACAAGCAGCAGCAAGCAGAAATGACACAAAAACCCTCCATCATATTGTCCGAGATCTCACTAGAGCAAAGAGTGGACATGGGGCACCGATAAAAGACAAGCAAAGCAAAACTTTGTTAACGAAAGAAGAACAGGATGCAAGATGGGTAGAGCACTTTAAAGAGACCCTTAACCAACTGTCGCCAGACCTAACTTACATATTCTAGGACCCCTCTTCAGACAATGATCACAAGGTCAAGACAGACCCAATAACTGCTGAGGAGGTTACCATGGCCATTGCAGTGTTAAAGAATAACAAAGCACCAGGGCTAGACATGATATCAGCAGAAATGCTAAAATATGGAGTACAGTGCATTGTTAGCAGAATGATTGATCTCTTACATCTCTGTTGGCGAACTTCTTAAGTCCCTGAGGACTGGCAAAAAGGAGTGGTTGTAAAGCTTCCAATAAAGGGCAACTTGGCAGACTGCAACAACTGGAGGGGCATTACTCTCCTCTCTGTCCCGGGCAAAGTTTTCAGCACTGTTTTGTTGAGACGGCTTCAACAGTCTGTAGATGAAAGGCTCAGAGAAGAACAAGCAGGTTTCCGAAGAGGCAGATCATGTACAGAGCAGATTTTCGTTCTACGAAATATCATAGAACAAAGTCTTGAGTGCCAACAACGGCTAACGATCAGTTTTGTGGACTTCAAAAAAGCGTTTGATAGTGTCCACCGAAAATCACTATGGAAAATAGTTAGAGATTACGGTATCCCAGAAAAATTCGTCCAGATCCTACGACACCTTTCAGTCAGTCTAGTTGCTGCATTAAAACAGAAGAGGGAACAACAGAGTTTTTTACAATCGAGACAGGTGTGAGACAAGGGTGCATCTTATCTCCCTTCCTTTTCCTCCTAGCCATCGACTACATAAGGAGGAGAGCAATGAACCAGACTGCCTTTGGTATTCCATGGCATGAACAACTCCGATTGACGGACTTGGACTTTGCTGATGATGTTGCACTACTCGGGGCTACAAATAAATGCATTCAAGAAATGACGGAGAGCCTAGACAGAGAGGCACCCAAAATTGGCCTCCGCATAAACTTGGATAAGACTAAAATTATGCGAGTGGGATATAAGGCAAAGGGTGTCCCCTTCAGACTTGGCGAGTCAAAGCTTGAAGAGCTGGACAAGTTCACGTACCTTGGCAGCATCATAACAAATTTTCCAAAGGCTGCAGCCTATTTGGACTAGCCAAGTCATTGGACTCGAGACAAAATTACAAAATCTCAACACAATCGTCATTCCAACTGCTACATATGCATGTGAGACGTGGAAGTCATCTGTCAAAATTGAGAAAAGACTAAATGTGGCTCAACAGAGATGGCTGAGACGGATTTTGGGAGTCAGTTACACAGATCGGGTCTCAAACAAGGAAATCCTATGCCGAACTGGGAGTCGAACACTTTTGAGGTTGTGACTGAGCGTCGCATGGGGTTTGCGGGACATGTTCTACGTCAAAATGAATTACGCACACCAAGAGTTGCGATAACATGGAAGCCAAAACGAGGAAATCGCAAACAGGGACGTCCTCGTATTACTTGGCGACAAACCTTCATGGAGGACCTCAGAACAGTGGACACCAGGTGGGAGGAGGCTTCAGATATTGCCAGTGACAGATCTTATGGAGACAGCTTGCCGCCCAATGCGCCGAACGGCGCGGTAGGACCTAAGTCTAAGTAAGTAAGTGAGTTGATCAATCGCCGATAAGGTTTTGTTTCCATTTTCCAGACTAGATATAATATTTATAGGTCTGTGAGTTGATCAATCGCCGATAAGGATTTGTTTCCATTTTCCAGTCTAGATATTATATATATAGGTCTGTGTTCTAGACCTTTAAAAAACTTAGAGTATCAACACCTTCTTTACTCTGTACACCGGATACACCAAAACGATTGCTATTTACAGTTTTTCCACAAATTTTTTTCAATGAAAATCTTTAACTGTACAGTATATAGCTTATCACTAGTGTGCAATATACAGCTTGTTACTAGAGTGCTGCTTACAGCTTGTTACTAAAGTACTGCTTACAGCTTGTTACTAGAGTGCTCCTTACAGATTTATACTGGAGTGCTGCTTACAGCTTGTTACTAGAGTGCTGCTAACAGCTTGTCACCAAAGATCACCTTATATGTTATCCCTTTCTAAAACATCCTATTGCGAAACAAAGTAAATGGCTGAGCCGTTAATATTTCTACAAATAGATTTTTTTAGAGAAAAGAGCTTATAATTTGAAGCTAAGTAGAGAGTATTGATTGTTTAAAATATGGATATAAGTATTAAACAGCTTTTCCTGGACTTCTTCCCAGGGTTTGCTCCCTGTATATAAGGCTAGTATAAAAATCAATAACCTATCGGGAATGTAAACAGAAACTACATTTAATTTGAGATCAACAAAAATATGATGTATGCTTTATGTTTAATTAATAAAAAGAAAAACGTGTTGACAGTGCGCAGTTTTGCTAGGATGTCTGCTAGGGCGTCTGCTGTGTTCAATTTGCAAATTTGTTAGTTTGAGATTTCAGTTTAAGATTTTACTCTTAGTTTATATCTCCATGAATAAACAACTTGGTATGATAAAAGACGCCTTCAGAAGTGTATTTTTTACCAAAGCTTCTACCATAGGCGTACAGACTTACAAATATTAACCCAAAATTTGGATCATCTTGAAAGTGGGCATGAGAGAAGAATGAGAAGCCCGGAACGGAATAGACATAAAATCAGGTTATTAACATTGTCTATTCTTTAAACAAAGTTAAACTACAAAGTCACAGTTGTCTATATTTTTATATAAGTCTCATCTTCCGAACAAGTGGGCATTATTTTATTTAAATTCGTTGCATTATCTAACCCAGTGCATAATTGTATCTTATCCTTGGCATTATCTTACCTAATCCTTGGCATTATCTAATCTAATCTGGATATTATCTTATCTAATCCTGGACATTATCTTATCTAATCCTGGATATTATCTTATCTAATCCTGGATATTATCTTATCTAATCCTGGATATTATCATATCTAATCCTGGATATTATCTTATCTAATCCTGGATATTATCTTATCTAATCCTGGATATTATCTTATCTAATCCTGGATATGATCTTATTGTAAAAGGTTAAATGGTGTAATATTGAAGAATGCGAATGTTGTGGAATGCTGGGTTCGTGCTTCCTGGAGTCACACCTAGCACGTAACCAACACAAATGGTATAGATTGAATAAGTCCAATTTTGGTAGACAAGATATAACATTTATTTAATAAAACAATATGCTGCACACTTCATTGTAGTTACAGAAATGATCCAATGAATAGAAAACAGTCGCATCCGCATAATGTATCGAAAATATGCATCCAATATACTATATCATATTAAATCATATCCGCATCACAGCGTAACAATAAACTTCAAAGATACTACGGACTGAACTAAAAGAAAATTTAGTCATTCTTACTTCCTGTTTCTATATCAGGAGTTTCGCGTGTCTCTTCAACCTCTTAACCTGAGTGAACATTTAACCGGCAATGTCGACCGAGACTGTGACACTATCTAATCCTGGATATTATCTTATCTAATCATGGATATTATCTTATCTAATCCTGGATATTATCTTATCTAATCCTGGATATTATCTTATCTAATCCAAAATATTATCTTATCTAATCCAAAATATTATCTTATCTAATCCTGGATATTATCTTATCTAATCCTGGATATTATCTTATCTAATCCTGGATATTATCTTATCTAATCCTGGATATTATCTTATCTAATCCTGGATATTATCTTATCTAATCCTGGATTCTATCTTATCTAATTCTATCAAAAAAAAATTTTCCTTTATAAGAAATAAAAAATAGTTACTTCCTTTACGTATCCATGTGTTAAGCAGCACTCTAGTAGATAGCTGTAAGCAGCACTCTAGTAACAAGCTGTAAGCAGCACTCTAGTAACAAGCTCTAAGCAGCACTCTAGTAACAAGCTGTAAGCAGCACTCTAGTAACAAGCTGTAGGCAGCACTCTAGTAACAAGCTGTAAGCAGCACTCTAGTAACAAGCTGTAAGCAGCACTCTTGTAACAAGCTCTAAGCAGCACTCTAGTAACAAGCTGTAAGCAGCACTCTAGTAACAAGCTCTAAGCAGCACTCTAGTAACAAGCTGTAAGCAGCACTCTAGTAACAAGCTGTAAGCAGTACTCTAGTAACAAGCTCTAAGCAGCACTCTAGTAACAAGCTGTAAGCAACACTCTAGTAACAAGCTGTTAGCAGCACTCTAGTAACAAGCTCTAAGCAGCACTTTAGTAACAAGCTGTAAGCAGCACTCTAGTAACAAGCTGTAAGCAGCACTCTAGTAACAAGCTCTAAGCAGCACTCTAGTAACAAGCTCTAAGCAGCACTCTAGTAACAAGCTCTAAGCAGCACTCTAGTAACAAGCTCTAAGCAGCACTCTAGTAACAAACTGTAAGCAGCACTCTAGTAACACACTCTAAGCAGCACTCTAGTAACAAACTGTAAGCAGCACTCTAGTAACACACTCTAAGCAGCACTCTAGTAACAAGCTCTAAGCAGCACTCTAGTAACAAGCTCTAAGCAGCACTCTAGTAACAAGCTGTTAGCAGCACTCTAGTAACAAGCTCTAAGCAGCACTCTAGTAACAAGCTGTAAGCAGCACTCTAGTAACAAGCTGTAAGCGGCACTCTAGTAACAAGCTCTAAGCAGCACTCTAGTAACAAGCTGTAAGCAGCACTCTGATAACAAGCTGTAAGCAGCACTTAGTAACAAGCTGTAAGTAGCACTCTTGTAACATTCTGTAAGCAGCACTCTGATAACAAGCTGTAAGCAGCACTCTAGTAACAAGCTCTAAGCAGCACTCTAGTAACAAGCTGTAAGCAGCACTCTGATAACAAGCTGTAAGCAGCACTTAGTAACAAGCTGTAAGTAGCACTCTTGTAACATTCTGTAAGCAGCACTCTGATAACAAGCTGTAAGCAGCACTCTAGTAACAAGCTGTAAGCAGCACTCTAGTAACAAGCTGTAAGCAGCACTCAGGTAACAAGCTGTAAGCAGCACCCTGGTAACTATCTGTAACCAGCACTCTGATTAGAAGCTGTAAGTAGCACTCTAGTAACAAGCTGTAAGCAGCACTCCAATATAAACATGTAATCCGATCTATGCTCTCATAGCACTAAAAACGTATTCGAATTAGCCCGCATTATGGAATAAGCCAATGTGTCACTCTTAGTATTTGATTAGGTTTTGTTTTTATAATTGTAAGTTTCGTTACATATTTATGTAGCATTATTTTTATGACTACTGTCCTCAGATGTTTCTAAGATTTTGTGATTTAACAAATTTTGCTACTCTAGTCATTAACTTGACCTAGATGTCAGGATGTAGCATCCAAATTGTTAAACCATTGGTCGATCACACATATCCCTGACCTTAAGTTTAAAGTACATTTTGGTAATAGCTTAGCACTGGCTGTCGGGTCCTGTAGCATGCACTATGGATTGAGTCTTGATTATCATATAAAATGCAGACGTTACTTCAAAAAAGATAATTACGTCCTACGTGTGTCTCAAGGTCAATCTAGTCATGCATGTTAACCAATGACTTAACATTCTGCCAAATCATTGGTTTTCCTGGCTGGCTTAGGCAACCCATTCCATGTTCTAATAGCACTAGGGAAGAAGGAGTATTTGTCCAAATTTGTATGGGATGAGGAATGTGCCTTTATCTTTGTGTCTTTCAGAGTATTTTATTAGATTTTGTTTTTGTATTTGAAGATTTATGGTTCAGAGCTTTTGGTTATGTATAATTACTTTAGTTTAAAGTCTTCTATCCTGAAGAGTTTGTAAGTTTAATGATTTTACTAAATGTGAATATTCGTTTGTAATGAATCTCACTGCTCTATTTTGTGTCTGTTTCAGTTTCTTAACTTTTCTTGAGTTGAGGGGTCCCAAACAGAGGATGCATATTCTATTATTGGCCTAACTAACATTTTAGTTTTATATTCCTGTTTGATTTTTAAAATAATTTCATCATATTCCATGATAACTTTTACATTTATTATCACACCTAGATATTTTCAGTTTTAAATTAGTGTAACTGTTTACCATGAATAAAATAATTTGTTTTTATTATTATTCTATTTTTATAGTTTTCTTTGTTACTTTTTTTATTGAAATTTTTCTGGGTTGAAAGACAATGCTCCAATCTGATTCCCATTTCTGTAATTCATTTAATTCCTTTTTTAAATGTCTGTATCTTGAATTATTTTATTGTTCTCTATATTATCCAAACGTTTGTAAATAATCTGACTTTTGTTCCTGAACTAATGCAATCAGATAAATCATTTATGTAAATTAGAAGTAGTAGTGGGCCTAAGGCTGTTCCTTGAGGGTTCGAACATAGCTAACTGCCATCCCCTGACGTTCTGCGGAAGCTTTGGGCTAGGCTGTAATACTCTTCAATGATTCAATCCTGTAGTACCGTTCGAAACTGACTAGTCAAAGTCAAAAACTTGTTTTGTTTATTAAACAAGTAACTTGGAAACAAGTAGAAAGTAGAAATAACTCCTTAACTAGTAGAATATAAAATGTAAAAATAAAAACGTTTTAAATACAAAGCGTATACAAGAGAAAGAACGGCACAATTATTGCCATATCTCGCACTAATGCAAGCTTGATCTCCTTTTCTATATTAAACAAAATTAATTAACTAATGCTAATTAATTAATTGGTTTTATATAGTGATTAATGTGTTGTCATCAATAATAAATAATTGTGCAAAGTTTAAACATTACTCTATACTGCAAAGTAGAAGAAATAACATGTACCAGATTTGTACCAGACAGAGTGATTTCAAAAAACGGCTTTGTAACAATGTAATTAAAACGAATAAATGATTTAATCTTGTGGGATGTGGATTACCCACATGACAGTGGTTATTGGTGGTATAGTGTAATACATTTGTAGGGGATTAACATGTAGAACATGTTAAGTATTGTTTTAAAAATGGTGTTTAAGTATGTCCATATATTTTGAACAGTTGGATTTTAAAAAAACAAAAAGAGTAGCAAAAGTCCATGAGAAACTGGAGCAGTCATTACAACGTGTATAGGTTTTTATTTAATTAAATTTTAATGACGGTTCTCAAAACTTGATAAAGAGTAAGAAAGTTTTGCGGTGGTGTCATTTTGGATAGAGCTTCATTTCTCTTACACCGCTCAGTCTATTCTGCCTCATCATGGCACCTGGGTGGAAACGGCTACTTGAGGGGGTAGCTAGGCGAAACGAATGGCAAAACATAACCCCCGTGGGGATGCCCACGGGTAGACGAGAGTCAACCCCTTGCACGGGCGGGGTTGTAAAAAAGTCCCCACAAAACTGTCACACATCCATGCGCCGTTCCTCAAAGGACCGTTACATAAATGGCGAGTCCCCCACGGTTAGCTTGGTATAGTGAAGGAAAATGACGGAGGCTCCCGGTGTCCTCGGCCTTCGGCCATGAGTCGGGGGCCTAAGGCATTGGAAACAGCAATGCTTTCATAGGCATTGACTCGGGTCGCTCTCAAACAGAACTGTGTGTTCACACAGGTTTGTTTTTTTTTTACTGTTCAGGCTGGACGACCTAACAGGTTTGTTTTTTTCAAACTTTGAGCTCGAAGAGCCTTCGGCTCAGCTCAGACAACAATCAAACGGTATTGGGTTTGTAATAGCTGGACAGGGCTTAGTGAAAATAATTTGAAGAGACATAGACCCGGGGTCGGCAACCTGCGGCTCGCGAGCCACATGCGGCTCTTTGGAAGTGAAGCTGCGGCTCTTTAGTTCCATAGGCAAATATTATTTGTTTTATCGAAAAAAAAATGCAAATAGTTCTGAATCATTTAACGAGAATTAGGCACCGATTCTGTCTCTCAGCAAATTGTACTCGCTTTTGCTAATATGTCTTCAAATGTAACATATTTACAGATGGAAGATAATTAACTTTCTTCTGTCTTATCAATTGCTGTAGATAAGTCTTGTGACATAAAGACACGGCAAAAGTTGCCCTTTTTGTCAGGTATATGTCTTCCCAAGGTCCAAAGGAAGAACTTCTAGGATAGCTAGCGTTCTCTGGACAAACTAGAAGGAAAGGTAGAGCGTATGCCATGCAAACATACCTTGAACACATTACGATCGACTTAAATAAAATCGTTTCAACAGCAACTAATGGAGCCAGACGTATGACTGAAAACATGAAAATGCAACAACGATTTTTCGGAGCAAAATAAACCGCGAAGTTCTTACATTTCACTGCAAAATACACCAAGAAGCGCTTTGTGGCCAAACATATCCAGCCGAAATAGTTAAGGTCATGAATTTGGTAATCAAAATTGTTAGCAGCGTCTTGTCAAAAGCACTCTACCATCGTCAATTTAAAAAATTGTTAAACCAAATGGAGACTCAGTATTCCATGGTCATTCTGCCTAGTAAAGTGCGATAGGCATTAACTCTTTCTCTCCGTAATTATTTTCCACGTTCCTATGGAATTATTCATTTTGCTCATTTGTGTTTCACTCCAATGTTATTATTGAACTTCAATAACTTTTTTAAATGTAATCAAGAAATGTTGAATAAGGTATGTAATAGAAGAATGCATGCTCTTTTTATATAACACAAATTAAAGTTTATAAAACCAAAAATTAATTAATTTTAATGGGGTCAAATCAACGTTGGTAGCGTCAATTAGGAGTGAAAGAGTTAATCACCAAGAATTAAAAAACGACAATTGGTTGCAAAAATGTTTTTAGTATATAAAACAATCAAACTAAATGAGCCGAATCTAAAACTGCAAGGAAGGTGAAACCAAGTCGATGTTTTGGTAGAAGATTTGGTTTGTTTTGAAGAAAAATAAATATTTTTTTTTGCAGAAGATATTGTTATGGATCTCACTATCCAGGCTCTCTGCAAACTGCACCATACACCACCAACTTAAAGAACTTGACAACTCCGGGCTCCAAAGTAACGTAACACTTTATTAGTTGAATAAATAACAGCCAATACTGTACAATTGGCACCATTACACTGTACAAATATCTCTCCGATAACACCGTACCGCCGTATCAACTCTTGCACTGGCCTCTCCGTCTCGTTCCGGGCTTACACTGGGTTCAACAGTTCAGGACTGACTTCACACACTAGGCTCGTTGTGTCGGACTCGATCACAGACCAAGATCAAGACGCCGTTCGTCTCAACTGTACTTGATAGTACTCCGCACTGAACCGTCGTAATGCTCCGTACAGAACCACACCGCTGAACTGTGCTGTAGTCGACCGGACTGTAGTGAACCGGGCTCTCAACCTCGCTGTATTGAGCTCCTTTTTTAGACCGTCTTGACTGCGACACCTCCGCTCTTATATAGGGTCCCTGCTGGCCTTCTCGAACCGGACAGAACGCCGCTCGACGTTTCTAGGTGGTCAGATGACTACAACTCTCGTGACGCTATTGAGCTTTGTTCACGACGTCGATCCTTCCCGAACCGCCCTGTTGACACTCGACTCGGAACACAGTTGTAACTCGTCACGGTTGACCGCTCGTCTAGCGCTGGCCTGGGGCGATTTGTGTCGGCTGACTACACACACACCACTACCCCTCTCTGTGCCACCACCAGGTTTATAACAATATTTAGAGCAGTAAGTTACTTCCTTTTGAATTTCTAAAGCAGTATCATAACAAAACCAGTGCAACCTTTGACACGAATTACTTCAGCACAGTTATAAACGAAAAATGAAAGATGAATTTGTTGACATATTGGAGCAGTTCAAAAACCAACAAAACCATTCTAGCATTCCTAGTAAATCCTCTCAGCACAAATAGTAACGAAATCCACATTGATCCATTTGGAACTGATACTAGATCTCTAGAAATGCAATTCGATGTAAAAAGTAAAGCTTTGTGAAGTGGAAAATTGAGAGAGTTGAAAAGCAAGTTGGAAGTGTTGGAAGTCCAGAAATGTATGTACGTAACGCAACAAAAGTGGACAGCTTTAAAAGAAATGCCGCGAGCTGATTCGGCGCATGGAATAATCTTCCAGATTGCTACAATGAGGTGAAGAAGTTTATATTTAAAGTGATGACTATCTTCGAATCGACTTGTTCGTGTGAGCAATTAAAAGTAATGTGATGGACATTGTGATGCATGAACATTTAGAGTCGTTTTGTTATCGTTTCACTACTAAACTAAAAACAAGTTATGCTACTATTTTTTCTTATGAATAAATAGATTCTTTTTTTTAAATAAGTATGTGAGTACTGTTTATTGTTGGCAAGAAAAAAATATTTGTGGCTCTTTAAAAACTTTAAAATTTTGTTTATTGTAATTTTTGGCTCTCCGACTCAAAAGGTTGCCGACCCCTGACATAGACGATACTTGAAACAAATTCCAACTCAAGACGACGAATTGTGTCTACAGTGTAAAGGTTTAAGGAGATTGTAAAGCAAGTAAAATTAAAAAATACTTTAGAAAATAAAAACCACCCACTTTTGAAAAACAAAGCTTGTGTTAAGCGCAACTTATATCAATTAGTTTGAAGTATTTATTTTTAAAAATGCAAAAAAATATACTTTAAAAAAAACAAAGCTTATATTGATGTTTATCAATTAGTTTGGATCAGTCATGTCATTAAATTTATAATAGAGCTACACTAACAATAATAAATGTGTGCGATTAAAAATAATTTTACCAGTTGTTTTTTTTTTGTTGTTGTTGTTTAGCGCAATTTCATGCTATTAGCGTTTCTCACTTTGCTATGATCCTAGCACTTGTCTGGTCACGTTGGAAAAGAAAGGGAGGTGGAAGTAGGGGTGGGGGGTCTGTGTGAAAGTTGCTGTGATCGCTTTTGAAATACATTTTATAAATGTTTAAACAAAGGATGCATATTCTATAATTGGCCTATCTAATACTACAACTAACAACAATAAATTGTCATTCTAAAGAATTGTATTTTTTCAGTTTATAGAAATAATAACTACCGTGTTATATTTTTCATTATGTCCTAATAGTTGTTTTTCGGGGGGGGGGGATTTCCTGAAAGGATGTGTTTGGTGCATGCTCCCGACAGTAGTTTTGGTGGTCCAGCTGGCTGGAGGCTGTAAAAGTTGCTTGAGACTAATCTCTGGAGAGGAAGCTTGCCGCCCTATGCGCGAACGACCTAAATGTAAGTCTCCTCTAGCAATATCTTGACATTACCGTGAGGACCTTATTGACACAAAGAACAATACTTTGTAACTCTGCCCTGCTCCCGCGCTAATGATACGCACCAACCGGCACCTTCGACATAGGGGGTCACGGAGGTCACGTACCAACACACTGTTGAACATACAAATGGCCTTTTTGCAGAGGAAAAACGAAGTTGACATCCGCCTTAAGCAACAAGAAGAAAAAATGAAGTCGGGTGTTCTGGAACCAGGGAAGTAAAGAGACATCCTTCGAGCTGCCTGACACCTGGCGAGGGTCCAGAAGAGACACTATGAAGTGTTTGGGCTGTGACATGTCATAATGAGCAACATATTGACTATGACATTAAAAAAAAGCTGACATGTCATAATGAGCAACATAATGACTATGCCATTAAAAAACTGCTGACATGTCATAAAGAGCAACATATTGACTATGACATTAAAAAACAGCTGACATGTCATAATGAGCAACATATTGACTATGACATTAAAAAACAGCTGACATGTCATAATGAGCAACATAATGACTATGCCATTAAAAAACTGCTGACATGTCATAATGAGCAACATATTGACTATGCCATTAAAAAACAGCTGACATGTCATAATGAGCTACATATTGACTATGACATTAAAAAACAGCTGACATGTCATAATGAGCAACATAATGACTATGACATTAAAAAACTGCTAACATGTCATAATGAGCAACATAATGACTATGCCATTAAAAAACTGCTGACATGTCATAATGAGCAACATATTGACTGTGACATTAAAAAACTGCTGACATGTCATAATGAGTAACATAATGACTATGCCATTAAAAAAACAGCTGACATGTCATAATGAGCAACATATTGACTATGACATTAAAAAACAGCTGACATGTCATAATGAGCTACATATTGACTATGACATTAAAAAACAGCTGACATGTCATAATGAGCAACATAATGACTATGCCATTAAAAAACTGCTGACATGTCATAATGAGCAACATATTGACTATGCCATTAAAAAACAGCTGACATGTCATAATGAGCTACATATTGACTATGACATTAAAAAACAGCTGACATGTCATAATGAGCAACATAATGACTATGACATTAAAAAACTGCTAACATGTCATAATGAGCAACATAATGACTATGCCATTAAAAAACTGCTGACATGTCATAATGAGCAACATATTGACTGTGACATTAAAAAACTGCTGACATGTCATAATGAGTAACATAATGACTATGCCATTAAAAAAACAGCTGACATGTCATAATGAGCAACATATTGACTATGACATTAAAAAACAGCTGACATGTCATAATGAGCAACATAATGACTATTACATTAAAAAACTGCTGACATGTCATAATGAGCAACATAATGACTATGCCATTAAAAAACAGCTGACATGTCATAATGAGCAACATATTGACTGTGACATTAAAAAACAGCTGACATGTCATAATGAGCAACATATTGACTATGACATTAAAAAACAGCTGACATGTCATAATGAGCAACATAATGACTATGACATTAAAAAACAGCTGACATGTCATAATGAGCAACATAATGACTATTACATTAAAAAACTGCTGACATGTCATAATGAGCAACATAATGACTATGCCATTAAAAAACAGCTGACATGTCATAATGAGCAACATATTGACTGTGACATTAAAAAACAGCTGACATGTCATAATGATAACATATTGACTATGCCATTAAAAAACAGCTGACATGTCATAATGAGCAACATATTGACTATGACATTAAAAAACAGCTGACATGTCATAATGAGCAACATAATGACTATTACATTAAAAAACTGCTGACATGTCATAATGAGCAACATAATGACTATGCCATTAAAAAACAGCTGACATGTCATAATGAGCAACATATTGAATGCCTACACAAAACATCCTACCTTCCCTTCATCTCAACAGTTTCGTGACCCCACGCCCCGCCCTTCTCCTTCCCTTAAACAAAATACCAAAAGCCTGAAATGAGACAAACACTCTCAGGACATAACAAGCTTTGATTCTGTTCAAATCTGGAGGAGATCTGGAAGAAACTTAACCTGTTTGGTCCTGGGGAGGGGCAAGGGTAAGTCTAATTAACAGGCTAAACTCGCAAGAGACGAAAACAATTTATAGACTGGTCATTTGAATCTAAGTGCCCTAGGGTGATCATATTGTTTTTCTAGAGAGTTATCCACACCTCACCCTTACCCTTCTCTGCTCTTACTGTACTTTTCCATTTTTTTCATTTCGGTTATTTTGTTAATGTCTTAAGGGAGTGAACTCTGCTAAGAAAAACTAATGGAGTTACGTATCCAATTTTCGCTTTGGATGGAACATGTCAAATGTTATAGATAACTTCGTTGAAGCCACGGCCAATCTAAATTGAATTTGTGTGATATCGAAGATTTTTACGATAAACTGAACAATGTCAAGGACACTAAATTGTTGCCTCGTTGTTGCCAACTTAATAAAAAAAAAAGACAGCAAAATTTGAACTGCAGTTGTGCTATTGAACGCCTAGCCCGTATTATTTTAAATCCACAATTGCATCTTGGTGTTACCCATTTCTGTTGTTGTTTTGTTAAGTTTTAAGTTTCACCCCTGCCATACACCCAGTGCCTAATGCTTCCTTTATGTTCAAATTATTTGATGCTATAAATGAAAGAGCTTGTCAACTTGGATTCTGCAGTGCACAACTATTAACATTTACCTTAAGAAAAAACACCTAGCTTATCAACCCTTCCTTTCTTTGGCTCACAAGATCTACCAACTAGCGAGCTCGTTTTTTTCTGCCATTTATGAAAATAATGTCATTCATGTTGATCTCTTCTCTGTCTCTCTTTTCTTTTTACTTTCTCTTTTGACTTTTTCTTTTTATTACTTTCTCTTTTGACTTTTTTTTTTTGTTACTTTCTCTTTTGACTTTTTCTTTTTGTTACTTTTTCTTTAGATTTTTTCTTTTTATTACTTTCTCTTTTGGCTTTTTCTTTTTGTTACTTTTTCTTTTGACTTTTTCTTTTTGTTACTTTTTCTTTAGATTTTTTCTTTTTATTACTTTCTCTTTTGGCTTTTTCTTTTTGTTACTTTTTCTTTAGACTTTTACTTTTTGTTACTTTCCCTTTTGACTTTTTTCTTTTTGTTACTTTCTCTTTAGACTTTTTTCTTTTAGTTACTTTTTCTTTAGACTTTTTCTTTTTATTACTTTCTTCTTTGACTTTTTCTTTTTGTTACTTTCTCTTTAGACTTTTTTCTTTTTGTTACTTTCTCTTTAGACTTTTATCTTTTTGTTACTTTCTCTTTTGACTTTTTCTTTTTGTTACTTTCTCTTTAGACTTTTATCTTTTTGTTACTTTCTCTTTTGACTTTTTCTTTTTGTTACTTTCTCTTTTGACTTTTTCTTTTTGTTTCTTTCTCTTTTGACTTTTTTCTTTTTGTTACTTTTTCTTTAGACTTTTTCTTTTTGTTTCTTTCTCTTTTGACTTTTTCTTTTTGTTACTTTCTCTTTTTACTTTTTCTTTTTGTTACTTTCTCTTTAGACTTTTTTCTTTTTGTTACTTTTTCATTAGACTTTTTCTTTTTGTTACTTTCTCTTTAGACTTTTTTCTTTTTGTTACTTTTTCATTAGACTTTTTCTTTTTGTTACTTTCTCTTTTGACTTTTTCTTTATTTTTTTCAATACATACTTCTTATGCCTAGCATTACTCACATGTCAGGTGATTATATTTAGTTGAATTGACACAATAAGTAAGTAGCTAAAATCTTTGACAAAAATGTACTAGATGTGTATAAAGTTCTCAAATCTCCATCCATTTACCAGATCTCCATTTTGCACTCTTGTCAAATTTTTACCTAATCTGGACTCGACTGACTTCAAAAACATTTTTTATAATTACTTACACACCTGTTTTAACTTTCAGCATAGTAACAGAAAAAAATGAATCGTGTGTTTGGTCAAATTTTCATACATCATATCGAACCGAAATTTTGTGCGTATACTGCTTGACAACAGGTTTGATTTAAATTCCTGAAAGATCACTTCATTAATTAGCGAGGTTATTAGCGGCCCCCGAAAAGGAAATAGACGCTATTAGTTTGGATTACGGGTGACCATTGAGATTCAGGCTGAATTTGGCCTTAGCAGCGAGCGGAGCCATGGATGAGTGTCATATTAGGGCCACGAATATTGGCGCGATGGCCTGACGATGCAACTCTCCGCTAGGAAGAATAAGCAAGCAAAATATTTTTTTTAAATCTTAAAAAAAAAAAGATTGTCCAACTGAAAGAACTCCGCACTTACAACTATATCTCTTAATAATATAAAAGTGGTTTCCTTTGTTTGACACCAAAACAAAATAATAAATAAAAATAATTTATTGACTAATTAATTAATTATTTCCTTGATTCCTGTCTTGTCTATGCCAATGAATACTTATGCAAAATTCATCTTGATCCGAAATCGGTGTGGGAGAAATAGCATGTACAAACCTTGTACCAGACAGAGTGAGTTTATATAAGCTTTTTTCTATATCAACTACTTGTACATAAAGTAGACATTTATTGTATTTATATTTCATACAACTTTTATGTAGTATATTTTTTATACGTATGGTGACATTTTTAAAGCTGTTACTACCATTGGCTTTTCTGCAGTCAGTCTTCAGTGTACTTTCAAACTGCTGGGCGCACCAGATTCGGCCCGTGTACCATAGATTGCCGACCTTTTAAGTTACTTCGGGTCTGTCTACATAAGAAAGGTATGTGTTGTAGACAGCCAGTTGTTTGAACTCAGAGACGGGTGTGAATTGATTCATGTCCTTCAAACGCCTCATTCACGTGACCTAGTTCTGTTTGCGATTGTTCTTGAGAATCTTTTTGTATGTCTCCATGGAGATCTTCTGTTTTATGCAGAAGTCTTGGTCCTAGCAAGGCAATTAAAGCTGACCCCAGAGGAGCTGCTATCAGAATGGCGAGTACTGCTTGGTTCAATATCTGCAGGAAGAAACAGACCATAGTCGTTACTAAAACTTAATATAAACACAGATAAAGACAGACCCCAGCCCCGCCGCCCAAAATATTTAGGCCCTTCAGACTTCCCTAACCCTCCCCCCACATGAACAAAAACACGTGGGATCCTCCTGGCCCCCCCCCCCCCTCTCCTTTTGTTGAGGTCCAATACTAAAGATCTATTTGTACCACCCTCCCGCCGGAAATGCAGGAACAAAGAACATATGCCTACTGGATATATTTAGAAGGCGTTGGAATCCAACGTATTGACATTTTTTCTTTACAAACATCGAATAATGGATTTGCATTGGATACATGTATATAGTTCTTCTCGAGGTCATCCATAAAGATAGAACGCGGGACAAACCTGACTCGGCATCGATGTCTAAAAGAAATTATAGACGCTGCATACCGTGATCACCAACGAAGAAATCCTCTGCCGAGCGAACACAAGGCCCCTCCGTGAGGTTACAACAGAAAGGCGAATGAGGTTTGCGGGACCATGCCCTTAGAGTCTAAGGCTTATGCAGAAAGAAACATGATCCCAAAAGATAGATAGGACATGGGCTGAAGAGAGGAAAGCGAAAACAGGGCCGTTCACGTATAACCTGCTGTTGCACCTTCTTGGAGGGCCTAAAAGTCGTGAGCAACAAATGGGATCTC
Organism: Biomphalaria pfeifferi; assembly: GCA_030265305.1. NCBI lineage: Eukaryota > Metazoa > Mollusca > Gastropoda > Planorbidae > Biomphalaria > Biomphalaria pfeifferi. Next base: position 2,201,584 of record JASAOG010000061.1, on the reverse strand, counting down.
TGTGGAGTGAGCTGAGACCAATCTTCAAAGAAGGCCTGAACACTGGACTGCAACGTCGCAACCGCTGCGACCAATAGCTCGTTGCCACGTCACAAGTCTGTTTGATGCGGCAATGAGCTATTGGCCTCCACTGCCCACATGTTGCGAAGTTGCAGGTCAGTGTTGAGGCCTTCTATAACGTGAGCGTGTTGCATTTAATGAAAATGGGCGCTTAAGGATGAAAGTCTAAATAGATCTAAGTAAGAATCAACTTAATTGAGCCATTATTCTTTTTGAATAACTTTGTGCATATCTGAAGGAGTATTTTCTGTATAGAGATGGAACGTAAAACGAATTAGTCTAGTTTTGTCCATTTCTAGATTCTAGAGATATAATTGCTTTCTTTATCAAATATACAATGAAAAATTGAAAAATTCAATTACTTCTTATACCGGTATCATTAGCCAACCAACTGTAATGGGTGCCAGACTTTAGTAATACTAACTGTCTCACAAGGGGGAGGAGTAGTCGATAGTTATTTAACACCTGAGTGAAAGTACAAAACTGTAGTGCCTTGTAATGGACATGGGTATTAATGTCCCTTGGTCCATTCGTATAAATATAAATTAGATAAATATTTTAAACTTCCTCAAGTCTAATTGTTCTTATATTGGATGGCGACCTGGTAGTGTGGTATGCCCTCTGGACTGTTGCTCCGCCATCCTGTGGGAGGTTTGACCCAGGATGTAATATTTTCAAATCTGAAGGACCATCCGTAACACGTGAAACAAATTTAAAATCTTCATTCAATTGTTCAGAATATTTCCTCAGTAAATCATAGGCACACCTAAGTTGTAAACTTGCATATTTGGACAACACAAAGTTAGCTTATGTTTAAAACTATTTCTTAAAAACTAAAATAACATCCATCTTCATTTCCTGCCGCGCTTTTTCAATCGGTCTAGGGTCAATTCTTATCGGCTTCGTTAACCGAATTTGACATTAGAAAAACAAGTTTGCATTCACTTAGTAATGGAAGGCAATAAATAACAGCCTGTTCTATAGCACTGATAACCTTCCACAAGCGGTCTATAATCCTGTCGCTACCTTCCACATGCGGTCTATAATCCTGTCGCTACCTTCCACATGCGGTCTATAATTCTGTCGCTACCTTCCACAAGCGGTCTATAATCCTGTCGCTACCTTCCACAAGCGGTCTATAATCCTGTCGCTACCTTCCACAAGCGGTCTATAATCCTGTCGCTACCTTCCACAAGCGGTCTATAATCCTGTCGCTACCTTCCACATGCGGTCTATAATCCTGTCGCTACCTTCCACAAGCGGTCTATAATCCTGTCGCTAACAACTTATGGCATTTGTATCCACATGATGCACGAGTATGAACCCTTATTAAGGACACCTCACTCAATAGTCGACGGACCAATCAAGCGTAACCATGTGACAGGGTACGAAATGGTGTGTTTCCTGACATATGATGGTCTTAGTCTCTTATCCTAGCAGATGTAATTATTTACGCTCTAAGCGGAAGATCGCTCAGTACGTGACAAACATCTATTCAAGGGAATCCTATAAGAAAATCGGATCTGTTTGCCTGTTTAGTCTATCGATAAATAGCCATTGAAGACAACAATGAAGCAATGTAAAGGAAAAATACCAAGCTATTAATTCAGGATTCATGTGAATTGGTGTTTTATTAATTAAGCAAACAGTAATCTCCGTTTCTTTTACAGTTTGATTTTTTAAGATCCTGTAGACATTATTTATCTTATCTTATTAAATGCGGACGTTACTTTAAAATAGAAGATGATTACGTCCAGAAAATACAGCAACATAACAACAACAAAAATAGCGGTATATGGGGAAATAGTGTACTTCTAGAGCATAGAACGCGTTGCCAGGAGAATTAATGAGTTAGGAGAGTTTAAGTCGTTAATAAGCATGCACGACTAGAATAGCATGTGGTTATGTGTGCATTAGCGTTATAAAAAGGTAAGTCTGTTAATTATAAGAAAGGAAGAATGCGCAAATCTATACAGCTTTTCTTATTCTGCATACTGTAGTAGATATCTTAGCACTAGGTTATAGAAATGCTGTTTGACAACTCTAGCTTTATTTTTTTTTAATTATCTTCTTGTCTATGTATATCGTGTGGTTTGTTTCTAGAGGATGTTTTGAAAACTTTTTCCCGACAATTTTCTCACTATATTTTAGGTAAATGTTGACACCAAAAGAGTTGTCGAACCTTTTTCCCAAGGGGAATGAACTGCTGGGCTCCCTTCTCCATGGCAGTGTCGTAAGCGACAGCCCCAATGGCTGCCTGAACAGTTGCTTTGGGAATCCAGGCGATGGAGACAAACAGCCGCTCTTTCTTATTCAGGTCAGTGTGACATGTGGTGAGGCTGGCCGTGACAACTCGCACAAAGAGACCAGCAAACAAGATTCCAATCGCGATACCTAAGAGTGGAGAGTAAAGAGTTAAATACAATAGTGTCACGGTACAGATTCTACTAGTGTTTTATAAGTTGCTATTTGTTGTATTGTTTTTGTTATTTACGTAGTAGAACATTTTTTTTTAGATTTAGTAGCATACAATTGTCAGGCATATAGATCAGTTATATTATTGGTGAATCATTATGGAATACTATATAGAATAATGAACACGATTTTTCTTGAATATAAATGTTCGTAAAAATTGACTGGCGAAGCCGTCTTGGGTGCCTTGGTTATTTTAGTCGTCAGACTTTTCGACGCTAATACTTAAACACATAGTATATGTTCTTTTGGAGGCGCGGTGGCTGAGCCGTAAAGCGCTTGGTTTCCAAACCGAGGGTCCTGGGTTCGAATCCTGGTGAAGTCCAGCACGGTCTAATGGCTACTTGACGTTAGTTGTGGGAAAAGTAATGGCGGATGGTCATTTTGCTGACCAACGGACAGCCTCGTAAACCATGGTCCACTGAAACAGATGACCTTTTTTTTATGTAGTTTATTCAGATTATGCTTTCACTTACACTAACACACAAGACAAACAGGTTAACGCATCCACGTCCAGACCATATAATACTGTTGAGCAGTCAAGGTTTTTGAGATGTTGTATATAGTCATGATAAAATACACTGTTCATTGTAATATACCCCCTAGAGTTCATCAATTATAAAGTCATAGTCGCAGATATAGGAACATAAGCGAGTGGTCAAAACAAGATCAGTTTTTCATGTTCATTACAAAGGGCGAAGGTACGAAATTGTTCATTGTTAAAGATGTTATTGGTGTGTTTACCAGCTGACAGATCAACTTGAATACCTATTGTTCTGATGTTGTTATGTCCAACACTATATACTTAATATGTACATTAAGAATACAAGCATGTCAGGTCTGGCGATAATTCTTCCCCCTATGAATCCCCGGGACAACTAGTCTTCACCAGTTGACACCGAGAGGTCCTCGAGTTCTGTTATAGTTAGAATCACCGCAGACTGAAAAGATAAAATCTAATATCTGTGCGTATTATGAGTAATCATTTTTTTTTAGAAATAGTCCAAGAACAAACAAAGTTCCACTTGGTCGAGGGTTTAAATCCTGCCCGCCCCATCCCCCGTCGTCCTGTGGGAGGTTGGGCCTAGGAAGTAAACTATCTTCATCTATGAAGAAACATCCGAAACATGTAAAACATTTTACAAAACAAACCAACAATAGACAAGTTTAGATTCAAATAGTTGCCACAGCTTCTAACAAGTCTCTGACTGTATTTTTAACATTAAGAAATAATGGACATTCCAAATATATTGCTTCTCGTTATCAGCATTTTCAAAATGACATAATTTTCATTCATGGACATTTGCCTGTTTTTTTACTATAGGGGTCATCCCAAAGATAAGTCTATAAGATAAGATATTTCTCTAGCTTTTGGTGTGATATGTTTGCTGTGTAGGTTTTTGAATGTGTCTATGAATTATTTCACCCCAATAACTCTCCCCCACTTAATAATATTGACTAGGTTTCCTTGTAACAGCTACTTAAGTGTTGTGTATGATTCTTTGGTTTTGTTGTGTATTAAATGTTCATTACCAGGTAGATAGATCTGTAAAATGGATGAGTGACTGTACCAAAATAGTGAGGAGTGTCATTGTGTATTGGAAGAAGACTACTTAATTTTAAACCATAATAGTAAATTGTCAAGGGAAAGCTGGTTGGGTTTCTAACTACTTGAGCCACAAATGTTAGCCTAACTAAATGTATTTTTGTTTTAATGTCTTGTAGGTTTATGCCCCCCATCCTCTTTGTTCTGAATGAGTGTAGTGTGCCTAATGATCCTAATAGTGTTTTTAAATATAAAGCTTCTAATTAACTTGTTCAGCTTGTTTATGAATTTGGGTGATGGCTCTATAATGTTAGCTAAATAGACAATCTGTGGAATGACCAAACTATTCATCAATATTGCTCTACCAAATATTGTAGAACCTGTGTGCTGATACAGTTTAATCAAGTTTGAGGCTTTGACAAAAATATTCTCCCACTGTTCTTTACAATAGAACAAAAGGTCTACAAAAAAGACAATACCACGAATCTTGATGTTCTCTCCAATTTTGAAAGCGCAATTCTCTTTGAATTTCCATTTTCCTAATTTCATTAGTGAGGATTTATTTATATTTATTTTTGAACCACTAGCTTCCCCGAAAAATGTAAAGTTCTTTAGTATATTTCCAGTATCTTGTTTTGAAGAAGGAAAAAAAGGTTGTACCACCCGCATTGGGGTTTAACCTTTTGACCTTTATTTTTTTTTTTTTTTTTTTTTTGGTCTAAAAGTCAATGTATAATTAGACAAACGAACACATGCTCAAGTGACAATTCTATTCTATTAAGTTATTGTTTCTAAGTGTATTTTATTTCTAAAACAGTTATTGATCATTTTAACTATTATGATGCATAAGGAGAAAAAAGTAGAGTTCCCATTTCAGACTATGCTGTATATAATTCAGATGATGTAAGATTAACGAGGGTGTCGTGTGGCCAGAACAACAACCAACAGCCTTCACTTTTCCCCAACTAATGTCAGTACCTATTAACGCTGGGTGGACTCAGAAGCGCCCCAAAGATCCCGAAATTAAAAATCTTCAGCAGGATTCGAGTCATGGGCACTCCGGTTATAAAAGCCAAGCATATAAACACTCATCCACCGCATATGTAAATTTCTGGAACCACAAGATTTCTGGAAATATTTCAGTTATGTGCTTGAGACTAAGAAGTATAATGATTTGAATTATAAAATGTTCGCTAATAATCTTCTCAATTGACAAATACATGTAACGGTAGTCTGGGGGAAGGGTTAGTAGCTGCTTCATTTTCATAGTATTGTTATAACCCCGCCATCCAAGCTAGTGCAAAAGGTGCGCACTGTTAGAGACTAGACTGCGAAAATGCGCACTGTTAGAGACTAGACTGAGAAGGTGCGCACTGTTAGAGACTAGACTGAGAAGGTGCGCACTGTTAGAGACTAGACTGAGAAGGTGCGCACTGTTAGAGACTAGACTGCGAAAATGCGCACTGTTAGAGACTAGACTGAGAAGGTGCGCACTGTTAGAGACTAGACTGAGAAGGTGCGCACTGTTAGAGACTAGACTGAGAAGGTGCGCACTGTTAGAGACTAGACTGCGAAAATGCGCACTGTTAGAGACTAGACTGAGAAGGTGCGCACTGTTAGAGACTAGACTGAGAAGGTGCGCACTGTTAGAGACTAGACTGAGAAGGTGCGCACTGTCAGAGACTAGACTGAGAAGGTGCGCACTGTCAGAGACTAGACTGAGAAGGTGCGCACTGTTAGAGACTAGACTGAGAAGGTGCGCACTGTTAGAGACTAGACTGAGAAGGTGCGCACTGTTAGAGACTAGACTGAGAAGGTGCGCACTGTTAGAGACTAGACTGAGAAGGTGCGCACTGTTAGAGACTAGACTGAGAAGGTGTGCACTGTTAGAGACTAGACTGAGAAGGTGCGCACTGTTAGAGACTAGACTGAGAAGGATGTTGACATTAGAGACAAGAGAACGAAGTGCCGCCCAAGTCTAGAGCTGATGAAGAGGCTGTGCAGACGTTGTTCTATGTATTTGTGATGTCCCCAAGTAAATAAACATGTATATCGTTGAGTCGTCTCTCCTATAAGTTATTACAATATTATATCAATAAAATAAATGCCTGTATAGGTTACAATTACCCACACTCCCGATTTCCAAAGATGAAAAATCTACTGCTGCACCAATCAAACTAAACAGGAGCGGCATAAACAACATCCATAACACAGCAGCCACATCTTCTACGGGGTTCTGTTTAGAAATACAAAATACCGATAAGTAAAATACGTGTCGTCTGCTTTAGTTTCAAGGTCATTTTTTTTTAGTTAATTGTCAGAGTAGGGGGGAAAGATTCCTAGGCTGCTTGACATGATATAAAGAAGCTTCACTCTCTGATTATTTTGATTTAAGAGATGAATTGACACACGTAAGAATTAAATTAAAATATCAAAAATAAAATATAGAAATATTAATAAGTAGCGGGATGGTGACACAGTTGTGTAGCAAGAGTGGGGGGAATTCGAAAATCCCACCGGGCCTTCACTTGAGAGGAGCCCCTAAATGAGTGTCTCAAATTTGTTTTTACATTAAATATTACGCCATTTTCTCATGTCATGATGAGGAATGTCAAAATGCAGAGCCCTTAAAGAGGTCAAGCCCTCCATCTACTACTGAATTGATTTTCAATGCAATTACAGAAAAGCACCATAAATACTAATATATGCTTGAAACTACAAAATAAATATAATGCTACAGACATTGCATAATAAAACAATCTTTTAGCCATAACAAAGAATGTACAAACTTAAATACAGAACACAAAGTGCCATCTTTAAAACAACACAAAAAATTCCACCTCTAAGACAGCCAAAAAATGAAAAATAAAACATTGCAATCTCTTACTTTGGTCTTTTTCTCTTGATAATCTTTTCTCCACCCATGGGCGGCAACAAAGGACACTGTTATACAACCAAGTGGGCCGCTTCCTGACCAGTCTAATATTTTACTTCCAAATATGGCCAACAAGGCCGCACCAATCAAAAAGGCCGATCTGAACAAGACCAAATTTTTCTAATGAATAAAATGAGTGCGAATAACTTTATAGATGTACACAAGTTTGTTGGACTATTCTAGAACTCTGTAATATACAGTGGCGTAGCTAGGGTGTGGTGAGAAGGGAGAATTCTAAAATCTTCCCGGCCCCACTTGAGGGGTCCCTAAGAGATTGTTTTTTATATTAGAAAGGCCAAGCCCCCATCTCGGCCCCCTAACGAATGGACAATTCCTAGCTACGACCCTGCTAATATAAATAATCTAATTAATGTCTATTTATGAAATCTCATCTCAATATGTACTTAGATACAAAACTTTCTTCATTTTATAAAATGGCTTATTAATAAAGTATCGTTCATGCTATATCATGCTCAGTGTACTGTGGTCCGATTTCTTTTGTCTGTGAGAAGTCTTCCGTGCTGCCTTTTGGCAAACACAACTGAACTCGAGTCGAGATTCAAACTCGACCCTCCTCGACAAGTAGTCACTCAGCCACACACCAGACTTTAAACGTAAAGTTTCCAGCCTGTATTAGAAGTCGAGATGCAAGAAAAACAAAACTATCCTCCAATCAGGCTTCATATAGGTATAAAAGTAAAACTTACACTGTGTCTCTGTGGTATATACCATAATAAGAGTCCAATAACAACACCATAAGACACTCCAACGACAGCCTCCAGTGGTCCTTTGATTATGCCCCATACTAAATTGTCTAAGAGAAATATATACTTTTTATTGAGTATAACAAAAAAAATTCTAACCTTATTATCTAACACTGATTTAGTTTTTAAAGCCAAAATATGAGGCTAAATGAACAGAGAATCTATCAGACATGCACATTTTCATAGACCAAGTTCAGATCACATGAAAGCTAATATTTATCTTTTGTGTTCTGTTTGTTTAAAGGGGGCCTACTGTCGTACATGTCAGTTGCTGGCTCCTTCATTTGTTAGTGACATTTTAAATGAATACAAATTAGCAATCGATTCATTTTTCCCCTTTTAACGATGTATTCAACACATTACGGATACAGAATTTCAAGAGCTAAACTATATGAGGATTTTTACAAAGCTTTTATTAACTCGCTCTGTGTGTATGTTTGTTATGCCAAAAGTTTGTACTCTTTTTCCCCCACACCTAGTCTCGGATCAAGCTGAAATTTTGCACAATTTATTTTTTTGACCTGACAACACAACAATCAATAAAAAAAAATTAACCAATTAGTTAATTAATTGTTGGTAATAAATTATTTAGTTAAGTATCTCAAACAAAAGAAAGAAATAGTAGTCAACTTATGAGGTGGTACAAGCTGAATAAGCCCCCTTCATAGATTGTCGTTTGAGACTTGTTACAAGTTTAATAATATGACTGATCCAAACTAATTGATACACTTGATATAAGCCTTGTATTTTTTTTAAGTATTTTTTTTTTTATTTTGCTAGTTGAGTATTATAATTATTTTTACTTTCTATAACATCCAACACAAAACTAAACGCTTTACGTCTATTTACATTTGACGTATTTGTTATAATTAAAATATTACTATAACTAAATGAGTTGTCTACCTTGAGTAAATGCCAAGTCTAACAGAACTCCGAAGCCTGTGACAGCTAGAACAGAGTCCAGTGAGCAAGCAGCAATGATCAACGTTGGGATTCCTTTATTTAGGCCATAGCCTCGCTCTGATAAGTTTAACATTAGGGGAACAACTACGGCAGGGGATACCACCGCCATTACGAATCTGTAGTAATACATTGATGGATAAAGAGAATGATGGATGTAATTATTTGTCTAATATAGTACATGTTAGTCAAGGTTAATGTTAGTGTTAATATTGCAACTTGGAAGTAGGTCTACTGTTTATCAATTTACTTTTTATTTAAATTATAAATTGGAATATTTCAAAATAACACTAGGATACAAATCTAGAATTTTAACAAATACACAGAAAATGCTACTGGTAAGATGTGAGATTGTGTGTGTGCTTGTTTATTGTATTAGTGGTTTGTGAATTGTTTTATTACGAGATTTTCAAGGGGGGAAAATAAGGTTTTCTAGCAGTCAGTCTAGCAGATGGAGAGCTGACCTGGTCTGAGTAGGGTGCTTGTGTTTTGTTTACCAGTTTTATGCCTAGCGTAAGGAGATGTTATAACTATATATTACTATTCATTGCTATGTGTAAGAACTGACTTTATGGGTAACGTTATGTGTGGCATTGGTAGCCTTTTTGTTCAATGAATCTAGTCTAAGCGCCCTGTAGTATGTCAGTTGGGCACATTTTAGTATTTCAGTTATTGATGATTACGCATTCAATATTATATGTGTACTTGCTGTTGGCTGTAAATAAATACTAATTTTATACTCCTTCGTTGAGTGATACTTTGTAATATTTATACATGTTAAGGTCTGCATGTGAGAATCATACCCTAGATTATCGAGCTGTATGTTTGTAGTAAAGAACTCAACCCCAGAGTCCCTTACACGGACTAGAGTTACCCTACGAAAAAAAAGAACGGGGAGAACAAGTAGTATTAAAGGGCCCTATGAAAGTGCAGGTCCCACTGTGGTCGCATAGGTTGCAGTGGCCTAAGGCCGGCCCTGCAGGATGATGTCTTAAGCTACGCCGCCGGTCGACTAGTATGATATAAATGTTTCATATGTAAATTACGAGCAAGTCTGGTGTGAAAGTACATTTTGTTTTTTTATAGTTACAAATTTTCTTACGGACAATAAAGATTATTATTATTATTATTACTATTGTTATTATTATTATCATTAAAGATCAACACAATTCTTGTGAGAATAGAAGAAGGGAGATAATAAACGAAAAAAAGAAAAAAATAATGGATTGTTTCTCTTGCTTCGGAATTTATTTTTGCCCGTACTGTTATTGGACAATCAATAGTTAGGGTTACCAAACGTCCCGTAATAAAAGGACATATCCTGCTATTTAAGGCCGTGTCTTAATTGAGGCCTTGTCCTCCATCCGGAAGGCATTGTCCAAAATATGTTTAAAAAAAATTTTTAAAAATAAAAAAAAAGTCCTTTTTTTTTTGTTCCGTTCTTTATTGCAATGGTAAAGATCTAGTAAGCACAATATTTCCCTTACAAATAAATCATTGTGCCTTGCATAAAGCACTATAAGAAATTTCATGTTGTTTGACAAGTACTAAACTTGAAATCATCTTCAAGACTGAAAAATGCCAGGTATTTGGATATCTAATCTTCTTCTTCTTATATAATACAGACGTTACTTCAATAAAGAAGATGATTACGTCCTACGCGTCATGCATTTAGTCATGCATATTAACCAATGACTTAAATTCTGCCAAGTCACCGGTTTTCCTGGCTAGCTCAGGCAACCCATTCCATTCTCTAATAGCACTAGGGAAAAAAGGAGCACTTGTACAAATTTGTCCTAGCATATGGGACGAGGAGTGTGCCTTTATCTTTGTGTCTTTCTGAGTATTTTATTAAATTTTGTTTCTGTATTTGAAGATTATGGTTCAGTGTTTTATGTATAATTGCTACTTTACTTTTAAGTCTTCTATCCTAAAGGCTTTCTAAATTTAGTGATTTTACTAAAGGTGTTACTCTAGGCAAATGTGAATATACGTTTTTTTATTAATCTCACTGCTCTATTTTGTGTCTGTTCCAGTTTCTTAATGTTTTCTTGAGTTGAGGGGTTCCAAACAGAGGATGCATATTCTATTATTATCTTATCTCCATTAAGAACAGTGGTGTTGGTCTATTTGAAAAAATTCCAGTAACTTAGAACTCCTTAAGGTCTGTGAATTTTTCTTTTAAAACATAATTTTCGCTTATCAAGGGAGGTCTCACAGGGTACATGAAATAAAGAAATAATGTACTTCATTAAGTATAGTGGGCAGAAATTTGTGAAAGTCCGAATAACACTGTGTCTCGTGCCGGAGTCAGTAGGCTGGGAATGTATAAATTGTAAAAATAAAATAATAATAATTTACCCAAGCATGAACGCCCATGTCCATGGAAAGTCCAGTACAAATCTGGCCAGCAGTCCACTTGTTATACATTCTAGTAAACTGGGCCCAAATGCAAGTCTGAAGACAACCCACGAAAGTTTTTTCAAGGCCACAGGATCAAGTCCAAGTCCAGCTCTTGTTAATATCACACTCAGAGCTATGGATCTGATCAAATGGATACATCATTTAGACATCATTTAGCATAACAGTCAAAGCTATAGTTTAGTTAATATCACACTCAAACCTATAGCCCTGATCAAATAAATACATTATTTAGTCCAGTATCAATAGCTATAGCTCACTTGATATCATAATCAAAGCTATAGATCTTATCAGAGCCGGATATACGGCAGTACAGACAGTACATCAGCCGAGGGCTTCGTCCTTAAAAAAGTAAATTTAAAAAAATACATAGGGGCCTACTACCTATAAAAAATGAATAAAAATTTTAATAATGCATAAAAAGTAAGTTCATTTCCACTAAAGTCTTCTATGCAAAATTGAGGCCTCTACACAAATCCTGCCCACGGATTGTTGGCTAATATCCTGCTCTGGATCTGATAAAATCAATTTTATTTAATACCCAGTTGAAAGCTATAACTCATTTAATGTCAGTCATAGTTATAGATGATACAATTGTTATCATTTAATTTAGCTAGTAATAAATATGTTACTTCTTTTAACATTGTACTGAGTACAAACCTAGCAGTTGACGACCAAGATGAATGGATCTGTTTAGCGACATTGATTCCTTCCACATTTCCTAGAATGGCGCCAACTACGAGCATGCCAACTAGAGGCGGAAGTACTGTGTGTTTCACTATGTAACCAGCACACCAAGCAGCGATGAACATAATTAACATTGGAAACAGGCTGCCTCCAGGCATAACCTCCTTTTTGGCGATGGACAGTAGAGTAGCCCACCACATTGCGAAGAGCACAATGACCAGCAAGACTGCTCCAACTTTGCCAGAAGGTGGACAGAGGAGGCCGTGTGCCAATACCCTGAAGCGATTGGCTTTCTCTGGAAGTGGGTGATGAGAAGCCAGCAAATGGCGGGAAAATGATTTCAGGCGAACACAACTTGAATGCTTCACTTTGTCTTTGTTTGTATTACTGCAACTAGACGAAATGTAAACATCTAGGGACAAAAAAGAACAACAATAAAAATATAGACAACAAAAATAAAACTGCAACGACAATGATTTGAAACTTATATTAAGAAGTGTGTAGCTAAGTGTTAAGGCTACAGTCGACGTCCAACCGCTATATGAACTCTTCATCAATTCATACCAAGAGTCAGCGGACATAAATGTTTGAAATTGATGCAACGAGCTTCCAGCATTTAGCACCAGCGAGCCACTCATTATAACTTTTAATTAGCTTCAGCCACTCATTAAAACATTTAACTAGCTTCAGCCACTCATTAAAACATTTAACTAGCTTCAGCCACTCATCAAAACATTTAACTAGCTTCAGTGACTCATTAAAACATTTAATTAGCAGCAGCCACTCATTATAACATTTAATTAGCTTCAGACACTCATTATAACATTTAATTAGCTTCAGACACTCATTATAACATTTAATTAGCTTCAGACACTCATTATAACATTTAATTAGCTTCAGACACTCATTATAACATTTAATTAGCTTCAGACACTCATTATAACATTTAATTAGCTTCAGACACTCATTAAAACATTTAACTAGCTTCAGCCACTCATTAAAACATTTAACTAGCTTCAGTGACTCATTAAAACATTTAATTAGCAGCAGCCACTCATTATAACATTTAATTAGCTTCAGACACTCATTATAACATTTAATTAGCTTCAGACACTCATTATAACATTTAATTAGCTTCAGACACTCATTATAACATTTAATTAGCTTCAGACACTCATTATAACATTTAATTAGCTTCAGACACTCATTATAACATTTAATTAGCTTCAGACACTCATTATAACATTTAATTAGCTTCAGACACTCATTATAACATTTAATTAGCTTCAGACACTCATTATAACATTTAATTAGCTTCAGACACTCATTATAACATTTAATTAGCTTCAGACACTCATTATAACATTTAATTAGCTTCACACACTCATTATAACATTTAACTAGCTTCAGACACTCATTATAACATTTAACTAGCTTCAGACACTCATTATAACATTTAACTAGCTTCAGACACTCATTATAACATTTAACTAGCTTCAGACACTCATTATAACATTTAATTAGCTTCAGACACTCATTATAACATTTAATTAGCTTCAGACACTCATTATAACATTTAACTAGCTTCAGACACTCATTATAACATTTAACTAGCTTCAGACACTCATTATAACATTTAACTAGCTTCAGACACTCATTATAACATTTAACTAGCTTCAGACACTCATTATAACATTTAACTAGCTTCAGACACTCATTATAACATTTAATTAGCTTCAGACACTCATTATAACATTTAACTAGCTTCAGACACTCATTATAACATTTAACTAGCTGCTGTAATAGAAAATGTTAAATGTAGTAGCGTTTGAAAATGTATAAACTCGTGTTCTCTTTTTAGTCTAGTTACTTGTTCTATTTGTATTGGAGATAGTCGCATTTATGGCTTGTTATAAATAGCTAGCCAAATTGGTCTTATCTTATATATATTTTTTTTTCATATCGTAACTCCTAAAATCATATTTCGGAAATTGGAAATTTATCTGGCAAAAGGTCAAATAGCTAGAGCTAATTAACCATATGAGCAAGAAGTAATTAGGCTGTAATTTTGGCTTTATAAAATAGAAGCTGCTAATTTTGTCTATTTTTAATTTCTGCATATTCTTATAGTTTTGCTAAATGTCCAAGGCAAAAAACTGGTGAAGCTGTGTCTAGCATTTAAATAATATAGTTTTGTCTAGGCAATAAATGTATGTTGTCTAAATGGCAGTAAATGTATGTTGTGTAAATGGCATGGAATGGGTTGCCTGAGCCAGCCAGGAAAACCATTGACTTAGCAGAATTTAAGTCATCTTCTTTTATGAAGTAACGTCTGTATTATATTAGATAAATGCCAGTAAATGTATGTTGTCTAAATGGCAATAAATGTATGTTGCTTAAATAGTAATAAATGTATGTTGTCTAAATGGCAGTAAATGTATGTTGTCTATATGCCAGTAAATGTATGTTGTCTAAATGGCAGTAAATGTATGTTGTCTATATGCCAGTAAATGTATGTTGTCTATATGCCAGTAAATGTATGTTGTCTAAATGGTAATAAATGTATGTTGTCTAAATGGCAGTAAATATATGTTGTCTAAATGGCAGTAAATGTATGTTGTTACTATGCCAGTAAATGTATGTTGTCTAAATGGCAGTAAATGTATGTTGTCTATATGCCAGTAAATGTATGTTGTCTAAATGGCAGTAAATGTATGTTGTCTATATGCCAGTAAATGTATGTTGTCTAAATGGCAGTAAATGTATGTTGTCTATATGCCAGTAAATGTATGTTGTCTATATGCCAGTAAATGTATGTTGTCTAAATGGTAATAAATGTATGTTGTCTAAATGGCAGTAAATATATGTTGTCTAAATGGCAGTAAATGTATGTTGTTACTATGCCAGTAAATGTATGTTGTCTAAATGGCAGTAAATGTATGTTGTCTATATGCCAGTAAATGTATGTTGTCTAAATGGCAGTAAATGTATGTTGTCTATATGCCAGTAAATGTATGTTGTCTATATGCCAGTAAATGTATGTTGTCTAAATGGTAATAAATGTATGTTGTCTAAATGGCAGTAAATGTATGTTGTCTAAATGGCAGTAAATGTATGTTGTCTAAATGGCAGTAAATGTATGTTGTTTATATGCCAGTAAATGTATGTTGTCTAAATGCCAGTAAATGTATGTTATGTATCTTCATGTTACATTGCATTAAAAGAACTTCAAATAAGTTTTGATTGAAGATGAGACTGCATGTTAATAGACTGTGAGATTTATTAAAAAGTCTGACCTGTATTTGCTGAGTTCAAATCTCCTTTGCTATGTCCATTTGACTGGCTACTTGAAACAGGATCCAAGTAACTTGGTGATTTACTGTTAGAATCACAGTCCAGAGAACCTGCACTGCAAGGATCAGAGTGGATAGGTGTCTTCACTGTAGACTGTACATCACATTCTTGTTCACTGTCTATCCTAGGGACCATCATTCTCTGTGATACCTAAATATGAACGAATTGACTCTTTAAGTCACGTGATACTTTTATCTTCACTTTTATAATAGACACGTGACCTAATTTAATGGGATTCAAATTGTGGCGGCGTTAAAGAAACGTGAGAGGTTGGCTTCCTGGCCATGCTTAGAGCGTTGTAAATGGTTACTATCAGGGGAAAGGGTGGGGCGTTAATTAATGCGATCATATAAATGTAAAATAGAATAAGATGACACGATGTGTAACTGTGTAACTATACATTTACATTCGTAACACTAAATAAAGGGAGACTGTAAATATTGCTACGTATTTCTGAATCTTCTGGCTAAATGTACTAGTAGGCACACAAATAAAAACACTGCAAAGAACTTGACGACTCAACTTTCAGCTTCATATAACTTTAATGACTATTAACTCTAACAATTCGTCACTATAACATGTAGCGTAGAAGTCTGTACAATATCTGTCAGTTTACAGTTAGCTATACTTCGTTGCAATTCATCTCTTCAATTCGTTGCAATTCATCTCCTCAACTTGCATCGAGTCGTATTCCACAGAACAGACCAACGACACACTTGCCAGTGTCGATCCAGGTCTCCCAAAGCTGAACCAAGTCGTACTCAAGTCTACCGAATCAGAGCCGCACACGTCTTACATCGCTGTAACGGCTCAAGTCCACTGTAGTTCGCTGTATAGACTTTAACGACTGTAGTCCACTCCAGTTAACTCTACCCTAGTTAACTTGCATCGAGTCGTACACATTTCTCTTCCACTAGAGCCGCACACGTCTTACATCGTCTGTAACGGCTCACTCACGACTGACTTTCACATTAACTCTCTGGCTTATATAGAGTTCCTAATCACTCTTCCAAAGTTGCACAAACACTGCTAGTATCTTCTGGAATAACACGTGAGGAAACGTCACATCCTGTCTTTGTTTATACATGTACATTCCAGAGGACACTCGCTGCTGTGTTATCTCGCCGGGGTCACACGTTAACCTCTTGCTGTAACTGGTCATTTGTAACAATATGTAACATTAAATGAGGGAGACCATAAACACGTAACATTAAATGATAAGACCTTACATACGAAACATGCGCATAGAAAGATTAGCAAACTGTCCGTCTTGTGCTCCAATGTAAGAGCTCCCCCTATTTATTCTTCTTGTGTACTTTTGTTATGTTTAATCTCCTGTAAGCATGAAAGATGCTTGGCACGTTACTTTTTTTTAATACGAAAAAAAACCCAGTACTTAAAATTCATATTACAGCCGCACAGTTTATTTTAATGCATTTTTAAAAAATTGGCTGTTTTCAGCGGGTATTCCCGCACTCGACTCAAATGCTTCTATGTATTTAGTTAAAGTTAAATAAATAAACATTTTTGCGCACGCCTTATGTAGAAATGAGCTGGACTGGAATAGAAGAACTTGGTTGTGCAAAGCTCACTAGAAAGATTCCTTTGAACATTGAAGAACAAGAAACAAATACAATGAAAAATTGCAGACCACTATCATTACATAACAGAACATTGAAACAACAGACTTGGCAGATTGTTCTAAAAGATATTATCTAGATGAAGTCTAAACAAAGAAAACGTGGACAAATTTCTAGTTTTATTATCAGTTTTAGTTTTTATCATACATGTAAAATAAAAAAAACAACTTTTGTACTGTTGTAGGCCTATTAAAAAATGTTTCCAAATTTGCGACTTTATATTTTAATGACATTGTTGAAATGTGCTTAAGATATTTCTCAAAAGAGGGATAAGTCATGCGCCAACCACTGTTTATATGTTTAAGATATTGTAAATGAGGGGCTGACTGGGTGCCGAAATTGTCCCGGGCAATGCTTGTGTACTTTTGTTCTGTGCAATGCGGCCCACAAATTGTTGTTGGCCTCCTTCAGTCGTAGAACGACTATGGTTCATCTCAGAGCACACTTCCTCATGTGGCTAAAGAGCCCTTTTTTGGAGAAACACTCCCGTCCACCAATAACTCAGGTTAAGGTGGCTTTTGCTTCGGTGGTAGATGAGCTGGCCGTTTTTTGTATTGTACGTTTTTCTTCCAGAGTTGAGGCCCATGTTCTTTCACTGTGCACTGTAAATGATGTACCATATGATAATGATTGGCATTTAATCACATTTGTCCTCGATACATAGAAAGTATTTTGCTATATGAATAATTTATTAGATTATTTTGGAACTTTACTTCGAATGGGAAATCTTGTTGTAAACAATTCCTACTACCATATAAATCTACTTGACATTCACGTCAAGGCATTTAAAGCTGGTTTAAGACTAAGACTAAGACTGCTTTATTGATACTTAAATTTGTTGTGATTACAAGGACTCTTTTCTCATATAAAGACAACACAACAAAAAAATACACATAAATACACCAGACAACATAAAAAGTTCATTCAGCGACTACACACAGGTATCTTGGCGCATTTTATGTTCCCTGATCAATGAGTTGCGGTGACAGAGTCTAACAGAGTGAGGTAAAAACGAGTTTTTGTACCGCTCCGTGCTTGTTTTGATTGACATATTTTTTTGACGCGACTCGCTGTTAAAATCATCTATAATAAAGACAAAAAATAAATAACATTACAAAGAAAAGCTAGATTATCGACATCAAACAATAGGTCTGACTTTGTCTTGATGTCTGCTAAGCATAGCTTCTAATTGGGAAGAGTGAACACATTTTGTTACTCTAACGTTACAGCATCCTAGCGACACCATTTAAGGGATTGATGATGATAAAAATAGTAACAAAAAAATGATTAAATAATGTTAGCTCAATATATTGCTATTATTTGTTATTTATTAATTCTACAAAAACTGGGGGGGGGGGGGGGGTTAATCCGGTACAGAATTCGAACTCTACCTTTGGTTTCAAAAACTTATGCTCTACATAAGTGTCACACTACAAACAAGAGCAATGAAATTTTAGATTATTTATACGTACTTTAGATTAAATTTCTTTCTGAAAGATAAATATACCATTTTTTTTAATTCATTATTTTGTAGATATTGATTTAAAATGTTGAGCTTTATATGAATTACATTTTTAATGTAAAATATCTTTAGTAAATTGAAATTTAGTATTCTAATACTAGACTAAAAATAGATGACATCCTTTGCAACAGTTGTCTACCTTGAGTGACCTTTCGTTTTTTTTTATGTTTGCAGTACAACGACATAGTACTATATGAGTTTTATAAGAAAATTTTGCATTTTATTTGATAATAAATATCTTTTTACAGTTAATACATCGAATTACTTATTATTACTAAAATGTTTTTTTTTAATTGGGAGAAAAAGAGTAATGCTATAAAGGAGTGCAATTGTACTTGTACATTTTGGTTTCCAGTACCATCAAATGACCTTTTACATGTTTCGGATGTTCTCTCAGAGTTGACGAGAGTTTACTTCCTAGTCAAAACCGCACGCAGGACGACGGGGGATGGGAGCGGGCAGGGCTTGAACCCGAGACCATCGATAAATCCGAACGACAGTCCAGCGCGCAAACCGCACGACCAGGCAGCCATCCACCTATTTAGAAACGCAGACTTTATGTAATTCATAGAAAATTAAAGACTGAAAAATTTGATGACAACTACATTTACGGCAGTTCGAAAGACAATTTGTATATTATATTTTAAATTTAGGAATTTTTTAGGGCGCCCGTGAATCCAACCAGCTCTATCAGGTACTTAAGTTTAGTTAGGGAAAAGTAAAGGCGGTTGGTCATTTTGCTGGCCACATGACACCCTGCTCGTTAACTGTTTGTTAAAGAAACAGATGACCGTAGCATCATCCGACATATAAATTGCAAGGTCTGAAAGGGAAACCTTACTTTACTCACAAGGTCATATACTGCTTTCTCAATAACTTGGAAACCTAGCTTGCATCTTAGAACTAGCTACACACACAACAGAACATTAAATTAAATTTAAGAATATATAATTTCTTGTTTATCGTTTAGTGTGTATAAAGAATTGACGTCTACTAGAAGCACTATTCACGGATGTAGGGTATGCAATGCTTTAGATTTGACTTTAAAGTGTAAAATATTTTTTTTTAATCACGACGCTCAAAGTGTTCTTTTTAAAGAGAATATTATAAAATCTTAAAACATTTTACTGGCATTCATGCGGCCCTTTCAGCGGCCCACCGGCCATATTGGGTAGCGGCCCATTAGCCAGAACGCTCATACAGCCTGCTGTAAGTATCCAATTGTCAAGCCTTTTTTTTTAATTTTATTTGAATTTCTTTATCATCGTGTTTTTAAAATATTAACTTTTGTTAAAACCTTTAATGGCAAAAAAAAAAAAAAGGATGTAATGGTCACGTGGTACAGAGCTCTGCTCCCAAACGAGGCTTGCCAGTTTGAAACTCGTTTCATTCTGACATATCATTTTGTGTTTTTAGGGCGTGTTTCTTATGTTCGCACAGATCTGTGTATAGGACACGAATTGGTCGTTGAGCTAGTCACATGACACTCTCTTTTAACCCCAAGCCACAGCGACTTGATATTAACCCCATATAGCGTGCTATCCTCTTTATTTGTTTGTCATATAGTTATATGAGTCAAATAATTTTCGAATCCCCCAAGGAACCTGTCCACATTGAACAGCCAATGAAATGGTGTATATACTGGAACAGTTCAGTTAGCTTTTTTTAGAACCCCACAAAAGACATAGATTTAAGTGTCGCACGAGCGTGAATGTAAATGCGACACTGCTGGGAGTTCAGTCAACTGGAACCAAGCGTCATGGGTAAAAACACCACTGCCTATATCGGTGTCCAATGCACCCGAAGCCTCTGTCTCATAGACCCCGCTTGTGTTAATATCCTGGCCCAGACCCCTTTGATCAATATAAGTAATTTCACCTATCACTACAACGTGATATCTGGTCCAATCCAGTCAGTCCGTGACCTGGTTAGAAGTTGTTGACTTTTAATATCATGTGATAGAAACATGGGAAAAATAGTTGTACCATCATCCGAGTGTATAGTCATTTATCCGATGATTACCATGAGATGCAAAAGACTAATAATTTATGAAAAAAACAACAAATACCATTCCATTTTTTAAAGGCTTCACTCTAAATCAATTAGACAATTAACAAGTAACAAAAGCATTATTTTTTTTATTAAATGTATGAAGCTTTATAAAACTGATTCATTTCGCTAGAGCAATTATTATGCTATTAATAACCAATGAATAATACAGAAAAAATCTGAATTTTTTTACCCCGGCTCAATTCTCCCCCACCCCACCCCTTAAACTCCCAACTTTCCACACAAAAAAAAATTTGGTGTTAAGATAATGTATAAATCTGCTCTAAAAATTCTAAAGAAAGACCAATAGATACAGACTTAGAAGACGGGGCGCAATATGTTTCTGGACTTCTAGTTGTTTCTTTAACTCTTTAATGAATACATGCGGAATACCCGCTGACGTCTATGACTTCAACCTAGAGATTGTATAGACCTCCAAACCAAATCTAATTTTAGAAGATAAAATAATAACGGTGAAACCAGAGTTTTTTATTGTCTTCTTCTTGTTTCTTCCAATGAAGAATTAGCTAGCTGAAAAAAGGAATTTTGTGTAATTTTTTTTTTTTGGTAAGATTAAGGTAATTGTATATTTATGGAGGGTTACATTGTTATGTATTTATTCTCTGGTTTGTCCACATGCGCTAATTTTTGGCGACTCCAAAAAGAGAGAAACCACTACTTGTTTTACAGAGACTGTCTGAGAGGAACCACTACTTGTTTTACAGAGACTGTCTGAGAGGAACCACTACTTGTTTTACAGAGACTGTCTGAGAGGAGCCACTACTTGTTTTACAGAGACTGTCTGAGAGGAACCACTACTTGTTTTACAGAGACTGTCTGTCCTTTTGTCCGTCCTTGTATCACGATATGATCTCAAAAACTAAAAGTGCCATTGGAAATCAAAATTTAGCCTTCGCCGTGTTTAGTAGAGTGCTACGTGTATCTCCATTATAATTTATTGCAATCCATTCGTCCATCTCTTTGGCTACATGAGAAAATTATGCAGCGCTCACCGTTTTCAAACATGTTACAAGAAGAACATGAAGGACTTTTTGAAGGACAAGAAGGATTTAGTGAATAGGACCCTTGTAATTGCAGGCAGTATGGCATTACATGTTTATTTTGTTTGAAAGAAGATTGTGGTCTCTGATAGTTTGTATTCCTGGTTCCTTATATCCCACATGGCTGCCGGTCGTGCGATAAGCACCCTGCACTGTCGTTAGGTTGTCTCGATGGTCCCGGGTTCATACTCTGCCCGCCGTCATCCCCCCCCCCTCGTCCTACGAGAGGTTTGGACTAGGAAGTAGATTATCTTGAACTCTTTAGGAACACCCGAAACATGTCAAACATTTTCACAAACATTTTTACAAACAGTTTAACAAACTCTTTCAAAAGCCAACCCTTTGCTTAGTTATGTTTACCAATATTTACTACTATTGTTAAGTCACTCTTAATATGTTCAATTGTCACCGCCATATTCGTCTTGCTGAAGAGGTTGCAACCCGTCTCTTTAACTTGAATGTTTACTGAACTGCAGGGGCCGCCTTTGAGTTAACAGCAGGGGCCGCCTCTGAGTTCGAAGGATGTAAGACACTGACCGTTTAATTTTTGTTCCCACCTCGATCTAGATCAGTGATTCCCAAAGTGGTCTATATAGAACCCCAGGGGTCTACGAAGACTTCCAAGGGGACTACGAAAGTTAAAAAGGAAATTGGGGGTCTACGAGATGTGCATGGGGGTCTACGATAAAGAATCCCAATTCAGCATGTGGTGACTTTAATTTTGACAATTGTAATTTTTCATACACACATTTATGATTTGTACCTTAATTAGGAAATCCTTAAAACTTTTAGCCTGCTGATTGAATGAAAAATTGTTGTTGTTTTTTTAATTTGATAACCTTTTTTATATATTTAAATATTGTAGTTTTATCTTGTTATAACTTTGACAAAAAGAAATGTAGACTACAGCGTTAAGTATTTCAAATTGAAGTTCGCCATTACTTCCTAGTCAAACCAGCGACTGTTAATGTGCCTTTTTTTTTTTTTTTTTTTTTTTTTTTGATGCTATGAAACCAATTAAGCTGGAGGATCATTTGAGATGATGCCGCCCTGATAAAAAGATAAAGTTTTGCAAAACTTTCAAACTCTCAAAGATAAAGTTCAGAATACACACACAAAATCTCTCTTTGACCTGACATTGAGAAGATGATGATTAGTAAGCGTTTTACTATATCTCTTTACTAATAGTAAAATACTGAAAACCTCACACGATAGGCAAATTATTGATTTTACCAGCCGTTGAAGAAATTGTAAAAACTCTTTACACAAACTTATAGCATTAAAAGAATTTCATGTTTGGGTTTTGTGGCCGGTGTCTTGTTTTGGGCCTCTTGATGAAGAATGCAATTTTGAAGACATGGTCGGCATTCTCTGGTGACACTCCAAAAGGGTTCTGATGTAAAAAATTATAGGTGATCCTATTGGGATTGTTTATAATAGGGGCCATCTTTCTTGTATATCGAATGAGAGCTTGTCCATTTCAGATTATGTGGATAATTACATCCTAGCCCAAACCTCCCTACGGGAGATGCATGCCGGCAAGTTGACCACCGAAAGTCAGTCCAGTTATCATGAGTTGGATTTGTTGAAGAGTTCCCTAAATTCTTGAGCTCTGTTGAAATATAGTCAAATATTTCTTTCTTCTTAAGCAAGTCTTTGCAAACGATATATTTCTGCAAACAACATATTTCTCTTGACAGCTGCTGAGTCAACATTGTCTAGTAATGATGTATTTTTTATTTAAATTATTATGACTCAAGAAATCTACGAAAAACTGCTCTTTGTGAAAACTTTTAATATTTAATGTTTTGAAGAACTAATTGATAAAACAAACAAATCCCTATATGAAATATTATCTCCATAGCAATAGATGGTGAGCTTGCAAACCTTTAAAAACAAAAAGTTTCCAATGTGTTTAGTGATTGTATGCTATACGTATTAACTGTCATATAATGGGTTGAAATTTGAATTGTGTTAATAAATTTATTTTTAAAAAATTAATTCATCTTAAAATGAAGTTTTAAATAACTTTTTCACTCCCCGTGTCACTGGTAAGAAATTATTTTAAACAAAATGTGTAATTTGAAATTGATGAATTTTCAAAAATTTAATATAACTTAAGCAGGGGGTCTACGGAAAACCAGAAAACACGGCAAGGGGTCTACGAGACAAAAAGTTTGGGAACCACTGATCTAGATCTAAATCTTAAATCTACACGACAGCTTCGCAGGTTGACTTACCGATTAGGTCGGTCACCTCAAGTCACGCAGGTGGACTGTCGTTGATAGCGTGCGACAGGATTACGTCGCATTCTTGACAAATCAGGCGAACACAGAGCGGCGAACACAGGCGAACACAGAGCAGACGAACACAGAGCAGACGAAGGTTTTCGTAAGAAACGAATTCCAAGATTGCCAAGAAACAAATACATGTTGTAGGTTTAGTCGACTTTCTGTCACAGACACTTCTCTCCCCCCCCCTACACCCACACATACATACAAACACTATCACTGTCTTTTACACTCTCTTTCATCTGTACCTGTACAAACATTAGCTCTTTCTCTCTTTCTCTCTCTCTCTCTCTCTCTGTTTCTCTCTCTGTCTCTCTTTGTCTGTCTCTCTCTCTCTCTCTCTCATTTGATAAGCAGTTTTCTGTAGTATATAAATGGAGTGCATTTTTTGCAATAATCAAAACTCCTTTAGACTTTAAACCAAAGAGAAAGGTTTCTTGCTTCAGGCCTTGAATGAGAGATTGCCCCTTAACAAAGCCATCAAATAGATGAGTATTCGATAACGTCAGGCAAGGCTCACACTGAACCATGTCAGTTCATTAAATACATTTGAAATTTAACAATGTAATAATAATATTATCAGTCCGACTCTCTGTCTCTCTTTCTCATCTTACTTGCTTCCCTTACAGCAGGTTTTGATCTAAACGACCATAGCTTTGGGCACCCACTTTCTTAAAGTGCCCCAAACAAATTGTCCAATTGTACTATCGCTCTATAAAAGCAAGAAAGAAAATATTTTTATAGTTTAATAGAATTCCTTACTCTTTAGAACTTTGTAAGTTGCGCATTTAGAATAACTGTCTTTTGATTTATAGAGCGTAAATTATTTTGTTAATAAATAGTTTAAAATGATAATACTAAGAGATCAACATATAAAATAGATTGTGTAAACTTATCAATGTTATAGCCAGATGATGTAGATTGACCAATGTTTAAACAGATAACAGAAAGTGGTCAGTGTTTTAAACTTTGAAGAAGTTCTATCTTTAAAAAGAAAAAAAGAGAGGCAAAAAATACTGAAATTAGATTTATTTTTTTTTGGTAACAAAAATCTAACGAAAATACCTTTTTTTTTTCACTATTTCAGCAACTCAGTTTGAGCAGACGATATTCTCTTCAGAAACTCAGTTTGAGCAGACGATATTCTCTTCAGAAACTCAGGTTGACAAGAAGATATTCACAAGACACAGAACTTAAAAAAGTTTAAAACAAAGCAAACCTGTGATAGTGAAAGGTACACACCGAGGCCCAAGGCTGTAAACCAGAAGTCTGACACTTACCGGTCAGAAGAAAGACAAATTGTTGTCTGACGTGAAACAGCAAGGACATGAGCGCGAGACATTAGACAAAGGAGTAACAGTCAACCTGTGGAGTTGTTTTTCTATAACCTGCTTCACTGTCAGTATGGAGGTAACAAGAGAAGTCAACCGGTCCATGCTTTAAACACATACTGTACAGCGGTCAGTATTAGACACAGACAATGTAAAGTGGTCAGAGTTTTAAATAGATGTTGTAAATTGGACTGTGTTTTAAATAGATTATGTAAAGTAGTCTGTGTTTTAAATAGATGATGTAAATTGGACTGTGTTTTAAATAGATGATGTAAAGTAGTCTGTGTTTTAAATAGATGATGTAAAGTGGTTTGTGTTTCAAATAGATGATGTAAAGTAGTCTGTATTTTAAATAGATGATGTAAAGTGGTTTGTGTTTTAAATAGATGATGTAAAGTAGTCTGTGTTTTAAATGTTTCTTCTATGAAAACCTCTGCTCTTCGCACTTTCATCTAAAAAAAAATCAATCCAAATCTAGAATAGATTAGATTTATAAGCAGATTCATTAACAGTTGATTTTTTTTTAAGTGCATATTTTAGATTCAATTATTGATACGAAATTGCTTCTTTTGGGTACATTTAGTTTTAGATCTAGATCTAATTACAGATATCTAGAGCCTTGAGTTTTCGAGGTACTTCTTCTACTACAGTGGAATCTAAACCTACAGCCTACATTGATTGCTACATTTAGCCAGTAGTCTAAATCTAAGTCTATTACACACCTGGTCATATCTAGAGCTAGAATGTAGACTAGAATTAGATTTAGACTAGAATCTAGATTTATATCTAAATCTAGAAAACTCTAGATCTATATTTAGATTACACAATTAATTGTGTAATCGAAATATAGATCTAGATCTCAATTCTAAATCTAGATGTACGTACATTCTATTATAGGTGCCTGACATATCTCTGGTTCTTGATCCCGTCTAGATAAATTAGAACTGATCAATTAATTAATTACCAATTAGTTTGAAGACTTCATATAAGCTGACACATTGAAAGGAATTCAACTTTATTTAGATCAGTAAGATCTAGACCTAGTAAATATTTAAACCTTCGCGCGTCTAGATACTAGAACTATCTCGTGGTAGATCTAATAGGAATAATCCATTTCCAGGCATTGACGCACTGATCTATCTATATATATTATTAGCAAGAACTGCTTGTTTTTTGTATGTTTTTTAGCGGCCCCCGAAAGGGAAAATGACGCTATTAGTTTTGTGTGAAATGTCTGTCCGTCTGTCCCGTTTAGATCTCGTAAACTATAAAAGATAATGAAAATTCGACATCACAAGCTCTAATGGGTGCCTGACATTAGCTGGGGAAAAGTAAGGGCGGTTGGTCGTTGTGCTGGCTACATGACACTCTCGTTAACCGTAGGCCACAAAAACAGATGAAATTTACATCATCTGCCCTATAGACCACAAGGTCTACAAGGGGAACAAGTTAGGCCAGGTTCACATCTAACTTTGCATTCACTTGCACCTATCCTTTGATCTGCTGTTCCGTTGGGGCACTACAGAAGATCCGTCAACCTTCTTTCTCCATTCTTATCTCTCATTTGTCTTTGATATTTCTTTCGGATGTTCTTTCTGGAAATATTGAAGCCTGCCTTGGTGGACCACTTCGGGGGCCGATTTTGAGTTTGTGTTTCCACACAAACTGTCTTTGTAACCTTGTTTAAGTTAATTTTGTTTTCTGCTTTAGAGGTGGGAATGAGTATTTTCAGATGATAAACCGTACTCGCGTATTTTCGAGTCCAATTGCGTACAAAATACTCTGGCAACTCTGTATATAGTAGTAAGTCATGGCACCATTCTCCAGTATACAATATACACTAAAATAATTGCCTGACTGGTCGAGTAGCATGAGGCTAGGGCTATGACTAGTTCGAAACCTGCCTGCTGTCTACCCATGCCTTCCTTGCGGTGGGGATTGGGGGGGGGGGGGGGGTAATAATCTTAACATCTGTATGCAAACTTAGACAACCAAAAAAAAGCTGGGGCCACACAGATAAAAAATTGACTTCGATAAAAGTAATAAGGGTAAGGGGAAGAGAACCCGTCACATGTTAGTTGTATTGTATATCTATTCTATGCCATAGATTTTGTATTGTATGGAGGCATAAAGTTAACTTCACTTGACGAATGCTGTCCATTGCAGTATAGCTTGTCTTTAAAGATAAAGATAACACAGCTCTAGCTGATTGATAGCTATAGCCGGTCGGCCGCACATCAACTTGTTCATCTTAAGTACACTGCAAAAAAAAATTAATACATATAAAAAACCACCAAAAAAATGTGAATAACTGGTTAAATGTACTGGCTCAATGTACTCCTGCTATCTCCTTCTGGGTTGCCAAATTTGTTGTTGTTTGATATAAAATATGTCTGTGTGTATTTAGCTACACACAGTATCATGATGTCCTGCTAAATCAAATATGCTCTCATCTCTGCTTGTGGTCCCGCGGCATAGACCCGAACCAGCTTTCTGCAGGCGTCTTGGTTCTGGGCGAGTCTTTCCAACTGTCCCACCGTCTTACCCATCTACTTGACATCTGCTTTCAAATCGAGGCGCCATATGTTTCAGGATCGTCCCCTCCTCTTTCTTTGCTTGTTTCACGTGAGGGTTTGCCTTGTTGTGTTGGGTGCAGGCTTGCGAAGGGCGTTGCCTATCCATCACCAGCATCTCTGAAGGATATCTACTTCAATAAGCTGCTGCTTTGTTCTTTGCCACATATCCTCATTCGAGATCTTGTCTGGCCAGCGGATCATAAGAATCTCCCTCTCTTCTGCAAGATATGGGGAAAAGAAGAAATACCACTCTCCAAGAAAGACGATTTTAGTTCCTGCTCCAACTAACGAGAGATAACACTGCTGCCCATTGTAGGAAAAGTGTTTAACCGCATTTTGCTCAACCGAATGCCATAGATCCAAATCTCCATGACCAACAAGCCAGCTTTCGAAAGGAGAGATTAAACACAGATCAGATAGCGACACTACGCATCATTTTTTACCAGTCCATAAAAATATAATTCCCATCTCTACGTCAGTTTTAAAGACAATAAAAAGGCGTGGAGATACTTCCGAGATACAGACCCTCTGGTAACTTCTGAGACACTATTGAGTGCTTGAAAATACAAATATCATCAGGAAGTCATATGAGGCGATCACTTGCAGAATAGTGCATGGCAGACAACTGACAGACGCATTTGAAGCCCAAACAGGAGTGAGACAAGGCTGTTTTTACTCTCTCCTTTCTTGTTTCTACTAGCCATAGATTGGGTCTTGAAGACAGTAACAGACCATAAGCGGAACGGTGTACAGTGGATCATCTCGACTATGCAGATGACCTCTTCTCTCTCACACTCAACAGCAGATGCAGGAAAATATAAGCGTCGTAACGGACAATTCAGATGGAAAAGCAAGGTGTTCAAGATAAAGGTGTCCAACAACACACCTAGATCGAATATGTTAGAATGTGTCAATGATTATTACACTTGCTATTACGTGCAAAATTGGAAGCAAATTTTCAGACGACCTGTATTCCGTTGTGCTTCCCACTCGCACACCTTCGCATTTACCTTCACCTAATACGTAGCCATCAAGGGTCGTGAAGGTCACGCCCATACCTCTGCAACTGCAAACATTGGCAAAAAAGGACTTCTAATTTATGGTGTTTTAATTGATAATTCTATCTAATTGTGTTGTTTTTTTTTAATTGATCCAATGATTCAATAGGCTTTTAACTACAATGGAAGCTTTACCCTTTAAAATTAAGCGATGACAAATTAAGAAAACAAGTTTTAACTCTTTCTCTCCGTAATTATTTTCCACGTTCCGACGGAATTCTTCATTTTGCTCATTAGTATTTTTTTAACCCTGTTATGATTAAGCTTTGAATAACTTTTTCGTTTGTTATCAGAAAATGTTGTTTTTGTTTTGTATTGAACTAAAGGGGAATGCCTGCTCTTGATATATAACACAAAGTAAAGCTTACACAATCAAGCATTTATTTAATTTAATACGTTCAAATCAACGTTGTATCGCCAATTAGGAGAGAAAGAGTTAATTTAAGTAAGATATTCATAAGTACATATTTAAAAACGACACTTTCTATTCCAGCCGATATTAACATTGACTGTTTCAACATTTATCATTGAATGACCAACAACCTAAAACCTCTTCCTATTCTCTTTGCCCGACGTCTCACGCGTGGATTAACTGAACTACTTTTAGTGGTCAACAAGTACTTCTCTATGTTTTCGTCTCCCCAGGTCAGTTTGTACAGTTTGGATCTAGTTCGAACCGCCGGTCTTTCAATAGTTCAGGGCTCAGAGCCGCTCAGCCTGCGCCCCTTATGAATCCAAGAATGTTTTACATTATTTCTCATCGCTACAGTTTTTAAAGAGGACACAGTGCAAAAAAGGTTGCCGGTTGCCGCCTTACCTCCCCCCTCCCTAACCAAAGTGTTATAAACTCGGGGCAATGTAAATGACCTCCTTTTAAAAATAAGCATCGGTTCTCCCGACATGACTGACTGAACGAGGGTCTGATATTCAGGGACGCTAGAATGGCCTCTCTGGATTTAATGAAGAACACAATGGGGTCAACATGTGATAACGAGACTATGTTGTGGAGAAGTTTGGTTGTGACAGCAGAATAAAATAGATCTAAAATATTAAATATAAGAAAAAACAAATGGCACTAAGCAATATTGGATGGGATGCATTCTTATGGGTCAACATTAATTTATTTTTATTATAAGCATATAACAATATATATTCGGAAGCATATAACAATATAATATACATCGTCAGAAGATACTTTTTTTTGTCATGGTAAAATGGTGAAAGAGACATTCATAAAGGTTTGTCTCCTTCTTTATCTTATAGAATACAGACGTTACTGCAAAAAAGAAGATAATTACCGGTACGTCCTACGCGTCATGCATTTAGTCATGCATGTTAACCAATGACCTAAACTCCGCCTAGTCACTGGTTTTCCTGGCTAGTTCAGGCAACGCATTCCATGCGCTAATAGCGCTAGGGAAGAAGGAGCATTTGTACAAATTTGTCCTAGCATATGGGACGAGAAATGTGCCTTTATCTTTGTGTCTTTCAGAGTATTTTATTAAATTTTGTGTTTGAAGATTATGGTTCAGTGTATTATGTATAATTGCTACTTTACTTTTGAGCCTTCTATCCTGAAGGCTTTCTAGATTTAATGATTTAACTAAAGGTGTTACTCTAGTCAAATGTGAATATTCGTTTGTTATGAATCTCTCTGCTCTATTTTGTGTCTGTTCCAGTTTCTTAATGTTTTCTTGAGTTGAGGGGTCAGTCCCAAACGGCCTAACCAAGGTTAAATAACATTTTAATTTTATGTTCCTATTTGATTTATAGAAGTTTCTTCTTCTCCTGCTTTTCCAAGATCTAGCTATGACCTTGATATTGTGTTCTTAGATTTAAGTTCTCCTTTCGCCGTATGCACCTGTCATCGTCTTAGATTTTCGTGGAGTCTATGTATGTGGAAATTTAAATAGAACAGTAAAGCAGTAGCATCAATGTATGTAAAGAGCTATCTCTCGTTGAAATTATCTTATAAGTTACAGACGTGCCTTCAAAAGAGAAAATAATTACGTCCTTCACGTGTCCGTGTGTTTACTTGTCATGCATGTTAAGTAGAGACTTAAAACTCTGCTACGTCATTGCTTTCTCTGGTGGACTGATTTAACCCTATCCATCCTCCAATGGCAGTAGGGAAGAAGGAGCACTTGTACGACTTTTTAACCCCTTAAACAATCAAAATATGCAGAATATTTTTAAAAATCAAAGCTTATTCAAGGGAAGAACTTCACATATAAAGACAGATATCTCAATGCTGTAAAATTTATTTCTCTCTTTCGATATTAAACGAAATTACTTATTTGTCTCTATTTAATTAACTAAATGTTTCATTTTTTATCGATTTGTGTTTTGTTAGGAATAAAAAACAATAATTATAATAATAATAATAAGCCTTGTTTTCCAGTCCGAAGAGTTATTAGTAAAGAAGAAGCAGTAAAGAACAATGAATAATTGTGCAAAGTTTAACTTGATCCGAGAATAAGAGGATTTACATTAGCCTTTTAAAAAGTAAATGGAATCTTACGAATCAAAGTTTAAATAAAAAGCATATTGATGTGATTAACTTTTAGTGTGCAAATCTCTTAAGTTGCATGCCAAACAGCACTGTCAGTGTAACCAGAAGCATTGAAGTAAATATTATGTTTTTTTTTTCAAAAAGTAGTCATCAGATTGAAACAAAATAAATAATATAGAATCATAGATCGAGCGTCAACATGAGTTGTACCAAATGGTTCATCTTAGCTTTATGTTCTTGTTTCGCCCAGGAGTCTAAAGACGGTAGATTTATTTGATATCTTGTGTTACACAGATCTAGAACCTAGATAATATAGCCATCAGGACCTTGTAAAAATCTAGTGAAGTGATACGCTGATATGTCAGTCGGGCTAGCTTATTGTCTTGATGATCTTCAGTTCGCACCATGCCGATGTCATCTACTGCCAGCCCGGAGTAGGAAGTCATATCTGGGACTTATAAAGTATTGTTTATCTTTCTCTTAAGAAACTCCTGAAATATACAAGATTAAAGGATTCAAAATAGGATTAATTGATTTTAGCTAGGTCTTGGCTTAAATAGAACTTTTCTTTGCTTATACAAGCTGTGTTAATTGAACTGTTTTAATTTTTTTTTGCTCTTTAAAACTTTTTTGTCTATATTATCTACCCATCTGTTACGATATGCTTATTGTGGAACACTAGTCTCTTCATGGAGTGACTTTGAGAGAAAAATTCCTGGCAACTTTCAGACCTGTAAGTTGGATAAATCTGAGAGGAGGGAATTGATGGCGCCTTATGTACGCTTCAGCCGATTCTTCAGAAAAGAAAATGATTAGACTCTGTTCTCAGCAGGAAGACACGGGATGGTGGCGAACGCGGGATCATCTTGATGACATTTTTAGAGGTCTATTCAGTGTGCTATTACTGTACTCCACTGCGAGAACTTATCGGTACAAGCCTTCAAATCGTTGTTTCTAGTTCATCTTATGTACACTTAACCAGTCCCGTAGTCTCTTGAACCTTTGGGGCACCATACATGATCTGTCGACTGTCTTTCTCCGTTCCTCTATGTCTTTTGCCTTGATAAAAATGTCTTTGAGTGACAGGCCCATCCATTCTTTAATGTTGTCTTCCCATCACTTTATCTGCCTGCCTCTTCTTCTTTTCCTGGTATTGTTCCCTGAAGGAACGTTTCTGTGAGCCCTGAGGACCTTCGGATAACGCCATAAAGTTTTAGTTAATGTTTTCTGTCAGTGGACAGTAGATCTCCGTGAAGCCCAATTGTCATTGTGATCCTGTTTCTGGTGTCCTGATTCATGATGCGATCTTTGTAAATAATACCTTAGGACCTTAGTATCCTTCTCTAGCACCTCAGCTCCATTGCTAGGACTTAAAACGGTACGCTCTAAGAAATAAATTATAAGCATTGTAGTGGCGGTGCATACGCTTTATTAAAATAAATACTGCGGGGAGAGAAGGGAAACAACTGAGAATAGATTTAAATCTGTCTTTCGATGTGATATATAACAGGTTTTATAGAGAAACATTTATTTTTAAAAAAAATTACCAAACATTTTTCAAGTCTCACTTCTTCTCAAAAGAGCGAGTTTGTGATAGCTCTTCATCGTCAAGCTTTTTTTAATGTTTTGTTTCTAAGAGTCTGATATTACATCGCTGCAGATATGTTCCAACACGTCGTTGCTAAGGGAAAGTGATTAAAAATGTAATACCTTAAGTGAAAGTTAATATCTCTAAAACAAAACAAAAAAGTTCGTTATCTGAAAATAAAGCGTTAAGTTGTATTATTGGACTTCCTGTCAACAGTGAAGGAGCAGCTATTGGAGATCATGAGAGTCCAGATGATGTATGTCAGCCCAGACGACAGGGAATCGTTCACCGAGCTCTGCATTAAGAAACGTATGGCGTGTGAAGAGAAACAGTTCTCAGGGAGACACGCAGTCTTTACCTGGAAACCTGGCACGTCAACAGAGGCTAAGGTAAGAACAGTAAGACTTGAGACGTTAGTGGCATTGACCAGGAGATTTGTGTCTTTAAGGCTAGCAGTGATGCCCAAACGAAGCCCCGTGGGACACATCCGGCACGAAATGAAGTCAATGAGACTCAATTG
This sequence comes from Biomphalaria pfeifferi, assembly GCA_030265305.1. NCBI lineage: Eukaryota > Metazoa > Mollusca > Gastropoda > Planorbidae > Biomphalaria > Biomphalaria pfeifferi. The sequence continues at coordinate 2,168,237 of JASAOG010000061.1, read as the reverse complement.
ATTGAACTCGGCGATTTGTCACTGTGGTGCGTCTAGTGACGTGTGTGTGGGAAATTCACATGACTTCCATTCCGGAAGAGGTCGAGCATCGCTGACTAAGATTGGTTTTTACGTATCCGAGGATTTCAGCTCCAGTGGCGTGGCGCCTTCGTGGAAACGTCTGCCCGAACAGGCAGATAGGCTAAGAATGAGAGCCTGCAGTAGGCTACCAGAAGTATGTTCTAGCGAACGTACATGCGCGTGGTGTAGATGCATGTGGTCTAGATGGAAGAAAGGCTTGCTAACCCTGTCCGATCCGTCGCACTGTTCCCCAGCCGGGGGTTATACGGGCGGTAAAGGTTCCTCCGCGAAACACGGTTACATTATAGAAATATAACGTTTGTCCCCATCGTGGGATCGGCCTCCGGCCAAAGCATGGGATGGATGAATTCATTGCATTGGCTCAAGTGACCGTGACCCATAAACAAGGGGATGTTAATGATCATCTAGTTAATGGGGGTCTTCAGACAGGTGACATGATGTAAGTGTTTCCCGGGTCAAAGCTTTACAAAAGGGATTTATCTCGACCCTTTTTGGATACTTCTACGAAGTTGTTATATGTTACTTTATTGAGGAAAATAATTGATGTCTAGGGCTCATTTTGATAACAGATCGTTCCACCATCCATTTGGACCAATTACACGTCAAATAAAAAAAATATTAAAAATCTCTTCGTAATTTTTTAATAATGACTTTTTAGTTTCTACTATTTTTAAATTGTATTTAATTGTTGATGCGTCTATAGACCGTGGATGCAGAGGCGTTGCTAGAGCTGGTGTCACTTGGTGCAGTAAGCTAGTGTTGGCACGTTTTCCCCCCAAAAAAAGTTTTCTTAATGAAAGCTATCGTCATAATTTAAAGTACAGAAATTTGTTCCGATATCTAGCTAATCGAATTTGTCGATATTGTCAGTTAGTTTGTTTGGTGTTTACCAAAACAAATTGGTTAAACGTCAGTTAGTGCGGTCCTAAATCCTCACAACCTTTAATGACGCCACTGCTAGGAGGTTACTATTTATAATGTGCCTAGAACCTAGGAAAAAATGTTTTTTTGTTTTAAGCTATTGAAGAATTGTGACAAATATTTTTAGATTTATTAACTTCGTCAAAAGTTGGTCTTTTACTGCATTATATTTTAGTAAATGAGGAACAGTGTGACAGTGTCAATACTACAAGATTTATTTCCCTTTTGTACGTGTAACTAAAGACCATGTCAGCTGTGTATAGTTCAATAGTTGTTACTTATAAATAACCATTCGACTTCTGGACAGGCGGGAGAGGGGGTGGGAAGGAGGCGAACAATTTGGAAGTAATGAAGAAACAAAAAGGAAGGTTGGAAGGGGGGAGTTGTAGTTGTACATCTCATGTCATATAGTCAACCACTCAGAAACCAAAGAGTTTCTTTGTTAGTTCTTCGCTCTTCCTTATTCGTCATGTTTCTATTCCAGGACAGATTCTGGCGGACGTATAGCTGTGTCTACAATCAAAATATCAACAAGTGTCCAGGTGGGTCATGACTTTAATGTGCAGACTCAAGTATAAACAGCAAAGCTGTCCACAAAACATTTCTCTTGCTTTTAATATAATCCAGTGGGAAAAGTTTTTCTACAATATGGAACTAATGCAAAGAACAATTTCAACAAATTAGAGATTCGTGTGTATAACTCAAATGTATGATAAGTGAAAAGTATATAACTCAAATGTAGGCTATATAACTGACATGTTGTCTGGATAATGGTGGTAAGAACAAACAGACACATGGATTAAATGAACCCAGATCAAAGTCGATGGCTCAGAGTAACTGGAGTTCAAAAGTTAAGGGAGAGTACAGTATTTCACGTGATTACACAGTCCCAGCTGTGACCTACAAATTTCGCCACAACCACCGCTGACATAAGCGTTGTCTGCCCGGAGTCAGTTTAAGTTCTCTTTTCACAATCTCCGCCTGTCAAGCATTGGTTCTCTCAATATTTTTCTATGGGTTTGGATTCCTTTACAATAAGCCAACTAGAAAAAAAAAAGTGATACTCCACACGTAATATCAGCTTGAAAATCTTTTGGTTTGATTTCTTTATTTTACAAACTGTGTAGGTTTAGAGCTAAAGAAGGATGGCTATGAGAACTAAGGCTAACATTTTTTTTCTGGATTTTTGAAGAATACACAACATACGACATACTTCAATAAATTACTATGAATCCCATTAGACTCATGAACAAATGACCACTACCCGCCTCCCCTAACTCTTGTAGAATCTCATTTTTAGATTAATTTGTTATACCAACTCGTAATGAAATGTTATGGTTTAATAATTCATTAATTAGTATTATCTCAGCAACCTTACATGTGTTGTTTTGTAGTGCACGTTGTCAGCTAATAAGGAACCTACATACTTGGTATAATAAGTTGTTACGATAGATACTTGAAATGAAATGACAACACTTTCATAATATTAACAAATAATGACTAGGCTTCTTAATCTTGGCCCATAGAATAGCGTCCCCTATGAACAGGCATTACTCTTCCCATTATGTACAATATACCAAAAAAGGGGCGGGGGAGTATACAATAATATGTGAGTTACAGAAAGGGGCGTGACATTCCATCAACAATAAGCCAACTAGAGTAGTACCTTCCTCAGGTAAATCTACCCGTTGTCTTGCAGCTCAAACTTTGTTTTCTTTTCTCCTTTTGTCCAGTTGATGGTGGCTGGACAGAGTGGTCATTGTGGTCGAAATGTAAGGCTGACTGTGAGGATAAAGGTTGGCAGACTCGAACCCGAGCTTGCGAGAACCCGAAACCGGCTTTCGGTGGAAACCCATGTGATGGAGAGAAGCTAGCCAATATAACTTGCATTGGACTCTGCCGCTCAAGTAAATAATACAATTGTTAGTCAAGAATAGAATAGTTAGCAAAGATTAATTGATAGAATTGATAGTAAAGAATAGAATGGTTAGCAAAGATTAAAGAATAGAATGGTTAGTACAGAAGGGAATTGTTAGTAAAGAATAGAATTCTTAAGGTGGCTAATTTGTAGTGATCGGTTTAGTTGTTCAATTTATAGACAAGGCAGTTGTAAAGTGTTTCAATTATTGTCATAAAGGAAAAAAAAATAAATGTGTCAATATTTATTCTTTATCGCCACAAACCACAAACTGTGCATTCTCGAGACGTAACTGTCTGTATAACATTAAGTGTGAGTACTTTGATTAGTAGGAGCCGCCTCTCTGTATTATCTTGTTATCTTAGCATTCAGTTTGAACTAGGCCACGTTAAATACTCTCTTAGATTCTGACGGTGTCGCCGAGGCTGAAGAGTATATAGTTCAGATCCATAACGCCTTCCCAGATCTGGCCGGCCTGTGTATGGAGAAGCACTGTCTCTATTTAGAAGTTACGAGAATCATCAAAGACCGATTTAAAGTGGTAAGAATCAGTGTCCTTTTATGTTCCTTTTTTTTTTAGGAACTCGGTGTGAGGTGGCTGAGTGGTAAGGCGCTTGGCTTCCTATCCGAAGAGTCTCGGGTTTGTATTTCGTTGAAGAATTTCAGATTTATTTTCTCACGATGTCCCTGAGTTCATCCAGCTCTGATGGGTACCGGACATTTGCTGGGGAAAGTAAAGGAGGTTGGTCGTTGTGCTGACCACATGAAACCCTCGTTAACCGTCTGTTATGTAAACAGATGACCTTTATATCATCTCGCCTATACACAGCAAAGTCTGAAAATGGTGATTTACTTCTACTTTACTTGGAATTTGGAGTGGGGAGGGGGCAGTTGGAAACCCACGCGCTGACCGTTCGCGTATCACCATCACCTATAAGGACAATGTCTAACGTGGAGAGATTGCAGTGCTTAAATCTCATTGCGGACATTGAATGGACAACGTGTTGCTAGGATACAAAAGTATTTGTGCCATGATAATCATTGAGCAGGCAGTTGTGTCAACCGTCAAATACCTGAACCACATAGTCCTTATGAGCCTATCCTTATTTGCTATCCAAACTAAGACCCGCGGTACATAGTGGTCAAGAGATTAAGTATTCTATTGTACAGCTGATGGATTCATATTCGAATGCACATTAGGTATGGAAAGGGGATAGTCGTCTCCAAAGAGTTTATCTAGCTACTTTCTGATCTTTCTATAATTTAAATTAATGCACACAAAAAAGAAAAGTTCCCACTTACGGTACATGGTGACGGTGCAGATAATGTCAAAGTTGAACTGTTACTAGGGGCCCAAGGACGACAGTTAAAGAGGGTGTCCTATGGCCAGCACAAAACCCTAAGTGTTATGAAGCTTAAATCCCAGTCTTCACCGCAATTTAAACTCCAATCAGTTCGGAGGTAAAGTGCTTTTCCACTCCGCCATCTCTTATCCATATATGGGGAAAAAAATAGATATATCTTGGGACAATTATTAGGAATTATATCTTAATTTTTGTAATGCATAATTAACAATGACATAAGATGTACAATTATACATTACAAAATTTCGTCTTTAACAACTCACTAATAACATCAACTAATGGCATTCTAGTGTGTTGGCATTTATGGTAAAAATACCTTCGTGTGATACAGGGCCGGCCCTAACAATTGCGGGGCCCTATACTAAACAGATTGCTCGGGGCCCAGCCTGGGTAGGGATATGGGTAATAAGTGAAAATTAAAATTTTGTATTTTAAAATTAATTCGTCTTTGCATTGTATTCATTCTTTACTAAGTACAAAATCATGATCAAATTAACATTACTTTAGCGATATCATAAAAATTATATCTCTACTTAGGTCACGCTCAATAGCAATAACGGCAAAATTGTTCAATGTTAACTTCGTGAATTGTTGACCTCAAGTAATTTTTTATTAGTTTGAGATTCGAGAAGCTTCTTTCACCAGATGCCACAGTTACGGGTATAGTTAAAAATATTTTGAGTGCAACAAAGTAATTTGGGAAAGCAGTGTATCTTTCATTAGTGGACAGATCAGCTAAAATTTCTACAGGTTTTAGGCGGTATTTGGTAGAATATGTCTCTCAGATTCCATTTCATCTGCTATTTCTTGCCCACATATATTAATAACAAGAATCTGAACAAACCCACATCAACTCTCAGTTTTCATAGCCAAGTCATCAAGTTGTTGTACAAATCTATTGCAGTGCTCAAATCTACTGTTTCACCTTGCAGTTCTTTAGCCAAGTCATCAAGTTGTTGTACGAGTCCATTGCAGTTCTCAAATCTACTGTTTTACCTTGCAGTTCTTTAGCCAAGTCATCAAGTTGTTGTACGAGTCCCTTGCAATGCTCAAATCTACTGTTTTACCTTGCAGTTCTTTAGCCAAGTCATCAAGTTGTTGTACGAGTCCATTGCAGTGCTCAAATCTACTGTTTTACCTTGCAGTTCTTTAGCCAAGTCATCAAGTTGTTGTACGAGTCCCTTGCAATGCTCAAATCTACTGTTTTACCTTGCAGTTCTTTAGCCAAGTCATCAAGTTGTTGTACGAGTCCCTTGCAATGCTCAAATCTACTGTTTTACCTTGCAGTTCTTTAGCCAAGTCATCAAGTTGTTGTACGAGTCCATTGCAGTGCTCAAATCTACTGTTTTACCTTGCAGTTCTTTAGCCAAGTCATCAAGTTGTTGTACGAGTCCCTTGCAATGCTCAAATCTACTGTTTTACCTTGCAGTTCTTTAGCCAAGTCATCAAGTTGTTGTACGAGTCCCTTGCAATGCTCAAATCTACTGTTTTACATTGCAGTTCTTTACTCACAAGATTGACTTGGAAGAGCACGTCGTACCATAACACAAGTGACACTAAGACTTTGTACTGCTTCAATGTTTCCTACAGTGTTTCTGATTCACTTTTAATTATTGCATCTTTAGTCTCTTCACAAAGTTTAGGTAATCGATAACGAAGTGCTTTAGTACAAACTACACAATCGTGTCTATTTTCCAGGAGATCTTTTTGAGTTATTAGGAGATTTTAATATTTTCATATTTCCAGGACTTTTTCGTATATTTTGCAGTTTCAGGAGTCATTAGTCCAGTCTATTTATCATTGACTCTTATAATTTACACCAAGAATCAGCTCGGGGCCTATGAAAAAGCGGGGCCCGCTGCGGCCGCATAGGTTTCCGTGGCCTAATACCGGCCCTTGTGTGATGCCGTCAGTTGGTATATTATAGCTTTTAATTGTGTTTTTTCCATTTCATATATTTATTTCAAGGACAAATATTGGTCAAGTATAAACTGTGTGAAGTACGGCAGTGCCTGTCCAGTGAATGGGGGATGGGGTGAATGGCAGGAGTACACCCGGTGCAGCGCCAAGTGCGGCGTAGGCGAACGGTTCCGTTCCAGAAAGTGCGACAAGCCGGTGACTAGAAACGGGGGAATTCCCTGCCAAGGAGAATGGTTCCAGGAAACAAGCTGTTTAGGGAAGAATTGCTGTACGTGAATTATGTTGTCCTAATGTCAATAATGTAGTTATCAATCTGCTTTTTATATTTAATACTTTATTAATTAAGGCTCAACGAGTAAAGTTAAAGAAAAAAAAATGAATAACACTATAATGTTCTAGGGTTTGAGGTCATTAAAACTTTTATTTCTCATTGGGACATTGGGCGTCGAGTAGTTGTAGCAGTGGCGTACCGAGAGCAGGTGGTGGGGTGAGCTAAACAGGGCGCCAAAATGGGTATCCAAAAACAACAGAAAGTATCCTATATTTGAGTCACTACAGAATGTTTGCTCGTTAAGCCACTGTTCACTAATACGTATTGCATTGCTTTTGCTGGTGACATTTCAAATAAGGATTAAGTACTCATTTCTAAAGGGGGAGGGGGGGGCAAATAGCCTTCCTGACCCTGGCAACCTAGCTGCTTGTTATGTGTGTGTGTTTCTATGGTGACGGTGGGAAGAGGTTAGAGGTTGGTTGTGAATGATGCAAGATAAACTGCATTGTCGTCAGCGATCTTAGATAGGACAGACGACTCTAGATTGACAGACTGAAAAGACGTGTTTTTGTAGTGAGTTAGATTTTGTTCAGAATACCATTTTATAGTATTACTACAATCTATTACATTTATTTTCATTTCATCTCAAGGTGTTTGTTTTGTTATATAGTTATAAAAGTTATATTTAGTTCTGTTCACAAAGAGGTTACTCAAGTTAGTTCAAGTTTTATAAGTTAAAATATAATACGGCTACAGATGTTTAGTTGTTTACCAGCACTTTGGTGCTACAAGTCAACGAGCGTCAACATCACTGCGACCTTTGATGTTGTCACAAAGTTCACCATTCCTCCCGCTCAGAGTTAATTTTTAGTTTTATAATTCAGTAAGAAAGAACATTGCATCACAGTGACAGTAATGGGATGTATGCTTACGACATTGTCTAAATATCTACGTAGGCCTATCAAACATTTTTACATCCAATCACATAAATCGAACACAATTTTAAACTAGGCCTTTTTCTTGACAATGCTTTTAGCGGCCAAGGGTGTGGATATGTCTGACTGGTCCACCTTTTCTCCTTGTTCTGTCAGCTGTGGTGCTTATGGAGTCAAGGAGTCAACCAAATACTGCATCAAAGCTGACAAACCATGTATGGTCGGCGGTCAAAAAGTTGAGCAGATCACTATGGCGATACCATGCTATGGGGGAGAATGCCCACGTGAGTGTCTCGTTCTTACATTCTACGATGGTGTTGGTCAAGAGACCATTCTGTTGACTGTCTGGTTTTATATTCGAATCTTGGTGGAAAGAGTGAGATTTTTATTTTATTTTTAAAGGTCTGAATTGTAGGTCTGTGAAAAGTCAAGCTGTTGAATTATATTCCAGTTGTAATGTTCAACTCTAGCGGTTTCGTGTCCTTATATAATCCTACTTGATTTGAATAGAATAAAGCACAACAAGAAATCAAATTAAGAAAACTTTGATTTATAAATTCAAATATGAACACAAAAAAAAACAACTTTAAAAATACTCTAATTTTTTTTTTAAAAAGCTTATATTAAGTGTAATTGTATTAATTTGTTTGTATTAGTCATGTAATTTATTTCATATGTCAATGAAAACGACAATAGAATAAATCTGTGCGATTAGAAATATTTTTACCAATTGTTTTTGTTTAGCTTTTAGCTTTCTTAATGAGATATGATCCTATCACTTGTCTGGACCAGTTGGGAAAGGGGGAGGGAAGAAATAGATATCTTGTGAATGTTTACATGATCGGTTTTTAAATGCATAAGAAATGTACACTAAGGGTTCCAGAGTTTTCAAGGGGACTAATTCAACATATACCACCACGTCAGTCAATTACTGTTTATTTTTTCCCTTGTTCAAGATGCTAAACAAAGTAATTAATTACCAATATTAAATTTACTAATTGGTTAATTTTTCTTATTGATTCTTGTGTTGTCAGGTATAGAGTGTAATTGTGCAAAATTTCAGCTTAATCCGAGATTGGGTGTGTGTGTGATGTAACGTGTACAAGCTTTTGACCAGACAGACTGATAGAGTGAGTTGATAGAAGCTTTGTAATAAGAATAAAAAAGAAGAGATTCAGATCAAGGAAAATGTGGGGCTATATAGATCTAATGAGGGGCTATAAAGATCTAATGTGGGGCTATAAAGATCTAATGTGGGGCTATATAGATCTAATGTGGGGCTATATAGATCTAATGAGGGGCTATAAAGATCTAATGTGGGGCTATAAAGATCTAATGTGGGGCTATATAGATCTAATGTGGGGCTATATAGATCTAATGTGGGGCTATATAGATCTAATGAGGGGCTATAAAGATCTAATGTCGGCCTATAAAGATCTAATGTGGGGCTATATAGATCTAATGAGGGGCTATAAAGATCTAATGTGGGGCTATAAAGATCTAATGTGGGACTATATAGATCTAATGTGGGGCTATAAAGGTCTAATGTCGGCCTATAAAGATCTAATGTGGGGCTATAAAGATCTAATGTGGGACTATAAAGATCTAATGTGGGACTATAAAGATCTAATGTCGGCCTAAAAAGACCTATAGTGAGGCTATATAGATCTAATGTCGGCCTATAAAGATCTAATGTGAGGCTATATAGATCTAATGTGGGGCTATAAAGATCTAATGTCGGCCTATAAAGATCTAATGTGGGGCTATAAAGATCTAATGTGGGCCTATAAAGATCTAATGTGGGAGCTAAAGATAAAGTAAGAAATGGAAAAGAGAACGATTGGGCGACACATTTGTATATTCCTTTTATTATCACTACATACTCTTGTTTATAAACTACACATTCCCCATCCACTCTTGCCTAAAAAAAGAGCCTAAAACCTTGGACATGTGTTATAGCAACATAAAAATAGCCTACACATCTCGATCGTTATTTCCCCCCGGAGAGTCGGACCACACAATGATCCAACTAACACCCACGTACAAACCGGTTTTAAAAACAACAAAACCCGTAGCATAGTCCAACCAGTCATGGTCTGACGACGCCGCGCGTTGTACAGCTACAAAGCTGTCTGGAGCAAACAGATTGGGGCATGTTTGTAATTAACTGCCCAGACAGATGAACTGACCACAACTGTTAATTCGTACATCCAGTTCTGTGAAAACATGATTGTACCAAAGAAGAAAATTAAAACATTCAGTAATAATAGACCCTGGATGACCAAAATTAAAAATTAACATTCTGTCGTCATCGAGAAGTACACAGAAGTCTATTTATAAAGCGCTGGTTATGTGTAAGTGTTTTTCGTGTGTGAATGTCGTTCGTTTGTGCCTCTATGTTGTGCATCTATATTGTTATAGTACAGTAGTTACGCTGAGGTTGTCAATGGTAGTCAAACCGAATTTCCATTGGATTGGATCAATTAAAAGTTATCTTATCTAAAGATTGCGCTAAAATGATCATTACGTCAAAACATCATGATTCGGTTTTTTGAAATACCCGTTACCAGGTAGTTGGAAGAATTGTACAAAAAAAAATACAAATCTTTAACTCTCTTTCAAAAAAAAAACTCCCTACAATAAGATGCTGTTAAGAAGATAAAAAGATTTTTTAATGCAAAATTATACGAAGATTTTTTCTTTTCTTGACCAGAAACTGGAGGCTGGGGCCAGTGGCAACCATGGACCGAATGTTCCGCGGAATGTGGCGTTGGTCGTAAGACGCGTTTCCGTCAATGCGATTCACCCAACCCAAGCGGCGGTGAGAGTTGCCTTGGTATTAGACTACAGACAACAGCCTGTGACGGCAGCATGTGCATCCAAGTACCGAAAGAAAACGGTTGGCTTATTTTGTTTGTTTTGTTGGTAAATGTGTTTTAGTGGCGATATAGGGAAAACTGCTGTTGCTTTTTGTGTCATTTCTCCTCTAGAAAGCTGATGAATGTTTCGTAATAGCGAGTATTTTACTCTTAATAACTAATGAAGCCTGACAATGATGGATACATTTAAACAAAAGTGAAACAGTTTTTAGCTGATGAATTTGCAAACTGATTAAAAGAATTATAACAAGAAAATTTTAGAAGATTAAAAGATTGTTTTAAAGACACAACTAACTACCTGATTACAACTTTTTGAGCCATGGAACTATACTAATTGAGCGATTAATTTGCTTTTATTGGTAATTTATTTTCTTATAGTATCGAACTAGAGAAATACATACTACTTATTTAGATATGTATCTATATATATGGAGTTATTCCCCAAATTACATTCTGGGATCAAGTTAAAATTTGGCATAATTATTCATAGTTGATGAAAATACATGAATCGAAAAAAAACAACCAATTAGTTAATCATTTAGTGGTAATTAATTACATTAGTTGTATATCGAAACAAGGGATCTTACTCGTGCAGTATTGAGATATATGCCAATGATTTTTGTGGTTCTTCCTATAAGATAAGCTTTTTTTAAAAAATAATAATACATTGTGATTTATCTTGCAGAAAATGATGAAGAAAGTCAACAAAGAAAAAGACGAGCGTGGCACAATTTGAGTTCTTTCGCTTTTGCACTTTCCAAAGATAGATTTAAATTCTCTTTAACTCGAAGCCCATCAAATTATTTCAATGTATCCAACGTATTGCTGCCCTCTGTGGATTCCAAATCGGCTCAAAAATTAAGCTCACAATTTAAAACCAACCTGTCCACAAAGAAAGCTAAGAGCGATTCGGACAGGGCCAGGTGTTTACCAACTGAAGTTCTCAATGAAAGTCTTTCTAGAACGATAAAACTAAATGAAAGCCTTGAAGTCAGAACTGCAAAATTTACTTCCACAAAAATCAAAGAGTGTAACCCAAAAAAGGGTCAACCTTCATTTGGAAATAATGACAATATATCAGCTATAAACAAGACATATTTGGGTGCGCGAAGACAGCGTGTGTCTCGTGAGGCAAGCAAACTAGTGTATTTTATATTCTTTATATTCTAATTTATTACTTTTTTTTCTTCTATTAGCCTTCTCGTTCATTAAGACTCTGCCCTATCGTTATTTTATTGTAAATTAAAGTATTGAGGAGTGGTATAACACTTTGCTTCCGAACCGAGGGGTCCCGGGTTCGAATCCTAGAGAATCTTTAGGGGGCCCATGAGTCAACCCATCTCTATTGGGCACTTGACGTTAGTGGGGGGTATTTGAGGTCGGTCGATGTGCGGCCACATGACACGCTCGTTACTCGTGGGCCACAGAAATAGATGACCTTCTACATCATCTGCATCATAGATCTCAAGGTCTGAAAGGGGAACTTAATTTTTTTTTAATTTGTAAAAGTAAATTAAAGTATCTATTTCATTATAACAATATGTTGAGGAAACAAACAACAACTGTATTTTATTTGCACCCATAAAAAAGAACATCGTCCTCACCATTTTCCTTTTAAAAAAATACAGCAACTTGAATATAAATTAATAAAATAAATACATTCCAAGAACAACAGATTTAACAATATCATCTCATCAGCTGTATTGCTTTGATAAGGGTTCTCTAACTTACTGTCTGCACAGGTGAAAGTAGAACAGGATGACCCATATAACTTTGAATTGAATCCTGACCTGGAAAATACATACACAATATGGACATTGTGGTCAGCATGCAGTGCCTCCTGTGGAGGAGGAAGTCGCACTCGAGTCAGAAGCTGCAAAGATAGAACGATAGTGTGTAGGGGCGAGATCAAGCCCAATCAGTTGTGTAATATTGATCCCTGCCCAGGTAAATTGAGGTAGCGCATTTAAAACACGACTTCCATTTCACCAACACAATAAAATACTAATGGTTGGGTGACAGAGTGGGAAAAAACCGCTTGGCTGCCTATCAAGGGGACGAGTTCAATTCCAGACTCAGCAGAGTTGTGTTTGCTGAGCGCCTTAAGACAGCATAGAAACCTTTAACCCCCCCTCCCATTAACACACACAGACTGGTCCACAAAGGAGATTGAACCAAAGCGCTCTGAGGACGCTATAGCATTAAGGATGCGTTATCCAAAAATAATTTTTAAAAAAAACATGATTTACATTTCAGGACGCAATAAAACACAAGACTTTTTATTCCAGTCAAACCTTCCAGGTCCAAAACTACAGCACTCTAAAATTCTTCAACAGTTCAAGGTGGCTGGGGAGCGTGGGGAGTCTGGCAGCCCTGCTCTGAGACCTGCAACAAAGGATTTTCTGAGAGATACAGACAGTGTGATAGTCCTCTACCAGCATTTGGTGGCACTTGTCCTGGTACCAATAAAGAAACCAAAGACTGCAATTTGGGAATTTGTTTATGTGAGTATACGGAGAGATACAAGGGACATTAAAAGAAGTGTTAGGACATAGACACACATATGTAGCAACAAGATAATGTAGTGGTTGAGGGTAGGTCCACTAAAAGTGTTAGCACATAGTCACACAAATGTAGAAACAAGATAATGTAGAGGTTGAGGGTAGGTCCACTAGAGGTGTTAGCACATAGTCACACAAATGTAGCAACAAGATAATGTAGTGGTTGAGGGTAGGTCCACTAGACGTGTTAGCACATAGTCACACAAATGTACCAACAAGATAATGTAGTGGTTAAGGGTAGATCCACTAAAAGTGTTAGCACATAGTCACACAAATGTAGCAACAAGATAATGTAGTGGTTGAGGGTATGTCCACTAGAGGTGTTAGCACATAGTCACACAAATGTAGCAACAAGATAATGTAGTGGTTGAGGGTATGTCCACTAGAGGTGTTAGCACATAGTCACACAAATGTAGCAACAAGATAATGTAGTGGTTGAGGGTATGTCCACTAGAGGTGTTAGCACATAGTCACACAAATGTAGCAACAAGATAATGTAGAGGTTGAGGGTAGGTCCACTAGAGGTGTTAGCACATAGTCACACAAATGTAGCAACAAGATAATGTAGAGGTTGAGGGTAGGTCCACTAGAGGTGTTAGCACATAGTCACACAAATGTACCAACAAGATAATGTAGTGGTTAAGGGTAGATCCACTAAAAGTGTTAGCACATAGTCACACAAATGTAGCAACAAGATAATGTAGTGGCTGAGGATTGGCCCACTAGAAGTGGTTTGCGGGTGAATGAGAGCGAAACCATAACATCAGACCATGATCAGACATAGTAGGTATCTTTCATACAGTTATAGCGTGGCCTATGTCTAAGATCAGTGCCGGATTTAAGTATGCGGAGGCCGAGGGGCAGAATATTTGTGGAGACCCTTACATTTTTTCGAAAGCTTTAATCAAAATACTCTTATTAGTAATAATACTTATATCTAAAAACATGCTGTATTTTAGAAGACAGAAAGAAAGTACTTGTAAATTTAATCTAACATTCCTTCTTTAAACAAAATATTTAATATGCATAGTTTTAAAAAGTGCATATTTTTTAGTTTAAGGAGGTAAAGCCCTTGGTAAACGCACTTCCGTAAATCCGGAGCTACATTAACATTTTCTAAGCTGCAAGTGGACACCTCTTAATCATTACAGCGTTGCCAGCCGACATAAGTTAAAATGTTAGCGATAAAAATGCAAAAAAAATGGTAAGAAAAAATAACATTCAAAGTTGCTAAACCGTCGAAATTCGGATATATTTTTATCTCTTTTGTGGATGACCCTTTTATTTGGAAAGTAGCCCCGCCTGTAATCCCTTAAATCCAGCCTTGTCTAAGATTGTATAGTTCGTCCATCGAGGTTCGATGATGGCCACTCATGTCATTCAGGGGGCCTGATGGCTTTGCTCTGGGGTTTTGTGTGTCCTCATGTGGCTGTGTGCCCGGAAGGTTCGGCTGCACCCCGGGCAGGTTATTCCAGCTGGAGCTAGTGTCATTGGCCTTACTTTTTATTTTCTCTGACGCTTTTCTTCTACCATCGCTGTTCTCTTGTCCTCTGTAATGTGTGCACCAGTTTTCACAGTGCGACGCCATGATGCTCTGTCATGTGCTTCTGTCTTCCTAGTGGCTGGTCAATGTTGAAGGCTTTCAGAGAAGCTTTGAGGGTGTTCCTGAAGCGTTTGTCCAATTAAAGCTTATATATAAAGTTTTTTTTTGTTTTTTTAAATAATTTTGTCTCTTTTTTTATTCATCAAGCCACTCAAAACATCGGTTATTCTTGGTCACTATGGACAGCTTGTAGTCTTTCCTGTAATGGAGGTGTACGTAAAAGAGAATATAGAGTGTCTGGCGCTTCGGGCCGTGATTATGTTGATGAACAAGTCAAACTCTGCAACCCACAGCCTTGTCCTGGTAACATTTATGTTCTTTCTAATAAAGGTCTTGACTTTATCATTGGCAGAATTTGTAGGCCTACAGAAGAACAGGGCCAGATTTAAGGGAGGGCATGAGGGGCTACAGCCCCGGGAGACTCCATAAGAAAGGGGCCTCCACAAAAGAGATAAAATATTTCGACTGGTGAGAATTTTAAAGTATTTGTTTCTCCTTTTTAACTTCCCCAGATACCAGGATATTAGGGGTAAATATTTAAGAGCACATAACTTTAAAACACTGTTCGATAGTGTCGACCCTGTGAAGGTACTGGGCTTTGCCCGGGAGGTTGTCTTCGAGGGTTTGATTTGTGATAGGGCAGAGAGAAGGTGAATATCTAATATTTACAAAAGATTTTTATTGAATTAATAAATTTTTACTATATAGTATATAAGATATCTAAAACTGTGAGTAAACCTTGTTGTTAATGACTTGACTTTGTAGACTCTAGCTCTTGGGATATGAAGGGGGAATGACCCTTAAGGGATTGAAATAAATATTAACTTTAACACTATAATTCTTACGTCGTGTCGCAATAATGTGAAGTGTCCGCTTGTAGTTGTAGCATGCTCGGATTATGTAAATACCAGTGCAGCTCCAGATTTACAGCAGTGCACTACCAAGGCCAGGACTTTAGTCCCCCCCCACACACACACACAAAAAAAATCTTGCCCCGGGGCGTCCACATACTTAAATCCTGCCCTGCATCAGAGTATAAAAACGTGTAAAAGAATCCACCAAGACAGACCGCGACAGAGTAGGGCATAAAGATCTCCGGCATTTGTAGTGGGCAAAGTACACGTATGAGCTGTATTTTCAGTAGAGAATCGTGACAGCTTTCAGTAGGTAAGCTAAGCTCTTTTAGACTACCATTTTCCATTATTGGAACAATTTTTTTTAACCCAACATGAATGGTAACTGTGAACATCGTAGCTTTGTTGAAGCAAATATAATTCAACAACAACATATCTGTAAGATATATAGTGACGCTTTGCTCTCGGTCGAATGCATCTGTACCAGACCGTTAAAAAAAAAAGATTTTTAAAACCCATTCAAACAAAACTGTTGTTAGTTGTTGTTTTTTTTAATGTAATTTGTTGTTGTTTTTTTCTAGATAGTTGGGTTGTTTTTTATAAGTACATTCATTTAAAATACTTCACCTACACGCCTGGAGTGATATTGCTTGTGTAGCCTACAATTCGTGGACACAAAACGGACATGATCTTCCGACACGCTGAACACACACAGAAAATAAACAACTCAACTGCACTACAGTCTTACAGTTCCATTTTATATTGTTTGTTTGTTTGTTTTTAACTTAGATCTATATTAAGAAAATTGCTATTAAATCATATTTTTAAAAACTGTCACTTAAAAATGCGCTTGAGCACAAATGATTGCTACAGAAACTATTCTGATCCAGGGATTGTCAAAAATCCAGTTCAGGGGTCAAAAGTAAAACAACCACTCACAATTTCTTTCAGAGAACGGACTCTGGGCTGCATGGGGAGGCTGGGCCCCATGCACAGAAGCTTGTGGTTTGGGAAACAGAGTGCGAGACAGGACATGTACAGACCCAGCTCCTAATTGGGGCGGGGCTCCCTGCGAAAGTGAAGGTTCTGAATTGCAGACCTGCTTTGCTGGACCTTGTCTAGGTAGGCATTTAGTATTGTTTATGTTTCTTTAAAAATAGCTATTACTAATATTAGAGAGACAGAGATCTAATTGTAATGTTTAAAGTACTATTATAAATCTCTTATAAAAATAAATGTTCATGACTTAACCTAACAGTTTACAGCTGTTTTGTAATACTAACGTTGCTACATTTCATAAGACGAAGATGACTATGGGATAAAGCTTGAGGGCAATGGTTTCCTGACATATTCTGACATAGGCAAAGTAACTGGATTGTTCATGGTATTCCTACGCCTCAAGCCAGCAGCACTTAATGGAACTATATTTCATCATGTAAGAATACAATAATACCCATATATATGTTTTTATTAAATTTTGTTTTTGCTTAATTTTATTTTGACATACTATTAGGTAACATAATGTTGTTGTTTTTTTTTTTTTCAAATAGAAAAGTTAGATTTATAGATTAGACTTCTAATTCAATGTAATCAATACAAAATATTTTCACAGATAAGCTTTTATTAAAAGGTTATTGGATTCTAATTCCAGTGGATTCAGGATTTCCTGATAAGGAGAATACAAACTGTAGTAATAAATGTTTTAAAAAAGAAATCAACACCAATAATGGTAAAGTTAGGTGTACCTTAAGGAACAATCTCAAGCCCACTGCTGTTTCAAATTTACATATATCACATGTAATCACAACAAATTTCCGTAAGGATCAATAAAGCAGTCTTAGTCTTAGTCTTAAATATACCATGGCTACCAAATTGTATTAGTTCAGGATTAAAAGTGAAAATTATTTGCAGATGATTGTATAATAATAATAATAATAATAGAACAATAAAAACAACACAAGATACTGAAATTTTACAAAGAGAATTTGAGGAATACAGAAATGGAAACCAAATTGGAACATGAGTTTCCACCCAGAAAAAATCCAGTTGTTTAGAGTAACAAAAAAAAACTACTTATTTTATTCATGTTATACCAGTCACACAGACTCAAAATATCTAGGTGTAATAACACAAACACCACTCATATTAATAAAATAATTAAGAAATCAAACAGTAGAGTTTAATAAGAGACATTTTTAACAATCAAACAAGAACATATGACTGAAATGCTATTTTATCTTGGTTAAACCAATTGTAGAATATGCATCCTCTGTTTATAATCCATCAACACAAGAAAACATTAAGAAACTAGAACAGATACAAAGCCGTAAGATTTATAACAAATAAATAATCACATTTGAGTAACATCATTAGTAAAATAATTAAAACTTAAAAGCACTTCAGGACAACAATTTAAAAAGTAAAGTATCCATAAAGCATAAAACATTGAACTGTAATTTACAAATACTAAAATACAACCAAATGAAAGACACAAAACTAAAGGCACATTTCTTATTCCATATGCTAGGACAAATTCTTATAAGTGCTCTTTCCTCCCTGAATCAGCCAGGAAAACCAATTACTTAAGAGTTTAAATCTCTGATGAACATGTATGACTAGATAGACACATATATAGCAGAGGACATGATTTTCTTCTTTGAAGGAATGTCTGCAATGCATAAGATAAGACAAAAGATTGCCTGTTTAGGGCAGATTATACAGGCATATAAATATTTTAGAAGGGCTAAACACACTTAACCATCTTATTTGTATGAACTTAAACATAACAACTGAGTCAATAAAGGAGTTGGTATAACTATAATAATACAAAATATATATGCACAGTGCACAACTGGTGTGTTTTTTTTCCTATGTCTAGAACAGAGGCTGTAAAAAAAAACTCACTGACTGTGAGTGTAGTATCATGTTGGTCTTGATTAATGGTTTCCTGCATCTGGAGGTGAAAAATAAAAGAGAGAAAGAAACATTGAAACTATCCTACTCAAATATCTTAGTGGTGAGGTGAAAACTAGTTAGTTAATACATTAATTATAAGTCTAGACATCAGTGCTATCATACTGATGCTGCTAAGTTAGTCCTATTTATCAACAGCAGAAGCATTCTCGTTGATTGATGGCTTGGTAGGCTTCTTTTTAAAAGCTGTTAATGAAAACCATATGGTTTGCATGTAATGCCTAAGTGTTTCCAAACAAATCCAATTAAATAGCGTCTTGGGCAGGAACAGACTGGCTATATGGGCATTCTGGAAATGAATGCATTATGAAATTTTTAAAAAGTTTTATAACATTCTCTTATGTGTATGGGGACTCTATAATCCCTCACCTTATGCATCTAATTTCTAAAACATTAATTTTAAAGACTTTAATTAGTTGACTCTTGACATTAATTTCTTCTTCTCCAATCCATGAAATCTATAAGGAAGTTTCTATTTCTAATTATTATTCTTTTTGTTTGTAAAATGATGTAGCCCATGCCTCTTGGTTTGTTTTCTAAAATGCAGTAATCGTTTCTGTGTTGCATTGCCTGTGTAACAGTACAATCATGGTTGTCTCCCTTATTAATGAAATGTTTTAGCAGTATTCTTTTTTTGCTGATTATCTCCCTTATTATATGAAATGTTTTAGCAAAGTATTCTTTTTGTTTGCCTTATGAAGTAAAAACAAATGTCGATTTATTGATCCTAGTATGTTAATGTTGATCAACGTATATATGTTTTATTCTTTCCTTCCAGCTTGAGCAGTGGCAAGATATTCTGGTGATAGTTACTGAGAGTTGGGCTGAGATGAGAGTAGATGATGATTACAAGGAAGAGAAAACATTTTCACCTGGCAACCCTCACACCTTCAACTTTGATGGTCAGCTAACTATTGGCAGTAACAGGTTTCAAACGGATGTTAAGTATTTACTGTGAACAAATCTAGTATTAAATACTTTTATCCTATTTGGGAATGCTTTTCCATGGTATCGTATGTAAGAAATATATGTTTAGTATGCAGTTAGCCCATCTCTTTTTATTAATAAATATCAATAGATGATGGGGGTTGGTGGTGGCCGAGTGGCTTCTGAATCAAGAATTTTCAGGTTTGAATTTCTGTGAGGACTGGTATTTTTAATTTTTTGTTTTTATGATGCCCCTGAGACTACACAACTCTAACCTGAGATTATTTGAGAGAAGTAAAGTAGTTATTGTAATGGCTACATGACACATTCATTACCCATTGATCATAGAACAGATAAATTTGACATCATCTGCCCTATAGATCACGTTGTCTGAAAAGGGTACTTTTTTTTCTTAATATCAATAGATATCTTTTTAAACTGATCATTGTAAATGAAATGTATATAACTGGCTTACATTTTCTAACAGGTTTTAAAGGCAAGATGGGAGCACTGCGTAGAAATTTTAAGATTTTGTTAATGTTCAGTACTAAAAGCTGGTCAGACCACTCAGTTCCTATTGTGATACACAATGTCAAGAAAATACAAATGAGTGAGTTATGATGTTTTTTTGAGATTTACTATTTTTTTATATTTGATTTTTTAGGGGGATGAACCATTGTGTGTAGATCACAGTATTATATCTCATGGTTCTTTAGATGAGATTTAATTAGAATATGAAGCCACAATTAAATTGTGATTTATCAATCATTTTTTTCACTTTCTTTCTCTTTCTCATGTAAAGCAAAATAAATAATATTGATTTAATTTTGTATGTCACTATAAACAATTGATGAAACTATGGTAACTATGTATTTAAATGAAACATTCATAGTCATAACAGTACAACTTTTACTATACATTATTTATAAAATGATCTATATTATTACATTCTAGAATGCTCACAGACTGTTATTTTTGTGATATATATTTACATGATGTGCAATCCACTATATTAGTTCAATGAAAAAAAAAATCACATTAAAATAACAATTAAATCCAGTCATTCATGTCAATGATAAAGTAAACTATCTACAATCAATCCCTGCAACATATAAACTTTAACAGTCCAATTTGTTGTTTTTCTTTACTTCTACACAATGCCATGTTTGTCCATCAACATAAATATTTCTCACTAGATAATATTGACTTAATGTAGACAACTCTACACTGAACCCGTAAAATTGGTAAGCGATGCATGATTATAAAATATTAATCAGGATAATATAGCAGGTTTACAACAATATTGAACATTTTAATGTTCTTAGACTAAACTTGGTCTTCTTGTGGTTAAGACAGAAACAGAACTGTAAATAAAAATCAAAGTTTAAATAAAAGATGCTCACCCTTGAAAGTCAGTATCTTTTATTTTTTATTTTAATTTGAGAGTTGCAATGTTTATTATTCAAGTTGTAACTGTTGTTCAATTCATGCGTACATTAGAAGATTCATAGTTACAAAGTACATAAACACAGTGTTGAAATTGACTTGATTGGAGTTTAATATCTTCAAACTCAATCAAATAAATAAATATTACAATGAAGAACAAAACTACATATCAAACAATAATCACGTGTATAAATCATGTAAGTATTAGGGTAGTTTGAATAACAAAATTATCAATATTAAGCCAAGCACTGTGAACAATGACCAATAACTACTATATATATATATCTATAGTTCGTTCATAGTGGTTTGATGATGACCACTTTGTCATCCAGGGGGCTGAGGGCTTTGCACTGGGGTTTTATGCCTCCTCATGTGGCTGGTGAGACCTATGTGAGCCTGGAATGTTCGGCCGCACACTGGGCAGGTTATTCCAGCTGGAGCTAGTGTCGTTTGCCTTGCTTTTCTTTTCTGGCGTTTTTCTTCTGCCAGCGTTGTTCTTTTTTCCTCAGCAACCTGTGTGCCATTTTTCACAGCGCGACGCCATGATGCTCTGTTATGTGCCTCTGTCTCCCAGGTGCCTGGGTCTATGCTGAACGCCTTCAGAGAAGCTTTGAGGGTGTCCCTGAAGTGCTTTCTTGACCACCTTGCAAGCGCTTTCCTTCGCTTAGTTGGCCATACAAGAGTCGTTTAGGGATGCAGTGGTCTTCCATTCTGTAGACGTGACCTGCCCATTGCAGCTGGGACTGCGTCAGGATTGTGTGGATGCTTTGCAGACACGCTCTTCAAAGAATTTCTATATCTGGTATTTTGTCTTGCCATTTGACATTTAGTATTTTTCTCAGACATGTCATGTGGAAGTGGTTCAGTTTCTTTGCATGTTTACTGTACACTGTCCATGTTTCTGAGGCATAGAGCAATGTAGGGAGGATGACGGCTCTATAGACCCCTATCTTTGTGTTTGTGGTGATACCACGTCTGTTCCAGACAGTTTTAGACAGTCTGTCAAAGGATGCACTGGCCTTGGCGATACGCAGGTCGATTTCACTATCGAATTTTCCATTTCTGGAGAGTGTGCTGCCAAGATATGTGAATTTGTCCACTGCGTTTATATCCTGTCCATTTATAGTGATGCTTGGATCCGAATAGGCTTTCCCAGGAGCAGGTAGATATAAGACTTCAGTCTTGTTCGTATTGATGGTAAGGCCAAAGTCTGAGCATCTGAGCATGCTCTTGAGAAGTCACTGACAATGCTCTGCAGATCGTTTTCAGAGCAGGCATTTAGGGCACAGCAAATAGCAAGTCTCTGATTACTGCTGCATTTGTTTTTAATTTTGCTTTGAGCCGCCTCGGGTTGAATAGGCCACCATCAAATCTGTATGATATATTTATCCCGTTGTTTTCTCTATTTGTGAATGCATCTGTCAGCATAGTGGAGAACATGATACTGAACAGTGTAGGTGCTAGGACACAGCCTTGTTTTACCTCATTTGATACTTCGAAGGGCTCTGATGGTTCTCCACTTTCTTGGACACGAGCCTTCATTCCATCATGAAATAGTCTCACCATGGTTATGAATAACTACTAATGAATAATTACTAACCAACTACTAAAAATCAAAATAACTTATGAACTCTATATCTTGTCTCATTTTCTTTTTATATTCTCCTAAAAAGAATCATCCAAAGGATTATGTTATTATTGGTCCTTTTTTCTTTTTAATAGGTTTTTCCATAATTACCCACACATTTGTTTACAGATATCTCTTCAAAGACTTACTGACATATCTACCTCCAACTTAACCTGGTCTAGCCAGTCAATAACTACTGCAATGTGTAGTTGATCTTGACACTTTGAAACAAGCAAAAAACATGTATCTTACAAAAAGACTTAGACTAATGATTCTTACATTTTTTAAGTGCACTTCATATTTTGCATTTAATTATTAAATCTGGTTTAATGAATTTTTTTTTATTTCTTTTAGAAATATTGACACACTTTTTAGTTGATACAATATGAAAGATAATTATGATAATCTTTCTAGAGAGAATTGTTAATAAATTTTACTTTTACATTTAAAAGTCATATTTCATTTCTAAAGCAAAAATCGTTCATACTTTTAAATTATCATTAGAGCAAAAATTGCTGAATTTATTGGTTGTTATGAGTTTTGATAACATTTCAGCTGTGATATTTTCTTTTTTACAGAGGCAAGTGTGCGTCATCCAAATTTCAAGGGCAGATTCTATTCTCATTTGTTTTTCTATGAAACTCACTTTTTCCACCTGACTGCGAGTTTTCAGATCACCAATACAAAAGGATTAATTATGTTTAATGGAGGTTTTGATCCCAAGTCTTTCATCAGTATAGCCTTAGTCGATGCATCTCTACAATTCTGTTTAAGTTGTGGCTCTAATGTAACTTGCAATAAAGGATATGAAGTGAAGGTAGGTATGTTGAAAACTTTTGTTCACAAATATAATACATTTTGTAGTCAATATATTAACAAGTTACAAATAGTGATGGTTAGTTTTTGTTACAAACTGTAACTATAGAAAAATCATTATTTTTCTGAATAAGTATGCAGTTAATGCATTTATGCTTGTTAGATGGTCCAGGTGTTTCTTTCTAACAGATAACTATACAGCTGAGCACATCCTACATGGTACCAATAGATAGATGTCACATACACTGTATCTATATTTAGTCTATTTAGCTTGTCGGCAGAATTTTAGCTACCACGGGGAAATTTTCTATCACGCAGCAGGATCATGTTTGGAAATAAATATGATTGGTTTAAAGCATTAATTATTGTACATTGAGCTGCATTTATTGGTTGGCATTGCAACGAGGGGATGTTAGACACGTGACAACGCTATACCCAGGAAAAGATTCTAGATTAACGCCAGCGTCGTACGGAACATGTTAGGATTCAGACGTATATTTTACATTATTGTGTAGATCATTTATTTAGCAGAATTATATTTATTCTGTTCTATTCAAGTACATTTAACCATTGTAATTATTTGTTAATAGCTTTTCCAAGTTTTGAATGAAAGCATTTGTTTTAGACGAAGAGAAGTTTCTTCATTGAATATAGTAACATACTTAGATCGACCTAGCGATTGGCAACTTCTAGATGATCCTCTTATCAACTGGCAACATTCTGAATGATTATATTATCAACTAGATCTAGCTACTTCTATACGATCATCTTATTAAAGACAATTTCAAGATCCTCGGCAATTACGATCATTGATTGTGCTTCAACGTGACATCTTGACATCAAGTTTGATTGTAACATCTAGCACTATTGATAATTGTAACAATAGAACTAAAACCATTTTGAAATAAGTCTAAGACTTTTCAAGAAATATCCATTAGCCTTAATACATAAATTTAAGAAATTGACTTCATGTTTCAATTTTGTATAAGATTTTTTTGTGTTGTTATAGATCTATATAAGTATTTGTTTTTAACTTCTAAAGTCAAAACCCCTCCCTTAATAATAGCAAAAAATGACAGTGAGCCTGGTGTAAATCCCAAATCATTTTGCTGTGAGCCTCAGAGGCTTATAACAACCAACAAGAGACCTTTCCAAAATTTTAATACAGTCAAATTAGGTTAATTGGACCTCATCTGTACGTGATTTTTTGGCCCTAATAATCAGCTGGTCAGATTAACCCGATTCAGTTGTAGGCCTAGTCTGATTAACTGACAGTGCAATCAACTGGATTCAACTGAAATAATGTATTTTTTTTAGACAGATGATTGGTACATACTGAGAGTCGTGGTCAGAGAGAATGAAGGTCAGTTACGGTTAAATGATGGAGATGCTCTACAGCTTATGTGCCCTTCAGGAGAAAAGTACAGACCTAGAAACAATGTGTACATCAGTGGTGCTGGCATGAAAGATTGGAACATTATTGTTGATGTGACAAGTAATAAAACTATGTTCCATGGAATCATAGACACTCTCAAAGTCAATGGATTAATTGTCACTTATAAAATGGCAACACTTATTGATGTCAATGGAATGTTAAACTCTTTAGGTTACAGCCTTTCAGGTAATGTTTTAAAAAGTATAGTATTTTTCTTATTAGAATAATGTATCAAGTAAGTTACCTACAGAATAATACATCTTTCTGAAACCAACAGATTTTCATCTAATGATGATGCACTATCACTTGTGTAAACCACTATTTTATGGAGGCTGATGGTAAATACTATTTGGATGCATTAGAGAGTTGGGAACATCACTGGAAGAAGTGCATACATCTCATCATCAGTCCAATGACTTTTGTCATATGGGTGCTGTGACAGTTCACATAACCAAATCCCTCCACATTTCCTAGTCAGCAGCTAAACAAGCAGGATTTTTGTTTGTTTTACATGTTACAGATGTTCCTTCAGTGTTGAAGATAATCTACTTCCTTGTCCTAATCTCCTGCAGGATGATGGGAGATGGCAGCAGGCAGGGTATGAACTCTGTCCATTGAGACAAGTGAATGACAGTCCATCTCACATACCGCATGACCAGGCAGCCATACAAAATCCATATCAAGACAGAAACCAGTCCATTCTTTTTCATAGATCTAAAGAAGATTATGTATAGAAATAAAAATTAATTTAAAGAAAAACTACACATTTCATTGTTAGGTTGGAAACTTTAAAAAACCACCTATTGTCTGTACAGTATAAAAATGAATAGTATATTTTTATTGTATGCTGTGCAAGAGCTGCACATTTGTTGTTTGAAGACAGAGAGAAGTGTATTCTTGTTTGTGGACTGAATGACAGAGGATTATATTTGTTTGAAGACTATGCGACAGATGTGTATTTTGGTTAGTGGACTATGACAGAGTTGTATAGTTATTTCTAGACTATGACAGAGGTTTATACTTGTTTTTAAAATGTCACAGATGTGTATTTTTGTTTGTAGACTATGGCAGAGGTGTATTCATGTTTGTAGCCTGTGACGGAGGTGTATTTTGTTTTGTAGACTATGACAGAGGTGTATACATGTTTGTAGACTGTGACGGAGGTGTATTTTTGTTTGTAGACTATGACAGAGGTGTATTTTTGATTGTAGACTATGACAGAGGTGTATACGTGTTTGTAGACTGTGACAGAGGTATATACTTGTTTGTAGACTACATCATAGAAGTGTTTACTTGTTTGTAGACTATGTCACAGAGGTGTACAAGAATGAGAAAACAATCACAACACTGTATTGTGGTGTACCAGAAAGAACTGCCAAGTCTCATTATGTCAGGATTGTTTGGTTTGAAAACATGAGACGCATGATTCCTGCTGCAGGAGTTGAGATTATTGATGTGGTAGGTTTTAGCTTTTTTGCATCTAAAATAATAATAAATATCTTTTTATTCCCAGCTTTTATTTGAAATTCAAAAGTTATGTGCTAAAGTCTTGTATGCAGTTAAAAGTGTTGCCAGGCTGTTATTTGTTTTTTAAAGAGATGCATCATTTACTACTATCCTGTCCAACTATGTAACATGATCATTAAAGTCTTTTGTGAGACCAGATTGGTTTCTGTTGAGGGATTTCTGGTAAATAAATTGATTTTATTTTTTTCAAAGTTAATTAAAAGTCCATAGTTAGCTTAATAAAAGAAGTTATACACTGCTAGATCTGAGACTCCAATTTAGTGGGAAAGTAATCAGCATAGAAAATACTCTAGGATGAGTTTTTTAATTATATGTTCATTCACCCCTGACTGAGTAGAAGGCAAATATACTACATTGCATGCTGGAATTCTAGCACCATGCTTAAAGGATACATCACAAATATTTCTTTTTTGTAAAAATTTAATTGAAATGTGTATAAAACATATTGTATGGAACATGATAGTTAAATGATTTGGCTCAAGTTTGAGTCCTAATGAAGATAGCACGTTTTTTCTTAGATTTTCTTTGTTTTAGACAACTTTATGGCTTAGGGAATGTACATGTGGTCACTATTTGTTATAGTTTTGAACACTACACTACATAAAAATAATTCCAAATGTTAATTACAGGAGTCAGACAAACAAGTAGTTAGTAAAGTCAACCTATACCCAGAACATGCTGGAGAGGGCATCTATGCTTGTGTGCTCAGTCAAGACGGCATGCTCTCTGTGGTTCATGTCTTTGTGGTGTTTCGATATAAAGCTTATATAGGTAAGCTTTTTGATGTGGTGTTTTGATATAAGGCTTATATAGGTAAGCTTTTTTATGTGGTGTTTCAATATAAATCTTCTCTAGGTGAACTCTTGGATGTGAATATAGATTTCTTTTACACACATAAACCATTAGTAGCTAGTAGATTGTGTAATATTTATAATAAAAAAAGCCTTGCATGAAGAAAAAGGAAATGCATCTTATTGTTAATGGGTTTTTGTTTGTTTTGTTTTTTTAAGTACAATGTAAATTGGTGGAACATTGTTTTTTAAGAATAGAGTTAATAAGTTAATTAAGTGGCCTTTGTAAAATTAAGAGCTAACAGGAAAGTAGTTTAAAGTGAAAAGAGGGAGCATAAAGAAAAATCAAGCACATTGAATAATTAATTTTAGTGAATTTATTTCTTCCAAGATGCCATTGATGCATTTCCTTTGTCTAAAACAGGCAAACGAGTGAAGAGGAGAATTGGGGAAAATGAAGAGGTGGAAGAATATGAAGATATTGAAGTGATGAATCATAATAACCCTGAAAAAGTTGCATCTAATTATAAAGGGGTGAATCCAAAAGGTAGAGTTTTATATGCAAACAAGCTTAACTTGTAAGGGAAAAGAACATCCTAGTTATTAGTCTACCAATAGTAAAAATAATAATTAGTATATAAATGACATTTTTTTTAATGAAACTAGAGATTACCTTGGTATGTGCACATTTTTAGTGCATGTTTTATTGTTCTGTTGATATTTACATAAAACATTGTATTTTTATTAGGGCCTAATTCCCTTAGTTTTGTAACCAGAATATGTCATAATAGTTGTATTAGTAAAACATTAAACAATAACAGCATTATAGCTATACATATTAGTTCCTTAAACCAATAGATTCAGGATTTCCTGATAGATTTGTAAAAATAAATGATTCCTAATCAACACCAACAACAGTAAAAACTCAGATGCACCTTAAAGAACAGTCTTGGGCCAACTACTTTTTCTAATTTACAAACATAACCTACCTACTTGTATTAGTTTAGAAGAAGATGATTGCATAAAATATTAAACAATAAATCAACACAAGATTCTGAAATTTTACAAAGAGAATCAGATGAATTCCAGAAATGGTAATCAAATCAGAGCATGTCTTTCCACCCATAAAAAAGCTATTTATTTTAAGTAACAAAAAGAACTATAAGAAATAAAATAAACATAATAAGCCAGATGCACAGACTCAAAAGTCAAAATATCTTTGAAAAAAGTTATAATGAATATGAAATTCCCATATTGACGAAATTATTTAAACATTAAACAAAGCATTACGGTTTATTACAAGAAATTTTTACAAATTAAAAATTATGTAGATTATAGTTGTCATTATCTTTTTTTTTTAAGTTATATCTGTAATTTATAAGATAAAGTGTCCCCCCCCCCCCCCTTTTCCAAATCATGATAGATTATTTTCATTCAGTATTTTCAAAATAGCTTGATACATAAGTAAAGCAATTCACAGTGCACAGTTATATGACTGTTCCTTTCATATTTTCATACAAAATTGTTTATCCTAAATATCAAAACATATGTTAATTTAGCTAGTAATATAGTATTTTACCCAATTTTTTATCAAATATGACAGCACACAAAAAAATGGCTAAAGGCAATTTAAGTCAATTCATGTAAATGTTTAGGCATATTTTATTGATGTCAATATTATCTTAAAACTTACTCTGTCCAGTCTGCTGTCCATCTAATTTCAGACTTTTTGATCTATAGGGGTAAATGATGTAAAGCTCATCTGTTTCTATGGCCAGCTGTCAATGAGGATGCCATGTGGCCAGCAGAAGAACCAGCTGCCTTCCATCCCCAACCTTTCTTTCCCAACAAATGTCATTACAGTTGGGGTTCAGGTACCCATTCGAGTTGGGTGGAAGTTCACTGGTAATCAAACTAGAGACCCTTTGGTTCAGAAGCTAAGTGCTTAACAACTCAGCCACCATGCCCAATTGTCCATCTGTTGCATTATTAATATTTCTTTATGACATTTCCTTGATTTGTCGTGATTTGTTCTCATCATGTTAACAGAAGAAAGTGAATCTCATGCAGAGTGGATTGGTTTGATCATCCTTCTGGTACTCATCCTGCTCTGTTTTTTCCCAGCTTTGTGTTACTGCTGTACTAAAGACCACCCCATGTGGATCAAAGTCAGGTATAAGGGTTTAATAATATTGACTAAAATAGCTAACTCTATACCTTTTGTGTAGATATTTCTAATTTAATAGTTTTTAGTTGTTGTTTTTTAAACAATTTTATGGTAATTTTTGTGTCATATTTTACAATGTTTATATCTAGCAATACTATAGTAATATTCTGATTTTCTGGTCTTATTCTGGTTTCATTGTTAACTTTATAGCACAATATTTAATGTATCTATGAGAAATATCAGCTTGATCTAAAATTATTTTACATGTTTTTGTAAAATATTCAGAAGTTTCTTGTTTGTGCAATTATTAATGTAGATACTCTAAAAATGAAGGGATAAATTTTTTATTTTTTTTTCAGAAACTTTTTCAATAGAATCTATTCTTATATAACTGGACAAGAGTATATTGAGGAGACAGAAGTTCTAGTGTAAGTATGTTCCCTTTAAACTTCGATAATTTTTCAAAGGGTTTAGATTATAATGATTGATGCCACCTTGTTTGAAGAAATCTCAATTAGCACCTATTAGTTGAGTTTCACATCTCTTAATTTTTCTAAAGCCATGTTGGTATGGAAGTAAGGACATTATGTTAATTTTTGATTATGCTCCATATGTCATAGTATTTTAAATGTGATACTGGTGAGTGAAACTGGTGTATGGTTCCCTACTTGATAGGATTACTTTCTTTATTTTTGAAATAGAGTAGTGATATTATCTAAATCATGATAGATTATTTTTATTCAGGTATTTTCAAAGTAGCTTGATATATAAACAATTTACTCTAAGCCCACTTCACCACTAAGCCCCTGAGTTTTTGAGTCAGTTGTTTAATTTTAAAGTACTTTTCATACATATTATCTGTCCTAATTTCTTTCATTTTTTAAAATACATTATCTGTCTGCCCTAGTTTCTTTAATTTAGTATCCAACCCACATATTCTTAATTATGCTTGATGAATATTTTTAGTTGGTATTAATTTGACCATAGTGTTTCTGAGATTTTTATATAATTTCTTGACCTCATCAATTAGTTGTTGTTTTTTCTGCTGGAAATGATTTTTTAAAGTTTCAAGCAGGTTCTGTAAATATAAAAGTCTCAAGCTTATGTCCTGGTGAAGACACTTGAGAAAATAAATATAGAATCATCCAGTTCTAAATTAATATCTAGGCTACGCTGATAAAATAAAGGTAATTCCTTATAAACTAGGATCTAAATTTGATGTTATATTTCAGAGAGGAGGATTATGATTCTGAGCCAGCTAAGAGTGAAAGTGAAGGTGCTCTTGGTCTTGATGAAGATAGATCTAATGACCAGCTGCCTAGTCCAGACTTGCAGTTGAAGCCAGAAAAAATGAAGCCAGCAAAGAGAAGCAAGTCAAAGGGCCAAAAACAAAGTCGGCCTCAATCTACTCAACCCAAAGCTCAGTCGGAGACCCAGATGAGTCAGCTGGGGGATGAACAGGAAGTCCTGCCAAAGAAACAGATGAAAAAGGCATTGAAACAACCACCCCCAGAATATTTGCCACAGACACAAAGCAGTAATGTAATTCAACAATGTCCTCCTGGATACCATCCACAGCCATGTTCTCCGTTCTACCCTATAGCTGGAGCTCAAAAGTACTACTACCCATCTTCCAATCAGTTAACAATGAATCAACCGACCACTTTACAAAGACCATCATATGGACCTCAACCTAGCACTTTACAAAGACCATCATATGGACCTCTTCCACTTTGTGGACCATCTGTCAGTAACATTCCACCTTGTAGGCCAACTTACAATGTCCTACCCCTATGTAGACCACCTGCTTTTTTACCTCGAGGACCATCTGTAAGTGCATATGTCCCTCCTCAAGGTCCATCTCAGACTTCTTTTACCCATTATAGACAATCCCCGGATTCATTTTCACCAAAAGGGCCATCACCCTCTGCTTTATCACCTCATGGGGCATCTTCAAGTGCTTTTTCCCCTTATAAACCTCACCACCAATATTCATCAACACAGCCATCAATAACAAAACGTAAGTACTATTAACACCTAAAGTTCACTAGTTTTGATTTTTTTTATTGATTTTATATAGCACATCAGCTTTAGAATGCTCAGTGTGTATTGTCCATTCTGTTTTTTTCTGGACATGTGGTGGGAGGGGACATCTGGGAAAAAGTTTCTGTACTGCCCTTAAGTGCTCAGCAAACATAGCTCGAGTTCAGATTCAAACTCAAACCCCCTCAATATGGCCTTTTGGTGTGGTGAGTGGGGCAACCACCTCAGACTGTGCTTTAGTGACGTCCTGTGAAACTTTTGTCACTGTCAGCCCATTGTACAAATATTCACAAACTCGCCCAGGGCCCTGCTAAGGCCACCTCTGCCCAATAGGTAGCCAAGCAGTTGATGCCACTCAAGCATGTATGATGACACATTCTAGAGAGTATTGTGGCCAAGTGGTAAGGCATTAGGTCACCCAATAAAGAATTTCATTTAGAATCCTGGTGAAGGTTTGTCCAGTTTGCTTTGCTTATTTTTTTAGGATAAGTGCAGGGGTCCTGGGTCACAGAAATCTTGTTAACAGTTTTTTTTCCATAAAAATATAAGTTATCCCAAAACATGTATATTCTGTTTATACTGTTCATCACATTCCATGAACTTGTCAAAATCCAGGAGCCGTTCCTCAATGGACCGTCTCATCAATGGCGAGTATTGCATGGTTAGCTAGCTTGGTAATTACAGGAAAATGGCAGTTTTTCCCAGTGTGCTCAACCAGGTATTCCAGTGCGAGCATCCTGAGTGTCTGACCCATTGGAAATAGCTGCATTAATTATGGACATAAGCTTGGACCAAACAGTGCCCTATATGTTCAACAAGGCTTTCATGCCTAGAGAGAGTTTCAAGAGTTTTAGCTTGACTCTTTTTAACTGTTAAAGTGTTATGTAGTCAAAATGGACACAAATTTCCTACCTCCTTCTGTGAAAGAAATTTTCTGTTATGCTTAAAGAAATAATAATGATAATAAAAATAAATTAAGGTTGATTCTCTACAAATGGAAATTTACTATTTTAAAATAATTTATTTTATTCTTTTGACAGTTCATATTTCATCACCATCTATGTCACAAAGCAAATTAGCTCCATCCAGAACCGGCATCCATCAATCAGAAAGTAGGGGCAGAATGTTTATATGTCGAGAAAATAATGATGATTATCAGCTACAGAGAAGAACCCAAAGTCAGAAAGTGGGTAGGAAATTTGCATGTAGAGAAAGTCATTCAGACTTGGAAAACCCAAACTGGCAAAATGATCTATCCTCATACTGCAAACAGCAATGCGATTTTGTTGACCAAATCTCTGTCCAGATACCACCACATCGCTCATTCCAAGCACAGTCTACCTACCCTGAAACTTCCTGCTACCAACCTCATTTCCCTTGTAGACCTTCCTACAATCCTTATGCATTGTACAAACCTTGCAATATGAATGCATCAATACCTCCAATAGATCTTGTCTGCAATGCTTACAAGGCTACACCATTTCAAACTCGGCAGAGAGAAAGTTTGTCTAAAGACGTCAATAAAAACAGCAGAAATTGGAGAAATGGAATTGTAGAGGACCAACTCAATTTCTCTGACAACAACTCTCTTAACTTTCACAGGTCATCGGTCCTAGCCAGCAGCACCATTTATTTGCAATGTGATACTGGTAATTTGCTATGGTAATTTGTTCTGTAATAGCTATTCTGCATTAAATTTTAAAAAGATGCTGGTTTTAACTTGTTTGGAAGATAATGTTGAATAATCTGACAGTATTTCTCATCCATCTGTTACAAAAATTACATAAGTTGTATAATATTCCTTCATTTATATCCATGTTTTCCCGTTTTAATTTTTCTTAAACCTTTGTTTTAATTTTATATTTAGCTTGATTGTATAATAAAGGTTTGATTAAAGCTAAAAAATAACATTGTCTATTTGCTGTGTCCAAATAATAATGGTAATAGAAATTTATAAATGTGGCTAAGAGAGATTAAAAACTGTTGAAAAGTTTGATCAAGTCAGAAGAGAAAAAAATTTTTTTTCTTTCTTTGCCTCTTACTCCAGCTTATACTTGGATCATCATGTGCGATTTGGTGCATTGGGCAGCAAGCTCTCTGCTTAGAAATCGGTCACTAGCAAAATCTGCTCTGCAGCCTCTTCCCAGCCTGTGTCCACTGCTGACTTCATGTCGGATTCGGTCTAACTCTCTCATTTGGAATTGGTTGCCTTTGCCACGCTTTCGATTTTCTCTATGTTCAATAATAACAATTTATGTAGCAGGTTTTATAGAGTGTAGTCGCTAGCCCTATGCCATACCTTTCTCAACATGGCTTGGGACCGACCAGTGTAGTTCAACTCATTATAAATAATAACAAAAATTGTTAGAAGAACAGCCAAATTTTTATTTTCCAGTTCAAATTTTTCTTTTAAATGCACAGACTATCTTAACTATGGTGCATTAATCTTTACCACATTGCTATAAAATAAAAATTAATATATGATGACAAAATATTTTTTATGAGATACCCAGTACATTCAAGTTCAATGTACTATAAAATTAAATTCAATACAATATAGAAATTCAGTTTCCACTTTATTATAATTGTCATAATGTTATTCATTTGTTATATCAGAGTTTATTTACTAATATATAAACATCTCATGTAATTATATTGTTAATCATTATCTTGTCTTATGATGACATGAACATATATACAAGTTTATCTGCTTATTGTTTCTAAGAATTCTTTTTTTGCAGTCATTCAAAGATACTGTCTTTTTATTACTGTGCTTTTGAAAAAAACATACACAAATGTGTGACACTATGTCAGCTCTATAATTTTTTTTTTATTTGACGACTCCTGTTGAGGGGCTGAAAGTGCTTTAATTGAATCCAAACTGGATTCCAATGCTGACTTGATTTCACTAACTGCTTCATGTTCAGACTGCCTTGTTTCTGTGGACAAAAGATTTTTAAAATGTTGGACCAAACCATACTAGTCTTACACTTTTTGTTTTTCTCTGACTTTCTTTTATGAATTAGAGCTTTAGATTGTTCTAAGTACACTGTAACTTATTATACTTGTGGAATACTTGGTCATTGGTTTGTAGCTCCAAATAGTTAGTACAACTAAACTGGTGTAGGCATATAATATTCTTAATGTAGAACTTGGAATTAACTTGAACAGACTTTTTAAACAAAACTGAACAGAACTTTTCAAAATAAATACACACAGCTTTCAACTTCAATGTAGATGTATGTAGAAACTCACTACAAATAAATGTCTTTCTGTCACATGTCCTCCCCTTCAGCTTGTACACCCTAATTTATTAACTTGAACTACAAAAGACCACCTGGTGGTATCATCAAAATCTATTTAGCCTACAAGTTAAGTCATTCAACCACCTTTACATCTTGAAGTGCACCCTTAAGGTAACAGTTTATTCAAATATCTAAGCAGCATAAAGTTTATTTCATGGGTGTATAGAGACATAGAATATCTTTCATGCCTTCATTTTGCCAACAAAATTAAACAAAAACAAAGATCCAACATAATCATGGTGTCTGTGTGTATTATACACTCTCCCAACAGGGACAGCATGTTATTCAATTGCACATTTGACAAAGTGATCTCTTAAATTCACGCTTAATGAACAATTTCAACTTTCTATCCATATAATACCAAAGACATAAAACTTTTCAGTAGTATAAGCTTTAAATAGAAAACAAAAATTATAATTTCATTTGACAGTAGCAGTAAATTATCCACGAATAAAGAAATGCCTAATAGGAGGTTCTCATTAGTAGTGCTTACCTATTTCAAACTGCAATAGTGGTAAAAGTGAATGCATGCCCATACCAAAGCGCTGGAGCCAGCCCATTAAGAAAAGGATTTTTTTCTCTGCTTTGAAAATTTGAGACTTTAATGATGCCAACTCTTCACAATGTTTCTGTTCTAAGAATAAAAGTGAAATATTTTTTAAATTTTTACTAATGATAAGATGAAAATTTGTCATCATCAAAAAAAAAAAAGGAATAAAATTTCAAAAACAAGAAGTCACCTTTCTTTATAACATGATGCGCCATTCTAAGCAACTGTGTCAAGTCTGATAATGCTGCTGTCATAAAGGTTAAACATTTGGTACTCCCTGGGCCAGAAATTAAAACCAGAAGATCTTCCAACAGAGTCATAAGGAATTTAAAGGAACTACTTTGAGAAGACTTTTCCCTCTGAAAATGTAAAAACAAATATTTAGTATTTTTATTTTAGAAATGTTCATTTCTAATTTTACTTCGTTCACCTATGACTACGCTTTTGTTTATACATGATATCAAAACAATGGCAGAGAAGCTTGGTTCACATGACCATTGGAGATTAACAGATTTCTAGAACTAGTCCTCTTCTATTTACAAAAAGATTTTTCATAATCAATCCTAATAAAAATAGTTCATTTGGCACCAAAATACTCTAACATTATTAGGCTAGAGATAACATTTGTACAACCACAGATTCTTGATCTTTTTAAAGATACTTTGTATATAACTTGGTACATAACTTGGACTATACAAAGCTCACAATAGTGCTAATGAAAAAAAAGGGACCACTTCCTATGACAAAGTAATCTGAGTAAGGGATATAACTAGCAGATAATGATGCAATACTGCTAAGAGTTATTTACCCTAGTATAATGTAGGCTCTCTGGTTGTGCTTCGCTACAGTTTGACGCAGGCAATTCACACTTTTCTTAATAGCCTTTTCCTTAATTCAAAACACTTTATGTTGAAAAAAAATTGATTATAAGATACTCTTAGGGGACTAGCCAAGTCCCCCAAGTACATGGATGGTACCCCACTGATGAGGTTTTGATTTAATCAAGTAATATCACATATTAAAATCATTAACGCTGTTTTCTGCATAGGATCAGAAAATGTCTTCAAGAAAATTCAGGTACAAAGACAATCCCTTTAAAACAAAAGCTTAATAGATTACTGGCCATGAGCACCACATTTGTCATAAATGCAATTTGAAAGGTTTAGATTTTGAAAAAAATAATTAATTAAATAATAATATATTTATTATCATTGAGGAAATGTGTGCCATATACAAAACACTTACTTTGTAAAAACTTTCTACAGATTTTTGAATAGCCTCCCCAAGACTGGAACAACTATGCTGCTCATTTAGTACTACACTTATGCTTAGCAGTTCCTGGAGAAATAAAATGTGTTTACAAAATATACATCTAAGTAAACTTGTAATTTTCAAATCAAATGCTAAAGCTTGATCCTATTGAAACAAAAATGGATTTACTACATAAATGGCACTAAATTGTGTGGAGCCTTCAGAGTAATTCATATTTTGATAGTATTTCATTATTATCACTAAAAAAAACATTTAATGATTTAAATATTTGCTAAACTTCATTTTTACAATCAAAACATAAAAGATTTTGTTAACAATAGATTTGAAGATATACACAGATAAGTGACTTTATTGTGTTATTGATTTAACTACCTGACAGCTGTCAACTGGACATTCTAAATGTGTACCGTTGTGAATACGGCAAACGTAAGCATAAGAGAACACTATATTGATTAAATCAAATCGAAGATTAGCTGAAGGACGCTTGCTCTGAAAAAAAAAAATTCAATTATTTAAAAATATTTTTCTAGACATTTTTAACTTGCATTGTGCTGATTTAGTTAAATAACAAAAAAAAAAAAAAAAACCTACTTTTAAAAGAATGTTAATATCTGAAACATCTGTTAAAGATTCTGGTATTTTTTCTTCCACATTCACATCATCTTCTAATTTATCAGTCACTAGCTTTTTGTTTTTCTACAGACAAATATGTAGGAGAAAAAAAAAGGTTTATTATGTTAACACATTTTGGTGCCATAAATTGATTGTAATTAGCCCATTTATGCTGAAGGTTGCAATATTTGACTTTTTTTGCAAGACATTCTCATATGTTAGGTAGAAATATACAAAATTCAAGAATTTGAAGAGAAAAAAAACTGTATTACATTCCATAGTTGAGTTATGAGGCATTACAAAATTGGAACACCAGGTTAATCCAGTGCTACAACAAATAAAAGTATTACTTGCTACTCAGTGTCATTTGCAGCAGAGTATTTCACAAGTAAGGCAGCAACACCTTTTTTCATATCCAGATAATGTGTTCTTATGGCACTGAGCACACAATGTTTGATTTTCCTGTTTGACTATCAAATGATTCAGGCCATCATAATGTGAATTAATGCTATGCTATTGAGAAGGTCTTCCTTTTTAGCCAGGGTCAAGAGATGACCGTGGCTCTTCAAAGAATAACATGCAATACATTGCCGAAACTATCATGTGTTTTATAGTCATCATGCATTTTGTAAAGC
Source organism: Biomphalaria pfeifferi (assembly GCA_030265305.1). Taxonomy (NCBI): domain Eukaryota; kingdom Metazoa; phylum Mollusca; class Gastropoda; family Planorbidae; genus Biomphalaria; species Biomphalaria pfeifferi. The sequence goes on along the minus strand of JASAOG010000061.1, from coordinate 2,130,804 downwards.
CAATTCATAACGATTGAGGAATTGAACATCATTTCTTTCTAGGAATTGATGCCCTATATTTATCAATGTTTGATCAGCTCTGTCTACACTTTCCTTGAAATGGTTGTGTTATGTTTGGCTGCTGTAATAAGATTTTCGTTTTCAGTTTTTGCAAATAATGATTGACAGGACACAGGTGATGAAACATTTTCAACACTGTTGTTATATGATCTGCAAACATTATTGCCTTTGCCATCTATTAGATAATTGACTTTACCTCTATTTTCTTGAGCATTACATCTGGCGCTTTGAAATAGGGATCCTTCTCATTGTACCTGTTGCGTTAGGTCTTATTGAACAGGAGGTATCCAAATTTAAATGCAATACTAGTGAAAAAAGTTAAGAAAAAAAAACACTAAATGATACTGTGCAGGGTGTGCTTGCACTAGTGTCTCACTAAACTGCAGGATAAGAGGTGCCCTGACACTATTCCTCATAATTATTGTCTTGGCATTGGCCTAGGATATGGCTGAAACTTGCCAGGAAAAAAGATGTGGCACCACATCGATAAATTGAAGCTGAAAGGAATAATTTTACCACAAATAAACTGTTTGCACCTATGATGAATAAAATAAGGAACCACAGATTGATTGATCAAGGCTGAAATATTTTTTATTTGATATAAATTTTATGCATCTATCATTCATTTCTTTTATGGGAGATAACAGCTTGGAAAATGTGTCCACATGATCCATATTGGCATTGTCAGCAACATGCAAGTTTGAAAATATGGTCTCAAAGCAATCATGTCTCATGTGCATCTGTTTTTGTCCCAGAGCATTTTCAGAGAAATTCTACAGGTGTATTAGTACAAGTACAAGTAGAAAAAAATGTACTAATATTTTTAATTATCATAGTGAAAAGAGGTAAAAATGAAAATGTTTATGGAAATTAAAAAACATTTTAAAAATAAATGATCAATGTTTTTTCTTACTTTTGATCGCCACCAAGGAGTCCACAGTTCAATAAGAGTAGCTATTCGACCATCTAGATACATTTTAGCAAACTCTTCTCTTTCTTTCTTTGTCAGGCGTTTCCATACTGTACTAATATCTTTATCTATCAAATGGAAAAAAAAAATTAAAAAGGTTTCTAAAAATGTATAATAGATAACTAGAAAAACATCACTATAACATAGGGAGAAAATTGTAACACATAAAGTAATTTGCAGCCTCTGAGGGTCAGCTATACTCAAGCATTCACTGTTGCAGATAATCTAAGTTCTATATAACTATGAATAGCAATAACTACCTTTTCATTCTCTTTTTAAAATGGTTTTATAATTATATATGCAAACAGTGTAAACACTATATATTTTAAAAAAGAAACATTTTCTTAAGACCATTGATAACTGTTACACCTAAGAACATGTATATAAATAGATCAATTAGAATTATCATGTGTAACAAAAGCTGCCTTTATGATCATAATCTTGTTTTTTTTAATTAGATAAACAAAACATAAAGTATTAAAGGAATATAAATAGCTTTTGCACCTATTTTAAACAAGATTAATATGATAATGACAATACATTTTTCAGTATTGTATTTAGCTTTTGTTTACAAAATACCAAGTAGAACTATTTTACCTTGCTTTAAGAAAGTTAATGTATGAGCATACAATTTGCATACTTAATTTTACAAAAAGGGTTCCATTTTTCAAGATCAAAAGTAGCTGTCATACCCGTATCAAGCATTATATGTATAAAGGGGATAGTAAAATCTTTTTTTTTTAGCCCTTATAGCTTTTGAGATCAAAGCCCAACTGATGGACAGTGCATAAGCAATAGTAACTTTCCCATGTGGGGACACTAAGAAAGCATCATAAAATAGCTTTATTAACTTAACAATCTAGGTCTTCTTACCTAAGTCTAAGCCATTGAGCCTAACTGCAAGATCATCATCAGAGTCTATCAAGAAAAAAAAACAACATTATTTAATAACATTTCCCATATAGTTTGAGAAAAAAATACTTTGGTATACCTTCCTTAACTAAAAACTTTTTGATTTGTTTGATTTAATAAGGTTTCCGTTCATGGGGAAATATGAAGCATTTTATTTATTTCCTAGATGTTGAACTATTCATTTAATGAATTAATGCCTCAATCAATATATCCAAGGTCTATTTAATGACTATCTGCACCAGAGCTATGAACAAAGATTTGTTTATTATATAATATGTATGCTTCTTTAACTTAACCACCTAAGGAGTTAATGGTCATTTAAAATTTGACAATTTAGATTAAGCACATAAAAAAAATAGTATATATAACTGAAGTCAAAACAATTTGTTGATAAACTACTTACATAAAAAAAAAAAAACTTCTATCATCAAATGAATTAACATAAATGAACACAGCTGCATTCATAACAATGAATATCTACCAATAATTTTTTTTTCTGTAATTTATAAAGTGTAGAATGATAAGAAAGGCTTCAAAGAAAATGCAGTATACCATCATCTGTTTCTTCATTGGCTTTTTCCTCCAGATCTTTGCTCAACATTTCCAAGACTTTCTTTCTATCATCTGGGCTAATGAAATTGTAAAAACATATTTTTGTATTCAAATCTTACAAATTTGTTTTTGTTAACTAATATTTTACTTAATAGTTAAAAAAATATGATGTACATATGAAATTAAATCATTTAAAAAAAAAAAACAATGGAAAGAAAAAAAAAAGAAACACAATGACATAAACAGGGAAAGTTCAAAAACAAAGTCAACAATCTGATCATACATACATACTTGTTTGTCATGTCCTTCAGCTCACTGACCACCCAGCCTTTATAAAATGCTTCGGAGCAAACAACATGTTTTTCACTCTGGTAACATGGGACTGAACAATAACTCAAATTACATCTAGGGCATGTATATTTGGCTTCCACCAGCAGACATCTGAGGAAACATTTGTTTTAACTTGTATTTTCATACCATTGTTTAGCCACTTGTTTAAATAGCGAACTAGCTTTACAATGTTTTAGTATTGAAAAGAAGCAATGATTCTAGTTCTAGATCTAGTATTAGTAGAGAAATTATGTCAAAATGTTTCAAATAGAAGATGAGTATGTAGATCTAGCCATTTAAACTTTATCTTGTCCAGTTGTCCTAGTCTAGATTGTAGATCTGAATATATCAGACAAAAACACCACTTTTACAGTGGAGTCCATAATTTTGCACTCATCCTTAATATTCGGAATCAAAGACATTGCCATTATATATATATATATAATTTAAATACATATATATTTGAATTCCTCATTCATGTGAATTTTAAAGATCAAATTGGGCATGTGAGTTGTTTTTTTCTTTTTTAAGTCCTTTTTTTCAGACAGATATTTGGTTGCATTATATTATATATATTTATTTATATATATATATTTATTTATATACATGTATATGAATTCGCTGAATTCCCCTAATTGACCTGTAATCAGCATGGAAGTCAATGGAGATGATTTGAGATTAGCTGGAATCATCTCAAACTATTATATAAGCTTTCTAAAAGTGTTGACTTTTAAACAAAATTTTTTTTATCTTTTTTATGCTGACCTAAAAAAATTTTTCTCACACTTAGTAGTATGCATTTTTTACTTGCTTTATCATACTTCCATAACGACAACATTTATGTTAAAAGACTTTTTGTTGTTTTTTTTAATAATATTCAATTATAGTTTTAGGCCTTTTAACATTTTTTATCATTGGAATGCCTAGAGATCAATTGACAATTGCTATACTATTCTGTTAGCAAAAATGGTTTTCTTTGATTTTAGAAAATATTGACACATGCCTAGATTCTAGATCTATTATAAAATAAAGATTAAAAAAAAAAGATTGACAATAATATAGCTACTATAAGTAGTATAAGTATTAATGACTGAAATGAGTGGGGTGTTAAATTTAATTTTAATGCTGTTATTACTAGTAAGTTTATAACTTGTAATCTTGTATATATATTATATACAGTCTAGATCTAGAACTCTAAAAGTAGAATCAAGAAAGAAAGATTATTACATTATATATTATACATCATAGCCCAAACCTACTGCAAGATGGCAAAGTACAAGTAATGAAGTATGGGACTAGATCTCTAGATCAATGTATGAATGTCATGTATTATAATGTCAATAATGTATACTATCAGTAACTATGTGACTTTGTGGTAGCACAGTTCAGACCTGGGCCCATCAGTCAGTCATGATGATGATCATGACCCAACAACATTTCAAACAATTTAGACACTAGAAGTGACTAGATCTAGAGTGAGAAGTGAAAGTGACTCAGTCAGTCAGTATTACTAAGTATTAGTGAACTGAGTTGACTGAGAGTTAGAGCACAGGGTCACAGACTCAATCATGTGAGTGTGTGATGACTGTGTTAGTGTTGTGTGAGTGTGACTTGCTTGTGTCAAGTTGTGTGTGAGTCTTGTCAATTTGTACTAGTGTTTCTTCTTCCTGAGCTAGCCAGGAAAACCAGAGACTTGGCAGAATTTAAGTCATTGGTTAAAACTTAATAGGGCTCACACTACTCTACTGTCACTACTCACAGGCACACCGTCACCGTGACCTAGATTCTAGATCTAATCTAATTGTGGGTGTTCATACAAGCAGCCTCACTCTTTTTTCTAGATTTAAAATGTGAAAAATGACATTGATTATTAGTCTTTATTAATATATTTAGTTGGAAGATATCTAGCTAGATCTATAATGTATATACATTTTACATGTAGATCTTTCAGCATTTCTAGAAACTCTTAAGTCTTCCATGTTGTTGACGTCTTTTACTAACTTTTTAAAATAAGACTTCATGTCATATCGGTCTTTAGATCACAGACCTATAGAAAAAGTAACATATTTCTGTGTCTGTCCATGTCTATATATATATATATATATATATATATATATATATATATATATATACCGTTTTATTGTCAAATGTTTTGGCCTGAGATTACGATTTTTTCATATATAGCTAAAGGCGTGGCCAGGGGGCGGATGGTGGGTCCCCCCCCCGAAAAAGAAATTATTTCACACATTGATCTGTCTTTCTACTATTTATTAAAGTCACGTTCACCTTCAACGTTAGTCTGTTGAACCGTTGGGACATCACACATGATTTGTCGACCGTCTTTCTCCATTCCTGTGTTTTGCTTCAAGTAGGTCTAGAATCTCTTTCAATGACAAGTCCGTCCATTTATTTTTTTTATGTTGTCTTCCCATCGCTTTCTCTGTCTGCATTTTCTTCTTTTCCTGGTACTGTTCCCTGAAGGAAGGTCTTGCTAACCAAGAGGACCTTGTATAATTTAAAGGCCATTAGTTTGCGGTTTTTTTTAAGTAATCATCATGTCATCGTGAGGCCAAGTCGCCAATACGATCCTGTTCCGAATCTCTTCATTTGTGATGGGGTCTTTGTAGTAGGTGATACCTATGATCCTTCTTTAGCATAACCATTCCTTTACTATGATCCTCTTCTCTAGTTAGCGTCCGAGATTCGCAAGCATTCAAAAATGTGGCCATGACCAAGGAGCGCATCAGTCTGATTTTAGTGTCGAGAGCTATATTAATTATGTCTTTGTCTATTTCCAAGGGGTTTTGAGCTTTGCAAGTGCTGCTGGACTGATCAATTAGGGACAGTAGTTCAGGTTTGCCTCCTTCGTCTGAAACGATATCTGTATGTGTATTTTTTTTTCCGGCAATGATCTTTCTCCTTATGCTACGAAAGTCTTGTCTATGCGTATCATCAACTTGATCTTAAATTCTTCCGTTCCTGTCAGGGATTCTCAACCTGAGGGTCGCAACCCCTTTGGAAGTCAAATGATGATTTGCAGAAGTCTCTTAAGGCCATCGAAAATATGGATTTTGTTTCTATTATGACGTGTAAAAAAAAGTTGACATTCTTCAAAGTTTTTCCATTGGAAGTTATTTTGTTCTTGTTGTTGTTGTTCAATAATAGATGTTGCAGACAACTGAATCAAACTGATTTCAAACCATTTTTAATGTCGCAGCATAGATATCTTTAACAGTTTAAATTAATGTAAATTAATGCATAACACAACGTTACGCCATAGCGGAAGGACATATATTATCTCTAGGATGACGTAGTGACGAAATGGAAAAGCAATCTCTTTAATAGTAATAATACGTCTTCGTTAAATAATCCAGGTTATTGAAGGTTATTTTCATTATGATAAAGCCCTTGAAAATGGACCTTGCACACAAGAACGAAGAAGATATGTCGATTAATTTACTTTATAGTTTTGCTTCAATAGTTTAAGCAGGAATTGAAAAACACCAGTGAGTCATTTGTAACGAAGTACTAAGAGCTGAATTTATGAATCAAAAATAACTGTATCGCCATTTTGATACTCAACAACCCAAGCTTTGTCGACAGGACACTCAGAATTTTAAAGGTAATAGGTATATAAATTATGGTGATTTTAAAGACGAGTTTCTCTTTTAAAAACCTCTTGAGATGATTACAGCAGCACCTGATGTATAAGAGTCAACAAGAGAGTGTGTTGTTGTATTTATTTTTTAGAACATTGTTGAAAAATATTAGTGGTGTCATCACATGTGATACCCAGTACGTGCTCCAAGTTTGCTACTATTTTGGTCTGGATTTCAATGTTTGGTTCAGAATGAGTCATCGAGATACATCGAGCAATATGAGAAACTAAGACACACAGTTACAAGAATAACAAGAAGCAATTTTTTTTTTAAATTAAAGGCAATGATCAAATGCAACACGCCGTGAGTTATTGGGAAAAAAATCAATCCTTCAAAATGAAAACTTGAAATATAGATTTAGTTGCATATTGTTTCGTGATTTAGCATAAAACTTTGACAATGCAAATCAGATATTTACAATGTCCAGCGCTTGGCTTCCGAACCGAAAACCAGACGTTGCAGCTAGAGTAGTTGGCATGAAAATTTGGCCAAACTTAAAAGATGGAGGATCAATAAAATTAAAACCCGTTAAGCTTGGCATCCGCTGCTATGAGCAAACTGTGAAAAATCTGGAAGAGTAAAATCAGCTTCCTAGTCAAATTAAAACTGTATTCTTCGCTAGTAGTCGCAGCACTCCTATATCAGCCTTTATGGTTGTGAAAGTTGGACACTGAATGATAAGGATGAAAGAAGAATTCAAGCCTTTGAGAGTAAATGTTACATAAAAATGCTGGGTATCGGATACGAGGAAAAGAAGACAAATGATTCTGTACTTTTACAAGTCAATACCCAGGCTGACTTGGTGATGCACATAGACAAGACTTCCGCAGCATTTGGTGTGCAAATAAATGCTGAAAAAAAAATTATGACCAATAGCCAAAAGTGTCAGTAGTTTCAAATACCTCGGAGCTATTGACTCAGATGAGGGAACGAAACCTGAACTACTGAATTGCACAGTCCACAGCAGCCCTTTCTAAACTTAAAATTATATGGAAAAACAAACGCATAGCCCTCGGCACCAAAATCAGACTGCTGCGCTCCCTGGTCATGGTCACATTTTGATATGCTTGTGAGTCTTGGACGCTGACTGCAGAGCTAGAGAGGAGGATCCTAGCAATGTAATTGAGATGCTACAGAAGGATCCCAAGTATCACATTTAAAGACCGCATCACAGACCAAGAGATTAGAGACAGGGTTACTGCAGAGATTGGACTTATAATGGCCTGCTAACTATTGTAAAAAAAAAAGGCAATCTAAAAATATATGGCCTATTACAGAGAAAGCGATGGGAAGACAACATAAAAGAATGGACGGGCCTGCCATTGAAAGAGGTTCTAACTAAGGCAAAAGACAGAGAGGAATATAGAAAGACGGTCGACAAATTTACATGGTGCCCCAACGGTCCAACAGACTAAGCAAGGATGGGCTAATTACGGGCGCGGGCCACATGAGGACCGTCGAAGTGTTTTATGCGGACACCTATAGAAATCAGGTGTGCCCATAAAATATGCACACATAATGCAAATATATTAAAAATAAATATTGAAACTTCTGATTCTTATCACTTATAATTAAGAGGCTCAAGAAACATTGTCTCAACATCACATTCTAAATGTTTTAAAAAAACGAAAACTATTTTTATTGGCAATATTTCGAAACATTTAAAGACTCAAACTCATGCCAGTATTTATTTAATGCTATAAAGAACTGCGTTGAAAGTGTTGGGTTGGCTTGAAACAAGATGGCAAATGTAACAACGGAGGGAGCCCATGCTATAGATAAAGAGTTTTTTTTTACTAAATTAAAGAAACATATCCCAATCATAAACTATAAATGGGATATTTTGCGCAAAGCTGCATAGAATATCAGAAATTATATTGACTTAATTATCTCAGTGATCAAATTTATCAGAACTAGGAGTCTTAACGCAGGCAGTTACAGAACTACTTGAAGATTTTGAGAAAAAAAATCAGATGTTAGGTACAACAGTTGAATTCATTGGCTTAGCATAAGCAAGGTATTGAGAAGAATATGGAATCTCAAGTAAGAAACTGTTGTGTTAAAGCACTTTGACTTTGTTACTAATATTTGTAATGAACAGTGAAAGACTTCATGTTTTTCATTGAAAGTATTGCAATGGGCTGTTTGCACAAAAAATGTATGTGCATGTTAAATCTTTTTAAACAAAGCTTTCCAATTTCTCCAGGCAAGGAAGTAAAAATAGGTTTTGTTTATTTCCTTTGCTGAAAGGTGAATATATTTCTAGTGAAATGGTTGAAAGTACAAGACTTATTTGAATTCCTTAATTGTGGACTTTGAAAGCACGTTTCCAGACGCCAAGAACTTGGAACCAGTTTTTAATATCATCAGCTCATCGTTTAGTGCAGAAGCTGATTCAGCTCCAGAGGACATGCATCCAAGCAAACTATGACCTGAAAACTCCAGTAAGTTCTTCCGCGGGAGTTTTATGGGTGCCAGAAGCTGCTAAACTTTCATAATTATTTTATATATTTATGTATAGGCCTATGCGCCCCCCCCCCCCCCATTCCCAAAATTTTGTTAATGCGGCCCTCGATGAAAAAAGCCTAGGTTGCCCACCCATGGACTAAGGGATAGGTAAAGGTAACTATGGCTGGCAAAAAAGAGGGACTCCTAAATACCGTGAAGAGGCGAAAACTGAACTGGTTTGGTGATATTTAAAGACACGACTCACTGTCAATAGTCCTCCTTCAAGGTACAATTGAGGGAACACGAAGAAAGGGTCGTCCAAATAAAAGCTGGATGGACAATGTAAAAGACTAGACCGGCCTCTCTTCTGATATCCAACTAGGCTAATAACAGCTGCCGACCGGGAAAAATTGGAGGGATTCAGTTACGCGAACTCTCACAGCACCGCTACGACAAAAGCCAAGGGCCGACCTTCGATAATTGGAGGCCCTGATTTAAGTGAATTAGGTGGCCCCCGAATGAAATAAATAAATAAGAAACAACGAAAAAAAGAAACGAAATTTATTAAAAACTTTCCGTCTATATCTAAATTGACAACAAACTGAAATTCACATTTCACAATTTCCGTAGAGTAGACAGATTCGAGTTAGACTAGTAAACATATAGACTAAATCTAGAGTCATAGTACTCTATTAGGCTACGTTTTAGATCTGATCAAGTTTCACAACTTTTATCTTTTTTAGTTCTGTGCATGGCCCCCACCAATTCGGACAGATGCTGAAAATATAAGCCTCTTATAGCTCTCTAGCTCTAGTAACAGTAACAGATCTCTGGATTCGCAGAAACAACCATTGCCATTAGGGGCCTACATTTCTATATCTATTTATTATAATGCAGATCTAATCTGTTCAGTGTCATCAGCATCACTCTAACCAGGGAACTTTAGTTCCTTGCTCTAACATTGCGGTATGTGTTCTAAATTTTGGCGCATTTTCACTTCTGCTAAAAATAGTACACTTAAACGAGGTTCGCACATTATGGCTGCACATTGTTAAACAAAGCACTGTTGCACAGTTCAGTACAAAGACTTTCTCTTAACTTTGAAAGCGATTGCAAATTTAGATCTATGTGAGTAAACAACAAACAAAGGAAGTAGGCCTACACACGACCTTTATTATTTAGATCTAGATTCTAGTTTAAATCATGATCTACATAGAATAAAAATTCATAGATCTAGATCTACTAAGTATCTTATCTAGTCTACCGACTGTACCGTCCCTACGTCCGCCACGTGATAGATCTACTCTGATATGATATACTGAAACACAAACAGTGACTAGTCTGATAATCTAGTGGACTAGGGATACAGATCTAGGACTAGTATAGTACAGTAGTCAAGTAGATCTAGTAGGCCTACACACATCATACTATTCATTATAATTCATACTTATTGGTAACTCATGCAGCAAACATCTATTCTAGATTAGAATCTAGATCTAGTAGATGTAGATTGTAGTACATACCATATAGATCCATTTAATAGATCTAGACTAGATCTACACATTGATTAAAATCTACAAGTACAAGAAATGATAAAGATACTCAACTCAATCATACTAAGGTCTAGACTCTAGAGCTAGTATAGGTCTAAGAGTAAGACTCACTATGAGATATTGATCATATTCTACAGCACACATTTGAATTTGACTTCATTAAAATCTAGTCTATATATATCATATGATACACTTACAATTTACATCTAGACTCTACAATAGTAAGATTAGTCATTAGTATTAATATTATTTAGTTTAATCTAGAGTAAATTCTAGAGTAGAGAATTCATCATCTAGTTAAGGTGACCAGATAGAATCTAGATTTATTTGAGCAGCGTAAGCTGGACACATGTCAAAGATGGGACTTAAAAAGAACAGGCTTAGATTTTTTCGAGCAATATTTCCACAACTTAGACAGTAGTACAACATATCACAATGTACAAACAACAATTTAGATGACTATAATGTTCACACACACATACACACAATGCGGTTATTCCATGCGATCCATCTGAAAGCATTAACCTGTCAAATAGGCCGCTTCTCACTCTTAATCGCTTTAATTTTCGTTAAAGTTTACAATTGTCGTTACTACATCACTTTTTACTAACCAACTCGCATCATTCAAATAGTAAGTCACATGGGTACATCTTTGAGGAGGAACCTTTTAAATTTTCATGATTCTTCTCTTGCATTTCTGAACCAATCTGTCAATGGCAGAAAATACTTCAAGTGCACTGTCCCTCAATAAAGAGAACTTCAGCGTGAAGTCTTTTTGCAAAATGGTGTACAAAATTCAGCCTGTTTTTTTTAAAGCTTTTGATTACAGTGGGACAATTCTCTTGTGAAAAGAAATACTATTTCAAAGCAGGGTATTATTTAAATAGTCTCTCCACCGAAAGCTTCATAACTAACCCCATGGTTTTCCATAGACCGAATTCTGCTCTATTCTAAATGGACAAATTTTTTTTTTCTTTTTAAGATTTCCAGCAAATGGTGGCTCAAAGAATTGTATCTTTAGGGGAAACAATTTTCACTTTATTGTGGGTTCGAAGCAATTGTGAATGCTGTAAAAAAAACTGGGCATCACTAACCTGGTTCTTTACTTTGTTCATCATTTAGGGGCTAAAACTTAAGTATCATTTGCTTCACATTTGATTGAAAGCTGTTATGGAAACCTATATGATAGACAGAAGTACCTTTACCGGCATTTTGCTCGAACCCCATCCCCACATGATGAAAATGATGTTAACCTTTAATTGAAAGAGTTATAGCCTATGATTTATAATATCTTGATCTATTAAGGAACAATATTTTTTATCATCAATGCAAATAATTTCTAAATAATTTTGAAATATATATTTATCAATTTTCAGATCATGTAGTTATTTTCAAATCACCTTAAAGAAGCTACAGATGCTTGTACGAAAGAAGAAAGAGATACGCCCATAATCATTATGATATTGTCATCAACAGAAAGTTTAGTGAAATGATTAAAGAATCGAAGTTGCAAGTGAATGAAAAGAAATCACTAGTGAATTTAAAAAAGTATTTTGGAAATCCTTATTATCAATCATGTCGGCTTCAACAAGTTGTGATAAAGAAGACAGAGAATGGCATACGTTTTTGGCCTCTAGTCTGGTCACTTTCGCTGGAGGATTCGTTTTGATTGGTGCGACTAGACTTTGTACTTTCATTTTTTGTACCAAAAAATTGTTTTGTTCTCGTGGGAAGACATCTCTTATCTCTGCTTCAGAACAAAAGTTACATGTAAAGAATTTACATCCTGAAATTGGATGGCTGACTGAGGCGAAAGACTGGGCTGGAGGTTTAATTTCTGGGCAGACAACTACAGGCCGTATTTTGGTATGTTCAAGACAAGCTTTTTAAGTAGTACTTAAAGAAAGGAATAGCCTCTTTATGTTTAGAAGGAAACTTTACAAATTAGATAGCTCTATTGTTTAATTAATTATTTGTTTGTTGGCTCTTGAATGTTCTTAATTACCTTTGAACATGTCTAAATCTTGTTCCAGCTTAACCATAAAGTTATCTTTATCTTATATATGATGATATCAAGCTCTATTTAGCTCACAAACACAAAATCTCACTCTTAGAAGTTCTCTATTTCTTGGTTTTGCTTTAAATTTGTACAGCAGACGTCCAATTTGTTTTATTTTATTATTCAAGAATTTAATATTGCCTAAAGCAATCAGTTCACTTTAGTGCCCCTGATATCTTTTCCTAATTTTGACTAGAATTTCTCAATCAAATTTTACTATTTCAAAAATTTTGTCATATGTATACATATTAAAAACCTTGTGTTTTGAAGCTGCAAATTATTTGTAAAAAAGACATCATATTTTTATGCAGGTTGGACTCGTCTTTTTACTAAGCATAGCCTCAATGATCATATATTTAATTGATGCTTCGTAAGTATTTTTCTTTTCAGTTACAGTAATTACTTTGGTGGCTAAGTGGTAAAGCATTTTACTTCCTTATTAAGTGATATTGAATTTGATTCAAATGGGATTTGAATTTCTAGATAATTATAGGACACACCTGAAACTAAATATTTAATGCATTGAATTGAAAAAGAAAAAGTCATCAGTGGTGTTCCTGCCATTGATCTTAAAAGGTTTACAGGATAATTTTGTTTACTTTTTACTGTATTATTTAATGTTTTGAAATATATATATTTGCCACATAACATTGTTACTTAACTTTCATTTACTTTAAATTCAGAGTAATCAATTACAAATATTTGTTTTTTGCAGTTCAAGCACATCAGTTGAAACCTGTCTCCCCTGGTCATCCAGTACTACACAGCAAGTAGATTTAGCATTCAATGTATTCTTTATGATTTATTTTTTCATCAGGGTAAGATTTGAATATTGACTGTTTTAGTATAATTCATGTTAACATTAAATTTTTATGGATCTTTTAATAGAATTTTATTTTTGTTGTTAGTAATGGCCTAACCAATTTTAAACTTTTCAGTTTGTAGCAGCCAGTGATAAATTGTGGTTTTGGATAGAACTTTTTTCCTTTGTTGATTACTTTACAATTCCACCTTCTTTTGTGGCCATTTATCTTGATAGGAACTGGTTAGGTATGTTTTTAAAAATAAATTAGCCTTTAAATATTCATTTCTTGTATCAATACATTTAGGGTTTGCTTATAATTTTTAGCCATAAATAATTTTGTTATATTGGTTAAAAAAACAAACTGTTTAATTATAATTAAAAGAAAATACAATCAACTTGTAAGTTAAGATGTTCCTGCAAGACAGGAGCTGATGACAGCAGGCTAGGTTCAAACAGTTGTGAGGACAGTATAAAGGGCATCCATGCATCAATAACTTAAATTGCTGTTCCTGGTCTCTCCTTTCAGTACAAAAAACTCATTATCTCTAAGTAAAATTTTTAACACCTAAAGAAATCCTTCAGGCTTTGAGCATTAAAATGTCAATATTATTTATGACATCCCCAAAAAATCAAATGAAATTATTATCTTGCATGTATAAAAATACAATAATATCAAACTAAACTTCCTCACATATCAAGAGATTATTAATCAGAACCTTTTTTTTAAAATGATTTCTTATCATGCAGATCTTTTGTAAACCAAGTTTCTTGCTATCATATATTTTACTGTATATGTATCTTATTTTCCTCTATTCCTTTTATTAAAAAATAACTAAAGACCAAACATTTGTAACCTATTTCATTTAAATTTATCATAGCTTTGGCTGCTAAAATATTTAATAATATTATTTTTATGTTTCAGGTTTACGATTTTTAAGAGCACTCAGGCTAATGTCGATCCCAGATATTTTGACATATTTAAATATAATAAAGACTAGTACTTTAATACGTTTTGTTCAACTTGTTGTTTCCTTTGTGTCTTTATGGCTTACTGCCGCAGGCTTTTTACATTTGGTGAGTATCTTTTTCTCACTTGAATTTTTACATTACATGTCAGCTCACTAGTAATTCATATTTTTCCATTATCTTGAAGCTTCAATAAAAATTATTATTTTTTTAATCCAAAACTTTGATTGTTAAAGCATTATTTTTTCACAGCTAGAAAACTCAGGTGATCCATTTTTCAAGTTTAACAACCCACATAAATTAACATATTGGGAATGCCTTTATTTTCTTCTTGTCACAATGTCAACTGTGGGATTTGGAGACATCTATGCTGAAACTGTACTTGGAAGAACTTTTGTTGTTATCTTTATAATGATATTTATAGTAAGTACCTGCTTTATTCTTAAAGTTACCATTACTTGGGACATCATTCCATCTCGTACCTTTTTTTTGTTATCTTTAACTTCATCATATTCTTAATCAAATCTCAATAGATAAATAGTATGTATATACTCATTTGAGCCTTGCATGTCATTTGGGAATCTGGGTGGACACTAAACCAGTGTTTATCTTTGATACTATACTTTGATTTTGCAATATATTAAGAAAATCCTGCTTTGTACGAATAGATTGTCTGCATTTTAGGAAACTGAAATAATTATGCTTGTTTGAAATATTGTGGTAATTTTGGACAAACTCATTCAGAAATTGTTTAATGGTTAACCATTATATCTTTGTTTCCAATGGGAGTCAGAATCTAGACCCATTGAAACTTCATATTGATGTTGTGATAGGATTTTTTTCTCTTACAGAGAACAGCTAGTAAATTCAATGTTTATTTTCTTTAGTTTTCTTTACTTAGGAGTTATTCACCTGTAGTTTCATTAGTATATTACTCTAATAGTTCGTGTTCTGCAGTTTAGTTCAGTTTGAGAAACACTGCTCTAAACTTTTATAAACTTTTGCAATGGTTGAAAGACCTCAACACAACAAAATTTTGCATTTCATGTGTTTTCATTGTTGAAAGTTCTGAAATGCACGTAATTATAAAATAACAAATATGAGTAATAAAGAAAAGAAAAAAGTTTGAAATGTGGTGCGTGTATTTGTATCAAGTATGAAAAAATTATTTGAAAGAAATTATAAAGACCAAAATCAGATTTGATTCAAACATTTTTTTTTATTTTAATGAAATTTTTACATTTAAATTGCTTTAATGATTTCTTTAATTAGAAATTAATTTAAGGCTTCATTATTATAATTTTTTAACATCCTCAAGGAAACATTAAAAAAAATAATTAACAAATAATATCTTGATATAACCATTTTTTATTATTGTCACTAGACACTGTATCTACCCTTGTGAAGTTGTCTTTAAATTTAATTAAACTTAGACCCTATTACTACAACAGCCCAGCATAATCAACACTGTGTATGGACCAGCGGAACAGCTGAAAAAAAAAGCATGCTATTTTCCTTGACACATACTGCAAAAGAGCTTACAGCTCAGCAGCTAAAAGCTGGCTATAAGACGAAGAATTATTCTTAATATATTTAATTAATATAGTTTCTAGACATGATGTATAATTAGGGTGCTGCAAATGTTAAAAGGGACAAAATTAATATCTTAAGAAAATCTAACATTTTAGGGTTTGTTTGCAAGTTTTGTTCCTGAAATAGCTGATATTGTAGGAAAACGCCAAAGGTATGGAGGATCTTATAAAAAAGAAAGGGGGAAAAGGTGAGTAGTTTTTGTTCAATGTATTATATATTTGAATTAATGTATTTACTCTGTATGTGTTGGCACTAAATGGCACACATGTTTGTTTATTTGAATGGTTGGGAACTTGAATAAATAATTTAACTAAAAGGAATTCAAAATGATGGTGCTGGCGGACATGACCAAGTCAGCACAGGCGTCGTCTCAGGATTGTAAATATACCTGGAAGATCCGTTTTTTATCTCCTCTTCTGGGGACAGTTCATCTTGAATTGTGGGTCCTTCTAGCTTGTTTTCATCAAGGAAGATCGAGGGTGGTGTTGTAGCAGGTGGTCCCATCAAATTTATTTTCTTTGTGTTAATGGTTAGTCCATACTCTTTGCTAGCCTTAGAGAAGTGAGACATTGGTGACTGAAGCTCCTACTGTGTGTGCCACTACTGCCCGTCATCCGCTAATAACATCTTTTACAAAGGTTGTTCTGATTTTCATTTTGGCCCTCAGTCTGGCAATATTTAACAGTTTGTCATCAAATGTTCAATGGAGATAAATGCCTTCAGTGGTGGATTAGCAGTAAAAAGAATATTCCAAAAAGGATTGAGGCCAGGACCCAGCCTTGTGTAACTGCAGTGTATGTTAAAACTTTCAGATTAGGCACCATTGAACTGCGCAGCACCCATCATATTTTGGTGGAAAGAAACAATTACATGTAGCAAATGGATGGGCAGCCTATTTTCTGTAAAATTTTAAAGAGGCTATCTCTGCTGACATTACTGCCACATGAAACTCCTAGGCCTTGTTGATTTTGTAATTATTTTTATCAATAACGGTTTTTATTCAAGAAATTTTTTAAAATTTGTTTATTGAGCCAACTTAAATAGACTTTCAGCTGACAACTACTGTCTTCATGAGATGTCCCATTGGCTACAGAACAAATAGATTTCTCCTTTCAGCTTTTAGATGTTTGAGTTTTGAAGGGAACTTACTTTTGCTCCACCTTTTCTTGAGATAATTTGTAGTTGTTGCAATTCTCATCTTGAGATTTCTGTCAACTATATCTTATTCTATTGACTAAGAGATTTCTAGCCTACCTGTGAAAGAATGTTGGCTGAAAAATTAAGTTCTTCTTTCATTAAAGGGTATAAATTGTAATATATATATATATGTTTAATTGTTTATTTTGTTTCCCAGACATGTAGTTGTGTGTGGTCATATTACCTACGATACTGTATCCAACTTTCTAAAAGATTTTCTTCATGAAGACAGAGAAGATGTGGATGTAGGAATTGTTTTTCTTCACAAGTAAACCATGTTTTATGTCTTTTTTTAACTTGCCCTTTTTATTAAATACACTTTATTTTGAAATTATTAACTAAAATGTTTCGGATGTTCCTTCAGAGTTGATGATAATCTGCATCCTAAGCCAGATCTCCTGCAGAATGGCGGGGGAGGGTATGAACCAGGGGCCATCGAGTCAACCGAAACACCAGGCAGCTACCATAGCCTATTGTAAAATATGTGATAAGCATTTATTTCAAATTTTAGTATCAGTAGTGTTGTTTTTTTTTTTTGTTGTTTTTTTAATCATTTCGATATTTTAAAACTTTTGTGCTCATCCGAACAGGGGTTTGCCAGGACTTGAGTTTGAAGGCTTATTGAAGCGTCATTTTATCCAGGTTGATTACTTTTGGGGCTCTGTTATGAATGCTAACGATTTAGAAAGAGTAAAGGTATGTATTGTTAATGGATTTATGTGTCATTCTCTAAAATAAATATTTTTTTTCAAATCTATATTTTGCTTAATAGAAAACTTAAAATAGTTGATTAAAAGTCCACTAGAAATTAGAAACTGGTCCCCTTTTCCATTTTTTTAAATATTTATAGATAATTGGAATAATAATAATCAGAATTAGTTTTGGTTGCACAGTCTAAACTAAATATCCTTATTCAACCAAGTTCTTATATAACTTTCTGTCTGTAGAGGATTACATGTGTCGCTGTACACTTACTGTTTTCATTTCTATTTATTAGGGATTCTGGTTATATTGTGTTTAACAGGTTCATCAAGCAGACGCTTGTTTAGTATTGGCCAATAAGTATTGTTCGGATCCTGACCAGGAAGACGCAGCTAACATTATGAGAGTCATTTCCATTAAGAACTTCCATGCTGATATCAAGGTGATTGTACAACTTCTGCAGTATCACAACAAGGTAATATAAACCAAACAAAAACCTTTGAGTTGTAATTTAACATTTAAAAAAAATTCCAAATCATATACATAAATGTTTTTCATACAATTATTCATAGGCATACTTGTTAAACATTCCAAGTTGGGACTGGAAAAGAGGGGATGATGCTGTATGCATTGCTGAGTTAAAGCTTGGATTTATTGCTCAGAGTTGTTTGGCACCAGGGTTTTCTACACTGATGGCAAATCTTTTCACGATGCGTTCTTTCAACCAGGTATTACATGCCTTAACAAGCTATTAATGAATAATGGTAAATTTAATTATATATCTATGTAACATTTAATATTCAGTACGATCATCTGTCAGGTTATCTCCATTTTGCAAACAATAAGATTTTAATGGATTACAAAAGTTAAGAGCAAAACATTGTGTGGTCTTTTACTTAGCACTGAGTACTCTTGACTTTTTTTTCCTTTAAAAAAACGTTTTTTTTTTCTAAGAATTATTTTGTGCTGTATATTTTACCTTTTTTTTTTTTCAACCTATTAAATTTCTTACATACCTTAAATTTATGTATTTTATTGTTTTTCTTGCCTAAATTGTATTAAATTTGTGTGCTCTGACCTATTTTTCATCAGACCTCTAAATTGGCACAGTGGCAAAGTGATTACATGCGAGGGACTGGCATGGAAGTCTATACAGAGTATTTATCCAATGCCTTCACTTCACTGACATTTCCTGAGGCGGCTGAGTGAGTTAAGATTTATTATACAAATTAATTATGGTCTCTTAAATGCACACATATAAATATAAAATAGAATGACTTATTGTTTCACTGAATATAAAATTTAATTACCTAAGTTTGATCAAATAATATCTATTGCTTTTTATATTATGCAATGCTTATTATTATTACTTTTGTAAAGCCCTTCATCCATACATATTAATTTTTGAATTTTATTGTTCTGTAATTTAACATTAGCTATCTAGGAAGTAATTTTTGCATAATTATGTTTATAGGAAAAAAATAAGTAGTTTCCATTTCAGACCTTCGATGTATAGGTTAAATGAAATAAAGGTCATCTGTTTCTGTGGCCCACAGTTAAGGAGGGTGTCATATGTCAGGTACCCATTAGAGCTGGGTGGACTAAAAGGCACCCAAAGATTCCAAAATTTAAAATCCCAGTCTTCACTAGAATTTGAACCCTAAGTGCTTTACCACTCAGCCACAGCACCTCAATTATGTTTATGGTGCATTATTATTTATTTGCATTTTTAATGCATTAAACCAAATTTCTGTTTGAAAATTTAACAGTTCTTTGCGTTGCAGACTACTATACCATCATTCTATAGTTGTTTTAAAATGAAGCTGAATTAAAATTTAATTTCACCATTTTAGGTTGTGTTTTACCAAATTAAAACTTTTGCTGCTAGCGATAGAGCTTCGCCAGGATGATGCTAGGGAAAGTTCTCTAGCTATCAACCCTGGTCCAAAGGTAAAAATTGAACCTGCAACTCAAGGATTTTTTATGGCAGATTCTGCAGAAGAAGTCAAAAGGTAAGTTTACATTCTATAGTTACAAATTTCATAGTGAAAATAACTTCTAATTTATGCAACTTGAACTTTTTATATTCTTTCTAAATTGAGTAATAAGCTAAGCTGTTGTATAGTAAATTGCCTTAAAAAAAAGAAATTTCTGAATTATCTACACATAGGCACAACTTTCCACACACTATTACTTACCTTTTTTTTTTATATGTTTTTCTGTTATTTAATACTTTGACTAATTGAAACATTTTGGTTTTAAAATTAATTTAAGTAAATAATTTATCTTGGTTACATGTTCACCTGAAAAAACAAACTAGTTGACTAGTTTTATTCAAGTCAAGCTTGATAAAAGTATGCTGAGAGAGAGAGAAAGTAGCAGATGCTTGTTGAACTTAGTGTCAAAAGTAAAATTATTAGTGAATCTAGAACTAAATACTAGTATTGAATTCTATTGACATAAGTAATGTTTGTTGAGACTTGATGTTAATAAGATAACAGCATTATGACTTTTTTTTTGTACTAAACTGGACATTTAAAAAATGTTATTACTAAAATGAACAAAGATTTGTTTTTAAAAACAGGACAATTAATATTGCCATAGTTTAAGTTTATCTTCTATTTCTGATTGTTCCCCTATAGAGTCTCATAATTCTGAATGTTCCCTTTTTTTTATCCATCAATCATATAAAGAAAAATCCTCAGGGATGGTCTGGTGATTACAGGTGAAGGGAAGGAAAAAAACAAACATTTACTGACAATTATTCAGAGGGACATAATTGTGTAAATCAGTGAAGAAAATCCAAATTACTCATGCGAGAACAATTTTAAATACACAATTTACTCCTATCTTTTGAGCAAGAACTAAGCCTGACAAAAAAGTCATACAAAAGAAATTTTTAAAATACAAAACTCTACAAAGTATCAAGAGCCCCTAGAGTTGTCCAACCTTGTGTTGGAATGAAAGAAAAAAGTTGCAAAAAATTTGTCTTACAGATTGACATCATGCCTTTGGACGTTCATATTTATCTGCCGACATTTGATTGTCTAAGAGTTGAACCAAAGGCTCTTCGAGCTCTAGGTTTGAAAAAATCCCTGATTGAACAGGGGGAAAAAAAACCTGTTTGAACAACCGTTCTGTCTGGAAGAGATCCAAGTCAATGCCTATGTAAAACATTGCTATTTCCAATATATCTGGCACTCCAGGCGCATGGGCTAGAAAGCATGTCTGAAGGCCGAGTATACCAGGAACCTCCGCCATTTTCCTATGTTGTACCAAGCTTGGCCTTGCAGGACTCGCCATTAATGTAACGTTCCTTTGAGGAACGGTGCATGGATTATCGGCAGGACTGAATGAGCTTTCTTTTAACTCCGCTCCATGCAGTGGGACCACTCTCGTGTTCCCTTGGACACTCCCACAGGAGTTTGTGTGTGTTTTACTATTCATTTAGCCTAACCACTTCCTCTAATGGTCGTTTTCACATGAGCACCCCGTTGAGACCGAATAGCTTGCTCGCAATTTATCTGCCATAAAATTCTTACCCATTCAACTTATTACATTGTGATACAGCTAGAAGAGAAACACGTTACTATCATGTTTCATTTTATCAAATATAAAATACTATTCTTAAAGTAACTTTCTTATTACTTTTATATTTAAAGTTATAGACTAAGAATGAGAAAAAAAACCATTGAAGTGTGCTTTTATTTCCAGACAGTAAATTCAAACATTTTGGAATTTTCATTCCTCTGCAACTCATATTCTAAATTCCATTTCTCATCTGTTTTGTCTCTGCTAAAACAAAAATAATTAGTATGGATACAAATAGCATATAATTCACTTCTTTTTGGAAGGAACATTTGTAGTTTTTAAGATAAAATAAATTAATAGTGTAATTAAAATTCTCACTGTGTAATGTTTTATTTTTTTTTTCTAGAGCATTTTACTATTGCAAAAATTGCCATGAGGATATAGGAGATATAAAATTAATTAAGAAATGCAAGTGTAAGCCTCGTAAGTAGTTTTAACATTGAATTGAATGCTCCCCATTTTATTATATAATACTGCTTGTAATCATGTATTCATAGCTTACATTCTATTCTAGATTTTGCATTTGCATAAGAATTTTTGTTACACAACTCTGCATTAGGTCTTGATAACACCCTAATTTTGATAAATTATCCCCATTACCTTTAATGCTGGGAAGATATTGCAGTGTTTGGAATGTTTGGCTAAGACTATCCTTAGTATTGTAGAGACAACAAGCATAGCGATCTGCTAAGATAATTGCACTGAAATACTTCTAAATTAACAAGCTACTAAGATTGACATCTGATGGAATGTTTGAGAAGTTTAAGTGACTCTTTTATCTGCACTGCATCCCTGAGTTAAGAATGTAGTGAGCAAGGGCACTCATCTATTAAAGCTAAATTTTAAAATTATTTACATCATTATAAAGACAAGTTAATGCACACCATTTTCTCATTACTTTTGTGAAATGCCATTTTTTCCTTCATAACCTCTCAGATATGTACAGTAACAAAGTATTTTTTTTCCATTAACAAAATATATGTATCAAAGCAAATATGTATTATATATTTCAAAAACAAAATTCATTTCTAAAACTATGATAGGCTCTCATTGTATAAAATACATTTTAATTTGTATGATCCAGAATCATTGTTTTTAAGTTTAATTATTTTAAAAGCATGCATTCTAACAATATTATATGTTTTTGTTTCAAATTTCAGTTGATCAAGTGTTAAGAAAAATCTTCGCAGGTAAAATTGTTGAAAAAATTAACTCGTATTAGATTAAGCAAGCTAATATATATAGAGAGAATTTATTTACTTTAAAATATCAGCACTAGTCTTATCCTTGAAATTTTACAATCATATTTGTCTTTTTCTATTACATTTTGTGAAAGTTATTACAAGAATTTCTTTACAAATGTCTTGTTTTGAAAGTAGTTTTATTTGGATTTAGAAAAATTTCAAATTATAAACTTTTTGTTTACAGTGTTATTTGTTTTTAAATTACAGAGCTTCAAAACAAAGAGTCTAATGCCACTTCTAATGAAGCAGCAAAATCCAGTAAGAATAATTATGTAAATATTTTGCCTCAAATTTTTTTTATTACAGATGCATCATAGTACATTTTTGTTCATTATTTTTAATGTTTCAATCAAGTTTTATCTTAATATAAGTTCATAATGCAGGGTAATATTTAGGCTTAGTGCTACCAAAAGGAAAAATTCATTCAGAAAGCAATAAAAGTTGTTAAATTGATTATCCCATTGCAAAGTGGAGTTTTAACAAATTTAGTTTTGACAGTCCAAAGGAAATAAATCAGCCCAATGCAAAGTTGGGTTTAAAAAGAAAACTTCATTGGAAAGTGGTGCCTACATCTATATATATAATTATCTTCTTCCCTCAACAGTTTGGATGAGAAGCAAGAAGTAAAGAAAAGATCACTCTCTTATTTCTGTGGATAGTTACCCCTTGAAAAAACAAGAGGGGGCGGGGGAAGAACAAGTAGTATTCACGGATGACTCCCTGGTCGTGCGGTTTGCGCGCTGGACTGTCAAACCCTGCCCGCTCCCACCCCCCTTCGTCCTGCAGGAGGTTTGGACTAGGAAGTAAACTATCTTCAACTCTGAAGGAATATCCTAACATGTAAAACATTTTACAAACAATAGCAGTGCCGGACTAACCATTGTGACCAAGAAGTCATGGAAAGAGAACAACTAATCTACTATGTATATTCTCCCGTCACTAAATAGCAGGACCAGACTTAATCATTGTGGGGCCCTATGCGAAATGGATTTCGTGTGGCCAAGTTTGGGTAGGGAAGTGGATAAGTGAAATTTAAGACTTTGTATTAGAAAATAAATTCGGCTATGCATTTTATTCATTCTTTACTACGTACAGAATTACTTTACAAGCCTTGCATGTAGCAAAGTCATACAGTATATCATAATAATTCTGTTTCCTACATAGATCACGCTCAATAGCAAGAATTACTAAATGTTTCAATATTTTTGTCTATATATTCCGTATATTTTAAGGACTTTTTCGTATCTTTTGCAATTTCGGGAGATTTCAGAGGAGCTCCTGGTAAATTGACAGGAGGGAGTGGAAAATCTGTTTTAAGTTATAAAATGGTTTAATTTAATAATTTAGACACCTTGAATTAGTGCAGGTCCTATGAAAGTGCGTGTTCTATAAAAGTTCAGGGCCCACAGCGGTCGCATAGGTTTCAGTGGCCTAAGGCAGTCTTGCAAAATAGCGACATATGCTACATTGTAAATTATTACTTGAATTCATTTTCTGTTTTTTTTATTTCAAAGGCAGTATAAAGTTAATAAATGATCTGCAAACTTCCAACTCAGAGAGCATACAGGGCAAGTAAGTTTGTTGTATCTTTATCTTTGCTAGACAATTGTAGCTTTCATTTTTTTAAATTCCATTTTTTTTTTTTAGTGTTAGAGAAGCTTACTTTTGGTTTTAATAAACAATCCTTTTTGTTATTATTATTTACTTTAAAAAATATTGAAATCAAAATCCTTAGTATAAATGAAAGGAAATGAGAAATATCTTTTCATTGTAAAGTTAAGATATAGTCATCAAATCTAAAACAATAAAATCACTTTTTATGTTGCTGTTTCAAACTTCTTTTTTTTAGGGCAACAAATTTGACCAACCTGATTCCTAAATTTAAGTAAGTAATAACATTATTGTTGTTTTTAGTGATGTTTATAGGTTATCATTGTCTATCTCTCCAAACTTTCAAAAAGATATGCCTGTATCTTCCAAAACCTGTTTTCAGTCATGGACAATTGTATGTTGCTCTCTCCAGAGTTCTTACTTTTCATTCACTCACAGTCATTTGCACAAACCCACCCAATTTGGACAACTGTGTCTTTCTGGAAGTGTTCACTCGTCACTAAATAGCAGTGTATGCTATGTCGTGGTTCGACTAGTTACAAGCTAATTAGACACATAACAATGGTGCAATCATGCAAGCTAATAGGATTGTTTAGTGTTACATTTATTTTAGATAAGTAAGGTATTCCTTTCAGACCTTGCTATCTGTAGGGCAAATAATGTAAATTTGATCTGTTAATGAGGTTGTCATGTGGCCATTTCAACGACCATCTGCTTAACTTTTCCCCAACTAATGTTAGGTACAAATTAGAGTTTGGTGGACTCTTGGGCACCTAAAAAATCCTAAATTGCGCAATTGTTCCTGATTATATGACTGTAACATGTAGATCTCTTAAGACACATCAATGCTAGAAGACTTAACACACTATTCAATGATATATAGATGCCATTCAACTCTGGTTCAAATTATGCTTTTCATGTTGTTTTTTTGTTTGTTTTTGTAGCTTAACTTTTTTAGAACTCTCATTAACTCTGCCTTATCAATACTGTTACTTCAAGCGTAAACAAAATATTTTATTTAGTTAAGATTTTTTTTATACGCTAAATTATAAAACAATTTTAGTTTGATTATTTTAAAGTTAAAAATGTTGTTTGCTACATATCTAATTTTTATAAAAATATAATAAAATTACCATTTCATAAATAATAATTCTGAAAAATTTAGACTAAAAATTAAATTGGAAATAATAATTTAATTAATAATGCATAGTCTTAAGGGGCTTTGAGAACATAAAAAACATGGAACAGCTAACATTTAAAGTTTAGTTTGGACAGGTAGATCCTATTATTATTCTTGAACCAAGTGAAGCATGTGATCTATTGATCTAAATAAGAAGCCAGTTTGAAACCTTTGAAATGGCCCTTAAAATGTAAGTTTTTAGGCAAAAGTGCAGCACATGGAATGCTGTGATTTTTTATGGGCATTACGAAATGATTAGTTCAAAAAGGTACAATGGTATTTCATCATTATAAAATGGCCACCTTGTAATCAACTCACAGGAGTCAATGCTGCATGAGAGCAGTAGAAGAATTGTGTCTTGGCTTGTGTAGAACTATTCTTGCAGTGTTCTAAATTTGCTACAGCTTGGTGACTCAGTAAAACCTGCTACTTTATGTAGCATTGCGGTAGTCAAGCCGGTAAAAAACAAACGCAACAGCAAGCCTTTTTGTTTACACAGTTGCTGAATTTGGCCAGATCTATGCAGCTGCAGATAAAACAATCATGCAGACCTGATCAATGTAAGCATCAAAAGTTGGGTTAAAAAAAACAACAACTGAAGATTACAAAGGAAACTTATAATTCAATTTCAGTGAGTTAAGACTCCAGCTTCTTAATATTGTTCTAAGTGCAGGTTTGAATGATTTCCATCCAATCCTCATTCATCTTGAGTTTAGTGTTGATCAACCAGATGCTCATACCTAGGACAGCTCCAATAATATTAGTTGCCATAGGTTGGACTTTTATTGTAGCTGAGGCATCACACAACTTATGCTTCTGCAAAGAAGTGGTTGAAATACTGGTATAACACTGCTTTGTGGATACATTGTAAACAGCTCTTGGCCTAGAACTGATTTTTGGGGTACTTCTGTACTGAACTTGCTGAGATTATTTCATTTAGCATAACACTTTGACTGTTTTCAATCATAGAGCTAAAACATATATCAATCCACTAACGTGTCATTTATCTCTCGTTAAGCTTATTCTAAATAGTATCATCCTGACATATTGAGAAAGTATTGCCTACAAAAGTCATACAGCTGACAAGTTTTCTAAAGATGACATGTATGTTAATGTAACATTAAAAAAAATATTCTTTTCATTTAAAAAAAAAATGTATTACCGTATTTATGACCTGCGGTGAAGTTTTTATAAATGAATAGCAGCTGTGCAGGTATACAAAGGTGCAGAGTTTATACATATTAATTTATTTATAAACATAGTAAAATTACTTAAAAACATAGTAAAATGGAAACTATTGTCATAATACTTTTAGCTTTTATATAGCGTTACTTTCATGCTTATAGCGTGCTCAGAGTGCTATGGTCCAATCTCATTTGTGGACCAGTGGGGGAAGGGGGGTATCTGGGAGGGTTTCCGTGCTGCCTTTAGGCGCTGTATAGGTAGCCAAGGCAAGTTCAAGCGTACTTAGCCTCTCGACCACTCTACCCACATACATTTGGGTCTTTAAATCTCATATAGTTGGCTGTGTGGTTGTGAAATGTACATTGGAAAGCTTTATAAACATCTCATTATAAACCTTTCTCCACCATCACCAGATAAGTAGGTCAATGACTTTCTGTCGAAACAACATACTACAGATACGATCGTAGGCATGTATTTATGCATGTGTTGCACTCTATGTATTTGCTTGTTGGAACAACAATCCGAGTACGATTGCCTCTCGAGAAAGAGATCTCTGATGAACAACAACTTTATGTACCAGTAGTTTACGGCAAGTTACGCTTTGCGGGGTATATAAGGTTTCAGGTTGTACAATTTTGTTTTACATATTTTGCAATATGCGTGGGTTATATGCTTATCCGGGCTATATGTGTGGTGGGTTTGGCACAGAAGAACTAAATAAATTGACGAAGGCAACTCATAGGCCGATTTCAATCTGTTTATTATACACTAAAAACCTGCACAAAGGCAAACATAATTACATATGGGCATAAACTAAGCATAATAAGTCTAAATGGTTAGACCAAGTTGTACACAAAACAGTCTAAATATTAGATTAAAAAAAAGAAATCTTATAGTATAAACCAATCATCTCTTATACGAACACAAGAGAGATATGGAACACCCGAAAAATTATAAAAATAAATGACAAAGTAGTTGTCTAAAAATAAATCAGTTAGTTATTCTATATAAAACAAAGATACATTGTTTTAATAGGTTCACTCGTTTCCTTTCCATACAAAAAACTAAGATAACAATAAGGCCTACAACAAATCTATACTTAATTCTTAAAGCCATTATCTACACACTGGTTGTAAAAATACATTTACAAGATGGACTATTAATATTCTATGTAGTATCAATT
This sequence comes from Biomphalaria pfeifferi, assembly GCA_030265305.1. Taxonomy (NCBI): domain Eukaryota; kingdom Metazoa; phylum Mollusca; class Gastropoda; family Planorbidae; genus Biomphalaria; species Biomphalaria pfeifferi. The sequence goes on along the minus strand of JASAOG010000061.1, from coordinate 2,103,004 downwards.
TCCTCTAGTATACTAAAGGTACACAATTCAATAAACAAAATCATTTACATGCTGGTTTTCTAAAATAGGGATAGTCCAACAACATAGACTAAAACTGGGGTAGCGATATTCTATGTAAATTATTAAATAAAATTACAATCGAATATAAGAAACTAAAATGTATTTACCTGCAGCCCATTGGCGTAGCTAGAGTATATGATGCCTGGTGCGGTACCTCATCTTGATGCCCCCCCCCCCCCCCCCCCCCCCCCCCCCCCCAAAAAAAAAAAACAACAACTAACTAATTAATAACACTGCAAAGCCTTACTTTTTTGTTCAAAATAATATGTATTCATTAATCAAATATTGTTAATTCAAAAAAATCACTTTTACATAAACATACTACAAATGAATTTTACCCGCTTTCTTGCTGGCAAAAGTATCAATAATTTTATCGAAATCAATTTTTTTCACCAGCTCTTGTTCAATGGACAAAATGGCCTAATTAGTTAGTCGTAAATTTGTCATCGTTGATCGCAAGTAATTCTTGATCAGTTTAAGTTTGGAATATCTTCTCTCGCATGTAGCGACGCTTACCACAATAGTAAAAAATATGCGAATCATGATGACGATATTTGGGACTGAATCATCTAGCTGATATTTTTTTTATAAAATTCAAGAGCTCAACAGGTCCTTGTTTTAGAAGTTTGGAGGCTTCTGATGAAACTGTGACAAACCGTTGAAGCCTCTTTCGCTCCAGCAGAAATTCGTTTTTATCAATGTGGCTAGGAGCACTATGGTGATTGATTTCGACTTGAGGATTTAATAGCTGAGAAGGTGACAAAAATTCATATCTATCTGCTACATCATGAAGTTGCTCGAATCGGGTGATTATTTCTTGAACAATCCTGTCCAAGGTAGAATAAATTTCCCTTTGTAGCTCGTCTTTGTGTGTAAGTACAGAGTAGTCACTTTTCTCACCAAGCATCTTTTTCTTATGGCCAATACGTTTTTGAGGTTATGTACTGATTCTCAGATCTGAGAACACGCTTTCGGCAAAGGTAATGCTGGCTTCAGCTATGTCCTCTCGATTACTACTTAAAAATGTCTCTAATGTTTTTAGTTTGAGTGAGCAGTCTCGAATAGACAATCCTTGTTTTTGAAGGTAGAATTGCACATCGTTAATTTTAGTTAATACAGGAGCCCAAAATCCAAGATAGGTGAGAAAATTAAAAGACTGTATAGCAACCAATAATCCACCTGCTTCAGATCTAGTCGATGAATTTTCATCTCTGCTGGTTAATGTCTCCAGAGTTTCTATAATTTTAGAAAATTTATCCCTAACCATTTTGAAGGCTTTTCCTCTGGCGCTTCAGCGGGTCTCAATTAAACGTTTAAGGCTAGTTCCAGTTTTTTTGATGAGGATATCCCAGCGGTGTGTTCAAGTTGAGAAAAAAGCGTGTAAACGGTTGAGTGTACCAAAAAATGTTACCGAATCGACTTCAGCTTCAGCAGCTCGAATTTCTGCTAAATTAAGAGAATGGTTTGAGCAGGCAATAAATAGTGACTTCTAGAATACGTTTTTGGACACCGTAGTTTTGACCTTTCATGACCGCAGCATTATCATAGCCTTGACCCTTGCAGTCCATTATGTCTAAGCCATCCGAATGCAGTTTCTCTAGAATCATCTCAGCGATTCCAGAAGCATGCTTGTCCTTTGTGTCGATGAAGTCAACAAAAGACTCACGAACCTGCACCCTGCATTATCCATGACAACGTACCGTAAAATTTGGGAAGTTTGATCCAGCTTTTAGATGTCAGGTGTACTGTCAAAAATAATAGAGAAATATTTGGTTTGTTTTACTTGCTGTATGATTTGTTTTTTAGCGTGATCCCCCAATATTGTAATAAATTCCTTGTGTATTTGTGGAGACATGTATGTATTCGGTCTGGAAGAAAGCCTCAAGAGTGGATCGTACTTTGATAGTAATTTTACTAACTCTCCAGATTTTCGTCTCTTGTATAATCAAATCTTGGGCCTTGTTGTCAATATTGTTCCCTACTCTCAGGCGAACTTCAAGTTCCCTCCAAGCAAGCGATGACTGAATGTGAGCTCTGCTGGTCTCATGTTTTTCTATTTTCGGGGATAACCTCCACCATTCATTGAATCCATCTTTGGATTTAAATGAAGATTTGGTACTTGATCTTGTTGAGAAGAGTATGCAGGGGAAGCAAAATAAGGATTCTTTTTTTTTGGCGAATAACACATCCACTTTCTAAGAACTTTCTCGCCGTTTGACATTTGCCGGAAATACCAAGTTTTTGAAAGCTTTCTAGCCTTTTCTTTTGCTGATTCTTGATGTCTATGCGCCTCTCTGAATAGACTATCCATAGGCTGAACTGTTTCAGATCCTTGAGTGACAAGGTGTATGCGAATATTATCTGTGATGACATCAGGCCAATCTCCAATGTCCTTCAGGCTAGAGCTTATTATCCTGCTTTCTGAATTGTTTACACTGTCTGATGGTTCAGCTTCTAAAGTATGAATTTTTGATGAGTGTGCTAAAGACATGCTTGTGTGCTGTCCTTTAGTCTCTAGAACCTGCGGTATTGAAGTATTTTCTTCTTTTTCATCATTCAGGATGTCGGCCTCATCATTTTTTTTTTGGATTCCATGATAACTGTCTCATCTTTGCTTTGTTGCTTTTAATTATAATCTACCCAGACCGGACAGAACCAGAGATGCCGATTTCTCCGTCTGAGCTTAAAAAGGTTGCGAGGCGCCAGCTAGACCAGTCAGTCTTGAGCACTGTTCATCATTTTGTTTACGTTACAGTATTACAATTAACTAGTTAATTTTAAAAAAACTTGTTGAAAACAAAGGTTAGCTTAATATTGACATTACAATATAATTATTTCCAAAATTAAACTATAAAGAGTCATAAAGAAATGAATAAACTAAGACAATTGTTTAGAGCTAGAGTTTAGAAATATATTTGTAAACTCAATATCTAGATTAAACCAAAGGACTAAACTAAACAATGAAGTAAAAAAAGGTTGACCTATCTTTTTCTTCTTTATGTTACAGAGCATTGATCAGTGTAGTAACAACATGTACCGTGTGTCCGAAATAAATCTAGTAAATTAGATTCAAACTGTTCTATAGCTTACATTGTATGGAAGAAATAGTCATGGAGATGAAACAAAATAGCGACATGACTAGTTTCTAAATCGTTAGTTCATGTTTAAAATACAGTAGTTTATGTTTTTTTGTGTCCATGCAATTAGTCGTTTTTACTGAAACGCTCAGGGAAATAGGAAATTAATACACACTGGGGGAATTTTAGTGCCCCTCTCTACTTGGTGCCCTGTGCTGCCCACTGCTGCAGCCATATGAAACATGTGGTGTAGAACCAGGCACAAAAAGGGAGTGGAGACAAAGTAGGTCCAGTAACGTACAGACACTACAGAGACAGGGATGCAGGTAGTGGGCAGTGTCCACGTTGTTTTGCCTATTTACGCGTCGACACAAGACGCCATCTAGGGGGGAAAGTCACGTGGATATCAGGGTGGCTGGTGTGGCCTCAAAAAGTATCCACTACACTACATATGCACAAAAATACTAAACCTAAAATTTTCTATTTTTTTTTTTTCTTTTCTTGACATCAAGAATTATCTTTAAACAAATTAAAAATCAGCTATAAAAATCCATCACATGCCACTGCAGCACAAAGAGAGTTCTGGCCTTCTTCAACACAACCTTCCATTCAGATATCTCTTAACCTTTTGAGCCTGCCAGCCCGATATATCAGTCATGTGCACCTTAACTGAGATGGACAGTGCTTAGGAGCTTAGGGGAGGTAACTCAGGGTCCAAAGGTCCAAGATGTAGATCTATCTCTGTTTCACCTAGCCATCTTCTGACACCTGCCTCATGGGTTTTTGACATAAAATGCTTTCACCTCTATATTCTTTGACATTCTTTCAAGGTGATGTCTCTTGTTACACTATTTTCTCACCTATATTCTTCAACATTCTTTTAAGTAATCAGCTCTTTTTATTTTCAGTCATTTAAGAAATTAGTTTTTATATTATTGTTATAGTTCTTTGTTGGTGATTGGTCTTTCTATAATTGGTGTGGTTCTTAATTGATGATTGGCTTTGTAGTTCTTGGTTGGTACCTATTGTCATGTATAGCATTGAAGCATTGATAAAAATGTACAACTGTAGACAAATTAAAATGTAATACAAGTCCATGAAGGTATAATATATATTTGATCCAGTGAAAGTAAATAAAACAGCTTTCTAATGCTATTAAAAAGTAATTGATTCCTTGACTTAACAATGTCAACATTACATTTCTCATTTCTTTTTTTTTTTCTTCAAAAAGGATATCAATTTTCATCAAAAAACACATTTTAATATGTTAATTAATATATATATAAATTAACCTGCTATAAAAGTAAAAAGTAATGTTTCCCTTTCAGACCTTGCAATCTATGAGAAACATCTGCCCCATAACCTGCTATAAATGTGGTTAAATTTTTAAAAAGTGTTTCATAAAAAGATGACTGCTGCTTACAAAATATTGTGGTGATTGTTTTCTATGTGAAGATTTCATTTATCTTTTGAAAGAAGTAAAAGAAGATATGAGGAATTACAAAATAAATTGAAATAGCAACATTTTTAGGATAACAGGTTTTAGGTTTTTGTAGGTTGGGTAGGAAACGCTAGTAAAACTAACATTTCTATTTCTAGCAGAGTGATAAATGATTTCTTAGAAAGCCCAACTTTCAGGTACTAGTATATGCCATTTCAACAGAGTGTTCTATTGCTAACAGCTAGCTTGTATTCCAAGAGCTCTTTAAAGAGTTTGTTGTCAATTGACTATTGCATTTCTAAAGATTATGACTATTAATATTTTTCTAGACTCAAACATAGCTCTTGGAGTACCTTTTTTTCTTCAGTTTAGAATTAGAATTTACTCTTAAAAGTTTCAAATGAGTTAGACTGAAAGAAATTTTGTTTGCTTTTTTTGTTTAGCTGTTATTTTTCTTATTAAAAATAATTATTGCATTGAGAAGACATTTTAAAATCATTTTTTAATGTTAGTGTTAGCTTCAATCATTGATAAATTACCTTGAATCATTGTAATTTTTTTCTAATTGATTTAATTTGCTCTAATCAGTGCTTTGGTTGGCAAAGATATGAGTGCCTGAAAAGAGCTGAGAATAGTGGTTTTCTTTGATATTCCATTATAGAAGTCTATATCATTCTGGCAGATATAATTTACAAATTAAAAAAAAGTAATACATTTCTCAGAAAGACACAAAGATTGAGGCAAATTTCTTATTCCAAAGGCTATGACAAATTGAATGGAATGGTTTGCCTGAGTCAGCCATGAAAACCTGTGACTAAGCAGAGTTTACTAATTCTAAAAAAGTCACTAATTAACATTCAAGGCTACTTTGAGACATGAAATAATGCGTAGATCGTTATCATCTTCTTTTTTAAAGTAATGTCTATAATCTATAAGATGAATATTCCTTGCTTGTATTTTTTCAGGCTTTTAAATTAGTTGTAGATTAGTTGAGATAGTCTTGGGATTGGACTTTAATTGGTCAATTTAATTTCTTTCTTTGTAAAACTAGATAGATTCTTTCTATTTTGCCTGTTCAATGGTATGCTTTGGTTTAGAAATTTTAATTGATAGTTGTAGCTCCTTCTCATACAATTCTTTGCAAATATCATGACATTAAAAGTCGTTAACATTTCTTTTTAACACTGCTATAAATATCCATGCAAATAGAGGACATTGAAGATGTCATAAGTTGAGTGACATATACTGTTTACATCTCAACCTTGCAATTCACCAAGTTTTCTAGCTCATTTCTTTCTGTTTACCAATTTTATTTTGGTTTATGCTGTCACTACTAATCTAACCATGTTTGTTTTGTTTTGTTTTTTCTGTGTAAATGAGTTTTTAGCATCTCTTAATATATAATACATAAATACAAAAAATGTCATGTCAGTGTGAACTATGGCCTGGCAGAAATATATGAACTCGCACTTTTTGAGACATTTTGTGTGTTTACTAAGTACATTTTTGTTGTTTCATTGAGTCTGAAATTGGTATTTCTGATGCTTTTGTTGAACTCATTTAAACAACAAAAAAAAAAAAGAATTTCCTTTTTTATTTCAGTCATGAGGTACATATTGTATTGAAATGTGTATCAAATATTTTTTAACCTTTCAAAACAATGCTCTATGGTTTGTTATAGATGACTTAGATCTTTGTAAATGTTATTTTTTCTTTGGAGTCCCTGCATTTTCTAGATTTCCATTTACAATGTTATCAAAAATTTGTTTATAATTGCCCAAAAGAAACAAGCGAAGGTTGTTAACAATTAAAAAATTTTTCTCTGTAAGCAACTGAGTGGTTCTTGTTTGTTACCTCACAACTCTCACCAGGCAGACACCAATTCTAAAAGAAAAGGAAGAACCAGAAGATGACATCAAATTTGACTCCACTGGAATGTTTCACTGGTGTCCTGATAGACCGCTCAATGACACTCTACTGGTAATAATTTCATTCACAATTATTTTTTTTATAGGGGAGGAGTTTCAAAGTGGCTTTTGAGGCAAAGGAAGTAAAATTCAGAAATTGAAATGGAACTTAATACAACTAGGCCTTCTAAAGATGGGCAAGACATGGCCTAAATTGTGCTGATATGCCAAATACTAAATACCCTCTAGAGATAGTTTTAAATTTCAGCCTCTTGTCAGATCAAGGCCCATTATTTCCTGAATGAAATCCTGTATCTACATATAGCTGATAAATTATAGTAAAAAATATATGTTCATTTTTCATTAGAAGAGATAAATTTTAATACATCATTTACATTTGATTTTCTTGTTTTCTGGATTTGTTGTGCATATATATATATATATTTATATATGTATATATATATATATATGGCCAGGTTTACTGGATTCATCTTAGGCTACAAAAGCAATTTGTAGGAACTATTATTATTTATATTATTATTATTTATATTATTTTATTAATATTATTATTAAGGGGAAACAAAATTTCATTGTAGTCTACCAGACTGTCTTTACTGTTCAGGGTTCGTGTAAAGCAGTACTATCAACTGACTAGTAACAAGAATCTTGTTATATATTATAGGTTTCTGAAGATTTTTGTAGTCTTAGCTCATGCTATTATTATTGTCCATATTAAAAAAAAATTAGATGTAGGTAGTGTTACAACTGCATTTTAAAGATAATTTGACCTATTAATTTAAAAAACAAAACAGTCCAAAAGCAATTAGCTTATATAATTAAAAATAGTTTGGCATATAAGCTTATTGCTTTTTATCTAAATGTTTCTCTTAACACTTTGGTTACTTCTTCTAATTACAGGATCGTAGCCAAGCTGCATATAGCAGACTACATAAACATGTTGTTGTCTGTCTGTTTGCTGACCCCAGTTCTCCACTGATTGGGTTAAGGAACTTAGTTATGCCTTTGCGAGCCAGTAACTTCAGCTATGATGAATTAAAACATATTGTTATCATTGGCAGTTTAGAATATCTTCATAGAGAATGGAAAACTTTACAGAATTTCCCAAAACTTTCCATTTTACCGGTAAATAAAATTAATATTTTACATTATAAAATTATTGATTTTTTACAATATTCAAGTCACACTTTTGGAGTGGGCAAAACCTTATGGGTGGCTTAACGCAATTCTCAAAAACAGCTCTAACAATTTTCTTAGAAATTTGACAGTTGTTGAATATCGTTGGGGAAAGAATTACTAGCTCCTGGTAAAACTCTAGTTTGACCATTATAATTTTTTAAATTTTTAAAAAGAAAATATTTTAGATTTGGTTAAAGAACTAGAGAATCTTTATCTTAAACAGACTATATGTCTTCAGGTTTTCTGCATGTAGGCCTTATTCATTCAAGAGTTCAATAAATTAATAAAAGCTATCAAATATATCATAATATAGGAAACACACTCATTATTCTTTCAGACTTTGCAGATCATGATAACTTCAATAATAAATTTAAACAACACATTAGAAGTAAAAACCAGAAGAGTTGAAAACTGTTAGCATCAAAGAGCATCTAAAGTTTTATAGTTTTATACATTTACTGCCGCCTACATAAATATTTGAAATTTTAAAAAAATGACATTATTGAAGACTAGTTGTCTAAAATCTTAGAACTATTGTGAAGAATTATTACTTTTCGTTTGTTAAGGTACTTATATTTTAAATTAGTTTTTTTGTAGCTTCCAAAGAAATATTTTCATTCATTTCCATACACAGAAATTTTTCATTTTCAAAAATTTGAAGTTCAAGTCTTATCTTATATAATACAGACGTTACTTCAAAAAAGAAGATGATTACGTCCTACGCGTCATGCATTTAGTCATGCATATTAACCAATGACTTAAATTCTGCCAAGTCACTGGTTTTTCTGGCTAGCTCAGGCAACCCATTCCATGCTCTAATAGCACTAGGGAAGAAGGAGTATTTGTACAAATTTGTCCTAGCATATGGGACGATGAATGTGCCTTTATTTTTGTGTCTTTCAGAGTATTTTATTAAATTTTGTTTTTGTATTTGAAGATTATGGTTCAGTGTTTTATGTATAATTGCTACTTTACTTTTGAGTCTTCTGTCCTGAAGGCTTTCTAAATTTAGTGATTTTACTAATGGTGTTACCCTAGTCAAATGTGAATATTCGTTTGTTATGAATCTCACTGCTCTATTTTGTGTTTGTTCCAGTTTCTTAATGTTTTCATGAGTTGAGGGGTCCCACACGGTGGATGCATATTCTATTATTGGCCTAACCAAGGTTAAATAACATTTTAGTTTTATGTTCTTATTTGATTTATAGAAATTTCTTTTAATAAACCCTAATGCTTTGTTGGATTTTTTATAGTTTCATCAATATGTGGATTCCATGACAGTTTTTCATTTATTATAACACCTAGGTATTTTGAGTTTTTAGTCTGTGTTACTGGTTTGCCATGAATAAGATAAGTGGAATTAATTTGTTTTAGTTTTTTTGTTACTCTTAACAACTGACATTTTTCTGGGTGGAAAGACATGCTCCAATTTGATTCCCATTTCTGTAATTCATCTAATTCTCTTTGTAAAATATCTGTTTCTTGTTTTGTTTTTATTGTTCTATATATTATGCAATCGTCTGCAAATAATCTGACTTTTGTTCCTGAACTAATGCAATTAGGTAAATCATTTATGTAAATTAAAAATAGTAGTGGACCCAAGACTGTTCCTTGAGGTACACCTGAGTTTACTGTTATTGGTGTTGATTTAGAGCCATTTATTATTATAGTTTGTTCTCTCCCTATCAGAAAATCTTTAATCCACTGATGCAGTGGACCGTTAATGCCGAAATATTTTAATTTTTTAAGCAAACTATGGTGGTGAACTTTGTCAAAAGCCTTGGAAAAATCTAGTAAGATAGCATCTATTTGTTCACTATTATCTAAACCTTTTGAAAAATCATCAATTAGTCCTATTAGTTGTGTTTCACATGATCTATATTTCCTAAAGCCATGTTGGTATGGGGTGAGGACATTATGTTTGTCTAAGTGGTTTATGATGTTGCTACATATTATGTGTTCTAGTATTTTACATGTGATGCTGGTAAGTGATACTGGTCTGTAGTTTCCTGGATCAGATTTTTCTCCTTTTTTAAATAGGGGGGTGACATTAGCTTCTTTCCAGTCCTTTGGTACTCTGCCCTGGTTAAGCGATGCTTGAAAGAGTATTTTGAACACTGGGGCTAGCTCATTGCTTAGTACTTTGAGTAATCTAGCTGGAATACCATCAGGTCCAGACGCTTTATTTGGTTTGGTGTTGGCTAATAGTTTTTTAATTCCATTTTCTTGTACTACTAAATCTTCTATGTTGTCTACTTGGTTCAAATTAAGAAATATGTCTTTGTCTCCTGGGGCTGAGAATGCTGATGCAAAGTATTTGTTTAGGATGTTTGCTTTAGTTTCATTATCATTATGTATTATGTTATGTTCATCTTTTAATGGCGCTATGCCTGTTGTTTCCATTTTCTTAGACTTAATGTATGACCATAGGTTTTTGTTATTATCTTTAGATATTACATTGTTTATGTATTCACTCTGCAGCTGTCTGCTTACTTTTTGGGTTAGGTGTTTAATTTTTATATACTTTTTGTAAACTCTTTCTGCCTTGGTTGCTTTAAATTTTCTATATAGGTTTTCCTTCTGTTTACAAAGCTTCTTTAGTCTATTATTAAACCAGCATTTATTTATTTTGTTTGATGTGTATTTAGTTGGTATATGATTTTCTATAATGCTTTTAAGATGGTTTTTAATGAAATTCCAGAGGTCATCGACTGGTTGGTTAATGTCTTTTTCTAATAAGAATGTTTGTTGAAAGTTTAATGCAGCTTGGTGTAGTTGTGTTAGGTTACATTTATTCCAGAGTAAGATTTTTCTTTTGGTTTTTGTATTGGCTACTGCTTTTATCTGACTGTGTATTTTTATGATCTCATGGTCTGATAGACCAGGGATAATATCATAATCAACTACTAATCCAGGTCTGTTGGTTAAGAAGAGATCTAATGTGTTGTTTAATCTAGTTGGCTTTTTAATGATTTGATCTAAACTTAGGTTGTGTAAAGTTTCTATGAAAAGCTCATTTATGTCCTTAAGGTTTTGGTGTTTATCTATGGTTAGTGTTTTCCAATTTATATCAGGTAGGTTGAAGTCACCCATAATCCAAAAAACTGCATTTTTATTTGTCTCTTTAAGTGTAGTAATCTGATTACATAGTTCCTGCATGTATTCTAAACTAGAATTTGGTGGTCTGTAAATGCTGCCTATTATAAGGGATGTTGAGGTGGTATTAATTTTACAAAATGTAGATTCTGTTTTTTGAGTTAGGTAAGGTAATTTCTTCTGCTATAAGAGTGTTTTTTATTGCTAAAAGAACTCCTCCATGTAGTTTTTATTACATTGTTAAATTGTCAAATAATTTAGAAACCATGCATAAATCCTATTTCTAATTTACATAATTGATTTATCAAATTCCTTCAGTAACTAGAGTCAAACAATTTGCAGATGATTGCTTAATGTATAGAACATAAAAAACAACACAAGATACAGAAATTTTACAAAGAGAATTAGATGAATTACAGAAATGGTAATCAAATTGGAGCATGTCTTTCCACCCAGAAAATGTTATTATTATAATTATTAAGGGGAAAAAAAACAACTAAAACAAATAAATACCACTTATCTTATTATGTTAAACAAGTTACACTAAATAAAAACTCTAAATACCTAGGTGTTATGATTCCTATATTGATGAAATTATAAAAAAAATCAAAGTATTAGCTTTTTTGTTGTTGTTTTTTTTTAAAGAAATTTAAAAAAATCAAATAACATAAAACTAAAATGTCCTTTTAACCTTGATTAGGCCAATATTAGAATATGAATTTTTTGTTAGGGACCCCTCAACTCAAGAAACACAAAATAGAACTGTGACATTCATAACAAATTAATATTTACACTTGATTAAAGTAACACTTTAAGTAATATCATTAAATTTAGAGACTGTTCAGGATAGAGGACTTACAAGTAAAGTAGCAATTATACTTAAAACACTGAACCATAATCTTCAAATACAAAATCAAAACCTAATAAAATACTCATAAGACAATGATAAAGGCACACTACTTGTTCCATTATGCTAGGACAATTTTAACAGATACTCCTTTATCTTCCCAAGTGGCTCTTAGAGCCAAGAAGTGGAATGGGTAGCCTGAATCTGCCAGAAAAACCAGTGACTTGGCAGAGTTTGAGTCATTGATTTGCATGCATGACTAGATTGACCTAAGGACACCCATAGGATGTAATCATCTTCTTAATGGAAATAACATCTGTATTTTTAAAGAAAAGATAAAATTGCTTCATGAGCTATCATTATATTAATTTTTTTTAGTTTTGTGTAAACAGATTGTTTAGTTTTGTGTAAACAGATGTTGTTTTGTTTTTTCAGGGCTCTCCTCTAAATCGTGCCAATTTACGTGCAGTTAATGTTAATCTTTGTGATATGTGTGTAATTGTGTCTTCAAAAGATCGAAACTCAGATGATCCAAATTTGGTTGATAAAGAAGCTATTCTCTGTTCACTAAACATAAAAGCAATGACATTTGATGACGGTGATAGAGTACGAAGTGGTAGGTACATTTTTCTATGCTTATAATATGTAGTAGTAAAAGAATTTGGGGGGGGGGGGGGGGGGGGGGGGGGGGGGGGGGGGGGGGGGTCCAAAACATTTAATTTACTCTGTTATATGGGCAGTTAGTAACTTAAAAGGTCAGGATTAGACACAACATAGTATAAAGCTAATGAAAATTTCTTCTAGGCTATGAAACTTTTTGTCTTCAGTTTTTTTTTTTTTAAATCTCTTATATAGCTTATTTACGATTATTATAAAATTTTGAAATTCACTGAAATCAACTATTTGTTTTGTGGAGTATGTAATAACTTTTAAAAAAGAAATTTTTGAAGCGGGCAAAAAAGAATATTATTACACAAAATTGTTGAACTAAATATGTGTTAGTATTGAAAATATACAATAGATAAAGCACAAAGATCTTTAATAGAAACTGCTTTTAGTTTTAAAATGATAAAAGTACATTCTCATGTCATTGTTTGTTAGGTGTTTCAAGATTGCATTCTGGTACCAGTATTCCTATCATAACTGAACTTGGTAAGAAAGTTATAAATTTTTTTTTCTGATGTAAGATTATTGTTTCATTGAAAAATCAATTTATTCTAATTCTAAGCAGAATTGTTGAGGACATTCAATTTTTCTTTCACACCCTTAAAGACTGAACAACTTAACCCTATCTGCACTGAAACAAATTGTCCCCTATGTCCTGAGGGCCACGCCCTTTTTACTTACTATCTTTCAAGCTCTACATCTAATGAAAATAAAAAATTTTCTTTCCAACTGTATCATTCAATGGAAATAAAAACATTATTCAAAATTTTGACTCCTAACAGTATAATCAACTAAAATAGTAATCAACTTTAGGCTTATTACAAGTGTAGACCTACCTTTTACATGCCTGGTTCATTTTTATTGCAAATGTTCAGAAAATTGCTATGTTAAACCAAAGCTAAACATGTGGTTTAATTAGAATTGGTTGTTTTTTTTGTATACCCTGACTCAATTTTTCCATGAAAAAGGCAAATACCAAAAAAAAGCGGTCCACCTGTATAGAGGCCATTTGGAAATAACAGATAAAGATGTCCACCAGTCTGTTAGTGTTAATCAAATAATTTTTATTTAATTAGACACTGATTCCTACTTGATTTTCTCACTCTCTGTTAGTCAAATAATACATACGATTATAGATGTAAAGCTTCACAAATGTTATTTACTATTGTATCATACATGTGATTTTCGATCAAAATATGGGTTTAGTATAATTTTACTCCAAAAATAAAAATAAATGTATGAACTACTACTACTGTTTCTAATTTACATAAATTTACCTAATTGCATTAGTTCAGGAAAAAAAAGCTGGATTATTTGCAGATAATTGCAAAATATAAAGAAAAATAAACACAACACAAGATACCGAAATTTTAAAAAGATAATTAGATGAATTTCTGAAATGGAAATCAAATTGTAGCTTATCTATCCACCCAGAAAAATGCCAATTATTAACAACAAAATCAAATAAAACTATCTTATTCTTGGTAAACCAGTTACTGAAAGTTATCATGTAGGCCCATACCTATGAAATAATTAACACATTAAACAAAGCTAATCAAACAAGAGCATAAAACCTTGGTTAGATTAGAAGATAATACAACTCATTTGCTCTCTAATGTATTGACTTACTTCCCTTTCAACAATGAAGTTTAATTCTTATTTAGATTTGATAACATTTCAAAATATAATTAGAATTATATTAGAAAATTGACATTTTATTTATATCTTAACCCTCAAGCTATTTTACTGATGGTAAAAATGTGGTATTTAATTATCTTTCTTTTACTAGATCTTCTATTTTAACTAAATTAGCATTTTCCCATTTTTTTTTTTTTAAATCTCTATTGATATTTATTTCTTTATGTTTTTGTAATTTCTTTTCTTCATGTGTTACCAAATATTGATAGTGCCTTTTGTCTGCGTTTATTGTCAAACCATCCTATTCTAAAGTTTGTTAAACATTCTGTAACTTCTATAGCGTACTTTTTATTGCTTTCTATTTCCATTCTATAATTAACCTGTGTCCCATGCAAATTCTTTGCTTTTATTAGAGATTGTAAACACTATAAATTGCTAGCTTTTTTGGTGTATCTGGTGTACGAAATAGATGAAGGGTAGATAAGCTGTTTTTTTTAAAGGTATATGATAATTTTTGTGCACTTTTTAGCTCTGCCAAATCAAATGTTCTAAGCTCTTATGATTACAGCACAAAATAATTTTTAATTGAAGAAATCATCTGACTTTCATTCTATGACTTAATAGCTCATTTAAAAACAAAATGAATAACTGCCATACATCAAGATATTGTTAAAAATATGGCTCACTCCGTTTTAAGTTTGTTTGCAACTCCGGTGATCAATTTAGTGTCCTTGACATTGTTTAGGTTATCATGAAAATCTTTATGTTTCTTATAAGTTGTAAGATAAAAAAAAGTAATCGTGTCTTCTATCACTTAATGCATAAGGTATTGGCTATATATGATTCTGTCCAGTGAGATTTTTCTAGCATTAATGGTTCACTGAATTCTTAGTTCACAGAAGAGCAGAATAATTTCATTTTTATTAATGGATCTCTATAGAGTTTCTTGTGATAGAAACAGATTTTTTTTTTATCTTAGCTTGTTAAATTATTTCACCCTCCTGTGACCCATTTGTCAATAGCCATTGAAAGATTTTCTGTGAAAGCATTTTTGTACGGTACATGTCTCATTGATTTCAGCAAACTTTTGAATCAAAAACAGTTTCTATTTTTTTAATGAAATCCATGTAAATCAAACTTGCATAAATAGAAATTCTACTTATTTGATTCCTTTTAGTTTTAAACAAATTCTTTGTCCTTATTTTAAAAAAATGATTGATTTGAAGTTTTGACCAGTTCCAGTTTTTGAGTTTGTACATTCACAATTGTTGAAGTTTAATTCAAACTCTTCTAATTTGAGATTAACTCAAGGGTATGCTTAGGACATAATTATTCTCTCTTCTGAAGGAACATCTGTAATTTATATGATAATTCAGATCCAATAATTAATGAAGCATTAATTAATAAGGCAGTTCACAATATTTGTTGTTTATTTCTTCTAGCCAATGATGCTAATGTACAGTTTCTTGATCAAGATGACGATGATAATCCAGATATAGAACTCTATATGACTCAGCCATTTGCTTGTGGCACAGCATTTGCTGCCAGTGTTCTAGATTCTTTGATGAGCACAGTAAGAACATTCAGAAACATTAACTCATATTTTTTTTTTTAGGAAGTACTGGGTTAAATAATGATTCATATATTTCATAAATAACACAGATAAAATAAAGTTTTTAACAATAATCTTGACACATTAAAAGTTAGTGGGGGATTTTTTTTTCCCCTAGTTCTATGTCTCATTGTGACAGACATCTTGTTCGTTGTGCTGGTCACAAGACATTCTCAGTAACTGTGGTCCACAGACTTATCGAAAGGTCTAAGATGGGAACTTTAATTAATACTGTCATTTATTTATTGGTGCTTATACATTTCATTTTTGTAGGAGATAACACTTTTAGTTAATATGACTATTTCCGTTACCCATTTGTGCATTGTATCTTCAGTAATTATTATCATTGCTTCCCTTGCTTACACACAATTGAGATTGTTACCTCCCTTGAAACAATTATTGCCATTCATTATCAGCGAATATACAATCTGTATAAGCTATTATTGTCATCATAGTCCCTGTTTGTAATCTCAAGCAATTTTATATATATCTTGTGTGCAGCTCAGTTGAGAACTTCAATAAGATACAACAGAAGTATCCCAACTTTCAATGTTTTCTTTGCAGCCTCCATCAGGTTTTCTGCATACTGTTGCTACAATAACAGCCTACCTTTGCTACATTTTATACTTCAAACAATACTACGTTTACTACTACTACCCTCTGTAGACCACATCTGCCTACAGTACTTACTGTGCCCAAAGTAGACTGCTATCAGCACCTGTGTGCCCACTATTGACACTAGTCACACTTGGACTGGGACATTTGCCACAACTACCTCCAACATAAGCACTGTTTCTATGGCAACCCTGTAATCTGCCATTCCCTCCACTGAGGAGCCCAACCAGCTTCAGTATTAACAGTGCTTGAACCCACTGCTAAGTTACATAACTAAAGATGAACTGACACTTACTCTCAAGACCATTGTGCTATGAAGGATGAAATGAGCTAAATAATAACTAAGAAACAATCCCTAGACACAATGCAAGCCACACTAGCAATACACGCTGGTCACTGTCATGTAGTTCTATATCACTATTTTGTGTATCCTTGGTGGTCCTAAGGACTGGCATAATGAAGCATCCTCTGTGCCATTATGATTTGAAAGCTATATATGAGTTGCTTTTATATGTCTTAAATATTTCTAGATGTGATATGCTTAAAGTTAAAAAACGATTTTATTTATAAAAGTCATGTGTTTAATATAGTTTAATAAAAGCGGTGATAAATGTAATGTGTTAATAGTCAGAAAATGTAAGTTCACATAAATGAATGATTGTATTTTGGGTTAGGGTTTGGGGCCCTACTCAGGACATATGCCACTTCACCAAAGGGTCTCAGATAATGGTTAAAGTTACAAGTATTTGAGTGAATGGAGTCATAACTAGTTTCATGTAACACTGAAACAGTTTTCTTTTTGCACTTATCTGTTTTATGTACTTATATTCTTTGACTTATTTCAGAGCTACTTCAATGACAACGCTCTAACTTTAATTAGAAGTCTGATCACTGGAGGAGCAACACCAGAACTTGAGCAGATATTGGCAGAAGGGGCAGGTATGAGAGGAGGCTACACCAGTCAACTTGTGCAAGCTAACAGAGAAAGGTGTAGAGTCACCCAGTTATCATTACAAGACGGACCTTTATCTGCATTTAGGGTAATCTGTGGAGG
Source organism: Biomphalaria pfeifferi (assembly GCA_030265305.1). Taxonomy (NCBI): domain Eukaryota; kingdom Metazoa; phylum Mollusca; class Gastropoda; family Planorbidae; genus Biomphalaria; species Biomphalaria pfeifferi. The sequence goes on along the minus strand of JASAOG010000061.1, from coordinate 2,085,794 downwards.
CTGGCCTGTTGATCTAATCAAGGCTATAATTTATAAGTGACAGTCTTTTGATGCATAACATTTATTTTGTAAATTATTTGTATGATGTGTAATAGTAATATCTTCATGTTGTTTCTTTTCTTAACCCGCTCTCCAAATATCTACTTAATGAAGAACTCATTGTTAAGGAAGTAAGAGCAATTAACTTTATTAATAAACTATAAACCTTTATATATTCTTGATTTACATGTTTCTAACACATTACTCTTTAAAATATTCACTACTAGACAACCTGTGCTATTACAAATCATCATCAAACCAGTAAGTCTGTCATCAATGGTTTCCCCTTACAGGTCACTAGCTGTATTACTGTCATCAATACTGTTACAGAAGGTCTACATAAAAAAAGGCTTTTTTTTTTTCTTTTCTATTTCTAAATGGTCTATATGATCCTGTTTTCAGGTAGGAGGACTTTATGGTGCTTTGTTTGTGTATGCCTTAAACAACTATGGAATGTTATGTATCGGTTTGTACAGATTAAGGGACGTTACTGAACATGTCCGGGTCACATCATCCAAAAGATATGTCATCACAAATCCCCCAGAAGACTTTACTTTATTCTCGTCAGACTTGGTAAGAAATTGTATTCTTTTAATAACCTTTACATGCTTCAATAAGAGAGTCCTGTTCAAGTGATTGTTTGCAATTATTAGTGCATATTTTGTTTGTGTAATTTGTATTATCAACCATATGCTTATAGAATCACGGTGAAGGCATTTTTCCTTATTTAAATTCAGGATTTCAATGGGTCCTTGAGTTCATGTTGCATATATAAATGTAGCACTAGCGACCCTCCAAATTTGACATCATTCATTGTTTCAGTCCTTAGCTTCACCTTTGTATTTGTTGCTTAATTGCTACCTACTCACTGAAGATTATGTATTTAGTGTATTTACATTATCAGATTATTCTGTTGAGACTGATTGTGTGGTGAAATCCTTGAGACTTGTTTAAGTTTTTGTAACATTGTTACTGCTTGATGTAGTGTGTTCTGTCTGAATATCTTTCATTATGTGTTGTTCTAGCTTAATATATTATATTAGCTGTTTCTTCTGTGTTATCTTAATTCTTATTACACATTGTTTATCTAATAAAAAGCCCTAGGGCTATTTGAGTTGGCTTTGGAAGTGAAGCTGGGTATTGTGAAACACTACCAATCTGCTGTGACATCCAACCATACCTCTGGCAGCATCAATAGTCACTCTCAAAACCTTTTCACAAAGTAGTGTTAAATTCTCCATGATGGTTGAAACTAGAGATGGGAAACAAACCTAACTCAAACCTCACTTTCAACCAAACCGAACCCGAACTTTAAAACTGATTGGTATGAACCGAACTGTCCTTACCTTGACCGAACTGAATCAAAGATTTTGCAATATTTTTTTAGTAACAAAAAAATAACAACTTAGTGTTAGTGAGATGATTTAACATTAACAGTCATTATTAATTTTTGGAAAACTCAGCTTGATCATTTTGAGTTGTCTTCTTTTGATTTGCCTCGAATGGTACCGTAACAAAGCAAAGCTGGAAATGTTTACCATTAGCGCCGACATATCTTTGCGCTCAAGTCTTGCTACTTGTTCACGGTTCGAAAAGAAATTTTTAAATCACAGAAAGATATCTGCCATGAGAAGCATGCATTGGGACCACTACTGCCAAAAACCTGTTCAAAGAAGTTTCATGGAGGAGGAGGCTTATTTCCTTTGGGAGAAATTAGTGGGAGTGACTACTGATACCACCAGAAGTATGTCTGGATGACATAGCGAACTGGCGGCATGAGTTATTAGAAAAATTGTCAAACCAAACCTGGTGAAGACTGAGATCTTTAATTTCAGAATATTAAGGTCACCTCTGAGTCCACCATGCTCTAACTAACGTTAGTTGTGGGGAAAGTAAAGGCAGTTGGACCACTGAAATAGAACTGTATAAAATACTTTTGAAAACTTTGTAGACTTTTTTTACTGATTCATTCTTATAGCACATACAAACCAAGTTTAATACACAGATTCATTTTTTAAAATGGACTTGAGTTTAGAAAACTCAGAACCAAATCTCATAGGCTTTGAATGGGAAAAGTAATCAACAAATGTAAGTTTATATTATTTAATTATGACATACTAATAAGTTGTTTATTCTTGTTCTCTCTTCCAGGTATATGTCCTCACATACAAATAATAATTTCTTATATAATGACTGGTTGATTTCACTATTACCTTCTGTTTGGAAGAGTTGCCTTTGAATGATACATTAGCCCCACTGAAACATGTCAAATTTGTTTGATTGTCAATAGCTTATGTATATAACTTTTTAAACATTTTATCTCAAGCTTGTCCAAATCTGCATATTTTTTTGTCCTGGTTTATTGTTCTTACAATATCTAGAATTTTGAATCTTAAAAAGAGAAATAATGACGAAACAAAATATATTAGGTTCTTTTCTTTTTTCTATATGAATATGTCCTGGTGCCTAGATTTGGTTGAAAATGTTTGTTTCAACCTTTAAAAAAACACCACTTCAGTTTTTATTTAAGCAAAATGTTTTTAATTAAAGAAACAGTTATAGATATTGTGTTACCCTAACTCAGGAACTGCTTAATTACCATTACGCATGCTGTTCAAATTTTAATTCTCTTAAGTTTCCATTTTTTGTTAAGTTTTTTCATGTACATTTCTTTTAACTTTTATTTTGTCATTTTTAAAACATAACATTACAAAGTTAGGTCACAATGTTATTTTGTGAATTTTTAAAGTCTTTAATTGGTAAATAGACATCTTTCTAGCACTTACCAAAACATCAATGAAAACTTTCTCCTTAGTACAGTAGTTACTTTAGAATGTTTAATGGGAATCTTGTCTATTTGATTTTAGCCTATGTATAAAATGTGTACCCCTCTTTAACTATATTATTTATAAAGCTACTTATTTCTCTTAATATAAGGTTTTTTAAGAACTCAACTCAATTAAAGTAATAAACAAATTCCATCTGTTAATTTCCATCTGTTTGAGTAAGTATGTATATCTGTGTGTCTCATCTATTTGGAGTGTTTCACTGTCTGTCATCTCTATTAGGCACAGTTAGACAACAAAATTTTTATGACTATAGATTTCTATAATGTATATATAATAGATTTTTGAAACTTTTGACAATCAATGTCATTTTAAGTAATAAATTTTGAAATACTCAATTTTATTGTTAATTATTTATCAAGAGATAAATTTGTTTTAATGTTATTTTACTTCAACAATAAAGTTTGAACACAAACTATAATATGATATGTTTTGAAAGTAATTACTTTGACATTTGTATTTCTTTTATGCAAATACTGACCATCTGACATATAGGGACTTGAACATTTTAGGTAAGTCTTATGTTGTAGTCAAGAACCATTTGGGACAAAAATAGTGTTGTCTGTTTCTTTTTTTAAAGAGCATAACCAAGATATTAAACATCATTTAGACTAATCAGTGAAGTGTGGAAATAGCATTATGCTTTTGAAAGCTGGGTGGTATCAAACACTGATTTAACAAGAAAGGTGGGAATGCAAGTAATAATTCTATTTTATGACACTTCTTCTTCTAGCCAGCTTTATTGCTGCTGAGCTGTGAGCTCTTTTGCAGACTGTGCCAAGGAAAAAAAGTGTGCTGTTTTCTTCAGTTGTTCAGCACTGCCGTACAGAGTGTTGGTTATGTTGGGCTGTAGTGGAAGTATGGTCTGCCTTAGGTGGATTAGGGAGAGGCATTCAAAGAGGATATGGTTTACGGTTTCAAAGGGGTGGGCGCAGTGTCTGCAAGGGGGTAGTTGTGTGGAGTTTATTTTGTTCAGGTGGTAATGTAATAGTGGTGTATGTCCTGTTCTTAGTTGGAAGATTGTAGATTGTTCTTTGCAGGGGAGGAAGTTAATACTGTCCAGTTTGTTAGGTAGTCATTGCTTTGTGTTTCCTGATGCCCATTGGTTGAGCCACTCCTCTTTGTGATTGTTGACTAACATTGACCTTAGGATGAGGTAGTTAACAGGTCTATCTGGTTGTTCCATAGATGAACCTGCCTTTGATAGGTTATCTGCCTTTTAATTTCCCATGATGCCAATGTCTCCAGGGATCCACTGTAGTGTGATATTGATATTTAATTTTGATATCATCTGATGTATTATCACAATGATTGTTGTCAACTCTCTTGGGCTGTTTGAGGTGCTGCTGTTAAGTGCTTGCAGAGTAGATTGGGAGTCTGTAAAGACAACAATATCTGATGGTGATTGCACTCCTTCATATAATTTGTTTTCCACTGTCTGTAGTGCTATGGTAATTGTGACACTTAACAATATATGTATGTAGATCAACTGTGCCTTTTAAGTGGCCAAATTTTATCTTTACATTGGACTTAAAATGTATTTGAAGAAAACAAATTTATGTCTTATAAAACAAGTTATTTGACCAAATAGTATAAAAACAATAATTTTGGGTTGCCATGACTCATGCTGATGAACATTAACCATTTTCAATAAACTCTACTAAGAGCAAGTAAATTATTAGATTTCCTGGTAGGAATGGTAAAATACAGGAAATATTGAGGGGCAGGGCTACTTCAATTTCTCTTTCAATTTATGGACATAGGAAATATGATACTAAAAACGGAAGAAGAAAAATGGCACATATTAAATTATTTTGGACATTTAGTCCAGGACTTTTTGTAAAAAGGGAAACAGATGGTTGCTTAATTTGAACCTATAGCCATAATTTGTTCTTTTTAAGTAATAAAACTTAGCTTAGTGAACTCTCAAACACTGGCCCAATAACTCTTATAAAGATTCTCTGAAAAGTGATTAATTTTTCAGGATTTGTTAGATTGATTGGATATTGCCCAAGTAAAAGGGTCACAACTATTTGCTATACCCTTAAAGTATACTTAACACACAACCTAATAACAGGAGCCTTTTTTTTAGGTTAGGAGGGTATATATATTTACCATTAATAAATACATATTCATTATTTAACGTTTATTTTTATCCTGAATATGAACTTAGAATCTTTTTTCCAGTAAGCTTATATAAACTCACTCTGGTAAAATGTTTGATCACGTTATTTCTCCCAATCTCGGACCAAGCTGAAATTTTACACAATTATTTCTTTTACCTGAGAAAACAAGAATCAAATTTTAAAAATTAGTTAATTAACTATTGGTAATTTTTTTTTTTTTTTGGGATCTCAAGGGAAAGAAATTATTACTTCACTGATGTTGTGGTATACGTTGAATTCGCCCTTTTTAAAGTTTGAAGCTAACAATAGGTAACTATAAAACCTATTTTAATTAGCGATTTGATTGCAGAGGAGTTGTGATGGCACTAGAAGCCCTAGAGTTCGTATTAGGTGGTTCACCTTTTTTTAAAAAATTTATATGCATTTATAAAGCTATCTTCCAGATACACCCTTCTCAAAGCAGGACGCTTTGATCACATTGTTTATAGCCATTGTATTATTTCTTTAAAGAAGAAAGATATATATCTGTGTTTTGTAGGTGTGTACGTGTCTATCGTATTATTCATGCATATGAATTTTGAATTCATATCTATGGTGAGACTATTTCATGATGGCATGAAGGCTCGTGTCCAATAAAGTGGAGCCCTTCGAAGTATCAGACGGGGTAAAACAAGGCTGTGTCCAGACAAATGATAGGATCATAGCGTATTGAGAAAACTATTTAGCATGAAAATGTGCTAAACAAAAACATTTGGTAAAAATATTATTTATCATTGTTAGTCTAGATGCATTACTAAATTAATTACATGACTGATCCAGACTAATTGATACAAGTTTTTTTTGTTTTGTTTTTAAAATGTCTTCATTTTGACAAATATAGTCCACACGATCAAATTTATCTACAGTGATATCTATCTATCTATTATCTATATATATTGACCACTTACTTAGATCCTCCCGCGCCGTTCTGCGCATTGGGTGGCAAGATGTCTCCGCAAAGATCTGTCACTGGCAATGTCTGAAGCCTCTCCCCACCTGGTGTCCATTGTTCTGAGGTCCTCCATGAAAGTGTGGCACCAAGTTATACGAGGACGTCCCTGTTTGCGCTGTCCTCCTATTGGCCTTCACGTCATCGCTACTCTTGGTATGCGTGATTCATTTTGTCGGAGAACATGTCCCGCAAACCTCATGCGTCGCTCTGTCACAACCTCACTAAGTGTTCGACTCCCAGTTTGGCGTAGGATTTCCTTGTTTGAGACCCGATCTGTGTAACTGACTTCCAAAATCCGTCTCAGCCATTTTTTGTTGAGCCACATTTAGTCTGTTCTCAATTTTGACAGATGTCTCACATGCATATGTTGCTGTTGGGATGACGATTATGTTGAGAACGTATATTTTTTGTCCATGTCCAAAGGCTGGCTTGTCCAAATAGGCTGCAGCTTTTGGAAAATGCTCCCTGCCTTTCCTATTGAATACCAATCATTAAAAAAAATGAAAAAAGCTTTAGACCTACTAGTCAGGCATTAGAAAATCTATACATTTATTTTCCTTCAAAAGTCTGTTACTTTGGTGATAGTGTAACATTCCCATTAAGGCCAACTTTACTATAAATTCAAAATAGCGATGTTAAGAAACAAGTGCAATGAAACTGCAATAGCAATACACAAAAGTCTATTTGGTTTGTGTGCATGACGATCACTTTACCAAGATCTTTCTTTCACAAACATATTGGTATTGTCTGATATCACTCATATCAAATGCACAGGGTCTCTCTTTTCAATGAATGAATACGTCCATCTTGACCTTATAAGACTTGAACGTGTAGACTACGAGAATAATATAATTATGTGTGCGGTTGTATTTGGTGTAGAATTATTAGAATACCAGGAAAGCCCAATTGTTGGCTATGTTGTTTATATATTTTTTTTAAATTTATGTTTTGTTTTTGCATGCTAAGCGCACTTTTAGTTTAAAAACAACATGAACACTATTAGGCAATATATGTATAATCATGGAACTATATAACATTAACATATAACAAAACATTAGAAGTATCTGAATGTTTACCAAAATATTATTAACCTGTTTGTATCATGGAGAGACTAATTCCCTTACTACATTGGCTACATTAAGGTATCGACGTACTGTTTTAAAAATTTATGTTAAAAAAATGTAAACGTTTGTTTGTTGAATAAAAACAAAACAAATGGATCTTAAAGAAGATTAAAAGTAGCCATATAAAATAGGTCTATTGTTAGCATGCTACGGAATAAGTGGAAATGGATTTTCAATCGCAATAACATTTTTCGTTTTTGGGACTACACAGAATTAATAGCGACGTTCCAACTTTTAAGAGCGAAAAAAATATAATACCATTCTTTCTTTTTTTTTTTTTAAATTACGCACTCCCTAAGAGTCTAGATCTTGTTGACTAGTTATTAAGGTCTCTTTTGTCATACATTTATTCATATTATTGAAAAGCTCGCGTCTAGTCAAAGAAATGAAAAGTTAATTGGTGTGGAAACCCGTGTCTGGGAGGTGGAGAGCTCCTCCGGCCCCTGTGTCAACATTGTAGGCTAATAGTCTTTTTGAAGTTTGTTAAAATAATTCACACTTAGTCTATCTGCCATTCAGATAAAAGCTTTTTTGTTTTTTTTAATAAAATAGTTGGCAGCTATTTTCATAGTTTTCGTTCTGCCTAACCCTGACATACAAATTTACAAATGTAAATGTGCCAAGTTTGGATTTAACTATTTAAGTAATAGTCAATAATAGAGTTACTAACCATATGGTAAGCCTATACAATTATAGGCGGATTCTTAAAATAAGGTGGCAAGATAAAATAACCAACGAGGAAGAGCAGGGTGCCAGGACATCCGCTGTTATCAGCAGAAAACGTCTTGGATGGCTTGGGCATGTTCACAGAATGCCACAAGGTCGAATCCCAAAAGATATATTGTATGGTGATATAGGCCTACTAGACTGCATGAGAGATGCAGGTCGTCCACTTCGAAGGTACACTGATGTATGCAAGCGCGATACGAGGATCTACAGAACCGACAACAGAGTTTGGAGAAAGAAAAACTGGACATAGGCCTACTCACATAGAGAACAAGCATAAAAAAATTGTTTACAGTGCTGTACACACATTGAAAGAAAGGCCATTTTGGCAATTGGAGCATTTACGCATCCTCGTTATCCCCATGACTGTTAAGAAGGATTTCTCTTAACAGGCAGTTTTGGACCGGGAGCTCTAACCCCAACCCTCAAGTCCTGTCTGAAGTTTCCACAATGACCATTCTTTGTGTTGTGCCATATACGTAGCACGCATTCCTCCGTTCCATATATAAAGCTGTAAAGTAAACTAATAATAGAACTATTTGAAAAAAAAAATTTGATGTTGAAATCCGTCGAAATTCACGTCACACTCGACTCCACATTACGTCATGTAGGTCAGAAAAGTATTAGTCCGTGATATCTAGCAAAGATTTGGGTCGATACCTTGACTTGTTGTTTGAAAAAAAATACGATGGCCGGCAGAAAAAAATATTCCAAAGAATATTCAGAGAAAGAGTCTAGAATCATTGTGATTTGTAGAAAGGCCTTTAAAGAGAGATGTCGCCTACCTTGGAACTGTGTTAGACAATACACTAAATTTGATTGATAACACAGATTGCATCACCAAAAAAAAGGGCAACAAAGAATAAGAAAGATGTCACCCTCACATCAACAACACTGCCTGGTATGACAATCTGAACATAAAAAAAATAAACTTTATAAAATTGTAAATTCAGCTAGTAGGATCGTAGGCACTAGGACACCAAAATTTGAGACAAACATTGCTAAGAAAGCTATCAAGTTTTTAAGCATAAAAAATCGCGGCCTAAAACAACGATGATAAAAAAAAATAGACATAAAAACTTGTTTGGCATTTAAATCGTTGAACACTATGTCTATTATTGTTGTAAATTTCGAATGTTATGTTAAAGAGAAACTGGGGTATGAATGTATCTATTGCGTGCTATTGTAGCTATAATCATCACGGATAATAAATATTATTATAATTGTTGTTATTCTTGGCTCTGTCATCATCCTGGTTAAGAAATTGAACTGCTTCGTCCTCGTAAGGATGCCTTGTCTTGGGTACGAAGTTAAACTGACTATCCTGGGCAAAAAGTAAACTGCCTCGTCCAGGGCATAACGCCACAGAGACATTTCCTTATAACATGGGCTATACGTATAAAAAAAGATGCCGTGTTACTACGGCGTGCCTATAATCCCGCAACGCTGCTCCATAAACAGTAATTTAAACAGTTTAAATATTTACTTTGCGACAAGTTGAATGTTTGAAATCATTTTAAATCATTTAGTCTGCAGCATCTAACCTCGTATGACAATTATTGTAAAAAAAAAAAAGTAAATACTAATAAAAAATGTGTAGAAGTTTTAGACAAAAATTATTGTTTTCCAATGGTCTTAGGCGACATCTGGCAATCGTCATTCGACACTCAAGGTGGTCGCGACCCACAGGTTGAGATCTGCTGACTATCACTGAGAATCACTGGCTTACAAGTTAGTTTATTATCATTGTGTAGTCTAAATATCCATGACATTGTTTTATATTGTTTCTTTGGCTTACGTTTCTGTATTGAATTATTCATAAATACCCTTAAGTCTGACCCGAGATGCCATATGGAAAGTGGAAACCCTAAACCCTAACATCTATAGTCTTATCATTTCCTTGGCAAGCGTTACAAACACTAATAAACACTCTGGTCTGCAGGGGAAATAATACATTAGCAGAGAACTTAACTTTTTATCAGTGTTTCTGAACTTTTTAGTTGTCTTTGTTTAACAGGGACCTTCAATTTCATTTTTCTTTTTTTCATTAGCACACCCTCACTAGCGCGCTTTTTCCTGCCATCTGACACTCGCGCGCTTTTTCGTCATCTCGCAATGGACATTTGCATCTTTGGCGATATAAGTAAATTAAATAGCTAGTTGTTTTTTTTTTTTGTTTGTATTTCTGGTGTACAGAAAAAACATTAATCAGCTTTGTATTTCAAAAGGTAGGCTTTTTTTCACTTTTTTAAAACCGTAAAATACAATTTTATTAATGCGTTTACCCTTTCTTTCTCCCTTTCTGTGGCATGTCTTCCCTTTGCAACTTCTTGTGCGACTAAAGAGGCCAATCCTTGATACACAACTGCGGTCACAGGTTGAGAAAGCTAAAAGCATGAAATTGCTCTAGACAAAAACAAGCGCAGATTTATTATTGTTAGTTTAGATCTATTACAAGTTTAAAGACATGACTAACTACGTTTAATAAAAGCTTTGTTTTTTAAAAGTGTATTGCGTATGTTTTTGTTGTTTTTTTTTTATTACAATTACCTAATATCGCTTGATATTCTTTTTCTATGCAATTGTAGCCTATTATATTGCTTTAAATCGAGCAGTAAACAAAGAGGAAATTATTGTGTTTAAAAAAATTATCTTAAGACTTTCCAAGATATCACTTAAATACTGAAATCAAGATTTTTTAAAATTAATAATACTTTTTAATTAGCCTACAGAAAATTGCTTTCATCTACCTCAAAAAAACAACATCGAAACAATGTCCATCAGTGTAGCGAGTGTAATAGTTTGAGAAGCACTGAATTACTAATGAAACAAAAGTTAAATAAACATTCACTCTCAAGTAAACAGTATTTAACTATAACACAGGAGAACGTCACATTTCCATGTCCACCTTTTTCTTCCTCGCCTTTGTGAAGACAGAGAAGAGTTCTAGATTAAAACTCGTAATTTAAATAAAAAGATCCTAAAAGATAAGACTGGTTTAGTAACGTGCTACTACTGTGGAATGTATCGATGTTTCAGTAATGTCATGATCCAAAAGTACCCAGTGAAACCATTGACTGGTGGTATTGAAGGGCGTATTGACATTTTACTTAGTTACCCCCTCTCACCGGGACAAAGTTGCGCAATCGGTTACTATGCAGCTAGCCTATTTATTACTTTTTCAATGATCCGTTTCTATTGTAAGAAGTTCATGTATCACATTAAGTATAGAGGGTGAAACATATTCCTACGCCATAAGTGACAGATGCTTTGGCTCGTTATTTGTCGGTATTGATCCAGGACACATCTGGTGATTATTATAGTGTACTTGTTTGAAGAAATTGCTGTGTTTAGTTGTAACAAGATAATAGAAGGGGATACAAAAAGACTCAGCCATAATGTGTATGTGTTTTAGAATAGTTGAATATAGCAGGTATTGACCAGCCATAAGCAGACTTGAAAGATGGAAATAATGAGAAAATAAACATCATTGTTAATCTACGTTAAATGTCAGGGTAACAGGTTACTATTAACTAGACATCGTCATCATCATCAAACTCCATTTGAGTGAGGGCTTGAGAGGTTCAAATCTTTTTTTGAAAATATCCTGGACATAAACCCTGTTTTTCCTTTGATCAGGAAACATGAAAAGGACCAAGATGCCTGTGTGTAGTCGCTGAATGAACTCTTTATGTTGTGTCTGTTCTATTTATGTGTATGTTTCTGTTGTGTTGTCTATATATGAGAAAAGAGTAGTTGTAATCACAACGAATTTCCATAAAGATCAATAAAGCAGTCTTAGTCTTAATGCACGTCTGTTACCATACAGGTCAAGACAGAGATCAGCAAGTCTGGGGCAGTCAAAAAGAATATGAGACACAGTTTTCTCTTCCACTTCGTAGTGCGGCCGATGCGCGGGTACGGTGAAACGAAGTTTGGCCTGAACCTCGCGAACTATGAACCAACGAGACAGTGCCCCGTCATGCACTGTGCTAGAGATAGTGCCAGCGGCGTAGCTAGGAATTTGCCATCATTTGGTGGCCCGGGGGGGGGGCTTGACCTTTTTGGGGGCCCCTGCTTTGCGTAATATTTAATATTTAAAGTAAAATACTCTAATTTGGAGGGATTTCCAAATTCTCCCCCTCCTCCCCCCACCCTAGCTACGCCACTGGATACATTCTGTAATGCTGGCCGATGCCCGCGTAGGTTCAAAGATCGCACAGTTCATACACTTCATCCACAAAGAATAGGCCTACTTGCTTTGCTTGAAGATTGAAGAGTGCGGTCAACTTGGTATATGTAGTTGAGTCTTGCTGAGTTGCGGTCGGTGTTAAAGCTCGATAAAATAGCAAGTTTGACACGTCCACCAATTTACGATGGCAGAGGATATAAAAATGTTCTTCACATGCCATCATTAAGCTTTTGTGATAAAGCTATTTGATCTTAATATATATATATAATAAGAATAAATAATTTGAATCGTGTATATCCTGTTTTCAAATATAGATCTACATATTTGGTTGTTGTTTTTTTTGTCTTGAAAGACATGTGAAGGAATCGTCTTTGGGCTTTCACATTGTATGGCTTTCTTTCTCTTCTCTAAAGCCGTCTCAGATTTTTTGCACTGCGAGGGTCGTACCACCACGCAGTCTGTCGCCATATTATTTATTTGGCGTTGCGCAATGCAAACCTTACAACTTTTCTAAACCTTCTCTCGCTGTCTCTTTCACTGGAATCTGCTGGAAAGGATAGGTAAAAAGAGGAAGCAGGATACCTTGTTAATAGGGCGGTACGTTGTGGCTCCAATTCAAATCACCATTGCAGGCGTAGGCTACTTTAACATAAATCTTGAATAAAGCAACTTCCTTTTCTTTTTTTTTAAACAAAATAGCAGCTTTTAATTTCATGTAGATGTATTTCGAACGATTTAAAACAATATACTTCATCTCACGTCAAAACTGCATGTGTTGCTTTCGACATGCAACAAACACACGTGACATCTGCGTCAATCCTCCCCCACAGTTACATCAGTCTCTTCACTTTCTATAACATGCTGTTAGTTGCACGACTAGATTAACCACCTGGATAAGCGTGGGACGTAATTATCTTCTCTTTTGTAGTAACGTCTGTAATTTATAAGATAAGAAGACACACACATACACTCTATAACATTACGTAGCCTATATTCAGGCTGGATTTGCAGATTGGAATAAAAAACAAGCTATGCTTCAGTGCCAACAAAAATTACAATTACAAAAACAAAGCATAGCCTACTAAAATACAAAGAAATGATAAAGAGATATCTGTTGTTTCATGCAATAAGACAAATTCTTATAAGTACGCTTTCTCTCCACCTTGGTTACGCGCAAGATGTAATAATCTTTTAAAAAGAAAAGTTTATAATGTTTAGGATCGGATAAATTACAGCACAGCAAACTAAACATGTTTCCCTGAATATAAACTCATCAGCAAGTACGCTTTCTGGCGATAATCTGGAGTTTTGGTGATTTTAGCCGAGTATATATTGAGTCCGCTTTGAAGAACACAATTCGCTACATATATGTATGCTCTCACAGATCTTATAGTTTTTGTCCCTGCTTTATAGACACAAGAAAGTCTTTTGACATCGTGAAACACTGTGCTGTATGCATCGATCTATATCACAGCACGGTTAGTTAAATAATAGGGCAATCTAAGTCAGTTCAGTTCATTGGTAGTAACATTAATAATTATAGGCCTAGCCTCTCTCTCTCTCTCTTGTTTCTCTGCCACTCTGACCTATAAATCATAATTATTGACATCACACTAGGCATAACCTATGATTTTTTTTTAACCTAACGTACAGGGTAATAAGTATTTATTGAAATTCAACGGACCGTACATCGTAGTGCTAGAAATCATCGATGAATGATCCCCTAGATTATATAAAAGAATTTATTCAATGAATTAAAAAGCGCTTCCGAGCATTCACGCGATTATTCCATTCAGGTTGTGTCCCTTTAGAATACTTCATACAAAGTCGGTCGATCCACGGTATGTCATATCAGAGGTATACACAGAGTAATAGTATCGCATTAAATATTTGTATTTGGTGAGTTTAAAAAGGTAAAGCACAATTGAATATACTGTTCAGTGGAATTTAGTAACATTTTTAAGAACGACGTGATTAGGTTCACTTTTTCATTATCATAGCCTAAACATTCATAAATCAGGATAATTTATTTGGATATTATATGTTGGATATAGAGTTTCAAATTCACTCCTACTAGTCTATATTTAAGAAGGATAGCTAAGAGTTGAGAGCCAATATTTAAATGTTGCACATTGTGTATGTCAGTGCATAATGTTGGATAGGCCTGTTGATTTTCAAATTCATTCTTTATGTCGGAAAACAATAGTTTGATGCTGTAACTGGTTTGCACATAAACTAAATCTATCAAGTAGTCTAGTATACTACACATTCTAACATTCTATCAGAGGCGGCCTTAGCAGTGCGTGGGGCCCGGGACCAAAAGTATTGATAAGAAGGGCTGACGGCATGGCCGCCTGCTGGGATGGCGGGATGCATGGTGGTGCATGTATTTTGAATAACCAAATTCTAGGCAAGTTTGTACTTCTTGAACTTCTAAGTAGCAATTTGGTAAGTGGCCCTTCCACTAAAGTAAAGTTGCAAGGATATACTATTATTGTAATAAACAAGAATTGGCTGATAAAGGGTGAGAAATATTCTATGGCTAGTTAGTCGTGGCGATTTGTTTTCATTTGCACATAGGCTAATTATAGTTATTACAATATTTAGTGAAGGCCTAGAATATTATAAATGTTTTTTTGTTTTTTTTGCCATTGAGCTGATTTTTGGATGTGATAGATTTGAAAGTTTCTTTGAACAAGAGTGAAGAGTGCAGTCAACTTGATATATATAGTTACGGCTTGCGGAGTTGCGGTCGGTGTTAAAACTCGATAAAATAGCAAGTTAAATACGTCCACCAATTTACGTTGTCAGAGGATATAAAAAAGTTCTTCACACGCCATCATTCAAATCAAAACGTTTATTTGGATCAACCGAGCACTGGCATCAGCAATAAACAAAAAAATAAGAGCAGCAGCATCATGAATCAACTTCATTTGCTGGGTCTGTTGATGATCAAACTGCAGTTATCTCAGGCACTGAGAAGATGTCTTTAGGCGTTCGATTTGATGATGGAGATAGTATTCGAGAAGACTTTATTGATTTTGTCCTTGTTGTTCAGAAAGACGCACGTCATAGTCAGCGAATCCATTTTGTACAATCTAGATATGGACAAAGTATTCGGCCAATGCTACAATAGTTGCCCCGTGATGGCTATTATTCAGTACGATGTTCAGGCAAGGATTCGTGAAAAATATCCCAAAAGCAGCCTTTGTTTGTTGTACGTCTCACAGACTTAACATTGTTATCAATGACCTGAAATACGTTTCAGATATGAAATGCTGTTGGTATCATCAAGATGACTATCTATTTCTTTTTAAAATGTTTTACATAATTCGGATGTTCCTTCAGAGTTGAAGATAGTTTACTTCCTAGTCCAAACCTCCCGCAGGACGACGGGAGATGGGAGCGGGCAGGGTTTTAACCCTCGACCGTCGATAAATCCGAACGACAGTCCAGCGCGCAAACCGCACGACCAGGCAGTGAGTAACAGTTCTAAATTTGCCACTTTTTTGTGCGACACAATGAGCCGAGAAATACAAATCCATTCGCTTTTTCAGTCACAACTTTGAGATTTTTGACTGTGTGTGGATTATAAAATAACGGCTGCTATTGAGACCACATAAACTGCACATGTGTAATAAGTGCCAGCTCCTCATGAGTTTCTGATTTGTCTTTTCATTGTCGTCAATTATTCATCTGTTCTTGAACCAGTTTCCCAGATGTTGCAGTCGGCTAATACTAGGCCTACATGTTTGTGAGTTATTACAGAACACGTCTTTCGATTCCTTATCTTGATTGGTTAGTTTCTTCCAAAACGTCTCGCTTTTTAAGCAATAACAATTTCTCAGTTCAACTTGTCTTGTCTTCATCCTAAAACAATGCAAGAGCTGGAACGTGAAGAAGAATCTCAGCACCGTACACAATAAGTTCGTCTCCAGCTTGTCCATCGCGACGAAAAGCAAGTCATTAGTAAAGTTATTGACAGTTTGGGCAGCCACAGTCGACGTTTGTAGTTTTTTGTTTGATCGACTGCAGGATTGTTATAGTGTGTGTGTGTGTGTTTTATGTTGACTGTGGGAAGAAGTTAGAGGTTAAGTTCTGAATGATGCAAGATAGGTGGCATTGTTGTCAGCGATCTTAATTAGGATATATTACTCCAAAACGTGGGACTGAAAAGAAGTGTTATTGTAGTGAGTTAGATTTCGTTAAAAATACCATTTTACATGATTAAGTCTAATAAAGGCCTATTTATTGCATTTCATCGCAAGTTGATTTTGTCTATATTAGGCCTATAATAAAAGTAATATTCAATATTGCTCATGAAAGAAGTTATTCGAGTTATTTCAAGTTTAAGAAGTTAAGTTTGTTAAGTTAAGACAAATAATACGCCTACAGCGGTTTATATGTCTACCAATAGTCTGGTGCTATAAACTCACGACAGTCAACAAAACGGATTAACTTAGCAACATACACATTAAATTGTTTGTTTAAATGATGTTGTTTTTTCAATTTCATGAAATATTTACAATGCACTTCATATCGCTTAGGAATGGGGGTGGGTAGGCATCAGTTCTATTCCTTAATGTTCCCAGTAACAAGAAAGTTTGAAGCTAGGACTTAGAGTAATGGGTGGCAACTTGCACCACCCTGCAAAAATCTTGCCGGCGTCCCTTGCTGACAAAAGACTTCTCGTTACCGCGGGGCCCCGCTACTGGGGCGATTGTCAGCCCCCATAAGACCTCCTCTGTATAAGGCTACTCATCTATCAGGTAGTGTAGGCCTACACATCATTTGGCTCTTCATTCTTAAAAGTTTTCTTTATTGATCTTGTGTTGACAACTTAAGAGAGTATATTGGCCATAGGTGTCCTAAAGTCCTATTCGCCCTTTCTCGTTTCCATCTACCAAGTGAACCATTTGTTTCAATGACACGAAAAAAATTACAATAGAGGGGAAAATATATTTTATTTTTACATAAATAGCAATATTTCCTTATAATAATAATAATAACAATAATAATAAAATTCTCAACACAAAACTGTCTGGTAGTAATCTCATCACGGCAATAAATAGCTGGGCGTCCCAGTGCACCTCTGCACGTTCGGTGTCATCAAATGGACAGATACCGACCTACATGACATTGACAGACTCACGAGGAAACTATTAACCGAATTCCGATGTTTACACCCCAAGTCCTCCACCATAAGGCTATACCTGCCCCGAAAGGATGGAGGCCGTGGATTGCAGAACATCTTCAAACTGTGTAAGACGCAAGTTTCCAAAATACGATCAAAACTGCACGCCTCCAGCAATGAACTAGTTTCCTTCCTACGCAAATATGACTATGATGCAACCCCTCTGAACCTAAACAATGTTGATGCTAATGTCGGTTTGGACGACGTCGGGCATGAGATTCGCCAATAGGAAGAAAAAACACTCCACGGAAAATTCCCGGCTTTATTACATGGGAACAACATTGACAAGGCTGCTTCTTAGCATGGCTAAAAGCAGGTCATCTTTACCCTGAAACTGAAGGTTTTGTCACAGCAATACAGGACAGAGTAATTAGAACAAAAAATTACGAGAAACATATCCTAAAACTCAATATTGTTGACAAATGCCGAAAATGTGGAAATGTGGGTGAGTCAATTGAACACATAATGGCGGGATGTTCAGCCCTATCGGAATCTGCCTACCTAGGTCGCCATAACCAAGTTGCAAAGCTAAAAACACCAGCACTTGGCTTTGACACACAATTTGATCGGTAAGGATACTCCTCAATATTATAAATACTCACAAGAGGTTCTCGAGTCTACGGATCATTTACTGTACTGGGATAGGCCTATTTTGACCGACAAAACGGTAGATTTTAATCGCCCTGATCTGCTGCTCATCGATAAAAAAGAAAAGGCCGCTACCATTATTGACATCGCCGTACCACTGTCTCATAATTTTAAAAAAAATGAGCTGGAAAAACAACGAAAATATGGGAACCTTGGCTTGGAGATTAAGTGTTTATGGAAATTATCTAAAATAACAATATACCCCATTGTCATATCAACCGAGGGAATAATAACAACTGACCTCACAGATACCTTCAAGGCCCTTGGCATTCCTGGGAACATTCTGCAGACCTGCCACATCACCTGAAAATTCGTCGATGGAAACTGATCAAGGGACTACGATGAATTTTGTTTCCCTTTAACGAAACTCGACCCTGGTTTCGCCAGAGAATGAATACTCGTTCTTTTATAATAATAATAATAATAATCTTTATTGTCGGTATGGAAATTTGTCTTACAATTTGTGCATTACACCAAACAAAAAAACATTATAACTATAAGAAACCAAAGTGTACATTCACACCAGACTCACTCATAATTTACATGTGACAAAGTTTATACCAGATTGTTCTTATTTAATGATTTGATTGCCAGGGGAACAAAAGAGTGTTTGTGTCTGTTGTCTTTGCTATCGGTGTCTTGTATCTCTTTTGTGATGGTAAAATCACAAAATCCTGACACAAAGGGTGATTCTTTATTTCGAGGATCTTGTTAGCTTTTTTCTAGATGTTCGTCTCAAACAACTGCCCAAATGGGTTGTTTTTTTTTGCCAATGATTTTACCAGCAGTATTTAGGATTCTATTAAGTTTATTTTTATTTTTAATGATATTGAAACTTAAAAAATATTGCAGATATGAGCGTGATTAAACATAGCCAAGACCTTTTCGCTAACAGTAAACGAGGACAGTTTTCTTAGTAATCGTAATCTTTGCTGCCCTTTTTTGATGATATAATCAGTATTTGCAGTAAAATTTAGTTTATTGTCTAGGATAGTACCAAGGTATTTAAAGGTTTGCACAATTTCAATAGTCTCTCCAGCTACAGAAACAATATCATTTTCCTTCTTTTCCCTACGAAAATCGATTATCATTTCTTTGTTGTTTTTTTTACATTTAATAATAAAAAATTATCTTTACAGTATTTTTCAATGTGTTCTATTTCTTTGAAATACTCATTTACGTCTGAGCTCTCTGAGAGCAGGGCAAGAAGAGCCGCATCATCAGCGAATTTTGTGAAGGAGCAAAAAGGACTATCGGATTGAAAATCATTGGTGTACAAAATGAACCACAATGGCGATGTCACAGCCCCCTGGGGCGCCCCTGTGTTAACTATGCGTTCATTTGAAATAACATTGTTTACCCTAATCCTCTGAGATCTCTGGGTCAAAAATTCATTAGCCCATAGTATTATGTATGGACTAATCTTCAACGCTTTCATCTTTTCAATGAGTAAATGAAGTTGTATAGTGTTAAAAGCTGATGATAAATCAATAAAGAACAATCTTACATAAGTGTTCGGTAAGTCCAGATGTTTGTAGACACAATTTAAAATATTTAGGATGGCATCGTCTACACCTTTACCCTTTTGGTAAGCAAATTGTAAAGGGTCTAACTTATTACAAAGATCATACAGAAGAAACATTTTAACCAATTTTTCTAAACATTTAGACACAATCTAAGTAAGTCAAACAGGTCTATAGTCATTCATTTCTTTCGGTTTGGAAACCTTTGGCACAAGTACAATTATAGATGACTTCCACACAGGTGGTATCTCATGGTTTAGTAATGAAGTAGAAAAAATATCTTGCAAAGGTTCAGCTAGTTGTTCAGCACATTCTTTTAAGATTCGCCCTTTCATTCCATCAGGCCTAACAGCTTTCATTGGGTTGAAGTTTTTAAAAATGTTACAAACTTGCTCTTTAGAAATCGCTAATTCTAAACAGTTGTTAACATTGACATCCTCAAGGGCTTTGAGTCTAAGATAATTAAAATCTTTCGTGTCGAAGCGACAATAGAAATCATTTAACTCGTTGGCTAATGTTTTTTCGTCTCTTGTAGCAAGATTATTTTTAATTTTGACTTGTGCTCCTGCCATTTTGTTCATGATGCCCCACGCCTGTCTCATGTCACTTGTCTCAATTGAGTCTTCCAGCTTGGTGCGGTAGTTTCTCCTCCCTTCCTCCAGAACGACGTTGAGATTTCGTTGAGCTATTTTCCTTGTCTGTCTATCGCCACTCATATATGCTCTTTTCTTTTTGATTATTTCCCGTTTTATTTTTGCAGTGACCCATGGTTTATTGTTGGGGTATATCTTGATGCTCTTAGTACTGACACACGTTTTCACAGAATTTGATGTAATTTGTCACTGTGTCGACCCATTCTTCCAGATTTGAAGTGGTCTCTTTAAACAAATTCCAGTCAGTGCAGTCTAGACAACCCTGTAGTTTGAGGATATTGTCTTGAGTCCATTCTTATACGTTTTTTTGAATGATTTTCCCTTCTTTAAGTTTCGTGCGGTAAGTAGGCAGCAGTTGTATTGTTTTGTGGTCCGATGATCCAAGTGGTGGCCTTTCACGAAATGTGAATGCTCCTTTGATGTTACAGTAACATAGGTCCAGAGTTCTGCTCTCTCTTGTCGGACATGAGATGTGTTGATAGAAGGTGTGTAGGTCAACCTTCAACGTGCATTTATTAAATTATTGTTGGACCCTTCTCGGTCCTCGTTCAAATCAAATTAACTACGGCACCTGGCCTTATTTATAGATTATCAGAAACGCATATGAATGCATTAACGATTTTTTTTTAGAATAGAGAAAATACCTAATTAGTTTAGACCGGTTCAGTTTGGTGTTTGAATTTATATCGATCACAAATAAAGACGCTAGACAAGCGCTTTAACATATCCCCTAGCCTATGATGTAACTAAAAAAAAACAACAACAACGCCAATCGGTTTACTATACATTCACTTAAAGTCTCCGTTAAGTCTATATACTGTTGAGTGATGAAACTGAAATGGGTCCTGGTCGATCCAACTCTTCTCATAACATGGCCAAACATCTTTTACATTCACAAAAACGGTCTTACATTAATGTGTAAGGTGGTACGCTGATTTTACATGACAAATTCATTGTAATAGCGGGCACGTATGTTAATACAAAGTAAAACTTATGGATGTGTAATTAGTGATATTATTTTATTTTGGCGTGCTGTGCGCATGTACATGGAATAACATGACCACATAAATTCATCTTCTGTCATTTTACTTTCGTCGTAGGAATGCTGTAACAGTAGGCTATGCATAACCTAATCCCTCCACTTTTGCTTGTCAGCCGCTGTTCTTAGCAAGATATATATATAGAGAGAGGCCGGTACATTTTTTTTTTACATTTTCCAGCCAGCTTTTCTTTGGACGATCTTTTCCTCTATACCTTGAAGGATGACTTTTGACAGTAAGTCATGCTTTACAATATGACTGAACCAGATTAACTTTCGTCTCTTCATAGTATTATGTCCTTCCATTTTGCCAGCCACAGTGTTGACCTGTAAAAATACTTTTCCAGGTACATGATACACAGCATTTTTCTGTAGCATTTACTCTAAAAAAAAAAAAAAAAGCTTGAATTCTTATTTCAGCCTCGGCGTTCAGTGTCCAACTTAAATAATCATATGGGAGTATTAGGCCTAATCCCCCAGAAAATAATAGTATTACTTTGCATAATGCAATTAATTTATCTACAAATTATTCACCAAATAGATTGTACAACTGTTAACATACACTCGGTGAATAGCTAAACTGGTGTAGGCCTGCGTCTAAGAGTAAGTTTTGTCTATATTTATGAATAAGATTACGTTGTTGACATTCAAAACCTCATACATGGATGAGATATTCAGATTTTAAGATAATTACATCCTAGCCCTAATATCCCTCAGGACAACGGGGAATGGCGGCGGGCAGGGTTCGAACCCGGCACTACCGTGCACTTCGTTCATAGCGCATACCATACGACATAGTTTTGTTAGTTTTGAAAATCCAATAATGACAGCCTGGCTGAAACTAGAAAATAAACAACTGTTCTATTTATACTTGCTTATAAGATGGTTAAAATATCGATAGTCCAAATAGTTCAGACCTTTTCGTTACCAGGAGGATTAGTTTTAAGTTGTTTAGGTTATTTAGAAGGAATGTCAGGTTTAAAAGGCTTGAAACAAAGCACACAAAATAAAATAAAAGAAATGAAAAATTTAAGGTTGGAAATGTTCCTCTACTTTTTTAAAATTTAAAGTTTTAACATTAAAATTAAATGAAAGAACTTCAAGACATAAATACAAAAAAAAGCAGAATTAATTTTACACATGACAAATCATATTTATCAATGTTAACGTTTATAATTAATCGTGCTACGTCATAGTTGTTACGTCATTAATAGTTACGTCGTTGTTACATACCAAACAAACAGTAACAAAGCACCATCACTTTTAGCACACAACTGGTAGTTGTTGGACTTTTCTGTTGGTGGTTATGTTACACAATTCGAATAGTCGCATCACATCACTGCTAATTACGTCACGTAGAGGGCTACGCCTCTGCCCATGTCTTCATAGAGCTTTACACTCTTCGGTTATTGTATTTCTCTCCAATTTTTACTTCCTGATTACCTCATTATTTTTCTTCTCCTGTGACATCGTTATGGTTAGGACTGTTGCCCCCAAATCTATCGATGTATGATTTACAAGAACAAAAATGATTATTAAAGTTACACTTCTGCTAGGCAGTATTTTCCCAAACTTTTTCCTTAACGGAACACTTGGCACATTCTGAGTATTTAGCGGAACACTTTGCTTTCTTTTTAGAGAGATTAATTCACGTGGTGGCCCGCTAGTTAATTATTCCAGTAGTTCGTGGAACACCTAGTCAGGCCTCGCGGAACACATTTGGGAAACACTGGCTTAGTAGATGGACACAAGAAATCGATTGCGTAAATCTTATCGATCCCTTGTTTCACTTCTCGGCTTCTTCCCTGCCCTTTCCCCTTGTAAGTGAAACAAGTTTTTATTTTTTACATTTTTATTTGTAACAATACATTGAAAGCGCTTGAAACATTAAAAGGGGAGAAAAGTACCGGTAACTCAATAATGTAGGCCTATTACAAAGTTTTAATTGAATTTTAATGACCACATTTAAGAATTTTAAAGCATCTCTTACCTTTAACAAAATATACTCCTCGCCCTCATCTCTCTATTAGAATTTTTTTTCTTTTAAAATTTGTCTAATAAATTTCTCTCTCTCTCTCTAGCTCACTGACTTGACTCATCACGTATTCTCACACTTAGAGGCGTTTAAAAATAGGGAGTTTTCACCAGTTCTTACTTACCATGTAGTCATTGTAGACAACTAAGCTTTTTTTCACTTTCAAAACGACCAGCGGTAAATTTTCTCCAATAGGCCTAGATCTTTTCTCGAGCGTTGTCACCTTCACAGTCACATCCCATAGTCTGTTGAGCCGCTGGGGCACCTCACAAGATCTTTGACCGTCTTTCTCCATTCGTCTCTGTCTTTTGCTTTGGATAAAATTTCTGTCAATGACAAACCATTTTTTTATGTTATCTTCCCATCGCTTTCTCCGTCTGCCTCTTCTTCTTTATCCTGGTACTTTTCCCTGATGGATGGTTTTTAAAAGCCATACAAACCTTGTGATATGGCCATAGATTTTAAGTTTGTGCGTTGTTTTTTTTACAGGTCATCGTGGGGTCCAATAGCTTAATAATCCTGTTTCTAATCCCATCATTTGTGTAGAGATACTTTGGATATTTCATGTTCCAACATAGAACGAAATATCAAATTTTATTAGCACAAATAGATATGGCTGTTTTTTTTTCCTTCAAAAAACATTGAATTGAATTCTTAGCTGCTTAAACTCGCGATTTTAAAGACTAAATTAAAGCCAATTGATTTTCCTCCGCCCCCCCCCCCCCCAAATAGCTATATGAATATATGCGTTTTGTGTACAAAGTTTGTTTTTAAGTGTCAGATGGAGGTTATAAGGGTAAGAGAACCTAATATATATATATATATCCCATTTCAGCATTGTCTTTAACTCCTCTGTAACGCCTTTATCCCCTTGTCTAGCGGCTAGCCTATAGGCCTAATGTTGTCCTTCTCATGAAATGCGTGCATCATTTTCACATGAGTTTGAGACAGAATGTAAGACGGAAGATCCAGCTTTTGAGTATGGTGTGTGTGTGCTAATTGAAACGAATAACAAGGAACAATAAACAAGCAAGTAAAAAAAAAAAGCTTATAGAAAGCGTAGTTGTATCAATTAGTTTGGATCAGTCATGTCATTAAATTTGTAATAGATCTAGGCTAGTGCGATTAGAAATATTGTTGCCAATTGTTTTTGTTTAGCGTAATTCCATGCTTTTAGCTTTCTCAATACGCTATGATCCTATCAATTGTCTGGACTAGTTGGAATGTGTTGGGGGGGGGGGGGGGTAGAAGGGGGTAGGCTATTTGGGTCATCGCTTATTCTTGTGATGGCATGTAAAAGAAATAATTGTGCAAAATAACAGCTTGATCCGAGATTGGGTGTGGGAGAAACAACATGTAGACTAGGCCCTACAAACCTTTTACCAGACAGAGTGAGTAGATGATATAAGATTTTTAAAAAAAATAGAGGGGAGGGTGGTAGCATTATTAAATAGTTAAGTCAATCTCTCTACTACGGTTAACTGGTCAGGCAAGCTCACAAGTAACTTATAGTTTATAGAACGCGAAACATGCTGCCTATCTTAGGTTAAATGTACAAGTCATCATTACAACAGATCATCTCTAAGGTAACACGTTCGACAATATCACGGGCAACACGTGGTGACTCTGAACTTCAGTGCTTTGAATGTTGGAAAGAATGTGCTAAGATGTGTACAAACATTTTACCCGACAGACAGACAGAGTGAGTTGATATAAGCTTTGTAAAACAAGAGAACGTTTTTTAAATGTAGGTCAAGGGTCAAGTGGTTAGATTCTCCTCCTTAAAATTTTAAGATATCGTAACAATGTGATATTCCATTTTCCATACCATTTTACTAAACTGGCGGTAACAACACCCAGTTTGGTAGAATTTGTTTTTTTTTTTTCTATAAAACTTTTTTTTTGTTCAAAAGTAATAGTAAATACTTTTTGAAGTATCACACTTAGTACATTTTAAGTTATATAACAGTTTTATTTTTTTCCCTTAAGTGCGTTAGAAGCTGGACGTGTCCTCTTTGATTATCACACCAGACTGCACGACATTGATACTGTATCAATTCTCTTACTGCTTTACGGGAGTTGAAGCGTGGGAGGTCGATTAAAAAAACCCCACCGTCCTCGTTTTTTTTTTTTAATTTACATTTGCAAATGATTACTTCAATGTTTTTTTTTTGTAGCACTAGTCTCGATGTTTGGGCCTATGTAGGTTGGGGTGGGTGCAACAAAGGATAATTTTGTGTTGGGTTAAAGAAATAGCGTATGCAGTTATTTATCTAGCCTATAGCTATATCTATGCAAATTCTGTAATCTCCATAAAATAATCTCCGAATCAGCTTTGAACACAAGTAGATCTATTTCAATACAGCTGACAACACAGTTGTATCACTAGTTGAAGTGAAACAAAAAAATCTTCCGGGACAGACTAAATTACATGGGTGCATGTGAGTATTTTCTCAATAACTTTCCATAGAACTGAATAAGGATACTCTTATCTTCTTAGCGTATAGGCCTACATTACAGTCACGTTACTTCAAAATAAATAAATAAATAATTACGACCTACGCATTTCATGTGTCAATCTAATCATGCATGTTAATCAATGACTTAAACTCTGCTAAGTCGTTGGTTTTCCTGGCTGATTCAAGCAAACCATTCCATTCTCTATATGGCGCTAGGGAATGTAGGGAATAAAGGAGCACTTGCATGAATTGGTTCTTATCTTATCTTATATAATACAGACGTTACTTCAAAAAAGATGATTACGTCCTACGCGTCATGCATTTGGTCATGCATATTAACCAATGACTTAAATTCTGCCAAGTCACTGGTTTTTCTGGCTAGCTCAGGCAACCCATTCCATGCTCTAATAGCACTAGGGAAGAAGGAGTATTTGTACAAATTTGTCCTAGCATAGGGGACGAGGAATGTGCCTTTATTTCTGTGTCTTTCAGAGTATTTTATTAAGTTTTGTTTTTGTATTTGAAGATTATGGTTCAGTGTTTTATGTATAATTGCTACTTTACTTTTGAGTCTTCTGTCCTGAAGGCTTTCTAAATTTAGTGATTTTACTAATGGTGTTATCTTATCTTATATAATACAGACGTTACTTCAAAAAGAAGATGATTACGTCCTACGCGTCATGTTACTCTAGTCAAATGTGAATATTCGTTTGTTATGAATCTCACTGCTCTATTTTGTGTTTGTTCCAGTTTCTTAACGTTTTCTTGAGTTGAGGGGTCCCAAACGGTGGATGCATATTCTATTATTGGCCTAACCAAGGTTAAATAACATTTTAGTTTTATGTTCTTATTTGATTTATAGAAATTTCTTTTAATAAACCCTAATGCTTTGTTGGATTTTTTGTAGTTTCATCAATATGTGGATTCCATGACAGTTTTTCATTTATTATAACACCTACTAACCCTAAGAAATGTGCCTCTATCTTATATAGGCCTATTACAGACGTTGCTTTAAAGAAGAAGATAATTACATCCTACGCATTTATCTTATCTTATATAATACAGACGTTACTTCAAAAAAAAAAAGATGATTACGTCCTACGCGTCATGCATATTAACCAATGAATAGATGGCTGCCTGGTCGTGCGGTTTGTGCGCTGGACTGTCGTTCGGATTTATCGATGGTCGAGGGTTCAAATCCTGCCCGCTCCCATTCCCCGTCGTCCTGCGGGAGGTTTGGACTAGGAAGTAAACTATCTTCAACTCTGAAGGAACATCCGAAACATGTAAAACATTTACAAACAAATAAATTCTGCCAAGTCACTGATTTTCCTGCCTAGCTCATGCAACCCGTCATTCCATGCTCTTATAGAGCTAGGGAAGATGGAGCATTTGTACAAATTTATCCTAGCATATGGAACGAGGAATGTACTATGCATCATGTTCTCCTCTAATGTTTGCCCTGACAGAGTGACAAGTGACGGTTAACAAATGATCTTTTATTACAATAGTAGAGGCGTGGCAGACCCTGCTGGATCTGAAGAATAGTTTCAAGTCAGCAGTTAGGATTACCTACCTTGCCCGAAACTAGGCAAAGTACAGAAAACAATTGACTAATGACTAGATCTAGCTCTAAATCTTAGACTTAGATCTAATGATTAGATTTAGATCTCTTATAGTCCCCCTAAGTAAGTTACAATGACGTTCAAATACAAAACCACAATGCAGCATTTAACTCCAAGATATAAACAAACATTCACGTAGATGATAGTTTGGTTTATTTTATTCCCCTGGAAACGAAATGTAAATCATTATTATTGATTACTTGCGTGTTCGTAACAGAAGAGAGCGGAAACTAGCCTCGCGCGCACTGTTGTAAGACTGCTCACTGTTGTTAAAACGAGGTTCACAAAGTATGGCTGCCGAGAGTTGGGAATCAGAGAGGAAAGACTCTATTCGAGAATTATGGAATATGTTTATATTTGTTTAATAAAACGTCTAATAATTCGTGTATGTAGACCATCAGATCTTGACCTATGGGTTAATAGGCAAAATATCTGTAGATCAAGCTTTTAATTATCAAGCACTCTTTCTTAAAAAGAGCTGTTATTTTTTTTTAAAAGCAGCTACTGAGCTAGCTAGCTAACACACAAACAGAACTGAGTAACAATAAACTAAAACTGTAACAAACCAAACTATAAATAATTAAAATATAGATCTAGACAAAGTAGTATAACTTATGATTACATATTAAAAACAATCTTTGGCTAGGCAAATGATGTATACGTATCTAGAGTCTAGACTCTAATTATCTTATATCTATTTATATAGATTAAGTCCCAATTTAGACTAATATACTGACTGACAATAGACTACTATACTATAGTAAAAAGATTTCATTAGTTTTAAAGACTCTAGATTCAATTTTTCTTTTATTAATAATTAAAAACAATAATCTTTACTTTTTGACAATCATGTCTAGATTTGGCTAAGATTCTATATAAATATTTTATAAATTTATAAAATTATTTTTATAAACTACTAAAAAACAACAGCACTTATACTTTATATTTGAAAACTTCTAAGCTTGATACTTCATTCGTTTCAAGACTAACATTGAAAAATCTAGAGATATATAATCTGATCTAGATAAGATTAAGATTTATCAGTAGATCTAGGCTAGAATCTTGTTATATTCTTAATAGAGGTGTAAAATTATCAGATTCTGAAGTATTACAACACCATTTAAAGAACTAAGTAAAGTTTCATAAGGGAATTTAGAAGGCAAATAAAAAAGAATCGAAATTATTGAACATTATTATATCTATTGGTGTGTTGTATAATTATTCCAATTTTTTTTCTTTTAGGATGATGTGTAGAGAAAGAATTCTACGATAAATGAGTCCTTATTTTTGAATGATATTCATATTCTAACACCATGAATTTTGATGAGAAAAATCTTAAGTTGAAGGCCTTGGCGATTAAATTTTTGATGGAAGAGTATTGAGCTAACAGGACAACTGCTCATTTATTGGCCATCATAAATCTTCAGTAGTTGCAATCATGTCATCCACCCCCTCGTCCACCAGCTGTGAAAAAGGAGATAGGGAATGGTACTCCTTTCTGGCATCCAGTCTGGTCACCTTCGGTAGCGGCTTTGTGGTCATTCTCATCTACAGGATAGTAGTTTGGTTGTGCTGTCGGAAAAAAAAATGCCTACAAGTGTCAGGCTCACTAGGAACAAAGACTTCCACAGAGCAGAAACATTTTCTGAAGACTTCAGATCCAGAAATAGGGTGGATGACAGAGGCAAAAGATTGGGCAGGAGAGCTTATATCTGGACAGACTACCACTGGGCGAATACTTGTGAGTAATAGTTTTTACAAAAAAATTAAATAAGTTTTATTATTATAGACATTGCATTAAATTTTGTTTAATTATACAAGATAATTTATTTATATATAAATATTCGTCAATAAATGGTTGCATCATAAGTAATCTCTGTTATGCTCATGTAAATGTTATCAAAAATTTTATTCTATTCCTTGCTGATCTACTTTGTAATGAGTAAAGCATAAATTACTGGTATATTAAATATTACCAATCTTTTTTTTTCTTTAAGGTTGGACTTGTTTTTTTACTGAGCATTGCATCATTGATCATTTATTTTATTGATGCTTCGTAAGTAACTTATATATATATATATATATATATATGTATTTTTCTTAACTCTATACTTATCTATAAAACTTATATAATATAAGATAATGTGGTCTTTTTTTTTTTTAACAAAGCTTATAAACTCATTCTGTCTGGGTGAAATCTTTTACACATTATTCATCCCACTTCCACATCTCAGATTGAGCTGAAACTTTGCATAATTATTCAGTGTAAATGACAACTCATGAACCAATAAAAAAAGTTAAAGAATTGTTTACAGAATTAGGCTAAAAATATTAAACTAACTAGTCTATAAAACCTGCTATTTAAATATGTATTTGAATAGCTCAGTGATTAGGACATTGCCTTCCATCATGGAAGCTTGAGACCTCGAGTTGAAGTTCAGACTCTAGCCTTTTTTTTTTAAAATTGCTATTCCAAAGGCAGCATGGAAGCATTCTCCTAGTTCCCCCCCCCCCCCCCCCCCCCCCAAACTGGTCCAAAAAATAATTGGAACATAGTACACTGAGCATGTTAAAATCAGCTTATAAATATATTTCCAATCACACAAATTTATTATTTTTAATCTATATTTTTATAATTGATGCTATTTCACTCCTATAAAATTTGTTTATTAAAGTAAAAAAAATTTTTTTTTTTTAAAGTTGTTTAACTATTGCGTTATAACAACAAATTATTTCAGATGTTGTTTCATATTGAAAGAATATTGTTTCTATTTTAACTGGTTTTCAAAAGTCTTACAACTATTTTATCAGAAGTAATGAAGAATTATATTATTATTATATTATATTATTATTCAATTTATAAATATAAGATGTTAAAAAATATTGGCTCACATTCTTAAATTGATTAGTTGAAACTTTTTTTTTATAGGACAAACACATCAGTTGAAACCTGTCTCCCCTGGTCTTCCAGTACTACACAACAAGTAGATTTGGCATTCAATGTATTCTTTATGATTTATTTTTTTATCAGGGTAAGAGTTTTTTCTTAATTAGATGGAGAGTTAACACTCATGACAATAATTAGGTGCATTTTATACAGACTATATTTCATATAGTTTTAGTGAATCAATTTTAATGTTTCAGTTTGTAGCAGCCAACGACAAACTGTGGTTCTGGGTGGAAATGTTCTCATTTGTTGATTATTTTACTATTCCCCCTTCCTTTGTGGCAATATATTTGGACAGGAATTGGTTAGGTAAGTGTTTACACATGATTTAAAGCTAGATTAATAGTCCACTTTGTCACCTGTCCTTGGGCGAACTGGTGATATGAGTATTTGAGCAAATGCCCGTTGGGCCAGTGAACTGCTGCCAAATGGAAGTAAGACTCATATTGGATTGTAAAAAAATACAATATTTCTTTTAAGTAGCCTAAGACCATCATCATTGTCCTTAATCTTTATCTTTAATAATAGATTTTCAAAACTTCTTTACATTTGGAAAAAATGTAATAGCCTGTGCCTGTATACCATGGTTCTTGTAGGCTTCAACCCCTTGAACACTCTAGAGAGAAGACATAGAGAATTCGTGTTAATGTAAACATGTTTGATGAATATTTGAAAGGGCTAACAATAACTTTATCAATGTTATTGGGTAGTATCATATACTGTTAACTGCTGTTCAACTGTTAGTGAAATTGACTTATAAAAGGCATGTCAGGCTGGCCTTGGATAATTGGAGACGTTATGCGATGTGATTTTGGTGGCCCCTAAAGAAATAAAAAAGTAAAGAAAAAGAAACATCGAAAAAATAAAATTACTCAATTTATTAAAAAACCTCCATGTATCTAAATCAACAAATAATTGAAATTCATATTTCGCAATTTCTGTTAAACATAGAGTCATAGTACTCTACTATGTTTGAGATCTGATCTAAGTTTTGCAAATTTTTCTTTAAACATTTTTTTAGTCCTGTTTGAGGCACCCACCAATTGGAGGGCCTAGGCCGCTGCCTAATTTGTTTATGCCTAAGACCAGCCATGGACATGTCCAGTCTCATGCCCATCATGATTGGTTTGATTGTTTTATCACTCATTGTGAAGTCAGTCACAAATCATAATAATTTTTTTTAATAGTTAACAGTGTGACCAACAATGTTTGGGTTTCAAAATGCAACACTATCGAAAAAGAAGCACAAAAAAAAAAAAAAGCAAATATTGCTGGAATCCTCTGTACAAAAAATGCAGAAAAGATATGATCTTGTTCTACAAAAAAAGTTTTGGACACAATCATAATGTTGCAACAAGAAATTTTTTTGGGACATTTTTGTGCCATGAATAGGAATAGCATATTTATGTTTTTCACAGAATCAGCCTTTGTCATAATACGGCACAAATTTGTGGACTGCACTGTATGGTTATTCCAGGGCCGATTTTGACACCCAATCTGCCCCTGCAACTGTCTATTTACTACTAGTAATTACAAACCAGATCTGACCCGAGGTCCTTAATTTAGGCATCACTTGTGCATTTGATTTATGTCAAACATGATGAGATGTTCCTTGTGTCAGAAAGCAATGGTTTTAACACTTTTTAATTTACCCCTAAAAAGGAAAGTAGGCTGTGAAATGGGTTTACCAGTTTATCTGACTTATTTAAATTTGAAATAAAATACTGTTAAAATGGATTTACCCGATTTGCTAGAAAGGTTTTTTCTTCAATAGAGATATGCATTTTGAAATTTATTTTAGGGAAATCAGGTTTAACATATACTAGGGTCTCGGTAAAGATATAAGGAACCATCATGCTAAGTTTAATCAAGATTGTCAAACGGTTTTGATTTTTTATAATAGACATACTTACATACACCTTACATTCTTCTTTATATATTAAATTTATCTCTTACTGCTAGGTGAATGATAGACTTCTACTAAAGATTTTTACTGCAAGTAAATATTCAAACTATGGGATTAAAAGATCATTAAAGATAGTGACACTATTGGAGAGAGGATTGAAAAGTTAAGTCGTACATAAAACACTTAACTATACAAAAACATAAAAATAAGCCTTATATAAAAAACTAAACTTACACATACAAAAAATATAAATTAAAAATATAATACTAAACTTACAAATATAAAATGTGAAAAATAATTCATACTTGAAATATTAACTTTCATAAAAAAGTTGGTAGGAAAACTAATAAATGGAATTTATATTACTATTTAATAATAATAACCAAAAAAACATTGATATACATAGAACACAAGAAACATTTTTTTTTTGAATGAAAAGTTACTAAATGTTTAATAATTTAACTTAGATTTCAATTTGTTTATATTTATATAATTACTTAGTATGTGTTGAGCAATCATTTTCCCTTGAAGACTTTTGATTAAAAAAAAAACTTTCACTTTTTTTTAAATATTGTCAACACTGTCCTCTTTTCTATTGCCTATATCTAAATTTCATTTTGTATCTCTAGTTTTGTCAACATACTTCAGAGTTGATTTGGCCTCCTAATCTGTCATAAACAAATAAGAAAGAAATATCACATTGAAATATTTTCATTACTAGAAATACTAATTGCTTTGTCGTTTATTATATTGAAGAATAAAAAAAGTAATGGTAAATACAAATGTCTGGTTACCCTTTTCAATCAGGTCAACACGCATGTTAATTTTATATTCTCTGGGTGATCTGTCTGCCACAGAAACACAAATACCTTGAGCTAGGATTGTATAATCTTCAGCCTCACAATCTCTTCAAACTTGCACAAGACTTGTGATTTTAAAAACACATAAATATATTAGAATAAATTTTGCTTATACTTAGCTGTAATTATCTAACAAAATGCTTTTAATATTTCCTTTATAACTTTCTTAAGTGTGGTATAAATATATAAATATAGCATAGAACACAAGAAAAAATGCAAAATTTTAATTAAGTCAAAAAATGTGGCTTGCATTTAGCTGTTATTATCTAGCAAAGTGCTTTTACTATTTCCTTTATAACTTTTTAGTGTGAATATCATAAATAAAAAATAAAAAAATGTGAATAAAACAATTTGTGCTTGTACTAAGTTGTTAATATTCAACAAAATGATTTTACTTTTCTTGTATAACTCATACCAGAACTGCACATTTTTCTACTGTTGTTTTAGAAAAGGTCACTGAAAATTGATGAGTTCTGGTGAAGTTGAGCCCCTTATATTTCAACTCTAAAAGTTACCATTAATGGTGAAAGAAAAGTAACTTAAGAATTTTCTTACTGTAAATTATATTAGTGTTGAAATATAGTTAAAACGCCCCTGAATCCACACAACTCTAATGGATACAAAGACATGCCTTGGGTAAAGAACAAGGCGTTGGTTTTTTGTGCTGGCCACATGACACACTCATTAATTTTCAGCCATAGAAATAGATGAGCTTTACATCATCTGCCCCCCAAAAATTGATAGGTCTGAAAGGAATAACCTTTGTTCATAAAATCTTTTTGTTTAGCCATGTATTCTGAAGCTAAATATATCAAAATGGGATAGTTCAGGTGTCTGGCTATTCAGATTTCTTTGATGATACAGCAGCCACACTGGCATCTTTCATAGCTGGTCTAGCAGTACTGGTCATATTTATGTGAACAACTCAAAGCGTTGGCAAGTCCGTTGAGTAGTTTGACATGTCATATCTAGGAAATAGTCTACTCCTTTGTTCATGCCTTGTGGAGATGTCATTTGACTTAGGCATTGAGTCTTAGAGCTTACATTTGTTTGTTCTGTTTTACATGTCTAGCATTGTTGGGATGTCAATAGACTCCCTACATTGGAGCTCATGAGAGTTGGCAATAGGTTTCTATTCAGTAGGATCCAAATTAAAAAATTTTGTGTCACCTTCTGTTTATTTTTCTGTATTTAAAAAAACAACAACTAATTATTATTTATTTTATTTAGAAAGGATTTTTTTTAAAAAGAGACGTTGATTATAAATTGTCCTGGTTATGTCATATATATCAAGTCTATTTTAACATTTTAAAATCCAATGCATCTATTTATCTAGAACAAAGTATATAACAATTATGTTAATGACTATAACAATCATTCTTAATAATAATTAGTGCATATAAATGAAGTAGTGGCCAATGCAATATTTGAAACGTTGGCTAAAGAGTTTTAATATCAAATTTACCAGACAATGAAAATATTTAGCAATACCGTTATGACTAATTCAGTGACCTACTAATAAATACGTTCAAATAGATGACCTGGTAGTTACAAAGTGATCTGTTACTGTCTTTCAGTACACGTTTGAAAACAATAGTAGACCTAGGAAGTCGCTCAGGAAAATGAAATGGCTAAAAGCGACAAAGTAATAAAGTCAAAGTTTAAAATCAGTTTAGGATTCATAACAAAACAAAAAGAACAATGAAAGATGACTTCAATGATTAGTTATTTTGTTTTTTCTTACTGATTTATATGAAACACGAATAGCTTCTTGCTTACTACATAAAACAGACATTGCAGAGGAGACAGATCAACATTGAAGTTTTCTAACTGTACTATATTAGTTAAACAACAGGCGGGTCGATTTATGTGTGTGTGTTGCTATTAATTCATTTTTCATACACTTAGTAAATTTACTGTATGTATCTCAAGGTTACTAATCTGCATTCGCTTGTTGCAATTTAATAAGTCTTTGATATTCCCAATTAAAAAACAAACTCTGATAACGGTAGTTAAAGTAGAGAAATTCCTAGAAAAAGGTTCAGGCCTATTGGATCACCCAGATTAAAGAGGACTCCAGTCAACTCTTAGCTGATAATGTAGCCTAACTCCAAAGTCCAACTTTAACTTCTGAGATGCGCCTAATAGAAACTTGACACTTAAAGGTTCCAGACATTGGGAAGAACTACAGGGGGGTCACGGAAGGTATCACTAATGTTGTTGCAGTGTTTCATTCCAAGGAGACACACGTTCTAAGACCAGACACTTTTCTTTAATTACATGAGATCATCACCTTGGCTCGGTGACCTTCAGTTTTGCAAACAGAGCCGGCCAGGCATTGGCCAACTAGGCAGACGCTTAACTTTTCCATAGGAGGCGCGGTGGCTGAGCGGTAAAGCGCTTGGCTTCTGAACCGGGGGTCCTGGTGAAGACTGGGATTTTTATTTCGGGATCCTTGGGCGCCTCTGAGTCTACCCAGCTCTAATGGGTACCTGACATTAGTTGGGGAAAAGTAAAGGCGGTTGGTCGTTGTGCTGGCCACATGACACCCCCGAATCAGATGACCTTTACATCATCTGCCCTATAGACCACAAGGTATGAAAGGGGAACTTTACTTTAAAAAAAAAAAATCATTCGTCCTATGTAAATGTCACTTCAGTTAAGCTGAAAAAAAAACCAGCCTGCTACAGGGATAGCCCAAATCTATTACATGTTAAAGACAACCTGCACCCATTAAACAAAAGATCTAAACGAAGTGGTCGTCTCCTTTCCATTAGGACTAAAACTGAAAGATTTAAAAACTCCTTTATCCCAATTTCGGTCAGAGTGTTACAAAATCAGCTGTCGTCATCGAGAAGTACATAGAAGTCAAATTCATAAACCGCTGGTTGTGAATGTGTATGTGTTTCGTGTGTGAATGTTGTTCGAATTTTTAATCAATATTGTTTTTGTACAGTATATATATTGTTTTGTACAGTAGTTTCGCTGAGCTTGTCAATTGTAGTCAAACTGAATTTCCATTAGATTGGATCCAAAAAAAATTATCTAACTTATCTTATGAAACAATGCAAGTTTTATGTGAGCCGTGGATTTGTGCATTTATATGTTTCTAAGTTTAAAGGCGTCATTTCTGCTCTTGTTTAATACTGAACAGCTTGTTTCTGTCCCATGGATGTTGTCTCTGTGGGTTTACTACAGACTTTTGACACATCTTTGTGTGTTCTACTGAGTCTGTTCTCTCTGTCAGTCTCTTTGTTCCACTAATGACCTACTTTTTTTAAATTTTTTATTTTATTGGATGACCTTTCTGTTTTCTGTGTCTTCTCTAGATGATCTTTTATGTTTTCTGTGTTCTACTGAGGATTCTCTAGTTGTAATCTCTTTCTACTGAGGCCAGGAATGCCTGTGTCTGAGAAACTATTTAGGTCATTGTTATGGCGTAGTTCCAATCTTCCATTGCTGTCCTAAATCTCTCCACCTTCTAGTCAAGAGCGTTCACACTTGCCTCTACATTTGAAAATCCGTTAACTAGGTATCGATAGTGCCCACCTTCGAGGAAGATAAACATATAGTTTGGTGTCGTTTCAAAGTGTTGACACTACTTTAGCTCTTTAAAATTCTTGAAATAACTTTGTGCCGAGGCTATCTCAAACCCTTTAGATGGGTTGTAGGTGAGGTGGGAGGCGGATTTCCTTTTTACAGTTCCTCTTATTAGCTTACAAACCCTTCATGTGTGGAACCTGGACACGGATTTCAAAAACAGCCCTAATGAGTTTCCTAGAAATTTGACAGTTTATGTATTTTTTTGGGGAAAATTACTAGCTAACTGGCCGCCAAATAAGTTAGGACTATGGTTTGAATCCAAGCATGTTGTTTGTAAATAGTTGAATAAATCATTAGACTTTTAGGAACACTTTGCACACCTTCTTATTTAAAAATCATTTGCTGGACTGCTAGAATGTTACATGTATTTATATATATATATAATACTTACACAATTTAATTAATACATAATATCACACGCCTTATATTTCCATGTGTGGATCTATATAGATATCTCAAAACTAGAATTTTCTATGCACTGACTAGATTTATACATGGGGATAAACAGGATTTTTTTTTAACAGGAAAAAACGGGGGATGGGCGCGGGAAAATTTCTTTTAAAAAACAAAAATCTATTATTCTTAACTTATTAAGTGCTAAGTAGTAACAAAAGTAAGAGTAACAAAAAAAAAAACTAAAACAAATTAATTCCACTTTTCTTATTCATGGCAAACCAGTAACACAGACTAAAAACGCAAAATACCTAGGTGTTATAATAAATGAATAACTGTCATGGAATCCACATATTGATGAAACTATAAAAAAAATCAAACAAAGCATTAGGATTTATTAAAAGAAATTTCTATAAATCAAATAAGAACATAAAACTAAAATGTTATTTAACCTTGGTTAGGCCAATAATAGAATATGCATCCTCCGTTTGGGACCCCTCAACTCAAGAAAACATTAAGAAACTGGAACAGACACAAAATAGAGCAGTGAGATTCATAACAAATGAATATTCACATTTGACTAGAGTAACACCTTTAGTAAAATCACTAAATTTAGAAAGCCTTCAGGACAGAAGACTCAAAAGTAAAGTAGCAACTATACATAAAACACTGAACCATAATCTTCAAATACAAAAACAAAATTTAATAAAATACTCTGAAAGACACTAAGATAAAGGCACATTCCTCGTCCCCTATGCTAGGACAAATTTGTACAATACTCCTTCTTCCCTAGTGCTATTAGAGCATGGAATGGGTTGCCTGAGCTAGCCAGGAAACCCAGTGACTTGGCAGAATTTAAGTCATTAGTTAATATGCATGACGCGTAGGACGTAATCATCTTCTTTTTTGAAGTAACGTCTGTATTATATAAGATAAGTAATCGCTCTTCCAAAAAGTCACCAGCTTTTTTTTTTAAACACATTTTTTAAAGTGTTATTTGTTACTTCTGGGCATCTTTAAGTATTAGATGAGAAACAATGGTCTTTACAATAGTTCTTGCCAATTATTTCTAGCAGAAATTTCCCTTTTAATGTATCCCTCTAGTCGGATATAACAAGAAAAAAAATACAGTAATGTGTATACTTAAACATCTCTTTTGTTTCTCTTATTTACTATGGTGGTGTCTTATTTGGTGCTATATTTATATATACACGAAGATAACAATGCCACGAGAACGTCTGACGTGTGTTAATAGTCAAGTAGCACACTAGAGGAGACAGCTAATTATGTTTGGCTGAGGATTAGATGTAGCATTGCTCATATACCTAAATAATCACCTTGTCTATTATATTTTTATCAACTCACTCCGTTTGTCTGGGTGGAATCTTGTTCACGCTATTTCTCCCACTATTCGCGATTCAAGTTTAAACTTTGCACAATTAGTTATTGTCATTGACAACATATGAATTAATAAAAAAGTTAACCAATCAATTAATCAGTCGTAATTAATTAATTTAGTTTTTTTTTTTTAAAATGTACTAAGCTAAGGGAAGATAAACCTTGTGTAGAGAATTAGTTCGCTAAAAATTTTACACTTTTTTTTTTTAGACTACAAAATCTTTTAAAATAAGTACTTGAATAGCTGAGTGGCAAACACGTCGACCTTACATCACGTAGGCTCGAAACCTCGTGTTGGAATTCAGTCTCGAACAATTTTTTAAAGAAAATAGCTTTTGAAAAAGCGCATAGAAACTTCCCTGTTAACTTCGTCCCCTCAACTGGTCCACACAAGTGAGCGCACTGAGCATGCCCGTAAGCATGAACAAAATACAAGTAATACAAATATTTCCAACATCACAAACTTCCTAGTGTTAGTCGAGATCTATTAACAAATGAATGACATGATTGATTCAAACTAATTGGTGCAATTCCATCCAATAGAAGCTTTTTTAAAAAAAAAGTATTTTAAAAAAATATTTTACTTATTTACAAAGTGTAGTATAGTTTTAAAGCAAAGAAACAGAAATAAACAGATACATAGATTAAAAAAAGGAAATTGTATGTGCCATTTATCCCTTGCATGCCGGAGCATTCGTTTGTGAATATTTTAAAAAGATCAATTTTAATAAGCAAACGAGTACATGTCTTCAGTGAAGTTATTGATCTGCGTGTCTTCATTGATTTTAACGCTTTCCATATTCTTTTTCATTAACCATTAATTAAAGCGTTTAATTAGCATCCTCCTTAAACATCGATCCCAGTGGTTCCATATAGTGGAATTGTTGTCAAGAAACGGTTGAAAAAGTAGGCAGTGTCAATTGTTTAAGATGATGACCGTTTGTACCGTTAGTTTACACTATTTGTATCTTGTGCCAACATTAGTCTCATGTTTAGCCTCACTATCTTGATAATTGTGTTGTAAGCACTAAAGGCATACAAACTTAAGGGTAGGTCTTTGGTGTAGGCTGTTCCTGCTTTAGCCAATCCAGATAAGAAGATGGCTTACACAACACAAGCACCAGCAGTTTAAAAAAACAACAAAAAAACATTGTTAAGAACACGAATGTTTGAAACAAGTTTTTATGAATTTCTGGTGTAAGAAAATGATGTGTAGTATGGCGTGATATGGCGTGGAAGCTTTATTTCTACTTTTGACAGAGGTTTTTAAATTTTGAACCCCTGGGAATTCGCTGCCATGAGAGACTACTAAAACATAACAGCAAACTACAGTTACTGTTTTGTCCTTTTTTTATAGAGTGCACCTCCATCTCTTAGGTTTGTCCTTCTGTTTGGGTAACCACCTTAGACTATGTCAGGCTCATATAGCTACAGGGCGACTTGGTGCTGAAGGCGTTTCCTTTTTCTCCATTTCAATTAGACAAATGAAAGTCATTCGCGTCTTATTTCAAAGCTTTTATCTGTCTGGTACACAAAGTAGACACGGTAGTTCTCCCCCATCCTTGGTTCAAGCTGAAACAATATAGGAATCAATAAAAAAATTAACCAAGTTAGTGGTAATTAATTAATATTGTTTTATATAAAAACGGAGATACATCTTGCAGCGTTGATTGGTATGTCAATAATTGTGCGGTTCTTTCCCACAAGTGAGCCTTTTTTTTAAATAAAGTTTTTTTTTAATATTTTGCTTGTTGTTGATAAAAACACTAACAGAAAGAAAAAAAAGCAAATCTAATGCAGATACAGATACAATCAGTGTTTTACAGAGGCGTAGCTAGGGTGGAGGGAGGGGGAGAATTTGAAAATCCCTCCCCGGGCTCCCACTTAACGGGGGGGGGGGGCTCCCAAATGAGTGTATTTTTACATTGAGTATTAAAAATTACACAAAGTACATGGACTGCCAAAGAAGTCAAGCACTCCCGGCCCCCCAGCGGATGGCAAAGTCCTAGCTACGCCACTGGTGTTTTACTTTGATAAAATAACTAGTAACTTATTATTATTATCTACAATTAATCAACGCTAATAATTGCCCTTAGCAGTATCACGTTGTTCACTAGGTGCTGTTGACTCACCTAATTATATCACAATGAACGTGGTGTTTAAAGTACTTTCTTTCCCATCTTCTCTCTCTCTCTCTCTCGCTCTCCTTCTGAACAAGTATAACAGCATATATTCTAATTGTATTTGTACACGCAACGTTATGTGCACTAAATCATCTGGCAAAGGAATGAACTAGACTTGGCTGTCAGTCTTGTACAATAACACCGCAGTCACTGAACAACATACAAAGTGGGGGGGGGGGGGGGGGGGAGGAGGTTTCCAGCGTGACAACTAAACAATTCATTATTGTTGCCTTACATTTAATACGGAGGAGCGGTAAGGCAGGGGTTCGAATCCTGGTAAAGACTGGGATTTTCATTTCGGGATTTTTGGGTGCCTCTGAGTCTACCCAGCTCTAATTGGTCCCTGACATTAGTTGGGGAAAGTAAAGGCAGTTGGTCAATGTGCTGGCCACATGACAGACACCCTCGATAACCGTGCGACATAGAAACAGATGGCCTATATATCATCTGCCCTATAGATGGCAAGGTCTGAAAGGGGAACTTTACTACACTTTAATACAGCACCTTCTATTACAGCAAGCAGGGACAGATTCCGGCATAAAGTCAAGTCAAGACTAATTGATAGTTCAAAACACTGAAAAAGAAAACGTAAGAAATCTGGCCAATTTAGTTTTCCAATTCATCACATACCAAAACTCTGCTATGTTGTTGGTTTTCCTAGCTGATTCGGCTAACCCGTTCCATGCTCTAACGAAGACGGAGCACTTTTACGGATTTGTCCTAGTATATGGTATAAGAAATGTGCCTTTGTCTGGCAAAATTAGGCACATAAGTAGTATGGACGGCTTAAGCTCTCAATGCAATTATGCAACGGAAGTGAAAACTGCCATATTTATTAGAAGAGCGCCCTACTCTTTTTTTTGTTTGTTCGCGTCATGGCAAGAACCTTGCAACGAGTTGATTGTATTGTCACTAGCGAGGGATAATGGACGGCGTACAAAGCACAAACACTCACACGGACTAAAAAATGGCGCGCGTGTAATTTTAATGCATATTAGACACACACACACACGATAGATGAACGTTAATAAAAAAATACACTCTTACTAGGTCTACACAATATAACTACATTGTATTCTTAAAATCTGTAAAATTGTATTTCCTTTATAAAATGTAATCATTACAAGGAAGATTACCAAGTCTGTCTATTACAGTCTTATACTTATATTTGTCTGACATTGGCCATGTTTGTTTATTACAGTCTTATACTTATATTTGTCTGACATTGGCCATGTTTGTCTATTACAGTCTTATACTTGTGTTTGTGTAACATTGACCATGTCTGTCTATAACAGTCTTATACTTGTGTTTGTGTGACATTGACCATGTCTGTCTGTAATAGCCTTATAATTAATTGTGTTTGACATTCACATTGTCTGTCTATAACAGTCTTATACTTGTGTTTGTGTGACATTGACCATGTCTTTCTGTAACAGCCTTATAATTAATTGTGTTTGACATTCACCTTGTCTGTCTATAACAGTCTTATAATTAATTGTGTTTGACATTCACCTTGTCTGTCTATAACAGCCTTATAATTAATTGTGTTTGACATTGACCATGTCTGTCTGTAACAGCCTTATAATTAATTGTGTTTGACATTCACCTTGTCTGTCTATAACAGTCTTATACTTGTGTTTGTGTGACATTGACCATGTCTGTCTGTAACAGCCTTATAATTAATTGTGTTTGACATTCACCTTGTCTGTCTATAACAGTCTTATACTTGTGTTTGTGTGACATTGACCATGTCTGTCTGTAACAGCCTTATAATTAATTGTGTTTGACATTCACCTTGTCTGTCTATAACAGTCTTATAATTAATTGTGTTTGACATTCACATTGTCTGTCTATAACAGTCTTATACTTGTGTTTGTCGGACATTGGCCATGTCTATTTTTAACAGTCTTATACTTGTGTTTGTCTGACATTATTATTGGACATTGGCCATGTCTATTTGTAACAGTCTTATACTTGTGTTTGTCTGACATTGGCCTTGTCTGTCTATAACAGCCTTATAACTGATTTAGTTTGACATTCACCTTGTCTGCCTATAACAGTCTTATACTTGTGTTTGTGAGAACATTGACCATGTCTATCTGTAACAAAGTTTCTGCATAATTAAGAACAACATGAAAGTATTGAATGCATCATTTCAATCTGAAATGCTTAGCTCGTCTAACTTTTGGACAGGAGAGCTGAAAGCTTGTGACCTCCATTGGAAAAGCGATCAATAGTTTCAAAGCTTTTGAACGTGAGTTACACTTTTATAATGGGCGCTGATAGAACGTTCCTTTATTGTTGATGCATATAAGAGAAAAAAGAGGCCACAAAATAAATGTAGTCCATTATTTGTTCATTTAATAAAAGACGTTTGTTTTATAAGTATGGTCTCGAATAGTAACATAGGCGTGTGCTGGGGAAACTCGTACTTGCAATGCACGTTGTTTTTTTTAAATATACGTATTGCTGAAGCAGTTCTTTGTAAATCTTAGTGAGAGGTTTCATTCCTCTTTAGTTCAAAGGACGTTGTT
Source organism: Biomphalaria pfeifferi (assembly GCA_030265305.1). Taxonomy (NCBI): domain Eukaryota; kingdom Metazoa; phylum Mollusca; class Gastropoda; family Planorbidae; genus Biomphalaria; species Biomphalaria pfeifferi. The sequence goes on along the minus strand of JASAOG010000061.1, from coordinate 2,042,750 downwards.
AGCATCCCTCTCGGTAATATACTTCTTATAAAAATATTCTTTATCTGGCACTCCCGAAGATCGCGATTTGTTAGAAGCAAAATCCATTGACAGCCTCCACTTTGAAATGTTGTTATGATGTGACACGTTTGCAGCGGTACTACCCTGTGACTAGAAATACACACAGATCGTTTCTACAGACTCTAATTGCTTGAGTGATGAGTAGACATTTTCATTGTGTCTTTAAAACTGTGCACCCCTCCTCAACTTTCTTGTTCAAATCAGGTTTTGAGTAGATAGTTCTGGAGATGTCAAATATCATTTTTAGATGTACCTGTTTCGGCCAGTATGTATTTCTATATCTTTCTAAACTTTAAATTGTAAAGACCCCTCTTTTTTTTGTTTTTAGTGTGCAGACCATTGCTTGTGGGGTGGAGGTCTACTTAAATCAAGTAAACATTTGTGAATGGGTTTTTAGTACACTAACCATTGCAGAAGCTGGCTCCATTTCTCTTGATAAACAGTTTTGACCTCCCCCTCCCTTCCCATGATCTTCTGGTTTCGTTTTTTTCTTTTCCTTTAAGGGAGGACGCCATGATGGCTCGAGGGTAATAAAAGATGTCTCTGTCATTGTAATCAACTTTGAATAGAAACATTTATCTGACCTAAGGTTGTGAAGGTTATCATTCGGTGGGCATCACGTCCCATAGCCTCCCCCTTTTCCCTTTTTAGCCCTTATCACCTCCCCTGCACCTGGGGGGTAATAGACAAGAGGACGTTTAAAAAGATAGCTCGTTTTTTTTTAACAGCATGAGTGAACCAGGTTCAATGTTCATAGCCACTGCGGCCGACCTTCAGGTGAAAGCCTTACCTGTTCTGTGTATGTGCGTGCTTACTTTGCCGTATTGTCAAGTCGTTCCCTTTCCTCCACTTGGTCGTGTTGGTGTATCAGCATTGTTTATTTTTATGAATGGCCTTTCTTTTGTGGAGTGGGATGCATGGCAACAATAGTTTTGATCTGCACACAGCTGTGCTGAGCCTAATCTCTTCAACAGATCGACCATGCCCTGTCTTATCTCAGTCCGGTTGATATCTTGGTGTGCCTGTTTTCTTTGTCAAATAGTGCTCTTTAATGTTGTCAGCTTGACAGTTCAACCCCACACAACTTCATTCTTTCCAACACTGAAAGCATTGAAGCTAGATTCACCAAGTGTTGCCCATGTCATTGTCTAACGTGTTACCTTAGAGATGATCTGTTGTAATGATGACTTGTACATTTAACCTAAGATAGGCAGCATGTTTCGCGTTCTATAAACTATCATTTATTTGTGAGCTTGTCTGACCAGTTAACCGTAGTAGAGAGAATGACTAAACTATTTAACAATGCTTCCACCACCCCCACCCTTTTTTTTTCTCTGTCGAATCCAGTGAATGATTTTATTTGAAAGCTTCTTTGAGTTCCGAGAAAAGATCTTCATGATTTTGAAATCAAATTGAATTTACCGGTCAATATTTGCTCATACGATTTATACTGGATGTGCATTTGGTCGTCCTATTGATTTATTGATGCGTCGGGCAATAGTGTAGTGATGACACTATCTTAGTTAACTTCTTCCCACCCTAAAAGCTGGTTCAGATCATTGATATAGAGGTGAAAAGTTGTTTTCATTTGAGTAAGATGCAACAAAAGCGTATTTAATCAAGTTAGACGAAGAAATAAATTTGTAGTTGAACTTGCATGAATGTCTATTTGAGTAAATATAATAATTAACCAATAGAACATTTCTTTTACTTTTAGTATGTCATGTAATGTAACAATAATTATCATACGCGGAGCCGTTTGTTCTTCTTATCTTATAAAAATATAGACTTCTTTTTCAAAAAAAAAAAGATGATTACGTCCGACGCGTTTATGTGCTAATAGACACGGCTGTACATTGTATTAACTGAGATCATTTCTTTATGTCTGGTTACACTAGCCAGAAACAAATAAGACATAAACAGATTAACATAGTTACAGAAAGTATAGAAGGATGGTCGCTGAGGGCTAGTTCTTTGGGAATAGACATTCAGTTGTACAAATAGAAATGTGGGAAAAGTTGGATTGAGGAAAACGTGGGTATTGATCTCTTGGCCAGCGTGGACTGGCTACCTCGCAACGTCCCATTGATACACACAGCTTTTGGCCACTTGAAGGCCGAGACCCTAACGTAATCTCAAGTCTATTAGATAAACGCTGAAATATTATCGATTTGTCTCGTCTGCTTTCACTCGTTTTCAGTCACATTGGAATACCATCATCCATAGACTTTAAGAAACAACACACAGATAAACTTAACAAAAAAAGGGACATCTCCAATAACTCCCTTAAGGGCATTCATTTTTTTTTTCTATTTCAACAGCTATTGACCATTCTCTCGAGTGTAAAAAGGAAATAATATTCAAACCGTGGCCTACAATGTTGTCGTACACGTCCTAAAGTGTACCTAAGTTTAATTCTTGGTGGCCAGACAAAAGTTTGAACACACTATTTCTCCTAGTCATTCTCTGATCAATTTGAATTTTTGCACAATTATTTATTGGCGTAGACAATACATGAATCAATAAAAAACAACAACAATTAGTTGATTAATAACTGGTTATGAAATATTTTGTTTTATACTTACACGGGAAACTAGTCCTTCAGTATTCGGATCAAGCTGAAAAATGGAAATAACTTTTACATTATTGACAGATATAGTTATATCTGTGTGAAGTTCTTCGCCTTAGATAAGCTTTGTTTTTCAATAAAGATTTTTTTTAGATATTATTATTATTATAGCTTTTATATAGCGCTACTTTCATGCTTATAGAATGCTCAGAGCGCTTTGGTCCAATCTCATTTGGACCGTAGGGGGGGGGGGGGTATCTAGGAGTTGATTTTCCGTGCTGCCTTTAGTAAACGCAACTTTGCCCGAGTCGGGTGTCGAACCTCGAGCCCCCTTCTAGGTAGCCGAGACATGTCAAGTTCAAGCGCACTTAGCCTCTCGACCACGCTTCCCACATATTGTTGTTAGTTTATTAAGTACTACACGAAACCAACCCCACTTGTTTTAGCACCTTGGTCGACTAAAGCCAAAATCTATCCATCTACTAAAAAAAATGACCTAAAGAGGTGCGTAGATAGCCGCTTGTTAAGTTGACGTTCTTGATAATTACTTGATCAATAAAGCACTGGAATTTTCACAAGTTATCTGATGCTCGTATAGTGGATCATTTAGAACAATGACCGTGAATTTCCCTTCAATTTCCTTTCATCAAGTCTGAAATGTGGTTAAGTTGTATATTGCGCTGCTACATCACGGAGTTAATTGCAAGTAAATATGTTGGCTTCATTAAAGCGCTTTGCGTTGACAAGCTGTTGTTGTAGTTCTTGGAAATGTCAGAGTCGTTGAAAATTGTCGCACTTTGACCTTATCTTAGTACTTTTCTATTGGTGTCGTTATTTCATGAACTAGATGAAACGGTAGGGCCTATACATTGACACTGTCAAGTCCCTTTTGCTCTATCTTGTCTCTAACTAGAAGTTCGCGTAAAAGTTAAAGTAGTTCCCCATTCAGACCTTGTGGGCAGATGTTCATCTGTTTCTGTGGCTTACAGTCAACAATTTAAGGGTGTCATGTGACCAGCTCAACGACCAACCGCCTTTACCTCAGGACTTTACCAAGGATCCAGAAATTTAAAATCCCAGTCTTCACCATCATTCCAACCCGGGACCAAGCGCTTTACCGCTTAGCCACCGTACCTGCCTCCTTCAAGAGTACTAAGTAAAAAAAAAAGGGAGGGGAGGGGTATCAGCCCTTGAAAACCAACGAGTTAACTCGTACGCTCTACTAGCTATTTGATATATTTCAAGGTGTTTCCCTCCACAGAGTCGTTTAGATGATAACATTGATTCCATCTAAAAATAGGGGAAAATATCGTCAATCAGTGCTCATTTACGTTCATTTCATTTTGTACACAGCAGACGATATATAAGGCACATGATCACTATATTATCATTAATCCACTGTTTTGTATAAGCTACGTTCTGTCTACTATCAGTTTCCGAGACTGTGTAGCTCCCGCACGCAATGTTGTATTGAGCGCAATGGTTTAGTTGAACCGTTTTGTAGTCACACACACACGTTGATCATAAAAACGTGTGTCTTTGTTTCTCTCACCCTAACGTTAGGACACAGCTAGGAGTCGAAAAGCTCGGCTTTTAGTCAGTGGAGTAGGTCTGTACATCCTAATTCTGGTGTCTAGACGTACCTGACCACTCTCCCAACCACGCTGATTTGTACTCTCAGGTAGGCGAGGTCTCCACCATCACTGCCGACTAAATAAAAAAAAAAAATTGTATTCAAATTATTTTGAGATATCTCTACAGGTCATTCAAAGAAAGCATTAAACTAGGAAACACTTTTTTTCAGCCACTTTACATAATAGTAAACTGACGTGTTTTTGTTTTTTGTTTTTTTGGCTAAGGATTTCATTGCTTGCTGTTGTCTTATTCACGTCATTCTATCAGTGACGTCATGTTATCTACTGCCTTTCCCTTCCCTCTATTACCTATCTGATGACGATTTTGGCACACACTTTAAAAAAAAAGGGGGGGGGGGGGGAGGTATTTTGCCATTGAGAGTAAATGAAGACAATTTTTTTTTGTTTTTTTCCCAGCTAGTCCATATTTCAAGGCTAATTCTTGTCTTCCAGGTGTAGGGCTTACAGGATACCAGCTGTTTGCATACATTGTTGTTTCTACTAGACAACTGGTTTGAATGTTGGAAGAGGATCCCTGTTAGCTGTTCCTTTGTCTATTGTTTTTGTCATTTATTATGATAATGTAAGAAAGAGGTAGCTGATAATCAAACAACATTTGGTGTTCCTTGGCCCTCTCTGTTTTGCTGTCTTCTTCATAACGAAAAGAGAAAAGTTAAAGCAACAATAAAGTTAAAAATAGTTTTATAAATGAAGTTTTAAAAAAGATTCCCAGTATTATTATCAGTTTCTATGTAAAAAAAAATCTATTATGAATAAGGTAAAATTCAATAATAATAATAAAAAAAACCCACCAACACAACATTGGTTGGCTGTCGTCTGTACAAATACAAAGTTGGAATCAGAATTAATGTCCAAGTAACAAATACATTGATTCAAGAGCAAATAATTATGTAAAGCAGACACAAACTAAACAGTGTACAGTTGTGTAAAGATCAGACAGCTGTTGCCCCACTATAGAGAAATACAAATTTTGATATGAGTTACAGTTGTCTAAGATACCAGATTATACTTGTGATAACCTGTTATAATTATAGGCTACATGAAATGGATAAAACATTTGCAGAGCCACACATGTTATCTCTCTTTTTGGCTTTTATGTCCAGACAGTTATATATATATATATATAGTGCTTTTTTTTGTAAAAAAAAAAAAAAAATAGATGCCGGTACTCAGTGGTTAGGTGCCGGTACTCAGTGATGAATTGCCTAACTTTTAACTACTAATATATTGATAATAAACGTTAAAATACAAGAAAAGTAATAATTTTTTTCCCACATTGAAAAAAGTGCTGGTACACCGTCACAAAAAAAAGCCCTGAATATATATATATATATGTTTGTGAGTATAAATATATAAACAAATAACTGTGATGATCCAATTATATACTTAACTATAAGTCCTCTAGAAATGAGAAAAGATAGATCATTTGAAAAAGGAAAACTTTCTGGTCCCTAAAATTATCAGAAACCCAATAGAAATATAGGCCAGCAAATCATAGTGGAAGTAATGTGTGATTGTTGTGCCTGGACTGTCAGAATATAAGATAAGTGTATGATCATAATTGTGGGGAAGAGATAAATGATAGACTCTAGTCACTGGGAAGAGGTTTAGCAATAGACAAGAGGGTGAAGATGTAATGCTGAATTGATTTTAGTTGCACATTTGCTAATGTGATTGATTTTGATCAGATGGGCTTTTAAGGGGATAGTATTCCTTTTGATGTCTCATGGGCATCCAGCTGATCTAGATTTTTGCCAAAAAAAGTGATGCTTTTTTTAGTTAGGAATGGGAGATAAGAGGGATGCAGGTTGGTAAGGATTAGGACTCACAAAAGTTATCATCAGAAAAAGTGAGGAAACAAAGAATCCTAATGAGGCATCATAAAGAGGTGGGAAGAAGAGGGATGAGTTTTGATTTAGTGGAATCGTTTATGCATGTTTAAAAAATTTGACATGTTTGCTTCTTTTGCCCAAATTATGATTAGTTAATTATATATTTCTTTAGTAGCTCATAATAGACTTCAAAAAAATTTGATTATAGCTTAATCTTTTGCTTTGGTTATGTTTTCAGGCCTTAGGTTCTTGCGAGCACTCCGGTTAATGTCCATCCCAGATATTTTAACTTATTTGAATGTTCTTAAAACCAGCACATTGATCCGACTGGTTCAACTTGTTGTGTCTTTTGTCTCCTTATGGCTGACAGCAGCAGGCTTTTTACATTTGGTGAGTACACTCTCAGGGGTTGGGTTGTAACAGAGAATCTAGGGTGGAACCCCCTTTTTTTTTTTTCTATGGTTTAGGAATAACAAAATAATAAAACTGCAACTTTATTATACTGACTTCTGAGGGCAGACTGAAATAGTATGATATATTCAAAGATTTTAGTTTTAGATGCCTAGTGCCATTAGAGCATAAATGTGTTGCCTGAATCAACCTGGCCAACCAATGACTTAGTCTCTTATTAACATGCACAACTAGATACTAACACGTGGCAATACATAGGATGTAATCATCTTTTTTGAGGGAACATCAGTAATTTATTAGATATGTAAAGTTACCCTTTGAGAATGGAAGATTTTAAATCAGATTTGAACTATTTATGACACCAACTCTGCCTCCAACTATCTGCACTTTGCTCCCAGAGTGAATTGAGATTACATAGTCTCAGAATCCCAGTTTATTAACTCAAAACAATTTATCCAGGTTTTTTGTTTGGGTGGGGGTGAGAAAGCTAATAGATCTTACATGGGTATAATGATGGATCAATAATTCTGATGACTAATAATGTGATTAATGTTGCTAAGATTACCATGTTATTTGAATCATTTTTTTTAGCAATAATTTTTAAAACTGCAATCAGTTTTACTTTCTTTATGCTTCCCATGCATATCTTTTCATAATCATTGATATGCACAACTGTGCCAATTTCTTTCTGGACATCAAAGCAGAATTGTATTCATATCATTTACTTTTTTTTTTTTTATCTCCGCTTTGATACAACCTTTTTAAGGATAACAAAGTTCATTCTAGTCCTACAACACTGTCCAATAACAAATTGTTTAACATTTAGGCAGATCTACATTAGTACTTACCCTTTGACTGGCAATGGTTGGTTGATGTGCTGGCCAAATGACTTTTTTGTTATTGGCCATAGAAACATGACTTTTACATCTGCCCTATATATTGGAAGGGCTGAAATGGGCTACTTTGATTGGCAATAAAAATCTTCTTAGTAATATTTAGTTCTTTCAAAATTTCATTAGTGGACATCAGAATTTCTCAAAATATTTTTTATTATCCAGGAATACCTAAAGATAAAAATAGTTTGAAAATGGTAATTATGGTCTATGTTTTATTCATAAATGAACCACCTATAACTTGATAAAGCATAGAGTTTATGTATTTGTTTTTTTTGTTTTTTTTTGTTTATCCTTCCAAGTTATTTGTTAGACATTATAGTACGGTCAACGTGTGCTTTTTATTTCAGCTGGAAAACTCTGGTGATCCATTCTTTAACTTTAGCAACTTTCAAAGACTGACATACTGGGAATGTCTTTATTTTTTACTGGTCACCATGTCAACAGTTGGGTTTGGTGATATATATGCCACCACTGTATTGGGCAGGACATTTGTTGTCATCTTCATCATGATTTTCATTGTAAGTAGAGCCAATGAACTCAGTCTAGGTAACATTTATGTAAGAGTAACTGAAGACAGGAACAAGTCTTTTTATTTTAAAACCTAGAACAAACTAAAATAAAAGAATTATTTTTAATACAGTCATTTCCTTTTTGTTTTTGAACAACTATTGTTCTCATTGTTTTATTTACACATTATCCTCTAGTTGTACTAAACGAAGAGTTAAAAAGAAAAGATGAACAACATTAATACAAACATCTTTTCCATTCTCCATTCAGGGTTTGTTTGCAAGCTTTATTCCTGAAATAGCAGAAATATTAGGAAAACGCCAAAAATATGGGGGCTCATACAAAAAAGAAAGAGGGAAAAGGTATTTATTTGTCTTTATAGAAGTTGACATGGTAGAAACAAACACACCACCCATAGGTACTACTCTTTAATTATAGGATGGAAAAACCGCTATGGCAGAATGTCCTTATTTAGTTATTAATAATTGTAATAGACCATGCACCTGCAGCCTTGCAAAAAATAAAGTAACAACAGTTTGATGGAAGAGTGTCAAAATTTAGATAGTGTTGTGTAGTTATAAGATATGATAAAATAAACAATATATTTGTATATATAAAAGGAACTAAATAAAATATACCCCTTTCAAGCCTTGCTATCTTTGGGAGCAGATGATGTAAAGCTCATTTGTTTCTATGTCTGATGGTTAACAAGGCTGTGATGTGGTCAGCACAACAACCAACCACTTCCACAATGTATGTCAGATACACATTAGTATTGGGTGGACTCCAGGGAATCCCAAGACAAATACATCAACTCTCAAATAAGTATGCCACTAATATACTAGCAGATGTTGAGGGAATATAACAAAATCTTTCGGCACATTTATGATGTACAAATAGATGTCACAACATGACTGGCAGTAAACAACTCGCCATACTTCCAGACAACAAGAGTATACTCCAAGGCCAGAACCTTTTAACTAGAAAGAAATAAACCTTCAACCCTTCAATTCAACTGAAGATAGTGGGGATTTCATAATTGAATAGCCAACAACAAGCCTAAGAATCTACAATAAAAAACAAAATATTTGATTAATTGAAAATTGTTACATTGTTGAAGATAGTGTGGTGATGTGCCTAATAAGTGCACTTACCTATTTAAAATTGTGATTATTATGGCATAGAAATATCTTTTCAATATTGTACATATATTGTTTGTGCTTAAGTATTCTTTTTTTTTTTTCTAATTTAATAATATAGAACAGCAAGAAATACAGATTTAATATATTATTAGCTTTGATTAAAAATTGCTAAGCATTTGGTTTTTAAAAAAGATAATGAAAAATGAAGTGTCCAAATGATTTCACAAGAGTTTATGTTGAGCATGTTCAAACAAAATAGTAAGATTTGATGTTGCTACTGTATATCATCTGTGACTGTTCTGCTCCAGACATGTGGTGGTTTGTGGTTACATTACTTATGACTCTGTCTCCAACTTTCTCAAAGATTTTCTTCACAAGGACAGGGAAGATGTGGATGTTGAGATTGTCTTTTTACACAAGTAAGTTAGCTTCTTCTATAGGTCAGTCAAGATTAAAGTCAAAACACACTTAAATTTGAACTTTCTTAACTGATTTTCAGGAGTTAGCCAATGGTATTAAATAAATAATGCTCAGTGGTCATCAAAAGTATCATTACATTATTCTCCCCCCCACATATGACATACATATGATTGTTAGTCTTGATGGGTTCAAGAATATTTTTTTTAAAGATGGGTAAAACATAACAGTTTATTGATTAATGAAATCAAAGTATGGTAAGGTAGTGCTTCAACCATTCTAACACTAGTAGGGTTTGAAAACTTGTATCTTTTTTTTGGAATCTGCATTTTTGTTCTTGAATTTTCAGTGTTTTTTTTTAACCTTTCATGAAGCAGCAAAGCTAATTCTTTGTTTTGCAGAGGTTTACCAGGTCTTGAGTTAGAGGGATTATTGAAACGTCATTTCACTCAAGTGGAATATTTCTGGGGCTCAGTTATGGATGCCAATGATTTGGAGAGAGTTAAGGTATGTTTATGTTAACATTTGATCACTGGAGTAGATTTAAATGCTGACTTTTTGTAGACTACTTTGTTATATGATGACTGTTAAAAAAAAAAAAAATTGAGCTATCCAGCATTCTGCTCTCTTAATCAAACAGCATGTATATTTGAAAATTAAGTACAGTTATATAGAGGTATTTGACGTTGACTACATAAGACTTTATTTACTTCATAATTATTTTGCTTTATGATGGCTGTTAAAAGTAATAGAGCTAGCCAGCATTCTGCTGTCTTAATCAAACATCATGTATATATGAAAATTAAGTACAGTTATATAGAAGTATTTAAGGTTGGATACATAAGACTTTATAAAGTTTATAATTATTTTTTAAACTTCCCTTCTTTTAGTTTTTGCCCAATGAAGTAATAAAAAAAAGTCCCAATAGTTTATGTCTTCAAAAAAAAATTCTTAAATTGATTGGGGCATGATGAGTTTGACCTTAACTTTAGTGGCGGAATCACTTTATATCTCGAGTTAAATTTCTAATTGATTAAGGTTACTACATTTTCTGTTTAGGTGCAAATACTCATAATTGTTTTTCGGGTTATTTAATGCATTAAACCTAACGGAAAGTGCTATTTCAGATCAAGCAAGCTGATGCATGTTTAGTGTTGGCTAATAAGTATTGCCTGGATCCTGATCAGGAGGATGCAGCCAATATTATGAGAGTAATTTCCATCAAGAACTATCATTCTGACATTAAGGTCATTGTACAACTTCTACAGTATCATAACAAGGTCAGACTATTATCCAAAATTGAAGCATATATTTTACTTCTAACAATTAATCTATACATAGTTCTTACTATGAATGATTTTAGAATTAATATTTTGAAAATTTGAGAAGAATCCCTATTACATTCTTATCTGACTTGCAAGGGACATAAGCCTAAAAATAAAATAAAAAACTACATGTTAAAACTCTTGTGATAGATACATGACAAAGAATCAGTGATGTATTTCACATGACCATGCAAACCTAGTTGTGACCTGCTTATTTTGTCTCATCTAATTCAGACAAAGCTTTTGCCCTCCACATTTTGATATTTTTCACAGTACCACTTTATCCCTCACCAGTTGGTATGTCTTAGGACACGTCTTTTTTAAAAATAAAATAAAATTAATTGACATTTTTTCCCCCCTCTATTTGAAGGCCTATCTTTTAAATATTCCAAGCTGGGACTGGAAGAGAGGAGATGATGCTGTGTGTGTTGCTGAACTGAAGCTTGGGTTTATTGCACAAAGTTGTTTGGCACCAGGATTCTCAACACTCATGGCTAATCTTTTTACTATGCGATCTTACAAGCCAGTAAGTTTTAGAATGTCATTTCATTTGGATGATAAACATATTACATATTTTCATACACAGACTCAAGTGTGTTTATTGGCAATCAAATCATTAAAGAGAAATTTTTCGCTTGTAAATTAGGAGTGAGTCTGGTGTAAATGTAGATTTTGGTTTTCTACAGTTATTATGTCTTGTTTGGTGTAATGCACAAATTATAAGACAAATTTCCTTATGAATAATAAAGATTATTATTGTGATTCTGATTATTATGATTATTAAGATTATTATTATGATTTTAATAATAATTATTATTGCACAGACTCCTGAGATGGCCCAGTGGCAAACAGACTATATGCGAGGCACTGGTATGGAGATGTATACAGAATATTTATCAAGTGCTTTTAATACTCTAACATTTCCAGAAGCAGCAGAGTAAGTTTGCTTTAATTGTATCCTAAATGGTCATAATGTGTGTCAGAATTTTGTGTCCAGACTATGTTATAACTTTGTCTTTATTTTAGGCTGTGCTTTACAAAATTAAAGTTATTACTACTAGCAATAGAAGTACGACAGGAAGATACTAGGGAAAGCACTTTAGCTATAAATCCTGGACCAAAAGTCAGAATAGAGAATGCTACTCAAGGATTTTTCATAGCAGAGTCTGCTGAAGAAGTCAAAAGGTGAAATTTTTTTTTTTTAAATTATTCACACCCTTAGCATTTCCACAATTGATTTGCTATTCAAAATGTGAAAATTGTTGAATTGTTTTTTTTTTTTTTTTACCACACACACACAAAACAAAACACCACCACCACAACCATGCTGTTCTTGTTTACCTCTGCAGAGCTTTTTACTACTGCAGAAACTGTCATGGAGAAGTAACAGATGTGCGGCAAATAAAAAAGTGCAAATGCAGACCTCGTAAGTTTGACATTCAGATCTGCGTAGTGTTTGATGAAGTCTGATTGAAGTTCCCTTGTTTTACCTCTCCCTTTCCCCAGCTTTAGTTTACCTTGATCTTTCAACTCATTTTCTTCTTAGGAATTTCTAGTTGGTGATTGGTCATTTGGCCATCTTTCTGCACTCTATGCCCTGGTCAGAAAAAGGTGAATGATGGGTTGGGAAAAGAAGGGGGATGAATCAAATGTTCTTTAAACTTTGTAAACAGAATTGTGTGTCTGGATTTTTTAAAAAGTAAAACTGGCTTAGTTAAGGTCAGCTTGCTCAGAATATACATACAGTATCCCTCTGCTGTTTGCAGGCATTATGTTCTTTCCCTTCTTGAAAATTCACAAATTTTTGATGCCGTTTTAAAATGCCTATGTGTGAAATTATAGACGTTAAAATTTGCTTCCCAAATACATTGTAAAGACACCCATACTTATTAACGCAGAAATAATATAGTAATTTGTGGTAGTGATAAATTAAAAACGATAATAATATAGTATATGTACATACATTTAATACGTTTTAAATGATAAATTAATCAGTAGAAAAAATCAAGAGGTCATGCCATGCAGCCAATAAGCAGGAAGGAGAACTGAAAGCTTGTAACAGAGATTGTTATTTTAAAATTAGTTTTGTGTTTCAGTTATACTCTTGCATCTTTTTTTTTCAATTAAATCAAAAAAACTCAGAACAAAATCTTTGCGTATATAGTATGGCGAAAGGTGAACCTCAAATGGGTGGGGGAGGGTATACTATATTTAATTTGATTATTGTTCACCTTGATACTTCCTAACTAGTCAATGCTTAAACAATTTTAAAATAATAGCAAAATAGATTTTAAGTATATAATCTTCCTTGTCAAATAGTATAAAACTATTATTATTGTTAAGAAATGTTTTCGTTACTAGTAAATGGCTTCATTTTCATTTTCAGGATCAGATATTTTACCCTGTATATATATTTTGCATAACTCCTTTCATGTATCTTACAAAAGTTAGACCACTCCAGTCCTAAGTTAATTTAATGTACACTTCTCCATCTTGATAATTGTATGTTTTATTGAATTTCTTTTTGATTATAAACTGAAGTGAAGACAACTAAAGAACGCTATGGTTAGTTACAATGGTTTATAATAGAATCAGAAGCATCACCAACTTCTGGGTGCAATAGTTTCACTATCACAACTTGAAATCTTTCTCTGGGCCAAAATACTCTTACCCTCTTATGTTTTTTCCTAAATTTTTATTTGTTTAACACTATCAAACATTGTCAGGTTACACCAATGAATGCTTTACTATTAAATCTAATTTTATTAAGTAACACACACATATTCATCCTAGCTAGCTAGACATGAAACACAATTCCCTTATTTTTTCTAGAAGCATAAACTGTATTATTTAATAGACTACCTAAAGCTTTCATTTAAGCCCTTATTCAAAATGTATTGTTTAAATTATAATCATATTTACATCACTTTTATAATAAAAAGAAAATTTTAAAATGTATATCTACTAAAGGTTAAAAGGCTTGTATGCAGTGAAATTTAAAGTTAAAAACTCCCCACTAGATCTATGTTCTGTACGTTATCAACAAATGAAAAACAAACTGTTAATGCTGTAAAGCATTTATGTTGAGTGTAAAAGCTTTTGTTTTCTCTCTCTCTTTGCCTTCAAGTGGCAATGTTCAAGAAAGGAGCAGCTGCAGTGTTAGGTAGTCACTACACATCTTTTGCATCACTTGTTTATTTTTTTTTTTTTCTCTCTTTTTTTTTTTTTTTTTTTTTTTTTTTTGTTGAAATCTCAGTATAGTCATCTTTGTTTTGCTGATCAATAACTCTTAGAGCTAGCATGATGTTCATTAACTAACAAGATCTAGCAGGATCAAGTGATTAGGGAAATATTGTGTTTCTATCTTGTGTCTGGCTTTCTTGTATACATTTATGACGTGATTCGATTGAAAACAATAGATTCTAATAGAATTAATCATAATTAACATATAAAGATAATGAAACTTACATATTTTATTACATATTATAGTTAAATGTTTCCATTAATGTTAAAGTGTTCAAAGCATAATTCATTGAGCATAAATGTATAGATATTTTTTTTGCTTTTGTTATAAAAAACAAAATGAATTTCTAGATCTTTAAAATTTTAACCCTTAACTTCTGTGATGACTCTACATGCATGTCGTACCAGGACAAATTAACAAATCTAAAAACAATCTTCACCTATAATATCTTTAAGTATCTAGTTTAAGCTAGTTTAAGCTCAATTAGAAATTCAAGTATGCCTTGTTTGGGGAAGAAAAAACTAATGAACATATACCTTCATAGAGCACACTAACCTTCCAGTTTGAAGTTAATTTTAGGATGAAATATTTTGAGCACTTTCCAGCAGATTTAACACATTTTTAAAAATGTGTTCTAACGATGTATTTAGCACTTAAACTGAAGAGCATGAGTTTGAATCTCTCACTTTGAATTATTTTCTTTCTCTGTGTCGGTGTTTAGTATTTACAGTCAAACTTTTTTCTCTTACTCTCTGATTTTTTCTTCCCAATATTTTTGTTTCTACAGTTTCATTGACCAAACAAATGTTTTTGTTTACTTTAGAGTTTGACTAACTGTGCTTTCATCTTTTTTTTTTTTTCCACATATATTTTGCCTACTTGTATAAACTACAGCATCTTCTTTTCTACTGGATTGAAGACTTAACATTTAAATATTGAAACATAGTTTACTCATCAAAGCTTGAGTGACTTGAATCACATATATTTATAAAAAGGTAGTTATGGTTGGTAGAAAAGATAGTGTCATAATGTTATTTCAAACGGACAAAAAGTGAACTCTTTTCGACAACTAACTTTTGTTAGTTATTAGGAAGTTGTATTTTCTTACTGCATTCTGTGCATTTCATATATTCTACTATTAGTTTGACTACTGTGTTAACTTCAGTTCAACAGGTTATTAGAAAAGTGTTCTCAGGTAATTTAGCCAAGAATTTTCCTTTGTTAGAAAAGATTACAAAGCAGTAGTTTTTTTTTCTTTTTTCTTTTGTTATTTTTTTGTGTCATGTTTGATTATTATTTTTTTTATATTTTACTAACTTTATCATTCCCATTACTTTGAAGTTAAGTGTTCACAAAACAGTTAAGTGTTCACAAAACAGTTAAGTGTTCACAAAACAGTTAAGTGTTCACAAAACAGTTACTTTAATACACTTTTAAGTTAGAAACATTTCAGTATTAGAGTATTGAAAAAAAAATATATACTTTTTATTTCATACTTTGAAAGTGGAATTTAAAAAAAAAATCATTACAAATGTAAGTTAGTAATCTGTAAAGCTCTCAAATGTTCATAAGTGACATGAATGAATCAATGTTTGAGTTTAGGGCATGAGCTTACTAGTATGTAGTTTTAGCTCCTATGGATTTACTAATGACTAACTGAATGATTTTACTTATTTTTACCTTGCAAAGCTCTGCAACGTACACCTGGCCTGCCCTCAGATATTGATGGAAACAAAGCTGGTAATTGAAATCTTTTTCTTTTCTTTTTAAAACAAAAAAATCTGATTAAACAGTTTTCAGAAGTGTCTAATTATTCTAGTCCATGATTGATAACATAGTTGTTCTCAGTAACATTATTGCTTTCAGAACATAAATTCGTCAAAGAAGAACAGTTGTTTGTCAGTGTAGAATAATATATATATTTTTAAAATCTTTTTAAAGTGTTTAAAAGTATTCAAAAGGTTCATGTATTATTTGTCATTCAAATATAGATTTATAGTTCTGAATATATACAATTGAAACAGTTGTTTCTGGTAGTTCAAATATAAAAATAAGAAACAAATTTCACTCTTTCTAACTGGCAAAAGTATAATGTTTTTTATTTTATTTTTTACAGCCTTTGGGGTAATGTTACATTTTTGTATCAAATTTTCTATGCTTTAAAGCTATCCTTACAGCAATATTATACAAGTTTTTCATATATACTTGATGCTGTTATACCAATGACCACCTTTTCTAAAAGAAAATATGTATTCCTATATTTATGCTGCTTAGCAAATATTTTATATGGATAGAGCTAGGCATAATCTTGATTCATCACAAACATTTCTAATGGAGATTAAAAATAATAATTTATGCGAAGGCATTCTCAAATGTAAATGAATTATTGTATGGTACCAGCTTATAGTGTATTCCTTCAGCACATACATTATATTAATAATATGCATGAGTTGAGAAAGATTTCTGTAGCCATTACTAAATTAAGCAGCACCTGTGTATTTGCACTGCTATGACCTTTTCATGCCTTGATTTTCATTGGTTGAGGAGTAAGAGCCCTAGGTACTTTCCTTGCCTAGTTCATATTATGTCATTTGCAAGTTATGCATCCTCAAGTATATCCAGGGTGACTATTGTCAGTTATTTTTTTCATGTATAAAGCTTTGTTCATTAGTTTATAAGCTAATGGGCTCAATTGATTGCTAGACTAATTCACATTGTAACTTACAGTGATAAGAAATTGTAGCGAATATGAGACATTGATTGTTGACTTAAAATGACTTTCAGGGCTGTCTCTGTGAAACCTGTTATGAAAACTTTCAATAATACAATTTCTGTAAAGTGTAGCCAATATTTTATTTATTTTTGCTTTCATGTCCCCAAATGTCCTGTTCCAGAAGAGGACATTGAACTGGAAAGTATGACCTATCACATTTTTAACTTATTTTTTCATTTTTTATTTTTAAAATTATTTGTTTTTTGAAAAAAAAACATTTTGAAGTTGCATTATTGTTAAGTCTTGAAATGCTGAAAATTTGATATAATGAGCAAGCCAATTTTTTTTTTTCCAATAGAACTGTCTCAGTGGACTCTTTAACTTTCTATTGATTAATAATTTATTTGGTGGTAGATGTAAAGACTTACAAGCTTTAAACTAAATAGTGCTTTGCATTAATTTCTTCTTAATGTTAGCTTGATGCCAGTGGCAAAAAAATCTAATTATTTACAGTTGAATTTTACAAAAAAAATAAAATTATAAAGAAATATGAATATTGTAATAGATTGTATTTTGGCTTCCATAATCATAGTCTCAGAGTATGCTATATGAAGGGTATTATAGAAATTTATATTAGTATCAGTAAGACAGTAAGTTGCAATTTTAAAAATCTTGGCTCTTGTAATGCATTTAAAAAAAAAAAAAAAGAAATTTCTCAAGATATCTGAACTGGTAGAGCAGTATACCCTCTGGACTGTCATCTTTATGACTCCCCATTCAAAGTCTTCCTGCTGCTATCCCCTGATTAGGTTTGGGCAAGGGTGTGTAACAATCTTCAATTCTTAAGGAACGCCTAAAACATTTCAAGCCTAACCAAACACTATTTATTAGAAACAAAGAAATATGTGTTAATAAAAACCCATATGAAGTAGCTTACTTTGGTGACTGAGAATTGTTTTGACATGTAAAGCTGACATATTTTAATGAGTGAGCAGGTTGCTCAGCTAATTGTGTTTAATTATATCATTTCAAAGTTACCTTATTCTTTCTTTCTGTCTAGCCAAAGAAAGTCAAAAGCAGTCCAATGAAGTTGCTAAGGAGCCCCCTAAAAACCCTGGCACAATTGCGTAAGTTTGAAGATTTTTAGAGTTGAGCTTTTTTTTTTAGAAACATACTGGTAAAAGGAAAGGGCTTTACTAATTCTGCTCCATAAATAGCACTTGAAATATAAAAGTATTAAAATAGTCTCCCCTGATTATAATGTTCAAAATGCTCAAGATCTATTTAATTGTTGACTTAAATTGGCAAAAAGTTTCCTTCTATGGTTGTCTGTTTTAATGAACAGAATATTGTCCTTCAGGCTACAGAGGCATTTTTCTTTTCTGTAAAAATCAATGTGCTACAGAGGCATTTTTCTTTTCTGTAAAAATCAAATGTGCTACAGAGGCATTTTTCTTTTCTGTAAAAATCAAATGTTCATTTCATTTAAAACAAAATAAATTTTGGCCTTCTTCAGATGAAGGAAATAGGCAATAAACATAAATGTAGCTAATAATCCTATGTTCTAATGTTTTGACTCTAAAAACAGAAAGGAAGTGAATGCTTGTGACATACTAGAAAAACAAATGATGGAGGCAATATTGATAGTGTTACGTTAACAATAGCTGTTCTAAAATGACCCACTGTGTTCCATGAGGCCTGAAAAGGTGTTCCATGAACTACTGCAATTAATTAATTAACAAGTAGGCCATCACATGAAATAATGTCTCAGAAAAAAAAAAAAGCAAAGTGTTCCTCTAAATACTCAAAATGTGCAAAGTGTTCCTCTAAATACTCAAAATGTGCAAAATGTTCCTCTAAATATAATATCAAAATGTGCAAAGGGTTCCTCTAAATACTCAAAATGTGCAAAGTGTTCTTTGTTAAGGACAAAGTTTGGGAAACACTGCACTAGGTCATTGGACCTGCCTCAGCAATTGAGGTGGTAAATGTTATGGTATGCACAAAAGCCTCGCAAAATGGTATAGCAGTTAAAATGCAGTAACATTATAATAGAACTATCTAGTGCTGAAGGACGATGTACTTGCTAAAACACTTTTTTTTTTTTTTCAATATATTGAGCAATGATAGTTGATGAAGGCCTCCTTGTCCAAACTTTCTTTATTTTAATCCTAGGAACAAAATTTTCAAAATATTTGTTTGTTGTATTATCCTTACATTTATTTATTACTATAGCAGTAAATCTTGATACTTTGAGACTGATCTCAATCATTATGTGGTTTAGTTTTATTTTCTGTTTGTTCTTTGTAACTTTATTACATTTATGATTAGAATTATTGTGGTGCTGTAGCATTAAGGTACTGATTGATAAGTTTATTCAAAAGCATTTTAAAAGAATTGAGTTCAGTTTTGTTTATTGGATTATGGAGAGAGCAAATTCAGTAAACTAGGGATGATTGATTTCAGTTCTAGTGGAGAAAGTCAGGCAAGTATAGGTCTTGACCGGCATCGGAGGCAGAAAGAAAAAAATGCCCTTTTGTTAAAAAAAAACAAGGCAAACGACAGTATAGTGATTGTGGATGCTCCACTGAAGTCTCGCCTGACCATGTAAATCTTCTGCTGTGATATTTTGTGTGTTCTCTTTTTCCTGCCTACACCCAACCAACTTCCTGTTCTCGATCCCAAATCTTAATTTTAGCATGTCCATAAGAGGAGGTTGCACACCCTCCCTGTCTAATCTCAAAGCTGATCTTCTTGTTTGTTTCTTTTTTACAAAGAAAAGTTTCTTGTTTTTTTTGTTTTTGTTTTTTTATAGTTTAAAGTATTTGCAGTACTTGAGTTTGCATTATTCTGCAGTTTCTCTTTTTGAAAATAAGCCTGACTATTACCTAATGGCTAATTGTTTGTGGAAAAAAATAATGCAATCTTAACATGTTATGTTTAGGCAAAACCTAACCTCAAATCTGATGTCCAAATTTAAGTGAGTATTTAAGTACAAAGTGTTTTTGTTTTGGATGTTCATGTTCCACTGTTACCTTTTGGTATTAAGTATAGGATTTAATTTACAGTTTACAAAGAACCTTTCATTCGTTAAAATAATCTGCAAAAAGTTGAACTATCTAAAATCAGTCAAACAAAGACAATATGTAAACATTTTTTGACAACTATTAAATAAGGGTCTGAGCGCTACTCTATTTCTGGTAGACACTGACTACTTAATGTTTTCTATTAGTCATTAAGCAGCTAGCCACACTATTTCTTTTATTGACTGCTGCTTTATTTCAATGGTAATTGAATGCCATAATTTCTCTTAATCAATCACTGCTGAATTCATCTTTCAGATGGTCATTGCAGTCATTGTTTGCCCTTACTCTTTTTAATTCATCTCTGACTGCTACACTCCAGTTAGTCTCTGACTGCTACACTCTAGTTAGTCTCTGACTGCTACACTCCAGTTAGTCTCTGACTGCTACACTCCAGTTAGTCTCTGACTGCTACACTCTAGTTAGTCTCTGACTGCTACACTCCAGTTAGTCTCTGACTGCTACACTCTAGTTAGTCTCTGACTGCTACACTCCAGTTAGTCTCTGACTGCTACACTCTAGTTAGTCTCTGACTGCTACACTCCAGTTAGTCTCTGACTGCTACACTCTAGTTAGTCTCTGACTGCTACACTCTAGTTAGTCTCTGACTGCTACACTCCAGTTAGTCTCTGACTGCTACACTCCAGTTAGTCTCTGACTGCTACTCTCCAGTTAGTCTCTGACTGCTACACTCCAGTTAGTCTCTGACTGCTACACTCTAGTTAGTTTCTGACTGCTACACTCCAGTTAGTCTCTGACTGCTACACTCTAGTTAGTCTCTGACTGCAACACTCCAGTTAGTCTCTGACTGCTACACTCCAGTTAGTCTCTGACTGCTACACTCCTTCTGTTAGTCTCTGACTGCTACACTCCTTCTGTTAGTCTCTGACTGCTACACTCCAGTTAGTCTCTGACTACTACACTCTAGTTAGTCTCTCTGCTACACTCCTTCTGTTAGTCTCTGACTATCATAATCTATCTGACCACAACACTCTTTCTGTTAGTCATTGACTGCCACACTATTTCTGTTTCCCCTTCAGACAAAGAAAAAAGAAAAAGACTAATTGCTGGAAGTAAGCAAGCATGCTATGGCAACAAAATCAACAAGTACAAACCATATTGACAATTTTTTTCTTAAGTTTGTTTCAACCTAATGCTGAAAAACCAAATCCACAAAACTAATTGTTATGCTAACAAAGAATCTGACTGTGTTGTTCTAGCAATATCAAGTTGCATATCTGAGGGTCTTTATACTGTTGTCTTTTTTTTTTCTATTTATAGTACTAACTTTAAAACTTATAGAAATGAGGTGATAAGGCAAAGCTGTGAATAAAAACAGTTTGCATGATGTGCATTCATAGTTGGAACATTTCCATGACAATGTTTTGCAAATCACTTTTTTTTGTTTGTTGTAGGACAGACTTGTGCAACTGGTTCATCTTTCCTGTAGTTAACATTCTGTTCACCTACTTTTATAAGCCTCTAACTTAACATCTATCTCATCATATCAAACATACCTTAGGTCAAAAAAGAAGTGTACCTATGTCAATCTAGTCATGAATGTTAATCATTGACTTAAATTCTGCCAAGTCATTGGTTTTCCTGGCTGACTCAGGCAACCCATTCCATGCTGTCATAGAACTAGAAGAAAGAAAGAAGAAAAGCTGTTTCTTTTTTAACCTTCTTTGTTCTAGTTGATAATTTTAAAAAATTGGATTTTGAAATTTGTTTTGTAGTTTAAAGATGGTAGTCAATCTTAATTCAATATATATATCAAATGACAACATTGTTTGTGAGTAATTGTGACAAATTGACAAGCTTAAATTGTAAATATTCTTTGATCCAGGGAGGGCTCAGCAACTGTAAATTCTTGTTAAAACTACCTAAGTACATCACAGCATACCTTTGCTCCCCAGGAAACTTGATTGATTTCATTTGTTTGTTCTCTCTGTTAGGAAAAACAGCAGAATGCAGGCATTTAAGCCTGTCAGGTATTATACTCGTTTAGTGACTGCTTTTGTTAGGTCCTCCTGTACCTAGTATATAATGGCAGTCTGTGTAGTAACTGTTTGAAGTACTGTCCTTAATTTTTTTTTTGCTTTTAAGTAATATTCAACTCATTATACAGATCAAAAAGTATTTTTAAAAACTAAAAACATTTCAATAACTTTGGGCCTCTTCTCTTCAGTTAATAATGCAAAATGCTTTGATCATAATGCATGTCAAAGCTGGCTTCCTTGTTACAGAGATAGGAAATTCATTTTGAGAATAGCTTGCTTATATACACATGTACAAATCTTTTGAAAGCTCAAACAAGTTAATGTAAGCCTACCTTTATGAGTAATACATTGTTTTGATTTGGAAGTATGTACTAGCATGTTATCTGGGGCAATATTCAATATGTAACTCTTCACATTTTCTACTGGAGAGATATAAACTGTCTTAGACTATGATTGATATATTTTTTGTTATAAGTATAATAAGTAGATTAAAATCTAATAAGCATTAGTTATTCTTGCATATAAATACATCCATTAACTGTGGACAACATTAACATTAGATTTAATTTTAAACGATTCACTTATAAATTTATATATAGATTTAATGTTAAGAATGAAGAATTTGTTTTACATTTTTTTAAAATAGATTTTTCTTTCTTTTTAAAATTGTCAATAAATATTTAAGTATTACGGATTTTAATTCCCCCCCCCTTTTTTTTTTATTATACATGTATTGATTAGGCATTCTGTCCTAGTTTCAGTAACCTCTTGTTGAGCTCCCTTGTGTTTAGAGCACCAGTAGCACAGATAGCACTGTTGACCTGCTCCCTCAGATTGATACACTGGTTATCATGTATCAAAAATAAAATTGTTTGTTTGATTAGTGTTAAGTCACAATTTAGTGTGGCCTAGAAATTTGTTTTTTATTGTAAAATTTGACATTTAGAGAGAGCAGTGGGGGAAATGAACATATTCTATTGAAATTAAGCTGTGCATCAATCTAAGCTGCACCCTATTTTGAGGGGTTGAGGTGAAGGATGGAAAAATATCATAAAAGTAAAGATGCAGGTCTAAGCCACAACTTTTCCATCACATGTCCCTCTGATGGCCAGATAGAACGATTGTTAATGAAACAACTGGAAAGTAAGCGTAAACCTATTGTTTTGTCATCCACTTGATCTTCCACTCCTTGTGCCAGTAGACACATTGGTGAAGGACAAAGTGGAATGTGAAGAGATTATCATTGACCACAAAATTTCTAACAAGAGATATAGCAGGCAGAAAAGGAAAGCAACCAAAAAAAAAAATGGCAGCAATATTTGTAGGTGTTGAAGAGTACTGTTTGAGGCATGTAAGTAACACGAAAAGGCTGTATTCCAGTGTGTGTCCACACTAAGGAACTTTTGGGACTATTCCTAGAGGTAGATGCTGAAGCCGTAGAGTGATTGAAAAGAAGTACTATGCCACTTTAAAGTTTTCAGGTCCTTTACTGAAAGGGTGCTGCTTAGATAGAATACAGTATTTAGATTTAGAGAATCAGTTTTATGTGCTTTTTTTTCAACATTTAATTTCCTGAGTCTTTTCTTTAGTCACTGTTGACTTTATGTACATTTATTGGAGATGATTACACACCTTAGTCAAAAGAAAATATCTGAAAAAAAAAAAGACTTATCCTAGTTCTGGCTATTGATAACATTATAATATTCACCTTGTTTCAAAATACATTTTAAAAATCTATTATTAATTATATGCCCTGTATATTCTTTTATAAACCTTACTTGTAGAATCAGTGTGTAAGTGCTTATGTAAAAGAATATGAAATTATCGAGAGAAAAACAATAATTACATTTAACAAACTTGATACTGTTTAAAGAATTGGGATTTGTAAAAATGCTAATCTTATAGTGCTGCTAACATAAATATACTAAACACTTTCTGGCGTTTGTTAGGACCAGATGCTGCCTGTAGCATAGAGCGAATAGTGATCTTTTTAAAATCTGTAATTTAATAAAAAAAAACAACTACACCTGATTTGAACTTTGATTTGTGTGTGTGTATGATGTATACTTTTTTGTTCTTGGACACACTTTTTGTATTTCTACCATCCTGAGTTGCTCAATTTTTTTGTCCTCCCGCCAGCAGCAGTCCAGCCCCACTCATCTGGCAGATTGCTCAGAAGGCAAGGGAGTAAGTGTGACCTCTCTTACTAGACTTGTTCCTTTTTTTTTTTTTAAACCAGAGAAAATCATGCGTTTGAGATGTCCAGCACATTAATTGGCCACACCAGTGTCGTAGCAAGGCTAAATGTTGCTGGATTGGAAAAAAAGATTTAATTTGAAGTTGTAAATTCAAATTTCCATTGAGCAGTCAAGTCAGTACTAGTGAAAGGGTCAATTGATCACAAACTTTCATTGATTCTTAATTTTCAAATTATAAAGCAAAAATTTTATAATATGGGAAAGTACTATTAAAATAAGAAAACATTATTATTATTATTTTTACATTTCTTAATGAATTATTACCACTTAAAAATCTGAGCAGAACTTATTAATCGTCTGAAAATGTATCTTTCTTAATGTTTATCCATCTGTTCATGGCACAAAAATTTATTGCATGCACAATTAACAGCTGAATTAATCAGTTACATGCTCAATTTTTGACAATGCAAACTATTCCCAGCACTAGAGCATAAAAAAAAAAAGGGATTTAATGAGATTGTTACTATTGCCATTTTTGTGTGTTAAACTAATGGTCACTTGTTATGGCTGAGAGTATTTAATAAGAGACAAGTGTTAGGAAGTGAAAAGGAGAGACTAATGGTGTGCTTGGTTTCATGAAGTCTTGCATTTTGTACTACAACATCACATGATAAGAGATAAAATGATATAGAGTATTTATTTTTTAAATCTTATATCCAAATATTTATTTTGTCAGTGTGTCACAAGAAACTGTATCACAAAACCCTAAATTTTAGTGTAAAAATGTCAACCTTCATTTAGGCAACCTTTTTTATAGTGTGGTAATAAATACAAAACACAGTTAATATTATAGCCATCATTTGTGCAGTGAAACATAGTAAGAAAATAAATTTAGAACATGATAAGTTGTGCTTGGGATAAATTGTGCAAGCCCTAAATTGATCTTTAATAAATAGTTGATACTAAATAATGCCCAAATTAATTTCTGATCAAATACTAGCAACCTCTTCCTTTCCTTTAATCGCTGCGCTACTTGGGTCATATCAGCATTTGTGCATGGCATTGCTTTTGAGTGTTCAATCCTCTTTACATCTTTGTATTCCTAGACGTAACAGAATGCTATTTATTTGTGCTGAGATTATCTTTGACTGTTGCTTTCTTAATAATGCATATTGGAATGTACTAGTTATATTTGTAATTCATAATGGCATCTACTAATTCTGTTTGTAACGCATAATGGCATTTGCTGATGAAATTTGTCTTGTCTAAATTGTTTTGTTTGAGAGACTTCTTTTGAACATTATGGACACTTAATAACTTAACATGCACTTGTTTGTGAGTAGAATAGAAAACTAAGACAATTAGATCTAGTTCTTAAGTTGTTTTGTTTCATTGCACTCACATTTGGTAGTCTAAGTACTAATTTAATTTGTGAAACTTACACCAAATGGTTTACTTCCACATTATATTAGATTTTTACTATTTGCTATCTTTGATACTATTATATTAGTGATTTAGTTAAATTAAGTTGGATGGCTGCCTGGTCGTGCGGTTTGCGCGCTGGACTGTCGTTCGGATTTATCGACGGTCGAGGGTTCAAACCCTGCCCGCTCCCATCCCCCGTCGTCCTGCGGGAGGTTTGGACTAGGAAGTAATTATCTTCAACTCTGAAGGAACATCCGAAACATGTAAAACATTTTACAAAACATTTTACATTAATTTAAATCCACTGTGCTATTTAAAAAAAAGGATTGGTTAAAATTGACTGCTGATATGTTTGAATGTAGATAGTTGTTTAGCAAATTGAAAAGAAGTTTCACTTCACCTCTACCTTAACACAAAGTTTATATTAAAATGTAGGGCTTGCCTGTCTGATACAAAAATTATTATGTCCCTAGAAAATGCCTACTTTTAGGTTTCAATGAAATTTAAAAATAATTGAATACTGATATATGGCTTTGTTTTATAAGTGTACTAGCATTACACACTGGCTACGCTGTTGAGTTATTCCCATGATTCATATAGTTTATGATGGCCGGAACATCCTCTCCTTTTCGTTTTTTTTGGATGTTCAGTATACATTCCACATTTTAAGGATTCTCCTAACATACTTTTTAGCACGTAAATTTAGTGTATGAGTTACAATGAAATTAAATGGCCCACTCTCTTTCCCTTTCTTCTTTCTCAATCTCACTCTGAACCTTCATTAAAACATTTTTTTTTAAACATGTGGTGCGCATCGTAATTTCTCCCACCTACAACCAAAAAGCTAGTACGATGTAAAATCTCTTGTCTTTTCTTTGGCTTGTCAATTCAATATTTTATACTCCCTATGTTGTTTTTAACCGTAACCCGCCTACCACTCCCCACACACACCATCCAGCTTTCACACTTTTCAGCCACTATTACTATGAAAACCTGTAACTTTTTTTTTTAGTCTTTTTGTCTTTCTTGTGTTTTTGGTTATCCATAATATTTCTTATTTACTTATAATAAAGAGTAAAATATTTCCGAGGTTCATCGCTTTCCAAGATGCTTTGCACTCTCTGCCAACACTGGAAAAACTTAAGTAAAATTAGTTGATGGTAGAGTTGGGCAGCATACCTTATATTGTCTTCAATTTAACTCTCATATAATTATCCTGTCTTAGATGTTTGGAAGGTCTACTTATTTAGCTAGTTATACTTACTTGAGATAATAAACACTATTTGCAGTTCTACATTAGAAGGATATTCTCTCCTGTCATCAGCTTTTGTTAAAACATTACAAATACTAGAAACACAATGATTTGATAGAGATCAAATAGTTCAATCCATTTTTCCAATCAGTTGCTATATGTCTGAGATAAAGAAGAGACTAGAAAGTCCAAAGAATAACTCAAAACTCTGCCCCCACTTTCTTTTTCAAATATTTATTATGTTCAATGGTTTCATTTTGTTTTTACTTTGCTTATGCATGCTTGTTTTCTATGAGTGTGAAGTAAATAGTTCCATTATAAGATTGCTTACATTTTTAATAGTTGCTATTTAAAAAAAAACATGAAAGAAAAAGTAATTTATCTGTACTTTGTTTAAAAATACCAAAAGAATTTTTTTTATTAGAAGATATTAAGTGAAGATTTGATTACCATATGTTTTCTAAGTTGTCTTTAGACTACAGTAAAAAAAATAAAAAATTTAACAAGTTTTGCCAAGTACGCAAAAACTTAATTAAATGGATTCATTTTTACTACTGTGAATTGTGAAAATATTTTTTTTTTTAGATGTAATGGTACTCATTTTTTTTTTCGAGATAATTACTGATTTTTCTTCTTATTTCTAAGGCCTACACCAACTATTAAGAACAAAGAAAATGATGAGGGAAATCTTATATCAAATATGGATGAACCTCGCAAGTTTGATTCAACAGGGATGTTTCATTGGTGTCCAGACAGGCCTCTAAATGACACTCTCCTGGTAAATGTGTAGTTGACTAGTGATGAAAGGTTTTAAAAGAATGGTTGAATTAAAAACAAATATAGAAAGTGGTTTTATGTTCTAATTCATTTTCATGATAAGCTACTTGTTAGATTGTTCAATAAATTAGATTAGTTTTGGACTTGAATTGTGAAGGGGGCAGTGAAATGTTGTTGAAGATGAAACCTGGCTGGTGTCTCTCAATTTTTTAAGCATTTTTAGTCATTGAAATGGGTCAACTTTACTTTACATTCCCTGCAAACATTTAGGTTTAAAAATTTTTTTTATTTTATAAATGAATGAAAAGCGATCAGATTTATCAGAGTTGATTGTGTTGTTTTAAATTATACATTGTTATGTTTTGTTGGACAGGATCGTAGTCAAGCCTCTTCCAGTGGACTACGCAACCATGTTGTAGTTTGCCTGTTTGCTGATGCTGCCTCGCCATTGATAGGTTTGAGGAACTTGGTCATGCCACTCAGAGCCAGTAATTTTCACTATCATGAGCTCAAGCATGTGATCATTGTAGGCAATCTGGAATACTTACATAGAGAATGGAAGACTTTGCAGAACTTTCCTAAACTTTCCATCCTTCCAGTAAGCTTGGATGCTTTGTAATAGCTTTTAAGAATTGTGAACAGAACACTGATTAGTAACGCATCCTTACTTTGCTTTGTTAATTTACTTTTTAACACATTTTCCGTTGAGTACAATTCAACAATATGTAGTGAAACTACAAATAATAATTACATTTCTGCAGCAGTGCTCTTATTGAATATAGTTTAAGCTGAAGCCACAGGTATCAAAACTCAGTTCATATCTTTTACAAACCTGGAATATTTTTAAACTTAAGACAAGCTTCTCTGTTAAAGTCATCTCCCAGGAGAATGTTAATTTATGATAGAGGATTTGGGAGTTGATTTAAGGTCTGTATCAAGCAGAGAAGTGGGGATTTAGTGAAGTTATAGTGTCCTGTGCTTGCTGATATCTATTACTGTCTTTGTTTAATTTGAGCCATGCTTGAAAATCATTAATACACATCACTCCCTTTGGATTTCAACTATTTCAGTCTGTTTGGCAAAAAGTTTGTAACCTACACGTTATTTCTCCGACACCCAATCTCGGATAAAGCTGAAATTTTGCACAATTGTTTCTTTTACCTGACAACACAAGAATCAATAAAAAAAATATGTTTACCAATTTGTTAATTAACAATCGGTAATTAATTATTTTATTTGGTATCTCAAAAAAATAACTGTAGGAAGGGTTAAGAGTTACTGTTCAAATATTGAAGTTTACAATAGTACAATTTGGAACCAAGGCTATTTTAATCCTTTGAGATTTTATTATAAGATAATCTATTTACATTTCTATGAATAAGTTATCAAAAAAAGAACCTTACATGGTCCTCAGAGTATAAGAGTCAAACTAAGTGATCATTCTCTGGTGAAATTGCCCTTGGAATTAGTTTTTTTATAATTTTTCTTGATATCTGTTTTCAGGGATCCCCTTTAAACCGTGCCAATCTGCGTGCTGTGAATATTAACTTATGTGACATGTGTGTGATTGTGTCTGCTAAAGATCGAAACATGGAAGATCCCAATCTTGTAGACAAAGAGGCTATTTTGTGCTCACTAAACATTAAAGCAATGACATTTGATGACACTGTTGGCCTAATACAGTCTTCTGTCTCCACCAAAGGTAAAGCCTTCTCAAAGACCTTACTTGGCTTGTTGTTATTATAGCTGTTATCTGTTACCATAGTTGATGTAGAGAGAACAGATAGAAATTTTGTGCTTTGTTATGCAGGTCTTATTCCTGGAGGATTCAGTGCCTTGTTGGAGCAGAAGAGAGCCCAGGCTGGGGCCAATGTTCCACTTATCACTGAACTAGGTAACACTAGATTTCTAATTCTAATTGGAACATATGTTGCCATTGATGTCTTGTTAATAATGGCACATCCATTTATTAAATTATACATATTTATCCAGCAAAATTTACACCATGTACAAATATTTTTTGTGTGGAAATTGTAAACTAAAAACTAATATCAATATATTACTGATTGATATATTTAAAAAAAAAATTTTAATCAAAGACCTTCTATCTGGGTTAAAGTTTTAAAAAATACAACAAGCCTTTTACTTAATAACATTTCAATTAATGTTACATAAATAACTAGTAAATAAGTAATGAATATAGAACATACTGTTGACTTTGGTTAGATTAAAGTAATTATGGAACATTAAATACTCTCGCCAGCTAATGACTCCAATGTACAGTTTCTTGATCAAGATGATGATGATGATCCAGACACAGAACTCTATATGACTCAGCCATTCGCTTGTGGCACAGCATTTGCTGTGAGTGTGTTGGATTCTCTAATGAGCACAGTAAGTGAGATGGTTATTGTTGTTAGGAGTCAGTATTCAATGTAACTGCAAAAAGATGTTAAAAGTGAATTAGTAATATTATTGGACACAAGGGCTTACTTTTTTTCAGTAATTCCCTTTTATAATACAGACATTACTTCAAAAAAGAAGATGATTACGTCCTACGCATCATGCATTTAGTCATGCATATTAATAAATGACATAAATTCTGCCAAGTCACTGCCAAATAAACATTTTTCATGAAAGTAAAAAATTAAATTAACAAAAGATATTTTTAAAATATATAAATATAGAATGTATATTTGTTATTTAGAAAATGAGTAAAGCGAAATGAGACATCACTTGATTGGAAAAAAAGGTCCATTTTAGCACAAAAGTGCAGATCTAAATCTTTGTAATATCCACTAAAATGTCTTTCATGTGCTTTTCCTGTATTAAAATATAACTATCAGTTTATGTTATGTGAAAAAAAAAATCTGGTTAGTATTCTGTCAATGTCAGGATTGAAATAAAAAATTTTTTCTCTTCTGCAGAGTTATTTTAATGACAATGCTCTCACCCTGATCAGAACCCTAATCACAGGGGGAGCTACTCCTGAACTTGAGCAGATATTAGCAGAAGGTGCAGGAATGAGGGGTGGGTACTGTTCTCCAGCAGTTCTAGCCAACAGAGACAGATGTAGAGTGGCTCAAATATCGTTATTTGAAGGTGCTCTTTCTCAATATGGGGTAAGTTAGAACAATATTAAATATAATTCATCCAAGTTTTTTAAAAGTGTTTTAGATTAGTGATTTATTAGGAACTTTTAAAATTAATATAATTATTTTATATAATTCTGTTGCTAATACTAACGATTTTATGAGTATATATAATAGAGATATTTTACAGTGTTTAAGTTTTAGTGAAACAATACTAGAGTAAAAAATTAAATTATAATATTTTATGTAAATTTAAACATCATTATCATTTTTTTAAATGTTTTAATATGAAGTGTAATGATTTTTTCTCTACATTTTTGTTTTTAACAGCAAGGAGGAAAATATGGTGAATTATTTGTTTATGCTTTACACAACTTTGGAATTCTATGCATTGGCTTGTACCGATTTAGGGACACCAATGAGTCAGTGCGCAGCCCTTCTTCCAAACGCTACGTCATCACTAACCCACCAGAAGACTTCTTACTGCTCCCCACAGATATGGTAAAGTGATCCTCTGTCTTTTATCATAGTGTTTCTGCCTTACACTCATTTAGTGTTGGTTTACTACGGCGCGGTAAATAATGACTTGTAACCATGAAAGTTTTTAGTGCTTCTATTTTAAGCATGCATCTTATGTTCTGAATTAAAGTAGAAGAGAATCACATCTAACATAACATCACCGTGTCATCACATTAGGCTCATTTATTTCTAAACACATTTTTATGCTGCAAAAGAAGACAGAAGTAAATTTTATTTTTTTTTGTATGGACGAAAACAAGCCTTTCTTGAGCTCCTTAGGAATAGACACTCTTCACAACTTAAGTTTGAGTTTTGACATTTATTTTTAAGTTGTAGACTGAACAGTTTCATTTCAGACATAGGGCCAAATTTGTATTTGTTTTATCTCTACAATCACCAGGTATTAAGTTAAATCAGTATAGAATGAAATGTCATTATCTTATAAATTAAGGTTGACATGTTTTTTTTTCAATAAGTTGACATCAACCTTTTTTGTAAATTGACTTTTTTTTAATGACTAAAGGAAAAAGAGTTAGAAGAAATTATGTGATCTAATTATTTAAACTTTTTTACTGATTGGTTGGAAATGTACATAAATATTTCAAATTTGATCTCGACTTCAACTTATAATGCTATTATACTTATATATCATTATTTTCTTTAAAACAAAAACACTTTCTGGTAGCTTAACTCAAGTTAAGCTTATTTGAATTTTAAGACGATAAAATTTTATTCATTAATGGTCTATTTCAGTTACTGAGTGGCACCATTTTCTTTCTAACCATTTACTGATTGGATGTATGTTATTCTTATCTTTTTAACTGAATGGATGAAGTGTTGGGCTTCCTTTGAAATATTACAGCTGACTACTATTTGGGTCCATTGCTACCTTTAAGCTGGTCTGTTCCTAAATGTCTACCTCCCATGTTTTAAAAATCAATCTAGGACAAGACATTCCAAAATGGCATACAGCATTTATGTTTTATTTTAGTGGCCTCAAACTAATATCTTTTTTAGACAAGATGCAGAGAGACTCACATTGTTAGTTCTGACATGTATCAGGCTGTAGAGAAGAGTCAGAATAAGGAAAGCAGTGAAACATTTTTCTAATGATATATCTTTCTTTAGGGTTCACTATTTCATTAGTGCTAAATCTGTTTGATGGAGATAAATGTCTTTTCTCAAAGATGAATTAGCTTGTTGTTCTGCCTAGCTACAAAGTTTACAAGTAAAAGCCCTATAGAAATGTAGCATTCCATTGATGTCAAATCCTATTACTAAATAGATATGTTAACAATTTAATGATGTGTTGCAAATAACCAAAAGGTGATCACCAAAGGTGTTCTTATTTTCAGGATCTCTTCAGAGCAAATTTAGACATTAATTTTTATTATGTATTAATTCCTTGGCATTCCTTGCTAGTCAATGAAATCTCTTTACTAGATGATTTTTAACAAAGACCCACACCCTCATTTATAGTCAGCATTTAAAAATATAAAAACTGCAACCATCTGTGATATTTGAACACATTTTAGTATTCTCTTGGCAGGATATATAAATTCAGACAAAAGGTTGCAAATATGACTGCTTGATCTACAAGATATTGTTTGTTAATTTAATGTTTGTGGTGAGGAATCGGAAGACTATGTTAGACCATGTGTGTGTTCCATTACCTACCATGATGTCATTGAAAAGTCACTCACAAGAATGCTAGTGTGATAATAGTTTATTTGTATCTCAACATTGAGATAGTTTTAAGAAACTATGCTGTTCTCTTGATTGTTTGAATAAACTGGTTCCCTGACCCTTACAGGTCTATGTCCTGACCTACAAACCAATAACAAATCTCTAGGTGCTGCACACAGGGGAGACTCATCTGGATGTGCTAAGAGTTGGTTGGAAGTGAGTGCCCCCCACTTGCTGGGATGTTCCTTGTCTGCTGTGTTGGGTTCTCAGCAGAACAGTTTCACTTGTGTTTTTAGTTCACGCTATTGTGTTCATGTTTAGTTCAGTCAGTTCAAAAATACATTGTTGTGTTTCTATTTGCATGCAGGGGATACTTTTAAACACAATAATTCACTCTTTTTTTTTTTTTTAGACAAGTTGAAATTAGGCTAATTTGGTTACAGAACTTTTGACTTTTTTTCTATTCGAAATGAAAAATGCAAATATTAAAGTGATATGCTAACTAGAGACTAAATATTTTTTAAGTATATTGTAATATATTTAGAATGTTTGACAAGTTGTTTGGGCTGCAGTTATTTATACATAGGAATCTCTAGGATGTAAATGTAACTTTTGTTCCCTCTAGTTTATAGATAGAGAATGTTTTTTAATTAATGTAGTATTTGTCACTAGAGATTCTTTTAGTTGTTTAAAACCAAAATCCCATCAGGTTTATAATGTAGCATAATTTTATATATATATTTTTAGATTAGATTATTTTAGATGATCATGAATCTTTCTTACAATAGTCTGTTGTGTTAACAAGGTAAAAGGTTTCCTGTTTATTTTCAACATAGCCTTAGAGTTGTCAACTAAATGTTGACACTTTAGCTAATTTACTGCAGAACAATAAACACAAAGTCTAGCTAGCTAGACCTTGTTTATCATGCATGTCATGTAGAGAATGAACTGTGTCTATGTGTAGGCCTACATTGTAGCTGGAAGGCAGTTGTACAAAAAATGTTGTTAGGATTACACACAATGTAACTGCTTATTATGTTGTTATGTCTGTCTGTGTGTTCAGTTGTCACATGGCAATAAATGTGTTAAATAAAAAAAAAAAGAAATTAACAATCAGATCCTTAAAGATATTACTATATAGTATCCATTCCATAAGGAGAAGAATTCATTATTAATTGACTATAGGCTATGTAAATGTGGATTAGTTATCAAGAGAAATTATTAGAGCCATCAAGACAGATTATAATCACAATTGAACTTAAATCAGTAGCTTATAATTGATATTTTATTTAAATTTTTTAAACATGATCATTCTAAATAAGACGTGCTAAGACTCATTGAGTTTTGAGAAAAGCATTTGCCCTAAACACAAACACATGGTATTTGGCTAGACTAGATGCACATGACAACTGGCTAATTGAAGAATAGCAAGTTGAACACTTGTGGTGCACCTGTATATATGTGGTGCATTGTTGTGGCTGAGATTGTGAGCTCTACAAAGATCATAATGTGAACACCACGGCAGTATTTCCTTTTTCCTTTGTGATCTTAGTTTAGACTTTACTGTGCTGGATGGCGTCAGCATACTTTATTAAACCTTTTAGAAGGTCACCCTCAGGTCAATCATTCTGGTTTTGTCTACCACTGTCATCAGTCCTATATGAAATACATGTTTTTCTATGTCTTTTATACTGGTCCTTATAACAACAGCTAACTTTCACTGTCAACTCAAGTTGGTCATAGTGCTGTGTTTGTGTTTGAAAATTTCTTTGAATGTTGTCTGCCTCAATGTTAACATTCTTTTTTAGTAATGGGGGATAAAATCTAACTAGCAGTATGCATACAGTAGTAAACAATTTATTAGTATTAATCTTAAAATGAACACCATTTTTTTTTTGTTGGTTTTAATTTTTTTTTTTTTACCTAAGATCTAATTTATTTATTTTTTAGTTCACTTTTGGGTTCTAAAATATTTTTGAGGTAACATTGTTACCTTGGCCAAAGGGACCATGAAATAATATGGAAGTTAAATGAAGTTCTCTAGTTTAATTTTAATAATAAAAAAGAGCCATAATTAGTAACTAATAAATAATAAGTTTTTTATTTAGTGGATATTGTTGAATTTCTAAATAATAGCTTAAAATAAAAAAAATATTTGTTACCATTTAATCATTTTGACTTTTTTTTCTGCGAAAGCTTCCATGCCATTTAAAAATATGACTGACTTGATTTTTATTTGAGATGAGGTCTTCAAAGTTACTCTGTGTACAATTTTCTAACCTAATTTCTATGTACTTCACTAACTTCCATATAATATTGTGGCCATCATCTCTATTCAATCTCTTGACTACAAACTGTAAGTCAAACACTTCAACTGTTTTTGTATAATATTTGGTATTTATTAATATAGGCTACTTACTCTAATCCCCGTAATCTATTAAAATAAGCTTGTAACAGTATTAAACTCCACTTTGTATTGTTTCAAAGAATTGTTATCTTAAAAAAAAAAGGTGTCACTTTTGTCTTTTTTTTTTTTAAGGCATTCTGTCTACAGCCCTTTTATTACAATGACATCGTGAGAAAGATGAAACGTCGTCCCAAAGCTGGAGGAGCACAGCGGGGTGACCACAGTGAGACTGACACATAGTATTGTAATGTAACTCATAGACTTTATTTCTTTGTCATTACACTCATAGTTATTCCCCCTGGCTGCCAAAGGTACTTAGTTGGTATTTAATCACTTCAAGTTATTGGCTAAAGAAAAATAGTTTCAGCTTCCCTATATTGACATATAAAACCTATGTGGATTTTTGTTTTAAACATTGATATAGAAAACAAATTTAAAAAGACTAACATTGGAGGAGTCAGTTTTTCAACAAAATAAAGTGCTTTTTTTAATGCATGATTAAATTGGAACAAAAAATAAAATATACATTATGACTTCTGTCAGCTCTGAATTTGTGTGACTAACTTATTGATTCCTTTAAAATAATTAGTTGAACAATTTATATTTGAAAAGAAGACAATGTTTGGTGGAACAGCTTTTATCGCAGACTAGCTTTTAAGTTGTAGATCAACTTTTGCATCTTTTATTCTATCCAGACACCATAATTCTAAATATATTGATACATAAATATATATATAATGGTGTTCTCATGAAAATAAAGTTTACCTTTGGTAGCCTAATACAATGTGAGTTTTCCTGCAATACATTGTGTTAATTGGGTAGAGATGTCCATGATGAAACCAGTATTTTTAGATATATATAAATGTGTTTTTTTTTTTATTGGTTTATATTGTGTTTTTCTTAATGGCAGACTTTGTAAACTAGGGTGTTCCTAGCATTATTTTCATGAGCTTTGTTTAGTGCTCTGGAGGTGAGCTGATTGTAAATAGTTGCTGATTTCTGTGTATAGTTTACAAGCTGTAGTTCACTGTTAGATCCTGAAGGACTGTCTCAGAGTTACGTGGTTCACAGGGTGTCATCACATGTATGTATGTATTTTGAAGTTTTTTGTTTTTTTTGTTTGTATGTTTTAATAAATATCAAAATAATGACTTGACAGAATGATGATGTTCTCATTTCTCCTTATGTGGTTTTAGTGAATATCAAAATTTTGACAGACATATGGGTAGTATTTTGAGTTCTCTTAATATGAATATCAAAACTAATAATCTGACAATGGTATTGTTTACATTTCTTTAATTATGGTTTTAATGAATATATACAGTTTTAAGGAATAAAATAACATTCAACTCCATTGATCATTTTAGCAATAGTTGTATCTGATGGTAAAAATGTTCAATGATTTCTTTTCTTCATTGTTAGTTCAGCATTAATGTTTCTCTGTGTAGACATGTACATTCATATCAAAGCAGTATTAGAATGAACAAGTTGTCAAGAAAATTAAGTTTTAATCTTCATCTGACATAGGTGTAATTCAAATCCTCTAGTTTTAACAAAAGCTTAGAGAATTGTCAAATATACTCTTGTAATATTATTTTAATGCTTAGAAACTGTTGTATACATACAAATATAGACACTCAATTTCTAATAATGGTATGTATTCATGAATGTCATGGAGTGAGACTAAAAATCAACAGGTTTTAGGTGCAAACAATGATTGTGAAATCCATTTGTTTTAATGTTAAATTGTGTTTGAATATCTTTTCAAAATTTGTGTTTGAACCCTAGCTACGTTAGTGTTAAAGAACAGATGTGTGAAGTAGATGCTTGAACCAGTGGACATGATCAGTGATGCACTTTTCACAAATATGAGTGTGTGTGCTGTTGACAGATATTAATGATGACTTGAATTTGTAACTCTTGCTCAATCTATTTATATGATTGTATTTGCTGTTGTAATTGAAGAAAGTTGTTGTTTTGACATAAAGACAGGCAATAATTATGTAGACGTAAAAAAAACATAACAAGGTTTCAATTGTTTAGAATCTTTGCTTACACACAAAACCCAACAGAGTTTTACTCAAAGAGAGAGAGAGAGACATCTATTTGTTCTGGCCATCCCCCTCCCTCCTTTTTTTTTTTCAATTGTTTGTTCTTCTCATTCAACATCTTTTTTTTTGAAACACTTCTCTGTCCATCATTCACTTGTCTGTCCATCATTCACTTGTCTGTCCATCATTCACTTGTTTCTAGTATCTTGCTATGTAATGACAAACTTATTGTTTTCAAAAAGTGTATCTTCTTGTCACTGCTGACTACTATGTAAAATGTCATCATTCAAGACCATCAATAAAAGTATGGGACATTTAAAGTCTAACCCTTGCCCATAGTTCCAAAAATAGTTTTCTTTCATTTCTTGCTTACTTTTAGGGTTTAAATCAGTTTACTGTCAACTTTCAAACTAGTTAGCATTTTGGCAGAGTCTGGAAAGTTTCCTTAAATTGGGAAAGGGGGGTTGGGGGGGGTTGGGGTGGCATTGTATGACTTCATAGAAATAACCATATAATTAATTAGACTCCATACTTCATAAGATGTGTACTGTTAAGTACATATATACATACTACATACTGGTGAACTGTGATATGTACAAAAATGGTTATGTATTTTCATAGTTTAAAAATCTTCAATATTTTTTTTTAATTTGTGTTGACTTGCTTGAAGGAGACATATTGTTGAAACTAGTTGCATGTATCAAGTCAGTAACATAAGAAATTGATTTCTTTATCAACATTGTAGAACACAATTCTTATAACTATTTTTTTTTTGGTTTAAATTGTAGATTGTATTGCATTAAATAATATCTATGGACTTCATCCTCAATTGATTTGATGCCCTTGATGATGTGTGTGATTTGATTACTGACTACTTTACTGATTACTTTAGAGTTGACTTTCAATGTTGATATTGTTTTCTGTTTCCTTCTGGGTTTCACTATTGACTTGTTGTGGTGTAAGCACAGCTTGCTGGACTAGTGTATATATGCAAGTATGTTTGGGCATACAAATTATGCCATGTAAATATAGGAAAGTTGTTTTTTTTCTCTGGCTGTGAAGACTTATAGAAATCTGCACATTATACATCTAACAGCAGGTTTCTATCTGTTATTTTCTAAAGTTTGATTACCAATTTTTTTTTTGTTTTCTGAAAATTTTTACCAAAAAAATGGTCAGTTCATTCATGTTAAATTTATTTCCTTTATTTTACCAAATGTTTTCATTGAAATGTTTTCTTCAGATTGTTTCTCATGTTCCTTTTTCTTTTTTTAAGACATACTTCATCCCTTTCATATGTAGACATTTAAAATAGTTCTCATAGTATTTTCTTTACATTTTTAGAAGTCTCTATTTTGAGTAGCGCTACATTTTCTGCTAAACTACTTACATGTGTGTGCAATTATGAATTTAGAATTGATAGGAGCTCAAGTGAATTGCCAAAACAAGTAGCAATATGGACAGCATTGTAAGCAATCAAATGTCTCTAATTGTTCACACTTTTTATTTGTACAAGAATTTCTAAAATTTACTTATCACTTTGAGAATGTGTAGTGTAGACTACAGAATGTGCTGGTTATGTCTGCCCTTAAAGTTGAAGTTTGTAGTCCAGTGAGATCAACAAATATCTCGTTCTTCTCTAACCCACATCCTGTTTTTTTGTTTATACAGAATCGTGTAAACGAAATATTTTGTTTAGTTGAATTGAGCAAGTGAAAAATAAAAAGCTATAATCTCAAAATGACTAAATGTCACTTTCCCCCCCACTGCTCTATTACTTTTGTTATGAGTGAAAATGGGATCAGACCTCTCATGCCAGGATGTTGTGTGTCTGTAGAGCACATCTTCAGATAACTTGTAATTTGTCCCTATCTATATGCACCAATTGTAAATAACACCTCTTTCTTTTACTTTGTGTGACTACAGGGCTAAGTGACACACCTATTTCTACACAGTTCTCTCTCTCTCACACTGATGGCCAGCATTCAATCCCATGTGGAGTGTGACCAGTTGAGCCTGCAATGTTTTCTTATTAACCTCACTTGAAGTAATTTATGCATTTAGTTTTCCTCAGATATTTTTGTTTTCACTTTTTTTTTTTTGTTTGTTATCCTCATGCTCCCACTTCTCCCCTACATGATTGCATATTTAAAAATAATAAAAATATTTTGATGATCCTGAATAGTATTGGGTTGAACTTCTTTTTAGTGTGTGTGTGTTCTTAGTGTTGAACTCGATGTCAAATAGTACATTTTAGGGCAGTTGAGGAAGTAAATGATCAATTGTTTAGATCTTGACAAAAACACAAGAGCTTGTTACCTTACAATAATATTTATTTGTTCACAAAGACACTGTACTGAAGATTGATATCTCACTGTACAATATACAACAATAGATATTTTGATCAAGAACAAAGTCATTTTAAATACACAGTTTGTAGTAAACATTGAACCAAATCAAATAGAACTCCCATGAAATTGAGTTGTTTTGCTGCTTAACTAAGACTAAGCTTCATTTATTGACTTAGTTATGGTTTGCTTAACATCAAAAAGCTAAAGTTTTCTTAAAGTATATTTCCATATGGTAATACTTTCTTGTTAACCTTAGACAAAGTATAATGAAAAGACCACCCCTTAAAAAAAAAACTATTGGGTGGTTAGCATATTTGCAAAGGGGAAAAACTTTTCTAA
The DNA here is from genome assembly GCA_030265305.1 of Biomphalaria pfeifferi. Classification (NCBI taxonomy): domain Eukaryota; kingdom Metazoa; phylum Mollusca; class Gastropoda; family Planorbidae; genus Biomphalaria; species Biomphalaria pfeifferi. The sequence continues at coordinate 2,002,799 of JASAOG010000061.1, read as the reverse complement.
GTACTGGTTACTTAAGGTGAAAAATGATTTGAAACCATTAAAAAAAAATCACAGCCAATAGTATACACATTATGAAAATCAAATACAATACTAGCACTACTTGACATCACCATGACAACACAATAAAGAGACATTAATACTTTCGGAGAACAACTTGCACAGAAAAAAACAAAGACATCAAATAGTTTCCATAGTGTATGTTTGTTGACATTCAGCCCACATCTGTCATTGCAGTGTCCAGTCTGTGGACTATTATCTTGTGATACTTCTGACTGTGGGGAAGCATCTAGACCTTTTAGGGTGGGTTAACTGGAGACATGTAGCCTTTAGTACCATGATTAGAAATAGTTCTTGAAATACATGTATAAACAACACAAATATTGTCATTGAAAAAAACAACACTACAAATTACAAAATGTAAGTCCCATGTATATAAACGGGTTGGAAGAAACACAGATGGCCCAATATAGAGCAGAGACATTCAATTCAATGATTAATGAATTATACAATGTGATTACAGGTGACAAGAAATGACAATATCACAAGACATTTGATGAGCTTTCAATTAAATGAATATTTTGTTAAATACCTCTTCACTTAAATAAGAAGCAAGAAAAACCATCAAATATACAGTAGTGTAATCACAAGGATCATTAAAATGTCTAATAATACAAAAGACAGAAAATGTACTAAGTTGATATACAAATAGACATTTCAAAAAGTCCACTAATATTCTGATCCTAGATCTTTGAACAAGTTCATTCATTGGTATCTTCATCACACTACATCTTACTAAGATGTCTGCTTGAGACATCCAGAAATTTGTTTAAGTTTCAACTGTTAATAAGGTGCTGCAGAGGACTAACTTTGCTAGTAGTAAAAACTTTAATTTCAATTATTGATGACATCTAATCAAATTAGATTAGTTCACTAAATTACATTTAACCTTTTATTATTCTTTAATAAAAAAAAGTACTACAACTCAACTACTGTTTGAAACAAAAAATACTGAAATTACAGATACGTGATGAAAAGGTCTCAAAATTTATTTATTTTTTGTTTCTAAATGAATAACTGAAAAACAATTCCAAAAATATGTGACCCTATATCATATTTTGAAAACTACTGGCATGTGTCTGCTGCTTCTCTATACAAATGTTTCAATCCAACATGGAAATACAAAACCATGTTTTGTTATTGTCTGTGCACTGATAATAACAAACAACACTAAATGTAATCCTTTAATAAATTTGAAACTAGTGACAAGTTCAAACTATAACGTATTCACCACCTTTTATTTAGGAGGCGCTATTTCACCTTTTTTTGTTTTGTTCTACTAGTCAATTGCAGCAGTGCTACTTGATTAGCTTCTGACCACATTTCCCTTCAACAGTTCAGTTCATAGAGATGTTCCTTGTGCAACATAAACCCATAGAGTCCAGAAGAGACTAGAAAGAAAGACTTACAGAACAGTCTATGTACAATATTATATTTACAAAGTTCTTTGAGATGTTAAATATATCAATTTTATAGACCTAAGTATTTCAATACTGACCAGCTCTGACAAGCCAATTAAATTAGAGGAAACAATCTTCAAAATATTTACAAAACATTGTTTTAAATCTGAAACCATGAAAGAACAGATATAGTTTGTCTGATAATATTAAATAATGTAGATATACCAGGAGTCTTGTATAACAAAAGTTGTTCTAAACAAAAAAATGTTAAGTAGATGTCACTGGCGGTGCTTGTTGTGGTGGGAAAGTCAAAGAATAGAAACAATAACATAGTTGTGTATAAAGGACACCATGATAAGAAGATATGACTAGGCTCAAAATAAGAACAGCAAAAATAATGAATTGACAAATATTGATGTTTATTTGGACAGATCTCTTTCTAAAAGTAAATTGATCATTAACTTTGATTCAATCTCCACATATTGACATATTTTAGTTCAATGACCAACACAAGTGCTGATGTACATTGCTAGGGAAACCCAAACAAAACAATGAACCCGAATCACCATTTTAATTGAAAATAATTTCTGGATTTTCTTCAATATCACATTAAAGTGAACAAAAAAATAATCGAATAACACTAAAATAAAAAAAAATAAAACATTTTTAAAAAATAATTTGTTCCAGTAAATGTCAATGAATGAAATTAACAAATTTTTCTAATTCTTTCTTTTTCTAAAACTTATTTGAAGCCAATATATTTATTTTGACATTTTGAAAAAAATTGAAATAAAAAATTCGAGACCAATTTGAGAAATGTTCAAAAGGTAAATAAGGAAGTATAAAAAATATATTTGCAACCAAACGTGCAAGGTCTAATTGGAATGTAAATATATGCCATAGAAGGACAAATAAAATCTTAGCCAAAATGAAAAGGTCAAAGTATCATTTGATGTAGACAACATTGTAAAGACTTTGTCTCCCTAAAAGTGTTTAAGTTTATCTCACTAAAAGTGTTTAAGTTTCTTTAAGAAATTTTTTTTTTTTTTTTTAATTAGCACAAGAGTTCCAATACACTGTTGGTCTGAGTTTCATTTGTTGAAATATTTCAAAAGAAGTTTTCTTATAGGGAAAGCATTAAAACCTTCTTCATAGTACACATGTATCTGAAACTCAATAGCTAGGCTAAAAAATCATTATAGTTCAGATCAACATAATTATGCTAAAAAATTTTCAAACAGCCTGCATTGAAGTTGAAAATGAGTTAAAATCATTTCAATGTCTTTAATGGTTGGATAATGTAATGATTGTTGAGTAAAATTTTCTATAGATAAATGATTTATATATCATAAGATACTTGGCATGTCTCGCTAGTTAAATCATGTTAAACTTTTCTTAAAGGGAGCACAGCTTGTTAAGTATTAATAGAAGTATTTATATTGAATGAAATGAATCAAAATCACATTCAGTGTAACTCCTTATCAGAAGTTACCAATATCAAAGCAAAGTTGTACAGAACTGCACAGACAAACATGTGGAGAGCTCATTGCGTCAAGTGCACATTTGAGACAGAGGACATTCATTAATTGAGAGAGAGCATGCCGTGAGCTTGATTTTAAACAAGTTTGCACGAATGGAGAAAAATGAGCAAGCATATGAAATATGATATGCTATTAAATAATTTTAAAAAAAGCTTCTAGTATGCCACAGAAAAATTACTAAATCTTACTATGTACTATTCAAAGGTAACTACCTACTACTTACTATTAAATCAACATGTTAATTATAATAAAACCAAACATTGAACTAATCTGAGCAGCTTTATTTTTCATGTAATAAGGTATCCAGGCTATGAGATAAACTTTTGGCATTATTATTTAATGTCTTAACATTTTTTTTTTCATTTTAAACATTATCTTCTTGACTAACAATAAATCAAGACTTCTTTTGTGTATCAAAATTATTTATATATAAAACTATAATCAATATATAAGTAGACAATGCGGCAAATAAAAATACAAAATGCAGACATAAAATGACAAAATATGAATGCTGTTTACAAATGATATAATTCCAGAATGAATGGCCTTGTGACTTCTTTAATACAGGAAGAGTATTGTAAAGGAATGTCAGGATAGGTGAGGTGGGGACTCTTAGAGGATGTATACTAAAACTGTTATTGGTTCCTTTTTTAAAGAGGGCAAGTTTTTTTGTCATTCAAGGGTCAACAGAATAAGCATATATTTAATCAAATATTTATCTATATAGAAATGTAACACAGATATGCAGATTGGTTGAAATTGTTTAAGTACCAAATAAAATAATTCACAGTAAATTGAAAAAACAAAAAACAAGGGAAAAAATAGAAAACAATATATAAAAAAAAAACAAGTATATTTACAACAACAATCATCAAACGCTATAACAAAAGAGACCAGACTTTAAAAACAAAATGAAGGAAAACATAACTAAACAAAGTTATTGTTTTTATGCACACAATTAGAAGATGTCCAGATGGTTTCCAAAGGATCTAAATATAGCAGATGAAAAGTGTAATGAGACTAGATGTGAGGCATGAGCTAGTTCTAAAGCAGACCAATCATTGGAGCAGCTGAAATCTTGTGGCATGATGCAGGCAAACAAACAATTTATGCAATGAAAATATTAAAATGGAATAGGAAAAATGTGACCTTGGACTTACGCATAACGTCTGCAGCTCAGAAAAACTTTGAATGTTAAAAATCTGAATCAGAGTCCCTGAAAACATTTTTAATCATTAAACATACAAACATTTTGATTGGGTCAGGTCATATAAGAGACACCATGCATTGTTTCGTGCGCTTTGTTTGCTGAGAAAATCTTTACTGGGCCAATTGAAATTGTAATTTTATTTTTGGATAAGCAACAAAAACAACACATAAAATTAGACAGACAAAATTAAACGTTGCCTAATAAATTTTTTTTCTAAACATTCTGAAAAACATCACTATTAAATAAAGAATTTTCTAAAAGTTTAGCAAAGATCTAAAACAAAAGATTATAATTTAAAAAAAGGTAATGCAATAAAAATTATAGATGAGTATAACTTGTTTTTATTAAGTAGATTATATAGGAAAAAATAAAGGTCGAAAAGTTGACCTTTCATATATAGATAATGTTTTCATTTTCAATTTGTCTTGTAGATTCAAAGCATATTTATGAAAGGCTGATTGGAGCAATAACACACTCTCAAACACAACTAGATATTTGAAACTTGTTCGAAAGAAACTCTTTTGATATGATTGCAGCACAACCATGTCTGGCATATAACATAACACAAATATTAAATGACAATGGGGAGCAGCTGGGGAGAGGTGCGGCACAGAAAATATTAAATATTCTATTTATATACATGCATATATATAGCATTGATATTTTCAATAAAACTGCAGATGATATAGGATTAAAATAACATTAAAAACAACATAATTGTTGCTCTTAACTAGCTCTGACTTTAATGAGAATCATCTATTGTGTTAATAACTTCCCATTCTCAAATTTAGTAACAGAAACTTTTTTACCCTCAGTTTAGATTTTTAAATAAGTATATTTTGATTGGATGATATTTTTCAATAAGCAAGCAGAAAGAAATAATTTTTTTTTGGCCCTAAATGAATGACCCAATTGTTTCAGCCTGACCTTAACTAAAGGAATTACTAGGTAGGGCTTAATGAGAGTAATAAACAAAAAATGACATTACTGAAACTCTTCATCAGAGTTGAGCAGGGTTGTCTTCTCGTTGAACCGGCTTCTCTTCCCAGCAGGGGCACCAGTTATGGGGATGCCTTGGGACTGTGGCGCTGCTTTGGCAGGTTGGTGAGCAGAACCTGCAGTTCCTGATCCAGTTGTGCCGCTTGGGACAGGGGAAGTTGATGGAGGATTGCCATTGGAAACTGGACGCTGCTGCTGATAAGTATCAGAGCTCCAGGGCCCATCCTCTTCACTTGGCTTCATGCCTTGCTGAGTGTACTGTTGATACTGTGGGTGGAAGTTGTGGATAGCATCCTGTAAAACAGACAAATGTTTCAATATTACTTGTTATGTGCACTCCTTTGAGAAGGCAATATAGTCTTCCAGTCAATAGTTAATCAGGTTCTCATATGGCACGCAATAACTTAGTCATTACAGACCATAATTAAAAAACAAGCCTCTATGACAATTAGGTGTACTCAGAGATTTCAAATATTTTAAAACAAAAATTCAGGCCTCAACTTAGATTCAAACATAATTTTGTAGCCAAAGAATCATGAAATTTTTAGTTTATAAACCTATTGTCCAATGTAAGGTCTTCAATTCACTTTATCATCACTTAGCCACTATGCCCCGTTTAAAAGTTACAGGTGACTATCAATTCTCATTATGGTATTAAAGAACAATGATTGAACTTATTCAGAAGCTCATGTCTACACATTTAAGTTAAGATCACAAAACGAAACTCCATTAATTAAACTCTTTTCTCTGACATTTGCAATGGTCAAATTTGGATGTAAACAAAATAAATGTTATGGACTTGTTACTGTTCAATTGTTTGAATTACAATGCCAAATATTATATTTTCACAATTATTTGACTGCTAGAAATGACAATAAAAATTGTAATGCAAATATTTTATAGGGTCATTTGTCATATAGATTTTTCTCACAACCAATAACAATTCTCTAGACAGTTTTAAAAATACACAATTTATTACTAAGTTTTATACTTTCTCCTACCAATTAACATTTTTCTCCCCGACTTAGAAATTATTTAGTCATAAGTGACCAAGATCTGACCTGCATTATGTCCCTTGGATTCATGGTCTCTTTAAGACTGCTAGAAATGGACTGCAAGGAGACAGTACGTCCGTGTGTACTAGTTGGTCCAGTACTGTACACACTGTGAGGAAATGCAAACCTCAGAGCCACAGCTGCCATGAACATCTCCATGCAGATGAAAAAATTCTGCCAGCCAGCAGAGACAGTACCTACCCCAACAGCTTGGGTGCCATTTTTAGAAAAGATGGGATCAATGACTTTGGCCTTTTCAAGGACAGCCAGAACCACACCTAGTGACAAGAAAAGTATTGAATAACTGTATACACGTCTTTCAATTATGAACTATTTAAAAAGAAAAAAAAAGGTTAAACTGTGTATTAATTTTACTTGTTAAACACAATTAGCTAAGCCTTAGTTTTTATTTTTTTTATTTTGAATATGCAGACAAATCTTGCAAGAACGATGCCCACTGACTAAGAATAGTATCTTACCATTATCTATTCAATCTAATATGTGGTTTATCCTGTTTAAATTACATCCCTAAGTGCAAATTTATCATAGTTGAGTCTCCTTCCCATTACTTAAAAAAAAAAAAATCACTTTCATAGTTAAACAGATCACCCTGAAGTGATACAATTTTGCACTTTAAACAGAGAGGGCAGCAAAGAGATTGCAGTAGAATCCTTGTATTGGTCTACAAAATTATTGGGACTCTGCCCAAAGGATCAAACCTTGCAATATGGGCTGTCATCTACTAAATGTTCAATAAAGAAATCAAACTAAATTAACACAGTTCATCTATATCTAAAAAATGCTAGATAACTGTAACTTTCCTATAAATAAAGTATATTAATTCAGAAATGTATGTTATTTTAAATAGCTATTCAAAATTAGAGCATAAAAAGAACCAGCAAAATATGCCTAATAAAACATATTATTTTTAGAAGTTTTGTTGTTTACAACTAGTATGATACATTTACAATAATTGCAAGTTTAATTTATTTGACATCCACTTACCTTGCCAGAAGGAAAGAAAAATGACAGATTTAATTATGCAGAACTTCAGGATCGGGTCAAATGGACTTAATAACTCTTTGGTAGCCAGGTAGAACATGATGAGAGCGTACAATGCAAGACTAACGGATATGTTGTAAATTATTGTGATGTACAGGTAGCCACCTAATGGCCTGTGAGTTGGAGAAACAAGGTAAATATTTCAATTTAGAGTCATATGTAAATAAATTTAAAAATAGTGGGAGACAAGAGCCAGGACACAGAGAAGCTGAGATTTGCTGTCACCTTAGCTTTATCCTAAATACTTTTTTAAAAGTTAAAATAAAGAATCTCAATTCTACCTTAACCATTTAGTCACTTACTTAACTACGTTACTTATTGCAATTATCAAATTGAGATAATGATATTCTGACCTCAAGAGAGTGAGGCCCTTTGACAGAAGATTCATAAAGAGGGAATATGCACCTGAGGGCTAAGGCAGAACAGAGTTTATTTCATATGGTGGTAATGAAATGATTTTTTATTAACTTCCATCAGATTTTTTCACTTGCAATTTTTCCTCAGAACTGATGGTACAGAGTAGATAAACGAAGAACTCTTTCAGGGTACCCTGTTCCCATCAGGGGAAAGAAGTGAGGATTTAGGTACTAAGCTTTTAAGTGATTATGTAATTAAAAAAAGATTTCAGTTGATGAGTGCTCTTAATTCAAGAAAGCGCTACTCTCATTCCTGGCCACTAAGTGGAAATCTTTTCATTGGTCAATGGTCTCAGAGATATGAGTGGACTCTTTCTGGACACTATCCATGATAAATACATTTGAAGACAAAAATCATAGAAAGAAAGATTTTTCAAAAACTAATGGTGATTGAAAATTATTGTGATTCTATTTAAGTCTTAAGATCTACAATAGAAATCTTTGCCAAGCTAATAAATAACATTGTTTAAAGACCAACTGAAGAGGTTTTTTTCGAAATTGAGATAGCGATTGATTCAGATAGTAGATAGCATCAAAGCTAGTTCCTAAAATTTTGAGATTTTAGAAAAGTGTATTTATATTAGTAAAAGTAATTTGAAAGTGTAAAAAATAACGAGATTTGAAAATCAGCTTCAATGGCCGAAACCGGAAGTGACGTCTTGTAATGGACTGAGAAAATGTAAATAAAAATAGACATGGCTGGATACATTATTGATAGAGATTCAGATGATATACGTATCTAAATCTAGCTGTCAAACAATTTTAAATGATACTTATCATGGGATGCACCAAAATGCCCTGAAGATAACTCTTCTACTTTTTCAAAATATATTATAGAGCAGACTATTTAATTAATATGATTATAGATAGATTAATAGATAGGACTTAGGACTACTAGTACTACTACTAGGACTAGTCACTAGAGACTAGGGTTAGGGTGACTAGAGTCACTAGATCTATCATCTAGGACTAGTTATATAACCGTATATTATACAGTATATAAGTCTATTATAATTTTTATTATAACAAAACTAAATGGCTAGATCTATCTATCTCTAATTTTAGCTAGGCCTTCTAACACTTTTACTAGTCACTCACAACTAGATTAGATCTAGTTTATAATATTTGACTTGTAATAATTATAATACTAATTAACTAATAGTTAATAAACTAGTAGATTTAAGACATTTAAGTAGATCTAGACTAGCCTCTATGTTAAGCCCAGTCGCCAACATTTTAATTTTTTAATGCTTGAATTTGTATATATCTCTGTAATAGTAAGACCTAGTCACCTAGTGAGTAGTGTCCTAGCATAATTCATATATATAAATATAATATTATATTAGTCAAGGACTAAACCTAAAGCCTAAGCTAAATCTATATAGAATATATTTATAATAGATCTAATATAGTAATAATATAGCCCTTTACTAGCCCTTACTATACTTATTAATAAGGCTAGACTTTAGATCTAAAAAAATAATAAGTCATCATTTATATTGGTAATATTAAATACAGAATACAGATCTATACTAAACACACGTGACATGTCTTTAAGTCTTAAACTTAAACAGGGTCGATCCTAACGATTGCGGGGCCCTATGTGAAACTGATTGCGCAGGGCCTAGTCTGGGTGGGAATAAGGATAATAAGTGGAAATTAATATTTTGTATTAAAAAAAAATTTGACTTTGAATTTTGTTCAATCTTTACTAAGTACAAGGTTACGATCAAATTAACTTAACTTTACAAACTTTGCAACCTATTGCATTTTGTCTATTTTTCAGGAGATTTGTATGAGCTTTCATGAGATTTCCAGGTTATATATACCGCTATATATATATATATATATATATATATATATATATTTATATAAATATATATTACAATTTAACAATTGCTCCTAGAACTAGCGCTGGGCCTATGAAAGTGCAGGGCCCACTGCGACCGCATAGGTTGCAGTGGCTTTAGACCGGCCCTGGTCTTAAATATATTAGATTGCCTAGACCTAGAGTAGAGTAATTTATTATTATTAAGAACAATAAGAGTTAGATGTTAACGTTACATCAGTTAATCAGTATAACATATAATATATATATAACCACTAGTTCTATATATTTGTATACATAATTAAGTATAAATGTTAATAAATAAATTTAAAAAAATCTATTTTACAGAAAACATATATGACACGTGGCATAGAGACAAGTTGACTAGATGGATCTTTCATCATTTTGGAAATACAAGAAGAGTTAATATTCCGTGTTTCTATTGTGAAACACATCACAGAAACATTCTACAATTTTATATTATGTAATAAATACCAATAAATGTAAATACAAAATCATATTTTAATAGAGTTCTTCATTATACACACAACATTATTTTAGCTATGTTCTTTTTCACTTGCTAGGTTTTGACAAAGTTTCGAATCAGGATTTAATATTATTATGTCATAGCCCAAAACTCCAGCAGGATGTTAGTTAATGGCAGTGGTTAATGTTTGAACCTGAGACCACAGAGTAGACAGTTCTGAGCGCAAACCACACAACTTTCTGCGTTTTGAAACTTATTCAAATTTTGATCATTTCTATGTTATTGCAGATTTGAATGTCCATTGCAATGATGACTTGATCTGTAAAGGTGTTACATTTTTAAAAAATAAGAGTTGAACTCATTCTTCGAATGATGCTATTTATTAGAAATTGCAACATGGAATACATATTAGAGGCAGAAAGAAAATCCACTGCCGAGGGAAGACGTAAACGTCGTAAAGAACATTTAAATTGACCACCAGCTGAAAATGGTTATGTCTTCGCTGGACGCGACAAAATATCTAGTTTGCAGCTAGGGCTGCGTAGCCATGAAAAATACTGCATTCCTTATTAATCTTTCGACTCGACTGCCAGCCTTATTTACTTTAAGTTATGAATAGCTCTGCATTTTTAATAACAATATAAAATATATATATATATATTCAGTGATTAACTGGCAATAATTGGGTTACTAAAATTTAATAAAATGAGTTGCATAACTACATCAACAGTAGCCTATATGCATTACTTAATATTATATTGATACTACAATTTATTTTCCACTTCCCTGACTTCCCAGAGAAAAGAAAAAAACAACAATTCCTTTTCTAGTAGGATAAATAATCTCTTTCATTTATAGTCTAAACACAAATTTAAAACTTTTTTACAGTTATAGATTAACTTGCTAACTTAACTAATGATTCTATACCAATCAACAAATGAGTCAACCGTGGGATAAATTAAAATTCTTCAATTTTTACTTATAGATTTATAGAACTATTTAACTTAAATATATTGGCCCGAATATATTTAAGTAAGAGTGTAACAAAATCCATATTTCGTATATTAATAATATTATAGATTTGATAGATCTAGGTCTAATTTTTGCTTTATAGATTAGTTTTTAGAAATTTAGATCTAGTTAGGTCTATATCAGACTACTTTAAAGTCTAGGTTAAGGTTAAAGCTATTTGCTAGTGTTGTACGGGGTTGTGACTAGATTCAAACTAAATATAATCGTGTACCACAATAAGTACATTGAATGATCTTAACATTGTAATTTATGTTTTTTTTCTCCCCCATATTGGGCCTATTTAGGGACAACTATAGGTTAATAATCACTATTTAGTGTATAGATAGAGTATATAATTTTAAACTTTGTTTTTCTAGATCTAGGCCCAGCATCTCGATCGGATCAGTCTAGATAGGTCTAATATCTAAATATACAATACTACTATTACTAGATCTAGACTTCATCTAATTGAATTTAGATCTAAATTTAGGTCTACTTCATACATCATTAATCATCTGAGAAAAGAAGATCTAGCTCTTGATCAAAAGCAGTAGATGTAGAATAAGCCTGAAGCAGTAACATAAGCCATAAATTGCGTAACTTGACTAAAACGAAACATGTGAACTGAGGCGCGCTGTACTGCGTGGGCTGAAACGCTGTTTGCTTGACTAGATCAAGAATAAGCCGACAAACAGTAGATCTAACATGCAAAGCCATAAATTGCGTGATTTGACCTAATTTCCCCAACTCTAACATCCACTTTTTATAAATTGGTGTGTTTTAGTCGCCTTTGTTTTCAGAAACAGGCATTCCTGTAAAAAGGAATAGGGAAATACGCTAAGCCAGAAACTGAAAAATTTGACCTAATTTCCCCTACACTACGTCATCGACCTTGGTTGTCTGGGAAAAACTGATCTCGAATGGTGTGGAGATTAAGAAATTTAATAGTCCCTAAAATTTTAAATTGCTTATATCTAAATAATGACAAAGAATATATGTCTAATAATTTGTATTTATTTTTTTTCAAGCATTATGAAAGTAAAAAAAAGTATTACACCGGTTTCCACGTCTGAACCCAAAACCTCTTCAGTTGGTCTTTAATCTTTTATGTTTTTTTTCAATATTGTGCTAATATTTATTTTAAAAAAAAGACAACTTTAAAAACATTTCCTGAATTATTGTAAGTGAGAACAATAACAGTAAATTAACCTTCACACTTACGAGAAATTACCATCTTTGTAATAACCAAACGCTTGAAGCAGAAGAGTCAATATGGCCATGACAGGTTTGATAAAACAGAATTGTAGAGTAGCCTGAAGGAGAGAGATTAAATTAGGAAATAAAATTTATAAATGATAACGTGAAATACCCATATGCTGATTTCTTTTACCTGTCAGCCCCAAGAAATATAAAAAAAATCAATGGAAGAACCTGAAGAGTTAGTGACGGACTTAGCTCATGGTATGTATGCTAATTAAATATTAAGAACATTACACCAAAAGATATCCTAGCATTTTGGGTTTAAGTGTTACCTGTTTACAAAAACGTAAAAATCCTATGGTATATTGTCGACCAGCAAAACAGCATGTGCAAGAAATCCAGCTTGACCTACAAAAGAACATAATGTTGTGAACATTTATCACAAATTTTAATTCACATAAAAACAAAAGAATTAAAGAACATACATCTAGTTGTTATTGTACTTCATGAATTCAATTATGAGAAAACAAGATGAAAAATAATAAAGAAATATAAAAAAAAAAACAAAGCTTATATTGAGTAAAATAATATCAATTATTTTGATTCAACTGTGTTATTAACTTTTAATAGATCTACTCTAACAATAAATTTTTTCAATTGGAAATATTTTTTAAATTGTTTTTTTTTGGAGGGGGTATCTGGGAGAAGGTTTACATACTGCCTTTTCAAAAACATTTTTTTTTTAAAGTTGTGATAGTCTGAATTTGAAAATAGGTCTCGCGCCTTTATGATGGAAGACCAATATGCTAGCCACTGAGAAACTCAAGTACTTAAGATATTAGGTTTTAAAGAACATTAGCTAGTTTAATATTTTAGATGAATCTCTATGCAACACATGTCTCTCTTAGCTTAATACATTTTCTATTCATTGATTTACGTGTTCCCATCAACAATAAATAATTGTGCAGTGTTTCAATTTGATCCCAGAATGAGAACTGGGAGAAATAATGTGTACAAGATTCTACAGCTTTGCTAAAAAAAAACACCACCACCTACCTTATTAGTGTGAATAATAAGTTTTGAAGAAAAAACTTACTGAATTGGCTTTCCTCTAATTTCAGACATAATAGCTCCTTCCCCACCAAGATACTCATAGCACAAACTAAGAAAGCTATAAATGACAAATGCTGAAAAAAAAGATTTACAGTCATGCTTTATATAAAAAATTAAACTGCACATGCCACAATACAAAAAAAAATTTGATGGTCACTTTTCTAGATCTAAAAGGTATATAGCGCATAGTAAATAGTTATAAACAACAAACATGATTTCTTTAATCTTTAAATAAAAAACAAAGAAAAAAGAACACAAAAAAAAAAAGGGATGTACAAGGCATATTTTGAAAAATATAAAAATGAAATAAATGAACTAATAATTATGCAAAAAAAAAAAAAAAAAAAAAGATTACCTTCATAGCAATCCCTGAGGCTGTCAAAATAGACATAATAGTTATCTTTGTTGAAAAACATGAGACTTAGGAATGAGTCAAAAGAATAAATGGGAACTATGAATAAAACTCTGACGATCCATCGCTGTTCATTGGGACATGTATAGTATCGCAAGTGTAAGTAGATCTGTGGAGTAAAAATAGAATTTTCCAAATTCATTCCTTCTTGTGTTGATTAACATAGTGTTAGTTCGCAATAAAAAAAATATTAAAGCTAAATTAGTAACTTAAAAAACAAGACTATTATTAATGTATTTCTTTAAACTCAAAAATATAAGACAAGTAGAAACAATAGTCTCAGAGTCACTATTTGAAATGTGATGCCACTAATTCAAATCAGTGTTTTATGATCTTCACCTTTAACTCTACTAACCATTAATGATTAACTTGTAGTGCTGGCAAAATAACAATAACAACAGATATCTACTGTATATCTATTTTGCAGATATGTAGATTGAAAGGCAAACTTTCAAATCATTTACAAAATCTTATAGTCAATGTATAATGTTATGGCATGATTAGGAATTAGTTGTTTTTTTTTCTTCATAGAAAGGGAAAGTTTTAAGAGACAATGACGCGACTTAGTAAAAACAAGACTAGGAATTGAGGAAGAATGGTGAAATATAAACAGACTACTTTTAACAGCTTTAGAGAGAGGCACGTTTTAGGAACATTAAGATTTAGCTTGATGACAGTTAACAATTCCCTTTGTTATGATTAAACTTATTGTTTGGCATTCCCTATCACCATCGACTAACTTATATTTGCTGGCCTTTTGCCTATGTTATTTGCTTTTGTTATTTGAGTGTTACCTCTGTTTGACTTAACTGCATAAGATACAGCACTGAAGCGTCTAACAATAAATATAAGAGTGTCTGACCTGGTGAACTGTGAGCAGTATAGCAGCACAAGCAAATGTTCCAGCTATTCCTTGGGCTGCTGCTGTCTGAAGGAAGATGAGAGGCTGAGTGACATTGTAGTCTGGAGTGCTATTGGTCTCTGCAGTAGTAATCAGCTCAGGATGTGTGGTCAACAATGTGGTGGTGGTGGAGGTGGTGGTGGTAGTTGTAGATGTGGTCTCCTCTGATGAGGACATGTTGGTTCAGGAGAAACCAACTACTTGGTCAATATATTCATACAAAACAAAAAATCTGCTGAAAAATAAAAGGTCAATTAATATTATTAGGGATTTTCACCTATGACAAATAAATATGAATAGCTAGCTTTTTGGTGTGTATCTAGTGTAAAGAATACAGGAAGTGGTGATAAGCTACATGTACTTAAAAGGTATATTATTTATAAGATCATTGTTTTGCATTTTTTAGCACAGCTCCATCTTCCTTAGTTCTTTCATTTTATGTTTTCTTATAGCGCCTCACATATTGTTCCATTCAATCACTTTCTTTTGTTTTCCTGTTAATCTCTAGATATATAATTGCTAAAAAGAATATAAACTGTTTAAAATGTATAAGATCTCCAATATAAGATAGAATACTGAATATAATTTAATGTCGAAAAGATAAATTGCAGAATAAATTATAACATTTATATATAAACATTTAAGCTATAAAGGCACAATATAAGTGAATTTAAATAACTAATCCACAGTAAAAATTTTGAAAGAACAATGACTAACAGACCACCTTTTTCTCTTTTAGCCACTTGTTTAAATACTCTATGATCTAAAAGATCTAGAAATAAACAGTTTCTGAATCTAGTTAAAACTATATTTTTAGCTCTTATGTGTATTTTAATGAGCTTTTTTTTTAAAACCCTAAAATCTAAAACAAGTTTTCAGTGTGTGCTGGAAAAAATAATCTATATTTCTATTTTATAATAATACATGACAGCAGGCTAGAAACTTCCTAATACAATATGTACAATACAATACAAAATGAGATTGTGACATAGAATGATCTAGTGTAGAATCTAGGAGTTAAAGTCATTAAAGAAAATAAATAATATTTAAATATATTATATATTGTAAGTTATAAAAAGGAGTAAGAGATCGAACTGTCTCAGATACTCATAACGACAGAAGCCTGAAGTGAAGGGAACTCACTCGACTAACAAGTAACATTACTAACAATAAATAAAAATTTACTTTTAACTTTTGAGTTTAAGTCTAAGTTGATTAGGATCTCTACTCTAGAACTACTAATTCAACTAGTGCTAATCATTAGCCTAAGCTAATGACTCTAAATTTCTACTTATTCTAGACTCGTATTGATTTGAATCGCTTTATCAATAAACGAAATACAATTCTGAAATCAATTGGAGCTTACACAATTAATCTATTTCGAAATGGATGTAGATCAATATTTTAAAAGTACGATGTTTATTAGCTCTAGATATCTAGATCTACTTAGTAAAAATAAAACTGGTGATCAGAATAATAATTATGATGATTCGGAAGTGACGTTTAAACAGTATAAAAGATGGAATGTCAACATTTGACGGATATAGATCTACTAGATGTTATGTAGAATTAGTCTAAACATGGGTCTAGATAAACAAGATCTATCAAATTCTTACCAATAGATCTATAAAAAAAAATAATATAAAATATTCCCAATGTTTATGCCTAAGAAATAATTAAAAAATTTAGATCTAGATATCTAGATCTAGATTGTATATCTAGACCTAGAGGTCTGTGATCTCGATTCTTAGTTATTTTTTTCCATAGTAATATTCAATTTAGCTTTTTGAATGTTAGATTTTTTTTTTATCCAATAGGCATAAAAGTTTTATTGAGTGCGACACTGCTCTTCGTTTAGCAACGAGAAAACAGCAACAATTAAACTATGGCATTTCGTTAGATTTTTAAATATTCATTCTTTTAACTTAGATATCACATAAAATGGATCTTTTTGGTTCATCGCGATTAAAACGAAACTCGGATAATCAGTCTGGTGAAAGATCAAAGTAAGTTAATGGTTTACCTACAAAGCTGTCAAAATTATTTAACAAAGTGAGAGTGAGACTAAATTGAGTTATACTTAGACAGAATTAGTTATTGTCTTATAGACCAGTCACTACTTATACTAATGACTAATACTTTTAGTTAATAATAATGATGGAAGTTATAACTAATATAAGTACTATTTTTAATTTACATAAATGATTTACCAAATTGCATTAGTTCAGGAACAAAAGTCAGATTATTTGCAGACGATTGCATAATATATAGAACAATAAAAACAAAACAAGACACAGATATTTTACAAAGAGAATTAGATGAATTACAGAAATGGGAATCAAATTGGAGCATGTCTTTCCACCCAGAAAAATGTCAGTTGTTAAGAGTAACAAAAAAACTAAAACAAATTAATTCCACTTATCTTATTCATGGCAAACCAGTAACACAGACTAAAAACTCAAAATACCTAGGTGTTATAATAAATGAAAAACTGTCATGGAATCCACATATTGATGAAACTATAAAAAAGTCCAACAAAGCATTAGGGTTTATTAAAAGAAATTTCTATAAATCAAATAAGAACATAAAACTAAAATGTTATTTAACCTTGGTTAGGCCAATAATAGAATATGCATCCACCGTGTGGGACCCCTCAACTCAAGAAAACATTAAGAAACTGGAACAAACACAAAATAGAGCAGTGAGATTCATAACAAACGAATATTCACATTTGACTAGGGTAACACCATTAGTAAAATCACTAAATTTAGAAAGCCTTCAGGACAGAAGACTCAAAAGTAAAGTAGCAATTATACATAAAACACTGAACCATAATCTTCAAATACAAAAACAAAATTTAATAAAATACTCTGAAAGACACAAAAATAAAGGCACATTCCTCGTCCCATATGCTAGGACAAATTTGTACAAATACTCCTTCTTCCCTAGTGCTATTAGAGCATGGAATGGGTTGCCTGAGCTAGCCAGAAAAACCAGTGACTTGGCAGAATTTAAGTCATTGGTTAATATGCATGACTAAATGCATGACGCGTAGGACGTAATCATCTTCTTTTTTGAAGTAACGTCTGTATTATATAAGATAAGAAGATAAGATAAGTTATTTTTATAACTTAATTTGATTTAATAACTTAATTATTAAAAGATCTAGATCTAATTTAAAATTAAGACTGCTTTATAGGAGGAGCGAATCAAAGTTATTTCTTTCTAGAATTTATTGTGGCTATTGTGCTGATCTTTCCAGTCAAAATAACAAATATCAACTTAATCAGCTAGGATACCATTATGTATAACAAATTTATAAATAAATGTATTTATAATACATTTTTAACCAAGTTGTTTTTAAAAGGTAAGCTTTTATTAGTTAACTTAGTTAACAATTGTGAGATCAATTAGAGCTTTCACAATTAATCTATTTCTAAATAGATCTAGATCAATATTTAAAAAGTAAGATCTCTATGTTTATTACTTAGTAAAAATAAAACTGGTGTACAAATAAGTGTACAGGGTGTTACATACATACATACATACCTAAGTATAATATATACTTACACACATACTTACATATTTATTTGTTTCTAATTATTGACATAAACAGTGACAATAAAATGGACAGACCTATGAGTGCTTTGAGTGCCAGACTCTCTCATAAAAGCCGCAGTATGACGGATATAAGTGAGCAGGAGGAATTAGCAAGACAAATCTCAGATGATGATGATGATGATGATGATGATGATGATGATGATGATGATGATGATGATGATGATGATGATGATGAGGACTCAGATAGCACAAACAAGTTTGTATATATTATATCATATTATAAAAACTCATGCAGTTCAGCTGATCAATTTCTTTTTGTAATAGCCATTTTATAGTTCAAATTTTCTTTTAATTATCAATCTAACCAGGCTATTTACTCTATTAAAACTTAACTTGCACTTTAAAGAACAAAATCTGGATAAATAAACTTACTCTTTCAAAATCCTTTTTATGTATAACCTTCCCTAGGACATTTTCTTAAATTTATTTTTACTTGTAAAGAGTTTACACATCATTTTAGAGACTAAGTCTTATTTTAAAATGTTAGTAGCTTACTGTTTTAAAAGATATGGTATCAGTAGATTACTGTTTTAAAAGATATGGTATCATTTCACTAGTTGATCATCTTTTAAAAGATATTTTGTTATTTTATTTTAGAACATATGTTTTGATCATCTTTTAAAAGATATTTTATTTTATTTTAGAACATATGTTTTGATCATCTTTTAAAAGATATTTTATTTTATTTTAGAACATATGTTTTGATCATCTTTTAAAAGATATTTTATTTTATTTTAGAACATATGAAGAGAATTCATTATTAAGACGCTGGCAAAATCCAGAAATCATAAGATCTAGACCTCCCCATCCCCTGACTGTAACTCATGTAAATCAGACCAGTGATCTACAGGTAAAAAAAAAATAAAATAAAAAGAACAATATTGTAATATAGGATACTACATCTAAATGACTCAATGTCTTTTTTAATCATAGAACTTTGACATAACCTTTTTCTGAATTTTTATTGCCATCAGTTTGAACCAAATTTTAAAGAAGGCTTTAAAAATCGGGAAGCATGTAATTTGCTTTGTTGTCTCTCTTGTTCTACATCCATAAGACAAGTTCAGCTCAGTGGTTAAGCTCTTGGCTGCTAAATAAGTATTCTAGGTTTTAACTAAGCCTTGGAACGACAGCATGAGGATATACAATTAGAATCGGTAGAGGGCATTAGGAGAATCAATGGCATGAAAAACGGAAACTGAAGAAATCTGAAGTTACAAAGACATTAGGAAAATGCTGTGAGTTAAAGCTTTAAAAAAGGAGTTCTAAACAAAAAAAAGAGAAGAGCAGCAGTGTTATTAAGGAACAAACAAACATGCTCCTGAGGAGGGTCAAGACTAACACACAGGTTTAAAGTCATTGATATTGATGAAAACTGGCTGACACTTGTAACCATAGTTACATCAGATCTGGATGAAGAGGTCGGCCCCCTCTCCATTAAGGCTAGAATAGAAAAGATTTAAAAAACTCCTTTATCCTACTTTAGTCAGGGTGTTTCAAAAGTCGCTTTGTCACCCAGAACTACATAGACGTTTAATTCATAAAGCGCTGGTCGTGTGTGTGCATGTACGTTACATATGTGAATGTTGTTCATGTTTGCTTTTTTATTGTCATTGTTACAGAAGAAATGATGAGGTGGAAAAGTGTGAAACTGAATTTCCATTTGTTTGGACCAATAAAATGATCTAATATTGATAATTGTGTTGGCATCATAGAAGCAATGATTCTAAAAGTCATGGAAGTATGTATTTGTCAGTGAAAAAGGCTGAGGGGTTTATTGAAAGGTCTTTTATTTGAGGGTGACATTTAAAAAAAAAAGAATTTTATGGCATATCTGAATATTTCTTATCTTATAAATTACAAATGTTTCTTCAAAATGAAAATAATTGCATACTTTACATTTTCTTGTGTTTATCTAGTTGTGCATATTCATTAGAGAGAATGTACCGATTTCAAATAGGTACCTGACATCTGTTGGAGAAAAGTGATGGTGATTTAAAGTTCTGTTGACCACATGACACTTTTAGTAATTGTAGGGCTTTGAGTCAGGGGAACTTTTTATCATTGGTCATGACGAGCGCTTATCTTAATTTTTTTCATTTGTTTATTCCAGAGGTTACAACATATAACATCAGCTGTAGATGCTGAAAAACAAAGTTCAGAAGAATGGCTAATGACACATAGCATTTCATATCTAAAGCTCAGTTTGAAAGATTTGGTTGACAAAGGAAAAATAGCAAGGTAATTTATATGTTTGTGATTGAAATGAAATCTATCTTTCTTCAACAATTCTATTAGCTACATACCAAGGTCTATATGTTTTATTCTTAATGTTTTTGCTTTTTTTGAACAGATTGCATCCTGATCAACAAACAGGCAAAGTCACTCAGCATATTCAGTTTGAAGCTTATGATGTCAACGAATTTGAATATAAATTAAATATGTGAGTAGATTTAAAATTAAAAAAAAAATGTATAAGAAAAATAATGTCTTTAAATGTGTTTATTTCTAGCTAATGTTTAAATTCTTTTCTCTATCTCTTGGCAGTGCTATTGAAATGTACACAAAAAGAATCAAGTGGTTATTACAAGGAAGCAAACGGGTTTGTTGCTTATAATTTCAAGTTGTAGTTGTTTGTGTACAAACTTGTTTAGAAAATATACATAATCAAGTCAATGTGATGTTCCTTCAATTTTAAACTTTCTAGATGTTTGGTCATGTCATGGGAAATAAAGTAGCAGTTTGTGTTGATACGTCGCATGCCAATTTGGGTTTTGGAAGGCAGACAGCATTTCAAGAATCACTTCTTGTAAACAATTTTTCATTTTATCTTTATTTTATTTTAACAAAATTGTTGGATTAATAAGTTAGTTTATTTTTAATTTTTTAAACATTAAAAAATTTACAGATAAATATAATATTTTCATAATTATCTTGTAACTTAAGCTTAACATTTTTGTTTGTCAGCATCTTATAGATGAACAGTTGACTAACAGAGCTAGCATCTACCTGGCTAGCTTTGGCACTGAGTTTGATCCATTGTGGCCAGTTGTCAGGGATACTAACTATCATTTGTAAGTTTGATTGAAAGGTTATGACTGCTTTAAACTTTGATTTTGAGAAATACAGCACACATTTCAGATTCTAGAGGTATATTGAATGTTTGTAAAAGGTCTGAAGGCTGTATTCTTGCTACTGGGTTCGTGTGTCTGAGCTCTGCCTATTACGTTGCGCTACACATTTAGTACTTGACAAACCTAACTATTATACACAGACTTGAGTCCCATTTCAGCAGACAAGATAACGTTTATTTACTGAAAATAATGCAAGATAAAATACTGCATCTTCTATAAATGTCCAGTTACAAATCACTAGTTAGATAAAAAATGGCATGATATCCTTCATAGAAGTATAAACACACTGAGTATAATCCAGCATAACAAAGTACAGTTACACCCGCATCACCGCGGGTAAAAAAATGTTTTGTTTGTTTTACATAATTCGGATGTTCCTTCAGAGTTGAAGATAGTTTACTTCCTAGTCCAAACCTCCCGCAGGACGACAGGGGATGGGAGCGGGCAGGGTTTGAACCCTCGACCGTCGATAAATCCGAACGACAGTATAGCGCGCAAACCGCACGACCAGGCAGCCATCACTTCTTGTAGAAAATAATAAGTCCTTTAGAATAGGTGTAACTCACACAAAGTACAACTATAATACTAAATCACATGCGCCTCACTGGGGGTAACAAATGGC
Organism: Biomphalaria pfeifferi; assembly: GCA_030265305.1. NCBI lineage: Eukaryota > Metazoa > Mollusca > Gastropoda > Planorbidae > Biomphalaria > Biomphalaria pfeifferi. Next base: position 1,980,730 of record JASAOG010000061.1, on the reverse strand, counting down.
AACACTAGTACATGTGTATCTCTCCAAGTACTAAAGACAACTAACTTAAATTGAGTTTAGTAATTTTCACTTCCTCTTTCTTCTCAGAAATTTTTCTCAGGCTATCAAGTTCTTAACCCAAGGTGAACAAATAACACTCAATGTCAAATGAGGCTATGACAATGTTGCAGATCTTTTTATAAATTGCTATGTAAAACTGATAATCATTCAGATTATTTTTAGTTCACACAAAATCATAAATGGAAATTTAAAAATTGTCATTTGTTTTGTTTTATGTAATATCTTATTTTTTATCTTCTTGCATTTGAACAGACTGGAAGAGGCAAAGTCTTGGGTTATGCACTTGCACAGCTCTGGAGGAACCAATCTATTGAAAGCTATGAAACATGTCATGAATGTTCCTGGTTTGGATTCAATTGTTCTCGTGCTGGGCAGTGTGTGAGTGCATATTAAATATATGCTGGTATTTTGGTCGATGTTGAAAAAATAACATTTTAGTCAATATATATATTATGGAAAAGGCTTTTTTCATAGGCTTAAAGCACCAGACAGATATATATATATGTAAGCACTAACTAACTTGTGAAATATTTTATGTGGAATGAGTATGTACAATGAAATGATTCAGACAAGGATTACACACTCACACAGTAGTTAAGGGTTTATAATAGCCAAACAGTAAAAACTAAGCTCTCTATATCTTACAGTTACAAGACTGTGGAGGGCATCAGGAGATGACTGTTACCACACAACAGGCACATTATTGGCCCTTCGCAGACTGACACTGTTACAGAGGTCCAGCCCAACCTGCTATTACAAAGGCTTTGCTTGCGTATTTAAAATAAGCAAAAGACATTTGCCATTGTACAATCTACTTAGCACAGCAATGGCAACAATTGAATAAAAATTCTAATTACACTAATGGGTCACAACAATTGATAATCTAAGAAAGAATTTTGGGCAGGACTCAAAACAACTAGAGACATCAACAAATCAACCTTCCAAACATGGCTTAAACTATAACAGCAGTGCATAAAATACTTGGTTGTGCTAAATAGTTCAGATGTGCATGACATTAATTCTTAAATTCTGTAGTTCAGGTGTTACATTGTTAAAATTCTTTCAGACCAGATCAGCCTGCAGAGATACTTTGTGATTACATTTACCAGCTTGGTGTTGGTAAAAATATCTCACTTCATACAGTTGCCTATGATTGCAGTAACAGTGTTACCAATGTAAGTGCATGAATCCATTAGCTTCTAATGCAGTAGAATGCTTAACTGATTTTAAATTCTATATTTATATATGTATATGTTTCGTTTCATAAGTTTTTAGGCATTTCTTCAAAAATCAAATCATTTCATCCTTGTTCAAACCTCCGACAGAAAGGCATGGGAATAATTCTCCTTCAGATAAGAAGTAGGAGCAAAATGATTTTAACTAAAGGAAATAAGGAAACTGGTTCTTTAGTTCTCCAGTCTATTCTTTTCATGTAGAAATCTTATCAGAAGTACAATGTATACATACATGCTTAGGTATCATGTGTTAACATTTCAGATTTAAAGACAGTGCATTTGTTAGAACTAATAAAAGCTCCAGTTCTTACCTATACTAAAAATGTATCTAAAAAGAAAATACTCTTTCTGTAAAATCACATTTTAATTTGATTGTTTTTAGGCATCATTAAAAAAGTTGGCTGAATCTACTGGAGGTAGATACCATTGTTACACCGCTAGTTGTGAGGTAACTGCTTCAGTTGTACTGTTTATTTTTTCTTATGTTTCAAATGTTTATAGCCCTCTAAAAGTAAGTATTTAATTTTTAGGAGCAAATATATACTGGTACAGACATTAGCATGTTATTGGCTGAAATCAGGGAAGCACAGGATGTGATAAACAAAATTAAAGAAATGAGGCAAGGCATGATGGGAAGTGCTCTCATTAGCATAATGAATGAGGTAAAATTTTCAGAATTATTTTTGATAAAATATACAAATTAAAAACAATTTTTTAATATTATAGATTTGAGGAATATAAGTCTGATTATAATTCAGATTACAACAGAAGTATCCAAGTTGCCTCAGTCTCGTTTCTTGCCCCGCCCGCCTGGTCATGATCTGCCTTTGAAACTATCAGTGCCAAATTTCCACCCTAGAACATCTCAGGAATGGTTGAAACAGCATGGATTAAAATGTAAGGCTTAAAACATTTCCTTTTTTTTTACCTTATGTTGTAACTGTTAAATAAAATGTAATGAGTCTGAATGTAGTAAATTCAATATTGAATATAAATCTGATAAATTTGTAGTGAGTCTCAACAAAATCAACTTAATAAGTAGACATATATGGTATTTTTTCAAATAACAAATTATATATGTTTAAAAAATTAAGTAACTCTTTCAACAACATAATTATGTCAATTATCTTACTTCAGCGAAAAAATTGGATTTGTATCAAATATTAGCACCAAACGCATATTCTTACAAAGAAGAGTTCATTCCAGTTATTAAAAAAGCAGTTCAGTCTCAAGTGCACAGGGTAAGAAACAAAACAATATAAACATTATTTTATTTAGTAGCCTATTTTTTTTAATGAGCACTTTTTCTGTTACACCATTAAAGCAAATATAATACTTAAGATTTTTTTTGTCAATTAGGTGTTAATGTGATTTCTTTAAGAATGTTCTGAGGCTTTAAAGTATTCAAAAAATAGTAAATCAATGTTTTTTTTTTTTCTAGCATGCGATGGTCCAATTTCCTTGGCATGATGGCTCTCTAAAAAATCTCCATGTGGATATGACCCAGCTCTATGACTATCAGAAATGTCTCAGTAGTGCTGTCTCACTGTATGAGAAGAGGATTGACTGGTTGGCTTCTGGCAGCCGCAGAATATTTGGAAGTGTGGCTGAGCACAAGTACATCAGTTATTGTAGCATTGAAACACTTATGTTTGAATGTACTTCTCGTTAGATTAGCTATTGATACATGTATTGATTAATCAAAATTTTTTTTTCATCTCACGTAGTAATGAAATAATTATTTTATCTCACATATTAATGACATATTTGATCTCCTTCTCTTGCAGTGTTGTTATCTTGATTGACACTTCAGTTAGCAATGTCAACTACTTGATTCACATTCAACACTCACTCCGGCTGCTCATGGAAGAGCAGATTGGAAACAAATATTATTTTAATTTGATTGCGTAAGCTGTGTTTGCATGTTGTCCTTTTTAGATTTGCACGTGTATTTTTTTTTTCTAGATTAGTAAAGTTTTCCTAATAATAAATATCTTAAAAGATAGTTGTAATTGAGATGAATTATATATTTTATTTACCAGACCTGTTTTAATGATGTAATTGAAGTGTCTGTTTTGTATTTTAGATTTGGGAGTAAAACAACCCAATGGATGCCTACAATGGTCCGACCAACTGCTGAAAATTTGCAAAAAGCATGGAAGTATGTTTCTTGTATTAACCTCCAAGACAGCTTAGCCATCTTCTTTTTGGTGTGAAAAACTGATAGAAAGATAAAAAAAAAATTGGACAACGATATCAAAATATCATTAAAAATATAATTTATTATGCATACTTATACTTCATAATAAGGAAATTATAATCATTATTTGATCTACTCAAGACAGATTTTTTTTTGGTGGAAATAATAAAACTATTTTTTAAAAGTTTTAAATGAAATCATCAGCTAAGTTTACAGTTCAAGATCATATGTAGAAATTGACATAATATAGTGACATAATTAATATATTTTAAAAAATTTACATTTAAAAGTAACTTTAAAATACATAATAAAAAAACAAAATCTGAATCCAATAAACAATTTTCTTTGTGTGCGGTAAAAAGAATTATTTTGATTACATTTTTGCTAGCCACTAAATTTGTTGATCTCTTTTAACCGTGACATTTGATTATGTCTTTGCAGAACTTTTTAATTTGATTACAATGTACACTGGCATGGCAATAATTTTTGTTTTCTTTTTTCTTCAGGTGGGTTTTAGATTTACAGTGTGGTGGCAGCAGAAATTTTCTGGCAGCTTATCGTCTGGCTGTTGAGAATGATGAGGAGATCAAACATCATATTTGTAAGTTCAATGTTTGAGGACTATCTAGGTTTTACATTGACAGTTTGTAAGTTCAATGTTTGAGGACTATCTAGGTTTTACATTGACAGTTTGTAAGTTCAATGTTTGAGGACTAACTAGGTTTTTCATTGACATTTTGTGAGTTCAATGTTTGAGGACTATCACAGCTTTCCTATTATATTTATAATAATAACTTGATAGCATTTACCTTAGGTCTCGATACGTCTAGGTGTCCCTGGTTCAGTTCTAGTTAACGAAATAAAACAAGGAAACCACTAGATCAAACACATAAACTTTAATCATCTTTACTGCATATCACACACGCTGGTCTCTGTCTAACAACCAACACACTTCCGGTCATTTGCGCAGAATGTAAAAATAGATTATACATACATACACACATTCATCCGTGACATCTCGCCCCTCCTAAAATTATAATCAATTTTTTACAAAGATACATAAAACACTATTATAAAACAAGCATAAAACATTAAAACACAATACAACAAAAAATGTTAATTCGATAGGCCACAAAGGCTCTGAATATGCCACACAGGCGTTTATGTATCCAAACAACTTGAACATAGTCACACAGACTTTAATGTAGTCACACAGACTGCAATGTAATAGGCACACAGTCTATAGTTAAGACACACAGTCTTAGAAGATGAAGACACACAGTCTTAAAAGATGAAGACACAGTCTTAAAAGATGAAGACACAAAGTCTTAGTTGTAGACAGAAAGTCTACCATCAAGCAACAAAGTCTAAACTGTTGAAGACACAAAGTCTTTGATGAAGCAACAGATGCTTGTGAGAAGCCACGTAGGCTTTTATCTATGATAAGCGTGACAGAATGTCCGCTACGACGTTTCCTTTACCTGGAATATGCTGCACGTTGAACGGAAAGTCCTGAAGCATCAGGGCCCAGCGAGTTACCCTGGAATTCACCGACTTACGTGTGTTTAAACAGCGTAAGGGTGCATGATCTGTGCGGAGTACGAATGTTCTGCCCAACAGGTATCTGGCCAACTTGATTACTGCCCAAACAACTGCCACTCTCTTTCTACGGTGCTGTATCGTTGTTCTGCTGACGACAACTTTCTACTGACGTACATAACGGGATGTAGAATGCCCTGTGATTCCTGTGCTAGGCATCCCCCGATAGCAACAGCAGATGCATCAGTAGCTAGTATGAATTTTTTCTGACAGTCGGGTAGATGCAGGATCGGCTCCTCTGCAAATGCCTTCTTTATCTGCTGTAGTTTCTCTTTCTTATCTTGTCTCATCAGAAGTCCATTTTTCACTTTAAATTTACTGGTGGGACGCTTCGCCAATTCAAAAATTTTAACCAATGTTTGGTCCTCCTTTTGTTTCAAGCATAACTGGATGTTAATTCTGATTCTGGCTGTTCGATCTGACTATGTAGTATCGGTTGTCCCATGTTTTCTAATACACCAGATTGAGATCTAGTTACCGCATTTGTAACTTCTGACATTGCTGACCTTTGCCACTTGTAGATATCTGTGATGGTAGGCTCAGTTATGCCAGTCACGTTCCCTAGAATCAAGTCAGCTGCAGGCCTCTCCAACACACATGCATCAACTTTCCCAGATAAAAATGGCGTATCAATGTCAATGACAGCCGTGGGATATTCTTCAATTGTTCCTCCAAATGGCATACACTGGACTTTCTTACCCGTCAACTGGTGAGGGTGCACATGTAGTCTCTTCACTCCAATTGTGGTCGCTCCTGTGTCTCTCAAGACCCAAATAGATTTCTTCCCAACAAATCCAGGATACATTTTTAATTTCCCAGCGTCACAAGTTACAGCTCCAGCTATCTGGGTCTGATCAGATTCATGAGGGAGTTGTTCACCATGTTAATAGTGTATGCAAACTGACGCATTGTACGGATGTCCAGTAGGTCTTCCCCCGTTGCTGGTTTTAAACTCCTGACTTCTGCTTGAACCCATAGTCTCATTTCGTCTTAATGGGCTTTTGTTTCTACATTGGGCTGCTAAATGTCCCGTTTTGAAACACTTAAAACATTTTCTTTTTTTCACCCACACTTCTTTTCTGCAGACGGTCCTGTCTCCACTCTTGTTTAAAGCGACTTCTGTTATCATAAGTCTTTGCAGCAAAGGCAAACTTGCTAGTTATCAAGTCTTCCTCTCTCTGAATTGTCTGCTCCGGATGTGCAGTAATATATTGCTGACACAACTTGACTGTTGTTGGCACATCTTTCAGTTTCCTTTCATGTAGAAAAGCCACTAACTGAGGATCGCACGATGTGAGGATCTTGTCTCTGATGAACAGATCAATGAGACCTTCGAATGTCTTTTCAGTACTAGACAATTCTACCCAATGCATTAAGTATCTTGTAATGTCCTTAACAAATTCATGGAATGGCTGGTTTCTCTCTGGTTTAGCTTTATGGAACTTCTCTCTATACCCATCATCTGTTAAGTTGTATCTTTTCATTAATACTTCCTTCTCCTTGTCATATTCTTCTAAATCTTTCTTAGAAATGTTGATACAAGCTTGCAGTGCCTTTCCCTGTAATAATGTGTATAGATGACTTCCCCACTGAGTTTTAGGTATATCTGTAGTTTGAGCATGCACTTCAAATCTAGCTAAATATGCATCCATTTGATCCACATTTTCATTAAAAGGTGGCAACTTTGACTTCCATACAGGTTTGATATGCTCTTTGATTTCTCCTTTCGTCTCCCTAAGCTCCAACTCTCTGACTCTCAATTTGTGTATTTCTACCTCAGCTTCTTTCTCTTTAGCTCCTGCTTCTGCCTCTTTAGCTCTCACTTCCCTCTCTTTCAACCGCCTCTCTTTCTTTAGCTCTTTCCTCGCGCTCTCTGTCTTCTTTTTCTTTCTATGCTTCTCTCTCTTTAACACGTTCCTCATGCTCTCTGTCTTCTCTTTCTTTCACCCACTCCTGTAGAGTTGTTCCCGACAATCCCATCTCTTTTTTCTAGCGGCTATTAACTGTGTTAATCTCTCTGACATTTTGTTTATATCTTTAGCATACAATATAAACAACACAAATAGTTTTATCACTGTGTTTGACCTGGTTTCGTCTCGGCTGATTGACTTAGTTTTTTCCCGCCGTTGCACGTGAGCGCACACACTTCACGGCCTTCTTTGTCCTTGACCTTTTCACAATGGCGAACCGCAGATCTGCTTAATGTCTTCCAAGACTAAGTGAAGTAACTAGATAAACGAGCCTCCAAATATGTCACAGCTTTCCTATTATATTTATAATAATAATGATAGCATCTACCTTAGGTCTCGATACGTCTAGGTGTCCCTGGTTCAGTTCTAGTTAACGAAATAAAACAATGAAACCACTAGATCAAACACATAAAATTTAATCAGCTTTACTGCATATCACACACGCTGGTCTCTGTCTGACAAAAAAACACACTTCCGGTCATTTGCGCAGATTGTAAAAATAGATTATACATACATACACACATTCATCCGTGACAAGGACTAACTAGGTTTTACATTGACAGTTTGTAAGTTCAATGTTTTAGGACTAACTAGGTTTTACATTGACAGTTAATAGAATAATTTAGTTGGTCTGAAATGGATGGCTGCTTGGTCCTGGATTTGAACCCTGCCCACTGCCATCCCCTGTTGTCCTGCGGAAGGTTCAGGCTAAGATGTAATTGTCTTCTAATTTGAAGGAACATCCAAACATGTCAAACAAACAAACAAATAATTGATTATTAAATAATTTTCAATCAAATAGTTTGTGAGAATCAATCTTTTAATCTCATGAAACATGACTGTCTCACAAATTAGATACCTAGAGTAAAAACATTTACATTTATAGATGCTGTTTTAAAACATTAACAAAGTTGCTTAATATTTATCAAGGAATTGAATTATTATTGTTATCTGATTCAAGGAATTGAATTATTATTGTTATCAGATGTCCAAGGCGTTTACCTGTTTACAAGTGGAGTGCCTGACCAATTGTCTGATGTAGTCACCAACTATATTGAGGAAGCCAGTACAGGTCGTAATGTCAAGCTTCACACAATCTTGTTCAATGTAGATGACTATGGTGCCAATGGAGCCATTCCTGGACGCTATGCTAACATCACACGGACGGCTGAATGCTTGCGAAATATGGCTCATGTGAGTGGTGGAAGATTCCATTGGTTTAGGGAAACAGGTAGGTTACGTAGAATGAATAATTTTGTTTGTTTTAATAAATTTATCTTTTAGCATCAAAAATTATTAAAATAAGTATTATAGAGAATGCTGAAAAGCAATTAACAAGTTTAAAAAATTAACAATGTAGTAATTGGATCACTGGCTGGTTGTGTGGTATGGGCTCTGGCTGGATTGTCATCATGATGGTTGCTAGTTCAAACCCTCCACTCTGAGGGCCTATTGAGTTTGCTTAATCTCACTGTAAAGTTTAGGAAATTAAATGATTCTGTTGGTTTAACTGTACCGGTAACCCGCACTTCAGAACAGTATTTCTTTCTTTTGAAAAGAATATGTAAAGTAGGAGGAAATCAAAGTTATAATTGTATCAAATAAAAATGTTTCTTTGAATAAAAGATGATTCCCTCCCTCCCACCCATGTTAGCTTTAATCAAGTTATTCTTTTTAATTAAAGACTTTTATTAAATAATTGTGTGGGGTTTTTTATTAGAAAAATTCATACTCAAGTGACACTTGCTTAATGTGTAAATTTAAGCATTGGAATTTGCAATGAGTAGTGTAACTTTGTTTTGTTTTTTTACTAAAAAATTATTTTTTTTTTTGAGGGAGGGATTTGGTTTGATTAGTTTTTTCTTCCTGTTAATATAATTTTGATATCTTGTGAATTTTTACTGACTTTATTGTTTGATCTTTTGATTTGATGTGTTTATAATATTCATGACTTTTCATGAAGTTACTAGTTACTCCTATATATCCTTATTGTTTATAGGTATCATAGAAAATGATGATATCCAAGTGATTCTCACAGAGATAGACAAGGCTTTGAACTACTCACGAAAATGTTACATGTTAGTACAGCCTTTCAAACAAAAGTACAAAATGGGAAAAACAGTGAGTCAATTCAAGACTTAATTTGATGAACTAGAATTATCTGTAAAAGTGTGCCTTGGGATTGCAAAAAAATTATATATGATTAAAACAGTGACCAATTTCTGGTATTGTTACTTTTCTCAAAGTGCAGTGAGCTTTTTGACTTAAGGCACACATCTGTCATGTAGATCATTTCATCTACCATTGGACCACAGAAAATAAATATTAATTGAATTTTTTTTTTATCCATAAATTGATGGTATTAATGATGAAACATAATGCCTTGTTTATAAATACCAATGGCATTGTTCAGATAAAAATATTTTGACATAGGAAAACTTTGGGAATGTACTCTGTCACCCTTCACAACTAGACTTCAAATTTAAACCTTTCAATTGATGGCTAAGCATTTTACCAATCAGCCCCTTTGTGCTATTGATGTTAATGTGTAGTCACTGGTCCTAAGTTTCTACCATTGCTACCTGCTACCTCACAAGTTAAAATATTTTTTATTTTTCCCTTTTTTTATATAACTAATCAGATTGATTTATTTGCTTGTCATTTAGTTTATTTGTTTATATCTTGAATATAAATTAATAGTGTAATTATCTAATACATGTCTAATTATCTCAGCAAAATTTTGTGTAAAATAAATTTAAGATTCTGTTCTCTATGATTTCCCTCAGGAAGACAAACACATGTTAGCTTTACAAAGTAAATCAACTCAGCGACATTTACACTGCCTACCACAGCCAGAAGTCTTTGAACCTTTTCAAGCTTTGCCTGCACCAGCTCCACCAGCAGAGCTACCACCAAAATACAAAGCTTATGGAAGTTCTAGTGAACAGGTTTGTTTCTCTTCTAAGTTGCAGATGTGTTAGGTTTTTTAAGATCCTAGAAAAACTAAATTCTGGATAACAGAAAAAAAAAAGGGGGAGTGGGGTTCAAACTTTGGACCAAATGACTGACAGTCCTGAGCAAGTACCAGACTAAACAGCCAAAGTCTGTTTTTTGTACTCGTGTTTGCTTTCTTTTTGGGGCTAATTTGTTTGGTTCTTAATTTTTAACAGTGATGTATATACCAAGAAAACATAGTGACAAATTCATTTTATCAAATAATTATTAGAATCATTTATCTATAGATTGTGAATGATATTTATTCAAATATTCATGATGCTAAATGAACAGTTGAAGTTAATTATTTTTTCTCATCAGGCCAACAGTTCATCAGTGAAATCCTCCCAACAGGTTTTGTCAAGTCGGCCATCAAGTGCACACCAGTCTACACCAGAAAAAAAGTGTAAGTATTTTTAGAGATGATATAAAATAAATACCTAATTCCTCAACATTTTTAAAACACTTTAATATATTGCTGTGAATGTCCTTGATTGACAAGTCAGTGTATAAAATGTAGGCCCATTGTGCCTTTTTCTTAATATGAAGAAAAAAGGGACAAACACTTGAGATTTAAAGTTTACATAATTTGTAGCATTTTAATAGTTCTATCTTTATGTCAATGGGCAAATCTAATTGAAAGTGTTACTATATCTTTTTATTTGTATGTGTGTACAGACCTTAATTTGAGAAATCGGCCATCATCAGCCAAGAGTGCATTGCAGAGTTCAAAACTTTCTGACAATAAAATCTCAACATCTCACTTTTTTCTGGATGATGCAAAACATGCTACAGGTATTAAAACTGTCCACTTTGTTTTGTTTATCTTTATATCTTATCTTATATATTACAGACGTTACTTCAAAAAAGAAGATAATTATGTCCTACACATTTCATGTGTGAACCTAGTGTTATGAAATGATTAGGAATTAGTTATTTGTTTTGGGAATAGGGTAAAGTTTTACTTAGCAACGATGACGTAAAGTTGGTTAAAAAACAAGAACGCTCTAAGTGACACTAAAAGAAGACGCTTCGTGGAGAGCAGTCGAATAGATATACGGATTTACGGACATAGCTGACATCGGACGATTCCCTTCTTGATTATTAAATATATTTGTAGAACAACATCAGCGTCGACTACATATTTGATTGTTTCGGCCTTTCGCCAGTGTTACTGAAATAGTTTGAGTTCAGCATTACTTCCAGTCAGACGTAGATCTACACTAATTATAGTTCATAGAATCAACACAGCGCGGAAGCCTTAACACTAGTCATGCATATTAATCAATGACTTAGACTCTGCTAAGTCGTTGATTTTCCTGGTTGATTCAGGCAACCAATTGTATAATCATTTAGTACTAATTAATTAATTTTTTTATATAGCAGAAAGGTAGAAAAGCCTTGTAATTGTCAGATAAATGGCAATAATTACCTTTAAATAAGCTTTGTTTTTAAAAAGTATTCTTTTTCCTATTGCTTGTTTTAAATTCCTACTTCACTTTGGGTTTATATAGAAATACATAGATGCAAGCAATTCAGTACTTTGAACACGCATACACTTTTATTACATTGAATCATTGTACATGTAGAAGCAAGTGTGCTTGTTAGAAGTAAGTGTGCTTGTTAGAAGTAAGTGTGCTTGTTAGAAGTAAGTGTGCTTGTTAGAAGTAAGTGTGCTTGTTAGAAGTAAGTGTGCTTGTTAGAAGTAAGTGTGCTTGTTAGAAGTAAGTGTACTTGTTAGAAGTAAGTGTACTTGTTAGAAGTGTACCTGTTAGAAGTAAGTGTACTTGTTAGAAGTAAGTGTACTTGTTAGAAGTGTCCTTGTTAGAAGTAAGTGTACTTGTTAGAAGTAAGTGTGCTTGTTAGAAGTAAGTGTACTTGTTAGAAGTAAGTGTACTTGTTAGAAGTAAGTGTGCTTGTTAGAAGTAAGTGTGCTTGTTAGAAGTAAGTGTACTTGTTAGAAGTGTACTTGTTAGAAGTAAGTGTACTTGTTAGAAGTGTCCTTGTTAGAAGTAAGTGTACTTGTTAGAAGTAAGTGTGCTTGTTAGAAGTAAGTGTGCTTGTTAGAAGTAAGTGTACTTGTTAGAAGTAAGTGTACTTGTTAGACATAAGTGTACTTGTTAGAAGTAAGTGTGCTTGTTAGAAGTAAGTGTACTTGTTAGGAGTGTACTTGTTAGAAGTAAGTGTACTTGTTAGAAGTAAGTGTACTTGTTAGAAGTGTCCTTGTTAGAAGTAAGTGTACTTGTTAGAAGTGTACTTGTTAGAAGTGTACTTGTTAGAAGTGTACCTGTTAGAAGTAAGTGTGCTTGTTAGAAGTAAGTGTGCTTGTTAGAAGTAAGTGTGCTTGTTAGAAGTAAGAGTGCTTGTTAGAAGTAAGTGTACTTGTTAGAAGTAAGTGTACTTGTTAGAAGTGTACTTGTTAGAAGTGTACTTGTTAGAAGTGTACCTGTTAGAAGTAAGTGTGCTTGTTAGAAGTAAGTGTGCTTGTTAGAAGTAAGTGTGCTTGTTAGAAGTAAGTGTACTTGTTAGAAGTAAGTGTACTTGTTAGAAGTAAGTGTGCTTGTTAGAAGTAAGTGTACTTGTTAGAAGTGTACCTGTTAGAAGTAAGTGTACTTGTTAGAAGTGTACTTGTTAGAAGTAAGTGTGCTTGTTAGAAGTAAGTGTGCTTGCTAGAAGTAAGTGTGCTTGTTAGAAGTAAGTGTGCTTGCTAGAAGTAAGTGTGCTTGTTAGAAGTAAGTGTCCTTGCTAGAAGTAAGTGTACTTGTTAGAAGTAAGTGTGCTTGTTAGAAGTAAGTGTACTTGTTAGAAGTGTACTTGTTAGAAGTAAGTGTACTTGTTAGAAGTGTCCTTGTTAGAAGTAAGTGTACTTGTTAGAAGTAAGTGTGCTTGTTAGAAGTAAGTGTGCTTGTTAGAAGTAAGTGTACTTGTTAGAAGTAAGTGTACTTGTTAGACATAAGTGTACTTGTTAGAAGTAAGTGTGCTTGTTAGAAGTAAGTGTACTTGTTAGAAGTGTACTTGTTAGAAGTAAGTGTACTTGTTAGAAGTAAGTGTACTTGTTAGAAGTGTCCTTGTTAGAAGTAAGTGTACTTGTTAGAAGTAAGTGTGCTTGTTAGAAGTAAGTGTACTTGTTAGAAGTAAGTGTACTTGTTAGAAGTAAGTGTGCTTGTTAGAAGTGAGTGTGCTTGTTAGAAGTAAGTGTACTTGTTAGAAGTAAGTGTACTTGTTAGAAGTAAGTGTACTTGTTAGAAGTGTACTTGTTAGAAGTGTGCTTGTTAGAAGTAAGTGTACTTGTTAGAGGTAAGTGTACTTGTTAGAAGTAAGTGTACTTGTTAGAAGTAAGTGTACTTGTTAGAAGTGTACTTGTTAGAAGTAAGTGTACTTGTTAGAAGTAAGTGTACTTGTTAGAAGTAAGTGTACTTGTTAGAAGTAAGTGTACTTGTTAGAAGTAAGTGTATATGTAGAAGTAAGTGTGCTTGTTAGAAGTAAGTGTGCTTCTCATATTACATTGGGTTCAAATTCATGAAAGAATTCATGATGGCACTAGTAACTTCTTTTAAACTTGCATCATGTTATAGGTAGGAACTAAAAAGTCACTTATTGTGACATTCCTGCAAAATGTGACAAAGAAGGCTAAAAATAATGATTTTGTGTTTCTTTAGGTTCTGTCATAACTAAATATGTTTATGAGAAATCAATTAGAAAACAAATCCCACATCTGACACTGCCAGAAAATGAAGAACCAATCACAACCAAAGAAGTAAGTTCAGGTGTTTTTTTGTTGTTTTTTTTAGATAGAAATAGAAATATTTGTTTGAAATGTGTCAGTGCTAAATGAAGAGCTATTAAGCTGCACAGATATTTGTTTATATTTAATAGTGTTTTTTAATTCTTACTTATCAAGAACATTTAAGCATTAGATTTTCATAGTAAGTAAAAATATGATTTCTTTCCATACCCTGAGGCTTCACTCAGGCAAATGATATGTGGTGCACAGAGCAGATGATGTGTTGAATGTGACACATGATGTGTGGTGTATGATAGGATAGGATGCAAAGAATAATAATTGTGTATATATTCTGATTATTTAGTAGCTATTATTTGGTGAAGTATTACTGCAATAATATTAAAGTTAGTCAAGAATTGAAATATGTTCATTTGGCAGCAAATTGTGTTCTTCTAGCTACTGTTCATCTTATAATTAGCTATTTAGTTTGTTACACAATTTTAGTAATCCTGCAATATTTTACATTACATTAAATAATTTAAATAAATTTTGTTAACACTATTTGGAAAAATAGTGATGAAATTTTGGTTTCTCTTAAAGTGGCTTAGAATATTTAGCTTGAGTAAGTTGAAGCTAGACCTCAACAAGATTGTTTCAGCACCAGATTGCAAGCATGAAGAAAAACCTGTGAAAATTTTAAATAAAAACATAACTGCCAAAATGTAAGTAGCCATAGCTTATGACAACTTTGAAATCTTTATCATTTTTGATTGAACAAAAGATGTCAAAGTTTTTATTTAGCACATTGTTTTAATTGTTAATAAAACATTATATCCACATAACCCCTTCTCCTTTAGCCACCTGCAGAAATGCATTCTCCTGGCATCCTCAGTTAAAATCATCATCACAGTAAAAAAAAAAAAAGAGCATGTTAAATAAAGAATTAGGACAAATTCTTAAAATTTAAGAGGCATTTGAGGCACATGTAGCAGATGTTTAACTGTAATGAACTTTATAGTCCATAAGTCATTTTCATGTTTAGCTGGCTTGTTTTGGGACAAAAAAATATCATCAGAACATTGGGAAATTTGACTATTCTGATGTTAGAATTAGAATGACAGGTAGAATTGCATTATTTTGGAGACATATTAAAGTGTCTTCTTACAGTGAATATTTTATATTTTAAATTGATAGGAAACCTCATACAAAGCCATGAGAGCTTTCTGAGAGGTTTGCAAGCATTCCTGCATATCAAGTTTCCAAATGGCTCTATAGTTATTAACTTTTATTAGTCTGCAAGACTGACTATACACTATGCGATTCTTCAGCATCAACAACTATCTTGTTCAAAATATGTATTTTGTCAGATACCCAGAAGTCTTTCCCACAGTCAATGTCAAGGGTACTATGAAGTACATGCAGTTACTTCCCCATGAACTCAACAATTATGAAAAACAGTTAGAGAAGGTGCTTAGAAGATATCTAAAACGTCTTCAGTGGCTTCTTAATGGTATGTTTGTAACATTGTTGATTGTGAATGTAATATGTCATTCTAGATTAAGAAAAATTAGTGTCTCTCAATATAAACCATAAAAGTCTGATTAAAAATAGCTTCTCAACTTTAATTTTTTTTTTCCCATCAGGCAGACATTTTTCAGTCATAAATTTCCCATGACCATAAAATGATGTGTAGGGACAGATGAAGAAAGTATTTTTTAATTTATTTATTTTATGAACTATCGATTAAAAAAACACAAGCATTTAAGCTTTATTTTTTAAATTTCTTTTACGAACAAAAGGAAGTCGGAAAGTGTTTGGCACAGTTGTACACAAGAGAGTTGTACTTTTGATTGACACCTCCGGATCAATGGAGCCAAAGATGGAGGAACTTAAAAAAGAACTTGCATCTCTTGTCTGGGATCAGTTTCATAAACAACAGATACAGTAAGTGTTTCTATACACTTAACATCATAGGTTTCTATACATTGGACATCATAGGTTTCTATACATTGAACATCATGGGTGTCTATACATTTGACATCATAGGTTTCTATACTTTGGAAATCATGAGTTTCTATACATTTGACATCATTTTCAAATGACTATATACTTATAAAGTACCTAAATGGAAAAAAAAAAATTCTGATGAAAAAAGAAGTGAAAAATTATTTTGAATTTTGTTTCCCATGTTTATACTTTAGGCAGTTTCTCTGCACTGACATGCATATCAAATTTTTTGTTGCAGTTTTAACTTTATCAGTTTTTCTGGTTCTTGCTGTGTCTGGAGAGATGCCATCCAGTCACCCACAGAGTCCAACTGTCATGATGCCATCAGATGGGTCTCCTTTTTGAAATCCAATGGAAACACATGTACTTTGGAAGCCCTTCAGGTTACAAATTTACCCACTTTTAACAGCTTTGACATTGAATTTTATTTATGTTTCTGATTCATCTCTTTGCACTATATATTTTTAAATGTTTATGCTCAATTTATTAATGTGTTGTTGTCATGATTCTAATAACTTATTTCAAGATGTTAGCATAAAAATGGGCCATTACTTACTGAGACTAACCACTCTGTTCACAAACTCTTCATACATGATGTTCAACCTAATCTAGCATCTCATACCCAGTAAAAAAATGAATAAATATTGTATGGATTATTGAACAGACAATAACAGTGGTTAATAATTGAATGGTACTTTCTTTGAAAAGATTGATAAAAAAACAAGCAAACTATAATAAATTATTTTAAAACACATTACTTATTACAATAACATTTCTCCCCCAAACATAGTCTACCAGACCCAAAATAATAAATAATAAATAATTCCACTTTGCTCCTGGATTCAATCATTGCTTTTTTTTAAAAATATTTTTACAGTTACTTTTAAACTTTTTCATGACACTGTAATAACTCTGTAGTTTGGCATCTAGAAGTTGGGACAAATTGGGGATTTCTTTTAGTGATGTGTAAAAAAAAAAGTAAAGTTCCCCTTTCAGACACATAAAGACACATTCCTCGTCCCATATGCTAGGACAAATGTGTACAAATACTCCTTCTTCCGTAGTGCTATTAGAACATGGAATGGGTTGCCTGAGCTAGCCAGGAAAACCAGTGACTTGGCAGAATTGAATTCATTGGTTAAAATGCATGACGCTAAGGACGTAATCATCTTCTTTTTTGAAGTAACGTCTGTATTATATAAGATAAGATAAGACCTTGTGATCTTTAAGGCAGATGATGTAAAAGTCTGGGGGCCTACGGTTAACGAGGGTGTCATGTGGCCAGCACAACAACCAACCTCCTTTACTTATCCCCAACTAATGTCAGAGCTGGGTGGACTCAGAAGCGCAAAAAAGATCCCGAAATAAAAATTCCCAGTCTTCACTGAGATTCGATTCCAGGACCCCAGTTTCGGAAGCCACTCAGCCAGCTCTATTATTGGTTATACATATATATATATATAAATATTTGTATGTATGGAAGTATTTATACTCAAAGATTATCATTAAACAAGATTAACGATCATGATGTGATGGTACATCAAGAAACTCAGAACACAAAGAGCTTAGAGACAGAATAAAGGAAGAGACTCACTTCAGCATATCTTAGGACAAGACATGCTTTTATTTCTAGCGACATTGGACTGTGCCCTTCTTTTTTGGAATAAATAGTTTGGATTCAATTAGGCAGCTTTATCTGCAAGCTTTGAAGAGCTTTACATTGACTTCCGGCCAATAGCATTTCTATAGTCCCTGGTATAAATCCTGTTTAAAACAGTAACCACCAGATAATAAAATTAAATGAAATGCTTGTAATAGCTCATTGTCAGTATGGGATTGCCTCCACAGTTGGCATTCAGAGACCCAGATATTGATGCTATTTATGTACTTACTGATGGCAAACCTGACACAAGCACCTCGCTGGTCCTGAGGGAAGTGGCCAAAATGAATGAGAAGCGAAGCATCAACATCAACACCATTTCATTTAATTGTACCTGCAGGTGTGTAATTGTATGCTACATTATGTTATTACATTGTTATGAGGAATAAAATAAATTAATGTTCAAGAACGTAAAGAAATAAAATATGATTAAATATTGAAATACTGAATTTATTTCTGTACATTTAAAGAGTTTCATCTTGCAATAGCCTAGGAGAAACATATTAACTATCCTATAGTAAATTTGTTATAAAATCTCAAGTCTGCTTGACACAAAAAAATTTAACTATAGTGCTAGTAATTAAATAAGTTCTTTATAAAATTCAAGTCCTCATCAAAGTTGACATGACTACAAAACTGTAAATAATATCAGGCAGTGGACATTAGGATTGTGACTTGATTTAATCAACTCTTTTATTACTTTTATCTTTATAAAAATCAACAATTTTGTCTTGTTGTATTGTATTGCATTTCAACTTTTTGATTCCCAGTACTGCAAACAATTTCCTGAGACTCTTGGCTTCAGAGACGGGGGGAAGATATCATCGCGTCCAAGAAGATTTTGATGCGGAGATTTTTGTTCATAAACTTTTGAGTGAAGGTTTCAATGACTCAGAGGTAAAAAAAAACATTTTCAGTTTGCATTGTGCATAGGTCTTTGGGGAGATATTTAACAAATAAATGAAGATGTCATGTAGTGTAACCGTGTTCACTTCTACAATCTTTCTTAACTATGAGTCTTGTTGACAGTATCTTTTGTAATTTATCAATTTGTTGTTATTTGCAGTATCCACATTTGCCAACATTTGAAGGTGATGACCTTCGTAAACTTGGGGCAGAAATTACTTTGGCTCGCAAATTTTTACAACAAGCCAGAGTTTGGAGGTGGGTTATTTGTTGTTTGATTATTGTTTGTCAGACTTTAGGTAAAATGTTAATGTCTTTAACTATTACTGTATTTTATATTAACCATAATGTAGTCTATCTTCTAGAAATTAAAATCAAAATTAATATTAAATAGTAAATGCATTTGTTTCATAAACTGCATATTTATTTGAAAGACTTTGATAATCTTTTAAATACAAGATAAACCAACATTCACCTTTGTGAGTATATTATGGCCGTGTAGGCGCAACTAGGGATAAGACTATTTGCTTAACTACTAAATAATGGTTCAAAAAAGTAAAGACTTCTTGTGACTAGATTATGACTAGCTTTAGTATGTTAAGGTGTGTAACTTTAACTTGTAGACATCAAAGACCAATTTGATAAACAAGTCAAGACTTGAATGAACATCAATGTCATATTGAATAAAAAAACTGCAGTAAAATCTTAAATATTTAAAATCTAGATGAACTGCATATATTTAAAATGCATTAAAATAGTAAATATCTCTATTCTCCTCAAGAAATGGAAGCAGGGCTCTTTTATACTTCCATCTCATTGACCACAAGGTAAGGAGTTCGTATGTCCCCTGTCATGTTAAAAGGAAAATCTCTAAAAAAAAAACACACTCTTCTGATCAAGTAATAGATGAGTCCATTTATAATACTATAGGGGTGTAGCAATACTTACAAAACATGGTCAGTTTTGCGCTAACTACAAGTAACGATTAGGACTTTATCGAAATATCACAATCCTGAACTTTGACGATCTGTCAGGATGTGTAGTCCATCCTTGCCCTAACAAATTGTGGCTTATTGATTTGTTTCTATTTCAGGGCTCTGTACAAAGCCAAGGCATCACAGCATATAGAAAAGATAAACATTGATAAAGGTATGAAGAATTTTCACATGGTTTTAATATTGATATTTGTGATGGTAACTTTGTTGAGTATTAGTAACAAATCCTCTAGGTACCCTTTTGTAACACACAATTTAAACCATGAACCAACCTAAAAGCTATTGTATAATGTACTTCTTATATTTACAGGACCTCCTCCATTTCTGGTAGGCAGATCAAGAATAGTTCCAGCTGTTAAAACCTAAAATTCAATTCTGTTCTATTTAATTTGACACAGAGTTTAGATGTTAGAGAAAAGAGCTTTAATCTTCAAAGGCACGCTTGCACACATGCACTCAAGTCATAGTCATTCAGAAATATTTCTTAACTAGCAAGAGATTTATGGATTTCTGTACAAAATGCTAGCAACAAAAAAAAGATGAGAGTTAATATTTAATAACTATATTTAATGTATTCAATTCTGTAATGAGTATCTATATTTGAATAAGCTACAAATATAGTTTTTCTTGTCTCATGCATAGCTGTTTATGTTATTGCAACTTTCATTATTAATATTGTTTTGCTTTTTAAAAATGGGTTTTTAAAGCAGCGAGTACTTTTTAAATACACTTATGTATTGGATCTCTATTTCAAATTGATTTTTTTTTGTATTATATATTTGCTGTTAGCTGCAATGTAAACTGGTGCCAGTCTGTTTTGTATGAAAATATTTTGTTTTAATGTACAGACTTCTGACTGTGATAAGATATAAATTCTGTTTTTATTTTTGTGTACATGATTTCTATTAATTTGATTTATTGAATGTAAAATAGTTGTTATAATTAATGTAGTTACAATGTTACATATAGGAGAAAACACATGTATGTCTTAAATAAAACAAATCAACACATAAATTTTTTTTACACATTTATTGATGTCAATGAAATATTTCTGAATACCAGAAATAAAAGTGTATAGTTTATGGACTATGAACTCTCCAAGCAAACCATATCACACTGTGAAAAATCAGTATTTAAACATCATATTTAAAACAAAGAAAAAGGACAATGCATTGAATGCAAAAGGTTCGCTACTAAATTCAGATTCCAGTCTTAACAAGTCAGATTCACCTATAGATTGAGTAGCCTTATGCTTATGAGTATCTAACAAATTGTTATCTTTTATACAAAATGATGTGCTATAGATCAAATATAAAGATCTAGGGGCTTAGAAATGTTTGATCCATTTTTCAGAGTTATGTGAACATAGAATAAACATGCTTAGTATCATTAAGGCCAAAAACAAATGATAATGTTAAATATAATTATGCCCCCTTACACCCCAGGAAAATGCTAGCTAACCCAAATAAATTATGTATTACTCTTGCTAGCTAAGCTCTGGGCATATTCTATGAGGTCATCACAGAACTTGGTGCTGCGATGCTTGTGTTTGACACTTTCAACCTCTTTTATTAGCATTTGGGGAAATAACTCTGCTGCTTTCTTCATCACAACTGCAAAGGATAAAAAACGGAAAGATTATTATATGACTAACAGCTTTTACCAGTCTTTTAGTAATGCATTGAATCTTGTTTAAGCCTTTTTATATAACAGTTTAGAAATGTGAAAGAACTGCTATCAAAACATTAGGAATAAAGTTGTCCACTTGACAGGACACTTCCATAATGGTTTGGCTGTAGAAATACGCTTTGGAGCTTTACTTAAACTGAACACAATTTATAAGGTCACAATATTGAAACATACCAAGTACAGCTTCTTGAATTTTACTTTCTGGGTCATCCAGATGTACCAATAGCCCTTTGTAGATTGCCTCCAGGTGTGCTCTATACAACCTAACGTCATAGCCACCTTCAAAGCAGTCAAAGTAAGCCAGCAGAGTTTTAGTTACTGTCAGGCGTATTTCATCATTGCTGTCATCAAGCCTCTGAGAAGCACACAAAAACAACCTCAAGCTACATCTATAAATGCTTAGAGAGTTCACCAAATGACAACCATTCTTACACTCCACAACAGTTATCAGGTTCTTATAACTATGAAGTAGACAATAATGATACCTTAAAATTAAGAGAAATGAGTTCAAATAACACTGAGACCATAACAAATGGAGCTAAAGACTTTACGTTAAGTGCTAATCATTCTGCCATATTTTAGAAGACTAATGCAACGATTGAATATTAACCAGACCAAGAGTCTAAATAGTCACTATACCCTAATTTTTTGTTTAAAACCCCAAAATACTTCCTTATGGGACAGAAAATCTTTTAGTAATATAAAAGAAACATTTCAGCATACTTAACCATAGACACACACATATGGTTACCTTTAAAAGTTCAGGATACATATTGTGAAGCCTATCCTGTCCAAGTACAGTGCCCATCAGATCAAAGAGTCTAGTTAATACACGACAGCTGACTAGACGTGTTGTTTTATTGTCATCTTCTATCAGAGTCAACAGTTGTGTTAGGGTTGCCTCCACAACTGGCTTCATCTGATAAGATTAAAAAAAAAAAAAAAATAGAACAACATACAAGCTCACAAGCTGTAGTGTGAAAAAAATTGCTGTCTAGAAGCATAAGATTTGGAGTTGTTTTCTGAAGCAAAGTAAAATCTTTTTAAGCACCAGTCAGTTTAAAAATTCATAGAAATAAGTTAAAATTCAAAATAAAATACTTCTAATAGTCCAAAAACTAACTGTTTTGTAGTAAGCTTAAGGTGTAATTATCTTCTGTTAAAAAGAAACATCTGTAATTTATAAGATAAGAGCTATTATCCTATTTAAATCCAATAGAAAGAATTTGTAAACAAGAATAGCTAAAGCTAAATATATAACAATAAGGTTTGTCTTTAGGTCTGAAGATTAATGAGGAGTACAGTCCTAGCTGTGATCTACATAGTTTGCCACATCCAATGCAAATATATGAGTATGTTTGATAGGCGCTTCCACACCGTGTCTCATTTAGATAAGTCAAACAGAGGTAACACTAAAAAAAACTCAAATAACATAGGCAAAAGGTAGTCGACGCTGATAGCAATTGTAGAACAATAAGTTTAATAATAACGAAGGCTATCCATCAAGTGTCATCACACTAAGTCTCTACATTCATAAAAATTGTCTCTCTCTACAGCCATCAAAAAAGTATTCTGTTTTCATTTCATTATTTTTCCTAAAATTCTATTTCTTGTTTTAACTTGTTATTTTCTCTAACCCAAAACCTTCCTTTCTATGAAACATAACTCATTCCTAATCATGCCATAACAGTTAAAAAACTTTTTTAAAAATCCAAACGACACTTTACCTTTTCCTTGGTCAAAACTCCACTCTGCAGCAATGCCCAGAAACAAGAAATGGAAGTGGTTCTAATGGCCCCAGCAGTTTTCCCAGCCTTCCATATACAGTTGGGGAGAATCATGTCCTTTACAACAGTGGTGGCAAAATTTGAGAATCTGTGATCAGAGTCCAGTGTTGTTGATGCAGACATGACCAGTCGAGAGAGAAGAGAGAAAAACTTGAGCCTTAGTTCTGGGTCCTTCTCTGGCTGCAGATTAGTAACTATGACTGGAATGATGTCATCCAAGTGCTGACCAACAACTGGACCTAACAAATTCAAAGAAATAGCCATTTTAGAGAAACTACCCTAAAACATATCACACACATTCAATTACAAAGGTAGCTTTCAGTTAGAAACAATCTCAACTCATTTATAATAAAGAAATAATAGCCACAATGATGTGCATGCCCCAGAAATAAAAATAATTCTCTAAGCTCATAATAAAAATAATGTTAAGTTCCCCTTTCAAACCATGTGATTTATAGGTCAGATGATGTAAAGTTCATCTGTTTCTGTGGACCACGGCTAATGAGATATATGGTCAGCACAACAACCGTCTTCACTTTTCCCCATCTAATGTTAGAGTTGGGTGGTCTGAGAGGTGCTCTAAAGGTCCTAGAAAAAAAAAAATCCCACTTTTCACCAGGATTCAAACCCTGAACCCCTCAGTTCAGAAGCCAAGCACTTTACCACTCAGCCGCCTTACCTCCAAAAAATTATGTTAAAGTAATGTAATAATCTAAGGGAAACAGCTCAATGAAGACAGGTGTTTATTTACAGGACATCACAAACACATAATAGGTAGGTCTGCCTTTAGAACAGCTTCTTCATAAACTAATTGACTTGCACTGAACTGAGTCGTTTCTCTAATGTCAACATTCATTTCAAGTCTAGTCTTAGAGCACCTTCTGCACTGACTTGGATGAGGGAGTGCAAAGTAGGGTTGTAACAGTAAATATATTTGTGAAATATATATATCTTTAATTAATTTAAAAGAAGAAAGACAATACCTCCTTTATACATCTTATAGAACAATTATTTTGCACTTAAAAACAAATGAATGTTAGATTTGAACAAAAAAAAAGGAATATCCCCCTGTCTTTAATTTTTCCACGACCCCCAAAGAAAAAATATATAAGAAATATATACCAAATAGTTTTAAAACTAAACAACTATTGCACTAAATTCCTGAACTTTAATTTTAAACTCTTTAATGAATAGGGCATAAATGAGAAAATACCTGTTCAAGATAATTACCTTCTAGTCCTCTAGCCAAATTTAAATTGATTCGCTTATACTTTGAAAAATTATAATGCTCAAACTAGAGTTTTCTCAGTGAGATAATTCTTTTCCCAACAATGTACATAAACTGTCAAATTTCTAGGAAAATAGAGTTGTTTTCGAGAACCATGTCCACATATAGAGGTTTTGCCAATCGATTCAGAATTTGTGATCTGAATAGAGGTACTGTAACAAAGCACTCACTATTTCTTTATTTTTGTAAGAACAAGTTTGGCTCCAAAACTTTTTAAATGTTACAATCTTGCTGGTTTGTAACATACAGACATATAAAAAGCTCACAAATTATTTAGTTTCAGTTAAATTACTATGAGATTTAAATTTATTAATTAAATTCATGCAAACTACCAAGAACATTGGGAACCTTACCAGCCTCAATCAGTAGCGCATCAAAGATCTGTCGCTCCACAGAATGATTGGTCCACATGTTGATGCTGTCTCCAAAAAAGTCAATCAAACATTTAGTGTGTTTTTCAAATAGTTGTGATTTACAGTTCAATTTCTGGACTCTGGCTAAATCATCAAGGCAGCTTTGCGCCTGTAAAACAACAAAGTGGAATATGGTCAATAAATTGTTGCCACATGCTTCAAGCAATCTTAAAACCATCTAGTAAAGTTATGATGATCAGCATAAAACTTTTGTTAATGATAATATTCACAACATGATCAACATAAACTTTCTGTCAATGATAATATTCACAAAATGATCAACATAAACTTTCTTTCAATGATAATATTCACAACATAAACTTTCTGTCAATGATAGTATTCACAAAATGACCAACATAAACTTTCTGTCAATGATAGTATTCACAAAATGACCAACATAAACTTTCTGTCAATGACAGTATTCACAACATACCGCTTGAACAATGTCAGAGCTTTGAGACATGGCAATGACACTGACGAGGAGATGAAATACTTGTTGGCTGACTGCTTCAACATCAGATCCCATTACAGATACCAGGGAACGACAAAAATAGACAAACTAAAGAGATAAAACACAAAATTTTAAAAACTGTAACACAAATACAGAATTCTATTCAGTGATGGAATACAACTGTATTCAATGCGTTGTTCACATTTTAAGAAAATTTTGCTTGAAATTTTGTTGATATGTAAATTGTGAATTGTTTGGAGCAATAAAGACCAACAGGTGTCTACATTGACAAAAACAAAAAAGGGGAATCATGGTAATTTAAATGTCTTTTAGAATTCAGATGTCTTGTTCTTTGTGTTCAATGTATCTTTGTACTTCAACATTCTAAAATTTGTCTAAATAACGTTACTAGTAATATATAGGTCTATATATGAGACATTTAAAATGGTAACTTAATACAAGCTCAAATAAAAGATTTACATCTTTATAAATGCATAGAACTCAATATTTTTTTCCTACAAACAATTAAAAATTCAAAGTTGATTTTGATGAAGATCTATACACTGGGTGATCTAAGGTCGAAACTCTATGAGTTTACACTCAATAAACTCAACAATTTTAGCAACAAGCGAATGACCTAGTCCATATGTACTGAGCAAATAGAAATGCATTGGAAAAGTGTCACCATGCCACTAACTTAAAATCTTTAAAAATTTCAAAGTGATAACAAGTTTTTTGTCTGATAAAGAAATATTGGGTTATGTCAAGGATAAGTAAGGGAAAAAAAGTTTGAAACTGACATGAAAGCAGTGCACAGACAAGTGTAATGTCACAAGGTGGAGATTGTGCAAGTTGGTTTCACAGGAAAGTGAAGAAACGCTTTAAAAGGATTAGCTGATCAACAAATGGAAAGAAAAAAGAAAAACAAAATTAAGAATTGGATCCGTGTATAATGTGGTGAACACAATTAAGATGATTACAAAATATCCATGAAACCCAAAAACCAAACTTTTTTTCTACTTTAAGCACATTGAAATCTAAACAGAAAAGTGCCCTTAGCATAAAAAAAAAAATAAATCTGCGCATTATTTACAAATACACAGGTTGTGTACCAGTAAGCATTTCCTATAAGCACCCGACACATAATGAGGCTACTACAAAAGAAAATATAAAACTAGAAATATTAACCTGAGCGTGAAGTTTGGTGTCTACTGTTTGGTAAACATCAGGGCTAAGTAATGCGTTAATTATATCCCCTTGATGGGGATGCAACAGGTCATGTGGTGAGCCTCTTACTATTGCAGCTATGGTCATGACAACACCATATGAAGAGGACAAGCGAAGTCCTGTCAAAACCATTTTCTTCCAGATGTCAGGGTGAACAAAATACCCAACCAGTTCTGCTGATCTTTGAATCTGAAACATAAAGTATAAATAGTTAGGAAGATGGAGGCAGACATAACAAAGAAATATAGAATAAACTAGCACACACACATTTTCTTATCCTTATTTTAGTATTGGCATTAATCAGTTGAAATATCTGTTTCTACAATATTTAAATTTACCAACCACAAGCTAATTTTGAAAAGTAAAACAATTAAAATTTCCAAATTAAGTTGATATTGATGCTCAATTTTATATCTACTAAAACTACCAGAAGATTTATTTTTTATTTAGAGATTAAATAAAGTTCAAACTGAAGACAATCTAAATATTTTGTAAAATATTTTCAAATGTTATATATATCAAAAATATTTTTTAAATAATAAAAGAAAGTTAATAAAAATTTAGTTTATGATATAAAGTTAAAGATATTTACTAAACAACAGGTACAATCAGTATTTGAAACAGCATCTTACATCAGTAACCACTCTTTGATCCTCATCAAGGGAAGCCTTGTATAGACCATTCAGAAGGGGATCTATATGTTGTGTAACATAGTCCTCTGCATTTATCAGCAGCCAGTACAACAGACTAGCGCTTTTGACTCGTGTATCTACTACCCAGTCTCCAAGATCTCTAACCAAGCCTGGTAGTATCTTAGACAAGTGACGATTGACCAGCACTCGGCAACCAAGATTTGGCCTTTCAACTTTGAAGAAAAGTTACAAGTAAATTATAAATGGTTGTCTTGAAAGAGAATTGAAAAACTATATTCTGTTTCAATACCTATTTATTATTATTATTATTATTGACCTATGACATAATAATACTTGTAATATGACTTTCAAAAAATTTTGTCTTACCATTTGGTGGATAGTGAGATGGTGGCAATGCCTGAAAATCAATCTTGTCCTTTAAATCTTCTTCATTCTCTCGCTCGTACTTCAATCCTTTTAAACAGACATTTTTGAGAGAAATATTATTTACTTCAACAAAAAAATTGTTGATAAGAAAAAACAACAACAACACTTCAACTAGTAACATGATTACCAATGAATAATGACAGAGCAGCACATTTATAAATGAGTTGTGGTAGATATAGCCTGCAGCTGTTTTCTTTTGAAAGATAATAAATTCATGTCATAAAAACATAAGTTTTAAAACTAAACACATTTTTTTTTATTATACATTTTTGGAATATTAACTTAATATAACAACTTTAGAATGTTTAATACTGAAATGACTGTACACACATATATTAAACATAAATGAATAACAGCACTAGGGACCAAGTTTTTAAGAGAGAAAGTAGTGAATTAAAATGCTATGAAAATAAGGGCATGCGCCGACTGAGGCCCGAACGTGTGACTCCGGATTCGGCACCACTGCCTAGCGATAACGCACCAAACGAAACTAACCTCTAGACCATCGGAATGTCAAAAAAAATTCTTCTGATCCAGAGTCATTTCGCACGTACCCACTGAAGCTTCTATATGTAATGTGTTTATGTTGTCCACTTGTCTTTGTGAGAGATATACAATTAGATAGAGCCATCGTTTGTCTAATACATGCCTAACGGCTGTCTGTGTCGGCTCTATCGAAGTTGTTGGTGAACGGATGCTGCGTGGGTGGGGGAGGGGCTAGCTGGGGCTTGCGACCTTTGACTACTGGGGTGGTAATTTGCATACGGGCGAAATGACTCTGGATCAGAAGAATGTTTTTTGACATTCTGATGGTCTAGAGGTTAGTTTCGCTTGGTGCGTTATCGCTAGGCAGTGGTGCCGAATCCAGAGTCACACGTTCGGCGCATGCCCTTATTTTAATAGCATTTTAATTCACTACTTTCTCTCTTAAAAACATGGTCCCCGGTGCTGTTATTCATTTATGTTTAATATATGTATGTATCATTATTTTCAGCACCTAGCTTCAACTCTATGAAATGACTGTAGTACGTGTCTAGAAACACTTCTAATTTACAGAGCTTAAAAGGACTAGAAATAGATAAATATGTTGAAGATGAA
Source organism: Biomphalaria pfeifferi (assembly GCA_030265305.1). Lineage (NCBI taxonomy): Eukaryota > Metazoa > Mollusca > Gastropoda > Planorbidae > Biomphalaria > Biomphalaria pfeifferi. The sequence goes on along the minus strand of JASAOG010000061.1, from coordinate 1,952,348 downwards.
TGGTCTTAAACATGGAACTGACCTACATCATGCCAGAGACTATCTGCCAGTTCCCTTATTTCTGATTGCTCATCAGAAAGACTTGTCAACAGTAAAGGTATCAGTTTGTGATGGTAAGAGTAACGGTCGGGAAGATCCAGGAGCCAGTCTCCAACAATTCGAGTCACAGCTTTACGTACTCCAGGTGTCTGCAAATTGAAATTTACAGGGTTCAAAAAAAAAGGATAACATTTGATTTGACCATTAACCAAGCAAACCTCTGAGAAATCTGCAAAGAGCACATATTAAAAAAGCCAACTAAAATAAGTTTTCTATATTGTGACTTGTTCTGAATACTGTACTGCTGTATATTGTCTCTATACAGTGTATTCTATAGCCTGCTGTTTACAATTATGTCACAAGACTGAAAAATACAAAAGAAATAAAAATAAAAAAATAAAAAAGGTGAGGGGTGGAGAGAGCAGACTTATACAAGACAGTGTGTCATTAAGGACAGCCTTAATAAGCAAGATGATAAAGATTATTCTATTTTGCAAAAAGGAGATGCAGATGATTTGGAATATACAAAAATACAAGTATTAGATTTTTGTTTTGTTTTACATATTTTGGATGCTCCTTCAGAAATGAGGATCATTATGTCCTAGACAGGATGTCAGCAGGATGGATTCAAGCTTTGGACTATTATTATGACATAGCCAGAGTATGGGCAGCTGTGAATACAAGATAGAGGCTGGATATTGTACTGGTAGGTGGTGTCTCACAAAATTGGCTGGTGTTAAAGTCTGTTTTTTAAACTAATTAGTCAAAGCATTTTGGTTGGATATGATCTACATCTATGCCCAAGATGGGAGAAGCATTTCTGAGCAGTAGCTCTTTATTTGTTAAGATAAACTACTGACCTGATCAAAAAGACGCTGAGCTAAATGTGGAATAACATCTTCTACAACTTTTCCATTGCTGCACATGACAACTTTTCCTAGACAGAAATGTTTGGAAAATTATTTGCAGTTTATCTATACAGATCAAAATTAAAAAAATATGTCAGTAATTAAAAAAAATTTTTTATTACAAATTTTTAAAAAAATATTCAAAGTATCATTGATGAAATTTATAAACTCAAAAACATCTCTGCTCTGAGCTAATAAATGTATAAGTTATTTAATATAACTATATAACTTATTTTTTAATAAATTTTATAACTTTTCTGTAATCAATCAAATTTAATAAAAAGAATTAAGTTAAAAAAAGTTGTGTTTTTTTTCTGTGCACTATGTTGTTAAAAAAAACAACTACTTGAACTACCATTGCACTTTTCAGCAATACTTTTAAATATTTAACTTATTTTTAAAGTCCACATAATAATACATTAATTAAAATAAATTTAATAAATTTATAAATATGAATCATGAATGAATCAATACCAACCAATAGTTTCAACAACAGTCATTCTCACTTTTGAATGTTGGTGAGATATTGATTGAAGCAAAGGTTTCACCAAGCTATCTGATTGCATATAAAAATGTCGAGGCACTAGTACAGATAAAAGGCTAGCACATTTACAACTCTCTCTTTTAACTTCTGGAAAAGGGTCCAACAATGTTCTCTGGAGAATTTTCACACAATCATCCACATATATTCCCATTTTTTCTTTGCTGCTTTCAACTAAAAATATTAACATATCAATGAGTTGAGCTCGAAGCTCTTCTGATGATTCTGTAATCTCTTGCTGGCCGAGCCTCTGAACTAACAAAGGCAGTAAATAAGATAAATATTCGTCTGGATTTGTTAAACGTTTTAAAAAAGAATAAGTGATCGAAATAGAAAGTTCTCGACATTTCTCCACTGGGTCGGAAAATGTTTGCAACAAAGGTTTAACAACTTCTTTAAAAATAATTTGACTTTCTGTTGAGTCTAGTGGTGGATTTCTATTTACTGTGTCTTTATGTATATTCATTAAAGCATTTCTTCGCGTATTTCTGTTTTCATCTCCTAAACAATTCAAATATCTACTTAATCCTTGAACAACAGCATTGGAATTTTCGTCGGTGGAAGCCATGATTGTTGATCGCAACGCCTCGTTCTCGCTGAAAACGTTAAAAAGTTTCTCCCAGTTATAAAAAAAAAAAAAAAAAAAAAAATCGCAGAAGAAATAAAGAACGGACCTATATAATTTCTGTCTTTATGTCTATGTGCTTTTTTTATGTTGGAGTGTTAAATGAGAACGATGACGAAGTCTATGTATGTGCTATGTTTTTTTTTTATAGATTTTTATATAGGCTATATGAAATATGTATATATGTAAAGAAATAGTAAAGAGACCCCGGGAGGATAACGGTCGATCTGCATGTCTTCATCAGATGTGGTGATATATAGTCTCTATACAGTGTATTCTATAGTCTGAATTCCTGAATTATAGTTCTAGCTGAATAGATTTAGTTCTCAATACCATACAAGAAATTTGAAAAAAAAAACAACAACATAGTCTAGCCTACATTTATATATCTAGACTTTTCACATAGATCTTGATTTGTTTGCTGAAACATAGGCCAAGTGGGCCCAAGTGGAAACTATTATTCCCAATATCTCATCCAGATTTTTTAAAAATACAAATTATATAGGCTTTTATGTTTGTGAAATTGGGACACTGAGTGCTGCGTCTGAATTTTATTTGTCATTGAAAAATTTAGAGAAAACAAAAAAATATTTGGGAATTGAATCCACAACATTGTACTAAGCTATCCAGCCAGATTATTTTTATTATGTTAGAAAAGAACGAGTCGAGTGCAGCCAGGGTCGAGTTTTGGTAAAGAGAAACAAAATTCCTTGTTGTCCCTTTATCAGTTTCCACCGAGGAATTTTCTGGTGATGTGACAGGTCTGCAGTAGTACCGCCCTCTGACAGGCAACGAGAATATTCCTAGGAATGCCACGGACCTTGAAGGTATCTGTGAGGTCGGTTGTTATTATCCCCTTGGTTGATATAACAATTGGGTATATTGTTGTTTTAGATAACCTCCATAAACGCTTAATCTCCAAGCCTAGGCTCCCATATTTTCTTCGTTTTTCTATCTCAGTTTTTCGTAATTATGAGACAGCGGTACGGCGATATCAATAATGGTAGCGGCTTTTTCTTTTTTATCGATGAGAAGCAGATCAGTGCGATTAAAATCTACCGTTTTGTCGGTCAAGATAGGCCTGTCCCACTACAGCAAAAAAATCAGTAGACTCAATAATTTCTTGTGGTGAGTATTTGTAATAAGGAGGAGTATCCTTAGCGATCAAATTATGTGTCAAAGTCAAGTGCTGGTGTAGGCCTATTAGTTTTGCAACTTGGTTATGACGACCTAGGTAGGCAGATTCCGATAGGGCTGAACATCCGGCCATTATGTGTTCAATTGACTTACTCACATTTTCACATTTTCGGCATTTGTCAACAATATCGAGTTTTAGGATATGTTTCTCGTAATTTTTTGTCCTGATTACTGTCCTGTATTACTGTAACAAAGCCTTATTATTATTATTATTATTTTGTTAGAAAAGAACGAATATTCATTCTCTGGCACTTATTCTTCGTTCTCATTTTACATGTCGGAGTGTTCAGATCAGTATGCCCAATCCTATATCTGAGATGAATCGCGCAGTGGTTTCCAGATCAGGCAGTTCTCCGTATAGTTTTTCTTCCTGAACAGGTTTTTGGGGCCAGAGTCTTGTTCGGGCCTCTTGATATAGTATGCAACTTTGAAGGACACGGTCAGCACACTCTGGTGATGCTCCACAAGGGCAGGTTTCCCTAGTTCCGACTTTTAGCTTCCGGAACATATGTTGTCTCATTCTGTTTTGTCCGGTTCTGAGTCGAAAAATTATGCGTTGGTCATTTCGAGATAGCTTATAATTATAGGCGTCCTTTTTCTTGTAATTGGGATGTGAGCTAGTCCAATTCTCATTTATTCACTGCCAGGGTCGAGTTTCGTTAAAGGGAAACAACATTCATTGTAGTAGTCCTTTTATCAGTGTCCACTAAGGAATTTTCTGGTGATCTGGCAATTGATTACAATAAAGAAAAGAAAAAGACAAAAGCGAACTCGGAATTTTTACAAAGATTCACTTTACAAATAGGCCTAAAATAATAGAATAATAACTATGATCAGTGCTTTTTTTGTGACGGTACAAAGGGTGACGGCGTACCGGCACCCTTTTTCAATGTGGGGAAACAATTACTACTTTTCTTGTATTTTAACGTCTGGAACAGACGAGGTATCACCACAAAAACAAAGCTAGGGATCTATCGAGCTGTCATCCTCCCTACATTGCTCTATGCCTCAGAAACGTAGACAGTGTACAGAAAACATGCAAAGAAACTAAACCACTTCCACATGACATGTCTAAGAAAATAACTGAATGTCAAATGGCAAGAAAAAATACAAGATACAGGAGTTCTTCGAAGAGCGGGTCTGCAAAATATCCACACTATCATGATGCAGTCCCAGCTGTTTGGTAGATGAGCTAAATCGTTTAGCTAATATGAAGTCTTTTTCTTAAGTAGCCTAGTTGTCCTTGCATATTTTTTTCACAAAACTTTTATCAACTCACTCTATCTGTCTTTCTGTCTGTCTGGTAAAAGGTTTGTATACGATATTTCTCCAACACCCAATCTCGGATCAAGCTGAAATTTTGCATAATTATTTCTTTTATCTGAAAAACAAGAATCAATTTTTAAAAATTACCCAATTAGTTAATTAGCTATTGGTAATTAATTAGTTTATTTGGTATCTCAAACAAAGGAAATAAATTGTACTTGACTGAAATAGTAATATAAGCTGAATTAGTCCCCTTTATAGGTCGTCGCCTAAATCTTAGTAAACACCTGAAAAATAGGACGAGACTAAAGAAACCATAGATGGTTACCGTGTTGGCTCGAGAAGCCTGAGTTCGAATTCATGTCGTTCCCCCCCTCTCCCCCTTTTTTATTTTTAAATTTTTAAAATGCTTTTTTATTGTTTGTCTCTACATATTACAAATTTAATTACACGACTGGCCCAAACTAAGTGATACAATATGCTTAATATAAGTTTGGTTTTTTATTAAAGTATTTTAAAATATATTTTCTAGTTTTTAATACCTATTTCCCTTTATGTATCCTCTTTCAAAGTTATTTCCATTACAATCTAAATCTCTCTATTTTTTTTTTTCGGTTTTGTCTCATACAAAAATACAAATATTCAAAGTAAAAAACCTGAACTCTTAATTTTGACTATTTAATACAAAAGTTCAGTGTGTGTTGCGGTGGGAAAAAATGTTGATGACCGTTTTAATTAATCAACAATGGCTTGCCCAGAGCAAAGCAGTTCTCTCTCTCTCTCTCTCTCTCTCTCTCTCTCTAGAGGCACTGGTATCAATCACGTAAACGACGTTGAAGACAAGTTAAGCTTTTTGATGTTCTGTGATGTAAGAGCTACGAGACATGTTTGCCGTTAGATGACTCAAAACTCGTCTGCTAGAAAAATACGTTTATGGTCACGTGATTTTCTTCCCGTCGTGCAAAAGCGAAGTGAGCTGGGTGTATAGGTGACAAACAATGGAAGAATACTTTCATTTTCCTAAATGGTAGAATTCAATAATATTCTAGCTAGATATATGTATTTTTGATGTATTTCAAAAATACATTTTTTTATATTCAGTAATTTTTCCCGCTCTTACTAATTTTAATTTCTTCCGATCTCATTTGGCCGTGATGTCACTAAAGGGCGAATAATAACTTCTACGTTGTATATTAATAAAGAAAAAAAAATCTCTCAACACAAAAGTGGCAGGTTGGTATCGATATTTCGATATCTAAAACAACTACTATACATCAACAAGCTTCAGAAGACAGCACTGTGTCAGCCACGTCTGGTGATAGATGACTAGCTGACGACATTAATGCCGACCCTAACAGCTCGATTACCTGCGCACGTGCGGGAGCATTGTCAACAAAAGCGTTACAAAAAAAAAAGAACCCAGTCCAAAAGGGACCACCATGGGCCACAAACGTTTGCGGTTTTAATTGCAGGAGTCACTACCAATGAAAATAATGTAATAACGTCCCATTGCCTGTCATATTTGATTGCTTGCGATTATTTGTTAAGTTCATGCACACACATACATAGGCTAGATACATATATACATAGGTTACCATATTATATACATAAGCTACATATATGCATACATGTCTACGTACACATATCCAGTATATAGTATACATACATATATACAAACATACATATATCTTTTCCTATTGATTCAAAAACATTGTATACCACATTAAAAGGTCAGTATATAATAGTGTTCGTTTTAATATTTGCATCCCAAAAAAAAACAACATGGTTGATTGGTTATATATTTGCTGGTTGTTAGCTTTCTGCTGAGCTGCTAATCAGTACACAAAATTTCTGATGATCTATTTGGGAGGATCCTGCAAGTACACCTATTTTTGACATGACCACTTTTGTCCAGAGATCGAAATAATTCACCTTCTCCTTTGCAGGTTTGGGTGAGTGGGTCTTTGCAATCTGTGAAACATTATAGAAAAAGATTTCAAGAGTTACGAGAGTTATATCTACAAAATGTACTCATACCCTAACCTTGAAAACAAAACAACGAATTTCATTTTACACATTTTAAAATATATGTTTACAAACGTTACTGGCGACAGATGCTTTACGATGCAAATGCTATTATAACTCTAAGTTATATTTACTGGTTCAAGATGGCTGTTTAAAACAATTTATCATTCATAAAACTACTTTTATTTGCATTACCTGAATACCTGAGAGAGAGAGGGAGAAACAGAAATAGATAGATAGATAGATAGATAGATAGATAGATAGATAGATAGATAGATAGATAGATAGACAGAGAGAGAGAGAGAGAAAGAGAGAGAGAGAGCGAAAGAGAGTGAGAGATGAACTCTTAGTGGGAACATGGCTCTGACAAGAAACTGCTATACAGATGTAGTGACATCAGCTCTTTACTTTAAGAGTTTGGGGCACTAAGGTTATAGACAGGCCTAAACTAGGAAGTGCAAAATAAGCGATCGATCTGGGCCTCGTAGCTGAAGGGACCTTGTGATGCATTTTTCCTCGTAAAATAGAACCGCGCATAAACAAGAAAAAACATTTTTAAAATACTTTAAAAAACAAAACTTATATTAAATGTAATTTTATCAATTAGTTTGGATCAGTCATTTGATTAAATTTGTAATAGATTTAGACTAACAATTATAAATCTGTGCGATTAGAAATATTTTTTTAACTATTGTGCGTTTAGCTTTCTGAATGCGCTATGGTCCTATCACTTGTCTGGACTAGTTGGGGAAAAAAAAGGGGGGTGGGAAGCAGGTATCTGTGTCTGTGATACCTTGATCGCTTTTTAAATGCATAAAAAAACGTGTTCATTTAGGGATCATCCTCCTCAAGGGCACTAATTCCACTTATACCGCAACATTAACTAATTGTTGTTGTTTTTTTTAAATTGATTCTTGTTTTGTCAGGTGCAAGAAATAATTGTGCGAAATTTCAGCTTAATCCGAGATTGGGTGTGGGAGAAATAATGTGTACCGACATTTGACCAGACAGACAGATAGAAACTGTGAGTTGGTACAAGCTTTGTAAAAAAAAAAAAAAGAAAAAAGAAAGCTCAGACTACAATGACGGTCGTCCTACCTCCCTACCTCTTTACCAGAACCTCCAAGCTTCTAACAGCGGGGGGGGGGGGGGGGGGGGGGTCATCTTAATTCGATATCAATGAAACCTCCATTGCTAATTTGCACAGGGCCCCAACATTTTAAAGTCTGGCCCTTTTGCCTTCTTTAATTTCTCTTCCATATGCCTAGTTTGACTTACTGATTTGACTACGCAGACCCTCGTAACTGTAGTAGCCACCTTTCAACCGTCTAATGCAAGTGAAGGTATGACAATCTATATTCCAGGAGTGGTTCAGGTAGACACATTTCTGGAGCTCTCTATTCAGGCAGCCTGATTTAGCGTTTAATAGAGATATATTTAACAAATTAGTTAATTAACACATGTAATATAATTGTGTCCCTTTTGTGATTAATAATCTAAATGAAGGAGATAACACTACTGTTTTATAGTCTTTCAGTTATGAACAGTCAAAACCCATTTGACCTACAAACACGTTTGATCTATACACACATTTGACCTGCAAACACGTTTGATCTATACACACATTTGACCTGCGAACACGTTTGATCTATACACACATTTGACCTGCAAAAAGAAATGAACGACAAATACATTTCACTTGCTAAAACATATTATATTCAAAGACATTTGTCCTTTAAACATATTAGAAATTAAACCTACATACACATGTGACCTACAATGAGACCCAGACACGCGATATATTTTCCTAAATAAATAAATTATAGTTTTTATATCGTATTACTTTCATGCTTATAGCATGCTCAGAGCGCTATGGTCCTATTTCATTTGTGGACTAGAAGTAAGGGTGGGGGGAGGGGGGGGGGGGGTTTATCTGGGAGAATGTTTTCCGTGCTGCCTTTAGGCTCATAGGTAGCCAAGCCAATTTCAAGCGTTGTCCCCTTGACCACGCTTCCCACTGAATCACAAGCTGACTTTATTCCATGGTGGGATCCAGAATTTTTTCTAGGTGTGTGTGAGGGTGGCGAGGAAGGAGGTGTATACTCGTGACAGACAGACATATATAATGAATTCTGGTAAACGCGCTAAAACATTGATTTTCCCAAGTTTATTAGAAAATCATATCAAGTATTTGAGATCAGCAAATATATAAGAAAACGAAAAAATAATTCGCGTTCAAGTATCCTAGGCTTACACGTTTTTATCGTCTGCTCTAGTGTAGCGAGATCATTTGGTCCAAATAATCGGGTGGTCCAATTACACGAACATTTTTGTTTTATTAGAATGTTTCTGTACTTTAGAATTCGGTCCCAATATATCATAAATATATGGTTGGTCTTACTAATCGGAACGGAACCTACAGCAGTATTTTAACTGTGTGACAACCAAATTGACCCTAAACCAACATAATTTAGTAAGTTAATTCATCTACATTGGAAAATGAGGGGCAGGAGATGTAAATCTACAATTTAAGACTATATATATATATACATGAAGGTTTCAATCAATGGTATATAAATAGCTAGCTTTTTTTGTGTATCCGGTGTACAGAAATGTTGACAGACAATGTATTTTTAAACAGTTTGTGATGATTTTTGTGCCATTTTTAGCACTGTAAAAGGACATTTCTGACCTCTTTCGACAAAGTATTTTTTTTTTATTTATTTGGTATCAGTGATCTTTTAATATGGCCTCTTTGACATTGCTAAGTTTGTCTTTTTTTTTTTTTTTTTCTATATTTTAACATTTCTCCCAATCTTTCTGTTTTTCAAATAATTTTCTTGCTTGTTTCTTTATATCGCCTCCACATTTCTGCAAATCACTTTCTCTTCTCCCACCCCCCTTCCCCCCGTATGTCATTACTTGAAGATAGTTGCTTAGCCAGAATTGTTGTTTTTTTTTTGGTCGAGGCGGGTGGGCGAGTGCACGGCCCAAGTTACGAGTCGGACACTGTCCAACAGGCGCGTACTTTGGACTTTAAAAGGAGAATTACGACACACGGTGTCCCCATTGCGTCGAGGACGATGAAACAGTAGACCACATTCTTTATGAATGTCGCATTTAGCAGGAGGGATGATTGGGTCAAGGAAATGAAAGAGAGAGAATACTGACCCATGTGCGGCATTAAGTCTGTCCTTGTACTGGGTCAAGGCGACCTCACAACTCACTGCCCGCTGTCTCTTCCGTGCTCTAAGGGAGTCATTCCCAGCATGCTACGTTACTAATGGGGTTTCTAATTCGGTGTGTGTGTGTGGGGGGGGAGTGCAATTTTTTTTCCTTTACACACACACACGACTTTTGTACTCTAGAATAGGTTCTTTCTGGAGTTAGTGAAACAAAAGTAGATACCCTTCTTTTCCCAGCTAGGGGGTCTAGGGGAGGACTGAAAGCTCCCCTAGCAGAGTCTATGTTGGAGCCCCGGCGCCAAGCATCATTACTTGTATTTAAAACTATAAAAAAAAAATGCATATTCTAAGGTGTCTACATCGCAAATTTATATTCTGCTACTCTTCTATAAAAAAAAGGTAGTTCAATTATCAAATCTGCTATTCACTATACTTTATCATTGAAGCCTAGCGACTTGTGGAAAAACAAATCAATGTGTGAAATGTTTTATTTGGGATAGGGTGGAACCACAATGACTGTAGTTTGCTTTAGTGTTTAAGGCAGTGAATCCTCGTAGATTTATTCTATTAATGGGTTCCAGCAACAGGTAAAAAAAACATCAAAATTCCAACATTTATTGAGGGGATGCGTGGAGGGGGGGGGAGTCTAGAAAAACCCATGGCGGAATTCCACCACCTTCCAGGTCCATGTAGAACGAAGCCTACGCTAAAAACCCAAGAAAGGAGAAAAAAAAACCACACGAATATTTCCGAAGTTTATTTGACTGGATGCGAAGTCATTGAAATATTGCTTGCATTTTGCAAAGCAACTAACTGTGGATGACTCACCTTGCTGGAATTCATAGATCACCCCCGCCTCACAACGAAATGTCACACATCTGGCCTCGTGGTAGAGACTAAAGATGTCGCCATGTTTATAGTAACCTTTATTATCCATTGTGCAAGCATATCCTGGGAGATTTTTAAAAAAAGACCTAAATGAACAACAATTCTATACTATTCGATAAATGCCAACTTTTAAAACAAATACAATTTTGGGTATTTTGTATACCAATGTCATGCTATACAATTAAAACAGTTGCTCCTCCTTCGTGTGGTCGAAGATGAGCACATTATATTTCCAGTGAACTCGAAGATGGCTATGGGGTCCAACCTTTGCTTTTGAAAATTCAGCCGCAAGCAAGACTCGGGTAGGTTTGGTCTGTTGCCCCCTTTTTTTTTTTTTTGTGATTTGTGTATATTGGTGATGGCTGATTTCCTTGGCTTTTTTCTTGAAATACCGACATTCAAGGCTTCACGCTTAGAAGACCGACCAAGAGTTATTGTTTCCCAGTTGTGGGTTTCATTTTTTTTTAAGGGAGCTCTTGAGAGTGTCTTTATATCTGTAATGGCACGATTAGGAATTAGTTGGGTTTTTTTTCCATAGAAAATAGAAAGGGAAAAGACTTTTGAGGCAATCACGTGAGTAGTAAAAACAAGACTAGGATTTGAGGAAGAATAGCGAAATGTAAACAGATCACTTATGACGGCTTTAGGGAAAAGCAGTTTTTATGAACGTAGAGATTGAGCTTGACGACATTACGCGGTTCCCTTCGCTTCTTTATTATGAAACTTCTTGTTCGACATTCGGATTCAGCGTCGACTAACTTCTAGTGTTGGCCTTTCGCCTGTGTTATTAGATTTCGTTATTTGAGTGTTACCTCCGTTTGGTTTATCTGCATAAGACACAGCGCGGAAGCGCATAACAATCACTTGTGCTGACCCCTTGAGAGCGCTTTCCAGCTCAAAGTTTCCCATCTGTGACAGCTGTAAGATTTCAGAATCATGCACATTGAAGGAGAATGGTGTCTACCTCTCATGCTGCGTTCTGCTGTTTCTAAAATTAGTGTACCCTGACTCGAATTCTTACTCATGTAAAGCTAACTCATGCTTTTTAATGCGTAATCTTAGAGGGACAGAAATCAAACGTAATTTATTTCAATATGCCTTCGACGGTAAAAAAAAAATAATTCTGTCTATTCATATGCTAGAACAAATTCGTACAAGTTCTCCTTCTATCTAGAGCACAGAACGAGTTTCATGAATTAGCCAGGAAAACCAATGATTTAACATGTATTGATAGAAGGCAGGAGAGCCGCTGGTCGCCCACTTTTACGTTATACGTCGACACTAGCAGCTGGGAAAAAGTAGCTCTGGATAGATCCACATGGAGCGAGAGCATAAAGGAATGGTCTCGGATTTCAGATGCCATACACAACAGAAGCAGAAAGAAGGGCGAAAATGCAACGGCGCCTGGTGATTATATATGCCAAACCTGCGATCGCAGCTGTGTATCAAGGATTGGCCTCTTTAGTCACACAAGAAGTTGCAAAGGGAAAAGATCTTCTCTCGAGACGTAAAATGCCACAGAACTAGATTAACTTAAGAATAGGGTTAGGTCGTAATTATCTTCTGTAATTCATAAGATTAGATAATTAGAAGATTGTGGCCGAGCTCAGTTTTGGTTGTGAAGAACTGGTCACCGTTTGTGTATGAGAAATTTAAAGTCGAAGTCGATATGTCTACTTTCCTTTAATGCCAGATATTCTTTGTGGTCTCAGTTGAAATTTAGGTTAGCACCACCATTGGCAACAATTTAATCTCGAGAACCTTCACTCTCCATTGATCAAAAAGTATGAAACTTTCAATGTTGTTATACATTTTCTTCCAAATACAAGCGAGGTAACTCGCTTCAAAGCTGTCTATGTCGATTGAAATAATAGAAACAGAAAAAATAACTTTATCCATTGACTACTATAGAATGAATCAAATCAGCTAGGTATTTGTTTAAACTACATTAGTACATTACATTACATTACTTAAATAACACATCCATATATTATCAGATTCGTAAAATATATGTAAATCAAAAACTTAAGCCTAAATTTAAAAATAAATTTCAAATCAATGCCATTCTTTCCATTACAACACCATAGAACTGTAACTATTCTCATACAGACGCAACCTTATTATCGAAATATCCGAATCCCCATTAATCTTATTAAAGTATAACACTTACTCTGATCTGAGATAGCCTCTCGGGGCTTAGGGTCCTGTGAAACTGGTATATCATAAAATGAGTCTGCACCCACGATTACCAAGAAACTCAGCAATGCAACAAGATGCACCAACGCCATACAGAATTTGTGCTGCTAAAATTGAAATAAACTAAATCAAATTTTGAATGATACTGTCACAAAGTCTAGTTTACAACTTCATGTTCAGTATAAGCAGTATTTATATACTAAGGCATAATTACGTAGCCATGCAAAGGATTCTCAAATTGTATCAGTTCTAATAAATAAAATAATAAAAGCAGTCAATGTATCATTAAACTTTTTGAAAAAATAGATCTACAAGTGGACGTTGAGTCCACCAAATTTTATACTCTACGTATCTGTCATTACTCAATCTCCATATTTATCTAAGAATTTTTGAGAATCCCCGTCATATTAAAATCTCGACTTTTACGTAAGGCCTTTCGAGAGTTCTCTCTATTCGAAGTTCATGAAAGACAATGTCAGTATCATTAAACCGTATGTGACTGACAGGGGCGGACAAAAGTGGGGGTGGACGAGGTCATGGTAGCTACAAAGAGGATCAGTAGACCGAATGGAGCCCCTCCACCAAAAGGATGTAGACAGAATTAAGAGCATGTGCTGACAGAATAAGCAAACTTGGAGAACCACTGTCATTCAAACCCAGCAAATTATTGCATGAATTATAGAAGGGCTAAGTAATTACCCTAAATGAAAATGACCTATTAGATCTTTTAGACCTTTTTTTTCTTCTCTGAATGTGTGTTATCTTTGGGTTGCCCAAGGACTCGATCCACTGTACCAGCGGGGAAGAGAGTCCCAACAACCATCTCATTATCTACGCATCGCTCCTCGGGGGGCGTTTTATGCGGGACAGCTGATGTATTACAGAGAAAGAAATTGAGGGAGTTTCCCTGGTGTGATCGGCGTTAGGCCTCGAGCCCAAGCCTGTTGGTATTTTAGCCATCTGTAATAGCGTTTGAGGTCAGTGTTGAGGCTCGGTTATACACATACTATAGTCTGTAGACCTGAATTGAAGTTGACACTTTTTGACAAGCAGATACATTTAGGCTATTTGAGATTTTCACGATCAAATAAAAAAATCAATGTCAAGGACATTGAAATGATGCCTACTTAAAAAAGATAAGGTGGAACTACATTTTGTTATTGATAAAACTAGCCTATATGTTAAACAATCACAATTATAACAGGGTATTGCCAATTTGTTTTTAAATAAGTTTTAATCTATCGTAGAGTAAAAGTCTAATGCTTCTTTTAAAAAATAAGTTACATCAAAAAGCTAGCTTTTTATTTTATTCCGCCATGTTTGAACCTCTACTATATTAAATACAAAACAATTGTTATCGTTTTTGGCAACGAACTATTGGTCTAAACTGACCATAGGTTGTGACGTTGCAGGTCAGTGTTCAGGCCTTCTATTACGATTGGTCTCGACACAGCATTAGGTTAGCTCCCTCAGTAAATAAATGTCTGTAGTCAAATGTTTTCCCAGGCAGAGCAATTGACATTTGTCTGTTCATAGTCCCACTAAGTAGAATCTGCTTCTAGTCATGACCTTACACTAATTGTGTTATTAAAATGATTAGTAGGCCCTCATTGCCTGCTATCATGATATCCATTGTCGATAAAGTAGACCTTATTAAGGACAGAACTGTGTTTATTTGTTGTTGTTGGCCTAATTTATCTATGACCTCCTTCAGTTACGAAAAGACTATGAATCATCTCATAGAAATAATGAGATGAATGCCTGGGCAATAGCTATAGTCGGAACGATGTCGCACACACATCGCCCCCCCCTCTCTCCTCATCTCCAAGCATCTGATGTGTCCGAAGGAACGTCTGCTGCTGATACAGTTTGGGATCAGCGGCGTCACAGATTCTGGTAGGGTTTAGTAATCTGCATGCTGCAGGCTGGCCTAAGGGTCGCCTGCTCCTGATTGTTCTACTTTATGTAGGCCTACACTTATTAATTAATGAGATAGTTTTAATCTTTTAAAAACAACCTTTTTCTGAACATACATTTTTAATGATTATATTTATGATGACGGAGAATGTACCAGTTCCAAATGTGTATTTTAAAGCAACTGTCTACTATAGTCTAATATAGTCTATATGATATAGTAGCGCTAATGAGAGGGGGGGGGGCACAAGGAGGTTTAACATGTCGAGGTCCTCCCTAGCGAAGGGGAGACCAATAGTTTCTAAAACAATGTTAGCCAAACGAATTTAGTTTTTTTTAAATTGGATCATGAAAGATATATTTTGAATTAATGATCAATGTAATATAATTATTTCGATTCTTGATTTGTCTGAGAAATGTTATTGCTAATTACTAATATCTTTGTAGAAATTAGAAATATCTTCCTCTATGGTGGATATCCATAAATTTTTAGTTTTTGGTGTACCTGGTGTGTCCTATGTAGGACGTTTAAATTCGCTATAGCTTTCACAAGAAAATGTGTGCGCATACATTTAGCATTGCAGATACAGACTTCTAAGCTCTTCCATTTGTAGCACAAATTAATTTCGACCTGGAGGAAGTTGTACAGGTTTGATCTAGAACAGTAGCGTTATGAAGAACGTATTTATAAACTGACGGGCAAGTAATAGCCAAGTAATAGGCAAGTAATTGAGAAGTAATGAGAGTTGATACAAAGAACAAATGCTACACTTAAGGCAACACCGATCGTTCAAATTAGTGTCCTTGACGATGTTACGTTTATCGCTATTTAAAAATCTTTCACAATCTTTCTCTTCTCCTTCCTTAACATTATAATATTGTTATTTATATTCACATTACGAGAAACGTTCATATATATATAAAGATAGTCTCTCGAGACGTAAAATGCCATATATATATATATATATATATATGTGTGTATGTGTGTGTGTGTGTGTGTGTGTTTCTGGTACAGGGGCTTCACTTAAATGGTGTCAGATGTTCATGTGTGGAATTAAACAACCTTTTGTCTTCATTCTTTGTATCAATCTTTCTCTTTCTCTCTCTCTCTTGTGCTCACACATACACACAGAGAACCATATAGACTTAAACACATGTAATAAGCAACCGATAGCACAGCTGCTACTATAAACATGTCTTTATTATGATAATATATATACAAAACATACGGAACAACGAATTATATGATTAGTTTCCAGTAATTATCATTCCTGGCGCTTGCTTCACACATGGCACAGGGTCATTAGTTGCAGAAGTGTAGCCAAAGAAGATTGTGCCTTCATGTTTTTTTTTTGTCAATGTCAAAGAGTTATACGTCAGTGCAGTTTTCGTCTACTGCACAATAAAGTGTGACTAGGCCAGAAAGAAATACATATTTAAACATGGTGAGTTTACAGTTATCCAGTACATTGTAGGAACAGCAAACATTTTGTCTCTACAGTGTTGGTACTGATGCAATAAAACACACACTATCTCACATTATTGTACTAACATGTACACATGTACAATAAAGTAAAATTACGTTCCCAAGTCTTCAACAGGATTCGAACCCAGGACCCGCGGTTCGGAAACCAAGCACTTTACATTATCTGGATTCTGGATACATACACGCAGAGAGTTAAAAAACGTGTTTTGGTTCCCACTAATTGTAACACATTAATGAGTAGGTGACAGCACACCGTGTCATATATTTGACAATGATACAGTAAACATTATTTTAGGAATGATATAGATGCACATTGTAAATATAGGCTTAACAACTAAGCGTAAAAAAAAGTTGTTTTTGTTAGGTCATCAAAACCTCTCTAATTGCAAGGAGCCAATTTTTAGTACTATTTAATCCACACATAATGCAAGAAATATATTTTTTTGCATGGATAAATCAAATGCACATTTCACATAGTCTGACTTTATAAGGGCCCTACTTTGAGGACTATGTCAGAATAATCATGTGTTTTTCTGGGTATTAATACTGTTGGTATTTGGATATTTCGGCATTCAGTTTTTTTTTCTCTCTTTAATGCTTGAGGACATCTTCGAGCGCGTTGATGTAGCTCTGTGCCATCTGCAGAGTTTCATACTTGGACAACTTCCGGTTACCGCCATACGATGGGATGACGTCACGTAGCTTGTCAAAAGCAGCGTTCATACTTTGCATGCGTCTACGTTCTCTGGCGTTGGCGTTTGATCTGAACAAAGAAAATAAACAAGGAAAATATTGACAAATACAAAAGTTTGAGAAACCCTAAATTGACAAAAAATAAATAGTGTATAGACTTTTATGAACATTTTTATTAAATGTGTTACTTTTAACCTCGTCAGTTATTTAGCAAAAAAGTTATATACAAATTATTTTAAAATTTTATGTTCATGTTACTGCTGACTTATTATTATTATAGCTTTTATATAGCGCTACTTTCATGCTTATAGCATGCTCAGAGCGGTTTGGTCCAATCTCATTTGTGGTCCAGTAGGGTGGAGTGGGTATCTAGGAGTTGGTTTTCCGTACTGCCTTTAGTAGTCGGGTGTCGAACCTCGAGCCCCCTTCTAGGTAGCCAAGACTAGCCAAGTTCAATCGCACTTAGCCTCTCGACCACGCTTCCCACTTCTTATTGAAATTCGGCAGAACATAAAGTGAAGATGGCAGGATGGACATGAACTGAGAAGTGTTGGCCATGACGGAGTCCGATGGCCAAGTGCTGGGGCAGGAAAATGAACTCTTCCCTTAATCAAGCTGCCTGGTTGCGTGATATGCGCATGGGTCTGTCTTTGTGATGATCCCAATATCAAACCCTGACAGCTTCTATGCCCTACCGTCCTGCGGGACGTTTGAACTAGGACTTAAGGCCTAATAATATTCTTTTTTTTTTTGGAAGGTCTGAAACAAAACTATCTTAAACTGGATATTTATTTTTTCAATGACTTAAGATTACTATTTTTATGATCTTGAAGAAATAAGTGCATGTCTAGCCTACAATATTAACAATATAAGTTGATGCAGGATTGCAGGACTCTATTAATGAGAGAGAGAGAGAGAGAGATCTGTTTTCAAAGTTTTATAAAATATATTTGTCACTGGGGTCTCAGTTCGAATCCCGGTGAAGACTGGGCTTTTAAATTTCGGGATTTTGAATTTCGAGATTTTCAGGGCGCCTCTGAGTCCGCCCAATTCTAATGTGTACCTGACTTACAGTTGGGGAAAGTAAAAGCTGTTAGTCGATGTGCTTGTCACATAAAACCTTGCTTATTGACCGTTGGCCGAAGAAACGGATGTCCTTAACATCATCTGCCCTAAATATCGCGGCAAGGTCTGAAAGGGAACTTTACTTTACAAGATTTACATTGAGTAGTTTTATTCCTCGATTTTCGACTGTTTACAATTATCTAAAAATAATAAAGAGCTATAAAACTAAACAATACAAAATAATTCAACATATATTTGAATATCATAATCTAGTGAGTAAGCAAAAACTGAATCTTATAGAAATAGGCCTAAGTCTTTTTAACCAGGAAAGTATCAGTCAATAGAATACCTCGAGAATTCAAACTCATAAATATTATTTATCCCAAACCGGAAATTTTTTAAATTCGAATATAAAATCTTGAAATAGCGTCACTTGCACTGAGCTCTGGGCTAAAATAGTGTCGCATTCACCCCTCCATTAAGTAGGACCTAGAATTAAAAACATATCTGTCACCGTGTCCCAACCGTGAACCAACAATTTGGTATGAGTTGCCTCGCCTGTCATGGCAGACTTGATAAGCGTGTCATTATCTTTAAGAAAAAACACAAATACGGAATTCACATGTACATATAGGTCAGTACACTTATCACCTACCTTCTTTTGACAACAACATCTCCTGTTACTTCCACTGAAGAGCTACCGCCATCACTATCTGGATGATATTCTAGTCCAGAACAGAAAGGCAAAAAGCCGAGATAAACTTCCTTGTCTGTCAGAATACCCGACGAGACAAAAGAATTTTCTGGACAGTTTTTACACGAATGCAATTTGCATACTGTTTCGTTGAGAGTTGGCAAGCTCTCTACTTCTGATTTATTGCTTGTAGGCAGATTTAAGAAACTGGTTTTATTGACTTCTGTCCAACGTTCATTCTCTCCGGTCAGGTAATGTCCAGATACACCATCATTAGTACCTCCACTCTGAGCAAGAATTTTTGTAGATGCATTCTTTGCGAAGTCGTCACTGAAAACAGTTTTGTGAAAAACCTGCGAGTTATTCTGCTTGCATTTGAACTTTACCTGCGGGACCACTCTGAAGAAAGCCTCTCCTTTATTATACGACTGAACATCCCGCAGTGAATCTCGTCTCCTTTTGCGCTCATTAATTTTCCCGCCTTGTTGAACCATTGCAAAGTCTTAGTAAGTACACGGTGCGACTACTACCAGGGAAAAATAACATGCACCAATATCAAAACTAGCTCTTGAATGCAACTCTAAAATTGATGTGGTCTTTTCGAAGAATTTATAAATTCAGCCAGGAAGTGATCACTGATGCACTCTGATTGCTTTGAACTCCGGTGGGCAATTTTATATTTAAAGGGAGGCTCAAAGTTCCTCTCTCACCTCTGCTCCCTCCCTCCCACAATTTTTTTATTTCAGATTTACGCCTCTTGAGCTCAACATAGTAACGGGTTTAATTGCACAGGCCAGCATTAATAAAGCAAGAGGAGCGTCAGACACGTAGCACTGGACAGGTAGCGATTAACACTGTCACCTGTGGTACTCTAGTGATTCACTCGGATCGATGAAGCACTGCTCACGGCACACCGGCGCCAGACCACGCCCCCTGATTCCACCTGTATTGAGACTATTGTTTAGACCTCCGGCGTTTTCATTGGCTGGCCGTTTGACTTGAAAAGTAATTCTCTCCTACTCAAAACGACACAAAAGGGAGATAATGGTAACGGAGCGTTTGATGTTGTGCTTTTCAATCTCATGAAACGAGAGAGTGCGATCTTGGTACGAGATGGACAGATAGTCAAATGTTGAGGCCTGCAATGAAGGTGACCATATTCATACCGCTGGAGATATTTGTTAGGTGATGTAATATGATACACAAGCAACATTCTTTTATAAACAGAAACACATAACCCTGGAAGAGATCTTATCTATAAAGAACATTGTTTTATGTAGTGAAGAGATGGACTCAACCGGAACACCGACAAACTTTACTTTTTATTTTTTCATCTTTCTTTCAATTTTAAAATATATTTTTACTTATTAAAACATATCTTTTTCCACTTTATTTTCCCATGCCCTAATTTACGCCCGTTGATTTATTCCCAGGCCTTTCATTGTATATCACGGCCGCCCTCTCTCTTTCTATCTCTCTCTCTCTCTCTCTTGCTCTCTGGAACCCAAATTTCTCCCACATAAATTTTTTACTCTATTTGGAAAGACCCGCTTCATAATGCGTTCTCGACACATACACACTTTCGTACTGTGGACCTGTTCATTTTAGAAGCACCTTTACCATAGACACAAATAAATATAGACTGGAAAAAGGAAGTAACTTCATGTAACTTGAAAACATGTATATCTATTGTAGGATTTCCGAATTCTGAAAAGTTGCATGATCTTCAGTCTTAGAGATTAAACAAAACTACACTGCTCATAAATGTTGTATGATAAAGTACACAAAATTGCAAGTCACTAATTTTCGTTTCATAAAACTCTTTTATCGGCCAGTCTATATTTATTTATGTCTATGACATGTCTATGGTCTATGACTTTTATTATCCTCCTTCAAAAATAAGAAATTCGTGATATTTTTATAAAATGCTAGACTTTGGCCTTTTGGGGAAATACCGAAAATGAAATACAAAGGTTTGATAGAAAGCGTGCAGTTTTTCGAGAATAGCGGTCCCAAGGTTACGATTTTGTCAACAACCGTTCCTAGTACGGGTATAAAAGGTAGAAGGAACATGTGTACGAAACGGTTCAACCCCCCCCCCCCCCCCCCCCGAATCAAGTGACTGATTTTTGCTTTCATTTTGTTTATTTTAGGTGAGATTTTAATACTAAATCATCACTTACCACAGCACAGCTAAGGGGGTTTTGAGATTTAAAAAAACCCTATCAGGGAGTTTTGAGATACAAATCCCTCTACCAGGGGGTTTTGAGTTTAAAACCCCCTACCAGGGGTTTTGCAGTTAAATCCCCCTCTTCTATAAACAAAACTAAAAAAATGCAAACGACAATTCCAAATTCCAAGAAAACAGCTAAGGAAGATTTTAACTTTAAAATCGCCTCCAAAAATTACGATAAACCCCCTCTCAATATAAAAAAAAGCAAATTACACACTCACAATTCTATGAGCGTAGCCAAAGGGGTTTTGAGTTTACACCCCCCCTCCAGTTGGGGTTTAAAGCTAAAAAGTACCTATTCAATATAAAAAAAAAATCAAGTTACACACTATAAAATCTATAAGCGTAGCCAAAGGGGGTTTGAGTTAAAAAAAACAACCCTGCCAGCAGGTTTGAAGCTAAAAAGTACCTATTCAATATAAAAAAAAAATCAAGTTACACACTATAAAATCTATAAGCGTAGCCAAAGGGGGTTTGAGTTAAAAAAAAACCCCTGCCAGCGGGTTTGAAGCTAAAAAGTACCTATTCAATATAAAAAAAAAATCAAGTTACACACTATAAAATCTATAAGCGTAGTCAAAGGGGGTTTGAGTTTAAAAAAAAACCTGCCAGCGGGTTTGAAGCTAAAAAGTACCTATTCAATATAAAAAAAAATCAAGTTACACACTATAAAATCTATAAGCGTAGCCAAAGGGGGTTTGAGTTAAAAAAAACAACCTGCCAGCGGGTTTGAAGCTAAAAACTACTTCTTCCATATTTTTAAAAAAAAAGCAAATTACGCACTCAAAATGCTATGAGCGTAGCCAAAGGGGGTTTTGAGTTTAAATCCCCTCCTCCAGATGGCTTTTTCTTTAAAGTTTAAAACACCTCCAGATGGTTTTGAGTTTAAAATTCCACTACAGAGCGTTTTGAGTTGGAAAACTCTTTCTTCAATATTATTATTAAAGCAAACTACAGTCACCAAATTCTATGATCGTAGCTAAATGGGGTTTTGAATTTAAAAAAAAAAAAATCTCCAGAGATTTTTTAGTTTAAAACCCCTCAACAGATGATTTTGACGATAAAACTTTCCTTTTCGATATAAAATCTAAAGCGAAATACAGGCATGTAATTCCAAGAGCGTAGTCAAGAGAGGTTACAAATTTTTACCAGTGACTTGGGCTCCATGAAAAAGTGTGAATAGTTTTCTGACGAAATTGAAAAACACTAAATTTGGCTCAACAAAGATGGCTAAGACAGATTTAAGGAGTCAGTTATAGAGATCGAGTCTAAATCAAATAAATCCTATGCCGAACTGGGAGTCGAACCCTTAGTAAGGTTGTGACAGAGCGTCGCATGAGGTTTTGCGGGACATGTTCTCCGACAAAATGAATTACGCATAATAAGAGTTGCGGAAACAGCTTGCCGGAAAATGCGCCGAACGGCGCGAGAGGGTCTAAGCCAGTAAGAATAGCACATTAGGTTTTTAAAATAAAACTTTTTAATAGCAACATAATGCACTGTAGATACCTCAGAATATGGTTTTTGTTAGCTTTCAATACCAGAAATAGTGCTCGGCGGGGGGGCTATGCCCCGCGCTGGGGGAGCGCTGCGAGCTCCCCCAGACCCCCTTGCTAGCAAGGACGGGGAGTCTACAAGTTTTTCACTAATTCCAGGAAGAACCTATTCTAGGGCACAATAAACGTCTTCCGAAAGGGTCAGAATGTAATAAAGATAATTATGTACACACACACACATATATAATTTTTTTCGGCGGGGGAGAATCCCCCAACCCCCCCCCCCCCCACGAAAAAAATCCTGGCTACGCCCATGATATATATATATATATATATTGTATATAAATATTATGCCTGAATCTAAAAACGGATCTGGTTACACCTAATAAGTCCCACGCATTTTTTCCCTTTAATCCGCGTATTCAAAAGTTAATTTCTCTGAATATCTAAATGGGCGTACTTTAGCTAGCACGTTTGTGTGTGTGTGTGGGAGTGTGGGAAGTGAAGTTTAAAAAACCAAACGCTAGCCAGTTCCAGGCAGTTACATTCATCCCAGAATCCAAGAACAAAAATGGATTCTTTTTCCTTTTTTTTTTTTTTTTTTTTAAAGTAAAAAAAAATGATACCAGCAGCCTGAATAGTGAAATATGACGTTGAGGGTGGGAAAAAGCTGCGGATAAATGGGGATGAGTGGGTGGATACGGTTGATTAAACACTGGACTTTTATCAAATAGTAATTAATGAATCCTCGTTTAGTGATTGTTTAGCATTAAGAATAAATCTTTCTGAGCCTCTCCCAGTTCGTTTCTACCATTCACGTGGTTCCCATAACAATAGCTGAAGTATTTATTTTTGTAAAGTCTGTTTGATCAACGGAACTTCATGTCAATCAGTGGGGTTTTATTAAAATTCGGAATTTTATGCGTTGTGGTTTTAATGATATTTAAAAAAAAAAATGGAAGGAAGGGAGAGAGAAAAAAAAATCAAAGGGAGAGAATTTATTAGATTGAGAAATAAAAAAAAAAAGGATAACTCTTGTTGTGTTTTTTAATATCAATTAGTTACACAAAAGAATATTTAAAACAATTAGCCTGCGAAATTAACCGCGAAGTTAACCGCGAAATTAAAAGATACCACAAACACACACACACACACACATGCACCCAAACGCATGAAAGTATACACACTACAAGTGAAATTATTTATTTGTACTAATATAATACATTTTGTTTTAGACTTATGTCGCACATTCCTCCGCACTAGTACTCTACTCTACAAACTCTATATATAATTCTGCTCCCAGATGCACAGTTTAGACAACACGTAAACCAAAGATCACTCTTTTATTTCTAAAAGTTTGACTAGAGTTACCCTACGAAAAAAAGGAGGGTAGGGGAGAAGAAGCAGTATTCACCCGTCACAATATAGCAGGGCTGGACTTAACCGTTGTGCCCAAGAAGTCATGAAAAGATCACTCTTTTTTTATTTCTACCCCACGTAGTTTTAGTGGCGAAAAAAATAAGAGGTAGGAGGAGAACAAGAAATCTACTCTGTATTCACCCGTCACTGAATAGCAGGGCCGGACTTAACCGTTGTGGGGCCTATGCGAAACGGGGCCCAGTTTGGGTAGGGATACAGATTATAAGTGAAAAGTATGAGCTTATATTAGAAAGTACATTCGTCTTTGCATTTTATTAATTCTAAGTGGTTTGAGGAATGATGATTCTAACCGCTACCTTGAGACCCAAAGAAAATCCCTTATTAAAGACAGGCGCAGATGGTACGAATAGAGAATTTGAATATACCCGCGGAAAACAACGGCTTTGTCAGCGTCAGAAGTGACAAAATATGCAGGTAGCAACTGGATCTGCGAAGCCAAGTGAAATACAGCACTCAACCTTAATCTTCGGGCTCAAGAGTCTTTGCTTTATTGTGGTGGCTATGTTTTTACACCAACTCGTGGGGAAGGGGGTGAGGTAAAAAATGTTTTTAAATCAAACGTTCATTAATTTTTAAGAGAATAACATTAATACAATAATATTGTCTTTTTTTGTTATTTTTATAATGTATACTGTTTTTTCGTATTCAATCTAATGGTGTGTTTATAAAAACTCGCATTAAATGTTGAAGTCATATGCCTGCAATAACAGTGACTCTACCTAAGGTTTTCATTGACTTTCAAGACCCGTTTAAAAATTAAACACCAGCCATTAGCCCTAATGTGAGCGAGTGGACAAATTATCATTACTTTACATGCTCTGGAAATAAAAATTCATCCTCGGGTCATCTCATAATTAATACAGCGCACTTAGTTCAATAATAAAGTCTCGCAGAAGTAGGTCCAAAAGTAATTGCTGTCCGTGTCGAGGCGTTCATCGCAGCTGCTCTCTTGATTGTCGCGCGTCGTCGCAGTCAGAGGCGGCTTCATATTTTATTCAGGAGAGGTGAACGTCGTCTGCCGAGCTGCATCCGGCAACACGGTGGAGGTGTCAAACGAAGACAAGAAGACGTCTAGTCAGAGCCCCAGTGCACTGAGCCGTAACGATGGCCGGATGTGCACCCTGCGTTGACCTCATCAAATAGTAATAAGGCATCTCCCCTTCCCAGTCTGTTTTTTTTTTTTCACGCAGACGCCAGTGATTACCCCTGTGTGTGTGACCTCTGACCTAAGCGTCTAAAACTTTGCCTCGTTCTGTTTTTAAGACTGACACAAATTAACGACCCGTTTTAGGGGCATTCGGGTAAAGGCTATCGCCGGAACTAAAGACGCTTGCTATCTGACACAGAATTCGAAAAGGGTGGGGAATAACAGCATCAGTCAGTGACGAGGCCTGACAGCCGTTCAAGCGTGAAGGGAGGAAAAGGTCGACACAATGTTGACGGTAGATCGCGTGACTGGAGCGTGCCGTGGGATCCACAAATGTGAGACGAGTTGTATGGTCACCATAAGGACTTCATTGGTATCTCTGATGACTTAAGTCAAGCGGGATGAGTCTCTACAATGATCTCATTTGACAGCGTTCTGGGCTGTTGAGACTAAAGTTTGGGTTGATCCTGTTTTTTTTTTCTTTTTTTTTTTTTTAGATCAGCAGTTACCAATTATTACAATACTATGTACACCAAGGGACATTTTAATACTTTGGTAACGGGAGGGTAGAGTTGGTAAAAATATATGAAACTACATATTGCAACTTAGTGTAATTAGCCGACACATATTCTTGGTAGATTCGTGACCACATAGCTTATAAATATATCAGGTCTGTGTTCGTGACCCTTAAATTTCTTTAATCTTTCGGTAGTTAGTCTCATGTTTTTTTTTAAAGTAAAGGTAAACTACACTACGCTAAAGAGAAGAAGGGACATTTTTATTACGTACTAGCATATGGGCGACTGTGTGGTCATAGACCCTACAGAAAAAAAAATTCTGTTTTCAACTGGGACTCCCTGAAATTTTTAAAAAAAATTTCTACGTGCGTGCATAACAATGCATAGACATACTTGGTTGTTGTTGTTTTTTTAAACACATGGACCTCATTCACCAATCGTAAACAAACAACATTTAGCCACGTGATTCTCTATCTCTTCTATACAAATAACGCAATCCATAAAGGCTGTCACGTGATACGTTTTTAAATATTGTTTTATCAATATTATCACGTGGCTAAATGTTGTTTGTTTACGATTGGTGAATGAGATCCATTGGCACACTTTCGAAAGTCCAGTAAGGTAGCTTGGTCGTTCAGCATGCACTTCGGACTGTCTTCACGGTGTTCCCTTCGGACTGTCTTCACGGTGTTCCCGGGTTCGAACCCTATCCACCGCCATCCCTGGCAGGAGGTTTGGGCTAGGACGAAGTAATCTTCATTTCTGATGAAACTTACTACGAGTCATGTGTGTATGTGTGTGTTTGTTAATAGAAACACGACAGTGATTTCTTATTCCAAACAGTCCATTCGGAACTCAGTTCTCCACATTTTATCTATTTCTTTTCACTGCTCTGAAATAAAAGTGTGTCTTTACAGATTAAATTTTTTTTTCAAAGTTTTTTTTTATCTAATAGTAACGGACTGCATCAAAATGATATTTTTTTATTTTATTTTTTTTGTATTTCTTTTTGGCCTCTTGTAACACTGCCTTGATAGAGCCGAATTAGCATTTAGGCAACACAAGCTATAGATTAGCACCTCCGTGAAGTATTTAGCACTGGCATAAAATATCTGGAACTATAAAGGGCCCCTGAAGGGTCCTTTGTCTCAAATAAATTAGGACCTTTTTAAGTCTGAATTCGGTACTGTGAGTGGATAACTTTAATGTTGAATGAGTGTAAATGGAAATAATCAATTCTGCTGTAAACGTGTTAGTGTTTCTCAAAAGTGCTATGCAGTCAGTTTAGGAGTCTAGGAGCATTGAACTAATCTCCTTCCTTGGAAAATATACTTCTGAGGCAGCCCCCCCCCCCCCCCCCCCCGTCCGAATCTGAAAAAAAAACCAATGATGTTAATTTTGTCGTGCGAAAATACATTGAAGACAATAAAATCGATATAAATAAATCGTTTTAATAGCAACTGATGGAGCCAGAAGTATGACAGGAAACAATAAAAGGGCAACTACGATTTTTTGGCGCAAAATTAAACCATGAAATTTTTACGTTTCACTGCATAATACACCAAGAAGCACTTCAAACATTTAAGGACGAAATAGTTGAGGTCATGAATTTGTTAATCAAGATTTTTAACAGCATCTTGTTAAAAGCACTTAACCATCGTCAGTTTAAAGAATTCTTAACGAAATGTTCGGAAGAAAAAAAATTTTTGTGGCTCTTTAGAAACGTTGAAATTTTGTAAATTGTAATTTTGTTTTGGCTCTTCCGACTGAAAAGGTTGCGACCCCTGGGATAGAAGACTCAAAAGTAAAGTAGCAATTATACATAAACACTGAACCATAACCTTCAAATACAAAAACAAAATCTAATAAAATACTCAGAAAGACACAAAGATAAAGGCACATTCTTCGTTCCATATGCTAAGACAAACTTGCACAAATACGCCTTCTTCCCTAGTGCTATTAGAGCATGGAATGGGTTGCCTGAACTAGCCAGGAAAACCAGTGACTTGGCAGAATTTAAGTCATTGGTTAACATGCATGACTAAATGCATGACGCGTAGGACGTAATCATTTTCTTTCTTTTTGAAGTAACGTCTGTATTTTATAAGATAAGATAAAATTATGAAGGATACACCTCTTTACTACAACTTGCCAGAAGGCCCCTAAGAGAACCAATTACCTATAGTACTGGGATAGACCTATTTTGACTGACAAGACGGTGGATTTCAATGGTCCTAATTTTCTGTTTATCAACAAAAAAGAAAAATCCGCAACCATCATTGACATCGCCTTATTACTTATTATTCGCATTCCTTAGACTGCTTAGAGGATCTTTATTACCTGCCAAAAGGCAGTATGCTTCTGCTGCAGACCTGCCACATCATCAGAAAATTTTTCAATGGACACAGTTAAGAAGATTACTAATGAATTTGGTTTCATTTTAACGACCCTGGCAGTGCCAGAGAATAAACATTAATGAATAATAATAATAATAATAAAAAAAAAAAGAAAGCAGCGGACTTTGATCACAAGTCAGCTAAGCATCTAACAACGCGGGATGTGTGTGTGTTGTTATGGGTCCTGGAAGTCATTAAAATGTAAAACAAAGGACGCAAGCTTCCTGCTGCTTGACTAATCGAACGTCGGCAAGCCACTGATGCAAGCAGAGCGCGGGAAGAGATGGCTATTTATAACTTTTCCACACCTTTTCAAAAAGAGCGGAAAAGTGACACGAGCGGCAGCAAAAGATAGCCACGTGACACTGTACCGGCGCCATAGGATGAACGGATGTTCTGGGATCAAAAAGTAGTCCTCGCGCATTAGTCTATTCTGTCTGTCGGTAACGCGGCACACTTTCCGCCGCCCGTCTGCCTGATGGGAATGTAGCCTGCCTCCATGAATAAACCATAACAATTCAGTTATCTTCTTGGAATCAATTAATTTGTATGAATGTAACGGCTACTGGTAATTAACTATCCAATTTAAAGTGATAAATCTAAGCCCAAGACTTTACTTTTTTTTTCTTTTTTTTTTTTATTATATCTAATAAAACTGAAATAGTTTCATTTCGTATTATAAAACTGAAATAGTTCCATTACATTTTATAACTCTAAACTGTTTCATTATATTTCTTATAATGTACACAGTATCATTTTTCATTACTTATTCTTCATTCTTAGTTTGGGTATTACCGATCTTGTGTATTGAATTTAGAAGTAGGTCAAACATGGCAAATGTTCCCTTCACAATTTTTTTTTTTATTTTGCCACGCAAAAAAAATAAAAGTATAATGCGAAAATTGGTTTGTCCGTTGAGTAAACATATTCATATTAAAGATAAAATACTGTGAAAGCGGGTTTACCCGATTGGTGAAAAAGTTTCGTTCTTTAATAGAGATACAATTTTATTTTTATTTTTAGGTCCCTCCCTCTCTTCGTTGTGAAAGGGACAATTAACATACAATACGGTCTCCGCCATGATCCAAGGAACATTAATGCCAAGTTTCATCAAGATTGGTTAAAAGGTTTTGATTTTTATGCGGGACATACATACACACATTCATACATACATACAATTATATATTTTAGATGCATATTTCATAACAACGTATGGGACCAAATTGGTCCGGCCTTAGGTCACTGCAACCTATGCGGCCGCAGTGGGCCCCACACTTTCGTATCCCCGCTCTAATTCTAGGTGTAAAGTACTAAGTTAAACCATTATGACTTATAACAGGTTTACCGCGTCCTTCTGATTCTCTAAGCTCTTGGATATCTCATGGAATTATAAGAATGTGCTGAAACTCTTCCGAGAAATTGACAAAATTGTCATCTTTAAGGCATATTCTACCTAAATAGGGCCAAAAACTCAGGAAGAAATTTTCGCTTTTCTGTCCACTAATGAAGGATACACTGCAATCCCCAACCTTTTTTTTTGTTTCACTCAGAATATTTTTAACAATACCCGTCGTAACTGTGACATCTGGTGAAAGCTTCTCGCGCCTTAAATTATTAAATAATTACTTGAGGTCAACAATTGACGAAGATAGATTGAACAATTTGGCAATTCTTGCTATTGTGAGTGATTTATATAGGAAACAGAATGTTGATGATATACTGTATGACTTCTCTACACGCAAGGCTTGTAAAGTAAAGTCAATTTGATCATGATTTTGTACTTAGTAAAGAATGAATAAAATGTAAAGACGAATTTATTTTCTATTATCCTTATAACTGCCCAGACTGGGCCCCGCATTATCCATATCGCTTAAGGGCCCCGCAATCGTTAGGACCGGCCCTGGGACCAAATATATACATTTAACCATTTGTATGTGATAGATATGGAGAACTTGTGAATAAATCTTTCAATTGGAATATATTTTAGTCATCAAAATGCTGTGAGGAGTTCCAACATTGCCAAGTAATTGCCAACATTGCCAAGTAAAGTAATGAACTCAATGTGAACGTAATGGATTATTTGGTAAAAGCAAAACAAAAAAAACAAACAAAAAAAAACCCCCAAACAAACACTGACACTTTGTTTTCGCTCTTACAACCTTGTTGAAAATAAGATTAAAGACTGCTTTATTTAAACAAGAAGTAGAGTACCCTTTCAGACTTTTCGATCTATAGGAAAGATGATGTGTTTCTATGGCCGACGGTTAACGAGGGTGTAATGTAGCCAGTACGACGCCCAACAGCCTTTACTTTCCCCAACTAATGTCAGGTACACTTAAGATAAATATAAATCCCTCTAAATATCTAATAATCTGAACCTAACTCTGTATGGTGTGCCACTTGTACTCATGACCTAAAGGTGAATTTACGATTTAATGTTCAACATTTAACCATTAAAAACAGCCGTGAACTATTTGAATATCGCATTGGTCTAAAAAAAAAAAATTAAAAAAAAGACAATAAAAGATAACTTGACCAACCACCTACATTCACCATCTTTACATTCTGAGTGGGCTACATGGACAACTTAATGTTCTTTAATTAAAAGAGCACGTGCCCGTGTACTGGTCAGTCGGTTCAAGTAATGAGCACGCTAAATGGACGATGTCTGACCAACGCCCAGCCTGTGGCATACAGTAAAATCTAATAAATTGCCGGTTTTTTTTTATTCATCGTTTTGAGATATTAACTAGAAATAAACTTTTTAAAAATCTTGAACTTTTTTGGTCTTTTGGTAAAATTAACGCTTTGGCTAATAATATGTAATTTAAAAACAAACTAACAAGAAAACCAAAAAATATTTAAAAACAAGAAAAGCATTTTTAAAATGCTACTTTTTAAAAAAGACATTACCTACATCATTAAACTTCAACTATAGTATCACCAGAGAATGCCGACCAACGTCCTCCAAAACTGCTCTCTTTACCAAGAGGCCCGTATAAGACATTGGCCCCAAATCACCCCAATAGAAAGAAAACTATATGGAGAGCTCCC
Source organism: Biomphalaria pfeifferi (assembly GCA_030265305.1). Taxonomy (NCBI): domain Eukaryota; kingdom Metazoa; phylum Mollusca; class Gastropoda; family Planorbidae; genus Biomphalaria; species Biomphalaria pfeifferi. The sequence goes on along the minus strand of JASAOG010000061.1, from coordinate 1,921,342 downwards.
TGATTTGGAAACCACTGCGCAGTTCATCTCATGTATTGGTCTAGTCATCTGAACACTCCAACATAACTGTGAGAACGAGGAAGATGAAGAACTAAAATAAAATCATTAAAAAAAAAAAAAAAAAAAAGAAATATGAGATTAAATTCGTGACTTCTGTGACTTCATCGTCTGCTTAATTGCCTTGAAGTTGAACGTCCGCATTTTGTGGAACGGCCAGCGGGGCAGACATACTTCTGTGATTATTTACTGGTATGTTTATTATATGGACATCTAGTTCTAACACTAGTCCTAAAGTTTTGACTTAAAACACTTTAGATTTAGTCTAGATCTGCGTCTAGATTTAGAAACTAGATGTAATCTATATTAGATTTACGTAAAAAAAAAGTTAGTATCTTATCTTATATACTACAGACGTTACTTCAAAAAAAAAAAGAAGATGATTACGTCCTACGCGTCATGCATTTAGTCATGCATATTAACCAATGACCTAAATTCTGCTAAGTCACTGGTTTTCCTGGCTACTTCAGGCAACGCATTCCTCGTTCCATATGCTAGGATACATTTGTAAAAATGCTCCTTCTAAGGAAGAAGGACCAGCCCTTCTAACCTTCAATAAACCTTACTTTTATCGTACAATTGGGGTAATACGACTGACTGCGCCATGTTGGCTCTAGACCTAGATAGATTTATAAGTATCTAGTTAAATTAACATTTTATTATTTTTCAATTTAAATAATTATAACGTTCAAACTACAGTTTTAACCATGTGGCCAACGATATAGTAATTTTATTTTCAGCGATATATATCAGCTGTTAAATTTCTTTAAAAAATAGAGCCGCTTTTGAGAAAAGCGTTCCGTCCACCCAACTTCCATGAAGAATAGAGGTATTGTTTAAAAAAAAAAGACACAACCTCATTTATACATCTTATAGAGTGATTATTTTACTCTTAATAACTTATAATATTAGATGTAAGAAAAAAAAGATTATTTTTTACCCTGCTCCTCCCCCATCCTGTGAACAAATCCTGGTTATGCGAATCTCTAAATCTACTAGACTTTAATGCTATGGGGGCGGATGTTAAGCTCATTTGTTTCTCTGGCTGACTGTTACCGAGGGTGTCATGTAGCCAGCACAACAACAGCCAACCGCGTTTACACCCGATGAATGGGTGGACTTTGGTGTGACCTAGCTACATATTTCGAAGCTCTAAATCTTCATCGGGATTCAAACTTGAGACGCCTTGGTTTGAACTCCACGCGCTCTACCACCCGCCTTTCACGCCCCATTAGATTACATTGTATCCATCAATTTATCTTATCTTCTTATCTTATATAATACAGACGTTACTTCAAAAAAGAAGATGATTACGTCCTACGCGTCATGCATTTAGTCATGTATATTAACCAATGACTTAAATTCTGCCAAGTCACTGGTTTTCCTGGCTAGCTCAGGCAACCCATTCCATGCTCTAATAGCACTAGGGAAGAAGGAGTATTTGCACAAATTTGTCCTAGCATATGGGACGAGGAATGTGCCTTTATCTTTGTGTCTTTCAGAGTATTTTATTAAATTTTGTTTTTGTATTTGAAGATTATGGTTCAGTGTTTTATGTATAATTGCTACTTTACTTTTGAGTCTTCTGTCCTGAAGGCTTTCTAAATTTAGTAATTTTACTATAGGTGTTACTCTAGTCAAATGTGAATATTCATTTGTTATGAATCTCACTGCTCTATTTTGTGTCTGTTCCAGTTTCTTAAGTTTCTTGAGTTGAGGGGTCCCAAATGGAGGATGCATATTCTATTATTGGCCTTACTTAGACTTAGACTTAGGTCCTCCCGCGCCGTTCGGCGCATTGGGCGGCAAGCTGTCTCCATAAAGATCTGTCACTGGCAATGCCTGAAGCCTCCTCCCACCTGGTGTCCACTGTTTTGAGGTCCTCCATGAAGGTGTGTCGCCAAGTAATACGAGGGTGTCCCTGTTTGCGCTTTCCTTGTTTTGGCTTCCACGTTATCGCAACTCTTGGTGTGGGTAATTCATTTTGACGTAGAACATATCCCGCAAACCTCATGCGACGCTCAGTCACAACCTCACCAAGTGTTCGACTCCCAGTTCGGCATAGGATTTCCTTGTTTGAGACCCGATCTGTGTTACTGACTCCCAAAATCCGTCTCAGCCATCTCTGTTGAGCCACATTTAGTCTTTTCTCAATTTTGACAGATGACTTCCACGTCTCACATGCATATGTAGCAGTTGGAATGACGATTGTGTTGAGAAGGTGTATTTTTGTCTCGAGTCCAATGGCTTGGCTAGTCCAAATAGGCTGCAGCCTTTGGAAAATGCTCCCTGCCTTTCCTATTCGGCACTCTACATCATGGTAAGCATCTCCATCATTTGTTATGATGCTGCCAAGGTACGTGAACTTGTCCAGCTCATCAAGCTTTGACTCGCCAAGTCTGACGGGGACACCCTTTGCCTTATATTCCACTCGCATAATTTTAGTCTTATCCAAGTTTATGCGGAGGCCAATTTTGGGTGCCTCTCTGTCTAGGCTCTCCGTCATTTCTTGAATGCATTTATTTGTAGCCCCGAGTAGTGCAACATCATCAGCAAAGTCCAAGTCCGTCAATCGGAGCTGTTCATGCCATGGAATACCAAAGCAGTCTGGTTCATTGCTCTCCTCATTATGTAGTCGATGGCTAGGAGGAAAAGGAAGGGAGATAAGATGCACCCCTGTCTCACACCTGTCTCGATTGTAAAAAACTCTGTTGTTCCCTCTTCTGTTTTAATGCAGCAACTAGATTGACCGTAAAGGTGTCGTAGGATCTGGACGAATTTTTCTGGGATACCGTATTCTCTAACTATTTTCCATAGTGATTCTCGGTGGATACTATCAAACGCTTTTTTGAAGTCCACGAAACTGATCGTTAGCCGTTGTTGGTACTCAAGACTTTGTTCTATGATATTTCGTAGAACGAAAATCTGCTCTGTACATGATCTGCCTCTATTGGCCTAACCATGGTTAAATAACATTTTAGTTTTATGTTCTTATTTGATTTATAGAAATTTCTTTTAATAAATCCTAATGCTTTGTTGGATTTTTTTATAGTTTCATCAATATGTGGATTCCATGACAGTTTTTCATTTATTATAACACCTAGGTATTTTGCGTTTTTAGTCTGTGTTACTGGTTTGCCATGAATAAGATAAGTGGAATTAATTTGTTTTAGTTTTTTTGTTACTCTTAACAACTGACATTTTTCTGGGTGGAAAGACATGCTCCAATTTGATTCCCATTTCTGTAATTCATCTAATTCTCTTTGTAAAATATCTGTGTCTTGTGTTGTTTTTATTGTTCTATATATTATGCAATCGTCTGCAAATAATCTGACTTTTGTTCTTGAAGTAATGCAATTTGGTAAATCATTTCTATAAATTAAAAATAGTAGTGGACCCAAGACTGTTTTAAATAGGGAGGGGGGTGACATTAGCTTCTTTCCAGTCCTTTGGTACTCTGCCCTGGTTAAGAGAAGCCTGATAGAGTATTTTGAGTAATTTGATTTATATAGGTATTGTGTGGATTGAATTTTAAAAGAATTAAACTTCAATTTATGTATACATATTTATATGTACATATATAATCAATATTTGTGTATTATGTACATGACGCGTAGGACGTAATCATCTTCTTTTTTGAAATAACGTCTGTATTATATAAGATAAGATAAGAGGGTAAAAGGAGCACTATCTGTCAAGATATGCCTCCATTTACGAAGTTTCCCTCAAAGAAGAGATGACATTATATTAAATTAAGGCTATAGAAGTTTTGTTGATGGACATGTCCAAGAACTTAGCAGACTTTTACAAACACAACGAACGACGCAGACCGGCGATGATTGCAGAAGTCAATTCTCTCTCCTCCAATACACTTCCAGAGATATGGTTTTTAAAACAAAAATAACACACAAAACAATTACGTCAATCGTACATCGTAACACATACACACATACTCGCTTCTGAGTGGGTCACACATCACTGGTCATGATAGCGTCAAACAATAGACCCCCTCCCCTCCGCCCCAACCCCTTCGCGGGGGCCCTATCGCACGTGCATGGTAGAACATCCCGTTATAATATGTCAGGGGAGTTAAACGTCTCATTTCGTCACGTCACACGACCAGGTAGTCTCCCTTGCCGCTTTATTCATGTTAAGAGTCCTCATTGTCTAATGCCCCATACATTTTTTTTGTGCGGTAAGAGGAAATGGTTGTTTATAATTTATTCTTTCTCTTGAAAGAATGGACTTTAAAAAAAAAATATTTTATTACGCTCACGAAGATACGCGAGGGAATAGCTTCTGTTGGCCAAGTCGAACCCTGGCTACCAAGTAGGCCTACCCTCTGGCAACCCCAGTGGCCTAACATCGAAAATATTAATTGGTATGGATAGAGCGAAAATGGGGGAACGGGGCGGGGGCATTGGTTTTAAAATAGGAAAGGGGGGGGGGGGGCGAGGGAGGGGTTTAAAGAGACAATACTGTTACATTACAGAAATTTCTCCTCCCTCACAGCTAATTAATATTGGCTGAAATGGCTCGTGTCAGCCTCGTGACGTCAGAGCTCATGTATTGAACTTCTTGGTTCGCAATTTATTTTTTTTTGTGCTTCCCTTTTTCTGTATTAAGGTGAGCATTCACGACCAGAGCACCACCATTCAACATATTGCCCCCCCCCCCCCCCCGTGATTTTACTCATGTCCCTCCCTCCCTCCCACGCGCCATTCTCCTTCTCCCTTTTCAAACCCTCCCCTATCTGTTCTCTGGTGAGTGGGCTCAAGTGAGGCGTCAAACAATGCAGGAACAAGTTGAAGAGCCGAACGTTAGACACGATGAGAATTATTTCCCCTGAACATGTTAAAAAAAAATGTAATGTAGAAAAAAAAAGGGAGGGAAGTGATTTCGAAGAGAAAAAGACCGAAAATCGAAGTGTAACCATTTCCTCCCAATACATCGTCCGCTCTCTGGGCACACACAAGAAAGGAGCGGAAATAAAGGATGTATTCAGATGCTTAAACGCATTTTCCTGTTTTCCTTTTCAAGGGGAGAGAAATAAAAGAATCAAAACCAGGCAGCAGACGAGCGTAAAGAAATCAGACCAGTTATGCAAAGATCATGAAATTTAGTGCAAATAAAAGGCGGGAAATTGTTTGAGACAAAGGGAGAATTAGCAGGTGTATGGGGTAAACAAACACGCGATAAAAGGGTGATAAGCTAAACCATTTGATTCTTTTAACTAACGGAAATATTTATTGAAGTGATTCAATGCGTGCCGCACAAATAGTGTCCAGGTTGCCGAATGAAATTTGAGAAATATTGCGTTCGATTTTATTATCTTCATAATTTTCTTGCAAATGAAATAGTTTTGTTTGTTTTATAAGCCTCGTTCTTTTTCCTTCTTCTTTTCCGTCCGGAAATATTTCCTTGTTTGGTATATGTTCAGTGGACATTTACTGCAGTGCACGTGTTGATCAGTAGCCTAAGTGATCGACTAGGTGTTCATTGAGCCACATAGCTTCTCGTCCATCGTCGTTATATCTCCCTCAGCCTGACCTTTGTGACCTCAGATTAAGTCGGCCTTGACCTCCGGAAGGATTTTATTTTGAGCTTACTCTCAGACGGGTCACTTCTGCAGGTTAGGTTTTGAAAAAAAAAAATTCTCGTTCATCATCGTTATACCTCCCTCAACCTGACTCTTGTGACCCCAGATTAAGTCAGCATTGACCTCCTAAAGGATTTTATTTTGATCTTACTCTCAGACGGGTCACTTCTGCAGGTTAGGTTTAAAAAAAAAAATTATGCCATGTTTCACGAAAACAGTCTCTGGTTGTGACTTAGAAACTAATCAAATCAGGTAACTGAAACTCCAGCGAATTGTTGTTACAAAGCTTATATTAATTCGCTCTGTCTGTCTGGGTACAAATCTTGTACTCGTTATTTCTTGCACTTCTTAATCTCGGATCAAGTTGAAACTTTGAACAATTCGCCTATTCAAGCTATTCATTGTCGATAACAAAGCATGAATCAAATTAACCAATTATTCAATTGATTGTTCGTGATTACTTAATTTGATTTTATATAAAAAGAGAAATAAATCTTGCAGTATTATATAGACTTTAAAAATTTTTATTTTTTTTTCAAATTGTGCTTTTTTTTTTATAGTCAAGCATAGTTTTATAGTGCATCATGTCCATTCTACAGCCCGCGGGCCATATCCAACCCGTTATTCATGCTATCATGACTCTTAATTAAGTGTTTGAATTTTTTTTTCTGATGGCTCCTGAGATGTGGCCACTTTACCGTAACAGTTTAGGCGTCAGAGTTCTAGTAGTTTCCGGTTCGCATCTGGTGTACCATTATTTAGTTGAACATATGTGGGTGGTAGATAATATTTAAAAACTAAAAAAAAATCAAGAAAAAATAAAGTTATAAGAATGATAGAAGCTTAAATATCGGAGCCCTTCTTTTTGTCTGTCTGTTGGTCTGTTTTGGTTTAATTCTTTTTACTCCACTTCCAATCCTCGGAACTAGTTCAAATTGTGCACAATTATTAATTGTTGAGACAATACATGAATAATTAAAAAAAATTAACCTATTAGTTTATCAATTTGTGGTAATTAATATAGTTATGTTTATTTTTAATAGAAAAAGAGAAGATAAACGTCCACTATTGATAGATATGGCAGCGGTTGAACGGTGCTCTCCCTTAACTCTAAATAAACTTTGTTTGTTTTTTTAAAGTATTTTTATATTTGGCTTGTTTCTAGTGTCGAAATAGAAAACACGATAGATTGTTATGATAATTATAACAGACTCATAAAACAAATATACATCTATGATTTGGATTTAACTTGTTGACACCTTAATCTAGTTGTTTTTATCGATGTATTGTTATAAAACACCTCTGGAAAATGGAGAGTTCTTTACAATTGCTCTCTTCAAGCAATCGTCTGACATCACAGGGAAAGTAACTCGCATCCTGAATTGTTAACCGTCAATTTTCTCTAGTTCCATCGCGTTCTGCAAGTTGAATCATTCGAAAAAAGAGATAGAGATAAGACAAATCTGTTTGATGTAGTAGATAATATGTTGTTTTTTTTCTCTCTATTTGTATTCCAAAAATCTCCTGGTATTATAGAACATACATTTAAAAAATTAAACATCACTTACTTTTATTTAATGTTTACATTTGAGCTCCCCACACCCCCACCCAATGGTACAGTAACACAAGAAGAAATAACAGTATTGTCTGTCACTTTAAAACCTAGAAATACGTCTGCAAATTTTTGTGGTTATTGTCAGGGTGGGATTTCAGATTAGCTAGGGTATGATATTATGGTCCCGTAACTTACCCAATATTGGGGAAGAAAACCCATAAAAGAAACTCACAGGAGATCTAGCCTAATCACACAAGTAAGCAAAAATGACATCAATTAAAGCTCGTTCCTAGAAACCAAAACTCACAATCTCTTATGGTACACAAAGGAAAACACCAAAAGAAGATGCGCATGACAGTTATGTCCTCTGAGATCACATGACCAGAGAACTCCTGCTAAGTCAACATGAGTGTAGTCTGACTGGTATACGTTTATGGCGATCTCGTGGAAACGCTACAAGAAGAATATAACAATTTGTATATCCGAGCGACCGCATAGTAAGAACACTGTAAAGACAAGTCAAAATGACTGCACATAGAAACATGAACTCTTAACTAAACTATTGTACACAGGAACATGAACTCTAACTGAACTATTGTACTTAAGAACATGAACTCTAACTAAACTAATAAGTGACTTTAGAAATATCTATATATTTAATTCTCTTCATGGCTCAAGAGTTTGGACAAGAAGTAAAGGAAAGATCACTCTTTTATTTTTGTAAGTCGGACAGACTAGAGTTACCCTAAGAAAAAAAAGAGAGAGGGGGGAGAACAAGTAGTATTCACCCGTCATAAAATAGCAGGGCCGGACTTAACCGTTGTGACCAAGAAGTCATGGAAAGATCACTCTTTTTTTATTTCTACCCCACTTAGTTTTAGCGGCGAAAAAAAAAGAGGGGGGGGGGGGAGAACAAGAAATCTACTCTGTATTCACCCGTCACTAAATAGCAGGGCGGACTCAACCATTATGGGGTCCTATGCGAAACGGATTTCGCGGGCCAAGTTTGGGTAGGGATACGGATAATAATTGAAATTTAAGAGTTTATAATAGAAAATACATTCGTCTTTGCATTTTATTCATTCTTTACTACGTACAGAACTACTTTACGAGCCTTGCGTTTAGCGAAGTCACACGGTATATCATAAAAATTGTATTTCCTACATAGATCACTCTCAATAGCAAGAATTACCAAATAGTTCAATCTATCTACGAGAGTTATTGACCTCAAGTAATTCTTCATTAGTTTGAGGCGCGAGAAGCTTCTTTCACCAGATTCTAAAATTACTGGATAATGCCGTTTTTTTTTTTAATGCGCGTAGGATTGTCGTTTTTCATATTGAATGACACCCCAAAATGACAATTTTTGTCAATATATTTCAGGAGATTTGTATGAGTTTTCTAAAGATTTTAATAATTTCTGGATATTTCCATGACTTTTTCGTTTATTTTGCAATTTCATGAGATTTCCAGGAGCTCCTGGTTAATCGACTGGAGGCCATGGAAAATCTGTTACAAGATATAAAATGGTTTAATTTAATAAGTTATACACCTAGAATTAGCGCGGGTCCCATGAATGTGCGGGGCCCACTGCGGTCGCATAAGTTGCAATGGCCTAAGGCCGGCCCTGCAAAATAGCGGCGTATGCTACGCCGCCGGTCGACTGGTAAAATATAATTATTATACTTTTATGTACTTGAAGTCTGAGGAAATAAAACGAAAACGATTTAAACTGAAATAGTTTGTTTAAATCACTATGTGGACATGCAAAGTGAATATAAGTGAAGGAGTTTGATGACACTTGAAATATAGCGATAAACCGGAAAGTTATCTAGTTCTTTTTCAAATGCGACTCTAACAGAACCCTGTGTCGACTTAATAACATTGGATGGAGATTCCTTCTTTTAAGTTATAATGGGAAACAAATTGTTGCAAATGACAAGAAAGACTATATTATTTCAACTCCTTCCTATCTACCATGTAGGTCCGTCCGTCCGTCACGTAAAAAACGTTGGCACGTGCTGTTGTTAACGTTTCTGTCTCCCTATTGGTATATTCTCTGTTAGGATAAATATCGGAAACTACTCGTGATTTAAATAGATCACACTATAATGTTTAGCTATACGGTGAGTCAATAGAAACACACTGGTGAAATTGGAATTAATATTATCTAATATATAATATAAATTTTATAAGATCCTTGAAAAACAATTAGCAAGAGACGGCAATGGAATACAGATCTTTAATATACTATTATTTATTTATTTTTAAAAATTATTTTTCATTTTTTAAATATTTATTGTGATGTTGTAATTGTATCTTTAAATAAATTACGTTGATAATAAAATAGGCCTACACTAGGTTACACCAAAAAAAATAACTTAAAAGAATTACTGAAAATTTAAATTTGAACATAAGAGAGACTCAAAGAATACTTATGAAACTGAAAAGCGAATTCGTTTATTTATTAATTTTTTTTTCAATAAAATATGCATATTGTATTGTACCTTTATAAAAACACGATTTGCAAGTCCTATGATTTTGTATATAGTAGGTCCTAATGTCTCAGTAGCTGTCACCGACAAAGGAAACACACGAACCATTTTATCTCTTATAATGTACAGATAAATATGTTTGGATATTTGTTTTGTATGTTGATATGTTACTTATTGTTCACTTCAAATGAAATGATCTGTACTTTTATTCAATGTTTCCTATTTGTAATTCCCATTTTTGCATTCGAATCTTTAGTGCATTCACTTAGTAAACTAATTAGACCTAACGTGCGTGTTATCTCCCTTATAATCTGATTTTTTTTTTTTAAATTTTTTTACCCCGAACGAATCTAGATTCTTATTGTCGACAAAGAACAATTGACATTTTATTAAAAATACTAGTGTCCAGGATCAAACCAGCCAAAACAAAACATTATCAACCATGCCATAAAAATTACCCCAAATAACCCAGGCAGATGAATTCAGACTTTCCAGGTTCAAAAAAAAATAAAAATTTCCGGACGACGAATCATAACGAGGCCGCGCACGTTGAAAGCGCCATTGTCGCTCTTCGATGAAGCGAGTCTTGTAGGACGTTAAGAGGTGGGGACACAAACGGATCACAAGCAAACACTAGAGCATGTAGAGGGGGTTGCGGGGGGGGGGGGGGGAATTGTTTCGGAAAAAAAGTACATCACTTAATGCCCGGCAAGTGGTGAGCGCTTCACCCGATTGAATCTAATGGTATTCCGTAATAAGCGGCATTGTACAGAACACCAGGGGGGATAAGCTATAACAACAAACTTGCGAGTAGTCTGGAAACATACGCTACAATGTTTTGAATGGCTTCCCTTTCCAGCCCTTGGCACTGGCTTTATGAGGCAGTGCTTAACTGGGCACTCTTTCTCCCATCTTCTGTGAATGGCCTCTTGAGCAAATAGAACTGCTTTAATCGAGAGAAAACCAGCAAATCTTTCCAGAGGATAAGAGACTTTTTTTTGTGGTTACATACTCATAAATACATGACGTCATTTCATGCCAATTGGCGCTTAGCAGAAGTGCAGTAAGACTTTCCATTGCTTTTCTTGGTTATGGTAATAAGGTGATAGCATTTTTCCCTTCATAACCATAGCACTAGATAGATAGAGAGAGAGAGAGAGGGGGGGGAGAGATGAACTCCTTTAGGGTACATGGGTCTGACAAGAAACTGCTATACAGATGTAGTGACCTTTCAACCTGTGGCCTGCATGTTTTGCTACATATAATGCTGACAAAGCTGCTTTCTTTTTCCTTTCGTCGTTTGCACCAGTCTTCGGCAAGGTTGTTTTTTTCTTTCGGTCTTAAAATTTCAAGAAGAACTGTTTTTTTTTTTTTTAAGTTAATGTAAATTATGAAACGTTCAACATATTGCTGTTAAGTGGAAATGGCCGCTATTCCGTTTGTTCTTTCTATCCGTCGTGTTAGTCCGTCAAGGTTTGATATCAAAGACTAAAGAAGTAAACTTGCAATGATCTAATGAAAACAGATTTCTTCGTGTTGAACCTCGAGCCTCCTTCATAGTCCGAAGCGTACTTAGCCCCTCGACCACACTTCCAACTTTTAATATTTCTGGAGAGACTCGTTAACTATAGACAAATATAGGTTCATTTTATTGTGGGGTCTAGATCTACGAGGTGTGTCAGAAAAAGTAAGACCGATTTATTTATTTACCAAACGTTTTTGTTTTAACGTTTTTCAAACAGCAATGTTATTCCTTCACAATAGTTTCCCTTAGGCAGATACATAACGATTCAGACGCTGTTCCGAGCTTTGGTAGCAGCGCAGGTCAGGTCAACATGAGGGGTGGGAAACCACAGGGATGCCTTTTTGAAGTCTAAAATTCTTTGACAGAGAGGGCAGTGTATCATAGGGCGTTGTCATGAATGGGCATCCACTTGTCTCCTATGTCTGGTATCATGCGAGATCTCCTCGGCCAAAGAAAGCTTGAATGAGCAAATCGGAAGGGGAATTATCAAGGACTCCCTTTTAGTTTTCTTATACTGACTCCTGACTTGACTTATTCATGTGAGCCCCCATGGGAGCATAGGGCCGCAGCCACAACTTCTGTTCTGAAGTGTCTCTAAATTAAGTGATATCACTAATGGTGTCACTCTAGTCGACTGTGAATATTTGTTTGTTATAAATCTTACCGCTCTATTCTGCACCTTTCTATAGTTTAATTATTTTTTTTTAGCTGAGGGATTCCAAACAGCGGATGCATATTCTAACGTTAGTCTAACCAAGGTTAAGCAGCATTTTAGTTATACTTTTGATAGTAAGGAGAAGGGGTTTCGGCGGTTAGATTTGTAAGTCAGTTTAAGTGACGATATAGTATATCTTTATAGCTTCGAACGTAACTTTTGTTTTTTTTTGTTTGTTTGTTTTTTTGAAGTTTTCGTCAGCATTTGAGTTCTATTTAAAAAATTTATCAAGAAAAAATAACCGAAAATTACAATCGTTTAGTATTGTCTCGTAATTTGCGAGTTATTCCCCTTCATTACGCACCAGGTCTCCTCAACTCAATGCAATACCTGACCTCCGGGGACTCATCCTTAATGAGTTTGTCCGTCTAACATATCTCGCCCCTCCCCCGGACTTATCAGGCCAGTGTTAAAATTGCCCCCCAGTCGAAGAACAGATCCTTGAAGATCAATGAAGCCTGTAGATTTATGGAGCGATCTCTAGCCTCCCTCGTGAAATATTATCTGTATACAGGTTTTATATCGTCATCCTGGATATAGTGCGAGTTACTTTTACAGTAAATTAATCTTTTCGGTTTGAGCGAAGCGCCCCCCCCCCCCCCATTTGGAATTGAAGTGCCCTCCTCTTCCCTACCCCCTTGATCTCACCCCGTACACATATTATGAAAATACATGATCGCACATTTTTTTAAAAAAGAGTTATGGGCCCTGAAAATGTCCGGGTGATTTATTGGAGATAACCCAGACTATGACAGGATGATTTTGATTGGATGGGATGATTTGTGTAACCAATACTTGGTCTGGGAAAATGTTTTACGCTTATAAAACAGTGAAATGGATACGATATGGGAAGGGAGGGAGCGAATCCCTATTCAGTTTAATTACACGAGAGATTACGAGTAACGTCCGAACACTTTGGTTGTTGTTGCCATAACTATGATTATCTGAAGCAATGGTTCTCAAAATTATGTTTGGTCGTGAAGCTCTTGCACGTTTTATGATACATCATTGTTATAAAAAAGTAAAGTTTCCCTTTCAGACCTTTCTATCTATGAGGCAGGTGATGATAACGAGCTGGGTGTTATGTGGCCAGCACAACGACCAACCGCCTTTTCTTTCCCCAACTAACGTCAGGTGCCCATTAGAGCTGGGTGGACTCAGGGTCGCCTTAAAAATCCTGAAATTCAAAATTCAAGTCTTCCCCGAGATTCGAGCCCAGGACCCCAGGTTTGGAAGCCACTCAACCAGCGCTATTATAGGTTAAATTTATTTTAAGAAAATTATATTGTCAAAAAATATAAGTCAAACCAGAGTTTTCCCTGTTTTGCCAATTAGCTAGTAATTGTTTTCCCAACGATATGCATATACTGCCAGATCGCTGGGGAAATCGTTTTAAAACTTAATCTCTAACAAACTTATGAATTCTGACTTATTAAAACGCTTTCAACACAAATATCAAATTTACGGTTGAGATTGATCGGGTTTATAGATTCGGCAAAAAGAACTTAGTTACAAATGATGCATTGGGAGTTTTCAATTTCTGCTTTAACCATTGAAGCAGAACCAAACCGTAACAAACATTATTTTAGTTAGTTAAATTTTTTATTCTTCGATATCTTTTTTCAAGGATTGTTCCATAATGAAAATATAAAATTAACAAAATGAACTAGAATTTGAAGACCTATTACAGGTTGAGAACCCCTGTCGTATAGATTTCTAAGCATCATTAAGGATCTTCTAAAATGTATGGAAACTAGAGGCAACCACTAAAAAGATGAATCTCGCAAGTACATTTATCTTAAATTCAATTTCCCTGTAAGGACAGCCTCCTATTCTCCCCCCCTCCCTTTTTTTTTAAAAAAAACCATTTTCTATATAATTATATTTTTACTGTACTTTTTCAGAATTTTTTTGTTCTATAATGGAGGTATATGTGATCATTGGCGTCGCAATGAGGTGAGACTGCACCGGGTGACGCCAATCCTTGCGACGCCTCTGCATATGATTAGCCTGACCTAATCATCATAATTTATGCAGAATCTCTCCTGTATCTCACTCACTCTTTTTCAACCCCCCCCCCCACACACACTCACATAGACATAAGAAATGTGTATTTTAACGTGAAATGTCTTTCAGTTCTTGGCAAATTACTGTTTTCTTAGAGTTTGAACGTTCAAAAACATCTAGAACCTAGAACATCTCTACCCCCCCCCCCCTTTTTTTCCAAGCTCTTTGAACCATAGAAGTTAATTAGAGTAATATAGATTCCCTTTAATCGTGATTGACTATTATTTTTAAAAAAGTTACCTTAGATCTAAATGTTATGCAAACATTCAAGTGACAAAGATTCGAGGTTCTTGAAGAAACGACCCTCCCTCCCCTTCTCTCCGGGTTCTGTTGACTAATGTCAGCGATACTTTATTGAACTGCCATGGTCTGGTAAAATATGAACTTCAATGATAAACACACACAGACTATGAGACCACATCGTGGAATAGAACAGGTGCCCAGCTGGCAACCCCCCACCCCTCCAAGCTTTCTCGTTGGACCACCCTTTTTGTCCGGTATGTTCAAAGCTAGGGGCAGGCCGGCTTTACATGAGAGAACACGGGCACGAAGCCTTGTTAGCACAGTTCTCGTTGTACACTTAGCTGGCTGGAACGGTTTAACCTTCTTTGTAGTAGAACTATTTCAGTTAGAATCCAACGAAGAATGTCAACAAATCATTCCATCATTCTTCGCTTCAAGCCTTATATAAAATATATTTAACATAGTATTCTTTGTGGATGTTCCCTCAGATATATTACACCCTAGCCCGAATCTCTAGCTCGACAGCGGGGTATGGCGGCGGGGGTATCTGGAAATTTAGGCACCGGATATTTAGGCACCGGATATTTAGTCACCGGATATTTAGGCACCCGGAAATTTAGGCACCCGGATATTTAGGCACCCGGATAATTAGGCACCCGGAAATTTAGGTACCGGATAATTAGGCACTTTTTGACAAGGCGGATAATTAGGCACCGGATAATTAGGCACTCTTTAATAAGCGTCCTTAATGTTGAAAATCATTTTAAAATGTTAACGTACATTTTATCCTTAGGCTATGGGCTATCGGTGACGTTATAATAAATAGCAAACTATAACGATTCTTACTAAAGAAAAGCTGAAAAAATGGGAAGAATTGTCGTACGTATGTGCATCAAATTTTGTAGTCTTTTTTTTTTTGTTTTGAGAGAGAGAAAAGAAAGAGAGAGAGAGAGAGAGAGAGAGAGAGAGAGAGAGAGCAAGGAATGAGCTTTGTAACACTGTCAAAACAATTAAATCCTAATAGCATTGAAACGGTAAATCTTCATTTCGCTACATTCAAATGGGGTTAAAGAAACGATATTGCAATTAGTAAAACTAAAATTGATTTTCTTTTTATTTAGAGAACAAAATATCAATAGAAATGTAGAAAGGGGAATGTAAATGTGTACAAAAAACTTTTTTGTTGCTAGCGGGGAGGTAAAGCAAAAGTGCTACTAGAATTCACGGGCCCAAAATAGGATAGCGTGTATATGTTGGGGCGCATTATGGAGCGGGTCTTTCCAAGTCAAAAGTCTAAGTGGGAGAAATTACGATGCGCAGGTAAAAAAAAAAAATGGGGGGGTTCGGGAGCGAAAGAGAGAATAAGAGATAGAGACAGGGGGGAAGGAAGAAAGAACGGGCCGTGAAATGTCATTGTTACAGTTACATTGATTCACGAGCTAAAAAGTATGTTTGGTTAAAATGTATCCCGTTTTAAAAAAATGGGATGTTCCAGCATTAATAAACAATATAAAGCTTATGAAAAAAATCAACGGGCCGGTGGGCACTGCTAGTATAGATATAAATATATAATCAAGATAACAAAAAAAAAAACTCAACCGGGTGTATAACAAATTTTGTCTAGTCTAGCATCGTAATCTGTGAATGCTTTTCTCTGGTAAATCTGAATATTCTTCTATATCAATATGGCTTCAGATAGACGATTAGTTCATGATTATAATTTTGATAATTGATTCTCTAGTCGGCCTAATATTCCTACATCGCATTGTTTGAGCTTGAGAATCCCTTTCCTTCCCCGTGTTCCGTATCCTATTTAGTTTTCCAAACCTTTACAGTTTCAACTCGTTATGAAATAATAGCTTTTAGAAACCAGAACTTTGATTTTCCCCCATCATCTCCCATTCCGGCTGAAGCTTGCATTTCAATGACCGCATTACCATGTGCTAAACGTCCGGCCACTGAGCCAGCGGATGAATACACGAGATACCAGTGAAAGATGAAGATGGCTGGAGATTAGTCTAGCACTTTTTTTTTATAATGAATAGAGTGGGGCGATCCCAGGAAACTGGAATGGGGGGAGGGGTTAATTGCTGCCGCTCCTGGTTGGTATTGACTTAAGAGAGGCGTAGTAAATAGAGTCGCTCGTCTTTTTTATAACTCGACCATACCAGACGACAATAAAACGCATGCGTAAATCGATAGAGAAATGACTGGAAACAACTGGATTCGTCAGGTTTATGCAAAGACAAAGCATATCGAAAGTATATATTTGCAAAGAAATGTGTTTTCATAAAAAAAAAAAAAAAAAAGATCCACGCATGAACTTCTTCGATTATTTAACCTAAACGTTCAAACACAGTGGTGGCTGTATGAATTAAAGAGCTAGTTAATGATTTGACGATTTCTGTTCTATTAGCCCCAATGAGAAGTTCTATTTATAGATCTGGTAGGCTTTTATATGGTCTTGAAAGTCAAAGTCTTTTGTTGACGGAAGTTGCAGTAATTTAAATTATGATATTTATCTAGTTCTCCAACGTAATCTGTGCATCTTTCTTACTTACAGCCCGTCGCCACTATAGGAGTACGGGCATCCTATGGCAGACTGTACAAAAACGTCTGGAACAGACGTGGTATCACTACAAATACAAAGCTAGGGATCTATCGAGCCGTCATCCTCCCTACATTGCTCTATGCCTCAGAAACGTGGACAGTGTACAGAAAACATGCAAAGAAACTGAATCACTTCTGAACTGAACCACATATGTCTAAGAAAATACTGAATGTCAAATGGCAAGACAAAATACAGATACTGAAATCCTTCGAAGAGCGGGCCTGCAAAGCATCCATACAGCCCTGATGCAGTCTCAGCTGCGATGGGCAGGACACGTCTGCAGAATGGAAGACCACCGCATCCCTAAACAACTCTTGTATAGCCAACTAAGGGAAGGAAAGCGCTCGCATGGTGGTCAAAGAAAGCGCTTAGGGACACCCTCAAAGCTTCTCTGAAGGCGTTCAGCATAGACCCAGCCACTGGCGAGACAGAGCATCATGGTATCGCGCTGTGAAAACTGGCGCAAAGGTTGCTAAGGAAAAGAGAACCACGCTGGAAGAAGAAAAACGCCAGAGAAGAAAAGCAAGGCCCACGACACTAGCTCCAGCTGGAATAACCTGCCCAGTGTGCAGCTGAACATTCCGGGCTCACAAAGGTCTCATCAGCCACATGAGGAGGCATAAAACCCCAGTGCAAAGTCCTCAGCCCCCTGGATGACAAAGTGGTCATCATCGAACCACGATGGACGATTTATATATAGGAGTATGGGCCGCCAACAAAACATCTCTATAGTCCCCTGTCCTGGGCCATTCTTTCCATCTTGTTCAAGGTGTAACCACTTTAAAGTGTCTGCCTCTACTTTCCGTCGCTTCTAGGACCCCCTCTGTTTCTCTTGCCTTGTGGGTTCCGCTTCAATGCCTGGCTTGTGTTGCTAGCTGGTGCTTTGCGCAAATTGTGCCAAATCCTGCCCCATCCAAATCAACTGAAAAGAGGACCCAGGAATTACGGTCAGTAAAACCCAGTAGTGAATAATTATATTTTAAACTTAAAAAAAAAAGATTCGGTTAGTAGAGACAAAAATTCAACACAGTTTTGACTTTAAGCAAACATAATTTCACATTTATTTTGTTTTTAGTTCTTATTAGTTCAGACCACAGACCGATATATATATATATATATATATATATATATATATATATATATATATGTTTGTAGCTCAAACCACAGACCTATATATATATATATAAATATATGTTTGTAGTTCAGACTAGAGTCAAAAAGTAGAAGGAAAAAGGAATAGTGAAAGTCGGACAAAAAACTTCTGTACAAAAACAAAATGGAACCATCATCATCTCGAGTTAAAATTTGGCAACACTAAAACTTTATACCTGTTTAAATACTCTACAATTCACAATTACCACAAATCATGGCAAGGTATATTCTGACACATTTCCCTCACCACAGCATTGTTTACTATTATTGTATATTATGTTATAAAATGGCTTATATATTACAAGCTACACTGTTTCAATGGTCAAACCAGCTTGTTTCGCTTCAAATGATAATGTTTGAGCAGGTCTCCTTGTCCAGTGGTACGCCGTTGAAGTAGAAATTAGCCGTACACCCACCACAGTAGCTTGGGATGCAGGTGGCCATTGGGAAGGAGATGCACTTGGTCACATCACAGGGGTTGGCCTTGCACATGCTCAGCGGCTGTGGGCATGAAGACGATGGGGGCACCATTGCGGAGTGACCTGAGGAAGAATGACTTTTGGCGTTATTCAGTTCTCTGTGAGGTGAGCTCTATCATCAACAAAAACTTGCGTACAATGTAGCACGGAAATTTACACCTTTGCTATGGCACAATAAACAATATTAACAACTAAATAACACAATGACTAAGCGAATCAGATTAAGCGCATTTTTTTACAACTGTTTTCAACCATCTTCAGGTAAAAAATTTAACTATTAGAAAATCAGTTATTACAAAGCTTATATCAGCTCACTCTGTCTGGTACAACTTTTTGAACACATAATTTTTCTCATTCTCGGAATAAGTTAAAACTTCGCACAATTGTTCATTGTTCCTAACAAAACATGAATAACTAAGAAAAACTAACCAATTAGTTAATTAAATAAAAGTTGTTTAAAACAGGAAAGGGAAACAAATCGCATAGTATTGAAATATATGACTGTGAATATGAATTTCTTCCCACAAGATACATTTTTTTAAAGTTTTTTGTTCTATTATTATTCTCCATAAAAGTACTTTTCAATTAGTCAGTTCATTGTACTTTTCTCTTGGGTTATATTTTTTTTTTATTTCTATAGTGCTCAAGAAAGTACACTAAAATTATTATATGGCTTTAAAACATGTAAAGTTTAACAATATTTCCATATTCTATATTTATGGTTTAGTCTCTACTTTATGAAAATCTTACATAAATCATCACGATTTTGTATAGGATAAGGTAAGACCTCTATGTAACTGTAACTGTTATTTTAGGAATCAAATTCCTTTTCCTTTGACGTGGAAAGCTTCAACTATTTTGGCAGTATCTTGGACGATCATGGAGGAACAGATGCAGATGTCAGAACCTGCATTGAGAAAGCCTTCCACCAGCTAAAGAACATATGAGGATCCAGGGAAATAAGCACGTCCACCAAGATCAAGTTCTTCAGCATCATTGTTAAGCTAATATTACTTTATGGAGCAGAGACCTGGAGAACCACCATCACCACCATGGAAAAATAATCCTGGCATTCATCAACGCCTTCCTCCGGAAGATTCTTATGATCGCTGGCCAGACAAGATCTCGAACTAGGAACTGTGGCAAACAACAAAGCACCATCCCATTGAAGTAGATGCCCTTCAGAGATGCTGGTGATGGATATAACTACTGTTACGATAATCTAGAGTTCAAAACCTTCCTGCTGTCACCCTCCCTGTCTGCCATCCTACTGGACATTTTGAGTCAGGACAAAATAATATTCATTCTAATTGAAACGTTTTGCTTAAGGTGTACATGTCTTATTAAACAAGACACCCAAAACAAATGTACACGTGTATTGATATAATTCTGTACATACCAGCTCTTATAAACACTGTAATAGACACAATTAGAAGAAATACAAACTTCATATTTCAGTCTTATATTACGTGTCCGTTGTTTTGTGTTGTGATAGTGTTTAAGATGGCTCTACAGAAACTGTAATCTTTTGTTTTGACCTAAATACCTGGCAAGGCTAAAGTTTAATTTAAAAAAATTAGACAATGAGACTTAGTTAGGAAGAAAAGTAGTTCTTCTCTTTTATATATGTAAGAGAGAGAGAGAGAGAGACAGAGAGTGAGACAGAGAAATAGATAGATAGACAGATAGATGGATAGATAGATAGATAGATAGATAGATAGATATTTCTTCTTGGAGAAAAGCGTGCCCCACGGAAAATGGCCAGCTCCTCTACCACCAAAGCGAAATCCACATTGACATGCAATATATGTGGACGGGAGTGTGTCTCTCCAAAATAGGGCCCTACAGCCATATGAAAAAGTGTTCGAGATGAACCATAGTCGTTCTACGACTGAAGGAGGCCAAGATAGATAGATAGATAGATTGATAGATTGAGAGTGTTAGTTAGATAAGCTTCGGACGTTTCTTCCGGAATGATGATGATTAGTTCCTAGATCAAACTTCCTGCAGGAAGGCATTGTGGGATGGAAGTAGGCAGAGTTCGTACTCGGGACCATCGTGACGACAGTCCACACGACCATCCGGACAGATTGGGAACCACTGAACACACATACATAAATAAAAACCCTGAAACACACACACAAACACACTCTCAACATCAGATTAAAGCTATTCTTAAAGAATGTATTGTCTTATCTGTGTCATCTTAGATATAGACCTATGTCTTAATTGATACCTATAATAAGTAGGCCTAGAGTAAAGCAGATCTAGATCCAATTCTAAGAGATATTAAACAGGGCTGCTCAACTGATTTCCTGTTCACAGACCATTCAGGTAGAAGAACAACGCTGCAATAGTTAGGTTAATTCCATTTCAAAATGCGATTGATGGGATTTGAACTGCAAAATTTAAACATTGGTGCTTACTGTGCAGATATCATTTAACAAGCAAACTATAAAAATACTTTTTTAAAGCTTATCTAATATCTAAGAGGAAGAACTCCAATTTTACTATCTGTCTCAATACTGTATAATTTATTTCCTTTTTCGAATATCAAACAAAATTATTAATAACCATTAAGTAATTGACTAATTCGTTACCATTTTTTTAAAAACTGATGTATGGTTTGTTAACGTTACATGTAAGCCTATATAAGAGAATTTGTTTCGGTACTATAGGATTCGGTCCGAATAAGCGGCTTGTCCAATAAACCGAATTGAACTGCACATTAATTGTAATGTTTGCTATTGTATTGTATAATGACCCTTTAGATTTTAAAAGAGTGTTTTTGGTCTTCAACTACCAATGTGCTAACATTTTTTTCATTATAATGTATGCATGTTTTTTTGTATTTGTCTTTGATTGTGTATTTGTTTTGCTTATGTATTGTTATTGTTTGCCCAGGGACCAACGATGGTTTGGCCTTTGTAGGTTGACATTTTAAATTGCTTTATATTCTTGTTTAACATGGCTGGTTTAATTTCCTGGCGTCTCTTTTGACATAACACTTTAAATAGTTTATGTCAGTAGGGCCGGCCTTAGGTAATTGGAGGCCCTAAAAGAAGCGAATTGAAGGTCCTAGGCGAACTGAATAGGGTGACCCCAAATGAAATGGAAAAACAATAAATTAAGACCCAAAAATACACAATGAATAAGTTCGATTCATATAGCGCAGATACCACGAATGTGCTTCATGGACGATTCATGATCACAATAATGTTTTGATATTTCACCAAAATGAAGACACAATGGTCAATGTAATACAGAGCTAACAAATAGATCTCAACATTTGCGAATAAACTCACAGTAGAGACTTAGAGCTAGGGTAGTAGCCATAGAGTTTTATTATGTTCAAGTTTTGATCTATGTTTCGCTTTTTCCGAGGCCCCGACAAACAGAGACCTTGGCGGCTGTCTAGTTTACCTATGCTTAAAGCCGACCCTGTTATGTCATTATTGCTATAGAAACTTTGTCCTTTTTTTTTTTTTTTGCCTTTTAACAATAGAGATCACATGGCGGCAACACACTGCACAGAACTAGCTTTATCTTTTCTCTTCTACTGAGCATACATCGCGGTGCTGCACAACGAAAGCAGTGTACGGAGTGATTGTGAGTGTACTTCTGACATTGATAGGTAAGACCAGCTGCAAGGGAGGTCAGTCAAAGAACAATGAGAACAATGAACGGAGTGATTGTGAGTGTACTTCTGACATTGATAGGTAAGACCAGCTGCAAGGGAGGTCAGTCAAAGAACAATGAGAACAATGAACGGAGTGATTGTGAGTGTACTTCTGACATTGATAGGTAAGACCAGCTGCAAGGGAGGTCAGTCAAAGAACTTCATATCAAGGGGAGATTTTCATGTGTGGAGACGATTCCATAACTAGAAAGCTTTTGGCACTTCCGGTGTACAGAATACAGAAGTGTTGATACGCTTACTTACTTACTTACTTAATTAGATTTAGATCCTTACGGGCCGCTCGGTAAAGTTGGGTGGCAAGCTGTCTCCATAAAGATCTGTCAATGGCAATGTCTGACGACTCTTTCCACAAGGTGTCCACTGCTCTGAGGTCTTCCATGAAAGTGTTGATATGCTTTGTATATTGAAAAACAAGCAGAATATTTTTAAAAATCCTTTTTAAAAAATAGAGCTTATCTAGAGGAAAAGAACTCCGCCCTTAAACTGTATCTATCATTAATGTACGATAATGCCCTTATTCAATACCAAACAAAATAATTAATTGATTAATTTAGTAATTATTTTATTGATCCATGTTTTGTTGAATACAATAAATAATTGTTTAAAGTAACGAATTGATTGGAGAATACGTGAAGGAGAAATAGCGTTTACAATTATTTAAGGGGACTAAACCCAGCAAATTTAGCCATATCTGTGGATACTGATGGAATAGTTTCCCTTGTTGGTATAAAAAAAAAATAATTATCAGTAATTAATTGACTAATTGGTTACTTTTTATTATATTGATTCATGTCTTGTCTATGCCAAAGAATAATTGTGCGAAGTTTTAACTTGATCCGAGAATGATTGTGGGAGAAATAACGTTTACTCACTTTTTACCAGACAGACAGACAGAGTGAATTGAAATAAGCTTTGTAAAAAATCGTACATTTTTTCTTGTACTTTTAATCAAATCAAATTGCCATTATTGACAGTATCTAGTTTTGTCTATTCATCTCAAAATCTCTCTCGATACCGCTCCTTTAACTATATGATTTGATATGTGCCATCATGTTGCCAACCCACTTTTCATATCGCTTTTATGTCATTGCTCCAAGAATGTCAACTGGATCTTTAGAAAAACCACGTCGACTGAAAGCAGATTACTGTGATTAGCGTTTAGAAGGCTATAAAAAAATCCCAAATAAAAGGATACTAATTACTAATTTATGAATGGGTGAATGAACTCTCGAAACGTAATGATAATAATATACTTTCTAACAGTGGTTCCCAAACTTTTTGGTCTCGTAGACCCCTTTGAAGTCTTCAAAGACCCATGGGGGTCTATATAGACCACTTTGGGAATCACTGATTTATAGCCTACTCTTTCCTAACGTATGAGTCATTGGATTTTTTTTTCTTTGCAGTTTCCTGTGGGGCTCTACCAGCAGGGACATCGTGTTCCCTCAGGCCCGTTGCTTGTGACCAAGACCCATGCAAGGTCCAGGAGTGCATCTCCTTCCCGATGGCCGACTGTGTGCCGAACTACTGCGGCGGATGCTTCGCTGACTACTACTTCAATGGTCAGCTGGTTGACCCGTACATGTGTACCAATATAATTATCTGATGGACTGCCTCAGTGATGTATTAAAAGGAATCATTGTAGCTCGCACTAGTGTATTTTCTATTCAGTAAAGCTAACATTTCTTATAAAGTATGAGATCAATTGTTCTGTCTCTAAATTTCATTGCCAGTTCAATGTGTTAATGTTAATAATTATGAAATCACATTTAACAAGTGTTTTTTTTTTTTTGTTTCTTAGTTGCATGCATCAATGGCAATTTATTCTTTTAAAATGTAGTCCATATGTAAATCTATTCAACAAACAATAACAAATGCAAACAAGTGAACATTTGTCAAAACAATACAACCTACGAAACAAACAAAGATTATAACGAATAGCGAACAAGGCTTTAAAATGGATGAGATTATTGGAGGCGAAAAAACTGACAAGTGTCTAAAGTTTTAAATACCTCGGAGCTATCGTTTCAGACGAAAAAAACAGACCTGGACTACTGGCTAGATCTAAAACAGGAATTGACGGACAATTCGATTATGCTTAAATAGTAGGCTATACGTAGCTCGTGATTCTAACCAATCTGTTTAATGGTAGATGATACAGATACATGCTCTAAAGCAAAGCGAATAACTTCAGGCACAGATGCAGATGATACCCCCCTCTCTTCAGACAACCCGTTGAACATGATATCACAAACCTTTATGCTTTCCATGGTCAATTTCTAGAAACCTAAAGTACAATAAGACTCAATATAGCCTAGTATGAGAATTTACACATTTAGACAGTGCCTTATTTAGACTTGAAAAGGCCCTAAGCTATTTGAGATATGGGGCCCTTTTTATGTCCAGATATTTTATGTCAGTGAGGGCCAGAGCTAAGTATTTCTTGGGGGTCCTAAGCTATGGTTTATATTGCCTATATATTTAAATAAGGCTCTGAATTTAGACCATACAGTACACTCGCAATCTGATTTGTGTCAAACAGCACATAATACACACACACACACACTAAATGTATTGTAAGTTGTTAACATTAATGAATAAACCGAGGAAATAAAATGTCAATATAGAACTAAGATTGCTGGTCGATCAAACCTCAATGGAATCAACTCACATATTAATATTAGCATCAGGAAACACAAGCTGCGTTCACACATAGTAATTAATAAACAAAAAACCACGTCATGAAATTAAATCTTGCAAGACGGAAGATTATTTCCCCCCTCCTATCTCTCCTAACATATATAGCACAATGATATACAGTTGGCGCCCATATGAAGACATTTTTGACTGAGGGAAAGAGATGCGCTTTGGGGGGGGGGGGGGGCGCATAAAGTACTCTCAGAAGTAGACGGACCTTTATGGCAGGTGGGTAGGAGGAGGAGGTGTGAAAAAAAGGGGTGGGTGGGAGGGTCTTGGTAAGGAGCGATAAGGACTCTCAGATTCGAACTGACCCGTGACCCCGTGAGATCGAGTCGGTATAGAATGACCATGGACTAACAAGGCTATGCCATTTTCTATACGAGATCAAAGGGAAGGCGGATGGATTTGGAGAGGGGTGGGGGCATGCTGGCTTGCTTGATAGGTTACTCGATTTGTATTACAAGAAGAAGAGAAGATCTTGTCGGTGGTGTTTACGTCATGTCGGTAACACCATTCTTAGATTAATGACCGGTACCTTTTTACGTACATCTGGTACAAAGCGTCTACAGAAAGGTTAGTTGTTTTTATATTTATAATACGCCCGAACAACAAAGCCACGATGTTTGACGGTCCGGTGCATTATGTATTCTGAAAAAGAAAAAAAAATGATGAAGAAAATGAAAATCGTAGTTAGTCTACCGAATGAAACCTGACCCAACTCTCAGCTGCCACACCGCCCTTGCCCTTACTGTGCCAACTCCAAATGTGGGAGATCTTTATGCCCCATCCTAGAGTCATTAAACATATACATATATATTATAACCTTTTGTAACATGGAAAGAACCAGTCACATGATAATTTCAGATTCGATGAACGATAAAACAACTTTACAGGAACCTTTAAAAAAATCTTTGAGGTGTATTCCGCCACACACTTTTTGATTTTAAAATGTTCTAATTATTAAAACAAACACACAAAAACAGCTAGTGTCAAGGGAAACAACTAATAAAATACTATTACTATTCAGCCTTTGTTTAGCCCATTACTCACAGTCTCTAGATCTAAAGTAAAAAAAAAAAAAATGCTGATTAAGATCTATCTGTTTAAAACTTTTTTTTATATTAATTTTTCATTTTAGTTCTTGAGTTTATGTTTGTAATGTTATCACTGCGCCTTGAGTCACAGCCTCGAGCCAACATTTTGTTTCTTAACAGCGTTCTCTCTATAAATTAAATTATTACTATTAAATTAAATTGACATCACTATTAAAGATTTTAGCAAATGAATAAAACTAGATCTATTTAAAAAAAAAGATTAGATCTAATACCTCCACCTATTAAGTAGATTCTGGATAGATATATTCATATAACTAGAGTTAGTCTAGATAATTTCATGTCTTAGAAATCTGTACACTTGTCTACACATTTTATGATTTATATTAGTAACGGAAACGGATAATATATGTCATATCCGGTGTGTCTTATAAACAAACGCCATTGTTTGTTTTTATCGAAAATTCATCATCTAAGCGAATCTCATATCATCTTCAAATAATCACAACACAGAAACCATTGAAAAATAAACTTAAATGGGGAATTAGTTTTATGTTTTAGCTTTACCGACCTGAAGTTATTCAAAGGAATAAAAATGAGCTTTTTGTTGTAAGCGATAGTAATCTATTTTTAGCTTTTGATTGATAATATGATTTATATGATCGAATTATAAAAATAAAGGGTTAGCTAGAACTTAGACAACTTAGATCAGTCCTTAGTTATATCTTCACTAGATTCTAGATCTAGTATAAAGAACCTACTAGGATCTAAATCTTGATGAATGCATTTACAATTCTAAGTCTTAAACTAAGTACTAGAGGATCTAGATTTGTCGACTAGAGTCGTAGAGTAGACTACCTACTAACCTAGGCATAGAGTGCCCTAGCGCCTAGTCGAGTCAGTAGTCACTGACTGACAGTAGACTAGACTAGAGACAAAGTTTTTGAAAGGAGAGACTAGATCTAGTAATCTAGTCTAGAAAAAAAATCTAGATAAGATTATCATTTATAGAGTGTTATTTATAGACTTATAATACTTATACAAAATATAATTAAATAAAAGTTATCTATTCTACTTTCTAGATCTAGATCTTAAGTTTAAGAGACTCATTAGCGCATTAGACTATACTACTAATAGATCTATAATGCTATATTAATTATATATATATAGAACTCTATAGACTATATTATATCAAACTTAGTTTTAGTTTAACTTTATTAAGGTCAGACTGTTTCTGTTAAATTTGACTTAGATCTAGACCTAGATTCAATCCAAGTCTAGTTATCTTATGATCTTTAAAATTTGACTTAGATCTAGACCTAGATTCAATCCAAGTCTAGTTATCTTATGATCTTTATCACGGTCAATAAATGATCTTTTATGGTACCATTGTTACGGTCTATAAGGATAAGCTCTTGGAAGAGTAATGATCTTGAATGATCTTATGTCTCTTGAATAAAGTCATCCTGGTAACAGGAAAAAAAACAACCCTGACTTACAAATTTAAAATCCTTTTTTCTTACATAAAATGGAAGGAAATTGGGTCAGAATCATTGGAAAATGGACATTCACATTATACAGCGCGCTAGTTTCATATTGAATATCAAAATGAAGATGTTATGACCACAAAAACAGCGAGTTGTTCAGATTCATGTAATGTCCAGAATAAATAAATTACTCTATGTACTATTATATTGATCTAAATCTAAGTATACTATATTAACTATATATATATAACTATAGATTATTATAGATCTAGTCCATTCTAGTAAATTCAAGCTACTATTCATGATGAAATGATTATAATTCTTAACTTAACGAAACAATGAAAAGATTTCATTCATGAATTCATCTAGATCTATCTATTTTTAAACTCAGGAGTTGGAGTGTGGAGTAGACTCAGTAGTTAGATGTCTATAGTATATTACTAGATCAAGAATCTAGATCCAGATGTAGATCTACTTTAATAATAACTCTAATAAAAAATATAGATCTAGTTCTATAAAATATGTGTATATAAAGTTTATCGAAGATCTTATCTGGTCATTTTAAATCTAGAATTTCAAGAATGTAAATTCTAGATCTAGAATTGCGTAGTGTTATTACTGAGTGTAGATCTAGTTGTTACTCAAAGTTACTGTGTTATGTTACACTACTTTGTCTACACATTCCTCTAAAATGTCACGTATTACGAATTGAATTCTACTTTTAAATGGCTTGCCTAGGGGAACGTGACAATAGAAAAAGGTAGTTGTGTCACTTATCTTAAGTCTGAATTTAATCAGAGACTTACAATGAATAACAAAAAAAAAAATGACACAAGAAATCGGAAGGTAAAATATCAACTTAATGTTTAATCATAATATAACTCAATACAAAATGGAAGGGTTGACCAAAACC
This sequence comes from Biomphalaria pfeifferi, assembly GCA_030265305.1. Taxonomy (NCBI): domain Eukaryota; kingdom Metazoa; phylum Mollusca; class Gastropoda; family Planorbidae; genus Biomphalaria; species Biomphalaria pfeifferi. The sequence goes on along the minus strand of JASAOG010000061.1, from coordinate 1,892,992 downwards.
CTTTTACAAAAATGGCTTGTAAAAATATTACAATACAAGAGTTTGAAAATATAATTACAAATACAAGCAAGGCCTTGAAAAAAAGAAAAATCTTAACTTACAAGATCAATTGGTATACCACGCACGGGTCACGCAATGTCTCCGCTATTCTGTCTCACGGCTGTCTCCGTATGTCTGTCTGTCAACGTTACGCGGGCGGTCTTTATATAATCTACCGCGCGTCGATCTCAAGACAAATCTAGTAATTTCTAGAACAGAATAAGTCATCAACACCCAGATCTAGAACGCTCTTCAAAGAGACAGAAGAAAAAAAAACCACCCTCCTTTCAACAAGAGGTACACACACAGGTCAAGGACCGGTCACTGTCTGTGTGGCTTGACTCGCCGTGAAAAATAAAATAAAAAAAAAAACTTATTACACAAGGGGCAGACAACCTACAGGTCAAAAAAAAAAATAGTATCTAGGTAACAATGCCTAGATACGTAACACCTCCCTCCTAAAAATAAAAAGTTTACATTTCCACGAAATGGAAATCTTTTTAGAATAATTACAAAAATGATATTTACATCACAGAATGTATTTATCATGATATATATAAAAAAAAATATACATCAAAATACTTTTTACAATCTAGATAAGGCATCGGCGATAACATTTTCGCTGCCTTTTATGTGTTTAAGATCTAGGTTGTACTCTTGTAAAAATAAACTCCACCTGAGAAGTCGTTGATTCTTGCCAGACATTTTGTGGATAAATGTAAGGGGATTGTGGTCAGTAAATACAACCAGTGGCCATCTGGACCCACTGATATAAAAATCAAAGTGTTGTATAGAAAGAATCAACCCAAGACATTCTTTTTCCACAGTAGAATAATTTCTTTGATGTCTATTAAATTTCTTGGAAAAGAAACAAATAGGGTGCTCTACTTGGAAATTATCTTCTTGGTAAAGGACTGACCCAACACCTGTGTCACTGGCGTCAATAGCTAACCTAAAAGGTTTTCCGAAGTCAGGAGCCATCAAAATGGGGGAGCTAGATAATATCTGCTTAATTTGGTTAAAGGCTTTCTGACATTCATCCGTCCAAGTAAATCGGACGTTCTTTCTCAGGAGGTTTGTTAAAGGACTGGCAATGACAGAAAAATTTTCGCAAAATTTTCTATAATATCCAGACATTCCCAAAAATCTTCGGAGTTGTTTCCGATCAGCAGGGATAGGGAAAGCTTGGATAGCTTCTACTTTGGCCATTACAGGTTTCACCTGGCCTTGTCCTACAATATGGCCTAAGTATTGGATGGAAGCCTGGCAAAAATCACTCTTACTCAGGTTTACAGTAATTTTTGCATGTAAAAGTTTAGTAAAAAGACAATGCAGTTGTTTACAATGGCTAGAAAAATCTTGGCTAAAAATTACTACATCGTCTATGTATGCGTGGCAATTCTCCATGTCAGCAAGCAGGGCATTTATCATTCTCTGGAAAGTAGCAGGAGCATTCTTCATGCCAAATGGCATCACTTTGTATTGGTACAGACCATCAGGGGTGACAAAGGCGGAGATTTCCTTTGCCCTATCAGTCAGGGGAACCTGCCAATAACCTGAAAGTAGGTCTATTTTGGTGATGTACTTAGCGTCACCAATACGATCTATGAGATCGTCTATCCTAGGGATAGGAAACGAATCGGTCTTTGTTACAGCATTTACCTTACGGTAGTCTGTACAAAAACGATAAGTCTTGTCCTGTTTAGGTATCAAGACACATGGGGAGCTCCAGCTACTGGAACTTGGTTCAATGAGGTCATTTTCAAGCATATACTTGATTTCTGACCTAAGTATGGCAAGTTTTTCAGGGTTAACCCTGTAAGGATGCTGCTTGACTGGAGTAGCCTCGCCAACATCTACATCATGCATTATAACATTAGTCTGTTTTGGTACATCAGAAAAAATGTCATTAAATTCATTAATAAGTTTCATGATAACTGGCCTTTCTGTCGAAGACAGATGAGACAGTTTTACATCCAAATTCTGTAATACAAAAGAATTAGGTATTTTGTATTGTCCAAATTTCTCCTTTACAATATCATCATCAATAGGAGAAACATGGCTATTTGAACAACTTTTGACTGTATTTAAAACACAATTACTCTTCTCTGAGTGATCTGGCCGAGATACATAAGGCTTCAGCATGTTTATGTGACATAGCTGAGTCTTTTTCCTACGGTCAGGAGTTTTGATTGTGTAATTGAGGTCACTAATTTTGGTCTCAATTTCATAGGGACCAAAATATCTGGCTTGCAAGGGTTGACCTGGTATGGGCAAAAATACAAGCACCTTATCCCCGGGAGAAAATTCTCTAACACGGGCCTTTCTATCATACCAGCGTTTCATGCTGGATTGGGTGTTTTGTAAGTTATTTTTGGCCAGAACACAAGCATCATAAAGTCTAGTTTTAAACTTACTTACATAGTCTAAAAGTCCTTCAGTGGCTGTTGGTGACAACAAAGTCTCTTTTATACATTTCAAGGGACCGCGCACCGAATGGCCAAAGACTAAGTCAAAAGGGCTGAATCCCAACGATTCCTGGACGGATTCACGGGTTGCAAACAGCAGCATGTGGATTCCTTCGTCCCAGTCTTTTTCGTGCTCAAAGCAATAGGTTCGGATCATGTTCTTGAGAGTCTGATGGAATCGCTCAAGAGCGCCTTGCGACTCGGCATGATACGCACTCGACATGCAGTGTTTGATGCCCAACTGAGTCATGACTTGCTTGAAAAGATTGGCCGTGAAATTCGTTCCTTGGTCCGATTGGATGGACTTTGGTAGACCAAATAGAGTAAAGAACTTGATTAAGGCCTTTACAATGTTCGATGCTTTTATGTTCCTTAGAGGAATAGCCTCAGGAAAACGAGTTGAAGCACACATAATGGTCAACAGGTATTGGTTGCCAGCTTTTGTCCTTGGGAGAGGACCAACACAGTCAATAAGTACTCTGCTGAAAGGTTCTTCAAAGGCTGGAATCGGCTTCAGAGGAGCAACAGGGATCTTTTGATTTGGCTTGCCAACCATCTGACAGGCATGACAGGATCGGCAGTACTGGATGACATCTTTCTTCAAACGTGGCCAGAAGAAGTGTGACATAATCTTGTGGTATGTCTTGTGGATGCCGAGATGACCTGACATCGGTGTGTCATGAGCCAGATTCATGATGTACGCTCGGTATCTTTCTGGTAACACGATTTGATGGCATATTCTCCATTCTTCTTCGTTGGATGCTTCTGGAGGTTTCCATTTCCTGAAGAGCATATCATCTTGGATGTAGTAGCACGTTGATGCTAGCTCTGCCTCTTGTGATGTCATTGCGGTTTCTCGGAGTTTGGCGAGCTCTGGATCCTTCTTTTGGTCCTCAATCAACTGTTTTCGAGTTGACGCCGGCTTTTCAGAATTTGGCGTTGGTTCTTCTTCAAGAGAAGCAAAGAATGTGGTGCTCAAGTCCACATCATCGTGGTTACTGTTGGCCTTCATGACGTTCTCTTCTTGAGATGCTTTCAACCTCATTGCCCTTGTTACTGCACACGCTGGATATAACTCTATGTCTTCCTCGGGTGTGGCAGATAAGTCGGGTGTTTGAGTGACGATGGGTTCGGCTATCACCTTTCCACCTGCTAAGTCATTGCCTAACAGCAACGAGATGCCTTCCAATGGTAATGTTGGTCGGACACCTACAACAACCGGTCCAGTAATGAGATTTGACTTTATGTCGATTAGATGTAGAGGCACATCTATACATCCAAGCTCTACGCCTCGTAACAGTATGCTCTTCCCAGTCGATGATGATTTTGACAAGGGCAAGATACCCTCTAAAAGTAGCGATTGTGAGGCACCTGTGTCTCTCAAAATGGTGATAGGTCGTAGACTTGTAGAATCACCGGGTAGTGATACGAATCCTTCCGAAATGAAAGGCTTAAAATCCTCTAATAAAACATCAATTTTGGTTGATGCAGACTGGACTTGGGTCGAACTCTCGCTGGAGTCATTGACATCTCTAGGAGACGCAGTGGAGAAACTCTTTCTTGAGTCAGTAGAACATCTTTTGGATGTATTTGGAGAACTCTTGATGGAGTCATTGGAACATCGGGGTGATGTCTTATGGGAACTCTTGATAGAGTCATGGGAACATCGGGATGATGTATTATGGGAACTCTGGATAGAGTCATTGGAACATCGGGGTGATGTATTATGGGAACTCTGGATAGAGTCATTGGAACATCGGGGTGATGTATTATGGGAACTCTGGATAGAGTCATTGGAACATCGGGGTGATGTATTATGGGAACTCTGGATAGAGTCATTGGAACATCGGGGTGATGTACTAGGTAAACTCTTGTTTGAGTCATTGGAACATCGGCTTGATGTATTTGAAAAACTCTTGTTTGAGTCATTGGAACATCGGCTTGATGTATTTGAAAAACTCTTGTTTGAGTCATTGGAACATCGGCTTGATGTATTTGAAAAACTCTTGTTTGAGTCATTGGAACATCGTGGAGACATTTTCGGAGAGTCTTGTACAGTCAATACATTTGAAACAGGTGGTGTCGAGGTATTCTTGATATGACTTGATGATGAGGGAGTAAACCTCGACGACCACTGTACTGTGCAAGCGCTGACTTTCGAAGGAGCTTTTTCGTTTCTCTTCCTCAATTTCCAGCAATCGTCAATTTTATGGCCTTGTCGTTTGCAGTAGGAACAAGTAGCTTTACTTGTAGTAGGTTTTCTGTCATTTGTACTGCTGTTCTTGATGGAGTTGCTAGCAGTGGACTCAGGCTGTTTGACTTGTTTTGGCTTGACATCCGTCGTATACTTGGCAAATTGATGTGATATTATATAATCGTCTGCCAACACTGCAGCCTTGTGCACATCTTCCTCGCCACGATCAGCTATATGCGTACGGACGTCCAGCCGCACACAACTCTTGAACTCTTCCATCAGCATTAGGTTCTTGAATTTTGCAAAGTCAGTGCCGATTTCCCTGGAAGTGAGCCATTTCTCAAAGCGTCGCTCCTTTTCCCGCAGGAATTCTACATGGGTTTGGCCATCCGATTTGCGACAATCCCTGAACTGCTTTCGGTAAGCTTCCGGAACAAGTTCATATGCCTTAAGAATTAAGGCCTTAACAACATTATAATCTTTTTGTTGTTCAATGGTCAAAGAACAAAATACCTCTGCAGCTCTACCAGTCAAAACTGTTTGCAGCAAAGTGGGCCACAAAGTTTCAGGTACATTAAAATTTTTCACAGCAAGTTCAAATTGTGGAAAATAATTGTCAATTGTGGCTTCATTAAAGCGTGGAATTATTTTCAAAAATTTTATTGCTTCAGCAGTATGACTGGCAGGGGAAGAATCTGGTCTTACATTAGCAGCTAACTCTAATTTTTTAAACTCTATTTCTATTTCTTTCTGCTCTCTAGCCGCTGCAAGCTCTAATTCTTTTTGTTTAATTTCCTTCTCTTTTAAAGCTAACTGGGCTTCTATTTCCATTTGTTTTAATTTTATCTGAAGTTCTAAATCTGATTTACCCTCATCGGGTCTAAGGGTTTCTAAAAGGTCTTCAGAAAACACTTCCTTGTCTACATAATGGATTACAATGTTATCTCTGATTTCTTGTTTAAGGGCATTTGATTTTATTTTTAACCCTAAATGTTTAGAAATAAGGACCAGTTCCTTCCTAGTAAAAGCATCAAGCTCTTTCACAGAGGGATTTGCAAGAAAAACCTGAATATCCATGACTAACTAACAACTATTACAAGCAAAAAATGTATACAATGTAAATATACAGTACAAAATCAGTACAACAAAAAAAAAACCTTAAGAGAGTTTGGTCAATACTATTGATACTTTACTTCCGACTCCCTGACACAAAAAAAAATTTTTTTGTTAAAGTCAACTTCGCCTTTACAAAATTACTCAAGTAAGACGAAAATAGGTTCAGAAAAATATCCGGGACGAAAGCCCTCAAACTTCTTTTGTCACGTATTACGAATTGAATTCTACTTTTAAATGGCTTGCCTAGAAAGCGGGGAACGTGACAATAGAAAAAGGTAGTTGTGTCACTTATCTTAAGTCTGAATTTAATCAGAGACTTACAATGAATAACAAAAAAAAAAAATGACACAAGAAATCGGAAGGTAAAATATCAACTTAATGTTTAATCATAATATAACTCAATACAAAATGGAAGGGTTGACCAAAACCCTTTTACAAAAATGGCTTGTAAAAATATTACAATACAAGAGTTTGAAAATATAATTACAAATACAAGCAAGGCCTTGAAAAAAAGAAAAATCTTAACTTACAAGATCAATTGGTATACCACGCACGGGTCACGCAATGTCTCCGTTATTCTGTCTCACGGCTGTCTCCGTATGTCTGTCTGTCAACGTTACGCGGGCGGTCTTTATATAATCTACCGCGCGTCGATCTCAAGACAAATCTAGTAATTTCTAGAACAGAATAAGTCATCAACACCCAGATCTAGAACGCTCTTCAAAGAGACAGAAAAAAAAAAAAACACCCTCCTTTCAACAAGAGGTACACACACAGGTCAAGGACCGGTCACTGTCTGTGTGGCTTGACTCGCCGTGAAAAATAAAATAAAAAAAAAACTTATTACATAAGGGGCAGACAACCTACAGGTCAAAAAAAAAAATAGTATCTAGGTAACAATGCCTAGATACGTAACAAGTCATTAGTAGATTATTTACTATAATTGACTATATTCACTACATATATCTAGAGTAGTCTAGACTAGATTTAATTCTAGCAGTTGGCTTGGTGGCTGAGTGTTGTACATGGCTTCTGAACTGGAGGGTCCTGGGTTTGAATCCTGGGAATTTTAATTTTGGAATCTTTAGGGTGCCTCTGACAACCTCGTTAGCCATGGGCCACAGAAATATGTCCTTTACATCCTTTATCTGCCCTTTAGACCATATGGTCTGAGAGAGGAACGTTAATTATAGTTATAGATCTCTAGCAAGTCTAGACTATATAAGTAATTGTTGACATTTAAAGGTGAAGCAAAGATATCTGTTATTACCATCTGATCTATAATGCTTTGCCAGAACATTAGGAAACTTAATATTAACTGAGATTTCAATTTAATGTATGTTAATATACAAAATTTCACCAATGTAAATACAACTATTTAGAAAAGAAAGAAAGATGCTATGCTGTGCTTGTATGTGGCAACAGATTTTTTTTTTTCTTTTCAGTGGGAATCGAGGCAATAAAACATTTAAGCCCAAAAAGAATATACCAGAGGGCACTCATCAGTATGATTTGATGAAGCATGCTGCTGTAACATTGGGCAGTGGCAACCTGCGACAAGCTGTTCAGTTGCCAGATGGTGAAGATTTAAATGAATGGGTGGCTGTAAATAGTAAGTAGGACAACTGGTACTGTTACAAGTATTTTGTAGAAGAAAAGGTCAATTTGTCAGTATTTATATTTTTTTTTGGCTTCTATAATAAATACAATATAGTCTTTATTTTACTATCTGGCCCAGGCATCATAGTTAACTTTTGTACCTTACTGTACTTTGGTGAATTTTGTTAGTTAGTGAAATGACTTGATAAAGTAAAGTTTCAAGAACAGTTACTGAAATGACTTGATGTTTTTCTAGTCAGTTAAGTTGGAAGTCATGTAACAAATAGGTTTTTGTTTAATAAGTTGATGAAATAAGTTTTGTGAAGTCAAGTAGTGGACTTTGTGATATGACCATGTAACAAGTCAAGTTAGAAAGTTGTTAATATATTTGTGAATAAAAGTGAACAGTGTAAGTCTATTATCTTCATGGAAGTTTGGAATTATTTCATGTAAATAAACATCATTTTTTATCATGTTTGCAAGTAGTTCCGAGTTCCTGTAATTGTTGTTAGTCCAGTCTCAGGACTGTAATGATGCGTGTGAACAACATGCCCACAAATAATATGCCTACATGCATCCTTGAAATTAATGTCATGATAATCATCATATCAGTGGTACTATACACAATCATCATATCAGTGGTACTATACATTAATTTCATCTAATTAAAACATACTTGTTCATTCATGCACAAAGTTTTTACTTCTGAAGTACAAATTATTCACTAGTCGACTTAAATGCCAATTCCAAAAGTCTTGTTAAACATTTATTAATCAGGATACACATTTATTATTTAATTGTGAAAAGCTACAACAATACAGTACTGCCAATATTATTGTTGTGTATGTTTTAACGACTTTAAACATTCAAAAACTTAAATGTTTGTTATTAAATAAATTATAGCTTTTATATAGCGCTACTTTCATACTTATAGCATGCTCAGACCGCTATGGTCCGATCTCATTTGTGGACCAGTGAGGGTAGGGGGTATCTGGGAGAAGGTTTTCCGTGCAGCCTTTAAGCGCTCAGTAAACACAACTCTGCTCGAGTCAGGTGTTGAACTTCAAGCCCCCTTCATAGGTAGCCAAGCCAAGTTCAAGCGTACTTAGCCTCTGATCACGCTTCCCACATATACATATATATACATTACATATTTCTTATTCCAGTATATTATACACTAGGACAAATTCATACAAATGCTTCTTCTTCCTTTGTGCCATTAGAACATAGAATGGGTTTCCTGAATTGACCAGGAAAACCAATGACTTGGCGGAGTTTATCTAATTGATGACACTGGTTTGAGCATTTAAAATTAAATCAGTATTTTAACAAAATATATATAAAAAAAAAAAAATAAAACCTTTTGTAATTCCCATTTATTCTAGAAATTCAGCCTAACAATGTGACCATCTATTTATGTTTTTGTCTTATAAGTGTACTTCTCTTTTTGTAGCTGTAGATTTTTTTAATCAAATCAATATGCTGTATGGGACCATCACTGAATTTTGTCTGGAGGAGACCTGTCCTGTTATGTCAGCTGGTCCTAAGTATGAATACCATTGGGCTGATGGCCAGACCATTAAGAAACCAATCAAGTGTTCTGCTCCCAAGTATATAGACTACCTTATGACATGGGTTCAGGACCAACTAGATGATGAAGCCTTGTTTCCATCTAAAATAGGTAAGGAGAAGACAACAGAATAACAAATGGGAAACTGCTAATGCATTTTTTTTTTTTTTTTTTTTTTTTTTTTTTTTGAAATCTTACTATTAGTTCAAATTTTACAAGAAGTAAAAAAATTATAGCAAAAATGCATTACAGTTTGTAGAAACATGTATTAACTATTTCTCTCTGGAATGACTTTCCTGTCTTTTAGTTGAAACATCCTTTACATCAGATTAGCGCTTACATTTTCAATGCGTTAAAATTTGCATGTTTCGTTTTTTTTTCCTATCAAAAGGTTTTGGTACATTAAAATTAAACATTGAATAGTTTCCCTTTGTAAAGCAATCAGATTCTTTCCCTTGCAACATGTTCTTACCAAGTAGGATGTGTTTAAACTGGGATGCTTAAATTTTCTCTCTTTTCTTTAGCACAAGTTTTTTTAATGAGAGTGACATACAATGAACATTTTGTCAAAATATGGTTAACAAAATTTTATAAAAAATTAAAGGAGAGGGGTCGTGGTTGCTGATTCGTAAAGCACTTGGTCTTGGGACTCAACTCAACTCTGATAAGTTCCTGACTCTAATTGGGTAAATCAAGGGCAGTTGGTCATTGTACTGGTCACTTAACATCCTTGTTAACTATCAGACATAGAAACAGATAACCTTTACATTATCTGCCCTTTAGATCCCAAGGTCTGAAAGGGAACTTTATTTTTTATATTTATTTATAAAGTGAATGTGTATTTAGCTCTAGCAACATTGGACTGTGCCCTTCTTTTGGACTAAATAGTTTTACCTGATTCTGTTTGTTCTGGTATGTTACATCATCAGATAGTTAAATATAAAATACCAAGTACTTGAACTCACAGTAACAAAAAAAAATATCGACATAACAATACAAAGTGGTGTTATTAAATAAACACCTCATGTATATTCAATAATTTTAAAATAAAAACACAATTAACTTTTTTTTTTTTTTTTTTTTTACAGGTGTTCCTTTTCCTAAAAACTTTCTGTCCATAGCCAAAACAATACTGAAAAGGCTTTTCCGTGTCTATGCCCACATCTATCATCAACATTTCAAAGAAGTGGTACAGCTGAGCGAGGAGGCCCACTTAAATACAAGCTTTAAACATTTCATTTTCTTTGTCCAAGAGTTCAATCTAATTGACCGCAAGGAGCTTGCACCACTGCAGGAACTGATTGACAGATTAACAGGGAAAGATAGATGAGCTCCCTTCCTGTCCTTCCCCCCTGACGAGGATCAAAGAATTCTGAGATTTGACTTTCCAATAGTGTATACATGACTTTATTACCTTGCTATTCTTAGACATGTTGAAATGACATACTGCACTGTTTTTATCCAGAAAAGAAATGTGTGTTTTTAAGCATGAAATCATTATCTTTGGTTTGTTTCAATTTGGATAGAGCTATGACTTTGTATTGTTTGATCTTTGGTAGTTTTTTAATTGCTAAATAATTATAGGCTTAGTTTGTTCTATTTATTTTGTGAATGAGGTTATTTATTTGTTCTTAGAACACTAGCCAGCCAATATTTTAATTCATGTTTTACTGTGTAATGCATGCTAAGTGAGCCAGTTCTAGTGGTGAAATAAAATATTCTAATATATTACAATTTTAGCATAGGCTATGTGGTTTAACAGTAAGTTTACTTTCACATTTTTTGGATAAAATAAGGCGGTGCATTGAAATGCACTTTCAATTTTAGAATGGCATGTTTGGAAAACTTTTATTATTTTTTAAAAATTTTATTTATGTTTGTTTTTTCTTTACTGGATTATGCAACAGAAAATCGAATCAGTAATCAAAGGACCTATTCATATAATAAATTTTATAACAATAAAAATGTCTGTTGTATTTGGACGTATTCATCGCAGTCAACAATGTCAACAAAGCTGCTAACATATTCCATGACTGTATTGACAAGGTTAACACATCATCTTTTGTGTCCTGTGTGTGTGCATGGTCAGATCTGACTACGGTTTTGTAAGTTGTGTGCCCTTTGAGGTAAAAACAAATGCTGGAATAATGTGAATTTATATTTTCACTTGATTTTGAGATCCTTTTATAAAGCAACATAAGTAAGTCTTACTTCTTTAGCATTATCATCCTCATCAAAGTCCATGAGAGTGATTAAAAGAGGCTAAAATCCTCTTTACCAAATAATCCCCACAGACTTCTTTAGCATTTGTAATTTGCTAATTATATTCTGACAGATACTTTAATGCTGTGTGTTTTATGCTTTAATAATAGTTGTTTCTGATCATTGAATTATGTCTGTTCATCGTTAAAAGTTGTCAGTAAAGTCTTTCAGTGACAAATGTTTATATTTTATCCGAATGAGAAATTCTGACAATTTGCTTAAAATTGTATTAAACAAATATTTACATAAATATATTTTTTATAATCCACATGTACATCATGTTTCCGAAGTTAATAAAGAAAAATTAAATTAGCACACACCATGAAAATACAAATTGGATTAGCTCCAACCAAGTACATACAGGCATAAAATGTTATTCTTATGTTGAAAAGTACACTTAATAAGCAAAGCATGACTGATTTGATGTCAATCAGAAAACTGTGGGATAGTGTTTACTTACTTTTTAAAGATTTTATTTAAATAAGAATTACACGCAAAAAAAAACAACCGAACTATATATATATATATATATACTTGTTCAATGAGCTGAATGTCAATGTCATCTACCGGTACCATTTTGATAAGAATAAATGTTTGTTTACTGCCATGTTGCTTTGATTGTGTTGAACCTTGTTGCTGTTACACAAGTTTTCCAGGAATCTCCCTCTGTTCAATGTGGAACATTGTCCTCTTTAGGAACCTTGTCCAGAGTGTACATAGCTGTGGGTGTAGAGCCGATGTATGTTTCTGAATTCCACTTTGATTTTATGGACCAATACCAAGATTTGTGGCATGGTGTTTAACATTTTAAGTTTCAATATAGATTTTGTAAATCCTCTCTTATTGGCACAATGAGCATTTCTTGTAGACCAATGCTTGACATGTCTTCAGCACATTGTTTTTTGTTTTGTTTTCATTAGGATTGCATTATTTTTTACATTTTTTAAGGAACAGTTCTCTATTAAAGACATTACAAACACATTTTGCATTTGATTTTTAAAATTAATAATAAGAAAAGAAAAGATTTTACCTATTTTTTTTTTTCTGTAAATAATCTGTGTATATGTAATTGACTAGTTTTTTAATATTAGTTGCACATAATTTCAAGTTGACGACTCGACTAATTTAAGCTTAACATTTTGTACTTATAGCAATGTAATTATTTAAATTGTCATTTTGGCTTTTATTAAAGATTTTTTCTTTTCACTTTAATCTACTGCCATTTACAATAAGGACTATATCTTACTTTAGATAACTGTAGACTGTAATAATAACAATAAGCCCAGAATTTTATAACTGGCATTGGAAAGCCTCAAATATGTAAATAGATTGTTCATCCGACACAAATTTTATCTGGGAAGACTTGTAGTTTTTCACCCATGACTTTGACACTAGTATGTCTTGTGATTTGAAATGTTTCTAAAGTTTAAAAAGAGAAGGTCCACCATCCAAAACTGATGTAAATGAAAACTTTCAATGTGTGAAGGTGGTAGATTTAATTATCTTGATGATAAGTCAATGATCTCATTTTAGTGTGGTGGCAGTAAAGACTCATGGAATTCATTTTAATATTTATTTTGAGTGTGAAATAAGATTGCTGAATAGTCTACAGCCATCAATGTACTTTTTTTTTTTTTTTATAGTAGTGTCCATATTTCTGGTTTCTTTAATTTTAGCTAAAATGTATGTCCTTATTTTTAGCTATTTTTATTGTTTGGGGTATTGGCATAATTTTGTGTATTTGACTGTTCTAAACTTGTCAGTTTCTAGTCACTTGTAGTATAAGGTTGGTTGTGGCACTTTTGGTCAAATATGGATGAGTTTTAATTATGCATACAATTTGTACCTCTCAATATCCACTTCTTGGCATCTTTCACAGAAGTAACACCTTGAGATACTCTAATGTCAATTGATCTTTTTACACCAGTTTTTGCTATTTCTGTACATTTGTTTTTAATAGAATTAAAACTCATCCAATATTGACTAGATGTCCCTGTCTCAACCTTAATTTTGTGAACACTTTTCTTAATTGATAATGACATTTTCAACCATGAAACATTTTGGATGCTTTCGTTGTATATTGTTCACAACCAGGAGATGGTAGACTCCTCGTCTTTATTGGCAGCTTTTTGTTTAGTTAAGTCTTTACTGAAGTAAAAAAAAAAATGCACACTGCTGGTACAATGAAGTGGTTTGAACAATTTTTTTTTTTTTTGAGCTGTGTCTCAAAATGTTGCCTTTAAAATATGCTAAAGACATTCTGAGCCTGTTGTAAATTTGATATTAGACTTTTGCCACTTCTTGCATGCCTATTTTTATTTTGAAATAAAGATATTTTGAAATTTTGTGGGTTTTTATATTTTTTAATTCTGAGTATAAAATTATTGAATGCATGTGACAAAAAAAATTGTAGTGGAGTATAAAGTAAATTTTACATAGGCCACAAAAGTTTCTGCATTGTTGAAATAACCCCTCCCCCATGCCAAAAACAAAATGGTTGTGGATCTGTCTGGGCAAGCAATGCAGGTCAAGGGGACAGGTTCTGATTCCTTTCAACATGAATGAACAAAAAGTACACAGCACCAGCACTATTCTTAATGTTTTATTTTTACTGAACATGTTGCTAGCTAGTAGTAATTATTCATGAGGTAAGCATAAGTTTTCAAAAAGTCATAGGGTGCCTCCAATCTATCAATGACAACAATCCTATCTTCCTCAATTTAAATGTATATTGAAGACATTAGTGTCTTCCTTAACTCAGACCCAATGCATATCTTATCACCTGTCTGGATACTATCAACCTCTGACCATTGCTGGATATATTTACATGTGTACAAAGAAATTTGGTATGCACACATAAAAAATAATAGTGTCTTCCTATTAATTTAAAAAAACAAAAAATGTAAAATGTTTCTGATGCAGAAATCTTATTTTTAATGGTACCAAAGTCTTCAAACCCTAAATGTGACAAACTATTTCAGTGTCTTTTCCATTTCAGTTAAATGCATTACCAGTATAAAAAAAATGGTGAAAAAAACACTTCATATTGAGTATGTGAAGCATAGATTAGATTACATTTTATTGTTTTTTTGTGTGTGTGCTGAATTTTGCTCTATTTATAACAGACCAAGAGATATCACTACAATTAGAACAATACAAAAAATATATATAACTATAGCAGAAATTGTTTTATTTTTAAACTTAAGTGGGATATTTTGTTTGCCACTATAAAAATGTTTGCTAAATCTGAAAGTTACCATTAAACATAAGTAAATTTCAGCACCTGACATAAAGGAATTGTTTTAAATAGTTAACCTTCTTTTGAACATCAAATTGTGACTGTGAGCTTTCTGAAAAAAAAAAAAAAGTTCAATGAAATGGTTGTATTTAGAAGTGGAAAGTAAAGAAAAAATAAAAAAAACTTTGTTCTAAGTACTGAAAATGTTGATCTACTGGTTGAAACAAAATTACCTCAAAACTGTGAATAAAATGAGAAAAGATTTCAAAAAGATCCTCTGAGCTCATTACGTTGGGATCTTCTCCAAAAAAAGCAACAGTGGTGGAAAACTCTGCCATGGCTGTTTCTTGGAGTGCTTCTATTAATTTGATTTCCTGAGTCGCATCTGACAAAAATTGCTGTAGTTGGTGTTAAAGATGTTTTTTTTTTATCAAATAAGTAAAATAAAAACAATTCAGAGACATTTTGATATGCTATTAACCTTTTCACCCCAGTCAGCAGCTGTTCTTTGCAGGATATCAAGAGATAGCAATTAAAAAATGTTACTTACATAGTGCAAAAATGTATATTATGAGAAATCATTTTTTTAATTATGCATGTACAAGTTCTGCTTACAAACTCAAACACCACAAACACCAATACATTATGAACTGTATTTAACATTCTACTAGAAAAGTTGTCATAAGACTTGGTCTACTGTTTCAAAGACACTTGCAGAACTTTCCAGATTGAAGAACACAACTACAAAATTTAATACCAGTAACTTATATTATTTATTATCTCTCAAAACTTGCAACTGACTTTCAATTAGTACTTTGCTTTAAAAAGCTGAAGGAACTGCATTAGCTACATAACCTATTTAATATGATCTATTGTAACAAAAATATACAATTGATTAAAGCAAAATTGAAAAGCTCTTTAACCCTACACTATTTTTATACTATTTTATGATTTAAAAAGTAATGAAGTAACTTTATGAAAATTTTTTCAAATGTCCAAATTCACAGAATTGCATTTAAACTACAGCTTATGTTATAATTGGAAATCTAATTAGTATTACAAATTAAGACATTTTGATTACTAAATTATGACAAAAATGTTTATATAGAGTTACACAAGCATTCTAAAAAATGGAGGGTCTAACATTTCATCAGTAAAAGGATACATTTAACACATCTTTAATACAGTCTTTAGGTTCTGAGATCTGTTGACTTATACTGGATAGGAATGTTTCTGTTTCCTGATGAAATGTTGGTATTAGAAAATTAGTATTAAAGGTTACTGTCGAGTAGTATAGACAAGTGTCTTTTTCTTTCTCATAACTTTTCTTTATTTTCTTTTTTTTATTTCCTCTAGTCGTAGTACTTGTACGGGGCGAGAGTGTCTTGTATTTTTTTGTTTTGAATTGTTTTGCTACGTCACAAAGTCCGGTGACATCTATTGGTCATTCTTTTGTCATGAGGCAGTTCACCCTCTTTGGTTGAAACGGATGGTGTGTTGGCCCGTAAAACGTTCTTTGTCTGTACTAGTTTCTCGGACTTATTATTCAGTAGGATTTTTGGGACCCCTGTTTAGGGTGAGTTATTCGTTTGTGATATCTATTATTGTATGTTGTATGAGGTTGTCACTATTTCTATTTTTTAGTGTAGAAGTTGAGAGTATTGTTTATTTCGTTTATAGGGTGCCAGTGTTGGAGTTGTGGGCATCGCTTGCCGTCTCAGTTTTTTCAGTGTCATTGTCAAATTGGCGATCATCTGAGGTCTAACTTTACTATTACCGAGGTTGGCAGTTTTGTGACGCCAGTCGGTCAGAGTCTGGTGGACTATGTAACTAGGGTGATAAAAGCAAAGGTGCTTAAATTAATTAGTGAATATCTTTATATATACCTATTATATATATATATATATCTAATATATATATTGTCTATTTTATCATCCTCATTGTACATACACATATATCAGTTTCATACAATTAAATTCATTTATTTTTGTTGTTATTCAAACTATTCACCTAGTTGGTTACTGTATGTGCGACTGTGTGTGAGTGATGTTCTTGTCAGGTTGAACCCCGGGACCTTAATAGTATACAGCTAGTAAACAACCCAAATAAATCCTAAACCTGACAATTACATTCCTAAATAAAGCAGATGACTAACATTTTAAGTATTCAAATGTGCATAATGACTTGTAGTAGATGTGTACAATTGTTACCTGTAAAGAGTTGTGCAGGTACTGGATATCTTGCACTAATGCATCATGGGACACTGAAGAGTATGTTTAGAGTTAAATATAATTAATGTAAGTAAAGTTTATGAAACTAGAATTTCTCTTTTCAGAAAAGGTTGAATTGAATAGAATATGTGGCCTGATTCTTAAATTCTTTTCAATTAGAAGACTTTAAAAGGAGCTCACATCACCACAGTGGCCTTTGGTGAAATTATGTTTTAATGTTATAAATCAATGCTGGTTTCAACAAGTGCTTATTGTAGCTCAAATGGTTTTAAAAAGGCACTAACCTTTAGCTGCTTTTTGAACTGAGGAGAGTTCTTCACCAAGAGAGAGAACCTCTGGAAATTTATTGTACACTGCATCAGCTAAGACATGTAGAAATGATGACTTGTTGTCTGAAGTTTTAGTTGTATCCATCTAAATAGTCAAGTATAGTGCTGTATTTCAATGATATAATGACTATCATGACATTTTTTTTGTAGGATAATTATAGAAATATCATTCATATGCAGCACTACAGACTGGAGAATGGAATAACAACAATTGCAGGATCTAGGAAATTACTTGCAAAATAATATAATATAATATGATGTTTATTTACATGACATAAATCCAACTTCTATGAAGATAATAGATAAATATAATTGACACAAATCATTTTTATCCACAAATATATATATATACTTTAACTTTCTAATTTCACTTGTAACATGGTCATATCAGTCCACTACTTGACTTTACAAAACTTATTTCATCAATTGACTTAGACTAAATTATTTGTTACATGACTTCCAACTTAACACAAAGTAACTGACTTCAACAGCTGACCAGAAACTAACTTAACTTCATCAAATCATTTCAGCAACTTCACTAAACTCTCATTCTTTCAAAAGACCTTTCTTTTGGTCATACATAACTCATGTTCACTGTTTACACTTTCACACTCTGTATTCACCAAAGTACAATGATGTACAATAAATTAACTGTTTTATCTGTGACACTGTAGTTTCACAAGTTTATTCAATTTTGTATTATTTCATGAAACTCCCTTAAGTGCACTAAATGTAAAGAATATTGGATATATCTACCTGTCTCAGGAAAGTTATTCTAAAACCTGCTGCTTCTCCTATTCGGTTATTTCCCTTGTTCATGTAATTTCCCATTGCTAGAATAATCTGTAATTAAATTCATCTGTAAAACATTAGAATTTATTTACCAGCAACATGTTAGCTAACTCCTAACACTGGAAATAGGGAACCACATGTTTCTTCATTTTAAATAATCTCTTATTTTTAGAGTATTCTATTTTAAATGGTTACTTCCCCTAGTTCTGCTTTCTCACCACTTTATTACCTCAAATAAACGGGTCAGCTTTTCACTTGTTCTGAGCTGAATTGATGCATTCATGATGTTTTCAAGATTCTAGGAACAAAAATGTAGATTTGAAAGGAAAATATTTTTGATAAAATGATAAGGTGGGGAAAAAAAGGTACTTAACTAAAAAAGGTACTTTAAAGGTACTTAATCAACATGATGTTACAGCTAAGTCACTCACCTGTTTCAGCTCACTACAGTGTTCTCTAAAATTAGCTTTAAACAATAAACTTTTGAGTCTTTCTTCATAGTTGCCAACTAAGCTCATCTGAATAAGAAGATATTATAACAATTTAATACACTCTTTAAAAGAAAAAGTACAGTTTGTGACTACAATAGTTAGAAAATAATATGCTAAAGGGTAAAATAGCCTTTTCAGACCTTGGGCTCTATAGGGTAGATGATGTTAAGGTCATCTGTTTCTATGGCCAACAGTTAACAAGGATGAAATGTGACCAGCACAACAAACAAACACCTTTACTTTCCCCATCTAAAGTCAGGTACCCCATTAGAGTTGTGTGGACTCAAAGGTGTCCTGAAAATCCCCAAATTATAAATCCCTGTCTTCAAAGAGATTTGAACCTGGGGCCTCTCAGTTTGGAAGCCAAACGCTTTACCTCTCAGCCACCATTAAAATGTCTCCTAACTGATAAATAAATTGATTGATAAATGATCTGATTAGACTTTGATTTATCTGATCTATCTTTGAAGTACGGTAAGTGATTATTAGATGAACTGGTCAGGGTTTAAAATACTAATTACCTGATAAATGAATTGGTCAGGCTTTGTTAGGAGAGATTCATTCCCAGTGTACAGTTTATATTTTGTAATCTAGAAAAGCAAGAAAATAAAAACATATACCATACCTTCAAGTCTTACTAGAGTTAATTAGACAAGAATACAAAAGGGATGGCCCACATACGAAAAGATAATGGGCAAATTACAAAAAAAAATGTTAAAAACTAATTTGCATGTATATTTAGATAAATTAATATAGGCCTACTTTTTTTAACTCTCTCCAAACCGACAAAACCAATGTTGATTTGACCCCATAAATTTAGATTAAATTTTGGTTTTATGAACCTTAATTTGTGTTATATAAAAAGAGCATGCATTCTCCTATAATTCTACACATAATATAATATTTCCAGATAACAAAGCAGAAAAGTTATTTAAGTTTAATTGTAATAGGGTAGTGAAACACAAATGAGCAAAATAATAAATTCCATCAAAATGTGGAAAATAATTACGGAGAGAAAGAGTTAAAGATTAAATGGAAAGAAAATGTAAATAAAAATATTTTTGTTTCAAAAGGCCAAAATACTGTCAACACATGAAAATCATTGAAAAGTTCCTAACTTCATTTTGACTGGGTACAAAGCTCAACAATTGATCCAGAAGTCCTGGCGATAAAATCTTTTCATCAGCACTGTACAAAGCTTTTTTAATATCAGTCACAGGCATTTTGAGATGACCAAGTAAAATAGCTGTAATAAAAAAACAATTAGAAAGTGAAAGATTTGTTTGCAATATGCGTGCAAAAATATTTATATTTTTTCTACTTACAAATATTGTATGCTTTTTTAGCATCCATAATCAGCACTTCATTTTTCTTTGCTTTATCCTCTGTGAAATGAAATTGTTACATTGGGTAAACACATTCACTTCTAGAAAAACACTATATTGTAGATTGTTTCAAAACATTGTCAATTATTTGAAGTCAATCTATTATATACAAAACTGTCAGATAGAAAAGAAGAAAAAATATTTTAAAAAAACAACAAAACTTGAACACATATTTAATAAATTATGGCTTTTATATAGCGCTACTTTCATGCTTATAGCATGCTCAGAGCACTTTGGTCCAATTTCAGTAGTGGACCAGTAGGGGGAGGGGGTATCTAGGAGAAGGTTTTTCCATGCTGCCTTCAGACGCTCAGTAAACACAACTCTGCCCAAGTCGGGTGTCGAACCTTGAGCCCCCTTCATAGGTAGCCAAGCCAAGCCAAGTTCAAGCTCACTTAGCCTCTCAACCATGCTTCCCACCACCACATTTAAAAAAAAAAAAATTAAATTTTATTGACAGTACACTCAGCTTTCAATTCCAATGTAGATATATATATAAACACAAGTGTAATAATAAGATGCTAGTGTGAAACAAAAATAAAAATACAATTCATTTAAAAAATAAAATAAACACAAGCTTCAACTCTAGCTTCAACTGCCATTTGTCAGCCTTTCACCCTATTTATAACCTGATGGTGTTAATTGTGATTACATCAGAATCTATTCAGCCAATCCAAACATGCTCTCATACTCCATAACAAAAGTTTAAGAATCAACTTTCTTGTTTTATAAAATACTTACTTCGCAGTGAAGGTTTGGTACTAAACTGTGTTTCTAGTTCTAGATAATTTATAACCCCAGCTAAATCTTGCTCATTAAGCTGTAAGTAAAAACATTATTTTTTATGTTTTGTTAATAAACTGTCGATAAAATAATATTAAGAATTAATAATTTTTTTTGTAATCAAAGTATAAATACCTAAATAATTATACTTCCAAGTTGAATGTAATTTCTGCAGTTTCAATGAACAAGCTTCATGTTACAGAACATTAAGAGGAGGGCAGAGACAATAGAGAAATGTGGCAACTGATTATAATGACCTGGTACAATCTTGGTAGACTAGATTTATGCTCAAATGAAAATGACAGACTAATATTGGACTTCTTAACATAAAAAAAATATTTTCCTTACATTAACAAATAGCAAAAATTTAAATGTCACCAATTGAAGTTGATAAAAAAAACATTTACAATAATTGTTTTAAAAATGTAAATTAAAAACACCTACAAACATGACCAAATTAGTTTACAAAATCTTTATTACCATATTCTAATTATCTTGATGTCAAAAGTGATTAAGTAATAGGCCTACATACACAAGCAAAAAGAAAAATAATGGTGAGGTCGACAATGAAATGGTCACAAGCCACCACAAGCTTTGATAAGTGCAAGAGGTTTAGCCTGGTCTTAAACCTTTGTATGAAATGAAAAATTTCAACTAGTTTGATAATGTTTTCTACTTTTCAAAAAATATTTTAAAAGAAAAATGTTAAGTACACTTTTATTTTATTAAAATTAGCTCAGAAAATGTCTGGGCTGTCGAGAGTTTCTAAGAAATGTAATGGAAAGACAAGAATAAAAAAAAACACTGTATAAGGAAAGATGTCACAGATTAGTGGCTTGTTTTAAATCATACTAGCACATAGGATTTACTAAATGTATTTTATTTCAAGTGAATAATTTGTTACTATATACTTTTAGAATTTTTATAACTAAAGTGTTTGAATTATTCATTGTATTTAATTGAAGACAAAGAATCCACCAGATTTATCACACTAACTTGATACATTTAAGTCAAACTGATGTTATGAACTAAGAAAAGAAATTGATGTTTAACTTTCCTTATAAAGTTTTGTTTTTAATTCTAGTCTTTCCCTGACTTTTCTCTACAATTTTTAGCATCACAGGAATTTCTGGAGATAATTTTGGCCAACCAGAAAATAGTAAAATGCATAAATAAATGATGTAATAAGAGTTAAACTTTTCAATGCATTTTGAAACAAACAAAAAAAGTAAAACACAAAGAGAATGATAACATTTAAAATTAGTCTGGTTAGTGACAGTAATAAACCTATAAAAATGTAATGACTCTACAAAACCTTTTCCCAAATTGTATTGTGAACACTTTTGTTATCCAGCTTTTCCCAGTTGATTCGTTTGACACTCATTTTGTTGTTACTTTCATCTAGGCCTGGAATAGAAGCAATGAAATACTGATGAATATTTCCAACTTAAGAAAAAATACATAACTTTTTTTTTTGCACCAAAAGATACGCTTTTTTTTATATTTCTAAATTTAGATTAGAAGCTCCATCTCATAAATAAGTGTTAATGTGTTATTACTTACACTAACATAAATAGCATGGAAGCAAAGGCTAGTATATACAATTTTTTAGCAGCATTGATGATTTTAGCTAATAGTGACAGTAATAAACCTGTTGATATTGATCCATTGTTGAAAACTATTGGAGTAAATTTTATTCACTATTTTAGCCAATTATTGAGATTTAAAATGTCCCTTAATGTCTTTGTGCATCTGAAAATAAATGTGATAAACATTGGAACATATGTTTTCAAAAACAATCACCTTTCTGTTTGTCTGGGGTTACTGATGGAGGTGGCAATGGTGCAGGGGGAGGTAAACTTAGTTCTGTATTACTCTCTATGTCTAGTGTTTGCATGGCAGTTGACAAGTTTGTATGCTTAGCTAAATTACTTTCTTTGACTGAAGAGTGCACAGAGTCTTCTGGTTGAGAGATATTGATATGCTGTATATTTCTACTCTCTTTATTTTTCCAGCCCTGGTTACCAAGCCGGACAGATTTCAATCCAAAGTCCAATTTCTTCATTGGCTTTGTCTCTGTGTGAACTGAGTCAACTACATTGTCTAGCTCATCATTCAAACTAAGCATTGGACTTTTATCTTTCAGTGATGAGAAGTCCCTGAAAACAAACAAAAATATGAGATATGTCTCATTATTTTAGCTCCACTAGAAGACATCATATAAGTTAGAAGTGCTGATTCTACAGTGACAATAAGTAGAATGGCATGAGATGAAATAAGCAGAGTTTTTATATTGATAGTCTGACTGGGATTCCAGTATTAATAACATAAGCCTTAATATTGCTTTTATTGTTCTATGTATTTTCAAGCATTTGATTCCCATTGTAGGCATATATTTTCAAAGACATGTATGAAATAGAAATTTACCCTCAACCATGAGTTAGTAGTATTTGTATCATGTCTTAGAAATTCATTATAATCATAAAATTAATAGCTTACTCTTCATCATCACTGCCGCTGTCTGAAGAATAGTTGATGTGACTGTCAGCAAGAATTCCAACTGTCGAGTCATTGTTAGCTACTAATGTATCTATGTTTTTCTTGGTTATATTTAAGCTCTTTCTTGACCCAGACAATGGAATAGAATTAATTTTTGAGAACATCTCTAGCTCTTGATCTGTCAGGCCAACTGGTATTATTGTCACATAGTTTTTCCCATTAATTTCTTTATGGTCATCATATTTCATGAGCTCAGAATCTGAAATAAATATTCTTTTTTACAAAGCTTAAATCAACTCACTCTGTCTGGTAAAAGTGTGCACTGTATTTCTCCCACACCCATACTTAAAGCTTAAACTTCGCACAATTATTCATTGACATAGACAAGACATGAATCAATAATAATACAAAAGTAACCAATTCAATTAATTACTGGTAATTCATTATTTTGTTTAATAGCCTCAAGGGAAGCTAATATTTCACTAGTCACATAAATGGCTAAATTTGTTGGGTTTAGTCCCCTTATATCATTGTTAATACTATTTCTCCCTCACGCATTTTCCAATCTAATTGATACTTTAAACAATTATTTATTGTATGTAACAAAACATGAATCAATAAATAAAAATACTCAATTAGCCAATTAGTTATTGGCAAGTTATTTTGTTTGATATCAAATAAGGGAAATAGCTGGTACATTGTTGGTATATGTAGTTTTACAGTCAGAATTCTTTCCCTTTAGATAGCTTTTTTTTTTTTTTTTTTTAAATGGATTTTACAATTTTGCAAGTTTAAAATAATTTTTTTATGGATTTTAAAAAGATTCAAAAAGAGTCCTACACTTATACATACATGGAATATTTAATAGCAGCTTGAATTTTGTGCAATGTATACAAATTGCTTTTCAAATTTGAATAATGGTTTTGAAAATGTATAATACTATCCCAAGACACACACACACTTTTTTTTAGAAGTGTTAACCTAAATAGCATCCATTTCTTGTTAATGGAAACATAAATGGAATAAAAAAAATAATTTTAAATTAATTTTACAAAATAATATGCATGTTTCTATAGCTCTGTTGTCTAGTGATAACAAAGTCTTACTATACATTTGTATCCGCTATTTGGTCTCTTTAGTCACTTGGTTAGTTGCAATGGGAAAAGATTCTATCATGAGATCAAATGTTTTATAATTTACTTCTCTCTAGATGATCTTAATAAATTTATTTTAAATCTCTCTCACTTTGACTCTCTAAATTTTGCTTGACAAGAGCATCTCTTATTTCCTGCACAGCTTTCTTTGTTTCTCCAAGTTCTTGCATCAGTTTCATATCATATTCAGAGCCCAAGTCTGATCTGGAGGTTGTATAGTTCTTTGAGTTATTTGTACCCCAGCTTGATGAGCTTTCCATTTCTTCTTCTTCTGAAGACTTTCAAAAAACAATTTCAAAAATATATTTGCTTCAATTGTCTGATAAATTGATAAAGAATGTCAAGAAAATAGTTTTAAAAAAAAAAAAAAAAGGAGCCAAACAAATCAACATAAAAAAAAACGTTTATGATTGTATCTAAGTAAAAATACTACAAACTATAAATAAATAAAAAAAAACAACTTATTTACTATTTCAAAATCTGGTGATGCATTCATTTCTGCAAAATCTGAAATAAATTGAAAACCAGATTAAAACTAATTTTAAAAAATCTAATTAAAATGTTTATATAATGAATAAAAAATTCACAGAAACCGGAAGCTCATTTTTAACACATTAGGTAATAATTGATAAGTGGTCATGCAAATCATTACACTTCTAAATCTACAGACTGTACTTCCAACAACTGTGCTCACCTTTTGCAGAGTCAGAAGGAAATTGATTGTTCTCTATGTTGCCATAAATATCTTGTTGACATTTGCAAGTGATAATAAAACAGAAAAAAAAAAGATGACTAAATGAACTAGAAAGTTTAAAATTGGAAATTGAAAAAGATCTCATCTTATCTTATATAATACAGACATTACTTCAAAAAAGTGGTGTCAAGCAGGGATGTGTGCTCGCACCTACTCTGTTTGGCATATTCTTCTCCTGTCTACTGCATTATGCGTACAACGACATAAACGAAGGTGTGTTTCTCCATACAAGATCCTCTGGAAAACTATTTAATGTATCAAGGCTGCAGGCTAAAACCAAGGTTAGGAAGCTACTCGTCAGAGAACTCCTGTATGCTGATGATGCAGCTATTGTGGCTGATTCTTATATTCAGCTACAGTGCCTGGTTGACAAATTATCTGCTGCTTGCCAGAAGTTCGGCTTAAACATCAGTCAAAGCAAGACTAAGATACTTGTCCAAAACACAAACACTGCACCTCAAGTAAGCATTAATGGCCAACCACTAGAAATTGTTGATCACTTTTGTTACCTTGGCTTCATCATATCCAACAACACTCTACTGGATAAAGACATAAACAACAGGATAGCCAAGGCAATGGCCACCATGTCACGGCTGCAGAAAAGAGTCTGGGACAACATATTGCTGACTAACAGTACTAAAGCCCTAGTCTACCGGACCTGTGTGTTGAGCATCCTGCTGTACGGAAGTGAAACATGGTCAACCTACTCATGGCAGGAAAAAAAGCTGAATGTTTTCCACCTCCAATGCCTAAGGCGGATCTTGAAAATAAGGTGGCAAGATAAGATAACCAATGAGGAAGTGCTACAAAGAGCAGGGTGCCAGGACATCCGCTCTGTTATCAGCAGCAGACGCCTTGGCTGGCTTGGCCACGTTTGTAGAATGCCAGAAGGTCGACCTCCACAGGACATCCTGTATGGCGATCTAATAGAAGGCAGGAGAGCCACTGGTCGCCCACTTTTACGTTATACGAATGTATGCAAATGCGACATGAAGCTCTTCAAAATCGACACTGGCAACTGGGAAGAGGTGGCACTGGACAGATCCTCATGGAGAGAGAGCATAAAGGAAGGGTCAAAGATTGCAGATGTCATACACAACAGAAGCAGAAAGAAGGGTGAAAATGCAACGGTGCCTGGTGATTATATATGCCCAACCTGCGATCGCAGCTGTGTATCAAGGATTGGCCTCTTTAGTCGCACAAGAAGTTGCAAAGGAAAAAGATCGTCTCGAGAGACGTAAAATGCCACATAGACTTCAAAAAAGAAGATGATTATGTCCTACGCGTTATGCATTTAGTCATGCATATTAACCAATGACTTAAATTCTGCCAAGTCACTGGGTTTTCTTGCTAGCTCAGGCAACCCATTCCATGCTCTAATAGCACTAGGGAAGAAGGAGTATTTGTACAAATTTGTCCTAGCATATGGGACGAGGAATGTGCCTTTATCTTTGTGTCTTTCAGAGTATTTTATTAAATTTTGTTTCTGTATTTGAAGATTATGGTTCAGTGTTTTATGTATAGTTGCTACTTTACTTTTGAGTCTACTGTTCTGAAGGCTTTCTAAATTTAGTGATTTTACTAAAGGTGTTACTCTGGTTAAGTGTGAATATTCGTTTGTTATGAATCTCACTGCTCTATTTTGTGTCTGTTCCAGTTTCTTAATGTTATCTTAAGTTGAGGGGTTCCAAATGGAGGATGCATATTCTATTATTGGCCTAACCAAGGTTAAATAACATTTTAGTTCTATGTTCTTATTTGATTTATAGAAATTTCTTTCAATAAATCCTAATGCTTTGTTTGATTATTTATGGTTTCATCAATATGTGGATTCCATGACAGTTTTTCATTTATTATATTGGTTATAATTTGAGTAAAGGTATATTCTCAATCATTAGCCTGAACCAAATTTCTTTTGAGTATCATTTTATCAACTTAGGACAGGTATAAATGTAAAAAAACAAAAACATTAAATTATTTACAAAGTAGCTGAAGTAAATAACCAGATCACATTTTTGTGATGGCTTTGTATTGTTCTGACAATAGGAATACATGTGAAATATTTCTTAAGCTTGTTCAGGCTCATTAAATGTTTTTGCAATGTGTAATTCTTTCAAAGTGATTCATTCCTATTTTGTCTAGTTGTCTAAACTCTGCTCAAGATGATTCAAAGCATAAGTTGCTTAACATCTTACTTGTCTGTTGACTTCTTATTTTTGTATGAACTATATCCACATGATGCTTCATTAGTAATGGAGCCACAACATGCCACAGAATTTTTTTTGATGGAGAATCCAGCATAGAGTCTAAAGTCTCAAGGAGAGGATTTATCTCCCTTAGGAAAAAAAAAAAGAATTTTCATACATTTATTTCCAATTAACTTTCAGTGTTAATTTAGACTTAAAATCTAGGTCATCAAACATACTTGGTAGTCTCATAGTCACTTAAACATTTTCTAAACTGATGGCGTTCAGTAAATGTTAAGAGAAAGTCAATTTGTTGCTCTGCTGATGATGGCAGACTTGGCATTTCAAAGGCTGGCTCAGTTTGTTCTGGCACTTGGTCTAGGGAAAAAAAATTGAGTAAAAGATAAATGTTGTTTTCATTAAAAAAAAAAAAAAAATTAATTTCCCCTTTATGACCTTGCAATCTATAGGGCAGATGATGTTAAGGTCACCTGTTTCTTTGGCCAACAGTTAATGAGAAGGGTGTTATGTGGCCTACTCAGTGACCAACTGTTTTTATTTTCTCCAGCTATAGTCAAGTATCCAAAAGAATTGGGTGGACTCGGGGGGAGCCCTAAAATTTAAGAAATTCAAAATGGCAGTCACCCAGATTCAAACCCAGGACCACAGGCTTGAAAGCCAAGTGATTAACCACTCAACAACCAAACCCCTGTTTTCATTAGCATAGGGAAATGATCTATTATAATCAATCGATATGAAAATATAATCAATTTTTTTCCATCAAAAGAATGAATCGTAGAAATAATCCATACCTTCAATGTTCTGTATAGAACAGTGTCATTCATGAAATAGTAAATAATTTCATCCCAATTCTGAGAGGATGCATGTAGAAATGTTGTTTTTTCTTACTTTTATTCCCTCAGCACACAAAAAATGTGAAGAAAAGAAGCTTAAAGTAATCACTCAACAACTTGAACCTAACTTTATTATTACAACTCCAAATCTTTATATAAGTCTAAATGTACATATACAAATAATATCCAAATATGTGCATTCTTACAAATCAACAGCGGTCTACTTTTACAAATCTCTGTGGTCATTACATTTACACACTGGTCAGTCAAACTATCACTATTGCCATTTCATTACCTAGTGAGTATGACTGCAAAGCTTCAACTCTATGTAAAATAAATTCCTGGTGCAATGGTGGGAGGTCCCTCAATACAAAGTACCACAGCAACTTTTTACATGGTGTTTCCAAGAGAAGAGACAGAGACTCATACAATTGAGCAATGTTCCTGATAGAAAAGTCAATGTATAAGCATAGATTACAATAAAATCAACCAACTTTGGCTTTATTTGAAACCAGCTTTCCTTAATACAGTGTTACTAATTTTGCGACTGGTAAAAAAAAAGTTAACTTAAAATACAAACAAAAAGTAACAAAAGTAAGCAGAATTTATTTCAACCCTTGAAGGTATCTGTTGTTTTTTTTTTAAAATAAAATATGCATAAAGATAAGTAATGTTGACCTACGGCATGATACTGAAAAAAAAAAAGAGTTCTGAATGTTTGCTTATAGCAATTTTTATCACCATTGAACTAGTGCAGATAATTTAAAAGCTGCTCCATTTCTCAAAGGCTATTCACTGTTACATTATCTTAGATATTGGAATAGTTGGGATAATTAAAGGAATGAAAAGACGGTACCAGATTATAGTTGTTTTTTTTATTTTGAAAATTTTATAAAGACACAAAGATATTCTGAATTGGGATTCAATAAAAAAACATAGGACATTGGATCATCAGATATTAATAGATCAAATAAAATGCATACTATGTAAAAGATAAACAGTGGTAGAAGGAAATAAATTCAAAATGTATCTATTCTATAGAAAACAAATCTTACTTTGTGGTTCTATAATTCTTTAAAGCTTTTTTCATTAAATATCTCTCTTGTGGAGTTAACAAATAATTGGCCTGAAAAATTACGAAAATAAAATTACTTGATGATCCAAATAAATGAAGCTATAGTACCTTGAGTCACATGGAATCTTACCAATAAATTTTTTTTAACACTTATGAAGACAGACACTTCATCAAAAGCTATATCAATCATAGAGATGTGGATTAACTTTGTCATGGTATCTAGATTTTTATGTAAAGCTAAACACATGATAATTAGCAAATACTGATAACACTTAGAAAGTTCTCTTACGTTATCTATTTTATCAGATTTTAGGATATTTTTTTAGATACTTTTTTTTTTGCAAGATACTCCTTGGAAATATACTGAATTACCATATCACTTGGTTGGTCATTGTGCTAGTCACATGACACCCTCATTAACCACTGGTCACAGAAATAGATGACCTTTACATCATCTGCTCCATTGATCACAAGGTCTGAAAGGGAGACAACTTTTTTACTTTTACCTTTTCACTAAATGTTTGTCCTTCAGTGTCTGTTCTTGTATCATCCAGGATTAAGCTTTCCTCAGAATCATGGCTGCTGGAAGACAAGGATGGCAGAAAAGAAGCTGACTTGATGCTACCATCTGGAAATGTACAGATATTTTCAAACATCAACTACATTGTTTCAAGTAATGCCAATGTTGAACTTCAAAAACAATGAAAAAAACAAAAAAAAAGGGAAGCTTACCATAAAGAATCTTACCTTGATAATCAATATTTCTCCAAATTTCTATGGTTGGAGCAGAACCACTTTCCTGTAACAACTGAATTAATCTTTCATGTTCACATTTACTAGGAAAAAAAAAGGTTGAAGAAAAGTATTTAATTAAAAAAACTTCCATTTGCCTTCTTTTTATAATGACACAGAGTAAGGTAAGTGACACAGATGGAGCTTGAGTCATCGAATATAATGTCTACAGATAATAACATATATGGACCATTTTACTATATCATAACAACAGCTTGCAGTAGATATTCGAACTATGAATTTGGGAATGCTCAATACTATATATATATATAATTGCCAATTTTTTTCAAGACTAACTGGCATGAAAATGTAATTACCAGCATTAAATATGGAGATTTCTTTAAATACTGTTTCATCTCTATTCAAAGAATAACAAACCTGACATCAATGTTGTTTAACTTGATAATAAAATCTCCATCCCTTAGTCCCGCAAGCTCTGCTGCTCCGTCTTTATCAACAGATTCAATGTACGCTGGGTGACTGGACTTGATGACAAAACCAAAACTACCTTGCTGTTTAACCAACTGGACAAGCCTGGGGTACATTGTAAAACCAAATAGCTTGTTAAGAAATTTAGTTTGATAGTAAGATACATCTTTAAAGTTGTTTACATCTTTAAAGTTGTTTTGCAACCATTAGTATTGACAGTAAATGTTAAAATATCAATAGGAAAACTTTGCTTTTTTGTCATCAGATCTGTAATGCAAATTAATAGTTAATTTAGAAATAAACATAATATTTATTGCACATTTCATCAAAAGTATCTTTATTTTATATGGGGATATGTGCCCAATGTGGGGATGTGTGCCCAAGAGGCTTAAACCATTTTGGCTATCTATCAAGCTGGCTACTTATCAAACGTGACACCCCACTTGAGCAGTTGTGTTTAATGAACACCTAAAAGCAGCAGGAAAAACCTTCTCCCAGATACCCCTATGTATTGATCTATGTAGGAGATTGGACCATAGAGATCTGAGCATGCTGTTATAAGCTCAAAAATTTCTGCTATATAAAAGCTATTAAAAAAAAGTGAAACAATTTTCTCATTCCAAAAAATAATATTTAAGTTTATTTATATGTTAAATTTATGTTTAAAGTAATATATAAATAAATAAATTAAGTTTGAGTTTCCTCCCCTTAGTAAGGTAACATCAATTATAGTGAAAATTGATGAATGGTTGAGGCTCTAAGAAAAACAAATTAAACTATTATAATCAAAATTTCCAATATTGTTGGAAAATTTACTTGAATTTCTTTAAAAGTGTTAATACTTTGATATGTAATTCTAATAATTTATACATTCTTATAATCTGTAAGCAAGTCTTTTACAGTGGGACATTGTTCTAAAATGTTCTAGAGCAGGGGGGCTCAACCTGTGAGTCGCACCCCCATGGGGGTCAAATGACAAATTGCCAGGGGTCATCTAAGACCCCAGGAAATTTAGATTTTTTGTCTATTCATCATGGAAAGTTTTTTTGTCCATTCTAATGTGCTGTAACAAGCATATTTGAACACTACTTGGTATTCCAAATATTTCATATCCCATTCTGCTTGAGATTGTGTTGTGCCATCTTCCAGTTTCAATATCAAATCTTTGCAAACAAGGTTTTCCAGCTTTTAATTATTCAGTCCAAATTCAGAAGCAGACTTGATGCAGAAGGGGACATTCGTTATGCTACTAGATTCCTGATCTGCTGGAACAGAAACAAGCTCAACCTTCACATCATTGGGGTGTTTGTAAGTACTGTCAAAACACTATTTCTGTAACAATGTAGCTTACTGTATAAAGATCCATACTTCATCATATTTGTCAAATTGTCACTTAAGTATGTATATAGTGAATACGCAATAGAAAATAAAATAAATGCAAGTCTGAATAATAAATTTACGGTTGGGGGTTGCTGCCTAGTTGAAAATTATATTAGGGGGTCACAGAACAAAAAAGGTTGAGAACCGCTGTACTAGAGTCTTGCTTGTAATTTAAAAAAAAGTTTAACAAAGTTAAGAAAATGATATTAAGGCCGTACCAGGGCACATATTTTTTCTCATGCAAGTTTTTTGAAATGCTAGAATGTGAAGACACACTTGAGGTCCTATTGGCCATCTGTAGCTTTTCCATTCCAAAAGAGTTTGTTATTTTGTCAAAAATAGCCCTGTCTGTTGGTGGTATCAATAATCTGCAGAAAATTAAAAAAATAGGTGTACAATAATAAGATTTCCTATTCTAATGTAAAAATATGATAATAATGCTTTTTCATAAAATTTTCAACTAAGAGTCTTTTAAACAATATGAATAGTCTTTCAGTAATTACTTTTAAAAAGATTAATTTTTTGATAATAATTCATATTAACTGCATAAAATCATGTATTTCAAACTTCATCTTTATGGTAAATAATTCTGTTTCAATAGTGTTTGTCACACTAGGACTTTGCATTTTTAGAGACAAAAAATTCTTAGAGTATTGACATATTTCAGTAAAGTTGAACATATAAACATGCATGCTATAAAATAATAGGTGGAAGACTAGGCTTTAAATGGATATACAAATTATATTGAAGAGTCAACCTTTCCTTGTTAATCATCATACAAGAGCAAAAGTCTTCTACAAGGTAACGAAATATTAAATAGTAATATTGGTTCAATGGCCCAAAGCAGCATGAATGAAATGACCATATTAAGTGTAAAATATAATCCTACCTTATTGTATTAATAATATTTCTTGACTCATTCGACTTCAGAACACTGTTAAGGGCTTTACTCAGTATAGTAATATCTCTGTCTTCAGCATACTGCTTGAGTGCTGTCACAACTGCCATTTTTTTCTTGTAATCTTCACCCAAATCTTTTTCTAACTTGAGGAAAAACAATTTTTGGGGAAAAAAATTAAAGAAAATATATGGCTATTGTTACTAAATATATTTGAATCCTTTAATTGTAAAATATTTGTGAAATATGAAAATTCTCAAAGTGAAATATTACAGTCACTGTGAGACAAGAAGCACAAAGTACCCAAAGCCACTCAAGAACAAACTATTTCAGAACAGGTCAATGGCCTAAAGGTTCCTACTCTGAATGGTTTAGCACATAGTGTCTTTTTGTAGGAAGAAGAAAACCTTGTTTCATGTTTCTTAAGCCTGTCCCTAATTTAATCTATCCTGTTATTACAGGCCAAGGAATCGCTATTTGTTTTTGACCTAAACCTAATCACTCAAATGATGATTGATGATAATAATGTTGTTTAAACACATGCAGATTCCCTTCACAATCTTTAATGACATAACAATGTTTTTAATAGCTTTGAAAAAAATATTTACAAGCATCTTTCAAGCATCAGTTATTAAAAAATGTCAGTTGTTAAGAGTAACAAAAAAACTAAAACAAATTAATTCCACTTATCTTATTCATGGCAAACCAGTAACACAGACTAAAAACGCAAAATACCTAGGTGTTTTAATGAATGAAAAACTGTCATGAACCCACATATTGATGAAACTATAAAAAAATCCAACAAAGCATTAGGATTTATTAAAAGAAATTTCTATAAATCAAATAAGAACATAAAACTAAAATGTTATTTAACTTTGGTTAGGCCAATAATAGAATATGGGACCCCTCCACTCAAGATAACATTAAGAAACTTGAACAGACACAAAATAGAGCAGTGAGATTCATAATAAACAAATATTCACACTTAACTAGAGTAACACCCTTAGTAAAATCACTAAATTTAGAAAGCCTTCAGGACAGAAGGCTCAAAAGTAAAGTAGCAATTATACATAAAACACTGAACCATAATCTTCAAATACAAAAACAAAATTTAATAAAATACTCTGAAAGACACAAAGATAAAGGCACATTCCTCGTCCCATATGCTAGGACAAATTTATACAAATACTCCTTCTTCCCTAGTGCTATTAGAGCATGGAATGGGTTGCCTGAGCTAGCCAGGAAAATTTAAGAATTTAAGTCATTGGTTAATATGCATGACTAAATGCATGACGCGTATGACATAATCATCTTCTTTTTTGAAGTAACATCTGTTTTATTTAAGATAAGATAAGTGCCCAGGTAAAGTGCCCCGCACTTTAATGGGCCCCATGCTAATTCTAGGTGTAAAGTATTAAATTAAATCATTATAACTTATAATTTTCACGCTGCCTCTTGGAAATCTCCTGAAATTGCAAAATATACGAAAAGTCCTGGAAATCTCCTGAAAACTAATACAAATATTAAAAATAGATAAAATTGTCATTTTGGGGTGTCATTCAATATAGAGAACGCCAATGATACGCATGATAAAAAGAAAATGGCAATGTCACTTTCATTTTATAAAATGCAATGCAAAGATTAATTTATTTTCAAATACAAAATCTTAAGTTTCACTTATTATCCTTTTCCCAACCCTGACTGGGCTCCACACAATCAATTATGCATAGGGCCCTGCAAATTTTAGGGCCGGCCCTGTGTGTATGGACCCTACAGTTAGTAAAATACTACATTCTTCCTTTATCTTCAAGACTCATAGCCAATGCCCTATTATTATTTATATGGACTCTATAGCTTCATACCAGCATTGGACAACACATTGTAATAAGTTTTTTACATGTTAAAATCTAACAATCAAAGTTTAACGAAAGTGAATTAAAAAGATAAATATTACTTTTAATGTGTGACATATTTGTCATGCCAACCTGACCTACTTTTTGATGTATGTCTTTAGCCTTGTAAAGGCCACTTGTGGACCCTGTCATGTCAGACAAACTTTTGTTGACTTGCACCAAGTTGCTTGTTCGAGATACAGGTATAGTTAATAAGGTCAATGAGCCAGACTTAAGTAGTAAAATGGTGGTCAAATTTTGAGTTACTGCCTTAGCATTGCAATTGGCTTC
This sequence comes from Biomphalaria pfeifferi, assembly GCA_030265305.1. NCBI lineage: Eukaryota > Metazoa > Mollusca > Gastropoda > Planorbidae > Biomphalaria > Biomphalaria pfeifferi. Next base: position 1,858,291 of record JASAOG010000061.1, on the reverse strand, counting down.
CAGAATTAAATCCCCTAATTAGAAAGAAAAAAGCACACTTCAGATTGACTTTTGTTTTAAAAAATTGCAGGGAAAATAACTAATGTTAGTGACTCCATTAATTGCAATTCTGCAAACCCTTTTATAGGAACCAATAGTAGCTTTAAAAAAGAATGTATATCTAGGTCTCCCAGTAAAACAAATTATATATAATTTGTCTTTTGTGGTTTGATGAAGACCAGTTTTGTCATCCAGGGGGCTGAGGGCTTTGCACTGGGGTTTTGTGTCTCCTCATGTGGCTGGTGAGACCTATGTATGCCCAGAATGTTCAGTTGCACTCGACAGGTTATTCCAGCTGGAGTCAGTGTCATAATGGCCTTGCTTTTTCTCTGACTCTTCTCTGCTGCCAGCACTATTCTCTTGTCCTCTGCAATTTGTGCACCAAGTTTCACAGTGCGGTGCTCTAGCTTCCATCTCCCAGGTGGCAGGGTTAATGCTGAAGGCTTTCAGAGAAACTTTGAGGTTGAGCGTTTTCTTTGTCCACCTTATGAGCACTTCTTCCTTAATTGGCCATACATGATTCATTTAGGGATGCGGGGGTATTCCATCCTGCAGACTTGGCCTGCCAATCAAAGCTGAGACTGCACCAGGATTGTGTGGATGCCTTGCAGGCCCACTCTTTGAAGGACTTCAGTATCAGGTACATTTAATGTTCAGTATTTTTCTGAGACAGACCATGTCGTAGTGGTTTCAGTTTTTGCCAAAAAAACAATAACAAAAAACAAACAACAACTGAAAACAAATTAACAAAAAGCAAGATGTGTCATCCCTACCTTTATAAAGCATTTTAGGGACCATATTTCTATGTTTTTGTTTTGTTTACATGTTAACTGTAAAAGAGTAGTGTGGAGAGAGAGTTCCACATAAAATAGCTGGCTCATTGTCATTAAGTTATCAACAAAATTATTTCCTTCCACAAAAATGATTCAAAATTTGTGTGTGTTTGTTGGTAACCCCTTTGAATTATGTGACTAATTAGTTCGTCAATGAATCTGTTGTCTTTGAACTATTTGTTGGTAAACCACTTTTTGAGCGCTTTTAACAAATTTATCATCTTACCTAGATCTAGTAATGGCAATAATTTCAATTCCGAAGATTCAGGATGAATTATAACACTAACGTTTAAGATACAACTCCATTTTATTGATATGTACAAGAAGATGAAAAACTAACAGGAGACTGTAATACACACTAATAACATACTTGAGAAAAACACGTGAACACACTGAACAGTAGAACAAGAGAGACTACAAGAAAACAAACATATAAATGTAACATCTAGACTTTTTAATTAATATTAAGATTTCAATAAAGTATATTCTACATGATGTGTTAAACCTTTTCTATCCTGTATATCTAGACTATATTTATATATTTAAAAACAAACTTTTTTTTTACCTGAACGCAATCCACTTTGATATGCAAGACCTCCAAATTCCACAGACTTCACACTTATTGGCTTCTCGTTGATCACACTAAAACCGTACCCCAATTTTGTGTCTGGATTTATAATTACGGTTTGTAAACTTGACACAACTTCTAGCTCAGGTGGTTGTTTGCTTACACTCTTGGCCAAAACTTTAATTTCATCAGCTGAAAATGTTGTGACATCCTGGCCACCCACTTCCAGCAGTTGATCACCAGGCATCAAGCCAGATTTGTATGCTAAGCTTCCTTTTTCTACGGAGATTACGTAACATGGCCCTTTCCCGTAAATCTGGAAACCAAAAGCTCGGGGCCATTTTTGTAGTAGTCGAAAAGGCATTTTCATAATTCTAATATTTATTTATTGCACAATATTATTCTTTATAAGTGAATAACATGTAAAACAATACACTAAAGCAATAAAAATTGTTCATATAGTCAGATTGTAGCTAATTGCAAGCCCAGTATAAATGTAGACTTTCGCATCTGCAATCAAATATCAAAAGCTCTATCATTTCATCTGTGGATCCGTGGTCCCCATATTTTTTTACGTAGCTACTGCCTAATTATCATGCTCAGCAGCACTCTATACATAATTCTAGTGTCCAAAATTATTACCAATAGAAATAAAACTCTGTCGCGACGACAATGTATTCCTGGCAACATGAGACTCTGGGGCACTCGGGAAACCATTGTGAAAATACATAGATCTAGATCTCATTCCACATGGTGTTCTTTGTCAAATGTTTTGGTTGCCATATAGAAGACCGAAAACTAAAAAGTAAATTAGCAATAATACATAAAACACTGAAACATAATTTACATGCCGTAATTTCGAATTACAAAAACTTGGAAAGAGGCAGAGATAAAAACATTTCTTATTTAAAATGCTAGGAAAAAGTCTAACAAATTCTCGTTCTTCCCTAGTGCTATTCATGAAATGGTTGCCTAATTTAGCCAGGAGAACTAACGACTTAGTAGAGTTTAAGTCACTGATTACTGATTAACCTGCATGAGCAAATTAACACACGAAACGCATAGGACTCTTTAATTATCCTCTCTTTTGACCATGCTATTATAAACAAGTAAAGTGAATCACTTAAATTATTAACTTATTTTTGCTGTCTAAAAAAAACATTACATACTAATTAATGAGAAACTTTGCAAGCCACCCACCCACATAAATGGCCATTTTTAAACATCCCGAACATGGTCAAGTAGTTACAGCATAAACTTAAAAAATTGTATTGACTTTCGTTTTTTTTTTTTGTCTTTTTTTTTTTAACCGCTCCTGTAACGCCTTCCCTGACTTTGTTAAGCTGCATAAAGCTTCGCATTTCTTGGCCTATTTGACACTATTTTAAACTACCAATTACTTGATATTTGTCGTGATCCTTTATCAACAAGCAGTTATGTGGAATAATATGTTAACAGAATCCTATTATGAAAAGAAATTTTTAAGTTAAAGCATCATTTCGAATATTATAAGAAACCTACACTGACGGTTGTTCTTTAAATCATTTTCTTTTTGTTTTAGTACATAAATAAACAGTAATAATTATTGCTATTTGTTAATTCCTTTTTAACCCCTACCCCCTTATTTTCAAATTGATCATATCCTGAATAAAACGGTCTCTCGAATCTTAGCTATTGTATCTACCCTGTCAACATTAAAGGATATACAGACCTTTTATTATATTAGTATTAATACTGTTAACATTTGATAGTCCTTTGATACTTACCATACAAAAAAAGAAATCAACAAGGGAAAAAAGTCTAAAACCTTAAAACAGCCAGACAAATATGTTGCGAAAATTCTTTTAATTAGCCTTACACTTTTGCACCTAACACTTAGGGTATCAGTTGGGTACTTAATACATTAGCCTGTAATGTCGATTAAAATACACGAGTAAAAGGTTCGTTTAAAATGATACAAAGATTTCAAAGAACGGAACAACACACACACACACAAATGGATCAAATCTTTACTTTTATGTCAACTCAATACTATCTGTAGAGGGAAAAAAAAACAACAACACTCCATCCGATGGTCTAAAGACGAATAAAAATCAATTCCTAGCCAGCTTTGAATAAAACATGAAATGAAGCTAACTTGGAGATTCCTGAGGCAGGTGGCGTGAAGGCAACACTACTGTGGTCCTTCATATCAACTGGAAGAATACATGCCATTAAGACGACAAAAGCGGACGGCCTTCATAAGACATCTAAACGAGCTCGATCGATAACAAAATTGATACACACATATATTTGTTGCACCGTACAATACGTGATTACTCACCTGTGTTTATAGGTGTAATAGATAAATGCATGCAGTATAGGCTACTTTATGTAGGTCAACACGTGCACTAGGGGCGGACTGGCTATATGGGCATTCGGGCAAATGCCCGGTCGGCCGGTATCAAAATGGGCCGGTGGGGCCACCAAAAGGGCCGCAAGGATGCCACTATGTATCAAATTGTTAAAGGTTTTACGATAGGCCTATGCTCTTATAAAAGGGACCCTCTGAGCCTCGTGTTTAAAAAATCTGACTCTACAGTGTAATATTAATTTAATCTAACACATTTTCCGAAATAATATAATAGTAGGTATACATCCGTATACAATAGCAACTAGAAGGTTTCATCCTTTTAGGGGCTACACACTGCACGATTAAAAATCAAAAGGCCTATATTTCTTATAAGGATATAGTGTTTAATACATGCGCTAGTACAGTTATCGATACATAATCAAACTTAAAATGATTTTGATGACAGGTAGACTTATAATAGGAATCCCGTCATATGGTATACCATTTATGGGCCGATTTTGTCACCCAATCCGACCCTGACTTGCACATTGAAGGCATCAACTATTCTTAATATCCCCCCACCCCAATTTATTCCCACCCCTGCGTTTTCCATTTTTTTTAAAGATTTAACCACAAGATACGAATCCCGAGCTTATGTTTTGGGGGGAGGGGGGATGACAAGTGACTTGCGCTGGAATTTGGATTAAAGTGAGGAAGATTCGCGCAACACGTCGACCTCACTCTCTCGCCATAAAGCCCGTCCTTTTCCGGAAGCAAGATTTGGTCAAGACGTCCGGGGACAAGTTTAAGTGCAGTGGATGACCAGAGACTTTCTGTGTGTCTTGTCCTGCTCTTGAGTGCTCCACAACTCTGTGCACAGGCCGCCAAGTCCAGACTTCACATGCTAGGTTTGACAGAACCCCAGTGTACTGAGTGCCATGGACACGTCAGATACCTTCTTCCTGGTTTAGCCGGCCAGTCAAAGACTTTTCCGGGGTGTGGCCGCTGCGTATGCTACAGCTTCTGTGAGCCACATGTGAGAGTTGGGTACCTAGTGGGGGACCAAGAGTGAGCCAAGCTACCCTCAAAAAGAGGGTACGACTGCCTGTCCACTAGAGGTGCTACCCCTCCTAGATACCCCATTCGACGGTTAATATCTAAAAGCAAAGTGCTAACTAGCCGTTGTGGAGGAAATGTATTCGGGGAAAAAATACAGTTAAAGCTGTCAGCCTTTATTGCTTGACAGGCCTAAAAGGGGAATGGAGATCTGGGCAATAATCCCCAATGCTGCTGATAGGTTCCCGATGTACCTCATACAGCTATAGGCTATCTTTGTGTTTAATTCGGTACCAACAGCAATATTGAAAATATAAAAGAGTTGGCAGCCACAAATGGGACCAACAATGAAGAAGAAATGTTTATAAAAGCTTCAGCCTACTCAGGGTCTCAGTTGGAAAAGAAAATAGTGGGAGTGACTATACTGCTAATGCTAGACGTATGTACCAGCAGCACGGGTTCTTAGAAGATTCTCGGGAGTCTCTCTTCTGCATTCTTCATCACAAATGGAAGAACATGTAATGTTGATTGCGCTCACACAGTAAACTTCGAAACGCGTTGATTCGAACCACGTACATTTTATATATTTTCTGACAGAAATAAAAATCTGAACATGACAACATTCTTATCGCTACCCAGAAAGCTAAAAGACATTTTTATTTATCATATCTTATGAAATACATACGTCACTTCAAAAAAGAATATGATTACTCGTTTAAATTTCTAAAAAAATCTTTCGGTAAACACAATTAAAAATCTAAATTTTGTTTGCTTTTGATGTTTAAAATAATTACATTAATCATATGGTAATGAGTGGAATGCCTATTAAAATACATAATTGTGCTGCTTTGTCGTTCCTACTCAAAAACGTACACCTATTTTTTTTTTTAGTTCTTTAGATCTACACTACACAATGATAAAATAGACAATGCACCTATGCTTTGCTGTTAAATATTAATGCAAGTTTCTTGAGCGCACGTAAAGAGCGATGTTATTCATTGCTTTGTGAGCGAACTATCAATAGCAATCACGTGACGGCGCTAGATCTAGACGTCTAGAATTTTGTTTTCTTTTATATTGAAGCTTCTTCCGGCTTATTCTAAAAATTGAGAGTTGATAAGTAATAAATAATGTGGATAATTATAATAGATCTAGATCTAGACCTTGATGTCTTAACTCACGTCCTCTAGATCAAGATCAAATTAAATCTAGAGATTCTAGTACGCAGGCAATTATCATTAATTATGCAATTTTATATCAAGATATGAATTTGAGATAGTCATAGACAGACACTGAGACAGCAGACTCATGAGACTGACACTGAGTGAAGTGAGTGTCATTGAGATTTGAGTTGACTGACACACTCTCACTACATAGTCATAGTATGATAGTACATAGATTTAATAGATCTAGTCACCATAGTCAATCATAATGTCAAGAGTCATAGTTACTCATAGTCAATTATAAATCATAGAGTGATAGATCTAATTATAGATCTATTTCTAGATCCATGATTATGAAAATATACTCATAATCATAAGTCATATAGACTCTAGGTCTAGTTATAATTTATACTAGTCTATAACTTTAAATCACTAATAGTAGTAATAGGCATAGGTCTATGATCCTATATATACAAATTACATGATTATCATTATAATAATATAATTATTCTAATTACTATAGTGGCTATAATAGTCAGTTTAGACTTTATGTCTATACTGACTAAAAGTAAAGTCAATATTATGAATATTTAAATAAATTATTTTTATTATAATTATATTATTATCAATGACTAGATATAGATTCTAGATCTATATACTACTACTAGAGATCTAAATAAAATATTATATATAGATTATAGATCTAGATGATCATAAGTAGATGTAGATTCTATAGATTTTTTAAACTTATTTATTTACTTACTATCTAGATCTCAATCTAGATTATTTATGGTTATTTATTATACATTGGAGGCGTAGTGGCTGAGCAGTGATGGTCTTGACTTCCGAACCGAGGGTCCCGTCTCGAATCCTGATGAAGACTGTGATTTTAATTTCGGGATATTTGGGCACCTCTGAGTCCACCCAGCTCTAATGGGTACCTGACATTAGTTGGGGAAAAGTAAAGGCGGTTGGTTGTGCTGGCCACATGACACCTTCGATAACCGTAGGCCACAAAAACGTTCCCTGCCCTATAGACCACAGTGTCTGAAAGGGGAACTTTACTTTTTTTTACTTTTTATTATACATATTTATACATGCATGATGACTAGATTGACACATGTTTTATGTAGGCCTATAATGGCTACTTTACTTTTGAGTCTGTTTTTCCTAAAGGCTTTCTAAATTTAGTGATTTTACTAAAATGGTATTTAACTTTAGTAAGGCCAATATTAGAATATGCATCCTCTGTTAGGGATCCTTCAACTCAAGAAAACAAAGAAACTAGAACAAATACAAAATAGATCAGTGAAATTTATAACAAACAAATATTTAAATTTGATTAGTAAAATGACTTAACCCCCTTAACTTTGAGAATAAAAAGTAAAGTTGCTATAATACATAAAACAATGAACCATAATTTAAAAATAGAAAAACAAAATCTATGAAATACTCAGAAAGAAACAAAGATAGAGGCACATTTCTTATTCTTATTCATATTGATAAATTAAATGCATAGGACATAATTATCTTCTTTTTTGAAGTAATTCTGTAATATATATAAGATAAGAACATTAGATACTCTATACAGATCTATAAAGGGAAAGTTTCATACAAAGTCTCACTCTAGATGTCTAAATCTAGTGTTCTAGTATTAAGAATAGATAGATTAGATAGATCTATTCTAGATCTGGCCACATGACACCATCATTAATTGTCTTGGTGTCTGTTAAAAAAAAAAAGACCATTACATCATATGCCCTATAAATTGCAAGGACTGAAAGGGGGTATTTTTCTTAGCCTTGATATACATCATAAATTATAACTATCAATTTGTTTTCAATTACATGCCAAGAAGTGCTGTTCAATACTTTAAAAGCCAAAATAAAAATATAAAAAAAAAGGTCAGGAAGTATCATTTTGTGCCTAAACATTTATATTTTGGTTTCATGAAAACGTATTGGAATAAATGAATGAATAAAATATCAATTTGGGAAAAGAAACTGTTTTGGTTTCGATCACCAAAATAACTTACAGTTGCATCACATGCATGTGGAGTAATAACAGGTTATGAAATATCTGAGAGTATTAGAGATAAGGTGAATGAATGAAAAAAGAGTCAGTCAGCTTGGACTTATATATTTTTGTTTCTTGCCTCATTTGAGATTTGGGAAGTCTGTAAGAATTGATGTGATGGACTATGTCTGTTATTTTTCAGATTATGATGTTGACACTGATCTTCTTAGATGACACTGTGATTTAGTGAGATGCTGGACAGTTGGAAAAACTCTACAAATGTAATCAGCCAATTTTTGTTTTCTCAGTTGTCTCTATAAATACTGTTTCAGACCATGAAAAATTATTTTTTTTATTTAAAAATTATTCATAAAAGCTAGAATCTTGATCGATTGAATTTCAATCAAACAATATATCTTCAGGTCAGAGGTTATATAACATGAAATATAATACTCTGATTTAAAAAAAAGAATACAAATTGATAAAGTGTTTTTAAACTTTTTATTCTGTTTTTACTGTTTAAAACATTTAAGAAATATGTATTTAAAACTACACAAAATGATAATAGACAATAAAATGGAATACACATTGGTTTATAGTAAGAAACAAAGTTATTTGCAAATCCACATATAATAATAATATGAGGGAATGTTTGGATATTACATAATGCCAAAAATACCCCCCTGCCTCTTAGCCGCTACATAATATTGGAATGTTCCCTGATGTATTTTTTGTGTAGTAACCATGAAGTTTTTAAACTGATTGACTTGACTTAAAAGTCCTCTATTCAGATTCTCAAATGAACTATGTATATATAAATATGTATACAATTTTTCTTTTAAAAATCTAGCTATTAAATACCATTAAATAATTGAATGTAAAGTTTAACCTAATCAACTGGTTTTAGCTAATTTTATTCCTCTCTAAAAAAAAAAAAAAAAAAAAAAAAAAAAAGAAACACCTGAAAAATCAAAATTATATATTAATGTGTAACTTCCAAATCATGCCAAGATTTCCAATTACAAAATGGGAAGCCTGGTTGAGAGGCTAAGTACACTTGGCTTGGCTGTCTATGAAGGTAGGGAGGCTCGATGTTTGACAGCCCAGACTCAAGCAGAGTTGTGTTAACTGAGTGCCTAAAGGCAGCACTGAAAAACCTTCTCCAGATACCCCCCCCCACCTCATTGGTCCACAAGTGAGATTGGACCATAGCGCTCTGAGCATGCTATAAGCATGAAAGTATTTATTTTTTTTATTTACATTATTTACCCCTCCTCTCCCTCTTTTTAAATATTTTCTTTATTTACATTTAAAACTTAGAGGCTAGACCATTGCTTTGCCTGGTAATACACTTTTAATTTTCTATACGCTTGTCTATAAATAAAGATATAATTTCAAAGAAAGCTAATTAGCAGTAGATTAACATTGCATGTGCATTTGTTATCAAATTTAAAATTATTGATTCACTTTTCACAGAGCATGGATTTTCTTTACTTCCTATTTGGATACATTGGAATTTTTGCTCTAGTCAGTGTCTTTGTAATGTTCTCCAGAGCTTCACCATTGTTATCAAACATCTCGGACAAGTTGAAGGGTTTATGCTTGAAGGTAACTCCAATGAGAGAGTCTTGGATATTCTTGTTATATTTTAACTGTTGTACTGAAGGTTGAGAAATATAGATCAGATACCTTCAGCATGGCATTCATTTCACCCAAACTTTTCACCAATAAATGCTTTTTTTTTTTTTAAATTAATAGATAGAAAACTATAGGAACTTAGCACAATCTAGTTTCTATACTAGATGTAAGAATTTCTATTTATACCAGTTTTAAAATGTGTGATTCTCAGGTTTGTGAGTAATTTGTAAAATTGTTCTCTTATTTTGCTTTCATTGCTAACGTTGTATAAAATGTGCTATCTCGACAACTTGACAACTTAACTTTAAATTGTGTGGTATAGTATCTCTGTGAAATAACAGCCAAATGCTGTACAATTGACAGCAAAAATCACTGACTGTTCAATCACTGTAACAGTAGAGAACTATACTGTTCTGTACTGCTCTACTGGCCTTTTTTTACATAGGGTTTTAAAACCTGGAAAACAATTGAAACCCCTTGGGCCTGTCAACAGTCCCTTCTAGACAATCATGTGACATATCACTGGCAATCTGTATGTTGAGTGTTCACAAGAGCCTGTTCTCAAATAGCCAATCCTTGTCACTCTTGACCTCTCACTGTATGCTGGCCTAGGTCACAAGTTGGCTAGTCAGACAGGGCCAACCTACCTTCCCTGTCACTACATTTATAACAATATTTACCATTTAATTTGGTAGTTATATATGGCATCTGAATATTGTAATTGTTATATATGGCCTTTGAGTATTGGAATTCAAATTTAGTTTTTCTGTTAGACAGCTGGCTACAGTGAGCCACAATTAATAAAGACTCTTCTATTTATAAAATCAATTACAGCCAGCAAAGTAAATGTGCAAGAAACATTGGGCTTAGTGATGTCCTTAAATTCCACAAATCTTTAGAAGATTATTAGCTAGTACCACTGTCTCAGCTCCTGGGATGTTATGACACTTGTTTTTTTAAACTTTTTGTTGTCTTAGCGCCCATGAACTTATAAAATACACAATTATAATGGCAGCAAACTAAATGTGATCAGTTTTCACTTTCCTCAAATTTCAGATAGTCTTCACATTGGTGCCAGGTGTAGTGATAAATTCTGTGACCAAGTCAGTTGATTATGTCTTCAATACAAGGTTAGACTTTAAACAAAAATTACTAGAGATTTTTAATTCTCATTATTTAATACTTGAAAGGGCTCAAGTCAGTTTCTTAGAAGCATAACTTGCTTGTCTTTTCTTGACTGGAAATATAATGCCCTTGACAGTTTTGAGGTTGTCTGTAATTACAAGTTTAAAATACTTTTAAGTGTTGCACATTTTTGTAAAATTTATATTTATACAAAATATATATTTTTGCAAAGGCTCTAACTCTGTCTCTTACCTGAGCAATTGTCTGAGACTGATCAGCTGATTCTGCTATACCCACTGCTATCATCAGGGTAATTTAAGTAAAATATAGTAGTCCAACATTTGAAGCCACCCATTGTATGTTTTTCTATTACAATAGGCTACACTAAGTCCAATGTCTCAATCACCTTGTAAATTGATACATTCTTTACCAAGATTCCTTAGTGTCATGAAAGATAAAAAAAAAATACAAAAAAGCTACAAATATTTTGTCTTGCCACATCATCATAATTTGCTGGCCAGTGGTCAGAAGGATATACCTCAGTAAGTTATGTAGATGCCTATGTCTTTTTTTCTTCAAAGGATGACAAAATATAAAAAGTTCTTAATAATATTATTACAGAGCTTCATGTTTTTTTGTCCCATCATTAGCATAGAAGATTAAAAGTATGATCAAAAAATGTGTGAAGTAAAGAGAAAGAGGTCTAACTCTATGGAGGACATATACTCCTGACTCATAAGCTTGTTACATCTTCTCAAAACTAATGCATAACCATGTAAACTTGCCACACAACTTAAAATAATTGTACAAAATAAATTGATTTACTCAGCCTTATCATTTAACCATTCTATAATAATGACAAACTGTGTGCTGGTACCACCCTTGCCTTGAGCTGGCCTTAACCAAGAGAAAGAGGAACGCTGCCATTTCTGATAGCGCTAAGACAGGTGCATTCTCATGTATGAATGCTGGCAAAATTTCCCACTCTTAAATTGGCTTATCTTATCACAGCAGATTCTGCCTCAACTCTAGAAGAAACCAAAACCTGTAACCCATATATTATTGTATTTCAATGTGATCATTTATACATTTATATAAAAGCTTTCTATTATATTAGATTAAAAAAAAATGGCCTTTACATTGTACAGGAACCATGTGATGCAACTTGTGTTTGTGGTGCTGGTACTTGGAGGTAACATCATCTTTATGCTGGACGTCCTGCCCTTGCTGTACATTTTTGAGCCAGACAAGAACCACATCTTCTTCCCCTTGTTTCTCCTGTTCACAAATGCAGCCGCTTACCATTTGTGTGCAGGCACGGATCCAGGGAGGGTGACATCAAAGAATGCTGCCATGCTTGCCTCCCTTTACAAGGCGGATGGCGTCTTGTTTAAGAGTGGGTCTGAGTGCAGTACATGTCGAGTCATTAAGCCAGCCAGGTCAAAGCATTGCAGTGAGTAACTTAAAATAGATAGGTGTAACTGTACTTAAATAAATCAAGGTGCTACCTTTTCATGGGAAGAGTTCATTAAAATTTTTAAACTTTTGCTATGCCACACATAAGTTTATGTTATATCAAAATTGTATATAGGTATTGGCATTGTCATTTCTGCTAAAACTTAATCCTATGTAAAATTGCATATTTTCCAAATTCTTGTGTATATTTTACCTTTTACAAAGATACACAAAATAGTGCGATGGTTAGGAAACTAAATCTATGAATTTTATACAATTCAGCAAAGAGTTAAAACCAATTAATGGTTCAGTGTAAATTGCAAAACAAAAAAAGGAATTTTAAAAGATGATCATTATCCATTAACTATGATAAGTTCTTAAATAGTCAAAATATACTAATTGAAAAATAAAAGTTTTTCTTGTCATTCAAATAGAAACATTAATAAGTGTTATTTAACTTAATCTTTTGTAAAAGTATTTAGATTAATTTGCTTTTTTAAACTCTAGTTCATTTTCAAGTCTGTTATTTATGTTCTCATAGTGCCTTAATCCTAAATTTTATTGGCGCTAAAAAAACAGCGCTAAAAATATATTATTATTATTAATATTATCATTATTATATGTAAATATGCTTTTCACTATTGAACTAAATCCTGATATGCATTGTTGCCCGCATGCTTATTCCAGAGATTTGCAATCAATGTATTCATCGATTTGATCATCATTGCATTTGGACTAATAGCTGCATCGGTGCTGGGAATTTGCGTTACTTCCTTATCTTTCTGGTCACTCTAATGGCCATGATAATTAATGGTGCAGTGATGTCTTCAAGGGCTATGGTGTTAGTGGTAAGCCATCTTAAAATAATGGAGTCTGGCTACTGGGACCCTTACACTGGACAAGTACAGCCCGTTACATTTCCAGTTCTGATACAGGTACAATAATTATATATATTACGTAATGACTAGTACAGTCAAAATAGTGTGATGGACCTTCACTATATATTAATATGCTTAATGATCACTCAGGTTCTTCACTGGGATTATAAAATTACTTGTCACGAGTCGAGTCTTTGACCTATTTCGACCAGTTTCTAGAAGCTCGAGGTCAAACCAGTGCAAGTGTCCAGCGTAAACAAGTTAATTTTAGGTATCCAATCAAAGAAAGAGGTTAAGGGAAAAAAATAGCACACGTCAGCTTCTAGAAGGTCAAAGTTACTAAAATAATTAACAGAGAAAGTTCCATGATACTGGAACGTACGATCAAAGAAAGTATAAATTAGGGGAAAGTCAGACGGGGTCCTCGCATAGTAGTAGTTCTTGTAGAGCGATGGTCCTCGATTAGTAATGATTATAAGTTTTGTGATATTAGCAGGTCCATTAATTAAAGTTATATTAGTTGAAGTTGAAGTTATACTAAGTGAAGTTTCATGCATTTTTAAGTTTTATTTATGAAGTATCAAGTCAAGTTGTTATTGAATTGAGAAGTCATTTTATGTGAAAGTTGAAGAAGTATTATTAAAGAAGTTTTAAGAAAATACAGAGAGATGTTTCTTTCTTCATTTTATTGAATTGTCAAGTTTGATAATATAATCCCCGGCCGGCCTTTTCGTCACATTACTTTTAATAGTTTTTAAAACCAATTTGTATATAGTGAGGTTTGAAAAATGGAAAAAAAGACAAGGGAAGCATTCATCATTGAAATTTAAAATTAGCCACATTTTTCTAACTACATTAATTAACTATATTAATTCTTTTGAGGATAAATAAATAAAACCCAACAAGCAAAATATAAAAAAATACTTTAAAAAACAAATCGTATCTATAGGGGAAGAACTCTGGAACTTCTGCCCTTAATACTATATCAATAATGAGCAAGTTATTTCTATTATTCGATATCAAACAAAATAATTAATTACCAATTATTAATTGACTAATTTGTTTTGTTTTTTATATTGATTCATGTTTTGTTAGGTACAATAAATAATTGTTTAAAGTATCAACTTGATGGGTGAATGTGTAAGGGAGAGATAGCATTAACAATTATTTAAGGGGACTTAACCCAACCTAATACTGAAAGATTATTGTCCCTTATTGGTATCAATTAAAATAATGAATTATCAGCAATTAATTAACTAATTGTTTATTTTTTTTGTTGTTGTTGATTCTGTGGCATTTTACATCTTGAGAGACTAAATAGGCCAATCCTTGATACACAGCTGCGGTCATAGGTTGGGGATATGTAATCACCAGGATCAGTTGCATTTTTTTCCCTTTTTTCTAGCATTATCGATTCAATTTTTGTCTATACCAATGAATAATTTTTTGAAGTTTCAACTTGATCAGAGAATGGGTGTGGGAGAAATAATGTGTACAAAATGATTACCAGACAGGCAGAGTGAGTTGATATAAGCATTTGTAAAAATGCACTAAATTGAACTTTCACTTTTAAATTTGAGAACATTTTATTAGACTAGTCAATGTTCTTCTTTTAAAAAGTGGATAACTTTTAAAATTGTTTCTTTTTCCAGCACTTGTTTATGCAGCAACCACGCTGCATATTTCTAATTACCTCATTGGTCATGTTGACATTTCTACTGGGCCTTTTCACTCTCTACCATATTTACCTGCTGATCATTAATCAAACGACCAACGAACGTTACAAGCTAGCCTTCCTTCCTTGCGACAAGCTATCATCTCTTTCCTGTAACAACAACAGCACTGAACACAGTGCCATTCTCCCAGGAGAGTCTAGACGGAATGGCTTCAAGAGATGTCATGACATGCACTCAGATGAAAATGAAAGAAACTTTGGCTTGAAAAATGAGGGGCTTGTTCAGTCAGGTCACTCGAAGCCCAATAACAACCCTGCAAAAACTTCCGATACCAAAAATCTGGATTCCTTCTACAACAGAGGATTATTACACAATGTGAAGGAAGTTTTCTTGCCTTGGGCACAGCTCAAAGACGTTAAGCAGATAAAAATCAAGAAATCAAGAGATCAGAAAACCTAAATAATCTTAATTGTTAAACATTGTTACTTCTTTTTTTTTTAAGATCACACACAAATACTCACACTTTCACCTTGGTATCAGTAGAAATATTTGCATAGTATTAACCGTAGATTTTGCTGACTTGAGTTCTTGATGTACTGTGTATACATGTGTGTGCTCATTGATTTCTCATGAAGAAACCAAACTGCCTGTCTTCTTTCAGCTCACCTCAAAATCTTATTTGTTCTCCTAAAGTCAATGCTCAAAGATTTTGAAAGTATTAGCATTAGATGATTGTGATGGTAAACTTTTGTTTTTTTAACATTGGACTTCCACTCCCATATGTTTTGTGTGTGTGGGCAGACATTGTTTCTTTGTTGTTATTTTTATGTTTAACAGTTGTCAATATTTTTAAAATTGTTATAAATACAATGAATTGTTTGTTCTCAGCCTATAGCAGCTTATTAAAAAAATGGGTAATGTTTTTTGATAAACCTTTAAAAGCTAGTTTTTTTTTTAAACTATTGTTTTGGCTTGATGTTAATTTATATTAATGAGATGTTGTATTTTTAGAACGGTTGTTAAAATATCCGGACTTGCTAAAGAAGTAAGATTAAACAAATAAAAAAAGACTTTGCTTACAATAATCCACTATAACATCGTGTTTTTTGTAGTCTGCGAATTCCAAATACTCAAAAAAGTTGTGTAAATAGCCTCACTTTAAAGCTTCTGTATATGGAACAATGCTTTTTTAACATATATAATTTGTTTGATACAACATATCATGCCATTATACAAACTGAAATAGATTACCTTTTGACTTTGAAATTAGCAATCTATTTTTTGATAAAGTCTTGCAGGCATTTATTCTTAAAACTGACATTTTTTAACAAACCTTGATCAAATAATTAGGTTTTCTTACATATTGAGAAAAATCCTACATCATTGAATCAATGTAATCTGAGCCTTACAATAAAGACATTAAAGGTTATCCCATCTGTTATCCAGTAAAGAAAAAACCTCCACTGTCTTAGGCAGCTGTGGCGGCACTGAAAGGAAATTGTACAGTTTGATAGCTATAAATAATTATGATTCAAATGTAAATTTTGTACAAGGTTAAAACTCAGCATTCTGTGGATCACCAACACAATTATTCAAATGAAGACATAAATCCTTTTACTGACACAACTGTTTGACTGAAAGTTTGTCAGAATGTCTGTTATTCTTATCTTATTGTAGAGAAAGTTAGCTCATATAAAAATATCTAGAAATATTTGCTTTGCAAAACAGTAAACTAAAATGTAAAATGTTAACTCCCCACAGTGCCCACTTTAAACTTTGAGCTGGACTGAGAGTTAATCTCTGGCACTTGTGGATATATTCACATATTCACTTCAGCAACTTTAGTATCTTCAATGGTATACTGATTAACTAACTTGGGGAATACCTACTTAGTAAAAAATACTACTTCATACATAACAAACATTATGATCACTTAATTATTAAACAACCCTTGGGTAATTTTTATTGTGTTTAGCCCGCTCTGTAAATTCTTGGTAACCTAGTACTAAATGTTGTGGTGTTAGTTATTTGTATATAGTTTATTTACAATGAAATTTTAATGCTTCCAATTTTTAGATTTTTTTCCCCAAACACTGTTCATTCAATTTTGGAATTGTTTTATACCAATTGTCTTGTTTTCTTAAAAAAAAATATGAATGACATTTTAGTCTTGATCAATTTTCTTAGGGTATAAAAAGATATTCCTTTTTTTAAGACAAAAAATGACTAGTTTTTGTTTGGGTAACTAAGGTGTTTCCTATTTATATCAAACTAAATACTGCTGTTCATTGTTCATTGTGTTCAAATGTAGTCAGCTGTATATAGTAAACGTTTTAGGACATGACATTTTGTCCAACCAGATTCTAGCCAATTTTGTGATACTATTTATCATTTATTAATTTATTTTATTTGCTTATTTGACATTAGATAACTTATAGTTTTGTTTTAATGACGCTGTCTTTTTGGTTGACTTCAGGAAATAATGGCATATTTTCATATATTTTCTTTTACTTGGTCCTTATTTTTATATCTAGCTGAATTAACAAGTGTGAATTACTAACCATTTTGTTTTGTTATAAGGTAAAGCAAATTATATGTAGGTAGGCTAATTTTATTTATTTTTTTATGCTCAAGATGATATGTAAATAATATTTTTTGTTAAAAAAAAGGAAATGTTGAGGCTTTCATTTTTTCTCTTGTAAGAAATCATAAACATATTTACACTTCACCTTTACTTGGATCAGGTTAGTTTCTTTCTTTTTTTGCAATGATGAAAGTCATTTATTAGTCACTAAAGTAATTAGAATGAAGCAATTAGTTTGATCAGCATGTGTAAAACAGTATGTATTTTTGTCCTATGTAACTTCCAAGTTGCGTTCTTTGTGTGGACAGGTCATTCAGCTTTTAGTTCAAAACAAAACCAAAAAAGAAAAACAACTCAAGTTGAAATGTGTGATGAATATAACATTTGTTATAGGTTGACTGCATTGTTGAGAATGAAATTTTCCAAATAAAATGAATGTAATTTTGTTTTCAATCTGCGGTTTAAGTAGACAAATTGTTTTTAGATTATTGTGTGTCCTGTTACAATAAAATAGTACCAGTAACCTAATCAGTTGATTGGACCAATGAAATGTTGTGTTATGAACAGTGATGGCTGTACAATCATTCACAAAGTGAGGTACTTCTAACCTAATCAGTTGATTTGACCAACGAAATGTTGTGTTACAAACAGTGATGGCTGTACAATCATTTTCAAAATGAGAG
This sequence comes from Biomphalaria pfeifferi, assembly GCA_030265305.1. Lineage (NCBI taxonomy): Eukaryota > Metazoa > Mollusca > Gastropoda > Planorbidae > Biomphalaria > Biomphalaria pfeifferi. Next base: position 1,840,245 of record JASAOG010000061.1, on the reverse strand, counting down.
TGAAGGTAATATTGCATTGAAGTATTCTTTGTGTTGTATCTTAAAGTTTGAATAGTAGCTAATAGTATTGGCGCTGCAATGAGACATAAAAGGATGTGATAAATTCTAAGTTCAATATTTAGCCATAATGTTACCATGTGTTCATTCTGTACTAATTATTTTGCACATAGGCATGATTGTCTTCGAGTTGATTCCATACGTGTATCAATGTTTGTTGTATAGTTCTAGATTTCCAGTGTAGACAATTTTGCATTCCATTGTGGTCACATGCTCTTTATGACTTGTAGTGGGTCCAGTAGCATTTGCTTGTAATATTACTCTACAACTTCATGGGATTTTTTAATTCATGTAGATTGTTGTAGATAAAAATGGATGTCACTTTTGTTTAATACACTTAAGAGAACAACAAAAATGTTGAATAGTAAAAGTTTATATTTTAAATGTTTCAGTTATGTTGGCAGTAGTTGAAAGGCTTTTAGTTATATTATGATGCTAATTTTCTTGTTTCACTTTTTTTAAAGACATAATTTCTTAATGCAGCTAGTTACCAGTTAAGCTCTTTATTGAGTTCTGGTTTTTTTTTTGCAGAGGATATTTGAATCTTGTTAAAATTTAATAGGTCGTTTTTTTCTATTAAATCTTGGTAAAACATAATAGATAATTTTTTTTTTTATTAAACTTGTTTCATAAATGTAGATATATATCATAATAAACTACTAAAAAGGTATTTTCCATGTGTTTTTTTGATAGTTTTCTTTTAATTAACATACTCAGTTGCTTTGTAAGCTTTCAATAAATCAAATATTATTGAACAAATTGTTGCAGATTTTATGGTTTATGCTTTTAATTCAATGGAATTGACTAAAATCATAGTAGAATTTTGTAAAATGTCAAATAGATTTAGACAATCTCTTTTTTTTTTCCTGATAGACAAATTAACTAACATGGCCAGAGGACACATTTAGGTTTTAAGTACTAAAATGGTCAGAGGACACATTCAGGCCCTAAGTAGGCCTACTAAGATGGCCAGAGGACATATTCAGGCTTTAAGTACTAACATGGCCAGAGGACACATTTAGGCCCTAAGTAGGCCTACTAAGATGGCCAGAGGACACATTCAGACTTTAAGTACTAACATGGCCAGAGGACACATTCAGGCACTAAGTACTAAGATGGCCAGAGGACACATTCAGGCACTAAGTACTGAGTGTAACCAGGAACCAAAAGCTGTTTTAGAATAAATCTTTTTCCTGTGAGGGCTTTTATAGTATATAAAATCTTCCACTGACTTATTTTTTGAAAATCATGTAGGAAATGTATAATAAATGATTTGTTGTTTTGGAAAAAAATAAACACTAAGCCCAAAGTATTTAAAGCAGATAAAAAGCATCAACAGCACGTTTAAATACTTCACTGGTTGGTGTCTGCCAAGCACTTCAAGAACATTTCATCAGTAATGCTAAATCTTTTTCTGTTATTGAAAATTATTAAGCTTATATATTTTAGCTTTTTTTTTAATTCCTATTTTTGCATGGTCACTCATTGGTACGATTGAATTTACATTTATGGTCACACATGAAAATCTATTAATTTTTTTTTATTAATTAGCTAAACTTATTAAGTTGGAATTAACAATTCAATGTTTTTATGAAACATTTTTTATCCACACATTCACTTTAGTTTAAGTCTATATTTGAAATTACTTTATTGCGATGTCCTGACCTGTTGATTTGCATCTGAGGTCACATTGAATCTAAATGAAACCCAAATCTAGGTTGATAAATTGTTCAAAAAAAAAAACTTAAAAATTATTAAACAATGAGCTTTTAATAATTTTAAGATTAAGCATATTAAAGACACTATATGATGTTTTGTTATTAATGTTATCAATAATCTCTAGATCAAGATTAATTTAGCATTCTCGAGACCCAGATCTATTCACCCATGTTCTTTCATCTACCGAGGTCAACTCCACAATGGATAGATGTATGTAGGAATATATATCTGGCTTTTAACATTTTTTATAAAAAAATATGACTGGGTATAAAAAAAACCAATTAATTAATTAAGAACATTAAAAATATTAATATTTAATAATGTGATAGCAGAAAGATGTTTGATCCAGGGTGCTGAAACTAATCAAAACTATTTTTGTAACAATGCATGATCCTTAGCACCTGCCTTAGATGTAGATGACTAAGAATTTAGAATATTGCTTCAAAAACCTTATATTTGCACATGCCAGGGTTCCACTAATTAGTAGCACATGCGACTGCCTAAAAGGAAATGCAGTGGCTGAGTGGTAACAGGCTTGGCTTCTGAACTAGGGGTCCTGGGTTTGAATCTTGGTGAAGGCTGGCATTTTTAATTTCAGGATTTTTAGGGGAACTTCACTTTACTTTTATTATTATTAGACCACTAATAAAATAAACCCTCTGTCCAAAAGTACCCCAGTTGACCATATAATCACATCTGCTTTTCGGAGTCACTCCTCTTCCCTGATGTGATGAGACCAGGAGGCAGAGCTCCACAAGGTGTTCTTATATATTCTTACAGTGTAGTCAATTAACTGTGAGATTACAATGACAGTGGCTCATAGGAGGACACATTGGAGGCCATCTGTAAGATTGTAAGAAACACAAACTCTATTTATAATCTTGTTTTGTTGTGTTTTTGTGTCTGTATAAACGTATTTTACTTACACTAGTACACTAATTAAATTTAGTTAAAAGAAAAATTGCTCATTCAACAAGTCACACAAAAAACAAATATATCCATTTTATTTTAATACCGGTAGTTGTTTTTTTAGTACAAAATAAAGCTGCCTTAAATTAAAAAGATACTAGAAAAATATACATTTGACAAGTTGATCCTGTTAACAATTAGACTTTACATCATAAAGAATACTGAAAGTTTTGTTATAACACTTTTTCAATAAGTCTCAACCAATTATCAATTCCAAACATAAAATAAGCCATTTTCTAATGGTTAGCAAGAAATTTTAAAATCTATATTTCATTTTTTTTTTCAAATGTTGTCCAATGTATGTGGATAATATAAAAATGTTGAGTATTTCACTCATTTTCAAACTGATATTTTTAAGTTAAAAGCTTCAATAACAAGTAAAAAAAAACTACAAAGAGAAAAAAAATGGAATGCTACTTGTTAAAAGTCAAACCTGCACATCAGTACTCACATGTATGTTACTTTTAATTCTATGCACTTTGATGGACAATCTGATTTGCAAACTCTAAAGCATTTTAAAAAATATGATGGTAATTTTTTTTTTTTTTGGCGGCCAAAATATTTTTGTTAAAATAAAAAAAAAAGAACCTTCAGAACACATTGTTTTTTTCAGAACTGTGAAAAAAATAAAATTATAAGTGAACTTTACTTCTTACTTAATATAGGATCAAACTAGTACATTAAATATAAATGTCATACTCATGTCTAGTCTTAAACAGTTTTAGAGTGTTATTATAAACGAGAATTTCCTGACTATGTAGTATATGTACTGTCAAAAAATGTAAACTTAGACTCTTTGGCCACAGCAAAAAGGTCATCAGGGCTTGCAGAGACTTTCCATCAGGGAAGAGTACCAGGAAAAAGAAGAAGAGAAAGACAGAGGAAGTAATGAGAAGACAACATCAAAGAATGAACAGGCCTCTCTTTGAATGAAATTCTATCCAATGCAAAGAGAGAGTGAAAGACAGTTGACAGATCTTGTGTGGTGCACCAATGGTTCAATGGACTAAGCTAGGTGAAAGTGAAGGTACTGTAAATGTCTTTGCTGATTAGTAATCAGATATATGGCCTTATGCAGGGATTGGCAAACAGTTTCACCTAAAAAAATTTTCAATTAGAATTCTATATTTTAAAAATTTCAGCCCAAGTATTGGAATCAAAATAATGGTGGCCAAATCATATTTATGCTTCTTTCTTTTTGGAACGATGTTTTTTGTTATTGTTTTAATGACACATACAAAGCTAAATACAGTGGAATCCAGAAAGTTCAAACTCACAGAAATCAAAATGTCAAAAAGCTTTTTTTAACAATTAAGAGTAGAGAAATTTAGTAGGCATAAATTTTAAGATGCAAAAGTATCACTTAATCTTAAATATTTTTTGAAAATAAATCATCACTTTCTTGATCCAGAGTTGGCGAATGTACAGCCTCTCTATTTACTAAGTACAACATGTGGGCTCTCTATGTACTAAGTACAACATGTGGACTCTATGCACTAAGTACAACATGTGGGCTCTCTATGTACTAAGTACAACATGTGGACTCTCTATGCACTAAGTACAACATGTGGGCTCTCTATGTACTAAGTACAACATGTGGACTCTATGTACTAAAAAATACAACATGTGGGCTCTCTATGTACTTAGTACAACATGTGGACTCTATGTACTAAAAATACATGTAAGCTCTCTATGTACTAAGTACAACATGTGGACTCTATATGTACTAGGTACAACATATTGAACTGAAGAGCTACACAGATTTAGATTTGAAAAGTGCACAAATACAAAAAAAGATAAAAAAAAAAAATTCTAGGGTAAATGAAATAAATAAAAAAAAATTATTTACAATACATATGAAAAAAAGAAAATGTACAATTTGCTAAAAATTGAAAAAGAAAAAAGTGAGATTACAGTAAAAGTGTTTTTATGTGTACAGTCTCTCTTATATGAACTCTATAACCATTCCTTTTGACATCTGGTGGTCATATGCTGTTCACACAGTCTAATAATTCTCACTAAAATTAAGCTTGCATGACCAAGGAAAGGACTGTTCAGTACCATCAGTCTATCTACTAAGCAGTGGCGTGGCTAGGGTGTGGGGAGTCCCAATTCAAAATCCCTCCTTGGGCCCACAAATGAATGTCCTAAATTTTTTCCTACATTAAATATTAAACAGTACGCCACTGCCATGTAATCTTGCTATTCCGTGGAGTCAAAAATACTAGACAGCATTGATCTAGATTCTAGATGATGTTATAGAGGTATTAGCTGCACAGAATGCATGATGATGTGAGGTGATATAAATTGAGATTTGTCCCTTGTCGATTTTTTATTTTGGTTAATTTTACTTATATACTTTCCAATTGGAATTTAGACATGTATTTATTAAGTACATTATCTCAAGTCATGATGTCAATGTCAAAATGCAGGGGCCCCTAGAAAGTTCAAGCCCATGGCCCTCAATTACTACATTGGCCACTGCTACTAAGAAGCACCAGGGTGTACAAAAGGCAGAATGAGTGGCAACATGTTTTTGATTATCTTGATATAATTCTTTGTTACACAAGCACAAAGAAAACCATCGTTATGTAAATGAAACAGGAAAAGACCAGAAAGCTGATGTTAGTTATTAGGAAGTTACAGCCCTAGACGCACTAATAGAGAGAAGTGATGACACAACAAGCAATGTCAGGCCTCAATGATCACAGGAAAAACGTGTAAACAGAAAAAGACAGTTTTCTTCAACTACTAGGTAGATAAAACTGTGATTAAAAGTGCCAGTCCACTAAAGATGAATTCACAAACATCCGCAAAAATGTGCAACAACAGTTACGCCAAATGCAAGATACCTGGCTAAGCAAGAAAGTGGAAACGATACAGGAATTTGCTGACAAGCACGACATGAAGAACTTCTTCCATGCCATAAACGAGGTCTATGGACCAACAAAGTCAGGCTCATCCCCTCCACTAAATGCTGATGGGACAATCCTATTGACAGATAAGGAAGAAATCCTATCCTCCAAGCATCATGATAAATGGACATGATATAAACGCAGTGGACAGATTCACATATCTTGGCAGCACACTCTCCAGAAACGGAAAGATTGATAATGAAATCGACCTGCGTATCGCCAAGCTTAGTGCATCCTATGGCATACTGTCTAAAAATGTCTGGAACTGACAAAGTATCACCATAAATACATAGCTAGGGATCTATCAAACTGTCATCCTCCCTACATTGCTGTATGCCTCAGAAATGTGGACAGTGTACAGAAAACATGCGAAGAAACTGACCCACTTCCACATGACATGTCTAAGAAAATACTGAATATCAAATGGCAAGAAAAAATACCAGATAATGTGGAGCTAGTCTGCAAAACATCAACACAATCCTAATGCAGTCGCAGCTGCGATGGGCAGGAGACGTCTGCAGATTGGAAGACCAACACATCCCTAAACGACTCAGGTATGGCCATTTAAGGGAAGGAAAGCGCTCGCAAGGCGGTTAAAGAAAACGCTTCAGGGACACTCTCAAAGCTTCTCTGAAGGCGTTCAGCGTAGACCCAGCCACAGAGGCACATGACAGAGCATCATGGCATCGCGCTGTGAAAACTGGTGCACAGGTTGCTGAGAAAAATAAAAAAAACTGGCAGAACAAAAACGCACAAGTAATGCAAGGCCATTGACACTAGCTCCAGCTGGAATAACCTGCCAAGTGTGCAGCCGAACATTACGGGCTCACATAGGTCTCACCTGTCACATGAGGAGGTACAGAACCTCAGTACAAAGCCCTCAGCCCCCTGGATGACAAAAGTGGTCATCATCGAACCACGATGGACGAACTATAGATAAAATTGTACACATGATACAATGGTGTAGCTAAGGGTTGGGGAGGGTGGGTGAGAATTTGAAAATCCCCCTGGACCCCCAAATGAGTGTTTTTTTTTACAACAGATGACTGAATGATATTTTAAAATTTTGCCCCATGCACAGAGCAGTGGTTTTTTTTTATGTACGATAAGCTGGGCTGAGACAGTTCATGTCAGCAACATCATCTCTTTCTCACATCGTACATCCACATGAACTTTTTAGTTTTTTTTTTCACAAGAAATACTTTATGCACTTTCAAGTGTATTATAAAAGAAAAAAAAAAGATCCCCCTTTTAGACCTTTCAATCTATGGGGCAGATGATGTAAAGGTCATCTGTTTCTGTGGCCCACGGTTACGAGGGTGTCATATGGCCAGCACAATAACCAACCGCCTTTTACTTTTCCCCAACTATTGTCAGGTGCCTATTAGAGCTGGGTGGACTCAGAGGCGCCCTAAAAAATCCCAGGATTAAAAATTCCAGTCTTCACCAGGATTTGAACCCAGGACCTCTTAGTTCAGAAGCCAAGTGCTTTACCACTCAGCCACCACACCTCCTTTAAGTATATAGAGTACTGAAAAACAAAAACAAAGTTACTAAATAATAATAATAAGACTTGTCTTCGATAAAGAAAATTAATGAGGAATGCAGAATTTCCCGTGGCTACGCAGCCCCAGCTGCGATCTACATATTTTGCCACATCTAGCGCAAGCATAACCATCTTCCAACAGTGGTCGATTAAGATTCTTTTTCTCGCTGTCTATGTCTGTCCTCGGCAGCAGATTTTCTTTTGGTTTTAAATGTATATCCCGTAAGTGTAAGTAAGTGACCTCCAGCTGTCTTGTTCCGAAGCTATGTGCACAATTTAAAAATGATCATTACCCAAACAAAATCTGAGGCCACACTTAGCAACATGTTTAACAACAGACTTTACGGTTCCTAACCCCATCTTACAGTGGGGACTCACTATAAAAATAAGCATAAAATAAATCATACGTTCCATCATCATGACTCTATGCATCTAGAACCTAGATGGTCAAGTAAAGTTTCAACGTTGTTTTTGGAATCATATACGGATGAGAACCCAAACTATGAAAACAACAAGATCTTCCAGAAAATGCCATAATAAGTGCACAATACAAAATCCTTACATGAGCTGTGACCCAACTTAATAAAAAGTTACCATAAATTGTAGGATTTAAAAAGAAAATTGGTGGGGTGCAAATGTCCTAAAAGCTTTTATATGATTAATAAATGAGTTGCTGTAAAACCACTCAAATGATAAAGGAATTAATGTTTTGATTTTTTTCTCAGCATTACTCATAATAAAGTTTGAATGACACCTAACATTCTCAAAACTATTAATTATTACTTTCTAGGGTAACTTAGTTCAATCAAAATAAAGTAGGGTACACCCTTTCAGACCTTGTGATCTACAGGATATTTTTGGTTTTTGGCACATGTCGTGCCTATAAGCCCTTGATCTACTGGACAGATCATGTAAAGGTCATCTGTTTCTATGGACAATGTTAAAGGTTGTCATGTGTCTAGCACAAAGAAAAACTGCCTTTAGTCTACAGAAAAAAAAAAAAAAAAGCAAATACTTAGAGACCTTTTCTCACTTTGGGTCACAATGGAAATGCACATTTTAATGTATCAAATAATGTATCTCTAAATGTTAATAAAGATTTGGATTTCGTATTTTAAATACATTTTCTAGCTTAATTTATATATATATATATGACTCCTAAAACATGTTTGTTTTACAAATTTTGGGGAACTTTTTAAGGTCCCCCGACACGTCTCTATGGATAATTTAAACAATAATAATATAGTTCTTTCAATTTCTTTCAAATATAGGCCTATTTTACCCTTGAAGCATTTTAATTTTAGAAGTAGTACAATGGTCAACATTTGTTTGCTCATTAAAATAATTGTAATTGGAAGCTAAAGTGTACATATGCGGCTGTGATTCATACTGTGTCTCTTCCACTGGATATTTCCTAGTTAGCCCTGGAATATTGAAGGAATCTATAAGCTCGACAGTTTCATCATCCTCCCGAGTCCAAGGTACATCGTTTGCTGCTCCAGTTTCGAAAAAAGTATCATCTCCCTGTTCTGTTTAATAAAACAATTTAGAAAAAAATTAGCTGCACAATTTTGATTTATCACAATATTGTACAAAGTTGCAATGAAAATTACACCAATACTACAAGACTTTAAGACAATTTTTTGTACCTTGAATACAATTTGATTGAATATGATTTCTTATTTGAACATTCAAGTAGGCCGATAGAAATTCAAGTTTTCCAACTTCTGTACGTAGCTTGGCATTGTCTTGTTTAAGCTGAATATTTTTCTGTGAGGAGAAAAAATTAGAATATTTTTAACTTTTGTTTAAAAAATATATTTTTATCAATAACTTTAAGGAGCAGTCTGTAAAATTGATATTCATCAACTGATTCAATCACTATACTACTGAAAAAATAATAAAAACAACATTGTCATTGAATCTTAATTTTAAAAATAAATAAATAAATCAGAAAATCAACTTACATATAGGGCCTATTGAAAAAAAATTTAAGAAAAAATTATAAATTGTTACTAATTTATTATAGTAGCAGACTATTAACAATTTACTCTTAACTTGATGAACTAACAGATTGCTCATACATCCACATAAGTTTTGTTTAGATAATGAGATGTGATGTAGAACTGAAAGAGACTTCAAATTTTCCCCTTATTAGAAGTTAATTGTAAAGGCAGATGGTCTCCCATGTGGATATGTTATATATATATAAAATATCCATTTTATAGTTTTAAAACATTTGAGAGCAAATAGCACAGACACTTACCTGTATAAGCGCTTCATGCTCTTCTTTCTTTCTTTCTCTACTTCTTTTAGCAGACTGACGATTTTTCTCCTTTTTCAATTCATATTTCTCAAATTGCTCTGAACTTGACTAAAAAAAAAAAAGAAAATTAAAATATATATACATAAATGTCTTAGAACTGATGTTAGCCACTAGAAGGGTTAGGATAATTGCAAAACTGATTTCTAGTTATAGGATAAAAAATGATTAAAGAAGCCAGATTCAATTTTTTTTATATTTAAGTTAAAATGTGCAATATTGTTTCTTTTATCTATTAAATGTTACATAGCATGTTTATAAAGAAAAAAAATTAATGGAAAACCTCTCCCAGAAGACAACATCTTCATCTAGCAGCTACCACATTAATAAACTACCCACATATATGCCAAACAGACAATATACCAATGCCCAAACAGTCCTTCCAACCTTAAAAAAACTCTGATACCACCTATATGAAACAACTTATATTTATACAGTTAGCAAGAAAACTGTTCACTACAGAATCTGGCACAAATTTGATTAAAGGACAGATAACACAATGTATATATATATATATATATGGAACTAAGGTTAACAACACAATGGAAAGTTGGTTGATACCTAAAATGTTCTGTATCCAAAACATTTTTGCCAATAATAAATAAATGAAATACATTTCATTGGTCCCCAGCCCCTATTGACTAATATATATGAACGTTACATGGTATATAGGTATGATTTTAAATTAGGAACAGTTATAATACAATATAAATGGAGTTAAAGAGACATGATAACAAAAAAACAACAACATTTAGTAAACATAAGAAAACGTACAGCTTTGACTGTGATGCGATGGCATGGGTGGGTGGAGGTGGAAAGGGGGGGGGGGGGGGGGGGGAAGAAAGGAAGTTGTTTGTCAATATCTTTTTCATGGAGCAAAGAAACAATAACTAAACTTGTATTTTCTTTGTAGTTATCAATACATGTTTGATTATTAACAAGTAAAATGACATTATTACCAATGTTTAACACATCAAAACAAGAATTGAAGGTCTGCTGCAAATCTTAACGCTAAAATGATCTTACAATGATCATGCCCATTACAGGCTAACGTGCGCTATATGCAACTCAAATGTTCTCACATAATAGTATTGCTGGTAGCCGCAACTTCTTTATTAGACTAATTAATTTTGATCTGCTATTTATTTTTGCTAGAAAAAATAATTCGTTTACTAAGAGATAAAGTGATTACTGAAGCTCAGAACTCGGAAAAGCACTAACAGCTCTTCCCCTGCTGTGGACTTAGCTTACAGCATTCCGCCAGACTTCTAGTTGGATGGAGAGAGGGAACCTGCTAATATGTAAATTTGGATTCTATAAAATACATATGTAAAACGTAAATATTTATGCAAAATAGAACTGGAAAATTGTGTTATAATAATTTGGCCTATATATGTCTTCAAGTGTTTTTTTCTTTTCCATTACATTCTAAAAGGCCTATAGATAGCTAGATCTACTGGACAGTGGACAACAGTGCAAATTTTTAATGAAATTTTGATCATTATCTGAAATGTTATATATATATATAGTCTAGATATTCAAGACATTCGATCGCTAGCTGATCTACGTTCCTTATAAGTTTGTATATAATATAGATTTTGCTATAGTGACATATAATATATAAGGACACACACTCTACGTACCTGACAATAAATATGTAAATGATTCCTTTTAATTTACAAGAGAATATGAGATAATTATGCTTACTTCAAGTTTGTCATCCTGGGCATGTAGATCTAAGCTTACGCCAATATCATTTGTTGATTTTTTAATCGAAATAACTTCATTAAGATTCTCCCAATATTTCACATTAGGATTATTAACGATGCTTTCGTTATTTAAGCCACTATTCGCTGCAAAACAACCGCATATATCGTTATAATTGTAAGAATCCTCATTTTCGTATAGATCTATCATTTCATCCTCGCCGTCTTCGGATGGTAACGTCGAAATTGTACTTTGAGGTCGATCCAATATCTCTTGATTTTGATGCGGTTTAAGTGTATCAATAGTCCAAAAATCTATATCATCCATATCCATTTTTAAAAATGCAGCTTCGAGCCTTCAACCTAATAGCCTATATAGATTCTAGATCTAACTAAACACAAACTTTTTTAGTCTAGTCAGTCTAGATCTTAGACAATTTCGCTTATATATACTGTATTATATAAGATAGATAAGAAGATAAAGAACTCGAGCCTATTATATCTATAAATATAATCTTCTCATTACTTTTAGAATCTTATAATATTAATTATTATGCCTGTGAGTGTAAGTATCTTTAATTTTAATTCTAATCTACTTTAGCACTGTGACTGCAATGTGTATAATTACGATCTAGTTAGATTCTATATCGAGAAGGTGAATTACTCTGATGAGCGTCAATGGAAGAAATGAACTACTGTTACTTGACGAATGTTTTTATTTTGCTTCTAAAGTGAAGACAACCTTCACCCGTCAATGGACCCCCCCCCCCCCTTTTTTTTTTACTTTAGCCCCGCCCTACAGATGTATCTCGAACGTAGGGAAAGTCCCTTTGCTTTGGCTATTCCTTTACGTGTCCACACAGACTCTATATTCGGAAAAGCGGTTTATTATAACTAAACGTCTTTAAAAAAAAAGAAACAGATCGTTTAATAAAACAGTAGCCTGCGTTTCAATAAAAGTATTTGTTTTTAATGATTTGATTCTTCATTCAGACCTAGATCTAGATCTATACTATATAAATAAATCTAAAATGCATTGCTTTTATTTATTTTTATACGGAAATCTCCGTACGATGCAGTGATGCGTAACTTAAAGTTTTCTCCCTAGATAGTTAAATTAGCGTGGTAGAATATAAATTTAATATATGCCTATATTTTATATGAAAAAAAAAACATAACATCTATATAGTGTATATATGCAGGGACTAACGAGCTATATGGGCCTTTGGGCAGTGGCGTAGCATCCATGGCGCCAAGGGGGTTCAATGAACCTGGGCCCACACCCGATGGTGTAACAACCATTGGGCAAGGGCCGGATTTACCTCTATGCAACGTAAGCTCTAACTCAATAAGGCCTTCAAAAAAATATTTAGTAGTTACAAACAATATCTGGACTTATATGGGGCCCCATATCTCAAATAGCTTAAGGCCTTTTCAACTCTAAATAGGACACTACATGGCGCGTAAGGGTTTCATATCGCCTTGTCCCGTGACTAGGGACCAATTGTGGCCTGCCCTACAATGCAATTTTGTAAAAAAGGGTTAAAAATTAAAACGTTTCTTTAAACTATCCTGCATGTCATATCAAACTTTACATTAACTTCAAAACATTAACCCGTGTTTTCACCTAGAGTCAGTGTAATTAAGGAACAACTTTCATCAGGTTTATTGTAATGTGGTGACGATGCGTTGGGGGTGACGGTTTGTTCCCAGACTCCCATTATTTCTTTTTTTCCCCCTCTGTTAATTAAACCGTTGATAGTACTACCTTTTTTTTTCTGCCTTTTTTTCTTTAAAGTAAGCATCTTTTTTCCCCCTATTTTTCTATTACCAGAAATATAGTTTTAGACTTAAAATTGGATATTTAACATGCAAAAGAAACGTCATATTCTGCTACTTAGGGAAACGGTAAAGATGTTGACATTTTAGCTACTTAATAATCGTGACTGAATTAGGGAGGAGGTTTATAATAACACATTTTAAGATAAGAGCGATAATTACATTTATCACGGAATAGTGTCTTTCACTTGATTGGTTGCTTTGTCTTCTGGTACGTGCACTGGAAAGTCTATCGGGTGGTCTCAATGATCTCGGGTTTATACCCCGACACGGCACTAATGTTGTTTGTTTTTCAACCCTATCGTAAACAAAACAAAAAAAAAAAAAGAAAATTAAAGGCTTAGGGCCTACTAATTACGTAACTTCATTAACAAGCTTGCCAAACATACAGACACCAAGAACGACTGAGAACAGTGGATGATGCAAACAAGGAGCACATTGAAGAAGTTGACAATTACTGACTGAAAGTACTTCGTCGCAGATTCAAAACGAGAGAATAGATCTGTTGGGCAATGCAATTTTAGCAAAATACTAAAGGAGATCCAATGTGCGCCATTTTTCTCTATCATGTTTGACAGCACATTTATTAAATTAGCATTATTTTCTGAACATTTTAATAATAAAGTAGGCTACTAATAAACTCAGTAGCATAGCTAGGGATTTGGGGGGCTTAACCTCTTTAGGGGCCCTTGCAATGTGACATTCGACATCAAGACATGAGATAATGTCGTAATATTTAATATTTAATGTAAAAACAAATTTCGGACACTCATTTCAAATTTGGACCTACCTCCCCCACTCCCAGCTACGCCACTGCACCAAACTCAAGGAAATTTATTTAATAAAGACGTATCTCCGATGTAGCTACGAATACGACATGTCGAATTCTGCTTTGCTCGAAGCAGTGCGGTGTTATGCAAGTTATATAAGCTATTAAAGTACTAGACACAGTCTACTTAGAGTCCCCTGTTGTGTCTCCTTCTTACGACCCATTTAACATACATTGTTATTATTAAATAAATTTAAGTTAAGGAAAGGGTGATGAAGGTGAGGGGGTGGGGAGAAAGGAGTAGGCAATTTGGGTTACACCCATGGTAGAACATATGCATCAAGCACGCTTGTTTGTTAGCCTTACATGTCTCATAGTTCCCTTCTGTATTGAAGATTGTTACATCAACAGCCCAAAGCGCCCGCTGGATGCAGGTGGGGTCGAGCCAGGAACCACCAAGTCAACAATCTGAAGCGCAAATATACACCCAGGCAGCCATCCAAACAATGGAATAGTATATTAAACTATGGATCTTATGCCATGGCTTTTAAATAAAGTATCTCTAAATGAACAGAAACAAACAATGTAGCTTTTGTTTTAATGTAAATTGTAATAAAAACTTTTTTTTATATTTTAGACATATTCATTTACAATGCCCAATAATTGTTTGCATTAGTACACATTTTTCATATTGTTATTGACAAAGAAATAATTTAGAATGTCATAAATACTTGTATGTTTCTTAAACAACACTAATTCTAGTTTACAATTTAAATAATAAATGGTTTTAAAACAAAGTAACCACACACAAACAAAATGACTGGTATGATTTATGCTGCCTTCTCAAATGATTTTAGTATTTCTAGCCTAACCATTGACAGCAGTGGTTAATTATGAAAGATAAGTAGGCTAAGCCAATGGCAGTATTAATTATTCTTTTTTTTTCACAAGTGTTACTTATCTATATTTTGTATGTCTTTATTTCATACTTTTCAGATATTCCTTCAGAATTGAAAATTATTACATTTTAACCCAAATCTCACAGGAAAGGTTTGAACTCACGACCATTGTACAAACTCTCGTGCACACCACACAACCAGAGAGTTTTCCATAATAAAGAGAGCTTGAATTTTCACTCTTAAAAAATCTGGTCTCTATTTGATTTTGTGTTTATTAATCTTTGTTTTATTATTTCTCTTTATGAACAGAACAAAGTGTATGTAATGTTATTTACTTTGAGCTCCTACTGGTTTCAATAAAAGAGATATTATTCCCCATTAATGTATTTTTACTTCTGTATTATAATTGCTAAGACTGACCAGCCATTTGTGCAGTCGTAATTATGGTCATAAGTTTGAACACAGATGGTCTACATCACCTGCAGACATTTTATTTCTAAAATGTTGTCTGAAACTTACATAAATAATATACATATAATAGCAAAATAATTATACTGACTATTCATGTATAATGGGCCTATAAAATGACAGAATAACAAATAAAAACAACAACAATAAAATACAGTGAACAAATTATTACAGCCTTTGATTCAAGAAATTAGTTTACCATGGTTTTGAAAACAAATTTGCCTACAATATAAACATCCAGCTGTATTCTTCAGATGTTTTACAATGTCAAAGGTCAATAAATGCTATAAATTTAAAAGATTAAATACATTTTTTTGAACAAGTCAATTTCAAAATTATTATAAATTAAAATAATAATAAAAGATTTTTATTTTGTTCAGTGTTTAGTGATTTGTCAGTTTCTGCTAGCAACCAAAATGTTACATTAGAAACCTCACAAAGTTATATAGTAATGGCTTACAAAGACCTTCCTTCAGGGAACAGTACCAGGAAGAAGAAGAAGAGGAAGAGAGAGGAAGCGATGGGCAGACAACATCAAAGAACGGACAGGCTTGTCATTGATTGAAATTTTATCCAAGGCAAAAGACAGAGAGGAATGGAGAAAGATGGTTGACAAATCTTGCATATTGCCCCAACGATTCAACAGACTAAGGGATAAGTGAAGTGAAGTAATGGCCTAGTTATTTAAAAATATTTTTAAGTTAGAGGGTTCACAAGATTTTCAAAGGTGAGGCATATCCTTGACCAACACAGTGACATTGTCTTTGATTGACAGTAACATTGAAAAAATAATAAAAATTTATGAGATAAATGTTGATAGTAAAGGACATTAGGCAAGATTAAAATTAAATTGAAATTAGTTTTTAAGTCTTCTTTTAAAACCTACTTATATGAATAAATACGCATACTTTAGTTTAAAACCAAAGTGCATGCTTGAGAAACAAAATGAGTAACTTATAATTGCATTTTTATTATATATATGAAATATATAAACCTGACTACAGTTTTTTTTTTTTTTGCTGTCATAACTAACAGGACATGAGTGAGGTAGCAGGACATGAGAGAGGTGGACGAGCATGAAAAAGGTGGAAGGACATGAGAGAGATGGAGACCATGTTTGAATCTTAAAAAAATTAGTTTTGGTACATCTGGGTATTTTGTATATTGTGATAAATCGGAGAACAAATTAACAGGCAAAGCAAATGGGTAAAGCTGGTTCTCAAATGAGCATACTTAATTTATACTAAGAAATTTAACACTTTTTTTTTACAATTTGTACATAGCACTTTTGTTTTTGAGCTGAAAATTAGTTGTTTATAAGTGATTTTCATTGACTGAAAACTTTTTTTTTAGATTAACCCAGGTTGAGAAATAAGACACATTTTGTTAGCAACAGAAAGTACACTTAAAATTTTTTGATAAAACAATTACAGAAATTCTGATCTAAGCAAATAGCTACATGAAAAAATCAATCAATAGAGACTTAGAAAATATATTTTAAGAATGATTGAAATATTGCAACTGGGCAGTGAAAATCAATATATTGGATGACTAATCATTTCCTTTCTAGCTTTACATTTGTAATACAGAAAAAAAATTTAATTATTTTTTTTTAAAACCCAATGCATGTTTTAAAATTAATAATAAAAGTCTGGTGCTTAAACGTTTTTATATGACTAGTTTTGGATATGCATTCCTTGTTTGAATAATAATTAGAAAGAATTAATCATGTACTTGTATTTGTCAATTAAGCTGTGAATGTAAATATAGAAGTGAAGCTAGGTGCTGAAACAAATGATGATACATACATATTAAACATAAATTAACAGCAGGGACCAAGTTTAAAAAAAACAAACTTGGTCCCTGGTGCTGCTGTTCATTTATGTCCACTTGTCATTATGAGAGATACACAATTAAATAGAGCCATTGTTTGTCTAATACATGCCTAAAGGCTGTCTGTGTCGGCTCTATTGAAATTGTTGGTGAACGGATGTGACGAGGTGGGGGAGGAGCTAGCTTGGACATGTGACCATTGACCACTTGGGTGGTAATTTTCATATGGGCGGAATGACTCTGGGACCAGAAGAATGTTTTTTTGGACATTCAGATGGTCTAGAGGTTAAGTTCGCTTAGTGCGTTATCGCTAGGCGGTATTGTCCATTCCAGGGTCACTGATTCAGGCCTTGGTCGGCGCAGTCCCTTATTTTCGTCACATTTAATACACTACTTTCTCTCATTTAAAAACTTGGTCCCTGGTGGTGCTGTTCATTTATGTTTAATATGTTTGTATTTGTCAACCATTACATAGTAAATAAATGTTTTTCAATGTATTTGAAAACAGTAGAGTTTGGTTATAGTCAAACACTTTTACCTCAAGAAGACTTAGGTCTACATTTTTATCATTGTCATTTAATGAAATCTTTATTGATTGTTTCAGACATCACTACAGTAAACTAATGATCACCATCTTTTCCGCAGTTATGTTTGAAACTCTATATTGGTAAAATATAACAAACATTTGGTTATATTTAAACTCTGCTACATATATCTAGCAGACAGTAATCATAAAATGTTGTTTTCCTGAAATACAGACCAGTAAATGTTCCAAAAATCTAGGTTTAATTCATGTTTTGCTGGGTTTTATCTATGTCAACTAAATAAGGAGATGCAATAACATTGACAAATGTGTAATAAAATGTATAATACTATTAATTTAATTATATCACATTTCTTTTCCTTTGATCTGGTTCTTCGCACAACTATTTTCTTAGTTTCAACTTCAATTGTCATTATTTATTTTCCTTTTTTTGGACTGTGGTTCATCTAAAAAAGAAGATGTGAGGTCAGACATTTCCTCATCATAACCTGATGAATCAACTCGCCATACATCAAGACTAGCTTTAGAACTGATTTTGAAATCCACTTGGGACTTCACACAAGAACTTGTGCCTTCAGAATTTATAGGTATAGATACAGGACTATGAACCTTTCCACCTGCAGTACAAAATGTATCAGCCGTGTCATAATTGGTCATATCATTACATATCATTGCTGTGATTTGTAGGGAATTGGTGCATTTATTATCGGGTTGAAGAAAACCAACATTCTGATTGTAATGATTAACCATGCTGTCCGACTGGGATGGGATTATTAGATAGTCATTTCCAGATGTATGGTGATTGGTTATTTGAGGATGTGATTCAGATAGTTTGAAAATTATTTCTGCTTCAGTATTATTTATATCTTGCTGGCAATTAAAAAGTGATAATGTTACAGTCGCTGGCACCATTTCCTGAGAATTACTAATGTACTGTTCTTGAGATATCTCTGCAAATGTTTCAGGTTCCATTGGTAGGGAAAGACGAATGTCTTTCTTCTTATCAAGTTGTATAACAGTACCTGTATATAGATCTTGTTCATTTGACTGGAGATCAGAAAGATACTGTTCATTACTTGGCTCTTTTATAGGCAGGGATTCCAATATCTGTAATATAGTTTCTACATCTGAAGATGCCTCTGATGTTTCAGAACAATTAATTTCTTGCTGCTTGCTTAGTATGGTATCTGAAAAATGTTCATTGGATTGTGAATGACTTGGTTGCTGTATGTTGAACACTAAGCCAGGGATTTCATTTTCTGAATAGTCAGACAAGCTTATGTCATGCTCAGATTGTTTAGCTTGAGTAGCTAATATATTTGGACAAATATAGTTTTGTATGGTAGAGTCACTTGAAGGAATTAGCGCTGGTTGTGCTGGAAATAAGTCAGTATCATACATTGCTGCAGAAGCTATTTCTGAAAGGAAAAAAGTGGAAGAAAGATATTTCAGTTAGACAAACTTAGTTATAAGAAAATCTTTTCTATTTATAGTTTTTGGAAATTCCAGCTGACCTCTTTTATTTAAAGCATATTCATCAATTTTTTAGTATCTGAAGGATAATAAGTTCAAGAGTAAAGGAACTTAAAAAAAATGATTTTTTTTTGGCTAATTTCAAGATATCGAGAAATAATTTTCCCAAGCTAGCATTTTTTTTGTGTTGTTTAGATAAGGCAATACAAGATGGTGTTAATTGTTATAAAGTTCCTAATTTTCAAAATAGAAAATTTGAATAAGTTATTACCTTGTTTTCTTTTAGGGTGTAAGTCATAAGTATCTATAAATTCTTCCAAGACTCTGGCTTTTTTCGCTAATTCTTGCACAGCTTTTTTCTCTTCTTCATTTTTGCAGACAAGCTCTTCATGTTTCTGTTAATAAATAGTAATAATATTTCTAAATAATTTTAATTCATCTTGTAAAATTGTGTTCTACAACTGAACAAGTCTTAATAATGGTCTCTATATATGGTCTTAAATATAATTAAAAACTTAACATAACAAGAACTGATGGGCTATTGGAAGTGAAACAACAATTTTATGATTTCTAATTATACTAACACAAACATACTTTTTTAATTTCATCATAGCAAGCTTTCTTCAAGTCTCTACTTCTTTTGGCTGACTGTCTGTTTCTTTCTTTTCTGTCATTCTCCTTAGCCATTTCTAGAGCACTGGGCTAAAAATAAACAAATTATATTAGTTCTGTACAGAAAGACATTTTAAATAACTAATTATAGATCTACTTGTTTAGCAATTTGGTCCTTGAATTAGATTTTATTGCATGTTGTTTCATGCAATACAATTTCAACTCTAACTCAAGTTTATTTTACAAAATCATATCAACTCTAACTCAAGTTTTTTTTACAAACTTATTTCAACTCTAACTGAAGTTTCTTTCACAAACTTAGTACATGTTTGACATGAATGATGACAGTGGTAAGAAAAAAAGAAAAGCGATTCAATGGAGGTCAAAGTCAAAATTTAAAAAGTTATAATGAACACGCAACAGGCACATTTATAAGAATAGGTAATATTTTCTAAGGATATATGAGGAAAGGTAATATTTTCTAAAAACACATTAAAGACAAGCTACATCCCTTTTCTTCACCACGAATATTAAATATTATAGTGATCTATAAATCTGATGAAGTATCTATAAAAGACAAAGCCCATCAGACTTGCTTTAACCAATTCACTCATTCTCCCACATAAGTGCTATTTAAAACTACGAAACTTTGAACATAGCCTACATATTAACCTTACATAAACTATACTATCCTTGGAATAATTAAGCACTTTTGACTTCTGATGTACAGTACCCTAAAACTGCCAGCAATAGTTCTACAGGCTTTTGTTGCATTTGAAAAAAAGGCAAATGTATAATTTAAGACCAAAATGTATGTTTATTGATGCAAATCAATCAGGGCTACATAGCAAGTAAATCAGGTTATTTTGTGTTTGTGTGTAGAAGTGGCTTAATCATATGTTTTCTTATTGGATTGTTCCGCTATAGGAGCAAAATTTAGGTACTTTATAAATTCAAAAGTACTAAAAATCACAAGGCAAAGCATAAGGCAGTGTTTCCCAAATGTTTGAAATGTGTACCCCTTTTATAATTTTTGTAATGTTGAGAAACCCCCCCCCCCTCCCCAACGAATGAGATCATAGAATTTGGTTCTCTGGTTTTAATATTTATCTGAGAGTCTGTTCTTTTTTTCTAGCTAATGTCTAGAAATGCTAAAAAAACAGCTTAACATAAATATGAAGATGGAAAAAGCAAGATGTATTTCAGAACTTTTTCTGCTACAACCAGATTCACGTGTTGCATTTGTAACTAGAATGATGTTAAAGTACACACTTTATGTTTATTAAGACTGCATCTGAAGCAGTTAAGTATTCAATTAGTGGGATTGTTTTGAGCACTTTTGGGGTTAATGCAATAATTGTCTGAAAAAAATGAATCTTTTTATGTTGAAAAACATCCTTATTCATGACTTGATCTTGGAACAATTTGTTTTAAAATTACACAGATTATTTCTATAAATATAAAATAAAATAATTAATATGAATTAAAACTTACTTATGATTTATTTTAATTTATTAACTGCACATAATAAATAGATGAAATTCAGCATAATTAAGAAGGTGCAATGTATACCAGGGGTACATTTAGCCCACTTTGGGAAACACTGGCATGTGGGAAATATTTATTAAAAACAACAAGGTAAAATTCTAGCAGCACATCTTAGAAAATTGTTAAACTTTTCTCACCATTATTTCTACCTTTGTAGACTCATGGCATTCATGAAGGATTTTTTTAATATCTTTTCCTTCGGCCCAGCACCTATTCAATATAGCTGTTTTTAACTTTGATTTAGTAGACAAATCTTTGAAACTATCAGTTACATTATCAACATTGTAATATGATGACTGAGTTTCAGAAGTATCCTCTGAATCTGATTTGGAAAGTGGCAACCTGACAACTACTGCATCCAATAGTGGGTCTTTTTGAAATAGAAAAGCATTTGTTTCATTTGTGCAATCTGGGAGTTCCTTGCAAGTTGTTCCACTGTAGTTTACATCCACTATATTTTTATCCATAAAATAAAAATGATTATTCAAGTTCGGACTTGGAGGCAGACTGCTGTTGCAGGAATTATCATGTAGTGAATGACATTTATAATAAATATTACTACTGTTTGAATCTGCTTCTGGTGTGTGAACACAAACATCTCTGTTAATATTTTGGTAATCCATGACCATATTTTCGGTCTGAACTGTAGATATATTATCTAGATTCGTCATATCAAAGTCAACACAGTCCTGCCAGTTTTCTACTCTGTTCATGGTCATATTGGCTTGGCCTTGAATTATAAGGCCAGCCATAGAAGTAGATGGTATACACTTTATACAGATCTAGAAATCTATTTATAGACGTTGTGTTACAAGTTGAGCAATTGACTATTATGAATGTGAATCACTTAGATTTAGATCTATTCATTTAAATTTATAATAAATAATAAGGTAGATGTAATACTAGATCTATGTTGAATGTATCGAAAAGTAGAGACTTTGATCTAGATTCAATGTCTACAATATCTAATCTATTCTAAACTTAGTAAGTCTATTGTCAATATCAACACAAATTGAACACAGTGACAGTACTGGCACTACCGTACTACTGACAGTAGACGTAGATCTAGATGAGTAGACTAGATCTCGCGACGGTAGTCCTACGAAAACGCCGTAGTACTGACTTAGTGAAATGACGATTCAGAATCAGATTAATTTAATGGCACACTGATGACAGAGGCGACAGAGCTGACAGCTTGAACTTTCTGACGCCCTTGGTTTAGTTAATCAATTTTCGATTTTCTTGATCTAGACTAGACTCTGGATAATATAGATCTAGATTCTTTTTAAAGAAGTCATCAATATGATCCACAAAATAGAATCTGAAGGGTGATAGATGAAATAAATCTCTTTAGGATCAAGTATTATTGAGTCTCAATCTAGTTGTGTATAAAAACAGAACTTCCCGATTTTTACATTGTTTTTCCCGAAAGCCTAATTCATCTCAAACATATCTATAGATCTATATTTCTATATGTCAGTGATTGTCTTATAAAGTTAAAAAAAAACAACCTAGATCTATTTCTTGAAAACATCAACAAATCGCCTTAGCTAAAAATGACCATGCTATGAATGAATAGTTTTTAACTTTTTACAGTATAAAATCATTAATCTATCTCAGTCATTTTATTTTAGTAGTCAACAGGCAAATAGGTCTACAGATCCTAAATATTTGCAGAAAACAATATCGTCCCGAGTAACAGTGAAAGCTAATTGATCTTACGGAAAAACAATAAGATATAGGCGATATAG
This sequence comes from Biomphalaria pfeifferi, assembly GCA_030265305.1. Lineage (NCBI taxonomy): Eukaryota > Metazoa > Mollusca > Gastropoda > Planorbidae > Biomphalaria > Biomphalaria pfeifferi. Next base: position 1,817,274 of record JASAOG010000061.1, on the reverse strand, counting down.
CCTGCTAAGTGGAAAAATTGAAATTTGTTTGTATGAGGAAATGGCAGGACTAGATTAAGACTTGAAAAGCTCTAGGCCTAAGCTATTTGACAGTGGGGTCTTCATATGTTCAGACAGCGTATATTTTAGTCCTAAATATGATTTTCGGATATTTAGTGGGTATAACTTATTTGCAATCAAGAAGTGGGCCTATATATAGATAGGAAAATGGCAAATTTTAAAAAGAAATATGTTCCTTACACAATTCTAAAAAAAAAAGGTTTACTGAAGTCAAAGGCTGCACTACCAACACGAATCATCTTCTTTTTTGAAGTAACGTCTGTATTATATAAGATAAGATTCAGAGAATGACCAGCACATGGAATAACCCCTTAGGCCTATATCTAACATACTTGTTAATCTTCAATAATAACTTAAGTGAGGCAACTCAACGAAATATAGGTGTTTATTTACAGGACATCACAGGTACACAAAACAACATCTTCTCTTAGCACAATCTCTGCATATTGGCTCTCAACTTGGGCGGAAATCGTTCTTCTTTCTCATGTTGACATCCTTTTAGGTCTAGTCTATAATCACAGTGCGCACCTTCTAGCACTAGCCTGGATGGCGGTGCGCATTGCAGAGTTATAACATTATTTAATAGACATGACTGGCCTCGATGTATATTAGTTAAAAATATATTTTGGACCCATTTGTAGTTTAGCTGTGAACAATCTTAGCCATACTTCCCCCCGTGTAGCTACCCGTCTTTAGGAAAGTTAAAAAATGTTCAATTTGGAGCCATCTGTAAGACATAGGCCTACGTACTTACAAATATTTACAATAACAGTGAGCTGATCAACATGGGACCAGCCTGCATGGAGTAGACCTACTACAAAGAAATAAATTACAGTAGGCTACCTCATCTTCTTTTTTGAAGTAACGTCTGTATTATATAAGATAAGATAAGATTCAGAGAATGACCAGCACATGGAATAACCCCTTAGGCCTATATCTAACATACTTGTTAATCTTCAATGATAACTTAAGTGAGGCAACTCAACGAAATATAGGTGTTTATTTACAGGACATCACAGGTACACAAAACAACATCTTCTCTTAGCACAATCTCTCCATATTGGCTCTCAACTTGGGCGGAAATCGTTCTTCTTTCTCATGTTGACATCCTTTTAGGTCTAGTCTATAATCACAGTGCGCACCTTCTAGCACTAGCCTGGATGGCGGTGCGCATTGCAGAGTTATAACATTATTTAATAGACATGACTGGCCTCGATGTATATTAGTTAAAAATATATTTTGCACCCATTTGTAGTTTAGCTGTGAACAATCTTAGCCATACTTCCCCCCGTGTAGCTACCCGTCTTTAGGAAAGTTAAAAAATGTTCAATTTGGAGCCATCTGTAAGACATAGGCCTACGTAATTACAAATATTTACAATAACAGTGAGCTGATCAACATGGGACCAGCCTGCATGGAGTAGACCTACTACAAAGAAATAAATTACAGTAGGCTACCTCATCTTCTTTTTTGAAGTAACGTCTGTATTATATAAGATAAGATAAGATTCAGAGAATGACCAGCACATGGAATAACCCCTTAGGCCTATATCTAACATACTTGTTAATCTTCAATAATAACTTAAGTGAGGCAACTCAACGAAATATAGGTGTTTATTTACAGGACATCACAGGTACACAAAACAACATCTTCTCTTAGCACAATCTCTCCATATTGGCTCTCAACTTGGGCGGAAATCGTTCTTCTTTCTCATGTTGACATCCTTTTAGGTCTAGTCTATAATCACAGTGCGCACCTTCTAGCACTAGCCTGGATGGCGGTGCGCATTGCAGAGTTATAACATTATTTAATAGACATGACTGGCCTCGATGTATATTAGTTAAAAATATATTTTGCACCCATTTGTAGTTTAGCTGTGAACAATCTTAGCCATACTTCCCCCCGTGTAGCTACCCGTCTTTAGGAAAGTTAAAAAATGTTCAATTTGGAGCCATCTGTAAGACATAGGCCTACGTAATTACAAATATTTACAATAACAGTGAGCTGATCAACATGGGACCAGCCTGCATGGAGTAGACCTACTACAAAGAAATAAATTACAGTAGGCTACCTACAGTTCTTATATTATCCAAGATTGAATCTCTCACTTAATTTGCCTAATTTCTGATGAATTTGCTTAAGAAAGATAACCCAACCCTCTATTTCTAAATTTGTTATATGGCTTGCTAGAAAAGGAGCAATTTGTTGCTGTTTTCTTTTTACAAGAAATCCAAGGAAATTTCCACTGTAAGGAGAATCAAATGTTTCCACTGTAAGGAGAATCAAATGTTTCCATTGTAAGGAGAATCAAATGTTTCCACTGTAAGGAGAATCAAATGTTTCCACTGTAAGGAGAATCAAATGTTTCCATTGTAAGGAGAATCAAATGTTTCCACTGTAAGGAGAATCAAATGTTTCCACTGTAAGGAGAAGCAAATGTTTTCACTGTAAGGAGAAGCAAATGTTTCCACTGTAAGGAGAAGCAAATGTTTCCACTGTAAGGAGAATCAAATGTTTCCACTGTAAGGAGAATCAAATGTTTCCATTGTAAGGAGAATCAAATGTTTCCACTGTAAGGAGAATCAAATGTTTCCACTGTAAGGAGAATCAAATGTTTCCACTGTAAGGAGAAGCAAATGTTTCCACTGTAAGGAGAAGCAAATGTTTCCACTGTAAGGAGAAGCAAATGTTTCCACTGTAAGGAGAAGCAAATGTTTCCACTGTAAGGAGAAGCAAATGCTTCCTTATCTCCCCTGGAAGGTCAATTATGCTCTGCCATAGTTCAACTTGTTCCAAAACGTTTTTCCTGTCGTGTCTTTTATTATTTTATAAAAACCTTATTTGCTAATAGGTAAAAACCCAGCATCGAAAATTGATCCCATTGATGTACTGGAATATTTATATTAGTAGTTTATCATCAACTTGTGCAGTGGATAGCGACGACCGGCTGTTCTCAAAATTAAGACTGATAACTTTTTTTTTTACCCAAGATCAAACTAATTTCAGATATAAGTGAATCCCTTGATTTAGTATACCGCTAGAAAGATCGCTTCACTGAAAGCAAGAAAGATATTTAGAAATTCTTGAGTTTTAGTTAAAAGTATTTTAACGCAAAAAAAAGATGATACAACAGTAGGGAGAATAGTCGGGTAGTTTTCGTTGGCTGAGAAGTTCTGCACATTTCTGAGTCAATCTTGTAGTAGACAATTCACACAGAAAGGGCAAGAGCGTTTCATTCACTAGGCCGATGTATTCGGTGTACAGAATACGGAGATAATGCATGAAGTAATTTAATAATCTAAGGTCAATGCTATGTGGTTCTGAAACATGGAGAACAACTGAAGCAACAAAACAACAACACAAAAAAAGTGCAGACCTTCATCAACAGATGTCTGAGAAATATCTTCAAAATACATTCACAGGCACAACAAAATAGAAAACACCAAACTGTGGGAGATGAGTGGACAGAAAAATATAAGAGGTGCAGATCTTAGAGAGGAAGTGGAGATGGATTGGTCACACCCTTAGAAAAGATACCAACAACAGAGCTAGATAGGCCTTAGAGTGGCCCCCCCCCCCCAGAGAAATACCAAAAAAAGAACGTGGCGACTCAGTGTACTAGATGAAGCAGAGATGACACGAAAGAACTGGGAAGCCATTTAAAAAACTAGGAAGAGACCATTGAGATTGGCGTGTTTTTATTGAGGCTTTATGTTCAATGAGGAACGCAAAGGAAAGATGATGATGAATTTACTAAATCATAGACCGGAAATAATTTGTATGCGCATGTCAGCACCCTCACAACGTGCATGTCATTTTGCTAGAATCTACTTATGGTAGCCCCCTGGAGGTTATGTACGCTCTAGTTCTTAGCCTTTCCGCTTCCCAGGAGGCACCACGCTGAGGCTACGGAATTGGATAATCATTTGCTCTCCCCTCTATGTATGGGTGACTTTGATTTGTTGATTTCTGTTTCAGTAGGCAAAAAGTTAGAACCCTCAGTTAAAAAAAATAAGAGCAAACTTAACTTGCATGCCACATAGCATTAAATTTCTCCTTATAGTAAAGTTCCCATTTTCAGACCTTGTAATCTATAGGGCAGATGATGTAACGGTCAACTGTATATGTGGCCTACGGTTAACGAGGGTGTCATGTGGCCAGCACAACGACCAACCACCTTTACTTTTCTCCAACTAATGTCAGGTATCCATTAGAGCTGGGTGGAGGCGCCCAAAGATCCCGAAATTAAAAATCCCAGTTTTCACCAGGATTCGAACCCTGTTTCTCTTTATGTGATCATGTAATAGTTTATGCTTTTACAATTTCTCTAATAATTCTAAAATTTATCCAATATTTGTTCCTACATGTATTCACATCGATCAGTTAACCAAGGAAGGAAATTCGCGGCTATAACGCAATAGCGCAGTCGTCTCCCCTTACAAGCCTCAATCATTTATGTCAAATGCAACACCCCCACCACATACCGATAATCCAGGTCAAAAATGTACCTGTAGATAAAAGACACGAGACTTATTTTTTTTTTTTATAAAGGGTACCGGTACATTATTTATTACTGTAGTGCACAAGTCCAACAAAAAAGTGATGCAAAATGTGGTGCAAACCAAGGTAAAAAAAAATTTAGGTTCTAGGGTTCGCATTAGGTTTCAAGAAAGAAAAAAAAAAATATAAACAGAAATAAAGGTCATTTTTTTTTTGTCCATGGTGTGATTTCTCTAAACTAGGAACCAATGAAATTCGGCCACGAGCTCCTTATAAAAGTGTAAATAAGTTACATCATATTCGTGAGAGAATGTCCGAAATTCCCGTTCAGTTTTTGGGCAATCCCCTGTCGTATGTTGACTTGTCTGGCGCTGTGCCATATTAAAACAAAACAACTAAAAACTTTTTAATGTGAATGAAACTTTCGCGAGTGAAAATGCAGTTGTGTGCGCATGCGTTAAAACGGTATAGTTACGCATGTTGTAAAAAAACGTCGTGTGTATGTGTGGAAGGCGGAAATGTGTGTGTAAAAAAGGTTGGGTGGCAGGGGAAGGCAATAATTCAGGAATTAACTGATGACGGTGGGAAGTGCGTTCCCCCGGCACCTTCGATATAGTCACGGGTATCACGGTTCCCCTCGAAGCCGATCACACAGTTCTCTGCAGGTGTCGCTTCCTCCTCCAGTTGGTCAGTCTTCTCTTGAGACGATTAGCTTGGTCGTTACTTCATATTCTTACTAATGGTCATCGATAAGGCCAGCCGTTTAGTAACTGACCGGTGGTGACGTCAGAAGCATAGCAAAGGTACCCGTGGGCCCGGGTTCAAGAATTATAATCATGCCCCTCTCCCACCCCCCATCCAATTAACTCTTTCTCTTTCCTCTTGTTAAATGTAAGAAAGACAGATGTAGGCTATTATTATTCTAGATCCCGGGCGCATTGAGCTCCTTCGCCCATTGGTAGCTACGCCATTGGTTGACGCCTGAACTTTACTTTGCGCGTCTCTCTCTCTCTCTCTCTTTCCCATTCATCTTTGCCTGACATCTTTGCCTGACATCTCCGCCCCCTTCCGTTTTCCCGCGCTTTTACACCAGCGCAGCTCATTTCTTTTCTGCCTCGATAGAGAACAACATCGGACAGATAAGTTAACTTAAGACTATTTTGTGTTAATTGTTTTTTATTTATTTTTTGTTTGTTTTGTAGCTGATGAAGGCCTCGTGGCCCAAACGTCCTTTGTTTTACTTGGTCCGGCACGTATAAGTAGATACATCTCACTTGCATCTAGACATACACTGCACTTTCTTTGCGCTATAATAAATGTGTGCATATAGGAAAGTTTTATGAAAGTTGTACAGACAGATACTGTTAATGCTTTTGTTTTCATTGAAACAAATTTAAGAGACATTTTACCACCATCCTCACCCCCAAGTAGGCATATACTAATATTGCCATCGAACCAATCTGTTGGTTGAAAGATCAGGTCCTCTCCAGCACGACACTATTAACTTTACCTTAAAGCTGTTCAGCTAGAATTGCTAGAACCAGGCTTGCAGATTTTTAAAGTTAGAATGTCTCTTACTTTTGCTTGTAATTTTTCCTACTCCCAAACGGAAGTAAGTCCGAGCTCCTTAGACCGGTCAGAGATTTAAGCTTCTCCCAGCCGAGCCCGAAGTGAAACGATTTTATGAATAGGTATTTTTCAGCTATGACTAAAACTAGATTTGTTTTGTACACGGTGTTTGGAATGAAGGAACACTGTTAGTCTTTGTTACTGTATTTTATTGTTTAAGAATGTAGACCCAGTCCTAAAAAATCGAAATGCAAAAAAAAAAAAAAAAGAACATGCGTTCAATATTTATCGTGAAAATTTACAATTATGAGCAGCTGAAATTCATTCTACTGGCGTCTACAGCGCACAAATTATAGTAAAAATTGAGCCAATCAACTAAAGAAGAAGGCGAGAAAGACCGAGATAGAAGTGCAAGGGACGACTGAGATGTGTTTGATCGTGGTAAGGTCATATTTCTGTTTCTATTTCAACAACAACACGTCTCAGAGAGGAAGTTTTGGTCACACAAAAGACATTATTAACGCTTTGGAGAGATCGTTCTGAGGTGAGAAATACGGGTAGACGTAAGGGCAAGTTGACCTTGTTGCAGACGACTATCACAAAGGGACCCGGGGCCTAAGGACTATTTCCAAACGTTAGAAAACAAAGTCTCTGAAAGATATCAAACTAAATCTAATAGGCACTATACAATGAAGCTTAGTTACAGACACACACACACACTAAATCTATTAGGCACCATACAATGAAGCTTAGTTACAGACACACACACACTAAATCTATTAGGCAACATACAATGAAGCTTAGTTACAAACACACACACACACTAAATCTATTAGGCACTATACAATGAAGCTAAATACAACTAAATACATATGAAACAAAATAAATAAATGCTGGTTTAATAATAGACTAAAGAAGCTTTGTAAACAGAAGGAAAACCTATATAGAAAATTTAAAGAAACCAAGGCAGAAAGAGTTTACAAAAAGTATATAAAAATTAAACACCTAACCCAAAAAGTAAGCAGACAGCTGCAGAGTGAATACATACACAATGTAATATCTAAAGATAACAACAAAAACCTATGGTCATACATTAAGTCTAAGAAAATGGAAACAACAGGTATAGCACCATTAAAAGATGAACATAACATAATATATAATGATAATGAAACTAAAGCAAACATCCTAAACAAATACTTTGCATCAGCATTCACAGCCCCAGGAGACAAAGACATATTTCTTAATTTGAACCAAGTAGACAACATAGAAGATTTAGTAGTACAAGAAAATGGAATTCAAAAACTATTAGCCAACACCAAACCGAATAAAGCGTCTGGACCTGATGGTATTCCAGCTATTTTTTTCAAAGAACTAAGCAATGAGCTAGCCCCAGTGTTCAAAATACTCTTTCAGGCATCGCTTAACCAGGGCAGAGTACCAAAGGACTGGAAAGAAGCTAATGTTACCCCCCTATTTAAAAAAGGAGAAAAATCTGATCCAGGAAACTACAGACCAGTATCACTTACCAGCATCACATGTAAAATCCTAGAACACATAATATGTAGCAACATCATAAACCACTTAGACAAACATAATGTCCTCACCCCATACCAACATGGCTTTAGGAAATATAGATCATGTGAAACACAACTAATAGGACTAATTGATGATTTTTCAAAAGGTTTAGATAATAGTGAACAAATAGATGCTATCTTAATAGATTTTTCCAAGGCTTTTGACAAAGTTCACCACCATAGTTTGCTTAAAAAATTAAAATATTTCGGCATTAATGGTCCACTGCATCAGTGGATTAAAGATTTTCTGATAGGGAGAGAACAAACTGTAATAATAAATGGCTCTAAATCAACACCAATAACAGTAAATTCAGGTGTACCTCAAGGAACAGTCTTGGGTCCACTACTATTTTTAATTTACATAAATGATTTACCAAATTGCAATACTTCAGGAACAAAAGTCAGATTATTTGCAGACGATTGCATAATATATAGAACAATAAAAACAAAACAAGACACAGATATTTTACAAAGAGAATTAGATGAATTACAGAAATGGGAATCAAATCGGAGCATGTCTTTCCACCTAGAAAAATGTCACTTGTTAAGAGTAACAAAAAAACTAAAACAAATTAATTCCACTTATCTTATTCATGGCAAACCAGTAACACAGACTAAAAACGCAAAATACCTAGGTGTTATAATAAATGAAAAACCGTCATGGAATCCACATATTGATGAAACCATAAAAAAAAATCAAACAAAGCATTAGGATTTATTAAAAGAAATTTCTATAAATCAAATAAGAACATAAAACTAAAATGTTATTTAACCTTGGTTAGGCCAATAATAGAATATGCATCCTCCGTTTGGGACCCCTCAACTCAAGAAAACATTAAGAAACTGGAACAGACACAAAATAGAGCAGTGAGATTCATAACGTAATCATCTTTTTTTTTGAAGTAACGTCTGTACTATATAAGATAAGAAGATAAGCTTAGTTACAGACACACACACACACTAAATCTAATAGGCACCATACAATGAAGCTTAGTTACAGACACACACACACTAAATCTAATAGGGCACCATACAATGAAGCTTAGTTACAGACACACACACACACTAAATCTAATAGGCACCATACAATGAAGCTTAGTTACAGACACACACACACTAAATCTAATAGGCACCATACAATGAAGCTTAGTTACAGACACACACACACACTAAATCTAATAGGCACCATACAATGAAGCTTAGTTACAGACACACACACACTAAATCTAATAGGCACCATACAATGAAGCCTAGTTACAGACACACACACACACTAAATCTAATAGCACTATACAATGAAGCTTAGTTACAGACACACACACACACTAAATCTAATAGCACTATACAATGAAGCTTAGTTACAGACACACACACACACTAAATCTAATAGCACTATACAATGAAGCTTAGTTACAGATACACACACACACACTAAATCTAATAGCACTATACAATGAAGCTTAGTTACAGATACACACACACACACTAAATCTAATAGCACTATACAATGAAGCTTAGTTACAGACACACACACACACACTAAATCTAATAGGCACCATACAATGAAGCTTAGTTACAGACACACACACACACACTAAATCTAATAGCACTATACAATGAAGCTTAGTTACAGACACACACACACACACTAAATCTAATAGGCACCATACAATGAAGCTTTGTTACAGACACACACACACACTAAATCTAATAGGCACCATACAATGAAGCTTAGTTACAGACACACACTAAATCTAATAGGCACCATACAATGAAGCTTAGTTACAGACACACACACACACTAAATCTAATAGCACTATACAATGAAGCCTAGTTACAGGCACACACACACACTAAATCTAATAGGCACCATACAATGAAGCTTAGTTTCAGACACACACACACACTAAATCTAATAGCACTATACAATGAAGCTTAGTTACAGACACACACACTAAATCTAATAGCACTATACAATGAAGCTTAGTTACAGACACACACACTAAATCTAATAGAACTATACAATGAAGCTTAGTTACAGACACACACACACACTAAATCTAATAGCACTATACAATGAAGCTTAGTTACAGACACACACACACTAAATCTAATAGCACTATACAATGAAGCTTAGTTACAGACACACACACACACTAAATCTAATATGCACCATACAATGAAGCTTAGTTACAGGCACACACACACTAAATCTAATAAGCACCATACAATGAAGCTTAGTTACAGACACACACACACACTAAATCTAATAGGCACCATACAATGAAGCTTAGTTACAGACACACACACACACTAAATCTAATAGGCACCATACAATGAAGCTTAGTTACAGACACACACACACACACTAAATCTAATAGGCACTATACAATGAAGCTTAGTTACACACACACACACACTAAATCTAATAGCACTATACAATGAAGCTTAGTCACACACACACAATCTAGATTGTTTGTTTGTAAAATGTTTTACATGTTTCGGATGTTCCTTCAGAGCTGAAGATAATTTCTTCATAGTCCAAACCTCCCGCAGGACGACGGGGGATGGGAGCGGGCAGGGTTTGAACCCGGGACCATCGATAAATCTGAACGACAGTCCAGCGCAACAAAACTTTCTAAAAAAAAAAAAACCTAAAAAAATTACGTTCACAATAAAACGACACATACTTGTACTGTAAAACTTACTTTTACAATGAAACCAGACCTATTTGCACACTAATATTTACAATCACAATAAAACAGTACCTACTTTCACTCAAAATAATAATTACAAAGTGTTATCTACCCACCATCTCTTTTCTGATTACTCGATCATAAATCCTTAGTTACAGAAACACTCTTAAATCCTAGACTGTGGCCTGTAGAAGAAATACGAGAGACCAATGTGGCCCCTTTTATATTTCAGAAAACACCGGCATTTGAAAGTGTTTTCCATCGGCGGTTAGAATTAGTCAAAAATCTATATATCGGCATAGCGAAACTGGGTCAGAGAACAGCCAATGGTTTAGAAGAAAAAAATGCGAATCTAGTTTCGGTATTGGGAATTAACCACGAAGGAGGGCGAAAGGGAAAATCCTGTAGCAACATTTTTTTCTTTCATCAAATTGCTTACATGTATTTATCTTTGGGTTTCGCAAACTTGCTTTTAAACACACACACACACACACACAGATATTGACTTGGAGAGTATATGTTATGTGGATATTAGCTACACTTATGTCTAAGGAACATATATTGTCTTTTATTTTGATACTCATATTCTGCTAGGGTTTTTTTTTCGTTCAGTATATCAGAAAACTGCTGGCTATCGGTTACCAAAAGGTTAGCCTATAACTGCCTCTCTGAACAAACTTCTGTCTCGGAAAGATGAAAGATGGCCTCTATCTGCCTCTATGTCTGGGAAAGATCCAAGCAGATGTAAATTGAAATTGCCATTATAACTGGTGGCTCATATCACAAGCGCTCGGGTAAGTAGCGAGGCCAAAGGCCGAACACTCCGGAAAACTCCCCCATATTCCTTTCTGTACCACATCACCCGTGCAGGTATCCACCACAAAAAACGGCCCCATAATGAACGGTTTATGGATAGTGACAGGATTGTAAGGGCTTTCTGTCATTCCCGCCAGTGCAATGAACTTGGTCCATAGGCTCCCCAATAGGGTTTCGTTTTGCTTCCCTCATCGTCTCCTCTTACGACCGTTTCCTCCCGAACGCCCTGGTGAGGCTGAGGAGCGATGCCTAGGGTCTAGGGAATGTAAATATTTTCAGATAAAAAATTTTACGATCCAGGAAAAGATGACAAACAAGTTTTACTTGCACAAGTCAACGTTGTGTCTGGCAAAAATAAGTCATATTTCTATAATAAGCAAATTTATTATCTCTACGCTCTATGGCTTAAAATATAGTCTCATTAAAAGAGAATTTGTATCCAAAAGTTTTTCCTAACCTCAAGGTTTTATCCAAGATGTCCAGAATAGTAAAATGCTTGCTTTAACAGGTCCAGAATAGCCAAAAGTTTGCTCTATCAGGTCCAGATTATTCGAATGTTTGTTTTAACCAGTCCAGATTATCCGAATGTTTGTTTTAACCAGTCCAGATTATCCGAATGTTTGTTTTAACCAGTCCAGATTATCCGAATGTTTTCTTTAACTAGTCTGAGACCAGCTAAACGTTTCCACTATCAAGACAAGTTTAATTCAGTTGTTTTTTAAATAAAAATTAAGGACCTTTTACTGAGGAGTGTATGCAAAAGCAGAGGCGTAGCTAGGGATTTGGTGGCCCGGTGGGCTTGACCTCTTTAGGGGACCCTAAATTTTGACATTTGAAATCATGACATGAGATAATGGCGAAATATTTTATCTTTAATGTAAAAAAAATTTTTGGACAATCCTTTGTCCTTCCCTAAAGGCCCCCCCCCCCCTCCAACACCCTAGCTACGCTACTGTACATAAGTTTCCTGTAGTTCAGTAAACATGTATGCGTGTAAGCACAGTGGAAGAGAGAGATCCCTGATAAGCATGCTATTTGCCTCTTCACCTGTCTGCTAGTTAGCCGTTATATGGACGAACAACTTTTAATCTTTTCCAATGCAACATAGATAGCCTACCAGTAAAAAGCCAATTTAATTAAATGGCAATAATGGCTGAGGATACGTTATTTAGTTGCTTTATACGTTTCGTAGAGCTTTTTTTAGTTAATTCGTAAGTTTGTGAGGTTCTAACAGAAATAATTAAAGTTTATTACATCCGAGCTTAAGTATCGCGCAGGACGACAGGGGTGGGGGGGGGGTGGCAGCTGGCAGGTTAAGACTCGGCATCACTGTGGTGACATTACTAAGCGATGATCACAGGACCAGGCAGCCATCCTCTGTAATGACGTGCCCTTACACTTCCGTGACAATGTAGTTCTAAATAGCTTCCTGTCCTGTAAACGAGTCTACTCTTCTTTGAAATTTTCGGGGTAAGATGGGGGCTGGGGGGGGGGGGGGAGATAAGGATGCGCTCCACTGCCACATTTCAATGCCCGCCGAAACTAAACAAAAATAAATTAGGCGACAATTTTGCTGAAGACAAGCCTAGACATGAATTTTAACAATGACTGGAAGTTTCACATATTCTATAGACGTGGGTGGTTATTCAACGTGACAGTGAATGAATAGCAAAACAAGATTCTTGTGGGGGAATGCGAGAGTTTTCCCATTGCAGAGTTGAGTTGAAAGAGAGCTTCCACGTCCCTGTCGATAATCCATGAGCCGTTCTTCAAAGGACCGTAACACTAATGGCGAGTCCTGCACGGTTAACATAGGAAGATGGCGGGGGGTCTCCGTTGTTCTCGGCCTTCGGCCATGGGAAGAGTGGTCGAGAGGCTAAGTGCGCTTGAACTTGGCTTGTCTTGGCTACCTAGAAGGGTTCGAGGTTCGGGCAGAGTTGCGTTTACTGAGCGCCTAGAGGCAGCGCGGAAAACCAACTCCTAGATACCCCCTCCCCCCCACTGGTCCACAAATGAGATTGGACCAAAGCGCTCTGAGCATGCTATAAGCATGAAAGTAGCGCTATATAAAAGCTATAATAATAATAATAATGTATTCTAGCCCATGCTTTCAAAGTGTCAGATACATCGAGAATAGTAATGTTTTACATAAACATTGACTTGGACCTTTTCCAGACAGAGCGGTTTATTCAAATAGGCTTACACGCCTACACGGCTTAACTCTTTTGACAATCTCCAAGGTTCGAGCCGCTACCCCATTCAGAATCTATGACGCTACGCCGACAGTCTGAACATAGATGCTAAATATAGTATCACGTAAGCAGACATCGCTACCTTTACCGAAACCGATACCAAGACCAGCTCCGCCTCCGCGCATGCCGATAGCGAAACTAGGTCATCGTTGTGACAACAATGTTCTAACAATGATTGTCCACCGCTGCACACCTTCCCATCCTGTGCCTTCCTCGTACCGTCTCTATGCTAATGCCTGTCCTAATTGATATTTTTTAGCGTCCAATTAAGTCTATTTTCGTTTTTCCTGTATACTATTAGCCTACATATAGGCCCTATTTGACAAATTCTAAAAAAAATAAATCTTAACTCACTTATTCATAGTCACTTAAATCATTAACTCTTTCTCTCCGTAATTATTTTTTTCGTTTCGATAGTATTATTCATTTTGATCATATGTATTTCACCATCCTGTTATGATTATACTGAAATAACTTTTTTGTTTGTTATCAGAAAATGTTATAGTTGGTATTAAATTGCAGGAGAAAGCATGCTCTTTTTACACAACACAAATTAAAGTTTATAAGCACAAAAAACTCTCTTTAGTTTCAAGGGGGTTAAATCAACGTTGGTATTGTCAGTTAGGAAAGAAAGAGTTAAATTTGCAATTCAATTTCTGTTAAAAACAACAACAACGTATAACACATGAATGCTTACAAAGTAATCAATACTTCTGATTTTATTTGCATACCGGTACACTTATAGGTCTATTTGCATTAGTAGGCTACAGTAGTAATTTTATATATATATATATATATATATATATATATATATAAAGTTTTCTAGGTCATTCGGCGGACCGAATGGGAGAGCTAGGGAGCGCTAAGCAGTCAAGAAAGAAAATGCTGGTAACGGCGATTGAAATGTACTTGAGGGAAAAAAAAAAGGTCGATCAATGATGTGACTTGACAAAACAAAAGGAACGCACAAAAAAGCGCTTTGACGTAGATCTAGATCTGAATTTGTTTGTTTTTACATGTTTCGGATGTTCTTTCAGATTTTAAACTAAACTATGACAATAGGGGATGACTGCGGGGTTAGGGTTCAAACCCAGAACTATTGAGACCACCGAGCGACAATAGAGAGCACATACCACGTGACCAGTCAGCCATCGTATCTAGCCTTGCTGAGAAGACTTGTAGGACGTGACATAGATCTGTGACCTTGAGCTGACTGCTAGACATCAATTTTAGAGCACGAAATATTTGCATTAGTGATGTTAGATGTTACTAATTATACGTTGTAAGTATCATCTATACTGTGTGTAGCTTCACTCTCTTTTTTCTCCCCTCTCTATCTCTATTTTATTCTTAGAAACCTCTCTCTCTCTCTCTCTCTCTCCCCCTCTCATATAGGTCTACATGAACAAATAGGGCTAACACATCTTTCCTCATGGGTGACATCTGATCTTAGGCTAATTGTTAACTTGAAAACCTATAAAACTTATACAGCACATTGAGCAATAATGGTTAAACATTGGCTTCCAAGCCTAAAGCCCCGGGTTCGAATCTCGATGAAGACTGGAATTTTTGAATATCGGGATGTTTTGGGCGTCCCTAAGTCCACCAAAATTGGATGGGTACCTGACCTCAGCTGGGGAAAGTAAAGGCGATTGGTCCTTGTGCTGGCCACGTGACACCCTGCTCGTTAAACGTTGGGCAAAGAAACAGATGACCTTCAAACATATCGTCTGCCCCCCAGAGGTCGTAAGGTCTGAAAGTGGAATTTTTATTTACATTGAAAATATGAACATTATTTTTAACAATGTCTTTGTTATTTTACCATCACAAAAGAGATACAAGACACCGATAGCAAAGACAAACAGACACAGACACTCTTTTGTTCCCCTGGCAATCAAATCATTAAATAAGAACAATCTGATATAAACTTTGTCACATGTACAGTATGAGTGAGTTTGGTGTGAATGTACACTTTGGTTTCTTATAGTTATAATGTTGTTTTTTTTTTGTTTGGTGCAATGCACAAGTTGTAAGACTAATTTCCATAAGGACAATAAAGGTTATTATTATTATTATTAAAAAAAAAGGGAAGCTGTCCCATAATAGTTTCTAGATCATTCTTCTGCACAGCTAACACAACGACACCCTGAGCCCGTGTCTGCACTATGACTCAGTTTTTTTTTGGGGTTAAGGGTTAGAGGTTATGTAAAAAAAAAACACGAAAAAACTTCCAGAAGTTATTTTTTTAAACCTAAGATAAACCCAGATCTAGATACATTCATTTTAGGATAGATTTAGCTTGTCACTCGTTCGCTGCACAAATTTTCCCTCTGCGCTATATTTAGATTGACATTGCACCATAAGTGTGACAGCGCAACCGCAACTGCAATTGTTATCGAGAGAAGGGAGGTGTAGGTGCAGTCTTACTTGCATACGTTAAGTAAGCAGAAGTGTAAGGTTGGTACAAGAGTACGTTAGTGCCGGGCGCTACTAACAGAGTACATTAGTGCAGGGCGCCACTACAAGAGTACGTTAGTGCAGGGCGCCACTAACAGAATACGTTAGTGCAGGGCGCTACTACAGTAGTACGTTAGTACAGGGCGCTACTAACAGAGTACGTTAGTGCAGGGCGCTACTACAGTAGTACGTTAGTACAGGGCGCTACTAACAGAGTACGTTAGTGCAGGGCGCTACTACAAGAGTACGTTAGTGCAGGGCGCTACTAACAGAGTACGTTAGTGCAGGGCGCTACTACAAGAGTACATTAGTGCAGGGCGCTACTACAATAGTACGTTAGTGTAGGGCGCTACTACAAGAGTACGTTAGTGCAGGGCGCTACTAACAGAGTACGTTAGCAGGGCGCTACTACAAGAGTACGTTAGTGCAGGGCGCTACTACAAGAGTACGTTAGTGCAGGGCGCTACTACAAGAGTACATTAGTGCAGAGCGCTACTAGTACCACAGAGGAGTGCGAATTTTTTTCGACATTAAATTAAGAACCCCTTTCAAATTTTGCGATTTATGGTAGGATTGACGTAAAGCTCACCTGTTACTATGGCCGACGGTTAACAATGATGTCATCTCACCAGCATAACAGGTAGCCTACCCATTAGAGTTTGGGTGGACTCGGGGGCGTCCTGAAATGTCGAATCAAATCCCAGTCTTTCACGATTATGTATGTTTCTTGACCTTTTATTTGGGGCATCTCTATTGCCTTTCATAATGACATTATATGTAAGACAATAAACGTCTTGATTTACAATTGAATTCCACGTTCTCTGTGTTGACATGCTTTATTTTAAATTTTAATTTAAATATTATTTTTGTCATTAAAAGAAATGCACAGTTCATTTGTATTTTTTGAAAAGATTTTTAGGAAAAGGTAAAGATTAGCAAATGAAACAATTAGTAAAGAGAACAGCTGTCAGGATATTCAATATAAGCAAAATATCTAGAGAGCAATGTATGTAATGCCAATAGGATATCTAAAAAAAACAATATCTGTTATGCCAATAGGATATCTACAAAACAATATCTGTTATGCCAATAGGATATCTAAAAAACAATTTCTGTTATGCGAATAGGATATCTAAAAAACAATATCTGTTATGCCAATAGGATATCTAAAAAACAATATCTGTTATGCCAATAGGATATCTAAAAAACAATTTCTGTTATGCGAATAGGATATCTAAAAAACAATATCTGTTATGCCAATAGGATATCTAAAAAACAATACCAGTAGAACCAATAGATTCTCTAAAAAAAAAACAACAAACAGAAAAAAACTGTTAGTAAAACCAACAGAATCTCTAGTAAAAAAAAACTGTTAGTAAAACCAACAGAATCTCAAGTAAAAAAAAAAACTGTTAGTAAAACCATCAGAATCTCAAGTAAAAAAAAAACTGTTAGTAAAACCAACAGAATCTCAAGTAAAAGAAAGTTAGTAAAACCAACAGAATCTGAAGTAAAAGAAAGTTAGTAAAACCAACAGAATCTCAAGTAAAAAAAAAACTGTTAGTAAAACCATCAGAATCTCAAGTAAAAGAAAGTTAGTAAAACCAACAGAATCTCAAGTAAAAAAAAAACTGTTAGTAAAACCAACAGAATCTCAAGTAAAAAAAAAACTGTTAGTAAAACCAACAGAATCTCAAGTAAAAGAAAGTTAGTAAAACCAACAGAATCTCAAGTAAAAGAAAGTTAGTAAAACCAACAGAATCTCAAGTAAAAGAAAGTTAGTAAAACCAACAGAATCTCAAGTAAAAGAAAGTTAGTAAAACCAACAGAATCTCAAGTAAAAGAAAGTTAGTAAAACCAACAGAATCTCAAGTAAAAGAAAGTTAGTAAAACCAACAGAATCTCAAGTAAAAAAAAAACTGTTAGTAAAACCAACAGAATCTCAAGTAAAAGAAAGTTAGTAAAACCAACAGAATCTCAAGTAAAAAAAAAACTGTTAGTAAAACCAACAGAATCTCAAGAAAAAAAAAATGTTAGTAAAACCAACAGAATCTCAAGTAAAAGAAAGTTAGTAAAACCAACAGAATCTCAAGTAAAAAAAAACTGTTAGTAAAACCAACAGAATCTCAAGTAAAAGAAAGTTAGTAAAACCAACAGAATCTCAAGTAAAAGAAAGTTAGTAAAACCAACAGAATCTCAAGTAAAAGAAAGTTAGTAAAACCAACAGAATCTCAAGTAAAAGAAAGTTAGTAAAACCAACAGAATCTCAAGTAAAAGAAAGTTAGTAAAACCAACAGAATCTCAAGTAAAAGAAAGTTAGTAAAACCAACAGAATCTCAAGTAAAAAAAAAACTGTTAGTAAAACCAACAGAATCTCAAGTAAAAAAAAACTGTTAGTAAAACCAACAGAATCTCAAGTAAAAAAAAACTGTTAGTAAAACCAACAGAATCTCAAGTAAAAAAAAACTGTTAGTAAAACCAACAGAATCTCAAGTAAAAAAAAAACTGTTAGTAAAACCAACAGAATCTCAAGTAAAAGAAAGTTAGTAAAACCAACAGAATCTCAAGTAAAAGAAAGTTAGTAAAACCAACAGAATCTCAAGAAAAAAAAAACTGTTAGTAAAACCAACAGAATCTCAAGTAAAAAAAAAAACTGTTAGTAAAACCATCAGAATCTCAAGTAAAAAAAAAACTTAGTAAAACCAACAGAATCTCAAGTAAAAGAAAGTTAGTAAAACCAACAGAATCTCAAGTAAAAAAAAAACTTAGTAAAACCAACAGAATCTCAAGTAAAAAAAAAAACTGTTAGTAAAACCATCAGAATCTCAAGTAAAAAAAAAACTTAGTAAAACCAACAGAATCTCAAGTAAAAAAAAAAACTGTTAGTAAAACCATCAGAATCTCAAGTAAAAAAAAAACTTAGTAAAACCAACAGAATCTCAAGTAAAAAAAAAAACTGTTAGTAAAACCATCAGAATCTCAAGTAAAAAAAAAACTTAGTAAAACCAACAGAATCTCAAGTAAAAAAAAAACTGTTAGTAAAACCAACAGAATCTCAAGTAAAAGAAAGTTAGTAAAACCAACAGAATCTCAAGTAAAAAAAAAAACTGTTAGTAAAACCAACAGAATCTCAAGTAAAAGAAAGTTAGTAAAACCAACAGAATCTCAAGTAAAAAAAAAACTGTTAGTAAAACCAACAGAATCTCAAGTAAAAAAAAAAAAAATGTTAGTAAAACCAATGTCTCTGCGTACGTTTTTTTTAGTTGATGTCAGGTTTGGTTTTGTCTGAAATATTACAATTTTGTGATTGTCATTTTACAAGCATTCACATTCAAATCTCTTCCATAGACATATTCTGGAGGTTATAGTCAATCCATTCTTGTTATAGTCATATGTAAGAAATAAAATGAATGATGCAATGGTGTTTGGTTTCTAAAATTGGCCAGAATATTCTGGAAAGAAAATATAGGCCAAAACCAAATATAATATTGAAAATTCCCGGTGTCGGGGTGGATTAGGGGATTTCCCTTGCATACATAAACACAACTGACCTATACAATTGTGGGTGTATTATAATATCGAAGGCAGTGCTTTAAAGCATTATTGTAAGGGAAATAATCTGTATTAAAATGGGCCGGCCAGTTTTACGAAGTTGTCTCTGTGACTACAACGTATTTATTTATTATCTTTTTATGTTTAGATCGTAATCATTCTGTAGATCAATCGTCAACTTAAATCCTATTAGATGTACATAATCCTTAAGCTAAGATCATCACCACAATTAAGTATTGTTAAAGACTACGACTAAGAAACAAAAACCTAAGTCAGCAAGTAATGTCAGATTTAAAGGGAGGGAATGGGACTACTCACGATTACTCCGGTGTGTCTTTTTTGTGTTTGTCTTCCCAATTTATTTTATTCACAAAATAATTTTTCTTTAATATTTTTGTTCTTTTTAATAGGTTGAAGAAATATACACTATTTCTGTTTATTCGATAGTAGACTCTGTTGTTTGCGAAATATGCGAAATATGTTTGCGAAAGATGAACACTGAACCCGGAGGCTGAAAGAATCCAATCGTTTGAGAAGAAAAAATGTTGGGTATCAGATAGCAGGAAAAGAAGAAGACAAAATAGATTTTGTACTTTTACAATCCAACACTCTGGCTGACAAAAAGGAAACAATTCTTAATATTGTGAAGAGATGAAAGCTGAACTGGTTTGGTCATATTGTGAGACCTGACACACTATCAAAAGTCATTTTCAAAAGTCTTGATTGATTCATGTTTTGATAGAAACATTGAATAATTGTGCTAGGTTTTAATTGGATCCGAAAATGGTAAATGGGAGAGATACTGTCAACTTCACTGATCCCTCACTCTGTTGGTACTATACAAAATCTGTTGACCATTTTTCTTCATCACTATCTTTTGCCTTGCACATAATTTCACTCGATTCTTTATGTTGTCTTGCCACTGCTTCCTCTTTTCCTGGCACTGTACCCTGAAGGAAGTCTTATTGAGCCCTTAGAACCTTGTGATGTGGCCATTGAGTTTGAGTTTTTTTCACAGTGGTTAGCAGGTCATCGTGTAGTCCAATAGATGTATTAATCCTGTCTCTAATCACTTCGTTTGTGATGCTGTCTTTGTGATACCTAGGATCTTTCTGTAGCATAAAGTGTTCAAAACTTTCACCAGAGAGAGTGAGTTGATTTTTTTTTTTACCTTTACTAATCCTTTAGTCTGTTGGACCGTTGGGGCACCATGCAAGATTCATCGACTGTCTTTCTCCATTCTTCTCTGTCTCTTGCTTTAGTTATTACCTCTTTCAATGACTGACCCGTCCATTCTTTCTATGTTGTCTTCAAATCGCTTACTCTGTCTGCCTTTTTTCCTGGTACTGTTCCCCGAAGGAAGGTCTTTGCTAGCCCCGAAGACCTTGTAATATGGCCATAGATTTTTAGCGTGCGCTTTTTTTTTAACGATAGTTAGGTCATAATGGGGTCCAATCGCTGCAGTACTCTTGTCTCTAATCTCTTGGTTTGTGATGCGGTCTTTGTGATACAACAAAATAATATTTATTAAAGGAAGCACTAGCACATTTGTATGTAAATTTATTTGTATAAATAAAGAGAATTATGTTCGCATCCTCGTGTTTATTTCATTTTATTGATAATTATATTAACACAGAATATATAGGCAAACAAAATGGTCTAAATTATATTGCATACAATTTGGTTTTATACACAAAATAAAGGCTAACAATTAACAGAGTGTGTTGTTTTAACAGGCAGGAAATGTTCCATGGCTCAAGACGTCACCAAACACTGCATTTCTTCTCAGGATTTAAAGCTGACCTTTCTGAACACTTAAAAGCTTTTGCAAATTCTGGACTGTTGGCCATAACACTGAACACCCTGTGTGAATTATGTTTTAGATGTTTGGTTGACATTATCTACATGAAAAGTGCATACGATAAACCTTCAATGTATTGAGCATTTTGATATATAAAAAAATTGCTAAGTTCATCTGAAATATTATGGTATATTATGGTGCTACGAGTTCGTACTAAAAAGCTGGAAAAATTTTGTAAAGGCACAGTGGCTAATTAAATTCAATGTTCTTGGGTATTATGTGGGGGGAGAATCTTATCAACAGAAGCACGGGAATGGGTGAAGGGGTAGGTCATATGAATTTTAAGTAGTTGGTGACGGGAGAGCTAGTTGAAGAGAGAGTTAGTTGAAGAGAAAGTTAGTTGAAGAGAGAGCAAGTTGAAGAGAGAGCTAGTTGAAGAGAGAGCTAGTTGAAGAGAGAGCTAGTTGAAGAGAGAGTTAGTTGAAGAGAGAGCTAGTTGAAGAGAGAGTTAGTTGAAGGGAGAGCTAGTTGAAGAGAGAGCTAGTTGAAGAGAGAGGTAGTTGAAAAGAGAGCTAGTTGAAGAGAGAGCTAGTTGAAGAGAGAGTTAGTTGAAGAGAGAGTTAGTTGATGAGAGAGTTAGTTGAAGAGAGAGCTAGTTGA
This sequence comes from Biomphalaria pfeifferi, assembly GCA_030265305.1. Taxonomy (NCBI): domain Eukaryota; kingdom Metazoa; phylum Mollusca; class Gastropoda; family Planorbidae; genus Biomphalaria; species Biomphalaria pfeifferi. The sequence goes on along the minus strand of JASAOG010000061.1, from coordinate 1,795,337 downwards.
AGAGAGAGAGTTAGTTGAATAGAGAGCTAGTTGAAGAGAGAGCTAGTTGAAGAGAGAGCTAGTTGAAGAGAGAGCTAGTTAAGGAGAGAGCTAGTTGAAGAGAGAGCTAGTTGAAGAGAGAGCTAGTTGAAGAGAGAGTTAGTTGAAGAGAGAGCTAGTAGAAGAGAGAGCTAGTTGAAGAGAGAGTTAGTGGAAGAGAGAGCTAGTTGAAGAGAGAGCTAGTTGAAGAGAGAGCTAGTTGAAGAGAGAGGTAGTTGAAGAGAGAGCTAGTTGAAGAGAGAGCTAGTTGAAGAGAGAGGTAGTTGAAGAGAGAGGTAGTTGAAGAGAGAGTTAGTTGAAGAGAGAGGTAGTTGAAGAGAGAGCTAGTTGAAGAGAGAGTTAGTTGAAGAGAGAGCTAGTTGAACAGAGAGAGCTAGTTGAAGAGAGAGTTAGTTGAAGAGAGAGCTAGTTGAACAGAGAGAGCTAGTTGAAGAGAGAGTTAGTTGAACAGAGAGCTAGTTGAACAGAGAGCTAGTTGAAAAGAGAGCTAGTTGAAGAGAGAGCTAGTTGAAGAGAGAGCTAGTTGAAGAGAGAGGTAGTTGAAGAGGTAGGTAGTTGTAGAGAGAGTTAGTTGAAGAGAGAGCTAGTTGAAGAGAGAGTTAGTTGAAAAGAGAGCTAGTTGAAAAGAGAGCTAGTTGAAGAGAGAGGTAGTTGAAGAGAGAGGTAGTTGAAGAGAGAGCTAGTTGAAGAGAGAGCTAGTTGAAGAGAGAGCTAGTTGAAGAGAGAGTTAGTTGAATAGAGAGCTAGTTGAAGAGAGAGCTAGTTGAAGAGAGAGCTAGTTGAAGAGAGAGCTAGTTGAAGAGAGAGCTAGTTGAAGAGAGAGGTAGTTGAAGAGAGAGTTAGTTGAGAGAGCTAGTTGAAGAGAGAGCTAGTTGAAGAGAGAGTTAGTTGAATAGAGAGCTAGTTGAAAAGAGAGCTAGTTGAAGAGAGAGCTAGTTGAAGAGAGAGCTAGTTGAAGAGAGAGCTAGTTGAAGAGAGAGCTAGTTGAAGAGAGAGCTAGTTGAAGAGAGAGCTAGTTGAAGAGAGAGCTAGTTGAAGAGAGAGTTAGTTGAAGAGAGAGCTAGTTGAAGAAAGGGCTTTGAGAGAATCAGTGTTTTTGTAGTTTTTGGGGAATTAGTGTGCATGGGATTTAGTGTATGGGACAAAAAAGTTTTTCTTTGTGTTAGATTAAAAGAATTAGTGTTCTGATATCTAAACGACATTCTTGAATTTCACACACACATACACACACACATACGCACGCACGCACACACACACAGATGAGCTATCTGATCGAGCCTTCAAGCTTCTTGCTAGTGGTAGTGGTTCCTGTCTTCTTGTTGTCTAAGACTGACCTTGGACATGGAGCTGCTCCCCAGTGATCCAATCCCTAGACAACGACACTTACAATCAGCCAAGGCATCACCCTATTTAGAGGCGGCTGATGACAAATAGTTCTTACATTTGTTCAGTTCTAATGATTACATTTAGTGTGTTAACAACAAAATAAGCTCAATGACAAATATGATGTGCTGTAACCAGGCCACTTTTTTTTTAATGTAAAAAAATTTCGGAATTTTTTAAAAATATTTAATTATTATAAAAAAAAATATGTATAATATTTTACGAGTTAAAAAAATAAAATTGTGAGAAGACTTACCTGAGTTTATCCGGAACGTGTTCCTCGTCTTTAATCTTATTTAACTCATACTCCGGATCGTAATGACCACAATAGTACTAGGAGAACATGACAAAAACGTGTACACCATACAGTAATTATTAGAAAGTTGGTCTTCAAATGTAAATGGACTTTAACTTTGCTCACAAGGTAGCCTTCGGTTGGTATAGAGGTAATGTTTTAAAACTCTTACCATTGGTCAAATGTGAGACACGGGATCTTAACAAATTTTAGAGCAGACGCGACCCCGACAGATAATAATAATAATAATTATAGCTTTTATATAGCGCTACTTTCATGCTTATGGCATGCTCAGAGCGCTTTGGTCCAATCTCATTTGCGGACCTTTGGGGGGGGGGGGAGGGGGTATTGGTTTTCAGTGCTGCCTTTAGGCGCTCAGTAAACACAACTCTGCCCGAGTCGGGTGTCGAACCTCGAGCTCAAGCGCACTTAGCCTCTCGACCTCGCTTCCCACAGATCTCTGATATACGCTCATGGAAAAGTTATATTCAAGCGATGGACTTGTTTTCATTGTTTAAAGTAATAAAATTTCAATTTAGCTTTTTTTTTCCTCTTGAAAACAAACTGAACAACATATTAGAAGAGGAATTTCAAAGAATTATTCAGCAATGTTTTTCACTTAAAAAAAAACAACGAAACTTAACCTATTATTGATCAGAGATTTCTGACTTATATTACATAAATTAATTGATTAATTCAATCGTAAGACGGCGATACCCTAAAATACCGAAATTCAAAATCCCTGTCTTCACCAGGATTTGAACTCGGGACTCCGTGGTTAGGAAGTGGAGCGATTTACCACTCACCCCCCACTCCCCCACAAGAATGTAACATAAAAATAAAACATTTGAAAAGTTTTTCTTTGATTATTGAAATCTAAGTATCTTATCTACATCTATTTCTTTCTTAAAACATTTTATACAATGTTTTGAATCTTGTTAAAGGCGTTTTATCAAACTCTAAATTAAAAAAAACCCATTTCATTCACAATAATAATTATTTAAAAAATATTCTTATAGTTGATTTGTCATTAAATATAAGTTTCTACATTATACTACTTCTAATTTTTATTTATTTACTAAAATTTCTATAATAAATTTCAGTGGCGTAGCTAGGAATTTGCAATCATTTTGGGGCTTGACCTCTTTGTGGGCCCCTGCATTTTGCGTAATATTTAATATTTAATGTAAAAATAAATTTGGAACACTCAATTGGCCCCCCCCCCTCAAGTGGGGGCCCGGGGAGACTTTCAAATTTCCCCCTCCTCCCCCCACTCTAGCTACGCCACTGATAATTGTATTACCTGGCTCAAGCCGACAAAAAAAAGTTGGTCCTCAGTTAGGTTCAGGTTTGGCAAAGTATGTTTTGATTTAAACGCATTTTTATAGGCTCCATAGGACAGCGTAAAACCTCCATTGTCAGCAATAAATTGATCTATCTTTAATTGACCACTTAGCTGTGTAATTGAAAATATACAATATACATCAGATGTCGTGTGCTATAGCATAGTGTTTGGTTACTTGGGTAGCGGTTAGGAACTGAGACTTCAATATTAACTGGTTATAATCAAACGTCCAACTGCCATTTTGTGTTACATTAAATTAAATTGCTTATATCTGTACACGCGTTGAAAGCCGTATAGTCGTACAGACATAGTACCATGTAGAATGGTGGAACGGGCGTTCTATTCTAGGCAAAAGATAATGAGGAATGAAGAAAGATCATGTGTGGTGCCCCATCTGTTCAACGGACTAAGGGGATAGGTGAAGATAAAGGTGAACTCAAATCTGCCGCAGGACGACGGGGAAGGCAGCGGGCAAGATTCGAATTCGGGATCATGGAGAAGATCTCCAGACACTGAGTGATCCAAGGGTTGGGAGAGGTGCGGTAGAGGCGATTGTTTTTTTAGTGAAATTACACAATCTATTAAAACTAGCCGGATTAGTTTGAATTTTACTGATCTAGTGGATTGAATTTACAGTATGAAAATGGGTTTACCCGTTCAGCCGAAATATTCATATCCAATATAAATTACAGTGAAAACCAGTTTATCCGATTTGTTAAACAGTTTCGATCTTTAATAGAGATAAATGTATTTTTAAAATATATTTTTAAGGCCCTCCGGTTGAGGTAGGGACATTTAACATACACTACGGTCTCCGACATGATCTAAGGATGTAAGGATGCTCAGTTTTATCAAGATGGGTCAAATGGTTCTGATTTTTATTCGGGACATACATACATACGTCATGATACGCCTTACTTTCTGCTTTATATATTAGATATACTTGACTTATTGTAATGATATATACTCATTTGTGTTTCTGCATACATCTACATTTCACTTGAACGCTGTCAATATTTGCAAATAAAAGTAACATTTAGCTTTTGTACAAGTTTGTTAACGTTTTATTCCAGCTCTTCATTGTCTATCCTAATGCCATGCGTCTCAAATAGCTTCTGACCACTGACAACCAAGTCCAGCACCTGGCCTGCTCGTATAGCTTAGATATTAAGCCCGGCGAAACTAACAGGTGAAGGGTTGAAGGCGGATACCTGGCGCCACAAAACCGAGAGCTTCGGGCAGATGAAGCTCGTCAGTCTAGTAAGGCAATTCATCTAGGAGAGGGGTACTCTGACTTCAAACCTCCGCTGCCTTGCGGTACTGAGGCTTCTGGAGGAGACAACCTCGAGGAAAAAATCAGGAGTGAAGCCCCTCAAGCGTTGGGAGTATCAGCTATGACATTCCCTCTGGTTGCTTCTGCAATTGAGCTGGTGCCAAATGTAACACGAAGCGTTCCTTAGCATCTCATCAGCAAGGTCGAGAGAGGGACCATGATGCCAGGGCCACCCATGACCCCTTTATCTAATGCCCAGGAATGCGCCCCGGAGAGGAAACTCTGGGGCTGCTGCAAAGCGGCTAAATTCATTAAGGAGTGAACACGCCTACAACAGTTTAGTTGGACTAGCTGCTATAAAGAGTGTCAACCCACTGACCGTATTTCAAAAAACGGGGGATTGTTTAGAGTTAAGACTGTTCCTCTTACGTTTTCCCCATGTAGCTGGTAGGAATCAATCTGATCTTTCAAACATTCTGATCTGTTTTTTAAAGTTCTATCCATGTTGTTTAACAGGAAATGTTCCTTATAACTGCCGTCTTCGTAATAATAGTCTCTATCTCTGACCAAACCATCGATAATCCTGTAACCACTGATGGTACCAATGGAGCCATACATGTAGGCACTGGGAAACAAAACATTCATTGAATTTTTATTACTTTATGCAGAGTGAAGGTAGAAGAGAGAAAACAGTGGAGATAGAAGGTCGGAGTGAGAGAAAGAGAGAAGGAGAGAGAGAGTGAGAGAAGAGAGACGGCGACAAATAATTAAAGGGACAGAGACAGAGAGAGACAGGCACATGTAGAGATAGAAAGAGGAGAGAGAGAGAGAGAGAGAGAGAGAGATAAAGAGAAAAACAGAATAAAAAGAAAAAGATGGAAATGAATAGTTAAGGAGAATTAGACGCTTCCTAGCCGTGTCTTATGCAGTCAAACGAACCTAACCCTGAAAGAACGAAATCAAACAAGAAGTTAGCCGAAGCTGATAACGAATGTCCAACAAGAAGTTAAATAATAATGAAGGGAACTGTCGAATGTCGTCAAGGTAAATCTCTACGTAAAAAAAAACCCGCCTCTCTAAAAAGCTGTCAAAAGTAGTCTGTTTACAATTCGCTAGTGTCTCTGAAATCCAAGTCTCGTTTTTTAATTCGTCGCTTCATTGTCTCTAAGTCAAAACCATTGACCAGAATATATTATATCTAGACTGGACATGAAGATCTTTTAACACTGCAAAAATGTGAATTTTTTTTAAAAGTTGAAACAAGGCGTTGTTTTGTAAAGTAGTTCTAAGAAGCAGGGGCGGATTGGGTATCTAAATCAGCCCGGGCATTACCATATAAACCGGCCCACAAATGGCATGTCATATATATATTAGTGTGTGTGTAGGTTCTATATGTAATTAATCTTCATTACAATCTGATCCTTCATTCTTTCAGCGGTTTTTCTACCCTAGAATACTCTCTTCCTATAATTAGTGGAAAGATAGTACACGGTCAAAGGGCAGCTAGTTAGTCCGGGGGAGCGCTGTGAGCTCACCCCAGTGGGGTCCGGGGCGAAGCATTATTTCCGTTATTTTAAGTTTTAAAAAATGGATATTCTGAGGTATCTACAGTGCAATTAGCCTGCTACTCTTCCGCTAAAAAAAATTCAAAAACCAAAACTGCTATTCAATGGAGTCCATCGACTGGTAGGAAATGGTAAAAATGCTTTAGTTTTTGTATTGGAGGGGGAAGGGAAACCAGAAAACCTTTTAGCTACGCTCATGAAATTTGGTGACTTTAGTTTGCTTACGTTGGCTGCACTGGGGCAGTAAGTAAAGTTTCCCTTTCAGACAATGAGGTCTGAGGCAAGTGATGGTTTGAAGACCCTCCCCTCCCGGCTATGCCCATGTGTTATATTATAGGTGTAAGCCTAATTCTCTACAAAATATATAACGCATCGAAAACTGAATGTATGCATTCGTAGGATTACATAATGTATTCTATTTATACATGTATGTAGACTGAAAACTATAAACAATACAATAGCCGCGTAATGAGTTTGAAGGTTTTTGGGACTACATATAGATTACAGACGTTTCTTCAAAAAATAAGATAGTTACGTCTTACGCATTTCATGTGTCAATCTAGTCATGCATATTAATCTGTGACTTAACATATGCCAAATCATTGGTTTTCCTGGCTGACTCAGGCAACCCATTCCATTAAAAGATAAGAGAAAGAAGAACGGCACTTACTTAATGTGAAAAGCTCCTTGCTTCCTTCTAGTACATTCTCAAAAACGCGATTTGTATATGAATATGAATATGACCCATTATTTAAAATATAAATCTCCTTTCATTAAATATCGGATGTGACAGCGCTATATAAATTATTGTAATAATTTTCATCATTAATGACATCATACTAAGCATAAGTTTGCCATTAATTATAATAGGATAAAAATTGATTGAGATCTAGATTTATTTTTTAATTAAATATTGTTTTGTAAGCCTTAAGTCACACTAAGTGTAGTATGTTTAGATCTACGTTATTAAAAATAAACAAAAAGAAACTTACTTTTCTTTTCAAATCGCAGAAAGTAGAAAACTATACCCATATTGAGCTGTGTTGGGTGGTTTGCAATTTCGTGGCTGTGTGTAATGTGTATGTGTTAAAGTTAATTTCTATTAAGTATTGTTAAAGAGCTAATTGTCGCGCCTATTTTTTTTTGCTACGTTATATCAATGTAACCTCTCTCATCCCTCTTTTTGGTTAAATTTCATTTGAACCATTAAAAGACGGGGGAGGGAAGGAGCAAAAAAAATGAGAGTGCCATCAAAGGTCCATGCCGACCAGCAAAATTATTAGGCCAAATACAGCCTCGAAGACATCAAAGCAGTCCATGCCGCTCGTGCATAGCAGAAAGTACGGTCCAACGTTTTGCAAATGATAATACGTACAGTGTATAGTGTATTTTTTTTATATTTTTGTTGAATTTCAAACAAAATTAATTGTAATACGAATTTAAAAAAACAACAAAAAAACGTGTTCGGGCCTTTGTGTCTTGCTCTGCTGTCACTTTTTTTTTTTAAAGTTGTCTACATTAAAATTTTTTTCTTAGGTAGCGACCAGACCGGCCCATTTAGTACCGGCCCACCGGGCTTTTGCCCGTTTGCCCATATAGCCAGTCCGCCCCTGATAAGAAGTAAAGTTCTTTTTTTTTAACCCTAACCTATGTAACATTATTTAATTTTTAGATCTATAGATCTAGTAAAATTTAGTAAATGAACATACAAAAAAAGACTACTCTCGCCTCATAATTATTATTTTGCAATTTTTAGATACATAATCTAGAAAGATCTAGGTAATCAATCTATTTAAATGTACATAAGATGATTAAAATCAACAGACATGAATTATTACGAGCTAGGATTTTTAAAACATTATCTCAATGGAAACTAACAGGAAATGGCTTTGCTTCATATATTTGGATGAATATATAGTTCTGTGATTAATAGCCCATTCTAAAAAACAAAAAAAGTCCGAGAAATGAGGTTGCATTATTTCTAAACTTTGAAAAATAAAGATCGTTACTTTTCTAAGACTTCCCGTACAGCTTGAAAAAGAGTTAGGTACATACAAATATTTATGTACAGTTCTGTGAATCGATCAATCGCGGATAAGAATGGGCAATGTTGGACTAACGCGTTTCGTTTCTTTAATTAAAAACTATGATCATAAATTAAAAACAACAACTTTTTCTATGTTTTAGCAAGAAAATTAATTGTAAAATAAGTCTAACAAACATAATATCGGCTTTGCTCCTTACGGGGGCCACTAAAAGTGATTTTCAAAAATCGTTTCTTGTAAATTACTTTCTTATTTTAAAATCCTGAACAACTTATTGTCGATACTTTTGAAAAAAAAAGTCATTTGACATACATTTGTTTTAAGTTGAAAATACGGAACGATTTGATATCGATAATTAAACTATAGTGACGTATTTTCAAAGAATATAAGTGTAATATAAGTCAATGATGTGATCTCAAATAATCATTTCACATAATTTATTTTTTATATAACGATTTCGGGAACAACTTTTATAGCTAATGAAATATAAGCACGTATGGAGATTTTCATTTAGCATTTATATGCTATTTGCTATTTACATAAAAAAACCGGAACAACATATGATTGATCAAGTGTTTTGCAACCTTTAAGCATGGAAATTAAATATAATATAAATTAGAAGAGCAAACAAACATTCGGTGACATTGATTTGTTTTCACAACACCATCCGGAACAATCTATTATAGATAGTTAAAACTATAGAGATGTTTCTAAAGAAACATTAAAGGTTAAATCAGATTTTCAATTGCCTTCAGTGTTGTTTTTTTTTAAAAATCTAAACGTGACGGACACACTGGCCAACAGGCAAAGTGCACAAAAATAAGAGGCTTTTATCCTGATGGGACACTATACAAAAAATAAAAAAAAATGTGTGTGATATTTACATACAAAGTGCATTATTAGCCTTTATAAACAAACTTAAATATTTTCTTTTAATTTTAGCAGCTAGTTGTCTAGAAAAAACACCATTAACTATTATTTATATTTGTTGTAAACATTTCTTGTACATTTTATAAGTATATTTGACTTAGTGAATCTGAAAATACACAAAAATTATCCATCTTTTTAAGCATATTATAACATTGCCTCCCTTACATTTACGTAATTGTTTTAGAATTTGTGTATTTTTATGAAAAAGTCGCTTGCATTATTAATTTAATAAATTAAACGGTTTGCTTTAAAAAAAAAGCAAAAATAGCCCTTTCACCTTAACTTTCCAAGTCGCATCGCATGGTGAAATAATATTTTCCATATCTCTTCTAGTTTTTGAAATCTGAGTGTGACAGACGGACAGAAGGACAGACGGACAGACTGAAAGACGGACAGACGAACATCTTGCACGAACCTAATAGCGGCTTTTTCACCTTACGGGGCCGCTAAAAAAAACATCAAAATCAACCACCGCAAGATAAGGAAAAAAAACAAACAAAACAAACAAACTTGGACTGGATGGTTTTGAGGTCATACGATGTGAATGTGTGGGCATTGGCAGCGTATTGGTTTCAAAATCAACCACCGCTGGAAATCGATGTCGGAATAATTTAAATCGGCACTCGCTGAACCTCCAAGAAAACATTTAACATCTATATTTAACATAAATCTTCTAATCTCATTTATTACAAGTAGCTCTAGATCTACTATTTTACCAATGCATTCATACAGAATTTATAGATTTTATTATACTGGTAAAGAGATAGAATTAGATCTATACTCTGTTAGAAAATAGCATTACAAAAAAAAAAAAAAACGTAACTGGGTTTTTTTCTAAAATCTGATAGTTATGTAATAGTAAATCAGCACCTACCAAAATAAATTGTAAATAGAGAGCAAATGCCTATATTTATTGTAGTATATATAGGTCTGTGTTTTTTTAAAATTATATAACCATAGACATAAATAAGTATAGACTGGCCGAAGGAAGTAACTTCATGTAACTTGAAAACATGTATATCTATTATCTTATCTTCTTATATAATACAGACGTTACTTCAAAAAAGAAGATGATTACGTCCTATGCGTCATGCATTTAGTCATGCATATTAACCAATGACTTGAATTCTGCCAAGTCACTGGTTTTCCTGGCTAGCTCAGGCAACCCATTCCATGCTCTAATAGTACTAGGGAAGAAGGAGTATTTGTACAAATTTGTCCTAGCATATGGGACGAGGAATGTGCCTTTATTTTTGTGTCTCTCAGAGTATTTTATTAAATTTTGTTTTTGTATTTGACGATTATGGTTCAGTGTTTTATGTATAATTGCTACTTTACTTTTGAGTCTTCTGTCCTGAAGGCTTTCTAAATTTAGTGATTTTACTCTAGGTGTTACTCTAGTCAAATGTGAATATTCATTTGTTATGAATCTCACTGCTCTATTTTGTGTCTGTTCCAGTTCCTTAATGTTTTCTTGAGTTGAGGGGTCCCAAACGGAGGATGCATATTCTATTATTGGCCTAACCAAGGTTAAATAACATTTTAGTTTTATGTTCTTATTTGATTTATAGAAATTTCTTTTAATAAATCCTAATGCTTTGTTTGATTTTTTTTATAGTTTCATCAATATGTGGATTCCATGACAGTTTTTCATTTATTATAACACCTAGGTATTTTGCGTTTTTAGTCTGTGTTACTGGTTTGCCATGAATAAGATAAGGAATTAATTTGTTTTAGTTTTTTTGTTACTCTTAACAACTGACATTTTTCTGCACGGAAAGACATGCTCCAATTTGATTCCCATTTCTGTAATTCATCTAATACTCTTTGTAAAATATCTGTGTCTTGTGTTGTTTTTATTGCTCTATATATTATCCAATCGTCTGCAAATAATCTGACTTTTGTTCCTGAAGTAATGCAATTTGGTAAATCATTTATGTAAATTATATTCGGATTTCCGAATTATGAAAAATTGCATGACCGATGGGAGGCTGAGACTCACAATAAACTCAGGCAGATTGTGGCGGATGTCAGGTGGCGGTCCACATCTAAGGGTCTGACAAGGCGTGGTAGCACGACCATGTCCAGACTTAGGATTGGCCACACCTACATCACGCACTCTTTTGTGCTGAAGAAAGAAGAGCCCCCACTTTGTGAGTATTGTGACTCTCGCCTCACCGTGGAACATATCCTCATCGACTGCCCCAGATACCAGGATGTCAGGGAAAAATATTTTAGAGCCACTAATTTAAAAACACTATTCAATAATGTCGACCCTGGGAAGGTACTGGGCTTTATCCGGGAAGTGGGGTTGTCTAAGAAGATCTGATTTATGAATTCTGTAGACATGTACTATTTACATTAGATTTTTACCAAATTATTACATTTTTACTACCTCTACTATTTTAACTGTGACTAGACCTTGATTTTAATGATCTGACTGTATGGAATTTGGCCTTTGTTGTGTGGAGGGAGAGTGGCCCTTGAGGGACTGCAGGCACGACATGGCCTAAATTGTGCCGATGTGCCCAAAATCACAAATCAAATCAAATCAAATCAAATCATGATCTTCATTCTTAGAGATTAAACAAAACTTCACTGCCTCCTTATTTACAATATATATAGGTGTGTGGCTGAAATAGATATGAATACTTAACTTTTATACTGCTCATAAATGCTGTGTAATAAAGTACACAAAATAGCAAGTCACAAATTTTCGTTTCATAAAACTCTTTAATCGGCCAGTCTATATTTATTTATGTCTATGTATATAACTTTCGTAGCTTTTTCAATAGAGAAATGACTTTTATAATTTCTTTTACTGAAAATTTGGGCTATTCGCGTCTGACACATATATAATTTTGATGTGCAGCAACAACACCCATTCTAGATATAATATTATGTTTATGGTCAAAACTTTCTCTTTTTATGAAACAAGTAATTTTTCCCGCCAAATTCCCAATCGTGCCATAACAGGAGATAGCAGAAGTGTTAGGTGAAAGAAGAGACAAAACTAGAGTAAGAAGAGAAAAAAAACAGACGTAAAGAGAAGGAGAATGTGTGTGTGTGTATGTGTGGGTGTGTGAAAGAAATGAGAGGAAGATAAAAGGGAAATGGAAAGTAAGAACAAAAAAGCAGAATTTTGAAATTCAATACACTGTTTACTTGTTTTAGAAACAAAATATTTACAAATAAACTCATAACACTGTTGTGGATGGAGGCACAATCATACCGGTAATGAAAGTAAGTAAAAAAATATTCTATACATTGTAATTAATGAATATCTAGACATTAACAATCAATAACACCTACTCTGGATAGGATGCTGATGCAAGATGCCAGCGTGTAATTTCAAAGCATTGAAATTTGCTTCATATTCAAGATACGCATGGTACGAGGACAATAACACTCTGAAGACAGATATTGTTGAGAATGCTTAAAAACTACACTGGAATGTGTATTTTACTAAATAGCTAAGAAATGGAACACAATATTTAACATTTAGTCATTTAACTGAGCTCGTGAACAATTCACTCAATGAGCTTTAGTGGTTTATGTAGATCTTCTTTCGTATTCTGCTTAGGAGTTTTAAAAGGCTACCTCTACTTTCCATGCAGAAAGCTTATGATAGCATCAACAAATACGATGTATCACGCCCTGTCTCTCTCTGTCTATCACTCTCTGTCTCTGTCTCACTCCGTCTCTCTGTCCTTGTTTCTCTGTCTCTGTTCCTCCGTCTCTCTCTGTCTCTGTCACTGTCTCTCTCTCTCTATGTCTCTACTTTCCATGCCAAAAGCTTTTGATAGCATCAACAAAAACGATGTAGGGCGACCTTTATCTCTCTATGTCTCTGTCTCTCTCTCTGTTTCTGTCTCTCTTTGTCTCTCTGTCCCTCTGTCTCTGTCTCTCTCTTTGTCTCTCTCTCTCTATCTCTCTCTCTGTCTCTCTCTATCTCTCTCTCTGTCTCTCACACATCTTGCACCACTGGTGCGTTTTCAGCACTTGTACATAGAACATACACAGTGTGTTTAAGCAATCAAGAGTCTTCAAGTCAGTTAAATATGTCACAATAAAGTAGTCTCAGTCACTGTAGATCTTCATCAGGTAACTAGACAACATGCTACCAGCGGCGACCTTATGTAAAAGGAGGCCCTAGGTGAAGTGAATAGGGTGATCCCAAAATAAAAAATAAATTAAGACCTAAAAATACGCAATGAATTAAAAACCTTTTCTGTTTCTATATCTAAATAAGTTCAAAAAGACCGATTTCCGTAGCACTCTATTGCGGTACCATAGGCTTTCTTAAACATAATCTTACAGACGGTACAGATGTAAAAGTTCCCCTTTCAGACTTTGTGGTCTATAGGGCAGATGATGTAAAGGTCATCTGTTTCTGCAGCCTGCGGTTAACGAGGGTGTCATGTAGCCAATACAACGACTAACCGCCTTTTTAGTTTTCCCCAACTAATGTTAGGTACCCATAAGAGCTGAGTGGACTCAGAGGCGCCCGAAGATCCCGAAATTTAAAATCCCAGGATTCGAAGTCTGGTCCCCCGTTTCGGTAGCCAAGCATTTTACCGCTCAGTCACCGCGCCTCCAGTACAGATGTCATAAATCGATTTTTCAGCTCAATCCAAACACCGATAGCACAAATGTGCTTTATGGACGATTCATGATCACGAGACTAGAAAAAAAAAATGTTGTTTATTTTGTGTAAATTTTTTTTTTTTTTTTGTAGCTGATTAAGGCACTTTTTTTTTTAACTTGGTCCGGCAGGGTCACATATAGGCATGTTTATTGTATTTTCTATACAGTCGTTCACCCCTGCAGCAGTAAATCTTTGTTATTGAGTCATTTAAATAAAGTTTCGACACATCACCAAAAGGTTCTATGTGAGACCCCAACTAATCGAAGGCCTAAGCAGGTGCCTAGTTTCCCTACACATAAGGCCGGCTCGGACGCTACACACATGCTAGAAACCTCTACTTCATCCTGTAAATGATCAAACGTCAATCCTGCAATTTAAGACCTTGTTAAAAAAAAATACAACAAATGTTTGTTTATTTTTAATTTAACGTTTCATACTTACAGTTTCTCTGGAGGATGGCTGCATGGTCTTGCGGTTTGCGCGCTGGATTGTCGTTCAGATTTATCGGTGGTCCAGGGTTCAAACCCTGCCCGCTCCCATCCCCCGTCGTCCTGCGGGAGGTTTGGACTAGGAAGTAATTATCTTCAACTCTGAAGGAACATCCGAAACATTTAAAACATTTTACAAACATCCATACTTTGTCACTTTTTCCACACTTTTTACATTTATGAACTTGAAACTTCTTCAACATTTCAAAAACATCTAGCGATTTCCAAAACATTTGACAGTTTACAAATATCTTTTGGGGAAAAATTATCTAATTGGTTTGACAACGAACACTCTTGTTCGACTGTTTTTTTTAAAATATTATTATCTTAAATTTAAAATGGTGACATTTTGAACACATTTTCAGCAGATATGTCGTACTCGAGTCAGCTGTTTCTTCGTATGCACTGAAGAGTCTTAGGTACAAATTAGCTGGCCTGCAATTTAAGGCCTTGGTAAAAAAAAACAACAAATGTTTGTTTATTTTTAATTTAACGTTTCATACTTACAGTTTCTCTGGAAGTCTTCTTGCTTTCTTGTTTTTTCTAAACCTGACTATGTTAGCCTGATTTTGTAGATAGTCTCCTTCCACAGCTTCAAGAGCTTCATACTTTTGATCTATTTTTACTAGGTCAGTAATCCAGTCTTCACCGCCGATTAATATATCCATGAATTTCAGTCTTGAAATTAATTCTGATTGATCTTTTGAATCCATCCAGTCTGAGTTCTCAAAGGTTTTGACGAACTGATGTTCTAGACCATTGACAATGAGCGCAACCTGTCAAGTGGTGAAAATAAAATCTCAACAATAATGTCAAAAAGCCATTCTGTCATTTGCCTAATACAAATTTCTATGCTCTGAGATAAATCTGCCTCATTTATATAGTGATAGACTTGTCATAGACTTGTTTTTTAATAATCAGTAAAAAAATAACCTCGATGAATGAAAAAGTCATGGAAAGATAACTTTTTTATTTCATGGAGACAGAGAGCGCGGCTCTGAAAAAAAAAGAGGGGTGGGGGAGAACAAGTAATCTTCTCAGCTCAACACGTTCCGGAAGTATCTGAAAAAAAAAAAACTCCTACAAACCGTGGAATCAGTCACATACAATGGAGATACTGTACTTATTGAGCATCCACGCCACGGACCATATTACCAACCTGGAAAATAGACGGTGGAACAGATGACTATAAACGAAGTCGCTTTAACAAACTTGGTTTACCTATACCACACTTCAAACAATCAGGCGCACCAAAGCAATGTGTTTACAGAACAAGATACAAACCCAAACAATTGTCGGCCCGAGGCAGGAAGAATCACAGCTAAAAAAAAATACAAAAAATCCAGAAATTCGCCAACAGTTGCCTTTATCGGCTTTTGAGAATCAGGTGACCGGTAAAAATGTCTACTGTGAACGTGTTGGAGAGAACCAAAGCAAAACCAATTTCCCAAGACATTAAAAGTTGAAAAGCGAAAATGGTGCTGGATAGGAAACACCTTGTGTAAACCAACTATCAATGTTTGTAAGCAGGCGCTTGATTGGCAAGTGGATCACCACCTTCACCTATCTCTTAGTCTTACGAGCTTTTGGGGCGCCATACATGATATGCCGACTGTCTATCTCCATTCCTCTTTGTCTTTTGCTTTAGATAGAATCTCTGTCAATGACAGGCCTGTCCACTCTTTTATATTTTCTTCCAATCGATTTCTCTACCTGCCACTTCTTCTTTTTTTTTTCCAGGTACTATTCCCCGAAGTGGGTTAGGGTCAAGTAGGGTTAGGGTCAAGTAGTTTCAAACGTTGTAAGAAAATATTTTTAGAGTTTTCCCAGTTTATGGAGGAAAGCTACTCCCCCCCCCCTGTATTCCTCATACCGCATCGCCACTACAGTTATAACAATATATTAGAAATTTTTGGGTGCCTTACCTTGCTATGAAGCTGTGGAGAGAGATGTTTCTTGACAAACAGTGAATCTAAAGGGCCCACTAAGTCATTCATTACCAACAGTTCAAAACACTCCTCTGTTCGAGAATTACCATTTAATGGCATGAATGAAGGGAAATAACTGCGTGCAAGTTTGACAAAATTGTAGACAATATAGTTGGCTAAAACTCTGAAATAGCCACAAATGATAATAATCTTTTAACTCATCTTTAACTAGTTTGTTCTATTTAGCTTTTTTTACTAGATGCATCTTTGCTTGGGATAATTATAGATATTTCGATACAGATCTCTGTTAGTGTCTTTAGAGTGTCTTGGTTTGCGTTTATTAGTAAATGACTATGCTCATCTGCTTGTGGATTAGAACCCTTTTTCAGAAAGAAACATTGTTGCTTGCATGCACAACACACATGAAGAGCTAGTCTTATGACCTTTCATTCTTTTGTCATGCTCTAAATCAGTGGTCTTCTATCCTTTTTAATCCACCACCGCCCCTTTTTCATACGTTTTCTTTTAGAAATCCACCCCCCTTTTTTTCATACGTTTTCTTTTAGAAATCCACCCCCCTTTTTTTCATACGTTTTCTTTTAGAAATCCACCATCGCTCCCCTTTTTTTCATACGTTTTCTTTTAGAAATCCACCACCGCCTCCCTTTTTTTCATACATTTTCTTTTAGAAATCCACCACCGCCCCCTTTTTTTCATACGTTTTCTTTTAGAAATTCACCATCGCCCCCCTTTTTTTCATACGTTTTCTTTTAGAAATCCACCCCCCCTTTTTTTCATACGTTTTCTTTTAGAAATCCACCACCGCCCCCTTTTTTTCATACGTTTTCTTTTAGAAATTCATCATCGCCCCCCTTTTTTTCATACGTTTTCTTTTAGAAATCCACCATCGCCCCCCTTTTTTTTCATACATTTTCTTTTAGAAATCCACCACCGCCCCCTTTTTCATACGTTTTCTTTTAGAAATCCACCCCCCCCCTTTTTTTCATACGCTTTCTTTTAGAAATTCACCATCGCCCCCCCCCCCCTCCTCCCTTATACTGGTAATAAAACGTAAGAAGGCGAATTTTTAAAAGTACTATTTATTGATACATTTTTAACGTTGTCCGTATTTACTTCCGCACTGTAAAATTATTTAAAAACTGTGTAAAATAACTTTCAGAGATTCAACACAAACATGATAAACATTGTTATGAATTTTTAAAAATCGTTTAAGAGTTTCATTTTTAAATTATCGAACTTTAAATTTAATTTTATATTTAATATAGCAATTATAATTAACTGGTTTTTATACCTCCTGAGTGGTTGTGGAATGTATATTAGAAAGCTTTATGAGCATCGCCCTCTAATACCTCAGGAAAACAAAATAGTACCTATGATAGTACTTGAAGTACCAGTAGTTAACGGCACGGCACGCTTTGCATATGCAGGGTATATAAGAGGTGAGGTTTGTACGATGCACATGCAGGGTATATAAGAGGTGTGGTTTGTACGATGCACATGCAGGGTATATAAGAGGTGTGGTTTGTACGGTGCACATGCAGGGTATATAAGAGGTGTGGTTTGTACGGTGCACATGCAGGGTATATAAGAGGTGTGGTTTGTACGGTGCACATGCAGGGTATATAAGAGGTGTGGTTTGTACGGTGCACATGCAGGGTATATAAGAGGTGTGGTTTGTACGATTTTCGTTTTGACTCATTTTGTAATTTGTGCGGAGTGTACGCGTGTGCGGATATGTACCCGAAAATACGGGTCTTTTTTTTACCGCATTGGTATGGGTACAAGTGTCATTTTTTTTTTACAAACAATGGGATTCGACTGTATCTTGCTTACTCTTTGTCGGTTTCCTGGACGATGTATCCGAGCCTCTTAAAGTAATCAAAATCATTGACATTCATTTCATCATCTTTAGTTACAAATGTCTGACCAGCGACAGCAGAAAAGTATTTGTCTACGTCGATCTGTAAATATATATATATATATATTGCATTTTAGTATAAAAAGTATAAAAACAAAATTATTGTGGTCAAAACAATGCAATGTCAAAGTATTACATTGTAACGAAACAACAAATACTAGTATACCAATAACATGGCTTTATTCGACAAAGTTAGACTAACAGCACGTCTCGCATAACACTGATGCAGTACTATACACACACACACTGGGCATGAAACACACACACTGGGCATGACCTTCTGACACGCTGGATGCACGGAGAAAACCAACTCAGTTACACTACATACATCCAGAGGCGTAGTCAGCAAAACGTGCGCATGGGGCAGGGTACTTTATTGGCGCATTCCCCACATCTTCCATGAACATCACATAGAAATATAGGCTGCGTGTGTCGCCCCCCCCCCCCCCCCCCCCAGAGTGTGTCGCCCGGGGCATCGTGCCCCCTTGCACCCACCCCCAACTACGCCTCTGATTACATCGTCACTTCAGTTTTATACGATATTTTAGAATGCTACACTGATCAGATCAGCTATTGGTTATAACTATCATTACTCGATTTTCTGTGCCACAGTACATTTATTGTTTTTTTGGAAGGTCCATACTTTTTTTGTTGTTGCACCTCCAATGAAACGGCTCGCAATTTAAATCTCACTCTAACTGTTCAATGTATTTTACATTTGTGTATTGAATAGTATTTTATTAGAATTTTTCAGTATTGTCATACACTGTTATAAGAGTGCTGGCCCTTGTGTTTGTGTTCCGGTTCTAAAAGTAAACAATTTGTAATTGTCGAGAGAGTTGAGCCGAGGCCATTGCAACTATTACGACAACAACAGCTCCCTTCCGCTGGCCTTACTGGACCATTGTGTTATCTGGAAGCGATCCTAGAAAATATCTAGTCTCAAGAAACTCAGCATTAGAAACGAGGCCTAAGACCTCCACCATTTCCCGTCCATATACCACACGGTGGCTGAGCGGTATATCGCTTGGCTTCCGAGCCAGGGTCCGGGGTTTGAAACCTGGTAAAGACTGGGGTTTTTAACTTCGGGATCTTGGGGCGCCTCTGAGTCCACCGAGCTCTAATAGTTACTTGAATTTAGTTGGGGAAAAGTAAAAGCGGTTGGTCGTTGTGCTGGCCACAGAAACAGATGACCTTTACATTATCTGCCCTTTAGACCACAAAACCTGAAAGGGGAACTATACCACACTAACCGTGCGTGAGTACGTCATTTATGAAAAGGCCTTTTCAAGAACGGCGTTGCTGAGACTGCACGAATAGTGGAATGATACAAGGTTCTTAGGTACCCAAGCGGGAGTCTAGTTTTGTAACCCTACCGGCCTAATTTTTTCCTCGTAAGATCGCTTTTACCCGGCTGGGTAGCTTAGTCTGGAAAAGATGCGCTTTTAGAAACAGCCCAATGAACATAGTTTTATTCATAGATTCCTGTCCATTGTGGTCTGCTCAGTCATCAGAGGGCTGGCTTTTTAGCGGTCCGCGACGCAAATGGCAACCCTACCTGATCAACCGTGCACTTACGAGAGTGTACAATCCCCTAGCCGACATCCAATTGTTGGCACAGTTGGGATGCTTCCTACAAAGGCCGTGAGCTACATAGACAGTTGAGTAGACCAGACCGAAAGGACGCGTGGTGCCCTGTTTCGAGCCGGGCACTGTCCAATAGGTTCTTACTTCGGACGGAATTACGACACACGGTGTCGCCACTGCGTCGAGGACGTTGAATCAATAGACCAAAATCTTTATGAATGTCGCGTTCTGCGTGAAGGGCGATTGGGACAAGTATTTGAGAGAGAGAGAGAGAGAGAGAGAACTGATTCGTGTGCGGCATTGGGTTACTGATTCTGAGATGAACAATAAACCATAGACTAGTGCTACTAGTTAGTAGTTACTATGCTCGACAACATTTAAAAGAAAAATACTATGTACTACTAGGTTGTTCTGCTAGAAGCGTCGATAAAATAAGAGAGACAACCCTTGAATAGAGTAATGATAAGAAAATACAAAGTTATCTCCACTGAAATTATTAAAGACAGGAAGACAGTAAAGAAAAGGAAGATGCTAAAGATCCAGACATACTTTTAAGAAAGCTTTGGGTACGCCCTTCAAAACATTTCTAATACAGCATAGGGTGAAGGAACTTCCCTGACCGTACGCTATACGAAACATTTCTACTATAGCTTATGGTGCGGGTGAGCTATTGCAATCTCAAGAGCAGGGCAGAATGTTCCGCGACAAAAATCGTACATACGGTCGTTCACATCTGCAGCAGTAAAACTTTCTATTTCCACAAAACTTTCTATTTCCACAAAACTCTATTTCCACAAAACTTTCTATTTCCACAAAACTTTCTATTTCCACAAAACTCTCTATTTCCACAAAACTTTCTATTTCCACAAAACTTTCTATTTTCACAAAACTCGCTATTTTTACAAAACTTTCTATTTCCACAAAACTTTCTATTTTCACAAAACTCTCTATTTCCACAAAACTTTCTATTTCCACAAAACTCTCTATTTCCACAAAACTTTCTATTTCCACAAAACTTGTGTCAACTCACTTTGTCCGTCCAATGGGTGCGTTCTTTTACACGTTTTTGTCTCTCACTTCCGATTCTCGGAAAAAGGAATGGATGGTCGACTTCCTCTTCTCAATATAAGCTTTGTTTTAAAGTATACTTTATATTTCGCTTTTTCTTTCTAACTTACGTATGGATATGCACTAACTACAAAACTATTGTGAGACTGATGCGTTAGTAAGTTTACTCGGTAAGCACTAATAAATCTAGAGATGGGGGGGGGAGCAATTTTTTTCCAAACGCTATCCAGTGTAAACCCTATTATATGAATAAGCACACACGCATACAAACGCCCCAGATCCACCTGTGTCGGTAAGAGTGTAACTTAATAGGTAGGCCTACATTGAATAAAATAACGTTTACTATTCAAAGCATTTACCCATGATCCTATTAAGGTCTGAAATTCTCCCACAGTCATTTTTTTGACCGACGTGATATTACTCGCTTGAACTTTTAAATTTGCAGGACGGAATATCTGTGAAGAAAGAAGTGTTCATGTTGATATTAAAGTAGAAAGTTTTAACAAAGGTAATTTAGTACTAAAGCGTAAATTACTTAAACAAGAAAAACATAAACAAATAAAGAGACCTCCTTCACAAAACTTATAGAGCGATTAGTTTTTTTAAATAACTAATGAACATTAGATATAAATTACTGGACAATTTCTACCACGATCATTTCCTCTCCCTGGAGTGAATGACTGCTGTTACCGGTCAGGGTCTGCTTTGCGACGACAATCAACAAGTCTCAGTCAATCGGGGTTGTTGGTATAGTTTTAAGGCACTATTGCTTCTACCAGTGTCAGTACAGCCAGAGAGTGGCAGACATAACATAGTAGACAAGGAAAATCACGTTTTGACTGGCAAGTCGCGTACATTCCATTTGACACATGCTAACTTCATTTGTTCCATTCATTCATTCGACACTTTCTACGAACTCAGACATTTCCACCCAGTATACAAACTCTTGTACCTTGGATAAATTCTTTTGAAACTCATAAACTACTTCCAGCTTCTCTCGTGCGGTCTGTTCCTCTCCGCCTAGAAGTAGCGCAAGTGGTACAGTCTCGTTCATGAAGGCCTCCTTGAATGCTAGCGCATCAAATGGGTTGCGGTTCGATTTTGGTTGAACGTCATTCATAAGACCATTTTGACGTACCTGATTATAAGAAGTAAAAAAAAAATTCTTATGAAGAGATGAAAAATAATGAAAAGAGTCGTAAAAAATGACTCTTATCTTATCTTATAGATTACAGACGTTACCTCAGAAGTGAAGATAATTACATCCTACGATAAAGCAGAATGTATGTATGTATGTCCCGAATAGGAATCAATACCTTTTGATCAATCTTGATAAAACTTTGCGTAAAAGTTCCTTACATCGTGGCGGAAACCCTAGTGCTGGGGAGGAGAGGGGGGGGGGGGCTAAAAAAGGAAAGTATTTAAATTTATCTTTATTAAAGGCGAAACTTCTTACAAATCGGGTAAAATTGCGAGCGGCGGGTCATATACAGCCAGCACTCTTCTATTCCTAAAGATAACTTTTCAGTTTCAGACGTGAGCGGCTTCAGTAGTTTCTCAAACGTAAACAAGAGAACTAGATCTTTTATAGATCTCTACTATTCTTCAAAATTTTTTTTTTATTTCTATTGGCAGGATGATTGTATGGTCATATAGCAATAACATACGTAATATAATATCTACATTCACGGCTGGGAAGGACTAGCTCTCAATCGCTCCTCGTGGCGTGAAGCTGTGAGTCTCGGAGTCTCAAGATTTGAAGCAAGAAGGGTGGCCAGGGTGAAAGAGCGCCGAACCAACAAAAAGCTGAGAGAAGAAGCAGGTCTATCTGCAACTGACCTAACCCACCCAAGCCACGTATGAAGCCGGCTTTTTAAAGCGAAGATTGGACTTTACCGTCACATTATAGTCCATAGGAAATGAGAAATGTGCTCATCCTCGATCACGAAGAAGGTGCTATATATAAATTAATAACAAATATCATATTGATTTTAGATCTAGACTCTGGATTATAAATAAGTCATTCTTCGCTTGGCTAAAACGTCGTAGGATGTAATAATCTTGTTTGAAGTAGCGTCTGTATTGTATAAGATACGAGAAGATAATAATAATAATAATCTTTATTGTCCGTATGGAAATTTGTCTTACAATTTGTGCATTACACCAAACAAAAAACATTATAACTATAAGAAACCAAAATGTTTATTCACACCAGACTCATCATAATTTACATGCGACAAAGTTTATATCATCTACTTCTTATAGTAGTCTGTATATAGATCAAAGGAGTAAGTAAGTAATCCTATACAAATAATAAACTGTATGTACTGGAACCCACGTTTAAACATAAACATACATCTTGATCTGTAGATATTCTAATGGTTTCTAGATTGTATATATATTTGAAAGTATATATTGTCAAATGTTTTGATAAATAAAATTATTAATTTTTATCTAACTATCTATCTATCTATCTCTATCTATCTATCTATCTATCTATCTATCTATCTATCTATCTATCCGTCCATTCGCCGTCCAAACGTATGTCTGTGTGTCTGTCTTGAGTCACATTTATCTTCAATATATTTAAACAAATGAAATGTAAACACTCTACCAACTCACATTGAGTATATTTCTAGAAATGAAGTAAGTCCAAAAGCTATTTCCCCACAGAGAGTGACTTTTCTCTAGAGATTGTTGTAGTGACCAGTTGGTTTCGTTCCATCCTCCGGGGGTCGGAGTGACTGTCCAGGATCCTATGTAGTCAATATACTATAACAATAAGGAAAAAAAAAAGGAAAGTTAAATACATTATAACGGTTTACTGTTATGGCTGAGACGACCTTTAAGGCTAGTGCACTAGCTTGGCAGAGTTGCACATTGCCTTTCTTTGGCAGGGTGATGATGACTTAATGGGTACAAGGCTCAAGCCTTCAGATGAATACAGTTAGTTTCAATGACACCTCCTCTATCCTGTAAGGGACTAAAGTTACCTTCAAATACTTTCTTCTCTAGCCTGTAGAGGAATACCTTACCTTTACATATCCCTTAGTCTGTTGAACCGTTGGGGCACCAAGCAAGACTTGTCGACCGTCTTTTTCCATTCCTACCTGTCTTTTGCCTTGTTTAAAACCTCTATCAATGGTAGGCCCGTCCATTCCTTTATATTGTCCTCCCATCGCTTTCTCTGCCTCTTCTTCTTTTTCCTGGTACCGTTCCCTGAAGGAAAGTCTTTGTGAGCCCAGTGGATCTTTTAATATGGCCATATTACAATTGGAGGAATACAGCTGGCATCAATTGACGTCTTCTCCAGCCCGTAAAGGAATACAGCTGGCATCAATTGACGTCTTCTCCAGCCCGTAAAGGAATACAGCTGGCATCAATTGACGTCTTCTCCAGCCTGTAAAGGAATACAGCTGGCATCAATTGACGTCTTCTCCAGCCCGTAAAGGAATACAGCTGGCATCAATTGACGTCTTCTCCAGCCCGTAAAGGAATACAGCTGGCATCAATTGACGTCTTCTCCAGCCTGTAAAGGAATACAGCTGGCATCAATTGACGTCTTCTCCAGCCCGTAAAGGAATACAGCTGGCATAAAAGGTTTTCTGATATAGACAGGTGTAGAACGATTAAAAAACTCCTTGGACGTACTTTTAAGACCCCCCCCCCAAAAAAAACAACCCGGTGGACAACGGCTTATATTGGTAAATATGGAGATCTTTACTGTAATAGTCACTAGCAATATTGAGCTCAATACTTAATCGGACTCAGAGAGATGTACCATCTAATCACAACAGTTTAGTATATAAAATACATATATGTATAATGTATGAGCCTATACAAACACACCCAAACAATATAAATACGACCATGTATACCAAACTTCTTACAAGAGGTCACACGTAGGCTTAGAGAGATCTTACTATTAACAAAGCTACAATCTATTGTAAATTTTTTTTTTTTGCAGTGGGCTTGGGGGGGGGGGGGGGTCGTCAGCCTTGTTTACCTACCTACCTAGGATACGGAAATCTGTATTCAAACCTCTATGACCGTGCAGCTATACCCCAAACGTGGGAAAGGCTTTGAAAGTCAACCCTGAGGAAAAATCAGGAGCCGGCGACCCTTACGAAGTTAGCGACACATAGCGATACCCCCTGGCAAATCCTGCGACACCGCTGATCCCAAACTGTGTCGCCACTAGCCGTTCCTTTTGGACACATCTGCTGCGTGAAATGGGGGTGGGGGGGACTGCTGTGTGGGCAACACGCTCCGACAATATCCAATGCCGAGGCATTCATCTCATTTCTATGAGATGCCCCGTAGTCGCTTTGTAGGCCATAGAGGCGTTCTTTAATCATTTCTTTGAGATGCCCCGTAGTCGCTTCGTAAGCCAGAGAGGCGTTCTTTAATCATTTCTTAAAGAGGAGAAATAGTGTTCAACAAATTAGGAGTTACATGGAATACCGATTGAATATTTGGATTTAAGAGTTTATTTTGTTTTTCCAAATTGTACAACCATCTGTGCAACATTCAATGGACTCGTATATACGAAGACTTTTAATGAACAAAGAGGGAGCAAAATGGAAATCAAGTTTGTTTATTGTAGAAAGACTTAAGCCATTGGTGAAACAGGCTGTTGATCTAATGAGGTTATAAACAGGCTGTTGATCTAATGAGGTTATAAACAGGCTGCTGATCTAATGAGGTTATAAACAGACTGTTGATCTAATGAGGTTATAAACAGGCTGTTGATCTAATGAGTTTATAAACAGGCTGCTGATCTAATGAGGTTATAAACAGACTGTTGATCTAATGAGGTTATAAACAGGCTGTTGATCTAATGAGGTTATAAACAGGCTGTTGATCTAATGAGGTTATAAACAGGCTGTTGATGTAATGAGGTTATAAACAGGCTGCTGATCTAATGAGGTTATAAACAGGCTGTTGATCTAATGAGGTTATAAACAGGCTGTTGATCTAATGAGGTTACAAACAGGCTGTTGATCTAATGAGGTTATAAACAGGCTGTTGATCTAATGAGGTTACAAACAGGCTGTTGATCTAATGAGGTTATAAACAGGCTGTTGATCTAATGAGGTTATAAACAGGCTGTTGATCTAATGAGGTTATAAACAGGCTGTTGATCTAATGAGGTTACAAACAGGCTGTTGATCTAATGAGGTTATAAACAGGCTGTTGATCAAATGAGGTTATAAACAGGCTGTTGATCTAATGAGGTTACAAACAGGCTGTTGATCTAATGAGGTTATAAACAGGCTGTTGATCTAATGAGGTTATAAACAGGCTGCTGATCTAATGAGGTTATAAACAGGCTGTTGATCTAATGAGGTTATAAACAGGCTGTTGATCTAATGAGGTTATAAACAGTCTGTTGATCTAATGAGGTTACAAACAGACTGTTGATCTAATGAGGTTACAAACAGGCTGTTGATCTAATGAGGTTATAAACAGGCTGTTGATCTAATGAGGTTATTAAATTTCAGAGTAGCTTTTGAGATGGAACGGCAAGAGAAAAATGCTTATGCTAGAACACTATACGTCCTTCTTCTCCGAGGACCAAGTTACAACTGCTCAAATCTCGCTATCGGTCTTTCACCCCAAAATTTTTTTTTCCACGTGCTAAAGGCACGGTCTATCATAAAGGGACTTAAAATCACTACATGTCATAATGAGTCTGTGACAGCAAGCAACACTTGAACAGTTACTTGAAAGCCGCCATCTCCGCCATCTTGCGGGAGCTTTGTGTTCGAATCTACTTATCTTCATTTGTGAAGGGAAAATCGAAACATGCAAGGGCAGGTGTGGATATTACGTAACGACTAAAGGGGGGGGGGGGAGATGTATTTTTTTTTTAAAGATTTGTTACAAGGGGAAGGGGTGAGGGTGAAGAATTTTTACACACACACACACACACACAAAACATTTAAATGAAATAACACATTTTTTTAAAGATTAGTTTGTCATTTTGACTCTCAAACAAGGAAATTCTATGCCGAATTGGGAGTTGACCACTTAATGAAATTGCGACAGAGCGTGGCATGAGGTTAGCGGGACATGTTCTCCAAAAAAATTAACTTCGCATGCCAAGAGTTGCGATGACATGGAGGCCAATACGAGGAAAGCGCAAACAGAGACGTCCTCGTCTAACTTGGCGCGAAAAAGATGTATATCCAAAACATACTATTTTAGGGAATAGCAATATAATGTGGTATAATCGGCGGGCTGAGAAAATATGAAATAAAATATGAATAATAATTTTTTTGGTAACAAATAAAATACTTAAATTCTAATGATTACAAAATCGATTAAAGACACTATCGTCAAGCCAGCAACATTAACCCCTTCCCCCCCCCCCCCAAAAAGTTATAATTGACCTAACATCTTTATTATACACTGCCAATAATGAAGATGCATACATTACAACCCGACTTTGTTTAAATCAGCTATCAGTCCCAAGGTCAATTCAAATTTTATCCGTCGGTCTTTCAGTACAGATTTATTCTACCAATCATAAAACAAATTGCATTTGTATGCATATTAGTCTTACATTGACAAGTGATTGATACAACAGGGCATCATTCGCTTCCGTCTTCACACAGGTCTTAAATATTGTTCTTAGTTTTTCTACGGCCGTAGAATTGAGCCACTTGACGTCATCACTCTCCAAAAACTGTTCAAAGAATGAAAATATTTAAATGACAATGTACGTAGTTATTGGAAATTTTCTGCATATTATTATGCATATTCTCGGTGCATATTATGTCATTCATACGGAGTTACTTTAAATATTTTTTTTTCAATTAATTTTTTGGTCAAAAACTATTTTTATGAATTATAGAGTGGGCTAAATTTTTCTCCTTACAGTACTAAGATATTAAGAAACTGACAAGGATAGCTCTAGGGTAGTGAGATCTTGGCTTAGCAGAGACAGGAGAGATTTTCTATTTAATTAAGAGAGAGAAAAAGAGAAAGAGGAAAAGAGAAAGAAAGAGATAAAGAGAGAGAAATAGAGAGAAAGAGAGAGAGAGATAAAGAAAGAGAGAAAGAAGAGAGAGAGAGAAAGAGAGAGCCAATCAGTGCATTCATTCTCTAATATTTTAAATCTAGAACGTCAGAAGATGCAGATTACTTTTTTTTTAAATAACGAAAATAAAGGAAATAACCGCTAATTACTGTTATTTATCTGAAAAGAGCAGGGTTTAGCTTCTTTTCTTCCATAAACAAACAAAAATAATTAATGAATACCAAATGATTAACCAATTGGTTAAATTTTGGATTGATTCGCGTATTGTCATAAACTATGAATGATAATTATGTAAAATTTCAACTTGATCCTAGAATGGGGAAAAAAAGGACCGAAAGGTAATAAGGGTATTAAATCCATATATACATCCACATGTCTTAGTTATTCCCCTTATTTCAATATCAAACAAAATAAAAACATAGAAAAAAGGGAGGAAAAAAAACAAACTTGTTATAAGTTTTTATCAGACATACAGAGTGAGCTTTGTAATACAGATTTTATAGTAACTGATGTCAATACAAAAAAAGTTCCCATTTCAGACCTTGAGGTCTATAGGGCAGATAATGTAAAGGTCATCTTTTTCTGTGGCCTACGGTTCGGAAGCCAAGCGCTTCACCGCAATGCCAATAAAACATGAGATAATTGTTACAGTTTGAGGTTTCAAAAGAGTAAGTAGTACAATGTAGCCACTTCAGACCCTTGAAATCTATGGGGGCAGATGATGCTAAGATAGATGCTAAGATAGATGTTGGGCTCCCTTCTCGGCTAAGAATAGTTTTTTTTCGAACTTCAAGATATTAAGGGCGCCTCTGAATCCACCCAACTCTGATGGTACCTAATATTTACTTTGTGGAAGTGAAGGGGATTTGGTCGTTGGCTCCATGACACCCTCGTTAACCGTCACCCATTGAAACCTGCGATATAAGTATAAATTGGAGAAAATATAGTGTAAGATGATGTAAAAACAATGGCTACTTGAATAATCTCTTTTCTATTTTGAGACTCCAGTATGTCTAGCAACGTGAGGTGCTCCGTTTCGTCAGGCAATGGATTATCACGAATCCAACCTCCGCATGAGAACTGGTACATGTCTTCACAGGGGTCAACTCTTGTATCCATCATGCAAGCTATCTTTTGACCTAATTGACACTCTTTCGTTTGACAAACCTGAGGAACAAATATGCAAAACGGTTAGTTCAAAATCAGATAAGTTTTATTAGAAGGGAAAAAAAAAAGGTAGACTAGCGTTCAGAACATGAAAGTGATTATTTTTCAACACATTTCTACCACAGTTCTCTAGACTATTGTAAAAATCATGAGTAAGAGTGTAGTGAATGTAAACAAATATTAGAAGGCAATTTGAAATATCATATAATAAAATATATATTTCTCTTTCCAATATCATATATATCATTTTGTATATATGTTCTCTTTCAAATATCTGGTCAAAAATTATGCCTCATAAAATATAGCATAAATTGTAAATTTTACTTATCAAATGTCAATATGCCTACCCTCATTAAGTAGAATAATTATTTCAGTTAAACAAAAGCTATAATCTCTCCTTGATACAGTTTATAGAGCCATTGTTTAATAACTAATGAAGGCTCTTTTTTAAAAAAGAAACAGTTTTTACTCTTCCCATTCCTCCCCCACACGTGATGAGTTTTAAAAAGTTAAACCAAAAAATAGATAAAAAAAAATATATTACAACTTACGCTCTGCGTGTTATTTAGTGTTGACGACACTCCAGTCACATTGGTCACATAGTGTGAGGCCAACAGAAATAACATCCACATCTTGAACGAGATCATGGCCAACTTTTATCCAAATCTTTGTCAAATCCGAAATCTAAGAAATAAAGTATAAATGGATATAATTCTATGCATTTGGTGTTTGGCATCTTGATCACGTTTCGTTCCGTTGGAAAGAGAAATGATAATAATTCTATGCGTCTTTCATGTTGCATTTTGAATGTGTTTCGTTTATTTTTCTTGCTAGAAGACTTGGTATGCCATTATTGAGGATGAGCATATGTATATACTCAACATACTGATTCTTCATTCTCTCATGAACCACACATTTCGTAGAGAAATTAACTTTTTTTTTGTATTCCTTTACTGAACTCCTGATTCGGTTGTGGATCTTCAAGCTTTGGGGCAATGATTTATGAATGTAACAGACCTGATATCAGAATGTTGAATTGCCAAGAGTCAATTAAGCACGGATCGTGATGGCTCAATAGTAATGCTCTTGGCTTCTGAACCAATGGATCACAAGTTAATATCTCAGTGAAGACTTTTTGATTTTAAACTCCGGGATTCCTAAAGCGCTCCAGAGTCCACCAGACTCTTATTGTTACCTGACAAACGTGGAGGTATGTAACGTTAACCCTTCATGAAGTTTCTACCTTCATTATCACTTATTTATAATGATTATTATGAGTTATTCACCATCATTATCTTCAAACTCAAGTGAGGGCTTGAGAGGCTCAAAGATCCCGAAATTTAAAATCCCAGTCTTCACCAGGATTCGAACCCGGAACCCCAAAGAGTAAGCAAAGCGCTTTACCGCTCAGCCACCGCGCCTCGTATTATACTGTATTATTGGTTAAAGCTTAACAATTATTAATACAAAAAAAAAATGTAACACTAATTAGTTAAGTCACATGATGTATTGCAATGGAAATGCTTTTTACTTCAAACTCATAAACTTACTGGCAACAAGACGTCGTAGAATAGCTAAATACAGAGTCGTTAGTAACAAACTTTATTCTCAAACTTTTAAATACATTCCTGAACAAAATATATTGATTTAAAACTGATGGAACTACACCACAAAAGTCGGAACTAGATTTATTACAAAGTATGCTTCCCGTCCAGCTTGACTTTTGACATATTTTATATGTTGCTTTTTCCCGGGCATGCTACCCTGCCTCATAGTGGCGCCCGGGTGGAAACGATCGTAGGAGGAAACGATTAGGCTAAAGGGTAGCAAAACAAGACTCCCGTGGGGGTGTCTAAATGGGTGCGAGAGCATACTCATTGCACTGTGCGAAGTTGTAAAAAAGCTCCCTCAACCTTGTCACAATCCAGGCGCTGTTCCTCAAAGGGCCGTTACATAATAAATGGCGTGTCCCGCACGGTTAGCCTGGTAAAGAAAAGGAAAATGGCGGGGGTCTTAGTGTACGCGGCCTCTTGCCACGAATCTGACCCACCCGCTAGACAGAACAGTGTACACTGTTCTCATTCAGGCCGGTGAGAGGGAGCTCGTGTTCACTTTTGCTGGCGTGGAGTTCCAAGAGTAAAAGGCTCAACTCTACCTGACAGTTTCAAGAAGAAGAATGTTTCTTTTTTGTGTACCGACGAAAATGTGAAGGCAACAACAAGCGGAAATAGAAGAGGACAACAACAACACATTTATAAGATAATTAAGAAAAGCTGCTGTCAATATCAAGCATACCTTGTGTACCATTGTTCTAAGCTGAAAAAAAAGATAGTCTTAAAGATTAAACAAACATGGTCAGCAGAATTTAAACATTTCTTCTTTACCGTAATGTACAAGATACAAACCAATGCAGTCTTTTTCTGCAGCGTACTAAATATAGAACTGCCCTCCAAGCAACAAAGACGCAAAGGTTTCTCTGAGATGCACAAACTAATCTGATTGCAGCCAACGTGTAGCTATCAGGATAATTGAATTTGTATGTTAACAAACTGAATCGTCAGCACGAATTCTAAAAACGAATTGAGAACAAGCTACTTTTAAGTGATCTGGGCAAAGGCGGATCTGAAACATTTTTTAATGTGGGCGATTTATTCAAATTCTACAGTATGGCGTTTACTATATATAGAAAATAAAAGAGCGATTTTGAAATTCATGAGATATGTTAGATAGTTTGTTTTAGTGAGGTAAACAAAGTTATAAACAAGAAACATAAACAAAAATTTAAACCAAAATTATTTCCTCCTTTTTAAATATTACTATAGTTCATCATTTCTTATTGTTATTTTTGCATGTAATGCTTCATTAGTGCGAGAAGTCTTACCAATGAATTCTACATAACCATGTTCCTCTATTAATAGTCCAGCTTACGATTTCGATGTTCGTATGAGACTGTTTATGCATTTGACTCTTTACTGAAGACAAAGAAACATTTGAATCGAGTTCGGGAATTCCCGCTGAAACGTGTTCAAGACCTAAGCCGAGCTGAATTTTAAGATAAATGAATTATAATGGTCAAACCGGAGTTTTCACTTATCCAGTTTCTATGTTCTCCGCTGTTTCCATGAAGAGTTTTAAGCGCTAATTAAAGGAAATGTGAAAAAACAACAAAAACTTAAAAAACAAACAAACAAAGAAACAAACAAAGAAGTAATTCACCTTTTTCTACTTCTTTTAAAAACAAATTTGTCTTTTGACAGCCATCTACTTTTAATTTCATTGATGAAGTTCATTCTCTGTATCTTTTGGCCACGTTGCCTAAAGTAGACATGCACGAGATATGCAGGTCCGCGAACGTTTTGTGTAATATTTAATATAACAAACACTCATTTGGGGCCCCCCTAAAGCGGGGGCCCGGGGGATTTTCAAATCCACCCCCTGATTCTAATGATATTAAATACAAAGTTTTTCTTTTTTTTCAACAGACAGATGTTTCCACAGAGATCCAAAGATTGTTTACGTTAGTTATCATTATCAATTTGTGAACATTTCATCGACGATATCGCTAGTCAACAAAGAAGCCTGTTATTTCTGAACATAATATTGTTGTAAACCTGGTGGTGACACAGATGGGGGTAGTGCTGTGTGTTTTCAGCCTATCCAAATCGCCACAGTCCAGCACAGGACGAGCGGTCAACCGAGACCAGTTCGGCAAGGATCAGTGTCGTAAATATTACTCACGCAAGTCACGGCGAAAGTGATCAACTGGGGTGGTCAAGAAGGTTCTAGGCCAGTAGAGACACTATATAAGAGCGAGTGGGTCAGAATCACTTCACTTCACGTTACCTCGCATTGTGACCAGACGAGGCGAAGTTAGAGACAGACGGTGTGTGAAGTCAGGCGGAGCAAGGCTAGGGTTTGGACAGTTAGTGTAATATTGTTGCCAACTGTACAGCATCTGTAATGTATTTGAAATTAAACTATTACTGTTACTTTGGAGCCCTGATGAGTTGTGAGGTTCTTTAAGATCGTTGTGTCGTGTGGTGCAGTGAAAAGACCGCCAGGATAGTAGGAGAGATCGTAACAATATCTTAATAAATAATATCTTAATAAAGCGTTCATCTGCAGGAGCTTAGAGTTTGAACGAATATTTACAAGGGTTCTCATAATAACATTAAAAACACATATATCACCAGTGGTCTAAGAAATCGATGAGATCTTTCCTTTTCCTTTAACCAGCAGTAGTAGTAAACATTCGACCAACGTGTCAAGCCCATAATAAGACCTTCTGCAGCTACGTTATCATCTTCTTGTTTTGAAGTAACGTCTGTATTTTATAAGATAAGATAAGACTAGTAGTTTATACAGGGTTAGAGCCACAGCATGCTGATGAGAATCAGTTATTTGGTGTGAGGCAGCTGCTGTATTGAGATACGTAGCGATGCCCTCAGTGTAGGGAACAATTACCCTGTTGAATTCCACATTATCACAGTCAAATACAACCTAACTTCTAAATCTGTCTCCTGATCTTTTATGATCTGGTTAGCTGCAGTTAATGAGAACATCGCCCCTCCCCCCATGTGATACCAACAGGTGTGTACAAAACGTAAACACCCATTTAAGGAAAGATACAGCATAAATTGTAAACTGCATTCACTGGATAGGTTTTGAAATTAAAGGGGACACATTTATTATAGAGACTTTTACAGAAGCGTTTCTTCCGCCACCATTATTTTCTTTTTACCATTTTATTTATTGATTATTTTACAAAGCTTGTATCAACTCACTCCGTCTGTCTGTCTGTCCGGTATAAAGTTGGAAAATGTTTTTTCTCCAATTTCCCATTCTCGGAGCAAGTTAAGACTTTGCACAATTATTTATTGAACTTGAGAAAAATGAGCCAATTAGTTAATTAAATTACATGGCACCAATTAGCGTTTTTGTTCACCTGGATAAAGCTTTTACTTTGTTTTAATAAGTATTCTTTTTTTTGTATTGCTTGTTTTTATGACATAAAAACGTGTAACTCACTTGTTTAAAAAAAAATCTAAGATACAGAACATGTAACCAACGTTAAACCTATAATAACAATGACAATGTCTTTGATTCCAAAGATTCATACAATACTTAATATGACCGATTATGACCTATATATTTTTTCACATCTAATGCAGACAAAGCCGTTGTACGCCGGGGGGTACCTATAGTTAAGTGTTTTTTTTTCGTCCTCTGCAGCGGTTCTCAACCTTTTAAGCTCGGTGACCCCTTTTTTACAATTTTTACAATATACCACTCTCCCGCGGACCCCCCCCCCCCCAATAGACACACACAGCAATAGAATAATAGACAATAAAAATCCTTATTTTTGATTGTCTTAGGCGACCCCTGGCAAGTCGTCAATCGACCCCCAAAGGGTCGCGAACCACAGATTGAGAACCCCTGGTCTTCTGCGTCTATCTTCACCAAGTGTTTAGGACCTCACAAGTGTGACCCGTTTACTTCGAGAGAGCTTTTTTTTTTATCTACTGTCAGCTACTTTTCTCTATGCCAGTAAGGGCATTTAGATCCACAGAACTGCATTGTGATTATTTAAAATAATTTGAGGACCACGTGTGTACAACAGACCTCCAAAGCAGTTAAGTCATTGTTTTAAATTTGATGTATTCTTTCAATGATGAACTTTGCGAATTGAAATGTCACAAAATTTAAGTACCACTATTATTTCCCTCTATGAACAGAATCAAGCTGACTGTAAAACTAGATTAATTTCTTCATCCTCACAGCTAGGTTGACCAGTTGACCAGTAAGTCTTAACATTTCTCTGGATCATCTCGTTGCATTCGAGCCATATTCTGAAGAAGCCTCTTTGTGTCAACTCATTGCATGGCTGTTAGAGGGGCCAGTATTCTTATACTTACATTCTGTAACCATCAAGATCCAAAAAAACGTTGGCTCTGAAATCAGAATATAAGACTGTCTAATGTTTAGTGGTAAAGTTTTATGTTTAGGAACATATTTTTTAATCAATCACATATATTATGTATATTTATTGACCATAAACCCACTAACCTTTTTAATTTAATTTTTAGTGTGCATCTTACAAAAGAACACTTACGACAACAAATCTAATATTCTTAGCTTACTTGTTTAAAAAAAAATTAAATACCATTTATTTTTACGCTTCTGCGAGTCTGTTATTGCCCATAACTTGTGCATAGAACTAAGTTCTTTATCAGGAGTATGTTTATAAGTGATTATGTGTTTATTCTTATAAACCGGAACTTATGACGTAGCAAACAGTAACAGAGTAGAGAAAACCAGAAAATATAAAAATAAACACTTAAAAAAAAACAACAAAGCGTATATTTAGAGTAGTTATATCAATAATTTTGGATCAGTCATGTAATTAAATTTGTAATTGATCTAGACTCTAGACTGACTATAATATATCTGCGCGATTAGAAATATTTTTACCAATGTTCTTGTCTAGCAGTATTTCTTGCTTAAAGCTTAATAAGCTAGGATCCTTTCACATGTCTGGACCAGTAGGAAAAAGGGGTGGGGTAAAAAAAAAAACAGGGGAAAAGACGCTATTAGTTTTGTGTGGCCTGTCTGTCGGTCCGTCCGTCCCGTTTAGATCTCAGAAACCAGAAGAGAAAATAAAAATCGGATATCATGATATTTTAGATCATTTAAAGTTCTGATGCAACGGCTACGTTTTTCTTTTACGAAAGTGAACCATCTAATTTTTAAAATTATATATGCAAGCAGATTTTTCAAAAAAATTACACCACTTTTCATTTAAATATATTTTCCATTTATTAACTAACTCCTTGAATAGAATACTGGTACAAAAGTCATCTCTAAAAAAGAATATTGATACGATTTTCGTTTTAGTTATAAGTTTAAAAAATAACGAACTACTTTTATAGCGCGCAGTTTTGACATATTCTCATTATAGGGGCCTAGAATTGACAGTGTAAATAAGACTAAATAGAGTCCAGATCTAGATATATTTATAATCTCTCTCTCTCTCTCTCTCTCTCTCTCTCTCTCTCTATATATATATATATATATATATATATATATATATATATATATATATATATATATATATATATATAGTTCGTCCATCGTGGTTCGATGATGACCACTTTGTCATCCAGGGGGCTGAGGGCTTTGCACTGGGGTTTTATGCCTCCTCAGGTAGCTGGTGAGACCTATGTGAGCCCGGAATGTTCGGCCGCACATTGGGCAGGTTATTCCAGCTGGAGCTAGTGTAGTTTGACTTGCTTTTATTCTCTGGCGTTTTTCTTCTGCCAGCGTTGTTCTCTTTTCCTCAGCAACCTGTGCGCCAGTTTTCACAGCGCGACGCCATGATGCTCTATCATGTGCCTCTGTCTCCCAGATGCCTGGGTCTATGCTGAACGCCTTCAGAGAAGCTTTGAGGGTGTCCCTGAAGCGCTTTCTTTGACCACCTTGAGAGCGCTTTCTTTCGCTTAGTTGGCCATACAAGAGTTACGCCACTGCTCCAAGATATATCCAAGATATATCTCGAGATTTTATTATCTTTTTCAATGTGTCTGCTTTTGCCAAGTTATAATTTTTCCAACTTGGTTGTCAACCCCCACAATAGTGTCGACAGGTGCGGACCGTACCCTCTCCCCCACTGACGCCACTGCTCTACTTCTTCCCAACAATTTCAATTAATATATTGCAGTAGACGTAGTAAGAAACAAAAAAGAGGCCCTCACAACTTAACAGGTTTCCCATGCGAACAGCATAGGATAATAAACAAGACCTATATGTAGTCTCCAGCCAAATTTACCATTTATTTATTTTTTAATTAGTAAAATTATAACAGTCTTAGTAGAGTATCCCAATTTGGCCAACAAGCAAGTAATTCTTTTCTTAGCTATATACATCAAATGTTAAATTTTTAAAGAAAATCATTAGAGTCTTTTTTGAGATCAGCGTGTGTTGTCAGGTAAAATAAATAATTGTGCAAAACTTCAGCTTGGTCCTAGATTGGGCGTGGGACAAAATACGTGTACAGAAGTTTGGCCAGAAAAACAGGCAGACTAATTGAGTTGATATAAGCTTTGTAAAAACTATTCCATTTTTGGCAATAAATAATATTAATTAGAGTAAGCATCAACAAAATTATTCGTCAGATCACCCATATGCATAAAGAGACACAGCTAAATATCAACATTAATTTTATTTTTACTAACATTAATACAGAACAATCCAAATTGAGCAAGTAGCAATTTAGTTTTACACAAAATAAACGCTAACATTTAACAGAGTGTGTTGTTTTAAAAGGTAGGAAGTGTTCCATGGTTCAAGACGTTACCAAACACTGCATTTCTCCTCAGGATTTAAAGTTGACCTTTCTGAACATTTAAAAGCTAACGCGAATTCTGGACTGTTGGCGATGACGTGAAACACCCTGTGAGAAATATTTTAGATGTTTGATTGACATTATTAACACAAAATGTGCATACCGAGGGTTAAATTAGATAAACACGCAAATCTATATTGAGTAATTTGATACGCATATTCTGGTGTTATGGAGCTGGAATGATTTTACTGATCTACAAAATTAAATTATCGGTCCTTTTGTATATAGATATTTATATGTATAAGTTGGCTTTTTCCCCCACAACTTCCGTCTGACCCTGTCTCTCAGAGAAAGACAGAAAGGAAAAGACAGAAGAACAGGACAAGACACGGGGACATGGAAAGACAGAAGCTCTAAGGAAAATAGCCAACTTATATTTCTATACCAACAGTTGAGAAAATAAAGTAAAGGAAAGATCACTCTCTTAATTCTGCGGATAGTCAACGAGAAAACAAGAGGGGGGGGGGGGGGAGAACACGTAGTAACAAAATAGCAGAGCCGGACAGATGTAACTAAGAAATATCACTCTTTTTTTTTTTATTTCTACCTCACGTTAAAAGAAAGGGGGGGGGGGAATAATCTACTCTGTAGTAACTATCAAGGCGACAGAGCAAGTTCAAGAGCTTGGACACCATGGAAAGATCGCTCTTTTATTTTTGCAACTCGGACGGAGGGAGTTATCCTAGGTAATTTTAGAGGCAAAAAAAAAAGAGGGGGTGGGGGGAAGTAGTATTCATCCGTCACTAAATAGCAGAACCGGACTTAACCATTGTAGAGCTCTATGCAAAACGGATTTCGCAGGTCCAAGTTTGGGTAAGGATACGGATAAAACGTGAAAATTAAGAGTTTGTATTAGAAAATAAATTCGTCTATGCATTTTATTCATTCTTTACTACGTACAGAATTACTTTAGGAGCCTTGCGTAGGATTAGGGTTTTCCAAATTGAATGACACCCCAAAATGACAATTTTCGTCTATACATTTCAGGAGATTTGTATGAGTTTTCAAAAGATTTTAATAATTTCCGGATACTTCCAGGACTTTTTCGTATATTTACTACGTGCAGAATTACTTTTTCGTATATTTTGCAATTTCAGGAGATTTTCAGGACCCCTGTTAAATCGACAGGAGGCCGCGGGATACTGTTATAAGCTATTAAAGGGTTTAATTTAATATTTTATACACATAAAATTAGCGTGGGTCCTACAAAAGTGCGGAGCCCACTGCGGTCACCTAAGGCCGGCCCTGCAAAATAGCAGCGTATGCTTCGCCGCCGGTCGACTAGTATATATATAAATATATATATATATATTCATAGAAGTAAGTCAAACCGTATCTATGCAATGAAATCAATAAAAACGTGACATTAATAAACAATACTACAATAGTACTTACATTTCTTCAATGTTAGTGATTACATACAGTGTGCTAAAGCCTTGTTCTGCAAGGTTGTCATCGCCAGAAGTGGTAATGGATGTAAGCACTCCACTACCTATAAAATGCTACCTAATGGCATGCGTTTTAAATAGCCTCTGACAACCAGTTCAACTCCTAGCCTTCACGTGTGCTCAGATATTGAGTCCGGCGGAACAGTTCACACTAACAGGAGAATGAGCTAAGCCGAGTAACTGGCACCTTAACCAGTAAGCTTCGGGCAGGAGGGGCTCGTTAGCCATGGCTGGCTACCCACCTACGAGAAGGAAAACGCTGAATTCAAACCTCTGTTGCCTTGCAGCTATACCCAATCATGGGAAAGATTTTGGAAATCAACCTTAAGGAAAAATCAGGAGTTGGCGACCCTAAGGCAGTTTGCAGCACCCAGTGCTACACCCTGGCAGAACCTGAGACGCCGCTGACCCGAAACTGCATCGGCACTGCCGATCCTTTGATTACATCAGCTGAGTGGAGAGGGGGGAATTGATGTGTGGGCGACAACAGCTAATGCCCAGGCATTCATCTTATTTGCATGAGATGATCCATAGTCGCTTCGCGACTGAATGATGCCATAGGTTAAGCTTAAACAATTGCTCAATAGTAAATAAGATGTCCAGGAAACACACCGCAAAATGTTTATAAATTTAAAAATATTTCAAAATGAATTTCTTAGTTTTTATAATAAAAAAATATAAAAAAAATTGTATAGAAGACTCTTACCTGAGTTTATCTGGAGTCTGATGCCAGACTTTCATTCTCTCTAGCTCATACTCCGGAGCATAATGACCACAAAAGTACTAAGATAAAATAACATTTGACAAGCCTAATTATAATTATTAGAAATTTTGTCTTCGACTGTCAATGAACTCTTTAAAAAAGGGGGCTTAACCTATCATTAGTCAAGTACTCATAAGTGTCAGACCCAGGATCTTAACACATTTTGGAACCAAAATTAAAACGCTTAAGAATCGAGTTGTCACTGAACTATGTTCGTGCAGATATTAGAATAAATAACGACAAATCAAATATCACGCAATTAATACATGTCCATGAAAATCTTTTTAGAAAACGCTGTCTGGTCATTTAGTTTGAAAACGCTGTCAGACCATCTAGTTGGAAAATGCTGTCTGGCCAACTAGTTAGAGAATGCTGTCTGGCCATCTAGTTTGAAAACTCTGCTAGAGAATGCTGTTTGGCCATCTAGTTTGAAAACTCTGTCTGGCCAACTAGTTTGAAAACTCTGTCTGGCCATCTAGCTAGAGAATGCTGTCTGGTCATCTAGCTAGAGCATGCTGTCTGGCCATCTAGTTTGAAAACTCTGTCTGGCCAACTAGCTAGAGAATGCTGTCTGGCCATCTAGTTAGAAAACTCTGTCTGGCCATCTAGCTAGAGAATGCTGTCTGGCCATCTAGCTAGAGAATGCTGTCTAGCCATCTAGTTTGAAAACACTGTCTGGCCATCTAATTTAAAAAACTCTGTCTGGCCATCTCGCTAGAGAATGCTGTCTGGCCATCTAGTTTGAAAACTCTGCTAGAGAATGCTGTCTGGCCATCTAGCTGGAGAATGCTGTCTAGCCATCTAGTTTGAAAACACTGTCTTGCCATCTAGTTTGAAAACTCTGTCTGGCCATCTCGCTAGAGAATGCTGTCTGGCCATCTAGTTTGAAAACTCTGCTAGAGAATGCTGTCTGGCCATCTAGTTTGAAAACTCTGCTAGAGAATGCTGTCTGGCCATCTCGCTAGAGAATGCTGTCTGACCATCTAGCTAGAGAAATCTGTCTGGCCATCTAGCTAGAGAATTCTGCCTGGCCATCTAGCTAGAGAATTCAGCTTAAGAGAGAAGCTTTTGTACTGTCTATAAGCTATCGTTGCCAATTGTACAGTATTGGCTGAGATTTATTGAACATTATAATGTTACTTCAAGAGAAGTTGGTGGTGTCGTGTGGTGCAGTTTTCAGAGAGCCTGAATAGTGAGAAACGTTACACAATATTTTTACCAATTGTTTTTGTTTAGCGCAATTTCATACTTTCAGCTTTCTCAATACTCTATGATCCTATCACTTATCTGGACCAGTTGGGAAATGAAGTTGGGGGGGGGGGGGTGGGGTGGACAAAGAGAAGAATATCCGGGTGGTTTTATCGTAATTGATTTTTAAAAGTATTTAAAAACTATTTAAAAAAGTGAACGACCTGAATTTAAACTCGTGGCTCACGCCTGATCAGGCCGACGTGCCAACCAATCTGCTAGTGGGGTTTTGACCTTTACCGCTACCTATCCCTTAGCCTGTTTGGACCGTTGGGGCACCAAGAAAGAATCGTCGACCGTCTTTCTCCATTCCTCCCTGTCTTTTGCCTTGTTTAGAACCTCTTTTAATGGCAGGCCCGTTCATTCTCATTCATCGCTTTCTCTGTCTGCCTCTTCTTCTTCTTTGTCCTGATATCGTTCCCTGAAGGATGTTCTTTGCGAGTATCGAAGGTCTTGTAATTTGGCCATACATTTTGAGCTTGCGTTTTTTTTCACAATAGTAAGCAAGTGAGGTACTTATGACATAAGAAGATTGTTTAGCTATATATTGAGCTATATATTGTTTATTACAATTTAGAGCAGCGAACTATAAAAGAGAATAACTCGGCTTTAACCTACACTTCAGTCAAGTCAAATTTCTTTTCTTTCCCTAATTGTGAGAAATTTGATCCGAGATTGGGTGTCGGAGAAATAATGTGTAAAAAAATTTTATCAGACAGACCGACAGAGTGAGTGGATATAAGCTTTGTAATAATAATGAATCTCAGCTACATCTATTTCTCTCTCTTCAAATATTTCATGCCATATTTTGAATCTTGTTGACAAATTTGAACAAAATCTTAATTATAAAACATTTTATTAACAATTCTAATTATTTGAAAAAAAAAACAACATTTTATAACTAAATTTTTTTTAAGACTAGGGGATTTATACACTTATACATTATAGTCTCAATATTTTGTTTGTAAAAAATGTTTTACATGTTTTGGATGTTCCTTCAGAGTCGAAGATAATTATTTCCTAGTCCAAACCTCCCGCAGGACGACGGGGGATGGGAGCGGGTAGGGTTTGAACCCTGAACGACAGTGCAGAGCGCAAACCGCACGACCAGGCAGCCATTCTGTCTTTGTGACAACCCGTTTTAGCTCACTCAAGGTATCACTCAGGTCCAAGCATTAAATTATTTTATTTAACCTATTTATCATTAATCTTTCTTAAACTTAGCCCATCGAGCGCTTAAAACACTACCACCATCCTTCCAATTCACCACCCCCGTTTTGGCACGACGTCACATTTTACCTTCTCTATCTTGACACGTGCCTCACTGGACTCTTGACAAGAATACACTCCCTTTACCTATCTTGGCGAACATCCGTACCGTCGTGGACGAAGGTGGACTGGACCTCCCCTCCCCCTGCCGACTCCCCCACCCCTCTTCGAGAACGGCTGGTCACTTCAAAGGACCCACTCAACTCAACGCCCCGGGTCACAGTTTTCCATGATCGAATAGCACTAGCCAGTGGTAAAATGTGATCTTCCTTGCAATGGTAGAGCCCTAATTATCTACCCTTCTCCTTCTCTGACCACCTGGGAAGGAAGACAAAGGGACACGAGCGACTAGTTTCCTGGTTTCCCAATTCACACATTGACTCAAAGTCTATCCCCGGGAGACTTTCGTCTCGATCAAGCGGGATCTTCCTCCTCAGAGACGCCAAGTAGTCTACACCACCTTTGCGGCTTATCGCCCCACCGCTCTTGCTCCACCCCAATCCATCTATATCCGGACAAATTTTGCGGTCCGATCTCACTCTCGCTAGAGACCTGATTGGGAGCGCATCTTGCTTGAGATCTACACTTTTTCATTCCCTTTATCTTTCACTTTGGATTTGCACTTATCTGTAGGAAACCTCCCTTTGGTGACCTATCAACCTACCGCTGATACCAGATTTGTTGGCACCAGATCTGCAGATACCAGCCCTAAACTCACTTAACTCGTGTCCAAAAAAACAACGCTAGCCGAAAACTCGTCACTGGCCTCGCTTACAGTAGCCACAGCTGATCCCTGCCCCTACGAAGAGTTGGACTGTACACGGCCTGAACACACTACGCCAGCCTACCAGCAGACAGCCGTCAGCACCAGCCACACCTGTCTCCTCAAGGCAGCACCGGACACATGAACTAAGGAAGATAGCCTCATGACACTCAAACCACCTGGCTCTCAAATCTAATGATGATATAACTATATATGTAAATACACTACAACTCATCCCATTCTATTCATTATCATTATACCTTTTATACTTTTGTGTACAATAAACCTTACCTGTACATATATACAGTACTTGTTGCCTGCATTTTATCGTTGTGCCTGTGTATAATTTGTGCAAGTGTGGGTTCTCAAACTATAAAATCCCATAGACACCCTAAAGGGCCAACTATTAAACCACCTTGTCAAATTCTTATAAGTTTAAAAAAAAATTGTACTACCTGGCTCATGCCGACAAAAAACAGTTGGTCCTCAGTTAGGTTCATGTTTGGCAAAGAATGTTTTAATTTAAACGCATTTTTATAGGCTCCATAGGACAGCTTCAAACCTACATTGTCAGCAATAAATTGATCTATTTGTAATTGACCAGTTAGCTGTACAGGAAAAAAATATATACATCAGATGTGTGTTCTAACATAGTGTTAAAATATTGGAATCTAATTGTAAGAAAGTTTATTTCAACATTGAACTGCTATTTTCTATTCTATTTTTTACTAGCCAGATACTACGGCCTGCAGGTCTTTGTTTCGGCATTACTGATCTACTGAATTGAATTAAGACCTATGTTATACATGGAGAATGGTTCCTTTATATATATATATATATATATATATATATATATATATATATATATATATATATATATATATATATATTATTTTGCCTGGAAATTTAAAGTATAGAGTGTGACAGAAGCTAAGGAGTGTGTGTGTTTCTGACGTAACAATGTGTAAATCTGGACGGATGATTTGGTTGTGAGGGCTGATTATGATGTAACTACGAGGAAGTCTGTAGTAGAGTATAAATAGGACAGTGACCTTTGACATAAGAAGAGGCAGAATAGAGGCAAGGGACATAATTGTAAACTTAGTGGAATCTTGTTGAATTTATCATTAATTCACTATTGTTTCTAGTTTCTACATATAGCTCCTCCTTCGTGATCGAAGATGAGCACATTTCTTAAATCCTATGGACTCGAAGATGACTGTAAAGTCCAGTACTCGCTTTTAAAAGCCAACCGCTTACGTGGCATGGGTAGGTTTGGTCAGCTGCAGATAGGCCTGCTTCTTATCTCAGCTTTCTGTTGGTTCGGCGCTCTTTCACCCTAGCCACTTCTTGCTTCAAATCTTGAGACTCACAGCTTCACGCTATGAGGAGCAATCGTGAGCCGTGAATGTCGATACCGCATTCCTTGCAGGAGCTTTTGAGACTGTCTTTATAGCGCTTGTATTGACCTCCCTTGGAGCGCTTTCCTGCGCACAACTCCCAGTACGGAAGTCGTTTGGGAAGGCAATTGTCTGGCATGCGGACTACATGTCCCGCCTATCGAAGTTGAGACCTTTTCGCTGTCGCATTGATACTGTTCATGTTGGACATGTCCTACATACATCTACAATGAAGTTGAAACTACTAACTAATACATTCCAATTAGTTTAAAATTAAAGTTTTTTCAAGTTTTATTCTGCAAAGTTCTGCATTTATAAAGACTAATTATGTTAAGTTTGGCTAGCTGTTTAGCGCTTTAAATCAACGACCGAGTTACAACAGGTAATTATTTTATATTTAAATCTTGTCATCCTAATTGACGGTATTATCGTTGATTTGACCACATTCAATTTTTTTTTGTGTTTTATAAATATTATTTTGTGTTATATAAAAAGTGCCTGCATTCCCATTTCATTCTCTACCAAATAAAATATTTTATGATTACGAAGTTATTGAAGTTTAATCCTAACAGGGAAGTTAACTACAAATGAACACAATTAATCATGTGAAATAATTACGGAGAGAAAGAGTTAAAATTGTTCCTTCTTACGTTTTCCCCATGTAGCTGGTAGGTATCAATCTGATCTTTCCAACATTCTGAACTGTTGGCATAGATGCTATTTTTTTCTCTGTCCAAATTGTTAATAAGATCGGTACCTATGTGTGTACCAATGGAGCCATACAAGTAGGCGCTGGGAAAGAAACATTCATTGAAACTTTAGTAACTTTATACAGAGTCGGAGTAGAACAGATAAGACAATGAAGCAGGGGCGGACTGGGTCTCAAAATCGGCCGGATTACCA
The DNA here is from genome assembly GCA_030265305.1 of Biomphalaria pfeifferi. Lineage (NCBI taxonomy): Eukaryota > Metazoa > Mollusca > Gastropoda > Planorbidae > Biomphalaria > Biomphalaria pfeifferi. Next base: position 1,750,397 of record JASAOG010000061.1, on the reverse strand, counting down.
TCCGACCCACGAATTGATTGCCATGATTTACATCTACTCTCACAAGCCCTCATAATAAGAGTTTTGATAAGACATCATTATTCTTCTTGGTCCACACGTTTCTCTCTCTGCCTGTGTTTGGTGAAAGATTTCGTAGCGGGGGAAATCCTGAGAGCTTGCAACGAACCAACCCAATAATATTATGTACATTTGACTGGACACATTTTTTTGGAGTTAATTTTGGTAACAGTGGATCTATAGATGCCACTGTCTACAATAATACCACATTATTACGGGAAATTCGTTACAAATTTATAAGCTTAGCTTCTTGTTATAGATTCAACCGTGTATTAACAGAACAGGAATTTCTACAGGACTATACAAAATGTAAACCTTATGTTGTTTGTTAAAATCGCTTGGTGTATATAGTGGAATGTAAATCACTAGTAGCATAGTATATGGATGTAGTTCTAGATGATTCCATTATTACGAGAGTATATGTTTGTGTAGTAGGCCTACAAGTAACGTTTGTAAAGTTCTTTAATAAAAAGAGAGTAGTGAATGCCAATCACATTTACGGTACTTATTGTCCTTTAAAGTGGCCCATTATATGATCCCAACGGCTCATTTTGGTACTGGCCTACCGGGCATTAACCCGAATGTCTATATAGCCAGTCCGTCTCTGCAGTGGAGACTCAGATAGAGGGGCAGTAATGTAAAGACAGAGACATTGCGGCACACGAAGAGGTAGATAGAAGAGAGGGAAAACGAGAGAAATAGAGAGAGACACGGAGAGAGAGAGAGAGAGGGAAATAGGTCAAAGAGAGAGAGAGAGACAAGAGGAAAAAGATGGGAATGAATAGTTAAGGATAGAGAGAGAGAGGGAGAGTTTTTAGGTGAAAGAGCGAAAAACAAAAGACTAAGAAGAGAAAGAGGAAATATAAATTGGAGGAAAAGTGTGTATGTGTGTGTGTGTGAGTGTGGGTGTATGAAACTAAAAAAAAAGTGAAGATAAAAGGGTAATGAAGAAAAAAGAAAAAAGAGACTTAACAAATGGAATACCGTGTTGACCTGTTCTGAAAGGAAAATCTTTCAAATGAAACTTGTAACACCGGTAGGGGAAGAATAGAAAAAGAGAGTATGTCAAAAAATTATAGACATTTTAATCAATGAATATCAAGACATCAACAATCAATAGTACCTACTCTGGATAGGATGCTGAAGCAAGAGGTTCCATCAAGATGCCAGTTGGTACAAATAACTCATTGAATGCACTGTTATACTCGGAACTCACATCATAAACTTGTCTAAAATGTCTTGAGAAAGAGATTTTTAAAGGTATAATTTAGTTGGAATAAATCTTAACAAAGAAAATCTATAAAAATACCATCTTTTCTTTAAAGACAACCATACAACCTGTCATTTTTTTTCTTTTTCTTAGTCTCTAAATCAATCCTTCTATTTGTTTTCTAAATCTCTAAATCTACCATTCTATCTCCCTTTTTAAATCTCTAAATCTACCATTTTCTCTCTTTTTCTAAATCTCTAAATCTATCCTTCTCTCTCTTTTTCATAATCTCTAAATCTACCTTTCTCTCTTTTTTTCTAAATCTCTAAATCTATCCTTCTCTCTCTTTTTCTAAATCTCTAAATCTACCCTTCTCTCTCTTTTTCTAAATCTCTAAATCTACCATTCTCTCTCTTTTTCTAAATCTCTAAATCTACCCTTCTCTCTCTTTTTCTAAATCTCTAAATCTACCATTCTCTCTATTTTTCATAATCTCTAAATCTACCTTTCTCTCTTTTTTTCTAAATCTCTAAATCTATCCTTCTCTCTCTTTTTCTAAATCTCTAAATCTACCCTTCTCTCTCTTTTCTAAATCTCTAAATCTACCCTTCTCTCTCTTTTTCTAAATCTCTAAATCTACCCTTCTTTCTCTTTTCCTAAATCTCTAAATCTACCATTCTTTCTCTTTTTCTAAATCTCTAAATCTACCATTCTCTCTCTTTTTCTAAATCTCTAAATCTACCCTTCTCTCTCTTTTTCTAAATCTCTAAATCTACCATTCTCTCTATTTTTCATAATCTCTAAATCTACCTTTCTGTCTTTTTTTCTAAATCTCTAAATCTATTCTTCTCTCTCTTTTTCTAAATCTCTAAATCTACCATCCTCTCTCTTTTTCATAATCTCTAAATCTACCTTTCTCTCTTTTTTTCTAAATCTCTAAATCTATCCTTCTCTTTCTTTTTCTAAATCTCTAAATCTACCCTTCTCTCTCTTTTTCTAAATCTCTAAATCTACCATTCTCTCTCTTTTTCTAAATCTCTAAATCAACCCTTCTCTCTCTTTTTCTAAATCTCTAAATCTACCATTCTCTCTCTTTTTCATAATCTCTAAATCTACCTTTCTGTCTTTTTTTCTAAATCTCTAAATTTATCCTTCTCTCTCTTTTTCTAAATCTCTAAATCTACCATTCTCTCTCTTTTTCTAAATCTCTAAATCTGCCATTCTCTCTCTTTTCTAAATATCTAAATCTACCCTTCTCTCTCTTTTTCTAAATCTTTAAATCTACCATTCTCTCTATTTTTCATAATCTCTAAATCTACCTTTCTGTCTTTTTTTCTAAATCTCTAAATCTATTCTTCTCTCTCTTTTTCTAAATCTCTAAATCTACCATCCTCTCTCTTTTTCATAATCTCTAAATCTACCTTTCTCTCTTTTTTTCTAAATCTCTAAATCTATCCTTCTCTCTCTTTTTCTAAATCTCTAAATCTACCCTTCTCTCTCTTTTTCTAAATCTCTAAATCTACCATTCTCTCTCTTTTTCTAAATCTCTAAATCTACCCTTCTCTCTCTTTTTCTAAATCTCTAAATCTACCATTCTCTCTATTTTTCATAATCTCTAAATCTACCTTTCTGTCTTTTTTTCTAAATCTCTAAATGTATCCTTCTCTCTCTTTTTCTAAATCTCTAAATCGACTATTCTCTCTCTTTTTCTAAATCTCTAAATCTACCATTCTCTCTCTTTTCTAAATCTCTAAATCTACCCTTCTCTCTCTTTTTCTAAATCTCTAAATCTACCATTCTCTCTCTTTTTCATAATCTCTAAATCTACCATCCTCTCTCTTTTTCATAATCTCTAAATCTACCTTTCTCTCTTTTTTCTAAATCTCTAAATCTATCCTTCTCTCTCTTTTTCTAAATCTCTAAATCTATCCTTCTCTCTCTTTTTCTAAATCTCTAAATCTACCATCCTCTCTCTTTTTCATAATCTCTAAATCTACCTTTCTCTCTTTTTTTCTGAATCTCTAAATCTATCCTTCTCTCTCTTTTTCTAAATCTCTAAATCTACCCTTCTCTCTCTTTTTCTAAATCTGTAAATCTACCATTCTCTCTCTTTTTCTAAATCTCTAAATCTACCCTTCTCTCTCTTTTTCTAAATCTCTAAATCTACCATTCTCTCTCTTTTTCATACTCTCTAAATCTACCTTTCTGTCTTTTTTTTTCTAAATCTCAAAATCTATCCTTCTCTCTCTTTTTCTAAATCTCTAAATCTACCATTCTCTCTATTTTTCATAATCTCTAAATCTACCTTTCTGTCTTTTTTTCTAAATCTCTAAATCTACCATTCTCTCTTTTTTTCTAAATCTCTAAATCTATCTTTCTCTCTTCAGCTTCACTCGTCTCCTCCTTGGTTTTCGACCCACGTAGCACTAAAATAAAGGTAACAAAAACCAATAGGCTTGGGCCCATTACTGTGTTACTAATGTACATACATGAGCTCAGGTACAAATTAAGACTATTTGCAGATTATCAAATATAACTATCTCTCTCTCTCTCTCTGTATATATATATATACATATATATATATATACATATATATATATATATATATATATATATATATATATATATATATATATATATATATATAAATATATATAAATACAATGTTCGATTTCAGGAGTAGCAGACAAGATTTGTTTCTCTACCACTTTAGCAGGAGAAATTTAGAGAGAGAGAGAGAGAGAGAGAGAGAGAGAGAAAGAGAGAGAGAAGAGTCACCAAGCATCGAATTTATTGATCTGATAATAGCTTTTGACATGGTCAGTAGAATTGTTATTTTTAACTCTGAAGGGCTATAGGAAACTCTCTAAAAGATTCATTGAATATTTTTATGAGGAAACAAAATGTTAAGTGAAATTTAATGGAGCTGAATCACCAATTTCTGATGTCAGCTTCGGTGTCAATAAACAGACAAACAACTATTAGGCCAAGCAGTGAAAACTCTGGTTTGACCGTTATAATTTTTAAAAATATTATCATCTTCAAATTAAAAGGTCTATTTCGAACACACTTTCAGCGGGTATCTCGCACTCGACTCCAATGTTTCTTTGTATCCACAGATGAGTTGCATCTATAGACTTTCATCAAATTTTGAGCAGTCTTAAGTAAAAATGACCTGGACTGCAAAAGAGGAACATGATAAAAAACTTTTTTTTTAATGTTATAATACTACATTCAAATGCATTTCGTACTTACATTATCTCTGCAGGACTTCTGTATCGTCTTGCTTTCATGTTACTTTTAAACCTGACTATGTTAGCACGATTTTGTAGATAGTCTCCTGCCACAGCTTCAAGAGTTTCATATCTCTTATCAATTGTTACTAGGTCAGTAATCCAGTCTTCACCACCGATTGATATTTTCATGGATTTCAGTCTTTGAATGACTTTTGAATCAATCCAGTCTGAGTCCTCAAACGTTTTGACGAACTGATGTTCTAGACCATTTATAATAAGAGCAGCCTGTCAAGTGGTTAAAAAAAAATTGTCAGCAACTGTCAAAAAGTCATCGAAGGCCACAACGATCATCTCATACTTGCCTAACATAACGCTACATGCTCCGAGATAGATTTGCTTACTTTTAGTAGTGAATAACTGTAAAACTGGTGTAATTTTATATATATATAAAAAAAAAACAATTGCTTGCATAAATTGATTAAAAAAATTAGATGTTTTGCTTGTCGAAAAGAATAAAGTAGCATTTGCGTCAGCACTTTGAATGATCTAAAATATCATGATGCCCATTTTCATTTACTCTTCTGAGATCTAAACGGGATGGACGGACGGACGGACAGACAGGTCACACAAAACAAAAAGCGTCTTTCCCCTTTCGGGGGCCGCTACAAATATATACCATGCGAATCGGAATATGGCGTTGTATTTTCCACTACTGTCCATAATGTACATACAAATCCTTTGAAAACGTTTTTTTCTATATGTTGAAAGTGTAAAAAAAAAAAAAGCTATAGAATTCTTTACTAAATGATTTTTAGTTTTGTGTGGAATGTTTTCGTCCGTCCGTCTGTCCTTCCATCCGTCCGTCCCGTTTAGTTCTCATAAACTAGAAAAGATAGTAAAAATCCGACATCATAATATTTTTTAAAATATTAAATATTTTTAAAATCACTTATGCAAACAGTTTTTTCATAAAATAACATCACTTTTAAAACTATTCACTGTTAATAGTAAAAAAAAACCACTGGAGTCTCTTTAGTAGGGGAGAAGACTATTCACCATATTTTTAATACACTTATGCAAATGGTTTTAGATTTTTTGACAAAAAATATTTTTATTACATTTGTATTGCTAAGTTATGTTAAATTCTGTCATACTAATCATGGGCGTAGCCAGGATTTTTTTCGGGGGGGGGGGGGGGGGGGGGTTGAGGGGGATCTCCCACCCGACCCCCCCCCACCCCTCGGCGAAAAAAAAATTTATATGTGTGTGTGACTTAGATCCTCCCGCGCCGTTCGGCGCATTTGACGTCAAGCTGTTTCCATAAAATTGTAGACTCCCCGACATTATTAGCAAGGATCTGGGGGAGCGCCAGGTGCACCCTCAACGCGGGGCGAAGCCCCGCCGCCAAGCACTATTTCTGGTATTGAAAGCCAGGTAGGGGTTTTAAACTCAAACCCCTCTGGTAAGGGTTTTAAACTCGAACCTCCTGGTAGGGGGATTTAAACTCAAAACCCCTTTGGTTGTGCTGGGGCAAGTGATGGTTTAGTATTAAATCTCACCTAAAATAAACAAAATCAAAGCAAAAAATCAGTCACTAAATTCCGATCCCCCCCCCCCCCTGGCTACGCCCATGATACTAAATACTTACATTTACACACACACACACAAATGTTTTATTTTTTTAAGGAGAAAAAAATCTATTTAGTATGCAGATGAGTTGGACATAACTTAAAACAACAATTGCTAAGTAGTTTTCCATATTACCGCGTGAACCGCTGTGCGTTCATTGATTCATTTCTTTTTTTTTTAAATTTAGGGTTTGAATAAGAGATTGTCCCTTTACAAAGCAATTAGATCAATTAGATATTCATTTATAAGACATTAGTTAGGCCAGGTTCACATCTAACTTCACATTCACTTTCATCTATCCTCGGTCTGCTGGATCGATGGGGCACCACACAAGATCTGTCAACCTTCTTTCTTCATTCTTCTCTGTCATTTTTCTTTGATATAATTTCATTATGATGTTCTTTCTGAAAATATTGAAACCTGCCTTTTTACCTGCCTAGTGGACCACTTCGGGGCCGATTTCCACACAAACTTTCTTTGTAACTTTGTTTTTCTTTTAGATTATCATCCTCTAAAATCTTAAAAGAATGTCAGATAACAAAGGATCGAAAATCGTATACAGGCAAAAACAAAAAACAGGGGACCCCAAGGCGGACCCCGAATGCGATGGATTAATGATGTGGAAGCAGATTTGCATCAGCTTGGGGTTAGGGCGTGGAGACTATAGGCCCAGGAGAGATCTGACTGGAGGGATGTGTTGAAGCAGTTTAGAGCCCTCCATGGGCTGTAGCGCCACTGGGATGGATGGATGGATGGAAAATCTTTCGCAAACTATATCTTTCGATATGTGCATTTTTTTGTTGTTGTATACAAAAGATCTAAATTTTACAAACATCAACCGCCTTTACGTTTCCCCAACTAATGTCAGGTACCTATTAGAGTTAGGTGGAATCAGAGGCGCCCTAAAAATATAGAAATTAGAAATTTTCGCTTCGGAAGCCAAGTGCTTTACCACTCAGCCACATTTAAATTTTCACCCTTTAATTCAAAGAGATAGATACATTCTTTTAAAAGACGTCTCTCTCTCTCTCTCTCTCTCTCTCTCTCTCTTTCTCTTTCGCTCTCTCTCTCTCTCCCGCGCGCATGTCCTATGACATGTGTCCGGCATCGCCACTACAGTTCTATCCTATTCTCTTATCCAATACAGACGCGTTACTTCCAAAAAGAAGATGGTTACGTTATAACAATATATAAGAAACTTTGGTGCCTTACCATGGTATGAAGCTCTGGAGAGAGATGTTTCTCCACAAACAGTGAAGCTGATGGATACATTAAATCATTCATAATAAAGAGTTCTAAGCATTTCTCTAATCCAGTGTTCGCTTTTATTGGCATGAATGAAGGGAAATAACTGCGTGCAAGTTTGACGAAATTGTAGACAATATAGTTGGCTAAAACTCTGAAATAGCCACAAATGAAAACACCCTTTTAACTCATCTTTATTAGTTTGTTGTATCTAGTTGTTTTTTTTTTTTGTTTACTAAATCTTGGGAATAATATCAATCTATTTATTTGTTTGCCCTTCTTTAGCTTTAGAGCTACTATGGTTTATCTCGAACAATTTTTCACGTGGCTGTAGTGCTCTATTTTGGAGAGACATTCACGTGCAGTAATATCGCAGGTTAAGGTGGCTTTCACTTTGGTGGTAGAGAAGCTGCCATATTTTGCATGGCACGCTTTCCTTCCAGAGCTAAGGCCAATGTCCATAGGGTTCTTGGCCACCGTCTCTCTCCATCTAGTGCGTTCTAGAGCTATGTCTTCCCAATGGTCAGTATCAACGTTAACTGATTTGAGGTCCCGTTTTATTACAACCATGTAACGAAGGTGGGGGAGACCAGTTTTTCTTGAACCAGACACGAGTTGCTCGGGGAGAATGACTTGGCGATTGTTCTCCATCTGGCGAACATGTCCAAACCCTCGCAGACGGTGTTATCTAAGGGCTGTAAAGATGCTGACACTTTTTCTTTCCACGTGATTTTCAAGATCTTTTGGAGATAACGCATCTATCTATCTATCTATCTATCTATCTATCTATCTATCTATCTATCTATCTATCTATCTATCTATCTATCTATCTATCTATCTATCTATCTATCTATCTATCTATCTATACACCCAACCACCCACCCATCTATCTATCTATCTATCTATCTATCTATCTATCTATCTATCTATCTATCTATCCATCCATCCATCCATCCATCCACCCACCCACCCATCCACCCACCCACCCATCCATCCATCCATCCATCCATCCATCTATCTATCTATCTATCTATCTATCTATCTATCTATCTATCTATCTATCTATCTATCTATCTATCTATCCATCTATCCATCCATCCATCTATCCATCTATCTATCTATCTAATCTTTCTATCTATCTATCTATCTGTACACAATAGCGTCTTTATAGTCGTGGGCTGCCTTCATTAGTAAATGACTGGTGGGCCATAGATTTGTCTTTAAACAAACCACCCATCGCATTCTCCTTCACATGTAAAGATACGCGAGAAGTCAAATTGAAATACAGTAGCACTTATTGATTTGGTTTTTACCATAGACTATATATATATACAGGACTGCCAACTGTGCGCACCACGCCTATATTATTCAATTAAATAAGTCCCGTACACCGAGGCGTCCTTGGTTGCAGGATAGTGTTAGTATAATGACTTTCGGTGAATTAGTTTATTATATAAAGAAACAATCACTATAGATAAACACTGCCGTACGTTCAAAATATTTCTTAGTCATAATTTTGGTAACAGTGCTATAGACATAGCCAGATTTTCATAACAACAAAATCTGATTTACCAACTTTAAAAAAGAGCATTTACATAGATAGTGTTCTAGTTTATATATATATATATATAATTGAAAACCCATTAAGTACTTTTTTTCAAAAACAAATTATAGTAGTATGTATGGTCGTAGCCTATATACAGATAGAGTTTACTGCCATAAGTCACTAAGTCTGGGTCAAAGTATACATGTTTACTACATGTAAAATTACTTTTTATTGAAGTAGGAACAACGATTCTAGAATTCTATTAGGCGAAGAAAAAATTTGGAACAATCAATTTTTTTATGGCTTTTAAATTAATTGGATGTTATTAGGATTTAATTAGTTCAAAAAATAAATAACTTGCAGAGCTGAAAGTTTTATGCATATTTTTCAATTAGTCATAAATACACGATTGCTTTTGATTTTTAATGGCTTTATTCTCCATTAATATATATATATATATATATATATATATATATATATATATATATATATATATATATATATTGCATACTGCATGCTATCTTAAAAAAGACTACAAATAAATTTAAAACAATAGATATAGAATCTAGATGTAAATAAAAGTTGGTAACGATGTCAGTGTGTAGGCTCAGGGACTCACTATTGTTATTTTTTTTAGACTGACTCACTCACAGACTTAACTTCTATCACCCATTATATAGGCTACCTAGGTAATAAATGACACTCTCAAAACTGTATTAACTGTATTTTATTTATCGCTTATTTAACTCTTATTAATAGTATACAATGTAAAAAGAAATTGTCAAATGTGATGAAAAGAGAAAAAAAATTATCAAGCTGGCATCATCATTCAAACATCGTGAATGTTGTAAATTAAGTTTATTCCGGAAGTACCCCGTCTCGCATTTTGGAGTTGAACGAAACTTATGCTTAGTTTCCCTTAGTGTTGGCAGTCCTGAATATATATATATATATAGTCTATAGTTTTTACGCTGTCTTTAACAGATCATTAATTTTAAATTAAGTATTAAAAAATTATGTAAAATGACTTACGAGATTACACATAAAAATTACTCGCATTATCACGATTTTGTTTTCAAATCGATTAATACTTCACTTTTTAAATTATTAAATAATACAATTTTAATTATATAGTTAAATTAACTATTGTTGATGAATGCACTTAAATTGAACATGAGATAATAGGAACCTTGTGTCGCAAGCAGTTTAACGATATTAGAAATGTTAGGCTTTAGATTAGTCAAAGCAGGACAAAGGTCTCCTCTGGTGGCCACAACATTGAATTCAAATTTCAACTATTTCAGTTTCAAGAGATGTTAAAAATATTTATTCTATTTTCGACCCACAATTTTGGTGTTTAACTGGAACATTTAAATGCAGCCATATCTCTGTGCCCTAGGCCGCAACGAATGAAGAGAAATAGTGACCAAGAAAGCTATGGACAGCAAAAACATGGACCTCAGCTGTGAAACAAAAGCGTGTCATGCGAAGAAATGGACAGCCCTTCTACCACCAAAGCGAAAATCACCTTGACCTGCGATATTTGTGGACGGGAGTGTCTCTCCGAAAAAAGTCACCACAGCCACATTTGCCGTGAATTTGTTTATTTTGATTGTCGCCCCTAATGTTTGTTTACATTTGTTAGATTGTGTACTGAGCTTATTTCGTGTCGTGATCTTAACTATGTGTGTAGTTGTTTGTTATTCAGTGTAATACAGTTTTAGATGTAATATGGTTTTTGTTATGTTGTTATAAGCCTTGTTATTACATGAAATGCACCAAGATGCCTGTGTGTAGTCGCTGAATGAACTCTTTAAGTTGTATTTATGTGTATTTGTCTGTTGTGTTGTCTTTATATGAGAAAGAGTCCTTATAATCACAACAAATTTCCGTAAGGATTAATAAAGCAGTCTTAGTCTTAGTCTTAGTCTATAAAAATAGTACTTCCGACTTGAAACGTAAGAGTGGGGCAATAATAACCTTTTTCGGTGTAAATAGTCTTATAAAAACAAACTGTTTAATCGCGTCTGATTTTGTATTTCTCTTTATTTTTTATCTTGTTTTTTTTTGTTTTCTAATGTCACAATCGTGGACATAGAAATAGAATCGAATCCGGTTAATCGGATATTTTGATGCTAATAACCGGCTGGTCTCTTTTGCGCATTTGTCTATGCAAAAGTGTCTGTTTCGTTAGTTCGTGATTCTGTCAGAATAAAAAAGCTTTTCCGATTAACTGGACTGTATCTTGCTTACTCTTTGTCGGTTCCCTGGATGATGTATCTGAGCCTCTTAAAGTAATCAAGGTGATCTACAATCATTTCATCGTCTTTAGTTACAAACTTTTGACCAGCAACAGTAGAAAAATATTTGTCTACGTCGATCTGTAAATTAAAAAAAATAAATAAAAGAAAATATAATGATATCACAAAACTATAAGCGTAAACTATAATGATTGTGGGCAAAATAAATGCAATGCAAAAATATTTGTCACATTAGTTTTATAAGGGAATATTACAACGATATGTTAAATTAAATATTTTGTTTTGAGAGAAGACATTGTGACATCAACTTTTAATGTTACCCACCAGCTGCGCCCGATAATCTGTGCCCAGTAAATATTTCTGTTTGCTCCATTATTACGTTTTGACACGCTTGTTCTCCCATTTGCCATTCTCGGGTCAAGTTGAAATTTTGCATAATTATTCATAATCGATAACAATACACGAATTAATCCAAAAGTTAACCAATTATTCAGTCTTTTAGTACTGATAAATTAATTTTGTTTTATTTATAATAAATTGAGATAAACCATGTAATTTTCAGATAAATGGCAATAATTAGCGGTTCCTTCCCTTAGAAAAGCTTAGTTTTTTTTTAAAGTATATGCTTTCTATTGCTTATTAAGAAACTTATTTTATGTATATAATTATGAACATTGCAGATTGTAATGTAGAGATTTCTGTTGTAATATGAAGTGTAGCTAAGATTGCAATCATCTGGCATTTAGTGCTCTTGTATATTTAAAAATGCTTTTCAATGGTTTGAAATATGCTTATAATTTATAGATAGATTATTATTTATAGATTATTTAAAATGTTTTGAAAATATAAAATCTTCTCGCTATATTTTCTCTTTTTTTTCTTTTATAATAAAAAATTAACTATTTAATCACATTGGGTGGCAGGTGGCCAAGTGGTTATGCGCTTTTCTTCCGAACCTGGGGTCCTGGGTTCGAATCTCAGTGAAGACTGATTTTAAATTTCTGGATTTTTAGGGTGCCCCTGAGTCCACCCAACTCTAATAGGTATTTCACTTTAGTTGGGGAAAGTAAAAGCGGTTGGTCATTGTGCTGGCCACATGACACTCTGTTCGTTAACTGTTGGCCAAAGAAACAGATGATTTTAAAATCATCTGCCTTATAGATCGCAAGGTCTGAAAGGGGAACCTCACTCTTCATGTAAGTTAGCCCCCCTTTTTGTTTTTGCATTTTAATGCTCACTCTAAATGTTAATATATAAGATAAGGGAATATGCATTTTTACATTATTTTTATATGGTGTTTTATTATTTATTCTGGTATTGTCAGGCACGATATAGGAGGCCATTGTGTTTCAGTTCAAAAGGTGAACCATTTTTTTAAAATAGTTTTTTTTTTTTAATTTTGCTTGTCTTTTCTACTTGAAGTCTGGATGCAAACTAAAGTACAAACTATTGTGAGGCTCTGTCACAGGCTGGAACAGGCACGTAAACAGAAGTAGTCCTTTTTGCCGCATTACATAATAGTAATAATAATCAGGCTTGTCTTCGAGTCCAAGGATTCATGAGGACTCCGTGTGGCTAAACGCAGCCCCAGCAGGTGGTCGATTTAGAATTAGATTTTCTTTTCGCGGTCTTTGTATGAGAGTCAGCAGTAAGGCCCTAGCAAATCTACTCGGTAAGTGAGCAGCGTAATAAGCACATGGAATAACAGACATTGATATTAAGACATTTTACCCATGATCCTAGTACGGTCTGAAACTCTCCTACAGTCATTCTTTTTTCAAACGTCAGATTAGTTCCCTTGTCTTTTAAGTCCAAAGGAAGGAATATCTAGAAAGAAAAATGTGTTCATATTGACATCGTATTAACACAAGGGCTAATATTAGCGGTGCACCGGATAGTCGCTCCGGCTCCGGCTTCTGCCGAATAATCGGCATTTTTTCAATATTCGGCTCGGTCAAATATCACTAGTAAACCGGATACACCGCAGTACCTGTATTTCTATTAATATTATTACGCGACTCCGCGCTAAGACTTTTCCAGATACGCCAAACGAAGGTAACACCTAAATATCGAAACAACACAGGCGAAAGGCAAACAATATAAAGGTAGTGGACGCTGATAAACGATGTCCAACAAGAAGTTTAAACTAAAGCCCCATGTTAATAAAAATAAACCAATACTCATAAAGTGGACATGATTCAATAATGTCAGTTCTGAAATACATTAACGTTTTTGTTTCAAATAAAAGGATTAGTTTTTAAAACTATAAACTATGACTATGCACCAAATATCTTTAAGTACAAAGACACGGCGTGTTAATCTAAATAGAAATAACACTTCACATTATAAATTCGCATTACATACATAGCAGCGATGGCTGAGACATTTAATTTTTTTTCTTGACCTTTGAGTGGGCTAGTTAACATGTAATAATTTTAACTACGTAGCGCTGACCAGGCGTCTGCCTAGATGTGCGGGTATATCTCCAGAGGTAGAGATGAACACAAGCCACACCTTTTACACTATTGACCGGATAATAAGTTTGTTTACTTTGAGTTAAGTCTCAATTAGGGGGCTGGACTACAAGCCAAACATCCACGCTGTTACTAACATTGCTAACTCGGAGGTAAATGTCCTTTATGAGGTTGGACATAAAACACACACCTACAAGAATGATTTTTGGCAACCCTAAAACCAAGAGTATATTATTAATAATTATTATATTTGATAACTTAGTAAGCTAGGAATTAATTTTAATGCGGATACAAATAGAATGGATCTGTGTATATTAGCATAGAAGACACTGACCAGAGGTATTTTTAAAGTGAGGGCTCAAGAGACTCAACACCCCCAACTTCTTACTTGTTTAATCCATGACGCTAAATGTATTGATAGACAATGATCATTCTTAACCAGAATGGATTAACGCAAATTGTTAAGACATATTGACACTGTCTAGAGGTCACTAGATGATGACACTAAGTTTGTTTACTTGGGGAGAAATTTCAATTACGACGCTGAACTACAGGACACACCCCTACAAGTATTTTTTTTATACAAGTTACGGGTATAAAAGTGACTTGTAAGGGCCTTTAGTAAATTGGATATCAATAATAATGGCCGATAAAAGGTCATCACTTATATGGCATTACTTTAATGTCAAAACAATGAACAACTCTAATGCAGTTTGCAATGCTTGTAAAATAGTACTGTCACGTGGTCTTACTCTTGTGTTAGGTGTGTCTTGATTGAATCACAATATTCTTAATACTAATTTAAGAGTGTCAGGTAACTCCTCGTTATTATTGGTATTACTTAAGATATATATTTAGCCACTACCTGTATTAGGCACAAGCCAGAAGCGGTTTGTGGCCTTTAAAACACAAGCCTAATGACAATTTGATGGTGTCAAATACATGAACACAAACATCTGCCCACTATAGAACTTAGATTGTACTTGAGAGATTTAACTCTTTCTCTCCATAATTATTTACCACATTCTTGTGGAATTAAAGCTGGTATCGTCGGTCAGGAGAGAAGGAGTTAACTATAAACCCAAGATTGCCCTTTACCTTCAAGTGATTGACATTGGTTACATATAAGTTTATATCTTCTACATGGGTCATCCCGCAGACTACTTTACTTTTAGTGGCCTCATACATACACACACCATTTCATGTTACAAAAATTAGTTTATGATAAGCATATCTGTTAAAAATGCTGTTAATTTTAATTTATCAATCAGTAATAGATTTTAAAGCAAGAAAGTAAATAAAAGAAAAAAAAATGAATATAGGTATGTTATATAGAAGATTTGCTAAAACTTCAGTAAAACAAGTTGTTTCAGTCATGTAGGTATTCGGCTCCGGCGGAATATCAAATTTTACTATCCGTCATATCCGGCTCCGGCCGAATATCAAAAAGTACTATCCGGTACACCCCTAATATATATATATATAAACGAACGTACATATACATGGAACAAACTTGCATAAATTCATTGTGGCTACGAGCTCAGCCTATATTTCCACTCAGTCTACAAACTGTTGTACCTTGGATAACTTCTTTTGGAACTCATACACTACTTCCAGCTTCTCTCGTGCGGTCTGTTCCTCTCCGCCTAGAAGTAGCGCAAGTGGTACAGTCTCGTTCATGAAGGCCTCCTTGAATGCTGGCACATCAAATGGGTTTCGGTTCAAGTGTGGGTATACGTCATCATGAAGACCATTTTGACGTACCTGAACGTTATAATAGAAAGTACAAATTATTATTCCTGAAAAAAGCTAAAAATGTTTTGTGAGCGATTGTAAAACTGTAATAAATAATATTTATATAGATAACTGTAAAACAGCGGTTCTGGACCTCTTGTGCTCGGCGACCCCTTTTTACAATCCCCCACTCTGCCGCGAGCCCCATCCCCCCGCAAATACACACAGCAATAGAAGAATAGACAAAACAATCCATTTTTTTGATGGTCTTTGGCGACCCCTGGCAAATCTTCAAACCACCCCAAGGGTGGTTATACGTCACAGGTTGAGAACCCCTGCTGTAAAAGCAAATTCATTCTCAATTTGAAACACCATTTATCATTTATCAAAAATTTAAAATTATGTTTAAAGCATAGTGTCTGTCAATCAGTCAATTTATCTATCTACTTAGCAATGAACCAATCAATCTATCGAATCTATCAACCAACAATCAATAATCAAATTATTATTCCTGAAAAAAGCTAAAATGTTTTGTGAGGGATTGTAAAACTGTAATAAATAATATTTATATAGATAACTGTAAAAGCCAATTTATTCTCAATTTGAAACACCATTTATCATTTATCAAACATTCAAAATTATGTCAATTAGTCAATCTATCTATCCACTTAGCAATGAACCAATCAATCTATCGATCTATCAACCAAATCAATCCAACAATCAACAATCAATCAATCCATCCATGAATGTATCAAATTCATCCATCCGTCTCTAGGCTCAATCAGTGTATATAACTGTTTTAGCTTATGATATAAGTGTGGTCACTTTGTAATCGATTCAAAGGGAATCAATACAGCAGTATTTGAATCGCTTATTTGCAAACCTTAAATCAATCCACTCTGTCTGTTTGTCTGTCTGTCTTGTAAAAATTTCAACACATTTTTTTATGCTTTCTCGAACTAACAAAGCATGAATCAATTAAAAAAATTAACCATTTAAACAATTAGTAATTGATATTAAATATTTAATTTGATATAAAAAATGACACTACAATCTACTTATTGAGAGATATAATTGTAAGAGTTGAGTTCTTTCCCTTAGATAAGATTTATTATTCTTAAAAAAGGATTTTTATATTTATCTTGTTGGTCTCTAACCCTAATGCTATCTCTATTCTCTCTTTTTTTATTTCAACAAATTTCTATTTCTGTTTAATTCTCTCTATTAACTTACATACAGTATGGTCCGAGAAAAATTACGATAATCAAAATTTATGTAGTAATTCCAGAAGCTAAATCCCCACAGAGAGTGACTTTTCTCTAAAGCGTGTTGTAGTGACCAGTTGGCTTCGTTCCATCCTCTAGGGGTCGGAGTGACTGTCCAGGATCCTAACTCATCAATATACTATAACAATAAGGACAAAAAATTTGCATTTAATACATAAAATAACATATACATTACAGTTCATATGTATTTAATACATAAAATAACATATATATTACAGTTCATATGTATTTAATACATAAAATAACATATATATTATAATTCAAGGTTGTCTAATAGACAATGGGAGACGAACATATGCCAAAATCAGTCTTCATTGGTGAACTAAAAGGTGTTCGACGTTACAGAGGTGCCCCACGGAAACGCTTCAAAGACCAGTTTAGGCGCTACTTGCCTTAGATGACATAGAAGAGAGCACCTGGTTGCATGCGGCATCAGAACGAGACAGCTGGAGGTCACTTATAAAGGCCGCGGGATACACATTTGAGACCGAAAGACAGATGCAGACGGCGAAAAGAAAATCTTAATTGACCACTGACGGACAATGGTTATGCTTGCCCTAGATGTGGCAAAATATGTAGGTCACAGCTGGGGCTGCGTAGCCATGGGAAATACTGCATTTCTCATTAATCTTCGGACTTGAAGACAAGCTTTATAGATAAAATAGACTATATTTGATTGAATTTTGACACATAAAATGTCATATCAAGGTAATCTATTTGTAGCGAAATAACTAGGTGTTATAATAAATATTTCATATTGATGAAACTAAAAAAAACAAACAAAGCATTAGGATCTATTAAAAGAAATTTCTATAAATTAAATAGAACATGAAACTAAAATGTTATTTAACCTTGGTTAGGCCAATAATAGAATATGCATCCTCCGTTTGTGACCCCTCAACTCAAGATAACATTAAGAAATTGGAACAGACACAAAATAGAGCAGTGAGATTCATAACAAACGAATATTCACACTTAACCAGAGTAACACCTTTAGTAAAATCACTAAATTTAGAAAGCCTTCAGGACAGAGGGCTCAAAAGTAAAGTAGCAATTATACATAAAACACTGAACCATAATCTTCAAATACAAAAAAAAATTTAATAAAATACTCTGAAAGACACTAAGATAGAGGCACGCTCCTCGTCCCATATGCTAGGACAAATTTGTACAAATACTCCTTCTTCCCTAGTGCTATTAGAGCATGGAATGGGTTGCCTAAGCTAGCCAGGAAAACCAGTGACTTGGCAGAATTCAAGACTAAATGCATAATGCGTAGGACGTAATCATCTTCTTTTTTGAAGTAACGTCTGTATTATATAAGATAAGATATAAGATAAGATAGCGAAGTACATTTTGAATTAAATAATGAAAAATTTTGACAAGGGTTCAAAACCTGGACTTCCTTCTTTGACAGCTTTACTTAGTTGAATATGATAGGGAGATGAACACATCTCGAGTTCGTCAAGATGGGTTGGTAGATCGAACGATTGAAACCTTCTGAAAAGTGTAGGACTGCTAACGATCCGACAAATTCTTTATAATTGGCTGTCTACTCCTTGATCTGTTAATTACATTGCCATTTAGAATGTTGCCTCTCAAAAACGTAATAAACACTATTACAGAAGTCAGTTCGCTTTCACTAACATTCAGAAATACACATAAAGCCCAAGTAACCCTTAAAACTTGTGCACCGTTCGGGCGCCACAAATGACCTGTTGACCATCTTTCATCATTGTTTTCATTCTTTTGAAAATGAATAGTATCTCTTTCAATGACAGGCCTGACCATTATCTTTGATGTTTTCTTCCCATGTGATTCTGTTCTGATTCTTTTATTTTCATTGGCAATGTTCCTTTACTGTAGTAAAGTGTTTTGTGCGCCTAGAGGATCTTGTCATGTGACCATAACATTTTAGTGTTTTTTTTTAATGAGTGCACTATGTATGAGTCAATGGATGCACTATGTTTGAGTAAATGAATGCACTATGTTTAAGAAAAGGTGTGCACTATGTTTGAGTGAATGGTTTCACTATGTTTGAGTTTATGGATGCACTATATTTGAGTAAATGGGTGCACTATGTTTGAGTGAATGAATGCACTATGTTTGAGTGAATGAATGCACTATGTTTGGGAAGCGTGGTCGAGAGGCTAAGTGAACTTGGCTTGTCTTGGCTACCTAGAAGGGGGCTCGAGGTTCGACACCCGACTCGGGCAGAGTTGGGTTTACTGAGCGCCTAAAGGCAGCACGGAAAACCAACTCCTAGATACCCCCACCGGTCCACAAATGAGATTGGACCAAAGCGCTCTGAGCATGCTATAAGCATTAAAGTAGCGCTATATAAAAGCTATAATAATAATAATAATAAATTAAATGGATGCACTATGTTTGAGTGAATGAATGCACTATGTTTGAGTGAATGAATGCACTATGATTGAGTGAATGAATGCACTATGATTGAGTGAATGAATGCACTATGTTTGAGTGAATGAATGCACTATGATTGAGTGAATGAATGCACTATGTTTGAGTGAATGAATGCACTATGATTGAGTGAATGAATGCACTATGTTTGAGTGAATGGATGCACTATGATTGAGTAAATCGGTGCACTATGTTTATGTAAAAGAGTGGACTATAATTTGAGTGCGGAGCTTGCCATAAGGCCATATACATTTCATAGTAATTTGGTTAAATCAGAGAGCTGATAAAGTGCGATGTAAAAGTCTCATTTGCTTCAGTAACAAACAAAATACAAAGACGACTTAAAACATGATCGTAATGCCAACTACTTTAAGTCATAAGAAACAAGGTAACAAAGATACTTTGTGTCGAAACACAAACTTAGCCCCGAAGTGGTCCACCCAGGATGGCAAAAAATTCAGGTTTCACTATTTTCAGAAAGAACATCAGAATGAAATTGTATCAAAGACAAATGACATAGAAGAATGGAGAAAGAAGGTTTGCATATCTTTGTTGTGCCCTAGCGGTCCAGCAGACCAAAGGATAGGTGAAAGTGAATGTGAAGTTAGATGTGAACCTGGCCTAACTGATGCCTTATAACGAATATCTAATTGATGCAATTTTTTTTGTAAAGTGTCAATCTCTTATTGAAATCCCCAAGAAAAAACAGAAAGAAATAATTTTATCTGCATGGGTCCGGTATTATACTATGTGTACAGCTCTGCAGTTCATGCGATAAAATTGTTGTTTCAAATCATGTTCCACTTATATATTAAATAATTTTTTTCTCTTTAAAAAAAAGTAACCTTTTTTTTTGTAAATGTAGAACTTAGTATGACAGAATTTACATAACGTAGCAATAAAAATGTTATTAAAAAAAATGTTGACAAAAAACATTTGCATAAGTGTGTAAAAATATGGCATATGGTTATCTCCTCTACTAAAGAGACTCCATTTTTTGTTACTATTAATACTGAGTAGTTATAAAAGTGGTGTATTTTTATGAAAAAACTGCTTGCATAAGTGATTTTAAAAATTCGATTTTTCACTTTCAGAAAATAAAAAAATAGCCGTTGCTTCAGAACTATGAATGGTCTAAAATATTATGATGTCTGATTTTCACTATCTTTTCTAGTTTACGGATCTAAACGGCAAAGACAGACATTCGATACAAAATTAATAGCGTCTTTTACCCTTTCGGGGGCCGCTAAAAATGTCATAGCTGACCAAAAATCCTTACAAATACTAATTAGATACAAGAACTCAAGAGGCCGACTTCTTCATCAGCTGACAGTCTCAAGGTCAATGCAAATTTAACCAGTCAGTCTTCTTTTCGGTCCAGTTTTACTTTATCAGTGTCTAACATGAATTGAAGTCAGACAATAAGAAAACAAATTGTCTTCGTATAAATAGTGGTCTTACATTGACAAGTGATTGATACAACAGTGTAGCATTCGCTTCTGTTTGAGAACAAGTTTTAAAAATTGTTCTCGCTTTTTCCAGGGCCGTAGACTCTCGGCACTGGTCTCTGACGTCATCGTCCTCCAAAAACTGTTACAAGATGGAAAATATTTAAATGAATCACAGTGAAAGCACTTCTTAGACATTGGATATAGTATTTCTTTCTTAGTACAATGTTATTTATATGGAGTTACTTGAAAAAAATAGATTTAAATTCATTCTGTTTGTCACCACTCACAAAGCAATTAGGACTAATTAAAGAGGACATTTTTTTTATTAGTCGTATTGCGATATAGCAGAAAAGAAGTTCATTATGGGTGGCACTCGTGAAAGGTTAATGACAGGCTCACGATTGAGAGTAAGGGGGCATACAAGGTATGCAGATGAATTTTGTGACAGAGAGGTTCAGACTTTTTAGTAGAGGAAGGAAGTTTTTTATATTTGAGAGTTAAGGGTGGCTTATTTAAATACCTTACATTTGTTGTGGGTATAGTAAGTTTATGAAGAAATACATTATCAACTTTATACACGCGACTTTATTCTCCTTGAAGAATGCCGAGTGAACTCCCCTGAACGGGTAGATCTTCCTGTCGGCACTTTACTGGACTAGCCAAATTTAAATTTCTTTTTTTTTTAACTTTGAAAAATGTAAAACTGTCAAGCTCGGGTTTTCCCCATGTAGCCAACGAGCTCATCGTTTGAGCCGTTTACGAGTATCTCATCCACCCACCCAGTTATTAGGTTTTTTGAAGCTTCCACGAGGTTACGAATTGAATAGAGGTATTGTAAACAAAAAATTAAAACAAATTTCTTACAAAGTACCAGATACAGAGCAGGTAACTTGCTGTTTTGTTCAATGAACTTCTAATATCAGAAAAGAACGACAATTAGACTTATGTCTAGACTCTCGTTGATAATCGAATAAACTTTAAATGGTACAACATATTACTCTTTATCTATTACAGAAAATAATTAAAGTTAATTAACTTTAATTAAAGTCGAAAGAATCATTTAAATGACTATATATGAGTAGAAGCCTTTTAAGACCTTGGGGGTCATGGGCGTAGCCAGGATTTTTTTTTCGGGGGGGGGCCCGCGAAAAAAAAATATCTATATGTATGTATGTGTGTATGTATTTGATCTTTATTACATTCTGACCCATCATTCTTGAGGAAGACCCTTTTTGTGCCCTAGAATAGGCTCTTCCTGGAGTTAGTGGGAAAATTTTAGACTCTCCGCTATTGCCAGCAAGGGCCCCGCCGCCAAGCACTATTTCTGATATTGAAAGCCAACAAAATGCTTATCCTGAGGTATCTACAGTGCATTTTCCTGATATTATAAAGTTTTATTTCAAAAACCTAATGTGCTATTTTTACTGACTTAGACCCTCCCGCGCCGTTCGGCGCATTCGCCGTCAAGCTGTTTCCATAAAAATCTGTCACTGGTAATGTCTGAGACCTTTTCCCACCTGCTCTGAGGATCTCAATGAAAGTGTGGTGCCAAGTTGTACTAGGATGTCATCGCAACTCTTTTTATGCGTAATTCATTTTGTCGGAGAACATGTCCCGCAAAGCTCATGCGACGCTCTGTCACAATCTTACTAAAGGGTCGACTCCCAGTTCGACATAGGATTTCCTTGATTTACATCCGATCTCTATAACTGACTCCTAAAATCTGTCTTAGCCATCTTTGTTGAGCCACATTTAGTGTTTTTCAATTTCGTCAGATGACTATTCACTGCACTTTATTAAATAAGCCCCGACACTGGTAGAAATGTGTAACCTCTCTTGAATACGCTCTTGGAATTAAGTGACTGTAGTTTGCTTTAGATTTTATATCGAAAAGTGAAGTTTTATCGTCAAAATCATCTGTTGGGGGTTTTAAACTAAAAAAATCTCTGGAGTTATGTTTTTTTTAAAATTCAAAGCCCCATTTAGCTACGGTCATAGAGGTTGTCCACCACAAAACGCTCTGTAGGAGGATTTTAAACTCAAAACCATCTGGAGGGGTTTTAAACTTTAAAAAAAAGCCATCTGTAGGATAGGGATTTAAACTCAAAACCATCAATTGTCTTGGTTACGCTCAAATAATTTTAGTGTGTAATTTGCTTTTTTTTATATTGAAGAGGTATTTTTTTTAGCATCAAACCACTCTGAATGGAGGTTTAAACTGAAAACTCCTATTGGCAATGCTCATAGATTTCTGAGTGTGTAATTTGTCTTTTTCTTACATTGAAGATGTATTTTTTTAGATTCAAACCCCCCTTGCGGAGGGTTTAAACCCAAAACCCATAGGTTTCTGAGTTTGTAATTTTCTTTTTTTTATATTGAAAAGGTATTTTTTAACCTTCAAACCCCGCTGAAGGGGGGTTTAAACTCAAAACTGAGTCAAAACCCATTTAGCTACGAGTGCTTAATTTGCGTTTTTTTTTATACCGGGTATTGAATAGGTATTTTTTAGCTTCATACCCTATTGAAGAGGGGGTTGGGGTTAACTCAAAACCCCTTTGGCTACGCTCATAGAATTTTGAGTGTGTTATTTTCTTTTTTTATATTGAAGAAGGGGTTTATCGTAAATTTTGGAGGGGGGTTAAAAAAATCTTCCTTACTGCGCTCGTAAAATTTGGGGGATTATCGTTTGCATTTTTTTGTGTTTTGTCTTATAGAAGAGGGGAATTAAACTCAACCCCCCCTGGTAGGGGGTTTTAAACTCAAACCCCCATGTAGATTTTTAAAAACTCAAAACCCCCTTGGTATGGGGTTTTAAACTCAAAAACCCTGGTAGGGGGTTTTAAACTCAAAACCTCCTTTTCTGTGCTAGGGCAAGTGATAGTTTAGTATTAAAATCTCACCTAAAATAAACAAAATTAAAGCAAAAAATCAGTCACTAAATTCTGATCTCCCCCGCAAGGGGGGGGGGGATTTCATTTCGGGGGGGGGGGGGTTTGAACCCCAAACCCCTTCCTGGCTACGCCCTTGTTGGGCGTAGATGGTGTAAGGTAGAGGTTGGGTTCGAATCCCGGTTAATACAAGAATTTATTAACTCTGGATTTTTTTTTAAAGACGCCTTGAGTCTAGACGACTCTAATGGTACCGAACATTTATCAAGGTGGTTGGTCGTCGTGCTGGCCTCATGAAACCCTCGTCAGCCATCGCCCATAGAAACAGAAGAGATAAATAAGTACACAGTTGAGTAAATACAAAATAATGTAAAATGTACTTGAATTATCTCTTTTTCATTTTGAGTCTTCAGTTTGTCTCGTAACGTCAAATATTCGCCATTCACAGGCAATGGATTATCACGAAGCCATCCTCCGCATGAAAACTGGAACATGTCTTCACAAGGATCCACACTTGTGTCCATCATGCTAGCAATTTGTTGACTAAGCCGACAGTCTTCTGTTTGACAAACCTAATAACCAAATACACAAAACAATAAGTCATGCATCTACTAAATTTGTTTTATCAGAATGGAATTAAGAAATGTGGATACACATTCAAAACATCGAAAGTATTCATTTTGGAGAAAATTTTGAACACAAATCTCTGAAAAGTTGCACAAATTACAAATGAGTGTGTAGACAATATAAATATATATTAGTTGAAATATTAAATACCATACCAAAGTGTATAGTTCTCTGCCAATTATAAATAAAAATATATAAAATATATGTTCTCTTGCATATATGATATTACAAATTATGTAAGTTCTGTGTTATATAACAAAATGCATAATATCTATAAGTTTGTGGTCCGAAATCATATATTATAAAATAGCGACGTTCTTTGTTATATAATTTTCTGTTAAATATCATATCATTAAGAAAAAAAAAGTATAAAAAAAAGCCTAGTTTCAAATAGATATCAATATCCAAATTCTCTGTCAAATATCCATTAAAATCTAAAAGTAGAAAAGCTCTCTATCCAGGATCCTATTTTATCAGTGTTTAACAAGCTTTCATTTCACCGGCAGCCCCCATACAAGATTCAAATGTTTGTAGTGCACTATTCGTCTTTGTCCAAGTAAATCGAAGCAGTTCAAATTAAGCTTAGTAAAAGAAAGAAAATACTACTGTGCGAGAATTTCGGCCATTGTAACATCAGAAAGTCGAGAAGAAGGACACCTTTTGAAACGCTTTTTTAAAAAAAAATTTGAGTCGCTATTGTTCTAATTACCTTTCACTAAAACTTTAGGCCCTTACACTGAGGAGGAATTGACCTTTAAAATATTTTGATCTGTTACACATGGGTAACAATGTCCTCTTTCTTAGTTATTATTCAAAAATACATTGATACCTATGGTGAGAAAAAGAAATGGACCGTCTTTAGCCCCATTTTCCTCTTTCTTTTCAGGATGTCGCGCCCTTTGGAGCGGAAGAAAAGGTGCGCCCCACAGTTTTAGAAACACTGTATTATATCACAAAGTACATAAAACATCTATGCAATATATATATAACACATAAAGTATAAAAGTCCTTTAGGTTAAGGAACTTAATTTATATAAATTTATAAAGTTCTATGTGATATGATATATGATATTCTGCAAGTTGATGCATTTCGTAAAATAGTTTGAATAAAAAAAAACAATGTTGTCAATAAGGGTACACGTTTATTTACAATTAACTTCTTGAAAATAAAACAAAATAGATCTTGTCCATCTTTTATTGTAAGGGTATAATGATTCCAACATTATATGACAGGGGATTAAAAACTACATTGAGTTAAATAGTTTCCATCCATCCTAGTGGCGCTACAGCCCAGGAGGACCATGACCTGTTTTAGCACATCTCTCCATGTTGATTAATCCTGTTCTTGACGACTCCATGCCCAGACTTTAAGCTTTTGTAGATCTTCCACAACATCATCAAGCCTCCAAACTACATGTAGTGGTCTGCCTTTGGAGCGCCGGCATATCGGTTTTTGCCTGTGAACAATCTTTGCTCATCTGTTGTCTGACATTGTTTAGAGTTAAATAGTTTTTTATAGGTAAAATGTTGTAAATACAATGCCACTGGTTGTGACAGCATTTTAAAAGTTGAACCGAAAATCTTAATCTTAAAATCTACAACATAATGTAAACTTACTCTCTGGTTGTCATTTTGTGATGTCACACTGGTCACGTGGTATGAGAGCAAGACAAGCAAGATCCACATCCTGAATGAAATCATGAACAACTTTTATGAAGTAGAAACTCTGGCTTGTCTTTTGTGAGATTCAAAATCTATTTATTCTATTTATTTTACAAAGCTTATTTCAACTCACTCTGGTAACAAGTGTGTACACGTTATTTCTCCCACACCCATTCTAGGATGAAGCTGAAACTTCTCACAGTTATTCATTGACACAGACAAAACAAAAAAAAAAAAATACAACTTAAAATTAAACAATTAATTCTGGTAATTCATTATCTTGTTTAATAGCAACAAGTGAAACTATTACTATTATTATTATTATTCACAGATATGGCTACATTTGTTGTTGTTTTTTTTGCCCCCTTGAGTAATTGCTAAAGCTATTTATCTCTCAAGCATTCTCCGATCAAGTTGATACATTAAACGATTCTTTTGTTTTACCGAACAAAACATGAGCCAGTAAACAAAATACTCATTTTGTCTATTAATTATTGGTAATTAATTATTTTGTTTGATATGAAAAAGGGAAATAACTTGCACATTATTGGTAGATATAGTTTTAAGGACGAAGTTTTTTCCCCTTTAGTTAAGCTTTGTTTTTGTTTTTTTCAAAAAGGTTTTTTTTATATCTTGCTTGTTTAAACCTATAAATGATATGATACTATGTGTCTGTAGCGATGCATTTGAAGAGTGTTTCTTTCTTCTGTTACACGACTTGGCACTACCATTACTTAGTTGTCGTTAGTGTTGATTGTCATACGCGTAAGTCACGTAATGATTCTTCATTCACATCTGAACCGCAAACTTCATTGAGAAATTAGCTGTCGTGGTTATGGGTTCTATCATTGTAGAAGATCTGATATCGGAATGTTGAGAATCCCTTGATGCATTGCCGGAGCTATTTAACTACAGAGTACAGAGTTTCTTTTGCTGGCAGAGGAGCGCAGTTCAACCAACAAAAAAATAGACATAAAAATGAAGTTGTCGAAAACTAAAAATGGGTCAGAGACCAATGCACTATAATTGATAGTAGCTTGAAAGTTGGCAATCGCAATAGTGCATACGAAACATTAAAAACTTTAACCAACTGAACAACACAAGAAAACAAACAGATGTACTTAGTTTGATGATTTGTGTTTCTTTAGTGCCAATATTTCTTATATTATCTTTTATAATACAGACGTTAGAAGATGATTACGTCCTACGCATCTAGTCATGCATGTTATCGAATGACTTAAATTCTGCCAAGTTGGGGTTCACCCCCCCCCCCCCCCCGAAATGAAATTCACCCCCTGCGAGGGGGGGGGGGGGGAATCGAAATTTAGTAACTGATTTTTTGCTTTGATTCTGTTTATTTTAGGTGCGATTTTAATACTAAACCATCACTTGCCCCAGCGCAGCCTATTATGGGGTTTTGCAATCAAATTCCCATCTTCTATAAATCAACAACAACAACAAAAAAGTATGCAATCTACAATTCCCGAATTCCAAGAGCATAGCTCAGGCACTAGCGGATCCAGAACCTTTTAGTGGGGGGAGGGGGCGATTTTTTTTCAAACCCTAACCCTAACGCCCAGTAAACCCTAACCCTAGGCATAAACGTGCGTACAACACACACACACACACACACACACACACACACACACACATATATATATATATATATATATATATATATATATATATATATATATATATGTGAGAATAAAAAACAGCAGCATTTCTCAACCTTCGGCGAAAAACAAAACAACCGGGGCGGCGCTATAAGGTTTCCTAGTGGGGTTTGGGGCGAAGCCCCGACGCCAAAAGCGTTTTCTTGCATTCTTCATTGCAGAAACGCATTCTCCTGACAACTACAGCTCATTTTTGATCAGTTCAGGGCGAAACCCCGACGCCAAAAGCGTTTTCTTGCATACTTCACTGCAGAAACGCATTCTCCTGACCTAAAGCTCATTATTCATACTATTTAAAAAGGACGTTTTCAATAATGTTCTACTTGAAAAATATTCTAATATGAATATATACGCCCTTAATACATTGCAAATAAAACCGATTTGTTTCTTGAAAAGATAAAATACCCCACATATTTAGATTTTGGCTTTGAGGATCGCCGCCGAAAAAAAAAATATTCGATAAATAATTTTCAATTAAATTCAAGTATAAATTGTGAGTTATAATCCCAAATTTATTTAACTACAAAAATATCAGATTGGGTAAAGGTTGGAAAAAGGCGACTACGAAAAGATTATTTGGGTTTAGAACTCATCTCAATCATGACTCTTATACTGAATTCTAGCTTTCTTAAAATAATTATGATAAATTCATGTGAAATTACATAAACTCTGTCTGGAAATGGGAGGGGCGGTAGAATGAAAACGATTAATCTTCGCTCCTTTAATAATTTCTGTTAAAGATTGCATTTGTCATTAAAGAATAGGGGTGGGACGACTCGATAGAAGAATTTAATTTATAGTATATATAAATTATACTAGTGACAGATTTTTTAAATTTTGTAATTTCTTAGCTATAATACAAAAAGAAAAAGAATTGGTTTGTCCGATGGGGGAAATGCGATTGCATGTATCGCCCCTCCCACCTGGTACAACCCTTTTTCATTTAAATTTATTAATGATAAAATTTGAGATTAGAGTGTGGTACAACATAATATAAAATTTCACAAATCAATACGTAGTTTATATTATATAGATATTCAAATAATTTTGTGTTGGCTACATGACACCCTCGTTAACCGTGGGCCACTATGATTCTCCATACAAATAGGACCGCCCCCCCCCACTCAGAGGGCTAGAGTGGGGAGGGCAGTACATGCAACCCCTACCCCACTGAATCGGCCAAGATACCAGAAAGGGATTGACATAATATAAAATTTATATATTAATTGAATTAAATTTTTTCACAAACTATGATTTAGATAGATATTCAAATAATTTTGTGTTGGCTACATGACACCCTCGTTAACCGTGGGCCACTATGATTCTCCATACAAATAGGACCGCCCCCCCCCACTCAGAGGGCTAGAGTGGGGAGGGCAGTACATGCAACCCCTACCCCACCGAATCGGCCAAGATACCAGAAAGGGATTGACATAATATAAAATTTATATATTAATTGAATTAAATTTTTTCACAAACTATGATTTCTCCATAAAAGTAGGACCGCCCCCCCCCCCCCACTCAAAGGGTCTAGGTGGGAAAGGCAGTAGAGGTATTTCCCCCCCCCCCCCCCCCAATCTGCAAACAGGGAACGACATAATATAAAGATCGGTTAAAATATCAATAACAAGTTTTAACCATATAGATATTTAATTGATTCTGTTAGCAAGCTGTGATTTCTGCAAATAAATTGGACCGCCCCCCACCCGAAAGTGTATGGGGGGGGGGGCGGGGCGGGATCGATACCATCGCCCCCTCCCGACCCCACAAAATCGGCCAACATACTGGGGGGGGGAAAGAAATAATCTAAAAATAGTTTGAAATATAAATAATTAGTAGACATTGTTAACGTAAGCAATAAATTCGTAGACAAATTGTGTGAATGTCTCGGTACTAAAACTCGTCCACCCTGCCCCTCAGGAAGATTTTAATTTTAAACCCCCTTCCGAAATTTACGATAAAACTTCCTCTTCAATATAAGACTATCCATACATCAGTCACCAGATTCTAAGAGCGTAGCCATAAGGGTTTTTGTGTTTGAAACCCCTTTCAGCAGGGTTTAGAGCTAAAAACCACCTCTTCAATATAAAAAAGCAAATTACACACTCAAAATTCTATGAGCGTAGCCAAAGGGGTTTTGAGTTTAAACACCTCTTCAGCGGGATTAGAAGCTGAAAAAAATACCTCTTCAATATAAAAAAAAGCAAATTACACACTAAAAAAATCTATGAGCGTAGCCAAAGAGGATTAGAGTTTAAACCTCCATTCAGCGGGGTTTAAAGCTAAAAAAAATACCTCCTAAATATAAAAAAAAAATTACATACACAAAATTCTATGAGCGTAGCCTAGCCAAAGGGGGGGGGTGTGTTGAGTTTAACCCCCCCCCCTTCCTCCAGAGGGCTTTTTTAAAATTTAAAACCCCTCCTGATGGTTTTGAGTTTAAATACCCCCATATAGAGAGTTTTGAGGTTAAAAACCCATTCTTCAATTTTTTACTAAAGCAAACTACAGTCATTAAATTCTATGAGCGTAGCTAAGGGGGTTTTGAATTTAAAAAAAAAGCTTCACAATGATTTTGACGATAATACTTTTCCCTTTTCGATATAAAATGTAAAGCAAACTACAGACACCTAATTCCAAGAGAGTAGTCAAGAGAGGTTACTCATTTCGACCAGTGGCTGGGCTCCATTAATAAAGTCCAGTGAATAGTCATCTGCGGAAATTGAAAAACATTAACTGGGGCTCAACAAGATGGCTTATTTTAGGAGTCAGTTATAGAGATCGGGTCTCAATCAAGGAAATTCTATGCCGAACTGGGAGTCGACCCCTTTGTAAGGTTGTGACAGAGCGTCGCATAAGGTTTGCGGGGCATGTTCTCCGACAAAATGAATTACGCATAATAAGAGTTGCGATGACATGGAGGCCATTACGAGGAAAGAGCAAACAGGGACATCCTAGTATAACTTGGCGCCACACTTTCATAGAGGTCCTCAGAGCTGGTAAGAAGACATTGCCAGTGAATGATTTTTGTGGAAGCAGCTTGCCGCCCAATGCGCCGAACGACGCGGGAGGATCTAAGTCAGTAAGAATAGCACTGTAAAAGCCTCAGAATATGCATTTTGTTGGCTTTCAAAACCGGAAAACGCACTTCTTTAGCTGAAGGAAGACGTGAAGTTTTTTAGTAACTGTTGACATTGGACTGTGTCCTAACCCTTTCTATTAAAGTATATGTTAAGTTGAAGAAGTTTTATCAAGTTATTTCTGGATATTATTATATGCTGTGCGTGTGATCGAACCGCAAGTACAAACTGTGAGTTGTTAATATTTGAAATCTACATATTTTCTCAATACTAATAACAACACTACCACAACATATGGCGGCTCACATGGAACTAAATGTTTTAAGACGATCTGCTAGAAAATATGGGTCGAAAAAACATGGCCAAAAGAATGGACCCTTTTCTTTATTATTCAACTGCCCAAGAAAGAGATCTCAAGTCTGATCAGCCTTCCGAGCAAGTCTCAAGATGAGCCTACGAGGTTTTATCCGAAAGTCAGGCTTCAGAGCAGGTAAAAGCACTGTTGAACAAATATTTAATATGAGACACAAAGGAAAATAAGCATTATATTGTAAACACAATCATAAATATAAAATAGTCACAAACTAGTTACAAAAATAATCGTCATACCGTTTACCCCTTTGGAAAGTTTTTATCTCTTTTGACACGTGTACAGTAAGAATGATACCTCTAATTGAGGACTTCCATATTTATTTATTACTAATTATTATATTACAGCTTAACATTTACTGATACAAATGTAATAAGTGCAAATGATTTCGGAATTGAATCACATGTCATGCTTGTTTTGTATTGTAATGGAAATGCTCATATTTCAAGACCAAAGAATTTACTAACAACAGGACGTCTAACGGCTTTTTTTAAAGTGAAGCGTAATACAGAGACAACAAGGTTTCTTCCTTTTCTCTTTCAAATATATTCCTGTAGTTATAGCTATAGAGCTCACTAAAACAGGAATGTCAGAACTAAATTCATTACAAAAAGAACTTCCCGTCGAAGGTTACTTAGGAAATATTTGATGTGTTGTTTTTTTGTATGAAGCAGATTTAACTCTTTCTCTCCGTAATTAGTTACAAAATTCTGGTGGAATCAACGTTGGTATCGTCAGCTAGGAGAGAAAGAGTTAAAGGCAACAACACATAGAGGACAAAAAAATACGATGATAAATTCTTATGGAAAGCCCTGTCCCTATAAGGCCTCTTTTTCAACCTGTTTCTAAGCATGCATAGGTGATCAATTATTATGAGCTAGAAATAAAGATTGAATTGAAAATTAAAGAAACATCAGGGCTTGTCTTAAGCAAAGGTAAACAAGGCAGCTGCCTAGGGCTTCCGTTTGGTGGGGGGACTCGCACAGGACTAAAAAGAATTAAAAGAAATGATAAAACTTGCCCTCAATGTCCTTACTAGCTTTTTAAATAAATTGCGTACTTTTGTTTTTTTCGCAGGTTATTTCTATTTTTTGTATTTCATTTGGGGTGACAAATTCACTTCGCATAGGGTCTCCAATTATCTAAGGCTGGCCCTGGAAACATGGTCAGCAGAATATAAACTTATTTCTTCTTCACCGTAATATACAAAATACAAACTTTTACAGTCTTATCCTATTGCTCTCCAAATAAATAACTGTACATACCCTCCAAGGAACTTGGCTTGATGCATCGCTGAGATGCAGAAACTAATCTAATTAAAGTCAATATGTAGCCGTAAGAATAACTAAATTTGTATGGGAACAAATTGAATCGGCATCATGAATTCTAAAAATGAATTGAAAATTAGTTACTTCTGAGTGATTTGACAAAGGCGGATCTAAAAAAAAAAATGAATGTTGTTGATTTGTTAAAACTGCAATACGATGTGAGGAAAAGAAAAGATTGATAATGAACTTCATGGGGTATGCTAGAAAGGTCGTTTTAATTGAGATCAATAAAGTGATAAACAAGTAACAAACTGGTCTGCATTATTTTTCATTGTATTTATTTCTTGAAATGCTTCACTCTTGTAAGGACTTTTACTCTGAAAATCAACATCATCATACTTCTAGCTGACGATTTTTTACATCAAACGGTGCGCTCTAAGTTCGTCCACGTCGATTTATCTGTTTACTGAATACAAAGAAACATTTGAGCTGAGTGTGAGAATACTTGTTGAGCCGTGTTCAAGAAGTAAGCCAAATTTAAATTTAAGAAGAATATCTTTGGAAAAATTATAACGGTGGTTCCAGAGTTTTCGTAGATCCACTTTTGATGTTTCACCCAGTTGTCGCGAAGAGCTTGGAAGCTAATAAGAGGAATAGTAAAATAAATAAAAACACACACACACACACACACACACACACAAAAGCAATAACAAACAAACAAGTAATTCAGCTTGAATTCATACATGTGTATACCCATTGTGAAAACAAGATTCGACAAACTTGTTGCATAACAAGATTCTTGACCACCTAGCTTGTTACAGGACAGGATTCTTGACCACCTAACTTGTTGCATAACTAGATCCTTGACCGCCTAACTTGTTGCATAACAAGATCTAGAACATTTGCGCTACAATTGAGCTTCGTTAAACTTCAATAACGATATGGATAGTCCACAAAGAAATCTATTATGTCTGAACAAATGTCTTATTTAAGCGATCGTTTGCCTGCATGTATTTGAGTTTGAAAGAAAAGGTAAAGGGGTCTCGTGATAACATATAAGCACATAACCACAAGTGGTCTAAGAAATGGTTGAGGTGTCGCCTTTATCTTTAACTAACAGTAGGAGTGAACGTCCGGCCATCGTTTTAAACCCATTACAAAAACTGTCTGCAGCCACAAATAGTTTAGACAGGGTTAGAGCCACAGCATGCTTATGACAGGGCCTGCCTTACTTAATTGGATGCCATAGGTGAATTAAATAGGGTGTCCCCAAACGAAATTGAAAAAAACACGAAAAATACGCAATGAATGAAAACCTTTCCTGTATCTAAATCAACAAATTAGTTAACTCATTTAGTACCGACAGCACAGACAATACACATACACGATTCATGATCAGAAGACTAGAGATTACGATTGATTTCAGCAAAAGAAAGAAACAAAAGGTCCTCTAACATGTGCAGTCTAACAAGTAGATCTAAACATTTGTGAATAGACCTTGAATCATAGTAGAGACTAAGCACTAGGCTAGTAAACATGGAGACTTGTCTGTTTATGTTTGAGATTTGAAACATGTTTCGCAATTGGTGTTAAGCAGCTGCAGTATAGAGAAAACATAACGCTGCCCACTGCGTATATAACAATTACCCAATTGTATTCCACATTATAGCAGTCAATACATTTTAACTTCTTAATCTGTCTCCAGGTCAGTTTTGTTCTATTTAGCAGTGAGTTAATGCGAGCATTGACCCCTTGTGATACTAACAGGTGTGTACAAAACTTAAACACCAATTAAGAATAAAGATAACAAAATTGTAAAACTCTATTCACAAGATACGTTTTGGAAATGCGGGCACTAATTTATTATAGAGACTTTAACAGAAGCGTTTCTCTACCATCCATTTGATGAGTCATTTTCTTCTTGCTATAAACTTAATAAACGTATAACTCGGCTTGTTCAATGATGATTAATATTTTTTTTTTGCAATCAAAGGATTCACGTAGTGAATGTTAGATCTATGATCTATCCAATACTCTTAAGCGAGCAATTCTTGTATGTATGTATGTGTGTATGTATGTATGTATGTATGTATATCTGTGGCATTTTACGTCTCGAGAGACGATCTTTTCCATTTGCAACTTCTTGTGTGACTAAAGAGGCCGATTCTTGATACACAGCTGCGATCGCAGGTTGGGCATATATATGTATGTATATATATTTGGTGAAAACATTGCCTGGGACAGAGAGGAGAGTTATGCCCCTCCAGTTGTTGCAGTCTGCCAAGTTGCCCTTTTTTTACAACCACTCCTTTTTGCCAGTCCTCTGGGACTTTTGAACTTTTGAGGTTCGCCAACAGAGAGATCAGTCATTCTGTTAACAATGCACTGCCCCCCATGTTTTAGCATTTCTGCTGACACCATGTCACCATGGTGCTTTGTTGTTCTTTAGCACTGCAATGGCCATGGTAACCTCCTCAGCAGTTATTGGATCTGTTTTGATCTTGAGATCATTGTAGGGAGATAGATAGATAGATAGATAGATTTACTAGCTAATTGGCCACACTGCGAAAACTAAACTAAAATTATCTTCTAAAAATAAATTTGTTCTTGAGGCCTCTTTTCAGCTTGCAAACTCTTCATAGGTTAAAGTTGGACACGGATCTCGAAAACGGCTCTAACGATTTTCCTAGAAATTTAACAGATTATGTATATTTTGGGATAAAAAGTACTAGCTAATTAGCCACACTGGGTAAACTATGGGTCTGGAGGTCTGGAGGTGTAGAGGTCTTGAAATCTGGAGGTCTAGAAGTCTGGAAGTCTGGAGGTCTAGAGGTCTGGAGGTCTGGAAGCCTGGAAGTCTAGAGGTCTGGAAGTCTAGAGGTAGGTCTAGAGTTCTGGAGGTCTTGAGGTCTAGAGGTCTGGAGGTGTAGAGGTCTGGAGGTCTAGAGGTCTGGAAGTCTAGAGGTCTAGATAGAGGTCTGGAAACTAGAGGTCTGGAGGTCTAGAGGCCTGGAGGTCTGGAGGTCTAGAGGTCTGGAAGTCTAGAGGTCTGGAGGTCTAGAAGTCTACAGGTCTGGAGGTCTAGAGGTCTAGAGGTCTGGAGGTCTAGAGGTCTCGAGGTCTAGAGGTCTGGAGGTCTAGACATTGTATAGTTTGAACACACTTAAGTCGGCGGTTATTACCACATGTATTCATTAAAGAGTTAAATAAATAAATAGACGCACAAAAGTATGCAGTAGCACAGAGAATGATACATAATTGAAAACTTAAATGAAACTTATTCCCGTTTGAATTACGAAAATAAGCTGCTTGTGTGTAGGAAAATTGCCTTCATGTAGATCTTGTTTGTTCTTTTCCATTGTGGTTCATGAACATCGACCCCTTGTAATAGGCCTACTATCTGACGTGCTCAAAGCTAACAACAACAGAGGGAATGATAGAAAAAGTTAGGAACCGTATTTAAATAATCTATCTATCTATCTATCTATCTATCTGTCTATCTATCTATCTATCTATCTATCTATCTATCTATCTATCTATCTATCTATCTATCTATCTATCTATCTATATGTCTATCTGTCTGTCTATCTATCTATCTATCTATCTATCTATCTATCTATCTATCTATCTATCTATCTATCTATCTATCTATCTATCTATCTATCTATCTACTTACCTAACTACACGTCTGTCTGTCTCTATCTTAGACTTATCAGACGTCCGGTAAAAGGAAACCATGTCCTATGTCCTCATTTTTGTGTTAGTGTCTTCAGTCCGGCAGGCATTTGCCTAAAGTGTAAAAATGTCTTTTTCATAACAATCGGATAGTATCCATCCATCGGGTTATTCCTTTCTGTCTTTTGGATT
This sequence comes from Biomphalaria pfeifferi, assembly GCA_030265305.1. Lineage (NCBI taxonomy): Eukaryota > Metazoa > Mollusca > Gastropoda > Planorbidae > Biomphalaria > Biomphalaria pfeifferi. The sequence continues at coordinate 1,714,406 of JASAOG010000061.1, read as the reverse complement.
CATTGCACAAATTACTAATAGACAGCTCTGTTATGGCAGCAAGGTGACGACTGTTTTAACAACCTTCATCTTAACAGGATTTCTTTTTTTTTTTAAAGAATTTTCCAAAGAAACCAGCCATTCAAACTTTGATTCAAACTAACTTCTATTGTTTTATTGCATTCCGAGGAATCATAATAAAGTTGGAAAGGACTTATTGTTCATCAGCTTGCTGTGGACAAAGAGAGAAGGACATTCTTAAAGTGTGAGAGCCAATTTCCTAACATTGTAAAAACATGGTGCATGGAGTTCCGCAAGTGTGTTTGTGCAAGTGACATACGATTGGAAAAGATTTTGTGTCTGAGAAATACATCACAAACTAGAGTGGATATTAGTCGAGAGGCCTAGTACGCTTGAACTTGGCTTGTCTTGGCTACCTATGAAGGAGGCTCCAGGTTCGACACCCGACTCGAGCAGGGGGGTGTGTTTACTGAGCACCTAAAGGCAGCACGGAAAACCTTCTCTCAGAGATCACGTCCCTTTTGAAGGAGGCAATGTCTAAGGCTTTAAGTTTACAGGAACACACGTTTTTCTTGTGCCTTTTTGTTTTTGGTAGGCGCATTTCAAAGTGTACAAGAAAATGATCCACGGTCTTACACGTGTTTAGTCTAGTTGATGTAATTAGTTTTGAGTGTGCACAGCACACAAGATCCTAGCCAGAACACCTATAACCTTTTTTTTTTTCTGTCACACAAAAGTCGTCAACCTAACCTTGTACCGTACAGCAGTCAAAAGAATTTTGAACATTCCAAAAAGTTGGAAGGAAAGTCAACATTAATCACATTAGCGTAAAGGTTTTGAAATGTCTTCTTCAAAAAGTTTTTAAAAATTAAATATTGTTACAGACGCCGCTATTGAAAACAGTATACTTGTAATGAAATGGTTATATATAGAAGATGTAAAGATGTCTCTTACTTGAAGTAACTCTTGAAAACATTGGTAATGATGTTACTTTTATTTTTTTAAATATTCAAACTACAAAAAAAAAGCCCCCTTTTTTTGTCTCTAGAATAATTAATCACCGGCTTCACCCCACTCACCTCTACCGCAGGTCGGCTGCCTGGTCGTGCGGTTTGCGCGATGGACTATCGTTCGGATTTATCGATGGTCGAGGGTTCAAATCCTGCCCGCTCCCATCCCCCGTCGTCCTGGGAGAGGTTTGGACTAAGAAGTAAACTATCTTCAACTCTGAAGGAACATCCGAAACATCTCAAACATTTTACAAACGTTTTTACGCTCCCTTTATGTAAGGATTTTGCACCCTCGTAAATGCGCCCCAGTTTTAAAAACGCTGACTGAGAATATGGAACGAAGTGACTTTATTTAATAAATTAAGTTCTTAAACTGTTGATTTAGTTGACACATAACGTTGGTACGAAGAAAAAAACCTTTGCAAATAACCTTTGTATATCAAACGTGAAAAAGCATGTTTGGGTATCTAGCTACTATCATTTTTTTTTTTAAATGTCTGATTTTTCAAAAGTGTATTTTTTGTGTGTCTCCAGTACGGCCTGCACCCCCCCCCCCCCCCCCACTGAGTGCACATATAATTAATAAATGTTTTTGCACCTTAGTGAACTGATCACTTCATATGTCCATGTGAGAGCCCTGCGCTCACTGGACTCAAAGCTTCTAGTGGTGCCACGTTCCTCCCTCAAAAGCTACGGTCTGCGGGTTTTTTCAGTGCACAGACCAAAGGTTTGGAACTCACTCCCCATTGATCTCAGACACACACATGCTACACTACACTCAAGAAAAACATTATGACCTAATAAAACTTTTTTTTTTATTTTAGTTTGTCAATTTAGTTCTCGAGTGTATGTTTGCAATGTTATCTCAGCTCCTTGAGCCTAAATTGGTTTGGGGGCAGCGTGCTATAAATTAAATGTCGCTTTTGGTCGCCTCAGACTGAGAGTATGGCGAAATAGGTCTTCACCTAGCAAAAAAAAAATGTTTATAAAGCAGTGGTTCTCACTACACTCTTGTAATGCTCTGAGATCTGGGTGCTCTATCTAAGACATTTAAGACTCCTAGAACGCTACAATCAAAGGTGCATTCGCCTCATGATGGGCATACGCGGGCAAAACTACATTACAAGTACCTATGTTCTGCTGGAGTCCGGTGTGGACAACATAGATGCACTAATTACCATTCGAAAGCTAAAGGTGCAGGTAGCAGCTGGGTTTGCTTAGTCATTTGAGACACTGCACTCATTCCTAATGTTTGGAATCGAAGACATTGCCATTATTATAATTTAAATGATTAAAATTAACTTTAATACACAATGTACACAAAACAAAACTAATTATAAACTCATATAATTCGGTTTAAAACACAGACATGAACTCTTTAACAAAGCATCTATCGTGTTCACAGGCAGGAAATGTTTCGCGTCTTCACCACACACTGCATTTATTGTCTGGGTTTAAAGTTGCATTTTCGGAACACTGAAAGGTTTTGCTGAAATCTTCACTGTTTGACATAGTGAATACACCCTATTGAAAAAAAAAATGTTGATAAATGTTTCAAAAGACTCATAAAATATAACATGTCAAGTTTTAATTAACTAAAAATTGGCATAAGGAGAATGCAAGTTATGTTTAAGTTTATGTTATTGTTATGCTATGTTATGTTATTGTTATGTTATGTTATGTAAGTGTTGCAAGACCGCACTACAAACAGCGATGTCCTTGCGAACGCCGGTATGGACAGTATAGAGGGACTTCTTATGGTCCGACAGTTACGCTGGGCAGGGCATGTATCCCTTATGGGAGTTGAACGTATGCCGAAAGCAGTCTTTTTAGGTGAGCTAACAGAGGCGCCCCAGGGAAACGCTTCAAAGAACAGCTTTTGGCACCAACCTAGTTGCATGCGGCCTCCGAACGACACAGCTGGAGGTCACTCACAAAGGCCACGGGATACACATTTGAAACCAAATAAAAAGAAATAGAAATACAAAATCATCCTTTGGGACAGGATTTTGTGATCTCACCATCACAAAGGAGATACAAGATACAACAACTCTTTTGTTCCCCTGGCGATCAAATCATTAAATGGAAACAATTTGATATAAACTTTGTCACATGCAAATTATGAGTTAGTCCGGTGTGAGTGTACATTTTGGTTTGTTTTTTATAGCTATAACGTTTGGTATTGGTGTAATGCACACATTGTAAGACAAATTTCCTTACGGACAATAAAGATTATTATTATTACTATGTTAGAAACGAACGAGTAGTCATTCTCTGGCGCTTACGGGCAATAAAGATTATTATTATTTTTATTATTATTAAAAAAGAAAATTCGCTGCCGAGGACAGTCGCAGACGGCGAAAAGAAAATCTAAATCGATCACATCCGGACAACGGTTATGCTTGCCTTTTGCGTGGCAAAATATGTAGGTCACAGCTGGGGCTGCGCAAAACCTGACTTTAATCGGGGAAATAAAGGCGGTTGGTCGTTAAGTTGAGTACATGACACCCTGCTCGTTGACCGATGGCTAAAGAAACATGACCCTAACATCTTCTGTCCTATTACCTCAAGCTTTGAAACGGCACATTATTTTCATTCTATTCAACGCCTAATTGATGTCTATAGAGTTCTAGATGTGCTTGCTGCACAGTCACATCGTATGTGGTCCCAGCGACTCTTTGGACTGAGGTCAGCGTTTTTTTGTATTTTGTTGTTTTGTTTTAATGTGCTTGTATCCAATAATTTACGTTTGAATAGTTCTATACACAGTCAAGTGCGATTACAGAATGGACTACTTAATATGTTTTCTCAATATTCCAAAAGTTTTTGGCGACCTTATTAGAGAACGTGAAATCTGAGTTGACAAAGTCGGTAGAGTCGACTCTGTGCGAGTCGGTAGGACGATGGGGAAGGCAGCGGATGCTGTGGTCGAGTTAATCCATTATTGTGTCTTGAAATATTTACCATACTAGCAGATGATTTTAAATGTAGTAATACTATCCAAGGAAGCTATATAAGAATTTCATTATTGTTTCGTGTAAAGATTTATATTTGATTCATTCTATATTAGCATCAATTTTTTTTATGGTTGTGCATTAGTATTGTATACTTCTATAGTTTCATGATTTGATGGAAAAACTATTTAAACAAGAAAAGTTGGAAAGGGACATAATAAAGTACAAATTCTGTCCACGAGTACACACGTAAACAAAATAAACACACATGAATGGCAAAAATTTGGTTTCTTAATTTGGGCGTTATCTCCGAATAGTCATTTTCTCCAGATAAAGGGCACTTACTGCCAATCCCATCATGCTCGATATTAGGTCTAAACATTTTTTATCAGATCGAAATTCTATTGATCCGTTAAATGGTTTTGAAGGGAGGTAAGGAAGCGCTTTTTCAATGAAATCGTAGACAATATAAATTAGCTAACACTCTGTAATGATTTTAAAAAACAACGTATCGTTAATCTTTTTGTCACATGAAACACCTTGACATCGAATTGATGTCAGTTTATCAAATACATTTATTGTCCCCAGTGGAAAACCAATACTAAGGATTCTCTTATACTCGCAATACTTACCTAAACGTCACATAAATTTGGTTGGCAACTGAAGTAAGATAAGTTTATAATGTCTATATATGCACACCACATACCGGCTGAGCCCGTTGACTTGCTCCCAAGTGTCACACGGAACGGAAGCTTGCTGGGTCATTTTGAATAACAAAGTATTTATGTGATTGAATATTTTCATTGTAAGGTCATGGCGGTATGCTATTGACGGAATATCCGTCATCTTTTAAAATAACATTGAAGAAGTGGTTGGGCGAGTCAAGAGGGTTGACTACAATGCACTTCAGTCATGATGTTCTATGTGGGCGCGTTACGAGGGTTCGGTGCGGAGTAATGTCAAGATCTTGGTGTTGGTCTAGACTCTAGAGGATGGATGGATGGATGCATGGATGGATGGATAGATTGATAGCTGGATGGATGGATGGATATGTATATATATATATATATATATATATATATATATATATAGAGATAGATAGATAGATAGATAGATAGAGATAGATAGATAGATAGATAGATAGATAGATAGATAGATAGATTGATGGAATTATTGATTGATTAATTGCTTGATTGATTTAAATTGTAAGTGCAGTACTTAAAGACATTTTTTATCCGCAAAGCATTTCATATGTCTAGTATTTAGAGACAACTTGTCGTTAACAGATATTACTCTTTATTTGTCTTTTCCATAATATCTTTCAGTTTCTTGAAATAGTTTCGATCTTTGACAATAATTTCATCGTCTTTTGTCAGAAACTTTTGATCGTGGAAAGCAGAAAAATATTGTTCGATATCAATCTGTGAAACAATTTAAAATATGTTTAAAATAATTGTTCATTCGTGATTATGAGTTTGAAACTATTTTATAAGTAATAGACTAGAAATATAAAATATAATTACATAATAATTACATGCATTAATGGATGACTGCGAGCTAGTATATGGCAAGACCCTTATTTGAATTTGTCGAATTTTTTAAATGAAATAAGCACGATTAGATTAGAAACAAAACCTATGGTCAAGTTTGAATGAGGGCCAAATTGGTGTCTATTTTCAGGCTAATTTTGTTTAATGGCTTGGTAACTAAGGACGCTTAGACTCGAAACAAAACCCAAGGTTGAGGGTAGGTAACACTTTCACCATTATGTTTTCTTTCTAACGCTAATCGTGAAATGTCCCCTAAAGAACGGCGTTTCGGTTCTCGACATGTAAGGGCTTTCTTTGCAAACCTGGCCCGTGCAATGAGGCCTCAATGAGAGTCTTTATTTTGGTACCCTTTTGACCTACTCGATTCCTCTTGAAAAGATCCGGGCTCCACTTTGAGGCACGACCTAATCTTCGTAATGGGTGATACCCAAAGTGAAATTTTCCGACCGGACTTGTGGTTAACCACACATGTCTGTTAAAAGAAATCTGTTCTAACGGTCAACGGGATAGTGGTCAGCACAACAACCAACCGCCTTTACTTTCTCCAAGTCAGGTACCCATTAGCTCCCCAACGGGAAGAGTTCTGGTTGCATGTAGGACTTAAACTTAGGGGTCTCACCACTTGAGACGTTGGTACCTACCTAGAGTTCGGATTCTTGGCTACCTTTTTCTCTCGTCGCACTGTCGCACATACCTGGAAGTTATTTGGAAAGGTGCTATAAGGGATTAATCTCAGCACGGAGCCTTAGTACATGAAGAATTACTAATGGTGACCATTGGCATTGCAGAGCGAGTCTTAAAAACCTTTTTTTTTTATTACTCTTTTCGATCACATTTTATTCAGACTTCGTCTTTAAAGACAGGGGGGATAAGTCATTAAATCCTTCTCCGCCGTTTGGTTGTAAAGAACTTATCTTTTGTGAGTACCACTAGCTTAAAATGGAAAACAAAAATTATGGACTTTGTAGTGGAAGTAACTTTAGTTTCAACTTTAATTATTTCAAGTTAAATAAATTAAACAGAATGTTGAAGATAAAGTTTTGGGACTTATCTATTACTAAGGAATATTCGATTACAAGTCGAGGAGCTTTAAAAGAATTGGTTAATATGTACGGATGTTTTCTTATCTTTGGGAAAAAATATCTAGATACCTCATCTTGAGACAAAAAGTAATTTTGAACTTTAAAATAAAGAATAACAAGGTTACAAACTGAAGCTCAAAATCGGCCCCCGAAGTGATCCACACAGGCAGGTAAAAAGGCAATATTTCAATATTTTCACAAAGAATATCAGAATGAAATTCTATCAAAAGCAAAGGGATGGACGGACGGACGGACAGACAGACCACACAAAACTAATAGCGTCAATTCCCCTTTCGGGGGCCGCTAAAAATGTTTCGGGCTTGAAATTTTTTCAGCTGGCTCTGTAAATACGGCGATGATGTAACGTATTACCTAAGTTGATGGTGAAGCCTAGACAATTGTTCTCAGAAGAAAACCAACATTATGTACAAAAGTATGTAACAAAAAAACATTGAAATGTATTTACCCATGATCCTAGTAGGTTCTGAAATTCTCTTAAAGTCATTTTGTTGATAAGATTTAAAGGATTCTCTCGCTCATTTGTAGGAACAAATATCTGGATTTGAGAAATGTTTTGATATTTAATAAGAACGTATGTTTGAAAAGCTAAACAAATGATTACAAAAGTAAATTGTATTAAATTAAAGTATTAGATTGTTCGATCATATATTCTTGTGGACTGGATCATTCTTAACTTAACATTGTATGTATGTATATCTCTATCTAGTTCAACATATAGCACATACAACCGAACCATTAACCGAGCCATTAAACTATTCTATTAAGTAAACCACCAAAATTCAGCAGCATATACAAAATAGTTAACGTTGAATAAATCCAATACATCATAAAATATGCAAACATGCAAAACAATATATATGTAACAAGAACATTAATTTTTCCATTTTTTTAAAATAAATGTATATTAAACATACCAGTATTGGTTAGTTTGGTCAGTCATGTAATACAATGTGTAATAGATCTCCACTAACAATAATAAGAATATGATTTTTAAATATAAAAAAGGGGTAACGACCTGAAGTGGAACTCGTGGGCTAAAGTCTTCTGAGGCTTCCCAAGACAACACGATAACCACTTTGCTAGTGAAGAGCTTATTGTTGTATAGTTATCTATTGTTTCTACAGTCTAGTCCTATTTCATGTCTGTTTTCACTAAGACTTAGACCACGGCATATAAAGTGGACTAATTCAGCTAATGCTAACACTTCAATTAAGTACTATTAATTTCCCTTGTTCGAGACACCAAACAAAATAGTTAATTGCTAATAGTTAATTAAATAATTGGTTAATTATTTAAATTGATTCTTGTGTTGTCAGGTTAAGAAATAATTGTGCAAAAATTTCTGCTTGATTCAAGAATTTGGGTGGGAGAAGTAACGTGTGCAAACCTTTTACTAGACAGACAGACAGACAGAGTGAGTTGATATAAGCTGTGTAAACATTTCTCTAATCTTCCAATGTATTTCAGCGCTGTTTGTTCCTTCTTAGCCCTTGCTGTTCAGTTTTGTTCTATTCTATCTCTCACTTAGTCGCTGGCGTTCTTTAGCATTGCAAGTATTTGTTGATAGAAAACTGATTTGGCGCTGAACCAACAAAAAGCTGAAAGAAAAAGAAGCAGGCCCATCAGCAACTGACCTAACATACCCACGTATGCGGCCGGCTTTTTCAAAGCGAGGATTGGACTTTACAGTCATCTTAGAGTCCATAGGAAATGAGAAATGTGCTCATCTTTGACCACAAAGGAGGAGCTATATATAGCAGTATTTAGTGAGTTAGTTGAAGATGTGCGTCCCAATGTTAAGTCAAGTCTAGTTGTAATGGGGTCATCGTTGTTGGTGATGTGTAGGTAGTCATGGCTATTGTATAAGATAAGAAGAAGATAAGATAGATGTGTGCAAGACAACGCAAGAGAGGGAAATGTTGCTAATTTAACTTTTGTTGCTATGTTACAAACAGTAAACAAAATTTAATGCTTTTTTAAAAATATAAAATCGTTTTTAAGACATGTTTATTTTGCGTTATTATTTTATTTGATTTCATGGATATCTGGATGGATGTTGTGTTTATGAGAAATTATTCGTGTTGATATAACAGCTCAACCGAGTTGTGCATTGGAAGGTAGACAATCGGGTTTAGTCACTTGGACACCTAGCCCCACATTCCGCTTGTTTGTTTTATCTTTTCATCCTCATTATAGACGATTCATCCAATAAAACCTTGGTTTGTTCATCAGTAATAAATCTTTGGTTTGTTGACCAAAAATAAAACCTTGTTTTGTACACCAACAATAAAACCTTGATTGTTCACCTACAATAAAACCTTGATTGTTCACCAAAAATAAAACCTTGTTTTGTACACCAACAATGAAACTTTAATTGTTCACCTACAATGACACCATCATTTGTACATCAACAATCAAATCTCAGTTGTTCACTAATAATACAACCTTGTTTTGTTCACCAACAATAAAACCATGATTGTTCACCTACAATAAAACCTTGGTTGCTTGGTTGCTCACCAACAATAAAATCTTAGTTGTTCACTAATAATACAACCTTGTTTTGTTCACCTACAATAAAGCCATGGTTGTTTACCAACAATGAAACCTTGGTTGCTCACCAACAATAAAACCTTGGTTGTACACCAATCGTTTTGCTAGTAAGAAACTCAGTCCCTGTGATAAGCTCTTAGCTAATTTATGATTAATTACAAACTTAAGCAACTCTATCAAACCATACATGTCTTACTTATGTCACAAACATAAACTCTAACCTACTTATAACAAGGTTACAAAAGACAGTTTGTGTGGAAACACAAACTCAAAATCGGCCCCCGAAGTGGTCCACCCAGGCAGGCTTCAATATTTTCAGAAAGAACATCCGAATGAAATTATATCAAAGACAAATGAGAGATAAGAATGGAGAATGAAGGTTAACAGATCTTGTGTAGTGCCCCAACGATCCCGCAGATCAAAGGATAGGTGAAAGTGAATGTAAAGTTAGATGTGAACCTGGCCTAACTAGTTCCCCTTTCAGACCTTGTGGTCTATAGGGCAGATGATGTAAAGTTCATCTGTTTTTGTGGCCTACGGTTAACGAGGGTGTCATGTAGCCAGCGCAACGACCAACCGCCTTTACTTTTTCCCAACTAATGTCAGGTACCCATTAGAGCTGAGTGGACTCAGAGGCGCCCAAAGATTCCAAAGTTGAAAATCCCAGTCTTCACCAGGATTCGAACTCGGGATCCCCGGTTCGGAAGCCAAGCGCTTTACCACTCAGCCACCGCGCCTCCCCTGGCCTAACTGATGTCTTATAATTTATAATCAAGTGCTCTCGGCCTCTCGACCACGCTTCCCATAGAAAAAGAAGTGAAAGCGGCAAAAAAAAATATTTTACAAAATTGATTATATTTCTATTCTCTAGAGGGCTGTATTAAATAGAGTAAATCTAAGAGAAGTCAATCAATTTCCATAACAAAAACTAAAGAAAAATATGGATACCAGATTTCATGAGTGTTCTTATTGTAATAAAGAGGATGGGGGTCATCTTACCCGATCCCAACAAAAATTAAACACATATATTTAATATTAGACAAAAAGTAATGTAAAACGCGCATTGAATTAATTTAAACAAAGTAGTTCTACAGACGATACAGATTTTATTTTAAATATTTTAAACCTAACCATAACCCTAACACTATAAATATACAAATAACAGAATTATTTTTGTTTATATTTTCTTACGTATAAAATATAGCGAGTTCCATTTGTGACATCTTTGGAAACACTTATTGACCAGAAACTTTTCCCCCACAGAGAGTGACTTTTCTCGAAAGCTTTCTGAAGAGACCATGATGTTTCATTCCATTCTCCGAGGGTAGAAGTGACTGTCCATGATCCTATTTCTTCAATTAACTATATAAATAAGAAAACCAATTTATATATTATGAGGAACCCTTACCCAAAATATAGTACTGTCCACAGATATAAACACAAAATGTATGGAAAAATATCTGAAATACTTCATTCTGTTGATGTAAATTTGTAGAATCGTTCCTGTGACCCTAAGAGGTTGTCATCCAGTAAAATTTAAGGTATATTAGAGATGGTAAATGCAATATTAAATAAAATTTTAAAGGGGCCTCTTGGCTGTCGAACCTGACAACCTAGGTTCAAATCTCGGTCAAGACTGGGATTATGAATTTGATTTTTACGGCGCCCCTGAGTCCTCCCAACTCCAACGGGTACCTGACTTTAGTTAAGGAAAGTAAAGGCGTTTGGTCGTTGTGCTGGCCACACGACACCCTCGATAAGCGTTGGCCAAAGAAACAGATGATCTTAACATCATCCGCCCTTTAGATTGCAGGGTCTTAAAGGGAAATTAAAAAAAATTGCATTTTTTAAATCAGCATCAACGTTCGAATTTTTCAATTTTACAAATACTTTCATGTGTGCTAGTAAGTATAGATACTAACCGGGTACTTAAAATGTGCTAGTAAGTATAGATACTAACCGGGTACTTAAAATGTGCTAGTAAGTATAGATAATAACCGGGTACTTAAAATGTGCTAGTAAGTATAGACAGTAACCGGATACTTAAAATGTGCTAGTAAGTATAGATAGTAACCGGGTACTTAAAATGTGCTAGTAAGTATAGATAATAACCGGGTACTTAAAATGTGCTAGTAAGTATAGATAGTAACCGGGTACTTAAAATGTGCTAGTAAGTATAGATAATAACCGGGTACTTAAAATGTGCTAGTAAGTATAGATAGTAACCGGGTACTTAAAATGTGCTAGTAAGTATAGATAATAACCGGGTACTTAAAATGTGCTAGTAAGTATAGACAGTAACCGGATACTTAAAATGTGCTAGTAAGTATAGATAGTAACCGGGTACTTAAAATGTGCTAGTAAGTATAGATAATAACCGGGTACTTAAAATGTGCTAGTAAGTATAGATAGTAACCGGGTACTTAAAATGTGCTAGTAAGTATAGATAATAACCGGGTACTTAAAATGTGCTAGTAAGTATAGATAGTAACCGGGTACTTAAATTGTGCTCGTATATCCACATGAAAGAACCAAGAACTGGGGTAAAAGACATGTTAAAGAAACTACTGTAAATGTGCCAAACAACATGAAAAGTTTTAAGTGTCCACGTTTTCTAGTCTATACTTTTGTATAAAATGAGAATGGCACTGTTAAAACTTGTGCACTTTTGTAAACGATTTTTTTTTTTTTTAACAATACTTCTTTTCAGGTCACTCCTTCATGGAAACTGGAACATAGCTCTGACGATCTACCTAGAAATTTAAAGGTTGATCTATATCGCTGAGAAAAGAAATACCAGCGCGTTGGCCAACGGGGAACAATTTTAGTTTGACTGTTATAAAAATTATTTCTTTCATGTTACAATAGCTAAAGCAGAACCTTGGGGAGCACTGTAATGTAAAATAAAAGACAACAATTTTACAATTGGCGGTTATATTTTGCGTAAATAAAATCAAATTTACGCATTAATTGTTCATTAGTTGGTCATCAGGCTTGTAATTTTAAGGCCAAGGACCGCATCTGGTTGTGGCTTCAAGGGCTTAATACTGATAGTAGCTGTTAATTGATAGTTAGAATCCGAAGCGTTGTAGGGCAATATTTCTGTTTTTTTTTTATTAATCTATTTGCGGTAAAAGATATTTTATTAACAGCGGGAACATCAATTATACCTATTCATAGCTTCAGCCTTAGATGATGCCGAAGCATACATTAAATTGTATTCTGGTGTATAATTGAGATCTGTGCTTAAATCTACAGTTATATAGATCTAAGAGCATCAGGAAAACCAAATACAGAAGAAAAAACTCTCCCTAACCAAAAAAATAAATAGACTGTGTGTTCCACAGATTTTAACTACCTGGTCAGATAGACGTAGTGGGCCTACACATGTGTTAATCTTGCTATTGATGGCATGGCAATATTGTTTGTCTGTGTCCTATCCAGCTCCATTTTCGTTTTGTGATGTCTTGGGCTTATGGGCTTTTGTCTAGTTCTCTCCCACAAATCGATAGTAGTTATCTTTTCTGGCCACCTAATTCCTAATACCCGGCGTAGGCATCTGTTAACAAAGGTCTGGAGCTTTTCCATATTTGTTTTAGTGACTCTCCAAGTTTCTGAACCGTATAGAAAAACAGACTTAACGTTTGTATTATAGATTCGTATCTTGTTGTGTAGAGATGATACCTTAGAGCGCCAGATAGTTTGAAGAGTTGAAAAGTTATATTAATAAAATATACTAATTATTTATATTTCAACCTATTTTTAGATTATTTCCCCCCTCCTCTAGTACGTTGGCCGATTTAGTGGGATGGGGTTGTGGCAATGGCATTAATACCGCCCCCCCCCCCAACTATAAACTTTCGAATGGGGGGAGGCGGTCAAATATATTTGTAGAAATCACAGCTTGTTAACAGAATCAATTTAATATCTATATAATTAAAACTTGTTACTGATATTTAAAAAAATCTTTATATTATGTCGTTCTCCAGTTAGCCGATTGGGGGGGGGGGGCGAATACATCTACTGCCCTTCCCACCTAAACCCTTTAAGTTGGGGGGCGGTCCTAATTTTATTTAGAAATCATATTTTGTCAACAAAAATAGTTGAATTACTATATAATTTTTATATTATATCGCTACACTTCTGGTATCTTAGCCGATTCGGTGAGGTGGGGGGGGGGGGCGATTGCTTCTACTGTGATGTCCTTTCGAACGCCGGTATGGTTTGTATAGAGGGACTTCTTATAGTCCGACAGCTATGCTGGGCAGGGCACGTATCTCGTATGGGGGTCCAACGTATGCCAAAAGCAGTCTTTTTTGGTATGCTTAAAGGTGGTCGACGTAACGGAGGCGCACCACCGAAACTCTTTAAGTACGAAGCTTAGGTGCCAATTAGCCTTAGCTGACATAGAAGAGAGCACCTGGTTGCATGCAGCTTCAGGATGAAACAACTGGAGGTCACTCACAAAAGCCGTGGGATACACATTTTGAGACCAAAAGAAAATCCGCTGCCGAGGACAAACGCAGACGGATTAAAAAAAAAAAAAATCGAGTAGTTGCGGACAATGGCTATGCTTGCCCTGGATGTGGCATAATATGTAGGTCACAGCTGGGGCTGCGTAGCCACAGGAAATACGGCATTCCTCATTAATATATATATATATATATATTTATATATATATATATATATATATATATATATATACAGTGAGAGAGAGAGAGAGAGAGAGAGAGAGAGAGAGAGAGAGAGAGAGAGAGAGAGAGAGAGAGAGAAAAAGAACGAATTATTTAACACTAAATGTCAACATTAATTTTATTTGTATTAATATTAATTAGGCATATACAGGAAACAAAACAATTAAGTTACAATGGAACAACATTTAACATATGCAATATAAAAAAGTTACAATTGCAAATTTTTGTTCCAGGTTTTAAGGCTTCACCAAATATTGCATTTATTTTCTGGATTTAAAGTTGCATTTTTCGAACATTGGAAGGCACTTGCAAAATCTTCACTGTTTGACATCAGAGCATACACCCTGTTAAAAGAAAGTTATTTAATGCTTGATTTACACAAAGATAAAGGCACATTCCTCGTTCCATATGCTAGGACAAATTTGTACAAATGCTCTCAATTCCCTATTGCTACTAGAGCATGGAATGGGTTGCCTGAGATAGCCAAGAAAACTAATAACTTGGCAGAATTTAACATGCATGACGCGTAGGACGTAATCATCTATTCTTTTTAAGTAACTGTATTATACAAGATAAGATAACATATACAAACTATGGTCATAAAAACAGCGTGACCAAATTTTGAGTTAGTACAGCTTTGATATTTGATATTAAGTGTTTTAATTATCAGATTTTCTTTATTACGGAAACAGAAGAAAGCTTCAATCAAGTACATTACGTACTTTTATTCAGGTCCAACATTCCCCAACAACTCTCAGCTACAATTTTTGGCACCCAAAATGTACCGAAATTTAAAAATCCATTCTTCACTCCCTAGGTTCAGAAGCCAAGCGCTTTATCACTCAGCCACTGTTGTTCCTTTGTTTTTTTTAATACTCACAGATAATGCATATTAGCAATGATATGTTGTAAAACAAATGATCTAAATATGTATACTTTACCTGAATTTATTAATAGGGTGATTATGCCTTGACAAATGTATCTTTACATACTCTGGTCTCCAGTGGCTGCAGTAAAACTATTACAAAAAAGTACATTATAATATTGAACAAATGAAAAAAAAAAAAGTCGTTAGTAAAAGGTGGGTTAAATGTTTTAACGAATCGTAGTTTCCAATTTGAACTGCACCACGGGAAGGAAAGAGGTCAAGTAAAAATTCAAGATTTTAACTTCTATTCGGGAGAGCATTAAGAGACGCAGAGACCAAAAAAACAAACAAACAGAGAGGGCAGGCGGTTTTTGTTGAAAGTAGAAGAACCTAGAATTCAAAATCAAAATAGTTAGTTAAGGGAAACGTTTATATTATTATTATAGCTTTTATATAGCGCTACTTTCATGCTTATAGCATGCTCAGAGCGCTTTGGTCCAATCTCATTTGTGGACCAGTGGGGTGGGGGGGGGGGGGAGGGGGGTATCTAGGAGTTGGTTTTCCGTGCAGTCTTTAGGCACTCAGTATACACAACTCTGCCCGAGTCGGGTGTCGAACCTCGAGCACCCTTCAAGGTAGCCAAGACAAGCCAAGCTCAAGCGCACTTAGCCTTTCAACCACGCTTCCGTCTTTCTGGAAGTGAAGAAAGGAGGAAAGTTTCCTTTAAAAAAATTATATATATATAATTATATATGGATGGATGACTGAATGTATGAATAGACAGATAGAAAGACAGACAGACGAACAGATAGACTGACTGATTGATTGGAACACAATGTATATTCTATTTTAATAACTTTTTACCTAGCTTTTTTTAGTAGTACCTGACTCACGGCGACAAAAAACAATTGGTCCTCTGTTAAGTCCACGTACGGTAGAGAGTGTTTCGATTTGATGGCATTTCTATAAGCTCTAAAAGAATACTTGATACCAGCATTGTCCGCAATATTTTCTACTAAAGACTTCGTTCCATTATGCTGAAAATACAAAGAAAAAACATGGGCATGAATCAACTCCCGACATTGCCTACAGTAATGTATTGCTGGAACGGAAATCACTATTTCATGGTAAAACTACAAATGTCTTCTATCATCTATTGCATTAAATTTTAAAGGAAAAAGACTATGCACTTTATATATTACTAGTCGACCACAGCGTAGCATACGCAGCTATTTTGCAGGAGCGGCCTTAGGCCGTTGCAACCTATGCGACCCGAGTGGTTCCAACAATTTAACAGGACCCGCGCGTATCCTAGGTGTCAATTATTAATTAAACCATTTTATAACTTAAAACAGATTTCCTGATTTACCAGAAGCTCCTGGAAATCACCGAAATTATTAAAATCTTTTGAATACTCATACAAATCTTCTGAAGTATATAGACAAAAATGTCATTTTGGGGTGTCATTCAATATGGAAAACGTCAATCCTTCGCGCGATAAAAAAAACGGAATTATGCAATACCCGTAATTGTGGAATCTGGTGAAAGAAGCTTCTCGCGCCTCAAACTAATGAAGAATTACTTAAGGTCAACAATTCTCGTAGATAGATTTAAACATTTGGTAATTCTTGCTATTGAGCGTGATCTATGTAGGAAATAGATTTTTTATCATATACTGTATGACTTCGCTACACGCAAGACTCGTAAAGTAACTCTGTACGTAGTAAAGAATGAATAAAACGCAAAGACGAATTTATTTTCTAATACAAACTTTTAATTTTCACTTATTATCCGTATCCCTACCCAAACTTGGCCCCGCGAAATCTGTTTCGCATAGGGCCCCACAATGGTTAAACCGGCCCTATTTAGTGACGTGTGAATACAGAGTAGTTTACCTGTTCTCCACCCCATCTGTTTTTTCGCCGCTAAAGCTACGTGGGGTAACTCTAGTCCGACTTGCAGAAATAAAAGAGTGATCTTTACATGACTTCTTGGTCACAATTGTTAAGTCCAGCCCTGCTATTTAGTGACTACTTGTTCTCCCCCCCCCCCTCCATTTTTTTGGCCACTCTAAGTTACGTGGGATAACTCTTGTTCGACTTGTAGAAATAAAAGATCGATCTTTTCTTAAAAGTGTTGAGCCATGTTGAGAATTATATATATAGACTAGCCGGATATGACAAGTTTTATCAAAATTTGTCAAACGGTTTTGATTTCTATGCGGGACATACATACATACATACGCCTTACTTTCTGCTTTGTATATTAGATAGTGATGACTAGTAGTAAGCTAAATATCCTTATTAGGCCTTTTTATTACAATGTTATCTATAGGGAAGAAGCTGTGAAACTCTTTCAATTTTGTAACGAACGGCTTTGAAATGTGAGATGTGGCTAGCAAAGCAACCAACCTACTTTACTTTCAACTCATGCCAAGTACTTGCAACAGAATGGACTCAGTGGCGTCTTGAAAGACCTAAAGCTCAAAATCCCAGCATTCACCCGAATTCGAATCTGAGAATTCTCGGTTCGGAAAGCTAAACCTTAACCTCTCAACCCCCATGACCCCATATCCTCACAGCGAAGATTTCCCAATAAGGTAGACCCCGAACAATAAATAGTTAAGTAAAGTACTAATTGTATATTACTAAAAGTACCCAAAGTAGTTCTTATCAAGGAGAGAAAAAATTGCAAGTCAATAAAAATGTTATTTGTATATATTAAAAGATTCTTTAAAACGTCCTCCTAAACTACAAGGTAGACTGTAACACTCACTTTGTTGCCAAGGTAGGAGTAGGACTCTGACTCAAACAAATCAATCAAACATTTCGATCTGTTGTTAAATGTTTCCGTGACCTCAGCAGACCAAAAATCTCTAAGATGGCCGTCCGCGTCAAAGAGTTTTCCGTCACTGTCAAAGCCATGAAAAAGCTCGTGTCCTATGACTGTTCCCATTAGGCCATACATATAGGCACTGGAAAATCATTTATTGAAAACTTTTTTTATATATACAAAGAAAAGATGTACAAGAAAAAAAATATAATGGCAAAATAAAAACATATACTTAAAAAACAAAACAAAGCAAAATTAAGTGTAATTGTATCCATTAATTTGAATCGATCTTGCAATTAATTTGTTATAGATCTAGACTAACAATTATAAATTTTTGCGATTGGAAAAATGTCTACTCCTTAATGATCTCAGCTTTGAAAAAGTGTAATGAAAACATGTTTCAGTATTACATTAAACCATAGTGTTTGAGTTGGACCTCCCCCCTCCCCCCCCCCGAAAGGAATTTAGTGACTGATATTTTGCTTTGATTTTGTTTATTTTAGGGGCGATTTTAAATACTAAGCCATTACTTGACCCAGCGTAGCAAAGTGGGTTTTGAGTTTAAAACCCCCATACCAGAGGGTTTAGAGGTTAAATCCCCCTCATCTATAAAACAAAAACAAACAAAATACAAACGACAATCCCCAAATTCCAAAGTCAGAGCTAGGGAAGATTTTGATTTTAAAACCCCTTCCGAAATATGCGATTATACCCCCTCTTCAATATAAGACTAAACCACACACCAGTCACTAGATCTATGAGCATAGCCAAGAGGGGTTTTGTGTTTTAAAAATCTCCTCCAGTAAGCTTTACAGCTGAAAACCACCTCTTCAGTAGAAAAAAAAAGCAAAATTTCACACTCAAAATGCTATGAGCGTAGCCTAAGGGGTATTGAGTTAAAACAAACCTTCAGCGGTGTTTGAAGCTAAAAATACCTCTTCAATATAAAAGAAAAGCAAATTACACACTTAAAATTCTATAAGCGTAGCCAAGCTAAGGTGGGGGGAGTTAAGTTTGATCGCCCCCCCCCACTCAAGAGGTTTTTCTTTAAGTTTAAAATCCCTCAAGATGGTTTTGAGTCTAAAATCCCCCATACAGAGAGTATTGAGGCTGAAAACCTCTCTCTTCAATATTACTCAAAAGCAAACTACAGTCAACAAATTCTATGAACGTAGCTAAGGTGGTTTTGAATTTCTTTAAAAAAAACTCCAGAGATTTTTTAGTTTAAAACTCCCCAACAAATGATTTTGTGGATAAAACTTCCCATATCGATAAAAAATCTTAAGCAAACTACAGACACCTAATACCAAGAGAGTAGCCAAGAGAGGTTACAAAATTTCTACCAGTGACTGGGCTCCAATAATAAATGCAGCGAATAGTCTTCTGCCGAAATTTAAAAACACTAACTGTGGCTCAACGAAGATCGCTAAGACGCATTTTAGGAGTCAGTTATAGAGATCGGGTCTCAATCAAGGACATCCTATGGCGAACTGGGAACAAACTAGAAAGATCCAAAGAGAAAAAGGATAAACACACAAGTAGAAAGATAGAAGAAGATTTTATATATTTCAAAGTTTTGAAGCTGTGTCATACCTCTAAAACTTAGTACCAGAGCTGTGAAATGTAAAGGAATGGTGCGTGTAGGATGAAATAGATGTCAAAATTTATAAATGTATGCATATTGAACTTAAGAACGCCTAAAATAAATCAATCTTACTCTGGATATACATGTGAAACGAAATACTCCTGTAGAATGGACGGCAAGATGACAATTCTATTGTACTCTGTCACGTAGTAGGCTAAAGGTGAAATCATCGAATAAGGATTTCTGTAAATGGCAAAACACACAATTATTTTTAACATGTGTCCCATGTGTGTATATCTTATCTCACAGTTTACAGACGTTACTTGAAACAAGAAAAACAGTAAAATTACTTTCCTTTAAAAAGACAGTACCTCCTTTATGCAAATTATTGAGAGCTTGTCTTTTCATAAAAATTAATGATTGTTAGATTTAAAAACATTTTTTTATACCCCGCCCCCCTCTCGCCGAGAAAGAATAAAGGTTAAGCGAATGTATAGATCCAATACACCTTTTAAAATTTCAATGATAAGTACGTAGATATAGACTTAATTTTTCCGGAACATTAATGTATTAAACTTTGAATCAACAAAGCCTTACATTAGGAAATTCCTTAAACCAATAGTCCTTTCAAGAACGTGATAGTCCTTTCAAGAACGTGATAGTCCTTTCAAGAACGTAATAGTCCTTTCAAGAACGTGATAGTCCTTTCAAGAACGTGATAGTCCTTTCAAGAACGGGATAGTCCTTTTAAGAACGTGAAAGTCCTTCAAGAACGTGATAGTCCTTTTAAGAACGTGATAGTCCTTTCAAGAACGTGATAGTCCTTTCAAGAACGTGATAGTCCTTTCAAGAACGTGATAGTCCTTTCAAGAACGTGATAGTCCTTTTAAGAACGTGATAGTCCTTACAAGAACGTGATAGTCCTTTCAAGAACGTGATAGTCCTTTTAAGAACGTGATAGTCCTTTTAAGAACGTGATAGTCCTTTTAAGAACGTGATAGTCCTTTTAAGAACGTGATAGTCCTTTTAAGAACGTGATAGTCCTTTCAAGAACGTGATAGTCCTTTCAAGAACGTGATAGCCCTTTCAAGAACGTGATAGTCCTTTCAAGAACGTGATAGTCCTTTCAAGAACGTGATAGTCCTTTCAAGAACGTGATAGTCCTTTCAAGAACGTGATAGTCCTTACAAGAACGTGATAGTCCTTTTAAGAACGTGATAGTCCTTTTAAGAACGTGATAGTCCTTTTAAGAACGTGATAGTCCTTTCAAGAACGGGATAGTCCTTTTAAGAACGTGATAGTCCTTTTAAGAACGTGATAGTCCTTTCAAGAACGTGATAGTCCTTTCAAGAACGTGATAGTCCTTTCAAGAACGTGATAGTCCTTTCAAGAACGTGATAGTCCTTTCAAGAACGTGATAGTCCTTTCAAGAACGTGATAGTCCTTTCAAGAACGTGATAGTCCTTTCAAGAACGTGATAGCAGATGCTATAACTGAGTAAAAAGCAAACTGCATATGAAATATTTGGAGGCGCGGTAACTAAGAGGTAACGTGCCTGGCTTACGAACCTATGTCCCAGGATCGAATCGTAGTGAAGACTTGGATTTTTCATCTCGGTATCCTTCGGCCCCTCTGAGTCTAGCTCTATTGGGTACCTGACATTAGTTAGCGAGAGTAAAGGTCGTTGTCATGGCCACATGACACCATCGTTAACCTCGGGAATCTATGAACTAATTAGGCTTTTTTTTTGTTTCCTTAGCAGCACTAGACATCATTTCTTTTGGGACCCCTCAACTCAAGAAAATGTTTCATTAGGTCTATTAATTCATTAAAAGTTTTTCATGTTTGCAAAGAAATATTTTGAATTCACTGCTGTAAGCCGAAAGTCTTCCAAACTTCCATTGTTCATTTCTGATGCGGCGTCGGAACGAGACAGCTGGAGGTCACTCACGAAGGCCGCGGGATACACATTTGAGACCAAAAGAAAATCTAATGCCGATGACAAACGCAGACGACGAAAAGAAAATCTGAATCGACCACCTGCGGACAATGGTTATGCTTGCCCTGGATGTGGCAAAATATGTAGGTCACAGCTGGGCTGCGCAGCCACGGGAAATACTGTATTCCTCACTAATCTTCGGACTCGAAGACAAGCCTTATATATTAATAACTATTGTGATATGTATGCACTAAGCAAGATAGCAGGTTTTCTGTCCAGGGCTTTTGCAAGAGAGGATTTGAGCCTCTTAAGCCCTCACTCAAATGAGTTTGATGATGATGATTAATAATTAATATCATACGTACGAGGGCTCTGGGAGATTTCTGTATTCTTTTATCTTCTTATTAGTATTAAATCTTGTCACACGAACAAAGTTTTCGAGATATTCTTCTTCCACAACTTCCAGATCTTCATACTCTTTGTCCAATTTAACAGGGTCTCTAATCCAGTCTGGTGGTCCAATGTGAATAGTCATAGATTTTAATTTGGCAATCATTTGTGCCTTCGTTTGTGCATCAACCCAGTCCTGGTCTCTAATGTCTTGAAGAAACTCGTGTACTATATCACTAGCCATGATAGAAATCTGACAAGTACACAAACAATACTTTTCATAATTTAAAAAAAAATTTACATTTGAAAATTTTTGTCACATGCATGATATTAAAACATATATGAATTTGATGAATCATTGTTTAAAAACGCTTTATTGTACAGTTATTAAAAATATTTTTTTTTAAATTATTAAAATTATTTTCCACTGACAACTATAGATTAATAAAAATCAACATATATTTGATTTTATATGATTGTGAAAGAGTCAAAGTAGTGGCATATGAAATGTGAAAATACATAAGCAAGGTTCTAAGCCTCATTGAACCTCTATGGAATGAAACTGACACTAATAAGACAATTACATATTCAGGACACAAATATGAAGACTACGATCACACGCAAGTATTAGCACTCTTAGTGTTATAAAGACATCAAAAGTTTACTTAGATGAAAACCTGTTTCTTCACGTTAATGTCAGCCAGGAGGCGCGGCGTCTGAGCAGTAGAGCGCTTGGCTTCCAAACTGGGGGTCCCGGGTTCGAATCCTTGGATTTTGTATTTCGGGATCCTTAGTCGCCTTTAAGTCCACCCAGCTCTAATGTTAATTAGGGATAAGTAAAGGCGGTTGGTCGTTGTGCTGGCCACATGACACACTTGTTAACCGTAGGCCACAGAAACAGACGACCTTTACTTCATCTGACCTATAGTTGTTGTGCTGGCCACATGACACCCTTGTTAACCTTAGGCCAGAGAAACAGATGACCTTTACTTTATCTGCCCTATAGACCACAAGGTCTGAAAGAGGAACTTTAGTTTTTTGACTTAATGTCAGCCAGGATTTATGCAACGGGACAAAATGTTCTTACAACTCAGTGGATCCAGTTTTAGGCACCCACTAATGCAGCACCGGAAGAAGAGAACGAAGCATTTTATAAACTTTTACAGTTCACAATAAGAAAAATCCCCCATAAGAAATTTCAAGCTTTTTATGGGTTATTTGGGGGCGAAGTGGCTGAGTCGTTAAGCACTTGGCTTACGAACCTGGGGTTCTGGGTTCGAATCTCGATGAAAACTGGAATTTTAAACTTAGGGATTTTGACCCTACTCTAATTGGTACTTGACTTTAACAGGGGAAAGTAAAGGTGGTGGGTCGTTGTTCCTGCTACATATAGTTCGTCCATCGTGGTTCGATGATGACCACTTTGTCATCCAGGGGGCTCAGGGCTTTGCACTGGGGTTTTATGCCTCCTCATGTGGCTGGTGAGACCTATGTGAGCCCGGAATGTTCGGCGGCACACTGGGCAGGTTATTCCAGCTGGAGCTAGTGTCGTTTGTCTTGCTTTTCTTTTCTGTTCTTTTTTCCTCAGCAACCTGTGCGCCAGTTTTCACAGCGCGACGCCATGATGCTCTGTCATGTGCTTCTGTCTCCCAGGTGCCTGGATCTATGCTGAAAGCCTTCAGAGAAGCTTTGAGTGTGTCCCTGAAGCGCTTTCTTTGACCACCTTGCGAGCGCTTTCCTTCGCTTAGTTGGCCATACAAGAGTCGTTTAGGGATGCGGTGGTCTTCCATTCTGTAGACGTGACCTGCCCATCGCAGCTGGGACTGCATCAGGATTGTGTGGATGCTTTGCAGACACGATCTTCGAAGGACTTCTGTATCTGGTATTTTGTCTTGCCATTTGACATTTAGTATTTTTCTCAGACATGTCATGTGGAAGTGGTTTAGTTTCTTTGCATGTTTACTGTTCACTGTCCATGTTTCTGAGCAATAGAGAAATGTAGGGAGGATGACGGCTCTATAGACCCCTAGCTTTGTGTTTGTGGTGATACCACGTCTGCTCCAGACATTTGTAGACAGTTGGCCATAGGATGCACTGGCCTTGGCGATACGCAGGTCGATTTCACTATCGATTTTTCCATTTCTGGAGAGTGTGCTGCCAAGATATGTGAATTTGTCCACTGCGTTTATATCCTGTCCATTTGAAGAGTGATGCTTGGATCCAAGTAGGCTTTCCCAGGAGCAGGTAGATATAAGACTTCAGTCTTGTTCGTATTGATGGTAAGGCCAAAGTCTGAGCATGCTCTTGAGAAGTCACTGACGATGCTCTGCAGATCGTTTTCAGAGCAGACATTTAGGGCACAGTCGTCAGCAAATAGCAAGTCTCTGATTACTGCTGCATTTGTTTTTGATTTTGCTTTAAGCCGCCTCGGGTTGAATAGGCCACCATCAAATCTGTATGCTATATTTATCCCGTTGTTTTCTCTATTTGTGAATGCATCTGTCAGCATAGCGGAGAACATGATACTGAACAGTGTAGGTGCTAGGACACAGCCTTGTTTTACTCCGTTTGATACTTCGAAGGGCTCTGATGGTTCTCCACTTTCTTGGACAGAAGCCTTCATGCCATCATGAAATAGTCTCACCATGGTTATGAATTTTTGTGGACAGCTATACTTTGACATGATCTTCCAGAGTCCTTCTCTGCTAACAGTGTCGAATGCCTTTGTTAAGTTGACATATATTGAGAACAGGTCAGCATTTTTTTTCTTGGAATTTTTCCTGGAGCTGCCTTGCTGCAAAGATCACGCTCTTTTCTGAAGCCGCACTGGCTTTTTGGTAGTAGACCATATTCTAAGTGTTGCATGAGCCGATTTCCTGCCACATAACACCTTGCTCTTTAACAAACGAACCAGATGCCCTTAACATCATCTGCAATATAGATCGCAAAGTCTGAAAGGGAATTACTTACTTTTATGATTTATTTAAAAGCAAAAGTATTAACGAACAAAGCTGGCAGAGAACTCTATATGGTATAAATAGAGTGCAGGCACATGCAATGAAAATGGAACCTGTTTACTTATTTCTTCGCATTGTATCACCACACAAGATCATATAGATCTACAAGAGCCTAATCTTACACAGAATGTTAAACAGGAAATCAAATTGACCATTTTTACACACTTTCGAAAGTGGAATAGAAGAATATTTGATGTCAATGTAAAAACAGAAACAGATGTAGCTAATCACATTAGCAAGAATCAAGCTCAAGTCCTTTAAAATATCTTTGAGAAAGAGCCCACAGCCAATTCAAGATCCAGTATTTGAATGGTTTAAAAAAAAAAGAAGGAACTCTTCAATTGTAAGGTCAAAAATAAATTTGAAACATTTGCTGGACCAGTGACTGACGAAACCCTTTTTAACATTGCTTTACTTTCAAAGAGCTTTGAGAAAATTTTTTTTACTCATATGTTCAAGTACAGTTCAAGAGAGGAGGACGAAGAATTACAAAGAATGGATGTCTGCAGAGACTTAACTCTTTCTCTCCGTAATTATTTACCACATTCTGGTGGAATCAACGTTGGTATCGTCAATTAGGAGAGAAAGAGTTAAACAAATATCTAGGACCGGAAGGAGCTGAAAGATATGATCAACCAATACTAGAACGAAGAGGATTGAATCAAATTTTAAAATTCAGTTTTGGTGAAGCAAAGTAGTCTGCAAGGACGAAGTCTGCAACATGTGACCTAATGCATATTTGATTTGATGATTATCGTCCCTTAATTATAATTTTATGAATTAGCAAAAAAAAACAAAACAAACATTCTTTCTATATATAGAAGCCATACAATTTTTTTAATTTTGTATTAGCATCATCTGTATTCTATAATAATCTATGTTTGAATATTAACAAATACTGTCATTTTATTTTACATTAAGAGCATACAAATATTTCCTTAACCATCTTTATCGAAAATTACACTCACTATTATTTATTCTATATAAAATATTATAGTTAATATAATCATGCATGATACATGTATATAAAACTTAGTTTCTTACTTTGGAAATGACCTCCAACGATAGGTGGTTCTCTACATAGAGAGCACCGACAGCATAAGGCATCATCTCGTTTATTTCGTTTAAGCAACCAAAGTCACTTCTTTTTGTTTCGTTGGATGTTTTACTTGTCGTAGGGAGATATGGTACAGATTTTTTAATGAAATTGTACGTAATATAGTTGGCCAACACCCTGCAAAAAAAAGACAGTTTACAAATTCTTTAAAAAATCTTTAAAAAAAATTCTTTTCTTTTTTTTTTTTTTTAGTTAGATTCTCACAGAAAATATTACTAACAAGATGACAAAGAGAGTAGGTGTTATCCCCTCAAAATGTCTTTTTCAACACGAGAAAAATGATGAGGGTAATTTCTTTTAGCAATTTATTTAATGAAATAATTCCCAATAACTTCACGTGGCCTAGTTAGACTAAAATGTCGTTTTAAGAGGAGAGAGCTAAAGAGGGGGAGAAGACTTCGGTTCTTATAGCGTTTTAATGAAACGATTTATTCCGTATACATCAATGGAGAAAAAAAAATATATATTACGTCACACGACCTAGTTAGTGGGTAAACGTAAGTAGGTAGTTTGACTCAAAGTATTTCTAACACATTGTACGCTACACTGTAGTATTTTGTTCACACCAAACTGGTGGAGATGAGTGGACAGAAAAATATAGAAGTGCAGATCTTACAGAGGAAGTGGAGATGGATTGGTCACACCCTTAGAAAAGATACCAGCAACAGAGCTAGGCAGGCCTTAGAGTGGAACCCCCAGGGAACAAGACGCAGAGGAAGACCAAAAAGAACATGGCGGCGCAGTGTACTTGAAGAAGCAGAGAAGACCGGGAAGAGCTGGGAAACCATCAAAATGCTAGCAAGAGACCGTGGAGAGTGGCGTGTTTTTGTCGAGGCCCTATGTTCCATGAGGAACTCAAAGGAGCGATGATGAAGCATATTTTAGCATTGTAAGAAGTCTTGATTGACTAGCTTTCTTATGTAAAAACAAATATATATTTTTACTCAGCATTAGTTTCCTGTATGACGTTTTGCAATTGCTCGAAGTATTTCGGTGTTTCCACAATGACGTCATCATCTTGACTTAGAAACTTTTCACGGAAAACAGTAGAAAAATATTGTTCTAGATCAATCTGTGAATTATTTAAAATATATCTTGATCATACCATTTTAACTAACATTGCGTTGAAATTAAATGTTATAACATTAAAATACGATCAACGACACAGTAACATTGTAAAACTGGTCTTCATCGGGGGCGATATCTCCAACTGTATCTCTCAGAGGCCATCTGCTGCCAGAGAATGCTGCCAGTTACTTTCCTTTACGCCAGTGAGGGCATCTTTATAACGCTTACGGGGGGCACCTCTGTAACTCCGTCCTACTCTCAGCTCACCAAAGAAGATCGCCTCCTGGCCTGCGGCCGTCTCCTATGCGGGATAAGTATTATTGACAGCATAAACATTAATAAAAAAATATGATATTTTGTTCAAATTTGCCTTCTCACGCTTCTTTATAAGTGTAGTTCTTATAGGGGGGCGCTGGCTGATTTTTTAAAGAAAAAATAGGAAAAGGGGGCGGTAGGCCAAAAAGGGTTGAAGACCACTGATGTAAAACTATCCTATTTACAATGTTAGCGGCCCCCTAAAGAAGAAAAGTACTAGTAGTCTGTCACGTCAATACTGTGTCAATACTATCGTTAAGACTAGAAAGAATTTCAAAATCAGATTTCACTATGTTCTAAATTTTGCACAATTCTGCTTCAGGCTTCAGCAGCTTCATTTTATCATTCTGATATCGTTTAGTAGTGTTTTTAATTATACAAACATAATTTTAACAAAAATATACAACTTCTCAACTGAAATGTCACCTATAAACAAATAATTAGTGGCAAGTATGACGCCAAAAAAAGAATTTAGCGGCAAGAATGACCAAAGACGTAGCCAGGGAAGGTTTTCGGGTTTCCGACCCCCCTTTGGTAGTGAATTGGAGGGATTTTCTGTTGTTTTTTTTTTGCTTTTTTTTAAACTGGTTGAGAGATTTTAATGTTAAACCATCATTTGCCCCAGCATTGCCCGGGGGGGGGGGGGAGAGGGGAGGTTAAAAAAACTTAAGCTAACTACAGTCATTGACTTCCATTTGCGCAGTTGAAATTAAAACCCCTTGTAGAGGGCTTTCAGTTTCCAATCTCCCCTTTAGTGGATTTTGAAGTTTAAACAACCCTCCATAATAAATAGAAATTAAAACCAACGACAAAATGTGATACCCTTTTCAAATTTATAGAGGCGCGGTGGCTGAGGTGTAAAGCGCTAGGCTTCCGAACCGGAAGTCTCGGGTTCGAATCCTGGTGTAGACTGGGGATTGTTTTTATTTTTGGATCTTTGGGCGCTTCTGAGTTTACCCATCTCTAAATAGGTACCTGACATTAGTTGGTGAAAAGTAAAGGCGGTTGGTCGTTGTGCTTGCCACATGACACCCTCGTTAACTGCAGGCAACAGAAACTGATGACCTTTACATCGCCTGTCCTATAGACCACAAGGTCTGAAAGGGGAACATTACTTCGTTATAAAAAGTATGGCTGTATTTTAAATATATATATATACAGCTGTTGACAAGTTGATTTGCTTTAAATCAAATAGTAATATAGATTGAGAACCTGCTAACTTGGACAAAACTAAAAGCTCTAGACACTTTAACAAATAATTACATAGGTTTGAATAGGGCGAAAAACAAAAGTAATTGTAGTATAACTGAGTTGTTTATTTTCTGCATGTCAGAAGGCCATGTCCAGCGTGTGTGTGTGTGTGTGTTTATAGTGGTTAAGCAATGTCGTGTGAGATGTGTTTGTGCTTGTTCATTGTCTACTGCTATCTTGTGGAATAAAGCCATGTTATTGGTATTCTAGTAGTTGTTATTCCATTACAATTTATTCGATAAGTGTCTGAATTAGTGTTGAAATTCTTAATCAACTCAGACAATAAAAGTTGGACATTGATCAAAACGCTCCTCAGAAAAATTGATTCACTGGTATGACACATGTCAGAATTTTTTGTCGTCCATCAAGGATATTCTTATCTTATATAATACAGACGTTACTTCAAAAAAAAAGAGATGATTACGTCCTACGCGTCATGCATTTAGTCATGAATGTTAACCAATGAATTAAATTCTTTCAAGTCACTGGTTTTCCTGACTAGCTCAGGCAACCCATTCCATGCTCTAATAGCACTAGGGAAGAAGGAGTATTTGTACAAATTTGTCCTAGCATATGGGACGAGGAATGTGCCTTTATCTTTGTGTCTTTCAGAGTATTTTATTAAATTTTATTTTTGTATTTGAAGATTATTAACGAAGACTTTAAACTAAAGTTGTTGAAAATCAAGTTTCTTCTACGGTTTACACGCTCATCAGTGATGTATCGTCCTATTCGATGGCCATAGACACACTTAAGGCTACTGAAATTATAGTAAAAAATGACATAATTGCTTGACATTTAGTTGATACATGTAAACAGCAGGTGGGCCAAACGGTCGAGTCCTTTATGCTAAAGTTGCGAAGCCTGGCCCGGGACTGTGTCTTTAAAGAAGTAACTGCAGAACAGTACAGAGACATTTGTATTAGAGACGCCTTCATTACTGGTCTGGCATCCAACACTATTAGACAGCGGTTACTGGAAAAGACAAAGCGCTAATAACAAAGCTAGAGTGTTAGAAACAGCTACAACGCATGCGCTGGCTTACAATTCAACGAACGAAATCTCTTGTGGGGCAATGAAAACGCCAACTCACTCCCATCTTATAAATTATGAACTAAAAAAAAAAGGGATGCTAAATCATGTTAATATATGCTAATAAAGCAACTTAACTCTATTATTAAAAAAACATTATAGATATATTTAGATACAATAATAATATAACTATATCAAATAAATATTTACCCATGATCCTAGTAGAGTCTGAAATTCTCTCACGGTCATTTTAGTGTACCTCTTGAAGTAAGTATCACGTTCTGTTTCAGGAACAAATATCTGGGTATAAAAAAATATTTATGCATAAAAGTTATTGTAGAGTAAAGTGAAAAACAAATGCTATGAGGGACTTAAACTGAAAAACATTAGAAAATACTTTAAACAGAAACTTTTTATGCAAACACTCGTCTAGTTCTATTACAAATTTAATTATTTGACCGATCTGAACTAATTACACTTATCGTAAACCTATATGGTAGTTTTTTTGTTGTTTTTTTTTACAATAGAATGAATTTAAATATTTTTCTTATTATGTTTTTAAGTATGGATCAATATCACCAAATTACATTGTTCTATGTGATAGCTCTAGATCTAGTACTGTCTTTACCAATGTCTCATATTGTTACCACAAACGTATCGGTAACACCCAGCTAGAACTTCATATAATTTGAGTATACATGCGCATAATTAGGACTTTTTCTGGGGAGGGGGGATTACTTCGGGTTAAAACAAATGTTTCTATTCTTACGTTCAACGATCATTGAATTTAGTTATTTAGAGACCAACAAGTCTCTTGCATCTAGTCATCAACTTCATAGTGGAACACTCGACTTTATTTATTATTTATGTTCTATGTTCACAGACATTGTAAACTGTACTTCTTTAGTTGATTTGGTTTTCTGGAGTACCATCTGTCAGTGTCACTTTTTTCTGGAGTACGATCTGTCAGTGTCACTTTTTTCTGGAGTACGATCTGTCAGTGTCACATTTTTCTGCTAAACAGGAGGAACTGCCATTCTTCTTAAAAGATAGACTTCTTAAGGGATAGACCTTTCAAGGGATAGACTTCACAAAGGATAGACTTCTTAAAGGATATATTTCTGAAGGATGGACTTCTCAAGGGATAGACTTCTCAGAGGATAGACTTCTCAAGGGATAGACTTCACAAAGGATAGACTTCTTAAAGGATATATTTCTGAAGGATGGACTTCTCAAGGGATAGACTTCTCAGAGGATAGACTTCTCAAGGGATAGACTTCTCAGAGGATAGACTTCTCAAGGGATAGACTTCTCAGAGGATAGACTTCTCAAGGGATAGACTTCTCAGAGGATAGACTTCTCAAGGGATAGACGTCTCAGAGGATAGACTTCTCAAAGACCACCCTGTCGGCTAATTTTTACGCCCCAGCCAGCCATCGATATTTATTAATTATTCAAATAATCTAAACTTTAAACAGAGCAGCAAGTCTGCTTGAAGCAGCAACCAGAGATAGTCACGATAACAAAATGGTAGGAGATTACAGCCATGGAATTGAAGTCCAAATCAAGAGACATCAGCAACCTATGTGTTATATTTCCTACCTATGTCTATTGTTTCTTAATTTTCCTATTTCCCGATTTTTTTTTGGGGCCCCAGCAAGGAGGGATAAAATAGTAACTAGTGCTGACATACATTACCAATACAAAGTTCAGGAGCATAGATCTCACATTCATTCAATACATAAACAATTTTACCTCTGATAATTTCATTTCTAACTCATAAACGTCTTTCATCTTATTTCTGATCCTCTCTTCCTCTCCTTCCAAAATATCAATTTCTGATATGGAAGTTTTGATGTAGGCTTCTTGAGTTTCTGTTTTATTATATTGATCCGGAGTGTCAGGATAAAGAATACCGTTCTGATTTATCTGAAGTCATTTTTAAAAAAATCAAATTCTACGAAATAGATATCCAAAAGAAAAAAAAAATCTTAATTGCTTGCCAGTAAAATAAATTAGCATGCTCAGAGTGCTATGGTTCAATCTTATTTGTCGAGGGAGGGGGTATCTGGGAGAAGGTTTTCCGTGTTGCCTTTAGGCGCTCAGTAAACACAACTCTGCACGAGTCGGGTGTATAACCTCAAGCCTCCTTCATAGGTAGCCAAGCCAAGCCAAGTTTAGACATACTTAGCCTGTCAACCGCGCTTCCCACTAAATAAAAACATATTGTTATACATCTTGAATTGTTCTGATTAATGTTTTTCAAAGTAGTCTGCCCATTGTTTACACTTTTAAAACAAAACAGAACAAAAAACAACAACAACCACAACGTTAAAACAGTAAAGAAGGTTATTAGGAGAGATGATGTTTGCTGAAACAAAACGAAAGTTAAGAAAATAAAAAGACTGAGGTGAATTTTAAACAGATCAAATACGAAAGTCATAGATCATCATCACTAACCAGAAAGTTAAAGAGTAGTATTTAATATTCATTTGAAATCTGCTATACTGCCTTTTGTATCTCAATCAAAATACGTAATCATCTTCTTTTTTAGCGGCCCTCAAAAGGGGAAAAGAGGCTATTTGTTTTGTGTGGAATATCTGTCCGTCCGTCCGTCCGTTCCGTTTCTAGGTAGCCAAGCCAAGCCAAGTTCAGGCGCACTTGGCCTCTCGACCACGCTTCCCACAATGGAAAAAGAAGGTTGACAGTATGTGTGGTGCCCCAAAGGTCCAGCAGACCAAGGGATAGGTGAAAGTGAATGTGAAGTTAGATGTAAACCTGGCCTAACTGATGTCTTATAATGAGTATCTAATAAATCTAATTGTCATTGAAAGCCTCAGGAAAAAGGAATTGCCGCCCTCCCCCCCCCCAAAAAGGGATAATATGAAAAACTACTTATTAAACAAGAAAAGATAGCGAAAATCCGACATTATAATATTTTAGACCATTCAAAGTTCTGATGCAACGGCTACTTTTTTATTTTCTGAAAGCGAAAAATCAAATTTTGAAAATCAATTATGCAAGCAGTTTTTTTTTCAAAAAAATACACCACTTTTACAACTATTCACTATTACGGGTAACAAACACGGGAGGCTTTTTAGTAGGGGAGTTCACTAATTACCATGTTTTAAAACACATTTATGCAAATGGTTTTACATTTTTGGTAAAAATAGTTGTTTATATTTGTATTGCTTAGTTACATAAGTTCTGTCATACTTATTACTACATTTACAAAAAAAAAAGTAACTTTTTCTTTAAGAGAAAAAAATCTATTTACTATGCATATTAGAGGAACATAATTTAAAACAACAATTAATAAGTAGTTT
This sequence comes from Biomphalaria pfeifferi, assembly GCA_030265305.1. Classification (NCBI taxonomy): domain Eukaryota; kingdom Metazoa; phylum Mollusca; class Gastropoda; family Planorbidae; genus Biomphalaria; species Biomphalaria pfeifferi. The sequence goes on along the minus strand of JASAOG010000061.1, from coordinate 1,681,805 downwards.
TTCATATTATCCCTTTTTTGGGGGGGGGGGGGGGAGTCACAATGCATTCCTCCTGAGGCTTTGAATAAGACAATTAGATTTATTAGATACTCATTATAAGACATCAGTTAGGCCAGGTTCACATCTAACTTCACATTCACATATCCCTTGGTCTGCTGGACCTTTGGGGCACCACACAGGATCTGTCAACCTTCTTTCTCCATTGTGGGAAGAGTGGTCGAGAGGCTAAGTGCGCTTGAACTTGGCTTGTCTTGGCTACCTAGAAGGGTTCGAGGTTCGGGCAGAGTTGCGTTTACTGAGCGCCTAGAGGCAGCGCGGAAAACCAACTCCTAGATACCCCCCCCCCCCCCCACTGGTCCACAAATGAGATTCGACCAAAAGCGCTCTGAGCATGCTGTAAGCATGAAAGTAGCGCTATATAAAAGCTATAATAATAATAATAATTCTTCTTTGTCATTTGCCTTCGATAGAATTTCATTCTGATATTCGTTCTGAAAATATTGGAACCTGCCTTTTTACCTGCCTTGGTGGACCACTTCAGATAAAATTTAATTCTGATATTCTTCTGAAAATATTGAAGCCTGCCTGGGTGGACCACTTCGGGGGCCGGTTTTGAGTTTGTGTTTCCACACAAACTGTCTTTGTAACCTTGTTTGATGTAATATCTGTATTTGATTACATAACATAAGAACACGTTCTGGAATCCACTGCGCAGTTCATCGCAGCAAAGGCATATTTGTCTGAACCTTTCAACATGAACTTGAGAACAAAGAGGAAGAAGAAGAATCTGTGTGATCTGAGTTTTTCACACGCAAAAGCGTTCAATGACCAGCCGGGGAGACTATTTTCAACTCTTTAGTTTACGTCGTCATAGACATATTAAACAGTAATAAACAGTCGTGAGGGACGAGCTGATTATTATTGAAGTGATCAGATCCGGGTCAACTGACTTTTAGCGAAGAAGTTATTTTTATTGTATAGAATTTACGTCTTTCTGCGGACCCCCCCTTTGGTTGTCTCAAGGACTCCTGGGGGTCTGCGTACCCCAGTTTGAGAGAACCATTACTGTAGCATGTGAGTTCGTCTCCAAGGTGACTGGGTCAATGCTGAAGACTTTCAGAGAAGCTTTGAGAGTGTCCCTGAAACGTTTTCGTTGTCCGCCTTAGGAGAGCTTCCCTTTCATTAATTAACCATTCTGCAGACGTGGAATGCTTATTTTAGGTGAGACTGCATCAGGATTGTGTGGATACTTTGCTATTCGGCTCTTGGAAGAACTTTAGTATGAAGCTTTTTTCTTGCCATTTAATATTCAGTAATTTTCTGAGACAGATCATGATGTGGAAGTGGTTCATTTTTTGTTGCATGTTATCTATATAATGTCCACGTTTCTAAGCCGTAGAGCAATGTAAGGAGGATGACAGGTCGATAGACCCTTAGCCCCTAGCTTTGTGTTTGTGGGGATACCTCTTTTGTTCCAAACATTTTTAGAAGGCATTGGCCTTCTTATCTTCTTATATAATACAGACGTTACTTCAAAAAAAAAAGAAGATGATTACGTCCTACGCGTCATGCATTTAGTCATGCATATTAACCAATGACTTAAATTCTGCCAAGTCACTGGTTTTCCTGGCTAGCTCAGGCAACCCATTCCATGCTCTAATAGTACTAGGGAAGAAGGAGCATTTGTACAAATTTGTCCTAGCATATTGAAAGAGGAATGTGTCTTTGGCGATACGCGAGTCGATTTTATAATCGACATTTCCGTTTCTACAGACTATGCTGCCAAGGGAGGTGAATTTGTCCACTGAATTTATTTCCTGTCTATTTATCTTAGTGCTTGGTTTAAGTAGCTTTTACCCGGACCAGGCAAGTATACGACTTGCCTCATTTTTGTGTTTATAGTGAGGCCGAAGTCTTCAAAAGTCACTGACAATGCTCTGCTGATCGATTTTGGGGAAAGCATTTAAAGCACAGTCGTCTAGGTTCCTGATTGTTGCTAATTTTGTTTTTCATTTCGCTTTGAGCCACCTCTGTGACGAAAGTTTCATTAAAATGATAGGCTGCTACTTGTGCTGCTTCCCATACCCCATGTCGTTAGGCTCTTCCCTCCCGTGTCTTCCAGTGAAAACCTTTCACCACCTAAGCCTAGACCTACTACTTCTATACTCATGTACTAGAACAATTCATCAAAGACAAGGTAAAGATGAAGGATATAAGGATCATACCACGCCATCAGCAGGTCATAGGACGCCTGTTTATCCTCGCCAGTTTCAGTACTCCCAAACAAATGTTCTTAGTTTACTTACGTATAGGATATAGCGAGATCCATTTTTCAAATCTCTTTCAATTTTTGTTGACCAGAAACTAGTTCCCCACAAATAGTGACTTTTCTCTAGAGCGTTTTGAAGAGACCAGGATGTTTCATTCCAATCAACTAGGGTTGAAGTGACTGTCCAGGATCCTATGCCGTCAATTAGCTATGACGAAATTTAAAAAAATAAATTAAAAAAAAAAACATTAATTATCCAATTTTATGTCTCTATTTGAATAAGTATTAAATAAGATGAGGACTAAGGTGTTTTACATGGGACTAGCTGATACCCCAGCTTCTCTACGGTTGACTTTAGTTTGTAGTGGTTCATTATGACCAACACATTTTTTCTTTTTTTAAAAATTGTTTTGAATTGAAATTGACTTTTAAATTCTAGAATCCCGACATTTTACTTGATACGTGATTAAGATATTTCTCCAATTAAGCAAACTCATTGTCCGGTTTCCTGTGTTACCATAATTAAGATTTACTAACAAGTAAGCAAACTCAGTTCCCTCGCGAGGTGTGTCCTCTAGAGAGTGTCGTTATGCTGGCATTAACTCTTTCTCTCCTAACTGACGATACCAACGTTGATTCCACCAGAATGTGGTAAATAATTACGGAGTGAAAGAGTTAAACCTACGGTCATCGTATTTGACTTGTGATCACCTGTCCACCAATGAACTCAATGTGATGGACTAAACAAAAAAAAGGGGGTGGGAGTTATTCTTCTGCACCTCCATAAATATACCCGCACAGCTAGACAGACGTCTGGTTAGCGTGACCTAGTCAAAGAATATACCATTTTAATATGTTAACTAACTCACTCAAAGGTCAAGACAAACAAAATGAAAAAAAAATGCGCCAGCCATTGCTGCTCTGTATGTAAAGCGCATTTATAATATAAAGTTTCATTTCTATTGATATTAAAACGCCTTTTTTTAATACTAAAAGATGTTTAATTCATATAGGCCCTATTTTTAAGCACATTTATTATGTTTTAAATTTTAAACGTTTCTAACCAAGCAAACTGACCTATTTAGCCATTGGGCATGCTCACAAAGAAATAACTAAAAGGTGCAATTCTCAAAGGAAACGCCTGACAGTGGATTCTAGCAAACAGACTGGGTTTATTTTATTGCTGTGTTTTATTTTTGTTTCTCCCCATCCTTGGATTATACATCCTATTTAAAGGCGGTTTATAATCATAAGACTGTGCTCAACGGCACCTTGCTACGACAATGCATAAATAATTTAATGTGTAGGTCTGATCCACAATATAATATCTATTTTAGAGTTTGGTGTCCAGATGTTTTCAACATGTCATCTTCCAAACACAAGTTTATTTTTCACGTACGATATGCCAGTCTCGAGCTCAGCTTATGTTCTCCTGGCAATCTAATCATCGAATAGATAATATCAGAAATAAACTTTTCACATGTAAATCATGAATGAGTCTGGTGTGAATGTACATTATGGTTTTCTATAGTTATAATTATTTTGGTTTAATGCACAAATTGTAAGACCAATTCCCTTACGGATAATAAAGATTATTATTATTATTAATACTATTATATTCGATCAGCCTCTGCGAGAAGTACAAGCCAAATCTCAAAGTGGAATTTAGAAATGAAATATCTTTTCTTACTCCTAGGAGAGTTTCAATGCCTTGATAATAGATTGCTCCATCACCCTTACATACTTTGAACAGCTTTTTGACTTTTTCGAAAGCAGTAGAATGGAGACATTTCAATATGGTGTCATTTCTTTTCATTAGCTGTTAACGAAAATATGGAACAAAAACATAAATAAGAAACAACTGTAAAACACAAATATATTTCACCTGGTTTTATTATTTTCTTTGTTTTGTTTTATAGATCTTTAGTTATTAAATGTATTTCTATTATTACTATTTCTGAAAATAATAGGGCAAGCATAACCGTTGTCCGCCGGTAGTCGATTAAAATTTTCTTTTCGCCGTCTGCGTCTGTCCTCGGCAGCGGATTTTGTTTTGGTCTCAAATGTGTATCCCGTGGCCTTTGTGAGTAACCTCCAGCTGTCTCGTTCTGAGGCCGCATGCAACTAGATGCTTTCTTCTATGTCAGCTAAGGCAAGTTGGCGCCTAAGCTGGTCTTTAAAGCGTTTCCTTAGGGCATCTTTGTTACGTCAATAACCTTATTGCTCACTGAATCAGAAACCCCATTAGTAACGTAGCATGCTGGGAATGACTCCCTTAGAGCACGGAAGAGAAAGCGGGCAGTGAGTTGTGAGGTCGACTTGTCCCCGTACAAGGACAGACTTAATGCCGCACATGGATCAGTATTCTCTCTCTCAATTCCTTTGTCCCGATCGTCCCCCATGCAGAGCTCGGCATTCATAAAGAATGTGCTCTATTGTCTCGTCGTCCTCGACGCAGTGGCGGCACCGTGTGTCGTGGTTCTCCTTCCACCGTCCAAAGTACGCGCCTATTGGACAGTGTCCGACTTGGAATTGGGCTAGAATTGCCTGTTCCGCACCGCAGAGCTCCCACCACGCGTCCTTTCGGTCTGGTCTACTCATCCGCCTGTGTAGCTCTTGGCCCTTGTCGGAAGCGCCCACCTTTTAGTTGGTTAGTTTGTTAGTGTTTGTAAGTAACATAGATCTAGAGGATTTTAGTTAGTTGTTGGGTTCAGTAGTAGTAGTTAGTGTACATATTATATTTTATTGATTTATTTTTGTTATGTAAATAAAGTTCCGTTTTTAGTATTTATTTTCAACTAAAGTTTCATTTTCGCTTTTTTTTGTAGTTAGATTAGTTAGTCTAGTTTAGTCGTGCTGTCTGGTTGCTTAGGCGACTCTAGCCCCCTTGGTCTCAGACTGAGGTGCACAGATTGAACCCACCCTGTAGCGCTACCATCTGCCTACTGGCTTTTGTGTAAAATTCTGTTTAGCAGCGCAAGGCCTAGACCTGACCTAGTGACATCCCTTCCTTCCCCGCTCACAAATATAAAGCCTGAAACAAATCAACGGCTCAGCCGGTATGTACAGCAAGTTACCTTAAAAGTAGCAAAAATAATCTCTTTACTTGAGATGCACTATTTAATTTCGAATAGAAAATATTACTGAGACAATTATTTCAATGATTTACTTAAAGCTAAAAGCGCAGTGCTTTTCTTAAATAGTGAAAATTTACTGTTTCTAATAAATTAAAAGTATTTCTTCTAAAAATGAGTACAAATTAATTTGAAAAATGTTCCTACTGAAATAGTCTGATAATATATGCGATAGAAAAGTTTTTCAAGTGACATATAACTATTGAGATATGCAGGCATTGGATTATCACGAAGCCATCCTCCGCATGAGAACTCGTACATGTCTTCACATGGATCAACACTCGTGTTCAGCATGTTAGCGATGATTTTACCTAACCGACAGTCTTCTGTGCGACAAACCTAAAAAAAAAATACTTAGTTTGGTAAAATTTGTTTTTTTTTAATCTTAAATGAATCAAAACAAAACATGGAGGCCTAGATTAACATTAAAAAAATCAAACGCATTCATTTTTGAATAAATATTTCAACACGTCGAGGTTAAATCTCCTTTCGGGCCTTGGGATCAAAGGGGAAGATGATGTTAAAGGTCATAGGTTTCTTTGGTCAATGGTTAACGAGCAGGATGTCATGTGACCAGCAAAGCTGCCAGTACGTTCCTTACGTAAAGTTAGGTACCCATTGAGAGTTGCTCGGACTGAATTTAAAATTTCAGTCTTCGACGAAATTCTTATCTTATAATTTACGGACGTTACTTGACAAAACAAGATAACTACGTCCTACGCATTTCTTGTGTCAATCTAGTCATGTATGTTAATCAATGACCCAAACTCTGCTAAGTCGTTAGTTTTCCTGGCTGATTCAGGCAACCCTTTCCACTCTCTAATGGCACAAGGGAATAAGGAGCACTTGTACAAATTTGTTCTGGCGTTTGGAATAAGAACTATGCCTCTATCTGTGTGCCACATTAGGTTTTGTTTTTCTATTTATAAATGATAGTTTAGTGTTTTATGTATTCTAGCTACTTGACTTTGTATTCTTCTGTCCTTAAGTGTCTCTAAGTTTAGTGATGTACTAATGGTGTTACACTAAATCAAGTTGAAATATTCGAAAACAGGACCCCAGGTTTGGAAGCCAAGCGCTTAACCACTCAGCCACCAACTCCCTTCTTAGACACTGTCTTAAAATTAGTTCGATGAACAGACTAACATTTAACACAGACAGCAATTTTTCCAAGTTTTTCTGTAAGTTTAATTATTCGTTTTTTGTAAGTCAACTCAAGAAGTGCAGCTGTAATATTTTTTTAACGATATTAAAACGTTTATGTAATAATTTGGCCTTGCGACTCGTTTTGGGGTTGTCTTTTCAAGGTTTCTCAAACCAAGGCTTTTACATTGAGGAAGGTGTTTTTTCCATGAAACTCAGAAGTAAAATATGGTTTTCATTGGATACTATATCTATATATAATTGTGACAAGTTGGATTAAAATATTGGCCGTTTGGGTGTCTAGGGGATTTTATAGTTTGAGAACCCACACTTGCACATATAAACTACAGGCACAGCGTTATAATGCAGGCAACAAATACTATATTTAGATGTAAACTTATGTACAGTTTATTATACAGAATAAGATAATCAAAAGGTAAAATGCTGTACAGTTGCTAGGATGTGATCTAGCGTGTCTACATGTATAGGTCTATCATCATTAGATTTGAGAACCAAGTGGTCTGAGTGACATTAGGCTGGTTTCTTAGCTTTGGTCCGGTGCTGCACTGATGAGACGGGTGTGGCTAGTACTGATGCTGTCTGCTGGTGGGCTGGCGTAGTGGATCCAGGCTCCGGGTGCAGTCCAACGTTGAATGGTTGCAGAGCTAAGCTGCGTCTACCATTCAGTTAAGCCAGTGACGAGTCTGTGGCTAGCGTTGTTACTTGGACTCTTGAAGAATGAGTAGGACTGATGTCTGCAGACCTGGTGCCAACAAATCTGGTATCAGCTTTAGGTTGCTAAGATTTCAGGCGGATGAAGCCTATAGATAAAAGCTGCAACGATATGATGTATACGTCGGTTTAGCCATAATGATAACACTGGGAGGTAGATGCCTTTCCGTGAAGGACATCTTCAATTAGTTTCATAAATATCAAAGGAAAATAACAAATGAATACAGTGCCCCATCAAGGGAGATAACCATAATAATGGGGACTCCCACAAAGGGAAATAACAAACAGTAATAAGTGATATATGATAAGTAATACAAGTGACGTTCACCAATCACGGTGAATAGCAAGTACATACATCGCTTAGATAAATGAGATGAAAGGGGAAGGGGAGATCAACGACTGATACTCGCCCAAGCTCTCACATAAGTAAACATAGAGCATAAGTAAATACATACTCAGTAATAAGACATGTTTACAGAAATGTCTTGATAATTCCCTGCTAAGGAATTAATGAAGGAAAATTTATTGGAGGCTCGTGCTGAGCGCTAATATATCAGAGTTAAATTAATAATAGTTAAAGAGCTAAATACATCTGGTAAGAATTGTTAATAAATTCTAGTCCAGATGGCTTGAACATTTAGCCACAAAAGTCATGATATAAAATATAAGTATACAGTAATCTACTTACATTATCCATGATAAGAAGGCACAAATATGTACACAAATAATGTAGTAATAAATGCACAAATATATATATATACACACACACACACATATATATATATATATATATATATATATATATATATATATATATATATATATATATATATATATATATATATATACATTACTAAGTAAAATGGTTCTCAAGCACTTTACTAAGTTACATACCACCAATCCAAAGTGAAATAAGGGAATGAAAACAGTCTAGAGCTCAAGCAAGAGATAGATGTGCACCCTGTCAGCTCTCCAGCGAGAATGAGATCGGACGATGAAGTCTTGTCCATATACACGGGGAGAGGGGGGGGTGAGGCGGGAGATAAGTGCAAAGGTGGTCTAGACTATCCGGCGTCTTTGACAGAGATATCCTCGCTTGACCGTGACGGCGTTTCCGGGAGATAGACACCGCGCGAAGGCGCGAGTTGAAAGTCCAGGGAGTTCGCCCAGGTGGTCAGAGGATATAAAAAAAAGGGGGGGGGGGGATTATCAGAGCTCGGCCGGATCAAGTGTGATTATACCTTGATAATGGCTAGTGCTAGACGAACAGCGTTGCCCGAGGCGTTGAGTTGAATGGGCACTTTGAAGTGACCAGCCGTTCCCGGAAGGGTGTTGGTCAACGGATGTTTGTCAAGATAGATGGATGGAGTGTACTCTTGTCAAGAGTCTAGTGTGGCCCGTCTCAAGGTGAAGATGGTAAAACGTGACATCGATGCCGAAGGGGGGTGGGATTGGATTGGAGGGGTGGTGGCTGTGTTTTAGCTCTTGATTGGCTAAATTAATACAATTGATGATTAATAGCGTGCAAATAAATTAATTAAATTCTTAGACCTGAGTGATACCTTGAGTGAGCTAAAACGGTTTGTCGCAATAATAATAATGTTAAAGTTAATTACTACTTTTGGTCTTATTTTTTTTTTCTCTACTAATGTAATGCAAAACAATTGTCGAACTAACATATACATGCAATTAAATTCTGTCTTAATGTATGGACTGTCTACAATAAATAACATTTGATATATATAATTGTAAACCCCCAAAACCATTTCTAGCTTATTATAAAATCCATTAAAATCCTCTTTAGCTTTTCAGGAAACTACACCACACAATGACAGCTCTTGAACTATTACTCACCCACCCCCCAAAATATATTTAAAATAAAAATAAAGAAATGTAGACTCTTTCTTTCATATTTTATGAAAGTAGGAGCATTGATTAAAGTAATTAATTTTTCTGTTACAACAGAACGTCTCACATTATATAGCGTTTACTTCCCTTATATCAGACAATATAATCACCAATACTAATTGGTTACTTTTTCGATTGATTCATGTCGTCACCCTTTACTTATAGCAGTATTATTTAGTTTAATTGTTCCTAATACACAATTTTAAAAAAAAAGGAATCCGTGGGCCGTGGTTAATATCAAGCTAGTAAAATATAAAGTATAATTACTCTCTCCGTGTCATTTTCCACTGAATAGGGCCCATTTCTACTGGCCACGCAGTAGGGAAACAAAGCAAACAAGATATACATCTTGAATGAGGTCATGGCCAATTCTTGTGAAGTACAAACCCAGTGAATTCTTTCGCAGCGTGTAGAGCCTTAGAACTACCAAGAAAAATAGGTAATGAGCCAAAATGTCACTGCCTTATGTTTATAACTTCTGTAGAAATAAGCTCCATTTTTTTTTCTTTGTAAAACAAAATTAATTTTACTAGTACATAGAAAGTCTTAGTATATAAGATACTGTTATTTTTTTTTAGCAGCCCACGTATTGAGTAATAGCTGCTGTTACTTTTGCCTGTCTCTTTACCTTTCCAGTTTATGTCGCAAAAAAATATAATTCTACTAAAAATCTGATTTTTACTTTTAGAAATAATTTTTTTAAAAAAGTATATTTTTTCTCTCTGGCTCTCTACCTCTGTTTCTCCTCTCTTTCTAGCTCTTAAACTCAAGTCTCTTCTTTCTATATGGTTCTCAAACTCTGTTTCACCTCCTCTCTCTTACTCTCTACCTCAGTCTCAAGTCTCTCTCGCTCTCTACCTATGTCTCTCCTTTCTATGTGGTTCTCAAACTCTGTATCGCCTCTCTCTTACTCTCTACCTCAGTCTCAAGTCTCTCTCGCTCTCTACCTATGTCTCTCCTTTCTATGTGGTTCTCAAACTCTGTATCTCCTCTCTCACGGCCTCTACTTCTGTCTCTCCTCTACCTCTCTCTCCACTCTATCTCGCGCTCTCTTCCTCTGTCTTTTTCCCTGTGTCTTTCCACTCTCTCTTTGACTCTATACCTTTGTCTCACCTCTCTCTACCTCTGTCTCGCTTTTCTCCCCATCTCTCTCGCTCTCTCTCTCTCATTCTCCCGCCATCTCTCATTAGTTCTCTTTGTTCTTCTCTCAGTATCTTTCTTTCAACCTCTTTCATTTGTTTTCTCTCTCTCTCTCTCTATATATATATATATATATATATATATCTATGTCTGAAATTGTGATTAACTCTCCTTGAATCTCTTTTGCTCTTTATTCTGTCTCTCACTGTTTCTTTCTTTGTGTGTGTATGTGTTTGTGTTTCTCTTTCTAAATATATTTTTTTAAAAATAATTACACGAATCTCCTGATCTTTAAATAAGAGAAAACAAAATCATTCTAAAACATTGTTAAAGGAGTGCATATATTTATGTGTTCACTATGAAAGTGTCTACCCACCAACATAGTACCAGCTTAATGTACCGCATTGTAACTAACCTTGTGTACGTACCTTCGAGACTATGGATTAGGGGCAGCAGAAAGCCAACAGGTTTACGAGATGCACACAATCATCTGGTCACAACCAATTTATAATAACAAACATAATCGAAGTAGCATTGGAAGTTAATCCAGCAAAAAAAATCTTGGCAAGGGCGGATCCATAGGTCTTGAGCGTCAACCTAAACAGACATACCCGAGTATCTTAGGTCGCTATACTACAGTTTAAAGTTTTTTTGTTTTTTTTTATAATTAAATATTTCAAATACATTTTTAACAACCGCAACTCTACCACAGATCAGTTAATTGGCCACTTGAAAACTTTAGGGTTGTTCTTCTTCTTAATTAAATGGTCTTTTACCAACTTAATGATACAAAATATTTTAACGTAAACTCAAACTTTGAGGTAGGAAACATAAACGACACGACAGTAGATCTAGGAAGGCAATGAATGCGCCCAGATGAGTCACTGGTTTTGGTTTTGCGGTATATCAGAGTACAAGGCCCCTCGTAATTACGATAGAATGACGGTGTCAACAGTATCTCCATATCGTGGCACCTTCCCTTAGAGGGCTGCCCCACTCGCCACTCGTTGTTGTTAGATGTACAGCTTGATATTCTAACATTTGTGCTCGATCTTAAAGTGATGTATAAACTCCATCCAAAATTCTAAAATTACAGTGGTTCTCAACATGTAACGCGACATGTAATTACTTTACTGGAGTTCATAATAAAAAATTTTGTTCAATAGATTGAATAACAAGCAAAAAAACAATAACAAAAAAAATTAAAAAAAAAAAAAAAGCTTATATTAAATGTTTCAATTAGTTTGGACCCAGTCATCTAATTTAGAAATAGAGCTAGACTAACAACAATAAATCTGTGTCATTAGAAATATTTTTTACCAATTGTTTTTGTTTAGCGCTATTTCATGTCTTAGCTTTCTCAATATGTTATGATCCTTGTCTGGACCAGTTGGAATGGGGTAGAGAGAAAAAGAACGGGGTATCTGGGTGATCGCTTTTTAAATGTATTTATAAAACAAAAAATGGAACAACCTGTATCTGAACTTGTGGGCTAAAACCTTCTCAGGCTTCTCAAGACAACTCGGTAACCACTCTGCTAGCGATGAGTCTATGAACATGAAAGATTGTAAAGCTATTGTATTGTTTCTATTTTATGTTTGTTTTCACTAAGCCTCAGACGGGACTAAATGCATGACGCGTAGGACGTAATCATCCTCTTTATTGATGTAACGTCTATATTATATAAGATAAGATAATTCAGCTTATACCACAACTTCAGTCAAGTAAAATTTATATCCCTTGTTTGAAATACCAAACAAAATAATTTGTTAACAATAGTTACTAAACTAATTTGCTAACCTTTTAAATTTACTTTTTTTTTCGTGTAAAAAATTGTGCAAAATTTCATCTTGATCCGAGATTAGGTGACGGAGAAATAAAAAAAACAACTTATCTTATCTTATATAATACAGACGTTACTTCAAAAAAGAAGATGATTACGTCCTACGCGTCATGCATTTAGTCATGCATATTAACCAATGACTTAAATTCTGCCAAGTCACTGGTTTTTCTGGCTAGCTCAGGCAATCCATTCCATGCTCTAATAGCACTAGGGAAGAAGGAGTATTTGTACAAATTTGTCCTAGCATATGGGACGAGGAATGTGCCTTTATTTTTGTGTCTTTCAGAGTATTTTATTAAATTTTGTTTTTGTATTTGAAGATTATGGTTCAGTGTTTTATGTATAATTGCTACTTTACTTTTGAGTCTTCTGTCCTGAAGGCTTTCTAAATTTAGTGATTTTACTAATGGTGTTACCCTAGTCAAATGTGAATATTCGTTTGTTATGAATCTCACTGCTCTATTTTGTGTTTGTTCCAGTTTCTTAATGTTTTCTTGAGTTGAGGGGTCCCACACGGTGGATGCATATTCTATTATTGGCCTAACCAAGGTTAAATAACATTTTAGTTTTATGTTCTTATTTGATTTATAGAAATTTCTTTTAATAAACCCTAATGCTTTGTTGGATTTTTTTATAGTTTCATCAATATGTGGATTCCATGACAGTTTTTCATTTATTATAACACCTAGGTATTTTGAGTTTTTAGTCTGTATTACTGGTTTGCCATGAATAAGATAAGTGGAATTAATTTGTTTTAGTTTTTTTGTTACTCTTAACAACTGACATTTTTCTGGGTGGAAAGACATGCTCCAATTTGATTCCCATTTCTGTAATTCATCTAATTCTCTTTGTAAAATATCTGTGTCTTGTTTTGTTTTTATTGTTCTATATATTATGCAATCGTCTGCAAATAATCTGACTTTTGGCCAGACAGACAGACAAACTTTGTAAAAACAACAATTTATTTACCTTCTCAAAATAGTTGCAACTCTATCTAAAACAAACTTACTGTATAAAGAGACGTAATCTGTTTTTGTTGTCTTTACTTTGTTAACTACAGCTCTATTACAGGTCGAGACAGTGGCTGCCTTAGGGGGTGGCAAGAGGGTCAACCACCCCAGGTGCCGCGCCTGATTTCATTTCGGGGGGGGGGGGGGGTTGAACCCCATTGGCTGTAGTAAAGAACATAAATAGAGACTAATAAAATCATTGTGTTTATTAAAGCTCATGTTGTTTTAGTCTATTACACAGCTGTGACCTACATATTTTGCCACATGAAGGGCAAGCATAACCATTGTCCACAGGTGGTCGATTTAGATTTTCTTTTCGCCGTCTGCGTTTGTCCTCGGCAGCGGATTTTCTTTTGGTCTCAAATGTGTGTCCCGCGGCCTTCGTGAGTGACCTCCAGCTGTCTCGTTCTGAGACCGCATGCAACCAGGTGCTCTCTTCAATGTCAGCCAAGGAAAGTTGGCGCCTAAGCTGGTCTTTGAAGCGTTTCCGTTACGTCAGTCACCTTTTAGCTCACCGAAAAAGACTGCATTTGGCATAAGTTCGTCTCCCATTCGGGATACGTGCCTTGCCCAGCGCAACTGTCGGACCATAAGAAGTCCCTCTATACTGTCTATACCTGCGTTCACAATGACATCGCTGTTTGTAGTGCGGTCTTGCCACCGTATGTCCTTGATGCAGCGCAAGCATCTTTGGTGGAAGCGCTCAAGAAGTCTTAGTTGTTTTCTGTATAGTATCCATGTCTCAGAGCCGTATAGAAAGGTTGAGAGAACCACCGCCTGGTAGACATTGATTTTTGTAGCCAGGCGGAGCGATTTGTTCCTCCAAACTCTCGCCTGAAGGCGTCCAAAAGCGCTACTACCCTTGCCAGACGGTTATCAGCTTCCCTTGAAAGTGAGGCGTCGTTTGAAACTATACTACCTAGATATGTGAAGTGGTCTACCACGTTAAGGGGCTGTCCGTTTACTGTGATCCATGGGGCTGAGTATGTATTATTGGGTGATTTCTGGAACATAACTTCTGTTTTCCCGAGGTTTATAGATAGACAGAAAGAGGCGGCAGCGTATGCAAATTCGTTTACCGAGTTCTGGAGGTCATGTACATTGTGAGCTAGCAGGGCGCAATCATCGGCATATAGAAGCTCCATTATGACCATCTCCTTTGTTTTTGTTTGGGATAGTAAACGTCGAAGATTGAATATATTGCCGTCTGAACGAAACCGGATGTAGATGCTTACGTTCAATCGCTGCCTCATTTGACCCAAAGAAGATAGCGAATAGAGTAGGGGCAAGTACACAGCCCTGCTTCACGCCATTTTCTATTGGGAAGTGATCAGAAAGTTACCAATGTATCTGATCTGTTATATTGTTGTAACATAAATGCAATTTAAAAAAAAAAGACTTTAAAATGAAAATTCATGAAGAAATGTGTTGTCTTGACTTTCGAGGAGGATACATTCCGAGACCCCCATTTAAATTAAAATTTTCGTGGTCTTTTATTTCTATACGTACACTATTTTTGGATACGAACAGTATCACAGGACAATAGACATCTCCTAACACAGGGGTTTTCAACCTGTGGGTCGCGACCCTTTTGGGGATCGATTGACGATTTGCCAGGGGTTGCCTAAGACCATCGAAAAATGAATTGTTATTGTCTATTCTTCTATTGTTGTATGTGTGTGTGGGGGGGGGGGATCGCGGCAGAGGGGGGGGGGATTTGTAAAAAAGGTCGCCGAGCCTAAAAGGTTTAGAACCGCTGTCCTAACACTTTAATCTTCTAAATAACTATATCCCATTCTCTTAAGAACCTTTACATGCCAACTGTTTCTGACGCCACAACCTGTGACAGGGCAACAAACTATTGGTCTAAACAGGTTGCGTCGTCGCAGGTCAGCATTAGGTTTACTATAACGATCTGTTTCGATTGAACCAGTCAATGTGCTGTACTATTATTTCGGCCAATCAGCATCCAATAATTTGACGATGATGTATTCATTTTTTTCCCAATAGGCTACTATGCAAATGCATCGGGTGGCCTTGTGAAAAAAAAAAGCGGGAGTTTTTTTTCATTTTACTATTTTTTATTTAGAAAACCAGTGGTATAGTCAGGGGAGGACTGGATATAGTGTCTGGTAAAGTCGGATATGCAGAAGTAAAGGCACAACTGTAGCTCCTATCGCACACCTTGTTCTTAAAGTAGATCAATTTGGCTTCGACATTCGGACCGCGCAATCAGGAGAGAAGATACAAATATTATTATTTATTATTAGTGCAAAGCAACAAGCCAGGAGAGTTCCGTGACTGAATTCATCTACGACCCTCTAAGCAAGTATTTAGTTACAACAAGTGTTCTGGTTCTCCTTCGTAATTAATAGTTACATTCTCCAGCTTAGCAGAAATTATTATTATCTAGTTTGTTGATTTTTCATGCAAAATGTTTCTCAACCATTAGTTACGTTTATTAACTTTCAAAGGCGAAATCTTTAATGCAGAATAATTACAATGCAGTGTTTAATTAGTGAAAGGCCAATAGTTGAGTACCTACGTAAGTTATGCCTACAGCGCTAGAGTAGGACTGGTCCGTGAGTGTGGTGTGGTACGGTATATTTAGGCTCAAGGCCCCGCATATGTCACTCACCCAGGGCCCCGCGCTCTGCTAAGGCCGCATCTGGGTAGGAATAATACTTCTTCAGCTAAATCGACGTTCTGTAAATAAGTCTTATTCAGTTTTCATCTGTGTCAATTATGATGCTTTATACTATTTTCATAGGTCCTACGTAAAAAAAAAAAACCTAAACAAAAGAAGTATAGAACACAAAACAACCAAATGTACAATTGGGCAAACTAGCAACAACTACAACCCTATCTCCGTCAGTACAAGAAGAGACGTGCTGGTGTCCAAAGTGTTGCCGATACTGTTGTATAGTCAGTTCGACTAACGACTCATTTTCTTAGCGTCATGTAATGAAGAGCTAAATTCGATGTTTTCACAATGATTGTAGTATTGTGGGTCGAGAGGCCAAGTGCGCTTGAACTTGGCTTGGCTTGGCTGCCTAGAAGGGGGCTCGAGGTTCGACACCCGACTCGGGCAGAGTTGTGTTTACTGAGCGCCTAAAGGCAGCACGGAAAATCAACTCCTAGATACCCCTTCCCCCCCACCGGTCCACAAATAAGATTGGATCAAAAGCGCTCTGAGCATGCTATAAGCATGAAAGTAGCGCTATATAAAAGCTATAATAATAATTGTGATGGAACCTAAACTAAATTTAAACACGGTTACAAAGACAGTTTGTGTGGAAACACAAACTCAAAATCGGCCCCCGAAGTGGTCCGCTAAGGCAGATAAAAAGAGGCAGGTTTCGGAAAGAATATCAGAAAATATGTGCTACAAACTATCAACATTTGTAACCCTACCTCCTTGGATACAAAGAGAAGAGCTGTGTGCATGTGGAATGTGTTGCCGATACTATTGTTTCGTTAGTTTGGCTAACAACTTGATATCACAGGATACAACAACTTGATACCACAGGATACAACAACTTGATACCACAGAATACGGAATTTTATTAATATTATTATTACAATGTTAATATGATAGTTATTAAGACGTTGTTAAATCCTAGGTGTAACTTACAAAGACCGCATCACGAATGAAGAGATTAGAAACAGGATTAATACAGCTATTGGAACCCATTTACCCAACGATGACTTGCTAACCATTGTCAAAAAACATAAAACCAAACTCTATGGCCACATCATAAGGTCCTCAGGGTTCGCAAAGACCTTTCTTCATGGAACAGTACCAGAATGAAGATGAAGAGGAAGACATAGAATCGAGGAAGACAACAACAAAAAATTGACAGGCCTGTCAGTGAATGAAATTATATCAAAGGCAAAGGATAGAGAGGAATGGAGAAAAACGGTTGACAGATCTTGTGGGGTGCCCCAATGGTCCAACAGACCAAGAGATAGGTGAAGTTAAAAGTCAACCTTGCCTAAGTCATGTTATTGAATGATTATCTACTGGATCTCATTGTTTTTTAAATGTCCAATCTCTCATTCTTCCCCTTTAAAAAGCAATTTTTAAAGGATTTGTTTTTGCTTGTTTTATAGCATTTGTATATTTGGAAGTTTGGAAGTAATGAAAGTAAAAGTTCCCCTTTCAAACTTAGCGATCTAGAGGGCAGATGATGTTAAGGTCATCTGTTTCCTTGGCCAACCGTTAACGAGCAAGGTGTCATGAGGCCAGCACAACGATCAACTGCCTTTACTATCCACAACTGAAGTCAGGTACCTATTACACTGGGCAACAGCCAAAAAATCGTCGGGGGTTTCTCAGCTGATTTAGACTAATTTTGGTGTCCTGAGTCCGAATATCACATTGGTTTTGCTCAATCAGGTCAAATTTTTGAGCTATCTGACAATCTACACAATGGTAATAAACGCACAACAAAACACCATCGATATCCACCATCGATATCTTACCAACATAGAAATTAATTTAGATCAATAGAACCGATATTAAAATAACATAAAATGATACAAAGACTACTGATTTACAAATATGTATATATAGGGCTTACTCTGCTGCTATTTCATTTACTAAAAAATAACTATCTAACTAATATCTAAAATGACTTCAGCACGACGTTCATGCACGAATAACCCTGACGTTTTCTGCTACATTTGCGGAGAGTACACACTGTCAGCTGATAGGATGAACATCACAAAATTTGTGAAACATGCCTACCAGGCTTACTTTGAAATCAAGCTGGGTGACCAAGACAAGTCTTGGGCACCGCACACGGTGTGCAAAACATGCGTGGAATACCTCCGGCGGTGAACGAAAGGCGAGAAAACATCACTAAAGTTTGGAATTCCGATGGTATGGAGGGAGCCATTTGATCACGCATCGGATTGTTATTTCTGTGCCATCAATACTGCAGGCATCAACCGAAAAAATCGGCGCAGCCTCCAGTACCTCGACCTTCCATCTGCTCGTCGTCCAGTTCCTCATTGCGAAGAAATACCCGTGCCAACGTTCCGAGAGATTCCAGGCAGCGACGACGAGGCCACCACTTCAGACGAGAAATGTGGTACAGAAGAGGAGTATGAAGCACAATATGGTCCGCAGCCCTTCACACAATATGAGCTCAATGATCTAGTTCGGGACCTAAACCTGTCGAAGAATTCCTCCGAGCTGTTGGCTTCCAGGCTCAAAGAGCAAAACCTGCTTCACAAGGACGCGCGTATTACCTTCTTTCGTAGAAGGCATGAGGAGTACATGGACTACTTCTGCCAGGAGGAAAACCTTGTGTACTGCCGAGATGTCGCCGGTCTTCTTGATAAACTGGGCGGTCCTCAATACGATGCGAGAAATTGGCGACTCTTTATTGACAGTTGCAAGCGTTCTTTGAAGTGTGTGCTCCTCCACAATGGGAACCAGTTTGCCTCAATCCCGCTTGCGCACTCCACGACTCTCAAAGAGAAATATGAAGCAGTGAAGTATGTGCTCGAAAAAATCCAATATCAGCAACACCAATGGATCATCTGCGTCGACTTGAAAATGGTGAACTTTTTACTTGGTCAGCAGTCTGGGTTCACGAAGTACCCATGCTATATGTGTATGTGGGACAGTCGAGACAGAGCCCAGCACTATGTAAAGAAAGAGTGGCCGGCGCGAGAGCAGTTAGTACCTGGGGCGAGAAACATCATAAACGAACCTCTTGTTGACCGGGAGAAGATATTGATCCCACCACTACACTTGAAGTTGGGTTTAATGAAACAGTTCACGCGCGCTCTGGACAAGGATGGGAGGTGCTTCAACTACATGTGCCGAGCATTTCCTCAACTAACTATTGAGAAGCTGAAGGCCGGCATTTTCGACTGCCCACAGATACGGCAGCTCATAAACGATGCAGAGTTCTGTAGCTCCATGAACTCACTTGAGTGCGCCGCCTGGGAATCCTTTGTGCAGGTGATGAACAACTTCCTGGGGAACACTAAGGCAGCAAACCACGCAAGGCTCATCAGCACCATGATTGAGGATTTTCAAGAACTCGGGTGTTTGATGAGCATAAAGATGCATTTCTTGTTTTCGCACATGGATAAGTTTCCGGAAAACCTTGGGGCGATGAGCAGGGAGAAAGATTCCATCAGGACATGCACCAAATGGAGGAAAGGTACCAGGGGAGGTGGGATGCAGTCATGCTGGCGGACTACTGCTGGTCGCTGAAGAGAGACAACCCAGCAGCTGCTCACACACGGGAATCTAAGAAACGCAGATTTATGCCCTGAACTTTTTCTTCTTATTATGTCAATTATGCTAATAAAATTTGATAAACTAAACAAAAACTGAATTAATTGAATTGTGTTGACTTTAATTATTGAGGAATACCGAAAAAATCGGCAGGGGTTTATTGACTGGTGAGCCGCAAAAATTTTGTTTTTTACAAAAAACGATTTTTTAAAAGTTTCTGTAGCAAAACATTCTGACCTGATTGAGCGAAACCAAGCTCATTTTCGGACTCAGGGCATCAACATTAGTCTAAATTCAGCTGAAAAACCCTGGACGATTTTCCAAAAAATTTTTTTTGTTGCCCAGTGTTAGAGATGGTTGAACTCAGGTGCTCCCTAAAAATCCCGAAAATCAAAATCACAGTCTTCAGCGAGATTCGAACCCAGGAGTAAAGAATCGAACACTAATTCACAATTGTGTGTGTATAACTTCTAAACCATGTTAATACAGTGATGAATCTCTGAATCTAAATGATGCTCAAATGTATCATCCTTGTTTGTGTTGTAAACCTCCAATCAATAAGTCCTCCATAAACACAATGGTAACAACATGAGACGCCAACGTGTTTGTATGAAAAGACAAACTCCTTTTGTTATCCTGTTATGTACACAAATGTGTTCAATTATGTTGTGTTGTTTGTTATTGTTGTTTTTTTTTTGTTAGCGATTGATGTAAAAGTTTAGTCGTTTATACAATGAGTTGGTCTACAACAAAAAATCGATTTAGCGGACTTTGATTTTTCTGAGGGTCAAACAACATTTTCAATTATATCGTGAGCTTCTAACAAGGCACACTTTTTATTTATCTCTGGTACGAAAATAATAATAATAATAATCTTTATTATCCGTAAGGAAATTTGCCTTACAATTTGTGCTTTGCACCAAACAAAACATTATTATTATAGAAAACCTAAATCTACATTCACACCAGATTTACTCATAATTTACATGTGAACAGTTTATATCAGATATTGTCTATTTAATGATTCGATTGCCAGGGGAACAAAAGAGTGTGCGTGTCTTTGCTATCGGTGTCTTGTATCTGTGTGATGGTAAATTGACCGTTTATAATTTTTGGAATCTACCACTATCTATAATCGCTGGAATCTACCACTATTTATTATCTCTGGAATCTACCCTATCTATATTTTCTGGAATCCACCACTATCTATTATCTCTGGAATATACCACTATGTATTATCACTGTAATCTATGCATCCTTCTAAAATTGAAGTGGCTTACTATAATGTAAGAACCAGCCCCAGTCAATATATACATGTAATTGTAATATGTAATCAACTCACTCACTGGTAAAAAGTTTGTAAACGTTATTTCTCTCAAACCCAATTTCGTATCAATCTGAAATTTTGCACAATTATTTCTTTTACCTGACAACAAAAGGATCAATATAAAAATAGCACATAAGTTAATTAACTATTGGTAATTATTTAAATTGTTTGGTATCTAGAACGAGGGAAAGAAGTTGTACTTGACTAAAATGGTGGTATAAGGTCTTAGTAAACACAACATGAAAAATAGGACGAGACTTTAGAAACAATAGACAACTCTACATTCTTCCATGCTCCTTGGCTCTCCACTAGCAGAGTGGTTGCCGTGTTGCCTTTGGAAGATGAGAAGGCTTGAGCCATAAGTTCTGATCTTACAAATCTTTTTTTTTTCGCCTTTGGAGTTATTTCTTGTATTCACAGCGAAGACAGTGGACGATTCCATTTTGTTGATGCATCGCATGTATTTGAATTGCATCCAGTGTTGATCAAATTAATAATTCTTCTTGGCCTACGCTTTTTTTTTCTCTTTATTTGGGTTAGTTCATTGAAGTCAGAAGTTACCTCAAGGTTCTTCTAGTCAACACTCTATGCGAACACAGCGAAGGATCTCAACAACATGCAAGTATTGTGCTTTAGAAAAGTTTATCAAGCAATCTGATGCTGGCAAGTTAGATGTGCAGGAACCAGAGCATTTGGTGTGTCTAATGGGAACATGACCAGGGAGGGTTATATTCCTCCGATATGGCAACATGAGTGTATGTTTGAGACTCTTGGACGCCATCTTCAGAACATGATAGGAGGATCCTTGCAAAGGTATTGAAATGCTATAGAAGAGCCCTAGGTATCACTAATAAGAAGATTCAAAAACAGAATCACAATAGCTACTAGAGAGATTGTGTAACATTTCGGGTAATGTCTAATGAAAGAATGTACGTCAGGAATTCTAAATCTATACTAATAAAAGGCAAAGCCCTGACTCACTGACTCACTGACTCATCACTAATTCTGCAACTTCCCGTGAAACACAAGGGTGAAATTTGGCAGGCGCATTCCCTATAGCTTACTTACAAAAGTGCAGCAGGTTTCGTTTCCCAATCGTACGCGTAACGGTCGTAACGGTCGACAACGTCCGCCATGTTGAACGTTCGTATTTATGGAGCCATCTTCACGAAACTTGGTACGCGGCTTCCCTGCGCTAACCGAAACCGATGTACGTACTTATTTAACGGTCGTAACGGTCGACAACGTCCGCCATGTTGAACTTTCGTATTTATGGAGCCATCTTCACGAAACTTGGTACGCGGCTTCCCTGCTTATTTTAGTGTTTTTATACGTAGGAGGGCAAAAATGTGGGAGGCTCATTCTTAATTTTCTGTCGACGATTGTTACTGGCTTCGCTTCTTGGTACGGCGGTTTACTCTTTTCGCTTGGCTTTTGTTGTATCTTCGTTACAAGGGACGGCGTCACCTTTCTGTGTGCGCATCGAGGTCTTCTTTGTAGTCTGCTACAGCAAGGTAGCGTCCACGATTGGCGTTGTTATATCCCGACTCATTCATTCGACTGCTGGTATTTTACACTCACGTTTCATTTATCGCTCCAAGCGTACCCCCACTGAACATGTCTCTCGAGATGGTCACCATCGATCAAAGGACTGTGGCTTACCGGGTGGTTTCCATGCCCCCTGATGGATCCTGCCTTTTCCATTCTCTGTGCTACACATTGCACGGCGACATCAGACTCACTGCTGATGTCCGAAGGGACATTGTGTTGTATGTGCTCAACAACTGGGACAGGTTCAAGGTGTGGACAGATGATGGTACGGGAGACAATTACACAACACAGGAGCACTATCACAGTGAACTCATTCATTCGACTGCTGGTATTTTACACTCACGTTTCATTTATCGCTCCAAGCGTACCCCCACTGAACATGTCTCTCGAGATGGTCATCATCGATCAAAGGACTGTGGCTTACCGGGTGGTTTCCATGCCCCCTGATGGATCCTGCCTTTTCCATTCTCTGTGCTACACATTGCACGGCGACATCAGACTCACTGCTGATGTCCGAAGGGACATTGTGTTGTATGTGCTCAACAACTGGGACAGGTTCAAGGTGTGGACAGATGATGGTACGGGAGACAATTACACAACACAGGAGCACTATCACAGTGAAATGCTTAAGCCCTCAACTTATGGTTCTGCCTGTGAGTTGATGGCTGCCTCTGAGTTGTTTTCTTGCCGTTTTCAAGTATATCGAAATGGCCAAATATTCTACACCTTCGGACAACCGCCAATGCCTCTCAAACATCTTCGATTCTCAGGTGACAATTTGAGCAGTGGACATTTTGATGTCTACGAGTGTTTAAACTCTCAAAACCTGGATGAGAAGTTGTCGATGACACCGGTTGTACGCTTACAACGCTTGGCAAATCCCGAATGTCACTTAAACACAAGTCCTGCAAGTATTGAGGCAAACCACGAAACAGTAAAAAGGACGCGTGTCAGGCGTCGTGGTACATTCTCTGATGCAGCAAGACGGAAACAACTTCGTGACGCTGCAGCCAAATACAACCAGAAAAATCCACATGTTCATAGACACGCTGTCGCCAAATACTCTCAGGCACATCCTGAAGTTAATAGAGACGCTGTCGCGAAATACTCTCAGGCACATCCTGAAGTTCATAGAGACGCTGTCGCGAAATACTCTCAGGCACATCCTGAAGTTAATACAGACGCTGTCGCGAAATATCAAAAATCGCATCCTGATGTTCACAGATCTTCTGTTCGTAGGTACGATCCAACTAACGAAAAGCGTCTCATGCGAAAACAACAGGTTTGGCTGAAGAAAGCCGATTGTGGATTTGAGTACGATCCAGACATAGATTACGAATCTGACAAAACAGTGGACATTGGATTCATGGACGTTGTCTGCGAGTATTGTCAAGCTAAAAGGTGGAAATGCGAGTCTCCTGGTTTGTGCTGCAACGGTGGTAAAGTCCTTCTCACTTCTTCACCTGAGCTTCCTGACCTTCTTCATGGTCTGGTGCATGGAGAACATCCTCAAAGTGAGCATTTTTTTAACAACATTCGCAAATACAACAGCGCATTTCAAATGACTTCATTTGGTGCTACTCAGGTCGTTGAGGGACACTTCATGCCTTCATTCAAAGTCCAGGGACAAGTGTATCACTTGATTGGCAGTCTCTTACCTCTGCCGACTGAACAACACAAATTCCTGCAAATTTACTTCGTCGGGGACGATGAGAAGGAAGCACAACTACGGTGTGCTAATGTTTCTGGACTGAACACGCCCCTGGTGCACCAATTGCAGACAATGCTGCACGATTGCAACACTTATATCAAAGACTTCCACTACGCAATCGACAGCATTTCAGAGGAAGACAAGGACTTTCACGTTGTCATTCACGCCGACAAAAAACCATCAAATGCACTCAAAGGCAGATACAACAAGCCTGCAGTACGTGAGGTTGGTGTTGTCATCGTTGGGCAAACGTTCGAGAATAGAGATATCGTCTTGAAAAGCAGAGACAATCGACTGCAACGCATCAAGGAGACCCACAGATCCTACGATGCTCTTCAATATCCCCTCATGTTCTGCCATGGTGACGACGGCTACTCTGTTTCAGTGCCTCAAGTTCATCCTGCCACTAAGGTATTGATGCAGAAAACAGTCTCCGCAGCCAACTTCTATTCGTATCGTCTTATGATCAGAGAGCCTCATGAAAACACTATCCTTTTCTTCCGAACTCTATTGAATCAGTTTTTAGTTGACATGTACGCCAAAATTGAATCAGAGAGACTGACTTTTATCAGACTGAATCAGAAGAAACTGCGCGCTGAGAATTACGTCCACTTGAAAGATGCTCTTGATAAAAACGACACTAATGTCACGGAGCTTGGTCAGGCTGTGATATTACCATCGTCGTTCACTGGAGGACCTCGCTACATGCACGAGCGTACACAAGACGCGATGACCTACGTTCGTCATCATGGCCGCCCCGACTTATTCATCACATTCACGTGCAATCCTAAGTGGACCGACATCTCTGAACTTCTCCTGCCGCGTCAGAAACCTCAAGACCGCCACGACCTCATCAGTCGCGTATTCCATCTCAAAATTCGCAAAATGATGGACTTGCTGACAAAGAGTGACATTTTCGGCCCTACAACTTGCTACATGTACACCATCGAGTGGCAAAAGAGAGGTCTTCCCCATGCTCACATTCTGTTGTGGCTGAAGGATAGGATTCAGCCTGCTGACATCGACCACGTGATCCGTGCTGAGATTCCTGATCCACAGACTGACCCTGCCCTCCAGGAAATAGTGAAATCAACCATGATTCACGGCCCATGTGGGCCTCACAACATCAACTCACCCTGCATGAAGAACGGAACGTGCACCAAGAAGTACCCGCGTCCCTTCATCTCTGAGACTCAGACTGGACAAGACGGTTACCTTCAGTACCGCCGGCGCACACCCTCTGACGGCGGTCACACAGTTAACATCAATGGCGTGAATGTCGACAACAGATGGGTGGTCCCTTACAGTCCTGTTCTGTCCCGCTTTTTCAATGCTCACATCAATGTCGAAGTCTGCAATTCAGTCAAGTCGATCAAATACATCTGCAAGTATGTCAACAAGGTAAGTGACCAGGCAGTCTTTGCAATACAAAATCCAGATGACGAGGTCTCTCGGTACGAAGCTGGTCGTTACATCAGCAGCTCTGAAGCAGCGTGGCGCATTTTCTGCTTTCCCATTCACGAACGCTACCCTCCGGTCGTTCATCTTGCAGTGCATCTCGAGAACGGACAGAGAATTTATGTTGCAGAAAAAGTACACAATCCACCACAGACGACTCTGTTAGCCTTCTTTGATCTTTGCAACCATGATGACTTTGCAAAGGAGCTTTATTATCACGAAGTTCCATCTTATTATGTGTGGACAAGAAACATGTTTCGTCGGAGGAAGCAGGGGAAGGCTGTGCCAGGACATTCGGGGGTGAAGAAAGATAATGTGCTTGGAAGGGTCTACACTGTGCACCCGAACAACTCTGAATGTTACCACCTTCGATTGCTGCTCTACAAAATCATAGGTCCCACCTCTTTCGAATCTCTCAGAACAGTTGACGGTGTTGTCCATCCAACCTACAAGTCGGCCTGCAGGGCACTTGGTTTGTTACAGGACGATGTCAACTGGGACGAGACTCTCCAGGAAGCTGCTCTGTCTCGCTCACCTCAAAAGATCCGTGAACTGTTCGCTGTAATGCTGGTCTTCTGCCAAATGGAGAACCCCTTAAATCTCTGGGAAAAACATAGAGACAGCATGGCAGAAGATGTTAGGAGACAGACTGAAAGAGATCATGGAGGAACAGAAGTCCAACAGTGGTTGCCTATGATCTACAACAAGTGTCTTCAGTTGCTTGAGAACTACGTCATTGCTATCGGAGGTCTCTCTGTCGATCATTACGGGCTGCCTTCACCTTCGAGAGAACTGGCAGAGGTTACGTCGAATCCCGAGTACTTGAGGGAAACCTCTTACGACACCTCGGAGTTGGCCAATGTAGTCTCAAACAACGAGCCTTTGCTGAATGGTGACCAAAAGAGAGTTTACGAGCAAGTCATGAGGAGCGTTGTCTCGGGCACTGGCACGGTGTTTTTTCTTGATGCTCCAGGAGGAACTGGCAAGACATTCCTCATAAACCTTCTGCTTGCGAAAGTCCGAGCGGAAGGTGACATTGCTGTAGCTGTGGCTTCTTCTGGTATTGCAGCAACTCTTCTTCAGGGTGGGAGAACTGCTCATTCAGCTTTCAAGCTACCTCTCAACCTCAGCCACACCACTGATTCGCCCTCCACGTGCAACATATCAAAGCAGAGCAACATGGCTGAAGTGCTAAGACAGTGCAAGCTGATTGTCTGGGATGAGTCCACCATGGCACACAGAGGGGGTGTCGAGGCTTTGGACAGGACCCTCCAAGACATCCGAAACACCACCACACGTTTGGGAGGCTTGACAGTGTTGCTGGCTGGAGACTTTCGGCAAACCCTACCAGTCGTGCTCAGAGGAACACGCGCCGACGAAGTGAAAGCCTGTCTGAAGTCTTCGTACCTGTGGCGTCAAATCACTGTCGTCACTTTAAGAATAAACATGAGGGTTCATCTGAATGGCGACACAAGAGCCGGAGAGTTCTCTGATCTTCTGATGAGTATTGGTGATGGCAGCTTCAGTCAAGAAAATTCTAAAATAGCAATTCCCTCAAATCTCTGTCTCCTGGTGAAGACCTTGCAAAACCTTCGTTACAATGTTTATCCCAATCTAAGAACTCTCCAGCATATAGACGTGTCATGGTTGAGGGAGAGAGCTATCCTAACACCACGAAACGACATGACCACGGCCATAAACCACGTTTTACTCCAAGAACTCCCCTCACAATCTAAAACATACCAGTCTGTGGATTCAGTTGTGGAAATGGAAGACGCGGTGCACTATCCGGTAGAGTTTCTCAACTCTCTGAATCCTCCAGGCACTCCTGAGCATCGTCTCATTTTGAAGGTTGGGGCACCGATAATGTTGCTGAGGAACTTGCAGCCACCTAAACTGTGCAACGGCACCAGACTTCAAGTCACGTCTCTGCAGAAGAACCTCATTGAGGCAACTATTTTCACTGGCAGTGGCTCAGGAGAGACAGTTTTGATTCCTCGCATCCCCGTCATCCCCTCTGACCTCCCATTTCAATTCAAACGCCTCCAATTCCCAGTAAGGCTCTGCTTCGCCATGACAATCAACAAGTCTCAGGGACAGACACTACAAAAGGTTGGCATTGACTTGAGACAGGACTGCTACTCACATGGGCAACTGTACGTCGCATG
The DNA here is from genome assembly GCA_030265305.1 of Biomphalaria pfeifferi. NCBI lineage: Eukaryota > Metazoa > Mollusca > Gastropoda > Planorbidae > Biomphalaria > Biomphalaria pfeifferi. The sequence continues at coordinate 1,654,152 of JASAOG010000061.1, read as the reverse complement.
CTCAAGAGTAAGCTCGGCGCAGGGATTGGTCATACTGCAGCCGGAGGGCCGAACTGACAACGTGGTGTACAAAGAGATCCTCAACAAATAACTGTGTATTGGTACATGTATGTTTCTTCTCTATTTCAAAAGGTTTACTTTTCTTCTTAGTAATGAAATATTTAACACATTATTTTTACTTATCGGACTAACATTGCAAAAGGCCACACAAAAACTGCGTTGTTCCGGTTATTCCAAAAATACATGCACTACATTCCCTGCGGTAACACTCCTGGCACAAATGAGAATGTTTTGTTGTTACATGTAGGCCTATTAATTAAAGCAAATTTGAAATGTTAATGCAATAATCCTCCCGCTGCAAAGCGCGGGTATTTTGCTAGTTCGCAGATATAAGGAACGAATTTATGTAAAAATATTTTTGAAACACAAACTTGAAGGTTAATTTTATTAAATAATGAAATCAATAAACTATATTTTGTATTTTCATGTGTCAAAGTAAAAAACTATCTGTTCAAAGTGTACTTCTTAAAAGTAGATATAGATCTAAATCCTTTCGATTTTTTCTCATGTCAACAGGGTAAACATGGCCTAGATTTATAAGATACTATACGTTCATAGAGTCGGTCAACTTTTTTTTTTAGGGTCTTAAGTTTGTTTTAGGGCTACAATACATACACTACGGTCCCAGTTAGTACATAAGGAACATTTATGCCAAGTTTTATCAAGATTGGTCAAATAGTTTTGATTTCTATTCGGCACATACATACATACATACATACATACATACATACATACATACATACACACGCCTTACATTCTACTTTATAGTATAGGGCTACAATACATACACTACGGGTTACATATATATATTGTTATGACTCTGCCATGCGCATCGCCATCCAGGCTAGTGCAGAGGTGCGCACTTCTAGTAACCAGACTAGAAAAGGATGTTGACATTAGGAGAACGATTTCCGCCCAAGAGAGAGCCAATATGGAGATGCTGTACTCAAGACAGATGCCCCTTTGTGTTTGTCATATCTCCCTGTAAATAAACGTCTATGTCTCGTTGAGTTTGCCTCCCTAAGTTATTACAATATATATATATATAACTTGTGATATTGAAATAAAAAGTCACTTTATTTTGTACCGTGTCCTTGTTTCAAAGATACTGGTGGCTACACTGAGATCTCTGTTCAAGATGAAACTATCATCACTAGAATTAATTGGCTTAGGGGCTGAGAGGCGGCGGTCAAGTAGAAACGCAAACCGCACACAGCTTCCTCACCCTTTTTTATTCCACTTTATAATTTTTTATGATTGACTGGATTCTTAACCTGTTGTAGACCTTTCCCCCCCCCCCCCACCCCATCTAAAGATTTTTCAGGACATAATATAATTTTTTTTTAAATTATATGCAATGCGAATATATAACCACAGCAAGAAGTAATAATTCATATCCATTGTGTTATTCCTAAAAGTTTTCCTTAATGCGTATACTAGCAATAAGACTGGGGACGCACTGTTGTTTACTCTTTATAATGCTAATATCTACCTCACTATTTCTGTATTACAGTACATTGCGTCATTAATAAGTGAGTTAGGAATCACAAAAACTTCGATCCTACTAATCAATATCTTAATTACGTGTTCACTTTAATATGTAATCTCTCTCTCACACACACACACACACATGGCTCATGCACTCTTCTCTCTATTTAGAAAAAATGTCTTCTCCATCGTCCTTTTCACAACTATTCTGAGTCTGAAAAAGAATTGGGTCGAAAATGTTAAAAAGATAACAACAAACGTCTTGACTTGTTCATAATGACTATCCTTATCCCTTGTATACTTCGAAAAATCTAATTTCGCTAATGATAATATTTCAAAAATGAAAGGTCTTCTTGTTACTTCCAACAGAAAGGTCTTCTTGTTACTCCCAGCAGAAAGGTCTTCTTGTTACTTCCAGCAGAAAGGTCTTCTTGTTACTACCATTATATTGACAAAAAGAAAATAACCAAAATTTCACGTAGTTGTGATTATTTCTGACATTCAATTCCTAGTTGAGTGCATATATACAATTTAAACATTTTATAACAAAACTTATTGCCCTTTAAATATTCTTGGTTGTAATTGCATGCTTTTTTAAAAATTCAATGAAAGATTACATTGCCAATGTAACCGTATGCGCTCACTTCTAGTTCCTGATGTGAATAAGCTACAAAAACATTGTAGACTTTCTTTCCATAAATAGGGCTATTGTGTTTCAAATAAGCTCTATCACATTTTGAATAATTGAATAATTGTCCATTGAACTCTTTAAGCTTTTTTGTCTCTTATTTAAAAAGCTCATATTAACTTACTTTTTCTGTCTGTCTGTCTTTCTTATATATTTTTATTTACCAAGTTATTTATCCAACAGCCTAACCCCGAGATCACAGCGTAGTGCGAAAGCTAAAGGCACGAAATAGCGCTAAACAAAACCAATGGGTAAAACTATTTATTACAGATTGAATGACATGACTAATCCAAACTAATTGATACAATTACTATTAGTATAGGCTTTGTTTTTTTAAAAAGTTTTTTTTTTTCCTTGTGTTTTTATGTACTTGCTAAAACTACCTAAATCACTTCCCTGCTAAGGCTTAAGATGTCTGGGTATTTGAACTTTTTGTGTGTGTGTGTCCTTTTTAAAACAGATTTGGCCCTATATTAACAAACCTATTGGTTCTAAAACCAACCAAATGAACAGCAAAAAAAAAAAATAAGACAGTCAACAACAACAATTAGTTTTAGTATATGCAATAATATTACAAGTTTAATAATACATTTCTAATTGCTTCATTTGTCACGTACAATTCAATGACTGTTACGCAATCTTTAGATATATATTTCTTTATGTACTTTATATCACAAATCAATCTATTAATCTATGTATACAATATATGCCCCAAATTCAGAGGCGTAGCTAGCCATGTGCTGCGGTGCGGGCCGCAAGAGGCATCAAGCGATGAAGGGTCTCGAATATTATCAGTAAAAACTTCAAATTGTACACTCACAAGTTACTGTGTTGGAAATGTCAATTTAACATTTCTTTATTTAGTCACTTTGTTAATTTAATGGATTATAACGGAGTACAAGTTGGTGAGTGTTTCGTTGATTTCATCGACACTATGGACAAGCATGTCGCTGTAATCACCTCAATGATTTTTAGAGAAACTACATTCGGAGGACTTAGAAATAAAGGACTACGGGGTCAAGGCTTTGATATTGCTGCTTTCATGTCTCACTACGGTTCCGAAAGCGTATTCTAGAAGTCAATCATAAAGCAGAATTCGTTGACTGCTCAAAAACGCTCTCTAAATTTGGCAGGAATTCAAGTCGATGCAGTTACAATTTTCAATACACTCTACCGTTTATACATTTTTTTTCCAACTTCTGCACACAACTCCGCAAAATAACCGTAACTAGCTTTAAGCGCTTCGCTTGTACATCATAGAGCAGCTGAGGAAAATACTTAAAGAAGGTTAGGGATACATTTTCAAAAATTTTAGAACCTTTGCAGACATTTCATTGTATAGTAGAACATTCTTCTATTAGATCGGAAGTAGGCGGATTTTTAAATTGATATGCAATATTTTAATTTTCTCATCTACCTTGGATTCGGGTACATGAGAAAAAGAAATAATCACTGAATCTGAGCACCTTATGATGTGGTTGATAAATATGATTTTTGTCGCCATTCCAACTATTGAATCCTCAGATCGAAACCAATCTCGACAGTTTTCCTAGTGACATTAACAAAAGGGTGTTTCTTCTGGAGCAAAAGAGGCTTCAAACGGTTTAGCGCAGTTTCTTCAGAAATCTAAAAACTTTCCGTAACAAAAACCTCGTGAGTTAAAAACAAAATATAGGCGTGATAGTTCAATCCAGAATATCGTTGTCTTGACTCGCATATTTCTATTGTGGCTTAGGAGCTGAGTTTTTTTTTAAACTCAAGTGTAATTGAGATCAACGATGACGAATTTACGTTGCATTCAAGTGGAAATTGTATTCATTCATCAAGAATGGGTGGGAACAAAATTAATAGATTCGTCAACCAGAAAGCATGTATGATTCAATTTTAGTATGTATGTGTGTGTGTGTATTGTTATAAACCTGGTGGTGGCACAGAGAGGGGTAGTGGTGTGAGTGTGGTCAGCCGACGCAAATCGCCCCAGGCCAGCGATAGACGAGCGGTCAACCGTGACGAGTTACGATGGTCAGCCGAGTCGAGTGTCAACAGGAAGGTTCGAGTAGGATCGGCGCCGTGAACAGAGCTCAGGAGCGTCACGAGGGATGTAGTCATATGACCACCCAGAATGGTCGAGCGACGTTCTGTCCGGTTCGAGAAGGCCAGTAGGGACCCTATATAAGAGCGGAGGTGTCGCAGTCAAGACGGTCGAGAAAAGGAGCTCAATACAGCGAGGTTGAGAGCCCGGTTCACTACAGTCCGGTCGACTACAGCACAGTTCAGCGGTGTGGATCTGTATGGAGCATTACGACGGTTCAGTGCGGAGTACTATCAAGTACAGTTGAGACGAACGGCGTCTTGATCTTGGTCTGTGATCGAGTCCGACACAACGAGCCTAGTGTGTGAAGTCAGTCCTGAACTGTTGAACCTAGTGTAAGCTCGGAACGAGACGGAGAGGCCAGTGCAAGAGTTGATACGGTGGTACGGTGTTATCGGAGAGATATTTGTACAGTGTACGTGTTGCCAATTGTACAGTATTGGCTGTTATTTATTCAACTATTAAAGTGTTACGTTACTTTGGAGCCCGGAGTTGTCAAGTTCTTTAAGTTGGTGGTGTATGGTGCAGTTTGCAGAGAGCCTGGATAGTGAGATTCGTAACAGTATGATGTTTTACGAATTAGCAATACTTAAGCAATGAATACACATTATTTTGGGGAAAAAAGTCTTTTTGCTGTTATATTTCTTTTTTTTTTTTTGTAGGGTATCACGGGGAGCTGCCGCACCGGGCATCAAATACCCTAGCTACGCCACTGACTAAATCAATACGATCCGATATATGCTGCATACAATGTGTGTTTGTATATAAACTGTTTTAATTGTTTATATACAATTGCAAATTATGTTGCTCTGCATGCAGGAAATGTTTCATGTTTCAAGGCTTCACCAGACGCTGCATTTATTCTTTGGATTTAAAGTTGATTTCTCAGAACACTTGAAAGCCCTGGCAAAATCTCTGCTATTTGCCATAGAGCCAAGCACCCTAAGGAAATAAACATGTGTGGTTGAGAGAAACATTCATTATATTTAATCTTATCTTATCTTATATAATACAGACGTTACTTCAAAAAAGAAGATGATTACGTTCTACGCGTCATGCATTCAGTCATGCATATTTACCAATGACTTAAATTCTGCCAAGTCACTGGTTTTCCTGGCTAGCTCAGGCAACCCATTCCATGCTCTAATACCACTAGGATAGAAAGAGTATTTGTACACATTTGTCCTAGCATATGGGACGAGGAATGTACCTTTATCTTTGTGTCTTTCTAAGTATTTTATTAAGTTTTGTTTTATTTGAAGATTATGGTTCAGTGTTTTATGTATAATTGCTACTTAATAATGTTATAAAAACAACACTACGTCAAGGAACTATAAAAGTTAACTGGCAAAAAGATGAAACTCCTGAATACTGTGCAGAGACGATAAGCTGAGCTAGTTCGGTTATATTTCTAGACATCCCTGACTGTCGAAATTCATTCTCGAAGGTAGCACGAAGAAAGGGTCGTCCAAAGAAAATCTGGATGGACAACATGAAAGAATGGACCGACCTCTCTCTTGAGGTGCTGCTAAAAACAGCTACTGACCGGGACAATGGAGCGATTTGTTTACGCGAACTGTCACGAAAGCTAAGAGGCAGATGAGAGAGGAGATACATGATTACGCTTTAAATGATGATACCTTACTGAGATGAACATTACTAATAGTGCGCAATGTAACAGCAGTCTCAATTTGGTAACAACGAAATAACGATTTCCATTTCTTGTTTGGTTTCATTGTCTCTAAGAACACGTATGTGATTCTTTTTTTTTTTTTAAATTAAAAAGTAATTGAAAATATATTTTCAGACATTTTTGTTCACATTATGAGATCTTCAAGAAAAAATTGTTATTACTTTAAATTTAATGAATGAAAATAATAGAGAGGAGAATAAATGAGAATTGGACCAGCTCATATCCCAATGAGAAGAGAAACGACGCCTATTATAAGCTATCCCGAAATGACCAACGCATAGTTTGTTGCCTCTTAACTGGACAAAATATGAGAGACAATATATGTTGAGGGAGATAAAAATCGGGACTAGCAAAACCTGCCCTTGTGAAGCATCACCAGAGAGTGATGACTAAGTCCTTCAAAGCTGCATACTGTATCAAGAGGCCCCAACAAGACTCTGGCCCCGAAGCCCTCCTATGAAATAAAAACTATACAGGGAACTGTATGATCTGGAAACCACTACCCGGTTCGCCTCAGATAGAAGGATACTGATCTGAACTGTCTGATCTGGAAACCACTGCGCGGTTCGCCTCAGATAGAAGGTAACTGATCTGACCTGCCTGATCTGGAAACCACTGCCCGGTTCGTCTCAGATAGAAGGTTACTGATCTGAACTGTCTGATCTGGAAACCACTGCGCGGTTCGCCTCAGATAGAAGGTTACTGATCTGAACCCTTTAAACCTTGAAAAGTGAGACCATAGAAAGAGAAGAAGAAATGCATTAGTGTTAGGAGATTTCGTCCTGGTGTAATCCCCCCCAATGCAATGAACAAAGTTCTTAGGCACCTCAACGGGGGTTCACAGAATGAAATACGATGCCTTATTTTTTCAAATTCTGTGCTGGCCACATGACACCCTCGTTAACCGTGGGCCACGGAAACAGGTGACCTTTACATTATCTGCACCACAGATCACACGTTCTGAAGAGGGAACTTTAGTTGACTTTACACTTGTATAGAAGTAACTATATGAAACTATAGAAGCACTAGGATAAGTGTGTATAACATACCTGTATCTACTATGGGCATGACTATCACTTCGGATTGATTGTATTTCATACTCTGCATCGTAATGGCCACACCAAAACTAAAAATACAAAGACAGTCCAACCAAATAAGCTAGAAACGGTATCAGAAATTATTTGCATGTTGTAATTATTTTTTTTAACCTAACAAAGATAACACAATGAACTGTATAAAGATAACATATTTCAATATACTATGCTTTTTCACAGGCTATTGTACATGTGATCGATATCTCTAAATAAAAGCATTTTTTTTTGTAGTCTTCTATTTTTTATTGTCTAATTGTATACATTTTTCTTTACCTGACTCATGCCGACAAAATACAGTTGGTCCTCAGTTAGGTTCAAGTTTGGTAAAGAATGTTTTGATTTGATTCCATCTTTATAGGCTCTATAAGCTAATTTAACACCTCCATTGTCTGCTATATTTTCTCCCAAAGTTAATAGACCACTCAGCTGTAAGGAAAGGAAGCATATAATACATTAGATATTTAGTGTTTGAATTCACTAGAGTAATAATAAGAGTAACTTGCCCCTTTTAGACCTCGTGACCTGAAATAACGGTAATGTTTCTGTGGTCAGCGGTTAATGAGGCTGTGGTCATACTTCCCAGAAATGATGTCAGGTACCCAAGGTTTGGTGGACTCAAGGTCCACCTAAAAAAATTTCGAAGAGCTAATTCAAATATTTTTTAAATTCTTCTTTATGAATTGCTGACTTTTAGTAAAAGCGATTTATTCTCTCTCATTCTTTTACCTTAGACTTTACCTATCATACGGCCTGATGTAGACGAGGAATTGGAACATGGATTGTACGGAGCTGAGTTCTGGTTCCTGAACACTCCAAAACGACTTTAAAATGCTTAGATAAAACAACAAATAGAGGAAGGCTCTTACGTTTTTCCCCTGCACTGTGTAAGAGTCAAACTGTTTTATTAAACATTTTGATTTGGTTTCAAATTTCTTGGCGGCACCAGTCGACCAGGTTTCTTTGAGATTACCAATGGCGTCATATAGTCTACCACTGTCGTCAAAGCCATGTATAAGTTCGTGGCCTAGGATCATTCCGATGGAGCCATACATGTAGGCGCTGGAAAACAGTTCATAGAAACTTCGTGGATTATTATATAAAAAAAAAAGAAGTGTTGAAAAGATATGTCAGTGATTCCCAAACTAAGAAATAAGTCTTGATAAAAATGTCAGTGATTCCCAAACTAAGGAAGAAGAAGTGTTGATAAAATAAAAGAAGCAGAATGATAAAAATATGGTCAGCCCGAAGATAGTTTTAAAAAAAGGCTAAATATTTGTTAAGACACATTATAGCAAACATTTAAATTACAAACAAAATGATTGAATATATAAATGCAGTGACTATACCTAAGTCAATAATAGCAATTGCTTACTCTGGATATGACGGTGAAACAACAGGCTCTTGTAAAATGCCAGCTAGTACTGTAATTTCGTTGTCCTGGGCGACGTAGTATGCGTTCACGGCGTGCGGGTAAACATGCCAACTGTAAAAGTTACACATTTTTGTTTTAGTACATATCATGCGTTTGTAATTACCGTGCAATTTGACCCACGTATTATGTTGTTTGTTAATTGCGTTCTATGTGTAACTGATGCAAAGGAGTATGGCTCGCCAGAAGTTTGTTATTTCGTTTAGGCAATTAAATGACTCGGGAAATGTGTTGGCGATGTATTACACCGTTAATTCTGTAAAGAATCTTTTATCGGGGGCCATTTACAGCGCTCTTTTATATTATATAATATATAATAGCGGTCCATCTGGAGGTCCCACAGCCCAATAAGTACAGGCGATAGGGCCATCGCCCAAATACCCATATATCTCAGTTCGTCCCTCTCCAAAAGGCTTATATTTGTAAACATGAAGCAACACAGTGAATTAAATAAATAACTTGACAATATATTACATATCTACATAAGTTTACTTATTTTCATTATTAAGAGCAACTCTGTTATAGTCATTCTCTTGTATTAGATGAATATGAGGAATAGTTCAAGGCTGCTACGACGTCCAACCTTATCTTCGATCTAGTTGGTCCTTCGCCCTGGTGAACGATTTTCTTATACGATACTAACCAAATACTTTTAAAACATAGCTCGCTTTCTTTATGTTTCCGGTGTACAGATAATCGAATAATCTATACATTTTAAAAGGTTTACGGTATTATCCTTTGCGGTGTTTACTTGCACTGTAAAATCCCAATTCTAAGCTCGTACGCAGGCAGAACTGGCACATTTTTATTACTTAGTTTGCAGCAGCGAAGCAGGACGTTTTGACGCAGTCGGTTTTGGCTCGACTGTTTTGGCGCTGTTGTCGTCTTGGCGCCGCTATTTTTTAGTTCAGGGACGTTTTGGCGCGAAATGTGTTGATCAGAATATTTTTGCTCATTGTAATATGTCTTTAAACAAGAATGATACATCTCTATCTTTGTAAGTGTCTAGCGTATTTTTCATGTATAGAACAAGATATGTCTGTGTCCATCAACTAGCACATTTGTATTACTAAGTTTTCAGCAGAAATCTTTTGTTATGGCGTTTTTGACCTGTTTGTTAATGTAGTCATCCGCAGCTTCAAATATCCGGACTTAAGTTTTGTTTTATGTCTTACAGTATGGAATCTAAATGCTCTGGCTGAAGTGCGTCTTGGTCTATTGAATTCGGATCATTGTATTGTTATACACACATGAACTCAGGCACATCACTCAGGCAATGGCTGTCGATGGACAAGGGACAGCACTGCTAGTACACAGATATGACCAGCGTTATGGTCATGTGATCGAAAGCCTGCGCGAACGTGAGAGACAATGTGTGTAGGGCAGTGCAGTTCAAGATACGACAGCGAATAGACCGGGACTGTTAGTCTGCCATGAAGTCGACCCTGGTGGAGTCCTGAAGTGAATGTACGAGTCTAGGAAGAGATAGAGACAGTAGAGTTTATTAGTTTAGTAAGGTGATGTACAGTATAGCATTTTTAGTGTTGATGTATTGCCAATTGTGTCATATTGACTGTTTTAATTGACCATTATTAAAGCACCAGATTATTTGGAGCCTTGTCGTCAAGTTCTTGATGTGTTAGATGTGCTTTGTTGTGTTTAGCAGTGTTCACAGAAGGCCTGATTAGGAGAGAATCGTAACAGTATGCTCCGGGTGTTTAGTAGCATGTGTATTAGGGCAGGGGAAATTTACTTCATATTTTATTTGCATGTTAAATACTTCGTCCTACCCCTATAAGAACTTTCTTTCTATTGTAGTTGAAATCGACCATTTATAATATCCCGCATTCGGTTAACCGGACAACCGAGTATTCCGACAGACCATTCCCAATTAATCCGAATAATTGAAGTTCTACTTTACTATGTTTAAAATGTACCATGACCCCCCCCCCCCCCCCGTAGTATCATTATTTTTAAAGGAATGTGACCATCAGCTTCATTAAATTCGGTGTGTACACTTGGACAGTAAAATAATGACTCCAGTACTTACGTCTCCTTTGGAGCACTCCTGTAGGCTTGGATTTCCTTGTCAGCTTTAAACCTAGCTATGCGAACATAATTTTCCAAAAGTTCCCCTTCTACGACATCCAGATCTTCAAACTCTTTATCCAGTTTTATTGGGTCAGTAATCCAGTCTGGATGTCCAATTTGGTTAGTCATGGATTTAGCTTTTTGTATAAGTTTTAACTTGGTTTGGGAATCGATCCAGTCTGTAACATGTAAGTTTTGGACAAACTGATGCTCTATGTCATCAAGTATGATCGCAACCTGGCAAGAAGGAAAAACAAAAACAGCGACCTGTCAAGTAGTGAAAACAAGAATAAAAAATGTGCAAGTAGTCAAAAGAAAAGTAAATTTAAAAAAACAACAACATCAACCTGGCAAATATTCAAAACATAAGTTATTATTTTTTTTAATTAACCTGGCAAGTTGTAAAAAAAAAGGGACCTGGCAAGAAGTTAAATAAAAGCAGCAACCTGGCAAGTTGTAAAAAAAAAGGGACCTGGCAAGAAGTTAAATAAAAGCAGCAACCTGGCAGTTGTAAAAAAAGGGACCTGGCAAGAAGTTAAATAAAAGCAGCAACCTGGCAAGTAGTCAAAAAAAAAAAAAAAGCAACCTGTTAAGTAGCTAAATTAAAGCAGCAGCCTAAAAAAAAAACCAGCCACTGTCGAGTTGTCGAAAAAAAAATCTGTAGCAGAGTTCAATTCCTCAATAACTTAAAATGTATTATTATTATCATTATAATAATCTAACAGACATAGTAAATACATACATGCATACATAAATACATACATACATGTATACATAGATCTGACACATTGGGTTTCTTACTTTGGCAAGATTCTCCGAAGAGAAGTGGTTCTCTACATAGAGAGCACTTACTGCAAACCCCATCTGATTTGTTGACAGTTCTACGCACTTCGATGCACGGGGATTACCTGTTGATACTGACCTTTCTTCTTTAGCTATTCTCTTAATAAAGCTCGATTCTTTTGAAGGGAAGTAATCATGTGCTGCTAATATGAAGTTGTAAGTAATATAGTTTGCTAAAACTCTGAAATTACCAGAAATTTAAACAAGATTTAAAATGAAAATCCATTTTTTTAAAACTAGCTAAACACTAAATTGGTTTCTAATATTTAAATATTTAGCTTCGGTAAAGTTAATTGAAGAAAATGTACAGTACATTTATCGACTCTGCTTTTATCATACTTTTAACAGAGTTACAAAAATACCTAAAACACTTTCATATTATCTTACATTCTACAACAATACTAAATTCATAGACAAAAAAATCTTGGACTAATTATGTTTGACCCAGTGTTCAAATGAGTCAACTTTTTCTAATGTTCGGTCATTCAACTGTAAGCAACCCATTATGCTCCAGAAATAAATTAAAATGTTCTGGAGAGAGTGTGCGTCCCTCTCACAGTCCCATGGAATCAACACCCCTCAGTGGCCAAAAGGATAAGCTCAATACTGTGAAGCGACGAAAGCTGACACAGTCATAGTGTAAGGAATGACTCACTATCATAAGTCATCCTTCAAGGTACAGAGAAGGAAGCACGAAGAAAGGGCCAAAAAGCTGGTTGGACATCGTAAGAGAGTGGGCCGGCCCTTGTCTTGATAACCCGCTCAGAAAAGAGAGTGGACCGGCCCTTGTCTTGATAACCCGCTCAGAACAGAGAGTGGACCGGCCCTTGTCTTGATAACCCGCTCAGAACAGAGAGTGGACCGGCCCTTGTCTTGATAACCCGCTCAGAAAAGAGAGTGGACCGGCCCTTGTCTTGATAACCCGCTCAGAACAGAGAGTGGGCCGGCCCTTTTCTTGATAACCCGCTCAGAACAGAGAGTGGGCCGGCCCTTATCTTGATAACCCGCTCAGAACAGAGAGTGGACCGGCCCTTGTTTTAATAACCCGCTAAGAACAGAGAGTGGACCGGCCCTTGTCTTGATAACCCGCTCAGAACAGAGAGTGGACCGGCCCTTGTCTTGATAACCCGCTAAGAACAGAGAGTGGGCAGGCCCTTGTCTTGATAACCCGCCAAGAACAGAGAGTGGACCGGCCCTTGTCTTGATAACCCGCTAAGAACAGAGAGTGGACCGGCCCTTGTCTTGATAACCCGCTAAGAACAGAGAGTGGGCCGGCCCTTGTCTTGATAACCCGCCAAGAACAGAGAGTGGACCGGCCCTTGTCTTGATAATCCGCCAAGAACAGAGAGTGGACAGGTCCTTGTCTTGATAACCCGCTCAGAACAGAGAGTGGACCGGCCCTTGTCTTGATAACCCGCTAAGAACAGAGAGTGGACCGGCCCTTGTCTTGATAACCCGCTAAGAAAAGCCGCTGACCGGATGGGTTTGATGACGTAAACTGTCTCAGCATCCTTACGACGAAAGTCAAAGGACAGTTAATACGATGATGAATGGACACTACACATACTGTTGTACACAGCTGTTGACCTGTAGCACCAGATTGCTAGTAGACAACTAAACCATTATAGGCATATGATATTTTTAATATAGGACTTGAAATAACTTGAACACTAAATATAATCCTCCCTCACTACAACTAACGATACTCCCCTCTTTATATCGCCTAGGAATCACTCATACACTCCCTAACACATAGCAACCACTCACTCAGCTCAGCTCCTGAGCATTGTATCATTATCAACTTTTAGAACGACAGACACAGTGGTGATGACATACTTTCAAATTTAAGCTTCGCAATATTTACGCTATGTAGTGACCTAAGAAAATACTACAGGAAGACATGTCTTGATGCTAGGCTTTATTGAACAAGAATGACAAAACAGTTCACAATAACACAGTACACACACACACACACACACAAGCTAACCTGAACACCATGACATTTTGACACACTAGAACAGATCAGTTCACAACACACAAGAACATAAATACACAGCACACTAGAAACAATTTCTTTTTTGTTTTCCCACAAACAAACATTCTAACGTGCAGATAAAAAGGCAAACACGGTTAGTCTGAGATAGATAAACAGATAAGAGATAAGAGAAGACAAGATAATTTTTATTGGTCAAATCGAATGGAAATTCAGTTTGACTACAAGTGACCACCTCAGCGTAACTACTCTACAATAACAATATAGATGCAAATACGAACAACATTCACACACGAAACACATACACATTCACAACCAGCACTTAATGAATTAGACTACTATGTACTCCCGATGACGACAAATTGATTAATGGATTGATAATTTTTATTTTATTGAAATTTTAATTCTTTTTCCACGAATGAATTGACTTATTTGACTGATTGCTGTGAACCCACATTAATGATATAGATGTGTATAATTTACCCCGATTCATAATATGTAATAATAAAAATATTGTAGTTACTCTTTATCAGTTTTCACTATGACGTTTTTGAGCTTCTGAAAATATTTTGGAGTTTCTACAATGATGTCATCATCTTGAGTTAGAAAATTTTGACCAGCAATAGCAGTGAAATATTTTTCTATGTTAATCTGTAAAGTATATAATAGAAGAAATATATATTATTTCATTAATATATAACTATTTATGTAAAAAGTCTACTATAAACTCAAATTATATATTTAAAAAAAAGGTTGAAATTTATTAAAGTAGCGGACTGTTACTTCAATTTAATTATACAGTTTGGATTATTTTTTTCTATTAAAAGAGAAAGATATATGTTTAAAAAGGTTTAGAAAGAAATTTAGTATGGAAATATTCATAAATAAAGCGCATTGTGTATTGCGTGTACAGATCATGAAAGTTACAATACATTATGTATTAAAAAATCAGTGGCGCGGCAAGCCACCCATGGGTCCGGGTGTAGGAATATGACGTTAGCCACCAGATAAGTTGAGTGTGACAGAACCTTAATTGAGCACTACTGTATGTAATGTTAGAACACTGTATGTACTGTATGTAATGTAAGAACACATAGCCAAGAAAACAATTCATAAAACAGACACACAATGTACATATATTTCTCATCAGAAAAAAAAACCGAACGACACCTTCAGACTTCAGGTCATTTGAATAGCGAAAGTCATTTTAGGACTTGCTAGGATTCCTAGTTTTCTATTACGTAACAGTTTTGTGGAGTATGTACAAAGTTGTATACAGCTGAATCTTTATATATTCTTAATGTGTATTGTTTGCCATACATATAGGAACCTGTAGAGAATGGAATGGGTTGCCTGAATCAGCCAGGAAACCGAAGACTTGCAAAGTTGATTAAAAACATTGATTAAAATGCATGACTAGATTGATATATATGAAATGCATAGTATATTAGTATATAATTATCTTCTCTTAAATATATAAATAGATATAAATATATATAAGATAAGAAGCTACAAGTTTAATAATTAGGAGTAATAGGAATAGTAATTTGATTGACAGAAAGGGAAAGTTTGAACAATGACCCCGGGCTAGTAAAAAACAAGACCAGGATTTCAGGGAGAATAACGAAATTTAAGCAAACTATATTTGACGGCTTTAAGGAGTGGCGGGTTGCTTATGAACGTAGAGATTTAGCTTGACCACTTAAATAAAATACGTTCAATTCAAACAGTTTTGATATGAGCAGGAGCCCAGACGAAATAAACCCCTTCCCGCCATGGTGGCCACGTCAATGTCAACATCAAAAATTTTTTTTTTCACTTTTGATTACTTCCGCATTTTAACAATCGCCGCGTCCTTGACATTGTTTATTCTGTCTGTCTGGTCACGCGCTTGACTTCTAGTTCGGACTTCTCGATGGTTCTGGGTTCATAACCTGCCCGCTCCCATCCCCCGTCGTCCTGCGGAGGTTTAGACTACAAAGTAATTTCTCTTTAACTCTGAAGGCAAAATCGAAACTTTTAAAAAAAAAATTACAAACATATATCTTAAAAATGTGCATTCATAACCCCTTTTTTATTTTCATACTTTTTTTTCTTCTTATGTCTGCATTGTTCCAAATCGCTCTTTTCCCCTTCTACTTCTTACTGTATCCTATTGCTTAAATCACGTAAACCAGATATAAATCAAAATGCAAAGTGCAGACGACTCTATTTTAGTATTTAATAAACCAGAGTATATAAATCCCCTAGAGATGGAAAATTAAACATAATGTATTGGTCAGTGCTTTAATCGAAGAAATGAACAGCCTTGGTTAGAGCGTAGGCCCTAAAAGTTGATGACGTCATATGAGGGTCTCCGTTGTAATGTTACATTTCAATGTTTCGATAAAGAAAAACGTAACGTAGAGTGGAAAGCATAGAGATAGAACTGCGGTGCAAAAAAAAAAATTGTAACAGTAATCTTTGGTGCCCAAGGACTTTATTCTCTGAGTCGCAACATGAGACACGCAAGTCAAAGGTCATAGAAATAGAAATAAAAGAACTTTACCCAAGATCCTAGTAGTGTCTGAAACTCTCTCAGGGTCATTTTATTGTAAGTCTTGAATGGATTCACAAGCTCTTCTTTAGGAATGAATATCTAGGTTAAAAAAAAACACTTTTATATAGACATATGAATTGAATTTTTAGCCAAGACATTTTTCAATCATTATTGAAATTTAAAGTGAAATTATTTTATATTATTTTATATATATATAAAGTTATTGTACCTTAGAGAGTTTCTTTTCAAATTCAAACACTTGATCCATTTTGGTTCGGGCTGTTTCTTCCTGTCCTCCTAAGGCCACTCCAAGCGAGGAGGTTGCGTTCACAAACAACGCTTTGTATTCTGGGGTATCATATGTAGACAGATGGTCAGAGTCAAGGAGACCACTCTGCTTGATCTGAAATAGAGGCAGACGACAATCAGAAAGCAACGACGTCAGAATGTTTACTGTGACTTGCTTGATCCAATGGGAGGAACCAAAAGCAAGTGTGTGTGTGTGTGTTTATTGATAGGGTTCCATGTTCGGAAGAATAAACTGAAAGATCGTTTTCATTTGTTTAAAATTTTGCAGATCCTAGACCCTAAAGTCACCCTCCTTCGGTAAAACCTGTAGAAAACTTAACAGATACATAGTACATTATCTATCAGATTAGCACACAATTTGTCATGTTAGCACACCGCAGCTCTCACTTCATCTGTTTCACAGACTTAATTCTAAGACAAGACTTAATTCTAAGACTTAATTCTAAGACTTAATTCTAAGACTTTATTCTAAGACTTAATTCTAAGACTTAATTCTAAGACTAAGAGGTAATTCTAGGACTAAGACTGATTGACAAACATAACTGGAAATTTGTTTTGAGTTCATTGAGTGACTGCACACAGAAGTTCATTGAGTGACTGCACACAGAAGTTCATTGAGTGACTGCACACAGAAGTTCATTGAGTGACTGCACACAGAAGTTCATTGAGTGACTGCACACAGAAGTTCATTGAGTGACTGCACACAGAAGTTCATTGAGTGACTGCACACAGAAGTTCATTGAGTGACTGCACACAGAAGTTCATTGAGTGACTGCACACAGAAGTTCATTGAGTGACTGCACACAGAAGTTCATTGAGTGACTGCACACAGAAGTTCATTGAGTGACTGCACACAGAAGTTCATTGAGTGACTGCACACAGAAGTTCATTGAGTGACTGCACACAGAAGTTCATTGAGTGACTGCACACAGAAGTTCATTGAGTGACTGCACACAGAAGTTCATTGAGTGACTGCACACAGAAGTTCATTGAGTGACTGCACACAGAAGTTCATTGAGTGACTGCACACAGAAGTTCATTGAGTGACTGCACACAGAAGTTCATTGAGTGACTGCACACAGAAGTTCATTGAGTGACTGCACACAGAAGTTCATTGAGTGACTGCACACAGAAGTTCATTGAGTGACTGCACACAGAAGTTCATTGAGTGACTGCACACAGAAGTTCATTGAGTGACTGCACACAGAAGTTCATTAAGTGACTGCACACAGAAGTTCATTGAGTGACTACAGACATATTTCTTGAGTTTTTTCTCCTCCTTAAGTTAACAGAGTAGTGCTGATACAGGAATAAATGACTTTGTCTGATAAAAAGTTTAAACATTCCTTTCTCGGATCAAGTTGAAATTCTCATTAATTATTCATAGTCGACAAAAATACACAAATCAATCAAAAAATTAGCCAATTAGTAAATAGTTAATTTATTTTGTTTTCTTAAGAAAGAAGGGAGCTAAACTCTGCCAACTTGAGATAAATGGCAATAATAAGCGGTTATTTCCCTTAGATAACTTTTTTTTTTGTAAAGTTTTTTTTTTTCTTTTGTATGTTGTACCATTCAGTTCTTTTCATAATGGACAGAAGTCGCCCGCGCAGTTGTTACGAGCGGATAGTGGTTGTCTTCTAAGACAGCTTTTTGCTACTGAGCTGTTAATTCTTTCGGGCATCGTCAAATTGTATGGCTGACAGTTATGTAAGGGATATGCAATGGGAGATTTGTAGATTTATTTTGATTAACTGAACATTTGGAGATGTTTTCTTTGCTCTCTGTGGGAGAAGAGGGTTTAGAATACGTGTTACTGTCCAATAGTTTTGAGAGGTCATTTCTCAATAAATATCTCAGTTAGTGCTTCCTGATGCCCATTGGTTGAGCCATGCGTCTTTATGATTGTTGCTTAACATTGACTTGACTGTGCTGTCATTTATTACTAAAAAGCTATCTGTAGTACATATATAAATGTAAAAATGTATGTTCGTTAAATATCTACATACGTATAGTATATTGCGAGACCCATTTTTGGAATCTTTGTAGATATATGTTGACCAGAGGCTGGTCCCCCAAAGGTAGTGGCTTTTCTCTAGAGCTTTTTGTAGAGACCAGTGTTGTCTGTTCCATCCTCCTGGAGTTGGACTCACTGTCCATGATCCTAAGTCGTCAATTAGCTATAGGTAATGTGTATAAGTTATTTAAAATATCAAGATCATGGTTCATACGATAATTATTAAGACTGGATTAATAATTTAGGTTATTCGAATATATAATGTTCTTGTTTCATTTAAAATACAACAATATTTAGTATGAGGAAATTGCAATAAACAAAACCAATATTTATTTTCTTAAATATACACAGTAAAAATAAGTAAACTAGATAAACTTATTTCCAAAGATTTCGGTTTGGATCCATGTTTTATTCTTTGATTGACTAAACAATTTTTACCAAATTACAGAAGTTGCAATAAAGTCAAGTTTTATTACATTGTTTATGTTTTATAGAACTATAAACAAAATGCAATAATTTTCAAATCAAATTTTACCGTTCAGTTTTGAATTCTATACCAGACACAATTACTTCCCTTTCCCATCATCACAGTCACCCGCTATCAGTTATGCACTCTCCATTCATGAAGTTTAGAATGCTTACTTTACACTCTTATCACTTACAATGTTAATTTGTTTTAACTCATTTACTCCTACAGATCTACGAAAGCAGACTACACCATGATTTCTACCCATTACAAATTAACACTAATTGTCTATTGAATATAATGCATGAGATAAGGTTGTAACTCTATAGATTCTGTAATGGAGAAACATTGTACAATTAGCCGTGGTTATTTAAAAAAATAAAAGAAATAACTCCAAAAAGGTCGTAAGTTATTTTGTTTAACTTGATTGGAAATAGTCTCTTATATTTCCCTAATATCCACAAATGCCATTCAGATATCTGGCCTATTTATAAGTCTAGACATTTTATAACCAAATCTAATAAGATTTTCGGATACACAGAGGGTTATACTGATATACAATTAAGAAGTATATAGGTAGTGAAATAATAACATGTTTTATTTAAAAATCATTATTATTATTGTTAACAAACTCATTCTGACAATTTTGGGGAGTCCTTGACAAGGTGGAGACCTTAAGCTACACTAGCTAAAGGCTCTGTTTCATTTATATAAAAATCCTCCAATACATCCACGAATTCATAGCCATTGTTATCGGCAAAATGCATTTGACTAATTGTCTTACCTTTATTAGAGGCTTAAATCCTTGAGACTCTATGGAGTCTGTGTCCATGCATGTTTTGTAGAGAATTTTCAATTTTCGTATCGCTGTAGAGTTGTGTCCCTTGAATGTGACATCATCGCTTTGCAATAACTACAAAAATAGAAGGCATTTTGGAAGATAATGCCATCCTGCCTTGTGCTCATTGCGAAGAGTGAGAACTTTAAAAACTGATTTTATTAACTTAAACATTGGTTCTAAAAATATATTACATCTTGACATCATATTCGTCTATATTTTGCATTTAATCTTTTAGCTTTTCTAAATAACGTTTGTAATTATTCCAATTCAATTGATTCTAAAAACAATATAGCATTGTTTAGAAGTATAATTATCATCAACATAAAAGTTTACATTGATTTGATTGTTGAATTAATTGTTCTAGCTTTAGTGTATAACTAATGCATCCATTCTTTTATTGTTTGTTAGAGAGAGAAAGAGGGAGAGGGAGATAGATAGATAGATAGATAGATAGATAGACAGACAGACAAATAGATAGACAGACAGACAGATAGTCATAATAATGCTTTTAATAAGTTATATAAAGTAGAAAAATAAACATCATTAAAAAAAATTCTACCTGAATAAGTTGTTCATTTATTTTTGACTTCATTGTATCCATTACAATCCATCGGCTTTGTTTCTCAGGCAATGGATTATTACGGAGCCATCCACCACATGAGAACTGGTACATGTCTTCACATGGATCAACGCTTGTATCCATCATGCTAGCGATTTGTTGGCTCGTATTGATACATTCATCTGTTTGACAAGCCTAATGCAAAACAAAACTACAATAAAAAATGTCTATGTTTATTTAAAGCATGATAGCCTGCTATAACTAACATCCGATGCAAGTCTTATTTGTCGCCTGAACCTGACTACGTCAGAGTTCATGTCAACAAACAGATGGTGTGGCCGAGTGGTAAAGCTCTTAGCTTTTGAACAGAGTATTTCGTGTTCGAATCCTAGTAAACACAGGGATTTGTTTTTTATTCGGGATCTTAGGCCACCTCTGAGTCCACCCAGCTTTAATGGGTACTCGACAATCTTTGTGGAAGGCGGTTGGACTATGTGCTGGCCATTACATCCTTGTTAACCTTGGGCCTAGGATCATATATAATCTGCCCAAAAGATCACATGGTCTTAAATGGCAACTTTACTTAAGTATGGTGAAATTAAAATCTTGGTGAGTGTCATCAAATTTCAAGTAGCACAAGCCTTTGCCAATTAAATCTTAATTCAAGCTATATTAACTTCTTGGCAAAGTATTTTTCCTGTCCAAATAATAGAAAATCAAGAGTCAAACAGGGAAAAGGAACTTCCGAAGTGCAATGTATGTTTTCGGAGAAGAAGATGGTTGGGGCTCTTCCACCACGTACTACGCCATAAGCATCGCACGCCATGATGGCATAATACAAACAGTTAGTGACTATACATTGTGGCAGTGTGAAGCAATCACTACTGTGATGTGGACCTGCGAATAGAAGACCCTCGTAAAGATCAATGACTGAGCGTCCAAATTGGCCCGGGCATTTCTATACCGTTCGGCCCATAATTTGTATATAATATGATAGGCATCCAATTCTACCTGTCCTCAAAATCATAATGTTAAGTTTAATTAAGTATTACTTTCCGAACTTGCAATCTATGAGGCAGAAGATGCACAGGTCATCTGTTTCTGTAGAGGTCAACTGTTTTTGTGGCCCACGGTTTACAAGGGTGTCTTGTGACTTTTAGCAAGCACAACGACCAACCACCGTTACTTTTCCGCAACTAAAATCAGGGTACCCAATAGAGCTGGGTGGATCTTTACCAGGATTTGATCAAGGAACTTCTGGGTTCGTAAGCCAAGCTTTTCCACTCAGCCACCGCGTCTCTTATCTACGGATGTAATCTATTACATTAATTTGGAAAAATGTACTCCATTAAATTACTATTACATATGACAGTCTGTGAAAATTTTTTTTTTTCGGAGTCAGCATTATAAGAGAACACTATAAAATCTTTTAACAATTCAATGCGTGTCATAGTGGCATCCATGCGGCCAATTTGGTGGCCTTACGGCCCATTTTGGGTATCGGCCCACCGTGCATTTGCCCAGATACCCATATAGCCAGTCCGCCCTTGAATGAGACTAATCCTAATAGTCACATACCGAGATCGAGTCATCAAACAATGAATCCTGTTGTCTGAAGAGCACCCTGTCCACATAGTAAAACCGTCAAGCAAGTCGAATGAGATTCACAGTATAAATATAAATGTAAAAAAAAAAAAAAAAAAATAACATGTAGGATAAATAAGCGGGAAGTCCCAGACGCAGGCTCGACCCTTATGAACATTTCCTTGAATTGCTATGAAACATTTCAACATTGGACGGTCTAAAATAAAATAGAATGTTTGAACAATGGACCGCATTCCCCAATGGTAAACAAACAACATTTAGCCAACATTATGTATCTCTTCTATACAAACTACTATCTAATTTTAATTAACAATGGTTATCACGTGACAGTTTTTTTCCCGTTGTTTAATCAATATTATCACGTGACCGTTCTTTTTTGGGTGAATGAGGTCCATTGGAACATTTTACTCCGTGCCAACACAAGACTTACAGTCTGTTTATTATTCTGTGCCAAATAAAATCCAATCGCACAGGTAACGTGGTATGACAGCAAGGCAAAAACAATACACATCTTCAATGAAGGCATGACGAACTTGTATCAAGTACTAGTCCCGAATCGTCTTCTGCGATACTTGACACCTAAACAAGATGTTTTAATGATATTAATATAGATTGGCTACAATTTCAACTACTTTATATTCTATTTTTGTTTAGGTCCAACCGCACACTTTAATAATACTTTCCACGAGCAGTTTTAGCCACCCATTAAAACTAAGCGAATCGACTTTCTAAGCATTACTGAATAAAAGTTCAATGTAGTACAAAAAACGAATCTTGAGAAATAACATTGAACTGTGCATAATTCGCGCATGATTTATGTCTACTTTCCAGGCCCCATAAAACATCTGACAAATTTTATAGGATAGCTTCCTAATATAAATCATAAATATACCTCTTCGTCATTAATTTTATATAAAAAGTGAAAGAAAAGTTACAATTATTAAAGGAATAACACAGGAACAAGGACACGCGTGTGTAGTAAAATGTTACAATATACGACATAAATTCATACTTACATATACTCTGTTATAAGCTGAAAGAAATATATAGGCCTATATATATAAATAATAATGGTTGGAATCAATTCTTACTTGTAGAATTTTGCTATGCAACGTATTACCATTCTGCTGCTTTATATCTGTAGCCTCCCATTAGCACTAATTATGACTGGTAATGTAAAACGCCAATTGATTATAATTATGAATGTGCGAATGAAAGTGCAATGTAAGTGCAATATAAGTACCGGTAACTAAATCATGGAGATCTCAAACTGGTGGGAGCTTTGAAATAAGACATTTCACTTAATAATGCCTCTTTCTGAAAGAATAATTTGTCTAGAAAAGAGATAATAGTTTTTATCCATCATCGACCTTAAAAGTAAGTTCTAATGTAATTTTGTTTTTCTCTGCTAAGTGACCTCTCCGTACTGTTAGTTGTTATTACCATTGCGAGGAAACAAAATATAATTCTCTTGCTTCTCTTTATTATAGAGCACTGGAACTCTTTGCTAGCACATACTCCCATCTGGAGGCAAAGCCTTTAGAGAGTTGGCAGTTTTTTTTACATTAATCTGCCAAATTAAGTATTCTGAGTGTTGTTTTTCAGACAGACTGTAATCTAACATGCAACTAATGGTGGCGTTGATTGGCGCCGTCTGGCGTAGAGTACACTGACCTAACAGTTACGTAACTCAGATATTTTTTATGGAACATTGATAGAAGCTATTTGGGTTTCTGGCCTTACGTTGCTGAGAGAATCAAACACATCTAATGACCACAGTAAGTGCAACGAGAACCTAGGTAAGGTCAAGGTTTCTCAATCTCCTTTGACCTCTATGAAATATTAGGAGGTGGATTGCTAAGTGGGTACTTTAAATAAATGTTAGTAAAGGCAGACACTCCCATTGCGTTAGGGCTAACCTTAAAATAATGTTTAGAAATTTCAACAAAAAGTGTGTTTTTTTTATCATAAAATCATCGTATCAACATGAACATAAAAATGTATTGTAACATCACATCAATATAACAACGCATCGTAACATCACATCAGCATATCCTAAAAATCAACATAATACACATCGTTGTGTATTAGCATAACACCACATGAAATTATGACTGGCAACTCAGTGGCGATTAAGAAGTGTCCGCTTGTAACATGCTCGGACTATGTAAATGCTGCTCGGGATTTGCGACATTGTGTCTACCAATGGCTTTACCCTCCACAAAACAATAATCTACCCTTTTTAAAAGTAAAATATGTTTGTTAAATATTTTTTTTAAAAAAGGAAAATGAGATGAAACCAAAAAGTACTATATTTCTTTCTTTTAAAATTTGCGATGCTTTAAGACAGTGATGCCCAACATAAATCGACCTGCGGGCCATTTTAATTTTCAACACTGGTGTCGCGGGCCACATAAAGGAAAGGTACAAAATGAAATGAAATTGAGCTGAAACTATTTGATTAGAAACCCTTACCAACGACTCATTTTCTTGTCTCTTTTTGGTAAAAAAAAACAACATTAATCTTCCAATCTCTAGACGTAGTTTAACAATCTTTTGATTCAAATGACGTCGAATTTGTTTTATAATTGCTTTTCTTTAAAAAAAACAAAAAACAGCCAACCTTTATTTACAACTCAAATATATTGGCTAATTACAATGTTCTGCCAAATAAAGTAAAGGTAATTTTATTAGTCTGTTTTTTAATATAAATTCTACATTAAGAGTTTCATAAAGGCACACATGTTGGTCATGGTACCAATCAATCGGAATAAAATTGATGGCCCTAACGTGGGTAAAGAGACATTTTAAAACCTTTTCTTTAGGGGGGAGTAGCGGATTTTATATACTTTGTGCCGACATTTAGGCGGGCCGGATGGGACCACGTCAAGGGCCGAATGTGGCCCGCGGGCCGTTTTTTTTGTCATCACTGACTTTAATATATAAGTATTATTATTCTTAAGTTGATGCTTATTAAAGCTTTTGAAAAAGTAAAGGGGCCTCCACATTTAAATCTGGACCTGGACTGACCAAACACAGTCGAAAACATTCACGCTTAATAGCACAAACATAAGCATTTCGTGTCTTGTGACATTGGCATATCACCAACTCAAAATTCTTGCCATAAAGTGGAATATATTCAGATTTAGCGAGCTGAATTTAAAACACTCTGGAATTTAATAAAATTGAATGATTAAAACCTTTTTCTAGGGTAATTACCATAGAAGTAAATTGTCAATAGTTGGTTAGTGAACAGTCATTCTGATAGAGCCAAGATCGAGTCTGTTGATAAGACAGTCAGTACAACCGCCACCCTCACCTATACCGTCCATTAGACTTTTGGGGCACAACACAATATCTGTTAACTATCTTTCTCCATTCTTCTCTGTCCTTTGTCTTGGATAGAATCTCCTTCAATGGCAGGCCCGCCCATTCTTTTATGTTGTCTTCCCCTCGCTTTCTCTGTCCGCCTCTTCTTCCCTTTCCATGTACTGTTCCCTGAAGGAAGGTCTTTGCGAGCCCTGAAGATCTTGTAATGTGGTCATAGAGTTTTAGTTTGCGGGTTGTTTTTTTTTGACAGTAGTTGGCAGTTCATAGTGGAGTCCAATCGCTATAATAATCATGTCTCTATTCCCTTCATTGGTTCAATGGCATGAAATATGTATTGATCACGGCATGAAATATGTATGATCACGGCATGAAATATGTATTGATCACGGCATGAAATATGTATTGATCACGGCATGAAATATGTATTGATCACGGCATGAAATATGTATTGATCACGGCATGAAATGTGTATTGATCACGGCATGAAATATGTATTGATCACGGCATGAAATATGTATTGATCACGGACCCAGTCATGAACAACAAACGATAATAAAGGTCAATGTATTAAAAACATACATCCCACGATATGGACAAGAGCATTGGCTCGTTGTACACGCCCCCCAGGATTGGGCACGCACACCTACCTACAGAGTGTGAAGGTAAGAGAGATAACAAGCTAGATTAGAGCCCTTGGTTAAAGGACGACGATATCAATAAATCACAGTGCGTCTTTCTAAATCCACTGATTGCAATCTTATCAATACACACGTTATCTTTTATGACTGTTTTAACATCAACCATAGACTTTTTTTTTATTAGCATAGGTTTACTCCTAATTATATTCACTTGATCCAAGCGGTTCTAAGGTTCTTAAATAGGTAGGGTACTAGTGTATAAATGTATGAATTTTAAAAGGATACACTGAAAGTAGTTTTAAAGTTTTGTTTTGTTGTACAAGTTTCGAATGTTATTTCAGAATTGAAGATTGTTATATCCTGGCTCTAACCTCCCGCAGGACAGTTGGTAAGTTTCGAACCCGGGACTATTAAGAGCTGCAGTGCAGAGAGCATACCACACGGCCAGGCAGTCGTTATATTATGCTTGTAGCCTTGTACTATAAGCTCATTCATTTGGATACACTGATATAGAAATCGAGCACATATAAATGGTCACGGTTGGAAAAGCTGGACAGACCTGTCTCTGGTTATGCTAGACGACCTATGGCGGTGACAAACAGAAAACTTAGATCCCAACTTCCTCACGACACAAGGCAGAAATCAGAGGATGTTGATAATAATTTTAAAGAAATGATTAATAAATTTATAGTGTAGGCATATTAAATATTTACAAACGAAATGAACCATTTTTCCTCGCTTCTTGGGGTATAAGAAATCGTCTTGAAGTTGAGCGCTTCGTGTTAGTAGTCTGAGAACCATTTATTATCCAGCGATAGTGTCTTCACTTTTAAATGTGTTATAGGCCCGAATAATCAAAAACAAAATTTTAAAGTGTGTCAATTGAAAGATTGATTGATTCTGGTTTAGTGTTCTAGGCTATACTAAGTGACCACTGATCAGTTTAGACCATGTACACCCTTCTTCTTCTCACAACAGGGCTAGGTAAGTTGTTGTAGAGAATATATAATTATATATATATATATATACATATATATGCCTCTTATCACTGTGGTAAAGAATATTTACTACTTTTATTTAAACATAAAAAAAAACTTTTTTAAAAATTGAATTTCATTTCATAACTACTAGACAAGGTGATTTCTAATGTTGCCTTTCCCACTAATTAGACTTCTTTGTCTGCCATTTTCACCCATTCCATTGGCTGCTGTGACCATATCCTTTTTTTTGGTTCTGCCCCCCCCCCCCCCCCCCACACACTGTTATGTTCATGTGCATGACTCGCATAATGTTATAAAAATATGATTTGATCTTTTTTTAGTTGTTGTGTAGTTAGCTAGGATATTAGACATTAGTAGCTGAGAAAGAAGGCCCCCTCCTCCTCTGGGGCATAGATCTAGTATCTGAGAGAGAAAGCCCCCTTCTCCTTAGGGGCATAGTATCTGAGAATACCTGAGAAAGAAGGCCCCCTCCTCCTTTGGGGCATGATATCTGAGAAAGAAGAGCCCCTTCTTCTTTGGGGCATGGTATCTGAGAAAGAAGACCTTCTTAAATCGGGCAAAGTAACTGAATAGAAAGAAACTACTGTACAATAACAATATAGATGCACGATATACATGCACATACGAACAACATTCACACACGAAAAAAACATACACATAGACACTCATAAACCAGCGCTTATAAATTGACTTCTATGTACTTCTCAATGATGACAGAATGTTAATTTTTAATGTTGGTCATCCAGGGTCTATTATTACTGAAAGTTTTTAATTTTCTTCTTTGATATAATTATGTTTTCACAGAACTGGATGTACGAATTAACTGTTGTGTTAAGTTCATCTGTCTGGGCAGTTGTTTACAAACATGCCCCAATCTGCTTCAGACAACTTTGTAGCTCTAAAACAGCATCATCAGACCGTGACTGGATGGGCTGTACTTCGGGTTTTGTTGTTTTTAAAACCAGTTGTACGTGGGTGTAAGATGGATCATTATGAGGTCCGACTCTCCGAGGGGAAATGACGATCGAGATGTGTAGGCTATTTTAATGTTGCTATAACACATGTCCAAGGTATTATCGTGACGTGTGGGACAATTAATATATTGAATATATGTTGGCAAGTGTTGAGCTAACGAAAGATGATTGAAATCTCCCATAACTAGTCGGACAGCATGAGAGTTTATGGCCCGAACTATATATATAATTTCTAGTAAATGTTTTGCTGCTTTCTCTGTGTTGGCTGTGGGTGGTATATACACAAGTAGGGCGTAAAATTGTGTAAACTCTCTGGGCACGTAGTATAGCCTAAGATTGTTACATAGAAGTTCACTTTTCATTTGGAACAGCGTCTGCGAAGGAAGCCTTCTGCTCAAATGTGTCATCATATATGAGGAAAAAAGTCCCACTCCTTGAATTGGGCAAAGTATCCTAGAGATAAGCTCACTTCTCATTCGGGACACTATCTGAGCAGGAAGCCCTCTCCTGGTCTGGGATTTAGTATCTAAGAAGAAGGCCTACCTCTTCCCACTTTTCAAAGGATATTTTCTGGCCAATAGAATGTAATAAAACATGTTGAGTGTAAATAATCGGTTTCATAGTTTATCGTCTGCTAATAACATATTTCTATCCTTTCAGTGTTTGTGGGCTTAACCCTTGGAGATTTCACACCTACTAGTCTGTGTGGTCAAAATGGGAAAATTTGCTATGACGCTTCCAAGGATCGTATCCGTAAAAAGATAGATGAAGTTGACTATGTCGGAGGCTGCAGGTGAGTGACCCCCCATCATTCTTAAAGAGCTCTAAAAT
The DNA here is from genome assembly GCA_030265305.1 of Biomphalaria pfeifferi. Lineage (NCBI taxonomy): Eukaryota > Metazoa > Mollusca > Gastropoda > Planorbidae > Biomphalaria > Biomphalaria pfeifferi. The sequence goes on along the minus strand of JASAOG010000061.1, from coordinate 1,625,571 downwards.
ATAAACGTGTTTAAAAAATACTTTCCGACCAATACAACGTAACCAGATTTAATTCATAATAATTGTATTAAGCACCATGGATTGCATTTGCCATATATATATATATCAGTGAGACTTTGTCAACAGTAAACTCTTTCTCTCCTAACTGACGATGACGGCGTTGATTCCACCAGAATGTGGTAAATAATTACGGAGAGAAAGAGTTAAATCTGATCGTCACATTGGTACTCTTAATTAAAATGAAGATTTTGTATTAACAGCAATCTTAATGAAATAAACTCTAATGGTTCCCGACTTTAGTTGGGGAAAGAAAAGAGTTTTGATCGTTGAGCTGGCCACATGACATCCTCGTTAACCGTCGGCCATTGAAACAAATGACCAATACATCATCTGCACTTTAGATCGCAAGCACTTTATAAAGATATAAACAGCTGCATTTTGACTTAACATAAGAAATGATAATTTATGGTGCTATTAGTAAGTAGGCAATAAAGTATTCCAAAGCTGAATTTGTTTGTTATTAGACTTTACAAGAAAATATGGAATACACTTAAGTGACTAGACCATATTTTTGTCAAATCATTGGTCTTTTCTGTAATTGTTTATGTAATTTTCCGCAATTTCTAAGTTAACTTAAGTGTATTTCCTACAAGCAGTAATGGTGTTGGTCTTTAGGGAAATAGTTTCAGAAAGCAAATAAATGATAGGATTAGGCCTACTCAGACTACTTTTAGATGGTATTCAACAGAATCTAGCTAAATTTCGTGATGAGAGAGAGAGAGAGAGAGAAAAACAGAAACAGAAAAAGATAATCCATTTGGGTGCCTAATTTAGAATCAATGAATGAATGGCAATGTCTTCGATTGCGAAAATTAGATGGAGTGCATTGTTTCAAATGACAATGATGATTTGGGGCCTGCTTGCAGATAAAGCCGTTGTCCACCGGGGGTGGGGTCTATTTAATTTTTCTGTTCATATTCTGTGCCTATCTTTGGCAAGGAGGGAAATAAACATCCAGTTTTAGAGTTTAACATTCAAGTTCTTTTGTACAATATATTTTTTTTTTATTTTTGTTATATTTAATATTTAGGGCCTAAACTGTCAAAGAGAATTTGTTTATCTCCTTCTTTAAATAAAAATGTTTTTTCTTTAAACTTTTAATATGAATTAAGAAAAAAGAAAACATTAATTTTTCTCCAAATGTAAATGGAATATAGACAATAACAGTTTATAGTTTAAGCTGTTTGAACTTGAATGATTGATTTCTAGGATGTGATGGTGAATGGCCAAGTGTTTAATACAAGTTTAATACAAGTTAAGACTATGTTTGAGGTCTTGAGAGGTGTGTTAGATGGACAGCTAGTATGGATACATACGCCAGGTGTCTCCTCCCCCCTTTCTTCGTATTCAGACAGAGATTGAGCATGCTAAAGGAGCATTGAAGACGCACTATACAAACTCTTCAATTATAACCTTTTTTTTTTTTTAAATTTCTTTGCGCTTTGCATTTCATTTATAATTATTTCAATTAAAATTTTAGGAACTAAAATCGACATATTGAAATTTCAAAACAAGTCAAAAAAAAAAAAAAAAAGATGGGCCTAGTAATATTGAAACTGAAACTGAAATAAATGTGCAAATATTGGCTACATATTTTGTTTTTTGTTTTTCCCGTTCTTTAGAGCAAACCTAAATCTTCTAAACTGCCTGAACAGCGTACAAGACAGTGCCACATGTTCGGATATTCAGAACTATAAAATACTCATTAGCAACTACACTACTGGAATATGTCGTAAGTAGGCGTATAGGAGTCAAAATACATTCGCTAAATTGGTATGCAGAAAGTTTCTTTCTTATTCTTTTTTTTTTTTTAAATTGCCATTATTTTCACTATACGAAGGAGAGAGCTGATGATGGGCAACTATGTTTATTTGGCTTTGTAAAAAAAAAAAATAATAATAAAAATTGTATCTATAGAAAAAATCTGATTTAAATGGATTGAATGCATTTATTATAATGAAATAAAATTTATTTCAAAAAAAGTATTACGGTACGAAAACAAAAGTACCTAAGGTAGACATCTAGATGTAGGTACTAGAGATCAAGAAGTTTGTAAGTGTTGTAAATACATACAATAGAGTCAGGAGCGGACTGGCTTTATGGGCATTTGGGCAATTGCACGGTGGGTCGGGACATAAATGGGCCGGTAGGGCCACTTAAAGGGCCTCGTGAATGTCGCAATCGAACGCATTACATTAAATTCTGAAAAGTTTAATAAGATTCTCTTATAAAAAGGAGCCCTCTGAGCTTCGTTAAAAAATTGTTCACAGACTCCATAGTGTAATTAATACTAATTTAATCTAACAAATTGTCCAACATAATGTAATAGCCTATATCCGTTGGCAGTACTAGTAGTACTACACACTTAGCGATTAAAAAGCAACATAAGGCCTATATATATTTTACTTATAAAGATTCATTATATGCATGCGTTCAGTTATCGATACATTATCACACTAAATACAATGAATCTAGGTAGACCTAGAATTGGATACCCATTATATGATATACAGTTTGAGGGCCGGAGTGTATAGAAATGCCCGGGCCGATCTTAACACCCTGTTCGCCTCTTGTGCATACCTTACTGTCGGCTGATAGTCAAGTAAAGGGAAATAATGATGTAAGCAAATTAATCTTGGCATGGCATGTCGGACTCCTAATGATAAATATTGTTACAACTAGTCAGGAGAGCAGACACAATTCATGAATGTTCTATTCATATTTTAATCTAGATCTGGTTTAAAGCTCAGAAAAATTCTTAGATCAGGAATTCTTAACCTGTGGGTCGCGACCCCCTTGCGGATCGATTGACGATTTGCCAGGGGTCGCCTAAGACCTATGACAAAATTACTTGTTTGTGTCTATTCTTCTATTGCTGTGAGTGTGTGTGGGGGGGGGGGGGGGGGTCGCGGCAGAGTGGGGGATTGTAAAAAAAGGGGTCGCCGAGCTTAAAAGGTTAAGAACCACTGATTAGATCTACCATCTAGATTCTAGATTTACTTGAAGTACTTGCTATATTTTATTTATGACAAATATTTATACCTAGCCAGTATTTCTTTTTCAAGTATTGCTTATTTTGTATGCAATACCAATCATTGTTCAAAATGCTTCAACAGTGAATGGACAAAAAGTTTCTAAGAAAGGTTATGCATTGTGTCAGGCGCTAGATGTAGATTTCTGTGTAAATCTATATGTTGCCACTATGGTTTATAATTATTCACATACTATTCACACAGGACCAGACAATCCAGGTCTAGTTACAGATTGTGGAAACCAATTAGGTTCATGCGTCAGTCAATTGTACACCATCAAAAATGACTTTCAAAACAGCCAGGCCAAGAAAGCTTGCCCGTAAGTATATAGAAATAGAATTTACTATCATTTTATTGCATCATATAGCATATCAGAGCAACAGAAATTCTGTCAAAAAATAACAACATTTTTTTATATCTTGGAGTTTTCTTTGACTCAACACTGTGTTTCGGACCACAAATAAGACAGCGCTGAAAGGGTTTTTATCTGCTGCAACGGAGATTAGGCCAGATCTGACCATATTTGACAACTGCATTGCAGTAACTGGCTTATACCCGAGGACAAATTCGACAAGATGAAGCGAATTAAAAAACAACGTTACCTGAATGGTCGTACGAACAAAGAACGAGATTCTGCTACTACTCTCTTGCACTCACTCCATTCGCTTCCTGTGAAAGCAAGAATCGTCTCCAAGGTGGCCACACGTTGTTATTAGGGCATCTTTAATAAACAAAGTCCCTTGTGGATGGGACACATCTTCGCATCTTTGCATCCTAGATGCAAAAACTATGATTATTATCGACGAAATCTAGTTATGTCGCCTATTGAGACCTGTGTGTAAAGTGTAGCTCACCTGCTTTATCTCGCAAAACCATCTTTCGTGCATTCCACGTCATACTGGGAAGGTTTGGACTAGGAAATAGATTGTCTTCAACTCTGAAGAAACATACAAATACATGTAAAAAAAAAAAAAATCAAAAAATTATAGTGTTTCAGTCATAGTTGGATGGCTCCCCGGTCGTGCGGTTTGCGCGCTGGACTGTCGTTCAGATTTAACGATGGTCTCGGGTTGAAACCCTGCCCGCTCCCATCCCCCGTCGTCCTGCGGGAGGTTTGGGCTAGGAAGTAATTATCTTCAACTGTGAAGGAACATCCGAAACATGTAAAACATTTTACAAACATTTTAGATGCGTAAAAAGATACTATGTCAGGTGAACTCTAACCCCATTCCTTAATAAATTTGACAAACCATTAAATACGGAGCCCCGAAATATTGAATTTTTTGATGATATGAAAATAACTTAATTTTCAAAGAACAACAGAAGACTTAGCTATGTAATGATCTATGTATATGCTATGTGATGATCTATGTCTATACTATGTGATGGACTAGGTCTATTTTGTTTCTTCAACTGTTTTTCTTGCCTTTCAGAGCCATCAAATTCTTCAACAACTGTACAAGCTCTATATTACAGGAACAAATATGCCCAAAGCAAATCACAGACAAACTGAACTCTCTACTGACAGGCATGAGTAATGAGGATATGACTGTTGGATGTGGTAGGTACATGGGCGTGTCTATCTCGCATTGCGCATAAATATTTATTTGTGATATTTTCATCACTAATTTGGTCATAGCCAGAGGCGTAGTGGGGAGATGCAAGGGGGAACGATGCCCCGGGTGCCACCATCAGTGGGGCGACACACGGCGCCTATATTTCTATTAGATGTTCATGGGAAATGGGTGTGGGGGCGCCAATAATGTAGCTTGCCCCGGAGACACATTTTGCTCACTACGCCTCTGGTCTTAAAAGTGCATACATGTTTGTGTTTAGACTATAGGCCCTATCCATTTTAGTGCGTGTTACATAGTAAATATTTGGTGTGTAAATAGACATGTATTAATTGTGTGTTGTGATAAGAACATTTTTTTTTCTGTCTACAGATGGACCGTGTGCACAGTTAATTGGAAACTGCACCACAAAACTGGTCTATGACATTATTGGTATGCCAGTCTTTAAACTCAACTGGACGGATTTCTGTATGTAAGTCAGGCTGGAGTATTCGATTATAGAAACATTTTGCAAATCCATAATGTCACTTCCTTAACACAGGCTACATTTTCAAATTGATGTCAATATTTTTTCAGTAATGTCTTCTTTAGTCTTTCTACAAAGATTTATCTAGTTGGTAGATCTATATTTTTTTTAAAATCTTGATTATCCTATATTTCGCTAGTCAACCCACGGCGTAGCATACACTGCTACTTACCGAAAGTATTCATGTAGGCGGCGTATTGTCGAGCAGAGTTGAGGACTGTGCTTCCGTGAGTAAGTACAACGGACAAGGTGTCGCCATAGTTATCCCAATGTTCGCCAACAAAGTTTACAGCCATCTTGCGAAGTTCGAGAGCAACAGTTTCGTCGATGACATTGTTCCAGAAATATGTGACTGATAGAAATAATTAGCTACCTGATGCAGTAATTTCAATTACATTGAAAGACCTGTTGACACCACGAAATATATCTGAAGCGGTGGCCATGGTTAGGAAACGAAGGGCAATACGAAGGGGTAAAATCAAAACAAAGTTACAGGAAAAAACATGCAACTATTTTAATGACACCAGATATTGACGTGTGTAAAAAAAATTCACACATAAATGTAGTCAAATATAGAAGGTATAGAAGGTATAAAGAGAAAGATTACTTGTTCTCCCCCCCCCCCCCCCCTCTTTTTTTCTGAGTCATGCTCTCTGTCGCCGCGAAAGTTACGTGGGGTAACTCAAGTCCGACTTGCAGAAAAAAAAAGAGGTATCTTTCCATGACTTTATCGTGGTGTACAGCATGGTTGGGCCATGAAGATAATTATATATATAGAAGATTTGGAAAGCAGTCCTAGAACTTTGTCTTCATATACCACCCTTTTATCGTTGTCACAGTTAATCGCCACAAATTGGTGTAAGGTGTTAAAAACAAATTGATCATTGCTTTCCACTGTGTCCATTGTTTAAGAGCAACCTGCCCTTTTTCATATCCGAGCCTGACTTTCCAAAAATTAGTTTCTTTTTTTTTTTTTTTGAAGTCTGCTGTTAATGACAGTTTAACAATTTGACCCCATTCATTATATCTTCCTAACTAAGGACAACCAGAGACTTAAAATGATACATAAAAATACTTTCTTTTTTGTTTTCAAAGATCATTTAGTCAGAGGATTTTCTTAGTGCCACTGCCACATACCTGGTGTCAGTTACACTGTGCTAATTTAGTAGCAGTCTAAGGTACAACCAAAATATTAGTGCCTAAACTTTAAGTAATTTTATGAAGTCAAAGACTAAAATGTATTCTACTCAGTCAATGTCTAAAACTCAATTTATTCTATTTAGTCATGGAGCGCGGTGGCTGAGTAGTTATGTTATGAATGTTAATCAGTGTCTCAAAGCTTGCCAAGTCATTGGTTTTCCTGCCTGATTCAGGCAACCCATTCTATTCTCTAAATGCACTAGGGAAGAAGGAGCCCTTGTAAAAATTTGTCCTAGCATAAGAATAAGAAATCTGCTTATACCTTTGTCTCATTGAATTATCATTTCTCCCCGCTACGGCATGTCTGCAAGTCTTATAAGAATGTTTTGATTATATAAAAATATTCATATTTAAACAGCTGTACTGAGAATTGAATAATCATTTAAATTTGTGTTTCTTTTGTTTGACAGTCAGGGTTACGGAGCAAGAAAGTGCGTTGAGGCTATCCCAACAACATCTGGTCCCTGCGTCTCCAGAACAGGCACCACTTCAACAGTTGACGATATCATGCACAGCTATACAGCTTACCTTCAAGACTACTGCGGTACGATGACGATACTTTACTGCAGAGCTATTTATGTCTTCTAAAAATCCTAATTTATTATTATCATATATATATAGGCCTAGTGCTTTTTTGTGAAAAAAAAAAATAGGTGCCGGTACTCAGTGATTATAGGCTACTATAGGTGCCGGTACTCAGTAGTTGATTGCCTTAACTTTTAACTACTAAAAATTAATAATATATGTTAAAATTAAAATACCGTACCGGTGCGTACCGTCACAAAAAAAGCCCTGTATATATATTGTTGTAACTCTAAGGCAGGCACTCAACGAAGGTAGGAGGTAATAGTAAACGATGTATTTATTATAAGCTATCAACAAATAGTTAGACGCAGGGAGTAATGTCTTAAGTTCTAAGAGTCCTAATTAATACCAGAACAAACCACCAACACACTTCCTAGTGTCGCTCCAGGTCTTTCGAACAGTTCACTAGTATTACAAAGTGAAGAGCCTAGCCCCAGACTGTTAGACTCCCACAACCTTAGCCGGATCCACAACAGTCCTCCTTCCTGTATTAACATGTCTTCTACTACTTGTGTTCAATGGCGCTCTAATGTGCACAGTCAATGTTGCTCGGGAGCGGAGTTGCAACAATATATATATATTGTTGTAACTCCGGTAGGCTATATATAAACAACAGAAACCAGCAATGTCATGTAGAAACCAAATATCTAGCATATAAAAAAATATAATAAAAATAAACATATAAAATAAGTCTACCTAGTAAAAAAGAAAAACTACAGTGGAAACATACCGTGATTATTATAAAAGCTTTTATATAGCGCTACTTTCATGCTTATAGCATGCTCAGAGCGCTTTTGGTCCAATCTCATTTGTGGACCGGTGTGTGTGTGTGGGGGGGGGGGGGGGGGAGGGATATAGGAGTTAGTTTTCCGTGCTGCCTTTAGGCGCTCAGTAAACACAACTCTGCCCGAGTCGGGTGTCGAACCTCGAGCCCCCTTATAGGGGGTCAAGCACACTTAGCCTCTCGACCACGATTTTGATAATGCTATTGAAATGTAGTGGCATTGACAAACAAACAAAAATCTACTAGCCTTTGACTTTAAACTCGTTACGAGAGTATGAAAGTGACTGCAAAGAGTGGCGCAAATTTCTATATATAGCCAAATTATACATAGACATTTTCTAGATCTACAGATTATGAATAATCCATTTGATTTTTTTTTATTTCTTTCAATACCTTTGTTATCCAGTATGATTTTAGATATTTAGTATTAGTTCTAGGCTAGTCTAGATCTAGTTGTGTTTGTCATTTTTTGTCATGTATCTCCAGATGACAAGGGGCAACCTTCTAAATGTATGGCTGATATGGACGAGTGTCGTGATGAAATTTTGGCAGTGACGCCAGATGCCAATATCACTACACAGTGTAGGTAAGTGTAACAATAGAATGGAGTGGTTCATGTATCTTGGTATTTTCAATAGCTAAATCTGTTGATAAAAAAAAACAATTGTAAGCCATAGATCATTGTTTACTGAAAGAATAAAGGAATTTCTCTCAATGTAATAAAATTAGTTGATCTTTAAAAAAGAAATCATAAAACAATGGAACACACACTATACATCAAATTCAAGAGTAGATTCACAAAATTAAACTAAACATGAAGCTTCATACTTATAAACTCAATAAACTGATTTTTTTTCACCCTGAAATAAGCTTATCTCTTTTGCATCTAGTTTTTCACTTCTCTGGAACCTAGGTGTTATAATAAATGAAAAACTGTCATTAAATCCCCACATTGATGAAACTATCAAAAAATCAAACAAAGCATCAGGGTTTATAAAAAAAAAAATTCTATTAATCAAATAAGAGCATAAAACTAAAATGTTATTTAACCCTGGTTAGGCCAATAATAGAAAATGCATCCTCTGTTTGGGACCCCTCAACTCAAAGGTTAGGCCAATAATAGAAAATGCATCCTCTGTTTGGGACCACTCAACTCAAGAAAACATTAAGAAACTGGAACAGACACAGAATAGAACAGTGAGATTCATAACAAACGAATATTCACATTTGACTAGAGTAACACCTTTAGTAAAAGCACATAATCTTTAAATACAAAAACAAAATTTAATAAAATACTCAGAAAGACACAAAGATAAAGGCACATTCCTCGTTCCATATGCTTTGCTATAACAAATCTGTACAAATGCTCTTTCTTTCCTATTAGAGCATGGAATGGGTTGCCTGAGCTAGCCAGGAAAGCCAGTGACAGGTCCTTGATTAATGTTATCATCTTCTTTTTAAAGTAATGTCTGTATCATAAAAGATAAGAACCTGGATGCATACTCCACGTGAAGTAATAGTCAATATTTAAAAGTTTCCTCCACTCCAAAAAAAAACATCCTAGTATAAAATATGATTCTACATAAAATGACAGTAAGACAAACAAGCTAAAAGACAAGCAAGCAACATATTAAACATACTTTTTTTATTAAAAAAAAGCTTATGTAAGGGGTAGAACTCAAAATTTAAAACCATTTTATCTCTCAATAATGTATTTTTTTTTTCCGTTTCAATATCAAAGAGAATAATAAAGAACCACTAATTAATTAACTTATTGGTTAATTTTGATTTATTGATTAATGCTTTGTCAGGTTCCTTTGAATAATTGTGTACAATTTCAACTTAATCTGAGAATGGAAAGTGGGAAAAAAATGTGTACAAAAATTTTACCAGACTGACAGATTGAGTTGATATAAGCTTTGTACAAAGAAATATTTTAGCTTTAGCCCCTAACTTGCAATAATATTTTTGTTTCATTTTAGAATTGCTGCCAACTTTTTGGAATGTACTAGTAAGTTGCCCTGCGAGACTCAGCTGAAAACAACAATAGACAGCATGAGGCAAATGTTTATAACGGGTGAAGGCCAACAGCACTGCCGTAAGTATCTTCCAATGAACAACAATGATTCTCTGTTTGTAATCATTCATTTAATGTGTACTGTTTGTAAGCTCTTTATAGATTAATCTTGATCTTTTTATCACATGAATAAAATTAAGTGTAATTTCATATGATCTCTTTAGTCTATTTTAAAAATAGGAAAAAATTTAAAACTTTACATAATATGCTTTTATTTTCCCTTCTTTTAAAAAGCTACTGTTGGCTCCTGCACTGAGCGTATTGAGACCTGTAATGGTATTAATGCACAGCTGAAAACAGTCAATAATAACACCCAGAAAGCTCAATTTTGCAAGTAAATGGTCATCTTTCTTTAAATCTTATTTTTGAAAAATGACACTATCATCAATTCCAACAGAAAATATAAGATCATTTATTTTTTAAATCTTTTATAACACCATCCTCAGTTGTCTAAATTCATTATAATAATTGAGTGCTTTAAATAATTCAGACATCCGTTGCCAAATTTCCTTTAAGAACAATCGTCAGTTGTCTAATTCCATTGTAACTATATCATCTATTAAATGCATCTACTTTTGATTGCCTAATTATTTTATACATTAAATCAGAATCTTCCATTGCCTACTTTCATTTTAACACAGTCATTCATTGGATATTTACATTTGAACAACAGCATCATTTGCCTTAATTTTTCATTACGCTGAATCAGCAGTTGGCTAAATTCATTACGACTTCATCATGAATTGCCTATTTACATTATAACAGCATCAATCTTGCTTTAATATTTGTAAAATGTTTTGCATATTTTTGGATGTGCCTGGTCGTGCGGTTTGTGCGCTGGACTGTTGTTTAGATTTATCAACGGTCGAGGGTTCAAATCCTGCCCGCTCCCATCCCCCGTCGTCCTTCAGGAGGTTTGGACTAGGAAGTAAACTATCTTCAACTCTGAAGGAACATCCGAAACATGTAAAACAAACATCTACTACACTGCGAAACTAAAACTGAACAATTTAGGGATGACATTAATGCATGAGATCATTGTTTCTCTTACAGAATGGTTGATAGTGCTGTCAGTTGCTTTGATTTTGTTAGAAAGGATCCAATCTGTATAAATGAGAAGATGATAGTCAGCGATTTTGAAACTATGCTGGCTGTTACAATAGCACCAGCTTGTGGAGGTATGTTGACACAATATTACAACATTTCCATACTTATTGTCCGTAATCTGTCATGTTAGACAAGTTTGTTTTTGTTTTATCGCCAACCAAAAAAAAATTATTGTTTGTATTGAACTCAAATTCTCTCATCATTTCTTAACAAATTATTTGCCCTCAGCTCCTATTGGTTCCTGTACTGACAGGATTAAAGTCTGTGATATGAATGAGAAAATTGTCACAGCCATGGACAACTCAACACAGAAAGATGAGTTTTGCAAGTAAATAATCCAGACATTCTTTTTAGATTTTTTATTTTTTAGGCACTTCAAAAAAAAATTTGAGATAAAATTATCAAAGAATTTCTTTTGTAAACATGTAAAAAAAAATGGAACATAGACAAATATTTTTGTTTTTTATTTCATACTTATATTTTTGTTATTAGCGTAACTATTTTAGAGAGCTTCCTATATATTATATGACTTGTGCACTTACATTTGATAATAAAATACAAATGTTTGATTGTTTTTAAAATACATATTATATAGCAATGATTCTGAATCATAAAGTTCTAGTTACCAAAAAGGAGATATTATTACCCAGATTAGTCAAGCCAATTAAACGAAAGAAGATATTGATGCAATTATGTTAAAAACCTGACCAATGCTGTTGTTTTTTTTAATTATTACAAAGGTTATATCATTTAGCTGAAATTTTGCACAATTATTTATTTTACCTGGCAATACAAGAATCAATACAAAAAAAAAACAAACCAATAGTTAATTATCTATTGACTATTATTATTGACTATAATTAGCTATTGGTAATTAATTATTTGTTAGGTACCTTGGACAAGGGAAAGAAATTGTACTTGACATATATAGTAGTATAAGTTGAACTTGTCCCCTTAAGGACCCTTGAACCCTAAGTGAACATTTTTTTTATGCATTTAAAAAACAATCTTGTAAACATTCACAAAGATACTCCTTTCTTCCCTCCCCCTTTCCCAACTGGTCCAGACAAGAGATATGATCATAGCGCATTTAGAAAGCTAAAAGCTAAACAAAAACAATCACATGACTAATCCAAACGAATTGATAAAATTACACTTAATTTAAACATAGTTTAAATTTTTAATGTTTTTTTTATCAATATGTACGCTGTTATGATAGTTATACATAAAGTTTTTATGTTAAAAGTATGTCTACTAGTATTTTTAATGTTTTTGGAGTCCCTGGTATTTATATTCTCAGAATACGGTCCCATTTATATGTTATTAAAATAATCACAGGCGTGCAGCAACAGGTGCTAGTTGCTTTGATGGTATCAGACAAGATCCTGCCTGTAAAACAGACAAACCAGAACTAAGCACATGGGAGACAAAGCTCAAAAACCTTGTGAACCCTTATTGTAATAAAGCAGGTATGGATATTAGCAACAAGATTTCTCAGTAAGAAACCTAAATGAAATAGAACAAAATAATCATTAGTGAGGATACTGCAAATGTAGAGTAAAAATTGCTAACCATACCTTGCAACAGGTATGAACTTATGAATTTCTTAAATATTTAAGTATTTATTCTGTTGTAGTAAAGTAAATGGAACTTCCCTAAAAGTTAATGCGTCAATTTTAAAAAATATACTTTTGAATAGTATTTATTTGTAAACATATTTCTACCTTCAGTTTTTACTATTGCATTTTTTTTTGCAGGAGGGTCTGCGACATTCCTGCCCTATGTTCTGATGGCACCACTTTGTATTTTCATTAGCAAACTGTTGCGGCTGTAAGGAATATGATAATGATATAAGACCTGTGCCTGGGTGTGACTGGTATTAAAGTGTACATGATGATATATAGGCTATGTTGTGGTGTATTCATTTTTCTGAATGTGAAATAAAAAGACAGAGTGGTAGGGAGATATTTGTCTAAATAGAAGGAACATCTTACAAATTAAGAATGTGTAATTAATTAATTTTATATTAATGATCATTGTTTATAGGTTTTATATCATTTTTTTCTCAAATGTTACAGCCTGAGAGCAATGGACCAAATGTTGAGATCTTACTGCCCATTGAGCTGAAACAGATCATATCCCTATAAACCTGGCCATTATCAGCCTGTACTTAACCAAACGGCCCAAATTGTAGACCTTTTATTACTAATTATGCTAAATGGATTCATCTAAGATAAGATAGATCTATTCTTTGCATATTGGTGTAATTAGGTCAATGTGGGCTACCTGAGTAGAAGGGACAAAATCTCTTTCAGATACAGAGAGGGATCAACAGAATTGTCCTATCATCAAGCTGATGCTGGCTCCAATGGTTTAGTAATCAAAATGTATTTTACGTAAATTTAGCAATAACAACTTCATTTGGATGCTTGCTCCAATAAGTAATTCAAATTTTATTGGGGTTCAATTAGGGATAACTTTTTTGTGTGCAGTTATAGGGCTGTGCATGCATCATTAGGTTAAAGTAAAGTAATAATTTTCAAAGCATTTAGTGAACTTTTCATTGATGTCTTTGGTTCTGAGAGTGCCTGGAGCTTTTTCAATTGTGTATACTGACCTAGAGCTTTCTTTGTGTTTAATGACAGCCATATATAAATGAAATTAAAGTATCATTAACAGTTTGTCTCTAGATTTTTTATAATATTCATTTATATTTGTATGTACTTTAAATAAATAAATAATAAAATAATGGTGTTGCTCTATTGAAAGATCATTAGTTACTTAGTAGACATGATAAGGACAAAACTAAAGAACAACTCAAATATTTTAAAAGGTTTTTCTTCTTTAATTGATTTAGAAAATGGGAGTAAGAGTATTGTTAGGTAATTTACATGTCAATCCTGTCATACAATATAGTACATTATATCACACAACAAAGTAGCTCATTATTTAAACAAACAGGTTAGGGAACAGGTGTTCTCTTTTCTACATTTCTTTCATAATTTTTTTTTTAACCTCAGTGTTAAAAAATAAAGCAAAAATGTTTTGGCATTGTTGGAGATATTCATAAACTAGACTTAACTGTTAAAATGTAATTTTTTAAAAAATTGTATCATATCTTCTTTATTGCCACAAGTTAGTGGTTTAAGTCAAAGTCTAAGGATGTCTCCATATTGAAATGGTGTGTGCAACAAATGGAAGAGCTTAGAAAAGAGAAGGTTACTCTGCAGTGCCAAAAGGTGCACAAAAATGATCATATATCATTTAAAAAAACACCTAATTTATCAACACTTCCTTAACTCTTTCTCTCCGTAATTATTTTTCCACGTTTCAACGGAATTCTTAATTTCGTTCATTACTATTTCACTACCCTGTTATGATTAAGCTTCAATAGCTTTGTCGTTTGTTATCAGAAAATGCTTGAGTTGGTATACAATTAAAGGGAGAAGCATGCTCTTTTTATATAACACAAAAAAAAGTTTATAAAATTAAACATTAATTTAATTTAATGAGGTCAAATCAACAATGGTATCGTCAATTAGGAGAGAAAGAGTTAATTCTGGACACCAGATACACCACTAGATTTTTTTAAAACCATAAATGACAATATTTCTAATGCATCATATCATCTTCAATATAATATGTGAAACATTCTTATGAAATTTCATGAATGAACCAAATATCGGAAACATTTAACTACCAGCAATGTAGGTCACAGTCAAGTTATTAAAATCTCATAAAATTCAGCAAACATCTCATAATCCTTAACTTCAAAGACCTTAATCTATTTTATCAAAAGATGTTGAACAAGAAAATAGCTTTTATACAAATTGTAGGTTCTAATATCTTAAAACTTACTGGTTTAGGTGCCTTCCCCCCCCCCCCCCCCCCCCCCCCCCCCCAAATAAAAAAAGACCTTTAAATTAAAACAATGTATTTAAAAAAAAATTGACATCTTCCTTTTTGTAAGATCATAAGTAGTACTGTTTCCTACTGGCATTTTTTTTTTTAGAAAACTGTGTACAGGAGGAATTTACAAAACAAATTAGAAATAGGAATACATCTGAAGTTAACGAATATAAACATTGACAGAGATACATAATCATTGGTAAACCATACTATCATTTAAAGTTGAGCTGTTGACAATTATCATTGTTAAAATGTGGGATACATTAAATGTCTAGAAAATGTAAAATAAAGGTGCTCCTTTCATATCTTATGGTCTATGGTGGCATATGATGTAAAACCTCATGTTTCTATGACAGTCATTTATATGGGCAGCACAAAAGCCAACTGCCTTTACTTCCTCAGTTTATGTCAGGTATCCATTAAATTTGGGTGAACTCAGGTGAGGCCTAAAATTTGAGGCAATCCAAGTGCTTTGCACTCAGCCACCATGCCCTCAATTAATGTCTTTGTAACTAAACTGATCTTTAGAATCCTTTTACATCAAGCATTATTTCGAGTTATCTGTTATAAACATAATCCAAGCATTGATATGCCAACTACAATGTCTCTTCATGTTTTATTAATATCTACCTTATTTAATAATGAGATAGTCCAGTGCTACCCAAACTATTTCTTTAACAGAACACTTTACACATTCTGAGTATTTAGTGCAACACTTTGCTTATTTTTGAGAGAGGTTAATTCATGTGGTGGCCTGCTAGTTAATTATTCCAGTAGTTCATGCAACACCTTTTACGGCTTCATGGAACACTTGCGTTTTGCAGAACACAGTTTGAGAAACACTGAGATAGAAAACACAAGTTTAGTGTGTGCCATTTTCTCTCATTAAATTCCTATTTTGTTTTGTTTTATATGGTTCAGAGGTTCATAATAGCCCAAGCTTCCCATAGGTGTGGCAACTGTCAGGGTTCAAACCCAGGACTATACAGATGACAGTCTAGAGCAAGTACCACATGACCACACAGCCATCCCTTACTCGAGTGTGCATGTATATAATGAGGACAAACCAGTATTATACATTAATATAATTTTTAAATCTATCAATATTTACAAAATCACAATAAATAACAAAAAGTAATTAGGATTACACAGCATTGCAACATTAATGACATTAAAAGCAGATTTCTGTGTTGAATCATAAACTATGTTTATAAATTAAGATTTTAGTATCACATTCAAATTGGATCAAAATTCTAGTAGACCTTTGTAATTTCAGTTCATTTTACTATCTATATATAAAAGTTTTGATTTTTTGACAATTATTATTCTATGCTACAAATGTTTTCAATATAATTGCACATTTCATCGTTATTTAAAAAGTTTAAAAAGTTTAAAAAGTTTAGAAATGCTAGTTTAGAACTTCCATTCTTTACAAAGGTAATATAGTAAATAGTGCAATGTTTCTATATACAGTTTGCAGGTTGACTATAATGTCAGGCACTAAACAAAAACTCCTGAGAAAGGCAACTTCTGTTGACGATCCAAGATTCGATTTTTAAGTCTGCTGAATTCCGAGGGTGAACTCTCTAGTGTGAAGAAACCAAGATTGTCCAACAGCTCATACACACCAGCTGGAGCTGCAACCTATAAATTTTGTGATAAAAATTAAAATTAACTCTTTGTGTATATTTTTATTTCATGTATGTATAAGTCAAGTCAATTTTTTAATGTTTATGCTTAGATATATTGTGCAGGTTAGGACTAGTAGAGTAAAGCCTTGTTGGATTTGTGAGTTTCTTTTCTTTTGTTGTACAATGTCTATGTGTTTCTCTTCAAGTTTGTTACAAAATATTTCTGTTCAAAACATTTAATGTGTGTAATGAACTGACTGCACAACAAAACAAGAAGTGGGATGAATATTTGTTTAAAATTAAAAACATTAAATAGAAAAAAACTTAAGAAAACAGATATTAATAAACAAAACAAAATGATAAAATACTGGCGAAAAGGTTACTAAATAAGTGGACTATAGTGATGCATGTGATTTGTATTTAATACCATAATGTCTTTTTAATAACAGAGACAAAAAGTGGAAATTTAAAAAAAAAAGGAAAAATAAAACGTCTATTTTATTATATTATTATTACACTTGTAAAAACAAAACTTCTATTTAATTATATTATTATTATATTATTAGTTCTTTAATATTCAAAGCCAAATAAGAATGGTTTAGTGGATAGAACTATTGCATACGCACAACTTTTATATGTAATACACTCTGCAGATAGAGCAATGCTTTTGTTGAATTCGATGTGGAGCACCTAAAGCTTATATGGTAATCATTATGACCCAATGTTTTACTTTCTTCAAACAAGTCAGAAATTCTACAATGTTTAGCTTAACTAGCATCAAATACCTATTCAAGCCAGGAAAAAATAGTATTGATTATTTTGATAAATCAGCTGTGAGAAATATTTGCATTTTCTGTTTACCACATTACCTCTGTCATCCAGCGAGTGAAAGAACGCTGAAAATGTCCACTCTTCTCCATATGTAGGTAGGCATTGTACAAAATGAGATAGAGATACCTCTCCAGAAAATCATAGCTAAGTCTGTTCATGTAACGTTTAGCTGCACCGGTTGTAGATTTTCCCTGTTTAGAAATCAAGTTTATGGATAGTCACAATGCTCAGATATTATTTAGATGTTAAAAAAAAACAATAAAAATAGTCATCTTTATATATTTTAATGCACACAAGGTCTGAAAGGGGAACTTTACTTTACTTTTACACTCAAAATAAAAGCAATTAAAAACATGTCATATCTTTTTCTCAATTATGGAAAAGTGTGACTGAAAAGATTATACTGTAAAACTCATTGTTATATAACCATAAGCTTTATAACTTTGAAAAACCATTGAGTCTTTTAATTCTGTTCTATAAATGTTCAATCCTCTAGAACAAAACTAAACACACAAAATCAAACTTAAGTGGCATTCATACTTATGACCTGATAATGTACCCTATAAAACCATTATTGGCATTAACAGATTTTGTAGGAGAAATGAGGGTAGCTGAGGACTTTGTTTGTCATCTTCTTGGGGTTGTATTAAGACTTACTGCTATACTTCTGTTCTAAATAAAAATTGGACATTTTAATATGGTTTAAACATTTTTTATAAATATGTGCATTTATTATGCATGCTTGATTTTTTTATTAAAAACCCAGAGGATACACTTTCAAAATGCCTATACAGTGAATGTTGAGCCTAATTTCTGCATGATTAAGAGGTTGAATAATTTTAAAAGCATTATTTTTTAGTTTTTGACATTTGTGACAACAAAAATAGAACAAAAAGAATAATGCTTTTACTAGGCCACCTAGTCAAATGGTTGCCTAATCATGTGGCATGCACTCTGGACAGTGGTTCAATGATTTCTACACTGCAGTCACCCCCCCCCCCCCCCCCCCCCAGAATACTGCGGGAGATGTTTGGGCTAAAATGTTCAAACCTAAAGGGACGTCCGAAGCATGTAAAACAACAAACAAAAGAGTCTGCTAAGAGGTGTCTAGAAAGTTACAAATAGACTGCTATTTAAAAGAAATGCTATTAGAAAAATGTGAGATATCCTTTTTTTAAAGGAACCAAATAAAAATATTATAACGAGCGTAACAATTCAAGATCAACAAAGAAAGTTTCTGTTACTATGAAAACATTAAGCAGGGTTAATTTGAGCCAATAGAAAACAAGGATTGTCCAAAATTTTTCACTGCTAACTTTACCTTATTAAAAACTACAAATATAACTTCCCGTAGATGAAAGTGCATGGGAGACATTGTCTCAAAGAGTCGATCAAGAACTAAGTCCACTTCTCGTTTTACCTGATGACCATCAGGCAGCATCCAGATAAGTTTTTCTACAACCTGTTTGAGAAAGAAAGTGACTAATTGCAATCATTTGATATATAGGTGTGAGTGGCATTATTGACCTGGCTATCCATCTAATGAGGCCTGAGTTAAAAGCCCAACTTAGAAGAGATTTAACTCGAGCTAAGTTGTGTTTGCTGAAAATCGTAAGGCAGGACAATAACATTCTCCCAGATTCCCCCATTTTTGGTATATCTTTAAAAGAGATTGGACCACAAAATACTGAGCGTGCTATAAATGCATGAAAAATGTGTTATTGATAAGCAATAATAATAATAAAGGCACTTAAAATTGATGTGGGTCTTAAATGTAATATAAAGAAGTAAAAAGTTAAAACAAGTCTGTAATTCTTTCAAAATGTATATCACAATATTTTTTTTTTTTTTGTTGATAATTATAATTGACCAAAAAAAAATTTGACTACTGGATTACCGTTAGGAATAAATATTGGTTTTGTAAAATATGAACATAT
Source organism: Biomphalaria pfeifferi (assembly GCA_030265305.1). Lineage (NCBI taxonomy): Eukaryota > Metazoa > Mollusca > Gastropoda > Planorbidae > Biomphalaria > Biomphalaria pfeifferi. The sequence continues at coordinate 1,606,318 of JASAOG010000061.1, read as the reverse complement.
ATTTTTTTCTTTGTATATTTAAAAGAGTATACACATTCATATTACACTAGCCTTAGCCCCCATTTTATTTTTTAATAATACAAAAATATGTTATAATCGTAAATCTTGTTCCGCAATACATAAATGGATTTTAAAAAATGTGAGCTTTAATTTTAGCTTACTTACTAAATATTCTCCTTTGGTGTATCTGGCATTAGGGCAGCTAACTCTCTCTTGCTCATCAGGATTAGCACCATAAGGAAAACCCTAAACAGATTTAGAAAGTAATAAATATGTAGACTTCACAATGTTTGAACATAAACAAAAAAATATATACTTTTTTTATTGTCCAATTTGGTAATAGACAAAACACATACGTCTAGATAAAACCCAGCAACTCAAAAAAACTAAAGCAGACGGAAAATAGAGCCATGAGAATATTCACATTAAACTTAAGTTATACCATTAGTAAAGTCACTAAACTTAGAGACACCTCTGGAAGAAAACTACAAATTAAAGTAGCAACAATACATAAACAACAGAACCATAACTTACAAATATGAAGATGCAACCTAATAAATTAGTTAGAGAGACACAAAGAAAAAAGGATTTCTTATTCAACATGTAAGGACAAATTCATACAAATGCTCTTTCTTTCCTAATCATGCTAGTGCCATTAGTGCATGAAATTGTATGCCTGAATCAGCAAAGAGTTAAGCACTACAAGATCAACATGATCTAATTACCAAGCACAACAAGATCAACATGAATATACATAGGACATAATTATCTGATTTTAAAGGAATGTCTATTGTATATATGGGGATTATCAAGTTTCTAGGAAAGAAAAAGGCTTGAACAGTCAGTATTATGAAACAGGCAAGTAAGTGCTATACTTAGACTTAGACTTAGGTCCTCCCGCACCGTTCGGCGCATTGGGCGGCAAGCTGTCTCCATAAAGATCTGTCAGTGGCAATGTCTGAAGCCTCCTCCCACCTGGTGTCCACTGTTTTGAGGTCCTCCATGAAGGTGTGTCGCCAAGTAATACGAGGGCGTCCCTGTTTGCGCTTTCCTTGTTTTGGCTTCCATGTTATCGCAACTCTTGGTGTGCGTAATTCATTTTGACGTAGAACATGTCCCGCAAACCTCATGCGACACTCAGTCACAACCTCACCAAGTGTTCGACTCCCAGTTCGGCATAGGATTTCCTTGTTTGAGACCCGATCTGTGTAATTGACTCCCAAAATCCGTCTCAGCCATCTCTGTTGAGCCACATTTAGTCTTTTCTCAATTTTGACAGATTACTTCCACGTCTCACATGCATATGTAGCAGTTGGAATGACGATTGTGTTGAGAAGGTGTATTTTTGTCTCGAGTCCAATGGCTTGGCTAGTCCAAATAGGCTGCAGCCTTTGGAAAATGCTCCCTGCCTTTCCTATTCGGCACTCTACATCATGGTAAGCATCTCCATGATTTGTTATGATGCTGCCAAGGTATGTGAACTTGTCCAGCTCTTCAAGCTTTGACTCGCCAAGTCTGACGGGGACACCCTTTGCCTGATATCCCACTCGCATAATTTTAGTCTTATCCAAGTTTATGCGGAGGCCAATTTTGGGTGCCTCTCTGTCTAGGCTCTCCATCATTTCTTGAATGCATTTATTTGTAGCCCCGAGTAGTGCAACATCATCAGCAAAGTCCAAGTCCGTCAATCGGAGCTGTTCATGCCATGGAATACCAAAGGCAGTCTGGTTCATTGCTCTCCTCATTATGTAGTCGATGGCTAGGAGGAAAAGGAAGGGAGATAAGATGCACCCCTGTCTCACACCTGTCTCGATTGTAAAAAACTCTGTTGTTCCCTCTTCTATTTTAATGCAGCAACTAGATTGACTGTAAAGGTGTCGTAGGGTCTGGACGAATTTTTCTAGGATACCGTATTCTCTAACTATTTTCCATAGTGAATCTCGGTGGATACTATCAAACGCTTTTTTGAAGTCCACGAAACTGATCGTTAGCCATTGTTGGTACTCAAGACTTTGTTCTATGATATTTCATAGAACGAAAATCTGCTCTGTACATGATCTGCCTCTTCGGAAACCTGCTTGTTCTTCTCTGAGCCTTTCATCTACAGACTGTTGAAGCCATCTCAACAAAACAGTGCTGAAAACTTTGCCCGGGACAGAGAGGAGAGTAATGCCCCTCCAGTTGTTGCAGTCTGCCAAGTGCTATAACTCCTAGAGTACTAAATCTCCTAAAGTACTGAAATTCCTAGAGTACTAAAACTCCTAGAGTACTGAAACTCTTAAGAGTACTGAAACTCCTAGAGTACTAGAACTCCTAGAGTATTAAAACAAAACTCTTAGACTAATGTAAATCACCTTTAAAAATAAAAAAAGTACAAACTTTACTAGTAAGTGTCAAATTTTAAAGTCTGCATGGGAACTTCTTTAATAGGTAAAATATGTATAATTCTTTTAATTGTCATTTCTTAAACATAAATTATTAATTATATTTGTCTTACTGTCATATGATAAAACAAAAGTCCAGCAACTGCCATGGTTAATGAAGTTCTTGACTTGCCAGTTCTGCAGTGAAAAACAAATGCATGAGAGTTGTCTACCCATGATCCTGATTCTTTCATAAAGCTCAAAATTAAGTCCTGGATTTCATCAAATTCCTGAAATATTTCATTGAGGTTACAAATATGTTAAGCATCTACATTCTTTATTTAATAACATTCACATTCAGTATTGAAATATTATTTTTATCCTGGCTATTGAACTGATTTATGAATCTATGGTAAAAACTCTCTATTTCTCTAGCTCACCAATTCACTGAAAAATTTACAGATAACTTATTCTCCCACTTGGAGGTTAACTTTGCTACAAAATTTGAAATTCTAACTTGTTTTACTTACTATATGGGCCTATACTAACATGTAAGTAAGTTAAGTACTCCTTTCACACATCGCAATCTATAGGGCAGATGATGTAAAAGTCTCTGTTTCTAAGGCTGATGGTTAACAAGGGTATCATGTGGCCACCACAATAAATAACCACCATTACTTTCGAACTAGTGTGAAGTACCTATCAGAGTTGGATGAACTCAGAAGCATCCTAGAAAATCCTAACATTCAAATTCCCAGTCGTCAACAAGATTCAAACCCAAGACCACTCATTTTTGTAGCCAAGCACTTTACCTCTCAACCACCATGCCTCTATAATACTATACTAAAGTGTTAAAATCATTGTTTTAAAAGGCATATCTATATGTAGATATAATACAAAGAAAACTATAATTACACAGAAAAAATATGTAGCCTATTACTATATTTTAAAAAATAGGGGAAACATTTCAATAGAATTCACAGAAAAAAAATGGTGGGAGAACCAGATATTGTGAATTTAAAGAACCATTAGTGTCAGCTAGTCTATAGTAGGCCTTAAAAATGTTTATCCACATATATAGTGATAAATGTATCAAGGTAAAAAGTCTACAGTCTTGAGAATTATGTGTCCATGTGTGTGAAAATTGATTAAAAAAAGAGGCAACAATTAGCAAATAGAGTTAAAGATGTGGAATAAAGCATTTGCCAATAATTAAATTAGCAAAATATAAAGTTTTTTGTACACCAATAATTTAAATTTATCCCTGAAGTACGTCTACTGCTGAAGGACATGCTTGGATATTAAAAAGAGAACTTAAACTGACCAACAGCAGCCTGCACTGGATGACAGCATAGTCATGTGAAATACTGCACTCCTTATTAGTATTATATTTTTAAGAACCTATTTGCTCAATAGTTTCACGCTCTAGAGCTATGTCCTATGTAGTCTTTTTTCTCAAGCTTGGTAATAGGAAGAGAAAAATATTAACATAATTTAACATAATTTTAACTATGAACTTGATTTTCATTTTAAAATGCCTGCATGGTGGTGTTACAATAGTAAAAAATTTCTGGACTGTTGTTTGGTCATCTCGATAATCCTGGGCTTAAAACTGCCCACTGCCATCACCCGTCATCCTGCAGGAGATTTGGACTGGAAAGTAGAATATCTTCAACTCTGAAGAAACATTCCAAACATATAAAACATTATACAAACATTTACAATGAAGGCCAATATGTTGAATAACCATTTAGTCTGCAATCCAGATAAGGTCATAATGTGCATTTTCAATAAACACCCATCTTGGAGGAATCATTTATGCATTTAAAGATAAAAGTTTATATATTTAGGGAAGAAATACTGAAGGACATCTGGCAGGATTACAACTTACCTGCTCATTTAAACAATGGTCATACTGTAGAGGGAGTCTTCTATAGTGCATATCTAGAGTGGACAGTCTCTGCTGCTCGTAGAGCTCCTCAGGTGTGAACACACTTGTCACTTCAATGTCCACTGCGGGGGAAGTGACCTCTTTGTAAGCCTTGCATATCAGAAATAAGTACAAATATAATGCTCTAAGAAAATGTGTCTTTTTTTAAGTTACTATTTATTATCTTAACCATGAAAGATTTTTTTATACTTACAGTATAGTAGCTAAAAAATGAAAATGTCTTTGTTTACTGTGCCACTATTAAAAATACATATTAACAAAACAAAATTAGTATAAGAATATCAATTTTTTAATTTTTTAATTTGTCTTACCTTCCAAACTTTCTTAGACCTCAATTCTTTTTTCAGTTTTTGTTCCATATCCTATAGTAATTAAAGAGTTAGAGAATTTCTGTAGGTTTAGAGTACAAATTATTTTAGTGTAAAGATAGAAAGTTCTAACAAATCTGGAATATTTTTTGTTTAAATGCAGACTTGAATTTCCGTCGGTCGTACGCATTCGTGTGTTCTTATTAAATGATAACTACCTATTGATAAGCGTAAACATCTCTTCTAAAAAGTTTTAATGTAAAGTGTTGTTTTTTTGCTTATACAAAAAAAAAAAATCAAGATTGCAGATTTTAGACCTTACAATTAGCCTCTTCACAGAAGTTCAATTATAATTTTTTAAAATTAAAATCTGTACGTGATAAGCACTATAACTAGAATCCTATTAAACTTGCTGGATATTTGCTAGAAACAACACAAAATTAAGGACTACAATATGTTTATGTCCTGTAAAATGTGTTCTAGGTTATTTCCCTTTGCTTTCAAATCATTAGCAGAACTGGTAGTTAAAAGGTTTAAATTGAAACTCACACCAGGAGACCAGAATATATGCTTACCTCCAAATCTTTACCAGAAGAACACTGAGAGTGAATGGGCTCAGCCAAGTTGGACATGTCTCTAACAGAATAAGATGTTTCGTCCACTTCCAGGACATAGTCAGACCTGAGATTGACCACTATGACATTGCTATATCCTTGTTTATGGTGCAGTAGATGGTTGACAACTTTGGACAAACCCTGAAGTAAAGAAATCAGTAAATTTAAAACAGCTCAAAGCTTAAAATTATAATAACCAATAGTTCTTTTAATACATTTTTTACAAATGAAACTGTACAGTATAATCCCTCTTTTTAGTCAAATGGAGTGTAAAATCTCACTATATTCACTTCATGTGGCATAATACGTTTCGAGATATATGATTTTCATCAGTAGATGCTTTGGTTTGCTAGGGCTTGTACACAGAATGGCACAAGGCCAACTTCCACAGCACATATCACAGGGTGATCTAACAAAGACCAGAACAGTTGCAGGTTGTCCACTCTTTAAATACACTAATTTAGCAGGTCAAGATTGACACCAACAGTTGGGAGAAAGAAAGCACAGGATACCTTGACATGTCTGAATGCAGATAGTGAGAAGCACACCAAAAGAAGGGAAAAGCTGAAATGATTAAAGAGTCTGTTGATTTCAAATGTCTACCTTGTGATCATAGATATTGTATCAGTATTGGGCTATTTCACCTTCACCTATCCCTTAGTCTGTTGGACAGTACCACACAAGATTTGTTCAGGCCTATTTAGTCAGAGATTAATAATTTAATGCACCAAAATAAACAAAATTTGTTGTGCAAATTAGGATATAATAACAAATTATTACTACTGATAATTTTTAAAAGAGATAACCTTTCTTGTGGGCTGCGCCATGCCATAAATAGGAAGCCCCATCAGACGTCGAAAGTTGGATACTTTAATATCCATCTGTGAACTTAGTACATCCAGTCCAATATAGTCATCATACACCTGATTGGGTTTTTTTTAAAATAGAAAGTTTTATTATTAATAATATTATTTTCATTATTAGGCCTATAATAATAATAAGTATAATAATGATATTGTACAAAACTTTTATAAGTATGCAAAATAGTTCATTCATACTATAGTTTTAATCAGACTTGCAGACTAAATGAAGACAATAACACATAAATAAAGGAAGCTAATCTGCACTATGGTCGTTTGGATAACATATATCACTACAAAAGTCAAATATTTTCTTGACCATTTTCACATTAAAATTGTACCTAAAACTGTTAAATACACACTAACTTGTTAACACTTTTGATAAAGAAATCAAATGACAATAATTATAAATAAACTGTGTTACTTACCAGTACCCTGTGTTGACTTGACAACAGCGAGGGAGGAGAGGATAACTCTGAGAAGTCCAGTTGACTGCACAGGCGGATAACCTCTGGGTTTCGATGCAGCCATTTATTGTAGCTCCAGCTAAGGTTGTTTGGCATCTAGAATCAAACAATGAGATAGATCTAAATATTACATTAGATTATTTGCAATCCGTATAATCACACTCAGATGACAGAACAGATGTTAGACACCTTCAGTTCATCTTGTTGCAGTACCTGATAATCCGATTTACCTATAGGCAATTTAACATATAAAGCTTTAGCTTAGGGTCGGCAAAAATATTTAGCGTTGACATTAGATCTATAGGCCTATAGATCTTTATCAAGCCTTAAAATGCTCTATCCAGAATAATCCAGTGACGTATTTTCAGACTCAGGCCTAGTAAATTGGTTGTGGCGTAGTTCAAACTCTTTATGTTGTGTCTGTTCTATTTATGTGTATGTATCTGTTGTGTTGTCTTTATATGAGAAAAAAAGTCCTTGTAATCACAACACATTTCCATATGGATCAATAAAGCAGTCTTAGTCTTAGTCAAAGTAAGTATAAGTTTTTCTTAATGTTGGTTCATTGAGGAGTGGCCAGCCACCTCGCAAAAACCGCGGTCGCAACGGCGCACGAGCATGATGAACCGTGCACTTACCAAAGTGTGCAAGCCCTAGCCGACAAACGTTTGTTGGCACTTTGGTACGATGGCTGGGATTCTTCGGACAAGGGACGTGAGCTTCACCGGGCAATGAGTAGACCAGACAAAAGAGATGCATGGTGGCAACTTAAACGTGCAGAACAGGCGGTCCTAGCCCAGTTCCGGGTAGGACACTGTCCAATTGGTGCTTACCTCGGACGGTGGAAGGAGAATTACGACACACAGTGTCGCCATTGCATGGAGAACGACGAGACAATAGAACACATTCTTTATGAATACAGAGTTCTTCACGAAATACGATCGGGACAAGGATTTGATAGAGAGATAACTGGTACATGTCCGACACAAAGGCTGTTCTTGTACTGGGACAAGGCAACCTTAAAACTCACTGCTCGATTCCTCTCACGTGCATTAAGGGAGTAATTCCCAGCATGCTTTTCGCTGCCAATGGGGTTTCTGAATCGGTTCCATCTAGTTTTTTTTTCAAAAAAGAGTTACACTTAACAAGATATATCTAAATCTAGAGGAGGATGAAAGTATATGAATTTATATTAAATATAGATAGCCAGAGAGATATGTAGATCTATATAACAAAACATTGTGTAGGCTGAGATGCAAATGGGTCAAAGGAGCAATAAAATTTCATCAAGAAACAGAAACAAAATAAAACAAAGGTTTAGTTCATTTTCCAACGCACTGGCACGAATTAATTAAATTGTCTGCAAACACTTATTTTCCTCTGAGAACTTTTTTTTTTCGCCCCTAGTTTCTTTGTGTTTTCTTTACTGAATAAAAAACTTGAATGAGGAATTAATGCCACGAATGTATTTATGATTGTTGAATCTAACTGCTTTTTTTTTTCCAGCCAGGAATATTTACAGAATTTAAAATAACCAATTGAAATTAATTGTCAAACTCTTCTAATTAAATGTTGAGAATAAAATATCATAACAAAACACCAGGGAATGTTCCAGTTTGTGTTTAGTTAATTTTAACACATGATAATATCAGTTTACTGGTAGCCATAAGATACATTAGAAGTCTATATGTAATACATTAATATTACGTTCAGAGAATTCAGACACAGGATATACTAGATAGATTGTCTTGACATGACATGAGATACTTTCAACATTGACATGAGATACTTTCAACATTGACATGAGATACTTTCAACATTGACATGAGATACTTTCAACATTGACATGAGATACTTTCAACATTGACATGAGATACTTTCAACATTGACTTGAGATACTTTCTTTCCTAGTTATGGCATACTTTTCTACTAGTAGTACCAGAGTCATGGCATTTGGAACACAAAATGCCACAATTTTAAATCTTTTACCGGCTCGTTGTGAAATTCAAGCATTCTATGCCGTGCTGTGCCGTCATATTTAAATTATAGCTCTATATATAATTGTGTGTCTGCGTTGAGTTTGTTTGTTTGATTTTTTTGTTGTGGACACCATTGTGGAGTCGTTCGGTGATCTATTGGATACTTCCACTAAGGAATCATATATATTTTTTAAACCTTATATCAACTCACTGTCTGTCTGTTTATCTGGCTGTCTGGTAAAAAAATGTGTACACGTTATTTCACCCGCACCCATTCACGGATGAAGTTGAAACTTTGCACATTTATTCATTGGCATAGACAAGGAATGAAGCAATTTAAAAAAGTAACCAATTCATCTATCAATTACTGGTAATTAATTATTTTGTTTGATACCAACAAGTGAAACTAATTTTTCAGTATTCATAGATAAGGCTATATTTGTTGGATTTAAATAATCTTGAACGCGATTTCTCCCTCGCGCATTCTCCGATTAAGTTAATACTTTACACATTTATTTATTGTACCTAAGAAAACATAAATCAATCTTTAACAATCCAATTAGTCAATTATTTATTGGCCATTAATTATTTTGTTTGATATAGAAAAAGGGAAATCACTTCTACGTTATTGAGATGTATAATTGTAAGTGCGGAGTTCTTTCCCTTAGATAAGGATTAAATAAACTTTTTGCTTGTTCCTAGCGTAAATTTTGTTTTGGCCTGTTTTTAATAAAATACCATTCATCAATTAGGCCTATAACATTATTCTATACATCAGATATTAAGACCAACTATTCAGCGCCCATGTACTACATCAGACACTGACCTGATCTCTGAGATATGCGTTGAAGGTGATCAAGAAGCAGTACGTCTCCAGGGCACTCAGACATCCAGCATGCACGTGCTCGACAAAGCTGTCAGTCTGTCACGGATACAAAACAGAAAAGAAATTGTGTAATAGGCTTATGTAAAAGCCGTCAATAACATCTCTCTGTAGCAGCCCTCTGTAACAGTCCTATGTAACAGCCCTCTGTAATGACCCGTTACAGCCTTCGGCAGTAGGCATCTGTGTCACCCATCTGTAATAGCCTTCCATAATGGGTACAAGACGTTTAGGCGCGTGATGTTCTAACGATAATAATAAAACACAAAAACTTTCTTTACTAAGCATTGTTATGTTTTGTTTTTCTCTATACTATGCTATTTATAGAATGCATTATCCCACTCCACCTCCCCCGAATAATTAAAAATAAGGATAATAATTGTTAATTATTGTAATAATTTTGACTATTTCACGATCGTTAATAGTACATAATGGTTGGCTGCCTGCTCGTGTAGTATGTGCTTGAGACATGTCGCCTCGATGGTCCAGGGTTTGAACCTTGCCGGCCGTAAACTCCCGCCATCCTTTTGGAGATTCAGCATAGGATGTAATAATCCTGATGGAGCATCCAGGTTTGGTTTGGTTTTGATTGTGGGCACATCGGCACAATTTAGGCCATGTCGTGCCTGCAGTCCCTCAAAGGCCACTCTCCCTCCACACAACAAGGGCCAAATTCCATACAGTCAAATCATTAAAAATCAAGGTCTATTCACAGTTAAAATAGTAGAGGTAGTAAAAATTTAATAATTTGGTAAAAATCTAATGTAAATAGTACATGTTTACAAATTCATAAATCAGATCTTCGTAGACAACCCCACTTCCCGGATAAAGCCCAGTATCTTCCCAAGGTCGACATTATTGAATAGTGTTTTTAAATTAGTGGCTCTAAAATATTTCTCCCTGACATCCTGGTATCTGGGGCAGTCGATGAGGATATGTTCCACGGTGAGGCGAGAGTCACAATACTCACAAAGTGGGGGCTCTTCTTTCTTCCGCACAAAAGAGTGCGTGATGTAAGTGTGGCCAATCCTAAGTCTGGACATGGTCGTGCTACCACGCCTTGTCAGACCCTTAGATGTGGGCCGCCACCTGACATCCGCCACAATCTGCCTGAGTTTATTGTGAGTCTCAGCCTCCCATCGGTCCTACCACTCTCGATAGGTGGCAGAGGCAATACCTCTCAGGTCCGAGCAGGGAATTTGGGTTCCTGACACCGCATGATTTAGGGCTTTCTTTGCTTCTCTGTCTGCGGCTTCGTTTCCCTCAATGCCCACATGGGAGGAGACCCAGATGAAGGTGACATCCCTATGGTCGGCTGTTATTTGGTTCAACAGCTTCAGGCTCTTATGTACCAATGGAATGTCAGTCTTCATCCGCCCAAAGCTTGCAATGCAGATTTGGAGTCGGAGCAGATTATAAATTTCCTCCTTTCTGATGTTTTGACGGCCATAAGTGCAAGCGATATTGCATGCAATTCGGCCGTAAAGAAGGAGTCTACAGGAGATTGTTTTGTTCCGAAAGGAGCAGGCACACGCGACCTTTCCATCCGTTTTGGATCCGTCTGTGTAGATGGTGCCACAATCTCCGTAGCTCTCCTGCAGTTCCCTAAAGTGGACTTGTAGTATGCTTGGGTCTGTATTTTCTTTTTTGAAATTAAGGAGGGATAAATTTAATTTGGGTTTATTCATTAGCCAAGGAGGATTCTGAGGGGTTTCTTTTTAGAGATTTGGTCAATGGGTGGGGTTAAATTTTGGATGGGTTCTCTCATTCGAAGGCCCAACGGCTGTATGACGTTAGGCCTTCGATTGTATAATTCTACCTCTGTGGGGTTAAATATGGAGTCGAAAGCAGGGTTCGTGGGGTTGGATTTTAGCTTGACTATATACTGCATTGCAAGCTTTTTCATTCTTATATCCATATGGAGTTCTCCAACCTCCACATGGAGACTTGGGATAGGTGATGTACGAAACGCGCCGAGACAGAGACGCCTGGCAGCATTTTGTATTGGTTCCAGTATTTTTAGGTACGACTTCCTTGCTGCTCCATATATTATGGATCCGTAGTCTAGCTTGGATCGAATTAGACTCCGATATAGCAGCAGCAAGGTATCTCTGTCAGCTCCCCAGTCCGTATGGCTGAGTACTCTAAGTATGTTTAATGACTTTTAGCATTTCTTCTTAAGTTCCTTAATGTGGGGGAGAAAATTTAATTTGGAATCTAGGGTGAGGCCTAAAAATTTTGTAGTTTTCACGACAGGGATCTTCTTTTTGTGTATAAATAGTTCAAGGTCTGGGTGGAGTCCCCTTAAATTACAAAAATGCATACTAAATTTAAAACCATTATCGTTTGACCAACCCTGAATTTTGTTTAAACTTAACTGTAATTCTCTTTCGAAGGTGTTCATGTTTTTCCCATAAGTAAAAATGACAAAGTCATGAACATACAAAGAGCACTCTATGCCAGGGGACAGAGCATTTATGATGCTATTTATTTTAATGTTGAACAGGGTGACTGACAGAATGCTGCCCTGGGGTACACCCATTTCCTGGTCATGAGTGTCAGAAACGGAGTTGCCCACTCGAACCTGAAATTTTCGGTCTGTCAGGAATTCCCCCACAAAACGGGGGAGGTGTCCCTTAAGCTCCAGGTCACGTAGAATGCCATGTTTCCAGGTTGTGTCATAGGCCTTTTCTATATCGAAGAATACAGCTACTAGATGTTCTCTGAGTAATGCATTTCTAATATAAGCTTCCAACCTTACCAGGTGGTCAGTTGTTGTCCGCCCCTGCCGGAATCCACACTGGTTGTTGGGGATCACTTTATTCCTCTCCAAATACCAGACCAGCCTACTGTTAATCATTCTTTCCATGGTTTTGCAGATGCAGCTTGTTAGTGCTATTGGTCGATAGTTAGCTGGGTCAGAGCCGTCACTTCCCGGTTTAGGTATCGGTATAACTGTGGCTTTCCTCCAGCTGTTTGGGCGCTTCCACACACAGTTATAGACCCCTAGCAGGACTGACAATGAGGGTTCGGGAAGGTGCTTGAGGAACTGGTAATGGATTTCATCTTCTCCAGGCGCTGTGTCATGTGACTTGTCCAGCGATTCCCTCAGTTCCTCAAGCGAGAACGGTTTGTTGTAGTCTTCATTGTTCTATGACCTGAAATCAATGGGGTGTCTTTCCTCCCTGGTTTTGACTTTTTGGGACTCTGGCGTGTACTGTGCAGTGGATGACTTTTCTGCTATTGAGGATGCAAGGCAGTCAGCTATTTCTCTGGGAGACGTGACAGTTCGTCCTTGGTTTTTCAGATGCCCTATTGCATTTGATTCTTTCCCTTTGATTCGCCTTACTGCCTTCCAAACCGCTCTAGCAGAAGTTTTGGCATCTAGACTGCCGACAAAACTTCTCCAGGAATTCCTTTTGACTGACCGTATGGTTTGTCTAGCCTTTGCTCTAGCTATCCTGAATAGCTTTAGGTTTTCCTGGGAAGGATTCTTTATAAATGCAGCTAGTCATTTATCAAACCATGGTTTTCTGGGCCGTTTGGATTTGCGGAGGTTAGGGGGACAACTTTCCTGTCTATACTTAGTAGCTTGCTAGCAAAGGTATCAGCTGGGTTCTGTTCATCGAGGATATTTTCTGTGATATCCTCGGAGCATCTTTTTTGGAATTGTTCCCAATCGGCCTTATTCAGCTTCCAACGCTGAGGTCGTCCCAATGAGGGGAGATTGTTAGTAATGATGATTGCTAACTGACCATTTAAAGTCGTCCAGAAGTCCAGGGACGCTTACGGTGAGGTCAATGCATGTGAGAGATCCAGTTCCTGGGTGCAAGTAGGTCGGTGATGCAGCATTAAGTAAGCATAAATCATGTTGGAGGAAGATATCCTTTAGCATACGACCTCTTGTGTCGGTATTGTTGGATCCCTACATGGTGTTATGGGCATTGAAATCCCCAAGGATTATATAGGATTTCAATAGGTCCTCCATGTCTGTTGGGTTTAATGGAGCGCCTGGTGGTAGATACAGGCTGCAGCAAGTGATAACCTTGTGAAGGGTTATCCTAGCTGCTAGGGCCTGTAGTGTGGTCTGTAGTTCTACCCTCTCATGGGGGATGCTGTCCTTCATAAGGATACAGACTCCACCTGATGCGCTCTTTGCATCCTCAACATTCTTGCTGTAAGCACTGTAGCTTCGGAAACTGATGCTATCTTTTAGAAATGTTTCCTGTAAGCAGACAGCTACAGGAGTATCAGAGTCCATCAGTAGCTGCATTTCCTCATAATCGGCCTTGAGGCCTCTACAATTCCACTGTACAATTCTGGAATCCAAGGCTTATTCTAAATGACCTAATTGGAGCTATTTGGCATTGGGAGGCCTCCGGAGGTTATTTCCTCCTCTCTCACCTCAGGCATCTTCTCCGCTTTGATTAGGGAGTTGGTCAACCTCTAATTCGGTAGAGGTTTGGGTGTCTAGCTGGGCTCTCTGAGGAGAACCTGTGTCAGACATGATGTCTCCGGGTTCTCCCGGAGTGTTGGTTTTGACATGCTGCTCAGTCTCCATGCTTTCACCAGTGAGCACAGAGAACCTGTTCTTTAGTATGACAACAGGGCCTTCTTGTTTCTTCGGAGGTATGTTCTTTGGCGGTGTTTTCTTCTGAGTTGGAGGAGGAGGAGGGGGTTGCGGGGTCAATGTGACCGTCTGTGTGGCTATGGATCTTCCTATCTTAGCAACAGCCTGGGCGTAGGTCTTTGTCAAGCCAAATTGGCCCTTGGGTAGGGCCAATACAGCCGATTTCGCCTGGCAGAAGGTACATCCATTTCTTGCCTTGTACTCCTGCACTGCAACCTCCTGTTTCCACACAGGGCAGTCCTTGGAGTAGGCTGAGTGGCCAGCGTGACAGTTTGGGCATTTGAACTGGGCTGTGCAGCCCTTGTCCTCATGACCCTCTCCAGCACATCTGCACACACAGTGATCCTCTTGCAGACTGCCGCGCCGTGTCCATAACCCTAGCACTTGAAGCACCTCATGGGGTTAGGTATGTAGGGCCTCACTGGAACTCGTAGGTATCCTGCCTTCACATACTCTGGCGGTGTCCTAGTTCCGAATGTGAGGATAATAGTGGAGGTTTTGACCTCTTCACCATCCCTGCGCCTGGTAATTCGCCGGGCATGGGTGACTCCTTCAATGCCCTCCACTATTTCCTTCTCGGAACATTTCAGTAGGTCCCTATAGCTGATTACACCTCTGCTGGTGTTCAGACTCTTGTGTGGCATGACTTCCACTAGGAGATCACAGAGTCTTCTGCATCTTAAAAGCCCATCAGAGTGGGTCTTGCCATCTACTTCTACAAGAAGTTCCATTGATTTGTGTAGCTTAGACACACTCTTAGGCTCTCCCACTACTGACTTGAGTCCCTTATAGATAAGGAAAGGGCTCAGCTTTGTCAGGCTTTTCCCCTCCTCTGTGCACCTGACCACCAAAAATGATGGCCAGGTAGTACAGCTTTTTGTGGTCTCCTCCTTTTTTGCCTATGCTACTTTGCCTACGACCTATGCTGGTAGCCCGACATGACCAGCCGGTTGACCCAGAGCGGGCCATCTGGGCCTCAGGTCTAGGGGAACTTTGAGCCAAAGTATTGTGTTGTGGTGGTTTATCCTCAGATAGCCACCACTCAAACACCAGGATCTCTTTATCCCCCCTTACCCGTCGCAGTCCACGGTAAACGGACTGGTCTAGGACGTAGTGAGATTTTAGAGATAAGGAGACAACGTGATGATCAATGAAGACAGACTGAGGAAAAAAAGGAGGCAGACACAATGATAGAAAAGAAGTAGGGCACTTTTGAGCTCCAAAAGTGCTAAGGAAAGAGGAGCGCAGTTTAACGTCATGTCTCGGAACGCGGAGCATCCAGAACGTAAAACACACACATTTTTGAAAGGTCGGATTTCTACCTGATACCAAAATATTGGCATGCTTCCCACATCCCCATAAATTATAGGTGAGATGTGCAACATGCACAGGATGACAGTTATCAGTTTTCTCTTTTTCTTTTTTTAGTAGGAGGTACTATAAATTAAATAAATTATTTTCGTGTGCACTAAAAATAGCATCGTTTTTTTTTATCTATGATTGTTTCATTTTCTTTCTGGACAATATTCAAGTCCTCACACACCGTTAAAATATTAGTAATAGAGCATTACTTACACATTAAATAAAAATTTCAAATTTAATTACAATTGTTCTTTACGCGAAACATAAATATACATGTATACAAAACATATATGTATCAATCTTTTTATAAAAATAAAATAATAACATAAAACTATATAATGTGACTAAAACACTTCACTTCAACCGCCCCGCGCCAAAAAAGGCAGAACGTCTGTATTATATAAGATAATAAGTAATTACACACACATTCACGTAACATGATGCAACTCAGGGAGAAATCTGTGCCACCACAGAGTGGTTTAGAGATTTTTAGACACCCTAATCAAATATTATTTCGTATTAATAGTTTTAAAAGCTCTAACGTCATGCATATTTAATTAGTGACTAAAGATAACATTGACGTGACAAAAAATGGCAACATTTCAAGTATTTGGACAAGGCGTGTTACATCGTGCTAGAACTGAACTCTGGAAACCAAAATGTTTCCTTTTTACGTTTTAAATGAATGCAAATCTATAAATAGCTAGCTTTTTGTGCAGCCAATGTACAGGATATTGAACTCTTAGACCTATTTATAATAGACGTCTGTGACGGAACTATTTTAATGTTATGCATTTTAAAACGCATACATTTTTTTTTTCTTTTATGCCTTTTCGCACTACAGAATCAAATTTCTAAATGTTCTAAACTTTTACGCTTGTAACACATTTCTTTTTAGCGGCCCCCGAAAGCGGAAAAAAAGCTTAAGTTTTGTGTGGAATATCTGTACTTCCGTCCGTCCCGTTTAGATCTCGTAAACTAGAAAAGATATTGAATACCGGACATCATGATATTTTAGACCTTTCAAAGTCCTGATGCAACAGCTACTTTTTTCTTTTCCGAAACTGAACCGTTTAATTTTTAAAAGAAAAACTTCAGGGGAGGTATTTTTTAAAAAGGTCACAGACTTCTTCATTAATAACTCAAAGTTCATTCATAGATACGCGCAATGGTACAAAAAATTTGCATCTAAGGTCACAATGGAAAAAGTGTGAACGGTCATTATAAAATATAGTTTCCATTTATTAACTAACTCATTGAATGGAATACTGATTGAAATGTTTTTAAAATGGAATTTTTATACGAACCTCGTTTTAATTGCAAGTTTTAAAAAAAAACTACTTTTATAGCGCGCAGTTTTGACATATCCTCATTTAACATTTGTCAGTCTAAATAAGACTAAATAGAGCCCAGATCTAGATATATTTATAATATATATATATATATATATATATATATATATATATATATATATATCATAAGTGTATTGATAATTTGAACAAACGTTAAATTATTAAGGCAATAGCCAAATCAAGCCAAGTTTAAGTGTAATTGGCCTCTTGATTACGTATCCCGTAGAACGAAATGCAGAGCTAAAAAAGATAGTTTGTCCCTGAAGTTCAAGTACAGTCAAGTGAAAACATGCAAGTGACATAGTGCATTTCTCACCTGCATCCGTTTAAAGGCCGCAGCTTCCAGCTTCTTTTTGTGATCGATAATACAAGTCCTGAGATTGATGACCTGTGAGCACTCATCTATGACAGAGTCCACCTGTTAAAATAGTCATCCAACACATTTGTCAGTCTAATGTCACTTAAGCAGATCTGACTATCGCACGCGAGAAGGTTTAATACACAGACTAATGGAAGCAAGTATCTTAAAGGATGTTATAAGATGATGGACCTTAATGGATTCTAAGGTAGAGAGTATGCTGTTTTGTAGTTGTCATTTTTTTTCACAATAGTTTCTATGTGTGTTAAAGTGAGTCTTACTCATTTTCTCGTTTAATTGTGGCTTTATTCAACCCAGTATTTATTCTTTGTTTAAACCCATGCACCAACATTTATTTTCTGGCTCGATCGAGATTCGTTAAGGACAAGAAAGATTATTATAGTTTTCACTTTAACAGTGTCTTTACAATTCTACTTTGATATGGCACATTTAAAACAGGACATCTTTTTATATAATAGGTCTCAATAAATGTCTATAAGGAATTGTTGTGAATTTGTTTATTTCGATTGTTGCCCCTAGTGTCTGTTTACATTTGTGGATTCACGTTAGATTGTTTACTGGTATTATTCCGTAACTTGATCTTTACTATGTGTGTTGAGTTATTTTAGTCATTCAGTGTAAGAATGCTTTAGATGTTAACACAGGGCTTTTGTTATATTAAAGTACGACAGGATTGTTGTCAGTTCGGCTACCACAGTGGTATTGTAAGATATTATTCAGATTTCAAAGTTCAAGGTCAAAGGAAACGTACTCAAATTTTGTTCATTTTCATGTTAAACTAGTTGTTTTGTCACAAATAGAGCTAGTTCCTTGTGATCTTTAGAAGGAGTATTTTGAAAATCTAAGATTTTCTGTTAAGGCAGTCCTTATGGATTGCTTTGATACCTTCTGAATAGGTTGCGCATTTAAATAAGCTTTCTGTTAATGGACAGTAAACTTTTACTAGCGATATCGTGGAATACTTATATTTTAGCTGAAGAAACGCACACAATCTAAAAACTCAGCTTCTCTCGGTCAGAAGCCATCTGAAATAGCAAGTTAATACACAAGCCGCTCTACATTTCAACAATGAAACATTCTACCCAAAGAAAAATGAGGATTTTTTTTTTCTTTGTTTTATTTTTTTGAAATATTTACTTAAAGGAAAGAGATGTTATTTTTTTTCCTCTTCTCATTTCAGCCTTTATTTAGATATTCAGAGTATAAAAGAATCCATTCTATTCAACGAGAATCCATTAGCATAGAAAAACAACCCATCTGGCTCTACCCACTTCCAACACGTACGCGACATAAACATTTTTCAATCGAACGCGTTTAAACTTCAGAGCGCGTGACTTCTTTTAGAACGTCTGCACAATTATAAGGTCACATCTTTAAATCTGTGGCTAAATCGTTGGAGCAGAAGATATTGTTGTCACGTGTGTAGTTGGCGAGAGCGTGAAGTGATGAGTCACGTTACAAGAGCACGTGGTTTTTGTGGTCAATCTGAAAACATTGAAGGGAATTTTTGTTTTCGTCAAGGAAAAAGCAAAATCTAAATAATATTCTTCTAAGTAATTTTAAACTGTTGCATTCAGGTACCAGTTGTTTCTTTAAACTCAAAATCAAACAAAGCATTAGGGTTTATTAAAAGAAACTTCTATAAATCAAATAAGAACATAAATTAAAATGTTATTTAACTTTGGTTAGGCCAATAATAGAATATGCATCCTCCTTTTGGGACCCCTCAACTCAAGAAAACATTAAGAAACTGGAACAGACACAAAATAGAGCAGTGAGATTCATAACAAACGAATATTCACACTTAACCAGAGTAACACCTTTAGTAAAATCCCTAAATTTAGAAAGTCTTCAGGATAGAGGACTCAAAAGTAAAGTAGCAATTATACATAAAACACGGAACCATAATCTTCAAATACAAAAACAAAACCTAATAAAATACTCTGAAAGACACAAAGATAAAGGCACATTCCTCGTCCCATATGCTAGGACAAATTTGTACAAATACTCCTTCTTCCCTAGCGCTATTAGACCATGGAATGGGTTGCCTGAGATAGCCAGGAAAACCATTAACTTGGCAGAGTTTGGATCATTGGTTAATATGCATGACTAAATGTAGGATGTAGGATGCAATCATCTGCTTTTTGAAGTAACGTCTGTATTATATAAGATAAGATAAAATAAGGTAAGGAACAGATCACTACCGCTTCTTTGTATCGAGAAATATATATATATGTCAGTGATTTTATAAATGTAGATTTTAGAAAGAAAAGACAAACTATACGTGAACTGCAAATAAACACTACATCTATAGAACAAGTAAACGCATATAAATATCTAGGCGTTATCATCAACAACAAGTTTTCATGGGAAGACCACCTTGGAATTCTGACAAAGAAAACAGTCCAGCGACTCTTTTTTCTATACAAACTCAATAGCTTTAAACTAAACAAGAAGATCCTTGAGACTTTTTACGGCGCGACTATACTAAATCTGCTAACATACGGAATAACTTGTTGCCAAGGCAACGCCTCATCTAAACTGTTGCGACGTCTAGAAAACATCATTAAAAAAGCATCAAAAATAACACTTACAACATTACCACATTTAAAGGAACTTTTTGAAAAAAAGTGCCTAAGAAAAATCGAAAAAATCATGGAAGACAACGGCCACCCAATCCATCAGAACTATGTCAGGTCGTCGCGAAGTGGGCGACTGCTGTCAATCAAAACAAGAACGGAGCGATACAAAATTCGTTCGTACCTCACTCGATCAGACTCTATCACCGCCACTCATTGATCAGGGAACATGAAATGCAGCAAGATACCTGTGTGTGGTCGCTGAATGAACTCTTTATGTTGTCTGTTGTATTTCTGTGTATTTTTCTGTTGTGTTGTCTTTATATTCTTCCTATTGTTAGTATTTTGTTTAAGCAGCATTGATGAGAAAAGATCTAGCAGGCGCACTGTAGCTTGGTATGACTTTCTCTACAACATTGTATCCTAACATTATGGTATTGTTTTAACATGAATACATTGTATTCACTTGTCCCTGCTATTTGCCATCTATCCTGATTAGTTCTTGTTTGTCAATTTCATAACTGAGTTTATTTACTTTTTTTTCCCACAAGACGATTCAATAAGTTTCATCTTACTTTTATGTGGTCTTTGATAGAACCTAATTGGCAAGGGAGCAACCATTGTTTTGATGTCATCACACGGATGTACTCTAGTTCTCTTTTTCTGTTCTCTTGTATATTGTAGAAGCCCAAGTGTAACTCAAATATTAAGTTTGTTGAATTAAACATAAGAGTATTGCAGACCAAATTCTATCCCTTTGTGTACGTTTCAAATCTTTCAATTTATAATTATTTAAATTTATTGTAACCTATTTTGAGTTAAATGAAATTTAATTAAGATAATTAAGAATCTATAAAACATAGTATACTAGGGCAATCGATAACATTATATTGCATACGCTAAATATATTTAATGTAATCATGTCTAGCACAAAGTTTCGTACAATTGTATTGATAAAACAAAAATATCAGGAAAACTTCCAAAGTTTCCATTTGACGGATCAATATTTCAATCTTGGGCCCAGGGCGCTCAAAATGATTCCAAGCTTTACAAATAAGATTCGAGATTCTGTTTTGTTTTTCTTTTCCAAGCTCCCTTTTTGGTCTAACATTAGATGATATTGATGGGGTTTATGTGACATTCTGGTGTGAAATATGTAACGCTAGATCCTGGGATGTTTCATGTAACGCTAGATCTTGGGATGCTTCATCTAACGCTAGATCCTGGGATGTTTCATCTAACGCTACGTTCGGTTGAACTACATAAAAGCTAGATTCTGGTGAGGTTCATATAACGGCACGTTCAGATGTACTTTAAGTAACATGACATCATGATGTGGTGAACAAGTGGCGTATTTTGTGAGGAAGAAATATTTTGAACACAGCAAGTCACATTATTCGCTTATCCACTGAAACTAGAACATTATATCGAAATAGGGCGCGGTTTACAGGATCTATACAGTAGTCGGACATTCATAAATTGGCCAGATAATAAAATCATTTTTAATCTAACTCAATTCTACTAAAGACTTTCCTTCAGTTCTTTGTAGCTTGAAACTTGGTCGCTGACCGAAAAAAAATCACGCAGGATGTGCTGGTCAAGCGGAAAGCATCACGTCATTTAAACCGGCCCTGATTTACTTGCCCTTGCGAAACACAAGCAACGAAGATATTTTTGTATTATTATTTGTTCATTCCAGCTTGTTGTTTAGAAATGTATTCTATACATCACATTCTCGAATGTAGGCGTTATTTTGTAGTTTGAATTGGCTATAGCTAAATTTGTTTTATTGTAATATAGAGACTAGACCAAAATATTGGATTACTCTTCCATCCTTAGCCTTGGCAGGGCCGGCGTTAGGTAATTGGAGGCCCTAGGCGTAGTGAATAGGGAGGCTATAGGCGAAGTGAATAGGTAGGTTCTAGGCGAAGTGAATAGGGAGGCTCTAGGCGAAGTAAATAGGGAGGCACTAGGCGAAGTGAATAGGGAGGCTCTAGGCGAAGTGAATAGGGAGGACTTAGGCGAAGTGAATAGGGAGGCCCTAGGCGAAGAGAATAGGGAGGCCCTAGGCGAAGAGAATAGGGAGGCCATAGGCGAAGTGAATAGGGAGGCACTAGGCGAAGTGAATAGGGAGGCTCTAGGCGAAGTGAATAGGGAGGCTCTAGGCGAAGTGAATAGGGAGGCACTAGGCGAAGTGAATAGGGAGGCTCTAGGCGAAGTGAATAGGGAGGCCCTAGGCGAAGTGAATAGGGAGGCCCTAGGCGAAGTGAATAGGGAGGCTCTAGGCGAAGTGAATAGGGAGGCTATAGGCGAAGTGAATAGGGAGGCTCTAGGCGAAGTGAATAGGGAGGCTCTAGGCGAAGTGAATAGGGAGGCACTAGGCGAAGTGAATAGGGAGGTACTAGGTGAAGTGAATAGGGAGGCCCTAGGCGAAGTGAATAGGGAGGCACTAGGCGAAGTGAATAGGGAGGCCCTATGCGAAGTGAATAGCGTGGCTTCCAAATGAAATATAAAAACCAATTACAAATATGAAATGTAATGTGTGTCCAGACTAAATAATAGCAAAAAGTTGGAGGCAGATTATTTGTCCATCACCAATAATTTTAGCACAGGGGAAAGAAAATGAGATGATTTCCATTCATACAGTTCTGGACTAGTGCGATGTATCTACACTACATTATAATAGTACCTGCTGCTTGATTAGGTTCCCGTCTTGGAGATGATTGACAAGTTTCTGAACTGCTTGGTACTCGCCATCATTGTAGTTGGGGTGTTTAGGGTTAATGATATGACTGCTGAAAAGTAAAGCAGTAGCGAAATTGGCTTTGAAAAGTAAAGGAAACTGATACTATACTACGCTATGTCAAATAATTGCTTAAACGTGAGATGAAATAGTCATATTTAGCTTAGCGACGCACTAAAAGCTCTATTAGTAGACATTTTCAGATAGGGTGAGGGGAATGTGATAGACTTATTTGGCTTAGCCACGCACTATAGACAGCATCTAGCGACATCCTCTAATATGGGCCTATTCTGCATTAAATGTTGGTTTGAATTGTTGAACCGTCTGGATCTGAACTAAGTTCTTCACTTGTATTTGTACTGTCTTATCCTTATCAGACTTGCCACGTGAATTAAAATACAATACACTTACACACATCTTCTGAGTAATTGAAGGTACACAGAAGTCAGGCACATCTCTACAACAGTGAATCTCATGACAGAGAATATTGGTGATGTGAAAAAAAACCTCTGCCAGTAAAAAAAAAAGGCTTGAATGCCTAAGATATCAGCATCAAGAATTACATTAGATCCTCTGTAAAGCTTTAAAAAAGCCATAAGTTACACTATTTTATATTAGCTTTCTGCTTTGATCTGGAAACTGACAGAAGTGCTCTGGTGTCCGATAAAGCTTCGAAATTATCTTCATCGTAATGTACATTAAATTTATAGCGAACACTTATCCATGACCTTTCAGTTATACTCTGGTCACTTCAAACACATTATTGTAGGTTTGCACGATATATTTTAAACACAGTAAAATATCTTGTCACATTTCCATGATCTGGTTTTTATATTAGATGATCTATAAATAGCCTACAGAGCATTAAAAAAAGCGATATGGAGAAATGAAGGTCACAGTAAGGTCACTGAAAGAAAAATTTAAGAAGATAGAGAAAAAAAAAAAACAAATATTCTGAAATATATAAACTTAATTAACAGTCAAAAGACATCATTTAAGAACCACGTAATAAAAATATTTTGTGCTACGAGAAAGAAAATTCAGAAATTCGATTTTACGGCGATCAAAAGCAAAAATGTTACTATATATGTTGTTAAATACAAAGCTTATTAACACTTCCTATATTCAGTACAACAGATACACCAAAACAGCAGCGGACATTTCCAATTACCATAAACCTGGGAGTCCTGTTTATTAGACTTTTTGTCTGGGTTAAGAAAAAAATAATGTAAAGGCTGCTAGAGCATATCACAAGGCGGAATAGTCTTTAGTGTATTAAGTTACCATCATCTCTTCAAAGTTACATATTTCAAAAAAAAAGGAGAGTTACCTCTCTTTGACAAGTGTTCCTTTCTTGTGTGCGTAAATCAAGCAAGACATGACCATCATAATAGCTGACCTCCGACCCCCTGAGTGGGATATAAGGTACACCGCAGGGAAGGCTGGATTGTTCTTGTCCAGATAGACCGGAGACTCCTGAGAAAGAATATAAACATGTAAAGTTAAACGAAGATGTTTATTAAATTTGTAATCAGTGTAAATACTGTATCAACACGACTTCTTTCTGTCGTTTACATTTATGTTTGAGATTGTGAAATATTTTGTTTACTGCGAGGAAATCCGACATCTTTTATTATTTTACTTTTGTGTATACCTTATGTAATCATAGACAACCCCCTCCGTGGGCCTCTAGCGCATAGGGCTGAAAGCGCTCTCCACCTAACCCTAGCCCTTAGGCCTTAGACCAACAGCTTGTTGACACGTCACAGGTCTGCACGATGTGGCAATGAACTATTGGTTTAAACTGCCAACACGTTGTGACGTTGCAGGGCAGTGATCATGCCTTATTTAACGAATGGTCTCGTCTCCACAGAGGTCACAAGTAACACCCATATTACAAGGTCTTTGGAGCTTGCAAAGACCTTCCTTCAAGGAACAGTACCAGGAAAAGGGAGAAAAAGAATACGGAGAAAGTGATGGGAAGACAACATAAAAGAATGGACGGGCCTGCCATTGAAAGAGGTTCTATGCAAGGCAAAAGACATAGAGGAATGGAGAAAGATGGTCGACAAATCTTGTGCGGTGCCCCACGGTCCAACAGACTAAGAGATACGTGCAACTGACATGTTAGATTAGGACAACTATGTTTTCATTTTCCTTTTTTCAGCTTACATTTCATGGCTGTCGTTGGGAAACGTGTTTCGTCATGCCTAACGACATGTCCCGCGAATCTCCTACGACGTTCGCTTATTTACTTTTTATTTGATTTATTTAGATACCAAATCAAGGCTGGGTGCCTTAATTCTACCAGTGATATTTGCATTTCAAGAGATAACATGTTTGAAACAAAAACAATGATCTATTTTTAGGTCCAGGGTAACTTGGAAAGACTTTAAAGTATTTGATGGTAAGGTGTAAGTAGTAATAGAGTCACACTAAGCGCTGCAACATTCCTTCCATTTGGGATAAGTGAATTTTTTTTTGAAGTCATTTAAGAAAGAAAATATTAGCTATCACATCTTTTAAAAGTTTGATTCGAATAATCGTGCAACATGTCATTGTACGGCGATATATTCTCTAAGCTTTTATAATGGCATACAAATAGTATTAAGTAACTTGTGTCAGTATCGACCTATTATTTTGTTGTTACTTACCCTGAAATGGGACAGGAACTGGTCAACTAGATCCTCGGTCGGTATCCCCATTTCCGGCAGACATATCCTGTCATACCTATGAGAAATAAGAGACATGACATCGTTTGTAGCAAGGCAGCTTATTCTTAGCTCAGGTAGGACGCAAAAAAAAAATGTGGGATTACATAGATAATGTCTATCCCATGATGCACAGTGACTTCTGCTAGCCTAGTCTTCAATTTATTGACAAGATGGCCAAATGCCGATCGATTCTGAAATTACAATCTAAAAACTTGATGCTTCTGCCTTTCTCAGTATATATTTCTACTAATATTCTGAACTATCTGATCATTTTGATGTTTGAGATATGGATTATTAGTATAGAATTTGATGCTAGATCGTTAATTGATATTTCAGATTTTCATGATAAACTAAACAATGTCCAGGACTCTAAATTGAAATTCTATGTTGACAAAAAAATAAATAAAAGAATTACTAAGCCAAGATTGTAGGTAAAACTTTGATAAATAATGCACTTGCCTATAATTTAAAAATACATTAGTATATCCAGTAGTCGCCCATTTGTTTTAAAATAAGATTTCAGCAACGTCTTTGTCCTATATTGTGAGACTAATGCTTCCTTCATATTGATTTTATATTTGTCTTAGAAACGGTAAACCTTAGAACATTTATTATGCAGTGCTAAAAGTGTAACAAAAATAATTATCATATAATTTTTTTAAAAGTATTTTTATCAAAAACTTCCTTTGTTTTATACACCAGCTACAAAAACAAACAAAAAAAGTCTAGCTATTTATTAAACGGAGGCGGGGTGGCTGAGTGGTTAAGGGCTTGGCTTCCGAGGTTCAAATCCTGGTGAAGATTGTGATTTTTTATTTCGGAATCTTTAGGGCGCAACTGAGTCCACTCAGCTCTAACGGGTACCCGACGTTACTTGGAGAAGGCGGTTGGTCGTTGTGTTGACCACATGACATGACACCCTCATAGAACAGAAACAGATGACCTTAATATCATCTGCCCTATAGATCGTACGGTCTGAAACTGGATGCTTGACTTTTAATTTATTTTCAGACATGCATGAGAATGTTGAATTAAAGGGCTATGGCGCTATGGGAAGTCGAACATATTCATGTCTATGGACAGACTTTTTTTCTCATATCATATAGAAATACAAAATAAGGTTACAAAAACAGTTTGTGTGGTAACACAAACTCAAAATCAGCCCCCAAAGGCCACCCAGGCAGATAAAAAGGCAGGGTACAATATTTTCAGAAAGAACATCAGAATGAACTTCTATCAATGATCTTGTGTGGTGCCTTAGTGGTCCAGCAGACCAAGGGATAGGTCAAAGTGAATGTGAAGTTCGATGTGAACCTGGCCTAGCTGATGTCTTATAATGAACATCTAATTGATCTAATTGCTTGTCAATCTCTTATTCCTAAAGAAAAAAACATTTATCTATATTTGATTAAAATCTAAATTTATTATAATTAAAAGAAATAGAATCTAAATTTGCTTTTCATGTTTGTCTGTTTTGTTTTTTTTTTGTTTTTTTGTTTTTTTAATTTTATTTTCAACAGATGTTTATGCCTGAAATTGCTGAAAACATTTTTTTTTATAATTCGCTCGAGTCATTACGTTATCTTCCAAATACCATTAATTAAATAAGGTGGAAGATTGCCATTCAATACTTGCTTGCAATGAATGTAATTCAATGAACGTAAAATAATGATTCAATTCGTGTAAGATAATCCTTCAATACCTATAAGATAATCATTCAATTTCGGTGCTGCCTTTAGCAAAGTCTTTGTCGAGAGTAAAGACTAGAATCCTTTGTTCTGCTTTTTTAAAGTTCATTTAACGAGTATTGAAATGTATAAAGTATACCACAAGAGAACATCTTTGAACGGTATGTCACTGAACTAAATGATTGCTGACCTGAGAGATGGGTTGGAGAAAGCTTCTCTGGCATAGACTTCATTGGACAGGAGAATGTCTTCTTCAAACTCCACTTTCCTGATGTGAGGCTCCTGCTGAAGCTTGTCCAGGTTGTCGTAGAAGTAAAACACGAACTCGTCCTCTATCCCAGCCAGCGATACAATCTGTTATACAGCATCAATAAGATACTTCAACACTTAACTACTAAGTTTATACAACATAGTATATGTTAAGCAATGGGTAAATTAAAGCTTGTAGTTGCCCACCTGATTAACAGGTTTAACAGTATAAGTGTGGTTGACATACAATAATATGCAATAATATTGAGAAAGTTCCCCTTTCAGACCATATGCTTGGACAAATTTGTACAAATGCTCCTTCTTCCCTAGCACTATTAGAGAATGGAATGGGTTGACTGAGCTAGCCAGGAAAACCAGTGACTTAGCAGAATTTAAGTCATTGGTTAACATGCATGACTAGATGCATGACGCTTAGGACGTAATCATCTTCTTTTTTAAAGTAACGTCTGTGTAAGATAAGATAAGATTTTGTAATTACGATGTTAAACTGAGTGAACGTACGGTACAATAGGAACGCTGTTCTGAATCATTCCCGGCACTATATACTTCAAATATTCAATTTCAGTAACAAAACATTGTGAATATGTTTTTTTTTTATTTTCTTCAACTACAAATTTATGAACGATAAATCAAAAAGAAGACTTTTAGAATTGTTTAAATATTTGGTGTAAAACTAAATCTGAAGCTGTTTCTGACATTAAACACACCGCAATGCTTTTCATAACAGTATGTTATTCTGCTAAAAAAAATATTTTCTGTAAATCATTGGTTAGGAAGTAATATAAAAAAATGTTTCCCTTTCAGGCCTTACGATCAATGAGGCAGATGATGTTAAGGTCATCTATTTCTATGGCCAACGGTTAACGAGCAGGGTGTTATGTGGCCAGCACAACGACCAACCGCCTTTACTTTCCCCAACTAAAGTCAGGTACCCTTTAGAGTTGGGTGGACTCGGGGACGCCCTAAAAATCCCGAAACTCAAAATCCCTGCCTTCACCGAGATTCGAACCCAGGTTCAGAAGCCGAGCGCTTAACTACTCAGCCACCGCGCCCCCAATATAACGACATAAAAAATTGTGAAGTGTTTTATACTGTAGTGTTAAGATGAAACGGTTTTACACATTGCATCTATTATGGAAGCTCGGAATCACTCTAACTCAGGGACTTGGTAAATTTGAACACTTCTGAATCAGCCTGTGTATTCGCAAGAGTGTCAAGCGAAAAAAAAACACCTAGTAACTGTATCATCTGCCTGAGTTAGGGACATTCACATCTACTACAAGAGAGCTCAATTGATTCCTGACGCAAGTTCCGATGAATATTTAGAGCAGTGTTTCTCAAACTTTATCCTGGATAAAACACTTTACACATTCTGAGTATTTAGCAGAAAACTTTGCTTATTTTTAATTCACGTGGTGGCCTACTAGTTAATTATTCCAGTAGTTCGTGGAACACAAATTCAAGCCTCGAGGAACGATAGAGTTCGCGGAACATAGTTTGAGAAACACTGATTTAGAGAAAAACATTCACATCTAAACTAAGGGAGCTTACTTCTTTTCTGATGCAGGACTCGATGTGATCACAGCTGTCCTTCGTGTCACCCATCATGACCATGTTGTGAATGTTCTCCTGGTGGCGAACGGAGTAAGGGACATAATCGTCATCCACTCGCTGGAACAGGATGGGCTCACTCCGCAAATTGAGCAGCAAAATCTGCTACAAAATACAGAAGAACGCATGTAATTTATGAGATTTGATACTGTCTGAAAAGATTACTACCAACAAAAAATGACCCCCCAAACATAATTCACTTTTTTAATATAAGTTGGAAAGTATAGAACAAGAATTTAACATTTAAATATTATTCACAGGTGAGTTATAGGTGTATAACTATAAGATTTCTGTTTATAACAATGCAATACAATACTACAAGTTTTCAATGCCAGCCTTTGATAATAGAAGGCCCTAGGCGAAGTAAATTTGATGGCCCCAAATGAAATAGTAAAATTAAAAATGAACAGCAAAAAAAAAACAAAAAAAACTAATTACACAATTTGTTAAAAACCGAGTGACTCCAACAATAACATTGGGCACAAGTTTCCCTATTGCGAGACACCACCAATCAAAGGCCCTAGGCAGCTGCCTAGTTTGCCTATGCCTAAGGCCGGCCCTGCTACAAGCATTGTCTGTGTTATCTCAGGGTACAAGACAAGTGTATACATATACATGAGTTTTTGGATATAATGTGAGACTTTAAAATGTCTGATAGTCAGAGACTTAAATCACACGAAGCACAATATAGACGGCAAGACAATCACACAAGCAGTTACGTACACAAGGAAGTAAAGTAAGCCAAGTTGCCCTTTTAGATCTTGCAATCTCTAGGGCACATGATATAAAGGTCATCTGTTTCTGTGGCCCACGGTTAACGAGGATGCCATGTGGCCAGCACAACGACCAACCGTCTTTACTTTTTCCCAATGAATGTCACGCATTTATTAGAGCTGGGTGGATTCAGAGGTGCTCAAAGATCCTGAAATTAAACAATCCAGTCTTCACGACGATTCGAACCCAGGACCTCCGGTTCGGAAGAAAAGAACTTTCCAACTCAGCGACCCCGCAAGATAAATACACAAGCAAAGTAAGAAGGAAGGTGCAAAGGAAAGTAAGAAAGGGAGGTTAAAAGAAAGAGATGTAACGAGGAAATAAAAAGCAATAGAAAAAGGGACAAAGAAGAGAACGGGAAAAAAAAGGATAGTGAAAGGAAAGAGACTAATGACAGAAAGTGAGAGAAAAGAGAGAGAGAGAGAGAGAGAGAGGAAGGGGGAGGTAGAAGTGAGAAAGCAAGAAAACAGAACAAGACAAAGAAAAAAATGTGAGAAGACAGAGAAAGAAAAGAAAAAGATTGAGAAATCTATTGAGCAAAGAGAAAAGAAGAAGATATGGTGTGAAAAATGTCAGAGAAAGTAGAGAGCAAGAGATAAAAGAGTATTAGAAAAAGAGAGACCTGTGGATATGTCCATTAGACCTACGAAATTGTTTACAAAGTTTGGAAAGAGAACAACACAGGGGACGCTGTTTAATTGGATTGCTACAAAATGCAATGTCTATAAGGCGAGGTGCCCAACAGCAGATCGTGACAAGCAGACGGAGGGAGAGAAATAAAATTAAAAGAAAACATGAACAAATCGATGACATCACGATACGTTTCATTGGCCCAAATCTAGGTCAAACTCTCCACTCGTACAACGTGCAAGGCACTCCTTGAAATACATTGCTGATTTCCTCCCTTGTTTTCTATTTTTAGCGACTGCCGGGTGGTTTCTATCTCTTTTGTAATCGAATTGAAGAGCAGTTGAATAGAAAACATAGAAAAAAAGAATGTAATCATGTCCACCTGCTCTCACTCTCTATGTAAGAGGCAATGTAATATCATCTCTCAGTGTTTCTCCTTCTTAATTACATACATAGTTGTTAATGTTTGTTTTTTTTAAATTAATGTCCCTAATAATAAGGACTTTTTTTTTAAACGCCTCTATTAATTCACACCTGTATTTGTCATCTATTTTGTTTGGATTCTCACAATCGATTCTTCAATCGCTCCTACTCATCCCGTCCTCATCAAAATTTGCATACAAGATCAACCAATCAACCAATCAACCAATCAACCAATCAACCAATCAACCAATCAACCAATCAACCAATCAACCAATTACTTAATCAATGAGTCGTTATTAATTAATTGTTATTTACAGAAAATGTACCAAGCTTATTAGAGATAAATCGTGGTGGAACGTAAACAGTACTTAGATCTATATAAACTCTTGTAGTCCCAAGTGAATGGTAGGGACTACTTTGGTCTAAGTGTGATATGAATAAGTTCCAGTTTTGGGGTTACAGGTCTAAAAAAAAAAGCTCGAAAATGGAACCCGTGAAATCTGCCCATGTGGAGTGTCCCCCAGTGTCCTGGCTAGTATCTTGCATGCTGTGCAAATCCAATACTATTTCACTCAACCAGTTTAAACTAGCCAAGGGACATTACAATTAACAAGATAGACGACGTCAAGACTTCTTACTACTTTAAATGATCTTATCTTATCTTATATAATACAGACGTTACTTCAAAAAAGAAGATGATTACGTCCTACGCGTCATGCATTCAGTCATGTATATTAACCAATGACTTAAATTCTGCCAAGTCACTGGTTTTCCTGACTAGCTCAGGCAACTTATTCCATGTTCTAATAGAACTAGGGAAGAAGGAGTATTTGTACAAATTTGTCCTAGCATATGGGACAAGGAATGTGCCTTTATCTTTTTGTCTGTAAGAGTATTTTATTAAATTTTGTTTTTGTATTTGAAGATTTGGATTTCAGCCTTTTCAGCACTTTTTTTTTTACAAAGCTTATATAATACTCTGCCTGTGTGTTTGTATGGTCAAAAGTGGTTCAGTGTTTTATGTATAATTGCTACTTTACTTTTGAGTCTTCTGTCCTGAAGGCTTTCTAAATTTAGTGACTTTACTAAAGGTGTTACTCTAGTCCAATGTGAATATTCGTTTGTTATGGATCTCACTGCTCTATTTTGTGTCTGTTCCAGTTTCTTAATGTTTTCTTGAGTTGAGGGGTCCCAAACAGAGGATGCATATTCTATTATTGGCCTAAACAAGGTTAAATAACATTTTAGTTTTATGTTCTTATTTGATCTTGAAGACTTTCTAAATTTAGTGATTTTACTAAAGGTGTTACTCTAGTCAAATATG
Organism: Biomphalaria pfeifferi; assembly: GCA_030265305.1. Lineage (NCBI taxonomy): Eukaryota > Metazoa > Mollusca > Gastropoda > Planorbidae > Biomphalaria > Biomphalaria pfeifferi. The sequence goes on along the minus strand of JASAOG010000061.1, from coordinate 1,574,414 downwards.
AATATTCGTTTGTTATGAATTTCACTGCTCTATTTTTTGTCTGTTCCAGTTTCTTTATGTTTTCTTGAGTTGAGTGGTCCCAAACAGAGGATGTATATTCTATTATTGGCCTAACCAAGGTTAAATGATGCATTTATTCACAAATGAGACGCTTGTCTTGTCTACTTATCCGTCATTACTTCTCCGTCTTTCTCACTATTCAACTGTCTCTAAACGATCGCCATCTTGTTTCTTCTTGTTCGCCTAAGTCTACTACGTCATTCGTCTGTCTGACTACGTCACTACTTTTACCGTCTTTTAAAAAACAATGCACAATATATTTATCTACAAAACTAACATACTCTCAACTAAACTAGGTCACTGCACCAGACAATGCTGACCATGTCCTTCAAAACTTCAATGCTAATCAAAAGTCCCGAACAATACACTGGCCCCAAAAATAAATCTATAGAAAGAAAGCTCCCTGATTTGGAAACCACTGCACAGTTCATCTCATGTATTGGTCTAGTAATCAGAACGCTCCAACATAACAATGACAACGAGAAAGAAGAAGAAATTATTTTTCCTTTTAAAAAGAAAGACTTTTAAATAGTTAAATCTTAGACTCCATGACTTGTGATTGTTATTATACAGAACTAAAATGGCAGAAATAATATCTCTGAACGCATCAAGAGTGAACTGTAAGCAACGCTTTATATTACAACGAGTTTAAAAGTAAAAAAAAACTATTTAGGTCGTAACAAATCAAGTGTTGGGTGCGAACTTCAACTCAAACTAAACACACCTAAAGCTTTGATTTTTTCATTACCGAAATATGTTTCCAATTTACAGTGTGTTTGAATACAAGCATTGTTTAAAAAAATATTAAGACTGAGTTTTACTTTAAAAAAAAAAGATTAAACAAGTAACAAGCAAAATTTTAAAAAATCCTTTAAAAAAAAACAACAAAGCTTATGCAAGGGGAAAACTCCTCCCGTACAACTATATCTATCAATAATGCAGTAGTGTTTTTCATGTTTTGTTAGGTACAATAAATAATAGTTTAAAGTTTCAACTTGATCGGAGAATAAGTGATAGAGAAAAAGCGTTAAAAACGATTTATGGGACTAAACCCTACTAATTTAGCCATGACTGTGAATACTAAAGGATTAATCTCCTTGTTGGTATCAAACAAAATAATATTAATTACTAGTAATTAATTTACTGATTGGTTAATGTTTTATATTGATTCATGTCTTGTCTACGCCAATGAATAATTATGCAAAGTTTCAATAAGATCAGAGAATGGGCTTGGGAGACATAACGTGTACACACTTTTGACCATACAAACACACAGGCAGAGTATTATATAAGCTTTGTAAAAAAAAAAGTGCTGAAAAGGCTGAAATTTTGCACAATTATTTCTTTTACCTGACAACACAAAATCAATTTTTCCAATTTACCAATTAGTTAATTTACTATTGGTAATTAAGTATTTTGTTTGGTATCTTGAACTAGGGAAAGAAATTGTACTTGACAGATGTTGGGTATAAGAAGATTTAGTCCCCTTGAGGACTCTTGAGCCCTGAGTGAACATTTTTGTATAGGCCTACATTTAAAAAACGATCATGTAAACATTCACCAAGATACCCCCTTCTTCCCTCCACCTTTCACAACTGGTCCAGACAAGTGATAGGATCATAAGACATAGCGCATTGAGAAACCTAAAAGCAAAATAAACAAAAACAATAAGTAAAAATATTTCTAATCGCACAGATTTATTAAGTCTAGGTTAATCATGCATATATTTACACGACTGATCCAAACAAATTGAAATACTTACACTTAATATAAGCTTTTTTTTTTTAAAAGTTTTTTTTCTAGGTTTTTCTTGGTTTTTTTTTCTCGCATCTATTTTTCAAATCTCCACAACATTACTGTGTCAGCTTTTTATCTCATAAAATAAATCCCACACAACTTCCCCTTTGTAGACACTGCGCCCACCTTTATGAAACCGTAAACCATATCTGAATGTCCCTCCCTAATCCACCTTAGGCAGACAACTGAAGAGAACAGCACACTATTTTTCCTTGGCACAGTCTGCAAAAGAGCTGACAGCTCAGCAGCAAAAAGCTGGCTAGAAGAAGAAGAAAGTGACTTACAAACCAAAATGAGGTGCCTCTCTATAGCTGTCTCCTCCATCACTTCCCTTCCTTTTTTATTTATTTTTTTCTTCTCTGCACCCCCCCCCCCCCCAAACCCCTCTTTCTTCCTGTTCCGTGTTCCCTAGTTACCGAAAGTAAATATAAAATTGGCAGAACGTTTATCTCCATAACAAATTTTATGTTTTGTCCTGCATTGCCAGTTGCTCGGCTTCCCACACCTGAAGGACTAAGGAAATAAACAAAATGTTAGTCTTCAAGATGAAGAAGAAAGAGGCCCATGAGATAAACGCCTGGGACGATGACAGATGATGTAAAGCTCGATATCCTTAAAACTGTAGGCAGAAACTGATTATTGTTCTAATTGGTCTCTTCTGTACTGATGGGAGGTTTAGTCTAGTTTCAGAGACCGTTGTTACAGCACTATGGTGTGAATGGAGAATTTTATAGATGATAACAGTTCTGAGATGTAACAAATGAAATACTAGTATAAGCAACACCTTTCAAGTCATGTGACACAGTCATGTTTTACAATGATATGAAGACAAAACGTATGTATTTAATTTCAGTCATATTTTAAAAAGTTATTCTAAGTTTAATCTTTTAAAATAATCAGAGTACAAATAAGCACATATTTATATAGCAAACTTTTATATATTCTCTAACTGATGTCCATGAACATTGTTGATTAACCCATCTTTAAGTATAAAGTATTGGACATAAAAACATCAGAACAAAAGGAATTAAGCGAATCTGTCAGCTGGTAAACGAACCAACAAAATCATTAACTATGTCTGCGACTATTACTTTATAATAGATGACCCAGCGGGTATATTACAATGAACATTGTATTTGAACATGAACTATATACAACTTCTCAACAACCTTGACTGCTAAACAGTATTATATGGTCTGGTCATGGATGCGTTAACATGTTTGTCTTGTGTGTTAGTGTAAATGAAAGTATAATCTGAATAAACCAAACAAAAAATTTTTAGCGGCCCATGAAAGGGAAAAAGACGCTATTAGTCTTGTGTGGTCTGTCCGTCCGTCCCGTTTAGATCTCGTAAACTAGAAAAGATATTGAAAATCCGACATCATACTATTTTAAGCCATTCAAAGTTCTGATGCAACGGCTACTTTTTTCTTTTCTGAAAGTGAAAAAATCTATTTTTAAAAATTACTTATGCAAGCAGTTTTTTCATAAAAATACACCATTTTTACAACTATTCACTATTAATAGTAACAAACACCTGAGGCTATTTAGTAAGGGAGATGATCATTTACCATATTTTAACTACTTTATGCAAACGCCTTCTACATTCTTGGAACTCTAAACTGAAGAAGTTTGTTTTTAAGAAAGGTTCTTTTTCTTGAGGCTTTGAATAAGAGATTGACTCTTTACAAAACAATTTGATGAAGTAGAAAATCATTTAAAAGACATCAGTTAGTTCAGGTTCACATCTAACTTCACATTCCCTTTAACCTATCCTATGGTCTGCTGGACCGCTGGGGCACCACAAAAGATCTGTCAACCTTCTTTCTCCATTCTTCTCAGTCATTTGTCTTTAATAGAATTTCATTCTGATATTCTTTCTGAAAATATTGAAACCTGCCTTTTTAACTGCCTAGTGGACCACTTCGGGGGCCGATTTTGAGTTTGTGCTTCCACACAAACTGTCTTTGTAACCTTGATAAATGTGGGATAAGGAACGATGGGGATGATGTTCAGTAACAGCGAAAATAATGCCATATTGAAAAGCTTGATGCTTAGAGCAATTAAGGAAAAAAGTTGATAAACATTGGTCTCAGAAATAAGAAGCACCAGTTTAAAAGAAAATATCTAAGGATAACAACAAAAACCTATGGTCATACATTAAGTCTAAGAAAATGGAATCAACAGGCATAGCGCCATTAAAAGGAGAAGATAACTTAACACATAATAATAATGAAACTAAAGCTAACATCTTAAATAAATACTTTGCAACAGCATTCTCAGTCCTAGGAGACAAAGAAAAAAAAAGGAAAACGGCTGAGAAACATTGGTTTTAGCAGAAAAATTTAACAAATGATTTTTTTCTATTCTGTCATCCTTTGTACTTGATCTCTAGCTTTCTAAGGTTACTAAGAAGAAACATGTTGAGGATCACTGGTCCCTCAGATTAATTTTTCTACTTCTACTCTTCCTAAAGGAATAACAAAATTAACGATGGACAAATTTCTGTACAAAATCAACAAACATCTATCTGGATTATTTTCTTTTCCCTGCAGTAATCTAAATGGATAAAGTTGGGAATTACTTTCGGGACTGCTAACTTTTTAAGAATTATTATTTCAGATTTTTTTCCCTTTTCATAATTCTCTGTTAACACTTTGCCAGAAAAAAAATCTTTTTACGACATCCCTAGACAAAATTTATTGACAGCCAAGTCCAAGTTTTAACTTTCAGCGTTTCACATACAAACACATACACCTACACGTATATACACATAGACTACATATACGAGCACACACACACATGTCGTCTGGTACAGTAACATGAAAAACCTGGATCTAGTTTCTCCAGCGCTGGACTTACTGTATGACTGTCAGACATCAGATGAGTCAGCACTTTACCGAGACCGTTCACTGTCGGCTGTCCAGAGGCGAAGATGGGCTGATCGGATGAAGCTTGGTGAAAGTTGGGGGCAGACGTGAGCCTGTAGGTCTGTAACGTGTCCTTGACGTCATTGAAGTCTCGAACTATAAAATATTTTCCCTGTTAGATTCAACGAAACAAAAAGAAAAAAAAATTACAAACGAAATGGCAGCAGTGAGTGGCATACAGAGGAGGGAAGGGACTGTGCGTGATGGTGGAAGAGCAGACATATTCGTGACCAATAGTTATAGATGACCTGAACACTGAACTGCGACGTCGTAACCTGTGGGCAGTTTAGACCACTAGCTCGTTGCCACGTCACACGTCGTGACGTCAAACCTGTCGCCGATAGCACCAATGTGTTTCATGGACGATTCATGATCAGCAGATAGAAATATAATGTCTACATTTCACCCAGTGGCGTAGCTAGGGTAGGGGAGGAGGGGGAGAATTTTAAAATCCTCCCGGGCCCCCACTTGGAAGGGGGCCCCCAAATGAGTGTTTTTTATATTAAAAATTAAATATTACTCAAAATGCAGGGGCCCCCAATATGGTCAAGCCCAACCGGCCCCCAAACGATGGGAAATTCATAGCTACGCTCCTGATTTCACCAGAAAGAAGAAACAGTGGTTTGTTTAACATATGTTGTCTAACGAGTAGATCTAAATAGTCGTGTATAAACATTGAATCGTAGTATACACTTAGAACTAGGCTAGTAAATATTGAGCCGTAGAATTCTATGTTTTAGAGTCGATCCATGTTTTGCAACTTTTTGTCTAATAAATTGTGCAGCTGCCTAGTTTGCATGTGCCGCTTTTTTAGGTAAAATAAATACTTAAAGTTTCAATTAGATCCGAGAATGTGTGTGTGTGAGAAATAACGTGTTCAATTATCCAAGGGGATGAAATCCTACATATTTAACCGTATCTGTGAATACCGAAGGATTAATTTCCATTGTTGGTATCAAGCATAAGTAATTATTGACTATTTGGATTTTTTAAAATTGATTTTATTGATTCATGTTTTGTCTCTGTTAAAGAATAGCTGTACAAAGTTTCAACTTGGGAGTAATAACATGTACAAACGTTTGACCAGACAGACAGACTGTCTTTGTAACCTTGTTTGTTTCGTTGTTGGTTTTTGTATTATTGTTATTATTGTTTTGTAGGCAGTCATTGTTTGGTATCTTTATGGTATCTTTATGGTATCTTTATGGTATCTTTATGGTATCTTTCGCTACATTTTAGGAGGCTCATTCACTACGAATTAATGTGTGACTATGCCATATTGACCTACTGAGTTGAATAACAAATCTGTGGCCAGCGTATATGGAACAGATACAGAAGACTTGTCTGCTTCGTAGAGAGCTGGTTAGATGGATGGATCGGTTACACAGACTGGCAGATCAATAGTAACGTTGGAGAGATAAATGGGAGAGAACCAACAGATAGTACAAGCGAAAAGTAAAGGCTAGAAAAGTAAAACATTATTGGAAAGAAAATGGAAGAAATTGCCAAATAAAAACAGAGACATAAAGATAGATGTAATGAAATGGGCCATTGGGTTGTTCTGTAGTTCTTCTGCCCCATGCGGTAATGTTGTTTATATTTATGGCCTCATTGATTTCATTGTTATTTGAATGTGGAAATGGTTTAGATCTATATGAATATTTAATTAATAAAAATCAAGTTCCACTAACTCACTAATTGATAGGATTGACTTAGTAGATCTACTTGATCTGGAAGTAGATCTAGATTTTCATCTAATCATGGGAAGATATGGCGATTGTTCTCTTTGTAAGACCATCACCACGTGACTAAGCTTAAAGTAGGTCTGAGATACGAAACAGCCCCAATAATTGATTTTTATATTTTCATTGTAGTGGAAAAACAAAACAAAAAATAACAACAACATAATAACACCAAAAAAATTTATACACGGCATATTTACCGAAAAAAATATTAGTCCAAATTAGAGGAAAAATTTGGGGGGGGGGGGGCGAAATTGGTCATTTATTTTTCAAGCAGCAATAAAAAAAAAGTATTTGCAAGATACTTATTGCTATGGAGTGTGTGTGTGTTTATATGGTGACGGTGGGAAGAGGTGAGCGGTTAGTTCTGAATGATGCAAGATATGTGGCATTGTCATCATTTGGTCTTAGTTAGAACGCAAGAGTCCAGGGGCGTACTGGCTATATGGGCATTCGATCAAATGCCCGGTGGGCCGGTATATAAATGGGCCGGTAGGACCACTGTAAGTATCTTCTTTTTTGAAATCACGCCTGTATTTTGTAAGATAAGGGCCGCATAGATGCCACTATTAAATTTTTCATAGTATTCCTTTTTCAGACTTTACTAAGGCCTTCTAATTTAATCTAACATATTTTCCGAAATAATGTAATAACCTACTTATGTAGAGCTTCATCCTTTCAGGACCTATACACTTTACGATTAAAAAGAAACATAAAGTCTTTATTCCTTATAAAATATAATACGCCTACAGCGGTTTAGTTGTCAACCAGCAGTTTGGTGCTACAAGTCAGAGTGTTAACCAAGTAAGATGACAGTTTAACAATATTTCATTTATTATAATTGACTGAAGAAACTTCGTTTCATCTTATAATAAGAACTTATTATGAACAATTCCAAATTAAAACCGTTTTTCAGAGAGAGGCATAAGCAACAATATGAGCTATACTCTAGTACTGGTGATACAATAGGAGGTTTTTCCGCTAACAGGATTCTTCTCAAATTCCTTATCTTTGAATGGTCTATAGTTTCCTGACTATCTTGAAAATAAATCAGTATTTTTAATAATCATTTATTAACTGACACAGTTTATTTTTTTTTATCTGTTTTTTTGTAATGACCTAATTCTTTCTTAGAAAACGTAAACAAAGTCATTTAAGCGCATGTCAGTTTTATAACTTCCGGTAGAAAGTTTTACTGCCGGAATTACCTCCCTTCCTTCGTTTCTTGCCACCTGCTACCACTAGTGTTCTTTTTACTCAGTGCATGAGAAATAATGAATACAATTTGTTACCATAAAGGTCATGAGACAGTTATTTTAATAGTCAATTAATTTATTAATAAATTTGAACTTCATTCTGCAGCGTTGTATTTCAATAAAATGAAATTTAAAAAAATTAAATATCAAATATTTAAATAAAAAAAAAAAAAAAGTGATTTTTAAACTTTAAGGCGCTCTGATGTTCAAATGTCTGATCTTCGAAGTAATTTGAGATTTGACAAGAAGGTAATTAATTTTATTGTAACAAATGGACTCCCTTTTTTACAATTATAAAAAGGACTAAAGTAATCTCCATAAAACACACACACACAACCTTTGTTTATATAGAGCATGCGTTTTAATGTAGTATTAAACTTCTGTTTCTTTATTGGTATTAAAGTCTCTAGAAAACATAAAGAAAAGATAAGTGTCTCTTATTTATAGTGAACAGGTGCCAATGTCTATCTCCAAAAGAAGTTATATCCTTCATAAGAGAAACAGAATAAGAGAGAGTAAAAGAGTAAAACAAAAAGAGTTGAAAGAGAGAGGGAGAATAATAGAGATATAGAGAAAGAATAAGAGATGGAGAGAAAGAGAGCAAGACAAAGAGATAACGCAGTTGGCAGACAAGATATCAAAGAGAATTGGTAGACTATGGTAGAGGAAGGGGAGTGCTTAAGGTAAACCAAGGGCAGATAATTACGCTGAGTTGTAGTATATCGATTTAAAAAAAAACACATTAAAAAAAATAAGGAGCATCACAGAGAGAGAGAGAGAGAGAGAGAGAGTGAGAGAGAGAGAGGTAATCGAAAATCACTACTTTGCTTAAACGTTTATTTCCGCCTGCCCTCCCCATCCCAATAAATGTAACGGAAGTCTCTCTAAAATTGATCCCACTCGTTCCTCCTGTCTTACAGCTTCTTTTAGTTTCTTGCTATCTTACAGTGTCTCGCAATGTCTTACAGTGTCTCGCAATGTCTTACAGTGTCTCGCAATGTTCCGAAATGTTTTACAATGTCTCGCAATGTCTTACAGTGTCTCGTAAAGTTCTGAAATGTTTTACAATGTCTCGCAATGTCTTACAGTGTCTCGTAATGTTCTGAAATGTTTTACAATGTCTCGCAGTGTCTAGTAATGTTCTGAAATGTTTTACAATGTATCGCAATGTCTTAGAGTGCCTTGTAATGTTCTGAAATGTTTTACAATGTTTCGCCGTGTCTTACAGTGTCTCGTAATGTTCTGAAATGTTTTACAATGTTTCGCCATGTCTTACAGTGTCTCGTAATGTTCTGAAATGTTTTACAATGTCTACCAAAGTCTTGCAGTGTCTCGTAAAGTTTTGAAATGTTTTACAATGTCTACCAATGTCTTGCAGTGTCTCGTAATGCCTTAATTGTCTTGCGATGTCTTAAATTGTCTTGCAATGCCTTAATTGTCTTGCGATGCCTTAAATTGTCTTGCAATGCCTGAAACTGTCTTGCGATGCCTTAAATTGTCTTGCAATGACGTAAATTGTCTTGCGATGCCTTAAATTGTCTTGCGATGCCTTAAATTGTCTTGCAGTTCTTTAAATTGTGTTACAATGCCTTAAATTGTGTTACAATGCCTTAAATTGTCTTGCCATGCCTTAAATAGTCTGGCGATGCCTTAAATTGTCTCACGAGAAGATTTTTAATGTGAGCAGTGAGCTCCGCCAGTGACACGCTGACTCAGCGAAAAGACTTTTATGAGTTAGGAAATGACTTTATTTGAAAGGAAGTTGCTGAAGGGAGTGAACGAGAGAAAGAGAAAGAAATAGAAAGAAATAGAAAGAAATAGAAAGACATATTTATAAAAGAGATGTACAAACGAAGAAATGAATAGCATGTGTGTTAGGAATAAGTTTGGGAGTCTATAAGAGAAACTCAAATAAGAACTTACTGAGAAATACAAATTTAAGCTGCGATGTTGTAGTGTATAAATCTATCTTAGAGTAAACTTGAAAATAATATAAGGAGTTCTTTAATATATTTATGTGTTTCCCAAACTGTGTTCATGGTTTTCCGCGAGGCCTGAATTGGAGTTCTGCAAAATAGTGGAATAATTAACTAGTAAGCCACCACGTGAATCAACCTCTCGAATAAAAAAAATTAAGCAAAGTGTTCCGCTAAATATTCAGAATGTGCGAAGTGTTAGGTTTAAAAAAGTTTGAGAAACACTGATATATGTGATATTTTGTTGTTATATTCAATTGTATGTACCAATGAACAGATGTATTTTTGTATTGAAATGAGTTTCATCTGTTCAAAAATATATTTAGTATTTCTGCATCCCAAACATCTTGTTCTATTTCTATTGTCACTTAAATTCTGATGTAAGTACTGTAATGCAGTCGATGTGTTTTTTTATTTTCTTTTCAAATTTGTATTTGACCTGATATTGATATATATTGGAAGAAATCCAAGCGATGTAAAGAGATGACTGACGAATGACGTCAAAGATAGAGCAGGTCTATCCTTCACAGACATCTTGAGAACAGCACTAGACGGGGAACGTATGGCATAATGCAATAAAATAGTCTGCAATTTATTCCAAACACAATCTGATGGGATCTCGGCATGGGAAAAAATAGAATAAAGAATCATTACGTGCATATATTAAGTTGATATTATTTAAAGGAAAGTTTCTGAAAAGTGATGTAGTGGTTTGTACCTAAATGGTACAGTCCTGAGTTCAAATCCTGATATTTAGAATTTGGAAATGTGAAATTTGAAGAGAGCCGTTATCTGTCAAGCTTTAATTGATAGTACCTTGACACAAATCAATTCGAGGTAGAAAGTTTTGTAACAGATACTATTTTAATTAACTAAACACTATATATCTGGCAGCTGATTAGTGCTGATATCCATTTCATGCCATTAGATAATATGTGATATATTGTTTCAAAACTAATTTACATTGCAATATGTAGGTGATATATTGTTTCAAAGCTAATTTACATTGCAATATGTAGGTGATATATTGTTTCAAAGCTAATTTACATTGCAATATGTAGGTGATATATTGTTTCAAAGCTAATTTACATTGCAATATGTAGGTGATATATTGTTTCAAAGCTAATTTACATTGCAATATGTAGGTGATATATTGTTTCAAAGCTAATTTACATTGCAATTTGTTGGTGATATATTGTTTCAAAGCTAATTTACATTGCAATTTGTTGGTGATATATTGTTTCAAAGCTAATTTACATTGCAATATGTAGGTGATATATTGTTTCAAAGCTAATTTACATTGCAATATGTAGGTGATATATTGTTTCAAAGCTAATTTACATTGCAATTTGTTGGTGATATGTTGTTTCAAAGCTAATTTACATTGCAATTTGTTGGTGATATTTGTTTCAAAGCTAATTTACATTGCAATATATTCACAAGGGAACTAGTTCGGGCCCACGCTTTAACTGCACAACAATTCATTCTCGTATTTTTGTTGTGGCTGCTGTGGTTGTTTTTGGCCTCGCTTTTGTTTTTTTTTCGGTGCCAGTCTTCAGAAGGCCACACTTGTTTTTGCGCTACTTTTACTTGCGTCAGTCTGTCACGTTTAAATCTCAAAATATAAAAGCGTTAGTGATAATCTAATTTCACCATTGCCTGTAGCGTGCTCTCTCTACATGTATCTAGATACAAATGCTATAATTGGTTACCTGTACACGAATTATTTCTAGACGTGATGCTACAATGGTTCATCTTATAAATTCCCAGCTATGGTCGGGACGATATAGCCCATTATACAGTAATCTCCCTCCTCCCCCGACTCTCTACGCAGCTGATGTTTTCGAAGAAACTGCAAATCTATTATAGTTTGGTGTCAGCGGCATTGAAGGCTCTGCCAGGAGCACTGTGAGCTGCATGCTGCCTAAGGCCAGTTGGCTCCAAATTTTTTCCTGGTGGTTAACTCTTGAAGCCTATCCAATGTTTGGGTATAACTGCAAGGCAGCAGAGATGAATTCAGAGTTTGCCTTCACTAGTTTGGTAGCCAGCCTCGGTTAAAGAACCCCTCTTGTGCGAAGCTTAGTGGTCTTGTCTCCAATGTACATATAGATGAATAAATAATTTCGCTATTTGGTCTCACAAACTAAATATTTTGTTGAAAAAAGATTTTATTATAAACCTTATTTTGCTTGAAATAGGGCTGACATGAATTATGTGTTTCTAAAAGCGTTTTATAAGAATAATATTCAGATTTATAAACCCATAAAATCATTCTCAAACCGAAATCGAAGGGACATTTTTTCAAGTCACTGCGTTATATTATATACAGTCTACACATAGTTTAGTCGTCTGTATTGTGTTTACATTAGGACTAAAACAGAAAGATTTAAAAGCTCCTTTATCCCACTTTCGGTCAGTATTGCAAGGTCATTTGTCGTCATCGAGAAGTACATAGAAGTCTTATTCATAAAGCGCTGGTTGTGAGTGTGTATGTGTTTCGTGTGTGAATGTTGTTTGTATGTGCATCTATATTGTTATTGATGCAGTAGTTACGCTGAGGTGGTCAATTGTAGTGAAAATTTCCATTTGATTGGACCAATAAAAATTATCTTATCTTATCTATCTTATATCTTTTACAGCGTTTACTTCGAGGCACAGTATAGTGCTATAAACACTGCCATGCACACAGCAATCCAAGATAGTGCAGAAGGTGCGCACTGTTAGAGACTAGACTGTGAAGGTGCGCACTGTTAGAGACTAGACTGTGAAGGTGCGCACTGTTAGAGACTAGACTGTGAAGGTGCGCACTGTTAGAGACTAGACTGACAAGGATGTTGACATTAGAAGGAAGAGAACCAGTGCGCCCAAAGTCTAGAGCCGATGAAGAGGCAGATGTTATATTATGTACTAGTGAATAAACATTGTTGGCTCGTTGAGTTGCCTCCCTTAAGTTATTACAATATCGTATTAAATGTAATTATGCATTAACATATTAACCATTTTTTATACTGAAAAATTCATTAAGTACACATATCATTAAAATATTTGTGAAATGCAAATACCAAAAATAAAAATATGTGCTATATATGATTAAACCAATCTTTTATTTTTAAATAGTCTTACAGGAATCAATTAGCTTACCTTAATCAATGGATGCTCGAGCATTCCCTCGGCCAAACTTCCGTGAATGATTGGTTCACTTATCTCCAGGAACTGCTGAAACTCTTCCCGGCAGTCCTTGATGATGACGGGCGCCACCTTGTTGGTCCGGACCACGCATTGTTTCCCTGCGTACATGTCTGAAAAACAAAAATTGAAAAAAGTCAATCAAGCGTAACGACCTGGTGTTATGTTTTAGAAACTTAATGTTTCGATAGAGTGACTAAATAACATTGAACTACGGCTCATTCAGCCATGCTAGATCGATCCATGAAACTACAGAATAAACTTCTATGTCAATTTAATTTAAAAAAAAAAAAGTTTTAAGTAATCTGATTGCGCAATGTGTTCATATTGCCAAGTGCTGCGTTTCAAGAATCCATGAATTGGTTTCAGACGATCACGAAACAGTGTATGTTGTAAAGGTGCCCAGTTTTCCTTATTCTTACATGTTGAAGAATGCTCCAGTGGGAATACTTTGTAAAAGCATATTAAATGTTTGTTTTTGTTTTGTTTTTTTTTGTTTTTTGCAAAGTTTGCATCAGCTCACTCTGTCTCTCATTTTCCATTCTCGGATCAAGTTGAAACTTTGAAAAATTATTCATTGTCGATGACAACAGATTTATCAATCACAAAAATTAACCAATTCCTTAATCAATTAGTTTAATTAATTTCGTTTTACTTATAAAACAGAGGATACAAACCTTGGGCAGAAAATAAGGTGATTAGTTTAAAAAATTTGAAATTAACAAAAAGGATTACAATAAAATCTATAATAATTAGTACTTGAATAGCTCTGTGACTCGAATACCCAACACAGACACTAGAGGCTTGAGACATCAAGCTCGTATCAAGACACAAGAGACTACTTTAAAAACCAAATGGCTTCTGAAAAGGCAGCACTAAGACTTTCTCCACATCTCCCTCACCCCAATGGTCCATAAAAGTGATTCGACCACCAGGCATGGCCTTAAGCTGGGAAGTTGCGCTAAACAATAACAATTGTTCCAAATATTTACAATTGCACAAATGAATTATTGTAAGCCAAAATCTATCCAAAAAAAAAATTAATTACATGAATGATTTAGAAGTATTCTTAAATAATAGCTTTGAATTGAAAAAAGGACATTTTTTTTTTCCTTATTCTAATTTAGGTGAATGTCCCTGTACAAGGCCCATGGAGAGGCAACTCACTGATGGGTTCAAAGCGTCGTTTGTTTGGTTGTTGTTGTTGTTGTTTTGTTGTTGTTGTTGTTGTTTTTTTGGCGTGCGATACCATATTGCTATACATCTCACATCGCTTACCGTGAGGTATTGTTATAATTAGCGATAAAAGTGCAGATGAGAAGTTTAACTATTACGCTGTGTACTGCTACTTGTGTATAAATCTATGTATGTACATATGAGCTAATGAATGTATGCATGAATCCATGTATGTATGTATTTGTGTGTGTGTTCCTCGTCTCAATTTTTTGCGTCTCTCCTTATTTCCCCACAAGGCTTTCTCTTTTTTTTTCTATCTTTTTGTATTTTATTGCTAATAGAGATATCTTTGAAATGTAAACCTGATTTTAAAAGTCAAAATGTAAACAGAGAACAGATTACTCTGGTTAACGTTAGATTGAAAGTACCTCATTCTGTGAATTCTCGTATTCAACCTAAACTAATTAGTTCAACTGTTAAACCATTAAGCTAATATAAAATAATTTCAGTTAAACTGATCCGTTAAACTTTTAGTTTAGCTGTTGTAAGTTCAAACAAACGATCAGTTTAAGGCGTACGCCGCTGCATAGTCACGTGAGACTAATAAATATAAAGGAACATTATCTACTAGATAGAGTGACGGGATGAGCGAGTCAGTTAATCAGTGAATTAATAAGAATTCAGAGAATGAGTCAGACAATGACTGAGTCAGTCATTGACCGAGTCAGACAGAATATAGGAAGTCAGTCATTAAATCAGAGTGATTGAATGAACGAAGAGAGCGAGAGAGAGAGATCAAGTTATATTAACTAACAAAAAAGAATCTAACTGAATTGACCCCCAAACAGACACACGCGCACAAGAGTTATCAGTTCATTATTAGAGGTTAAACATTCAACTGTCTTATAGTTCAACAAAATGGTGCCCAACCCAAACATTTGATAGCGTCCAACTTGGGAAATTGGAGTCCCCCGCCCCCCATCCCAGTATATTTTTTTTTCTTCATTTTTCGCTTTCAATCCCCAGGGCTATGTAAACAAAGAAATCCAACAACAGCTTCTGCAATCAGTAGAATGTAATTGAATACAAGTTAACAATCTCCAGAGCGCCTTCAAATGGGGGGGGGGGAGGTCAGTGTGGCGCAGGTTAACCTCGCCCAGGTCGAACAGTTGGAATCCCTATGTGTGTGGTCTGTATCGAATTGTCTTTGGTCAACTTGATTGGAAATGAAACAAACAATTGGCGTCGTGTTAAGTTTTTTTTACCTAGATCTAGATGTCGTAGTTGTGTGGGTTCTGGCTTTGTAATAATAATAATGAAAAAGATAAGGATTCATTGGAAGGTGGCAGAGGAAAGCCACATGTATGTTTTTATTTGATCTTTATTTTTGTTTTTAACTGGGTGTTTTTTTTTTCCTTGTTCAAATTGAAAGAATGTCTGCATTTTATAAATACAATTTGAGACCAAAGAAAATCCGCTGCCGAAGACAGACTTCGACGGCGAAAAGAAAATCTTAATCGACCACCGGCGGACAGTGGCTACGATTGCCCTGAATGTGCAAAATATGTAGGTCGATGTGAAGATAATCCACCCCAGACTACAGAATACTTCGAAGCCGGTAGCTAGTTCTACGTTCCTTGTCTAGTTTCTGCCTAAAGACTTTTCTGAACTGTTGACGTCATCGTTAGTACTAGATTCAAGCTTCTTTGAACTTCTACCTTGACCTTGACCCTCCGTCTGGTCCTAAATAGGTCTAAATCACGATATATAGTGTCATCTAGAAGATTCAGTTTAGCAAATAAACAATATTTACAAAGCTTATATCGACCCAATCTGTATGTACGCGTTATTTCTCCCACACCTAAGCTGAAATTTTGCACAAGAATCTTTTACTTGACAACACCAGAATAAAAATAAACAATTACTTCATTAGCTATTAATAATTAATTATTTGATTTGGTATCTTGAACAAGGGAAAGAAATTGTACTTGACTAAAATGGTGTTATAAGCTGAATTAGTCACCTTCATTGGTCGCCGATTTAAAGTAAGTTTGAAACAAACAATATATAACTATAAATTCTTCTATTTTCATAATCACCTCACTAGCAGAGTGGTTAATATGTCGGCTTGCGGAAGCGTGAGGCACGAGTTCGAATTCAAGTCGTTTCTCTTTTTTTTTTTTTTTTTTAATAAATGCTTTCACCCAGATATCCCTGTCTGTCATCCTCCCCCCTTTTCCCATCTTTTCAACTGGTCCAGACCAGTGCTAGGATCATAGCGTAGTGAGAAAACTAAAAGCATGAAACAGCGCTAAACAAAAACATTTGGTAAAAAAACATTTCTAATCGCATATATTTATTTTTGTTAGTCTTGATCTGTTACAAATAATTTAATGACTTAACTGATCTAAACCAATTCGTACAATTACACTATATCTAAACTGTTGTTTTTTTTCCTTTCACATTCAGACACAAAGTGACCCAAGAAACTGGTTTGTCTCTCTTTCCCCCGGCCTGTGCACTGAGGTGTGACATGTCCCCCCTGACTTGCGCTCTGTGACAAGCTTGTTTAACATTGCTAGCGCATTGATTGACACCTTGATTTATAATTATTCAAGCTAACACAGATAAAAAAAAAATACTTTAAAAAAATCAAAGATTATATAGGGAAAATAATCTCAGTTTTATTAGATTTATATCCTTTTTCTATACAAAACACAATTAATTGGTTAATTTCCAGAGACAACGGCATTGTATTAAGCCACCACGCTACCTGCTTATATCCAACTACAAGTTACTTAGCTAGACTTACTTGACCAAATTGACATTTTGTCAAGGGTGACATTATACTACCAACACATAAGTTTCCCTTACAGACCTAGCGATCGATAGAGCAGACGATATAAAGGTCATCTGTTTCTGTAGCCCAAGGTTAACGAGAGGTGTCAGCACAATGACCAACCGCCATCACTTTTCCTCAATTGATGTCAGGTGCCCACTTGAGCTGGCTGGACTCGGAGACGCCTTAAGGAAATTAAAAATCCCAGTCTTCACCAGGATTCGAACCGGGGACGTCAATCGCTTTACCCCTCAACCACCGCGCATCCCTCCCACTATATTAAATTGTCTAATTTGGTAAAATTGAGGCTGTAGCATGTTCTTTTTCATAAAGTTGGGTTATTTATACAATTTGGTCAAGTCAGTATATTTGAGTTTGGTCGATGAATTTTTTTGTAGAATGATTTTTTTTTAAAGTAAAAACTAAATTGATCTAATCATGGTAACAAGCATTCAGGAAATGGCATCATAATGTCTCTTGGCATTCTCAGTATAAAAGCCAGTTATCGTTCTTGTTTTTTCTTCTTTGTTTGGAAATGTCCAGATCGAGTAAGATCCAATTCTTTCACCCAGGGATTCGACTAATTCTATTTCGATTCTGTCTAGCTTAGAACAAAAACAAAAAACAGTAGAAACATCATTTAAAGACTTAGTCAAGTAAGTCAAAGTACTGAAATATCAAGTAGAGATTAGTTGTTCTAATAAAGTAACAGTACTCGTAATACACTAGTGTAAATAAAAATCCATGTCTGATAACTATAATAATAATTATTATTATTACAATACACAACGGAAGCTCCTGTTTGACGTTTCTAGAAACGTTTCTTAATTCTATTATACACCTCCATCCCTTTAAAAATAATTTGTAAGTATCTTTACCAAAAAAAAAAAATAATAATAATAATGGTATTAGTATAATACAATATGAACGAATATAGACTACATTTTGTAATTTAATTTAGATTTAGATGTAACAGAATCTTTTGAAAGAAGTGTATATTCTAAGAATGATGACATGATTCAATAAAAATTAATTCCTGAATAAGAACAATTTGCACCTAAAGCTTAATGCTATCATGTGACGTCACCATGGCTGATTGCACACAAGGCTTGCTACACTAATAAAACGCGTTCCATTTCCTACAGAAAGCAAAACGAAGTCCGCTTTAATCTTAGAACGAAGCAGTAAACCTCAATAGTTTTGATTTAAAATAACTATAAAGATGTACGATAGTTAATATACATTGAGATTTTAATAGAGCAGCAGTATTTAGTTTCTTTTTTGATTTTGGTTTACAGGTCAATAGTCTGAGATCCCTTGTAAGGAAATATTTTTTCTGCTTACTTGGAAACCACTCTACCGATGTCTTTCCTCTTGCAAGAAAACGTCGCAATGATTCTCAGAATACGGCTAGTGGGCCCCAAAATGGTCAGTGTTAACTTTCATTATGAGCATCCCACAACTCACTGAATATCTCTTACAATATCAGAGATCCGACAGTCACATGTTCTAAAAAGCTTTGCGTTCTACACCAGGTATACGAGAATACATAAATGATTTTAGAACCGCTGACGTTGCTGGAATCTAATTACGTTTTTTTCCATAAATATTTTTTTTCTCCACTAAAAGTCATTACAAAAATCTTTTTTGTTAAAAGACAAGTGGAGACTATCCACGCAAGGTTCATGCCCCTCTCTAAGATCAATGAAACTTTGTTTATACTTAATAAGAACAATTGAGTTCTAGACAAAACGTAAAAGTTTTTAACTTTAGAGGTACTAGTTGCTTCTGTTTCATTCTACCTTTCGCCCGTTTTCATGATTGTAACTATTAATTATGATCAAGAACTCTTTTATCAATGTAGTAAATCCAGATCAAGTAGCAGACATCGTCGGAACAAAATGTAACCTGAAATAGCCTCATAATAATGTTATGCAGTAAGTAAAAATGTTAAGTAGAGTCGATTGTATTTTATTGTTATTATTATTATTATTATAATACTGTTAGTCTATGGGAGATTTTCATCTCTAGCTCCTTGGTGTAATGCTGATAAGCTTTGTTTTTAAAGGTACTCAATAATCTTTGTTGACCTTTTAGCACCGCAGAATCAATTCTCTAGGCTCGTACGTTTTTAGCTCAATTTTTAAAAAGCTTAAATCAACTCACTCTTACTGTCTGTCAGTTTGTCTGTCTGTGTGGTAAAAAGTTTGTACACGTTATTTCTCCGACAACCAATCTCAGATCAAGCTGAAATTTAGCACAATTCTTTCTTTTACCTGACAACACTAGAATCATAAAAAAAAAATCATCCTATTAGTTTATCAGCTATTGGTGGTTAATTATTTTGTTTGATATCTCGAATAAGGGAAAGAAATTTGAAGTGGTGGTATAAGCTGAATTAATCCTCTTTATAAGTCGCCACTCTAAATTGAAAAAAACAAAACAATATATAATTATACAATCTTCTCTAGTCTTAAGCACCGCACTAGTAGAGTGGCTAGCACTTCGGCCGGAGGAGGCGTGAGTCATGAGATCGTGTTCAGGTCGTTCCACCATTTAAAAAAAAATGCTTTTAAAAACCCATTAAGATAAAAATCCACCCAGCTATCCTTTTCTTTCTTCCCCTATCACATCATTGTTTGTGACATGAATTAGTGGGAGTCACGAAGTGTAACTTTTTGTTGTGTTTCATGTGAAAGTGAAACCTCATCGAGAATTATGGGCAGGAAATCTCGTTCTGAGAAATAACCACATGGTTAGAGAGTCAGTAGTCGCCTTGTTCTTCAACTGTATGGATACATACTGTAGTTGATTCAATAAAATTACTAGTTGTGTATTTCATTGGATATTTGTGAAACATAATATGTATTTCTTTATGGCGGAATTTGCCAGTTTAAGGTGTACTCTGTTTTATGGTGAATAAAGTAAATGTCTGCTACGCGAAGACATCATTGTTTACTATTAATATTTGTCGTGCTGTGCTAATGGTAGTAGACATACGAGATAAAAAGTAGTACAGCAACTCAAGTGAAACAAGACATTTTTAATTGCTTTAATAGACACGATCAAATGTCATTTAACACCCACACCACCCCCCCCCCCCCCCTATTTTTCCCAACTAGTCCAACTAGTGATAAGATCAGAGCGTAGTGAGAAAGTTAAAATCACGAACTAGCGCTAAACAAAAACAAAGGGCAAAAATATTTCTACTCGCGCAGATTGATTGTTGTTGGTCTAGAACTAGTCTAGATCTATTACACATTTAATGACATGGCTGATCCAAACTAATTGAGACGATTAAACTTCGTATGAGCTTTTTTTTTTTTTTATTAAAGTATTTTTTTTTTAATGTGTTTTTTGTTCTGTATTCATTTTGGCAAAACGGAAGTTCGTGACATTGTGTAGTTTAGCGTGAAACTCTCCTAAATTAAAGTTAAATGAAAGTGTTCAGTATCTCATCTCTGCATTGATTTCCGTTTTACAGATTTAAATTGAACGCCACTGTTGTCAAAAACAAAATATATAAACAATGCAAAAAAAATCTTTTTTTACAAAGACAATACCTTTTTTTTCTACAACTTATAGAGCGATTGCTTTGCTCGTGATAACTAATGACTCTTACATTCAGTTTACCCCGCCTATTCCACGTCCCCCTTTTTTAACCCAACAAATGATAAATAATAAATGAATGTTCAGGGAAATTTTTCGCATTGTCTGCTAAATCTAGATCTATAGGCCTATTGGAATATTTTTATACATTCGCTTAACCAGGATTCTTTATCGGTTGGGGGGGGGGATGAATACAAACTAGGGAATGTATTCCTTCAGTATTCACATATATGGCTAATTATATATGCTTTGGTCCCCTGAGATAGTTGTACACATTATTTCTCTCAATCTCATACTTGAAACTTCAAGCACTTATTTATTATACTTTATTGTACTTAACAAAAACATGAATCAATTTAAAAATTGATCAATTGGCCAATTAATAATTGGTAATTAATTATTTTGAATTAATTAATTGATATTGAATAAGGGAAATAGCATCTACATTACTGAGTGATATAGTTGTAAGTGCGGAGTTCTTCCCCTTAGATAAGATTTGTTGTTGTTTTTTTATAAAAAAGGATTTTTGTTACTTTGCTTGTTCTTACTACCCATTACTTAGATCTATGCTGACAAGAACACACACGCACACACACACACACACACACGCACACGCACGCACACACACACACACGCGCGCTTATTGCCACTTTTCGAGTAAATAAAAGAGGAATGTATGTATGTGTCCCCCCCCTCCCCCTATAGTACTTTCTCAATGTCCATGGAAAATAAACATCATTTTCATGATCGCTATTTTGTCTCCCACGTGTGTTCATCGCTTCGTCTTTTTAATGGAAATGTAATGAGTTCATTGATCATTTTAAAGGGAATCTAAGACAAAAACAACTTATCAACATCTTGTTTCGACATTATAAAATCAACGTTATTATAAAATAGCATTATCAACACCTCTATCACCATCTCTTTCTCTTTATTATTATAGCTTTGATATAGCGCTACTTTCATGCTTATAGCATGCTCAGAGCGCTTTTGGTCCAATCTCATTTGTGGACCAATAGGGGGGAGGGGGTATCTAGGAGTTGGTTTTCCGTGCTGCCTTTAGGCGCTCAGTAAACGCAACTCTGCCCGAGTCGGGTGTCGAACCTCGAGCCCCCTTCATAGGTAGCTAAGCCAAGTTCAAGCGCACTTTGCCTCTCGACCACGCTTCTCTATCAACATCTCTATCAAAATTATATTACTAATTCTTTCAAAATAACTATCAAAATCCTTATTAACATCTTTACCAAAATCACTACCATCATCATTTCCAACATCCATAATGAGCGTTCTTAACATCCTTCTATCAACATTCATGTCAATATTAATATCAACTCTCAACAACATTATCAACATCACTACCAACACTGCCGACGACATCCTTATCACCATTCCTTTCAATATTGCTATCAGCATCACTACCAACACTGCCGACGACATCCTTATCACCATTCCTTTCAATATTGCTATCAGCATCACTACCAACACTGCCGACGACATCCTTATCACCATTTCTTTCAATATTGCTATCAGCATCACTACCAACACTGCCGACGACATCCTTATCACCATTCCTTTCAATATTGCTATCAGCATCACTACCAACACTGCCGACGACATCCTTATCACCATTCCTTTCAATATTGCTATCAGCATCACTACCAACACTGCCGACGACATCCTTATCACCATTCCTTTCAATATTGCTATCAGCATCACTACCAACACTGCCGACGACATCCTTATCACCATTTCTTTCAATATTGCTATCAGCATCACTACCAACACTGCCGACGACATCCTTATCACCATTCCTTTCAATATTGCTATCAGCATCACTACCAACACTGCCGACGACATCCTTATCACCATTCCGTTCAATATTGCTATCAGCATCACTACCAACACTGCCGACGACATCCTTACCATTTCTTTCAATATTGCTATCAACATCACTACCATCACTACCGACGTCATCCTTATCACCATTCCTTTCAATATTGCTATCAACATCACTACCAACACTGCCGACGACATCCTTACCATTTCTTTCAATATTGCTATCAACATCACTACCATCACTACCGACGTCATCCTTATCACCATTCCTTTCAATATTGCTAACAACATCACTACCATCACTACCGACGTCATCCTTATCACCATTCCTTTCAATATTGCTATCAACATCACTACCAACACTGCCGACGACATCCTTACCATTTCTTTCAATATTGCTATCAACATCACTACCATCACTACCGACGTCATCCTTATCACCATTCCTTTCAATATTGCTATCAACATCACTACCATCACTACCGACGTCATCCTTATCACCATTCCTTTCAATATTGCTATCAACATCACTACCATCACTACCGACGTCATCCTTATCACCATTCCTTTCAATATTGCTATCAACATCACTACCAACACTGCCGACGACATCCTTACCATTTCTTTCAATATTGCTATCAACATCACTACCATCACTACCGACGTCATCCTTATCACCATTCCTTTCAATATTGCTATCAACATCACTACCATCACTACCGACGTCATCCTTATCACCATTCCTTTCAATATTGCTATCAACATCACTACCATCACTACCGACGTCATCCTTATCACCATTCCTTTCAATATTGCTATCAACATCACTACCAACACTGCTGACGACATCCTTACCATTTCTTTCAATATTGCTATCAACATCACTACCATCACTTCCGACGTCATCCTTATCACCATTCCTTTCAATATTGCTATCAACATCACTACCATCACTACCGACGTCATCCTTATCACCATTCCTTTCAATATTGCTATCAACATTACTACCATCACTACCGACGTCATCCTTATCACCATTCCTTTCAATATTGCTATCAACATCACTACCAACACTGCCGACGACTTCCTTATCACCATTCCTTTCAATATTGCTATCAGCATCACATTCAAATCGAATTTCAACATCAATAAAACAACCAACATTAACTATCAACATCCATTTCAACATCAATAAAACAACCAACATTAACTATCAACATCCATTTCAACATCAATAAAACAACCAACATTAACTATCAACATCCATTTCAACATCAATATCAAAATAACAACCAACACGACTATGAAGACTCTATCTACTGCACTAACAGAGTTATTATAATCACATACATTGTCAGCAATTGATCGCAAAAGAAAGCAACATAATGTAATATTGTCTATGAGTTCAGTACTAATTATTGACTTAAGTAACCACTTGGTAAAGTTATAATGTGACGCTCGAAACAACAAACAAACAAAATAGACATTTTATAACAAAAAAACAAGAGAATATTTTAACATACTTTTTTTTAAAAAGCTTATCTAAGGTAAAGAATCGCAAAATCACTGTAATAAGTCTCAATACTGCAAGAATATGCTACTTTTTTATATAAAACTAAATGAATTAATTACCACTAGATGATGAACTAGTTTGTTAAAACTTTCATGTATTGTTATAGACTACCAATAGTTTTACACAATTTCAACTTGATCTGAGAATGAGAGAAAAAAACACATGTACAAAACGTCATAAGGGGATTAGTCCACATATACGTACACATCGCTTCGTAAATAGCAATTATTTCCCTTTTACGATACCAAAGAAAATAATTAGTTAACTAATTTGTTGTTGTTTTTTTAAATTGATTCATGTTTTGTTAGGTACATCCATAGACAAAAATAAATATAGAATGGAAAAAGGAAGTAACTTCATGTAACTTGAAAACATGTATATCTATTGTTGTCGGATTTCCGAATTCTGAAAAATTGCCTGATCTTCAGTCTTAAGAGATTAAACAAAACTACAGTGCTGTATAATAAAGTACACAAAATTGCAAGTCACAAATTTTCGTTTTATAAAACTCTTTTATCGGCCAGTCTATAGTTCTTTATGTCTATGGGTACATCAAATAATTGTGTAAAATGTCAACTTGATTCGACAATGGGTATTGTAGAAATTATGTATACAAACTTTTACCAGACAAAGTGATTTGATATAAGCTTTGCAAAAAATGTATCCATCAATTTATATTGGTGTCTACAGGCATTACGCAATTGTGAATTACCTTGAAATATTATAACACAGTGTATGCAAAATAAGGAATTAATCTCTTTCAGAAGTAAAAGGAAACGAAACGAAAAATATGACGTCGTCTGCAGGATAAGTTTCGATACGTAACAAGTAGAACATAGTGGGGAAAAAAAGCATACTTGAAAGTGAGGCTCCCACTATCAGTTCAAATTGAAATCGAGGCTGAGAGAAGATACAAGACTGAAGTGTCATTTTGTTTAGGTTTTAATTTACTGTATAAGTTACAACGTCAGATCTTGGAGTGCTTAGAGAGAACTGCGCCAAGATTCACTATTAACCGATACAACTTTTATAATCGAGTTGCATGGAGATCTTTGGGCTAAAGTGTATCTTTAATCATAATGCATTGTGTATTTTTTGATTAAAGATATACTTAACCCAAAGAGCTCTACAGCAGGACACACTTTTCCCAAGTACCCCGAGACACACGACCAATAACAGCTACAGTTCGCATCACAGGTTCAGTGGTCATGCTGGTAACTCAGGAGCAAGTGGCAACTAAATACACTTTACATGCCCTTATATAAACTTCTTAAGGGAAATGACTCCTGTCTTTACAATAGCTCAGAAATAGTTAACTCCCCATTATGCCACACATACACATAGTTACACACATACATACAAACATATACATGCATACATACATACATGCGTAGCTCCTCCTTCGTGGTCGAAAAACTACTGAATTTTTCTAGTTAAATTCATTTTTCTAAACTGGTCTTTAGCAATATTTAGCGGAATCAATTTTGGCCCAGATTTTATTTTTGTACGAATTTTCCACTAAGCCAGTCTTACACTAAACCTATGCTACTGCTGGCCTGAAAGATGTTCTTCTTTGGTGAGTGTTTTGTAAAAGGGGTGGGAGGGACCTCTTTACATTGAAGACTAGATGGTTGAAAGACTCACTCTGGGCAATCATTAGAGCAAACGTTAGTTTAAGATATTTTGGAAGTTTTAGAATAGAACTGGTGATAGCCTTTGATGAGGAGGTCTCTGCCTTTCTTTTGCGTTCATTTGAAATTCTTTCTATCAGGCATTATCGTGAACTATTTGATTGAAAAGCGGCTTGCTGGTACATCTTTTTTTTTGAAAGCCTTCATCCAAAGCCCTGGTTCGTGCCGAGACTTATGATGGCAGACGAGATGTGAGGACAAGAGAGCTTTGGCCTTCCGTGGCCAGCAAAGTCTGGTGTAGGCCATAATGTTGGGCTCTGGTGGAGAGAGATGTCAGGGAGTTTTAATGAACTGAATTACTGGACTTGAAAAGATATGACGTTGTGGGTTTTTTTTTTTTTTTTTTTTTTTATTTGATAGTGTACATTGTTAAAAGTTTCGCCTGTCATCAAACATTATGATATTTAGGCTCATTCATAAGGTAGATCTTGTCTACTATGATATTTAGGCTCATTCATTCATAAGGTAGATCTTGTCTACTATGATATTTAGGCTCATTCATTCATAAGGTAGATCTTGTCTACTATGATATTTAGGCTCATTCATTCATAAGGTAGATCTTGTCTACTATGATATTTAGGCTCATTCATTCATAAGGTAGATCTTGTCTACTATGATATTTAGGCTCATTCATTCATAAGGTAGATCTTGTCTACTATGATATTTAGGCTCATTCATTCATAAGGTAGATCTTGTCTACTATGATATTTAGGCTCATTCATTCATAAGGTAGATCTTGTCTACTATGATATTTAGGCTCATTCATTCATAAGGTAGATCTTGTCTACTATGATATTTAGGCTCATTCATTCATAAGGTAGATCTTGTCTACTATGATATTTAGGCTCATTCATTCATAAGGTAGATCTTGTCTACTATGATATTTAGGCTCATTCTTTCATAAGGTAGATCTTGTCTACTATGATATTTAGGCTCATTCATTCATAAGGTAGATCTTGTCTACTATGATATTTAGGCTCATTACTATGATATTTAGGCTCATTCTTTCATAAGGTAGATCTTGTCTACTATGATATTTAGGCTCATTCATTCATAAGGTAGATCTTGTCTACTATGATATTTAGGCTCATTCATTCATAAGGTAGATCTTGTCTACTATGATATTTAGGCTCATTCATTCATAAGGTAGATCTTGTCTACTATGATATTTAGGCTCATTCATTCATAAGGTAGATCTTGTCTACTATGATATTTAGGCTCATTCATTCATAAGGTAGATCTTGTCTACTATGATATTTAGGCTCATTCATAAACATAGAGTTGAAGCTAGGTGCTGAAACAAATGATACATACATACATATATTATGTATATACATAATATATACATAAATGAATAACAGCACCAGGGAGAGAGAAAGTAGTGATTAAATTATTATAAATAAGGGCATGCGCCGACCGAGGCTCGAACCTGTGACCATGGATTCGACACCACCGCCTAGCGAAACTAACCTCTAGACCATCGGAATGTCCAATAAAACATTATTCTGATCCAGAGTCATTTCGCCCGTATGCAAATTACCACCCCAGTGGTCAACGGTCACAAGCCCCAGCTAGCACCTACCCCACTCCCGCAGCATCCCTTCACTAACAACTTCGATAGAGCCGACACAGACAGCCGTTAGGCATGTATTAGACAAACGATGGCACTATCTAATTGTATATCTCTCACAAAGACAAGTGGACAACATAAACACATTACATATAGAAGCTTCAGTGGGTACGAGCAATAATGCTGTAAACGTAAACATAGAGTTGAAGCTAGGTGCTGAAACAAATGATGCATACATATATTAAACATAAATGAATAACAGCACCAGGTACCATGCCCTTATTTTCATTGCATTTTAATTCACTACTTTCTCTCTTAAAAACTTAGTCCCTGGTGCTGTGATTCATTTATTCATTTATATATATTAGGCTCATTCATAAGGTAGATCTTGTCTATTATGATATTTAGGCTCATTCATAAGGTAGATCTTGTCTATTATGATATTTAGGCTCATTCATAAGGTAGATCTTGTCTATTATGATATTTAGGCTCATTCATAAGGTAGATCTTGTCTATTATGATATTTAGGCTCATTCATAAGGTAGATCTTGTCTATTATGATATTTAGGCTCATTCATAAGGTAGATCTTGTCTATTATGATATTTAGGCTCATTCATAAGGTAGATCTTGTCTATTATGATATTTAGGTTCATTCATAAGGTAGATCTTGTCTATTATGATATTTATGATATTTTGTATCATTAAATGTCATGATATCTTGTATAACCATTTTATATCTTGTATTATCATATGTGATGATAGCTTGTAGCATCGTGTATTGTGATATGTTTTCATCATCGAATGTTATGATATCTTGTATCATCATAAACTATCTTCTATTATATGTTATGCTATGTTGTATCATCAAATGTTATGATATGTTGTATCATGTAATGTTATGATGTGTTGTATCATCAAATGTTATGAGATCTCGTATCATC
Organism: Biomphalaria pfeifferi; assembly: GCA_030265305.1. NCBI lineage: Eukaryota > Metazoa > Mollusca > Gastropoda > Planorbidae > Biomphalaria > Biomphalaria pfeifferi. The sequence continues at coordinate 1,546,231 of JASAOG010000061.1, read as the reverse complement.
ATATAATAATAATAATAATCTTTATTATCCATAAGGAAACTTGTCTTACAATATGTGCATTACACCAAATACAACATTAGAATTATAGGGAACCAAAATATACATTCACACCAGACTCATTCAATATTTAAATGTGATATGTTGTATTATTTTGCGTTATTATATGCACCATCATACCTTATCATATCTATTATGGTATAACATCATGTATCAATCACATGTTTTGCTTTGCTATATCATCATACGTATCTTACGACATCTTGTATCATCATGTTATAATATCGTATATCTTAAGACATATCTCGTATATCTAATGTCTAGGTTACAACATAACTTCTGACCAATAAGAACCCACATACCACCAGACGTTGTCACATCTCGTAGAATGAGTCTATGGCCTTGTACAGAGTATTGTAGACAAAACTAATAGCCAAAATAATCAAAAGATAAACCATATATACACCGAATAACGTTTACTATCAAAGCATAAGGAATCCCTATCAGCTAGACAATAGTTTGTAAAAGGTTCAGACAACAATGAGAACATAACAACTAAACAATTTAATTAATTGGGGTTATCTCCCCTCCACCGTAATGTTCACGTTTCGCCCTAAACAACAAATGTCCGCCAAGCACCACAGACCTATATATACATGTTATCACAACAAAGAACTACTTATCCTATTAATATCAATTACTTCGCTTCTAGTCCCTAAGGAGCCCGAGCAGTCTGAGCCGAAGACATAAACACGTAGCAATTATTCGTCCGCTGAAAAATATAGTGCACATAAGGACAAATCTATTGAATTACTATATTCTGTTGTGTGTAAAAAATAACTGCAATGATTTGGGCTTAGATCAAAAGCTGTTCTGTTGTTCATCTATAAATGTAAAGCACAAGTTGTAGAGAGCCGGTACTAATTCACGCCACTGGTATGATCGGTAAAGAAGTGGCCAAATAAACATTTAGTTATTTTAGTATATTAAAAATGAATTTTTTTTTCGCATTTTTTAAAATAAAAACTTCTGATCCACTCTTACTGTTATGATAGATCGCAAGGTCTGAAAGGGAACGTTTACTTTACTGCTATGATAGATCGCAAGGTCTGAAAGGGAAAGTTTACTTTACTGCTATGATAGATCGCAAGGTCTGAAAGGGAAAGTTTACTTTACTGCTATGATAGATCGCAAGGTCTGAAAGGGAAAGTTTACTTTACTGCTATGATAGATCGCAAGGTCTGAAAGGGAAAGTTTACTTTACTGCTATGAATGTCATTCTTATCTTATATAACACAGACGTTACTTCAAACATTCTGAATGAATCTATTGCTTTGCTAGGTATACGTGCAGTGGCGTAGCTAGGGTGGGGTGGGGGTGGTCGAAATTTTTTTTAAATCCCCCCGGGGCCCCCACTTGAGTGTCCGAAATTTATTTTTACATAAAATATTACGTTATAATCTCATGTCATGATGTGAGATTCAATATGCAGGGGGGCCCCTAAAGAGGGCAACCCCCCCCCCGTCCCACAAATCATTAGCTACGCCACTGTATAAGTGTTGTGTATTACTTTGGAGAGATGTTCATTCCGTCTATTTGGATCGAGATGTATCAAGCTGTATTCTATTTTATTCAGGTGCATTTAGCGTGGATTACATACAAAAGGTATAGTCGAACGGTATTAATTTGCTCTGCTGCAGTATAAGTGTCTTAACAGTCTTGGTGATTTTAAGGATCACAGAAAAATATATCTGCAAAATAAATAACTATTTCATAATATCAGAATTCATAAAAATACTCAACAAGCAAAACAAAACAAAAAAAAAAAGTTTTAAAACAAAGATTATATAAGGAAACAAACCGCAAATTCACTGCCATATATCTAACTACTACAGGATTTAGCTTTTATTTTAAATAAAACAAAATTAATTACTGACCACTAATTCATTAATTGATTACTTATTTGTTTATGGATTGTCAAAGACTGTGCAAATAACTATGCAAAATCATAACATGATCCCAGAATGGAAAGTGTGAGAAAAACGTGTATAAAATGTAACAAGGGAAATAACCACATTTACAGCCACATCTCTCAATACTGTTGGATTTAATTATTCTTTCGATAAAAATAATCAATTACCAATTACTAATTAACTATTTTTTAATGGACTCATGTTTCGTTAGGTACAATAAATAAATGTGTAAAATTTCAACTTGATCCGAGAATGGGCGTGGGAGAAAAAACGGGTAAAGATTGTACCAGACAGACAGACAGAATGACTTGCTATAAACTTTGTAAAAATAGTATAATACTGAAATGAGCAGATGAGAGCAGTAAACTCTCGTACATGCAAAGGTATCGACCCTTAAAATCGATAGCTGATATGGATAAGGATGCCACAGGTCTGTCTCTAAGACTACGGCACATTAAGCATCCAATGGAATTGCCCTCGTCCGATGTAGTCGTCTCGTAATAAAACTTGATTTCCAATTCAGATGAACACAACAGCAGAAGTGTATTGCCCATACGTAAGGTTAATTTGAGTCGTTTTGAAGAAACAGATAGGAAACAGATATATTGAAAAACTGGGATGTTTTGTAGTCGTTTTAAAGAAACAGGACAATAGACATGTTGAAAAACTGGGATGTTTGGTCTTTTTTCGCCTTCTTGGCCTTGGCTTGGTGGCTGAGTGGTAAATCGATTGGCTTCTGTAAAAGGTGTTCCGAGTTCGAATCCCGATGATGACTGGGATTTTGAACTCCACAATTTTTAGGACGCCAACTTTAATGGGTACCTGGCGTACTTTGACGAAGTCAACGGGGTTGGTTGTTGTGCTGGTCACGTGACAACCTCGTTAACCGTCGGTCCTGAAAACAAATGAGATTTACATCCTCTACCCCATAGATCGTATGGTCTGAAAGGGCCTCAAAAGTTATCTCAACACACTCTGTCTGTCTGTCTGGATTCTTTTAAGCGTTTTTTGTTCTCCCAAATCCAATTCTTTGATTGCGTTGAAACTTTGTTAAATCTTATATTATTATGTCAGTAAATATGCAGTTCTTTCCATTATATAAGCTTTGTGGTGTTGTTTTTAAAGTATTTTGTAGACGTTGCTTTACACACCAAAAAGTTTTTGTTTTTTCTGTATTTAGTGAGTTGTCGTAAACGTGATTTGAAATGGCGATTTATTAACACAGCAATTATTCGTTACGGTATCGACTTCCACTGAATGGATTTATGTAAAGCTTGAAACACAATAGGGTAACAATGTAGTCAAATAACTAAAACTAAAATACAGTATAAGACTAATGCAGCTATCATCCTCAACTTTTTTTCTTTTTGTTTTTGTTACCTTATTAATGAAGTTATATGGAGGTTACAGAACGTGACTGCATTCTTATTCTGCAAAATGGTTCATGCCTTCGAAGAGAACGGCAAACAATTCAGGGGAGGAAATTTTTTTCTTTAAAATAAAAGCAAAATTTAATTTGACACCCGTTTCTGGATTTTTCTATTTGATTCTTATTCCAACTTTGTAAGGTAAAATATAAATAGAGGAGACTCGTTCGTTTTGAAAGTCCATAAGTTTTAAGCTGAATGTTGTGTTTTTTTTTGTTGAGTTGTAATTGAAATTTATTTTGTATTCTTTACTCTTACTTGGAATATCTTGTGTGCATATTCAGTCTATGATTTTAAAATCAAATTTATACACAGGCCATAATGCAAACCTAAATTATTCACTGATCAAATTATCCCCGATTTAGCGTGCTGTTTTGTTATCAGACTTTACATCTGAAAATGTTGAATTGTACTAACCAAATAACACTAGAGTCACACTGTCATTTTCCCTTTCCAACTACTTTAATAAGCATCTATTAGCATTAAAGGCCCAGAAAAAAAAAGCCCCTGTAGAAGACAGGCGCAGAAGACGTAAAGACATAGGCTTTGTCTGCATCTTATGCGGGAAAATATGCAGATCGCAACTGGGTTTGCGTGGTCATGTGAAACACAACACTAATACTAAATCTTCGGAATGGAAAACTTTGTCATTATGATAACATAATATTTGATTGGGCTTAGACAAGATTTGATTGATGTCATATGTTGTTACACCCTGTAGCGACACGCAAAAGCAAAGAAACAAAAATAGAATGCAACCAATCACTCAGGCTTTTTTGTTTTGAGTTTGTTTTGAGCTTGTTTTGAGTTGGTTTTGAGTTGGTTTTGAGTTTTGTTTTGCCTTGTTCCGTTTCCACAAGCTTACTCTCTGCATATGCAATAATTCATTACACTTCAATCTTACATCTTCTTACTATTCCTTCAACCCAGCATTCCCCGCCTCGGCCTCCTGAATGGTCTCTACTGCTACATTCCATTATTTCAATCCATTCTGCTAGGCTGAATTCTGGGAAATTTCCTCGCGTCTGCTTACGACTCACGTCTGATCGATATTACACACAAAAAATGTGGCCACGAAGATGGTAAGATTCCGAGGCTAAAACTGAAACAACGTCTTACCCGAGGAAAGAAACAATATTATTTTTACTCTCCAGCCTGTGCCGTGGAATCTGATTCAGCCCAAAGTTGGACAAGTTCGACTACAGTAAAAATTTCCATAGTTTTTTAAAGACAAGTCGGCAAACGCTTTTATTGAAGATGAAAAAACTTTGGCCAGACTTTTTCACATTTTCTTTGTATTAATTTTTTTGCCTGAATTTTTTTTTTCTCCTTAAGTGACCAAACAAGATGAGCGTACAAAAAGACAGAAAAAAAAGGAACACTTTACTTCTATAGTTTAAGACATCCCAGTTTTACTGAAGCCATTTCCAGACTTGAGTAGCTACATCCAGGACCTTGATTTCATTAGCTTTTCACTCAGTTCCTTTAATGTATTCTTCAAAAGTTCCTCCGTTACAGCCCCCCCCCCCCCTACCGCAAGGTCTAAAAGGTTCTAACGACAAAAACTACCGCAGGACAATTAGTCGTCTGTATTGACTCGAAACACGTGATCTCTTGTCAGACATTACATTTCTGGCCTCTGCTAGACACATATTGACATCTTTGATTCTGTGTTCAATTAGCGCCGGAACTGATGACAAAATTGTAGGGGGGTTTTTTTTGGTGGGGGGGGGGGTTCTAGAATTTGAATTGCATTTATGTTTGATTGTTTTATGCTCTTCCTTTAATATCCCATTATTTGTTATATAGTCGGCAGCATTGAAGTTCAATTTATCTTCCTTGACATTATTTAGTCCAGTGATTCCCATACCTTTTCCTGAACGGAACACTTCGCACATTCGGGGTATTTAGCGAAACATTTTGCTTATTTTTAGGTTAGAAACAGAACATTCAGCGACAAGCTACAGTTCAACATGCAAGCCCGAAAACATATGACAAGTGTAGCATTTCATGCGATTTTGAAGACCCAGCTGTGACCTATTTATTTTACCACATTGTACCTTGACAAATCAAACAAGGTGAACATTTCTAAGATACTTTTATTGGTCCAAACAAATAGAAATTCATTTTGACTACTATTGTCCATCTCAGCATTATTACTATAACAGTATCGATATAGATTCAAATACAAACTAAAATCTTTGACTTATTCAATCTTTTTAGACAAATAATTTTTTTTTGGGTGCAGTGACGTACTAAGGTGAGGGGAGGAGGGGGGAGAATTTGAAAATCCCCCCAGGCCCCAACTTGGGGGAGGGCACAAATAAGTGTTTTTTACATTAAAAATAAATATTACGCAAAATGCATAGGTTCTTAAAGAGGTATAGCCCCCCGGGGCCTCCAAACGTTGGACTATTCCTAGCTACGCCCCTGTTTTGGTGGGCTTATTTATTGTGCTAATATAGATCTGCACTATAAAGATCAACTCAGGCGCCAGTTCGTCATCACTGGAATAGAGGAAAGTAGCTTTCAGCAGATGACCTCTGAAAGTGACAATAGGAGAGCTCTCAAAAAGGCTGCGGAACACATATTTTAGACCCAAAGGAAAGTCCTTATTGAAGACAAACGCAGAAGACGGAATCATCTCATCTCATCTCTGCCTGTAGTCCCTATTAGGGCATAGGCCACTAACCAGCTTCCTCCAAGCATCTCGTTTCTGGGCGAGTCTCTCCAACTGTCCCCACGTCTTGCCCATCTCTTCCAATCGCGGCGCAATGTATTCCTGGGCAGTCACCTCTTCCTCTTTCCTTGGGGGTTCCAGGTTAGGGCTGGCCTTGTTATGTTGGATGCAGGTTTGCGAAGGGTGTGACCTATCCATCTCCAGCGTCTCTGAAGGATATCTACTTCAATGCGCTTCTGTTTTGTTCTTTGCACAGTTCCTCATTCGAGATCTTGTCTAGCCAGCGGATCATAAGAATCTTCCTCAGGCAGGTATTGATGCAGAAGACGAAATGATAACTTAAATAGACCGCTGGCGGACAACGGTTTTATCTGCACTTGATGCGGGAAAATGACTTGGGATTTCGAGCTTCGAGAGTTCAAGGACGTACCAGGCCTCTTACGTTTGGGATGTCAAGTCGGTTCGTCGTTGCTGGCCACACAGGAGCCCCGTTAACTGTACTCGGTCGAAACAAATGAGCTTTACATTATCAGCTCTCATAGATGACAAGTTCTGAAAGAACTACTTAGTATGATTTAGTAGTGGTTTTGTTACAGTGTAGTGTAATTTGGGAACCGTTGTAGTGTAAGCCTTGTGTTTGGGGCTTGACTCAATTATCTTATATATTACAGAAGTTACTTCAAAAAAGAAGGTGATTAAGTCAATCTTGTCATGCATGTTAATAATGACCTGAAATTTGCTAAATCGTTTGTTTCCCTGGCTGATTCAGGCAACCCATTCCATTTTCAAATGGCACTAGGAAAAAAAGGAGCACTTGTACGAATTTGTTCTAGCCTATGGAATAAGAAATGTGCCTTTAGTGTCTTTATGAGTATTTCAATAGGTTTGTTTTTTCTATTTGTAAATTATATAGCAAGATATAAAGAACATCTAACGTCCAAATTTAACATAAAATGTCTTTTTGCACTGCTATAATGACCCGTTCTAAAAACAACATAAAAGAATGTAGTTGAGTGGACGTCACATTATTTTAGCCAATGAGCACTCATAAATTGTATTTGGGAAAAGGAGTAGAAGAGGTAATAGACTCCATGATTAAACAACCCAAGATAGGAAACACAACTCCCCAGGGAAAGGATTGCCACTGTCTGTCTGACTATTAATGTCTGGAGCCAACAGAAGACTAACGAAATTCTTTGTTCATATTTTTTACCCCTGATTTAGGCATACTAATTGTTTTATAGATGTATATAAGACTTCGCCTTTTTAAATATTGTGTTATGTTAGTGCTTTAATGTTTTGTCTTTTGAAAGTCTGTTATTGAAAACCACAAAAATAATTATTGAAAAATGCAGGAGCCCCTAAAGAAGTTAAGCCCGCCCCTCCCCCCCCCCCCCATCGGGCCCGCAATTGATGTCAAATTCCAAGATACGCCCCTGATTATGACAACAACAAAAAATAAGATCCAGACTATAGATGACAACTAAATCTTTGTGAATTTAAGCACGTCTTTTTATGTATTTATTTGTGAAAACAATGAGTGTTTTTTACATTAAAAATTTAATATTAAGCAAAAATGCAGGGGCCCCTAAAGAGGTCAAGCCCACCCCCGGGCCCCCAAACGATGTAGAATTCCTATCTACACCCCTGGGTGGTTGGTCATTGTACTGGCCAGAAGACGCCCAGTACAGTTTTTTTTTTTTTTTTTCGTTTTTTTACAGTCTTCTATAAATACCAGTAGTAACTAAAATGGATGCGAACTATAGTGGATTGCAATATCTGAAAGGGGTGGCTTACTATAAAGGACTAGTAATTGGTGTACCTATGAAGAATATTATACTCTATAGATTAGTATAGATGTAATCGTGACTAGCGTTACATAGATCTGTGTACACATTGCAAGTATTTCATATGTACATGTGATTGTTAAAACAACAGAAACAGATAAAGTTATGCAAGAACACATGACTAACATTTCACATAACTCAGCTTTTCTAATCAAAAAAACAATTTATTATCTCCCTTGGTTTAGACTATTTGGACACCATAATTGATCCATCGGACTAAAACAGGAGACAGGCTTCCAGAGGAAGAGGTCAGAAAACAGAAAAAGGGAAATAGTAAGCAAAAAAATGGCCTTTTTTAAAAAAAAACACCAGAGGAAAAGAAAGAGGGAATAGAAAGAAGAAAGATAAAAATAAAAAAAAGAGAAAAAATTCGTTATTATAGTATATTTAATGGGTAATAGAATCCGCTAAAATCTACCATTGCATTGCTATAATTTGTCAAACAATAAAACGCGTAGTTTCAGTTAGCTTGCGTACAGTTTCAAAGAGCGGTCAACAACGTACATTCTTGAAGAGTAATGTTTAGTGAACAGTTTATAGCAGAAACAGTATTACTATGTCATATGTAGCGTACATCCTTTATAGACTGCTCCATAGCGTACAGCCGTACAGAGCAGTCTATCTGTTTAACAAAGCCCACAAATTAGTTTGGAAAAGCCGTTGACTATATGATCGCCTCTCTATGAGGCGAGCCACTACGATTGTAAACCATTGTATTGACGACTCATTGGGAGACGTCTCCAAGGACTAAGCCCCCCAACGCCTTTCTATCGATCACTGGCTACTTCCAGGGTGAGGATAACTAAAGCTAGACAGCGCAGTGAACTACAACAGTCTGGACACCCCACGGACACGAAATTTAGGCCATTTCGGGTGTGGATAATAGGTGGAGGTCATATTGAAATAATTTATAATGTTGTTTTTTTTACACAACAACCTTACAGTATACACCGAATATAAATAATGATTAATAATACTTTTTATGTTTTACTATTTTATTATTTATGCATGAAGACCAGCGCTTCTCAAACAAAGAATACATGAAGACCAGTTCTTCTCAAAAAAGGAATATAGGAAGACCAGTGCTTCTCAAACAAGGCATACATGAAGACCAGTGCTTCTCAAAGAAGTTATACATGAAGGCAAGTGCTTCTCAAAGGAATAAATGAAGACCATTGCTTCTCAAACAAGGAATACATGAAGGGCAGTGCTTCTCAACCAAGGAATATGAAGACCAAGGCTTCTCAACCAAGGAATACATGAAGATTATTGCTTCTAAGCCAATAACATATCAAGACCAGTGCTTCTCAACCAGAGAAAATGGGATGATCATTGCCTCTAAACCGAGAAACATATTAAGACCAGTGCTTCTCAACCAAGGATACATGAAGACCAGTGCTTCTCAACCAAGGATAACTAAAACTTAAGGTGTACTTAAAATTGTCAGCGAATGTTTAAAGTTACTTTTTTAAAATTATCTATTCAATAGGCCTGTGTAAAAAGTGCCTTTAATTGTGAATATTTGATAGATCGACAGATGGTTCAAATGCTATAGGTGTAAAATGCCGAACAACTTCGATTTCTTCCAAAGATCTAAGAATCATCAAATGTTAACAATGGAAAAGTCAGCTTCCAAGAGCTTGGAGTTATTGAATGTCAATTAGAATTTGATCAACAAATCGGAGATCTCACGAGACATTCACTTGATTGTGTTAGAGGCTAATCTCGTCACTCTGTTGAGGCTTGTTTCAAGTTTTGACCAGTGAGAGAAACACCCTCCCCCTTTTTTTTTTTTTTGGTGTCCCTGCCCCCACCTTGTTTGCTGCCAATTAGCCAAGAACAACAAAGTGTAACATAACAATATCATCGGTTTCAAAATTCTACGTCGATGTGAATTGTTAATAAACTGGGACCAGCTGTGCCATGGTGGTTGATGTTACGACCAGATGACAAATGTCAGATGGCATGCTTTATGGGGAGGAGTGAACATTTTGACATTTGATAATAGAAATTGGAAGTGGGTGTGTCGTGAATCAGTGAAACGTTGACTTTTGGTAATGTTCGGTAGTATAAAAAGAAAAACTTTTAAATGCCGAAACAAATAAATCAAATTTATTGTTTAAGACAAAACCAGTGACATCAAAATATGTCGGTGATCACGATAAAATATTAACTCGTTCAGTCTATATATGTATATAGGTCAGTGGGCAAAACTTGTAATATTTTTCCCAATTGCTGTTTTTGTATTTTATGAAACAACTAGACATATGTTACCCGCGACCCGCGGGTCTTTATTTGCGCATTACTGTCGATATAGTCACTGAGAGTGTTTTGTAAACAATTAAACGAAATAATAATGTAATAAGTAAAGCGAATGTGTCAATGTAAAAATAGTGTGAATGAAGCTATCAAATCAGAATAGCTATTAGGCTTAAATCCATTTGTTCAAATTAAAACATTAGCTTGTAGGCCTACATATATTTGATTAAAATTTGAGATGAATAGACTTAATTTTGTATGTTTATGTGTTACAGTATAAAGTAGATCTTGAGGTAGACTAATCTAGAGTTAAAAATTGGCTTTTATAAAGTTCATTCTGTCTGGCGCATGCGTGACCTTTTTTCATGAATGAATATAGGCCTTTCTCAACACGGCTACGCAGCTTTATTTAGAAAACAGCGAACGAATGTATTAAAAATGCTTTAGAAAAACAAATTTGAATGTTAATTTGATTAAAATATGAAATGAATGGACAATAATTAGTATGTTTATGTGTTAAAGCATAAAACTATCTTTGCGAATAGAAGTTTTATCATCTTAGAGTTCAATAAGAGTTTTAGACCCAGGCCTAGGAATAGACTCAGTAGATAGATGTGTTAATGTGTAAAAAAATTTGGTAATGTCCAATGAAAGGATGTTCGCCAGGAAATCTGTAGTCACAGATATCAGGAACTAATTTATGTAAAAAATGCTTTTGAAACACAAAATTGAAGGTTAATTTTATTACATAATGAAATCAATGGATCTTCTTTTGTATTTTCATGTGTCAAAGTAAAAAACTATCTGCATAAAGTGTATTTCTTAAAATTAGATCTAGGTCTAAATCCTTTCGATCTTTTCTCATATCAACATTGTTAACCATGACCTGGTCCATAAATACTATAGCTTTAATAGAGTCGGACAACTTTTTTTTTTTTTGAGGGTCTTAAGTTTGTTTTAGGGCTACAATATATACACTACGGTCTAAGTTAGTACCCAAGGAACATTCCTGCCTAGTTTTATCAAGATTGGTCAAGCGGTTTTGATGTCTATAAGTAACATACATACATACATACGCCTCACATTCTACTTTATAATATAAGATAAGATGAGACACTCCCTTTGAAATTGTATCCTTCTAAAGAAATGATAATTACGACCGAAGCATACCCATGTTTTTATTTAGTCATGCATCTTATGAGAGTCTTAAACTAGGCTATGTTATCGGTTTCCCTGGCTGATTCAGGCATAATTCTATTACTCTAATGGCGATAGAATAGAAGGGGATGCTTGTAAAAAAATTTTCTTACGGAATAAGAAATGTGCCTTTATCCACTAGCGGATCCAGAACTTCGGAGTGGGGGGGGGGGGGGCGATTGTTTTCCAAACCCTAACCCTATGCATAAATATATATATATAAACAGTCATGGTGAGGCCTTTCTCTTGATAGCTCGGGGTTCTAGGGGAGCACTGTGAGCCTCCTCATTGGAATTCGGGGCTTCGACCCGACTCCAAAAGCGTTTTCTTACATTCTCCACCGCAGAAGCGCAATCTCCTGACATCTACAGCTCATTAGTAATCAGTGGAGTTCGAGGCGAAGCCCCGACGCCCAAAGCGTTTTCTTGCATTCTTCACTTCAGAAACGCATTTCCCTGAGTTCAGCTCATTAGTAATTAGTGGGGTTCGAGGCGAAGCCCCGACGCCCAAAGCGTTTTCTTGCATTCTTCACTTCAGAAACGCATTTCCCTGAGTTCAGCTCATTAGTAATTAGTGGGGTTCGAGGCGAAGCCCCGACGCCAAAAGCGATTTCTTACATTCTTCACTGCAGAAACGCATTCTCCGGATATCTATAGCTAATTATTCATTAGTGGAGTTTGGGGCGAAGCCCCGACGCCAAAAGCGTTTTCTTGCATTCTTCACTGCAGAAACGCATTTCCATGACATCTACAGCTCATTATTCATCTATTAAAAAGGAACTTTTGAAAAATGTTTTATTTGAAAAATATTGTAATATGAATTTATAGGCCTTTACTACATTGCAAATAAAACGATCAGAAGATACGCCACATATTTAGATTATGGCTTTGAGGATCGCCGCCGAAAAAAAAGTTCGAAAAATAATATTTATATAAAAAAAAAAGCTCATTTGTAAGTAAAACATTTATTTCAATAGGCATGTTTGTAACTTTATTTTGTTGCAGAACTATAATCTAAAGGTCTAACAAAAAATTTCTGAAGTGGGAGGAGAAATGAAGTGGGCCAATTAGATTCTACTCTAATTTTTTTGCATTTTTAGGATTCAAGCATAAATTGTGAGCTATAAACCCAAATTTAACTAGAAAAATTGCAGATTGAGTAAAGGTTGTAAAATGGCGGATTAGAAAAGAATATTTGGGTTCAGAACTCATCTCAATCGTTACTCTTCTACTGAAAAAATTTGGTATGAATTCTAAATTTTGCAAAGCAAAGTCTTTCGTTAAAAAATTATGATAAAAAATGATGAAATTACATAAACTCTGTCGCCATATTTAACTTTTCTGTTTTGAAACATCGTGTTTTCGTCTGGAAAAAGAGAGGCGGTATCTTATCTTATCTTATATAATACAGACGTTACTTCAAAAAAGAAGATGATTACGTCCTACGCGTCATGCATTTAGTCATGCATATTAACCAATGACTTAAATTCTGCCAAGTCACTGGTTTTTCTGGCTAGCTCAGGCAACCCATTCCATGCTCTAATAGCACTAGGGAAGAAGGAGTATTTGTACAAATTTGTCCTAGCATTGGGGACGAGGAATGTGCCTTTATTTTTGTGTCTTTCAGAGTATTTTATTAAGTTTTGTTTTTGTGTTTGAAGATTATGGTTCAGTGTTTTATGTATAATTGCTACTTTACTTTTGAGTCTTCTGTCCTGAAGGCTTTCTAAATTTAGTGATTTTACTAATGGTGTTACTCTAGTCAAATGTGAATATTCGTTTGTTATGAATCTCACTGCTCTATTTTGTGTTTGTTCCAGTTTCTTAATGTTTTCTTGAGTTGAGGGGTCCCAAACGGTGGATGCATATTCTATTATTGGCCTAACCAAGGTTAAATAACATTTTAGTTTTATGTTCCTATTTGATTTATAGAAATTTCTTTTAATAAACCCTAATGCTTTGTTGGATTTTTTTGTAGTTTCATCAATATGTGGATTTCATGACAGTTTTTCATTTACTATAACACCTAGGTATTTTGCGTTTTTAGTCTGTGTTACTGGTTTGCCATGAATAAGATAAGTGGAATTAATTTGTTTTAGTTTTTTTTTACTCTTAACAACTGACATTTTTCTGGGTGGAAAGACATGCTCCAATTTGATTCCCATTTCTGTAATTCATCTAATTCTCTTTGTAAAATATCTGTGTCTTGTGTTGTTTTTATTGTTCTATATATTATGCAATCATCTGCAAATAATCTGACTTTTGTTCCTGAACTAATGCAATTTGGTAAATCATTTATGTAAATTAAAAATAGTAGTGGACCCAAGACTGTTCCTTGAGGTACACCTGAGTTTACTGTTATTGGTGTTGATTTAGAGCCATTTATTATTACAGTTTGTTCTCTCCCTATCAGAAAATCTTTAATCCACTGATGCAGTGGACCATTAATGCCGAAATATTTTAATTTTTTAAGCAAACTATGGTGCTGAACTTTGTCAAAAGCCTTGGAAAAATCTAGTAAAATAGCATCTATTTGTTCACTATTATCTAAACCTTTTGAAAAATCATCAATTAGTCCTATTAGTTGTGTTTCACATGATCTATATTTTCTAAAGCCATGTTGGTTTGGGGTGATAACATTATGTTTGTCTAAGTGGTTTATGATGTTGCTACATATTATGTGCTCTAGGATTTTACATGTGATGCTGGTAAGTGATACTGGTCTGTAGTTTCCTGGATCAGATTTTTTTTTTTAATAGGGGGTGACATTAGCTTCTTTCCAGTCCTTTGGTACTCTGCCCTGGTTAAGCGATGCCTGAAAGAGTATTTTGAACACTGGGGCTAGCTCATTGCTTAGTTCTTTGAGTAATCTAGCTGGAATACCATCAGGTCCAGATGCTTTATTTGGTTTGGTGTTGGATAATAGTTTTTGAATTCCATTTTCTTGTACTACTAAATCTTCTATGTTGTCTACTTGGTTCAAATTAAGAAATATGTCTTTGTCTCCTGGGGCTGAGAATGCTGATGCAAAGTATTTGTTTAGGATGTTTGCTTTAGTTTCATTATCATTATGTATTATGTTATGTTCATCTTTTAATGGAGCTATGCCTGTTGTTTCCATTTTCTTAGACTTAATGTCTAAGGCGGTAGAGTGAAAACGATTAATCCTCGCTCCTTTTTATAATATTTACTAATGATTGTATTTGGCATTCAATAATAGGGGTGGGGCGACTCGATATAAGAATTTAATTTATAGCATATATAAATAATATTAGTGACAGATTTTTAAAAAAAATTGTGATATCTTAACTATAAAACAAAAAAACAAAGTACTGTTTTGTCCGATGGACGGATGGCGATTGCATGAATCGCCCCTTCCACCTGGTACAACCCTTTTTCATTTGATATTTACTAATAATAAAATTTGATATTAGAGTGTGGTGCGACATAATATACAATGGGTTCACATATCAATATGTAGCTTATATTATATAGATATTCAACTTATTTTGTTTACAAACTATGATTTCCCCATAAAAGTAGGACCGCCCCCCCCCCACTCAAAGGTTTTAGGTGGGAAGGTCAGTAGAAGTATTCGCTCCCCCCCCCCCCAATGGCTCACAGGGGAACGACATAATATAAAGATTAGTTAAAACACCAATAACAAGTTTTAATCATATAGATATTTAATTGGTATTGTTAGCAAGCTTTGATTTTCATAAATAAATTGGACCGCCCCCCCCCCACTCGAAAGTTTAGGGAAAGGGGGGGACGGATTGATGCCATCCCCCCCCCTCCCGACCCCACCAAATAAGCCTACATACTAGAGGGGGGCAAAATAATCTTTAAAAAAAAGTTGAAATATAAATAATTAGTATATATTATTAACATAAGTAATAAATTCGTATACAAATTGTGTTTAATTCTATACTAAAATTCGTCCTCCGGGAGGAGGGGGTCGGCCGAGTGGGGGGGTCGATCGCCCCTACCGCCCCCCCCCCTTGGATCCGCCAGTGAGTAAATCACAGGCGGCCCCAACTGGTCCGCCCATGGATCCACTGTTTTGGTAAGCAATGCACGTAGAAAACAGTTTTTGATATTTTCAATACTATTATGAATTGTCGATGCACAAATAACCAGCAACCGCAACTCCATCTCCCACCTTAAAACATGATGGTTAGTCAAGAAGCGTATCTACCATACCTATGCTCTAGAAAAGATAGTCCAGTCCCTCTTGTGAAGTGCCCGTTTTATTAAGAGTCTTTGGCATGAGATATAGTAGTATAATTTTCTATTTCAATTTTATTTTACGAAATCAAAAGAAGCACTACTTATTAAATCGTGTTTTAGAACATGTGTACATATATGTGCATACAATGTGCATTCTTAGTTTAGACTATCGTACAACGAACCCTGATAATAAGTCTAGATAAGTATAAAACAAAAGAATATGATACCATATTTACATAGGTGAATGAATGGGCCACCAAATTTCTACCCTCGAAATCATGAGTCTAACGATGCTTTGGATAACTGTCCTAGCAAAAAATCAAAATCTAGGTCAAACTTACCTTGTGCGTCTGACACATGCTTGTGCTTCTTGGAGCACAGCAAGCTGGACATGGTCACTTTCTTACTGGCACTTCTCATTTGACCATAGCACATAGGAACAACACTGACCACTGGGAAGTTTTGAATTTGTTTTTTTTTTTCCAAGCACGTTAGAAATTGTTATTCATTCTTAATAATACATTGTTTCCCACAACTTTTGTGTCAATAAGGTCTAATTACACAATATATTCTCTACCTTCCACAACTTTTGTGACAATAACAGCTCTGACAATAAAAGCGCTCCAGTAGATTAGTTGGTTGCTATTTTTTTTATATCTTGTAACCACATTGAAATCTAATAACATTAATAATTAATACACTAGGAACATGTGGAATTTCACATTAAATATTCCAATGACTAGTTGAAGCAATAGAAAATTTGATAGAATGAAGTTTCAACAAAGTTCACGATTTAAAGGGAATACACAAACCGAAAGTGAATAAAATTCGATAACCAGGAACGTAACGAATCAACAAAGTGACTAAGCCTAGAACTGTATTTAAACAACTAACTAAATACATAAACTTATAACTAAAGTGAATCAAACACGACCTCATCTGATTAACAAGCTGAATGAACCCAGAACTCCACTAAAGAGAAACGTTTATAAATTAAGAATTTTACGAACATCATATTCTTAACAAAATAAACCTTTAATTCAACAAATAAACAAATGGGAAAAAATCCGAATGTTAACTAATAAAACGCAATGGCATACGCAGAATTAATTAAACGATGTAACATGAAAAACATTAAGAATACTTTTTTTTAAATACCTCCTTTATACCACGCAAAAAGCGATTTGTTTTTCTCTTAATAACTAATGAATGTTATATTAAAATACAAGGGAACATTTGACCCCCCCCCCCCCCACCCACCCAACCTTTCCGCCGAGAGAGCAGCCTGGTTAAGCGAATATACAGATATATAACAATTGAAACTATTCCAATGAGAGGCCTTTGGATCTAGACTTTGAAGACGATACACAAAATGATCCTGAACATTCATTTATTAAATTATTGAATCAATATTCCTTATAGTAGAAAATTCTCGAACGCGATAGTCCTTTCAAAAACGATGTTGGAACTAGATATAGATTTAGTTCTCTAGCCAAATTACATTATGTATATATATATTTTTTATTTTTTTTTGTAATTGAAAAATTATATCAGTCGAACGAGAGTTCTCCCCCGTGTGGCCAACGAGCTAGTAATTCTTTTCTCAGCGATATACATCAAGTGTTAAATCTATAGCAAAAAGGTTTATAGCAAAGATGTTTTTGATATTAGCGTAAATGTTCCACTTCCATCCTCCTGCTTCAAGGTTCCACGAAGTTCTTACTTGAATAGAAGTACTGTAAATGAACTACTCAAAATAAAGAGCAAAGTCAAACTTAAAAAAAACAACACATCATTAATCCTCCTGTTTCCATTTTTCAATGTTACAGTCTTCAACACTTCTCATGAACCTCCTTCCTGAGTATTATCATGATAGCTTCAAGTGGATAGTTAAGCTCGCTAAAAGCATCTCGATAACTGTGAGTCTCTTTATTCTACATCTATCACAAAGTGAATTCTACTAAAACCAGTAGGAATAGAGATAGAACATGTCTAAGGTATCCAGATCACTAGAACAAGAACAAGAACATGTCTAAGGTATCCAGATCACTAGAACTAGAACAAGAACATGTCTAAGGTATCCAGATCACTAGAACTAGAACAAGAACATGTCTAAGGTATCCAGATCACTAGAACTAGAACAAGAACATGTCTAAGGTATCCAGATCACTAGAAGTAGAACATGTCTAAGGTATCCAGATCACTAGAGCAAGAACAAGAAATGACCTTGAAGATATGAAGGACAAATACATTTTCCATCGAACGATGTGAGACAACAAATCTGATCCTGGATTATTCAAATGAAACTTTCCCCCCTCCCCCCCCCCCCTCATCTAAGAAGACGTTAAGTTTCCTTTCCAGATTTGTCTCTTTTTTTTCACTTTCTTTTATCTCTTGATAGAATCGATTATCTCCCCCTAGTTTGTCTCTGGTTAGTTTTGTACTGGTCTCTCGGAAACAAAAGTTTCCTTATGGCATTGTCAAGTGATGTCCCCTTTTCTCTCTTCTTAGCCTTTGAAGTTTTCCTTTCAGTACCTAAAGACATCAACCCAGTTCTGTTTTCACACGCACACACACATCTCTTTTTTTACTCCTTCGCTCTATCTTAATTACTCATTTTCCCTTCACGCTATAATCATAAACAATCCCTCTTTTTCATGTCTTCTCCTGGACTCTCTCTCTCTCTCTCTATTTCTCTCTCTGTTTCTTTCTTTCTCTCTCTCTGTCTCTCTCTAGTCCTAGGTATTAAATCACTCTCTTTTTCTTTCTCTCTCTTATTTCTCTCTCTCTCTCTCTCTCTTTATTTTCTCTCTGTCTCTCTCTATTTATCTCTGTCTCTCTTTCTCTCTCTTTCTCTCTATTTCCTAATTATCCACTCTCGATTCTTGAGACATGAAATATACTTTTTATTCTCTGTCTCTCTATCTCTGTTTCTGTCTCTCTAAAAATCATTGATAATTTTTCTATTTTACATCTAATTGGAATCTATCAAAAAACTTCCCCTAAATGTTGAATTTGATGTCTGATCTTAACCATAGTCCATGGGCATCTCCTCCATTCCTCATCACAATCTCTCTGACACGATCGAACACATCTAGCAACCTTCTATCGTCTAGAACATCATTTATCATCTAGAACATCGTCTATCATCTAGAACATCATTTATCATTTAGAACATCATTTATCATCTAGAACATCATTTATCATCTAGAACATCATTTATCATCTAGAACATCATTTATCATCTAGAACATCATTTATCATCTAGAACATCATTTATCATCTAGAACATCATTTATCACCTAGATGATAGATGATCTAGAACATCATTTATCATCTAGAACATCATTTATCTTCTAGAACATCATTTATCATCTAGAACATCATTTATCATCTAGAACATCGTCTATCATCTGGAACATCATTTATCATCTAAAAACATCATTTATCATCTAGAACATCATTTATCATCTAGAACATCATTTATCATCTAGTACATCATTTATCATCTAGATTTACAGGGGTTCTCAACCTGTGGGTCGCGATCCCCTTGGGGGTTGATTGACGACTTGCCAGGGGTCGCCTAGGATTATCGAAACTATTGATTGTTATTGTCTATTCTTTTATTATGTGAGGGGGGGTCGCGGCAGAGTTCGGGATTGTAAAAAGGGGTCGACGACCTAAAAAGGTTGAGAACCGCTGAATTCTAGAACATCATTTATCATCTAGAACATCATTTATCACCCAGAACATCATTTATCATTTAGAACATCATTTATCATCTAGAACATCATTTATCATCTAGAACATCATTTATCATCTAGAACATCATTTATCATCTAGAACATCATTTATCATCTAGAACATCATTTATCACCGAGAACATCATTTATCATCTAGAACATCATTTATCATCGAAAACATCATTTATCATCTAAAACATTATTTATCATCTAGAACATCATCTATCATCTAGAACATCATCTATCATCTAGAACATCATTTATTATCTAGAACATCCTCTATCACATAGTTCGCAGTTTTCTATTAAATTGTAAATACGCATTATGTTTTAGTTTTATTAAGTTTAAAATAGGTCTTAGTTGTATGATTGCAAGAGTCGAAAACCACTGGTGAAGACTAATGCATGTACAGCTGGGCACACAGAAAAAAAGAAAAACAAACAGAATAAAAGACGCACAGATGGACAGACGAACAGCAAGATGAGAAATGTAAAAGAATATCCATTGATAGGCCTTCACAAGACGATATACGCACATAAATGTTCTGAGTTACAATTCTCACGGCTATTCCTTTCGGCCAATTCAAAGGAACATAATACCACAGTATCTTCCCCACTAAATGTCCTTAACCAACCATAAATAACAATACAATCACAGAAGGCTTCACTCTTCTCGTACACTATGTGTGTATGTACGGGTATCGTGCCAGCGATACTGTATCGATCTGTCCATTGATGCCGCTTGCTAGCGAGTATTTCAACCTTGGAATCTAAGAAGCTGGATTAGCTTCCTGGATCTCTCCACCAAGAAAGATGTAAAGAGTAGTAGGGCGGGGAGATAATTTGGTAATCTGTTTGTGTCGGTGGGGGCTTAGAGCGCGTGTGTGTGATCATTGCCATTTCTATAATTAACCTTTGAACTCCGTTATCAAAGCCCATTAAGTGATATGAAGGAATAGATAAGACACAGAAGTATTTACCTCATTTTTTTTCAACTCGGAATTTTCACACTAGAAGTTAATCTCAGTGATTTGCAGTTCGTTTTAACTTTAATTTTAAATTCTGATTAGCTCTTAAAGCAATAAAATACGGTCGGAAAAACAATATACAGAGAAAAAAAAACAAAGCATTATGGAGAAATAAGGTGCCAAAATTTTGAAACCTTAGGGACGCTGTGACTGAGTGGTAAAGCGCTTGGCTTCAGAACCTGGTGTCCTGGGTTCGAATCTAGTTGAGGACTAGGATTTCGAATTTCGGGATTTTTAGGGTGCCCATGAGTCCACCAAACTCAGATGGGTACCTGACTTTAGTTGGGGAAAGTAAATGCAGTTGGTTATTGTGCTGGCCACATGACACTCTGCTCGTTAATAGTTGGCCATAGAAACAAATGACTTAACATCATCTGCCCCATAGATCGCACGGCGAACTTTACTTTTACTTTACTTAAAGCAATAAAATACTGTAGGCGAATTTTTAAAAAAAGAAAGAAAACAAAGCGTTATGGAGAAATATGGTGACAAAATGTTGAAACTTAAAGAAAAACGTAACAAAAGGAAAAGATGAACAATGCAAGAGATCTTGAAATAAAATGAAAAGATGAACGTTGCAAGAGATCTTGAAATAAAAAGATAAAATAAACATTGGAAGAGATCTTGAAATAAAAAGACAAAATAAACAATGTCAAGGACGCGTAAAGAAATATCACAGTTGCCAACTAAATATTAAAAAGATTTTGGTGTTATCAGCGATAGACGTAAAACTTCTCTTTTACTTCATTAAAAAATTGCACAAAAAATATTTATAAGTGTTGACTTATAGTACCAAACTTCTGGTAGACAACTAGATAGCTGTAAATGAATTATACTTTAGTAATAATATAAATGGTATTTTCAACAAAATCTCAATACAAAAAAACACGTCTTTTCACTCAGGCATTCTGGACTCGTGTGACGCATCCGAGACAGCTTACGACAGCGTCACCTTTCTTGTATCATTCGCACTGCATAGGCACCAACCAATCGCTAACTTGATACTGTCTCATTTCTATTCAGACTTCATATAATTATGCAAACACTCAAAGAGAATAAATACAACATTAATGGAATACGTCAAATTGAGTGCTAGAGCCGCGCTTATTATTGTATATTACAAATAACTGCGCAGGAAGATAAATACCTCGATTAGTTCGTGTGGGGTAATAACATCAGACTTGGTGCGGCTAGGTCAAGGAGACTGAAGTGGTTCGAACTAATTCCCCTTCACACTTGACGCACGCGCTGACGATGTTTGCAGAAAGAGTTGGCCATTTGGAGTGAGTGAGCTTACTCTGGGTTTCGGTCGTTCTAGTGCCAGATTACCACTTCAGACTGGACCTTCACTTCAAGGGATTCTACAGGCAGACTATTTTGAATAACCCAGAACATAACGCGCGATAGTTAACAAATAAAACAGGAAAATCCTTACTTGGTAAAAATAATACAAAACGCTTATATTTAAAAAAAACCCCAATAAAACCTAAACCCCTACAAATATCTCATCTATTTTTTATCGATCAATACATTAAAGTTTGATTAAACAAACAAAATCTATAAGAAGCAAGATCTTACAAAATATTTTTTAATCCTATGAAAACTGTTTTCTTAGATTGTTATGCCGAATGACATCGAAGGATAGCTCTACCCTTACTTTCTACACACACACAAACACACACTTCTTTTGAAATCTTATTATAGCTTACGATACCATGTTGATCACACGAGAAAGCCAGATAAGTCGTGAGAACATTTTGTTGCCTATTTTAAATAGAAATCTTTTAGTTAGAAAGGTAAATGTCACTAGAAGTCCGAAGATTAAGAACTACAAATCTATTTCACCGTCACGTGACTGTTTCTGAACTAAAGTGATCGAAATATTCTGATCCATTAAGAATAAAAGTATAAAAGTTAAACTTTGTTGTTGATCTGTGCACACAAAAGAAACGGAACAATAAAACGATTAGTATGAACGAGAGTAAATCAAAAACACGAACCTCTACACACAGGGTAATCCAAATCCAAACAGATAATGTACAGTGAACAAAAATGGCGGATGTTCTATTTATAGAAGTCTAAATGAGCCGATCAATAGTTTACAGAGATATTAATATCTGGAATAACATCGCCTTATCTATCTCTCTCTTCCTTAACCTCTCTCTCTCTCTCTCTCTCTCTCTGCTCTATGGTATGGTAACCCTCGTCCACCTTCAGAAGCCGTAGAAATGGCCGTCTTTTCTAAACCCGCTTGTCCCTTCACTAAAACAAGTGTTCATGAGGGCCCACTGAGCCCTCACAACTCTGTCGGATCCTAGATACAGCACGATTACGCCCGTCCATAAGTTATCACCCAGCGAGGGTTCGCGCTTCCATTTCACTTCTCGTCTGCTGCCTTACGTGCTTGCCATCGGCAGTGCTCGCCCCTTTTTTTTTTGTATCATAAACTAGGTCGAAAACAAAATGGGAGATTGAAAAAAAAATCTCTTTCTTTTCTTATATTATCTTATATAGTTCCTCTCTTCTCTTATAAATTTCAGATGTTCCTTCAAAAAAAAAAAAAAAAGATAATTATGTCCATCAAGTATCCATGTGCTAATCTTATCTTCGTCTTATGTTATACTAGCCTGACATTACCCACGGCCTGCGGGTCTAAGTTTAAGTGTTTACTCATCTAATGGATTGGATTTAGATGTATGTTAAACTTAGCTAATGATCCTTTCAAGTTTTTTTTCTCTTTCGCTACGAAAATAAAATAAGTATTGCGAAAATGGGTTTACCCGAAGTCGATACATTCATATCTATTAAAAACGAAAAGAGCGATAGCTTTGCTAAATGAATGGGATTATAAAGTGAACAATTAAACGAAATAATTTTTAGTAAGCGATTCATGAATGAATATAGATCTAGGCCTATCTCAACTCAGCTTCGCAGCTTTTGTAAACGAATGTAGCCTCTTAAAAATGCTTTAGACAACCAAATTTGAATGTTTATTTGATCAAAATATGAAATGAATGGACTATAATTAGTATTGTTACGAATATCACTATCCAGGCTCTCTGCAAACTGCACCATACACCACCAACTTAAAGAACTTGACAAATCAGGGCTCCAAAGTAACGTAACACTTTAATAGTTGAATAAATAACAGCCAATACTGTACAATTGGCACACGTACACTGTACAAATATCTCTCCGATAACACCGTACTGCCGTATTAACTCTTGCACTGGCCTCTCTGTCTCGTTCCGGGCTTCCACTGGGTTCAACAGTTCAGGACTGACTTCACACACTAGGCTCGTTGTGTCGGACTCAATCGCAGACCAAGATCAAGACGAAAGTCGTCTCAACTGTATTTGACAGTACTCCGCACTGAACCGTCGTAATGCTCCGTACAGAACCACACCGCTGAACTGTGCTGTAGTCGACCGGACTGTAGTGAACCGGGTCCTGAACCGTCTTGACTGCGACACCTCCGCTCTTATATAGGGTCCCTACTGGCCTTCTCGAACCGAACAGAACGCCGCTCGACGTTTCTAGGTGGTCAGATGACTACAACTCTCGTGACGCTCCTGAGCTCTGTTCACGACGGCAATCCTTCCCGAACCGTCCTGTTGACACTCGACTCGGCTGACCGTCGTAACTCGTCATGGTTGACCGCTCGTCTAGCGCTGGCCTGGGGCGATTTGCGTCGGCTGACTACACACACACCACTACCCCCATTTGTGCCATCACCAGGTTTATAACAGTATGTTAATGTGTTAAAGTATAAAACTATCTGTGCGAAGAGAAGTTTTATCATCTTAGAGTTGAATTAGAGTTTTAAATATAGGGATAGGATTATAAAGTAAACAATTAAACGAATTAATTTTT
Source organism: Biomphalaria pfeifferi (assembly GCA_030265305.1). Lineage (NCBI taxonomy): Eukaryota > Metazoa > Mollusca > Gastropoda > Planorbidae > Biomphalaria > Biomphalaria pfeifferi. Next base: position 1,521,979 of record JASAOG010000061.1, on the reverse strand, counting down.
AGTACGCGATTCATAACGGTATTATCTAATGAAAGAATGTTCGTCAGGAAATCTGTAGTCACAGATATAAGGAACTTATTTATGTAAAAAATGCTTTTGAAACACAAAATTGAAGGTTAATTTTATTATATAATGAAATCAATGGATCTTTTGTATTTTCATGTGTCAAAGTAAAAAACTATCTGCGCAAAGTGTATTTCTTAAAATTAGATCTAGGTCTAAATCCTTTCGATCTTTTCTCATGTCAACATTGTTAACCACGGCCTATATCCATAAATACTATAGCTTTAATAGAGTCGGACAATTTTTTTTTTTTAGGGTGTTAAGTTTGTTTTAGGGCTACAATACATACACTACGGTCTAAGTTGGTACCCAAGAAATATTCCTGCCAAGTTTTATCAAGATTGGTCAAGCGGTTTTGATGTCTATAAGTCACATACATACATACACCTTACATTCTACTTTATAATAGAGATAATAAGGACGAAACTTCAAAATAAAGAAGATGATTACGTCCTACGCGCCACGCATTTAGTCATGCATATTAACCAATGACTTAAATTTTGCCAAGTCAGTGGTTTTCCTAGATAGCCCAGGCAACCCATTCCATGCTCTAATAGCGCTAGGGAAGAAGGAGTATTTGTACAAATTTGTCCTAGCATATGGGACGAGGAATGTACCTTTATTTTTGTGTCTTTCAGAGTATTTTATTAAATTTTGTTTTTGTATTTGACGATTATGGTTCAGTGTTTTATGTATAATTGCTACTTTACTTTTGAATCTTCAGTCCTGAAGGCTTTCTAAATTTAGTGATTTTACTAAAGGTGTTACTCTAGTCAAATGTGAATATTCGTTTGTTATGGATCTCACTTCTATATTTTGTGTCTGTTCCAGTTTCTTAATGTTTTCTTGAGTTGAGGGGTCCCAAACAGAGGATGCATATTCTATAATTGGCCAAACCAAGGTTAAATAACATTTTAGTTTTATGTTCTTATTTGATTTATAGAAATTTCTTTTAATAAACCCTAATGCTTTGTTTGATTTTGTGATAGTCTAGCCGTATTTGTTAGGAAGAGTATTAAACTCTGATTATCATTGGTTTTCCAGGCTGATTCATGCAACCCGTTCTACGTTTACTACTAAATACTGGTGCGTTGTTTTCCTGCGGCGTTATAAGAACAAAGATGCAAGGTGTCGACAAGAAAACGGAAAGAAGGGAATCAAGATCATTTTTTACATTTTTCACTCAAACATCATTTCTGGATTTCTTTCGCTCATATTTAAAAAAATCTCCATACACTGAGATCTCCACTTTTTTTTTATTTTTAGGGCCAAAGTTTTGTTTTTTTTTGTTGTTTTTTTGTTCTGACCAACAATTTTTTTTTTTCATTGCAATCCATGGTTTAACCATATAACGTTGCATAAATCAAAACCAGCCCACTTTGATAGTTAACCTTAGAATAAATATGTGTTTAAAAAAATGCACACCAATAGAGACACAAAATGGTTTGGGGTCGCTGCTGGTGGGGAATCGTATAAGAAATTGAGCGCTAAAATGGTAGAGAACCGCTGATCTAGAATATCACCTAGGACATACTCAATCATCTAGAATATCCTCAATCATCTAGCACATCTACCATCTAGCCCATCCTCTATCATCTAGCAATTCCTCTATCATCTAGCATATCCTCTATCATCTAGCCTATCCTCTATCATCTAGCCTTTCCTCTATCATCTGACATGTCCTCTATCATCTGGCATGTCATCTATTATCTGGCATATCCTCTATCATCTAGCATGTCCTCTATCATCTAGCATGTCCTCTATCATCTAGCATGTCCTCTATCATCTAGCATATCCTCTATCATCTAGCATGTCCTCTATCATCTAGCATGTCCTCTATCATCTTGTTCATTCTCCAACACTGAACAAAAATGTCGTGAAAAACTTCAAAAAAGTTGAAACAAGGCGTTTTTTTTCTTCATTAGTTATAAGCAGTAATGTTGTTGTTTTTTTCAATCCTAACCTATGTAACATATAATATAATGTTTGGATCAGCGGTTCTCAACCTTTTATGCTCGGCGACCCCTTTATACAGTCCCCCACTCTGCCGCGACCCCTCCCCGCACACACACATACAGCATTAGAAGAGTAGACAATAACAATCCATATTTTGGATCGTCTGAGGCGACCCATGGCAAATTGTCAATCGATCCCCAGGTTGAGAACCCCTGGTTTAGATCAAGATCTAGTAATTCAAAAAAAGAGCACTCTCGTCTCATAATTATTATTATGCAATTTTTAGATACAAAATCTATAAAGGTTTAGGAAAACAACATATTTATATGTACATAAGATGATTAAAATCAACAGGATTATTTCGATCTAGGATTTTCGAAACATTATCCCAATGGAAACTAACGGTAGGGCCTAAATGGCCTTATTTCATAGATTGGCGTGAATATATAGTTCTGTGATTATGGCCTAATCTATTTAAAATCCGCAAAATGGGAGTGGATTATTTATAAACTTTGAAAACTAAAGATCATTACTTTTCTAAAACAGAAAAGATCGGGGCGATTTCCCTTACAGATTTAAATTTATATATATATATATATATATATATATATATATATATATATATAGGTCTGTGGCCTCATAATTATTGTATAGAAATTTGTTTCGTTTTCCAGTATAGGTATAACATGCACGCACTAGCACATACACACACAGATATACACAAACACATAGACTAATGCAAGGGAGCTAATAAGGCGACCTAGTATTAGTCCTACGTATTTAATCCGTAATGCATCAATTTGGATTAATAAGTATTATTATTTAAACGCGTACAAGGAAAGATAGCTTAAATAGAACCCCCAGCGGACAACGATTTCTTCTGCATCAGATGTGAGAAAAATATACATGTCGCAAAACTCGCAACTGTATTTGCATAGTGATGAGAAACATTTCACTTATCCTGAAATCTTCGGAATAAAATAATTGCCATTATTATTATTATTATTATTATTACAAATGTTTATAAAATAAATGTCCAATGCTCCAATCATAAAAATTCACATTAATTTTTTTCTAAGTCTATCTAATAAAACGCAAATTTAGATATCAAAAATGTAATTTTGTGACGTTACCAAGGGATGTAATCACATTTCCGGCTTCATTATGATGTCGAAATTTTATTGAGTTAATGTTCCTGCATTTCTTGTTTGCAATGAAACGTTTAAGTCTAACTTGGTATCACGAGTTGTAAAAAAAACCTGGTTTTGTAAAATGTCGAAGTGATAAAATAAAACAATGAAAACGAAACAAATGCGAAAAAAATAGTAAAGAGGAATGTTTTGAATGACAAAAGATAGAGACGCATTTTTTAATGCGTCTCATGAATCAAACAATATATCCTCTTTATAAACTAGATTAGAGTATTATGACTAGGATAAATGATCTGTATTCTTTGACCCGCCATTCTGACCCACTTCTTTTGACCCGCCTCTTGTGACCTGCCTCTTCTGACCCACTTCTTTTGACCTGCCTCTTGTGACCCACTTCTTTTGACCTGCCTCTTCTGTGAACTTAAGAGTTCCTCATGTCATCTACGTTTGAGCAGAGCAATACAGATTTATTTAGTCGACAGTTACCAGGCTTATACTATGTGGCAAAATATGTAGGTCGCAGCTGGGACTGCGTAGCCACGTGAAATCGTGGACTCCTCATTAATCTTTGGACTTGAAGACAAGCATTATTATGTTAGAAACTAACGAGTATTCATTCTCTGGCGCTGCCAGGGTCGAGTTTCTTTATTATGTTAGAAACGAACGAGTAGCCTATTCATTTTCTGGCGTCCAGGGTCGAGTTACGTTAACCCTTAAAGTGCTGAGCTGTTTTACAATGAGTGCATAAAAAATGGAGGCTAAACTACCACACGCGCCTTAAGGGTTAAAGGGAAACAAAATTCATCGTAGTCCTTTTAACAGTTTCCACTGAGGAATTTTCTGGTGATGTGGCAGGTCTGCAGTAGTACCAACCTCTGACACGCCACGAGAATGTTCCTAGGAATGTTAAGGGCCTTGAAGGTCTCAGTGGGGTCTGTTGTTATTATCCCCTCGGTTGATATAACAATGGGGTACATTGTTATTTTAGATAACTTCCACATACGCTTAATCTCCAAGCCTAGGAGAAAATTATGAGATAGTGGTACGGCGATGTCAATAATGGTAGCGGCCCTTCCTTTTTTTCTCAATGAGCAGCATTATTATTATTATACTCGTCACAGCTGCCATTCATGTGCAAAAACTTGTATAGCCCGCGGGTTATTAGCGCCAAAATACGGTCTTTTGAGTAACTATTTGCGACGTCAGAACAGAAATATTTGTATTCCTCTACAAATGACGAAAACGTACTTGTTTAGTGTTGAGAGCTCATACATAATATGAACAGCTGTCAGTTTACATAAATTCAACTCTTTTTTCTATGTTTTTTTTTTTGTTTCATCTATTTTAATTGCTACGTCACAATGTTGTCTAGAGAGTAGGATTGAAATATTTAAAAAATAAGTTTGAAAATAAAAACAATTGACAGAGACAGATACATTAACAAATGGGAGAAGGGGAGGGGGGATATTCTTGGATTCCCATCTGAATCCTTTTATTTTATTTTTTCTTTGACCTGTTTATATTTAATTTTTTCAGCTTAACGCTTTTCGTTTTCTTGAGAAAATGTCATGGACAATTAATTTACAGATTGGGTTTTAATGTAAAGTTGAGGTTCAAGTCTGGGTTTGTTTTTTGTGAAACGAATTAGTGTTGACTGACACATTGTCAGCCGTTCATCCAGTGTGATTATGTAAGATTTTCAAAGTAAAACGAAGTTGTGTTGTGTCGGACTCGATCACAGACCAAGATCAAGACGCCAGTCGTCTCAACTGTACTTTACAGTACTCCGCACTGAACAGTAGTAATGCTCCGTACAGAACCACACTGTTGAACTGTGCTGTAGTCGACCGTGTTCTGAACCTCTGCCGTGAACCGGGCTCTGAACCGTCTTAACTGGACACCTCCGCTCTTTATATAGGGTCCCTATTGGCCTTCTAGAACCGGACGGAACATCGCTCGACATTTCTAGCTTCGTCACATGACTACATCCCTCGTGACGCTCCTGAGCTTTTTTCACGACGGCGATCCTTCCCGAATTGTCCTGTTGACACTCGACTCGGCTGACCGTCGTAACTCGTCACGGTTGACCGCTCGTCTAGCGCTGGCCTGGGGTGATTTGCGTCGGCTGACTACACTCACACCACTACCCCCATCTGTGCCACCACCAGGTTTATAACAATATATATACAAGAATGGCTCGCTTAAGAGTAAAGGATATGGCGATAGGGTAAAAGAAGGTTGTTTAGTAGTATAAGATAGATAAATAGCGACGTTTAAGAGGACTAGACAGACTTCCCAGTTATTATAAAATGTGTCATTTGCAACATTAAAAGTCTTTATCAAGTTAATATCGGTAACTGTAATGTTCTGTGGCTAATGTGGCAGATGAGATAAAAGTGAAGTGGAACAAGATACTAGCCCACAACTCTACTAAGAAGTGTACCACATCTAAGGGAGGTAATTAAAATTAAAACATCCGTCTGGGGATTTCTGCGCCATTCTAATTCTATGTCGGTTGTAAATATTATTAAAGTGTACAAGTGAACGAAAAAAAATGGGGGCCTTGGGACGGTTGCCCTACTTCCCCCAAGGCCGCCTCTGCTGAATGTGTTACTTGCTAGGCTCGTTCTAAGGTGTTTTCCTCGAGTTTCGTCTAGAAGTATCTCCGTCCGTGGGTTGTAGACGCAACATAATCTTAAGACTGAGTTCCAAGTTTCTACTCCATCACACAAAAACTCTAAATCCCAACAACAAAATTCAGTCAAATATTGGGACATTTTTTTTTGTATCCTGCCAATTCTTTAAAGAAAAACGTTTTCTGTTCCTATTCTTATACGACTGTATAATGCGACTTGCTTCATATATCATAGAAATGAAATGTTGAAGTAATAATAATGTATACAATTAGCACCCGACATCCAGTTAATGAAAAGCGATGGCTTTATTGTCCCAGCCGGGCCAGACTCGCCACTTAGGCACATCGTTAGCTAAAAAGAGGCAGACAAATAATCATTTATTTTCGTGACTTTCGATGTGACACAGTTACATCCCTTTATTTTCAAGATAAACCCAAACGATGCCAACAAATTTCGGACCTTTATAATTAGAAATTCAAGACAATTATTATCATCAACTATATTTGGAAAAAAAATTCATTTTAGCTTTGACCTTTTAATGTTTCAGAAATTGGTAGACTGAAATAATCATGCAGATAATTATTTTAGCGCAGACATAATTAAAGATTAGCTGCCCCAGGTTTTCATTGGGGAAAAAATTAGCGCCTGACCAGACATTCTTGTATAAACTTGTATTCATAACCTACTTATATCTAGTCCTCTAAATTCCTCAAGAGTCCAATGCAATGCTGTTTGGCTTCAACCTTGGTTTGATGAAAGGTCAACATCTGGAAGCCGGTGCATATCTGCCAACTTGTGCAGATTTCTCCGATGGTGATGTGGAAAAATGGTCACATTAATAAGGTTCCTTTGGACCTGTATACAATGGCACTGAACACAACGTGATGACTGAGTGATATCCAGGAACATTGTTTTGCATGACTAGTCCAGTTTTAAAGTATATAGTTTTGGACATAACAACATTAGAACAATGAAGATTCACGCTGATCTGTCAATTAGTAAACGCTCCAACAAAAACATTTGGCATTGTATTCCCCGGGATTTCTTTGGTTTCCAGGCTTCCATGGAAACTGGAAACGACTGCCTTCGGGAAAATCCCTGTTTCATCTTTGTCAAGTGAGGACATGTACAATACATGTATTCGTACATATGTCTACAACAGAGAACAATAGTTTACAGCCGGAAAATAGGACAACCAAATGAACAAGGAACCATTTCTGAGGTAGCATGTTACTTTTGGTGAGAGACCATTAAATGTGTTTTCTTTGTTTCTGACGATGTAAAACCTTAATGAACTACTGAATTAAAAAAATAAATAATTATAAACAAAGTTTACATTAAGAGTAGTTCTAACAATGAGTTTGGATCAGTCCTATAATTACATTTGTAAGAGATCTATATTCTAGACCAGTGTTTCTAAAAGTGGGGTACACGTACCCCAGGGGTACGGGAAGAGTTTGAAGGGGGTACGCGTTGCACATAGTTAACTCCTCTGATTTTAAAAATAAAAATAAAAATTTATAAATAAGAATAAAATATCATAAGTTTTAAATCCTTTTTATTCTTTAGTTTAAGTTTTTAAAAACTCAAATACGGTGCTATTTTACATTTGAAGACGAACTTCTATAAAGATCAGGAAATGGATAGGGATGTTACAACGCCCACTTTTATATGTAAAAACTATGTTTCCCATTATTTTAAGAATGCATTTGATGTGTCTCTGAAGCATACAAAAAATAAACCCACTAATTAAATAGTGAGGAGGGGGGAGCACGAGGGGTACTCAGTGTTACGAATGTTACGAAAATTCTAGAAGGAGTACGCGTAAGTCAAAAGTTTGGAAAATAATGTTCTGGACTAACGATTATAAATAGAAGTATTTTTACCAATTGTTTTTGTTTAGCGCAATGTCATGCTTTTAGCTTTCTCAATACGATATGATCCAATCACTTGTCTGGACCAGATGAACGGGGGGGGGGGGGGGGGACGGAGAGGGGAGTTTGAAGGGGGTATCTCGGTGACTGCTTTTTAAATGCATTTATAAAAAAAAGGGTTAACGACATGAATTTGAACTTGAGGGCTCAGGCCTCCTCTGCCTCCTCAAGTTCACACACTAACCACTTTGTTAGAGAGATTCTCATAAAAATAGAAGCTTTTATATTTATCTATTGTTAGTATCAAACTTTTTTTCTCTTCTTTCAACTTATACAGTACAGACGTGACTTCCATATAGAACGTAATTACGTCCCACGCATCTCATGTGCCAATCTAGTCATACATGTTAATCAATGACTTCAACTTTGCTAAGTCGTTGGTTTTCGTTTATACAAGGTATTTGGTGGCTATATTCAACATATGTCACCTATCAGTCAAGTACAAGTTCTTTCCCTTCTTCGAGATACCAAACAAAAATATTGATTACCAATAGTTATTTAATTAATTGGTTAATTTTCTTTCATTGATTCCTGTGTTGTCAGGTAAAAGAAATAATTGTGCAAAGTATCAACTTGATCAGAGATTGGGTATAACGTATTTACTTTAATGGCAGTGTTTTAAACATACCATGCTATCAATTTGATAAGACGAAATTGAATAAATAAATATAAAATCGACGGTGAAGAACAAAATGTAACGTAAAAATATTTTTCTAAAGAAGTTTTTAGTATATCACAATTATTGCATATTTAGTTAGGTCTACAACACATGTATTCTTAGATCGCCGGACCTTCAAAATTACATTGCAAGACATAAAAAGCAATACTAAGGTACTTTCTCGCTCAGGTCTCCCTAGTATATACACCACGCTGCGTTGGCTGTGTCACGTTCGTGGTAACCTTATTCCCAAAGTCATTTTAATGGGCATCCTGCGTTTGGCGCCTCCGTTATCTAGATGTAATCAATGTCGACTTTTAAACAGTGGACATCGGTGTAGACTATTGGGAAGACACAGCCGTAGCCCGCACTATATGGAGAGACATGGGAACAAAGAAAATTGTGGTCAGTAAAAAAACATTGGCCTAAGTTTTGGAAGAAAAGTGTGCCAAACGAAAAATGACTGGTTCACCTACCACCATAGAGAAGGCAACATTTAACTTGGGATCTATGTGGATGGGCATGCCTCTCTAGGATAGGTTTCTACAGTCGAAGAGTGTTCATGACATGTACTATAGTGGTTCTATGAGATGTGCCATAGTCGTTCTATGAGATGTACCATAGTCATTCTATGAGATGTACCATAGTCGTTCAATGAGATGTACTATAGTCGTTCTATGAGATATACCATAGTCGTTCTATGAGATGTTCCATAGTCGTTCTATCAGATGTCCCATAGTCGTTCTATCAGATGTACCATAGTCGCTCTATCAGATGTACCATAGTCGTTCTATCAGATGTACCATAGTCATTCTATTAGATGTACCATAGTCGTTCTATCAGATGTACCATAGTCATTCTATCAGATGTACCATAGTCGTTCAATGAGATGTACCATAGTCATTTAATGAGATGTACCATAGTCGTTCTATCAGATGTTTCATAGAATATGACGGTGGAACAACATGATCACTAGATTTTATTTCTGTCTGCCTACCAAATAATATGAAGTTCACATGTTTTTGTGTCTAGAATACTATATAGTTCCAGTACAATACTATATAGGTGCAGTACAATACTATATAGGCCAAGTGCAATGCCCCTTTACTTTCTCTAATAAGAAATAAAATTTGTAGGTCATAGTTTCTTATTTTGACATTAATATCTTCTCAATCTCTACTGCAGTTCAATGTCTACTGCCTAATCATTCTCTATGAATCTTTTCTTTGTTTAAAATAGACCTTTATTTCTACAATTTATTAGGCCTATTCAATAGGCCTAATAAATTGGCCTATTCCTACAATTATTCTGTACCAAGTTTATTATTGAACAATCATTTTAAATATACCTTCATAAGTCAGAAGAGTAAACAAGAGTAGGTTATGATTTCATTGACTTTTTCTTTTGGGTTAGTATGTATTACAACTTTTTTTGGGGGGGGGGGAGGTACAGTCCTATTTGTGTAGCTCATATAAAAAACTGTTTATCTGATAGTAAATTCTTTAAACACCCACATACATCTTCTCTCTCTCTTTCTTCTCCTCTTTCTTTCTCTCACTCTCTCTCTCTCACACCCTCCCTCTATCCCTGTGCATATCGCTCTCCGTCTCTATCTTCCTCTTTCTATCCAGCCACACATACCTCATCATTCCTTCTCTCTCTCTTCAAGTTTGAAAGCCCTTCCCTCCCTTTCCATTTAAGATTTATCTATCCCAGCATGCCTTACGTTACCGTTCTGGTCAGCTCTCTATTGATTTCCGGGAGTGGTCCAATGGCCAAACAAGCTCTGCTTAATTTGTTTTCGCTTTTTTTTTCTTTTGCTTTACTTCTTTCCCATTTGCTTCGTTATTCGTTGATGTATTCCCCCTCCGAGCCACTCTGCTGGGCCACTTAAAATGTCCAATTTTCTTACATCCAAACTGCAACAACAGCAACTGCAACAACTGCAACAGCAACAGCATCAGAAACAACAGAAACAACTGCAACAGCAACAACAGCAACAACTGCAACATCAACAACTACAACAAGTGCAACAGCAACAACTGCAAGAACTGCAACAGCAACAACTCCAACAGCAACAACCGCAACAACTGCAACAGCAACAACCGCAACATCTGCAAAAGCCACAACTGCAACATCAACAAATGCAACAACTGCGAAAACTGCAACAGCAAAAACAGCAACAACTGCAACAACTGCAACAGCAACATCAACAAATGCAACAACTGTATCGGCAAAGAGAGTACCCTGATTAATCTGATTCTCTTCGTCTGCTAAACATTTAGTGCAATACGTTTTGAAGTCGCTGACATAATTTCCGAATATAATCCACGTTTGAATGTCAATGATGTGCTGGACTCGATTCGTGAATTGTATTGTAGTAATGTTCAAAACATGTGTAGCTAATCACATACATTAAATTAGTTAGAACAATAAAAAAAAAACAAGTTTCGCTTTCTTAGCTAAAAATAGATTCATAATTATATTTAATCACAGTCATCTCCCCTTATTGGTTACGTTTTGGTTTTTAATGAAGCGGTATATTTTTTTAAATGTGTCAAAATATGGAAAGGACAGATAATAAGAAAGTAGTGAGATCTGTTGTTGTTTTTTTTTGTTCTATACAGATCTTTTTTTTTTTTTTTGAAGTAGTAAATTATAAGATAAAAAAGTATCCTTTTTAAAACGTGTGTTCCATATTCGTTACAAAGTAACATTCAAAACCGGTACAAACTTTATTTATAAAGCAGTTTAAAAGAATAATTATATTTCTATAACTCAGATATTGAACGATAGAGCGCTAAACACACACCACACTGCATCGAGAGTCGAAGTGCCATTGTAAATTTGTGCTCAACTGAGACCAACCGATAATATTGACGCATTGGCACGGTGTTTATTGTGCAGTGAAGTGTAGCCTGTAACAGTAAAGACCACATTTTGTGTCTTTTTTTCCGTTTCACAATGTGGTTGAACAAAAATGAATATAAATAGACGACTAAAAGACGATAAATTCCATAACTGTGCAAACGTACAGGGGACCAAGAGGGCACAAGTTTTCTGGGATGAAGAACAATTGTAACTGCACATCCTGGTGTTAATTGGATTGTTATGAGACTCCTGAAACCAGCCCTGTTTTGTTTGAAATTTGGCGGGGAGTTCAAGAGGGTGCCTTGCTAATCTTTTTTTGATCTAACGTCTGGCAACTTTCCTTGTGACTCTACACGCAATAGGTAACGGGCAATAGTCTCCATTTCATAAATAACAGCCTTTGGATTTCTTTGCGTTGTCATTAGTAACGAAGTGTTACGTGGAACTCTTCTCCTCGGAAGATTTCTCGTGTATGATAGCCATTGTTTGGTCACTAGTCACTTGTTTAGACAAAAAAAAATAATCTTAAAATGATTATTAAATAAGTTATTATTATCTACAATGTAGAACGGCTATTTGTTTTAACTAGAATGAAAGGGGAGACAAAAATGTATTGTTTAGATATTTTCCTATCTAAGATTTAATTTCCTCTAATAAACGGCAAAATGCGAAATCCAGAGTAGAATATCAGCGACAAACAAAAAGTGTCTCTGTTGTCTATTGTCATCCTTTCATGACTATTACAATACATATTGTTATTTCTTGTATTGTTATTTCTTTTATTGTTATTTCTTGTTATTTCTTTTCAATTCAATGGTGGGTTAGTGCCGGAGCGTAGTTTGTCTCCGTTTCCTTGTGTGATACTGGGTGCAGCTCCAGAGTATTTAGAATATTTGCCTATCTTCCCAGGTCTGTCTCTTTGATGGAGCAGACGTCTCAGGAGGGAGGAATAGAAATTGTAAATGTGATACCTTAATCCCAACCATTTTATGGAACGTAATCAAATGCTGAAATTACGTGTAATAACTTTGCAATTTTTTTTCTTCAGGGGGGGGGGGGGGGGACTTGGCTAAAATCAGAAGCTAGGATAAAATACTTTTAATAAAAATTTAGTAATGTATTAGCGAACGCAAACACTTTTTTTTTTACAATAAGTAGTTTTGAGAATTTAGTAAGCGCTTACTTATTGTTCATTCTTCATGTTACATGTATACAAGGAAAAAAATATCGTCTTTTTATATCTTTACTAGCGGTCTAAAGTGGTCCATCAAAATCATAAGATCTAGTTCATTTGAATTATCATAGAATCATTACTATAACAAGACCAGAGACACCGATGGCCATTATGGGTCACGATGGGCAGGGGAGGTGGTAGGACTAAAAAAAATACATGTAGAATGGTCTAAAGTAAAGGATATTGGTTCAATCTAAAATCGAAAGTTTTCAGACCAGCTCGTAAATAAATCTATCCTTGGGGAAAGGGAGTGAACTCACTAATGACTACTACGAGTTGAATACGTGATAACTGAAAGTTCCTTTATTTATTAATCTATTCCTGAATACAATCTAGGGCAAGGATTCTCAAACCGAAGCTTTAAGGCACACTGTTAATAAAAACTGTGAGGAAAAGTGTGCCAGTTTTTTCACTTGTCATTGTATTGCTGCTCTGGTCTACATATATAGCCAGGTCTTTGCGAGTTGTGTGAGATTAATCCTCAAGAACCGTTCCAGATATTAGCATCGATCTTTATCTAGGTTACTTAGAATTCATTTTCGAAGCTCTTTAATGTTGATTGCACACGACACGAGTATGATCTATTTACGTATAATTATAAAGACCATTACAAATCATATTAATGGCCTGAGAATCCTTTTTTCAGAACATTAAGCATGTAAGATTATTTGGTTCTGGTATTATGAAAGCATTTTATTTGTATGTGCCCAGATTTTTTCCATCCTCAAGAATTAATTCTTTCCCCTTGTGCGCATTTACTGCATATAGCATTCAGTCAAAAGCTTTCATGGACTATTGTATCATTTGGCCTTAGAGGCCAGTGACAAAAATCTCCTCTTTAATTAAACACATGGACCGGACTACTAACCCTCAAGTAATGTGATTAATTAAAATGTTCAATTAACTATTTACTTTGTTTAGTGAACTTTAACACAAAAACGGGTACTATTAACTTATGCTTTTACATGCTGAGTGCCACCAGCTTCCCTTTCAAATCTGTTCCCATAGTCTCCCCAATTAACAAAAACGAACGATTTCCTTTGTATGTATGGTGGGGGGGGGGGGGAGCGGGGAGGAAGTATTATATATAAATATCAGCAAGGTCGTCATAGCAACGTAAGCGTCTAACAAACTTCCTACTGCTCAGATTTCAGGCAGACGATTATTATTTACATGTTTGTAATGTTGGTACTAGCCAATAAATGGCGGCTAGAATTTTAAATTTCTTTGACTTATTTTTTTTCCTTGTTATTGAAGATTTAAACATGGCGGAAAAACTATGAATGACTAACTATTTTGGTGTATCCGGTGTACAAAATGAATGAAGTGTTGATAAAGGTTACCCAACAAAATAGCGAACGACAAAATAGCGCGAAATTTTCTGATAAAATAGCGCGAAACAAAGTAGAGCGAACTTATTTTTAATATATAAGTCACGGATTTTAGCAAGTAAAAGGCATTGACAGGATCTTTTTTGTCGAGCCCTACCATTTTAAGCTTAATATTAATAGCTCTAAAAGTATGTCCTATTTGTGAAGATAGAAACGCACTGTGCAATAGTATCTCATTTTCGTTATTTTTCTATCCATAATTTCCATAATATCCATATTAATATCCCAAACTGTATCGGATATTCCGTTTCTTTGGTCTCATCAGCTGCGCGGAGAGGGGGGAACTGCTGTGTGGGCGACATCGTTCCGACCATAGACAATGCCCAGGCTTTCATCTCGCTTGCAATATATGTGGACGGGAGTGTTTCTCCAAAATAGGGCTCCACAGCCATATGAAAAAGTGTTCCAGATGAACCATAGTCGTTTCACGACTGAAGGAGGCCAATGAATATCCATATTTTAATAAAAGAAAGTACTTATTTTTTTTAAATGTGGGGACCCAGACACAATGTACCTACTTTAAGGAAGAATTAGACTTTCACTCTAGGACTTCAATCCTATTTTAAAACCAATGGCCAACAAACAAGCGGTAATAAGGAGGATTTATTACGAAGATCATCTGCCAAGCACTGAGATGTTGAGATGAATAGCTGAATTCTATTGTTATTAGAAAGCCTTTATTAACTCACTTTCTGTGTGTGCGCTAAAAAGTTTGTACATGTTATTTCTCCCACACCCAATCTCGGATGAAGCTGAAATTTTGAACAATCGGATCTTTATGCGTACATGTATCTAAAAGGTAAAGCCACGTCTTTCTGTTTTGCATAGATATGGAAGAGAACATCGTAATCATCGGTTATTTCCTATGTCTTTGTTAAGACCTGAATAGGTTTCTCAGGGAAATAAAGCATGCTTTCATATTGACATGCCTTCACGGGGATTTTCGTTTTAGATGTTTACAGAAATGGCTTTCGTTGTTACCTCTGTTAAGTATTCCATGCCTATGATTCTTGTCAGCAATCAATGCAAATGGCCGCGAGACGTTTCGTGGTTTGGTTTTACGACTTTCCACATCGTAATGTACGCAGTCTGATAGACAGATTACGACAATGTCTTGAAACATTAGGACATGTAAGTAACATGTTGATTATTGTTGTGACTAATATTATACCCGTTTGCGGACAAAGTATAAACGTATGGGAAAATAGTAAGACCTTCAGTTACTGGCAAATTACAAAGCTTAGATCAATTCACTCTGTCTGTGTGGTCAAAAGTTTGGACACGTTATTTCTCCCACACACAATCTCTGATTAAGCTGAAATTGTGCACATCATCTATTTGACTTACAACACAATTAATTAATTAATTTGTTTTGGTATCTTGAACAAGGGAAAGCAATCGTACTTGACAGATGTGGTGGTTTGAGTTCAATTAGTCCCCTTGAAGACTCGAGCCCTGAAACATTTTTTTATGCATTTAATAAGCAATTATGTAAACATTCACCAAGATACCCCCTTTCTTCCCTCACTCAAATTTTAATTTGACTTGACTAATAAGCTGGTATAAGTTGAATTAGTCCTTTTCATTGTTTGTGGGAAGAATTGTTTGTAATTAACTATAAAACCTTTTTTCATAAGCAGCTACCTACTACTGTGGTTAATTATTAATGAACGTATTGGCTTGAGGAAACTTAGGAGGCCTTAGCCCTTGAGTTCAAATTCAGGTCGCTTACATTTTTGTTATAAATACATTTAAAAAGCGATCACCCAGATATCCCTTTTATAGAGCATTGAGAAAGCTCAAAGCATGAAATTGTGCAAACAAAAACAATTGGTAAAATAATTCTAATCGTCCAGATTTATTATTGTTAGTCTAGATCAGAGGTGGGCAAATTACGGCCCGCGGGCCACAAGCGGCCCGCCGAAGTGCTTAATGCGGCCCGCCGTCACCTTCAGAAATCAGGTGTGCCCACAGTATATAAATATAAAAATGCAAATATTTAAAAAAAATGTTTATATAAATTATTGAAACTGTCTCGTTATAAAACTAAACAGACTTTGCATAATTGAGCAAAAGAGGCGTAACAGAAAATAATAATTATAGCATTTATATATCGCTACTTTCATGTTTAAAGCATGCTCAAAGCGCAGTGGGGGGGGGGGGATTGGGTAATCACAACAAATTTCCGTAAGGATCATTAAAGTAGTCTTAGTCTTAGTCATCTGGGAGAATGTTTTCCGTGCTGCCTTTAGGCGCTCAGTAAACACAACTCTGCTCGAGTCGGGAGTCGAACCTCCAGCCCCCTTCATAGGTAGGCAAGTACTTAGCCTCTTGACCTCGCTTTCCAAGCTGCAGCACGTTCTAAGACCTGCTTTCAAGTACTTTTGCCCACTTCAGTTTGCCTACTCCATATTACCCACGACAAGTTGCCCACTTCAGGTTTCCCACTTCAGGTTTCCCACTTCAAGTTTCTCAATAAAAGTTGCCCACTACAAGATCCCCACTTCAGGTAGATCTCTACACGTTTACCACTACATGTTTCCCACTACAACTCACCCATTACACGTTTACAACTAAAGGTTGCCTACTGTAGAATGACCTCTACATGTTGCCCACTACATTAAGCCCACTAACGTTTCTCTCTGTATTTGAGTTTCAGGATGATTATATCGGTTTTCTCAGACGTGATGGTCATAGGCCTATACTATATTGACTAAGTATTGATCTAAGAATAAGGATGAACCACGCATTTATGTAAGTAATCATTTCTCTGTTTAGTGAGAACACTCTTAACTATGTTCCACATAATCGCAATATCCGCTTATTAGCATAATATTTTTAAAAAAATATTTTCAAAAGAGAGGCTCCTATTTGTCACATTACCGTAGGTATAGCTTGCACTAAATTCTAGTTTTATGTTTACAATCCCATTTAATCTACGGTATATTATGTACTGCCTCTTTGCGAAACAATTATGCCACTGTTTTGTTGTATGTGTGTAATTGTGTTAAAAGGAACATGTGTCATGGTCATAGAGTAAGAAAGTTTATTCAAAGATATCTTAAGATCCAAAATGTTGTTCAGTCGACAGAAACTGATGACGCAATAAATTAAGAAATCGACGTGACAGTTGGTATGCCAAGTTGAATTCAATTTATCGCTGAACACAAAAAGACGTTTGCTCTTTTAGACATTAAACACGAAACATTAGACATTAAACATTAACTTCTAAAAGGAGAAGTCATGCGCATTCTATTGGAGATTTTTACGATAAACTAAACAATGTCCAGGATGTGAAAGTAAACTTCACTGTTGCCAACTTTAAAATAAAAATATGCTACAAACGAGAGAGCTTATTTAATGCGATTCAGCCGTGCTAAAAAGTGCTCACAAATTATCATATACCATCTTAAAAAGACAAACATAGTTTATCAACATTATTTATTTATTATTTACACCGGTTACACCAGAAAATCAGGCTATTTAAAGGCGTACCGCCATAGTTGAAAAACCACTTTAAAAAAAGTAAGTTAAGAACCAAATGATTATGATGATTATGCACATCAACAACCTAACACCATAACATAGTAACATACAATTTCAACGTCTTTAAAGATACAAAATATTCAAGAAGGAGGAGGAACCATGACTGTGTAAAAAAAAAAGACAGTCCTCGAGAAGGATACGAGAGTGAACGGATATACAAAAAAATTAAAGAAAAAGAAAGTAAAAAATGTGACAGACTAAAAAATAATGCGATTCAAAGAGAATTAATGGGGAAAGAAAAAGAGAGATCGAGAAATATAAGAAAAAAATAAAAGTAATGAGATACGTTAGAGAAAAGGGAAAGAAAGGAGCGAGAAATAGAAAAAAAAAGAGAGAGAGTGAGAAAGAGACAGAGAGAGAAAGAGAAGGTTGGGGGAAGAGAAAGGAAGTTCTTATATATTAGATATTCTTATATATTACATATTCTTATATATTAGATATTCTTATATATTACATATTCTTATATATTAGATATTCTTATATATTACATATTCTTATAT
Source organism: Biomphalaria pfeifferi (assembly GCA_030265305.1). Lineage (NCBI taxonomy): Eukaryota > Metazoa > Mollusca > Gastropoda > Planorbidae > Biomphalaria > Biomphalaria pfeifferi. Next base: position 1,504,039 of record JASAOG010000061.1, on the reverse strand, counting down.
ATTAGATATTCTTATATATTACATATTCTTATATATTACATATTCTTATATATCACATATTCTTATATATCACAGACGTTACTTCAAAAAAGAAGATGATTACAAGTTGAAAAGAAGTAGAGTGGATCCAATGCGGGAAGTAAAGTTGTGTGTGTGTTTGCATCAGTGTGTGTGTTAAAAATCTCTTCACACCAGCTTGAAAGACATAATTCCTTGTTACACTGTCAATGACATCAAATATTTATTACCAGGGACACTGGCACATCGACATGTTGATGGACGGCAGGACGGCGAAGAGACAGTACCAGGGGACATCCATAGGTCACTGAAGTAAAGTGGACTAACATAACGACTAACGTAACGTACCACTGACACAGTAAAGTTACAAGTAAAGTTCCCCTTTCAGACCAGGCGGTCTACAGGGCAGATGATGTTAAGGTCATCTGTTTCTCTGGCCAAAGGATAATGAGCAGGGTGTCATGTGGACAGCACAACGACCAACCACCTTTACTTTCCCCAAAATAAAGTCAGGTACCAATTAGAGTTGGGTTGACTCAAGGGCTCCCTAAAAATAACGAAGTTTAAAATCACAGTCATCGCCGAAATTTGAACCCTGGACCACGGTTTCGGAAGCGCTTAACAACTCAGCCTTCTCGACCCCTAATAATGAACATACTATTACAAAAAGGAATTCTTTGTGAGTACTTGAGACAGTCTTCTCAAACTCTCAAATCATGGCCATATGTTGGAAGTCACTTTTTTTTTCTCAACCGTCAAGCATTCGATTTATGCTGAAGCGTAATAATCTTCTTTCCAGAACGTACACATCAATATAAGATTGCAGAGTTTCATGCTTTGAGGCTAAGCTGTACATAGCAATCTTTTTTTTTTTGGCGTATCCGGTGTATAGAATATGTATGATTGGGGAAGTCTTGTTTTTTTTTTGTTTTGGAAAGGCATCTTTCATTTTAAAAAGTCCTCGAACACAGATACATCTCTTGAACAACACGATTCTTAAAGACAACCTGCACCCATTAAACCACTGTTACATCAGATCTGAACGAAGTGGTCGTCTCCTTTCCATTAGGACTAAAATAGAAAGACTTTTAAAAAACTCCTTTATCCCACTATCGGTCAGAGTGTTATAATGCCATCTGTCGTGTTCGACAAGTACATAGAAGTCAAATTCATAAAGCGATGGTCGCGAGTGTATGTTTCATGTCTATGTGGATGTTGTTCGTATTTGCATCTATATTGTTTTTGTTGCAGTAACTACGCTGAGGTGGTCACTTGTAGTCAAACTGAATTTCCATTTTGATTGGACCAACACAAATTATATTATCTTATTTGTTTCTGTCTGAAGAGTGTGATGTGAGATGAACGGTGCAGATTTTATAAAATTAAGCCACCCAGATTTTATCCTAGGTCTTATTAAATATCACCAAATGGGACTAAACTAATGTCTGTCTAAAGAAGACCGGAAGTCCAATATCCCCTAACATTAAGCTACAACTCAGTCCGAGTGTTTGCTCGAAGCCCTGCAGTTTTCTTCGCCTCTGATTGATCTAGAACCTTGGCAGGAATCTATTCAATATCTTTTGAAAAGTAGACGTAACAATTTATTTTGTATTTATTTCTTTGAGACAGCATATCTTTGTATATTGCCAAATGATGTAAAAATAATAATATAATACTATTCTTTTTTAGTTCGTTAGCTTATTGTGTTACATGTTTTGAATGTTTCTATCTTTAGCGCTGAGGCTGAAAGAATAATTCAAGCCTTTAGAGTAAATGTTACCAGAAAAAGAAAAAAAATAAGTTTGTACTTTTTCAAGTCAAGTTCTGGCTTGCAAAAAGAAGGAACTCCTCAATACTGTGAAGAGATTAAAGCTGAGTTGGTTTGCTCCTCAAGGTACAGTGGTGGGAGCACGAAGAAAAGGTCGCCCCAAGAAAAGCTGGCTGAACAATGTCAAACAATGGATCGGATTCTCTCTTGATATCCTGCTGGTGACCGGGAAAAGTGGAAGGATTTGGTTACGCGAACTGTGACAGCACACCTGCGACAAAGGTCAAGGAACATTTGATGATAACTTCCTAACTCAAACCTCCCGCATGACGGTGAGGAACGGCTGCCGGCAGGGTTCGAACCCAGGATCATCGAGCTGACTGTCAAGAGAGATAGCACACCACAAGGCAGCCTTACAATCGTAAACATTGTGCATTACACATAAGACATGATAAAGAGAGCAAAAAGTACACACCTAAAAACAGTCTTACTTAAACATTTCAGGTGAAGTTTACATCAAAAAGTTGGCTTTAATTCAAACATTCAATTGACACGGAGAGAGAGAGAGAGACAAAGAGAGAGAGAGAGAGAGACAAAGAGAGATATAAAGAGAGATAGAGAGAGGGAGATAGAGAGAGGGAGATAGAGAGAGGGAGATAGAGAGAGGGAGATAGAGTGAGAGAGAGAAAGAGAGAGAGAGAAAGATTTGTTTAGAAAATTGATAGTATACGAAGTGCAATTCAAAGAAAACAATCTTGACTTGACAGAGATAATTCGTTATCATAGTGTCAATGTCATCACATATTGTCATCTTAAAAAGCCCAATTTAAAACTTTTCTCTTGCCTAGTCGTATGGTATGCTCTATGGACAGTCGTTCGGATGGTCTAGATTGTCTCATACCCTGTCCGCTGCCCTCCACCGTAGTCCAGCGGGAGTTTTGCACTCGGCTGTACATTATCTTCAAATCTGAAGGAACATTCGAAACATGCAAAACAAAGAAAATATTTCTGCATATATTTTATAGGCCATTTACCAAGAGATAAAAAGATTACAAGAAGGTCTTCCTACAATGAGGTCTTTCTAGAATGACGTGGTCATTTCAACAGAAACTTGCGTACAGACAAAAAGCATCAAGTTGGTAGCACAGATCGAAAACAAAAAGACATCTATTTGCTCTAAGAAGTGTTTTGTTAAGTGCCCTAAAAAATCTGGATTAGCTGCCAACTAGCATGAGCAAAGTGAGTTAAAAGAGTTTCATCAACAGAGATGTATAAAAAAAACAACATAACTAGCAGCAATTTCATACTTGGCTAAATGCACGAGATAATCAAATCCTTAAAAGAAAAACTTAAAGTTCCTAGTAAAGAAAAAGTTGAATATAAAATGAATAGCCTGAGGTAAGTGAATGTTTCTTTACCCTCGCTTCTACCGATCAGCACGCCAAACGCTATCAAAGGGCCATGAAATATTTATATTCAGTGTCCAGCTCTCCAGCTCAGAAGAAATGAAAATTTGTCTTTCTCCGTAATGTTTATTTTTTTTTGTTTGTTTGATGTTTTTGTTTTTTTAATGTCTTGACATTTGAACTTTTGAAGTCCCATTAGAATCGCTCTTCAGTTTGACATTTTCAACAAACACAATCTCATTCTCGGCATTTATATGTATTGTATATGTTTTATGTATTGTATAAGTATTCTATATATATTTTATATGTATTAGACTGTTAGTATTATTTGTAAATGTATTACAGCTATCACAATTATTTGTATCCATCACAATCTTTTATTTATTTATTTTAAATGTATTGGAACTTTGAACCGGCAATGGCCTGATGTGTGTATTTATTTAATTTAGTTTATTATTTTTACACGCTAAATTGTTAAACATTTTTACATAATTAAGAAGTAACATTTTTTTTCTAATCCATTCCTCCTTTAATGGCTACCTGGTCGTGCGGTTTGCTCGCTGGCATGTCGTTCGGATTTATCGACGGTCGAGGGTTCAAACCCTACCCGCTCCCATCCCCCGTCGTCCTGCGGGAGGTTTAAACTAGGAAGTAAACCATCTTCAACTCTGAAGGAACATCCGAAACATGTAAAACATTTTACAAAACATTTTAAGAAGCACATATTGGTCCGTCTTTCTCAAAATTTATCTCCTTATTGCAATGAGTCTATCCACAGGCCTTTGCATACTAAAGTTCTTCTAATAACAGTCCAGATAAAACAGTACAATGGGCAAGTAACTCTATTTATTGATTCAACTCTTTAATGAATACAAAGAAACATCTGAGTTGATTGAGGGAATTTCCGCTGATGTCGTGTTCAAAATAGTATGTAAAAAATGTAAGTTAAATTTAATTTTAAAATGGTTACATTTTGTAAAATTATAACGGTCAAACCAATGTTTTCACAGTGAGACAAATTTTTCCCCAAAGGTATCCATGAGCTGTCGTCTGAGCCGTTTTCGAAGTACTAGTCCACTCAGTGTCCAGTCAGTGTCCACCCACGTTGAACCCATGAAGAGTTTGCAAGCTAATATGGCTGCCTGGCCGTGCGGTATGCGTGCTAGACTGTCGTTCGATTGTATTGATGGTCCCGGGTTCATACCCTGCCTGCTGCCATCCTCCACGTCTTGTAGGAGGCTTGGATTCTAATTATCTTCAAATCTGAAGATCCAAAACATGTCAAATATTTTACGAACATATGAGGAATTTACAAATAAAAAAACGCATAACAACTGTTTCTCGTGAGGTTATGTACGAGGCGCTGGTAATGTGCGAGGTAGGGGCGGGGGGGGGGAATAGAAAAAATAAGCTATAATAAAATGTTTACAAACAGAAACTACATTTAGAAAGAGATTCTATTTATTCGACCTTACTTTTAGCATCCAGATTGCTGCCTGGTCGTGCGGTTTGCGCGCTGGACTGTCGTTCAGATTTATCGATGGTCCCGGGTTCTAACCCTGCCCGTTTCCCATCCCCCGTCGTCGTCCTGCGGGAGGTTTGGACTAGGAAGTAAACCATCTTCAACTCTGAAGGAACATCCGAAACATGTAAAACATTTTACAAGATTGTTTGGAATCCATCTTCTGTATGGATCATAATGGTAGACTATAGGCACTAATAGTCAAAGAAGTAAGGATGAAATGAACTAAACCAGTTGAACCTTAATGAGCTTCAACGAATTTGATCTGAGAACAAATGATGGAAACATCAACGTGTAATGTGTTGGGCGAGAGAGGTTCCCAACTCTGACTGCCGCTAAGTACACACTCGCCCTTTGTCTCTGGTCTACAATTAGCAAAAAAAACTCTACTCCATTTCTTTTTAAATCAATTAAAATTTTTCAATTTCTAATGAAAATAGTTCTGTTTTTTTAAGAGAATCTGATGTATATAATCAGAACTAGAGACAACGATTTGATGCATTAGCAAGAGGCCTGAACGGATTTCTTATTCAACCTTATAAGTCATGACATTATTAGTTTTTTGGATATTTGGACAGCTGCCAAAATTTATGGGAGTGGCTTGTGGTAGCATTACGTTGTAATAATAAATATCGACACAATTATAACGTTTTTAATATAATTATTTGAAGTACCGCCCTTTCATGTTTTGTAGCTATGGGCGGCCACCTCATTTCTCTCCCGAATTGTTTGTGCCAGTTAGGAAAATGAGACTTTGTTAGGTGAGGACTAATGCATTCTGAAATGTCCTGTTGAATAATTAACAGCGTGTTGTTGCCAGTTTGAATGTTACTTTTATTTTCACTAGTGGAGATTTTCAAGAGCAACTAAACATAGTCGAGGACGCTGAACTTTACTATTACCAACCTATGAATAAATGAATTAATAATTGTGCTCTAATTTTATTAATACCTCAATGCGTAGCAGTTGATGGTTGTACCCTAGCTCCTTTATTACGGCTAGTTGCCCTTTTGTTTTAAATCTAAATAATTTTAATGAAATCATAGGGTGAACGTCGTATTGACATTTCCTTTTTGTGCTATGAGTAGGTAACACTATTTATTATGTTGTTCTTGTTAGTTATAAATTTTTTGTTTGTTCTAAAAACGGTCGGACGTTCCTTCAGGCACAAAGATCTACCAAATCCTAGACCAGAACTCTTGCCTATCGGGAGAGGATGGCAGCGGGCTGGGTTCCTTCGATGAACTCCAGTAGGGAATCGGCGCTTATTGCACCATTATCCCGTTGATTGTTGGAAAGGCTTTCATCCAACAGCCAGCCCTGGACAAGGGGCTCTTCAGCCGTCCTGTCCTGTCTGAGGGCTCCCAGTAGTAGCGACCATAATGGTGACTGGGTGGAAACCGGACCGTATCACGTACAATGCGCACCGCCCCCGGTCCTGGGTCCACTCGCTATAAGTGGCTGGGAGCAGCACTTACCATGGGGAGCTTGTGTCATATTTTTTCCATACCTACGCCGAGTGAGATAAATAAAAAAAAAAGCTCACCCAGGGAATCCCGCTAGGGCCTGGTTCGCTACTCGAACGTGGCAAATCTAGTTCCACTTCTAGACGTTTCCACGGAGGCGCCACGCTGAGGCGACGGATAGCTGGAAAATTCCGCGGGCAGGGCTCAAACTGGGGACCATCGGGGCGATATTTCGATGCGCGTATCACACTAACGAACAATACAAGTCTCTCCATTCTTGGGTAGTGGCTTACAATATCTTGGTGTGGCCAGCACAACGATCAACTGCCTTTACTTTCCACGGCGAAGACTGGAGACCCATTTCAAAGGTCTACAAGAATCTGATTGTCCCATTCAGGATTCGAGCCCTGGACCTCTAGATAAGCACACAAAGCCAAGTCTAACCAGCTTGTGCATCTCAGTTATTGGAACAATACAAAAAAATAGAAGTTGAGCTTATTATCATTAAAAAAATTAACTCAAATTCCATAAATTCTGGCCATAAATTCTAGAAATAGCTAAATATCGACTTACACGAAGAGTTAAAAGTCTGAATGTTTCCTTCTCTGTCTGTAGGTCGCAAGGTTTTCAATATTTGATCACATTTTATTTGTTTACTTTTTGGAGTAGACAGCTTTAAGCTAGAAAAGAACACGGGTTTAATTTGCATTGCCTAAATGAATCAAACGATTTAATATATTAAGGACAGACCTCTGTTGTATGTAGATGGACAGATCTCACTAATCATTCAAATGAATGTAGAAGTTTCTGTACAGTAAATACTTCATGGACAAAATAAGCAAATATTTTTTTTTGCATTCGTGGAAAAAATTAGCATAATATATGCACGGCATTTCAAATTCCAAGTCTTAAGAAGTGGAAAATATGTAAATTCTAATGGAACCCCCCCCCCCCCCCACCCCCACTCCAAGAAAAGAGAAAGAAAGAGAGATCGGTTGCAGATCCCAGGCAGATAGCCAAGAAGTGAGGACGGAGTCGGCCAGAACCGAGACGCCTAGAGAAAGCTGGTTGCTGGCCTATGCCCCAGACGGATCCACAGGCAGAGATGGAGAGACGATGTTCTCTAGATCTGTGTCCCGATTTCTAGGTTATCGCTGTAGATTAGTCAAGATCTAAATACCACCTGGAGCTAGTCCGATTTCAGTGTGTAACAAACAAAATAACAAAACGATATTGTAATAATAAAACAACAACAAAGCTTATATTAAGTATATCAATTAGTTTGAATCAGTCATGTCATTAAAATTGTAATAGATCTAGACTAACAATAATAAATCTGTGTGATTGGAAATACTTTCTCGGGCTTCTCAAGCCAACACGTTAACCACTCTGCTAGCGAATGCGTATGAGTAGGGTAGATTGTATAGTTATCTCTTGTTTCTATTTCATGTTTGTGTTCACTGAGCCTCAGACGATGACCTATAAATTGGACTAATTCAACTTAGGATTCGAGCCCTGGACCCCTAGATAAGCACACAAATACCACTTCAGTAAGTACAATTTCGTTCCCTTATTTGAGATACCAAAAAATATTTTTTTACCAACAGTTAATTAACTAATTAGTTGTTTTTTTTCATTCTTGTGTTGTTAGGTAAAAGAAATACTTGTGCACAATTTCAGTTTGATCCGAGATTGGGTGTGGGAGAAATAAAGTGTACAAACTTTTTACCAGACAGACAGACAGAGCTGCTAAAAACTTTGTAAAAAGTCACTCAGTTTCTTGCAATCGTAAAAATTAATTTAGGGGAGTTTTTCAAAGTACTGCTTCTTTGTTCTTTGTAGCATGTCTTCATTAATCTGGAAAGCTGAAAAAAAAGAAACTTCCTGCTAGCCGGCATGCAACATTACAAGACAAGCCATCATCTGTAACTCCCCAAGAAACAGGAGACGGCCCAGAAATACATAAAGCCGAGATTTTAAGGCAAAAAACAGAGGAATGTATAAAGATGGTCGACAGATCATATGTTGAGCCCCAACGGTTCAATAGACGAAGGTATAGGGATAGTTAAAGGTGAACCATGGCTTAAACATCACATTTTCAAACTCTAAATAAACTGAGAACCTTTATTCTAAGGAATCCTTTGAGCCCAGCTCTTTGTTAAAACATTCGATTTCGCTCGGACTTTGTAATAATATTAACTGTAGCATAGCTGATTTCACTTGGCCAGTTTTTACTTTGGCTGATTTTTGGCTTATTTCGGCTCTCCTCTAAGCTCATAATGGAAGGGATTTCAAAATCCATTCAGAAGATAATTAGTTGTAAGGGGAGACCATGAGCTGTGACGACAATGTGTGAAGCACTAATTGATAATCACTCACAAGCCTTTTTACAATGTCTGTTAGTGTTTTTGTAGTTCCTGTTCCCAGCGAAACACATCATTTTAGAGACTAGGGTCAAAGAGAGTCGCGAGAGAATGACTTCAAGGGATCTCATGTACTTTTAACTTTTAGGGATCTCATGTACTTTTAGCTCAATAATATGCATATTATAGTATGTTTACATGTCGCTAATAGAAACGGAAACTAAATCAACGGTTAACGAAAATAACCTGCCGCCATTGATGTGAAACCAGAAAGTACGTAGACAAATGAAATGGGATAAGTGTGGAATGGCATTGAGATGGAGAATGTTCACGTTTTGGTGTTATGTTTGTTCATGTTCCGATGTTATAGTTTTTAAAAGGAAGCAAAAGAAAGAAGGATGATGGGATTGACTGACAAATGAATGATGGGATTGACTGACAAATGAATGATGGGATTGAAGGGAAGATAAATGATGGGATTGACTGACAAATGAATGATAGGATTGAAGGGAAGATGAATGATGGGATTGACTGACAAATAAATGATGGGATTGACTGACAAATGAATGATAGGATTGAAGGGAAGATGAATGATGGGATTGACTGACAAATGAATGATAGGATTGAAGGGAAGAAGAATGATGGGATTGACTGACAAATGAATGATGGGATTGACTGACAAATAAATGATGGGATTGACTGACAAATGAATGATAGGATTGAAGGGAAGATGAATGATGGGATTGACTGACAAATGAATGATAGGATTGAAGGGAAGAAGAATGATGGGATTGACTGACAAATGAATGATGGGATTGACTGACAAATAAATGATGGGATTGACTGACAAATGAATGATGGGATTGAAGGGAAGAAGAATGATGGGATTGACTGACAAATGAATGATAGGATTGAAGGGAAGATGATTGATGGGATTGACTGACAAATGAATGATGGGATTGAAGGGAAGAAGAATGATGGGATTGACTGACAAATGAATGATAGGATTGAAGGGAAGATGAATGATGGGATTGACTGACAAATGAATGATGGGTTTGACTGACAAATGAATGATGGGATTGACTGACAAATGAATGATGGGATTGACTGACAAATGAATGATGGGATTGACTGACAAATGAATGACGGGATTGAGAGGAAGATGAATGATGGGATTGAGAGGAACATGAATGAAGGGATTGAGAGGAAGATGAATGATGGGATTGAGAGGAAGATGAATGATGGGACTGTCTGAAGAAAGAACGGTGGGGTTCAGTTGGAGTGATGAGATTGACTTGAGGAAAAATAAAGTTCTCAACAATTGAAAAAAAACACATAAAATTGACATTCAAAATTGATTTTTTAAAATTAAATGTTAAAATGAAAACAGCTCAGTTTTAGATTTTTAATTTATGTAAATGCACCTGCTCTACTTTTTCATTTTGTTTCCATTTAAATGTGCTATTTATTTTGGTTGCAAAACACATTTGTTTTTCTTTATCGGCCAATAACTTTTTTCTTACTGACAACTACGCTCTTCACTTTAAATGCCTGGTCTTGTGGCAAGCGCTCCGACAATGGTCGCGGGTTCTAACCCTGCCGCTGTCTTCCTTAACCGTCCTGCATGACCTCTGGCCAAGGTCGTAATTATCTTCACTTTTTAACAAACGTCTTTAAAAAGTCATGTCAAATAAAGAGGCTAAAACTATCGAGTTCTGTAGCAAGGAATAACCATGACAACCAGTTCAACTGGAAGACTGTACAGTTGTGTGTCACTAAAATATGTATCTCAATAAACGGCTTACTAAAATTTATAGAGCACAAGTCGAACTGTACAGATTGAGAATCTGGCTACTTTGACTTGTAGCAATCGAGGTATTGGGTTTCAGTTAACGCTACGTTTAATGTCACTTTACTTCAAGTTCTTTCATAAGTAAAAAAAAAAAAAAGGGAAATCTAGTTTTGCAGTTAAGATGTATACGTTCAATGATTTTAAGAATAAAAAAATACTTCAGAAATAGCCGGGCTGTGAATCCTAGACCGCTGATGCCCAACTTTTAGTTCGCGGGAGGGCAATATCCGGTCCCTGAGCCCACTGACCTCTCCACAGAACAGGAAATCAAAATGCTCTTATTGAATAGGTCCGTGACACGCAAGTCGAAATTTTATACACCACGCCACCCCAAAAACCTTGAATCAAATATTAAATGTATGCACAAGAACCACATTCAGCATGTGAGTCATAGTTTGTCAAACATTGTTTGAAAATGTCTAGATAGGTTTACGAGATTACAAACTAATTTGAGTTACAAAAACTCATTATCATTGTAAACTGCAAAGAGAAACATTTATAAATATGCTGAAGTTTGAAAAATTACAAAAACACCATAATTTAATTTGTAGACAAAAAAAAGTTCTCTCGGTCACACGCCACAAAAACAAAACTCTCCACAATTCTTCTTTTATAGGGATAAAAACAAAATCTAATTTGCTCATGTTGATATTAAAAATCACACGACGGGCGAGAGTGCAGACGATCGATTACTCTCAAAATTCGGTCATAATCGAACCCTAAACCATCCCCATGGTAACGACAAAAAAAAATGTCCACACGCTACCACAAGCCATCAGATGAAGAGATCACGCTATCACCTTAGCTACGAAAGAGGCACAATCTTTAATTTTTTTATCAGGGTTAAAACGAATCTTTCCCTTGGACAGCAGAAGTCAGGAGCTAGTGTACCAATGTCTTTTTCCCTCCATTTTGTATTCACAGCGTGTTGAACTATTTAAAGATATTGATTTGGAACTATTCCTGGAAAAAGTAAAATGAAGCTAAAGCAGCTGAACATCACAAATGAACCATTATACTAGCTTTAGATTCGAATTGTTTGCATGCAATATTAGCTGAATGGTTAGATTGTTTAAATAACAATACATTTACAGTACATTTATCAAATAACTTCATATTCATTGTGTATTGACCAAATAACCACATTTATTGTGTATTGACCAAATAACTTCACATTTATTGTGTATGGACAAATAACTTCGCATTTATTGTGTATTGACCAAATAACCACTTATTTCTATCAATAAAATAACTTTTACATTTATAATGTATCGACCAAATGACTTCACATTTATTGTGTATCTAGCAATAAATTCACACATTTATTGTATATCGAGCTATGAATTCACACATTTTTTGTGTATCGAGCAATAAATTCACACATTTATTGTATATCGAGCTATGAATTCACACATTTATTGTGTATCGAGCAATAAATTCACACATTTATTGTGTATCGAGCTATAAAGTCACACATTTATTGTGTATCGAGCTATAAATTCACACATTTATTGTGTATCGAGCTATAAATTCACACATGTATTGTGTATCGAGCAATAGATTCACACATTTATTGTATATCGAGCTATGAATTCACACATTTATTGTGTATCAAGCAATAAATTCACACATTTATTGTGTATCGAGCAATAAATTCACACATTTATTGTGTATCGAGCAATAAATTCACACATTTATTGTGTATCGAGCTATAAATTCACACTTTTATTATGTATCGAGCAATAAATTCACACATTTATTGTGTATCGAGCTATAAATTCACACTTTTATTGTGTATCGAGCTCTAAATTCACACATTTATTGTGCATTGAACGTGTCTTCAATAACTTCACAATTACTGTAAACATAATTTAGTTTTTACCAACATTTACCTCCCAGCCCCTCAAAAAGAGTTGCTGTTATTTTTTCATGGCCCTACTGACCTTCTAATTAGTTTGGTTTGGTCATCGAATATCGTCTGCTGGGTGGCGACCTGCCAGTTGACCATAAACCCACCAGAGGGCTATTTCCTGTCTTCTAATTACACGCGAAATAATTGCATCTAACGTGAGTCCTTGCTGGACGAGTGTTAGTTTAATTAGAAACTGTTAGAGCTATTTTATTACTACAAAGTACTTTTATAATAGACAAACATTCAATTCAAAGTCATAGTGGTCATATCAGAATTGTTTAATAATATTTTCTTTTTCTAAATTGTTATATCGTAAATAGAAAAAAAAGATTGATGTCAACCGCTGGTGAATGTTTGGTTGTCACGACATGCTAGATGTTAATCTAGTGAAATCAGCTTTCGAGCGGTGGTACAGATCAAGTGGAATACAATTAATTAATTCAGTTTAGATTTAGTATATTGAACTTGATTAGTAAAATAATAATATAATATGGCTTGTTTTCGAGTCCGAAGATTAGTGAAGAATGCAGTATTTCCAGTGGCCGCGCAGCTGTGAAATACATATTTTGCCACATCCACGGCAAGCATAACCATTATCTGCAGGTGGTCGGTCGATTTAGATTTTCTTTTCGCCGTCTGCGTCTGTCCTTGGCAGCGGATTTTCTTTTGGTCTCAAATGTGTATCCCGCGGCCTTCGTGAATGACCTCCAATGTCTCGATCTGAGGCCGCATACAACCAGGTGCTCTCTTCTATATCAGCTAAGGAAAGTTGACGTCTAAGCTGGTCTTTGAAGCGTTTCCGTGGGGCGCCTCTATTGCGTCGACCACCTTTTAGCTCACCAAAAAATACTGCCTTTGGCATACGTTCGTCTCCCATACGTGATACGTGCAGTGCCCAGCGTAACTGCCGGACCACAAGAAGTCCCTCTATACTGTCCATACCGGCGTTCGCAAGGACATCGCTGTTTGTAGTGCGTCTTGCCACCGTATGTTCATGATGGAGCACAAGCATTTTTGGTGTAAGCGCTCAAGATGTCTTAGTTGTTTTCTGTATAGTATCTATGTCTCAGTAAAATATTAGTAAAATAAACAGGCATATATATATATATATGTATACATAGAGGGCCCTGACCTGCTTTAGCACACCTCTCCACTGGGATGGGTGATAGATTTCAATGTAAAAACACAATATGAATAGAATGGAATAAATAAATCTACTTCGGGTTCTAAATCTGAAATGTACAACTGAATGCGTACAGTACTGAGTAATACTTTCTGTTTAAATTTAAAATCAAGGAACGTAAAACGAACGGTGTATTTAAAAAAAAACAATGACCCCTTTATGAAGCTGATATCTTTTTGTAAGAGCGATTACTTCGCTCTCAATAGCTAATGCAGTGGCGTAGCAAAGGTGGGTGGGGGGAGGGGGGGAGAATTTGAAAATTATCCCTGGCCCCCACTTGATGGGGGTCCCCAAATGAGTATTTTTTACAGTAAGAATTAAATATTACGCAAAATGCAGGGGCCCTCAAAGAAGTCAAGCCCCCCGGGCCCCCAAACGATTGAAAAATTTTAGCTATGCCCCTGAGCTAATGTATAATTCATTAAGAAAATAAATGGCAAAATCTTTACCAAGTCTTTATCCCCCCCCACACACACACACACCGAACAAAAAAAAATCAGGATATCGCACACGTATAAATCTACTCAGTAAAGAAGATTCTAATTAAGTGATGAAGATCCAGACTTGGGGAAATAATTGAAAGACAGTAGTCTAGACTAGAATACTGGAACTAGTTAAAGTTATAGAGTGTGGACTATAGAAGACTACTTTTGGTGATATAGTATACACGTTGTGTATTGAAAAATGGTATAAGTACAAAAGTATATTGTTACAAACTAATGTTAGTAGTCCAAATTATGATTTCTACATAAGACGGCGATCAAAAATCTTCGTGAAAGACTTTTTTTTCTTAGCTGAACACATGCCGTGTGCTCAAGATATAGACACAATTTCACTTTTAGATGCTTCTATTTTGAAAAATTGTAACTGTCAACACAGAGTTTTTATCATGTGGCCATTTAGCTGTTGTTGTTTTCTCAGAGATCCGTGTCCACCCAGTGTTCACCACCCAAGCAAATTTTGCAAGGACATAAGACAAATTAAAACAGAATCCTAAAAAACAGAGAGTTTCGCTTTATTTTTAGTGCCCATGGACGTTTCCGTGGTATTTTTAGCTCAACTACACAATTTTGATGGTAGGACAAAACTTCAACCAGATCATGCATTATAGAAGGCCTGAACACTGACCTGCAACGTTACAACCTGTGGGCAGTTTAGACAGTGATGTGGCTTTTAATACGTAACAATTAGATATTTAATCTATTTACATCGTCAATACGTTAATTTAAATCATACCAATTTATATTCAAAAACAGAAAAAAAAGCTCATTTTTACCTAGGTGTATATCATTAGTGAGGTATTGGGTCAGATGGTTACTTCTATAGATGTTGGAAACACTATTTTACTATATGCATACACTTACACACTATAGATCTAATACAAGCAAAGACATCGATCCCTAGCATTTTTCTAGATAGCTGCTGGTCAAATAAGTTTACGCTAATTAAAAAATCTGTTTTATACATTTATTCTTCAAAGTACATTTTCTAAACAAGATTTCTAAGCCCTAAAAAACACAGAAAAACTTAAGTAGCACAGGTTACTACCCAGTGTGCAAATGTCTAGAACAGATAAGCACCATCACCTTCCAAACCCACCGGTAGAACTGTTGCTGGTCGATACACTACGACCAGTGGACAGGACACAGACAATTGGATAATAAAACTTTCCGAGGTAATTCTGGGAACTTTCTTAGCCATCCAATCAACTCGTGTCAACTGGAATATCCAGAGGGAACTTATACTCAGATTGTCTTGTGCATAGAAAGTTGTAATGAGGTGGAATATAAAAAAAAATTCCCATCTTTGGCAGAGTGAAGATTGTAACAAGACCGACACGAACGTTACCAGCGAAGTATGACATCAACAAATTGAGTGATGCACATTAATAGTAGGTCTACATTATTACACTTGAACTGAAATAGTTTAGTCAACTAAGAGTATCGCAAACGAACTACAAACCTTTCTCTCTATGACCACTTATTGTGACTCCAAGCCTATACGGTAAGTCAGCTAAAATTATTCCGAATCCAAAGTCCAAACAACAAACAGATTGATGGATTGTGTTCACTGACATCTCTCCATTGTCTATTCTCCTATCCTCAATACAAGGAAATGAATGACAATGAACTTTGACAATAACCTTTGTGACAGTGATCTTTACAGCGATGACCTTTAATAAATTGGCCTTTACAACAATGATCTCTACAACAAGGACTTTTACGACAATGATATGTATTCCAATAATGTTTACGACAATAATCTGTATGCCTATGGCCAATGATCTTTACGACAATGATCTGTGTAACTATGACCTTTACGACATTGATTTGTACGCAGATGACCTTTACGGTAATGGTCGGTAACTTTAACAACGATGATTTATAATGTCACGGACCTTAACGACAATGATCTGTATGCCAATGACCTTTACGACAATGATCTATATGCCAATGACCTTTACAGCAATGACCTGTCTGACAATTCACACGGAAGAATCTGAATAACAGATAAAAGAGATGTAGCTGCAGACCTAAACATGTTGATTGTATTTGTTGAACAAGTTGTTGATTGAGTTGTGGCGCAGACATTTGATTACTTCAAACGTGACCAACAGACGTCAGTTTCATTGAAAGCTTCGCCTCAGGACAAAAAAAAAAGAAAAAATCAAAGACTAAAAGATTAGGGTGACGAGCGGGTTGGGGGAAGATAGAACATAAAACTTGAGACTTGAACACAAAACAAAAGTGTCTCTTGAAAAGAGAGTTGTGTCCCAAGTCTACATGAAGGGACAGAGATGAGAACAAGCAAAATATGTAAGAATAATAATAATTATAAAGAGATTATTTAAGGGGAAGAACCACAAAATCAATGCCAAATATCTCAATCCTGTAGCAATAATCTCCTTTTTTCAATAGAAAACAAAATGATTAATTACGACTGATTAACTAATTGGTTCATTCATTTTTATTGTCTCATAAATGTCATCGACTTTGAAAAAGTTTGTGAAATTTCACGATCCAAGAACGGAAAATTAGAAAAAAAATACAACGTGCACCACAATTAGTGAAAAAAGTACACATCGCACTATTCTTAGAGAAATAAATCCACGAATAGCCATCTCTCTCAATAAGTAGCATTTCTTTCCTTTTTCGATACCAAACTAGTCAATTGGTATATTGATTTATTTAAGTAATTGTGTCAAGTTTCAACTTGATTCGAGAATGTGTGTTGTTGAGAAAGCGAATTCAAAAATTGTACCAGACAGAGTGAGTTGATATAAGCTTAATTAAAAAAAAGACAGGGGTAAAGAGATTTATCGACTTGGTTCTCTTGTATATAAGGGTTTACATAATAGTGAGCTACCTCACTAGATTTTTCCAAGGCTTTTGACAAAGTTCACCACCATAGTTTGCTTAAAAAATTTAAATACTTTGGCATTGATGGTTCATTGCATCAGTGGATTAAAGATTTTCTGATAGGGAGAGAACAAACTGTAATAATAAATGGCTCTAAATCAACACCGATAACTCAGGTGTACCTCAAGGAACAGTCTTAGGTCCACTACTATTTTTAATGTACGGAAATGATTTACCATATTGCATTAGTTCAGGAACAAATAAAACTAAAATGTTATTTAACCTTGGTTAGGCCAATAATAGAATATACATCCTCTGTTTGGGACCCCTCAAGTCAAGAAAACATTAAGAAAAGAAAGAAACTGGAACAGACACAAAATAGAGCAGTGAGATTCATAACAAACGAATATTTACATTTGAGTAACACCTTTAGTAAAATCACTAAATTTAGAAATCTTTCAGGAAAGAAGACTCAAAAGTAAAGTAGCACTTATACATAAAACACTGAATTATAATCTTCAATACAAAAACAAATTTTAATAAAATACTCAGAAAGACACAAAAATAAAGGTACATTCCTCGTTCCATATGCTAGGACAAATTTGTACAATTGCTAATTCTTCTCTAGTGCTATTAGAACATGGAATGGGTTGCCTGAACTAGTCAGGAAAACCAATGACTTGGCAGAATTTAGGACATTGGTTAATATGCATGATTAAATGCATGACGCGTATGACGTAATTATCTTCTTTTTTGAAGTAACGTCTGTATTATATAAGAAGAAGATGTCTTTACAAGTTGTAATTAAGTAGACAGGTGGTCCATAGAGACAAGAAATCTTTTTAATAAAAATTTACTTTTTAGGCAAACTACGTTCTGGGGTCTACAAAATCGGTATATAAATTCATTAAATAAAAAAATGTGTTGGATCTTTAAAAAGAATGCATTCTTTTGTAATAAATTAGGATTAGTTTTTAGGCCTGGGCGTACTATTAGCGTGCAAGTCTGGGTAACCCGACTGATTACGGAAAGTTCAAGCACGTCATAAATACATATATTTTTTTTTAAATCTCTATTATTAAAATCTCACGGATCTCTGATTCAGGCATCTAGAGTTATCGAACGTATTCAAAATTAGCATAGAACGTCTCAATGTTTTTGTAGAAACATCTCAAATAAAAGTAAATGTTGAATGAAATAATAGACTCTAAGCACAGACTTTTAATACTTTTTTAATGAATTTATTGGAATCAATTCCCCTTTCTCTATTTACCTTCACTGGGTTATTCTAGGGATTTATTTAGAAAACTAATGGTTTTAAATGTATGATTACGCTCAGTAGACCAATGAAAACTTTGATCTGATCTGTGTTTCCATAAGAAACTATACATCTAAGTAATCTAAGTACCAAATGCGTATTTTTTTTAGACTGTTCCGAAATCTTATGCTAACATGTCTGCTAAAGAAACAGTTAACGGAAGTAATCAGAGCTGAAGTCTACAAGTCATATCCTAAGTGAGTTACAGGAGTTGTTTCTTTTACTGTAACAATTAGCTGCCCCTTACTATTTCGTTGTCATCGATCATCCAATCAATTGATTTCTATCAAGTATCGCTAACAGCAATAGCACACTAATGCTGCTAATTTCATCTGTAAGTGTGGTCGAGAGGCTAAGTACGCATGAACATGGCTTGGCCTGGCTTGGCTACCTATGAAGTGGGCTCGAGGTTCGACACCCGACTCAGATACCCCCTACCCTCACTGGTCCACAAATGAGATTGGACCATAGCGCTCTGAGCAAACTATAAGCATTAAAGTAGCGCTATATAAAAGCTATATTTATTTAAGTTTAAATAGATACATGCATAAGAAGGCAGCTCTAAGTCTCTTATTGCAGCACAAGTACTTGACCTCTGGAGCTTTTCAAATGTGTACTTCACTTGAGACATTTATTACTCATCAATAAGCATACATACACACAAACACACACACACAGACAGACAGACAGACAGACAGAGGCTAAGTTGAAATTTTGTTGTTTTTATTTCCAGGAGCAAAGAAAATAGCAGATCTTCAATTATCTCCTGGAAGTTAAGCAAAATAAACACCTGTAAACTTTGCTGACCAAATATTCTAGATTTATACAAGAACCTGTTCTAATTTGAAATATGATCTCGCCATGTTAACAGAAGAAGTGCTTGCGTCACTTTGTTATGTGCACAGTTATGTGTGGTTGAGTTCAATCCAAATAATTTTTTAATGTGCACAGCAAATGATTGAGTTCAATCCTAGTGATGTCACACAAAAAAACATCCTAGTGATGTCACACAAAAAAACATCCTAGTGATGTCACAAAAAAAGCATCCTAGTGATGTCACAAAAAACATCCTAGTGATGTCACAAAAAACATCCTAGTGATGTCACAAAAAAACATCCTAGTGATGTCACAAAAAAACACCTTCTGTTAACGTCTTACTCTTTAGGTCTTCGAGACCCCGGGCAAGGCTTCAACGTGGCGCTCGGGTGGAAACGGTCGTTAGAAAAGACGATTAGGCCAATGGGAAAGCGAACAGAACGCCCATTGGGTATCTAAGGGCCGAGTTCATTGCACTGGCGGGGATGGAAGAAAGCCTCAACTAACATGTCACTATTCACACGTCATGTCTCAATTAGCCGTTTGTACAGGTGGACACTTGCTGAATGATGTGGTACAGAGAATGAATATGGGAGAGTTTTCGCTGTGTGCTCAGCCTTTGGCCTCGCTTGTGATCTGAGCCTTTTGTGTTACGAGCCATCGGTAATAGGGATGTGAAAATTTACACCTGCTTGAATCTTTCTCAGACAGAAGTTTGTTCGTACAGGCACATGGAGGCAAACTTCCATAGGCCTAGAGTTCAAAGAGTCTTAACTTCAACTCTTAGGAAAAGTATGCAGATGTTATTCGTGACAAACTTATGGATTAACAGTTTATACAGTTTAACACAATTTCTATCATAAAACTGAAATCTTTGGCAATAACAAACAGGTAAATGTGCATTAGGTGTTAACCTGAGCGACGTCTCCCACTGAACCAAACTACCATTTCTACTTTTATACTTTGACTAGACCGATAGGAAAGAGAACGCAGAATTTCTGTTCAAGCTCGAATTGAATTTAGGAATGAATACACAAGAAAACAGGAAGTGACTAAGTGAATTTATAAGAGAGATGGGGAGGGGGGGAAGGGAATTGACAGACGTCATTGGATATTTATAAGACAGATTCAGGAACAAAGAATGGTGTAAGAAAACAAGTCATTCATTTAAAGTCAATAAGGATGCTGTAGTGATCTTTTTTTTTAGCAGAAAAGACATTAAATAGAAACCCACAAAAGGGAAAAGAAACAACACACAAAGAATTTCTTTGAGTGACTACAACGCTAACTAGCATCTTAATCTGTTTCTCAACACGCTAGTTAGCATCTTAATCTGGTTCTCAACGCGATAACTTTTTAATCTGGTTTTCAAGACTCTAGGAAGCATTATCTGTTTCTCAACACGCTAGCTAGCATATTAATCTGGTCCTCAACGCGATAGCTTCTTAATCTGGTTCTCAAGACGCTAGCTAGCATCTAAATCTGGTTCTCAATTCGCTTGCGAGCATCTTAAACTGTTTCTCGACACGCTAGATAGCATTTTAATATGTTTCTCAACACTGCGACACCCCAACTTTTGTATCTGTTCTACGTTCTCAAGTCAACGATCATCTCTGATACAGTATCGGCCAGCTATTCAAATCCAGGTATCATCTCTGATACAGTATCGGCCAGCTATTCAAACCCAGGTATCATCGCTGATACAGTATCGGCCAGCTATTCAAACACAAGTATCATCGCTGATACAGTATCGGCCAGCTATTCAAACCCAGGTATCATCGCTGATACAGTATCGGCCAGCTATTCAGACCCAAGTATCATCGCTGATACAGTATCGGCCAGCTAACCAAACCCAGGTATCATCTCTGATACAGTATCGGCCAGCTATTCAAACCCTGGTATCATCTCTGATACAGTATCGGCCAGCTATTCAAACCCAGGTATTATCTCTGATACAGTATCGGCCAGCTATTCAAACCCAGGTATCATCTCTGATACAGTATCGGCCAGCTATTCAAACCCAGGTAATATATCAACTGTTCCAAAGCTACTCATACTGACACCAAAACAACCCTAGACGCTTTGTTTCCTTTCAACATGGCCTAAATGTTCAAAGTCTTGAAGTTCTGTTGGAAATGGTGTGTTATGATGGATGACGGTTTCATCCCTTAACGCCTGCGGATCAATAATTTATTCAAAGGCTCTAGCAGACGATAAGTAATGTCAGACGAACTGAACTGTGACCTGCTTATCATTCACGTGTTTTCTTACTGTCAAAGTCCGTACAATATATTGAAGGAAATTAAAGACTACATTGCTTTTTCGCAGGGAACAGTAGCAGCGGAAATAAGAAGAGACATAGAGAATAAGCGATGGGAAGACATCAAGGGATGTACGGGCGTGTTAATGAGACTACTAAAAAAAAACAAGAAAGAAGAGAGTAGGTCGACAGATCATGTGTGGTACCCCAACAGTTGAACAGACACAGGGTCAGGTAGTAGTGTAAGACAGAGAGGAATGGATAGAGATGGTTACCAGATCGTGTGTGATGCCCCAACAGTGCAAGAAAGGGATAGGTGATGGTGAAAAGACAGAGAGGAATGGAGAGAGATGGTTAACAATCATGTGTGGTACCCCAACGTTCCAGTAGACAAAGGAATGTGAAAATTGTATAAATGACTGTACGCTGTAGATATGATTCAATGTTATAAGATACAAGGCCCTGATAGCAAAGACAAACTCTTTTGTTCTCCTGATCATCAAATCATTAAATACAATTCAACTATCTGATAGAAACATTTCACGTGTAACTTCTGAGTGAAACTGGCGTGAATTTATATTTTTGTTTTCTCTAGTTATAATGTTTTGTTTGGTGTAATGCACAAATTGTAAAACAAATTTCCTTATGGATTATTATTATTATTATTCTATTAGAAATGAACGAGTATTCATTCTCTGGCGCTGCCCGGGTCGAGTTTCGTTAAAGAGAAACAAAATTCATTGTAGTCCTTTTAACAGTTTCCACTAAGGAATTTTCTGGTGAAAACTGACGCAGCGACTGCGCGAAAGCTATGGCGCACGAAATAAAAAGAAATTTCTCGCATATCACGTGACTGTCTGCATGAATATGGTGAGCCGACGAACATGGTTTTCAATTAAAACTGATGTGAAAAACTCCAACAAATTTTATTTTCAGATCTAAAGGCGGCTTAAGTAACGTCGAGCTAAATGGATTGTATCAATAATTCATTGATATTGATCACTGACCTCAAGTGCCAGTTAGGGCAACAGTTTTGCTTTGCTTTATTTTGAGTTTATATTTAACCCAGCTACCAGCTTGCTAAATAATGAATTTCACTTGACAAGATATCTAGACTCTAGACACGGCAGAGAGTTCTATAAGTAAAAGGAACTTTTTTTGCATTTGAAGAACTTGAAATAATTTTAAAGTTTGTAAAAAGAAAAAATAGAAAGTATGTGAGTGTGTGTGCGTGTTTAGATAGATAGATAGATAGATAGATAGATAGATAGATAGATAGATAGATAGATAGATAGATAGATAGATAGAGAGAGAGAGAGAGAGAGAGAGAGTTATATCAGCAAGTACAGCAGAATTCAAGTCATTGGTTAACATGCATGAAATAACGTCTGTATTTTATTAGATAAGAATAAAGAAGTATACAGTTTATAAGCAAATATTAAAACTGAGCTTCGTCAGCATAGAAGGGAAATGAAACTATTGATGATTATGAAAAGGTGTTACTTGGCATAGACGTTTTAGTTCATTTGTTACGATCAGAAACATTTTGGCCTACATTTACTCCTAGTATATACAAATACAAAATAACAAAAGAACAATACAAGAAATACATGAATGCATCTCAAAACAGGTTTATGTATCTATTTTTATAAAGAATAAAAACTTTGTGCAAGCATTTCTATAAATTGATTCAAAGAATAGAGTATAAATTCTTTTTAAAGAGCTATCAGTTGAAAATAGCGGATGACATCTATATGACACACATGACAGTGACAGGTTCAGGTGTAGACTTACCTGTACCAGTGAGTGTTTGTTGTGAGCCGCGGGTGTCCAGAGATGTGTACACAGTACCGGTTCTGCTTTGGTTGTTTGATGGTAGCCGCAGACTAGTGCCTAGTGAGGATTCCGCCAAAAGTCTAGCACCGTCCGCGCTCAGCGCATGAGTTGTGATGGCGCTGGCCTGCCAGACGCGCCCTGGTGGCGAGGACGGAGGGGTGAGGGTGCTGGCGCTACTCCCCATGAGGGCCCGAAAGGGGCAGTGACATTCGATTGTGGTATCGTTGGAATATAAACAAAAATAGGGGGAGGGGGCGGTCAATCGTCACTTATCAGACTTGGCCTAGCTTTGTTTTCACTATAAAGTCATGGTGAATGTTAAATGAAATCTGAAATAAAAATTAAAAAAAAACACATTGGTTTACCTTAAAATAAATATCTTATCTTATAAATTACAGATGATACTTCAAAAGAAAAGATAATTAAGTCGGGTATCCATGTGCTATTTTGAGATGTATTAATTTGCTAAGTCATTGGTTTTCCTGTCAGAGTCAGGCAACCCATTCCATGATCTAATAGCAGTAGGTATTTAGAAGCCCTTGTGAAAATTAGTCCTAGCATATGTAATACTACATGAGCTTTTATCTTTGTGTCTTTCTGAGTATTTAATTAGGTTGTGTTTTTATATTTATAGGTTATGCTTTAGTGTTTTATGTATTATTTTTACTTTTTAGTCTTCTCTCCTGAAGGGTCTCTAAAGTTAGTGATAAAGTTTATATAAACTTACTCTGTTTCTCTGTCTGGTAAAAAGTGTGTACACTTTATTTCTTCCACACTCAGTTTCGGATCAAATTAAAACTTTGCACAATTACTTATTGACATGAACTAACAAATAAAAATTTACCAAAAAGTCATTTTATTACTGGTAATTAATCATTTTGTTTGATACCAAAAAAGGGAAATTAATCCTTCAGTATTCACATATATTGCTAAATGTGTAGGGCTTAGTCCCCTCAAATAATCGTTAATGCTATTTCTCGCACACATATCCTCCGATCAAGTTGATACTTTAAACAATCATTTATTGTATCTACCAAAACATGAATGACTAAAAGGAAATACCAACTTCAATTAATTGTGTCTACATTAAATAAGGGAAATGAATTCTTCAACATTGTTGAACATTGTAATACAGTTGTAATGTGAAGTTTTTTTCACTCATTTAAGCTTTTTTGTTATTTTCACAAAGATTTTTTAATATTTTGCTTCTTTTACTACTGGTGTTCAGCATCATCACTCCTTTGAGTTCCTCATGGAACATAGGGCCTCGACAAAAACATGCCACTCTCCAAGGTCTCTTGCTAGCTTTTTGATGGTGTCCCTAGCTCTTTCCGCTCTATTGGTGTTCATCATCATCACTCCTTTGAGTTCCTCATGGAAC
The DNA here is from genome assembly GCA_030265305.1 of Biomphalaria pfeifferi. Taxonomy (NCBI): domain Eukaryota; kingdom Metazoa; phylum Mollusca; class Gastropoda; family Planorbidae; genus Biomphalaria; species Biomphalaria pfeifferi. Next base: position 1,479,579 of record JASAOG010000061.1, on the reverse strand, counting down.
ATAGGGCCTCGACAAAAACATGCCACTCTCCACGGTCTCTTGCTAGCTTTTTGATGGTGTCCCTAGCTCTTTCCGCTCTATTGGTGTTCATCATCATCACTCCTTTGAGTTCCTCATGGAACATAGGGCCTCGACAAAAACATGCCACTCTCCACGGTCTCTTGCTAGCTTTTTGATGGTGTCCCTAGCTCTTTCCGCTCTATTGGTGTTCATCATCATCATTCCTTTGAGTTCCTCATGGAACATAGGGCCTCGACAAAAACATGCCACTCTCCACGGTCTCTTGCTAGCTTTTTGATGGTGTCCCTGGCTCTTTCCGCTCTATTGGTGTTATCCTAAACAAATGTTAGTATTAATTTGTTTATAAATCTCACGGCTCAGTTTTGCTTATATTCTAGTCTCTTTCAGTTGACTTGCTGTCAAGACGATATAAAAACGCTGTAATATAGAAATCTTAAGGGCTGCTCTGTTATGGCTACAGAAATTGAATTTTTCTTAGCATTTAGTTACTTTTTGTAAAGGAAAATATCAATCGCTGCCAGGAGAAGGGGAGCTGTGGGTATGATTGTGTATGATTTTGTATGATTAGGAATTATCCTAAACCAAGTCTAAAGAGTTTCCAAAAAAAAATGGTACTTGTTTACAAACTGAAATAGGCGCGTCGCGTCCACTCCATTCATCAATAAATACATTAAGATACCTCTTTGAGAACTTAAGATTTACTGTGGCCCATCTGTTTTCTGTTGCAGAAGATAACGAGGGTTACACGTGGCCTTCACAACGACCAACCGCCTTTATTTCCCCAACCGTAGGTCAGGTACTTTTATTGTTGCTTAGACTCAGGGACGTCCCGAAGTTAAAAGTTTCAGTCTTCGCTTGTGTTTAAACTCGAGCCCCCACCCCCCAGGTTTTCAAGTCAAGTGCAGCGCATCACGATCTCCACATCAAATAAAAATCGTTAAGTTTCTAATCTCTAAGAGTCAATGACATCCATCCTCCTCATTAGTCAATGACATCCATCCTCTCTATTAGTCAATGACATCCATCCTCTCCATTAGTCAATGACATCCATCCTCTGTATTAGTCAAAGACAACCATCCTCTCTATTAGTCAAAGACAACCATCCTCTCTATTAGTCAATGACATCCATCCTCGCTATTAGTCAATGGCATCCATCCTCCTCATTAGTCAATGACATCCATCCTCCTCATTAGTCAATGACATCCATCCTCCTCATTAGTCAATGACATCCATCCTCCTCATTAGTCAATGACATCCATCCTCCTCATTAGTCAATGACATCCATCTCCTCATTAGTCAATGACATCCATCCTCGCTATTAGTCAATGACATCCGTCCTCCTAATTAGTCAATGACATCCATCCTCCTTATTAGTCAATGACATCCATTCAACAAATCATTCTTTTCATACCCTGAAATTAAAATCGCGCAGAAAAAGTCGCCACACTAAAACACAGCAAAATCTGAACGTTTTGTGAAGAGTTCAAGTCAATCTTGTTAAAATAACTAACATTTGAGTCCATCTGTTGGCGGGTCACAGTTCGTGAACTAACGCAATATATTTCTCTATTTTTGTACACATGAAAAAGATGGTCGAGATATTTGACAATGCGACAAGGGCTGACAACTCCTAACAAGTGGAAATTATTTCTTCCACCAGAAAAGTGTCAATTATTTTGTATGATTGTTGTCCTCGTGGGCTGGAACTTCAATTCCCAGCAAATAGACATTGTCCAGTTTGGCGGTCCACCTCATTAGAGCTTTTTCTCAACGCCTCTTTTTTTTTAACCTCTCTCTCTCTTTCTCCTCTCTTTCCACTTTCTTAGTTTCTCTCTTTATCGTTTGTTTGACTTCTTCCTTTTAAAACCATTTGTCTACCAAAATGTCTTTCTATTTTCCTAGATTTCACTATATGATAAGTATATATCTTTGAAAAGTGTGATTTTAATTATGGCTTATCTCTTAACCCCTTACTAGTATCTCAAAAATTTCTAGTATTATCTATCTCGCTTATCTTTCTTTCTTTACATTATTAGCTTTTAACTTCTGCAATAATTTATCTACTCATATCGGTGGCGTAGCTTGGGTGGGGGAAGGGGGGTTCCAAATTTGAAAACCCGAGATACGTTTTGATGTGAGTAGTTCTGGCGATAAAGTTTTAAACACAATAAACCTTTGTTTCAGCCTGCTATATAATATTTACTATATTCTCCCACCCTTAACCCCGAAAAATAAAAGTATTTTGACTAGTTCATTAATATATATTGCAAACTATGGATGATTGGATGATTGCCTAATGGTGTTGTATTTGCTCAGGGCTGTCATCTTGATTTTCATCCCCTTCCGTCTGTGGGCGCTCTGGACTAGGACACAATAATCTCTTATTTAGAAATTCCGAAACATATAACAAAATAATATTAAAAGTCAGATTCCCTTTTGACACCCCGATGTTCAATTAAAATGATCACATTTATTGTGGCTAGTACAAGATCCCTCGTAAACACGACCAACGCGCTAAAACAGCTGCGCCAAAGATGTCCTACTGTGTTCTTCCAGGCTAGCATACAAAATTGAATTGATATGTTATTTTTTTAGTGTTTCATTCGCGTGTTATAGCGCGTTTTAAGCTTTGTCCTTTACAAGATTTTGTCTAAGCTCTAGATCTAACAGAAGCAGTGTTGAGATGTCAGCTATATTCTTGAAATGAAATTCACCCGGACGTCATTATAAAATAAATTATCGATTTCAAAGAACTTTTTTTTTTTTGCAAAGAATGTATAGCTTCATGTGTGATGTACAATTAGAATGTAAAGGAATTGTGTAGGATTTACATTCTGAAAACTAGAGAGGTTTTATGTTGGGTGAAGAGAGACACCTGGGAATCGTTTACGACTAAGTATGTTTTCATTATCAAGTTAGATTCTTGAAAACATATTAAATGAGAAAATAAAATTTGTCTTGATGGCCAGTCTATATATATATATTACTATGTCCTATGACAGTGATGCCGAAAATACGGCCCGCGGGCCAGATGCGGCCCGCGACGTTGTTCGATTCGGCCCACCGAATCGTCGACACGAAGTGTAGAAATTTTCCCTTCCAAAAAAAAAAAAGGGTTAAAAATGTATCTTTACCTACGTTTGGGCCCTAATTTTTTCTCCGATGGCTTGGTATTATGATCTTTAACATTTGTGTGTTAATGCTTTGGAACTCTGAATGTAGAACCTACAAGGACAAGTGAACCTATCTTTACTTTTTTTTTTGTTCAACATGATAATAAGCAGACATATTTATTTTAAAGAAAGTGTGCTTGTTTAATAAAACAACATAAAAACGGCATTATAAAAAAAATATGGCGGCATTCTTGGTTTGAGTCGCGAATAAAAGATTGTTAAACTACGCTTAGAGATTGGAGGCTCCATGGGAATATTTACCAAAAAAGAGACCACAAAATGAGTCTGCGATAAAGCTACCTACACTGTTGCTCACATTATAAGTGGAGAAATGAACCTACTGTCTCACACGTAAAAAGGAGATAATTGTCCAATAAACTATTAATTAAGTATTAAATCCACATGTTTCTACCAAAATAGTTTCAGAACTATTTCATTTCGTTTTTGTAACTTTTCGGTCATGTGGCCCGCTAGACGAGTGCCGGAAATTAAAACGGCCCGCGGGTCGAATTAGGTTGGGCATCACTGCGACCTATGAGATTGTGGCTAGTGTTATTGCACCACGCTGCACCAGCATTGAAATGAAGTCAGTGCCAGCTGATAATGATTTTGTGTATAACGTATACATAGACTTATTGGTATGAGTCTTTCTCTCTCTTCAAACTATTTCTGTCTCTCTTCCTCCCTCCGGCGTTTAAACACACACACACTTATTTTCGCCCCTTTCTTTCTCAATCTTTAAGTTAACCAAGGTGTCTCGCGCTTAGCACAGCAAGAGAATGAGAATAAAAACGCTCTGTTGTCTAATTGTGGGACTCCGTATGTATGATGTTTTAAGTAACTTTGAGACCTGAACTAATGCGTAATAAAACGTCCTGTTCTCTTAATTATACTCTTCAATTCAGAAGTTAACAAATGCGACTCAACTACACACCATTACTACATAAAAGCGGTTTAGCTTGACAATAAAATTTGCTTTGTTTTTCCTGGATCTGCATATTTTGTTAACCATTTATAAATCGGTGAAATCGATCGTGAGATTTATTAATGAGATTCTATTGTTACATAGCCGGCATGCGTCATAGAGACTTACCAAAAAGTAGTTTTACATCCCTTAAGAAATTTGTTTACACACAGAAAACTTCTAAACATTGGCATGTACTCATGTATGTTTGTGTGTGGTGTGTGTAGAGTATGGTGAGTGGAGTGTGAAAGTCTTTCTGACTGTCTCTGTGTTTGCACTTGTAAATGTCATAATGTTAACAAAAATCACGATTTTTTCTTTAAAGGAATGTCTTTAGCCCTTTCACACACACACACACACACACACACTTGGTATGCACAATGAGGTGGAGACGGGGGGGGGGGCTCAAGGACATGGACTAAAAGCTTATTTTAGCCACTTTCTCCTTCACTAACGCACAGCCTATTAGATTTGAACAGTACGCTTATACTCTCGGGGCTATTAACAGCTAAAAGCAACGTTTTTTGTTTTGAAAGAGGGAAATCACATCTAATTTGCGTCTAGCGGGGAGTGAGAATGTAAGGGAGGGGGAAGCATGAAGTAACCTTAAAAAGTTCTGACTTAATTTGGTGTCAAATTTAAATCGAAACATCAAACATGAAAAAAAAAAAATACAAAAAAAAAAAACTTCAACAAATAAATTATATAATGGAATGAATTGCACATTTACAGCCATGTATCTCAATACTATATTTCTTATTTATCTTTTTCTATATCAAACAAAAATTAATAATTACAACTATTAAGTGGTTAAATTTGTAAAGGATTCATGTTTTGCTAGGGACAACGAATAATTGTGTGCAAAAGTTTCAACTTGATCCGAGAATGTGAAGTAGAAGAACGAACGTGAACAAAATGTGTACCAGACGGAGTAAGTTGATATAAGCTTTGTACCAGACAGAAGGAGTAAGTTGATATAAGCTTTGTACCAGACAGAAGGAGTGAGTTGATATAAGCCTTGTACCAGACAGACGGAGTGAGTTGATATAAGCTTTGTACCAGACAGAAGGAGTGAGTTGATATAAGCTTTGTACCAGACAGAAGGAGTGAGTTGATATAAGCTTTGTACCAGACAGAAGGAGTAAGTTGATATAAGCTTTGTACCAGACAGAAAGAGTGAGTTGATATAAGCTTTGTACCAGACAGAAAGAGTGAGTTGATATAAACTTTGTACCAGACAGAAGGAGTGAGTTGATATAAGCTTTGTACCAGACAGAAGGAGTGAGTTGATATAACCTTTGTACCAGACAGAAGGAGTGAGTTGATATAAACTTTGTACCAGACAGAAGGAGTGAGTTGATATAAGCCTTTGTACCAGACAGACAGAGTAAGTTGACATAAGCCTTGTACCAGACAGACGGAGTGAGTTGATATAAGCTTTGTACCAGACAGAAGGAGTGAGTTGATATAAGCTTTGTACCAGACAGAAGGAGTGAGTTGATATAAGCTTTGTACCAGACAGAAGGAGTGAGTTGATATAAGCTTTGTATCAGACAGACGTAGTGAGCTGATATAAGATTTGTTCCAGGCAGACGAAGTGAGTTTATATAAGCTTTGTACCAGACGGACAGAGTGAGTTGATATAAGCTTTGTACCAGAAAGACAGAGTGAGTTGATATAAGCTTTTGTACCAGACAGACGTAGTGAGTTGATATAAGATTTGTTCCAGGCAGACGAAGTGAGTTTATACAAGCCTTTGTACAAGACAGACAGAGTGAGTTGATATAAGCTTTGTACCAGATAGGCGGAATGAGTTGATATAAGCTTTGTACCAGAAAGACAGAGTAAGTTGATATAAGCTTTGTACCAGAAAGACAGAGTGAGTGAGTTGATAGAAGCTTTGTACCAGACAGACGGTGTGAGTTGATATAAGCTTTGTACCAGACAGACGGTGTGAGTTGATATAAGCTTTGTACCAGATATACGGAATGAGTTGATATAAGAATTTGTATTAGACAGACAGAGTGAGTTGATATAATTTTTGTACCAGACAGACGGAATGTGTTGATAAAAGCTTTGTACCAGACAGACGGAATGTGTTGATATAAGCTTTGTACCAGACAGTCGGAATGAGTTGATAAAAGTTTTGTACCAGACAGACGGAATGTGTTGATATAAGCGTTTTTACCAGACAGACAGACAGATGGAGATGGAATGAGTTGATATAAGTTTTGTACCAGACAGACAGACGGAGTGAGTTGATATAAGCCTTGTACCAGACAGACAGACAGACAGACGGAGTGAGTTTAGATAAGCTTTGTACCAGACAGACAGACAGACGGAGTGAGTTTGTTGTTGTATTTCCAGTGGCGCACTGAAAGGGTTAATGTGTTTGCGGCCTACTGATACACACCACTCAGGCCAATCCCACAGGTCAACGGGTCAATGGCTGTCGATAGACAAGGGACAGTACTGCTATTAACCGCAAGTATGACCTGTGTTGTGGTCATTTGATTAAGAGCCATCACGGTCGAGAGACAGTGTGTTAAAAAGGACAGTTGAGTCTAGAACAGAAAAGCAGAAGGACTGTGATGTACCTCTGAGTCCTCAAAAATGTAGCTGTACGAGCTAAAGAAAGACTTGTAGTGCTAGTATGCTGTTCTATTGTGTTAAAGCATTTGACGTTAGTGAAGCCAATAAAGTGTTGAATTGTAATTTGTTATTAAATCGCCACATTGTTACTTGAAACTCTTGTCAAGTTGATGTTTCAGATGTGCTGTTGTGTTTAATAGTGTTTACAGAAGGCCTGATTGAGAAGATCGTAACAATATCATGTTTTTGGTTTAATTACAAAGCTTCTATCAGCTCACTCATTCTATTCGTCTGTCTGTCAGGTACAAAGTTTGTACACGTTATTTCTTCCACACCAAGTCTAGGATAGAGCTGAAATTTTGAACAATTATTTCTTGTACCTGACAACGCAAGAAAAAAAAAACAACAATTAGTTAATTAACTATTCGTAATTAATTTTTTTTTTCGTATCTCGAACAAAAAGGGAAAGAACTCGAAATTGACTGAATTGGTGGTATAAGTTGAATTAGTCCCCTTTATAGATCTTCGTCTGAGTTTTAGTGAACACAACATGAAAAATAGGACGAGACTATAGAAACAATAAATAACTATACAATCTTCCATGTTCATAAGCTCTCCACAAGCTGAGTGGTTACAGTGTTGGCTTGAGAAACAAATTCAATAACACGACTAACTAATTGACTAGAGTAACACCTTTATTGAAATCCCTAAACTTAGAAAGCCTTCAGGATAGAAGATACATGATACAATGAACCATAAGCATCAAATACGAAATAAAACCTAATAAAATACCCAGAGAGACACAAAAAGGTACATCCCTTGTTTCATATGTTAGGACAAAATGCTCCTGCTTCCCTGGTGGTATTAAAGTGTAGATCGGATTGCCTGAGAAAAGCCTGAAAAACAAATAACTTGGCAGCATTTAAGTCATTGATTAACAAGCACGACTAAATGCATGACGCGTGGGATGAAATCATCTTTTTTTAAAGTAACGTCTGTAATTTATAAGATAAGAGAGGATAAGCTTTGTTTTTTTTTAAATAAAAGTTGTTTTTTTTATGTTTTTTTATTTTCTTGTTTTAATATGTTTTATCAGATTATACGAAGTTGTCTTCGATTATTTTAGCACCAGTGGGTTAACTCCCTCTAGTTGATGTTGAAGAATGAGCGACGCTCAGAATATACAAATGTGTATGTATTAAAAAAATATATACATCTTCATAGATGTAATTTTATTATGTTATTTTTTTTTGTGAGACAAAGATTAAAAAAAAAAAATTCTTCAAAATTCTTAATAGCTATTTAAGGCGTTGATAAGAGCCATAGCCTTATGCATATGTAACAGCTGGGGATGCGTAGTCACAGGAAATACTGCATTCCTCATTAATTTTTGAACTCGAAGACAAGCCTTATTATGCGAATGATTAGATGACAAGTTATATGTTGGCATGACCTGGAAAAAGGAAGACATAAGAAGACTCACCCACTAAAGCCGGGTTTTACCTCTAATAATAAAAATATTCAACAGAATATTCGACACTGGTCTACAATATGGTTATCAACAGAATATTCAACACTGGTCTACAATATGGTTATCAACAGAATATTCGACACTGGTCTACAATATGGTTATCAACAGAATATTCAACACTGGTCTACAATATGGTTATCAACAGAATATTCGACACTGGTCCACAATATGGATATCAACAGAATATTCGACACTGGTCTACAATATGGTTTTCAACAGAATATTCGACACTGGTCCACGATATGGTTATCAACAGAATATTTTAAACCGGTCTACGATATGGTTATCAACAGAATATTCGACACTGGTCCACGATATGGTTATCAACAGAATATTTTAAACTGGTCTACGATATGGTTATCAACAGAATATTCGACACTGGTCTACAATATGGTTATCAACAGAATATTCTACACTGGTCTACAATATGGTTATCAACAGAGTATTCGACACTGGTCTACAATATGGTTATCAACAGAGTATTCGACACTGGTCTACAATATGGTTATCAACAGAATATTCGACACTGGTCTACAATATGGTTATCAACAGAATATTCGACACTGGTCTACAATATGGTTATCAACAGAATATTCGACACTGGTCTACAATATGGTTATCAACAGAATATTCGACACTGGTCTACAATATGGTTATCAACAGAATATTCGACACTGGTCTACAATATGGTTATCAACAGAATATTCGACACTGGTCCACGATATGGTTATCAACAGAATATTCTAAACTGGTCTACGATATGGTTATCAACAGAATATTCGACACTGGTCTACAATATGGTTATCAACAGAATATTCGACACTGGTCTACAATATGGTTATCAACAGAATATTCTACACTGGTCTACAATATGGTTATCAACAGAGTATTCGACACTGGTCTACAATATGGTTATCAACAGAATATTCGACACTGGTCTACAATATGGTTATCAACAGAATATTCGACACTGGTCTACAATATGGTTATCAACAGAATATTCGACACTGGTCTACAATATGGTTATCAACAGAAGACAAGACAAAAACTAACCAGGAAAAAATATTGCATCTATAAGGGAGATCACACGAAGATTCACCAATACCGATAACCCCTTATCAAAACGAAAACTGTATCTAAACAAGGGAAGCCATCCAATTATTATTCTTTCCCCTTACTCTTCTGTTGTGAATTAGATTTTAAAAATAAAAAGGAAAAGAAACAATCGTGACGTTTACGGCTTTCACAATCACGACCTATAACCAGTGAAGGTAATTACCTTCAAATGTTATTTCCACTGACTAACGTTATTGATTTGAATTTCGTTGCACTATCATATTCAATTTTATTGTTCTTTCATTGACTTTTATTTTAAGAGCGCTTGTTACTTATGGCCAAAGTCTGCAGAGGGCCATTTAAGTATGAGTATGACATGAATATTCATAAAATACTAGGTCTACCACACGTCCTTCAAACTTCAAAAAGACATGTCCTCCATTTTGAGGTCGTGTCCTCTGTCCGGCAAGCCTCGGCGTAAATTTTAAAGTACCAAGCTTGTGTTCAGTTGTTTATTGCCATGGCGTAGTATGAAAAAAGTATAGCATTCCATACTTCATATTAACCCAAGGAATCGTTTTCCTGCGTAGAGTACATTAAGGAAAATGGTATTAATGAGATCGATGTCCAATTTAATAGTTTGTCCAGTTAATGTAACATTACTTCATTGGCAGGACAGAAAGATGACATGAACTTTTAGGCAATCTTTTTTCCTGGACAGTTATGTTCCTAAATTTAAGCGACAATGTTCCAGCAAAACCAGATGCCCAGAGCTTCTCAAGATTTGTACATTTGTGTTCTCGTAATGACTTCTGGCTTATCAACGCGCCGAGGACAAGGAAGACAAGTAGATTTTTCTTTTACTGATTCACAAACATAGTTCTCGTCAAGAAGGTCTACTATCTGAGAAAATGATGACTAGTGCTGGTAATAGTAAAAAGTTACTGGTAATTTTATATCCACCCATTTTTAGCCTAGTAGTTGTTTTTTTTTAATTCCCTTTGTCTTGCTGTGTGTGTATATGTGCTTCTACTCCTTTGTAATCTTTGTCAGACTAGCCTGCTGAAGTACAGGTATCAGTATCAGGTTTCAGTGTCAGTATCAGTATCAGGTATCAATGGATTGTCCCTCTACCTACCTCGAAGACAAGCCTTATTATGATGAATAACTAGAAAGGTATAAATAAGAAATGCATAGATCAGTGATGCACAATCTAAGTCTCGCGGACCACATCCGGCCCGCGACTTGGCTATATCCGGCCCCTAGAAAGTTCTGTACACATTGATTTACGAAATCGCAGAGTTTCATCGTTGATCACGAACTCAACGTTTTGTGATTGTATCCCATGTGTTGAAAATGTATTTATCCTCAAGGGTGAGAATGGTCAGGCATCACTGGTGTAGATAATTACTAGCAATATATAAGATTGTCTAGATACCTATATATCATAAGACTGAACCAGGAAGTCTGACTGGTCGTGTGGTATGCGCTCTGGACTATCATCTTGATGGCCCCGGGTTCGAGCCCTGCCTACCGCCATCTCCTGCCGTCACGAAGGAGGTTTGGGCTAGGATATAATAATCTTACATTTTGAAAGAGCATCGGTAATATGTCAGACAAACAAACATTAAAACTAAACACCTGCTCGATAACAGTTAAACACCTGCTCGATAACAGTTAAACACCTTCTCAATAACAGTTAAACACCTGTTCGATAACAGTTAAACACCTGCTCGATAACAGTTAAACACCTGCTCGATAACAGTTAAACACCTGCTCGATAACAGTTAAACACCTCGATAACAGTTAAACACCTGCTCGATAACAGTTAGCCAAAGAAAAAGATGACCTTAAGTTTCCTAAACATCATCTGCCCTATAAATCGTAAGGTCTGAAAGGGAAACTTTACTTTTACTTTTATTTAATACTTGACATATTTCTTAAAGTAAAAAAAACATAAGCTCTTGTTGGTTTGTGATAATTTTCGCTGAAAGTTGTTTTTTTCTTCTGCTGCTTTATCCTCTTTAAGTCAACCTATCAACAAAGTCTATCATAAGTTATCATAAGGTTTTTTCCTTCGTAAGTAATGACTGAACATTTCAATAAACAAACCTTCTTCTAAGACTATTTGATCATTTTGCTTGCAACAAATCTCCGAGATGGAAATGTCCTTCACAAACACAGAAATCAGATCTTTTGACACTCTAGCAACGAAATTATTCACGTTTACCCATCTCTGATAAAATAAATCTGTCCGACAGAACGAATAGAATACTTCCAGAACTCCAAATCTGCGAAACAGAATTTATTGGCCACAAGATGGCGCTAGTCTCTCGCCTCGATGAAGAGAAAGACAATGAAAGAAATCAAAAGAAGGACAGAAACCAACTTAAAAAAAAAAGAGAAAGTGAAATAAGGGGAAATAACAAATTACTGACAAAATTTCCTTTCGTTCGTGTCTAGACACGAGAGCTTCTCTTTTCTTGCTTCATTTCTCTGTAGGACAGAGACGAGTTTATCCTGAGAATTGGAGGAATAGTGTCAAGACTTACGTCCAAAACTAACGTCCAAGACTAATGTCCAAGTCTTACGATACGTCCAATATTTTCTTCAGGATATCTCGAATTACAAAAACAAATGGTTGACAATTTATCGATTTAAACATATTACAATTCAGATCCCTGAAATAAAAATCCCAGTCTTTACCAGGATTCGAACCCAGGACCCCCGGTTCGGTAGCTAAGCGCTTAAAATTTAACGCTCATGCAACGCGCCTCCCAAAAGACAATGGTACTTTATACAAAATAAGATAAGATAAGATAACTTTTATTGATCCAATCAAATGGAAATTCGGTTTGAAAACAATTGACTACCTCAGCGTAACTACTTTACAATAACAATATTGATGCACAATATAGATGCACATACCAAAAACACATGCACACTCATAACCAGTGCTTTATAAATAGACTTCTATGTACTTCTCGATGACGACAGAATGTTAATTTTTAATGTTGGTCATCCAGGGTCTATTATTACTGAATGTTTTAATTTTCTTCTTTGGTACAATCATGTTTTCACAAAATCATGGCGACTTTCTTCTAAGCTTGGGAATCGTGAGCTCTGACTGCAGAATTAGACAATGGGATCCTATTCACGGAATCAAGATGCTACACAAGGATTTTACGTATCACCTACCAAGATCGCCTCACAACTAAGGAAATCCAAAACAGCTTCAGAATAGCAATCGGGCCCCATGACATTATGAGATATCTTCAAGAAAACGCAAAGCAAAAACTGTACGACCATAATACAAGAACCAAAGGGCTGGCTGACTTTCCTGCCTGGAACAGTAACAGGGAAGTGGCAAAGGAAGAGACGTGAAGATAATGTCAAAGAATGGATTAGCTGTCGATGAAAGAGACTAAACTTGGCAAATGACATAGAGGAATAGAGAGAGCTGATCAACAGAACGTGTGTGATGCCCCGACAGTCTAAATGACTAAGGGACAGATGAAGGTCAATGATCATCATTAATTTAAACATTAAGTATGATAAAATTTAGAGAAAAAAATTGCAAGAAATAGCTAATACATTTAGCTACTGATTATTGCAACTCAGAGGCGGCCTTAGAGGGTTGCGAGTGGGGCAACGTTACCAGGCCCCGTGCCTTAGTGTCTTCTGAAGGCCCAGCGATTAGAAAATCTTTCGTAAAAAAATGTTTGTAAAATGTTTTACACGTTTCGGATGTTCCTTTTGTTACCGTCAGCCCATCGAACAAATATTCGGGGCCCTTATTTAACACTCGCTCAGGGCCCCGCGCACTGCTAAGGCAGCCTCTAATAGTGGAAAACAAAAATTGGACTTGTTATGTTTTGTCTGGGTATAAAACAATGATTGAAAAGGGAATGAAGCGTTTAGAGAAAATATGAGCGTCGTAGAGATTAATTATTTATGTTAGAATAGGATTACTTTATACAGAGGTGTAAATAGCTTGTCTTGTAAACAACATCTCTGCTGTAAGTGTACCAAGGTCATCTTGTCACGTGATCAAAGCCGATAGGGTAGGCGGTCAGCACGGACAGGAAATCATTAACAGGGTAAACGGATTAGCGCATGCGCAGGGTCGACACTAGATGCCAGGATCCGTAACTGTGGCAGACAATAAGAAACAACTGACGTGTCAACTTCCATTTCATCTTCAACGGCCCACTCAGTGTGGCCGTGGGATGGACAAGCAAATGAACTGCACGGCTTCGGACACAGGGGAATAGATCAACAAGACTTGAAGGGACGTCTGTGAACAAAGCATATCAGCTGAGTTGTCAGTTCTTTAAGTCTGTCACACTGTGCGGCTGTATTAGTGGACTGTGATCAGTGCCAGTGAGGAATACATTTACTTAAATCTCAAGAAAAATTCTTCAAGTCTCTGAGAGACTTATAAGCAAATGTATGTTTACTAACTATGATACATAAATCTAAACAGTTATTATACTTCAAAACATGAAATTACAGATTGCAGATAGCAATGGTGACTATTATCTTCGAACAATACGCGTGAGTAAATACTTATAACTCTCAAATTCTCCCTTGCAAAAGTCCTGGACAGAAACTCTGCTGTTGTACATAATGCATTATGTCACCATGTGACTCACCATACAGGTCAATAACTTGTGGCTTCCGAGATCTGTCAAAACGGACTTCGGCAAGTCTAAAGACAGAGAGTACACATCAATGACGTCTATTCTTAGAGCTAAAGAAAATATGTTCATTTCACTATTCGAAAGCCAAGCGCTAACCCAATCAGCCACCGCGCCCCTCTCGTGTGAACTGCAGCAGGATTATTGTTCTTTTTTGTTCCTTGTTCTAGATTAATTTATATCATACGTCGTAAACACGCAATGTACGTTTCTAAAAAAATATATATATAAAAATAAGTATTAAAGATTTTCTATTTATAACGGCTCCCGAAAGGAAAGTAGCCGCTCTTAGTTTTGTGTGGTCTGTCCGTCCCGTTTAGATCACAGAAACTAGAAAAGATATTGAAAATTCGACATCATAATATTTTGGACCTTTCAAAGTTTTGATAAAAAGTTTCTTTTTAGCGGCCACCGTAAGGGTAAAAAGCCGCTATTAGGTTTGTGCAAAATGTCCGTCTGTCCGTCTGTCACACTCAGATCTCGAAAACTAGAAGAGATATGAAAAATATTATTTCATCATTAAATGCGGCTTGAAAAGCTTAGGTGCAACGGCTACTTTTGGTTTTCTAAAAGCAAACCGTTTAATTTATAAAATTAATTATGCAAGCGATTTTTTCAAAAAAATACACCAATTCTAAAATAATATCGTAAATGTAAGGGAGGCAATGTTACAATATGCTAACAAAGAAGGACAATTTTGATGTATTTTCAGTATCACTAAGTCAAATATATTTATAAAATGTACAGGAAATGTTTACAACAAATATAAATAATACTTAAAGAGATTTTTTTCTGGTTAACTAGCTGCTAAAATTTTTAAAAAACATTTCTGTTTGTTTATAAAAGCTAATAATGCTTTTTGTATGTAAATATCACGCAAATTTTTTAAAATGGACTTTTTATGCAGAGATTTTCGTGCAGTAGCGTAACGTCGCAACATAGCCCGGCTCCCAACCAATTCCTTAAACTTTTTTAAAAAATCAGATTTTATTTATTTTTTGTTTAGTGCCCCCAGAAGAAGATTATTTTTGTGCGTTTTGTCTGTTGGTCGGTCTGTATATCACGATTAGATTAACAACACTAAACAACACCATTAAACACCATTAACAACACTAAACAAAACCACCTTAAACATTGCAAGAAACACATGATCTTTAATATATTGTTCCGATTTTTTAATGTACATAGCATATAAATGCTAAATAAAAATATATATATTGATTTATATTTCATTAACTATAAATTTGTTCCGGATATTGTTTTATAAAAAATAAATTATGTCAAATGATTGTTTGAAATTGCATAATTGACTAATATTACACTTATATTCTTTGACACTACGTCAGTATAGTTTATTTATCAATATCAATTGTTCCGAATTTTTAACTTAAAACAAATTTATGTCAAATAATTTTATTTTCTTCAAAAATATCGACAATAGGTTATTCAGGATTTTAAAAAAAGAAAGTAATTTACTAGAAACGATTATTGAAAATCATTTTTTAGACTTATTTTACATTTAATTTTCTTGCCGAAACATAATAAAAAGTTGTTTAATCGGTAAAGAATGTTTCGGATTTTGTTTCGAAAAAGAAATCGATCTACATTACCTTAATTTTCTTACAAATCGTCGCCAAAACTAATCCGAATTTTATATGAAAAATCTAATAACGCTAATAAATGTTTGAAATCCCTCTTCTAATAAATAAAACACATAATTTTCTCATTGACGAAAATTGTTTTTTCCCGATTTTTTATGAAAAATAGTTTAACTCTATTTATGTAAAATCGCACTTCTCTCTTACACTACATTTAACTTTCTAGCTAAAACGTTAGAAAATCTAATTATCGTTAATATTATGCTCCGATTTTTAAGGAAAACAACTTCCTAACACCAAAGTATGGTTTAAAAAAAAATCTCCATAAGGCTATGGTACATCTTATTTTCATAACAGACCATTCCACAAATTTAATTTACGGCATTTGATTAATCTGGAATTCTTATTTTCTCCCACTATAAATATATAAACATCCGGAACAATCTATTATAGAAACTTAAAACTAATGTGAAGTTTCAGAAAGGAAATTAGATTTTAATCAGATTTTCAATAGCTTTTAGTCTTTTTTTTTCTCGCAATTAACATGACGGACAGACAGACTGACAGACAAAACAAAAAATAGCGTCTTTAATCCTTATATATATATATATTAAGTCTAACTAGGCCATGAAATGAAATGCTAAAAGAACAAACTCGGTGCACCAATGTCTATGATCCCTCGAGAAGCTGCTCGTATAGACGATATTTTTTAGTCTAACTAGGTTGTGTGATGTAGTGGATTTTTTTCCTTTGACGTCATATGGAATAAATTCTTTACATGCTAAAACAACTCGTATAATAATGTTTATTAAACCTCGTAATGTGACTTGCATTTTAAAAAGACATAGTAGCTAGATTTAGATCTAATCTAGATTTTTTACACTAGATCTAGATTTAAGTTCTAATTAAAATCATTATAGAATCTAGATCTAGAATTTCTTGGTCTAGTTTAGAATGTTTGTTGTTTTACATGTTTTGGATGTTCCTTCAGAGTTGTAGTCCAAACCTCCCTTAGGACGACGGGGGATGTGAGCGGTCAGGGTTTGAACCTGGGACCATTGATGAATCCAAACGACAGTCCAGCGCGCAAACCGCACTACCAGCCATGATTTAGACTAGATCAAGATCTATAATTTTAATTTCTAGGCTTAAAGTGTATATTTTTATTTCTAAAGTCTAGATTGTCAATATGTCAATATTGCAATGTTATAGAATACTAAAACTAATCTACTATTTTAATATTTCATATTGCAATTAGTCTATTAATTGATTATCTAGTGTTTTTTTTTATATAAATCTTATCTTATTATCTTATTACCTCTACATTATCCCAAATATATATTTTAGATCTAGATCTAGTAGATATAGATATTGAGAGTGCTAAATTAGTAGTTTAATTTAGGTAGATTTACATGCTCATTCTAGTTTCATTTAAATGAAAATGCTCAATACCAAAAGATTATCTTCTGACATATTGTACATATCCGGTAGTTGTCATTCCGTAATGTGTAGGACTATCAATATTATCAATATTATATTATCAATAGTATGGTATTAGTTTGTAACCAGTTTGTCATTAGATTAAAAGCAATGCCTGGTCGTGCGGTTAGCGCGCAGGACTGATTATCTTTACGGTCTCGGTTTCATACCCTGCTCGATGCCATCCTCCGTCGACTAGCGATTATGCGGATCAGACAGGAATCCGTCTACCAAGGGGGCCGCCTCTGAGTTTGTGTGGAAACACAAACTCTTTTTGTAATCTTGTTTTTCTTTTCTGAAAGCGAAAAACAAAATTTAATTAAATATGCAGCAGTTTTTAATAAAAAAAAATACACCATTTTTTAAACTAACAACACCGGGGACTATGTCAACATAAACCACCAGCTACAAACCTATATTCCAAAAAATATTTATGCAAATATTATAGTTACCTTCTTTAAATGTTTATATAAACGCTTGTGGGTATATTTTTATATGCATCTAGGTTTTCTGTACGATATAGTGTATGCGGAAAGGTAGTGTGTAGGACATAGATGTATGTAGTTTTCAGTATTATCCCACAGTAGTGGCTTCTTAATTGCAAATGCATTTGACTTAATAGAATTATTTACATAAAAAAACTGCCGGGCTTGTATTGGGATGTATTTGTATGTGTTCTTGGGTAGTCACTTAATGTGTTGGACTGCTCCCTCAGAAGTCTTCGACACCTTGTTTTGTAGCCATTTGGTCCATGTACAAGATAATAGTGTGTATGTATCTATGATGATTGTGTGGATCTATCAAGTTTTGGTAAGTGGGTAAATATTGGTGTGTATTTACCTTTATTCTTGGTTAGTTATCTTTGTTTGCTGATAAGCAAATCCTTGTAACATTTTTCTTTCTCTGATGGTATCAATAGTTATGTAGTATATCTTGCTTTTAATTTATAATTTTATTATTATTATTAGTGTAATTTTGTAAAGTAGGTTTGACCCATTGGAGGTGTTACATAGCAAAGTAGGTTGGAGTGGCTCGTGGAGTTTTATGTGTACTGAGAACTATTTTTTAAAAAATACAATATAAAAATTACTCACATATACTATTTTTTATCATTTCAGTCTGTGGTGATTCTAACAGAACTCCAGGACCTCTCGGTGTCAACTGGTGAAGATTAGTTGTCCCGAGACTTCATTGGGGAAAAAATTATCGCCAGACCAGACAATTTGTAAAGAGTAACCAATGATAGATTATATACAGTCCTCTAAACTCCTTATGAGCTCATTGTAGTGCTGCTTGGCCTCAGACTTGGGTTGACGACAAGTTAACAGGAAATTGTACTGGTCTGACCTATGGTGAAGTTCCCCAACGTGTTGTCCAGGAACATTGTTGATTAGCCCAGCTTTAAGTGTGGACATAAAAATAGCAGATCGATGGGCCTTCAGGCTGATCTGTCAGCTGGTGAACGATCCGAGGAAATCATTGACTATTGATAATTTTGGATTTTCGACCTTGTAATGAACATGAAAGACTGATATATTTTTTTGGCCACTCGCTGGTGCTCCTATATATATCTGCGACTACTTCTGTGTGTGTATGTGTCCTAGAACTGTTGGACTTTACTAGTAAATAAAGACACTGACCTTCAAAATTCCGAATATCATGCATTTCGTATGAAATGAAAGCCCATGTGGGTTGTATGTCTAGGGCTGGAAAAGGGACAAGCAAAGGAAACCGAGAACTATGACCAATTCTGAACAAAGTTCTTACATTTTTTTGTTGTGACACCATAAACTTAGTTTGTTTTTTTTAATGCAATGTATCTTTTGGAAAGTGAATTTAAAAAATTTACTAGTGTTTTAATAGTGAAAGAATTTATTTAGTATAAAGTTACATTATGTGTGATTTTATATTTATATAACTTTACTGTGCACTAGCAGACTGGACTTCACTTCACATGCATTACTGTCGCGTATGGCTACTACTGAGTACTATAGCAACAAACATGTACATTCATGTATAAACTAAATTGTAGCAGATATCATATTTATTAAAAATAAAATAACAACTCACTGGCAAGTCCAGCCATAAGGAACCACATATCATATTTCACAAAGATACTAATAAAATCCTATAGAATATATCAAATATATAATATATTAGATATCAGCAATGAATCTTTCATACGTCCATTCTCTCCCAAGACCATGGTAACTACTGACTTTTGACCATGTGGTCCACTATCAAATCGAGGCTTTTTACCCATAATTCCCAACATTCCCTGTGAAACACTTTAACTAAACAATAAATAAGTGTACTCCGTGACTCCCGACTAGTTCATGTCACAATAACTAAACAATAAATAAGTGTACTCCGTGACTCCCGACTAGTTCATGTCACAATAACTAAACAATAAATAAGTGTACTCCGTGACTCCCGACTAGTTCATGTCACAATAACTAAACAATAAAATGTGTGACATGTATACAAGTCGAATATAAATTAAAACATCATTTAATAAACAGTTTTTCACAGCATGCTCGTGCAACACCATAGTGTCAAGTCATGATGGTGAAACATTCAAGCTATTTAATAGCGGAGAAATTATCTTATATTCCACACCTGTATTTATTCTATATTCGATAAAGTCCTGATACAAGTAGCTAAAGTCGCCAGGTAGAAATATAGGTAGGTAGAAATATAATAGAACTTTCGGTAGTAAAATAGTCAGGGAGGTAAAAATATAGTTAGGTAGAAATATAGGTAGAAATATAAGTAAAGTTCCCCTTTCAGACCTATGCAATCTATAGGACAGGTGATGTAAAGGTCATCTGTTTCTGTGGCCCAAGATTAACTAGTGAGTCATGTGGCCAGCACAACTCAGAACTCAGAGAAGTTCTAAAAATCCGGATAAATTAAAAATCCGTCTTCATCTTCATCAGGATTTGAGCCCGGGATCCCCCAGGGAAGCCTAGCACTTTACCTCTCAGCCATCGCGCACATATAGTCAGATAGATGTAGGTAGAAATATAGTCAGGTAGAAATATAGTTAGATAGAAATATAGTTTGATTTTTTTGTCATTGTTGTTATTGTTTTGTTGTTGTTTGTGAAAACGCTCAAAAATATTTGTATAGCAACTTTTTGTAGAGCCTGAAGACAAATTATTATTATTTTTTAATTTTGTTATGAAGACATATTATTATTTTTAAATTTTGTTTTTATAATTATATAACATTCGTGTTTATTTATATATGATTTCTCTCCAGACAGGCGAGACAACTGATCCTGTACGGTACGAGTATTCATTGTAGAAACACAAAATTTGAATAAAAACTTGAAATCCTCTTATGTCGACGAAATAATCTAAATTTTTTAAAATATCTACACGATTGCTACATCAATGTAATTATATAAAAACTACAAATTAAATCATAAGAATCTACAGGACTTTGAATCGATTTCCATCTAATCATTAAATATTTACACCCCCTGTCATCAGCCGTCTGTATATGTATTATATCTGTCGATTAAGACACACACACAATTCTTTATATAGATTTTCTTTTTCATCCTTTTCCATACCAGTCTAGTTTTAATAGATAGTAAAGCCAGAATGAATATTAGAACATGTCAAGTGTTTGCACTTTGACCCCCGGCACTTGTGCTCATTGATACAATCTGAAAGTAATGTTAACTTTATCTTTGTAAGACTAATGCACTATTATAGAACACATTTCTGCAATAATATTATTATTTATTATGCAAATTTCACAAATCTTTCTTTGAAAGAAAAGATTATTATGAGCTATGTTTATCAATGTGTAATAATTGTCTAACACACATGCACCATATAGTCTATCTGCAGATAGATTTAACTCACACAAATGTACTACCTTCTCATAGATTAATATATTAATTCAGACAAAAGATTTACAGTCTCATAGATTGTTAGATGAAAGATGTACAGTGTCTCATAAATTAAGTCAGACAAAAGATTTAGAGTCCCATATATTAAATCAGACAAAAGATTTACAGTCCCATAGATTAAATTAGACAAAAGATTTACAGTCCCATAAATTAAGTCAGGCGAAATATGTACAGTCTCACAGATTAAGTCAGACAAACGATTTACAGTCTCATAGATTAAGTCAGACAAATGATTCACAGTCTCATAGATTAAGTCAGACAAATGATTTGCAGTCTCATAGATTAAATCAGACAAAAGATTAACAATCTCTAGACTAGATGTCAAAGTAAATTCATTTAAAAAATACGCTGAAATTGAGTTTGAAGTTTTATCGGTTCGACTACAATGATTTTGTTTTAACCCATTACTTCCTGGCGTGATATTTTGATCTGTCAGGATGAACGTGAAACGATACGTTCATTATAAAATCTGATTTTATATTGATACTAATTATATTTTGATATCAGATATATTTATATATAAATAAGGCTAGTCTTTGAGTCCAAGGATTAAGGAAGAGTGCAATATTTTGGGTGGCAGCTCAGACGTGACCTCCGTGACCTCTATGTCGAAGATGCCGCTCAGACTAAGTATAATAATATCATATATAATTGCACCAACCATATTCTTTCTTTGTGTTTCTCAATCAATAATAAACATAATAAAATTTAAATAGGAAGAGGAGGGGACGCACCGCGACCAGCTTTGAGACTTTACGAATATAAAAAGTTATACAATCATTACTCTAGTCACACTAGTGTCCGCCGTGGCCCTGTACATGTATGTAAATGTTATCTCCCTTTAGTGGGTAACTCATGCAGAGTAGATCTGGTAATGATGTGTATGACTAAAAAAATTACTCACCTAAAAAGAATCTGTAGATTAAGATCTAGATTTAAGGTAAAACGAGAATGTTAGATTAAAACAGAGAGAGAAAAAAATTGACTAGCCTAACTAAAGCTGACAGTAAAGTAATATCCTTTAACTTGCACGGCTTCGAGGCTTTCTGTGTAACGGCCAAGTTGACTCTGTGTTTACTATGATATATAATATATAAATGAATGCCATTCTCTAGGGTAAAGAGGCTGTTCATCGGCTGATGGGGTCGTGAATGCCACCAAAGTGTAATTATTAGCTGTTGTTTAATTGGTGTGCTTAATCATTCCCTCAAACCTAACACGGCTGAACTATCTGTCGAATAGTAACAAGGGAGGAGCAGTGTGGTGGAGGCGAGAGGATTTGAGACTTACGAATATTGTTACAACTGTGTCTAAACTGATCGTTTGATTAGCATTCGTCGTACAGTAGTCTCCCGTTAAATCCAATCTATCTCCTAATTAAATTCTATGTAATTAACTAATTTGACTTGTTCCGGACAAGATGAAAATTATTACGCTCTAGCTTTAACCTCCTGCAGGGGACGATAAGGCAGGATTCGAACTCCTTACGGTTATGACGACAGCACGTAGCACAAAGTCAAGCAACCATCTTTTAGTGGTTTCTTTCTTTGTTTCTTTGTGTTTCTAATTGCAAAAAAAAAAAAAAGATAAATAATATTCATGAGCTGCGTATGTCCCAAGGAAAAGATTTGGAAAGACATTGCGCCAATTAAAATAATCTCACTTGTTACCTAGTAAGAGAGAAAATGTTCAGCGATGTTTGATTATTTATTTCGTAGTGTTGTTCGATTACTTAGTTCTGTAAGTGTCAGTCAAGTCATGTAGCAAAAATTATCCCGCAGCATTCCACCCCCCCACCCCCCACCCCCACCCCAAAAAAAAGACTCCGTATAAATAGGGACTATACTTATCGGTTCTGAGATACACTCTTAGATATGTTTTATTTGAGACTGTTTTATTATTAATATCGTTATAGATTTTTCTTTCGTCTGAATAGACATAGCAGTCGTCTGCTCGTCGTACACTCCTGTGATTAAGTTTCTGTTGCTTAGCAACAAACACATCAGTCATAGATTCCATTGGGCATAATCAAGAATACATACAAGATGAAAGACACATCAAAGTTTAGTGTCCTAGACCAGTGTCTCTTGAATCAAAGTTTAGTGTCCTAGGCCAGTGACTCTTGAACCAAAGTTTAGTGTCCTAGACCAGTGTCTGTTAAATCAAAGTTTAGTGTCCTAGACCAGTGTCTCTTAAATCAAAGTTTAGTGTCCTAGACCAGTGTCTCCTTATTTAGGATATGAGTACAAATGAATATAAAAAAAGGTGGGAATGGGTATGGGGTGCCCTTGCTGAACTTGTTGTAACTTTATGACCTATAGATAACTACTGAGTACGCTTCGTACGTGTCTAATGGAAAGAAAGTAATTAAATCTACGCCTCCGTCCACCGCTAGACAAGCAAGGTTCAAACCCCTGGTACCCTTGTGTCAACAGTTCGAAGCGCACTGTATCATACCATGTCTATTGCATCTTAATTTGTTGAATTTCAAAGCGATGTTATATTATTGATGATTTAATCCAGTGATTCCCAAAGTGGTCTATATAGAACCCCAGGGGTCTACGAAGATTTCCAAGGGGTCTACGAAAGTGAAAAAATAAATTGGGGGTCTATGAGATGTCCACGGGGGTCTACGATAATAGATTTCATTTATACAGGTCGTGACTTAAAATACTTTTTACATTCCATTTATGTAATTCTTTCATACATTAATAAATGATTTGTTCATTAGTTAATCTTTTAAATATTTATCCTGCTATTCAAAAGAAAAATTGTTGTATTTAATTTCAATACTTATTTAAATACCTTGATTTTGTCTACATGTCACTAATGTTGAACAAAAAGAAATGTAATTGTAAAGCGTTGATTAGTTAAAATTGTTCCTTCCTTCCATGTCAAACAAACTGTTATTGTCTGAGTTTTTTTATGACGATATGAAACCAATATGGCTGGAGGATCATCCGAGACAATGCTACACTGACAAAAATAGATAAAGATTTGAAAAACTTTCGTACATTAAAAGATTAAGTTCAGAATTAGACCCACAAAATTTCTCTTCGACATCATATAGAGAAGTTGATGGTTTGTGAGCGTCTTACAAGATCTCTTTGATCATCACATCATCATCTCTTTACTTATAGCAAAATGTGTAGAGCATTATAGGTAAAACAAGGATTTTACCAGCCATTGTAGTTTTAAACACTGTTTTACACAAACCTACATCTGATTGTATTCAAAGAAGTTCTTTAAGCAACAATAAATTTCAAGGTCACTTTGTGTTATGAGTTATAACATTAAAAGCTTCTTATATAACTCTTTGGAAAACGACATATCTACAGTTGCGTCATAGGTTCTGACAGGATGTAGCGCTGAGTGCTTTAAACTGCCTAAGGGTAGTCTGCTCCTTAGTTTTCCTCAGGGTTGACCCACAAAACCTTTCCCATGTTTAGGTATAGTTGCAAGGCAGCAGAGGTTTGAATTCAGTTTTCCTTCTGCTTGGTAGTTAGCTAGCCAAGGTTAATGAGCCCTTCCTGCTCGAAGCTTACAGGCGACAGTTACCCACCTTCGCCCCTTCTCCTGCTTGTGAAAAAAGCTCCGCCGACCCAATATTTGAGCCATACGTTAAAGATCAAGAAATAGACGTGAAACTGATCTTGGCGAAAACTTTTACAAACTAATTCATGAATGACTTAATATTTAATTTTTGAAGGATTAAGTCATAGGGCAACGAATTCCTATAAGAAACATAATATCCATAGCAACGGATGGTACACCCGCAAAAAGAAAAAAAATATTTTAATTGGTTTAAATTTGATTATGTTCAATAAAAAAGATATATCTCTATAATACATGTGTAGTTTTAAATTAATTTTTCACTCTTCAACTCACTACAGTTAAAAATTTGTTTTTAAAAAAAATGTTGATGAATTTGCAAAAATGTGCAAGTTAAGCAAGGGGTCTACCGAAAACCAGAAAACATGGAAAGGGGTCTATGAGACAAAAAAGTTTGGGAACCACTGAGTTAAACAAACACTGAATTCTAGGACTGGTCAATGAATTGATTGGTTCAAGAAAGAGTAGATGGGGGAAAACAGATTTTAGATTTTTTTAAAGTTTTTTTTTCTAATTAGGTGCTTCCTCTATCAAGCTACGCCCCGGGAATTACTAAAGGCTTAGGTCAAGACCATCGACTAACTATGACCCAAGGTCACTTTGTCCAGCGCTGGACAAGATTCTCTACATTCTAAAACCCAATTTGAGGTGGACACCAAACATCCATTTGTCTACAGTAGATGCTGTTTCTATCTAGCTGGGGGTGGGGGGGGGTGGAGTCAGAGCAGCAAGGGGAGAAAACTACACTTGATATTTACAACAGAGGTTCTCTCCCTTATCATATGCATTTGTTTGTAAATAATACTGAGTTGGGAATAGGTCCGTCTTCACTTAGTTTTTTGTTGTTTTTTTGGAACTACGGAAGTTTTTAAATGTGTGTGGGTCGCATTGGCGTTATTTAAAAGGGAGACAAGAGCAAATGAGGCTTCCATATTATATTTTATTTAGTGGAAGAGGGAGTTTTAAAAAAATAATGTTTACATCTCGTTTGGTTGTATCAACTAGTTTGTATCAGTCATATATTTAAATTTTTAATAGATCTAGACGAAGTCTGCGCGATGACAAATATCTTTACAAAGTGTTTTTGTTTGGTGTAGTTACTAGTTTCACGCTTTTAGCTTTTCTCAATACATTTTGATCCTATCACTTGTCTGGACGAGTTGAAAAGGGGTGGGGAGAAAGAAGGGAGTATCTGGGTGATCGCTTTCTAAATGCATCATTAAAAAAAAAAAAAGGTGAACGACCTGAATTCGAATTCTCCTCAGCCTCCTCAAACCAACACACTAACCACTCTGCCAGCGAGTCGCTTATTATATAAAAGTTTTCATAGTTATCTATTGTTAGCTTGAAACTTTAATTTAACATTAAATTCACACATGTTCCTCATTTGTCTTTGCCGACAGTGTGTACACGTTTACATAAACAACATACTCTTGTCACAAGAGAAGTCTCTCAATATGATCTTCATTTAAACTGAAAGTTGGATTTTTCCGCATCTTTTTGCTAATTCTGGTTTTAGAGTTTCCTTGAATATTTTTTTTCTATTTCTATTTGCCTTTTTTTTTTGCTTTCTTACTGAAACCTAAAATAAAACAAACATTATTTGTATACGTTTATTATTGTATACCATCAATTTAATAAGGCAGAAGTTATCGTTGCTATCCAATGGTCCTAAAAAAGTCCACAGAAGTATCTAGTATCATATGAGAGTGCCCGTCTTCTAGCTCCAGAACAGGCTGGAATGTCCGCTATTGACCAAGTTATCACCTAGAAACCATCACCAGTCTGGTCTTCTTGGTGTTGACGGTCGTTGACTTGTAGCACCAAGCTGCTGGTAGACAACTAAGCTACTGTAGGCGTAATATATCCTAACTTGTTAAACTTGAAATATCCTGAATAACTTCTTTTGTGAACAATATTATTATTAAACTTTTATTACAATATAAACAAGTTCAACATTAGATAAAATGAAATCAATGTGGTTGACTTAAGTCTGTCCTAACTAAGACAGCTGACGATAATGTCACCCTATGTTGCATCATTCAGATTCAATGGCTGACGTCTTCCCATCTTCACCATAGAAACACACCCACACACACACACACACTCCAGAACATCACTTGAGTCATGAGTCATAAATATACATAACCAAGATACAATTAAAGTGTACAAAGTACAAGAGTTCTGCTGACACGGAAGACCAGGAAGAAATGACTAATTTCTTAGAAAAAATAAAGACCCCCCCCCCACATCCCCCAAAGAAAGTGTGTATCAATTTTAAATGTTCTATCCAACCTTTACACTAGCGATCTCTCTCTCTCTCTCTCTCTCTCTCTCTCCATCAATCCTCTATCAATTTATGCTGCCATGATTTGCTTAAGGTCGTGACTATTATAACTACCACACTCTACCACCCAGCATGATTAGCGTCCAGCGTCACTATAGATTTTAACCATTGTAACCTCGTGCAATGCTGCAATTTTCCTTGCCCTTCGGATGTTCGGATGTTGACACGTCCGAACAGAACGACCAGGACCGAGTCTTTGTTTGCTTGAGACTCACAACACTCTCTGTGGAGTTTCTTCCTAACGTTTGTTGAATTGTCAGACACCACTAGAAGGTCACGTAAAGCCTCAGACTAAATAAATGTTACAGTTGATGGGTGACTGATACATCTATAGAGTATAACAATATATGAAACTTTCACATCTTATTTAAAAATTGTGTATTTTATGTAAACCAGAGTTGAAACATTTATTAAGTGTTTTAAACATTTATTTCTCAGTTCTAGATCGCGTGGTCACACTATAGAAGCCTCGTTTTCAAATTATTTAAGGACTATACGAAGCAACACGTATGTATGTTAAAAATGCTTGTCTAGTCATGTGGTTTACTCTCAGGATTGTTACGTCACTGCTGTCCATGGTTCAAAGCCTCTCGCCGTCATTCCTCTGTCGCTGGAAGTTTTGGCTAAAAGTTTTTCTTCATTTTTTAAGTATCCTTCGAACGTGTTTAAAAGGAATTACAAAGTTATTGTAAAAAATAAATAAATCATAGATCTCTGTAGATCACATCCGGGTCATTGTAACCTCGTGCAATGCTGCAATTTTCCTTGCCCTTCGAAGGTCAAAAACTGTAACAATGTTTACGTCCGTTGTTGCTATCTAGGCTACTGCGCAAGCGCTAGTTTTTTAGTTGTTTTTATTTTTTTTTCCCCATGCACAGATTTATTGCCCCTGCATGAGCCAAAAAAAAATGCGTTGTAGATTGGGAAAAAAAAGTGCAAATGTTCTATATTTGTTTCCATGTTCCTTTATGAGTACTAGTGACGAAGTCACGTGGTCTAAACGAGGAAAGGGCTGCGATATTTTAATTTTGTTTGCAAACTTCCATTTCCACCACTATTGGATCGTTCTGTTTCCTTAGAGCGAGACCAGTCGTTATAGAAGGCCTTAACGCTGATCCGCAACGTCACAGTCTGTGGGGAGTTTAGACCAATAGCTCGGTGTCAGTTTGACGTGGCACTGAGACCTGGACCTAAAATTGGTGAGCAGTTCAGCTTTTCCATGGATGGTGGGTTATCTGTCAGACACTGAGACAGGAGCCGACCAGGGCGGGGGGAGGTCACCTTACAGTTGAACACCCATTATCGATATTTTATTGTCGTGCGCATCTGGAGTTGCTTCTTTGCTCGAGGTTTCTCTTTTGTGCACCATAATGGTTTGTGCGTTAGTTTCTAAGGACGCGCTATATTGGTGTCATTGCTCTGTTTGCTTTGCCTTTAGATGGAGCTCTCTGTTGTGGGTTTCTTCCCCAGTGTTGGGTAAGTTAGTTGATTTTACTATCTTCATCATGTGTCGTAGCTCTAAAATCGTTATTGATATAATTTGTGAATGGCGGTCTCAAGGAATGCGTATTTTTTTTTTTTGTTTAGGGACGCAAGCTTGGAACTCTGTTGTAGTCAAACCTGATTGTTTGGTTTGGTTCTTGCATTCATGGCTTTGGGTTGTGGGCTCCGCGGGCCCTGATCGAATTGTGACACTGAGATTAAGGTGTGCTATGTTATTTTTGAATAAGCTGCTTGTTTGTACTTGACCTTGTAAAAAAACTATTTACCAAACACGTATTCATCTGTCATGTCATGCTACATTATTTATTCATTAAATGGTTGCATTTACTCTCTTGTTATTAACTGATACAAGTGTCACGAGTCGAGTCTGTGACCTATTTCGACCAGTTTCTAGAAGCGAGTTCAAACCAGTGCAAGTGTCCAGCGTAAACAAGTTAATTTTAGATATCCAATCAAAGAAAGAGGTTAAGGGGAAAAAATAGCACACGTCAGCTTCTAGAAGGTCAAAGTTACTAAAATAATTATCTGAGAAGGTTCCATGATTCTGGAACGTACGATCAAAGAAAGTATAATTAGGCTAAAGTCAGTTAGACGGGGTCCTTGCATAGTAGTAGTTCTTGTAGAGCGATTGTCCTCGCTTAGTCCTCGATTAGTAATGGTTTTAAGTTTTGTGATATTAGCGGGTCCATTAATTGAAGTTTTATTAGTTTAAGTTGAAGTTATACTAAGTGAAGTTTCATGTATCTTTATGTTTTATTTATGAAGTATCAAGTCAAGTTGTTATTGAATTGAGAAGTTAATTTTATGTGAAAGTTGAAGAAGTATTATTAAAGAAGTTTTAAGAAAATACAGAGAGATGTTTCTTTCTTCATTTCATTGAATTGTCAAGTTTGATAATATAATCCCCGGCAAGTGTGATCATCACAACAAGTTAACGTCAAGTCAGTATTTGTGTTGCATAATTATCTACGTATTAACTAATAAACTCTCCGGGGTTTCCGAGTAGACGAGCCACGGCAAAATTACTACCCCGGCAGGAAGTTAATAAACACTGTTCAGGTGGGGAGGAACCCGGAGAGTAATGAACTTATGTTTACCCCTAGATGAACCATAAAAAAAACCCAACTGACATTTGCCACTATAACGTTGAACTATTTCTCTGCCCTCAGACTCTAGTCCTACAGCTTTAAGATGCCGCAATCGATGACCTGTTGGGGTTCTGCCCAAGACTAAAATGGGGGAGGGAACTTCCAGCACACCCCTACTCCCCCCACAAGCTGTGATGGCTGAACCCATAATTGGTCTTCTCAATTTATATATTTGTTTTGTTCTGTCCTTGAGATCGAACGAATAAATGACTTACTGGCAGCTCACAAAAACAACCAATTCTAATTTTATTATTTTTTGGTTATAGCTAGCAACATCTGAACATTTTTTATTTTAGTTCATATCTTTAAGTTATTTAATTTCGGATTAAGAGGAAAAATGTCCTTAAAATTTTAAAATAATCAGCACAGCACAACTTACAAATACACACACACACATATACAAACATACACACGTATAGAAACTGAAGAAAGTGGGTGAAGAAATAAATGAGAAAGAGAGAATTTAAAAAAAAAAATCTTTTTAAAATGTTTCTCAAGTGATCAATAACTTTACGATAGCTTTAATGAAGGTAAAAATGAAAGCTTAGAAGGCCATTACTAAATGCCATCACGTGACAATAAAATGTCACATCATCAAAGCGTGATGAGTCAACTATTCGATAAAAAAAAATCTATACCAAATCTTTACGTTATTTAATAAAGTAATTATGCGTAAATAATAGTTTAGAGATGTGCACAAAAATAATCTAAAAGATACGAATTCAAATATACACAACTTCGTAGAGCGACACCAATCAAATATACACAACTTCTTAGAGCGACACCAATCAAATATTACACAGCTTTGTAAAGCGACGCCAATCATATATCCAGACCTTCAAGGGACAACACCAATAAAATATACACAGCCTCATAGGGTAATTCAATTCAAATATCCACAGCTTTTATGTGTTATAGCATTCAAATATTCACAGCTTCAAAGAGCAACACTTTTTAAGTTCTTTTTATTTAATACCATTCCCAATATCAACAGGCTCAGATGATAACACTATTATAATATCCACAGATCAGGGGCGGACTGAGTATCAAAATCGGCCCGGGCATTACTATATAAACCGGCCCACAAATGGCATGTCACATATTTTCGGTGGGGGGGGGGGGGGGATTTTTACGCCACTCTGCAATTTATATATATATATATATATATATATATATATATATATATATTGGTGTATGTATATGCAATTAATTTTCATTACATTCTGATCTTTTTATTCTTTCAAACGTTTGTTCTACCCTAGAATACTCTCTTCCTATAATTAGTGGAAACGCAGTACACACCGCCAAAGGGCAGCTAGGGAGTCCGGGGAAGCGCTGTGAGCTCCCCCCAGTGGGTTACGGGCGAAGCCACAGAACCATGCATAATTTCCGTTTTTTTAAGCTTTATAAACGCATAGTCTGAGGTATCTACAGTGCAATTAGCCTGCTACTCTTCCGCTAAAAAAATTAAAAAACCAAATCTGCTGTTCAATGGAGTCCAGCGGCTGGTAGACAATGGTAAAATGCTTTAGTTTTGTATTGGAGGGGGAAGGGAAACCACAAAACCCCTTTTAGCTACGCTCATGAAATTAGGTGACTGTAGTTTGCTTAAGTTGGCTGCACTGGGGCAGTAAGTAAAGTTTCCCTTTCAGACAATGAGGTCTGAGGCAAGTGATGGTTTGAAGACCCTCCCCTCCCGGCTACGCCCATGTGTTATCTAATAGGTGTAAGCCTAATTCTCTACAAATATATAAAGTTTGATAACGCATCGAAAACTGGATGTATGCATTCGTAGGATTACATAATGTATTCTATTTATAAATGTATGTAGTCTGAAAACTATAAACAATACAATAGAAGCCTAATGAGTTTGAAGCTTTTTGGTATTGCTTATAGATTACAGACATTTCTTTAAAAAATAAGATTGTTTCGTCTTACGCATTTCATGTGTCAATCTAGTCATGCATGTTAATCTGTAACTTAAAATATGCTAAATCATTGGTTTTCCTCAGGCAACCCATTCCATTAAAAGATAAGAGAAAGAAGAACGCTTAGAGAGGCACTTACTTAATTACTGTGAAAAGCTCTTGCTTCCTACTAGTACTTTCTCAAAAACGCGATTTGTATATGAATATACTATGACCCATTATTTAAAACTAGTCAACCGCGTAGCATACGCCTCTATTTTGCATGGCCGGTCTTAGGCCACTGCAACCTAAGCGACCGCAGTGGGCCCGCACTTTCAAAGGATCCGCACTTTCATAGAACCCGCGCTTAATCAGGTGTATAAATTATTAAATTAAACCATTTTATAACTTAAAACAGATTTCCTGCGCCCTCCTGTCTATTTACCAAGAGCTCCTTTAAATCTCCCGAAATGGCAAAATATACGAAAAAGTCCTTAAAATATACGAAATATATAGAAAAAAATTGACATTTTGGGGTGTCATTCAATATGGAAAACGCTAATCCTAAGCGCGATAAATAAAAACGGCATTATGCATTAGCCGTAATTGTGTAGTCTGGTGAAAGAAGCTTCTCGCCCTCAAAAAATGAAGAGTTACTTGAGGTCAACAATGCTCAAAGATAGATTGAAACATTTGGTAATTCTTGCTGTTGAGCGTGATTTATGTAGGAAACAGAATTATTATGCTATACTCTATAACTTTGCTATAAGCAAGGTTCGTAAAGTAATTCTGTACGTAGTAAAGAATGAATAAAATACATAGACGAATTTATTTTCTAATACAAACTCTTAAATCTCACAAATTATCCGCTTCCCTACCCAAACTTGGCCCAGCGAAATCCGTTTCGCATAGCGCCCCACAATGGTTAAGTCTGGCCCTGCTATTTAGTGTTTGTAAAATGTGTTTGTAAAATGTTTTACATGTTTGGGATATATTATTACTTTATATTTATAGATATAAATCTCCTTTCATTAAATATCGAATGTGACAGCGTATAATAAATTATTGTAAATAGTGTAACAATTTTCATCATTAATGACTTCATACTAATCATAAGTTTGCCATTAATTATAATAGTATATAAATTGATTTAGATCTAGATTTATTTTTTAATTAAATACATTTTTTGTCAGCCTTAAGTGTAGTATTTTTGGTTCTATGTTATTAAGAATAAACAAAAACTGACAAAGAAACTTACTTTTTCTTTTCAAATGGCAGAAAGTAGAGCTTTATACCCGTATTTATATGTGGATAAGTTGGGTGGTTTGCAATTTCGCGGCTGTGTTTATGTGTTTAAGTTAATTTCTATTAAGTATTGTAAAAGATTAATTGTCGCGCCTATTTTTTTGCTGCGTTATATCAATGTTTTCTAGCTTAACCTCTCCCATCCATCTTTTTGGTTACATTTCATTGGAACCATGAAAAGACGGGCGAGGGAAGGAGCAAAAAATAATTGGGAGTGCCATCAAAGGTCCATGCCGACCAGTCAAATGATTAGGCCAAACACAACCTCGAAGACATCAAAGCAGTCCAAGCCGCTCGTGCATAGCAGAAAGTATGGTCTAACGTTTTGCAAATGATAATACGTACAGTGTATAGTGTATTTATTTTTTGTGTGGATATTCTTGTTGAATTTCAAACAAAATTAATTGTAATAAGAATTTAAAAAAAAACAACAACAAGAAAATATGTTCGGGCCTTTGTGTCTTGCTGCCGTCACTTTTTGTTTTAAAGTTGTCTGCATTGACATTTTTTTTTCTTTGGTCGCGACCAGACTGGCCCTATTTGGTACCGGCCCACCGGGCATTTGCCCGTTTGCCCATATAGCCAGTCCGCCCCTGCACAGTATATAACTATATTTATTTTTTTATTCTTTTATTTATATAGGGCATTATAAGCCTATATAAGACAGTAGATACAGGGGATGTACAATTTTATAAAATATATATTACATGTAACCAACCGATAGTCGAAAACCTAACAGTGAGCGAAGAATCAGCTTTGCAATATATTGACTCTACGTCATATATATGTCGCGAAAGATTGGGAAAATGTGTAGCCCAAATGTAGCCTGATTGCTTCTACATTCCGTATATCGATTTTGTTCAATCGCTTGTCATCAAAACACTAATTATGATCGAGAGCTCGCGACCATGTAAAGTCTATATAAGTTAGGGGAGGGGAGGGGATGGGGGGGCTGGGAACGTGAGAGCGAAGTAGAAAATAAAATTAGAGTTAAAAGTGTGAATACTGAAAAATTATGTTACAAAAATATATTAAGATTTTATAGTTCAAGATTTACAATTTAGTGTAAGAATCTAGGTCCAAACTTTTTTAAGACGCAGGATATAAACTAGACTTAATGTTGTAAAGATATTCCTAAACCAAGTTATATAAAAAAAAGTTGTGTTTTTTTTTTAATTCCTCAATTCAGCTTGTAAATTCATAGAGGGAGAATTGGGCCGGGCTTGAAAATATTTTTTTTTATGTATCATTCATTCGTTATTAAGAATAAAATATTCGCTCCTAGGAAACAGTCATCAGCTTCACAAAGGAGGAATAGTCCATTTTTTTAAAAGTATTCTTTTATATTTTTATTTGTTTAAAAGACAATTCCTCTCTTGCCCTCCCCAAATCCCCCTACCCACAAACAAACATGTAGGATAGACGAATGTATAAATCCACTCAGAG
This sequence comes from Biomphalaria pfeifferi, assembly GCA_030265305.1. Classification (NCBI taxonomy): domain Eukaryota; kingdom Metazoa; phylum Mollusca; class Gastropoda; family Planorbidae; genus Biomphalaria; species Biomphalaria pfeifferi. The sequence goes on along the minus strand of JASAOG010000061.1, from coordinate 1,445,272 downwards.
TCTATAAAATTCTACTGACAGGCCTCTAGGTCCAGACTTAGTAGACTGTGTGGAAAATGTTCCTGAACGCCTATTTATTTTTTTTAAACTCTTTAATGAATAGCGCCTACAAGTCGTGTCTGTTCAAGATAAAGATTGTTTAGACAAAATTTCAATTTGAGAAGATTATATTATGAACAATTATAACTGTTAAATTAGAGTTTTCCAGTGTGGTCAATACTCTTTTCCCAAAGAGACAATCAACAGACAAAGTAGAGTTTTCCAGTGTGGCCAATTCTCTTTTCCCAAAGAGACAATCAATAGACAAATTAGAGTTTTCCAGTGTGGCCTATTCTCTTTTCCCAAAGAGACAATCAACAGACAAGTTAGAATTTTCCAATGTGGCCAATACTCTTTTCCCAAAAAGACAATCAACAGACAAATTAGAGTTTTCCAGTGTGGCCAATTCTCTTTTCCCAAAGACACAATCAACAAATTTCTAGCAAAATCGTTAGACCCGTTTTTGGTATCCGTGTCAATGCAGGCTCTAGTTTTTACAAAGAGTTTGCGAGATGAATAGAGGAATCGTATTTAAATAAAACTAAAATCTTAAACTATAAACCTGGAGCAAACAATAGACTAGAATCACAGACAGTGTGACTTTGAATTGCACACACTAGATACAGATACTTCTTTAGTTACATCGTCTGCACGTTCTGCTTTGTGTCTGCTCTAAAAACAAAGTGCAGACGATAACTGGACACGAGCGCTTTGATTCTCGTTACAGTCACATCAAACTGCAGACAGACAGAAATAGATTCATTCAAATTGACGCCGTCAGGTCATGAATATTAAATTAAGAAGACTTATATCGTTTGCGGCTTGGTGGCCGAGAGGTAAGACTCTTGGTTTCCAAACCGAGGGGTTACGATTTCGAGTCTTGGTGAAGACTGGGATTTTAAACTTCGGGATTCTTAGGACGCCCATGAGTCCACTCAACGCTAGAGGGAACCTGACATTAGTTGGATAAATTAATCGGTTGGTCGCTGTGCTGGCAGCGTGACATTTTCATTAACCGTAGGCCATAAAAACAGATGACCTTACATCATCTGCCCTAAAGATAGTAAGGTCTTAAAGGGGTCATTTACTTTTAGACCTAATTGTTACGTCCCAAGACTCACATGCAAGATGCAATACAACTAATTGATAATGTCATTACAAGTAAATTTTCAAGTGTAGTAGGTCATAATTGTCAACATGGTTAGAAACATTTACATAAGTCTCGACATAGACTGTAGGAACTACTTTAATTTATAGCATCTCAACATAAACAATATGAATTCATTAAAATCGTCAATACATTATCAATATAAAATACAGTATATTTAGTTCAAGACTTGAGTCGATTCGCTTCTTCAAGATATAGAGAGCATAAAATACTGTTAATTTGTTAGACAAAAACATACAGAATACATTATCCTTTCAATTCGCTACTTCAAGACATACAGAATACATAGTCCTTTCAATTCGCTACTTCAAGTTATACAGAATACATAGTCCTTTTAATTCGCTACTTCAAGACATACAGAATACATAGTCCATTCAATTCGCTACTTCAAGACATACAGAATACAAAGTCCATTCTATTCGCTACTTCAAGACATACAGAATACATAATCCTTTCCATTCGCTATTTCAACACATACAGAATACATAGTCCTTTCAATTTGCTACTTCAAGACATACAGAATACATAGTCCTTTCAATTCGCTACTTCAAGACATCGATAATATAAAATACCATTTATTCCTTACACCAAGACACGGAGAAATATAAACTAGAGATAATTCACAACACCAAGACACAGAGAAATATAAACTAGAGCTAATTCACAACACCAAGACACAGAGAAATATAAACTAGAGCTAATTCACAACACCAAGACACAGAGAAATATAAACTAGTGCTTATTCACAAAAACCAAGATACAGAGAATATAAACTAGAGTTTATTCAGTACATCAAATCACAGCTGACATACCTGTAGTCAAAGTTAAGGCTGGACTGACTCTAACACGTCACTTAAAACCAACAGAAGCTAGGCAGACCAATTTCCTGAAAGTCCTGGACTCCAGATGACAGGCTCCACCGGGGCGCTCCATGTACCACCCCAGAGCTATCATGACTTGTCACACAATGGCGTATGGGACATGGGGGCACGTGAGATTGGGGGGAAAAATGGGGAAAGGGGGCGTCGTGGCGAGAGTTGCAGAAAGGAGTCGTTGGACGAGAGGGGGGGGGGGAGTTTTGGAGGGACGATAAACGTGTGTGTCTTCTTCCTCAGCCTAGCATGAGCAGGATCGATACTGCTCACCTAACACACACACACAAACATACACACACACTGAGAACATAACGAAGACACCTGACTATATTTTTTCCATCATTCTCTCATCGCCCATCAATGATGTGTTTTTTTCCTCCTCCTCGGTTACTATAGCAACAGAAAACTAACGACGGAATCGCTGAAAACATTTTTTCCCCCTTCGTTGACTATACATCTGAATCATGAGTACAACTGAATCTAAAAGACAAGAATAAACGATAAAGAAGAAAAAAAATGTTTATTTAATCTCTCACCATTTTATGAAGTCATTTTTTCCCGTTTAAAAATAGACGGTTAAAGTTTAAGGTCGAGTTTATTTTTAGCAACAGAAAGACATAAACAGCCGAGGAAACCAATAGTACAGAAGAACCAATACAGTGGTAGAACCTTTTTTCTCGTATTATCAATTTCAAAATTTATCCTCTCTGTCAGTATCAGTTGCAGGAGTTTACCCTGTTCGTGGTATCAGTCATAGGCCTACAGTTTCATGTCAACAATCGTATTTGTCTTTGTCACAAGGAAAACAAATTATATTTTTGAAATACACAGCAGATGGATTCTTAATTTAAACATTCTAAACATAGACATGAACTGCCTTGCAGAGGTAATTTAAAAAATCTGGACAACTGCTCTATGATTCGCAAATATCCGTCAGTCGGAAATTCAACAATTTGACATGCGTCATCTTCTTCACCCTTTTTGGTATCGTAACTAAAGTGCTCAAAATTTGACACAAAAGTTATTGACTCGACGACAACAACATAGGGCATTGTATATTAACAAGCTCTATTGACATACTGTCGGTCAATCCTGTAAAGTACTGTAAAGAAAAGTATTATTACATTAAGCTATAGAATAGTTGATTCAATCTTATACAATGCAGAGGTATTTTCAAAAAGAAGATAATTACGTCCTAAGCGCATCCATGTGTCAATCTATACATGCATGTTGATCAGTGACTTAAAATCTGCTAAGTCTTTAGTTTTTCTGGCTGATTCAGGCAACCCATCCCATGCTATAACTCTAATGGCACTAAGGTTGGTATAGTTTTCTGTTGCTATAGTAACCGAGAAAGAAAAAAAACACATCATTGATGGGCGATGAGAGAATGATTGAAAAATATAGTCAGGTGTCTTCGTTATGTTCTCAGTGTGTGTATGTATGTATGTGTGTGTGTGTGTGTGTGTGTGTTCACCAGGATTTGAACCCGGGACCCCTCGGTTCGGAAGCCAAGCGCTTTATCACTCAGCCAGCCACCGCACCTATAAAGTCACATATAGATGAGTACATTTACTTATTCATGTCACCAAACAAGAATCTAGATCACTTATTTAAAGTGAATTAGTGTATCTGTTACACTGAAATTTCACGGCCGTTCTCTTACTCTGTGTCTCTCTCTCTCTCTCTATCCCCCCATCCTCTCTCTCTCTCTCTCTTCTTTCCCTCTATCCCCTCTCTCTTTTTCGCTCCCGGAACCCCATTTTTTTTTTACCTGCGCATCGTAATTTCTCCCACTTAGACTTTGACTTGGAAAGACCCGCTCCATAATGCGCCCCGACACATACACGCTCTCCTATTTTGGGCCCGTTAATTCTAGTAGCACCTTTGCTTATCCGCTCCCCCCGCCCCGCATACAATAAAACGTTAGTCCTTCGTACACCCTATGACTACTTCCGCTTCTCAATTCAATCTCTATTACTTTTTATTTTTTAGACAGCGTCTAAAGGCATTCTCCGATTGATCACCGACACACTTTTCACATTTTGAATCTATATATAGCATCTATGGTTAGTTTTAAACATTTTTGTCTACATCCTTTAATCATTAAAAAAAATCTTGATCTTATTAATGTTATTATGATAAGTTTTGTTTGTTTGTTTGTCTAAAGTGAAGAGGAAATGACTTCTAGAACCCATAGTTTTGGTTCATTTTGTCACCCTGTGCATCGTTAGTTCTCCAACGTAGGCGTTTGACTTGATTAGTGTGATGATTTCTGTTTATTTATTTCTTGGTTTCTTATATTAATTGTTCATTAAACAGAATCATCACACGCCGGAGATAATATTAATCATTGGATAATTCACTGAAGAAACATTTTGTGTATTCTCTCAAAACTTCTTTAACAAACTTCTTCCGATTACAAATGCAATGAACTTCTCAATTCAATAATAACTTGACTTCATTCTTTCTAAAATAAAACTTAAAGATGCAACAACAACTTCAACTAGTATAACTTCAATTAATGGACCCGCAAATATTTAAACTCTTAACTAATACAAGACCGTTACTAAGCAAAGACCGTTACAGTGCGAGGACCTATTAATCTACAAAACCGTTACTATGCGAGGACTCCGACAAACACTTTCCCCTAATTTATACTTTTTTCAATCGTACTTTCCAGAATCACAGAAACATCTTCCCTAATTATTTTATTAACTGTGACCTTCTAGAAGCTGACGTATGCTATTTTTTTTTCCGTAAACCACTTACTCTGATTGGATGACTAAAATTAACTTGTTTACTTTGATCAGCACTGACTTGACCTGGGCTTCTAGAAACTGGTCGAAATAGGTAACAGTCTCGACTCGTGACAATTAGGAAGACCCGCTTTATAACGCCACCCAAACACGCATACTATGTATATGTGCTATTAGGATTGTTTGTTTTTTTCTTAACTAGACCGTGTCTAAAAGTAAGCGGAAATGATGTAAGGCATATTGAATAATAATAATAATAATAATAATAATAATAATAATCATTCAAAAAAGCGTACAAGAATGGACTCCAGACAATATTCTTAAACTACAGGGATGTCTAGACTGCACTGACTGGAATTTATTTAAAGAGACCACTTCAAATCTGGAAGAATTGATCGACGCAGTGACAAATTACATCAAATTCTGTGAAAACATGTGTGTAAAATCACCCAGTATAACTACTGGTGCGTCCGGTGACCTTGTCTGAAACTCATGCACTATGTCAGCGATGAATGCAGCTGCAACCTCCGTCTTGGCTGTAGGCGAAACATAAACCAGTACTATGTAAATAACACCAAAGTCTCGTGGCAAATAAAAAGGTCTCAATGAGAGCGCCAGTAGTTCTAGGTCAGGACAGCACATTCTCTTTTTAACCCTGCAGTTGGTACATTATTTGAGGTTGATGTACACACACCCCACCTTTCTTCTTCTTAGACTCAGCCGTTCTGTCAGATCTCACGCAAGAGAAACCATCAAAAGCAATCAGATTGTCGTTGTCATCCTCCTCTAACCATGTCTCAGTAAATGCCAATAGACAACTTTCCCTAAAAATGTGGTCGTAGCGTACATGGGCACATATCTCATCCACTTTATTTCTTATTGAGCGGACGTTAGCTAGAATAATTGTAGGAAGTGGTGGGCGAAAACCTCTTCTTCTCAGTCTTTGCCGTAGTCCTCCTTTTTTCCCTCTTTTCCTTGCACTAACAGAGGAAGGGTAGAGATAATTTATAAGTGCATAACATGGTGGAAGAGGCATCCTCTTTGAACGAAGTTCGAGGAGTTGATCTTTACTATAATGAATAGATCTAGGACTAGATCGGCCGCCATCTTGGGTCGCCATTTTTCTTCTTTTATTTCTAACCAAATAACCAAAGTTGAACAAACCTAGATCTAGATCTAGTAATACGTGGAATGTTAATACTCATTGTAGAGCCCACCTTGAAAACAGAAGTCTTCATCTGCATAACTAATTACAAAAGAACATTCAATATACATCCAGCAAAGAAATAATAATGAATAATGAAAGCACAAATTGCATGTCGCCACAGTGCAGCGCCATTTTGAAAAAAAAATTTAAAAAAAAATAATTAGACCTAGTAAAAAAAAAGAGAAAAAAAATTGCTTTAAAAATACGTAGTTATTTCACTTCCTAACATAGTTGGAAAGGCTTATGCTAGAGTAATGCTGAAGCGGCTACTGATCTTGGTGGAACGAATTTATCCAGAGTCGCAGTGTGGCTTTAGGACCCGTAGATCCACAACAGATATGATTCTCTCCTTGCAGCAGCTTCAGGAGAAGAGCAGAGAACAAAGGCAGTCCCTCTTTATAGCAATTATTGATTAGACCAAGGCTTTTGACCTTGTCAACAGAAAGGGTATGTTTGCGGTATTAGAGAGAATCGCTGCCCAAATAAGCTACACGAAACTAGTGTTAGCTTTTCATGAAAATATGTAGAACACTGTACAGGTCATTCTTCATCAAAAGCGGAATAAAACAAGGATGTTTTCTGGCTCCAACACTATTCGGCATCTTCTTTTCAGTTGTACTCACCAGCGCATTCAAATCCCTGGAAGATGGAATATATATCCACAGTAGATCCGATGGAAAGCTATTTAATCTGGCACGCCTTAAAGCCAAAACGAAGAGACGGCATATCTTGATTAGAGAACTGTTGCTCGCAGACTAAGCGGCACTCATATCTCATTCAGGATTGCAGAGGCGTGTGAATGCTCTGGCAGCTGCTTGTCAAGAGTTTAGCCTCTTCAGGACAAAAATCCTGGCACAAGATATCGCAGAAATACCCAAGATACATATTGGAAATCACACCCTAAAAGTGGTGCAGGAATTGGCCTACTTGGGAACAACAATAGCCAGCAACCTAGATTTAGACACAGAGCTGACAAAAGAATTGGAAAGGCTTCTGTCAAAACTGGTTCTTAATGCGCGCCTTGAAGGTAAAGGGAACCTGTGTACGAAATTTCATGCGGATCTCGTGGTCAATGAGTGGAATATTTGCGTATGTAGTAGATTTGTCTTTATTTTCCATATATATTAGTATGTGGAACATAGCTTATAAACAGTTTCTTTATCTTGTACACCGGATATACCCAAAACTTGATATTGATAGGTTTTCCTCTACGTATGAAAATCCCCTACTCTCCAGCTTCCGAAGTCATATGTGGTAGATGACAGAAAATATCTATCTAATTTCTAACATCATTTGACCTCCAGTATAATTCATATTAAGGAAGGGGGAAATAAAACAAATTATGACGTACTTAAAAAGAGTAGAATGAGACGTAAATAACATGGGTAGGATTAAAATTTTGTAATTATGAGAATATAAGTTTAAACATTAAAAATTGCAATGAAAGAAAGCGAACGAAAATCGTTTGGAAAAAATTGACTCTAGTGTTCTTTTATAATGAACGAGCCATATATTACCCACGGCCCGTGGGTCCTCATTTTGCGTATCACTTATATAGTGTATTAAGAACAATTAAAGAAAATAATATTGTTATAATTGAACCGAATGTAATAATGTTATGTCCTGCGCATGCGTGACCTTTCGCTAGTGTACAATGTAAGAAGCGCGCGATATCAGGGAATGGCTATTAAATGTTATGAAGTAACAGATACTCTTCTTGATTACACCAACAGCCAGGGCCGCCGCTACCTATTTTGCAATGTGTGCATTGCACGCAGGCGGCCGACTTTAGGGGGCGGCCAAATCATTATTTTAATGTTACTTCTTTTTTTAAAATTAGTTAAATAAAAAAATTGCTTAAATAATTTGTACAAATTCTAATTACTCCATTATCCTTTGAAAATATAAACGCTATTCGTGCTAGTTCGTCTCACGTGGAAGGGGAAGGGTGCAACGTAGTGACAAAAAGGAGTGTTATGGATTGTGTATTTCCTAGGCGGAGGTAAGAAGAGGTTAAGCGATTGATTGGGGGCTATGCAGTGAGGATTCTGAAATTAGCGTGCCTAGTGCAAATGTGAGACGATCTTAAAACATGAAAGAGTAAAGATTTTATTTTTGAGCAAGATTTTGTTATATATCAGTTTATTTTATTACTATTAGATCTATATTTTATCTCAAGTTAAATCGTGAATAATAACAATTATATTGAGTTTTTGTTCGCAAAGAAGTTTTTTCAAGTTATTTAAAGTTTAATTATTTTGCCGACTTAAGCGGAAGCCTGGCGTATCTTCAATTCTACCTCCAAGAAGAACTTTTTACTACGCTTAAAAATTATGTAGACTATACTATTCCCCCCCCCCCCCCCCCCCCCAAAAAAAAAAAATCGTTTTAGTGAAATTTCATGACGTTAATTTGGTTTCTATATACAGTTTTCAATTAATATAGGCTAAACTAAAAATAAAACCTAAAAATTGTGACTAAGTTTTTTTTCTTTTTTTATTACATTCATTTGAAACTTAAAAACAAACTCACGGACATCACTGTGTAAGCCTACATTGCTCCTCTGGGCTCCAACTTCTAAAGCGGTCTCGAACAAAATAGTAATCTAGGGAGTTGCCACCAGGGAATGTGAGAAACATTGCATTACTATGTTTTATTTCAGGTCATTGTCTAAGTGACTTGTACTTTGGATTTTAAACTCAAGAAAAATATTCAGCGCTGAGTTGCTTCATTTGTTGGATAAATTTGTAGGCAACTCTGAATCCGTGTATGTCAGATGAAAGTGGATACAATACACATCTCTCCAAAATACAATCGTGATAACTATTTTGAAAGTTTACGGAACGTTGAAAAAGTTACACTGTCAATGGCTTTTGTAGTGTGAGCTTGCGCTCCTAGATCTAATTTAATTTATATTATTTACATAGGCCAGGGCTATGATGTTTGTTATTTAGTGTCCTTTTTTATTTTTATAGTTCAGTGCTGATTATTTTGTAGTTTCCGCTATTTATAACTTTCTGCTAGTTTTAGTCTTTTTCTGTTATTTGTGTTTTACCCGTAGAGGAAAAGTAGTTTTTAAAATAGTTAACTAGCCTTGGAGCTGTGGATGTTATTTTCTATTTTTTGTCCCAGGCTAGTTCTGCTTATTTTTGTCTTTGGCATTAGTGTTGGAATAGTTGTTATTTTTTTATATCAGTTTATGTGCAGGTCTGTAAACGGTATAGAGCCCCCATATGAGTCTAGAATAGAAATAACTTTTTATCTTCCTTTTTGTATTTTTATAGGATTTAAATTTTAAGATTCTCTTTTTAATGCTGTTTAATTTGGTATATAATGTTGTGTAGTCCGTGTCTGTAGTAATTTTCTAGGTTTTATTGTTGTGTAAGGCTAGGTACAAATTAGGGAAATAGGTAGTCCAGTTTAGTTTTAAATAATTAGTGTGACGTCATGCTCTCCGATACGTTCGCGCTGACCAGTTATAGCTGGCTCCGGGACCACGTTGAATTCTTTTTTGTCTCGACCAGTGGTCAGTGCGGACAGTGGTGTTTGTGTAGAGTTAGTTTTGTGTAGTGCTATTTCGGCTGGGACCGCCTGTAAGTTGTGAATTGTTTTTATTTTTGCTTTCTTTTATTGTATTAGTATTGATTGTTTCTGCATCTATTGCTATAGTCTAGATGCAGACTGATTAGTGTAGTGGCGTCACTGGCTAGTTAATTAGCCATGATTGCCTCTGATGGAGCCGGAAGCTCTGTAGACTTGGGTAGTGTCACCCAATTGCCCCAGCTTTAATGCTTTTGTTTTTCTATACTATGTCTATGTGTAAATATTTTATTATTTTATGTTTCTTAAATATTTTTATCGTTAGGATATCCCCTCTGTTGAAGTTGTCATCTTGTCCTATTTTTTTTATGTAAAAGATGGCTGCGGCCTAAGCATCGCTGTCATGGCGGCTTGTTTAGTGTTAATAGTATCATTTAGATCTAGCTTGTGTCTATTGTGGTCTAGCCTGACCTGTGTTGGTTGTGGCTGGTATTGCTTTTATTAGCTACATGAGGTAATTGAAATTACCTCATGCTTGTATGTGCTAGACTAGGACTAGGTCTAGTACATATTTATTTTTTATATTTATCATTATTGTTTTATGTTTGTTTATTTTGTAATTGCAGGCTATAATTCCTGCCAAACTGCATTGCTGCTGTTACTGCATAGCTACTGCCAAACTGCATAGCTGCTACTGCATAGCTGCTACTGCATTGCTGCTGTATTGTTACTGCATAGCTGCTACTGCATTGCTGTCTGCATAACTGTCTGCCACAGTTATTACTGTATTACTTCCTTACTGTATTACTGCATAGCTGTCTGCTGTAGTTCTCAGTTACAATAGTTTATTGTTTTGTAGGTTATTTTAGTGGTTTATTGTCTTGTAAGGTATCTTGGTGGATTTTGGTGAATCGGGTTAACTAGTGGTTTTATTTGGGTTTGGTTTGTTGGATAGTGATTGTAGTTGTAATAGTATAAATTAAATAGAGTTGATTAGTCGTTTAGTTTTTTTGTTTATCTAGTTGTTTACGTATATTTTCTTTTGCACATATATTTTTATTGATTTGTTTTTTCCTCGTGTAAATAAAGTGTATATAAGTTCATTTTAATCTTAGTTTGTTTTTTAGTCAGCTAGTTTAGTTTAGTTTAGTTTGCTTGTGCTGTCTGGTTGCTTAGGCTACTATAGCCCCTTGGTCACCATACCGAGGTGCACAGATTGGGCCCACCCAGTAGAGCTACCATCTGCCTACTGTAAAATGAACAAATGTTGAGCAGCAAGTAACACAAAAAAAGGAGGCCTCACTCAGGTAGCGCCACCCTGACCTGCTCACAGTAGTTTATGATTGTACTTGAACGTACAATAACAGACATGTTAACCTATCCACGTCCAGCCCATGCAACACTGTTGAACAGTCGAAGTTATCAAGAAATTGTATAGAGATCATGATCATTTACACAGTTTATTGTAATATACCCGCCGCAGCTCATCAATTATAATGGTCACAAATACAGGATGGGAATCAAATTGGAGCATGTCTTTCCACCCAGAAAAATGTCAGTTGTTAAGAGTAACAAAAAAACTAAAACAAATTAATTCCACTTATTCATGGCAAACCAGTAACACAGACTAACAGACTAAAAACGCAAAATACCTAGGTGTTATAATAAATGAAAAACTGTCATGGAATCCACTTATTGATGAAACTATAAAAAAATCAAACAAAGCATTAGGATTTATTAAAAGAAATTTCTATAAATCAAATAAGAACATAAAACTAAAATGTTATTTAACCTTGGTTAGGCCAATAATTGGGACCCCTCAACTCAAGAAAACATTAAGAAACTGGAACAAACACAAAATAGAGCAGTGAGATTCATAACAAACGAATATTCACATTTGACTAGAGTAACACCATTAGTAAAATAACTAAATTTAGAAAGCCTTCAGGACAGAAGACTCAAAAGTAAAGTAGCAATTATAAATAAAACACTGAACCATAATCTTCAAATACAAAAACAAAATTTACTAAAATACTCTGAAAGACACAAAGATAAAGGCACATTCCTCGTCCCATGTGCTAGGACAAATTTGTACAAATGCTCCTTCTTCCCTAATGCTATTAGAGCATGAAATGGGTTGCCTGAGCTAGCCAGGAAAACCAGTGACTTGGCAGAATTTAAGTCATTGGTTAAAATGCATGACTAAATGCATGACGCGTAGGACGTAGTCATCTTCTTTTTTGAAATAACGTCTGTCTTATATAAGATTAGATAAGAGGAGGATAAGCCAGTAGTCATAACGACAGTAGTTAGTAATGTTTATCACAAAGAACCAAGATGTCAACATTTCCGAAATTGTTCCTAGTGCATGGTTCATGGTTGTACTTGAGGGATACAACAACGGAGTGAATATGAAAAGAAAAAATGGAATGATCTACATAAAAAAAAGGATTTAAATCAAATGGAACTTTTAGAACAGTGTCCATCTCAGTCTGAAAGGAATTTTTTTTTTCTAGAGGAAAAAATGGGGGCGGCAATTTTAATTTTCGCACGCAGGCGGCCACAACCCTCGCGGAGGCCCTGTCAACAGCATTACGTCTACCTGAAACGTCATTCAGGTCAATGATAACAAGTTTAAGTCTGTTTTAACGTCAGCTTTTGGATATTTTTGACGAATACTAACTAGCCTGAACACAGTTCTGAATGCTACCCATCACGTGGGCAGCCATCGTAGCCTTGGCTGAGTAGTTTGTCCATGTCTATACTGTACATAATATATGCCTATTCGCTGACAATGACGTTAGATACTGGCACTGGGCCTCTCTTAACAACAGGGACAAATCCTAGGAATTCTTCTCGAATACAATCGCCATCAACAAATCCAACGCACAAACACATCTATTAAGTGCAAGAGATACCTGCATTTTCATTACTGAAATACCAAGAAAACAACGTTAATTCATGCTGTTGCCAGTGCTCCGTCGATACAAATCAACGTTTTGACATGGGAAGAACTTTCTTATAGCTCTTCTATGGAAACTGGTGGACGTGTTCAACCTGCTATTTTATTGAGCGCTAACAATGACCGCAACTCCATAAATACATTTACCAAGATAACTGGACTCCTTAATCTTGTTCCAAGAAACTTTCCCATGCACCAAATCGAAAGATAGCTTGCAAGGATTTGTCCTCCAAGGCAAAATAAAACTTTTATCATATTCTAGGCCTATACTAAATATAATGATAACTATAATAGTGCAATTCAGGGCCCTTGAAAATATAAACATACACACGCACACACAAATACTGCTATTCAGTGCGCCAAGCCCTTGCGTAAAGAAAAGGAAAGTTAATTTCGTATTAAGTGTACAGACTATCACACACGTGACCTGGTGTACTTCCTGCGATCTTTCTTGAGTGTCTCGCAGGGGAGATAAACTTGAAAGTGAAAGTAGATTGAGATCCTTCACCACACACACACAAATTTGATTTCTTTTCACCTTGTTTATTTGAAATAGCATTCCAGACTATGTCACAAAGACTTCGTGACTAGTGTAATGGCAAGTACTTAGCAAAGTATTTTTAAAATAGAAAAGGCTGGGAAAAGGGGTAAGTGGTTGTTTTTCTTCAATGCTTAAAATGTGTTTCTAGATTTTAAAGGTCATAGTGTATTACATATTCACATCTGCTGAAAGTTTATTTTTTGTTAATAGTGGCAAGTGATATTTATAGTGTTAATAGTGTACCACAAGGTCAATGGCATACAATGGAACTAAGGTGCACATTTTAAAATAGGGATTTCTTTGAACAGCTTTCAATTTTTTTTTTAAGTTAAAAAAAAAAATTACAATGATTTAACTATATAAGTATTCTTTAGAAATCACCACAAACAGATGAAGTCTGCCAATGTGAAGATTGTAATATGAAACAGAGACGTTCGACAATATCAAGACCTGTCTAATGTCTAGATAATATAAAATAGCTACACATTCAAAGACTGTTGGTTTCAAGTATTTTAATATTGAATGCACAACTTTTAAAAACAAACTAGAAGCAACATAATAGATACAAAATATGAAGGAAAAAAAAGTATAACACAGATTGGTGTCTAACATAGACCGACACATTCAATGAGTTTATAATAATTCTATGCAATATGTCATCATTTATAGTTATAGCAAATTGTGTTTACATGTCTTCAAGTCTTTATTGGTTGTAAGGGCCTATAACTCTCAGCTACAAGATGGCTGATTATTACCTGCTCTTGCTATCCTCAGAGACAACCGTGGTACATCAATAGACAATTTTATTTTGGATAATTGAGCAGTCACTTTATGGAATCAAGGTTCTAAATAAAAATATGGCAATAGTGTGACAAAGTGGAGACAAGCAGCCTGTACACAAGTAGGCATCTAATCAAGCCTAGAGATAGCAGCTTCAGTTTCTTGATTGGATCTTCACAAAGCTTAGAAAATGAATGCAGTGAGTGATTTAAAAGACTTTGCAAGCGCCCAAAAACTTCTAGTCAAAACAGCAAAGAAACAATAAAAAATGGATGTTACGAAACCAAGTGTAGAGAAAACTTGTGTCTTGGTGTCAACATGACCTCCTGACAGACATGAAGACAAAAACATACAGCCAGTGTAATGTCCTGGGATGTAGCTCCATGGTTACATATTTAACAGTCCTTTTACTTCGAGGCAATCATGACGCCTGGTAGCAGTGATCAAACTCTATGTCATCTGTCTTGTCACTCAAACCTTGACATTTCTTTCTTTTATCAGTTATAAATACATTGACAATTATTGAAATTTAATTTAATATTAAAAAAAAGCTGATAAGTAAAAATGTGTACAACAGTAAATAATGACTGACTTGTTAATATAAAAATCACTTGGGTCTTAATAACTTTAACTTAAGAAATGTATAGCAAGCAAGAAGATAACTGTCTTAGCAAGACTACATTTCAGAACTAACATCCTGTCAAAACAGATTTTTCAGACTATCTTTCAAATTATAAAATACTATAAAATTAATCCAACATAATATCAAAAGAGAAAATGCAAATAATTATAATAGAGAAAAAAAAGGGGGGGGGGGGGGGATTCATTCCTTTTTTCCTCTAAGGTAAACTCTGCAGGCAGGTTTTTATGAATTCTTGAGGATCGTTTATCTCATCCAACATACCTGCATAATATAAAAATAAAGAATATTACTAGATATACTCTACAATGTTATGTTACAAACTAGATATACTCTACTGTTATGTTACAAATTAGATATACTCTACTATGTTATGTTACAAATTAGATATACTCTACAATGTTATGTTACAAATTAGATATACTCTACAATGTTATGTTACAAATTAGATATACTCTACAATGGAGTCTGCATAGTTGTCTCACATCCATAAAATAAAACTAAGACATTCCTTTTCAGAATAAGAAAGTTTTTATTGCTACTTTGGTCAAACCTTCTCTCTACCTTAAAACTGTCATCATTAGTTTTTGTCTAAACATAACTACTTTTAGGTTCTAAATTATAAAATAACCAATACATAAATTTATATTGACCTTTTCCATAAATCTGTATCCTTCTGCTACTAGCAATATACCCTGACATTTCCATAAATCTGTATCCTTCTGCTACTAGCAATATACCCTGACATTTTCCATAAATCTGTATCATACTTCTACTAGCTATATACCCTGACATTTTCCATAAATCTGTATCATACTCCTACTAGCAATGTATTCTGACATCTGACATAAGAATAATTGTTCAGTTCTAGAAATGCAAGTCTACACTAAGATAATGCAATCAACTTTCATTAACACCTGTAAATTGTTAGATCAAAATGCACTTACCAATGACATCAATGAACTCTGCCAATGACTCACAGGTCAACAATTCCTCCTGGTAGACCCTTAGGACCTGGTCACAAAGATCCAAAATCTGCTTGTCATTGTGCCTGATAAACTCAAACAAAGCTTTGGTCCACAACACATTCTCTCCCTGCTGTACTTTCTGGAGGGCACAAAAGACATTTCATCATTTAAGCACATTGTATGCACAAATCAGAACTTCATTTTCAATTCTAATTAAAATCTCCCTATGACAAAAAATTCTTAGGGCAAGGGGGTAGTTTAAAAGCAACAATATCAAAAGAAAACTTTATTTTTAAGCATATTGGAAAATCTGATCTATGGCTGATAATTATAAATATGTCAGGGTATATATTATGGTGCGAAAAGTTCGTAACGCTGCTTGTGTATTTAAAAAATGTAAACAAATGTTGGTGCACTTGTTCCCAATTTAAAATCTAATTTCAAAACTTTTTTAAAAAATAGTATCACAAAGTAATTCAAGGTGGGATTTAACTCCAACATAGTTATGTTAGCTGGGCACCCAAATCAGCACAATCACCTTCTCCCACATACCCCCTCCTCCCAAAGAGATTGAATCAGAGTGCACTAAGCATGCTATAAACAAACATGTTGTTCCAATGCAATTTTCAATTATTTAGTTGGCAACAGGGACATTTCACTATGGCAGCCTTGCAATTGTTTAGTCTGTCTATTTAATTCAAAATCATTCCAAATTTATTTTTTTTTACCATTCTCACATTTCTTTATAACATTATTTCCTTTTTTTATTTATCATGTTACTGTGTATTATTAAATTAAAGATTGTAAACCAATCTGAAGAATCAAAATATAAACAAAGAGGAGATAACTGTGTTTAAAATGTATTGTGTAAATGCCAAATGTCATAATTGTTTTAGTTAAGTGAAATTAATGTTTATAAAGTCACCAGCTACTCTACTTCAAAAAAACATCCCTGAGCTCATTTATGTATTCCACACAAAAACTCAGCAGGTTAGGATTTGTCTTTTTCAAGAACTATACACTCTTTTATATTGCTATCCATTCCTGAACTCATACCACTGGATGTCATGACTAGCTGGACTGTGCATTGGACAGGAATTGTTTAGTCAATGTGCGAAAAATAGGTAACAATTTTTCACAACTAAAACATTTTTTAGTCAATTTGCAGAATAGTCAACAATTATCATCCAAATAATGTGGTCTCAGCCAGATTGTATCAATTACAAAAGCCCAAAGTAGGAGGTGGCTGAGTGGGGTCATGGGTTTGAATCCTGGGATTTTAAATTTTGCTATCTTTAGGGCACCTCTGAGACCAGCTCTAATGGGTACCTGACATTTGTTGGGGAAAAGTAAAGGCAGTTGGTCATTGTAAACCATGGACCACAGAAACAGATGACCTTTGCATCATCCACCCTATAGATCATTAGGTCTTAAGTGCATCAGCAGTTACCTCATTTTGATATTGGCTAAAATCTCCAGCAAAAAAAATGATCAAATATAAACACACCAGTAGTTCAGCTAATATCTTTAAAACATGCGCACATATATACACCAAAAAAATACAACAAAACTTTGAGCCTACCACAAAAACTTTGTCAAAGAATGCATTGGCCAGCCCAAAGTAGATGAGCAGCACTTTGTATGTGGAAAAAGCTTGAACAGTTCTGTCAGTCAGTGGCGGGATGCTACATCACAGAATAGTTTGAAAGAAATGTTACAAAGTTTGTTAACATAAACAACAAAGAATAGGTTCTATTGAAGCCTCAAGCTAATACAAAGATGATTTTTTTTTTTAATATAAAGTGGAATTAACAACAAAGTACTGATAAAAAGAACATTTTCTTTTGGTTAACTCTTTCACTCCTAACTGACGATACCAATGTTGATTTGACCCCATTAAATTAAACTTTGGTTTTATAATCTTAAATTTGTGTTATATAAAAAGAGCTTGCATTCTTCTATAATTATATACGTTTTATAACATACAAAAAAGTTAATGAAGTTTAATCATAACAAGGAAGTGAACACACAAATGAGCAAAATGAATAATTCCATTGGAATGTGGAAACTAATTACGGAGAGAAAGAGTTAATATTGTATCCACATGGCTTTCACTTACTTCTGCTGGGCATCTAATGGACACAGGGCCCTAACGTGACCAGTGATCAGGATCCTTTCCAAAATTTTCTTCTTGATTTCCTTCCATTTAGTTGGTGCCAGGATGTGCATGGAGAGAGCTGTGCTGTAGAGAACACCTTCCGCCTGATCAAAGATAAATGACATTATTTTAAAAAAATGGTTTCCAAGCAAGTTGCATTTACAAGACAGGTATCTCACGCTGTCACAAGCAATGTTAAGAGGTTTAGCATGGCCTTGAACTATGTCTATAATGATACATTTGAACTTGTAACTCTATAAACTGCAGATGTTATAGTGTCCATACATCTAACAGCAAGGTTTTAGATATCTACATGTACACAATCTTTCCATAAATAAAAAGTTGTCAGTTTACCTCTCCAGAATTTTCCACCCATTTTTGTGCAGGCATTTCTAGGAAGCTGGTCAAATTTTTCTCTTCTCTACTGGAGGCTCTTGTACTAGCAAAAGAAATAAAGACATTTAACAACAGAACTAAGTTCTAGTTTTTTGTTTTTTTTTTAATTTTGATTTACAAAACAAGCCAGATATCTTTTAGTCATCAGACCTAACCTAAATTTGTTTTTTGACTGAAATATTAACTATAATGTGAAAGATTACCACTAAAACAGATTTTAAAATCTAATTTACTTTTCATTTTCTTTCCTATAGCAAATTACATTTTTAAAAAAATGAATTTAAAAAAAAAAAAATTATTAAATAAAGAAAAACAGTTATAAAAGTGCTAAAGAAAGACAACTAGTGGGTGGACCTACGTGTTAATAGCATACAGAACATTGTGCATGATGAACGGCACAAGATACATGTTGGACTGAGGTCCTCCACCACCACTGTCCTCACTGAAAGACTTTTCCTGGGCAAACCTCAGCAGCAGCAGCTTCAAATCATGAATGTTGTAGCTGTAATTCAAGTCTCTGATTCCTGTACACTCCTGGAGGTAGTTGTTATGCCTGTTGGACAGTGAATGTTACTTTTGATTATCAACTGCACAAACAATTAAGTTGTTCAAAATGATAATGTCGACATTTTATAAAATATAGGAAATTAGGCCATTGTTCTAACAGTCATCTACAGTAGGAACATGATGGTTTTGTTTGGGTATTAGGGTTAGGTTTTTTTTATGTTTTAGATCATCATCAAACTCCATTTAAGTTACAAAATGAGAAGCTCAAATCCTCTCTCACAAGAGCTTTGGACAAAGAAACACAGACAGTTGTCATAATATTTATATGTCACCATACAGACCAAGAGCAAAAAGTTTCCCAGACCTGTTGAAAGTCTGGGACGGTCACAAAGAAAATGAGACATTGTTTCTTCTTCCTCCCTGCATTGGGTGTACCCTGTGTCAAAGTCTGGTCTAAACCATTGTAAGATAGAGGAGTCATTGAAATGAAAGTTGAAGTCCTGATTCTGTCATTTAGTAAAAACATAACATACAGTATCAGAGAGCACTTATCACCAATGTGAGGACTTACCTGGCTAGACAACTAGCGAATGCACTTTCCTGTACCTGAGGTCCCCATAGTGGCAGCAAACCATTACATCTGGTATTGGCATTTTGTAGAGCAGCACTCTCCCATTCTTCTCTCCCTCTGGCATGTCTAACAACAAAACAAAACAGTTTTTAGGTTTATACTGTGTGGTTTAACTTTACAATGCTTTCTTCTTCCACATTTAAAAAGTGCTTTAGAATGAAACTTTCTTTTGGTAGTGAAATCTAGACAGATATTGATTGATTGTTAAAATGATATTGGACAATAATGCCAACTTTCACTTGAGATTAAAAAAATTAAAAGAATAATAATAAAAAGTGACTATCTATCAGACCAAATCAAGCCATTCTTATCAGGCCAAATCAAACAATTCTAACCTGACCGCAGCTGTGTGACAGTCCACATGAATGACATTAAAATGAGTGACTGTGGAGTAGCCCACAGATTTCCTGGCCTTGCTCTCATAGTCCTCCATATTGCTGCGTCTAGAAAAGGTGTAGATGGCCAGTACCTACAACATAACATCAAGAATTTATTGTAGAGCATCATTTCATATTCATCAATGGGATGTAATACAAAATAGAAACAAGAAAAAACATAATATATACTTTAAAAAACAAAGCTTACACTAAGTTTAATTGTATCAATCAATTTGGATCAGTTTTTAAATATTATGTATGATTGACCAAGACCTAATAAATCAGTGCAATTAGAAATATTTTTACCAAATGTTTTTTGTTTAGATTTCAGCTTCCTCAATGCGCTATGATCCTATCACTGTCTGGACCAGTTGCGAATGAGAGGGAAGAAGGGGGTATCTTGATAAATGTTTACATGATCGTTTTTTAAATGCATAAAGAAAATGTTCACTCAGGGCTCAAGAGTTCTCAAGGGGACTAATTCAACTTATACCACCACATCTGTCAAGCATGATTTCTTTCACTTGTTCAAGATACCAAGCAAAATTATTTTAATTTCCAATAGTTAATTAACTGGTTTTATTTAATTTTAAATTAAATTGGTTAATTTTCTTTATTTGCTCTTGTGTTGTCAGGTAAAAGAAAGAATTTTGCAAAATTTCAGCTTAATCCAAGAATGGGTGTGGGAGAAATAACATGTACAAACTTTTTACCATACAGACAGAGTGAGTTGAAATAAGTTTTGTAAAACTTAAAATCAAGATGCTCAAGTCCAACAAATGTTCTAAAATACTTGTAGTCATCAAAATCAATCATTGCTAGCAATGAAATGATAAGTTTGTCATCAACTATGGAGTCATAATTGACCATACATAACAGTGTGTTAGACACCTTATTTATAGTATTAGTTTTTTAGCGACGCACCATAGAAGACGTATATTGAACAGGACTAGTGACGTTTGGGATATTTTGTGTTAGAGACCGGAAAATCAGTTAGCGATAGAATTCTCTAGGGTAAAGACGTGTTTATTTTGACAGAGACTTTTACTGTGGTCTTTTATATGAATAAATATAGTATGAACTGTTCATTAGTGTTGACCACATCTCTTTACTCGTTAAATCAATCGTATTGTTTATTCTGTATTGTTGATCAACTACACTGAATACACCCAAACAATAAAACTCAAACGCTTGCAGAGTAATTAATTGAAATTCAAGTCATCTGGAGTTGACCTCAAGACAGTCTGAACAAGCACATCACAAGTGTATCAAGAGGGATGTGCTTGTTAAGCAGCTAAAGGCAGCTTTTCAACCTTGCACCCCTCCTCCCCCCCCAAAGAGATAGGACTGAGCTTGTTATATATAGCATGAAAGATGCGCAACACAAAAGCAATTTTAAAAAAAAAGGAATATCAGAAATGAAATACTCTTTACCTTCTGTGGCTGGTATCTATAACCTTCTCTACAGATACAACAGGTCAGACCCGTTTCCTCTTTCAGGTCCTCCATTTGTTTCAACACTGATGACTTCACTGTCACCTGACCTTTCTCGTTGGTCTAAACAGAAGCAATAAAGAGAAGACACTAAAGTCTCAATAGTATAAAGAGATGAATTGACACTAGTGATCACAAAAGAATGTTTGACTTACAGTCATGCCTAGTGCACCAAGTTGTTTCTTTCTGACAGCCATTGCTAAACGTTTCTTCTCTGTCTTTGTTTGCTGACGAACATCTTCGATCTGTACAAATGTTTATACAGCGTTAGAACATTTCAACAACAAAAAAAAAAACAATAGCATACGACAAACTCAAAAAGTTTTAGTAGAGAAGACAAATCTCAAATATTGTAATATATTGTTTCCTTGTGTCTATTAAAATACAATTATGTAACATATTTTTTTTATTTCGACTGATCTCTAAACTCTTCTACCTTCTTAGCAGCCTGTTCATTCGACTTGAGAGCATCCAACAAGTTCTCTGCCAGAGTACCAACATGTTGATCAGAGGAGACTTGTTCCAGTTTGTGTAGTATTGGAATACAAGATTCGGAGATCACAGTCTGATAACAGACAAACACAACACATTTTAATCACTTCCATTTTTATTCACTAGCTTTTTTATATGTTTCTGTTAAAATTGTAAAAACTTAGTCAACAAAACAAACTTGAGTTTTATCACCTACCTGTGTAGGAACATGTTTGGTACACAGTCCAGTCAACATCCTCAGAACATAGGACAGACTTGGCTTTGACAAAAACTCTTTCCACACATCCGAGTCAGTACTGCAGAGACAGGGCAATAGGCAATTTGCAAGCAAGTTAGTCGTCAATTCAATTTATTTAAATATAGAAAGCTTTTAAAATTGTTACAATTCTGGAGGATCAAATCAAACTATTATGGTATAAGACACAGAGATAAATTTGATTAAGTTATGGAGGATTTAATATAAAAAAAAATAAATGAATAATGAAACATTGAGATACAAGCTTAAACTTACGCCAACATAGTCTTGATCTCAGGAGCATGTTTTAAAATGTATCCAACTGCTGTCTGGACAATACCATTCTCTAAAATAAGATTCTTCAAACGCATACCATTAGCATTGCTCTGGAGATTATAATAATAACAAAAATCTTGAGTACCAACATACAGAAACACAAACTAGTCAATCTGAAAAGTGTGATCACAAAAAGGGAGGACTAGTGATAAAAAAAAAGGCAATGTCCTTGAATCTGAAGATAAAGAAGGATAGTGTTTTCTAACGAGGGTTTCAGGTGGAGATAGGAATTTGAATTAAACTGGTTGTTGCTAAAGTAAAATACAATATCCCTAAGAAGAAAAATATTTACCCTGATATTTATACAATCTTTTTACATGCAAAAAAAGTAACTGTTTAAACTTTTGTATTAGTTATCATTTTTTTCAATGACATCTTTGTAATTGTAATTCTTTCACCAAATCGCAAATGAAATTATAAAATGATCTAAAGATCAGTTTTTTGTTTATGTCATTTTAATTTTATATTAAACATTTTGACAAAAAATAAAGCATTACAACTGGTTCAAGTCTTACCTCTATGGCACTGGCAATGGAACAGAAACAATCTAAATGAATTTCTTCATCTTGACTATGTTCCTCATCAAACCTAAAGACACACAACATTAAGTAGTTGAAGTAATAAGAGATAAAACATGAGCATATTTATCTTTTTTAAATCAATCGCTAATAGCATGACATTTCAAAATGTTGATTGATGAAGGAAGTGTATCTATCTATTGTAAATCAATCGCTAATAGCATGAGATGTCAAAGTGTTGATTGATGAAGGATCGGCTAGTAAAGAGATAGAGCTTGCTCCTCCTTTCTAAGTAATATTTGTTTCAAACCCTAGACTGCTAGGTGCAGATTTGTAATTCATTATAAGCCTCTTAGCATATTTCTTCACAAAAAAGTTGGCCAGTATAAGAAACTGTTTGCCATGGACACTTTCTTCAAGAAACAATAAAGATACCTATCAAATTCATTCTGAATGAGAAAGAATTATTATCTAACAGCTTTCTCTATAACCATGAGGACTAACCCCACAGTTAGGCCTTACTCTGGAACCCTCAGGGCACACAAGACCACAAAGAACATGGCAATGCAGTGTATTAGATTGGAGAGGGCAGCACCAATTAAAAGACTAGAAGACCATGGGCAGTGGTGTATTTTAACTGAGGCCTAGGTTCCATAAAGAACACTGACTGATTGATGATGATGATGAGGACCAATATCATCAACCAGAACAGACACATCTTTCTGTAATGGTACATGTCGAGTTTTGTGCTAGTTTATACTGAAAGTTGCCAAATATCATTGTTTTTGTCTGCAGACTGCCTGTTGATTGCTTAAATCTATCAACTTACTTATCAAACTGAAGATATGGTTTGAAGTGGGACAGCAGAGCTTCCATCTTGTCATCCTCCCCAAAGGCTAAAAATGGAATCAACCTCATCAAGGCTTGTAGCACTGTTGGGTTAGACCTGACAAAAGGGGAGTTAATTCTGTCCAGCATCATCAGGAGTTGTTCCTTGTCACCACACTGTTTGGAGAATTCCTGGAGAAGAATAACAATCAATACAAAATTAGATCTGGCATGAAAGACTCAACAGACAAGACATTAAACTTCAAATCAAAATAAAAATTAAAAAATTGCAATTTATTTGGCCTTTCCCCCCAATATAAAAATTATACTCACTAAGGAGCAAAAAATGCAACTTTCAAGTATGTTTTGTATATTTAGCAATCAAGAGGCTGCTTGTTTCTAATGGCTAACCTCTGACCTGTTCTCTGTTGCCAGAGGGAAAAACATTATGTTTACCTCCAACAGAATACTTCACAAGATACTTACAGTGTACTTCTCTGGTGGCTGCTCACTGGCCTCAAGGAGGACAACTTCCATTATGTGTAACATCTGCTCAGTGATTGTCTGCCCCTTGGTACTTGTGGCACCTTCTTGTTCTGACCATAAAGCCTAACCAAACAGAATAATACATTTACAGTTGTCACATGACAAAATTGATTTTAAAATAAAAACATTGTTCACTAGAAATAAATGTCATACTTAGTATTTACAGGACTGTCACAGCCTGGTTATCCTTACAGGTCTGGACGGTCTTAAGCTGGTCTGCCTTTGTGTGCCTTAACTAAATACTTTCTCACACGCACTATATTTGCAGATGCACAAATATGATGCGTGTGAACATTAACATACTGAACTCTCTGATTACAACCTTTAGAATAAGTAATAGACTCACTGGTAGCAGACATGGTTTTTATTACATATAATGATGAATCATAAAAGATATTGGCAAGTCCAGCCATCAAGAAATATTCACAAAAACATAGTACATTATAATCCAATGAAATACTTCAGATATCACATATACTCCAAAAATCAACCTTAATATCTATATATTACTACACTGGACAAGATATCAATAATATACCTCTCTCTACGAGAGCCCAAGATCAACTGAGGTGTCCACCTCGTGGTCAGTCCCCGACCAGGAAAAATCTTGTGCTAACAGCACGGAATGGTTCAGTGATTACTAGTCACCAAATATTACAGGGGTTCTAAAACTGATATGACAAGGACAAATATCAGATTCTGCTTGAGAGTTGATCTATAAGTAAGCCCAAATGGATTGAAACAATATAGAAACAACAATGATAATTACAGTATAGAATGAAAAAATGTTAACAGTTTGAAAGGAATTGGATGAAAACTCCACTAACTAATGATGATACACATACTAGTCTAGATTTTCTACTATTTATATGGGTGTTTTAGAAGCAACAGTGAATTTCAAGCCTTTCTTTGAAGTTTGCTATGTCCTAGCCAGTCAAAACTTACTTTTGGACCAGATTGTGACCTGTCATGTTCCTTACTTTCACATTTTTCTTCTTCAACCTACTTAAGAAATTCTGCCTGCTTGACTCAAGAGTGCAGACAAGCTCAAAGTGCAAACTACAATTTTTAGCTAGGTATCAAGTTAGTCATTCTTCAATTTTCACTATCAATATAAATGTTGTTTTTTTAAGACAATGAACTATAGACAAAAGTTTACTTCTTGGTGAGTTTGAACTTAATTGCTTTTGACCTACCAGATTCAGAGCTACAAGCATAATGTTGATGCAGTTCAGCTCAGGGCTCGTCAGATGTTGTCTGTTGACCTTGACATTTACAGCATATGAAAACAGCTTTAAAAGAACCACCATGAGCTGCTTGCCAAGGACGAGATCTTTGATAGAGGCCAGCCTCTCCAGCATAATCTCTAGGCCACCGCATTCCTTCAGGACATTGGCCATCCTGTACACATCTTCTTTGTCTATATCATCTTCTGATGAACCACACATTTACAACATACATTATATATCATTTTATATATTACATATAGCTATACATTACTTTACTAGTGTTAAAAAAATATTTCAGTCAACACTTAAGATTCAAATTAATATAGTATTGCAATAACTAAGCAATTAATTATACGGAAATTTTCAATGTAAAGAGACTACACCATTAGTAAAATCACTAAATTTAGAAAGCCTTCAGGACAGAAGACTCAAAAGTAAAGTAGCAATTATACATAAAACACTGAACCATAATCTTCAAATACAAAAACAAAATTTAATAAAATACTCTGAAAGACACAAAAATAAAGGCACATTCCTCGTCCCATATGCTAGGACAAATTTGTACAAATACTCCTTCTTCCCTAGCGCTATTAGAGCATGGAATGGGTTGCCTGAGCTAGCCAGAAAAACCAGTGACTTGGCAGAATTTAAGTCATTGGTTAATATGCATGACTAAATGCATGACGCGTAGGACGTAATCATCTTCTTTTTTGAAGTAACGTCTGTATTATATAAGATAAGATAAGATATTCTTAATTTGATTATATCACAAATGAATAGGTTAGAATTTTGAATCTTTAAAATGTGTTGTTTTTTAATTGCTAAAATATTAATCACGAACAGAAATACAAAGGGGTGTTGCCTGTCTTTATTGTAAAAGGTAAAACAAACCAACACAAGTAAAGTAAAAACTTTTTTTTTAAAATTAGGGACACCAGGTGGTGTCAGGGCTGTAACATATCCAAGGGCTGCGTCAATGATCTAAGGAATACTTAGACAAGTTTTATCAAGAGTAGTTAAACAATGTTGACTTCTAAAAGCAAAATACTGGACATATACACACAGATACATTACAATTTGCTTAATATATTACATGAACTATTTACCTGAACCTGAGTCTAAAGAATTGATCATATCTTCAGTGGCATCTCCCAGTAGACCTCTCATACGATATAATACAGGCATTGGTTCACCCTGATGATAAACATAATGAAAAACTTACATTTGTTTTTTAAAGGAATGAGTGTGAGTCAATATTTAAATTTTCAGATAAAGAAATAACCTTTAAAATAAAAAGTGTTTACATCACACCATTTGATTTTCATGTAATTGAATTTACACCAATTTATGGTCATTACCTCCCCATGATCTGGCAGCCAAATCTTTTTGTAAACATCTTTCACAGCTAAATCCAAACTGATGATCTTTTTGTTGACTAGAAGCTGTTTAAGACAAATTGATAAGAGTTAATGTTCCTAGTGAAAGAAAGAGTTACCTAAAATCTAATTAGACATAAAGTTTATGAATACTTCTTTACTCACCTCCATTCCAGTATCATCATCCAACAGAGCAACAAGCTCACAGTCTGAACAAAAATAAAGCCATAGGTTTTCAATTGATAGAATAATGACAACTAACATTCAAGTCAAAGTTCAAAATGTTTAGTTTAGCAGCTATGTTTGTTGGAAATGAAAACTGATCCAGGCTAAACTGATCCTATACTGTATGAACCAAATAATCAACAACTGGGTTGTGTGATGAATATGGGACAAAGAATCAACAACTGGGTTATGTGTTGAATATGAACCAAATAATCAACAACTGGGTTATGTGATGAATATGAACAGAATAATCAACAACTGGGTTATGTGATGAATATGAACCAAATAATTAACAACTGGGTTGTGTGACAAATATGGGACAAAGAATCACCAACTGGGTTGTGTCATAAATATGAACCAAATAATCAACAACTGGGTTGTGTGTTGAATATGAACCAAATAATCAACAACTGGGTTGTGTGTTGAATATGAACCAAATAATCAACAACTGGGTTATGTGATGAATATGAACAGAATAACCAACAACTGGGTTATGTGTTGAATATGAACCAAATAATCAACAACTGGGTTATGTGATGAATATGAACCAAATAATTAACAACTGGGTTGTGTGACAAATATGGGACAAAGAATCACCAACTGGGTTGTGTCATAAATATGAACCAAATAATCAACAACTGGGTTGTGTGTTGAATATGAACCAAATAATCAACAACTGGGTTGTGTGTTGAATATGAACCAAATAATAAACAACTGGGTTGTGTGATGAATATGAACCAAATAATCAACAACTGGGTTGTGTGACGAATATGGGACAAAGAATCAACAACTGGGTTTCTGTGATGAATATGAACCAAATAACCAACAACTGGGTTATGTGTTGAATATGAACCAAATAATCAACAACTGGGTTATGTGTTGAATATGAACCAAATAATCAACAACTGGTTTGTGTGATGAATATGGGACAAAGAATCAACAACTGGGTTGAGTGATTAACAGCTACAAAGGATATCTTTGTTTTTATTTTTCATTGAATGAAATGAGTTGTTATAATGCCTTTTATTCACAGTATTATCATAAGTTTAATTTGTTTTAATTTACTTGAAAAGGGAAATTCATAGTAAAAAATGAATAGATTTCATTATAAAATGTTGGCAGTCCTGATGATCCAGAAATCAATGATTAAGTCAGCTAGCTAAGCACAAAAGAGAACTACCAAAGTCAGGTTACTAAAGTTATTGCTATTATCAGTACATATGGGGGCTTGGACATCATTTAGACCAGTGGAATAAGGGAACACTCTGGGATGCTTCCCATTCAGTTACCAGCCTGATATAGAATTTGTTTTTTTCTTTTATAAAACAAGGAAACATATTTTTTGTTACAGAATATGAATAAAAGAGATTTCAATCTTCAAATTTTGAAAATTGTGATTATTCATGCACTGACCTGTACAGATTTTATTTTTGATATCTCTCATCAAGGGTCCCATGCCAGGCTCTGATGAGCTGTAAGGATTGCCCAACATTCTGCCTTGAAGGAAATCTTCCTGCTGAGGATCTTTCTCTAAGATCAAGAAAAACTCTGTCACATCATTTTCTTCCTGTAAAATAAAATAAAGGATGGAGAAATGAAATGCTTAGGATTCAAGTAATTCAAACTCTACATGTGAAGGTGTTGGCTGGCCACATGACACCCTAGTTGACTGAAGGGAACAAAATTAGGTGTACGCTACATCAGCTTCCTTATAAATAAACTGTCTTAAAGGAAAACGTTTTTAAAAAAAACTTAGCCACAATCATATATTGTAAAGATGTCAGCACTTACAGGATAGATGATACTACAGAGTCGTTCAAATATAAAAACAGGAGATCTATAGTCATCCAATGGATACTTCCTGACAGTCTGCACACATACTGACATAAACTCTTTGGTTTCAGACTCAGTGCCTGGTTGAAAGAACCATTAGATATTGTACTGTTAGCCTATAAATCTAGTAGTAATATTAAAGTGGACAAAATTACTGTAATCAAACCAAATTTATATTTATTTGGACCAATAAAGTTATCTTATCTTATCTTGACAACAGTGACTACATTGGCAATAAGACATCGAATGAAGGTAATAAGATCAAGTATAGACACTATACATATAAATCTTTAAAAGTTCATTAGTAAGTTCATTAAATACTATTTGGTTTGTGATGTATCCCTTTCCCCTGCTTTCTAGCTTTCACTAAATAAATGAACATAAAAAATACTGACCAGACGTAAGCTCCTCAAGCATGTGTAAAAGTTTCTCCTGTGTGTCATCTATGAGTTTGGTCCTCTGGACCACCAACTTTCTTAGAGATAGATAGCCATTCAGCACACAGCCCACTAGTCGGTTCTTGTACTGCTGTTTCAATTTTTCTTGTTCTATAAACATGGCCAGCAACTCTGAAACATTAAGAGGATGAGTTTATGGTGCATGTTTCATTGGAATTCTTTGCTGTCCATGATAACTTGCAGCAATTAATTCCCCTTACCAGTTAATGATTTCAATGCAAAACCTTGAGCTAAATCAGAACTGAGAGTTGTCTCCTCCAGATACTGCAGATGATCAACTTCCTGCAGAGAAAAATGGAACATTAAGACAGTGGGTGTTGTTGTTTTTTTCTACTATTTCTTGATAACAATGAGTGTGGCATCGAAGCAAATTTTTCTCCCCTTTGAGTTTAAAAGAATAAATTGAACCAATCTATAATGTCAACAATCTCCTTTCCTTTCTTACTTAACTGACTTATTCCTGTGAACCCCCCAGGGAGGGCCACAACCACACCTCTCCACCAAACTCTGAGCAGCTTTCTTCATATGCTTCCCTGTCATTTCTTTTCTTAAACTATTGTAAATAGTTCTCTTAGTGCAAACGCTTATGATAAATTAACAGGTTGCTGATCACAAGTTAAGCTTGTTGGTTTTAATATAACTCCTTCACAGTTCTCATTCATTATATGCATGAAATGATTTCCACCCCCCTAGATCTCCCAGTTAGAGAAGTAAGACTATATATCAATCAAGCAAATGAAATATAATATCAGTCTCTAAAAAGTTAATCAAGAGTTTATTTACTAAAAGATTTAAATGCATACTTAGCACATTTAGTAATTTACAGGGTTTTCAATTTCCTTATTATAAAACATTTCTGTGCTAAACAATGAGTACTAATCACCTTTACACTATTACCTTTGAAATAAGCTCAGCTAGGTGAAGCATGACTCCCTTAATGGCCAGGTAATACTTCCACTTGTCCTGATTGATCAGCCTCTTGTACAAAGCCAAAAACTCAGTGGCACATTCACCGCTACGTCCAACATCATCTAGGCAGCTGTTTAAAGTGAGACCCCCCCCCCCCAAAAAAAAAAAAGTGTTAAATAACATAAACAAAGTCAGGACTTAGCCCTTTCCACCTCAATATAGTGCTATACCAAAACAAAATAATGTTTTGAATATCCTAACTCTTGCTTTTAATCATAAGTTATGTCAGGTCTAACTCAATTAAAAGATGAATTGATCATGTATACAGGTTTATACAAACTAACCTTGTGAGCATGTCAATAACTTCCTTACGTCTGCTAAATATTTGAGATATAGCTTCTATCACACTACAGGCTGTCTGTCTGGCTGACCTTGAACTTGGAGAAAACATTGCTTGCTGCAGAAGGAATGAGTCAAATTATTTCAAACAATTTTTATTTACAAGAAATCTTAAGAAATATGAAGTTGGTAAATCTTAATACTTCTTTGTGGTAAATAACAGTATGAGAAAATATAAAATAGGAGAATGAGGTCAAGGTGAGAATGGCAAATCAAACCTGCAGCCAAGTTGTCTGGGTCAGCTTCAAGGTGACTGCTGGGACTCTCCACATGTTCTGCTTCCACTTGGCCACATACTTCTCCATCAGGTACTCTGCCCTGGAGTTGTGTTTTTTTTCTGTCTCAGGCTTGTAGGGCAGTTTCTTGGGTTCTGAGAGCAGCTCAGTGAAGAAAGCTTCAAGAATAGACATTTTCATCACTGAATTTTTGGGTGGCTAGCACTTAGCTCTTCAATAGTTAAAATTCATTTTATACAAAGAAAAAACTCAGGAAACTTGAGTCTGTCATGACTAGATATTTTGTTTCCTTTGCTTTTTGTTTGTATAAAATTAAAGTTAAATTCTTGCATCATCAATAAGGATAAATTACAATAAAATTATTTTTAACTATGTCAAACTAGGTCAAACATTTCCACAAGCGCTTTAAAAAAAAATTAAAAAGATACAAAACTGAGGTATAGAAAATTTGCTTAAAATATAATTTGTATCTTAAATGTACAATTTTAAGAAAAAACATTGAACACAAAATGTATTTTGTGTATCAGTTTGTTTTGAGGAAAAAAGAAGTGTACCAAATAAACTGAGACAGTTGTACCTGGTTTTGGTAAACGACGCTTCCAGTTCTGGTAGGAGTATCTGGGATCACCAGCCAGCCATTTCTTCACATCCATGTGGAATTTGGCAGGCATGGAATCAGCAGACGTGTTCTTTTCTGCTTCCTGAAAATATTTAAATAAAATGTTGTCTACAATTACTTTAACTTTGAAATAAGGAAAATTAAGTTTGCAACATATTGATTACAAACCATGAGAGATTACTCATATGTGAGATGCTAAACTGAACTTAAGGTTTACAGAAATATTTTCTTTTAAAACTAAATTTGATCTTAAGATTGTTCGACCAAGTATTTGAAAGCTGGCAAGATTTAGACTAGACAGTCAAATTATTATATACTTCTAAGATGTTTTAAAAAATACTGGGCAACTTCTAGGCAGCACTGTACCAAATCAAGAATTTCAAGCTGATTTGTGTTTACAAGTAAGTCTATCACTAAGTTGAACAATTGGAATTGTCACATTAATGTCATTAAAAAATGTGCATGCCTTAGATGATGGCTGAGTGGTCAAGTGCTTGGCTTTGAAACCTGTGGTCATGGGTTTGAATCTCGTGAAGACTGGGATGGGATACTGACTTTAGTTTGCGAAAATAAAGGCGGTCGGTCATTGTGCTGGCCACATGATATCCTGCTTATTAACCATTGGCCAAAGGGACAGATGACCGGTAACATCATCTGCCCTACAGATTGCAAGTTCTGAAAGGGGAACTTAGAATGCAGTCAACTGCCTAATCAAAATTGTCATGTAATGTCTGTTAAGCCCAAAATCAAGATGGATTTAAAGTAAGTTATTACTAATGTATATAGTTCTGTGGGTTGACAAGATCAAAATCTCACCTTTCTCTTTCCATTGATAAAACTGACCAGATCCTGTTTGACCAATCCTTGGAGTATCCGGAGACATGGCAGTGTGATGGACTCCATGATGACAGGGTTCACCATTCGTATCCCCATTAAGAACAGGCGCATGACTAAAGACAAGTTACAGAAGAACAAAGAAATATAAGCAATGCATAGGTAGATCTTTATAGTTTGGTATCAATTATTTAAATGATTAGAAACATGTGTGGACATTTCTTTGTTCACTTATAAAAATGGATATTTTGAAAAGTACACAAAAAAAAAAGAAAAACCAGTTTTTGAAGATCAAAATTTAATTTATCCCTAGATTTAAACTTGAAAAATTCTAGATGGAAAAAAAAAACTTTTTTGAAAGCTTTGGTGTAACTGAATATTAATTTTGCCATAAACAGCAAAAGTAAACTAAGACAAGAAATCAAGGTTAAGATCACAACTGAAAACTAATTCTGAGAACCACTGATAGAAATTCTAGAAAAGAACTAATTTTACAATCTAAATATTATTTTTTTCATATAACCTTAATCATTCAAAGAGTGATTCTTATTTTTTAAAAATGATAATCAACCCAGAAAGATTAACTGTAAAACTATTTTTTTTAATTCAATCTTTAGTTTTTCCTCCACACAAGAAAGAAAGGAGAAAGAGGAGGGAGGAATATCTCCTGTCTTTAGATTGCATGCTGACATGAACTTACCACATCGAGTCCTTTGTTCCCAGCAGGAGTCATCCTGATGGAGGGAAGTAGCTAACAACATGATCTCATGCCGTACAGAGGAACCCTGCAAGCATCATATTAGCAATGAAAAAAAATGCTAATGGTAATGACTGTGTAAATATTACGCTAAATGATAAACTTAATAAAATTGATAAAAACCGAATGGCAGGCGACCCAAAGGCAGACACTGAAAGGGATAAACTGATGATGTGGGGTATGTTAGGGCATGGAGACCAAAGGTCCCGGGGAGATCAGAATGGAGGGATGTGTTGAAGCAGGCCAGAGCCCTTCATGGGCTGTTGTGCCACTGGGATGGATGATGATAAAACTTTTTCTTTCTTCTAAGACATCTAATTAGGTATACTAAATGATTGTGTCTGTGTAACCATTAGGCTAATTGATAATTTTTTTTTCTAAGACCTTATATGATTCAACAGTTAGTGATAATGTCTGAATTAATACTAGACTATTGTATCTTAAACATTTACAATGTTACAATTGCTTATGATGGTTTCTAGGTAACTCTAAAGACATTACCAAGTCTGGGTTGGACTGATGCCCTTTGATGGCCGAAGTAATTCTAGTCATGACAAGGTTGTTCATCTCTTCTGTTCCCTTTCGATTGTCCCGAGTTAAAAGACACAGCAATGTGCGCACCTCAGTACGTACAGAGAGAGAGCCAAGTCTAAGGTTGTAATCAATCAGCTGTTTGATCATACCCTGCAAACACACAGTGAATTGAAACTTTACAAAGAATGTTAGATGCTTGACACATTTAATAATTATAATAATAATTATAGCTTTCATATAGCGCTACTTTCATGCTTATAGCATGCTCAGAGAGTTACGGTCCAATCTCATTTGTGGACCAGTGGGGGGAGGAAGTATCTGGGAGAAGGTTTTCCAAGCTGTCATTAGGCGCTCAGTAAACACAACTCTGCTCGAGTAGGGTGTCGAACTTCGAGCCCACTTCATAGGTAACCAAGTTCAAGCATACTAAGCCTCTCGACCACGCTTCCCACATTTCAAATAATATTGATGCAATGAACATGACAGAAAAAAATGGAAGAAATGAATGGAAAGCTTTACGACTCCTACTCAGATCTCATTAAAAACTAATCAACCTAACCTTGTCCTATTTGTTACAGAGTTCAGTTTTGCTATCTAGAAACATTGCATGCAACAGAATGTCAACAAATAGATGACTGTCTATTAGACTCACCTGACTGCACAGAATTTGTCTCATGTCAGCATTGGTAACCAAAGCTCTGAGTAAAGTGATACAGTGTTCTACAGCAGCACTAGCACAACCAAAACAATTGCCAGTCTTTAGGCTGAAATATAAACATTATGTTCTTGATATAACATCAGTGAAACAAGTCAAGAACTATAAACTAGACTAAAGGTTGACAATTTGCTTTGCAATAAACTCCTCTTTGACTTCTCAGAAATGTACCTACCATTCTTTTTTCTCTTTGCTGATGGAGGACTTTAAACATTTGGTTTCAGAAAGTCCAATCTTTGCCTTGGCCCCAGTTGGAATGGGCACCTGACCTCTTGCAGCTACAGCCTCTCTCTGTTGCTGGTCATACTCTACCAGCTCTCTACGGCAGGCCATCACTTTCTGTTCATTGACAATACAAATCACTAGTTAATGATTCTTTCTATTGTATAGTTAGAATATGTTATATCAAATCTACGAAGTGGAGACATCTATACACCATGTTGGATATTAATGTTCTTACAATGGAGTACTGATTGCATTTATTATTTGTATCCCACATTCTGAATAGAAATGGTAACATACTGATTTGAGAATTATAACTAATTGAATTGACTTTAGTTCATCTATAAAAGTTATCAAAAGGATTATTGTTTATTGTGAATAATGATATATTTATACAAAGTTATTAAGTTTTTCTCAATGAAAGTAATTCCAGCTCTTAACTGGCAAGTTCTTGCCTAAACATACATTGAGGGCCCAAGAGAGAGATACAAAACAAAGTAACTAACACTAAATACAGTACCTGAATAATTTTACTCAGTTCATCAAAAGCAGCTTTGCATTCCCCACAATATTTCTGTGCCAAGAGCTGAATAGATTTGTTGACATTGTTTACAGGTACAGCTCCTGTAGCTCCATTCACTTCCTACACAGACATTAGATACATTAGGCAAACATAAGATAGACATAAGACAGACCTTAGACAAAAAAATGATTATTATTACCTTTTAAAAAAGGATACATATATTTCTATTAATCCTATTAGAAAATAATTCACTCATAAGCTTGCAACTTTGACCAAGTACATAAATGAATGAAAAGGCACATGTATAACAGACCTTGGCCCCAACTGTTGGTGGTCTGTCTGAGCCATGTTCCGCTACTTGGATCAACAAACTCTCCAGCACTGGCCTATGTAGTTGCAGCTGTTTGTAAATGCGATCAGCTTTCTCTAACAAGGAGTTGATGCTTGTAATAGCCTGCACAAAAGACATTGGGAACAAACGTATTGATCAACTAGCAACAGACACGAAACTCTTGAACTGATTTAATTGGTGAACAAAGTCTCTACCTTCTTTCTGTCTTCTTCATTCTCTATGGGGTCCACAGCACAGCAAGGTTTTGCTGTCAGTGTCAGGTCAAACTTGGCATACTTACAGAAGCCACAGGAGTTACACAGGAAGGGATCTTTCTCATCATAATTGATTGACCTAAGAACATACAGTGAGACTGATAGCTATAGTCAAGAGTAAGCACATAAAACCTCAATGTCAATGATCAAAAAGTTTAAAATGTACTTTTTTTTCTTTTAATTAAAAAAAAATCTGTTGTAGTACACACTTCTTAGTAAGGATATAGTGTAAGTTTTTATCTACTTAACATTTACAAGCTTCAATCCAATGATAGTTGTTTCTTTTGTAGCTTTTTTAAAGTTAATATCTAATTTTTTTATTTCTTTCTTTTCAAACTAGCTAACACTAACAAAAGATTTCAAAGACAAGAAAATGTCACAACTAAAACAGATTGTTCATACAACTTTTTGTCACTTTTTTAAATTTGTTGATTAAATTTGTTTTTACTATCAAACCTTTTTTAGGTAAAAATATTAACATTTCAATTTTTGTTGTTATATATATTTATTACTTTATATCTTAGCTGAGAGAAATGAGTAAATTGAGATGTCATTAGCTGCCTGTTATGTCCCTGAACTGACCTGCACTTGTGACACTGATAAACATTCTCTCCACAGTTTCCACAGACACCTGGTGATGCTGGGACACTGGCACTACAGCGTGGACACTGCAAAGTCTCAGCCGTGGCTTGAAGATTGTCATAGAAATCTGCATATTCTACCATCAGATTACAGGCTACTATAGGAATGGGAAACTCAATCTGTGGGACATAAGGACAATGTATTGTTCTGATACAATGTTTTATGATTATATTTAAAACAACCTGTGAACTAATGCAATATTACACAATTTTATAGAAAACTTAGTGAAATATGTTTAAAAAAAAGGACAGATACTAACAAGGAGAAAAGTTTTTTGAAGTTTGCTTTATTAGACAAACAAACAAATATCATACAGACTTTTGAGCGATTCTTAAATAATCAAAGATGGTTACCTTTACTTCAGTTTGGCCCGAGGTTAGTCTGACTTTCCTGGCTTTGTGCCAAAGTCCTGGTCTGTTCCGCAACTCTACCACAGCTTGAACTGATCTGTTGTTGTAGTAGATGTTCATTGTCTGCACCTGTAAGCCCAAGTCAGCATTGTAAACTCAGCAGCATTTGGGCTTAAGTTTCATTAATGTATCTCATTTAAACATTTACATTAACTAAATCAGTTTAACATTAAGTCAATGTCAGTTAATTTACCATTTTAGTTCTTTTAAGATCACTGATTCGTAAGGATATCTTAGAGATGATATGGCTGCCGACAAGTTTTACTATCTGGGTGGTAGTGGTGAACTTTGAATCCACTTTAACAGCAGACAGCTTCAAAGTCTAGAGACAAACACAAAAACAGTAACCTTACTGACTATCATAGAATGTTACATGGATCAAACTAATGCACAGCCTACTCTTTAATGTTACATGGATAAAATTAATGCACAGTCTATTCTTTAATGTTACATGGATCATACTGATGCACAGAGTGAAAGTCATTCAGCAGGAGATCATTGTAAGACCAAAATGTCCATTGCTATCCTATTGTAATCACCTGGAATGGAACTTCAGGATTGTTGCACACAAGACATGGGTCACTCTCAAGATAGTAGCCATCAAAGTCCACAAGCCCTTGTAACATACTGTAACAGTAAACAAGCAACTAGGGTCAGTGTAAGACTAATGAAAACAAACACTAAGAGGTGATTAACATTTTCAGTAAATGCAGAGAGTTCCATCCCTGAGTGACAAAGTCAACTATTCTCTTTACTAATCAAACAATGAGTTGACACGGTGTTGTAGGCTTACTTGTAAATGGTAGCATTGGGATGATTGGCCAACAGTTGGTTCTCTTCTTTCAATAGAGTCACTGCTTTGTTCAGGTATTCAGTCACCTAAAAGACAAATAGTAAAGGAAATAATTCATGAAAAGCTTTTTTATGACAACATAAGTTTTACCTTGAATCAATACAACATTTTTTAATTAGAGCAATAACTTTCTGATACAAAATAAAATTCTACATTAAGTTAGATGATTATTTATAATTGCTAGAGTAGAAATGAACAAAAATTCCAATTTTTTTGTGTATAGCTACATTTATATGCTTGATCGAGTGGTATGTGTGGACTGACGTCTCGATGGTCCCACATTTGAATCCTGCCTACTGCAGGAGGTATGGGCTAGGAGGTACTATTCTTTTCTGAAGGAATATCCCAAATTTAAAAGTCAGGTCAAAATGTTAAATATTATGTAGCACAATGTAATTGTCAAAAAGTTACAGTTGATTGACAATTTTTCAACCAAATGGATATGCATAATATAATCGACCAAAATCCTATTATGGCTACTATGCTTAAAAACTAAACAACCTTTTTATCAGGTAGGCTTGGTGTCTTCAACAGGAAATATCCAAGAAGGTCTACAAACTGAGCAGCTTTTCTTCCAAACACAGGCACCTCATGCCACAATCCCCAGAGTAGATCCAAAACATTCTGTTGTTCCTCTTCATTGGAGTTTCTAGTTCAATACACAATCAGGACAATTACACAACAATCTGCATTAATTATCAACAACCCCCTTTTACCTTTTTAGATGCTTATGAAAGACTTATTAACAGTTTGAATATTTTAAAATATTTTATTGATCCAGTTTTCTAAAACCATAATATAGACAGTATGTACCTATATATTTGTAGGACAAGGGCATGTGCCATCCATCTGTTGCTGCTGGAGTTTGAATCCAACAAGTATGTTCTGACAAACTTGATGAACAGATTCTTATCCAGGGTAGCAGTCAGCTGCCTGACCAGCTCACGGCACAGATTCTCATCAAATGGTCTGGTCTCTTCACCCTCAGTTTTTTTGCAGGCACTGTCCAGCTCTGAGATATTAATGGTTAATCAGTTAGGGCACAGGACAATGTTCTACAGATCTATAAATATAGCTCTGCTCTGACATACCAACAACCAATTATTTATAATAATAATTATTATTTCATTTCTATAGAGCAATTTAAAAAAACGCAATGCAGGCTCAAGGTGTGTTGAGAACATAACAGACATAAAACAGCTAAAAAGGGAAACTAATCATTTTTAAAAAATTGTGAACAGGTAATGTGTAACGCGAAAACAAAAATGTTAAGTACACAATGGTCTGTAGGTACTCACCATCTGTTAAGTATACAATGGTCTGTAGGTACTCACCATCTGTTAAGTATACAATGGTCTGTAGGTACTCACCATCTGTTAAGTATACAATGGTCTGTAGGTACTCACCATCTGTTAAGTATACAATGGTCTGTAGGTACTCACCATCTGTTTTGATTTTGACAGTCTCCTTTTCTTTTTTGCTTTTCATTTTGATCGGTGATGTGGAGGAACTGTTTGAGCCAGCTGTGTGGCCATGACCTTTGACCCCACAAAGTGCACACTGCAATAGTTGCAGAAGAGTTGGAGCCACACCTTCATCCAGAAGTATGCTTGCTTGGATCAAGTAAGGGAGAGTATCTGCAGGAAGCACAATAAAAATCACTTTAAACATGTTTGATTGAAGTGTTATTCCCTGTAGATTCTTTGACAATTCAAAACAAATGTCTTTAAAAAAAACAAATATTCTTGTCTACCACGGTTCTCACCTTGTTTCAGTTTACAATACATCTGCCAGTTGTACGGTCGAGAGGTTGCTATGTCACACAGAATCTTCAAATGTTCAATCTGGCAATATTCAAGTACATATTATACATAAATTATTTATCTTAATATAATCATTGATCTAAAACTAATTAAGCTCTCCTCAAGCCCAGGAAACAAATATCAATTACTAAGGACCATTACCAAGCTACTCTAAATAAAACTTTTGAAGCTACTCTAAATAAAACTTTTTAAGTACTATCAAGAAAATGCTTATAAAGTAGTTAATATATTCGTTTCTATATTACTAGATCTAGTTGTCAAGCCAGAAGAAAGTCAAGCCAGAAGAGAGTCCCTAGCCAGGGGAGGAGGACTGACCAGGTTATTAGGTCATACTGTGCATATGTAAGGAAAAAAAAAAGTTTACTGTCAGATTGAAATATCTCAAAGACCTTGGAGAGATATTGATGTCAGCAAATATAATTTTGGAATATTTTGTAGGAGATATAGAATATCAAGATACAAGTCTAAAAAGCTTGAAGAAAACAGGTGAACAATCCAGAAAAGTCTTGGTGTGATACTATACAAGGGACGTTAAACTAGCAATTGAGGTCATTGTTCCAAGTAGATTATTCGGTGTCGTTATACAGCGATGAATAGTTATTAATTGTCACTATCTTCACTGTGTTTTATTTATGCCACCATAATATTATATATCAGTCAAGTTATTATTCTACTTTTTACAAAAGACTCATATTTTATGTTTGTTTTACAGAACTGAGTCAGAAAGCATTAAACTCAAGGAAAATATTTTCTACACTAAGTTTCTTCAGTGTGTTTCAATAGAGGCATAGAGGTTCCTATGTAACTTGTGTGTCATGTAATTTGGGGAGACACTTCTACTCTCCAAAACAAGTCCTGACACTAATAAAAGCACTGTACCATAGTCAAGAGTGTATCATAGGGCAGAATGATGCTGTGTGGAGCCAAGTCAGCCCCTGTGTCCAGTCCACTCTTATTACATGTCTGGGTCATCTGTAGAAGGTTGGACTGAATGGTGTAGTCATCTCTCAGCTGTCTGTATTTCTCTTTGGAGCCACAGATAAACAACAGCAACTGAAACCCAAAATAAAGTGAAGATAGTATTAAGTTTTAATGAGTTAATAGTGAATAGAAAGTTGTATACAAATACCCAAAATTTACTTTATATATTAGTAGATAAATATTAAGTGATATAATCAACTAGTAAATAAATAAAATTGTGGATCAAGTGCTATAAAAGTTTTACCTTCCTAACTTGTCTCTTTACAAATGGAGTTTGTTGGGTCAACATGTACTGAAATGGAGAAACTAATCAACATGACAAGGCTGTTCAATCATTTTTATATACACATTTACATAATGAAAATTTACTTTTATAACAGAACTCTAAACATCTCCTTACTGTACCCAGAGGCAGTCAGGACCCTAGTTCCCTTTAAAATCTATAGAGGGCTGTGTGTGATCTAAATCATTCCTCTCATAAATACAAGTATAGAATGAAAACAACAAAAGCAATACTTTAAGATGTACTATTGATACTAGGTACTTCATATAATTTTTTATGTCCTTTTTTTCCTTCAGAAAATTCAAATCTAAAACAAAATACTAGTAATAAAATCCAACATATTCATTCATTGCAGCATTAAACAAAAAAAAGCAAATTAATTACTTAACATCCATCCATTCTGTTGCCTACTGACATTTTATTTATCATCACCAAAAGTTTCTGTTACTATATGTCAACATAAAGTGAACCAATCCAATGAAAACCAACCTCAGAAAGAAGTTCCTTCCATTTGGTATCAAACACTCCTCCTTGAATTTTCTGATCATCTGATATCTTCTTCAGCTGATAGCAAAAGCATGGGTCAAAATGATACATTGATCCACAGTGATATTTATTTGTAATATAAACAAGATGAACTATGGTGAATAGGCCTAATGAATGTAAAATGTTTTAACTTAAAAGAAATATTGAACTAGCTGTGTTGAAATACTATTGAAAAGAACAGTTGTTTTTTTGAAAAATAACAAGACCAGAAAACGAAAAACTTAATTGTCATCATTAAGCTGATAGTAAATAGCTTTCTCTACCTGATATGGAAGTCTCAACACCATCTCAGTCAACAGCTGAGGGTAGTCCTGGAATACGTCTGAAGCATGACCTTTGACATACTGTCTTAAGAAGAAGGGGGACATGTCAGGAGGAGGATGTGAAGGGTAAGGTTTCAATAGCTGGCCAGGCAGATTCGCTGGGTCATCCTAAACAGAAATCAACCATAACAGTTTGAATGGAGAAAAATGATTGGACAAAAAAAAAACAACTAGAATCAAATATATAAAAAACTATACACCATGTTATCTCAAAAAATATTGTTTACTTGTTTTATTCACTTTTATTTACAAATAAATTCAATAAGCTTTAACACAGAATTAATATCTCATTCAGTTTTTCATATATAATTATTAATATAATGTTATTCAGCTGTGATCTATTAATAATCTATTACAACGTAATAAATAAATTCTTAAGTTAAAAACAAAATTATACTAAACAAAGTCTTGGTTAATCACGATGAATGGATCAGCACTGGTAATAGTTGTTGTTTTTTTTCAATCTGGATGCAAGATTCTGATAATATTACAAAAATTACAAATAAAATGAAACTTTAGTTTACCGCTGAAGTCCCAGGGTCAACCACACGGACATCTTCCAGATTGAATTCCTTCCAGTATGGCAACAAGTTGATCAAAACTTGAAGACAATAGTGGATTGTTCCAGATTGAAGTAGAGCATTGGCAGTTTTGAAGCTCACAAAAGAGGACTACAGGAAGAAAACAGATACAATTCTTTAGATACCACACAGTTTGGAGATAATTTAACAGAAGGACTACAGGAAGAAAACAGATACAATTCTTTAGATACCACACAGTTTGGAGATAATTTAATAGGAGGACTACAGGAAGAAAACAGATACAATTCTTTAGATAGCACACAGTTGGGAGATAATTTAATAGGAGGACTACAGGAAGAAAACATACAATTCTTTAGATACCACACAGTTTGGAGATAATTTAATAGGACTACAGGAAGAAAACATTCAATTCTTTAGATACCACACAGTTTGGAGATAATCTAGTGTACATCCTAATTTACTCATACTGACATACTTGGTATGCTCAAATTTAAAGTTTTCAATTCCATAATACGACCTTTCAAGGTTTTTAACTAATATAAACCAAAAACTGGTACTATAGGACCCAAATTAAAGCACTGGAACAAATATTCAATTAAAAGAACAACTGTTTTGCAGATGAAACTACATCTGAAGCTAGCATGTTCATTGCAATGGAAGAATTGATGGATTCAATTGTAATGGGCATAGTTAAAAAAGATGTTTTTAAAAAAGCAATAAATAGATTGACATTTTATTCATTTTTGGAAGAGTTTTGTTAGTTATACTAATAGCTGCACCAAATGAAAATTTTAAAAATATTTTTTATAACATAAAATTTAACTGAGATTAGGATAAGCTATCAATTTATATCATCATGATAAAATAATAAAAACAGATCACATTTATATGTAAAAAAAAAAAAAATAACAATCACATCATATGTAATTTACATAGAAAGATGACCAACCTCACTAGAGTACTTGGATCCTGACCTTGACCTTGACAAGAGGACACTAATCAATCTCAATAAAATCAATTTGACCTCAAAGTGATCACTGCGATTAGAAATCTGTTGCAGATCCTGTAAAACAAACAAAAACATGTTTTTTTTTACTTTTCGAGTCTGAGACAAGTAACTCCAGATTATCAAAATTGTGAGGATGATTTCTAAAGACAAGACAAATGGGAGAATGAATGTACCTGTCAACTCAGCTCTAAAGACAAGACAAATGGGAGAATGAATGTACCTGTCAACTCAGCTCTAAAGACAAGACAAATGGGAGAATGAATGTACCTGTCAACTCAGCTCTAAAGACAAGACATATGGGAGAATGAATGTCCCTGTATGAACTCAGCTCTAAAGACAAGACAAATGGGAGAATGAATGTACCTGTCCACTCAGGTCCAGTTTCTGAATGATTGTTGTTAGGAAGAGATCCAGTGCAGCTCTGTCCCGGTCTTCCTCTGGCTCAAGGTCAGTGGTCAACATCAACAGCACCTGACAAGTTGTAAATAAATTATAGTAAATAATCTTTCTAGTTTCTATAAATTACATTATCCATTGAATCTTTTCTAACGACCCTATTGCCGGTGCGTAGGTTATGGCATTCTGGCACCAATGTGTATTAAGTGCACAATTTTTGAACGCACTTTCTTTTGTTGCCTTGCTTGTAAGCTGATGGAGTGTTTTTGTTATTAATTACTGTTTAATTAATATATCCACAATATTAGAATATTTCAAATGCAATGTCATTACTCCATCAGTTGTCATCATAACTTATATTCATATCATTAAACAATTACATTGTCAACAGTGAATCACTTATTTATTTGTAAGCACGAAGGTGCCTGTTGAATGTCAGGGGCCCAGGTAAACGAGCTAAGGCCTTAACACAACCCTGACACCTATACTTTCACAATAATAATGTGTTAGTTGTATAATACATTTTGCTCACCATATGAAAGCAACGTTTAAGATTTTACAGGTACCTGCATGAAAGGGACAGATCTGACGCCACCAACTTTTTGTACTTCAGAGAAATATTGCAGCAAAGATTCCAAAAATTTCAGGCGTAGATTGTGAAGCCTGTGACAAAACAACACACATTTATAGGGGAAATAAAATAAAACACTAATCTTATTTACTTAAAAAAATTTGTATAAGTAGTTAAGTAAAAAGTAAAGCATCACTTTCAGATCTTGTCTTGTTGTGCGATCTGTGCACTGGACTGTCGTTTGGATTAATTGATGGTCCCAGGTTCAAACCCTGCCCGCTCCCATCCCTCCCTCGTCCTGCGGGAGGTTTGGACTAGAAAGTAAACTATCTTCAACTCTGAAGGAACATCCGAAACATGTTAAACATTTTACAAACAAACAAACATGTGATGTAAAGGGCAGTTTCTTTGGCCAACAATTAATGAAGTAAGTATCTAAGATATTCCAAGAAAATGTATTTTCTCTGGGGTTCTTCCCCCCCTACCCGCCAAAGATGTGAAATATAAAGAAAGGGGAAGCCACAAGGGAATTTAGTACCTTTGTGTTGTGTCAGTATCCAACTCAGTGTTCTCACTATGTAACAGGTATCCACAAGAGACTCCCAGGTAGCTGGAAACATCCCCCCTGGTCCCTGCTGATGGTGGGTTACTTTCACTGGTTTGGAATCCATAGCAGCTGCTCCTTCCACTG
The DNA here is from genome assembly GCA_030265305.1 of Biomphalaria pfeifferi. Taxonomy (NCBI): domain Eukaryota; kingdom Metazoa; phylum Mollusca; class Gastropoda; family Planorbidae; genus Biomphalaria; species Biomphalaria pfeifferi. The sequence continues at coordinate 1,400,730 of JASAOG010000061.1, read as the reverse complement.
GTGGCTGAAAGAGCAGGTCAATAAATCAATAGTGGAGCATTGCAGTAAACCATTCATTGTTTAACAGGAATACAAAATTGTAACCAAATTGACATTGATTTTTTTTTTTCATTTCTCAATCTTCATGGCTCTTACTGTGACTCCATTTTTACTAGCTGTAAACAAGTCTCTCAGTTATTGACTTCAGTAGCTTGATTGTGTCTAAGCATGATCTCAGAAATTCTAAAATAATATTTTTGTATGAGTTTAATGAAATATGACATTACTACTTATGTAGGTAATTGTAAACTTGCATTCAATATATTTCTAAATTCAGTGTAGGCAAGTAAGGTTGTCATTGCCAGAAGTGGTAATGGAAATAAGCACTCCACTACCAATGCTTCCAAAGGAATGCATCTCATACTCTCATGTGTCCAACTCCTGGCCTTCACATGTAGCTCAGATATTGGGCTAGGCAGAACTGTTTCACTAACAGGAGAAATGGCAAAGGTAAGTAACTGGCAATTAAGCCAGTAAACTTCGGGCGGGGTGCTCATTAGCCTTGGCTGGCTACCCACCTAGGAGAAAGAAAACTCTGAATTCAAACCTCTGCTACCTTGCTGCTAAACCCAAACATAAGAAAGGCTTCAGGAGTTAAGCCTGGGGAAAAATCAGGCAGATTGCAGCATACAGTGCTATGCCCTGGAAGAGCCTGCGATGCTGCTGACCCCAAACATAGTCATTTGGTGACTGAAGGAGGCTATCAGTAATTTTTTTTTCCCATCTTTAACAGAGATATACCTTTCAGTAAGGAGTGTACTATCATAACCAGAGATTAGATTTGGTTTCTTGAAATTATAAGTGTACAGTTGTAATTACCAGAGATTGAGTCCACAGCACTCCCACCACTTTCTGACCCTGCCCCAGAGCCACCGCCCTGCTCTGCTGGCGAGGTCCTCAGCGTTGACCCATCAGTAGCCGCTGTGCTCCCAATCTCATCATCACTAGCTGGGGCAGAGGCTGTTGTGTCGGACAGAGGCTGCTCTTCCAGTTCAAGATCATCATCTTCCTGGCCAGCAGGGGCCAACGCTAGGCCCTGGATCCCAAGGTTACCAGCAGCTTGACCTAAATTAATGCCCAGATTGTTAGCAAGTCGTCCAGCTAACACACTAGGTAACTGACCAACCTGACCTCCTTCCTGTAGACAAAAGTAAAAAAAAATTACCACAATGCATTAAAGATAGTGCATTTAAATACTTAAAACCAAGTAATTGCCAACAGATATAAAATAATGAAACAAAAAAAAAAGAATTTTTATTTTTATATTAGCAAAAGAAATGCAAAATAAATTATTGAAGTAATTTATTTTTTTCATGTATAAAATTATTCTTTGATAACCTTTTTAATACTATTCTATCACTTTCAAAATAAAGTTGAATTGAAAACACTAAGAAATTAGGTAAAAGATATGCTATTAAAAGAAAAAAAATTTTCTTTTGAATGCTTAATTTTTTGTTGTTTTAAATACAAAGCTTAATATTCTAACACTATCTAGAGCAGGGAGTTCTCAACCTGTGGGTCGCGACCATTTGCCAGGGGTCGCTTACAACCATTGAAACTATGGATTAATATTGCCTACTCTTCTATTGCTGTATGTGTGTGTGGGGGGGGGATGCAGCAGAGTGGGGGATTGTAAAAAGGGGTCGCAGAGCTTAAAAGGTTGAGAATCGCTGATCTAGAGAAAGGGCCTGTTAATAGGAATCCATTTACCTGCTCTTGTAAGCTCAATGCAATGGCCAGTTCTACCATAGTTTCATCATCTGCATCAGCTGGTATCTCTACCATTGGGGGAAAGTTGGGCTCCATACCCCAGAGAGCTTCAAGTCCTTGCATTCCGTTGGCCTGCCCCATGCCTTCATCCAGCAACATGTTGTTGTCCTACAAGTAGGCAAAAATTAGATGCATGAAAAACAAATAAGAACTAAATAATCTTGAATTCTAACATTCACAAAGTGTTCTAGATACAAAGAAAACTGACCACAACTTCATAGAGTTCATCAGGCTCAGGCTCCAAGTCTTGTTCAAGTGGAGGCATGGCAGCTTGGTCCTCGACAGGCGGCAGGCTGATTTCAGGAGGTGTATCTGGCTGCTCACCTTTGTCATCTTCATTTTCATCCTCTTCATTATCATCAACACCTTGGAGAGATAACAAAAGTGTAATTACTTAATGAGCTGATTTTTACGATACATGTTGTAAGTTCATTACATTTCAATAACTAGAAAGAAGCAACTGAAAACCATTTAGATGTTTAGCTGTAATGATTGTTACATTTGTAATTTAGAATGCTGGCTTTAATGACTGAAAGATTTTTAATATGAAAAGTCAGTGACAGTTGACAAGATTTGCTTGAAATGACTGCAGGTGTGAGAAATAAAGAGTTAGATGAGAACTGGTTATGTTACATTATTTTCTGTAAAATGGCTCTGTACAATTAATATAATTGTAGAAATAACAAATCCAGTTTTTTGTAGTCTATAACTTTGCAACCTAAAACTTTATGGCCATATCAGAAGGTTCTCAGGGCTGGCAAAGACCTTCCTTCAGGGAACAGTAAACGGAAAAAGAAGAAGAGGCAGACAGAGAAAGTAATGGGAAGACAATAAAAAAGAATGGATGGGGCTGTTATTGAAAAAGATTCTATCCAATGCAAAAGACAGAGAAGAATGGAGAAAGACGGTTTGAAGATCATGTGATGCCCCCCACATGTTCAACAGACTATGAGATAGGTGAAGGCGTGAGGTAATAATTTTGGAGCATTTGAAAAAGATGAATACACAGATTAACAATGGTTTATACACAAAGACTATGGATAGAAAAATGCAATTGTGTAGAAATAAACATGTCTAAAATAATCATTATTAACATACACAAATATTGATAACATTCTAAAACAAAACAATTATATAAAAAATTAACAAAAGTATTCATCACAATCAGATACTAAAGAAGACAAATTAATGATATTGCAAATAAAAAAAGACAAAAACTGTTAGGCCCCAACATACGATACAAAAATGTGTAAGGCAACACATATAGACATATAGTTAGAACAGGTAAAGAATGAGTTAAACATATGAGATCCTACCTTGTGGAGTCAGCAGTGGAGGTGAGTGAACAAATACCCTCCTTCTCTTGTGTCTGGGTCTCAAAACACGAATCAAAGCCTGGCGACAGGAGAAACTTACAACAGGATCCTGAAACATTAAGACAATAGTGTAGGTTCTAAGTGATGAAACAAGCACAGACTTGTATCTGCCATTGCAAGAGACCAATATTCTAACAGTGTTTGGTAGCTATTGTAAGTGTAGCCTACCTGAGATAGTAGCCTTCTGACATAGTGTTTGGTAGCTATTGTAAGTGTTGCCTATCTGAGATAGCAACATTCTGACATAGTGTTTGGTAGCTATTGTAAGTGTAGCCTACCTGAGAAAGCAACATTCTGACATAGTGTTTGGTAGCTATTGTAAGTGTAGCCTATCTGAGATAGCAACATTCTGACATAGTGTTTGGTAGCTATTGTAAGTGTAGCCTACCTGAGAAAGCAACATTCTGACATAGTGTTTGGTAGCTATTGTAAGTGTAGCCTATCTGAGATAGCAAGATTCTGACATAGTGTTTGGTAGCTATTGTAAGTGTAGCCTACCTGAGAAAGCAACATTCTGACATAGTGTTTGGTAGCTATTGTAAGTGTAGCCTACCTGAGATAGCAACATTCTGACATAGTGTTTGGTAGCCAACTGAACAAAGTCAGGATCACAGAGAGTGAAGGCATGGATGACTTCAACAAGACAGCTGACAGTAATATCAATGTTAGTCAAGCCTGGAAAAGATTTTAAAAAACATCAGTAAACTGTGGTCTAAAGTGTACAAGTCAATTTGACCAGCATTGTTCCTTAGATTTCATACTGTGAGTATGGCTGAGATTGATAGAAAGTCTTGCGTGGACCCAAGTGAAGGGAGTCCCCCTCCCTCCCCAAATCCAATAAAAATGAGGCGTGGATGCAACACTCAGACAATAGGGATTCAAACAGGATTTTAAGTACGGTAGAACCCTGATAACAAACTAACCCATCCAATAGATCGCAATGGATTAAGTGCTAAAAATAAATATTTTCTAAAAATAAATGTTAGGAAAATGGCATGCTATTAAACAAAAATTGAGACTTATATAATAGTATGTTAAATCAGAGATTGTGTTAAACCATGTTCTTGCTACAACTGGTCTGAATAGACTTTGAAATGAGACTACTGACTTACCAGGTAAGCAGACAGGTGCTAACATTGAGTTGGCTGGTTTGGCTGCATGGAGTCTCCAGAAAGCTTCCACCAGCCTGGAGGTAAAGTGCATCTTCTCATTGTCTGTCAGTGTGTACATGTTGGTCTTCACAGGCTGTGTGTCATCGGTAGACTCTTCAATATCTGTCACTTCCAGCACTAACAAATACAACACATTCCATTCTAAATAACTTTTTAAAAATTGAAGCTTTCTGTTTGACATTCATTGTATTATATATCAAATATGTGAATATGTGACCACCATTTCAGTCATATTAAATTAGTGCATTGGTGAGTATATCTTTTAATGATCTTGTAAATTGAATGTTGCGTTAAACCATACGCATTTTAAATTTATCTTGTTTTATTGTGATGTATTCTGTTTACATTTACTAAGCTAGAAAACTATTAATTTTAAGAGTTTCTAGGAAAAAGAACACTATTAAAACAAGTCTGATAGAGTCAAGATCTAAGTAACTACATGTATATTATGTTATAATCTTTTGTTTTGTTAGCTTAAAGGCTGTCTGTAATAGAGTTGCCTCCCAGAAATACTATGAAGATTAACTGGACTCTAACTGGCATACAGAAAAGCAGGTGGACGAGACAGCTGGAGAGTTCTCTTAAGGTCAATGGACACACATTTGTAAGTAAATAAAAGTTCTTGTCAAAGACTGGTACAGATGACAAAAGCGGTCTACAGATTTGTCTGCATCCAATATGGCAAAATATGCAGGTTGCCTGGGGTTTGCATGGTTATGTGAAATACTGCACTCATCCATAATCTTTGGAATCAAAGACAATGTCTTATTATTATTTATCTACAATATGTAGCCTTGACATTTATGCTACTGTTAACTAGAAACACTGCTACATGGACTAGTTAGGGTTGGTTTAGAGTCACTCATGTCACATTCAGACAGCAGTTGACTAACTTCTTAACTAAAAGACTAACCCTGACTGCTGTGGGATTCTGCAAATTTGACTAAGTTGAAGGGCCTGGAGACTGAGACTGATCTAGCAGTGACCAAGAGGTGTTGGAAGGCCTCCACATCCATGTCTGGTACATCTGGGGATGGGAGACACCTCATGACATGGTTCAGTAGAGCATGATCCTAAGAGAGAAAGGCAGAAACATTGTTAGACAATAATTGTCTCACTGCATCTAAACAAAAATGTCAAAATTCAATACATGAAATACTTCTTTGTAACAAAAACAAAACTTTAACTGTTACAACATAAAAATTAATCAGTTATACAAAAAACATATGATCAGTTCCTCTCAAAAGCAACTAGGTCACTCACTTTATGATTGTGATAAGCTGTTTTTGTGTTAAATAGTGAAGCCAGCAATGACTTGGTATGCAGCTGAACTAGTTCCGGGGTAGTTAATGTTAATAATGAAGTGGCCAGGGTTAGAGTCATCTCCCTTGCAGCATCCTCTTCAGCTTGAGGCATGATAGTGAAGGCTCCATCCAGTACTTCCAATGCACTGCTCAGCAACCTAGTAAACAATGTTACACAATGATTTACTAGGATAACTCTTGAAGAACACCTTACTTTCAATTCAAAGGAGTTTATAATGTAAACTTTACTTGTAAAGGATTAACTAAGTTAAGCACCTTGAACATGTCTTCAATTATTAAAAAACTTTAAATCTAAATAAATGTTGACCATTTCAGAAAATAATTTAAATTTTGTGTACCAAATACTTATAAAGAAATACACCAAAAATGGTTAAATACATATATGCCCGTACAGAAATATATTTGAAAAAGGATTATGTAAAAAAAAATAATATATTGAGGAAATCCAATTGGTACAGACAAAAAAAAAATTATTGCTTTTTAATAATTCAAGTATACATATTTCTTGAACTATACTGTATTGGCACTGCCCTCCTTTGGATACATCAGCTGGGTGGAGAGGGGGGAACTGATGTGTGGGTGACATTGTTCTGACCATAGCTAATGCCCAGGCATTCATCTCAATTACATGAGATGATCCATAGTCGCTTTGCAACTAAAGGAGGCCATATATAGATACTTAGATAATACAATTTTAAGCTAAACCAACAGGCCCCTACCAATGGTGCATGCATTTACCTGTCTGCTCCTGTTAGTGGTACTGCAGCCACTGGACTAGCATCCACCTCAGCACTGGTTGCATTGTTACAAGAAGGGGTTACTTTAGTGGGTGTAGGAGCACTGGGTTCTGGGAAGTCTTCAGGCTCTTCTGGCCAACCAAATGTTTCTTTAGTTTTCACATAGACTTTAACAGAGTCCACCATTGTGACTGAATTTGGGTCCTGGCTGCAGCCAACTGAATGGACAAAAATAGGCATCAATAGAAAGTGACTTTCTTAATATATGATGTTTAGTAAACTTTAACATAATAAATGTCATCAAGATTTGTCAATGTGTACTTACAGAAAATGTCAAATTTCTTATCAGCGGTAAGGGAATCCTCTCTAGTAAATGGAATGTCAAACCATCTAGCTCTCATGTTCAGCTGAAACATTGCAATAAAAAAAAATGTTTGTTTCCATTTTTCATAAACAAAATAGTCAATGACAATGAATCAGGAGGGTTAAATATAAAGAAGATATTTAGTTACTTTTCTAAATAATTTTTTTTTTTAATGAAACAAATATATTTTCATAACACTTATTTCTTAGTCATGGCTGAAAAATTGTAATAGTCATAGGAATTTGCTATAATGCATGGGGTTGTTCATAGAGTCCTTATATACAACATGATTACTTTAAAAAAAAAGTTTTGATACTATTTGTGGTATCAGTGTTTCAAGTACACTGTCATTATTGAAACCTAATTATAAAAAACCTAATTAACCAATTGAATTAACAATTTTGTCAAGTTGTATAAGAAATTTGTGGACACCCTGCTTGTCAATATAAAAAGATATTTACTTGAAGTTGAATTTGTCTGCGGAAGACTTCAACATAGGAAGGGGCTCTCTCGACAGTTTGAGACCCAACAAAGATGCGAATGCCAACAGGAACAGTCGAGTTATTGGTATTAGTAATCTCCATGGTGAAGCCATTTGGCTGAAAAATATAAAGTCAAAAATGAACTGTGCCAATTAGATCTATTTATATCAATCGACAAATTGAAAAATAACATATGCGTGTAAGTCTATTGAACAGTTTAATAGTTAATAAATTACAACAGAAAACTTTCTTATACCTTGGTACTAGCAATGTACAGACCACTTGTGTTGAGCCTATTTTTAACTTGCTGTGTATTATACACTTGAAGAATGTCATTACCTCCATACTGGGGAAAACATAAAACATCAAACTATTATGAAGTTTTCTTATTATTCAAAGTCGTCATATTTATTTAGTCTAAAAAAATCTTTTAAAAGCATCAATTGCTAACACTAGTGGTTTAAAAAAAACTTGTTTAATATTAAAGCATTTCCATAAAATTAACAATTATAAAGGTCTAATAAGGAAACATTTTTTTTAACATTCATCTTCATAAATTAATAGCTAAAAAAATTAAAATCCATTTATTTAGGATTAAGTGAAAAAAACAAATGTTTTTACTGTCACTAAGAGACTTAAGCTACATATTCACTGACTCACCTCCACATCATTAGAATGTTGGCAGTGTTCAAAGAAATCCACTGGAAATGATATAGCACTGTTGGAGTGACCTACAATACACAAATATTCATACAAGTCAAAACTTTAATTACAATTTTCTGGTACACATACGATTTTAAAAATGGCATTATGTGGTAAAAAGACTAATTTTTGAATTAATCTTCATCAAATGTGAGTGTTACCTGACTTAACAATTTTCTTCTTCTTGACAGGTTTCAATACAGAGATGGGGCTCATGGGTTGTAAGTTGGGTGACATCCAGTAGTTAGTGGCCTCAACATTGGCCATGTAAATTCTCAGGCTGCCATCTTCACACAGCAGGATCATAGTGGTACGGTGCTGAAAGTTAGAATCAATAAAGTGATTCATATTAGCAGTACAATTAGTTTATGTTCCAAAGTTCATGAAGTTGTGATAGAGTGACCTATTGAGCAGCCGTAGTGTCAGGAAATATGTGTGTTAATACAAATTTAATGCCTTAAAATGCAGGATAAAAGTTAAAATCTTCTACAAAATGTTAATTTGATTCATATGGAATCACACTATTAAGAGCACACACAAGAGTAGCAAATGTGTACAGTATGAGTAGATGTTTAATGTTTTGTTTGTTTTACATGTTTCGGATGTTCCTTCAGAGTTGAAGATAGTTTACTTCCTAGTCCAAACCTCCCGCAGGACCACAGGGGATGGGAACGGGCAGGGTTTGAACCTCAACCGCCGATAAATCTGAACGACAGTCCAGCGCGCAAACCGCACAACCAGGCAGCCATCCAATGTTACATTGATTAATCTTTAACTAGTGATTTTGTTCTCACTAACCAAAACCATAACAAAAGAATAACAATCATGGTCTAGACTTATCCCAAACCTGATCAGAATTGGATGCTGGATGTCTGATAGCAACAACATCTTGAATCTGAAATGTGGACACATTTATATGTAAGTGTCAAATAGTTTTTGTTAGGAAATCTAGTTCTAAGCAAATTAATGAAATTTTGGAAACAAATTCCTTAGCATTTAATTTTATACCAAATTCAAAAATAATCTTTAAGAAAGACAAAAAAAAAAAGTTAGTTAAGGTTATTGATTTGTAAAATTATTTTACGATTCTACAATTGTACAATTCTACCTAACCAGTTAACAAACATCTACAACTAAGTGACCAAAAGCTACCAAAACTTTAACAAGAACTAGCTGAATTTATCCCCACCTTTGCTTTGGATGGCAGTACTTTGATTTCTTGCACAATGATCACTTCAGGTTTGATCATCAGGACTATGGGGTTGTTGGTGGTCTGAGCCATGCAGTACAAAAGGCCAGTGTGTCCAGGAACTTCTGACCAGGAAACTAGAGGCTGACTGTTGCTACTTTTACCTCCACCATTGGAACTGAAAGAGAAACAAGAATGTTTTGCCCTTCAACCACCCTGTCTCAAGCAAAATTTTAATTGCGAATAAAGATTCATATCTGAACCTGATCAAAACTCTTATCAATTAAATAAACTAATAATAAGGATTGTCAAAACTCATATCAATTAAATAAACTAATAATAAGGATTGTCTTCAAGTCCAAAGATTAATAAGGAATGCAGTATTTCCTTTGGTTATGCAGCCCCAGCTGTGACCTAGATATTTTGCCACATCCAGAAGAAGCATAACCATTGTCCACAGGGCAATGATTAAATAAAAACTTAATATCAATGAAATGTATTCATATATTTCAAACATTAAGACTTGTTAAGTTTAGATTAAGTTTAGTTATGTTAGCCAGAAAAATCATGCTAACAGTCTCAATGTGGCCATTCCAACAATAAGCATGGAAAATTAAAAGAAGTAACTTGAAAGAGACAATAATTTACTATATAGCTGTAAGCTAGTGTTCAATGACATAACACAAAACTGGATATGTTTCAAAAAGTAATCCAAAAAAAAATTAAGTAACCTTCATGGTTAATGTTGTCCTGTATAATTTTAATTAACATGAAGTATAAAAAATATTGACATAGTTTTAAAAAGTTTCAATTTTTTGTTTATATTGACTCTTGCTTGGGTTATATTATTACCTACCTCTTGAATGTAATTGGAAATAGATTGGTCACAGTAGATAAATCTTTAGCTACAGGGGCTGCAAAACTTTTACCTATACGATTGAAGCAGATAATAAACAATAAACACATTCAATAACAAGACTTAAGATTCTATAGGTAATATCTGAAAGTGAATTTTATTTATATGAACATTTCTGTTGAAAAGTGAAGATGTTTCATGTGTAAACAGCACTAGGTAGTTTTTTTTGGAGTACAGTCTGAAGTCTTTTAGGAAATGACTTTATTAGTATTAGGGAAAATATTACAAGATATTTATTTAAAACAAAAATGTTCCTCCATTATTTGTTTAAATACTGAGACAGTACAGAATGACTAACCTGATGCATAACTGAAAAAGACAAGCTGTAAGGCATGGGAGTAGTAGACAGAGACACCTCCACCTCCTGCCAACTGTCCAGTTGTATCCTGACCAAATATAGGACAACATTTCAACTTTAAAAATTGTACTTACAGATTTTATATTGTCACATCTAAGAAATGGTGATCAGACACTACTCATATGCATGTAAAAGTTCTTACAGAAGATGATTTATTTTGATAGATAGAGGAGGTCTTACATGTGGCTAATATAGTTGAATACATAAGCCCTTTCTGTAACCATCTACTGAGACATTTAATAATCAATACTGTGACCCACGTTTTAATTTCCATTTCCCTGCAAGCTACATATTTCTTTGCACCCCATTCAAGAAGTTACTCATCATCTGTATGGGTAAGGTAGTGTTCTAAGCAACCTACATATTTTGATATAACTGATGAACTTCATTTCTGAGGCTTTTTGCTTATATACTAAGCACAACTGAGTTGTCAAAGAAGCAGCTAATATATAGATGGAAGTTTTTTATGAAGCATATATACTGTTGAATGTCGTGTATTTCTGATTATATCAATTTTTTTGGTTTAGTTTGAAACTATGGTATCCAATAATTAAGCTAAAGGCATCTTCTATTCAATTACTAATTAATCAATTTTAAATCATTAAAAAACAAATCAAACCTTCAGATCAGCATGCTTCACCTCCATGACATTGGTGATGTAAAAAGGGCCATGTTTGGCCAGACTGGACTCGTCCAGTGTCTGTGTGTAGATGTAGCCAGTAGAAGCCATAAGCACCATGGCCCGACTTTCATCGCTGAAGATAAAGGTGACATCTTTCACTTTTCCACTGGGCAGCAAGAAGTAGTATTGTGGGCTGATAGCATCCGCACCCAAGTCATAGATCTAATAGACCAACAAACATGTTAGTTCTATTCAAATAACACATAACATTTTTAGAGACACAGTGTACAGTTCATAGCTAAAATAGCACTTCAACCACTTTTTACACATCAGTATTAATTCGTTATTAAAAGAACTTGTTTTATTAAATAATATGAAATATGCACACTGTTTTCTTAGTGTCTTATTATGTGCCTAAATAACATTTTAAAATGATTTATGACTCATTAATAATAATTTTTCAGGTGAATAATTTTTGTCAAGATAATATCCTCAAGTGACTTCCAATGCAAAACATATATTTACCTTGACAAAATCAGATGTAATTATGGCCAACTCTGTCTGAGAACCTGGAAGCCAGATCGCCTGAAATACAAATTTTAATGTTGATTTTAAAGTATTTTAATGGTGTATTTTATTATATGAAGACGGGTAATATATCAATGTTTTAAACCAAATGTTCAATTGTTAACAGTAAAAAAAAAATGTTTATTATATGAACTTTACTGTGATAGTTTTTACCTTTATGATAAAGTTTCCAGTGGCCAGTGATGGGTGGAGAACTAGATGGTCTGCTACAGTGCCAGAGCTGGTGAAGGTCACCACATGACAATCCTAGAATATACAAATTTAATTTCATTAGTTTTATTTGCTGTTTTTTCCAGGCACAATACAAAAGGGGCAGTGGTGAGGGAGGGGAAGAGATGAGTCAGCAAACTATTCCAATAATCACTTGACAATAAAACAAAGAATACTAGACCTTTAATCCACAGACTGCCAGGTAATCTTCATTACAGGGATTTCCAGTTATAGACAACACAGTAAATGGAACAGGTGCTGATGACAGGCGCTAAAAAGGACAAACAAAAGGTCAAAACATTTTTATTTTCAATAAACTTTTTTAAGATTTAAAAAAAACTATAATACTAAAGGAAGTTTGTGTAACAAAGAAATCTGAAGGCAGTCACCAGAATACAGAGTCCCAGTCATACACATAACATTACATACAAGCTTAATTAAATCTCATTAAGGAAAATTTTATGTTGAAAGACACCAACTGCTTTTAAATCTTCTTTCAAAATTTGTATATACTTATTAGCATACAATTCGTATTCTTAGTTTTTTTTAAAAATCATAATTAGCTGTTGCAACTAAGGAAATAATTTGCAACATATTTCATAGATGATGGAAAACTATTGAGAAATGAGACAAACTACATTGTCTTGTTTCAAAGAAGATATCTATGTATTAACATAAAATATGCACAATAATTCTTTACTTTAAATGGCCTATAAGCATTCTTTGCACCTATTTCAATCAAGCTACTCATTAGCTGTGTAAATTAAGGAAATGTCTAATAGTTTTGAGTAAAAAAATCCTTAGTCTTCTGTTGGACTTAGGACACAGAGAAAAAAAAATACTTACAGTGAGGGTCAACTTCTTCTTGCTGGAATCGGCCTGCTTAAGTAGGGCACTAAGCTGAAGGATGGTCATCTTGCCCTTCTCATGGCTAACTGCCAAGTGCTGCCTCCTGCCTTGAGGTGAAGACAGGACACACATTGCTACACGACGTATCATGTGAGCAGTGATTAGTTGCCTGATGGCCTGACCCTGGTCTCCACTATAGTTCATGCGGACATTCTCAAAGGCTCCTTCTTGGGATCCGAGTGTCACAGTCTAAATCAAAATCAAAGAATGGTTTATTTCTTTTAGCCATAAAACACACTAGATATAAAAATATAAAGAACGGATAAATCCTTAAGCTGAAAAGGATTTCAATTTCCAACTCTCAAAAGATTTTTTTTTTTACATACACCTATTAAAACAAGATTCCACCATGTTGACAAAATTAGCACCTGAATAATTTTTACAACACAAGACTAATTAGATTTAAATACCATTTTTTATACTGGAATTTCCAGCTTAATACTCATGCCCTATGATGTACTTAGCAAACAAACAGATGTACTTAACAAACAAACAGATGTAGTTAACAAACAAACAAGTCTTTTTTTTTCTAAAAACAAAAAAAACAACAATTAAAAGCTAATGAAACAGGTTTAATGGAACTTTAATTAATGAAGCTCCACACCAACTGCACAGATGCAGTGAAATAGCAAAACCAGTTCTTCAAAAAGTTGAAGATTGGTATTATAACCGCTAAGAACCTATATCCAGTTCTGAAACAAGTTAATCCTGAATGAATTATGTGAGCACAATCTATCAATCTCCCTTCAATCATTCAATATGATGCTTCATTACCATGAGCTGATCTGTTGTGGTCTCTATTTCCTTAGGCAGCCTGTGGAGGTCTGCCAGAGTCTGCTGGGCCTTGGCACTGCTGCCAGCCATTGACACTGACTGGTACCTCAGTGTCAGTGGTGGGATGATACCATTTAGGATATCTAAGACATTCTGTATTGTTTGAGACGCATTCTGGAAAAGTTAGGAAATAAGAGAAACTATACTGCAAATCAGTCTCACTGCAAAACAAATTATAAGTAGCATAAGTTTTCAATGAGTCAAACACATTTTTGATTTGATCTTAAAACCAATATTGAAAAGCTTAAATCTATTGCCGAGCTTGACCACTTGTTAAAACCTGACATTATAATTACAAATGAGAGTGTTTCATAACCTATATAACAGTGAGCACCCAAATTAAAACAACACACAGTACATTGTTAAAAAAAAAATGTGTTACTTCAATCCAGAGCCCCATGTAATGCATGATACTTAGGACAGTTCTTGATCCTCAGAAATAAAAGCAGTTTACAAATTGAGAAAAAAGAATAAAAAAAAAAAAAGAAAATGTTTCCTTACCAAAAGTGTCAACAAGTTTTCTTTTTGAGTCTAAAACAAATACAAAATTGAAATAATTAGGTAAAGATTTGAAATAAATTTTTATTTCTAAACAATAAGTTATGAACACCCATTACAACTAGCTAGCACTTGCCTGTATTTGTCCACACACAGCTTCTTTGGTCTTAGTGAAGTATTCAAGGGCTCGCATTCCTTCTCCTGTCTTGTTTGATTCATTGTCAGGGAATGGAGGTAACCGCCGACGAAGTGAGCTGTGATGATGTTCAAATGGTGACTGCGACATAGGGGCTGTACTCTCTAACCCTCCTTGAGATGTTCTTCTTGTCAAAGCCTGAATAAACAAAGCAAGTGAGAAGAGAGCTGCTTAAAGAATGTATGTAAATGATTATGAAATGTCAAAGCATTTGAATTTCAAACCAAGGGTCCTGCGTTCAAGTCCTAGTGGAAAGTATAACTTTTATTATACATTTAAAGATGTTATTGAGTCTCTCAGCTCTATTGGGTACCAGATGTCTGTAAGGAAAAATACAAGGGGTAGATGTGCTATAATGGGTACCAGATAACTTTTGAATGGCTGCCTGAGCGTGCAGTATGCGAGCTGGACAGTCATTCGGTTTTTCAATGAGTTTATACCCTGCCTGCTGCCATCCCCCATCGTCTCGTAGGAGGTTTGGATTAGGAAGTAACTTATCTTCAACTCTGAAGGAACATCCAAAACATGTCAAACATTTTACAAACAAACATCAGATGTCTGTAAGGAAAACTACTAAGGGGTAGATGTGCTAAACACATAACTTTCATTAACTGTTGGCTAAAAATAAGTGATGAACTCAATAAATCATTAGGAGAAACCATTGTTTGTGCATGTCACAGTTTTGTCACTACTATGAACAAGTCTCACCTTGCAACTGCCATCCTCTTTGGCTCCACAATCACAAAAGAAAGATCCAAATTTGGCATAAGTCAGGTCATGGTCTTTGTGGCACACCTTGGCACACATGGTGCAGACACCGACACCATCCACCATTTTACAAGTGTGACAGTGATACCTGGAGAGAAAGACAACACTTAATGCTGGAGCATACAGGACGAATAATTCAACAAGGTTAGTATGTTATTAGTGCAAACAAACATTACATTGGAGAATATAACTTCAAGAAGTTCACACTAGTGAACTTTCTAGTAAAAGTAAAGTTCCCTTTTCAGACCTTTTAGTGCTGGCACAGAATTAAAATATAAAACAATGAAATGATGAACACTACATTTTACTCTTAAGGTTTTAACTTGAATTTTAAGTAGTGCACAAATGATTGTATTGTGTTTACCAATGTTGGTTCATGAATTCCTTCTGTGTAATGGTGAAGGTACAAAGTTTATTGTTAAGTGTTTCTTCATCCTGAAATTACAATGTAAACATATTTTATTTTAGTGGCTCATCTAAATCAACATATTTCAAGTATATATTTTCTTTATTTTTGCTCAGTATTCTTATTAATAAGACTTTCAAAACTTCCACTGAGAGAGTTGAAATCATTTACCGAATCTTCTCCAGCAGATTCTTCTTCATCATGGACGTTGTCTTCCACCCACTCTCCCTCAGATTCCTGAATGTTCAGGGCCTCTTGCTCCAGGAAAGGTGAAAAAGACCTGGCTCTATCTGTTGACCGCTTCAGTGACCACAAAATGTGTCCAATATAAGACAGCAGACAACAAAGTGTTTCTACCATACCCTGCTGCAACACACAAAGACACATTTAAAACATTGACTTACAAAACTAGAACCCATGTGTAAAAAGGTAAATAATTCTTGATTTCATGACTTTAATAGATTATAGTTTCATACATATATCATTCAGAGCAATGAGCGGTTGTAAATTGTGCAGAATTCGGTCAATTTTTATGACATCAAAATGAAGTAGCAACATTTTTATATCCCAATGGTAATAATGTTTTTCTAAAAGTCCCCACTCAGATCTATAAAACTTAAGAATGGAATATGCTTTTTAATAAATTATCAAACATTGTATATTTCAAACGAAAAATGTGCTTTAGTTAAATATGGATAGCATTAACTCACTTGTTCAGATTCATTTTTGATGGCTGCTTCCAAAGATTCTGTTTTGGTTAAACTGGATTTACTAAGAGGTATAGAAACACATAGATGTCAATAAGAACATGTGTACTATATTAGTTGGAATACAGCTAAAGGAAATGGAAATGATTGATTTAATAAAACAGTGTAGTCATTAATGGCCATAGTTTGAATCCTTGGACATATTTATGGGCTCAATTGTTAATTTATACAAGCGAAAAGGAAACTGCCAGATCTGCCACAACCACAGAGGAATATCTCTTCTCTCTATTGCTGGGAAAATCCTTGCACGTATCCTACTAAATCGGCTCATGCAACACATAGAACATGGTCTACTACCAGAAAGCCAGTGCGGCTTCAGAAAAGAGCGTGGAACCATTGTCATGATCTTTGCAGCAAGGCAGCTCCAGGAAAAATGCCAAGAACAAAATGCTGACCTGTTCTCAATATATGTTGACCTAACAAAGGCATTCGACACTGTTAGCAGAGAAGGATTCTGGAAGATTATGTCAAAGTATGGCTGTCCACGAAAATTCATAACCATGGTGAGACTATTTCATGATGGCATGAAGGCTCGTGTCCAAGAAAGTGGAGAACCATCAGAGCCCTTCAACGTATCAAATGGGGTAAAACAAGGCTGTGTCCTAGCACCTACACTGTTCAGTATCATGTTCTCCGCTATGCTGACAGATGCATTCACAAATAGAGAAAACAACGGGATAAATATATCATACAGATTTGATGGTGGCCTATTCAACCCGAGGCAGCTTAAAGCAAAATCAAAAACAAATGCAGCAGTAATCAGAGACTTGCTATTTGCTGACGACTGTGCCCTAAATGCCTGCTCTGAAAATGATCTGCAGAGCATCGTCAGTGACTTCTCAAGAGCATGCTCAGACTTACCATTAATACAAACAAGACTGAAGTCTTATATCTACCTGCTCCTGGGAAAGCCTACTCAGATCCAAGCATCACTATAAATGGACAGGATATAAACGCAGTGGACAAATTCACATATCTTTGCAGCACACTCTCCAGAAACAGAAAAATCGAGTGAAATCGACCTGCGTATCGCCAAGGCCAGTGCATCCTATGGCAGACTGTCTAAAAATGTCTGGAACAGACGTGGTATCACCACAAACACAAAGCTAGGGGTCTATAGAGCCGTCATTCTCCCTACATTTCTCTATGCCTCAGAAACATGGACAGTTTACAATAAACATGCAAAGAAACTGAACCACTTCCACATGACTTGTCTGAGAAAAATACTAAATGTCAAATGGCAAGACAAAATACCAGATACTGAAGTCCTTCGAAGAGCGTGCCTGCAAACTGCAAAGCATCCACACAATCCTGATGCAGTCCCAGCTGCGATGGGCAGGTCACATCTACAGAATGGAAGACCACCGCATCCCTAAACAACTCTTGTATGGCCAACTAAGCGAAGGAAAGCGCTCGCAAGGTGGTCAAAGAAAGCGCTTCAGGGACACCCTCTAAGCTTCTCTGAAGGCGTTCAGCATAAACCCAGGCACCTGGGAGACAGAGGCACAGGACAGAGCATCATGGCGTCGCTCTGCGAAAACTGGCGCACAGGTTGCTGAGGAAAAAAGAACAACGCTGGCAGAAGAAAAACGCCAGAGAAGAAAAGCAAGGCAAACGACACTAGCTCCAGCTGGAATAACCTGCCGCCGAACATTCCGGGCTCACAAAGGTCTCACCAGCCACATGAGGAGGCATAAAACCCCAGTGCAAAGCCCTCAGCCCCCTGAATGACAAAGTGGTCATCATCTAACCACGATGGACGAACTATATATATATAGTGTCCAATATATATATGGGCTCAGCTTTAAAATCCGCTCAAGATGATTTCAATTTACTTTTTGCAATAGCCTTGTACTGTAAAACTAGAAATAAATTTAACATAAATTCTAAAAATATGAGAAACAGAAAAGCATAAATATGCATATGATTTTCAATGCTTGAAAAGAGTGCATAACTGTATGATGTGGAAAAACTCACCAAAGTTCCAGCCAATGTATTGTGGACTGAAACAGGTGCACATGACCATTTCCTGTGCCAGCACTTGCAAGGGTCTGCATGATCAGCATCAAGTCAGGAAAAGCCAGAAGATCATTAGGCTTGCCAGACTCCAGCATCGTGGTGCCCATTGGGAGAATTGACTGTAAAATAGTGATTACACCATCTTCTCCAATAGGACTGGAAGCACAAAGTAAATAATACATTTAAGACTTATAGCAACAATTAAAATTATGTAAATATGTAGAACAAAAAAAAAAGTAGTACTATTTAAGTTACCTCTTCTCTTTGACAATGTGTTGAATTAATGTCTGGAATAGACCACAGTTCTCTTTCACTACTTGATCTGTTGCTTTCTCCTTAAAAAATTAGAACAAACTAAGATTGTAAAAAAAATATTTTTTTAAATTTCTATTCAAAGCTTTTTGTAACATCTCAATCAAGACATTGCAAGATGCACATAAGGTAATAGTTTTTTGTTTTATACTAATTCATTTAAATATCTTTTTCTTAATGAATATAATATTCAAAAAAGTTCAAAGCATACAGAGAAAACCAAACACATTGTCATACCTCAGATCCTTGTATGATTTTGACCAACAAGTTCTGTAAATCTTTTTGTTCCACACTAGCCAGACCAGATAAACCCTGACAAAGAGCCAGAAGGTTTTCATCATTGGTCTCTTTCTCAGCTGAAAAGTACAAGAAATGTATGCAACAAAAATTACTTTACATCCTGACATACAGTCTGTTTTTATGACATTCATTTTTAGATCAGTAGTTAATGTTTTTGCTAATGAAAAATGATCAAGTACCTAGCTGGAACAGCTTGATGAAAAATTTAAGAATTCTTGTTGTGTATGCATCGCTCAGATTGGATTTTGATACAGACAGCAATAAGGAAGTCATATCTGACAAGAAAGAGAAAACATATAAACACATAAGTTACGTTAACAGATTACTATCTCACCAAGAACAAACTAGACTATTAAGTAACCAACAAGATTTATTATCATTTCTATCAACTTGATAGTTTCTTAAAAAAAAACTATCCAGTGAATTACCAGATTTTCCAGTGTACACAGCTTTGAAGGCCTGCCTTGCAGCAGGTTTCTCCAGATTGGTCTCCATAAACTTAATACACTCATACAGAATTTTTTCATCCAGGCCACTAGAAAATAAAAATAGTAACGTCATAATCCTAGTCCAAGTGAATATTTCTTTTAGATACCAGAACGCTAAAATTGTAACAATGTAGTCATGGCAGAGAAACCAATTCATTTTTTAAAAAGTTGAATAAAGCTTCATTCAGTATTCTCTTACCTGTCAGCATCAGAGAAGTCAACAATGACTTGATCACAAGCCTGAATAGCATGTCTATAAGCTTTCTCTTCAAATCTAGCTTCATCCTGAGGATGTAGGAACTTCTCTTTCAATGTACTCACCTAGATGGAAAGAAATGTGTTTTCACTTAATTAGAATAACTATAAATCCCATAGTTACAATCAGGGCTTTTTTTTGTGACAGTACGCACCAGTACAGCCTACCGGCTCCTTTTTGAAAAAATATTACTTTTCTTATATTTTAATGTATATTATTAATTTTTAGTAGTTAAAAGTTAGGCAATCAAATACTGAGTACTGGCACCTAATCACAGAGTACTGGCATCTAATCACAGAGTACTGGCACCTTTTTTTTTTTTTTTTTTTTACAAAAAAAGCTCTGGTTACAATACTAGCCTATAATCAATAATCAACATTCAGAAAACTATCTTGAAATAATAAACTAAAACATTAAAAAAAAAACACACTCTATGAACTTTATAATGGTTAATAACAACAAAAATGCAGCCAAATGTTTCTTTTGAATAGAGTCAAATCTATTAGAGAAACATCACAAGTTAGCAGCACACTAACAGGACCAATACAAAATTTAACTGTCAGCTCACCATGTCTCTGAGATATTCTGTAGTGACATCATAGATGAGAGGAAACATGAATTTGACTAGTTCAGTGTTACTGGCTTCACTAGGGCACCACCTAAGTATGGATAATGAATTATAAATAGGCTTCTATATTTAAACTATTTGTAAACAGTGCAATAAAAAACAAAAAACAAATATTTTTGTTTTAGACTAGTTATTGAGTTTGACAACTATAGAAAACTAGAAAGAGCTTTCTTTTCTGCTAAGAGGAAATATACATGAACTATGAACATTGCTATTTTATTCAACTCTAGATTGGAGACATCATGGTTATAATTTAATTTGTAAGAAATTACCAGACTGGCATTCTCCATACTGTTTATAATAATTATAATTAACAAGCAAAAAAAAAATTTGATTTTTTAATCAAATCATAATAAAAAAAAAAAACATTGGAAAAAAAAACAAGTCAAAAAAGCATTCCTTTCTATCCTAAATAATAGTAAAAATCAAACAAGCAAAACTTACAAAATCAAGTCACTGCCAAAACGAACTAGAGAGTGAAGGACATGTCTCAGTGAAGCATTGATACAAAATGGGGATTGACCTAGAAAGATTGTTTTTAAATAACACACTTCAGTTACACACTAAAGATTTTATGGCTTATCTATTTTGATGACATTCATTAATCAAAACTAGACTAGACTAGTCTAGTTATGTACTTGACTCTAACTACCTACCAGACAGAGTCACCATGTGTGCACTATGCACAGCATCAATGTAGCTCTCACTTGGGATAGGGTCTGTGGCAAAAGCATTTCTCTGATTGAAAAATACAAACAAAAAGTTATCATAACATAAAATTAATGTCACAGTACTAGCCATCATAAACTAATAAATTTCTAAAATATAAAACATAGTATTTCACAATAACATGTACAAATAGATGCAGTGACTGTGTCTAACGTGGACTGATACTGTTCTTCCAGGTAGAGGATAGCATTTAAAAAAAAAAAAAGAAACATCTTTCAAGAGTAAAAATTATTTTTTTTTTGATGATAAAACATGAAAGCTAAAGATCTGTAAGGATCCTTGTAAAAATTTCAAATGTTCCTTTTAGAAAGAATGTTTAAATCCTCTCTTGCAAAAGCCCAGGGACAAAGACTCTTTCAAGCAACAACCACATAATACCAGAACTAATTAAGTGTTTTACCCATGCTCCCATGGTGGGAAATTCATTTCCTCCACTGCTGTTCCATTTCTCCACTGCAGTTCTGACAGAGCTTGGCAACAGGGCAACAACTGCAGAGCCTAATCCCTTCACAGCACTAGGGTGACTGGAACCAACACTAAGAACTTGGCCAAAAGCTTTCAACCTCTGACTAGTCAATGTTTTGTCTTCAGGAGAGGCTACATTACTCAGGATGAAGGATCTGTAACAACAACCAGTTTAGTTTATTCATAATATAAACCTCAAACTTATATATCTCCAGAAGATATTAATCTTTGGGAACAAATGAAAGAAATAGAATTTTAGTTCCATAATTTCCCATTGCTGACTTTTGATGTAGAAATTCTCAATGAATACAAGTTCAAAGAAAAGGGAAAAGTAAAATGTCATGAGTGACAAAAAGTAAAATTTGCAATTGATAAAATTCAGTATAAATATTTCAAGACAATTTATGGTAAAACTATAAAAAAACAAAACTAAATTCTAAAGTGGAACTAAAGTGTACTTACCTTGCAAATATACTAAAAGCTTCAATGAGATTAAAGACATCATGAATGAGGTCTTTAGTAAACTGCATGGCTTTACTTGGTTCCGGGTCAGACTGAAAAGTAATGCCCAAAAATTGGTTTCTATTTAACAGAGATATACGACCAAATGTTTAGTATTCAATTAGAATTATTTTTTAACTTCAATAATTGGTTATATCAAGTTTGGAACTAGATCATATTTCATTAGACTTTAGGAGTTTGCAATTTGTTTAAATTTCCTTGAGAAATCATTAGGAGCTGAGAACTTTCATATTTCCTTAGACAGAGTATTAGGAGTTAGCACTTTGTTCATAACTGTGTGAGAACTTATATATTCAATAAACAATAATTCACTATAAAAATAATAAAATATAAAGTAGTAAAAAAAAGAGAGATATTCGAACTGCTATGTGGGGGGCGTTTATATTTAGTTTTTGTAGTTTTGTTACGTCAATTATTTTTATATTATTGTATTGATTTTTTATTTATATAAGAACATAGAAAAAATAAATTTCCATTTTTTCTTCTTCTAAAGTTTGTCAAAGATATGCCGAGTTATGCACAATCTAATTTTACCATAGATTTTGTGTACAAGTCATCTAATGAAACTTGGCATTTGGCAATCACAGCATCTAGAATAAGAATATCCGACATCCCTGGCAGGTCTTTAGCATTTACCTCACCAGTTGTAACTGATGGCAATTTTGACATCTACAAGGGACAGATATTAAAATAATGTAAAAACTGCTAGTTAAAACACACTAGCATATAAACTATAACAAATGTAAAGTTAAGCTAGTTAAAACACACTAGCATATAAACTATAACAAATGTAAAGTTAAGCTAGTTAATACACACTAGCTTATAAACTATAACAAATGTAAAGTTAACTCTATTCCTAAGCAGGATTTGCTTTAAAAGTCTTATGTTCCCCCAGTTATAAATGAGTGCTTGATGTGACAACACTCTAAAAAAAATAACAACTTAATAACTTGCATTTCACTAAGGCAAATATAGTGGACCTTCTCCGCCTCTAGATGCTATTGATCAAATAGCAGCTAGAGGCGGAGAAGGTCCACAATTTGATGGAGGTCTGGATTGCACTGCTCCAGGAGGAGGTCTATGTTTCACTACACTCTATTATAAGATGTAAAATCATCATAACATTTTTTTTTGGAACAGGTGAATGTGATAGCATGAATGGGCCTAGATCCAGGATGTGAGGATTCCACAGGACACAGTCCACTTTAAGTTTTCTACTGCAAAATAGTTTTATTTGGAAAGCTCTGTGGATGGCAGAGAAAGGACCTCACATGTCCCGTGGATATTCCAGACCCTGATGTTCTTTTACGTCAGCATTAGAGCAACATGCATGATCAAAAACTTCCATAAAATGCGGGAATTATATAAAAAAGCCTGAGAAAACACCCAGCCTACACTAAATGCCAGGCAAACATTGTTTCTAACAGAGAAAGGAGACGTTAACTTCAACAGCACTCAAGGAATATCTATGATGAGCAGTGATTGTATTTACTGTGAAATAATTTTTGTTTAGAGTGTATTCTTTTCTTTAGTATTAACAGAAACATTTTGAAAGATGGAAGTTTCAAGTTTACAAAGTAAATCATTACGGATAAATAAAAGGCATAGACAAATAACACAGCTTCCAACCTGCTCTTTGATATAATTCTTAGCCAGTTTGACATCATATCTACTGGTGTTACAGAGGCTTGATGCAGTCTCCAAAAGCTCTTCTGCCTCTTTAGAAGTCAACCCTTGTTTCAGTAAACAGTCCTAGGGGGTGGCATGAAAACAAAAACATGACATATGAGTTCACCTGTATGCAGTTATTTTTAAAATTTTTACTCCAAGAATCCCTACACTTTAAAACTTGATAGATGAAATGAAAAGTAGTTGTTATTAACAGAGTTTTTGTAATTTCCAGGAAGTACCATTGATTGACTTACCTGTATCCACATTGAATAAGATTTGTGTGCCAGCCTTGGAGCCCATCGAAGTGTATGCAGTATGTAAGACCCCTCCATAGAAACATCATTGTTCTTCAAGAGCTGGAGGTACTCAACTGAAGGAGGGAGGCATGACAGCAGCCTCCACTGGAGCAGGAAGTGGTAGTGCATGGCAGAAGCATCCTGGGAGAAACATAACCAGTAGTAACAAATGGATTTCTCAACAGTTAAAAAATGGCATCTTTATTTAACTGCTACTGAAATCTTTAAGTAATTCAATGTTAATATCATGCTTATCTTATAAGGATTAACATTGAAAATAGGATTCAAAACATCTAAATTGTTTTGTAATTTCAGAGTTTACAAAGACACATTTTCTGATTCTATGTTATGAGACATGAATTAATGTGGGTGTAATTTGGATAATTATTTTGAGTTTCCACACTGAAAGGATTGTTATTCCTATACTTAAGAAATTACTAAATGATGAATAGACAAGATTTGTGGGGGGAAAAAAGAATATTTTTGAAGTTTTCTTCGATGAAATATTCATTAAGAGCTTATTTTATTAGATTGAAGATGTGTATTTATAAAATATCTGCAGAAATAATTTATACTTAGATGCTTTGTACTAGACCAACGACATGGCCTAAATTGTGCCGATGTGTCAAAAACTCAAACTAGACCAACTATAAATCAAGACCAAGATGCACAATTGTCAATGTAAAAGGTTGAGCTTAACAAAGTCACTTCATTCCAGATTTAAAATTGGTTTGAAAAATATTTATAAAGAGGATTAAACAGCTCCACTTCAGGACTTTTGGTTAGCACATTTCAAATAATACCAAAATGCACATTGTTCATCTACAGAGTAAGATCAATTAGTCTACACATATAACTTTCATCATTTTACTAGGCTCAACAAGCATAAAAACTAACAAACCAATAAAGTCAGGTTTTCTTTGGTTTTATCACACTGTGAGCCAGCCATCAGCAGTCTGATACATGATGAATAGAACTGGTTATAGTTGAGTTTGTAGTCTTTACTTAGAAGGACACTAACAGCCTGCAATACAACATTAATCAATTTTTTAAAATGCTAATATATTGAGATAAATGAGAGGTAATGAAATATTTTCTAATCACTTTTTTTTTCCTTCTGTAAGTGCTCAAGTAAAGGTAGAAAGCTCTAAGAGTATTTCTGGCATGATATAAAAAGAACTTACCAGCCCATCAATTTTTCCCACTTCCTGGAGGTTTGGGTCAGGTGGACACAGGTGGTAGAATCGAGGTTTCATTGTACCTTTATAGATATAATTAGAGAGAGTATGATATAACACTGAAATAAAACTAAGATATAGAAAATCTCTATATAAAGAAATGATACTCACCTACAGCACTGTCACAATTCTGCAGATTCTTGCCAAAGTTTTCCTCCACTTCCCTGCATGCAAAGTACTTGGTGGACTTTGAGTTGGTTTCTTTCTCAGCCAATAGAGTATGAGACGTGAACAGATTATGTTGAACCTACAGGAACATGACATAACATAGAATATATACCCGAGAAAGTTAAAACTAGACAATTTCATCTACAAGGTGAAAATTATTACCATTAGTTGAACTTAGTGCAAGAGATAAAAGAACACATTTTAAAAACCTGCACAAAGACTTGGACAACTAAAATGATATAAAAATGTTGATAATTGTAACACTTACCTGTTCCATCAGTTGCGCTGGAGGATCATAAAAAAAATGAAGGAAATATTCCAGAATCAACACCAGGCGACTCAAAGCAAGTGGTACTGTTCTTTCCATGCGGCTACATACAAAACAGTGAATAAAAATGAT
The DNA here is from genome assembly GCA_030265305.1 of Biomphalaria pfeifferi. Lineage (NCBI taxonomy): Eukaryota > Metazoa > Mollusca > Gastropoda > Planorbidae > Biomphalaria > Biomphalaria pfeifferi. The sequence continues at coordinate 1,375,010 of JASAOG010000061.1, read as the reverse complement.
TTTTTTTCCTATGGTTTTTCAAAATGTAATCATCCATAAAATATGCATGAGATTTAAAAACTTACGTTCTGTCTGTCTGTGAAACATCCAAAATAATCTGACAAATTTTGATGACAATAAGTTTCTTCTGGGCCAACCGTAAGCCATGGAACAAGAACATCATTACCTGCATGTGTTCCACATTCACATCTGTACAGTTCAAAAAAATGTTTAGCTTCGCTAAGATAAATAAAAAAAAAATAGTTCTAGCCATTAATGCTTTTCTTAGCTAAATAAGGTGCAAGATTTGTGATGGCTAACCCACTCAAAATATCAAACATAAAATCTTTACAGGCAGGATAAAGCGACAATATGCTAGGACATTAATTTTATTTCATTTCTGATGTTAGAAATGAATTGGAGGCTGTGACATCTGCAAGTCTTTGAAAAAAAATTCTCACCAGACCAGAAACTATAGGATAGTTCCAAATTTTTTACCCCAGTGCAACCTTTCCCAATTAATTGTTTAACAGAGAGAAGTGTACTAAACACTAGCAAACAATAGCTTTAACTGCATTAGATGTGACAAAATATGTTGGTCACAGCTAAATCTGCAAAGCCACATAAATATACTGCACTTTTCCATGATCTTCAGACTCAAAGAAAATACCTTATTATTTGCAGTACAATAGAATGTATGATAGTATAAAGTTATCAATTTGACTAATGTACCATGGAAAGGTTTACCCAGCATTGCCTTGATGCTTAATAACAAGAGAGTTACTATATATTCATCTTTAAACTATTTCTTTAAAAAAAATAGTTCCATGCCTTCCATGATTTCTGTTTTTTCTTCACTACTTTCCACTGCTGTCTGCAGGCGTTTCAGAAATTTGTCCCAGGTAGCTATGACTGCATTGTCAGCTGTTCCAGCTTTGACTTCCTTGTCACCTCGCTCTTGTTGCTGTCTAAGCAACAGGATGCTGACCAGTACAGCTAAACACCTTGGGTGAACAGTGAGGGGCCAGGGTTCAGTGGTGAATGGACTTAAGCTCAAACAAGTCAAGTACCAGTCCTGCAAAGGTAAATGACAAGACTCAGGGTACAATATGTTAGCATTACAACAATTTCGTCACTAAATTATCATTGCATACATTGAACAAGTTGAATAACAGAAAATATTCTGCTTTCAAAACACTTCAATAAATGTTAAATGAACTAAAAAATGATAGGGTATTTCTTGTGTTACAAACAAAAAAATACACATTTATATAATTACACAATAAACTACTACAAAGTGAAGTCATTATTAATGCTAATATAAATCATATCACTACCACATGGTAGATGTAACAGAATGCTTCACTATTCTTTGTGTTACTTAAAAAAAAAAAACAGTTGCATGACTAAGATTCTTAAGCTATACATAGCTTACTTGAAGTTGTTCTGAGAGACACTCTGTTGCAATGAGGTTGTGATTAAATCTGGCCAGTACAAGTGATATAGCCATGTAACCTTTATCTATCAAAAAACAAGATATAGAAGAACAGGATGTAGAATAGTACAAAAGAATTCAGCTAGAAATGTTTATATAAAATGAAAATGAACACAATGACCATAAATTTGACTGAAATTTTTTTTCACATTAAAAGATAAAATGCCCCCAGTTTTCTATTATGCTTCAACTTGACATCCATGTAAAAAGTTTCATTTTTTTTTAGTTTCAATATTATGTTATAGATAATGTAATACAAAAATACTGTACTGAATTTAAATAAAAATTAAAGGACTAGTTGTTTTTTTATTCAAACCTACCATAATCTATTCTGGCACATTCCTTGTCCAGTTCTTTAGTAAGCTGAGCCACCAATGAAATATGTTCCTGTGTTAGAATGGATCTGTTAAAACAAAAAAAAGAAGAAATAAATAAAGAATAATAATAAAAAAATAAGCAAAGAATATGTAAAAAAGGATATAAGCTCATAAACTGACCTTGTTATAGCCTTAATGTTGTCATTACATGATGTCAACAGGTGCACATTGAAAAAGTTCATCACTGTACTCACTAAGGTTGAAAACTTAAAAAATGAACAAGACAGTACTGTTAATTGTGTCTTTTTTTTTAATTGTGAAGGAACACACCTTCTTGTACTCATGTAGCTAAAGCAATGTCTATTTAGGATTTTTTTTATTTTAATTTCCAGGAGTACTATTAAAACAAAAATGATTAATTTAAAAAAAAAAAACAACACTTACTCCCTCTGGCTCCCTTTTGTCTGGGACAAAACTTGGATTTTTCTCTCCTACACTAGACTCTCTAAGCCTCTTCCCTTCATGGCTCAGTGCATCATTCCTGGGAGGTGGGGGTGGGGGAGGTGTGTTGAACGCCTCATTGGGAGAGAGTGTTTCCTCCAGCCACTGACCCAAAATAGGCTCTGAATCATCATCTGCCAGAGTTAAACAAGGTTAAAGTTTACTTTTATCTTGTATAGTACTATCTATTAACAGGATGACAGCTACATTGTCCAGTACACCAATAACTTTAGCTTAGCTTTTAATCATAATATGTAAAACAAATATAAGTTACTCCAGTTTAGGCTTATTTTGCCTAAACTTTCCTTAATAAATAGGTAGGTACCCCTTTTAAACCATGCAATCAATGAGGGCACATAATTTAAAGGCTAATCTGTTTCTAAAGCCAATAATTAACAAGAGTAGCATAATAATGCCTTTACTTCTCCAATGTATGTTGGGTACACTCAGGGGCAACCTTAAACCCCTAAAGTTCAAAATCCCAGTCTTCACCAGAAGCCAAACTACGACCCCTCAGTTTGGAAGCCTAGCAATTTATCCCTCTGACACCAAGCCCTTTTCAATAACTAGAAACAAGAGCAAATTTCTTTAAAAAGTCAATGAAAATATTGCAACTATTTTCAACGCTAAAAAAAATGAATGAATAAAAAGCACATTATTTTACCTTCACTGCTGTCCTCAGAAGTACTAAAATCATCTTCATAAAAAGTGTTCGAGTCTGAGGTACTGCTACTGCTGATGGTTTCCTGGGAATCAGAACCTTGTTTCTGTCGCTTCAAGTAAACAGCCTGTTAATTCAATCATAAAGTTGAGTCACAGACCAAGATAATTTAAACTAATCTTTGCTATTATTGCATTGTATTTTTAACAGTAGACCTGAAATTTTTTCCTGTGTGCATTTAAAGCTCAAGGAATTATTCTAATACAGTATTTCACAAGCCAGTAGCAATGTTAAGTCACCTTTTTAAATGCAGTGGACATAAGTTGTATCAAGAGATCTGGCAGTGAGACAGTTCTCAGTAGCTCTTTCACTCGATCCCACGCTGAGGGAGTATTTTGTATGTTAATTTTAAGTCCAGTGTCGTCTGATACAGGAATCTGGAATAGTATTTATACAAAAACACATTTAAAAAATTGTTTCCTTAAAAATAAATGTGTACATAATGTTAGCCGTCTCCTGTCATTGAGCTTGTGAACCAGAGAATTCAACATTTCAATGCATCTAGTCTGTCACACTTAAGTACATTGCATGTTTGTTACACCTAAGATCAATGTATCTTTGTCACACTTATGTTCAATGTATCTGGTCTGTCACACTTATGTTCAATGTATCTGGTCTGTCACACCTAAAATTAATGTATCTGGTCTGTAACACCTAAGTTCACAATTAAGTTCAATGTATCTGGTCTGTTACAATTAAGTTCAATGAATCTGCCTGTCACACCCAACTTCGATGCATCTGTCACACCTAAGCATGTGTCTGCCATAACCAAACTCAGATACAAGTTTTTTAATTCATGGCATACTAAGCAGTTTTGTTTTAAATCCAAATCATGACAACAAAAATATCTTTAGTCATTTTCTTGATTAAAATACAATTAATAAACAATCCAATCCAAATGATGAAGTCAATTCAACAAAATTTGTACCAATCAGAAGTGAGCTTAGTGGTTGGACTTACAGATGTGAGTTTCTCTTCCGGACCTTCCATATTGAGATCTTCAAGCAGTGGGACCAGAAGCTGGATGGCATTGTTGGCTAGGGCTACAGCTGTAACACTCAAAAATGGTGGACCACTGTGTGAAGAGAGTAGTAACATTTTTATCAGCTGTCATTGACATGGCCACAAGACATAACTCAAATTTTTACTTTATTTTTTTTCAATACCATTGTTTATTAATTGCAATAAATGTAACTTCAAATTACACAAGAAATGCTAATGTTTTTTTGGTTGTTAACAAAAAAAAAGATCCCTAATTTAATAAAAAAGAATCAACAACTGAACAATTTTAATGACAAAGATAACAACATAAATTTTGTTAAGGAAAACTATATTTAAACAACAATTTAATGACTTGTTGCTCTTGACCCTCAATCCAAGCCTCCAAATTTTAAACTGTTTAAGGAATTAATGTTCCTTTGGGTTTTTTTATATCAACTGTATAAGATATATACATATATGCCTTACTTTAATAGATGTTGGAAAAAAATTAACCTTTTGCCTGATCCTGGTCTAGTAGAAGTACTTGGTAGCTCTTTCTTTTGAGTTGTTTCTGGTACTTTAGCCTTGATCTCTTTTCTCTCTAAAATGACAGCAGGAGTGAGGCTCAGGATGCCCTGCAAGCCTTTCAGTATTACCCAGGCTGCCATCAAGTTTAAGTTCTGAGCCACCTGGAAGAAAAACATAGAAACCTTGTTTCAGCACAAGCTTGCCCCAGAGCTACAAGAGTTTAAGAACAAATGTTCAAGACCAATCTAGTCATTGAAATATTTTAATGTAACATAAAGAGCATAACTTACACAGCCTCCTGCCCTTGTAGATGTTTTGATTGCTGCTGACACCCAGTTTAAAATTTCAAGCTAAAAAAAATAAAATAAATAAATGATTAAAAAATACAACTAGAATAGTTTTACTTACTAATTTTCAAATATTTTCCCTTTCAAACCTTGCAATCTATAGGGCAAATGATGTCATTTTATATGGCCCACAATTAACAAGGGTGTCAAATAGTCAAAACAAATATAAATGATAAAAATATAATTAACTAAATGCTAAAGTTTATGTTTTAAATGCTACTCAAAGCGTCTATGAAAGCCTTCAGCACTGCCACCTGGGAGACAGAAGCACATGATAGAGCATCTAAGCAAAAGTGGTCATCATCTAACCATAATGAGCAAACTATATATATAAATGTTACTGACAGAAGCCCAACATTTTTTACATCTAAATTAACTCAATTTAAAAAAAAAACTTTTTAAAACACAAAACTTTAAAGAAACTTACACTTTTTTGGACTATACTATGCCCTTGACTGTCTAATTCCTCATCTTTGGGACCAGGTGCTTGGGAAGGACCAGACGGTCTGACTGCATTAACAACTGTATCAGCCGTTGCTACAGAGACTGCTGCAAACAAACAGCCAATGGTAATGTCTACAATGGTACTGAGCCTTTTTGGTGACAGGGGTTCTAAAATTGGTAGTGAAAAAGCTCTCCACATATCAGAAACTTCAGTCAACAGAAACTGATACCTGGGAAGAAATGAAATATGATTATATCAAAAGTTCCAGCTATAGAATCTTTATTTTATTTAAATAATATATCCAATAGAATTGCTCATATATCTGCACCACCATATGCTCATTTCTTTTCTTCCTTGATAGCCAAACACCATCAGATAAAATAAAGGACTCATTGCCCAAACAATCCTTTGTTTTAATTTTGTCCCAACAAAGTTTTCTTTAGGCATGTCTATTTTATTTTTAAATTCAGTTACTAATACAATGCTTCTCACTTAGATAGTAACAAACTATTCAGTTTATCATACATTTTGGTCAAGGGAGGTGAAAGTGCCCCTGCAAAGGGAAAGTAACTCCTGCTCCAGATAGTACTCAACTCCTAGATTAGGTCTATGAAGAAATGTTTCTCATTCAGTCCATAGCTTAAATCTTACTAATTAAATAGCCAAAGACCAATCTAAGATTACAGCTATCTACCCATTTCTGGTAAATAACCAAAGATCAAACCTACCCATTTCTGGTAGTCAGAGCTTGAGAAAGTGTTCCTGGAAGAAGGAAGGCAGAGCCAGATTGGGCCTCTTTGAATCTCTGCATGTATTTACATAGAAATGCCAAATGACTGCAGGAGTTCAACAAGATGTCAGCACCATTCAAGCTCAAAAGGAACTCTGCATTCTTCTGAGTAAACAACAAGCTGGTATCTTCCTGTGTCTCTGTTCCTTGAGCTGATCAAGGCAAGGAATGCATTCCAATCACAAAAGAAAAAAAAAAGTTATAAAAATCATCTTTAATTATTTCCCTAAGGATACCTCATAAGGATCTAAATGGAAGAACTCAAAGCAAATTTTCTTTTGTGAGCCATCTAATTATGTAAAACGTCATTTTGGTTATTAAATATAATATTTAGTTATAACTGATGTAGTTACTTAAATTATATGGGTAATAAACTGAAGGCAATTTTCTTTGTATTATCTATTTTGGAAATGTAATATAATCTAATATTTCAAACATTTAAGTTAGTATTTTATGTAAATAAATTCAAATCAAACAGTTAAGTTAGTATTTTATGTAAATAAATTCAAACTACCATAGTCTACTCAATGAACCAAACATTTATCATTACATTTTAATTTATATTATCTAGCACAAAAACAAAATAATGTCTTAACAAATTAAAGTATGCAGTAGCCAATTAAAATTATCAGTTTAAGTTTGTTTTTGTTGTGTCATTAACCAAGAGTTTCAGTTAACTTACGCAAAATTAATGTGGTGGCTTTTGGATCTCTCTCAGTAATCTCAATAGTCAGATCTGTTTTGGATATCGATGGTGTTGGAACATCAGAGAACACTGAAGTCATATGTGAGAACAAGTCTGTCTGTGTGTCTAGTCGAGGCAATTTCTTTTCTTTTGGTTTATCAACAGTTTCTTGAAAACAAAAAGAAAGATTTATTTATAGCTATGTTACAGTATAGCACACTTTGACAGCCAAACTTCTTATCTTAACAAATATGACATATCTGCTTTTTTTTAAAATGTACCTTTACTTTGTTCTTTTCCACCAGGTGGTTCTACAGGTTTGAAAAGACAGGAAAAGGTTACAACATCAGATCTAGTTAAACAGTGACCACCACGACACAGACCACTCATAAGTATGATGATGTGTTTCTGAAAGTAAATTGAAGGCCCATTTAAGTACTTTTTACAGGTACTAACAAATATATAGATCACATTATATTTCTAGAAAACAAAACGACAAAAAAGAAATTAAATAATACTCACAGGAGTTAGCGCACAGCCTTTACTCTGTGTTTCCAGGCGACTGAGAAGAAATGAAAGCAGCACCCTACTGGCAGAGGTGACTTGAGGCAGGCTGGACTTGGATACTTCAAATAATAACAAATCAAACAGCAAGAAAAAAAAAAAAATACACTGAAGTAAAAAGTATTTAATATATATATAAGAGTTCTGTATCAAAAAAAAATTCACTTACCTGATCCAGACACTGAGCACAGAGCATTGCTTGCCAAGGCAACAAATAAAGAATAAAAAGTTTCATATTCTTCACTGTGGCTTAGGATTTCCTTCTCTCTGTAAAGACAAGTTTGGTGTATCCAGATAAGTATCTAGGTGAGAACATCAGGTCTACAAAAGAAAATCACTATATCTACTGGAGACATAATAATTTCATTTAGATAGTGCCACTAGCTAAAAAAATAATAATATAAAAAAAAAAAAGCTTATATGAGTGAAATTGCATCAATTATTTTAAATCAATCATGTAATAATTTTTAATAGATCTCTAGACTAACAATAATAAATGTGTGCTTTTTATTGTTCAACTTTCATACTTAAATATCAAACTCAGTTCTCAATGGTATAATCACTTTTGTGACATCTTTTTTTTAGGGGGTGGGGGGTCGGAGAGATGGTTTCTGTGCTGCCTTTTCAAAAGCAATTTTTTAAAAAAAAGTTGCTTGAATCTGAATTGGAACTTAAGCCTTCAGGACAGAAGGCCCATGTTTTAGCCACTATGCTATCAAGTATAAAATTTATAAAAACAGAAACTTTATTATATTGTCTATGGTAAGTTTACATTTTTAACTAATGACCCCTAAATCTATACACACAAGGTTTATCCTCCCCTTAGGCCTTAGGTTAGTACATTTTCTCTATAAAAATAAATTAATTACGATTAATTGAAACTCAAACTGGATTCTTGGAGTCATGTTGTTAAGGTCCAGCCTGTGTTTCCAATATAGTCTTAGTCTTATAGATCATTTGATATCTTGAGCACATTATATTATAGCATATATATTATTATATAATACATAATATATATATATATATATATGACTGCTCTACTATTACAGTTGGCGGAAAACAGATTTCCTATTGAAAATGCATTTTTGTAGTTCAACATTCATTTTCTACATAAAATAGACCATCCATGTAAAATTTGATTTACTGGTGGATAGATCTATGTTTATGGAAGCTTCATTAGCAAAATGTTTTTGAAATACGTTTTAATAATGAATTTGTGTGTTTGTGAATACCAGCAAGTATGCAAAAAACAATGGACAAGATTTACTTTTGGATTTATGTGCTCCCGTTTCAAAAGGTAAGAAACAAATTTTTTCTATATTATCTATGTATAAAATACACACTTACTATTTAAAAATGGTTGCTACACGTGTAAAAGAAAAAAAAAAGTGAAAGAAATAGTTTGTTTGTCCTAAATTATTATTTTTATTTTTGGTTATTTAAAAAAAAATTTATTTGTTTAAATCTCGTTTTTTTTTAACCAATCGGAATGTCTAACGCCAAAATCGAAGGTCAACCGAATTTTTTCAATGTGTGTTTTTAAAAAGTCATTCACTCAGAGAAACTCCGAGAGGCAACATATAGCAAAGGCAATAGCTGAGTTTAGATAGTACAGACAGTTTAGTTTAGAATATTAACTTCTTAAATAATTTTTATGCTTTAGTAATCAGTCCATCGGCTTTGGTCATTTAAAAGGTCATTATTTTACGCCATAGACTGTAACAACGCAAGCAAGCGCACGGTGAGGAAAACACGCATTTTGATATTAGATCTAATCTAGAGACTATGATATTATTATTTCTAGACTCTAGATCTACTATATACATTTCTATTCTATAACTAGATCTATTCTAGATATAGAACATCAAAATTAAACATTACATTAGATTTGATTAGATCTAGAGTCTAATTCTAGGGATACCACGATAGCCTACGCGTAATTGCGTACCGTACTGTATTTCTTCTATTAAATTGTCTACCACTGACATTTATGTTTAAAAAGTCATAATCTAGTTGAATTATTTTAATTTAGACTCATCTAGTAATTGCGATACTTGTGTAATCTATCTATATCTAGTAGATCTATAAGTAAGACTAGACTTAGACATTGTTACTCGCCAGTCGATCAATAAAGTCACGAACTTGCTGTAGGTCTACATCTACTGTAGGTTATTTCTTATATTGTATTGACTAGATTTTTTTAGATTTAAATTAATCTAGATTTGTAAATTTAGGACCAGATCTAAACCATATTTTTAAATTAATCTAGCAAAATGCTTAGACTTAGATCGATGTCTAGATCTTGAATAATCTTGATTATTCTAGATCCATTCTCTAGAGTTAGGGTTAGAGCGTCTTAGTGTGAAATCATTTAATATTTTAATACTTTAAAGCTATTCTTGTGTAGTCTGAAGATTAGATCTAATTTAGATCTAGATCTAGTTAAATCTAATAATCTGATAGACCAGATCGGTAAAATCGTGATTCTAGATCTATATTTAAAATCTATTCTGTATTTCTTACTACTTTCTATTGAACTATTGTCTACAACTACCAGAATCATGGAATGTACCAGAAACTGACAGTTTTGTTTAAAATTTAAAGTAAAAATCATTGTTAACCTTTTGATCAACTAAGTCTAGATCTAGACCTTAGATCTAATGAATTCTTTTGTAGTATTTGACTTGTTTGTGACGATTAGGCTAGATAGATCTAGACAATTCTAGACTCAAGGACTAGTTCTGGTGTTGGTGAATCTAGACATTGGAACTTAATATAAATATAGAATATAGATCTACTTATGACCTATGGACAAAAACAAAACATATAATAAACCAAAATTACCAAATAAATGTTGTTTTTATTTCTTTTTTCAGCAACCATTACAACAAATACAAAGATAGAGATTAGTTGAAGAAAATAAACAAAAAACATCATGCACCATGCAACTCTTTAATTAAGTTAAGCCTATTATTAGGCCTAGAACTAGATCTATTTATATTTCATTTAATATTAGATCTTTTCTAGTCTAAAATTGTACATCAATCTAAAATTGTTATTAATAATATGTTAAGACATGAAGAAAAGTGACTTTTCATGCTAGGGTGGGCCAAAGAGGGGGATTTTTTATATTAGTTATAAATACATTTTAAAGTTGTTTGTTTGTTTTTTCAAATGTTCTATAAATATACTTTACTTTGTGACACAGTTTTATGTTAATAATATTGTGAATTTGTGAAATTCATGGAATACTGGACATATCTTCTGTGAACAGTGGATTTTTCATTATTAGGGGTAAGTGTGTTTGATCTCATTTTTTTATGTTAAATACTTGTCTGATGTTAATGAATTTCCTTTTTTTGGATTCCTCTGTTCTTTTGCATTAAAATAGATACTAATTATGTCAAAACTGATAATGGTTTTGTTATTCAGGATGATTTGCAACTTTTTTTTACCGAAGGGAAGGGGGGGGGCTCAATTAATAGGCATAAATGTCTTAAAACACTTGTTTATATATTTTTTTCAAATGTTCTATAAATATACTTTACTTTGTGATACATTTTTCTATTAATAATATTGTGAAATTCATGGATTATTGGACATATCTTCTGCGAGTGATGGATTTTTCATTATTAGGGGTAAGTGTGTTTAACCTCTTTTTTTCAAGTTAAATAATTGTCTGTTGCTTCTGATTTTATTATTTTTTTAATTCCTCTATTCTTGGGCAATAAATTTGATATATAATATGTCAATAATAGCTAATTTGAAATCGGTCAAAAAAATGGTCCTAAAAGTAGAATGTTGAGAGCTCAATCTGTTTTCCGCCAGTTAAATTTGCCACTGATCTTATTCTAGATTTTAATCAATGAATTCATTTATTTTGGATCTAGTCTAGAAAATAGATATATATTTTCTAGATCTAATGAAAATAACAAATTATTAGAATTGTCAAACAAGTCACTTAAATTTATTCTATCAGTAGGGCAGAGACTGAGCCTCACTCAGCAACAAATTAAAACATCAATGATTCAATTCAATCATTTCTTTCTCTTTCAAACTTAGTTTAATAGTTAGCTTAGACTTAGCGGCACTTAGAGTCTTAGATCTAGTTGACTTAGCTTAGCCTTAGGTTAGGGTTTAGTGAAGTTTCAAGTTAGTCTTAGCCCTTGCTTAGCCTTTATTTGTATTAAGAAGGCAACTTGACAAGCCCACTTCAGTCTAGATAGTCTAAGTAAAAAAAAAATAGACTAGCTGCTAAGGGATTTAGATCTACCTGTCAATGATTAGTTTAGTGAAATCTGGTAAGTCATTTTTATTGAAATTGGGATAAGACGAAGTCAATAAATTTTTAGCTGAGGACCAATTTAGTCCACCGTCAGATGACATCGCCATTTTCATGAGTTATGTTATAATAATGTATACATACTTAGTCTTAGTCAATTTTGTGCTTTAAACGAGATAGTGTCACGAAACATTGACAAGGGAGATTATTTTTCTAAAAAAAACTTTATTTGCCATGTTCAACTAAATAATTACTAGATCTAGTCTAGATCTATACAGTTTATTTTTATGAAATTGCGAATAAACTTAAATAAGTCCATTTTCTCTTTGCAAAATAAAGACTTCATATTTTTTTTTGTTTCTTATAGCAGTACGTTTACGTATGTATAGATAAAACGGAAAGAAATGTTTTCGATTAGTCTGTACGCCAAGGGAAAAAAATACGAAGAAACTTGATCTAATTATAGAATAATACACAGATGATTAGCAGATCTATCTAGATCTAGATAGATTATAGATCTATAGTAATCTAGTCTAACTAGATCTAGATAGAATCGAATCGGTTTATTGTAGTTGTATTAATTATTATTATTGAATGCATGACGCGTAGCCGTAGTGTAAGACGTAATCTGGATCTTTTTTGAAGTAACATCTGCGTCTGTATTATTATTATTTATAATATTATTAATTATTATTATACAATTATAAGTATTAAATATATATATTATTAGTATTATAGTATAGTCTGAGTCAGTATAATCATTATCTTTGACTATATACTTAGTATATAGTAATATATTATAGATAAGATTTTTTTAAAGATAATTTTTATAGACATTATCTTTGACTATATACTTAGTATATAGTAATATATTATAGATAAGATTTTTTTAAAGATAATTTTTATTGATCCAATCTAATGGAAATTCAGTTTGACAACAATTGACAAGCTCAGCAAAACTACTGTACAAAAGCAATATAATATTTATTAAAAATTCGAACAACATTCACACTCGAAACACATACACATTCACAACCAGCGCTTTATGAATTTGACTTCCATGTACTTCTTGATGACGACAGCTGATCTTGTAACACTCTGACCGAAAGTGGGATAATGGAGTTTTTTAAATCTTTCAGTTTTAGTCCTAATGGAAAGGAGACGACCACTTCGTTCAGATCCTATGTAACAGTGGTTTAATGGGTGCAGGTTGTCTTTAAGAATCGTGAGTGATTTGGAAAGGCATCTTTCTTGGAAAAGCTCTTCAAGAGATGGTAGCTGTACTTGAGTGATATACGATGCTTTTTTAATTAGTCTATTTAATCTTTAGAAGTCTTTGTGCCAGTGAAGTATTACCATACCAGCAGGTGATGGAATAAGTTAATAATACTGCTGATGGTTGCTGTGTAGAAAATTTTGATTATTGTTTTGTCTATGTTGAATTTTCTTAGCTTTCTGAGATCATAGAAGAGTCATTGATGAATTTTCGTGTATAGATTTTGACAGTGTTCACTCCATTTCAATTTGTTGATAGTTGTGCCTAGATATTTATATTCTTGTACTTGTTCTATGGTTTGGTTGTATATCTGAATTTCTGCAATATAGTCTTTGTTTTTCCTAAAATCAATAATCATTTCTTTAGTTTTCTGAACATTTAAAATTAGAAAGTTATCTATACACCATTCGTAAAAGGTGTTACTTGTTGAATGGTACATATTTTCGCTACCTGCAATAAGGCCAATGATTGCTGAGTCGTCATCAAATTTTATGATGGGAGTGTCAGCTGATAAGCTCTGAATGCTAAGTTCTCTCGTGCCTGACACATGCCCGTTCACTTTTACATATTGTTGGTGTTTGATGAGAAAGTTTAAAATCCAAGCTTGTATGCTTTTGCTAATATTCAATTTAGATAGTTTTTGTATCATGCGATGTGGTTGGATGGTGTTGAATGCAGATGAAAAATCTACGAATAATACTCTGGCGTAGTGTCTCTGCATATCAAGATTATGGTATAGACAATTCAGCATAAATAGTATTGTATGTTCTGTACTTCTTGACGGTTTGTAAGCAAACTGGTGTGGATCAAGGCCTGTTTCGACTTCTTTCAATAGATGTTTTAAAATCATTTTCTCCGAGTACTTCATTGGAATTGATGTAAGTGCTACGGTACGTAGATCGTTGTTGGAAGCAATGATCTTCTTTTTGGGTACTGGAATTATTTCAGATGTCTTCCAAATGGAAGGTATTTTGTGCTTGGTCATAATGCGGGCCAATGACACCCTCATTAACTGTTGTTGACCTTTGTATCAGTTATCATCTGCCCCATAGATAGCAAGGTCTGATAGGTACTTTAAAAACTTATTTGTTTGAATTCTGTAGTAATATAACTTTAAAAAATAAAACATTTAACTCTTTCTAGCCTAAAGAAATATATCTCAATCTCACAAACTCAGCAGAGAAAATGTCTGCAGTGGAGCTGGACCCTGTTTTTGTTAAAGCTCTGAAGCTTCTACACTCTAGAGCTAAAGATAGTTCAGCCCAGTTAAAAGCAATGCTAGATGATGCCATAGCTCAGCGCAAAGGTTTGAAGGTATAACTCTGCTCACTTTTTTTAATCCATATTATTCAATTGTCTATAAGCTTTGATTAGTTAACACTGACCTTTTTTTTTTTGTTTCAGTTACCATCCCAAAATGTTGATAGCCACAGCTCAAAGTCCAGTCCTAGTCGATCTAAAAGTGATGATGACACTAAGAAAAAAGATGCAGAAAAGCGACCTGCAGACAAAGTAGGGTTAGGTTCAATCCTATTTTTTTTTCAGTTTAATTGTTTATTAGAGTTGTTTGAGGTGTCCTATTGAGGTTCTGAGTGGTTAAGCTCTTGGCTTCTAAGCCTGGGGTCCTGGGTTTGAATCTTGGTCTAATGACTTTTAGCTGGAGAAAGTAAAGGCGGTTGATCATTGTGCTGGCCACATGACATCCTGCTCTTTAACCGTTGGCCAAAGAAACAGATGACCTTAACATCATCTACTCTATAGATTGCAAGATCTTAAAGGATAACTTTACGACAAACAAATTGGAGACATAGAACTGGATTCTCACAACCATACACCAAGTAGATAGTTTTATATACCTTTGGAGTGTAGTCAGTGTATCAAGTCGAACAGATGAAGACATCAAATCTAGCGCGTCAGACATTTACACAGCTAAAAACAAGCTGGAAATCTCCTCACAAAATAAGAATCTTTAACTCTATTGTCAAAGCAGTCCTACTGTACGGTTGTGAAACATGGAGAACAACAGAAGCAACAACAAAAATAGTACAGACTTTCATCAATATATGTCTGAGAAATATCCTTAAAATACACTGGTACGACAAAGTAGAAAACACCAAAATGTGGGAGATGAGTGGGCATAAAAATATAGAGGTGCAGATCTTAAAGAGGAAGTGGAGATGGATTGGTCACACCTTTAGAAAAGATACCAACAACAGAGCTAGACAAGCCTTAGAGTGGAACCCCCCAGGAAACAAGACATAGAGGAAAACCAAAATGAACATGGTGACGCAGTATACTAGATAAAGCCAAAGCCAAGAGGACAGGAAAGAGCTGGGAAGCCATTAAAAAACTAGCAAGAGAGTGTGGTGTTTTTACTGAGGCCTTATGTTCCATGAGGAACTCAAAGGAAAGATGATTTTTACTGAGGCAAGTTATCTAAAAGGAAGTAGACAGATCACTGCTTATAGTTTTTTTCTACACCATGATTGAAATCATGTGTACTGTATGCATAAGAACCACTTTCTCGTGTAAAATTCTCATCTTTTGATTAAAATGTGAGTCCTTGTGTCCTGAAAGACAATGAATGAATAAAGAATCTTTACACTTACTATATAATGATTGGTCAATTGGATATATGCCTAATTTTAATTGCTGCATCTCTTCTTCGTCAGCATTCTCATTATCTTGTTGGAGGGCTCAGATAACCAGTCTCATTTCTGAGATGAACTACTCAGTGGTTACCAGATCATTCAGCTCTCCAGTCTTTCAAAAGAATGTTTAGGGGCCAGATGTTCAGTCCTCTTATGCAAATCTCGTATGCAAATCTGAAGGTTGTTTTCATCCTTCTCTGTTGACACTCCACCAGCAGTTTTGCTAGTGCTAGAACTCAGCTTCTGGAACATGTGTTGTCTCATTTTGTTGTTTCCTGTTTGGGGGTGAAAAATTATTCATTGATCTCTGGATAGCTTGTAATATTCATCCATTTTTCTCTAATTGCTGCAAATCAGTCAGTATTTGACATTGAAAAAAAAAAGTAAATTTAACTTTTTTTTTTTCTTCTTTTTAACAAAAAAAATTTTTAAAAAATGATGAAATTTTAGCTGCTCTTCTATCAGGCCTTTTTGAAATACACATTTTCCTTTTTTTTTTTTTTTTTTAAATATTTTTTACTGTTCTACATCTTGACACATTTTAGATGCACAAAGACCTCTCAGAACCAGATATCAAGAAACTTAAACTGGATTCTAAATCAAAGATTAGAGATGAGAAAGAAGCCAGGGAGAGAGAAAAAGAGAAAGAAAGGCAGAAAAGGGAGAAAGAGAAAAAAGCTAAAGAGGAAAGAGATGCCCAAAAGCAGAAGGAGAAGGCTGAAAAGGAAAGGAAAGAAAAAGAGTTGTCTAATAAACAAGAAACAGAAGTCATGATGATAAGTGATGAAGAGGAGCCTGCGTCTCAGATGGAAACTGAAGACTTTGCCTTGGAAATGGGGATCGCATGTGTTGTGTGCAGGTAAACTTTTCTCTTGAAAAGTTGGTGTTTTTTTTTAAGTTATAAATTATTTTACATTAAATACAGACCCTGCTTAAATGATAATTGATGAGAGGGAATTTTTTCATTTGACCTCTGGTTTCTAATTATAATTTTTGGAAGAACTCAGTAGTTAATCTTCCTTGCTTGATTTATGAACAATGTTTGTTTCATTTATACACACAACTCCTTGTTATTAATAGTAAAAATAAAGTTAATAAGATTTTAAACTGGATAAAATATTCATGTTTTCAACTTTATTTTGACTGATTTGAAATTTTTCTTTAATTATTTTATTGTAACAGTACCCTATAATAATTTTAAAAGCAAAAAAAAAATACATACTCAATCAACAAAGACATATTATTTCATAACATTTCCAGAAATGTCCATAACTAAAAATCTCCTCACACATTCTTAACTTCTTTTCAACATGTTTAAAATCTATCTTGCATAATTTAAATGTGCCAGTATATAGTAATGATGTATTATCTTGATTCCAAAGATTAAGGATGAATGCAGTATTTCACTTATTTATGGGTTACCGAGATGGTTTGTACACAATTTTTAGATCAAGGTAGAACCATCATACTCTCTTAACCTAAATTATGTTAGTATTATTGTGCAATCTTTTAAGTTTTTTTTTTCCTTACAGACAGTTTGAGGTCAGCTCAGGCAACCAGTTGGTAGAGTGTCAGGAGTGTCACACTCTCTACCATCAGGTGAGCGCAAGGCTTTAGTTTCCTATGTTATTTATGTTTTAGTAGTTATATACAATAATTAAACAAACTTTTCACTCTGGACTTTGTGAGGACAAGGGTATGTAATTAACTCTTTCTCTCCTAACTGACGATACCAGCGTTGATTCCACCAGAATGTGGTAAATAATTACGGAGAGAAAGAGTTAACTCCTCTGTGAGAAACGTTTATTTGTCAGTGGGGTATTTTGGGATTTTTTAATTTTTTTTTTGACCTTCTACCCACACACTCTCCAGTTCCCACTTCCATATTTAGGGAAAGGAAATGCATTAGTTATATAGTTTCATACTTCACTTTTAGTATTGAATCATATCTGTAATCAATAGCTTAATATTTTGACACTTTACCAACTTTTTCTATGAACTTGCTTCTTTAACCTAATGCTTTGCAGCTGTGTCAAGTGTTTCTATTCATTTGTATTTAGAATTAGACTTTTTAAAATTGTATTTTCTAGGAATGCCACAAGCCTCCTGTAACAGAGGAAGACGTCAGTGACCCCAGATTTGTTTGGTATTGTTCTCGATGTACCAAGAGTCTTAAAAAAATGGTAACAAAGTCATTATTTTTTTCTTTATAGTCTTTTTTTTCAAGCCAGGATTGTTTTCTTTAAAAAATCTAATGTAGGCTTAAGTTACTTTATCGATCCTAGCATTGTATTGATTAGGCAAATGACATTTCAACTTATAGGTAGAGTAACATTGCTTTGTCCTATCTTAAATATTGTAAAACAAAAAGTGAAAGAAAACATGTTTATTGTAAGCAAAAACATTTTTCAATAATGTAACAATACAATAAAAAGATTAATGGGAATTTTAAAAAAGAAATATTTCAGAAGAACATATTCTAAATTCATTTTTAAACATTTAATTCGTTGTATACAATAGTATTAATTATCTGCACACGACAAAAGTTGTATTAAGCTGATTTATTCCTGTGACCAGGTAACACAAAAGCCAGTGAAGCCAAAGCCATTTCCTCCTGTCTCTACCAGCTCAGGATCTTCAACATTGAAAGAATCTGTTAGTTCCTCAGCAAAATCTGGGAAAACAGAGACCAGTTCAAGCAGTAGTCAAGCTTTTAGAAGGATAGACCCAAAAGTAAGTTTAAAAAAGTAAAGGGACTAGTATAGGAGAAGATGGTGAAGCACTCATCTTTTTCTATGACGACAGCTGACAATGGTGTTCTTTGGCAAGCACAACTACAAACCACCTTTACTTCATCAATGTATGTCAAATTCCAATTGTAGTTGGTCTAACTCAGGGGCATCCTAAAAATCCTTAAGCTCAAAATCTATGTTTTCACTGTTATTTAAACTCAAGACCACTCTGTTTGGAAGTTAAGCACCAGTCCTGTCCTCTAGTTGCAAAGCCTAAAAGAACATCATAGCAAGCGACAATTCATTTCTTCATCCTTTAAGAAGGTGTTTTGTTCAAAATCGTCTTATCTTATGATTGCAAATGTCGCTTAAGTCTTCCTTATTATACAGAGTCTTCCTTTATAACCTTTAACAATTTAAACAAGGATTGTTTATTCCTAATAAAGTATTGGTATTGTAGTAAGTATTTATGATTGGATTCTGGATATGATGTCACAATGGCCTGTTTATTCACAATGAACCAGTTTGCCTGAACAAAAGATTTCTATTACAGATTTGAGCTAACTGAACTTTAAAATCTCAGCCTTTACTAAGGCTTTAACTCAAGACAGTTTTCAAGATGAGGGATTTAAAACCTACTGTCATACTTTCCAAATACTTATTTACATAACATTTCTTGCCTGTGCACAATTTTAATGACTATAATATTCAAATTTCAGTACCTTTATCTATGACGTAATTTTTTTATCATCATATACACTGTAAATATATTTATTTTACTTTAATGTATGTCCCACCAGGCAATAGTTACACCAAAGGAAGCCCCCATCTTGTCCAGCACAACTTCCAAGCCAATGGTGGGTCTTGAAGGGCTGGCTGCCAATCTTGCCAAGCCTCGTGGGGAGTCCAAAGGTGGTTCCTCACGCAAGCCTGACCAGAAGGGCGAAGGCTCCAAGTCATCCAACAAAGCCGATGTGAAACCAAGTAGTGGGAATAAATCTGACAGCTCTTCAAAATCCTCCTCCTCTTCCTCTTCCTCGAGCAAAAATGACGAGCGAAAAACTGAAAGCAAGAGTTCTAACAAAGATGAAAAGGAAAAAAAATCTGGCAACAAAGGAGATGAGAAAAAGTCATCAGACGTTAAATCTGTTTCTACTCCCTCAGCACCCACGTTTTCTCCTGCGT
Source organism: Biomphalaria pfeifferi (assembly GCA_030265305.1). NCBI lineage: Eukaryota > Metazoa > Mollusca > Gastropoda > Planorbidae > Biomphalaria > Biomphalaria pfeifferi. The sequence goes on along the minus strand of JASAOG010000061.1, from coordinate 1,355,531 downwards.
CCCAAACTTTGTCCAGCAAGGAGGACAAAAAGTTTGAATCAACACTGAGAAGTGAGCCAACGGAACAAACCAAACCTGCCAAATCTCCAGCCCATCTTAGCAAGCTGGAGATATCCTCAGTGAAAAGCCTGTCACCACAACCTGTGGCCAGTCCTGCTCCCGATTCCCCAACTTCCAGCAAAAGCAATAGTACAGCCATCAACAAGCAAGCAGTGGCCAACTTGTCAATGGTCACAGCTAATAAAAGAATGCAAATGATGAAGAAGAAAGCCCAAACAAAACCAGAAAAGAAAATTCACATCAAATAAAATCAACAATTTTATGTCATTTCGTATTTATTCCTGATGATGTCCTAGCTATGGAAGCTATGCAACAGTGATCATTCATGTTTATAGTAAAACATTTGTACATGTTCTCCTCGTTTCCTTCCATAATTTGCTTGTTTGAAATGATTGAAACTGCATCTTTAATGACTTTTGAAATCACACACATTGTTGTACCAGTATTTACTATGTTCTAGTATTAGAAACATCTTAGAATAAACGTAGGAATTACTGTCATGAGAAAGTTAAAATTAAGCAAGAGAAATGGCTTGATGGTGTTTATAACATAGATGGATGGGTACAAACTTTTTTTTTTTTTTAGTAATCCTAAATCTCTAAATTTGTGAAAGATATCCAGGGAAAGTGCATTCAACCATAAAGTCGTTATTGAAGGATGCCAAAACAGCATGATAATTTAATGTGAAAGAGAGTTGTGAAGGATCCTTGACTTATACGCCCTTAGCACTGTTGTTGACTTGTAGCACCAACCTGCTGGTTGAGAGCTTAACTGCTGTAGGCGTATTATATCTTGTTATAAATTTGAAATAAATAACTCCTTTGTGAACAAAACTAAATGGAACTTTTATTCTAATATAAACAAAATCAACTTGAGATCGAATGAAATAAATGTAGTAGACTAGTAATAATATAGAATGCTATTTTGAACAAAATCTTAACAACAGCGTTCTTGAGTCCTAAGGATGCTGACGACAATGCCATATCTTGCATCATTCATCATAGACTCCTCCCACACTTTATTTCTACATAGATCAGTCACAAATAATTTCTTCCCAGCTAGTGCCTACTTATTTTAGGTCTTCTACGAAGGTGTGATACCATAGTCACAAATAACTTCTTCCCAGCTAGTGCCTACTTATATTAGGTGTTCTACGAAGGTGCGATACCATAGTCACAAATAACTTTTCTTTTCCCAGCTAGTGCCTACTTATTTTAGGTCTTCTACAAAGGTGCGATACCAAACAGTCACAAATAACTTTTTCTCTTCCCAGCTAGTGCCTACTTATTTTAGGTCTTCTACGAAGGTCATACAGTCACAAATAACTTTTTCTCTTCCCAGCTAGTGCCTACTTATTTTAGGTCTTCTACGAAGGTGCGATACCATACAGTCACAAATAACTTTTTCTCTTCCCAGCTAGTGCCTACTTATTTTAGGTCTTCTACAAAGGTGCGATACCAAACAGTCACAAATAACTTTTTCTCTTCCCAGCTAGTGCCTACTTATTTTAGGTCTTCTACGAAGGTCATACAGTCACAAATAACTTTTTCTCTTCCCAGCTAGTGCCTACTTATTTTAGGTCTTCTACGAAGGTCATACAGTCACAAATAACTTTCTCTTCCCAGCTAGTGCCTACTTATTTTAGGTCTTCTACAAAGGTGCGATACCAAACAGTCACAAATAACTTTTTCTCTTCCCAGCTAGTGCCTACTTTTTTTAGGTCTTCTACGAAGGTCATACAGTCACAAATAACTTTTTCTCTTCCCAGCTAGTGCCTACTTATTTTAGGTCTTCTACAAAGGTGCGATACCATAGTCACAAATAACTTTTTCTCTTCCCAGCTAGTGCCTACTTATTTTAGGTCTTCTACGAAGGTGCGATACCATATTAGACTTGGATTCTTCGGCTTTGTTAGACTCGGACGGGCCTTTCCTCTTGAGGCCTTCATGTTCTAGCTGTCTTTGGGGAACGTGTGTCGTCTTGTCCAAGAATAGATCCTGAAATCTCATCGAATATTTGTATAGCACTTCGCAAAGGTGGGTGAGTGTCTTTGAAGGAGAATTCCTCGTAGCCATCGCTGACGAGGTCGGTTAGCATCTTTTCAAACTTAACAAATGACTTTCAGGTCTTACAAATGTAGGTCGCTATTGTGACAACGGTCATATTGTGGACTCAGCGATTTGTTTGCACGGATATTGTGAATGGCTTTCAGTGTTGTATTTTCCTATTTTAATGTGTAGGAACAGTGCTTTTGACTGCCAGACTGACTGTAGGGTGTTAAAAGTAGGCCTAGTCTTGTTGATCTCATTCTTGATACCTGCTCCCCCTTCTTTGTTTATGATGCTTCCATAGTAGACACAGTCATTATGTACTTGAATGAAGTTTACTGAAAAGGCTGCTGTCGAGTCTCTGTCTGTAATACGAAATCATCCCTTGAAGTCCTAACACCAACTGACAATAATCACATAAATAAAGTTACTTAGACTTAGGTCCTCCCGTGCCGTTCGGCGTATGGGCGGCAAGCTGTCTCCATAAAAATCTGTCATTGGCAATTTCTGAAGCCTCCTCCCACCTGATGTCCACTGTTCTGAGGTCCTCCGTGAAGTTGTGATGCCAAGTTATACGAGGACATCCTGTTTGCGCTTTCCTTGTATTGGCCTCCATGTCATCGCAACTCTTGGTATGCGTAATTCATTTTGTCGTTGAACATGTCCCGCAAACCTAATGCGACGCTCTGTTACAACCTCACTAAGTGTTAGACTTCCAGTTCGGCAAAGGATTTCCTTGTTTGAGACTCGATCTGTGTAACTGACTCCCAAAATCCGTCTCAGCCATTTTTGTTGAGCCACATTTAGTCTCTTCTTAATTTTGACAGATGACTTCCATGTCTCACATGCATATGTTGCAGTTGGAATGACGATTGTGTTGAGAAGGTGTATTTTTGTCTCAAGTCCAATGGCTTTATATCCCACTCGCAAAAATTTTAGTCTTATCCAAGTTTATGCGGAGGCCAATTTTGGATGCTTCTCTATCTAGGCTCTCCGTCATTTCTTGTATGCATTTATTTGTAGCCCCGAGTAGTGCAACGTCATCGGCGAAGTCTCCGTCATTCGGTTTTGTTCACGCCATGGAATACCAAAGGCAGCCTGGTTCATTGCTCTCCTCATTATGTAGTCGATGGAGGAAAACGAAGGGAGATAAGATGCACACCCTGTCTCACCCCCTGTCTCACACCTGTCTTGATGTTAAAAAAACTCTTGTTCTTCTCTGAGCCTCTCATCTACAGACTGTTGAAGCCGTCTCAACAAAACAGTGCTGAAAACTTTGCCCGGGACAGAGAGGAGAGTAATGCCCCTCCAGTCGTTGCAGTCTGCAGTCATAAATAAACTAGAACCCACTAATCCTTGACGTCACTAAATGTCGCGTTCGAAGTCTGTCAACTATGTTGCGTCTCTATACTAAATGTTTATCATAAATGTACCCCTTCCGCGAAATTTGGACCCAAAAAAGTCAAGGTATAACTGTAACTCGATTATTGTTAAAAAAACGGGAGTAGCTGGTGGTTGAAAAATAAAGTTGTTAACCCAATAAGGCGTACATTATCGCACCCAACAGTCATACTTGTGGCAACGCGCGTTTTATACTTTATTAATGTATTTGCTGTAGCGACATACCGAAGATTAGACTACAGTTCAAATTCTAGTTGACGACATTGCTATGAAAGTAAGCAAACGTCGGTGCGGAGCTTGTTTCTGCTTCTACAGATCAGGAATTCAACAAATGTCACCTTCTGCAATAAGTCTACATCTGTATTTAGACTAGATTATTAATAAGCCATAAGCTAGAAAACTCTACCCAGTTTTGCAAACATATACGGTTGGAAACGGATGGGAAAAGCTAAGAAAATTTCCTATAGAAAGGATGTGAATGCAAACACTTGAGCCAGAACTTCGGTACAGAGACCATTATTTCACTGAAACGCTGTTAATGAGTACAAATAAACTTTTCCTGAGATGTTTTCGCAATATCTTCAACTTTGACTTCAAATGAAGTTCTGGCAAGTTCCATTGGGATATCATTTAGCATGTAGATTTCATGTATGAAATTTCGTTCGCAAGCATGCGCGGATTTTCTTTCATTCCAATTTGTTTGGCAGAGTTAATCAGATTCCATGCCGTTTTACAGTTGGCCAAATATAAATTAAAATATAAATGTTATTTTAATTCATTTTTTTTCCAAAAGCTGGAGTTTCATTAGAAAGAATCGGATCTTTTATAGGCCTATTCGTTTGTTTTATTTTCCAAAGCCGAAGTTTCATTAGAAAGAATCGGATTTTTCAGAAAAATCGATTTTATGTTGCATTTGATACTTACAGTGATTAATTTAACTCATTCGAAATGGAAAAGATGTCAACCAAGCTATTTTCTTTAGTTCATTTTCATCACTATTAAGTGCTTCAGACTGATGCTTTGCTTTCTGATTTCAAAAAAATTAAAATTAAAATTTTTTTTTTTTAACAATTCCTCTATTAAACTAGCACATTTTTCATCGACAAAACATGGAAAGAACCTGGACAAGGATCTCGAAAATAGCCCTAACGATTTTCCTAGAAATTTTACCTTTAGGAAACGGATTACTAGCTAATGGGCCACACAGGAAGACTCTGATTTGAGCGTTAGGATATTTTTGGTATAATAATCTTTGAAATTAAATTTGTTGTGGAGATCAAGACATTCTATATCTTGAACACACACAAACCTCAACGGGTATGTCCGCTTGTATTCATGTTTAAAGAGTTAAATAAACCAGTTACGTAAAAAAAAAAAAAAGTCTTTGAAAAAGACAATTCCTCCTTTAGAAGAGCGACTACTTTGTTCTTAATAGCTAATGAATGATAGATTTTAAAAGAAGGAAAATTGTTGACCCCGCCAGTTCCCCTCCCTTTCTGGTTAGGCGCATGTAAAAATAAATCTTACTCAAAGTACAACATTCTAATGGTAGATCTCAAGGCCTCTAGATCCAGACTTAGAAGGCGGTGCGCAAAATATTCCTGAAAGTCTTTTTAATTACTTAACTCTGAATTTATGCGGGAATACCCGCTGACGCATGTGTGTTCAAGATAGATCATCTTAGACCTAAAGCCTAATTTAAATTCATTTTTTATTACACTTTGAAAAAGTATAACTGTCTAACCGTGCCTAACCCGAGTTTTCTCTGTGTGGCCAATTAGCTAGTAATTAAACAGTGCAAAAATATATCCACACAATAATAAATAAACAAATACGGTTTCGTTCTCTCCGCCTAGACACACACACAAACGGACCAACGTAAGCCAACGTTACATAAGATTAGAACCGTTCAGATATCCGAAAAACAGAATATGATTGTGGTTTTTAAAGATGTCTGCATTACTACGTAGAGGGAATGGAACAATTAAGATTTGATTTTTTTTAATCTGTGAGTAAAGAAGTAAAGAATATCTTCTCCTGAGGTAAGTTTTTGTATAAACACTAAATAGATTAACTTTAAATATTGTGTGTGTCAGTGTGTTCACTGTAGCCAGTAATACATTATGTAATACACATTGTCTTTGAGCCCGAAGAGGAGAAGTGCAGTCTTTTTACGTGGATTTGGAGACCCAGATGTGACCTAAATATTTTGTCACTAGTTACACTGACAAGTTGACTGCAGGCTTGTTTTTAAATTCTGTTTTCTCCCTCTTTATGCAAATGTTACCGGGTCATTCAATTGCATAGGGTTGTTTTTATTGAATCAATAACTGTTTGACATTATTACATTGTTCTGCATTCATCATATCAGTTAAATTTTTCAAAATAATCACTGCGTTAATGTGTGCATTGGTATTTGGTAGGGAGAAAGAAGAGAAGGGGTTGGTAGCAAGTTGGAGGGACTACAGAGCAGACTAAATACGTTGGACCTAAACACAAGAAAAATGGGGTAGGGGGATGTTGTCACTCAATCTGGTGATTTAGTTGGTGTGTTGACTTGGCCGTGTAGTTTGTTGTGATAGCACAATGCTAATGTCTTTCGTCTCACTCTCTCTCTCTCTCTCTTTATATCTTCTTCCTTCTCTCTTTCTCTACCTCTCTCTCTCTCCCCTCTTTCTCATCCCTCTCTTTCCGCCTCTCTCTCCCTCTCTTTCTCCATACCCATTCACCTCTCTCTCTCTCTCTCTACTTCCTCTCTTTCCGTCTCTCTCTCTCTTCTCTCTATCTCCTCCCTCTCTTTCCAAACCTTCGACTAGGACATGGCACCATCTGGACTTTATAGTGCACACACAAACACAACCTCACACGTACACACAGACATCACTCACACACACATACATACAGACATATGTACAAATTTAAACCAAAAAAAAAGGGAAAATGGCTACTGTTCACACCTGCTACAAGGATGCCCTGTATTATCAACACGACTACTCATACACATAGGAGACACACACCCGCAAACAAACACACACACACGGATGTTCTTAACAGTTATCCAAAACATTCGTTAGGCCACGAAACAAAACAAATTTACAAGTAAGTAGTCTATCACAATTAAGTGAAAGCCTTGCCTTTTAATTACTCTTTAATGGACCGCCATCATTTGTTTTTCTCTTAAAAACACATTACAACAAGCAAAAACTTCAACCTCAAAATAACGAGACAAAAAAAAATGTATTACACATCTCACTAGCAACTTGAGAACACCTCTAGCACTGGAAGTATTGTTATTTTACTGTTGTTGTTCTTTTTAATTCCTCTGATGGGGCTGTGCCGGAAACGCTCTGAAAGATTTGTGGAGCGGTCTCGCAGAAGGCGCTTGATGCACAGTACGGGCCACAATGTCCTCCCTATCAACATTGAAGGCAAACACTGGAAGTTTCTTTCAGACATCTACACCACTCTTATAGATATACAATGGAGGTAAGCGAGACATTGATAACAAATGTATCCACCTCATTTTCTTCACGTAGATTTCTATCTAGATCTAGATCTAATCCGTATTCTAATAAAGATCCAATCCACCTTTTGCCCCTTTTTAAAAAAAAAAATTAAATTAATGGTTTGGTTTCATTATATTACTATTTCATAGTAAATTATAATAATATAAAAAGACTAATAATGTGGTATAAAATAGTAGATAAATACGTTTTTTTTTCACTACAAATGACATCTATTTGCCTATGGCGGGATATTTCACATCTAGCCAAATTACACAACATATTTCTGCGTCACAATTATCGTAAAGATGCAAATATTATATTCAGCTACTCAACCTGTGGTACTTATGCCACTGGTGGTATTTTAAACCATGTCGGTTGGTACTCACGTGGTTCTGTATATTTTCCACGAATCAATTTACTAAATGAAACGTGTATATAGCCTATAGACGCGTATCCCGTATGGCAACTTTTTTTTTGTGAGCTGAAAGGTGGTCGGTGACAGTCGGCGTTACAGAGATGCTCCCCGGAAACGCTTTAAAGACCAGCTTGCTTTAACTGTTATAGAAGAGAACACCTGGCACTAGCTTTCCACTATTGGAGAGTTCTCATAAAGGTGATGGGATAAGCATTAGAGTCCAAACGAAAAACCCACTGCCGAGGGCAGATGTTGACGACGAAAAGAGAACCTAAATCGACCACCGGGGGACAAGGGTTATGTCTGAGCTAAAATTTAAAAAAAGTAAAGTTCCCCTTTCAGGCCTTGTGATCAATGAAGCCAATGAAGTAAAGGTCATCTGATTTTATGGCTCATTGTTAACGAGGGTATCATGTGGTCAGCACAACGACCAACCGCCGTTACCTTTCCTCAACTAGTCGGGCACCCAAATATAGCTGGGTGGATTCAGAGGCGCTCTAAAGATCTGGGAATCCACGGTTCGGAAGCCAAGCGCTTTACCGCTCGGCCACCGTGCCTAGAGGTGGCAATGTCTATAGATCGCAGCCGGGACTGCGTGGCCACGTGAAATACTGCACTCTTCAGTTATCTTTGGATTCGAAGAAAAGCCTTATTATAGGCCAATATAACTTTAGTTAGTGACTGCACCCGAATTCCGAAACTCAGAACCTAATGACGTCTTGATGGCTCGAAAATTCGATTAAATTCTAATTTAAATAAAAATCTAAATCACAACAAAAGTACGTCATAGGTTATACCTACGCCTCTGGTTCGTCTCCCTCCAAATATCCCCCACGTGTCTTATATTGACATGAATTATTACAGATCGTTTTGTGGTTTCATCCGTAACTCTTCAGCCAAAAAAAAACAACAACCGCTAACCCAGGTGTTCTCAACCTGTGGGTCGAGACCCCCTTGAGGTCGAATGACGATTTACCAAGGGCCGCCTAAGACATTTGAAAAGCTTGATTTGCGTCACTGCATATGATTTATGCTATATATAGTTATTGCTAGACTACTACTATTACTACTATCACTGCTATTATTATTATTGTTATTATTATTATTTTTCATAGTCACACAAGTATGCAACATAAAAATGGTGAATAAGAAATAGAGTAATAAATAAAATGCATGTTACGAAGATGCAATTTTATCTTTTGTAATTTTATTTAGGCGCGGTGGCTGAGCGTTAAATCGCTTAGCTTCCGAACCGGGGGACCCGGGTTCGAACCCTTGTGAAGACTGGGGTTTTTAATTTCGGTATTATTGGGCGCTTCTGAGTCCACCCAGCTCTAATGGGTACCTGACACTAGTTGGGGAAAATCAAAGGCGGTTGGTCGTTGTGCTGGCCACATGACACCCTCGTTAACTGTGGGCCACAGAAACATGATGTTTACATCATCTGTCCTTTAGATTTTAGATTTAGGGGAACTTTACTCTTTTTTTTTTTAAATAAATCATAAGGAGAAATATTTATTTTAAGACTATAATGACAATTGTTTCCTGATGAATCTAAAAACTTTGCATATCAAATATTTACATTAAGTGAACTGTTTTAGAACATTATGAAAGCACAGTTACTTAGGCTTAGGATTTTACGGTCGGGGTCACGGCATAGTGCAGAATCGTAAAAAGGGGTCGCCGACCTAAAAAAGCTGAGAATCGCTGCGCTATTCTTTCGTCATCGTTATCTTGGAAACACACGCACACACACTCCATAACAATAAGAAACTATCTCCTTGGCTGAATCTGATCGCAAAAAAACATTTCTTGTAATGAGCGCGGTCTTGACCGTTTATACAAGGGAAGTGAAGGACTTTTAAAACTAACCATCTGAAGAAGAGACATTCGTAATTAGCATGACATTCTCCTGAGGTCGGGAAGCAACGTTCGAAAGTCCTGTTTAATCTGGAAAATAGTTTTGAGTGAATACAATTTCCATCCAGCAGCGGAAGTTGTTGATATAGACTTCCAAGTAATGGAAAATCAAAGAATACAGGCAAAAATTAATAATTCTTTTAACAATGAGTACCACTCCTGTATATGTACAGTAATGCTGATGAGGCATTAAATCATTGTCTTAGTTGATTTTGGTTGCGAGTTTATTGCATGTGTTGCTTTTTTTTTTTAACTAGAAATACCTTACATTTGCCGTAAAATACGTTTTCGTACACTGAAATTCATTTGTGTATTTCTTTCTGGTTAATTTTGAAAATAAAGAGTTAGAATATACAAGCAAGAATTGACGAGAAACAAAGTGAGATATGCTTCAAAATATATCAAAGCATCTCATAACTTCAATATAACACAATGTGTCATGACGATCAATAAACCAATTTTCACGATCCCCCTTTCTTTTTGATGTTATACATACCTTCACCATCTATCTATCACTTAGTGTGGAGAAGCGTTGTGGCATCACACAGGATCTGTCCGTTTCTCTCAGACTTTTGCCCTGGATAAAATCTCTTTCAATGACAGGTCCGTCCATTCTTTTATGTTGCCTTTCCACCACTCTCTGTCTGCCTCTTCTTCTTTTTTTCTGGTACTGTTCCCTGAAGGAAGGTGTCTGCGAGCCCTGAGGACATTGCGATATGGCCACAAGTTTAAGTTTGCATTTTTGACAGTGGTTAATAGTAGGTCATCGTGGGGCCCAATCGCTTTTGTGATACTTTTTCTGACCTCCTCTTTGTATGTGATACCAAGGATTTTTCGAACATTGATAATATAAAATATATGTGGTGGGTTGGGCAAAGAACTTAATGACGAATGCAACTCATTGGCCGATTTAGATCCGTTTATTGTACACCTTTTGTTGTACCTGCACATGGCAAATACAATAACACACATTAAAATACGGTCTCAAATTACATATAGGTATAGGCTTAACATAACAGGCTTAAATGGGTAGACTAAGTTTAAGTTGTACACACAACATCAAAGTCTTAAATACTAGATCTAAAAAAACAACACGAACTCTCTGTGAGTGTGGAACCAATCATCTCTTATAAGAACACAAGAGAGATATGGAACACCAGAAACATGATCAAAATGAAGGACAAAGAAGTTCTCTAAAAATCAATTCGTTGTTCTGCATAAAACAAACATATTGTTTCTCTCGTTTCTTTTCCATACAAAAATTTCTAACAACCCTATAGAAGTAGGATAGAACAAAGCTATGCACTGATTTTTAAAAGCCTTTATCTACACACTGGTTGTAAAGATATATTTAGGCTACGAGATGGACAGTTAACATTCTATATAGGACGAATTTCGTAATGTTACACATCTTTCCATTTCTAGGTCTAAAAGTCAAATTCAACTCTAAGATGTTATAACTTCTCTTCGCAAAGATAGTTTTATACTTTAACACATGAACATACTAATTATAGTCCATTCATCTCATATTTTAATCAAATTAACATTCAAATTTGTTTTTTCTAAAGCATTTTTAAATGAGTGCAACTCTATTCTTAATATCGCGTGAAATCAGGTCAATTCGCTTTTTAGCTCCATTCATAATATTTTTTTACTCATGAATTTATGCATTCGCTTTACTTATAACATTATTATTTTCTTTAATTGTTTCTAATGCACTATATCAGTGGCTACATTAGCAATACGCAAGTTAAGACCCACGGGCAGCGGGTAATATCTGTCTAGTAGGCTATATAAACGAATTAAAAAAAAAAAGTATTTGTATATTTTACTTGTTATTTGTTGATAGAAAAGTATATGGTCAAGAAACACGAGCAGAACAAATGTTTTAAAATATTCTTTGTTTACTTAACCAGTTTCAGATCAAAGTCTAAAACATTTATTATTTCCTCGTCTGCGTTAGTTTATTATATCCGCAGCATAGCAATTGACGGACTTAGAGAAACACTATCTTCAATAGCCGCGTGGATTCTTTCAATAGTTGTATGAACCGGCACATGTGGTTCAATCTAAATCTCTCGTCTTGATGCTATTAACATAAATATATTGGCTCTGACCTGCATATTTGTTTTTACTACTGACACAAAACCGATATCTTGAAGACTCATCTTCATTTTATAGTTCGCCATCGGAACCTGTATACGACGGTATTGTTTCTTCAGGGGTCTCAAAAGCGTCTGCCAGTTGCTGCTGGGTTTTTCCCCTTACTAAAATTAAGTTGAAGCCTCAGCTGGTAATGCCGTTTCCCAAAAATGTTTATTAGGCATTATACAAATTTCTTAGACACACAGTCATCCCTTAAACGTGTTAGGTACGCACTCACCCGGGTTCGCTGTTCTGCCTCATCGTGGCATCCGGGTGGAAACGGCTATTTGAGGAGATAGCTAGGCAAAACGAATGGCAAAACATAACTCCCGTGGGGATGCCCATGGGTAGACGAGAGTCCACCCCTTGCACGGGCGGGGTTGTAAAAAAGTCCTCACAAAAACTGTCACACATCCATGCGCCGTTCCTCAAAGGACCGTTCCATAAATGGCGGTTCCCCCACGGTTAGCTTGGTACAAAGAAGGAAGATGACGGAGGCTCCCAGTGCTCCTAGGCCTTCGGCCATGTGTCGGAGGCTGAAGACATTGGATACAGCAATGCTTTATATAGGCATTGACTAGGGTCGCTCTCAAACAGAACTGTGTTCCACAGGTTTGTTTTTCTTTTTTACTGTTACGGCTGGACGACCTAACAGGTTTTTTCTTTTCAAACTTTGAGCTCGAAGAGCCTTCGGCTCAGCTCAGAAGACAATCAAACGGTACGCACTCAGCGACGCTAACCACAAACATATCTTCTGTACTATCTCAGGCCCGGCGCCATATTTGGGGGGGAGGGGGGCACATATTTACGCGGCCCAGAATTAAAAAGCAATATTAATATAAATTTTCTTCTTCTTAGTTAGAATCTACATGTAGATATAAAAATGGTGTCCAAATTAGACTCTGACATTTAGTGTGTCTATATTTGACGTACTTCCCCTATATCAAAATTTTCCATGTAAAATCAGTGTTAATCCAATTAAATTTAATGTTTTTGTAAATTTTAAAAAATGCACAAAACCTACTTTTGAGCAAAAAAGTTAACCACTTATCCAGATGTAAATGCAAATGCAAATATTATGCAACATGCAAATATTATTGAATAATCAGGTAGGTAGTTCATTGTTCAAACAAACAAACTCTATGGGGTATGTAATGAAGTCATGTACAAAAATTCAAAATTTTGAAAAGTAGCTAGCACGTTGCACTTTATGACTGATGAATTCATTTGCCGTTGATTTGAGATCTAGCTTATCAGTCCGTTCCTTGTGGATGTTTAAAATCATGACATGGTTCAATCTTTCTTGTCCCATTGTTGCCCTTAAATAGGACTTAACACGTCGCATTGTTGAAAATGATCGCTCAGAACATGCGTTGGTTGCAGGTAGGCATGCCAACAACTTTCACACCGTAACAATTTCTGAGAAAAGTGATCTCTGAGGAATTGAAAATCCAATAATTTCCTTTTTTTAGATGTGAAAGGTCCACATGATTCATTTGGTTAAAAAGTGATGGTAGAAGTAGTAGTTGTATTGATAGTGTATCCTTATTTAAGTCTTCCTTATAGAAATCAGTGACAAAGTCCAGCTCCTTTTGGTAGTTTTTATTGTTGCAAGCGTACAGCAACAGATCTTCAGAGTATTTTAAAACCATGTATCCTTCTTGAGTGAAACGCGACCTGATGCATGCCACAGTTAGCTCTAGAACTTCAAAATATAACTGTCTGTAATAGGACTTAACATCCTGATGATGATATACATCGCCAGTAGAAATTTCAAAATCTTTTTGGCATGCTTCGTTTCCTTGGTAGCTTTGGTTCCTCTATTTCATATTCAGTTGACAGTCGAATGACTTTCTCCCAAAACAAATTATACGAGCTTTCATCTCGCATTTTGTCTAAGGTAGTGGTAACCAAATCTGCGAGATGTTGCCCTTCTGTTGCTGACACATTTTCAGATTGCAGGGAACGACTTAGATTATCCGTATGTAGGAAAATGATTTCTGCAATGAGCAATCCAAATAGAAAAGAGAAATTTTCCATATGTGATCTGACACCGTTTATTCTAGCTTTTACTTCTGAATCCAAGTTCCTTTGTTCCAGACATTCATACCACAATCGAAGTAGGACAGAATAATTTGTTTCAATGCTTTTGAGAGTTTTTCCTCTAACAGTCCATCGTCCCTCGTTAACCGTAGGCCACAAAAACAGATGAACTTTACATCATCTGCCCTTTAGACCACAAGGTCTGAAAGGGGAACTAGTTAGGCCAGGTTCACATCTAACTTAACATTCACTTTCACCTATCCTTTGATCTGCTAGACCGTTGGGGCACTACACAAGATCTGTAAACCTTCTTTCTCCATTCTTATCTCTCATTTGTCTTTGATTTAATTTCATTCGGATGTTCTTTCTGAAAATATTGAAGCCTGCCTGGGTGGACCACTTCGGGGGCCGATTTTGAGGTTGTGTTTCCACACAAACTGTCTTTTGTAACCTTTTTTTTTACGGAAATGTTTCTTTCTTGAGGCTTTGAATAAGAGACTGACTCTTTACAAAACAATTAGATCAATTAGATCCTCATTATAAGACATCAGTTGGGCCAGGTTCACATCTAACTTTATATTCGCTTTCACCTATCCCTTGTTCTGCTGGACCTTTGGGGCACCACATAGGATCTGTCAACCTTATTTCTCCATTCTTCTCTTTCATTTGCCTTTGATAGAATTTCTTTATGATATGAGGGCCCCACCTCACCCTTCATGTCCAAGGCCCCACCTCACCCTTCATGTCCAAGGCCCCACCTCACCCTTCATGTCCAAGGCCCCACCTCACCCTTCATGTCCAAGCCCCATCTCACCCTTCATGTCCAAGGCCCCACCTCACCCTGCATGTCCAAGGCCCCACCTCACCCTTTATGGAAGTATAGATCAACTTACTTTGGTACATCCGACGACAGAAAGACCCGTAGCATCACGTGATATCAAACCCTGTTTCCACTTGGATACTTAAATATACGTCATATAAGCTACCTACTGTTTTTATTTACTGTGTTTGGATTAAATCCTTTTTTTTTTTTTTTCCATTTAGATGGAATATTTTAATCTTCATCAGTGGACTAGTCGTCACCTGGTTTCTATTCGCATGCCTGTTCTATTTGCTCTGCTATTTACACGGCGACATGGACGAGCAGCCGGAGAGCTTTACGCCTTGCCTACAGAATGTTACAACCATCACGGCAGCCTACCTGTTCTCCATTGAGACCATGACCACCATAGGATACGGAAAGCGGTACCAGACAGAGGAGTGTCCGGAGATGTACATCCTGGTGATGCTGCAGTCCATCATTGGTGCCGGACTACAGTTTGCACTGGCTAGTCTTGTTGTCTCCAAAACGAGGCGCGCTAAAAGGTCAGTTAGATCTAATTTTTTAAAACTTTGTACAAAGCTAATATCCACTCACTCTGTCTGCCTGGTGCAAATTTTGTACACGGTATTGCTCCAACTTCCTAACCTATTCTCGGAACAAGTAGAAACTTTGCATAAACATTCATTGTCCCTAACAAAACATATATCAATAAACGAAAATTAACCAATTAATTAATTTATTAGTGGTGATTTTTTATATAGATAAAGGAAATAAATCTTACAATATTAAGAGATATGGCTGTAAATATGCAGTTCTTTCTCTTATACACAGGGCTTTCTCCCCACTCTCTCTTTCTCTCTGTTTTTTTTTTTTTAAACTTTTCTTATTGTATCATTGTTAAGTGTTGATTCGACATTATTTAACTGGAGTTAACAGCATTAAATATTTTTAACTTTAAATGGTAAATACAGCAGTCTGCCTTTTGATTTTGCAGAGTTGGTTCCCCTACATTTAAGCAGTAACATACAGCAATACAGTGAAGTAAAAGAGGAAAAGAAAAAAATGATATGGGGATTAGTGGGGAGAGTGGGAGGGTCGATATCTTGGAACCTAATGAAAAACAGAAGTAAATGGAACGAAGGAGTTTGAGAGTTGTTTTACAATGAACAAGATCTAGGGTACCACATTGGAACACCTTTGCTGGCCTAACTAATAGAGATGCGAAGCTAGATGCTGAAACAAATGATGATAGAAACATATCCAACATAAATGAAAAGCAGCACCAGGGACCAAGCTTTTATATGAAAGAAAGGAGTGAATTCAATCATTTGTTTCAGCACCTAGCTTCGCATCTGTATTTACTTTCACAGCTTAATTGCTCATACCCACTGAAGCTTCTATATGTAATGTATTCATGTTGTCCACTATGACAGATACACAATTAAATAGAGCTATTGTTTGTCTAACACATTCCTAACGGCTGTCTGTGTCGGCTCTATTGAATTTGTTGGTGAACACGGATGTGGCGAGGTGTGGGGGGGGCGGGTCTAGCTAGGGCATGTGACCATTGACAACTGGGGTGGTAATTTGCATATGGGTGAATGACTCTGGACCAGAAGAATGTGTTGTTTGTTTTTTTTTGACATTTCGAAGGTCTAGAGTCTAGAGGTTAAGTTTGCTTAGTGCAGCGGTTCTCAACCTTTTTTGCTCGGCGACCCCTTTTTACAATTCCTCACTATGCCGCGACCCCCCCCCCCCCCAATAGGAAATCTGATTTTCATTGATTTGCCAAAGCTTTATGTTTAATCATGAAACAATATGTAATTCTATTCTCTTTATTATATCTCTTTAAGATATGAATTCATTTATCTTACTATTTCTAATTCATATTATTCACATTGCATACACATGTGACGTTTTTCTGTATTTAGACATGATAATGAACAGACTGTTATGCAAATAATGTATTATTGCAAATTGAAGAAGAAAATGCAACACAGGCAAAATGGGACATGACTACAAACACTTGATCCAGATGTCTGTAATAGAGAAATTTTTCGCTGCATCTTTATTAATGAGTTCAATCAACTATTTCTGTTTCCTAAACATTGTCACTTTTGACTTTCATTGGAGTTCTGGCAGGTGCAAATGGGATGTTCAGTAATTTGGAAAGTTTGATGAAATTTTGTCCGCAAAGCATTAGCAAATGGCATCACAGATAATTCGACTTAAATAACTTCGCTACAATTGACATACAAACTGATGGGGCAGGCAGAGGAAACATTGGTGAATGTCTTACGAGAGTGTCCAAATGCTGCGGGGAGACAACTGAAGGGTCACGTGAACTCCATGGAGGCTATGAGACACTACGTTCAACAACAGAGTTTCTTACCAGAGCACTACGAGAGGCCCACAAGAGAGTTTCTTACCAGAGCACTATGGGAGGCCCACAAGAGAGTTTCTTACCAGAGCACTATGGGAGGCCCACAAGAGAGTTTCTTACCAGAGCACTATGGGAGGCCCATGCTTTTCTGCCCTACTATCATTAGAAGTTCATCCAAGGTTCATGTTGTCTAATACGTTATGCATTTCTAAACAAAGTTTACGTATTACAATTCAAATTTATGGATGCACTGTTCAACCTTTTTCAAAACGTACACATTTTGGTTCACATATTACAGATTTAACACCTTAGTATTTAAACGAAATACCCTATATGAACTTTATAAGTGGCGAACCTAAAACTTCACTTATATCTTATTATTATTATTGACGATTAATAATGACTCTTGACCTTACGTACGACATACCAGAGCTTTACAACACGTCCAGGCTTATGCATTAAGCGCATTTACTTAAACTGTTGAAATTTGTTCTGCTGCGACAACTAAAATGTTTGAAATGAATTCTGATTCTGCTACATCTATCTTCGAATAACAATAAAAATAGTAATTTCCGTTGTTACAAAAACATATATGTGTCAAGTTTTACATTTTAGATTAGGCCATACTTTCGATGGTCTTAAACGACCCCTGACAAATTGTCAATCGACCCCTGACTTAGTGCGTTATCGCTAAGTGGTGTTGTCGTTTCCAGGGACACTGGTTCAAGTCTTAATCGACGTAGTCCCTTATTTTCGTCGTATTTAATTCTCTACTTTCTCTCATTTAAACACTGTTCATGTGCTGATGTTCATTTATGTTTAATATATTTGTCAAACTAATAAAAGGTGCATTGTTCTACATTCGACACAACTCGGAAATCCTATTCGTAAGTGCTAAAAAAAAAAAGTACACACAATTTATTACGAACTTTCTCAATTACATATCTAATCAACATTTCCTATAGTCTGCACTCCGGATACACCAAACAGTTGGCTATTTCTAGTTATCCGTCATAGATGAAAATCTTTGATTGAAAAAAAAAAGTAATTAAGTCACCTTGCCTATTTTCATAACATTTACTTTTGAGTTTATGCTATCAATTTTCAAACATCTCTGGTGTGTCTTACACATGTTACAGTAGCTGCTATGTATGAGAAAAGATAAATTGTCAGCACACTGACACCCAAACCACGGCCGGTGGGCCATATCTGGCCATTCAAAACCCATATTGCCCATAGTTCAAAAGAGTCTGGGTTCTAATGGATTCCCCGAGTTTATGTGAGGATGATGTCCATGACTCGTGTGGTGGAAATTTAAATTTCGCCCATTCCATGACGAAATAGGTTGGCCACCCTGTGAGATGAATATCTGCCCTGAGCCGGTAGACATTGAACAGACTACTGAAATAGCATTTTTATCCATTGCATTAGCCATGCAAGGTTAGTTAAAGTCGAGATTCTTATAGCTTGGTGTATTCTAATTATTTTTTTTCTTTGGCTTTAGGACTATTTAAAGTTTTGACTTGTCTTTTACACTTTAAAAACTCCAGTTAAAACATTTTACCATTTAAAGGGGAATAATTTTTCGATTATAACCAATAGTTCATCCTAATATAAGTTTTCTAAACGTTCTTGCGATTTAAAAAAAAAAAAAGAAATTGGAATCGATTAACGAGAAAAGAAACGGTATTGAGTTTTAAAAGATTATAAGGAAATCGAATCCAATCGAAAATGTAATGTGAACACGTGGAATCGTTCATTTGAAATTATTGTATTTATCTGTAACAGGCGTTGCGAGACGATTATGTTCAGCAACCAGGTGTGTCTATATGAGCAGGACGCTCAGCTACACTTGTCTGTCAGGATCGGCGACATGAGAAGGTCGGATATAACAGGGGCTCACGCTGAGGGCTTTCTGGTTATGAAACACGAATCCAAAGAAGGTGAGATCCTTTTATAATATAGTTGTCGCCAGTGACGTAGCTAAGGATTTGGTGGCTTGGGGGCTTGACCTCTTTAAAGGCCTGCATTTTGAAATTCGAGATAATGGCATCATTTTAAATGTAAGAACAAATTTCGAATATTCATTTGGGGAACCCCTCAAGTGGGGTCTCGGGGGATTTACAAATTAGACTCCCCTTTCCCTCACCCTAGCTACGCTCCTGGTTGTTGTGCATCTTCAAAATGTATCTTTTGTCATGCGTTGCTTGGTGAGCCTGGTATGTATCCCGGTATATCTAGCTAGCGTAACATGTCATCAGTAGTGAGTATATGAGTGTGAGACGATACCTTGCTGACTACAAAAACTAAAGCCATTGTCTGCCGGACTTGTGTGATGAGCGCTCAGGTATACGGTAGTGAAACATGGTCAACCTACTCTTGGCAGGGAAAAAAAGCTGAAAATCTTCCACCTCCGACGCTAAAGGCGTGTTTTTAAAATAAGGTGGCAAGATAAAATAGCCAACGTGGAAGAGCAGTGTGCCAGGACATCCGCGCAGTAATTAGCTTTAGACGCCTTGGCTGGTTTGGACATGTTCACAAAATGCCACAAGGTCGACTCCCACATTTTGTTGGTAATCTAATAGAAGGCAGGAGAGCCGCCGGTTGCCCACTTTTAAGGTATACTGATGCATGCAAACACGACATGAAGCTCTCCAAAATCGTCACCAACAGTTGGGAAAAAGAGGCATTAGATAGATCCACGTGGAGAGCGAGCATAAAGGGAGGGTTCTGGATTGCTGATGGCGTACACACCAGAAGTAGAAAGAAGGGTGAACGATACCGAAAGTGCTACAGATGCCTAACCTTTGACTCAGCTGTGCACCAAGGATTGGCTTCTTTTAGTCATGTCATCTTTTTTTAGAGTTGCAAAAAAAATTAAAAAAATAATTTCTCGACACGTAGAAAGAGACGTCAACAAAATTCATCCTCGATGATGACATCTATGACTAATATGTCATGTGACGTCCCAGTGCCGGATCTTGGTTTCGTGTGAGCCTAATCCACTTTCCCATGATTATGATCTTATGAGGTGCTAGATTCAACTTTACCAGGATTTCTTCTATTTTTACATCCCTTCGAATCAGTTTATCTTAAAGCACACAATGTTTACATCTAAAATCTAAAATATTAAATAAACTTTGTTTACTGGTGTTTAGTGATCGAAACACGATCTGAAGTCAGGTAACAGCGAGCAGATTCGAGAGTATATTTGTTTTGGTCTTGAAAATGATTGAAATAAGTTATAAGGTAAGCTGGAGCATCGTTTGTTATTGATTCTACCACACTATAGTGTCGAACCGCCTCTCCACTCCCTACCAAGTTTTGGCGGATAGAATACAAGCTTTGCCAGTAGACACAACAACAAATAAGAAATGTCCATTTGGTCAACGGTAGCATTTTCAAGGAGGGTGTATCTCGCCTTACTAATTAGACTGCAGGTGAGTTGGGGGCATGAGGGAGGTAACTCGTGTTGTTGTTCGATGTATTCCCCCTCGTAAAGTCAAGCTGTTGCCGGCAAGTCTCGTATATTGTCTGCTAGTTTATTCAGCTAATTACAACCAATCCTTAATCAGTAAACAAAGTAGATTAAGTCTAGGAGGAGGGCAGGACTTGGCAGGGACAGCAATAGAATTGAAGTATTGATTCTTTATAATCGGTCGGTTACTGATATAATATACAATAATTTAGTTTATTTAAAATCTTTATACTTACGATTATACATGCAATATTTAGTTGGAAAAAGAAACTTGAACACAAATTGTATGAACATTGACTAATAGTTATATGAAGTAGTGATGTAAGCAATACACTTTGCCACTCATATAAAAGTGTCATCCACAATGTTGGAAGCGCGGTGGTTGAGTGGTAAAGAGCTTAGCCTCCGAACCGAGGGGTTACGGGCTCGAATCCCAGTGAAGACTGCTTATGGCGTCTCTGAGTCCTCCCAGCTCTAAGGGCTACCTGACATTAGTTGGGAAAACGTAAAGGCAGTTGGTCATTGTGAGGCCACATGCCACCCTAGTTAACCATGGGCCAAAGAAATATCATCTGCCCTATACATCTGAAAGAGGTAACTATGCATGATACAAAAAAAGTTTCCCCTTTTAGACCTTGCGATCTATGGGGCAGAGGATGTTAAGGTCATCTATTTCTTAAGCCAACGGTTAACGAGCAGGGCGTCATGACGCTAGCACAACGACCAACCACCTTTACTTTCCCCAACTTAAGTCAGGTACCCATTAGAGTTGGGTGGACTCAGGGGCGTCCTAAAAATCCGGAAATTTAAAATCCAAGTCTTCACCGGCATTCGAACCCATGACTTCAGGTTCGGAAGCCAAGCACTTAACCACTCGACCACCACGCCCCTTGATGCATGATATTGGCAGCAATGTGGTAGAGTTGCACAACATGTCTACATAGCTCTAGCATGATTGGATCTTGAAGTGATTCCTGGTGCAGTAGACTAGGACTTCGTAGTTCTAGTATTGACTCTAACAAAGTTGTGATTATTGAATGTTATGGAGTGTCTAAGCTTGTGTGTTTCTGATGCAACCATGACGTGAAGGATAGTTTGTTTCTATTGGCTCAATACACTCTGATGCAATCACGAGGAAGTCTGTCGTAGTTGAGCTTCTAAATAGAGGAGTGAAAGTTGACGTGCAGAGTGTAAGCAGGAGACGTCTATTAGTAAAAGGTGTGGCTTTTAGTAAGGCTTTCATTTTGCTTAAATTGTTCAGTATATCATTATTTCATTAGTATTTCTACATACACCTATATTGAAATTGAAACTGTTTAAATCTATATGAAGCACAAAGTAAGGCGTTTGTACGTATGTATGTCCCGAACTCGTGGCAAAATTTAATAAAAAATGTGAAAGGAACATTCTGCATGTTTGACATAGGCCTAGATCTGAACTCAATCTACTAGATCAATAATAATCATACTCAAGCTAAAGCCCGCAGGCCGCGAATCATAACCAGCTAGTTTGTCAATAAAACTTGTATTCATTTTTGTTTTTATAAAAAAAAAGTTGGTTCAAGTTTTATTTAAGTTTGACATTTAGAGATTAATACGTCTACAAAAGTTTGGTTGGACAGTTTTGGACTAGTTTTTTTTTTACAACCCAATGACTGCGTGTCAACATTGAATGACTTAAAACATCAGAACAAATTTCACACAGTTACCCCTCCCCCCTTTCTCACTATCCCACTTGTCTGCAAAAGAGCAGATCAAACCTATTATAAAGGCACGAAAAACGCGCTATACAAACAGCAATTACAAATAGATGAATATATCTTGTTTTAGCTAAGAGGTTTCTTACATAGACTTGTCTTTCAAAGAACTGATGAAATCTTGAGATATCATTGCTATAAGGGATCCAGTGTCTGTGGTGTGTAGACTTAAAAGACGTGTCACGTTGTCTACGCATCAAGGTATCAAGAGAAGTGTAAACAGAAATTGTTTTTGCACGTTGCCTTCTCGAAGATTCGAGTTTGTACACAGAATAGTTAATACATAAAGGGAGCTCTTTAGAAATTTAAAGTTTTTATTTTATTTTCGCAATGTTGCTATATATAGTATTGAAATCTATATTTAATGGCAATGTTGTTGTATACAGTCTTGAAATTCCTATTTTATAACAGTATTGCTATACTCAGGTTTGATATCTTTATTTAGTAACAGTGCTGTTTCAATCATTCCAGACATCGTTATTTGTGATCTATTTCAGGCGGTTTTGTCCCAGTCAGGTCGTTCCGAGTCCATTTTATGTCAGAAAGTGGACGCAGTGAAATATTTTTCCCTTGGCCCACTCAGATTATACACGTAGTGGACAGTGAGTCTCCTCTGTGGTCATTGTCCAGGTTAGTGATTCATCTTGTTTGCGGAGAATGTATTTGGCATGCTTCCGACTGAATGTGTGTGCGAAATGACACTTTGGCTTATTGGCACTAAATACGTATCTTAACAAATTACTGTTAAACTCAAGTCAGTTTGTTATACACCGTCAAGAGCGACCACATTGCTACCCCTGCCTCTTCACCGCTACAGCTATAATAAGATTATTCTATTATATTTATGAAAACCAATACCCTTTAAAGCAGACTTTTTTAAACACTTTATTTTATATGTGTTATTTAAATGCCTGCTATATAAACACATTTCATCTGTAGTTTTTTTTTTTCGTCAATTATTTCTGCTAGAGATGAGCTTCTCGATGGCCAGCACGAGCTAATTGTTGTCATTGATGCTGTCTGTGGTGCCACCTGTCGGCCATTTCAGGCTAGAAAGTCATATCAAACGTCGGAGATGATGTGGGGCTACAGGTCAGAGGTCATTAATGTGCACACTTGTTCATGCCATATGTTATTTGTTCAATTCTAGTGTAGGTCATGAAATATTTAATTTTACCTTGTAGTCTTATAAATCTAGTTTTGAAATATATCACAGTTAAAGCTTTTTACAAACGACGTGCTGTTAAACTTTAAAAAGCCTGTCAGTAGCAGCATAACAAGAGATTTTTAATCCAATCCACTTTTTTAAAACACACGCTCAGTAAACACAATTTAAAGTAATTTAATTATTGAAGTTTCAAGGAACATAGGGCCTATATGCATGGAACTTTCATTTAAAGTCTAAGAAGTTTATACTATATATCGGTGTTTCCCAAATTTTTTATTTAATTAAATTTCTTAGATGTAATTCTTAGTGAGTTCGTGAAACTGAATGTTTCTAATAATTTCTACTTTCAATATTATTAGGTTCTCAAATCTTGAGATGACATGCTCACAGGGAGATCATTACCTCATGGATTTGTCCAACTTTCACCAAAATACCCCGGTAGCCACATCAATACTCAGCGCTGAAAACAAAACGAATCTCCAGATTATGTGCGACTCCAGAACCACCAAGGTAGTAGACACCATCTCATCTTCCTCACCAAATACTCCGGAATCATGCTCAGATCTCGCTGAGGCCACATGTGTGCACTCTGCCTCAGACAAGGAACTCCCTGAACGCGCCAACAGCGCTGGGGACATGCTCCATTGCAAGCGACGGTATTCCCTAGGGGAGATGATCCGCGTAGCCCATGGCCAGAGAAAATTCGGCAGGAGAAGACAATCCATCGACGACGCTGTGAACTTTTACAAACACCGACCGAGCATAACAGACACTTACTTAGGGGAGGGGAATATTATGCACGATGCACCGGATGTAGAAAAAAGCTTGGTTCTGATAGGGTTAGTCAGCAGAAGTTTGTCATTAAAAGGTAAGGACCTGGCGGATGTAATCAAGAGAAAAAGCCACGGCACAGCTCTGCTGTTCAAGTCTTTTGAAAGCTCAAGTTTCTCTGGCCAAGACGAAGACACGCCCAGAACTACAAGTGCAGACCAATCACCTCCTCCTCAAAAATCATGCCTGGATGCCAGCCTCTAACTGTCATTACAAAGACTTTTTTCACATCAACAAACTTTTGCTACAGCGCCATGTTTGCAAATGGTTTGTTTTGTAATTTGTTTTTAGTTCTGCAAACGTTATTTTCCCACAGAAATTCAAGCGTGTTAAGTTTTATATACATTGTATTTATCGTTGTTGTATTCATTGTCTTGCCCTAGTTCTTGTTATCCTTTCGAGGTCCTAACACCAACTGAATATAAAATAAAATAATCTCTAACCCAACTAATCCGTGACGTCACTAAATGTAGCGCTGAAAGTCTGTCAACTATGGTGCGTCTCTATAAACTAACTAAAGGTCTAACAATATTTAGTGTCTAACAATCCTTTTACCAGAGTATTTAGATGAACTGGAAAAAATGGCACCGTGGTAGTCTTTAACTACTTAATGCTTAGTGTAAATAGTAGAATCTTTGACTATTTAGTGAAAATGGTAGAATCTTTGACTTTAGTGAAATGGGTAGAATCTTTGACTATTTAGTGAAAAATGGTAGAATCTGTGACTATTTAGTGAAAATGGTAGAATCTTTGACAATTTAGGGAAAATGGTAGAATCTGTGACTATTTAGTGAAAATGGTAGAATTTTTGACTATTTAGTGAAAATGGTAGAGTCTTTGACTTCTTTTAGGAAATGGTTGTGCACTTAGTCTTTATACTAAGTTTGCCCTCACTTTATTCTGCTCCTGTGATTCACTAAAAAATAAATTAATGATCTTTATTATCCATCTTATAAAGCGTAGGACGTTACTTACGTCCTACGTCCTCCCGTTACTGTTAGCCGATTGGGTGTGGGGTGCGAATACATCTACTGCCCTTCCCACCTAAACCCTTTGAGAGGGGGGGTGCGGTCCTACTTTTATTTAGAATTCATAGTTTGTGAGCAAAATTAGTTAAATTACCATATAATGTTTATAATATATCGCTACACTTCTGGTATCTTAGCCGATTCGGTGAGGTGGGGGGGGGGGGCGATTGCTTCTACTGCCCTCCCCACTCTAGCCCTATAGTGGAGGCCTGTCCTATTTTTATGGAGAAATCATAGTTTGTGAACAAAATTAGTTGAATATCTAAATAATATAAGGTACATATTGATATTTTAGCCCATTTGTATATTATGTCGCACACAGACTCTGATCTCAAATTTTATTATTTTTATAAAATGAAAAAGTGTTGTACCAGGTGGGAGGGGCGATACATGCAATAGCCTTCCGCCCCTCCGACAAATAAATACTTTTTTCTTTTTGTATTTTAGTTAAGAAATTACAAAATAAAAAAAAAAATGTCACTAATATAATTGATATATGCTATAAATTAAATTCTTATATCGAGTCGCTCCACCCCCACCCCCTATTCTTTTATTCCAAATGCAGAAATTATAAAAAGGAGCCACGATTAACCTTTTTAACCTTTTGAACACAAATATTCTTTTCCTAGTCACCTTTCCCAACCTTTACTCATTTTTCTATTGTATAAACAATTTTGAGATTATAACTATTCTGATACAAAGTAACGTCTGTATTATATAAAATAAGATAAGATATATACTTGAATCCTAAAAATGCAAGAAAATTAGAGTAGAATCTAATTGGCCCAGTTAATTTCTCCTCTCACTTCCGAAATTTTTTATTTAGAGTTTTGAATTATAATTCTGCAACAAAATAAAGTTACAAACATGCCAATTGAACAAAATGTATCACAAATGGGCTTTTTTTTTTAAATATTATTTTTCGAATATTTTTTTTCGGCGGCGATCCTCAAAGTCTTAATCATAATATGTGGGTTATCTTGTCTTTTCAAGGAACAAATCGGTTGTATCTGCAATGTAGTAAGGGCCTGTAAATTCATATTAGAATATTTTTCAAGTAATACATTATTTAAAAGGTCCTTTTTTAATACTATGAATAATGAGTTGTAGATGTCAAGATAATGCGTTTCTGCAGTGAAGAATGCAAGAAAACTCTATTGGCTTCCCAATTGGGGGAGCTTACAGCACTGTCAAGACAAAGGCCTCAACATGATTTTATTTTTCGCCAGAGGTTGAGAAACACTGCTTTTTTTTAAAGAAAAATTCTAATATAAGTATATATATCGTTAATGCTTAGGGTTAAGGTTTTCTGGGCGTTAGGGTTAGGGTTTGGAAAAAAATCGCCCCCCCTCCAAAGCTCTGGATCCGCTAGTGCTATGCCTGAGATAGTAATGGATATTATATAAGTCTAGATTCAAATATTCTTGACACACAATAATGATTGTTTGAAAGTCGCTAATGATTGTTTAAAAGTCGCTTGCCCAATCTGCTTTAGCCTTTAAGACCTAATAAAAAACCCAACGGGAAACAGAAATACGTAGATTCAAAAATAAAGAGGATTTTATTGTCCAATTTAAAGTCATCCCCCCTCCTCCTCGGGCTTAATCTACCCGCTTCCCTTTTTTTTTGTGTGTGTGTTTTTTTTTAATGCCTAACACTCCAAGGAAATAAAACATTAGGCAAATATAATTGACATACAATTAAACTGTGCCAGCTGTGAACTCCGACTCCAGCCTCTTGTTGATAGCAACGATTTTCTTTGTTAGTTTCGCTTTTTATTATTAGCCTCTTTATTGAGCCTGCCTCCTTAACTCTTCCTGCTAACTTGACATTCCTTTCAAAATGTCCGTGCTCTTATATTAGCAACAGTGGAATAAGACACTGGACTCATTCCGTAATGAAATGTGTCAATGCGGAAAAGATTATTTTAGAGAGTTGAATATATATGCTGTTTTGATCAAAGAGACATAACTAGGAAAAATATTTATCTCATTGCAGTAGTTACCCTTTACAATATTCACTCTTTCGAATAGTAGAAAGGTTTATATAGATTCATTTAGATATGGTTTCTAATTTCTTAATCAATAGCAAAAAAAAAAAAAAAAAAAACAACACAATTTACGTTGAGGACTCTGTACATGGCCAGACTTAGGCCACTGTAGCCTCTGCGGTCGCAGTGGCCCCCGCACTTTCATAGGCCCCGTGTAAATGATTAAATTAAACCATTATAACTTATGTATAATAACAGGTTTCCGCGGTCTCTTGATTTTCCAGGGCCTCCTGGAAAACTCTTGTAATTTCAAAATATATATTTTAAAAAGAAGTCCTGGAAATTATTAAAATCTCCTGAAACTCATAAAAATCACTTGAAAAATAGAAAACATTGTCATTTTGGGGTATCAATCATAAGCGCGATAAAAAAAACGGCATTGTCAGCTTTCATTTAATAAAAATTCATTGCAAAGAGGAATATACTTTCTCATAAAAAATCTTAATTTTGACATGCCTACCCAGACTGGGCCCCTTTTTTCCAAGGGCCCCGCAATTGTTAGGGCCTGCTCTGACTCTGTAAATTAACTCTTCACCTAAAGTTTAACGGGTAAGTTTTAGTTTTAAGAATCCAACTTTTATAAGAAATATTAACGTATTTATAATTACTGAACCAGACAGAAATAGCTATAATAACAGTAGAGTTATTCTACTTTACTAAAGAAAAGTTCCTCTTTCAGACTATGTGGTATATAGGACAGATGATTTAAGGCTATCTGGGTTATTTGGCCAACGGTTAACTAGCAGGGTGTCATGTGGCCAGCATAACGACCAACGCCTTTATTTTACCCAACTAAAGTCAGGTAGCCATTAGAGTTGGGTGACTCGGGGGCGCCCTAAAAATCCCGTAGTTCACAATCCCAGTCTACACTGTGATTTGAACCCAAGACCCCAGGTTCGCAAGACCCCAGGTTCGCTTAACCACTCAGCCATCGCGCTCCCTACTTCTAATAAATACTTCCGGTAAATTCTTGAAATAAATCTGGTCAACATTTTACCATCCGCTTTTTCTTCTTCTTTCTCATTTTACAACAACAGTAAAAAAATCAAGAACTATTTCTAGACAATTCGTTTTATTAAAATAATTAGATTTGAGTTTATATTCAAACACGGAGCGAAAAAATATTGTTCATATTAATGAATGTTTGTGTGTAAATTATATGCTGAAATAATTCAAAGGCCTCACACTATTGCACAATGCACTTAAGTTGCAATTCTTTTTGTCAAGTGCCTCACACCTTCCTAGCTCCGGCTCTGATGTGTCAGGGCACTAGCCGTTATCAGCAGACTACTACCACCACAGCTGGCTTGCAAATCAATCGTCCTTGTGGATCTCTGCCTAACAGCGCTGCTCTCCGAATCAATTCGACAATTGTCGTGCACCAGGTGGATCCAGAACTCTCGAGGCTAAGCTCAATTCGCCTCAAGGCCATACATTCTGACCTACTTTAGACAAACATATAATGCCAAGTTTTATTGTTAACTTTCAAAAAGTCACACGATTTGGTCGGGGGGTCGGGGTGGACTGCTTCTTGTACGGAAACTACTGCATGGATGACATTTTCAAATCTTATCGTTTCAAAGCTGGAAGCTGGAGTTCGTCAATCATCTTAGGTTAAGATGTTACACCTCTTATCATAATATAAGAGAAAGAATACGATCTCATTTGATTAGCCTATATTTTTTACTTAATACTTTGTACATAACCAAGGCGAATTTACGATTGTGCGGCTTCCCAGGGATTCAGCTTAGAATTAGTTGGGTCACCACATTTCAGAAATAAGTAATTTAATAAAATTACTGTACAAAAAAAATATACAAATAAGAAAATAAGGGAAAGATATTACATTTACAAGTAGGGCCTATAATATCTTTTTTTTTTGTTCACAAATCTAAACAGTTGGAAACATAAGCTCTAGCTTACGGCCCCGCTTGCTTAGCGACCCCCCAAAATGTCAATAAGGATATTTTTAATCATTTTGAAGAAAAAGCAAATGAAAAAAAACATGCCTTACAAAGACCCTATAATAGCATAGGGCCTTAATCCGGCCCTGGTAACACATCGATATTTATTGATATTATTAAGTGCATATTAAGCTTAAAAATGGTAGTGGCCTCCCCCCCCCCCCCTCCCCCCAAAAAAAAACAAAAATTTCTACCCATAGCCTTAACTTCTTTCAATCGGCACTAAGTTTAACTCTATTAAACTAGATAGTGACATCTATAAAACATACAATTACAGTCCATGAACCTTTGATCGAGCGACCTTGGTAAGGCTGACCTATATAGGTAAGTGAAGATGTATTGCAGGTACTGTTTTAATGACAAGTAGCTATCTTATCTTATCTTATATAATACAGAAGTTACTTCCAAGCCTATCTAGGGCCACCTGTTTGATGTTTTGGCCAGATGACACATCATTGATTTATGACAAGTAGTGATTGAGCCGATCACTTTGCTGCAGAGGTGTTTTAAGTTTATTACTTGCAACTGTAAAATCAATGGTAACGCAAAGTAACGTGAAACTATATAGCTTGAAACTGTCAAAATCAAATGCAACTCGAATTTACGTGAAAAAAAGTCTACTGTAGCTCAAATTTACGTGATAATGTCAGTTGTCACAATCAAATGTCATGCGAAGTTACGTGAAACTGTCAGAATCCAAGTTCACTCGAAAATATTAGAGACAGTAACAATTAAATTGTATTACGTAAAACAGCCTCGTCAATTGTCACGTGAAACTGTGGCTATCAAGTGTTACTGTAACTGTAACAATTCAGTACAACATCATGACATTACATTTTACTATTATAGCGAAATAAAAGTTTCCCCTTTCAGACCATGCGGTTTATAGGGCAGATGATGTTAAGGCCGTCTGTTTCTTTGGCTAACGGTTAACAAGCAGGGTGTCATGTGGCCAGCACAGCGACCAACCGACTTTACTTTCCCAAATTAAAGTCAGGTACCCATTAGAGTTGGGTGGACTCAAGGGTGCCTTAAAAATCCCGAAGTTCAAACTCTCAGTCTTCACCGAGATTGGAACCTAGGACACCAGGTTTGAAGGCCGAATGCCTTGCCACTCATCCACCAGGCGTCAGGGAAATATAAAACTCTAATTTATTTATCAGAATACGGTGAAAGACTTCACAAATAATGCCAGCATGTGAAGAGTTGGTCAAAAGACTAGAATATTTAATGGACTACCAACTTGCCAGCCACAACCACCAAGGAATCAAGGATACACTTCTTTCAGTGTTTTTTTATTAGGGAAAAACAAAAAAACTATTTTATACCGGAAGTATGTTCTCATGACTGAACGGAGCCTATGCAAAACAACAATAGTGTCAAATTTCCTTTTACGATTTTGCGTGATGGAGTATTAGTATCTCCATTGGCAGGAGTTAATAGTGAATAATATAGAGAGAGGAATACACAGTCTCATTGATTTTAGAAATCCCCCTGTCTCGTTCAACCGAGACCTTTCGTCATAGAAAGCCCTAATACTAACCTGCAACGTCACAACCCGTGGGCAGTTTAAACCAATAGCTTGTTGCCACGTTGTACACACCTGCGACGCGGCTATTGGTGTAAAATTCCCACCGTTTGTGACGTTGCAGGTCAGTGTTCAGGCCTTCAATGACGAATGGTCTCGGTTCAACCAAGCAAAATTCAGGACAAACTCGATGTTAATGCCAACTTCGACTCATACCTGATGTAAACAAAACTAAGTTGAAAATAGATCTTCTTGCTAGAATTGTATTGTGTATTTTAATCATGTTTTAATGACCTATTTCTAGGTGGGGAAAAAAAAGATGTCATAGAATTAGTAAGGAGTTACACACGATAGGCTTCCACCTCCTCCCCTGTTTCTATTGCATCTCCATTGTAAAAAAAAAAAACAGCAGATGCTGCAAGCTATTAGTAACTCGCCCTCTCCCTCCGTATTGGCATTGAGGCAAATGAGAAGGCAAATAGAACAGTGCAATATAAACCTTACGATCGTAAAACAAAAGAGGCACAAATCGATTTTTGTATATAGGTAAGTTAGGTGCTTGGAAACCATTACGCTTTCTACTGTGACATTTTTATTGCACTGACCCTTATAGCGAAGTAACAGCACCCTCATCCCCCCCCCCCCACACCTTTTTTAAAAAAAAAAAAACAACAACATAGTCTGTTACCTTCCCATCAGCCTCCGTCGTTACTTAAAAAAACCCACAATGTTTCGAAGATGTTTTGTAACTATTGTTTGTGTTTAACTTATAAATAACAGTTTTTTAAAACTTGACGGAGTTTGTTTCTTTCGTGAAAGGACCTGGTGTCAAAATTTCGTATCCCAAATTAACGAGAAAGGTCAGTACCTTATTATCGACATCCTTTTCTATTCGGCTCAAAATTGTCTAAAAGTAAAAAATATTATCTAGGAGTTGGTTTTCCATGCTGCCTTTAGGCGCTAAGTAAACACAACTCTGCCCGAGTCGGGTGTCGAACCTCGAGCCCCCTTCTAGGTAGCCAAGCCAAGTTCAAGCGCACTTGATCTCTCAACTTCGCCACACTCAACCATACTACTATGTGCAGAAGTTTAGCTTGAAAAAAAAATGACCAAACTTTTTGGTTTCTGACCAACTCTCCAACTCTGAACCTGGGGCACTGGCGGATCCGGGGGGGGGGGGGCGGTAGGGACGATCGCCCCCCCAAACTTGGGGGGGGGGGGCGGACAAACTTTAGTATGGGATTCACACAATTTGTATACGAATTTATTACTTATGTTTAAATTATATACTAATTATTTATATTTCAACCTATTTTTAGGTTATTTCGCCCCCCCCTCTAGTATGTTGGCTGATTTGGTGGGGTCTGGAGGGGGCGATGATATCAATCCGGCCCCCCCTACACTTTCGAGTGGGGGGGGGGCGGTCAAATTTATTTGTAGAAATCATAGCTTGCTAACAAAATCAATTAGATATCACTAATACTTGTTATTGATATTTTAACTGATCTTTTTATTATGTCGTTCCCTGTTTGCCTATTAGTGGGGGGGGGGGGGGGGCGGGACGAATTTATACTAGAGTTTTCTTGAATACTATTTATCGAATAAGTTGTTTTTCGGCGGCGATCCTCAAAGCAAAAATCTAAATATTTGGGGTATCCTATCTTTTTTTAAGGAACAAATCGGTTTTATTTGCAATGTATTATGGGTCTATAAATTCATATTAGAATACTTTTCAAGTACAACATTATTCAAAAGGTCCTCTTTTAATAATATGAATAATAAGCTTTAGGTCTGGAGAATGCGTTTCTGCAGTGAAGAATGCAAGAAAACGTTTTTGGCGTAGGGGCTTCGCCCCGAACTCCATTGATGAATAATGAGCTGTACTTGTCAGGGGAATGCGTTTTTGCAGTGAAAAAAGCAAGAAAACGCTTTTGGCGTCGGGGCGAAGTCCACCAAGAGAACTTTATAGCGCTGCCCCAGTTGTTTTGTTTTTCGCCGAAGGTTGAGAAATGCTGCTTTTTTTATTCTCATATATATATATATATATATATATGTATGTATGTATGTATGTATGTGTGTGTGTGTGTGCGCGCGCGCTGTACGCACGTTTATGCGTAGGGTTAGGGTTTACTGGGCGTTAGGGTTAGGGTTTTGAAAAAAAATCGCCCCCCCGCCACTCCAAAGTTCTGGATCCGCTAGTGACCTGGGGTCCTGGGCTCGTATCACGGCGAGGACAGGTTTTTTTAATTTCGTCATTTTTAGTGCGCCCCTGAGTGTACCCAACTCTGATGGGTACCTGGCATTAGTTTGGGGAAAAGTAAAGGCGGTTGATCGTTGTGTTGGCCACATGACACCCTGCTCGTTAACTGTTGGCCAAGATGCAACGCAAGCAAGGTCGACCAATCAAACATCCGCCCTTGGTGAGATGACCTCGCACCAAAAGAAAAAAAAAAGAAAAAGTAAAATACATAAAGAACTTTAAAAAAAAAAGTTATACTGAGTGAAATTTTGCATCAATTATTTCGTATTAATTATATAATTAATTTTTAATAAACCTAGACTAACAATAATACATTTGTGCGATTGGAAATATTTTTATTAATTGTTTTTGTTTAGAGCAACTTTTATAATGATAGCATCTTCTGTTTATTATGGTCCAATCACTTTTGTGGACCATTTAGGGGGAGGCGGGATATATCAACGAAGGTTTCTGTGCTACTTTTTGAATTTGAGGTATCCTGCCTCCATGATGGAAGGCCAACGTTGTAGTCACTGAACTATTCAATTACTTATAAAAATAGAAAGTTGTATAGAATATTGTTAGTTTAAAATTTATTTCGAACGACATAAGTCTCTGCGCGTGGGTTCTCTCCCTTTAGCTTAGTACGTTTTCTACAGAAACATTATCAATGAATTATGACTGATTGTTGTTGTTATTTTATTAATGTGTGGTCATCGATAACAAATAATTGTTCACTGTTTCAATTTGATATGACAATAGGAACTAGGACAAAAAAACGTGTAAAACATTCCACACAGACAGACAGACAGACAGACGGAGTGAGGTGATGTAAGATTTTTGATACCAAATGGACTTTGTAGGGCCTTATAAAACTTAAACCCGACTCTACGCGTGTGTAAATTTGGTGGCTTCTTTATGTAAGATGCAGATTGAGTAATTGTGTAATGTATTCGGTGTAATGTACTCGAATAATTTAGTTATTTAATATTTTTGATCTGTATTGTTATACATGCCAGCGATGTGCGATACAATGTCACATGTTACCCATTTCCATCAATTAACGCAGCAATGACATCGTGATATTTAATTAGATAGACTAGCGGGGTGATAGGGAACGGGGGGGGGGGCAGCCCCAGGAGTCTGGTACAAGAAGGGCTTCGTCAAAGTAGTGCAGGGGGGGGGGCGGCACAAAGGAGAGAGAGAGAGAGAGAGAATAAGGTGACACTGGGTGATTAGATAGACTAGCGGGGTGATGGGGAAGGGCTTAGTAGTGTGGTACAATCAGAAGGGCTTCCTCAAATAGGAATTGGGGGGGGGTTGGAGAATAAAAGAGAGAGGGGAGAGAGAGAGAGAATAAGGTGATTGTGAGTGCAAAAGTAAGCCATACTTTCTTAATGAAACGCAACGCGCTTCGAGTGTGTATGTGTGAGGGGGAAGGTTTCAAATGTAAAATAGTATTATATTTTAATTGATTCGCCAGAGTCTGATAGGTATTAGATTTGCAGTAGACATGTGGGTTAGAGAGTCTGATATTAGATTTGCAGTAGAGATGTGGGTTAGAGAGTCTGATATTAGATTTCCAGTAGAGATGTGGGTAGCTTGTGTGCTGTATGATGTGTAGGTAATATGCTCCAAGTAGTTTATTAGTGTAGCATTATGAGAATTATATAAAAAGGCATACATATATTCTGTGGCATTTTACGTCTCGAGAGACGATCTTTTCCCTTTGCAACTTCTTGTGTGACTAAAGAGGCCAATCCTTGATACACAGCTGCGATTTCAGGTTGGGCATATATAATCACCAGGCGCCGTTGCATTTTCACCCTTCTTTCTGCTTCTGTTGTGTATGACATCTGCAATCTTTGACCCTTCCTTTATGCTCTCTCTCCATGAGGATCTGTCCAGTGCCACCTCTGTATGTATGTATTAATGTCCCGAATACTAATCAATCTTGATAAAACTTGGCATAAATGTTCCTTAGATCATGGCGGAGACAGTAGTGTATGTTTAATGCCCCTTCCACATCCGGAGGGCCCTAAAAATAGACAAAAACCCTAACCCTAACCCTAGTACCAAATTGTATCTCTAATAAAGAACGAAACGTTTTAACAAATCGGGTAAACCCGTTTTCACTGTATTTTATATTGGATGTGAATATGTTGGCTGAACGGGTAAACCCATTTCCACACTCTACCTTTATTTTCGTGGCAAAATAAAAAAAAATGTGAAGGGAACATTTTCCAAGTTTGACATAAATCTAAATACAATCCAGTAGATACGTAATATCTAAACTATTACCCGCAGGCCGCGGGTATATAAAGTAAATTCGCGTTCAACGCCCAACATTATACACTTGCGAGCAATCTAAGAAATCAATATTAAATTCACGAACCTAAGACATAAAAGCATCGAAGAGATTGGTGAAATGTATGGCTATTATTAAGCCACCTGATATGCTTCTTTTGATCTACACCACAATGCATCCAGGAATTTTTTTTTTGGGGGGGGGGGGGGGGGGGGGGTTTGGGGGGTGGATTTTTTTTCCTCTCCCCGACCCCCCCCCCCCACGCGAAAATAAAATTATATATATTTATGCGTGTGTGTGTGTACATAATCTTTATTACATTCTGACCCTTCATTCTTTCGGAAGACGTTTATTGTGCCCTAGAATAGGTTCTTCCGTGAGTTAGTGGAAAAATTGTAGATTCCCCGCCAAAAGTAGCTAGGAGCTCCCCCAGCGCGGGGCGAACCCCCGCCGCCGAGCACTATTTCTGATATTGAAAACCAACAAAATGCATATTCTGAGGTACAGTGCATTTTCCTGCTATTAAAAAGTTTATTTCAAAAACCTAATGTGCTATTCTTACTGACTTAGACCCTCCCGCGCCGTTCGGAGCATTTGACGTCAAGCTGTTTCCATAAAAATCTGTCACTGGTAATGTTTGCAGCCTCTTCCCACCTACCATGAGGACCTCCATGAATGAGTGGCGTCAAGTTGTACTTTGCAACTCTTGTTATGCGTAATTCATTTTGTTGGAGAACATATCCCGCAAACCTCATGCATCGCTCTCTCACAATCTTACTAAGGGGTGGACTCCCAGTTCGTCATAGGATTTCCTTGATTTAGACCCGATCTCTATAACTGACTCTTAAAATCTGTCTTAGCCATCTTTGTTGAGCTACATTTAGTGTTTTTCAATTTCGGCAGATGACTATTCACTGCAGGTTATTAATGGAGCCCTGCCACTGGTAGGAATGTTTAACCTCACTTGAATACGCTCTTGGAATTAAGTGACTGTAGTTTGCTTTAGATTTTATATCGAAAAGAGAAGTTTTATCGTCAAAATCATCTGTTGGGGGTTTTCCACATCAAAATGCTCTGTAGGGGGATCTTAAACTCAAAACCATCTGGAGAGGTTTAAAATTATAAAAAAAAGCCATCTGTAGAAGAAGGGTTTAAACTCAAAACCCCCGATTGGATTGGCTACGCTCAAATAATTTTAGTGTGTAATTTGCTTTTTTTTATATTGAAGAGGTATTTTTAACATGAAACCCCTCTGAATGGGGTTTAAACTCAAAACCCCTTTTGCCAACGCTCATAGCTTTTTAAGTGCGTAATTTGCCTTTTTTCTTACACTGAAGATGTATTTTTTAAACTCAAAACCCCTTTGACTAAACTCATAGATTTTAGAGTGAGTAATTTGCTTTTATTTATATTGAAGAGGTACTTTATAGCTTCAAACTCCACTGAAGTTTGACTACACTCATAACATTTTGAGTGTATAATTTGTTTTGTTTTTATTATTAAAGAGGTATTTTTTACCTTCAAACCCCGCTGAAGTGGGGTTTAAACTCAAAACTGAGTCAAAACCCATTTAGCTACGCTTATAACATTTTGAGTGCGTAATTAGCTTTTTTTCATATTGAAGAGGGGGTTTATCGTAAATTTTAGACGGGTTTTAATATCAAAATCTTCCTTAACTGTGCTCTTGGAATTAGGGGATTTTCTTTTGCATTTTTTTTTGTTTTGTTTTATAGAAGAGGGGGAGTTAACTGCAATAACCCCAGGTAGGGGGTTTAAAACTCAAAACCCATGGTAGGGGGTTTTAAACTCAAAACCCCTGGTAGGGGGTTTTAAACTCTAACCCCTCTTGTAGGGGTTTTAAACTCGAACCCCCCTGGTAGGGTTTTTTTAACTCGAACCCCCTGGTAGGGGTTTTAAACTCAAAACCCCTTTGGTTGTGCTGGCGCAAGTGATGGTTTAGTATTAAAATCTCACCTAATATAAACAAAATCTAAGCAAAAAATCAGTCACTAAATTCCGACCTCCTTCGGGGGGGGGGGGGGATTTCATTTCGGGGGGTTGGAGTTGAACCCCCCCCCCTGGCTACGCCCATGCCACAATAATGTACGGTGTTAACCAACGACTAGGATTGAATGAATTCAATCCATCAACAGGCGTTAGGACAAGGGGAGGGTTACAAATGTAGCTCGTTTTAAGGTTCAATTTTTTAATAAACTTTTCATGACGAAACAAAATTTAATGAAACGAAACCAGGAACAACGGTCTCTTTTTTTCATCAATGAAAAACAAAAACACGCAACTTTAAAAAAAGCAAAACAAAATTAAAAAATTAAAAAAAAACAAAAAAACTCTTAGAAGTTTCTGTAATCTTCTTCATGTTTCCAGTGAGTGGCGGTCTACTTCTGCTCTGTGGGTGAGTGCTTCCAACTTAACCCACCTGTTCATCGTTTGTTGTTTATCAGCTCGTCTACCCCCCCCCCCCCCCCCCCCCCCCCCCCCCAATGTCTGACGCAAACGATCAATGGGCTTAGAACACCAATTACTGGACAGCGTTGTGCTTCCTTTTGCCAGTTTACAAGAGGGGAGGTTGGAGAGCTCAAGTTTCACCTTTCCTCTTGTAGTGCTGTCTGGAGAGACTTTCGAAAAGCTGTTTTGGCTACAAATTGGTCGCTTTATCTGGCCACTTCTTAATTATGTTTTGATTATGTGTACAAGAGAAGAAAGCAATAAGTCATTTATTACAACTTTTTCCCCTCCCAACTGTACTTTTGCCTTTAAAAAATATATTGAAAAATATTAGATAGAAACAACTTGATAATAATTGTTTTTTAAAGTTACCATTGATTTGTTTAAATGACTTGTTATAAATTTAGTGAATTATTAGTGTTTACAAGGCATAGTTTTGTGCACAAGATAGACACAGATACTTGTTGACAACAAAAACAAAATAATTCTACTGTGTCTAAATATTTCTTTAATGGAATTTAATTTAAAAACGGGACTGGTTAAAGGGAGAGATTTTTAGAGTAGGGTAGTTTTAAGTCTTTTATTTTGCCTTGTATTTAGTCTTGTATTTCGCCATGTATTTAGTCTTCTATTTCGCCTTGTATTTAGTCTTGTAATTCGCCATGTATTTAGTCTTCTATTTCGCCTTGTATTTAGTCTTTTATTTAGTCTTGTATTTAGTGATGTATGTAGTCAATTTTAGAATACCTCTATTCAAGTCAGAACCCCATGGAACTAACAGAAACCTGGATCCAGGAACCTGGACAGCCGATCTCAAAACCTCTAACGATTTTCCTAGAAATTTAACATGCTCACAAGCCAAATCGAAAAAAAAAATGCGTAAGTTCTATCTGACGGTGTTACGGGTTCGATACCCGAATGAATCCAAAATTTTTTAAAATTATTTGATTATATTTGAAGTTTAACATTGGATATATTGTCTTTTTTTTTCTTTTTAAATATTTGTAAAATGTTAGTCTTGTATTTCCTCTGACTAAAGTTATGTCTTGTATTTCCTCTGACTAAAGTTATGTCTTGTATTTGCTCTGACTAAAGTTATGTCTTGTATTTCCTCTGACTAAAGTTATGTCTTGTATTTCCTCTGACTAAAGTTATGTCTTGTATTTCCTCTGACTAAAGTTATGTCTTGTATTTCCTCTGACTAAAGTTATGTCTTGTATTTCCTCTGACTAAAGTTATGTCTTGTATTTCCTCTGACTAAAGTTATGTCTTGTATTTCCTCTGACTAAAGTTATGTCTTGTATTTCCTCTGACTAAAGTTATGTCTTGTATTTCCTCTGACTAAAGTTATGTCTTGTATTTCCTCTGACTAAAGTTATGTCTTGTATTTCCTCTGACTAAAGTTATGTCTTGTATTTCCTCTGACTAAAGTTATGTCTTGTATTTCCTCTGACTAAAGTTATGTCTTGTATTTCCTCTGACTAAAGTTATGTCTTGTATTTAGTCATTTAGAATGTACTGGGTTTTATACGTTATTGTAAAAAAAAAATGTATATAAAAATAAAAGGATTAATTTAATATAAAGAGGAAGACCACACCAGAGTTGGATTAAAGGCTACACAATATACCAAGTCTACTGGTGCCAAAACCAGAAATCTATTGTCTGCTTGAGAAGTTCTTGATTTGTCCGCCAAACACCAAGAGAATCAAACAGGAAATCCTGAAGAATACCTAGAAAGAAACGTTTATTTTGAATTATCATCTCTTGCTATCAGTTTAAAATCTTGTTTTTATCAGGTTTAAGACCTTGGCCTTAAATTCGTTGGGCATGAAAGACTAGCTAACAGCCAGGGCATGAAAGACTATCTATCATCTCTGAAACACCAATTTATCTAACCTAGCACAAAATCGGATTAGCTTCCTTGTCATACGTTCTACAGAAATTCACATAGTGAAACTGTACCCCCATGGTATTCATCATGTATCGATCCCAAGGATCTCCCCCTTCTTAGTAGTCACGTTTGTCTCTAGACCATCTTAATCATATTAGAGTATCGCCGTGGAACGAGACGTCTAGAAACGTTGATGATTCCCTTCACTTTTAAAAGACCACTTTTGTTATCAGTTTCTTTCCCATACCATCCCTCCTCCTTTCTCCTCACACCTCCGCCAACACTAGTTTCCGCTGACATAGTTTTTTTTACTGAACTGTGGTTGAAATTCTGAAAGGTTACAGTGTCTTCTCCCTCAAGTACCTGGATCTGAACGTCTGCGTCACCAGACGAGATACTTGAAAGCTAACTCTATTCCACTTCCCAGAAAATTACTTTATAGAAACAGTTTTCAGAATATACAATTATTGTTGATACGCTACGAAACAGTTCAATAGTGTGGGTCTCGAGAGTCTGCAAGGAAACCTCTGACTGATGTTTCCACGTAGGACCACGACTGAGACTGAACTAGAGCACGCTAACAGTCTGTTGAGTATCATGGAGACCAAAGTCCACTTAGTATGTAAAGTAGCAGGGCACATAAAGTTTCTAAAATAGCAAGAAGATCAGGGCACACAGAGTTTTTAAAGGAAGACCAGGGCACACAGAGTTTCTAAAGTAGCAAGAAGACCAGGGCACACAGAGTTTCTAAAGGAAGACCAGGGCACACAAAGTTTCTAAAGGAAGACCAGGGCACACAGAGTTTCTAAAGTAGCAGCAAGACCTCTGGTATATCCACTAATTCCAAAATTACGAAAATCCTATCATTAAACTCGATGTTATTGACACATGTTAAAGGAAGACCAGAGCACGCAGAGATTCTAAAGGAAGACCATGGCACACAAAGTTTCTAAAGGAAGACCAAGGCACACAGAGTTTCTAAAGAAGCAGCAAGACCAGTGGAATATCCACTAGTTCCAAAATTACGAAAATCCTATCCTTAAACTCGATGTTATTGACACATGTTAAAAGTGTGAACATCTTTAGGTGAGTCAATCAAGAACATAATGGCAGCTTTGCCAGGATATGCTTACCGAATTTGTCATAAAGAAGTGGTAAAACTAATTCATCCGCTTCTAGTCATGATACATGACTAAAGGCCAAGTGACTATGCGCCTAAAGATGAACTCGCCTTGCTACAAGATTTTGTTTAAACCATTGCATATCAGAGGGCTCGGTGGCTGAGCGGTAAAGCGCTTGGCTTCCGTACTGAAGGTCCCAGGTTCGTTAGTTGGGGAAAAGTAAGGGCGGTTGGTCGTGATGACCATCATCTGCCCTATAGACTACAAGTGGAACTTCTATTGCATATCAACGAGAAAGTGTTCGTTCATTTAAAACGTGCATGCGACCACGTCAAATGCAATGTCCATGTGGACTCGAGTCTACCTACTAGCTTATCTATTCAAGTCCACTGGGAATAGGTCCTTAACAGACAAGACAAGACAAGACAAGACAAGACAAGACAAGACAAGACATTTCAAATATTCAATCAATCAATAAACAATAATAAAAACAAGTTGTGCAGAATATGATTGCGATTTTAAAGATGTGATTGAAACAGTGTCTAAGTAGCGCTTTAAAACAGTGTCTAAATAGCCGTTTAAAACAAGACTTTCAGAAATATCTGACTGAAAGCTGATATTAAAAAGATTTTAAAGATAGAGTTCTTTCTGCGCGTGCGTGGAGGCTTGATTCTTGAATGTTCAGGTAATAGAAATAATTGCGCAAAATTTCAGCTTTATCCAATATTGGGTGTGCGAGAAACAAAGTGTACAAACTTTTTGCCAGACAGACAGAGTGAGTTGATATAAGCTTTGTAAAAAAACACTTTAAAAAAAAGACAATACCTCCTTTACAGAGCGATTGTTTTTCTCTAAATACCAAATGAATGTTAGATTAAAAAAAAACCATTAAGCAATTTTAACCCGCCCCATCCCCTTCCCCTTTTCCCCACGAGAATGAATCCTGGTTATGTAAAGATTTAAATCTACTCAACTTTATAAAATTCCAATGATAGGTCTTTATATCAACTGTTAGAAGACGATGCGCTAAGTGTTCCTGATCATTAATCTTGAATATTGCCCACATACGGAAATACCCGAACATGTGTAGTCTGTTCAAGATAAATAAATATTTTCTCATTCTCTATCCAAATCTAAATGTATTTCTTTTTTTTTTACTTTGAAAAATTATAGCGGTCAAACTAGAAATTTCCCTGTGTGGCCAACGAGCTTGTAATAGTTCTTTTCCCAACAATAAATAGCAATAATAGCAACTAACAAAGTTCTCGTTTTCGAGCATCGTGTTCCGGTTTTTCCACCTACCCACTCAGAAGGTTCAAGTTTTCATGAAGTTATGAGTTGAATATTGAAAATACATTTTTAAAAAACTCGCTTATAGTGAATTTTTGTTTTGGATTGGTTCATGTGTTGTCATTGACAACGAATAATTGTGCAATGTTTCAACTCGATTAGAGAATGGGCCGTTGGGGAAATAACGTGTACAAGATTTTGACCAGTCAGACAGACTTAGTGATTTAGTCTAAGCCTGGAAAAGACATTTAATTTCCCCCCCCCCCCCTCTTCCTCTCTCTCTCACTATATGTCTCCTAAACGATGTTATTCTTGTAAGTGGCGACCAAGTAGACATAGCAAAAGTTATTTACTTATTTTGCCCCTAAGCCAGCCGGGCCAAGCATGTCATACATAATACAAGGGGAGTTTAGTTTTCTCCAATTTTAAAATCTACTCTACACCATCTTTTTTTCCCTTAAACATGTATAACAGTTGGTTACTATATAGTTGGTTGCCTTTTCAGTGTCTTACGATCAAGCCAACTTTCGCTAAAGGACATTACATAATTAGTACAGTTGTACAAGATGGGCGTGTCGAGTTGTTTATAAATCAGTTTGAAGGTGTGTGAGTCAGTGAGAGGGTGAGTGAGATAGTCAGTGAGTGAGTGGGTGACTGAGCGCGCTGGTATAAACTAGAAACACACCCACATTTAGCACGGTGGTCATCCACCCACTCCCCTAAAAAAAAAAAAAAAAAAGAAAATGTGTCGAAATTACGCATCTGGATGCGTACGTAAGAAACTGCAAGAAACTTTCTTACGCTTTGTCTTAAAGGACTGCTCTTGACTACAGTGTGAATGTACACATTCGAAGGCCCGCGTATGTACGACAGGTATAGGTCACGGAGGCCTGTTGATTGCTGAGTTTGTGATGTGTACTCGCCCAGACGTGAGCAGGCAGCCACTTGCCTCTCTCCCCTTACTAAACCATCTCTCATTCCTTAACTTTCCCTCCCTTCCCTCATCAACGTCCCTCCCTCCCTCCCTCTCTCTCTCTCCCCTGCCGTCTCTCGTTCTGTCTCTCACACACTAACTTGGATAAAAAAAAATAACACGACAAAAAATGCTGACTGATTTGCCACGCAATGTTAGCAGACTAGCTGCTTGCTCGCCCATTGATTGATCCCAAGCAATGCCCTGGCTATTGTCGTAGTCTGAGTGGCTGATATACCGGTTAAAATGTAAATAGTCCAACATTCAAACGAAATTCGCGTGCTCTCTATTCTAACAAGCAAAAACTAAAATGCGAGCCAAAATGTCTCGCCCGGATTAATACCAAGTAAATTATTTTTCACACATTTAGCCAGCAAATTGTGATATTGTCTGGCCAAAGATCCTGTATTATTTTTTTTTTTCCCAAATTCTCTACCCGGATTATAACTGTTGTTTTTCTAATTTTGTTGTTCTTAAAAATTATTGTTTTAAGAATTTATTTTTCTTGAAATTTGTATATTTTGCTTATGGTGGCTTCTCCGTGAGCGTTTGGAAAATTGGTTCGCCAAGTTTGAGTGAGGTGTATTCTCAGTTTGGATTTATCGGGAATGCTGGAGCTCGAGCAGGTCTGGTGCCGTGGATTAGAATATTCAAACATAGCCAGATATTTTACGTGAGTATATTTTAGCAGATAATTACATAATTTTAAATCTACGGTGTAGGGTTAAAATTGAAAG
Organism: Biomphalaria pfeifferi; assembly: GCA_030265305.1. NCBI lineage: Eukaryota > Metazoa > Mollusca > Gastropoda > Planorbidae > Biomphalaria > Biomphalaria pfeifferi. The sequence goes on along the minus strand of JASAOG010000061.1, from coordinate 1,311,958 downwards.
TGATTTGAAGTATTGATTATCTGCAAATGTTAATTACTTAGGCCTATTTTTTTATTTATAGAAAAATATTCATTTTATTCTATTTTTTTTCAATCTTCTGTGTTCCTTGTTGTAGAACTATATTAAAAAAAAGCTTCTTATGATCTAGATCTATCTATTGTGAAACATTTTTTTTTTCTTAAAATACAACTTAGTACTTAGATATAGATCTAGATTCACTGTGACCTTTTTAGTGATGACGTCAAAAGATTTCATCACCGGTTTACGTTATAGTGTGACTATGTGTCTCTCTCTCGATTTCTCAACGTGTCAGAGCGCCGCGTATCATTATATTTCATAAATATGTCTTGCTATTCAAGCCAATGCAATGTGCCCTTTAAATCTAGGGATTGGTCATCAAGCGTGTGTTTGCCCATTCCACAGAAGCCGCTCTGAGATTTGGGTCAGAACCGTCAGGTCCAGCATCTTGACCGGATATGGATTAATTAGGATGCGAGACGAACTGACCCACGAAAGCAATAAATCTTGATGCTTTTATTTTATATATTTCGTTTCGCAATGTTTTCCCTAAAGAGGAAGCGTATATTTTTAGAAAGTTAAATATATATGGATAATGTTGTATCGTTGTTTTTTTTTAATCTGTAAAAACCCACGGGAGTTTGATTACTTTGATATGTCAGTTGTGCAATAGAAAGGTTAGAATAAATTCAGTCGTCTGGTGGGAATAAAATTAAAATTATAAATTACAAATGCATGATGCAGTAACTTTCAACAATTTCGGTTATAGTTACCGTAGCGATATCACCTATCTATCTATCTATCTATCTATCATCTATCAATCTATCTATCTATCTACCTATCTATCTATCTATCTATCTATCTATCTATCTATCTACCTATCTATCTATCTATCTATCTATCTACCTATCTATCTATCTATCTATCTATCTATCTATCTATCTATCTATCTATCTATCAAATATATATATAAGGGAAGTTCCCCTTTCAGACCTATACAGCAGGTAATATTAACGTCATCTCTTTCCTTGGCCAACGGTTAACGAGCATGGTGTCACGTGGAACAACGACCAACCACATTTACTTTGCCCAATTAGAGCTGTGTGGACTCAGGAGCGCCCCATAAATCCAAGATTCGAACCCAGGACCACAGGTTTGAAAGCCAAGCGCTTAGTCATTCAGCCACCGACCCCACCTATCTATATACGTTACATTACTGATGGCCTAGATCTATAACCTTGGATATATCTATGAAGGTAAATATACAAAGGCCAATATTTGAGGCAAGCTCTGCAGAATTAAGCCTCTACCTATGAGCGTCAAAATGAACAAGCTCCCTCACATAAATTGTGGGTTTAGGGTAAACCGGAGGTTTCGTTGCACAACGAATAAATATCGTCTGCAAATACATTGCCTACGTTGTTGTAAGATACTTTAAAAAAATTGTTTTATAGTGTGTGTGTGTGTGAGAGAGAGAGAGAGAGAGAGAGTATTGATCTTGTCTTATGCATAGCTTTATAATTTGATATTAATGCTTATGTGTCACGGAGACAGAGAAGAGAGCGCAACTACAGGCGCCATCACTGTCTACGTTCTGGCCTAATTCTAACACCACTTTACATTCCACAACATAGTTCTAGTCCGCCTTGGATTGATTATCTAGACATCTCTCTTTCTCGGTATACATATATACATATACAGTGTATTGTTAGAAATGACCAGTGACAGGAAGAGGTTAACGTGTGACCCCGACGAGATAACACAGCAGCGAGTGTTCTCTGGAATGTACATGTATAAACAGAGACAGGATGTGACGTGTCCTTACGTGTTATTCCAGAAGGTACTAGCAATGTCCAGTGACAGATAGCGGTCACAACTTGTGACCCTGGCAAGATGACACTGCAGCCGATGTTTTCTGGAATCTACATGTATAAACAAAGACAGGATGTGACGTTTCCTCACGTGTTATTCCAGAAGATACTAGCAGTGTTTGTGCAACTTTGGAGGAGTGATTAGGGACTCTATATAAGCCAGAGAGTTAATGTGAAAGTCAGTCGTGAGTGAGCCGTTACAGTCGATACAGTCGATGTAAGACGTGTGCGGCTCTGATTCGGTAGACTTGAGTACGACTTGGTTCAGCTTTGGGAGACCTGGAGCGACACTGGGAAGTGTGTCGTTGGTCTGTTCTGTGGAATACGGCTCGATGCAAGTTGAGAAGAGATGAATTGCAACGAAGTGAAGAGATGAATTGCAACGAGGTATAGCTAACTGTAAACTGACAGATATTGTACAGTCTTCTACGCTACATGTTACAGTCACAATTGTTAGAGTTAATAGTCAATAAAGTTATATGAAGCTGAAAGTTGAGTCGTCAAGTTCTTTGCAGTGTTTTTATTTGTGTCCCTACTAATACATTTAGCCAGAAGATTCAGAAATACGTAACAATTGGTGTCAGAAGTGGGATCTTTCTGGCTAGAATGTGTTCCATCAAACTTCTTATTGAACCTGACATGAAAGAACTTAGACAAGAGCTTCGAGATAGAGGTCTACAGCTTAACACGGAAATAAGGAAACGCTAACATCACGTCTCAGACAAGCCCTGTTGGAGGAAGATGAGAATCCGGACAATTGCCAATTTGAAATCAAACCTAATATGACGGAGCTCCTGAGAACTTTGCAATACAAAATGAACTCGGTGAAAGAGAGCATTAAGAATATAGAATCAGAAATCAACACCAGATTTTCTTCATCTAACCAGTTGATCAAAGCCATGAATGAGAATGAACAAATAGCTACCACGCCCAACAAGACAGAAGAACAAACAGATACGATAAAGATCAAACGAGAATCATGATGAACGAGCAGCTGAACACCCAACAGTATCAGATTGAGTCGACAGATGAAAGAGCTACACCATTGATGAACAGCGAACAATTGTCCAACCAAGAATGTGGCGATACAGACAATTACGATAGGGATGCTGGTGAAGGTTGTGCTGTCTGTGACTGTGATAGCAAACCAAACGAATGTGGCCCACAAGAAATGATAAGAGGCGGTAGCTGTTACTATTTCAACGAGAAGCAGAATGAGACCGCTGAAGAAACAATATAAGAGACCTATAGTTTGACCGAAGCTTTAGCTACAGATATACCTGATATGAGTACCTCAACCAGCCAGACAGATCAAGACAACGTTGGGTCTGCGTCCAAGCTTGTTGCTGTGGGCCTTAAAGACTTCTGTCTATCTGCCAGTGTCTACGAGAGGAACTCGAAGCTTGATTACTGCAACTATGCGTTTGACAAGAACTGTACGTACGTAGCTTTGCATGAAGACTGTGAATGCCAAGAAATACACCAGCAAGGTCTGGACTTAACAGAAGCTTGTCCAGCTGTCAAGATTAGCGCGAGAAGCCCTGGTCAAAGTCAAGGAAACACAATAGAATCTGATGCTGAAGTTGATGGACCTTTGCAAATTGAATGTTATCAACCTGCCCCACTGTCGAGTCCTCTAGACTCGGATGAAGGTGATGACGTGTTTGACAACTTGCCTTGAAGTGGACTTGCAGCTCATTCGCAAAGCAATCATCGAAGAATAATGCTGAAGCAACTTGTTAGATCAACAGTCTTGATGACTACAGCTATGAAATGCAATACCTTCCTATGTGCTAAGTGGCTACCCCCAGCATTGAGGTACAATACTAGACATTCAATAGTCAGGACTAAATAAATCAGTCTGTTGAAGTGTTGTATGTAGGGCTGGTATGTGTTCAATCTAGAGAAAATGATTCAACAGAATGAAGAGTTCCCCACTAGTTTTTGGACAGTAAAATAAAGGTCCCTATTGTTTAATGCTCAATGCACATTGAAAACGCTTTGAATAAAAAAAAATTTAGATTTCAAGATGGAAGAGGCCTAAAACTTTAGCTGGAGTCTTATTGACACTGGCAGTTACTAACTCCCTTTGGACGGAAGGAACACTTTAAAATACCTGCTCTTTGCCTTGGCACAACTCCATTCTAAAAACTGGTTATAATTTGTTTACCTCCCTTTTCCATGCTATTATTCTACAGGTCTACTTTAAAAAAAAAAAATCTGACTTTAAACGGCGGGGCTGATCCAGATCAAGTTAATGTCTGCTAAAACACCACCGAAACACACATACACACAGACACACACAATAGGCAGCATGTATGACAAGGTGTTAATTATCACGTGATCATTTATCAAGTGTGTCTCTGAATATATAGAACAACACAGGTCAGAGAATTTGTGTCAGAGTCATAGTGTTATTTGAGTGAGCTGAAATATTTGTTTTTAGGTTTATCCAATTAGCCTAGACAGTCTCTTCGACAAGATTAAAGCATTCATATGAAAACTATAAATAGTGTCGATGTTATATTTTAACTCTTTCTCTCCGTAATTATTTTTCCATATTTCGACAGAATTCTTAAGTTGGCTCATTACTATTTCACGCCCCTGTTATGATGAAGCTTCAATAACTTTGTCGTTTGTTATCAGAAAATGTTTTATTTTGTCTAGAGTTAAAGGGGAATGCCTGCATTTCTTTCATACAACACAAAATAAAGTTTATAAAGATAAACCTTAATTTAAATTAATGAAGTCTAATCAACGAGAAGGAGAGAAAGAGCTAACGATGTTTCTTCTTGCTCTTTCTCTCTCTCTCTCTCTCTCTGCGTCCGCCAGTCGGTCCTTCTGACTGTCTATTTATTTATTTATCTGTTTATCTTTGTGTATATTTGTCTTGATTATACTTATTACAAAATAATAATGATTTTAAATCCACATTCTCCCTCCCCCCGCAACCACTTCAGTTTCCACCACATCAGCTTTTTGTACACCCACCCGTGCATATCGTCTGCCCCCCCCCCCCTCCTCCCCTCCGCCTTCCAATCTCGTGTAGAAACATCCAATTGGATGATCGAATCAATGACCTCCTTGATACCCTCATAAATATTTTGAACTATAGAGATGTATGGATTATGTATTTCACCATATTACAATCATTCAATCTAGGCAGCAGATGTGATCACTGGCTTGAAGGAGAGAAGACGTGAATAGCTTGATTTCATCACACGTAATGGCGCATTGATTTCTGAATGTAACTATTAAGTAGAACTACTTTTTTTAAAAAATTATTGCTGTGGTTCAAAATGAGACCGCATGGCCCACTACGCTTCTCCTCCCCACATCCCCTTTCCTTAACATCTCTCGAAATTAAATGTGGGTGAATTGTTCAAATACTTCACCTGGGAATTACAAATAGCATTTCATTTCTTATAAACAAGCGCATGGGCTGCCCCCCCCCCCAACCTTTTTTTTTTTTACACTTTCCTACTCCAAAACACACTCACACATATTCTTACCCAACAAAAGTCACAGCCACATAAGGCCTATAAATATTCAGATGCTAATTAATTACCAGGCCATTTATTTTATAAAATCAACGTATAGGTGTTCTGGACATCTAGACACCAAAATATACCTACACTATTTCCTATATAAAATCATCAAATGGGATTTCTTTAACTTTTAGATACTAAATAAAAGAATATGTTTTAAAAAAAACAAAGCACGTATAAGGGAAAAAATCGCACAATTACTATTACATCTCTTAATACTGCAATATTTTGTCCCTTTATATATATATAAAGATATATATGGCTCCTTCTGTCTCGTAAGACAATGGATGCGCCCAGATGAGTCACTGGCTTTGGTTACATCTTGAGACGGGGCAGAATCTGGAGTGGCTAATCAAGCCAATTCTGGATCGGCAGAGTTTGCCACAGTTTGAGCATTTATATTCATCTGTCCTAGGGCTCACTGACAGGGCAGCTTTCTTTTTCTTTCTTTATATACATAAAGATATATATATATATATATACATAAAGATAGATAGATATACTTATTAATTTACTAATTGATTAATGTTTTTTTTTATTGATTCATGTGTTGTCATCAACAATGAATAACTTTCAGCTTGATCCGAGAATGGGAAGTGGGAGAAATATCGTGTACAAGATTTGTACCAGGCAAAGTAAGTTGATACAAGCTTTGTAAAAAATATAAAAATAACCAGACTATCTCTTTTAAAAAATACAATGGATTGTATCTCTGGTAATGGCAAGTGTATTTATAGACCGAAAAAAAAAAGGGTGGGGGAGTTGAACAGAAATAATATGAATGTATCATCAATATTCTATTTGTTGTGCAGGCAGCACACACACATACACACACACACATCTAGCATATAAAACTTAGCACGGCCAGCGGTCGAATCACTTACCACAGTTATGGACTTGTTAATGGAAATTCGTATTCCCTAGGCTCAGGAGTGTTAATGAGTCGTGGATTTTAATGTCTTCAAAAATGAGTTGATAAAGCCATGGGATAATTGTCTCAAACAAGGAGAGTCACTGCACGCCAGTGCTCTGAAAGAAGATTAATTTCAGAGTAGTTGACCCTTATATCCTACAATGAAGAGTTTGTTGTTTTGTATTCACATTTTAATAGTCATCTTTATTATCCTGGAGGAAATTTGTTTGACAATGGTGCACCACACGTAACAGAATTTTTCAACGACCTTAATGAAAAGTACATTCTTGGTGCACCACACATAACAAAATATTTCAATGATGTTAATGATATGTACATTCTTGGTGCACCACACGTAACAAAATATTTCAATGATGTTAATGATATGTATATTCTTGGTGCACCACACATAACAAAATATTTCAATGATGTTAATGAAATGTAGGCAAGTGTTACTCAACTTTACAGTCTCACTCAAGTTGACATGAGAAGTTCACTTTAAACTAAGTGGAGAAACGTCCAAGTTTGTTTATTCAATTCAAACGGGAAACTGTAGACCTGATAATTCTTAAACGATTTGGTGTGGTGGTCGAGTACTTAAACAGCTCGGTTTTCGAAACAATGGGTTTGCGTTCGAGACAAAGGTTTTGAGTTCCTATCCTGTTGTAGGTCTGGACTTTAATTTTGAAATAGTCCTGAGTGTACCCAACTTTCTTGTGCACTTCAAGTGATTAGGGTTTAGGTTTTGTGTCTAAGAAAAGCAAAATCACATAGTAACCTCTTTGCACTGGACATTTTCTTTGAGAGATTGTCCACGTTTTGTTCGCTGTGATGGTCACATGATATTCTTGTTAACCTTTAGCCAAATAAAAAAGCTTAACCTTTATCTCACGAGCTTGTAGGTCTAAGTTACACTTTACACGCAAAATTCTAAAAAGCGCTTAGGTCAGCACAAATGGTCTCGCAGACGGAAAAACGTTTTTTTTTTCCTAAAACCTACGTGTCTGGGAGAAATCTTTTCGTAGGCTAGCAGATTTATTTTTTTTTTGCGGGGGGGGGGGGGGGGGGGGGGGGGAGGATGGGACAAACCAAAGTTTGTAAAATAATAATAAAATAGAAATTAAAAATAAATAAATAAAAAGTAAAAGAGCGAGTACGTTTAATTAATTTCTTTTTCAAAACATGCTTTAAAGAAAAAACAAACTAATATGTATGTATGTCCTTGCTGTCCTTTCTGGGCTCGTGCCCACTGTCCAGGTATTGGGCTTGATGTGTCCAAATTTCCACCATGTGCAATGTAAAGAAAATTTGCTGGTAGTTCCAAGCCAATGCTCAGAGACACAAAGAAAGAGGCACATTTCTTATTCCATATCCTGGGACAAAGTCGTACAATTCCTTATTTCCTGGTGCCATTAAACCATGGAATGGGTTGCCTTAATCAGCCAGGAAAATCAATGACTTAGAAGAGTTCTTCTAATAAACATGCACAACTAAATGAACACATGGATACGCGTAAGACGTAATTTTTATTTTAGGAAGGGATGTTTGTCATTGGTACGAAGATATGAAGTGTTTTGGCTCGAATGATGAGATCAAGTTGTTCCGCCTGAGAAATATGATGTTTAATATAGTAATATATACTAGTTGGCCATTTCAGTCTTTGGGGGACTTGGGCTCACCTCATAGAACAGTTCTTCCTGTGACTGCTGGAGCTTTGGGTGGGATGACCTGAAAGATTGCGTATCAGCCCAAGGTCGGATCGTACACACAGCAGTTTGGAATCAGCAACGTCCCAGATGATGCCAGAATATAATACTATTGCTGTTAGCTATCTTAAGATCTAGTAGTTTTACTAGACCTCCATTTACGAACAGCTTTCATTAAATACATTATTTGCCTGTTATTTTGTCTTTTACTTTAAAAAAACAACTAATTTAGACTTTGTCCTTCTCTGTTACCTCGTATGAGTTTGCAGGTTTCTGGTAACTCTATAATTGTTGCATGACATGTTTTTAATAACTCTTTGTCAGCTTATTTAAAAAATTACAGAGCAATGCTTCAGCCTCAATGTGGCACTTGCGTGGAAGATCGTTAGAGAGACCGCTTAGGCCAGTAAGGAAGCGAAACAGAACCCCCATTGGTGTGCTTAAGGACCGAGTACATTGCACTGGCTGGGATGGAAGAAAGCCCCAAAACAATATGTTACTATCGAAATACTGTTCCTCTGTGGGTCGTTTCTTTAAGGCGGACACCTGCGCTGCTGATGTAGTACAGAGAAAGAAATGGGGGGAGCTTCCCTGGTGTTCTCGGCCTTCGGTCTCTCCTATAATCCGAGCGTGTTGGGATTCAAGACATCAGTAATAGGAATGTAAAAAAAAAACAACACAACTTCTGCTGGGATCTTTCCTAGACAGAACAGTTAGTTCAGACAAGCAGATGGAGCAAAACTTTTCGTGAGCTGAAATACAATAGTCTTCGACTGAACTCTTAGCCCAAGTACAAAGAAAACAAAAATAAATCGACGCAAAGATACAATTCTTAAGAACAACGTAATTCTGTTCATAGACAGAGACAGCAATAAGAGATCCACATCGTCTAACAAGTCCTAAGATGCTTGAGTTGAGCCCATGTTGTTAAAAACATTGCGCTGATTTCATTTGGAAATGTTTATTTTGCGTGTAAAAACAAACGAACAAGTGAAATCTATCCAGTTCATTTAAAGCTCGAGTTGTGACGTAAAACGGCGTGAACTTTTAGAGTTCAGAGGTCATAAGGTCATAGCCTTGATCTTATGCACAAGTTGTACCCTGTGGGAATGTGTGTATCTGGCATGTGAACATTTTTCTTCTTGACCTATCTCTAACATCTGTCTGAAGCTTGCTACTTAGTATTTACATGAAAAGGAATTAACTCGACGAAAGTTGTACTTCAAAGGATTTTATTACAGATCGGTATCTAGCGTGTACTGCAACGTACATAAAAGTATCTAAATCATAAGTACTTTAATAGTATCACTAAACATATACCTTTATAGGAGACTCTAGTGTAAACTTAACAACAGCATATGTAAAAATAATGCTTAAATCCAAATTTGAGTAAAATATGAACAACTTAAATGCGCTGCTTACAATGAATGGCAACTATAAGACATTCATTTAAAGAGACCTATAACATTCTTGAACTACTTCATACATTGGCATTGTAAACTTGCCAGAAATCGAACAACAGACACCACGTTGCTGGCTGATACATAGCTAGGTCTATGGGCACGTACAAATATCTATATGCTTCGACTAGATCTATCAAGCCATTAAATAAAAATTTGACCATTTTAAAAGAAACAAGGGCTATAAATCAGCTTAAGTTTCCATACACTGACATTTATATATCAATATCGTGACATTGTGCATGTTAATTGTTTCAATTTCCGCCGTTGTCTTCTGCCTCTCCCTCTCTTTCTTTCTCTCCCTCTCTTTCTTTCTCTCTCTATCTCTCTTTCTCTCGTTTGAGCACTATTCAAGGGTGATCTCTGAAAACTTTTCATTAACGGGCAGAAATACTGAAGGCATTTAGTGACAAAAAAAAAATTACTTCATTTCTTAGTTAAGCACTGTGTGTACAAATGTATTCTGAATATATATCTAGTAACTCTGTTCATCATTTATAGTGCACTACATTAAGATACGTCACCAACTCACAAGCTTAAAGAGAGGGGCAAAGGTGGAGAAAGAGAGAGGAAGTGTGACGTAAAGAAAAAATAATTAAAAAATAAAACATTTTTAAAAACTTTCATCAATTATTTTGAATCAGTCTTGTCAGTTATTATTACTGGCTTAAAATTTAACCAAATGCATGCAATACCATATAGTTTTGTTGTCCAACCAGGGTAAACTATTTAGTTTATTATTATTAGTGGACTTTATCTTTATGAATTAGGAATTTGTCAAGTCAGTGGATGTATTTTGTCATTTTATTGGCAATTTTGGTTGACCTTTATTTTGATGTAAGTTATTTAGCGAAACTTTCATGCTTATAGCATGTTCACAGCGCAATGGTCCAATCACTTTTGTGGACCAGTTGGAGGAGGAGTGGGGGGTATCTGGGAGAAGGTTTCCATGCTGCCTTTTCAAAAGCAATTTTCAAAAAATTGCTGAATCTGAATTTGAGTTGGAAGGCCGACGTGTTTTGCCACTGACCTATTCAAGTACTTATTAAAATAGAAGATTTAGTAGTCTATTGTTTGTTTAAAATTTTAGCCTTTTTTATCGGGGTGCGACCATGTGTGATTATTGTCACAGGTTGTTCGTCGCCGATTTAGTATATTTTCAATGTAAAACAAAAATTAATTAGTTTCTTATAATGGATTAACTAATTAGTTAATTGTTAAATTAATTAATGTGTTGTCATCGACAGTGGATAAAAGTGTCAAGTGTTAACTTGATGCAGAAAAGTTAATTGAAAATAGTAAACATTAATAATGGCTGTACATTTTAAGATTACTTATTATCATGTTGTTATTGTTTTAAATTAGCTTCCTTTTGTTTTCAAAGCATGTCCTTTAGTTTCTCTTCACGTTTTGATTTTCGTCTTTCTCGGCAGTTATATGCGTCCTTTCAACATGGATACTATCTAAATCGGCCAGTTCAATACACTCACCATTAATATAGTCAAGTGCATTGCTTACCAGTTATATAGGCCAGTTGAGCCCCGTGATAATTCTATAGGTCAGTTCAGTAACATCATGTAGGCTTCTTTCGTACCATGGATTTGGAATTGTCCACACAGATATAGAAAAAATGTGGACTTTTTACAAATGAATTGTAGTTTGAGGTGGGGGAAGTGGTAACCTGATCTATGACTATATGATTGTGTCAATGATTGTAAGATTATAAAGTGTACTATCGTGCTAATGCCCACCAATCTCATCATGCATAAGTATGCAATAGTTAGTGGTACAATGTTTTGACATCGCTAGACCAGTGTGCGATGGATTTTATAAAGTTATTTGAAAAAGAAAAAAGGTAAATCAAGTGATTCCCCAATACTATAATTTCTTTACTTCCGCAGTAAGTGCATCGAAAAAAAAAAAGGGAAAGAACTAACTGGATTTGTGTACATGTCCCCATCACGTGACTTGAGTAAAGCGGGTCAAAATGACTTCTTGTTCCAGCCATTAAAGCCAATCTCTGAAAGGGAGCGGCAAGGCCAATCAGCCGGGGGTTATCGAACCTATCGATTGGTTGATGGTTTCTAAGACCTGGTCTCAGAGGTGAAGGTCGTACTGTGTTTAAAGTGCTCGCCTGAATTATGGTGTGTGGAACGAGAGGGGAAGCGGGAGTTGGCAAAACATATAATCTAAAACGTCAACTTTGAAAACAGCACAATTGGCAACCAGCAATTTGAGAAATGACAACTGTAACGGCTATGCTAATCATTTAACAAGATCTTATCTTGGTAGACATTCCCTATTACTATACAGTTCTTAACGTCAAAACGTCAGTTTGAAAAATAATTAGCTTTTTTTTTGTTGACGATAGTTAAGTTCTTGCAGAACTCTAAAGTTCATGCAGATCTCTAAAGTTCATGCAGATCTCTAAAGTTCATGCAGATCTCGAAATGCTTTTGAATAAAACATAGTACTAAAAAAGAGGCATTGTCTTCGATTCCGAGGATTAAGGACGAATGCTGTATGTCCATATGACCACGCAAACCAGTTGCGATTTACTTATTTTGGCACATCTGTTGCAGGCAATTATATTAACCTTTTAAAAATATTTGTTTAATTACTTTCATTCTGCTATTGTCAAACCAGTATATAGATTTTCATACATGGCAGAAACAAAAACTATACATATGTCTCTTTTTGGTGTATCCCCTTTACATTTGTCTCTTTCAGCCTTCAATTGAACCGCCCGCCAACCCTTAGTATGCACAAACACTTCTTAGGTCCATCAGTTGTAGCCCGCACTAAAATTCACCCCACCCCCCACCCTCACACACACATATTCACACAATATTTTCAAATGAAACACTTTCCTGCGGAACAGTTTGAAAGTAGAAACATTGATATACGCAACTTAGTTCACTCTTGAAATATTTCTTTTTATTTGTGTCAGTCATGGATCTAGATTCTAGATAGAGAGAGAGTTCCCTAATTTAGAATAAACCATCTTCATAAACAGTATTATACACCCCCCACTCCAAGCAGAAGTCTTTAATTGACATGCATGACAAGATTGACAACACGTGTAGGATTTGAAGAAACGTCTGCATTTCATAAGATAAGATATATATTAATTTTTGCTTTAAAATAGAGGTATATTTGTAGGTCTAGACCTCGTCGTTTTAAAAATGTTCTATGCATGATTCTTAACTACAATGTTTACATTTCAAACTGTAGTACATTTCTCCCAACACTCACACGCTTTCATACAGATGTAGAAACACATTAGATAATCGCAATAAACCCTCACATTCACTATGACAGTTGTCTACAGCTTGAGGAAATGACATTAAGATCTAGATCTATGAAGAAATATACATAAATAACACATTGGAAAGAAAGTTACGCACCAAAAAAACGTGTTTATACGCGCTTAAGCGAAAGAAATTATTGCTTAGTACTTTAGATAATAAAATATCGGCTTTCAAACGCATAGATGGTTGAAATTGCGTATAAAAAAATCTGTTTTAGTAAATTTAACCGCTGCGGTTTGGATCTTGAAAATAGCTTAGTTGTCCAAGGCTCAAGTTGGTAACAATAGTGATTATAGTGGTCAGGACTAAGAATTTTATATTTTAGTGTATCTATCATTATCAAACAAACGAATGCTTTCTCTCTCTCTCTCTCTCTCTCTTTATGACTGTCTCGCTGTCAAATGTTGTAGAATGCATTCGTCTCTAGATGTACAATGTCTCAGGACGTCATGCTAGAAACTTGTCCAGAAGTAGAGTCCCTCATTTCCCGTTGTGACACAAATCACGCAGTAGGTGCGTGCTGGGGACGTGTTGTTTCTTTTTTCGTTGTGGTTTTGTGACAGGTTTGGTTATTTCCATCCCAGGATCCTTGACGGAGAAATGTTCAGTTCATTTATTATTTCTCTCATCGGGCGGCATTGCCTGGTGGGCGGCAACGTCTTAGTTTGTCCGACACTTCACGTAATTCTAGTTTTTAGTTGCCTTTTTACAAAGCTTAAATCAACTCTATATCTCTGTCTGGTATAAAGTGTGTACACGTTGATGCACAATGATTTCTTTTACCTGACTGACAACACAAGAATCAATTTTAAAAAATTAACCAATTAGTTAATTATCTATTGGTAATGGATTATTTTGTTTGTGAAAGAAATGGTACCTAACTGAAGTGATGGTATAAGCTGAATTAGCCCCCTTTATAGGTCGCCGCTTTAAAGTAAGTTGGAAACAAACTAAACATCACTATACAATCTTCTACAGTCATAAGCACCTCACTAGCAGAGTAGTTAGTATACTAGCTAGAAGAGAATGCGTGAGCAATGATCGAATTCTTGTGGTTTCCCCCCACCTCCCTTTTTTAAATAAATGCTTTTGAAAAGCGATTACGGTAAAATTCACCCAGATATCCCTTTTCTTTCTCCTACCCCCCCCCCCACTCCTCATTTCCCCAACTGGTCCAGGTCAGTGAAAGGATCAAAGATTGTAATAGCGCTCAACAAAAACAATTGGTAAAAAACAATATTTCTAATCGCACTTATTTATTATTGTTGGTCTAGATCTATTGCAAATTTAATGACATGAATGATCCAAACTTATTGATACAATTACACTTCGTATAAAAAAAAAATTAAAAAGTATTTTTAAATGATTTTCTTGTTTATAATGAAGTATTATGGAAAGGATGTGTTTTTTTTTTTTTTGTTCCAGAGAAATATTGTTGTCATCAAATATTAAATTATCGCCACAATGTCCCCAAAATGGTATTGAAATAATTTTTAAAAATTCAATTAACTCTTTTCTTCCTCTTTAGTATAAAGCTATTCATCTATTGTTTTGTACTTATCTTATCTTATATATTACAGACGTTATTTAAAAAAAAAAGAAGATAATTAGGTCCTACGCATTTCGTGTGTCATTCTAGTCATTCTAGTCTGCTAAGGCGTTGGCTTTCCTGGCTGATTCAAGCAACCCATTCCATTCATCAAGCATAACAACGTAAACCACTATGCAGACATCTATGGATTAAGTCGAATAAATACTATATATGTGTGTGTGTGTGTTGGGGGTGGGGTGAGTAACGTTGAAACCTGGAGTTACAGAACTAGCGAGAGATACCGGTCTCCTTGAAGAGATTTTTTTTTTTAAATTTTGTGGAGTGTACTGTGGGTGGTGTGGTTTATTTCAAAGGGACTATCTTGCTCTTTGTATTAGATGTTGAGGTCATCTTTATTTAAATGAATACCAATAGTACAACCATCACAGTATACCCCTCCGCCTCTGTCTATCTATTTCCCTCTCCCTCTCTCTTAGATAATATCATTTTATTGGTCCAAACAATAAGAAATTCAGTTTGATTACAATTATCAATCTAAACATTACTAAAGAGAGGGAAAGAGAGAGGGATATAGAGAGAAATAGAAAGATTATCACAATAATGATAGAGATGTACATAGAAACAACATATTCAACACACACACACACACAGAGTTGATATCCCGTCGTTGGTTGGTAGCTCTAGATGTAGGCGAATTAAATTCTTGATGTAGAACTTGAAAAAAATACAAACTCCTTTTAAAACAAAATTGTATCTCCCCTTTCTTCAACTTTCACACCGGCATTAACTGGAATTACAACAGACCACCTCGTGATTGCATCAGAAATTCTTCAGCTACACAACTGCTTTCCCCCTGCTTTCGTCATGGTTACAGTGGAAACACGCACGTACACTTCACAACACCCATCTTTTACGACATTAAAAAAATGTCATGTATATTCTTTCGTTTTCCCTTTTTTTTAATGAAAATTTATGCTTTTTATAAAAAATATAACTAAATTGTAGCTTTTTAAGCATTTAAAAAAAAAAAAAGAAATTCCTTTAAAGTTATAAACTTTGTTACCAATTGTCTTTGACCGTTCTACAAACGTATTTATTTAAAGAGTTGAAACTAAGAGAATACTTATAGGGTCACGTGCTGTCAGTTTGTAAAATAACTCTCAAACACACCAACTTACAGATAGTTAACCTTGTCCTCACTAATGTGAAATACAGATCCCATTTGATTTTCATAAAATGGAGCAAGGTCAAAAATAGCAACCTTTTTTGTGTATTTGGTGTACAAAATACGAACCTATTGATAAACGAAATATTTTCAGAACCATGTGCTAATTGTTGAGTCAAATTAAACTTCGAAACACCAGGTCTGATACTCCCTTCTACCAGGTCTAATATCCCTTTATAACCAGGTCTAATATCCCCTTTTCACCAGCTCTAATACTTCTTTCTACCAGGTCTAATATCCCCTTTTCACCAGCTCTAATACTTCTTTCTACCAGGTCTAATATCCCCTTTTCACCAGCTCTAATACTTCTTTCTACCAGGTCTAATATCCCCTTTTCACTAGGTCTAATACTCCCTTCTCAGCAGGTCTAATATCCCCCTTTTCACCAGGTCTAATACTTCCTTCTACCAGGTACATAGCATAGTATATTTTTTAAAACTTGTGTTGTTTTTTTAAATACTACTTGGAAAGTAAATTTGCTTAAATCTTGACTGTGTGACTTTTGTGAAAGCTTAAAGCTTGATTTGAATGGTAGTTCAAATTTGCTGATTTGAATTGTTCGAATGCTGTAATGGATATTGAGATTTATTTTTTTTTACACTTGGTCCCGGAGCTCCATAATCGATCATTTCATTCGGAAATATCTAAATCCTGTCTTGTAAGTTTACATTTAGCACATGAACAAAACAAAAAAAAGAAAGATTTCATCCCTGAAATGTCAACATCGTAATGAAAGGCCACTGTGCACACGTAAAATAATTGTCTGATACAGCCTCAACGTCAGTGGTAACAAGGTATCGATCCCGCGCCTTATAAATCTTGCCTCAGCTCCCTTCTCCGTACCAATAGCCGAAATATGTTTGAGGGTGAAGGCTCCACCCCCCTCCCCTCCCAGTTTCGCCCGACCCATTCATGCTGGGTGTGAGGGAAAGAATATTGCGTGTGATGTTTTTATTCTTAGGAGATGATGTCTGTGTGTGTAGAGGGGATGGTGTCTGTGCTTATGTGTGTGTGTGTAAGTGGAGGCTGAGAAGAGAAGTGACATTAGCCTAAGCAAAGGAAATTAACCCACGACATTAAGTCGATATTACACTTTACCAGTCGGAATCCTTAAATAAACAAACTAACAAAAAAATCTCGTGAAAGGGGAGAGAGCTAGAAGTTCAAAGGTCAGAGTTTCTCAATTTGAAATGAAACTTGTATAGTGTTGTTGTTTTTAAAGCTGTATGAACTAAACGTATTTTAAAAAATGATTCAGAGCTGGAATTTTGTGTAAGGCTTGTTGTTCAGGGTGGGAAGAATGCGGAGTAGACATTTTTAGAAATATAAAATACAAAATTATATCGTGAGTAATAGATGTGGAACTCAGAAAACATTTTATTTTGTTTTCATGGGCCGATAATAGTTTTGTTTTTTTTTGGTTGACTAAATCAAAGTGACTAAGAAACAAATCAAAGTATAAATAACATATAAGTATCAAAGAAACAGCTGAAGATGCAAACTGAGCTAATATCACATTGAAAATGACTAAACCTGCAAGTCAATGTGATGTGACAAATCCACTTTTTACTTCGGGTTCCAAATATATCCACCTTGTAAAACTGTCAAAACTCACAAGCTCTTCCGCTTGTAGCACAGACTAATGGACCTCATTCACCAACCTTAAACAAACAATATTTTGTCACGTGGTTCTCTATCTCTTCTATACAAATTACTATCTAATTTTAATACACAGTGGCTGTCACGTGACAGTTTTTTCCGTTGTTTTATCAATATGATCACTTGATTAAATGTTGTTTGTTTACGATTGGTGAATGAGGTCCATTTAATACAAAGCTCAGATTTGCTCTCTCCGTTTGTCTGTCTGGTACAAATTTTGTACAAGGTTATTTCTCCCACTTCCCATTCTAGGATTAAGTTGAAACTTTGCACAATTATTTATTGCCTCTAACAAAACATGAATCACTAAAGAAATTAACCAATTAATAATTAAATTAGTGGTAATCAATTAATTTTGTTTGAAATAGAAAATGGGAAATAAATCTTACAATATTGAGAGACTTGGATTTAAATGTGTAGTTCTTTCCCTTATAAAAGCTCTTTTTTTTTATATAAGTATTTTTTTTTATTTTGCTTGCTATTATTTAGTTGCCAACGGTGATATTTAAAATGGTGTCCTTGATATTGTATAGTTTGTCTATTTCAAAATCAAACCGAATCTTTTTTTTTTTTATTACACTTATTTATATCGCCAACCCAGATCTCCATATAGCTTTCTCTTCTTTTTCTGTGTTTCTGTAACTTATTGCTTAAAACAATGTAAACCTGAACTTTACAACAAGCGAAATGGAACTGTAAAAAAAAGGACATTTGAGTGCGTCCGAACGTGTTGACTAAGAAACATTATGCCTGAATAGGGAGAGGAATGAAGCCAGGAACAAGTTGGAACACTTGGAAATCATTAAATGACAAGAAAATGCATGTCTAAGATATTTTGTTTTTCAAGCATTATGGAAATGTGTCGGGTTCAAACTATCGGACATAACTGGTGGGTGCACGCTTCTTTATTGTACAGTTTTGTTCGCTTTCGATTCAAACTAGGGATGACGAAGGGAGGAAAATTAATTAAATCTGTGCGCTTCGAACTTATTTGAAGACTAGAGTGTATCATTGATTTCTCTGGCGTAGTCAGACAACCGAATCCTGGTTGAAAATTTTCTGTTGAGGCTTTGAGCATTTTAAGTTTTTGTCTGAGTATTTCATAGAAGTGTTTGTTTGCAAGTTAATAATCAAGTTTATTAGAAGCCAATCTTAAAATGACTACAAACTTTGTTGTTTTATTCATAGTGTGTCTCTTTGTCAACTGCTTATATCTAACAAGTGCTTCATTTTCGGGTTATTTTATTCTTATATTGAAAAAAAATCTTGAGTTGTGGAATCCCAAACAGGTTCAATTGTTTGTATAGTGGCAGTAGAGTCCATCTAAGGTTTAGTTGGTCATTCTTATTTAGGCCTATAGATCAAGACTGTTACATTTGGTCGGCATTTGTCTTTTAGCATATGAGTGGAACATCATTAAACTTTTTGAAAATTTAATTACTAATAGCTATTCATTCTTGTTACCCACATTGTGTACTTGAATTAAGTTGTTCAATAAACTAGTGCTATTGGGCATTATTATGTTCCTGAAAAATTTGCATTACATTTTTGTTCGCCGCATTGATGGTCAGCATTTGTTGTTTTGTCTATGAGTCGAACAAAAGTTTACGAACTTTTGTTAAAATCATTAACAAGTACGATATATCCCACAGCTGCGTTTATTGAATTAAGTTGTATGATAAACTAGTATTATTCGGTTCTATTGTGGTCCTGAAAACTGTGCATATACTTTTGTTCGTCGCATTGATGTTTCATCATTATCCCGATGTTGTGGTTAACTGTGTTAATGGTGGTCACAGCTGTAATATAACACTATGTACACTTTTTCTGCACACACCCCACCCCTTTTCTTGTACACACCTCCCCTAAGAATGAATATATGCGGGAGATGTTTGTCTCTGTATTTATAAAGGCGGGTAAAACTGCTAACACTGCGGTATAACTTGTTTTTCTTAATTACTGTTCAACCTAAGGGAGATAAAAAGTACAACTTGTGGTCCACTTTGGGGTCATATTTCACTGCCTGATATAGTGATAATTAAATGGGGATAGAGTATGCGATAACTAGAGTTTGTTGTATCGAGTTTTTTTGCGTGCGAAAAAAAAAGTAGTTCGTTACCAGAACGCTGGATATTAGAGATGTTCATACATGGAAGTTAATTCATAAGATTTTTGGTGTATCCGGTGTACAGAATACGGAAATATTGATAAGCGAAGTATGGGACTAAACCATATAATAATTTTTTTGCACTTTTCAGAAATTGTAGAATCAAATTTGAAGTGTTGTTATTTGGTCGTGTTGTTGTTGTTGTTGTTGCACCAAACAGAAAGTAGAAATAAACCGGATGTAGCCGTACAATGAAATAAATTATGGCTTTTATATAGCACTACTTTCATGCTTATATAGCATGCTCAGAGCGCCTTGGTCCAATCTCAGTTGTGGACCAGTTGGGGAGGGGGGGGGGTTTGGGAGTAGGTTTTCCGTGCTGCCTTTAGGCGCTCAGTAAACACAACTCGATTCGGGTGTCGAACCTCGAGCCCCCTTCATGCTTAGCCAAGCCAAGTCAAGTTCAAGCGTACTTGGCCTCTCGACCACGCTTCCCGCGTATTCTATTCTTAATGTAGAACTTTCAATAAACTTGAACAAACCTCCTGTTTAAACAAAACTCAGTAGCACGTTTAGTAACACTATACATAGATTCAACGTCAAAGTAGATATATTTAGAAACACCAGTGAAATAAGACAAGTTTTATTTGGCTTAAAATCTAGGTCTTGCTGTCCAAGCGTCTGGTCTCCCCTCTCTTCAACGTTCACACTAGTATTTATTAACTTGAACTACGACAGACCACCTCGTGATTTCATCAGAATCTCTTCAGGCTACACAACCAAAACCATCCGCTCACCTTTTCTCATGGTTACATCAGAAACACGCTCGTACACTCCATAACACTAGGGCCCAGAGGTTCTCAACCTTTTAAGCTCGGCGACCCCTTTTTACAATCTCCGACTCTGCCTCGACCCCCCCCCCCCTTTTGCTCACATACACAGCAATAGAAGAATAGACAAAACAATCCATTTTTTCGATGGTCATTGGCGACCCCTGGCAAATCGTCAATCGACCCCCAAGAGGGTCGCGACCCACAGGTTGAGAACCCCTGCACTAGGCTCTTCTACTTGTAAAACAATTTTTTTATTCACTAGTTGGCAACACTGGCGTCCTTGACATTGTCTAGTTTTGACTATTTATTTCCAAATCTTTCCCAATCTTCCTCATTTTGTTCTCTTGCGTTTTTCTTTGTTTCCATTATATCGCCACCTCCTTTCTTCATATCACTTTATCTTTTTTACCCTTACTCAAAGAAAGTAAACTGCATCTCAAAAATTAAAATCCAGATTAGTGTGATTAGCTTTTAGCATGATAATCTCCAATGGCGATCTGTACTGATCCTCCCATGGGGTGAGCTTCTTTTCGGGCGTGACTATTTTCTCCTTGCAACATACAAGTTCAGGCATGCCTTGGGTAACTCGATGCTACGACGGCTGAGCTAAACCGTACGAGAGAATGTAAAAACAGAATCGAAGTCATCTGCGGTCATACATAGTTCGCACATCGGAACAGATTCACCTGCACATAAGAACAGACGTGTTCGTACATTGAAACAGTTGCTCGTAAATTGAAACATATGCTTTAATTCATCGGAAGAGATGTGTTCGTACATTGGAGCTGAGCTAATACATTCGTACATTGGAGCTAGTGTGTTCGTACATTGGAACTAATATGTTCTTCGTACATTGGAACTAATATGTTCTTCGTACATTGGAGCTAATACATTCGTACATTGGAGCTAATATGTTTGTACATTGGAACTAATATGCTTTTCGTACATTGCAGATAATACATTCGTACATTGGAGCTAATATGTTCGTACATTGGAACTAATATGTTTGTACATTGAAACTGTGCAGGGGAGTTAGTTTATTATTTATTAGGCGAATATATGTTTGACCAACCAGTTGAGCAGCTAAGGTCAGTTTTTCCTTTGCTTCTGTGAGATATGTCCGTTCCAGTATGTCAATGCATCCTGACCAGGTCTTTCTTGATGCAAGTCTACAAGGTGTCAGAGGTTGCTCTCAAGGGTGTTCTTGAATTGTATTAACGGGGTGAGGGTAGGGAGAGATCATGTTTGACCTATAACTATGTTGGCCACCCGCATTACGAAATTTCTCCTTGCTACTTCCCATCTCGTCACGACATTGGCCTTCTGACCGCAATGACCTTTCCCACATCCCGCTGTAATCAATTTTTTTCTGACTCCAGGTATTTGTTGTCTCGTGTCATTAAATCTCCGGGACCACATGCACTCACGTACATACACACACACACACTCACTCACGTACACACACACACACACACTCACGCAAACGTTTAGATTGCCTCCCCTGGCAAGGAAACATGGCGGCGGCGATCGACAGTCTTTATGGCTGTGATCTGTGACGCGGAAATAAACATATGAAGTCGATTTCAGGGATTATTCTCGCCTTTCATTTTACGTAAAAAAAACATCACGATGTCTTCAACTGCACACATGCAGACATCCTTCCTACTAACCCTCCACAGAGACATACATTCCTGCATTTCTAATCGGGCACTATGCGCGCTAGACTGTCGTTCGGTCGTCTCGATGGTCTCTAGTTCATACCCCGCCCCGCTGCCGTCCCCCGCCGCCGTCCCCCTTGGGAAGTTTGGACTAGGAAGTAGATTATCATCAACTCTGTAGGTACGTCCGAAACAGATTAATAATAATAATCTTTAGTATCCATAAGGAGCTTTGTCTTACAATTTGTGATTTACACCAAACAAAATATAATAACTATAGAAAAGAAAATAGACTTGGTTTTTCTATCAGTTATATAAGGTCCAAGAAGCGTCATTATCAAGCTCTGTCTAGTTACAAAATAAAGCATGCTTTAGTCAATGTCAAGTTAAAATTTGCTTGACTTATATGGCATTATTATATAAGATAAGATGCTATGTTTGGTTCAATACAAACTAGAACCCAATATATGGAGTTTTCGTGCTTAAGATAATCAGAGTAATATGCTGTTAATTTGTAAAAGCCGATTTACGTTCTTTAAACAATAAAATACAATAAGAGAGATCAAGAATGAGATACAATAAGAGAGATCAAGAATGAGATATAATAAGAGAGATCAAGAATGAGATACAATAAGAGAGATCAAGAATGAGATACAATAAGAGAGATCAAGAAGAGAAAGCGACGAGACGTGAGAGCTATATAATGGAACATGAAGAAAAAACATTTGAAAAGAGTAACGTTGAAATATATTTTGACATAAATATACCAAAAAAAAAAACAATGACATAGACGCTCTTTTGAAAGACAACTGTTGCCAAAGTTCCTAGTTCTTTTGAATCCCAGTGGAGCATAGGGCTGCAACAGTACTTCGCCATCGGACTCCGTTCTGGGCTACGTCCCTTCCATGACCATCCTGCCATCTTTGCTTCTACTGATCTCCTCCTTGTTTGGTTTGGTCTTCCAGCCTTTTCTTTTCCCCCATGGGGGTTCCTTTGCCAACAAAATAATGTTAAAAAATGCTGTCCTATAAAAGTGAGAGTTTGGAAAATGTATTTCTCCTGTTTAAAAATACACACACACACACTGTTATGTGCTTTTTAAAAGACAAAGCTGATCAATACTTCTGTACTTCATTCACGGAGACTCAGAAAATGGTTTTAAAAAGTCCGCGTATGGAATGAACAGTAAGGAAATGGTAATAGTTCTGAACGAATTCTAACCTTACTCAGGAACATAAGTCAGCATCTAATAACATATACTGGACTTTGATAGCACATCAACCCAATTCTATACTGTTTGATACACAACCAATGGCAGTCGATGAATTTGTATTGAACAGAGCATGTACAGCACTAGGTCTGTACATCAATGCTGTCACGGGTGGTGGAGCTGGGGAGGGATATCAGTTTCGTTTCGTGAACTTTCTTTTATCAGATACCCAAACCATAGACATATATATATATCTTATCTTATCTTATATAATACAGACGTTACTTCAAAAAAGAAGATGATTACGTCCTACGCGTCATGCATTTAGTCATGCATATTAACCAATGACTTAAATTCTGCCAAGTCACTGGTTTTTCTGGCTAGCTCAGGCAACCCATTCCATGCTCTAATAGCACTAGGGAAGAAGGAGTATTTGTACAAATTTGTCCTAGCATATGGGACGAGGAATGTGCCTTTATTTTTGTGTCTTTCAGAGTATTTTATTAAATTTTGTTTTTGTATTTGAAGATTATGGTTCAGTGTTTTATGTATAATTGCTACTTTACTTTTGAGTCTTCTGTCCTGAAGGCTTTCTAAATTTAGTGATTTTACTAATGGTGTAGTAATATAAAGTAAAAATTAT
Organism: Biomphalaria pfeifferi; assembly: GCA_030265305.1. Lineage (NCBI taxonomy): Eukaryota > Metazoa > Mollusca > Gastropoda > Planorbidae > Biomphalaria > Biomphalaria pfeifferi. The sequence goes on along the minus strand of JASAOG010000061.1, from coordinate 1,288,244 downwards.
TATGGGAAACATTTGGGAAAAGATAAGTTTGAATTAGTTATACAGCAGCTATGAGCAGTGTAAAATTAAAAGTATTTATAGTTTGTTTTTTTCAGCCATAACCTATATAATTGATAGAACCCCTTCTGTATTATTATATCTGTAATCGTGCCTACCAAATCTATGTCAGGCGAGTAGAATTGAATTTAGTTTCCCTAAATGAAAGAAAAAGAAATACAATTACAGATATTATAAGGCAATTTTAATTGTTCTGTTGAAATAATCAATGCTAATCAGTAATGTAATCTATTATATATTTAATATATTATTATAAATATACACGTATAGATAAGATTCAAGTCTAGTCTAGATTTCTAGATCTAGTATACCCCTAGAATTCTAGATTTTATATATGCCATGTGTGTTTTACTATTAAATTTACATAATTAAAATAATTATAATTAGTTTTAAATACTAGATTTAGATCTAGTCTATATAAATACTATACTAAATACTATACAAAATACTACTTACTACTAGTACTATACTACTATACTATACTATAAACTATAATTGTAATCTGTATAGTCTGGTCTACAATCTATAGTTAGTATATAAATAGTCTAGGACTACATTGTCACTAGATCTATAATCTATACTTATACTAGACTAGATCTAGATCTAGTCTATAGTCTGCATGCATAGATGATAGACTGACTAGTTTAATAGTTAGTAATAAAAAGTATTAGACCTAGTTATTACAAATATTAGTCATATTTAATAGATTTGGATCTAATCATCAGACAGTCGACAGCCCATACCACACGACCAGGCATCCATTACATGAGAGTGAGGCTTGCTTCCTAACAGTTATGATCAATAAGTATAAATAGACCCATCTACGTTCATCATATATTTATATGTATTAAGGCAAGGGCCCTTACTGATTCAAACAACTATCACTAATTCCCCCACTTGCGGTGAACGAAAAAATAGAAAAATGGAACCTGCATTTACGTACCAGGCGCATAGAACATTTTCACGACCGAAACAGCAGCGGTTAAATTTACTAAAAACATTCTTTTATTCGCGATTTCCGCCCAATATGTTTTTTAAAGCCGACAAAGAAAAATAATCTCATTCTTTTTTTTTTTAATAACTAGAATATTCTACTTCCTGTTCGCTCAAACTTATAGGCCTAATTTTTAATTCAATACATTTCTTTTTTTCCGTAGATTTAGACATCGTCAAAATAAACGAAAGAAATTAGTAAAACCGAAAAGAATTTTTGTTCAAGATCACTGAATGCCAGAAAACTCTGTGGGAGAGTGGAACATCCAAAAGATGTAAATTGAAAAAAAGTTGTGGTGAAGGTTCGTACCGTTTTATTGAAAGCGGATGAGAAAAAGATAGAGAGTAGGAAGGGGGGATACTGGTTTAAATAAAAACAACAATAATATACCCCGGGGACAAATCAACGGGCGTAGCCGGTGTTGAATGCTAGGACTGAATAAATATATTTATTACAACTCCATCGACCAATATAGACAAATGCTGTGGTTTTTTTTTTACTATTAGTTTAAGTCAGGGTCTGAAAATTTCTTTAAAATTGTGTTTCTGTTATTGACATGTTTAAAGAAGAAAAAAAGATGGACTATAAAGACAAAGGGAAACGACATAAAGATAGATCAATGATAAGACTTTTTTTTTTTAGCACCAGGCCAATAACATCTTGGAGTCCACATGGACAAGGTGAAACATGTCACTGTCCCCCTTGGCTCAGAAGCTTAGTGTAATAATTTGTGCAGCTATTATTTGGTCCTTACAATTTTCTTTCCTTAAATAACCGCCTAGATCAAACTTTTAACAGATTTTATTATTATTCTCCTAACTGTTTGTAAATTGATTCAATGTCATTTTCAGCTGCATCGGAATCAAAAATCAGCTCATCGACAGATCTAACCGTTAGGAAGATAGTTGCAATTTCCATTAGCCGTGTCCCAAACCATATGGTGATATTTCACTTAGTCACGAACAACTGCAGTAAGATCGACATTCAATAATCATCTCGATACCCCCTGGATAAAAAAAAATCAATCAGATTACGATTACACTTGTGAGTTGTTTACTTTATACCGCACTCTCCCCCACTACCGCGTTATCGGAATCGATCCGAACGTCCCAGGCTGGCTCGAACTCCTATAAAAAATGTTCTTAATGATATTGTTTTTGGGGAAGTATATTTATGTTAATCAATACGTCTGCCTGCGTACCCGAAAAAAACAAACTCGTATTAATACAACGTAAAGAAAATTGTAATTATTTAAATTGGCTTTTATTTAAGTTGAGTTTGAGTTTTGAGTTTAGGCACATCGGCACAATTTAGGCCATGTCGTGCCCGTATCTATTTTTATGTTTATTGTAAACCTCCCACATTTGATTTCAAAATGTCTCACAATCTTCCTCTTTCCATGTTCTTACGTTTTTGGTTTCTTTGTATCATCCCCCATATTTCTCCCAATAGCTTTCTCTTCTTTTTCTATGTTACTTTATTTCTGTTGTTTAAAGTGTTGTTTTTTTAAATTGCGTTCTAGCAAAGCTAATAAACAAACAAAAAAAAAGTGAGACTTGCTTCATAAGAGTTATCGAGTTTTCACTTCAAAATAAAGTCATTTATGAGGATTGTCCATGATGATAAAGAGTATGGTGAGGCATTTCTCTGCCTTACCGTTTGGCTGAAGAGAGCCAGGTTCTATTATTGAGCCCAGAAAGTCTTGGCTAAAAACTGGGCATGCAACTGATGCCCTGTAGTGGTCGACTTTTCTTTCTGGTTTGTCGCTTTTGTTTTGCTTTGGCCAGTACTTGATTCAGTCTCCCTGAGGCCAAGTCTATATTGAGCAAAGACACGTTGTGAGAACCTTTGGATTCTTTTCTTATTTCTCACAGTTTAATTTTTACCCGTTACTCACTTCAACTCAGGGCCGGTTCTACCAAAGTGCACGACTGCCGCCTTGTAGGGTTTCGACTTTGAAGTTTGCCTCGACATTTTAAAAAATGTATTTTTTTAACAAAATAAACTATGCATTTTAAAATATATTTGAAAAGGGAAATGAATTTAATTTATTAGTACATTTTCCTCTCAAATTTGTCTTTTTTTTTTTTTAGATGAACTATTATTTCTATTCAAGCCTGAAGAGGGTTTGCGGCGTCCACGAAAATTCTGCTAGTGCCTCCACTTACTAAAATCAGGGACTACTTCAGCTTAATAGATTTAGAGAGCAATTCTTGATAACTAACAGCCTCCCCCCCACCTTAGAAATAGTTGGGTATGTGTGGGCCCCTCAGCTTTCTGCCCTCACCCCCCCACCTTAGAAATAGTTGGGTATGTGTGGGCCGCTCAGCTTTCTGCCCTCACCCCCCCCCGCACCTTAGAAATAGTTGGGTATGTGTGGGCCCCTCAGCTTTCTGCCCTCACCCCCCCCCACCTTAGAAATAGTTGGGTATGTGTGGACCCCTCAGCTTTCTGCCCTCACCCCCCCCCCACCTTAGAAATAGTTGGGTATGTGTGGACCCCTCAGCTTTCTGCCCTCACCCCCCCCCCCCACCTTAGAAATAGTTGGGTATGTGTGGACCCCTCAGCTTTCTGCCCTCACCCCCCCCCACTTTAGACATATTTGGGTATGTGTGGGCCCTTCAGCTTTCCGCCCTCACCTCCCCCCCCCCCCCCATCCCTTCTATATGCTAAAAGCATGGAATTGCAAGATACATATTAAAACGTGAAGGGACCTCCCTTCTGTTGCTACCCGGACTATTTATGTTCCCAACCCTGGCGGCGGGCCTGATATTAACCTCGTAGTTTTTCTGTACATTATATTTCTCTCTATAGGCTTACTCGTCTCTCAGTACTCTAACAACGTCCGGATACTGTGTCATGATACTGTGTGATGAGACCAAACCTAGGCCATTTGTACAGATTTTGAACAGATTTTGTAATGCGATCCCTATCTTTTCCCAAAGACTTGTCTAACATTATTTGTTAAATACAACTGATTTATGCTCTGCAATTAATGCATGTAACGCAAACTTCAATAAAATGCAGCTTACTAAATTATCTAGTGTTTGTAAAAAAAAAAAAGTCGTTCAATGGGTTGAAGTTAGTGCCATTGAATGGTGTCATTCAGGATGACACGCTATTCAAACCATGGTTTACTGTACACAGTAGGCAGAAATAAGCAAAACAGTTTTTTTTTACATACGGAACACGATTGTATTGTTAGTGGATCGATGCGTGAGTGTGTGTGATTATTTCTATCACAACCTTTTTTTTTGCTAGTGGTCAACAAAAGTTGTTTGAATAGCGAGGTGAATTTCTTATAAGACCTGAAGGCTGGTCTTGACAAAAAGAGACATTGCTGTGTTACCTAGTCTGTCTTTGAACGTTACACACATTCACCTGACTTTTGTTTGTACAGCACAGGTTCACCGTTGAACAACAAACAAACATTTACAGCTCGTCGATATAGCGCTTAAAGTGGCTCGGAGTCATTTTGAAGTGTGTAGGTAAGACACCAGCAGATGTTTGTGTGTATGTGGGGGGGGGGGCTAGTTGGAGGAGGGAGTGTGTAATTCTTTTTGTACATTATTTGTGCCTCATGTTAGATGAAAAGATCAAGTTGATCTCAAAAGGAGAATATGGTGATATGTGTATCAGCTTGCAAAGAATTAGGTATAGGAACGTATATACTAACATACAAGGACCTGAGACTGGCATTAATTGATTGATGGGGTAGTTCCGGATCTCTTCTCAGTCACGTGGGTGTGTTGTTTACATTAATGACCTCATTTATTTCATTGTAATTTAAACATGAAAATAGTCTAGATCTATACATCTATAAGTAATAAAAAGTATGTTACAATAATTCACTAATTTTATGATTATTTAGTAGGTCTACTAGATCAAAGCTACCACTAAATCTAGATCTACATCTTATCATAGGAAGATATTGCCGTTATTGTCATGTATAAAACCACAGTCACGTGACTTTTTATAAAGTAGGTCAGAGATTCGGAACTACCTCATTGATTCTCTACGTTCTGCCACCAAGGAAGCGAGTGCTCTCTATCCCTGTGTTCCACACCCTTTGCTTAGGCATGGATTCACTTCCTTACTGCTACAACGAATGCTTACACATTTAAAATTCATAATGTGCATAAAAATCTATTTCTATAACTTCAATCCTCTCCACCCCCCCCCCCCCCCACCCTAAAGATAAAAAAAGAAACTCGTTAGTTTTTTAAAAAAATTAATGACTATTTAAATGTCATTACATTTGTCTTGCTTTGTTCTTGTTGATAAGATTGAAACTCGACTCGTTCTGTTACGGCCTGAAAGTTACAAACTAAAAAAAAAAAGGGGGGGGGGGGGGTGAAGAAGAAATCCTAGTTTAAATCTGACCCGAGAATGACCTTGAAGCTGCGTGTTTTGTGTCAGAGATTACAGGCCTGCTGCTCTGTCAGATGTTCTATTGACCGCTTTGTAAGTGGAGAGTTTGCATGACGTAACAGCAGAGCAACAAGAGAACGTGGCCTCGACGAGGGAGGGGGGAATCTGGAAAGGGGAGGGGGCTGGGCAGGGTGTGTTTACATGCGTTCTGGAAGTGCTCACACACACACGGTCCCAAACGAGGGCATTTCGTTTGAATTTTGTGTATAAATTTGGGGGAGAGGGGTGGACTCGTGCCGATGCTGTCAGAAATGTGAAGATTTCAGAGGATGAATCGATTTTAAAGTAGAAATAATGACTAAGTACATAGTCGGGGTTAAAGTACCGGAAACAAGGGCGGTGGCTCGGCTCACAGGGTGGGGGGGGGGGGGGGAGGGGCATCAAGTGTGTGTGTGTGTGTGTGTTTTTTTAACAAACGTTTCGATAACCTTTTAGCGGCCACAGAAAGGGGAAAAGCCTCTTTCAGTTATGTCATGTCGGTCTGTTCGTCTGTTCCAGTAGATCGCGGAAACTAGAAAACTATTGAAAATCCAATATCTTGCAGCACCTACTTTTTGGTTTTGTAAAAGCAAACCGTTTAATTTCTAAAATTAACTATGCAATCAGTTTTTTTCTTTCATAAATGTACATCATTTTTTACAATTATTCACCAGTAATAGTAAAATAAAAACGCTGGAGATTATATTTATAGGAAAGGCACCTCTTTACAATTTAAAAAAATATTCTTGCAAACGGTTGGTTTTTATTTGTAAAATAATATTGTAAACAATGTTGCATTATTAAGATAAGTGTTATTTTATGTCATATAAGCTGCTTACATATTAAATGAGAAAGAGTGCATTTAGCATGTAAATAAGTCGAATATATTTGATAAACATGATAACAATCTGTTAACTATCTAAAGTGGAATCACTATTCTGCACAATTGTACATTACTTTTTCACTTTTGAAGCCTTTTTCTATTGGCGGAGATACGGTTGTGGTTGTTGTTAGTTTTCAGTTCATAGTTTCTGAAGCTGCCTGGGTGGAACACTTCGGGAGCGACTTTGAGACTGTGTTTCCACATAAACTATCTTTGTAACCTTTTAGTTAAATTTTTGTTTCCATTATGACGCCGAAAACAAAACATAAAGAAATAAAAGTAGAATGTATCCTGCTTATTTATGTTGAACTCACTAGTGCCCAAACGTTTGGGCCTTGGGGCCATATCAATTTCCGACCCACTTGTCACATGCCACAAACAAGTCTTAGTGGCATCACTATTAGAGGCATCACTATCCACTTGTTTTCAAATCTCTTTGATATTTTTGTTTTAAAGACTCCATTCGCCCAAAACTGTTGAGTTTATAATGGTACAACTACAAATTGAATATTTAGTACAATGTTTCTCAAACTGTGTTCCTTGGAACCCTATCGCTAGGCCTGAATAGGTGTTCCACGAACTACTTGAATAATTAACTAGTAGGCCGCCACGTGAATAAACCTCTCTAAAAATAAGGAACATATTCCAGTAAATACTCTGAATGTGCGAAGTGTTCCGTTAAGGAAAAGATTTGGGAACCACTGATTTAGTATATTAGGTTGTTGCTTTTAAAAAAAGAACAAAAAACTCTTGTATTCATTTGTCCATCCGCTTATTTCTCTGTTTCTGTCATCGTGCGTTTTTTTAATGCTCACTTTGTATGACTGATGTAGTGACTATTGAACCATAAATAGTCTATATCGTTGAATGACTGATTGACCTTTAAAGTGCTTATATTCTTTAATCACTTATCTTAGCATTTTTTCTATGCCTCAGTGAACGTAGAACATAGGACAGCGTCGATACAATGCAGGAAACATAACCGCGTGAAACAACTCTATAATTATCTGCCGCTACCTGATGCTACTTGTTTCTACTACCTGGGGCTACTTGTTTCTACTACCTGGGGCTACTTGTTTCTACTACCTGGGGCTACTTGTTTCTACTACCTGATGCGAGATCCCAACCTGCCGTCTTCTTATATCTTATCTTTTTTTTTCTTTCTCCCTTCTTCTTTCTTTGCTTTCTCTACAATCTTCTGTCCATCCCTGCCATGTCACTGTTTGCTTTCTCTACAATCTTCTGTCCATCCCTGCCATGTCACTGTTATATATAGGTACACACAGACACACACAAACACTTATATTATATTCGTGATATCAAGCCAATTGGTATAAATGAGTTCAGAAGTACAGCTTGAATTCCTAATCCGTGTGTTCGATTCCCTGCATTTAAAATTAGGTTTTAACGAAAAATGTCTGGCTACCACCAAAGCGAATGCCACCTCATCCTGCGTTATATGTTGACGGCAATGTCTCTCGAGACTAGGGCTCTACAGTCACATGAACAAGTGTTCTACGAGATGCACCATAGTATTTCCATAGGGGGCCACCAACATCTGTCATTGTCTGCTTTTTCATTCTGACCTCTATGGAACTGAAGTGTCATGTTTTATCCTACTGCTAGTTGGAATGTTTGTGTGTATTAAACGACTTCTAGCGCTAGGACTTATCCATTCGCCCAAATAATAAACATACCTAAAGTGAAACTACAACATTTTGGGCTAAAAAGTAGAGCGTACTTAACATTAAAGTCTGGAACTCTATCCAGGTTTTTTCCCTTCTGCTTCCTAGTCTTAAACTGAAGTGAAATCATTCTATGGCTTTGACTTTGATCTACTAAATTTATTGTTGTCGCCGTCTTGTCCATTCCCTGTTTGATATGAAATAGGAGAATAGTAATGATAAATACTGCAAAGTGTATCATATTATTTCCCTTTATTTGTTTTAGTACTTTCCACGATTTGATTTGTTTTCACTAATGAATAAATGATCGAAAAAAAATATATATACATTTAATTAGAAAAAGGGCTTAGCTGGTGGGCAATCGCTAATTGTTTGTGACTTGTAAAGTTTTCATAATAAATGAATTGTTGAGTGATTAGAGTATTAACATTGAAAAACACCATTTGTCATCCTATGATTATTTTACCACCGGATGTATTCCTTGTCTGTCACCAGGGAATCTCATATTGTCAACATTACACCATGCAGTGGTTCTGTAGCCTGTCAGCTTAGGGCCGACCCGCCAAACGTTTCAGCACTCCGTCGCCCCAAGGGGAGTAAATTAAGGTTAAAAGCGAGAGGAGCTGGTGGGGGCGGAGTGCTGGAGACGTGAGGTGGCCGCCCCCCATGCAGGCTGTCCTGAACCAGATCATGGAGACTTCTTACGGACCGATGAACGGACCCACGGCCTCGATGCCGGAGCCGGACCTGCTGGACAATGGCAAGGTGAGAAGACTGGCATGGTCGCCTACACTGTATTTCGTCAAAGGGGGGGGGGGTACATTCATCGCGCGTAGGCTTAACCTTTTTTTTTTTTAGTTAGGTCGTTCTCTATATACGCTGTGTCTCTTAAGGAAACTTAGAAACAAGGCGAATAACTCCGAAGTTTTAAATCAGATTTTAACAATATTAGAACAATAGGGAAGTATTCGACTAATAGTTACATTAGTTTTAGAGTGCTCGCTAACTAAATCCATATAACAAAACAATGTTTCGGTGCTTCTCTAAGTGCATGCTGAGCTCTTGGCTTGATACATGCTATTTGATAAGTGGCCCATTTGTTTGAATTAATTATACATTTTCTGGTTTATTTTTTTTAATTTTATTTTTTTACATTTTAATTCCCTAATGTCTACTTTATATACTGATATAAAAAAGAATATTTATCAACTGGTTATAGGCGCTACAGTAGAAAAAAAAAAGGAAGGCTCTTGCGTGGTATGGTATTCGATGAAGTCAAATGTTCCTTGATGTGTAATTTAGCCTACATTGGTGGTGATCATGTCAGGCGGTACACATGGACTTAATGTTTAGTTTACAGTTTTGTGTGTGCCTGAGCGTGCGTGTGTGTGTTTTGATTCGAAGGCGCATTCCAACATTGAACGTTTTCTTTTCCAGATATATTTTTTGTCAAAATGCCTTCTCACTGGTTTGTTTTCTTGTATATTTTATTAGTTACCAGGGGTCAAATCTGCTTTACAGATAGATAGGGCTGAAAGGGGATACTTTACTTTTTTTTTAGGGGTAAATTCAGTCACTGACATGTTATGATGTTAGTAGATTCTACGCAGACCCTAATATGTAGACTATGCTCGGTTGTGTGATTACTTATTGACTGTCTACACAGGTGTTGTGTAAATGCTTAATTGACTATTGGCACATTTGTTGTGAAATTACATATTGTCTGTCTATCAGCACGTCTTTTTGGTTGGTTACTAATTGACTATCTGCACAGTTGTTGTTTAATTTCATATTGACCATTAGCACAGTTGCTGTGTAATTACTAATTGCAACATGTTCTCCAGCAGACTAAATTCAATTCTTCCAAAGTTCTGCTTTTAATTTTCTGTTTACAAAGCTTATCTCAACTCTGTCAGTCTGTCTTTCTGTCTGGTAAAACGTTTGTACACCCAGATACCACCTTCTTTCTCCCCCAACCTTTCATAACTGATCCAGACAAGTGATAGGACCATAGTGTGTTGAGAAAGCTAAAAGCATGAAATTACTCTAATAAAAAAACAATTGGTAAAAGTATATCTAATCGCACAGATGTATTATTGTTAGTCCAGATCTATTACAAATTTAATTACGTGACTAATATTTTAACTGCTATAAAAGTATATTTTTTTGTGTTTCGCTTGTTATCTTTCTAATAGTGAATTTCACTCATCAATCATGTATTTAAAGTCATTTAAACAATTCCATTTAAACAGTCATGTATCCAAAGTCCTTTAAACACTTTCATTTAAACAGTCATGTATTCCAAGTCCTTTAAACAATTTCATTTAAACAGTCATGTATTCCAAGTCCTTTAAACAATGTCATTTAAACAGTCATGTATCCAAAGTCATTTAAACAATTTCATTTAAACAGTCATGTCAACAAAGTCATTTTAGACAAAGTCATGCAGATAAAGTCATGTACTAACTTTATCCTTTGAGCAGAATATTGAAAACATAACCACTACCTTAAGAACATCGAATCTCTTGAATAGACTGACATAATGTTATGAATAGACTCACATAATGTTATGAATAGACTGACATAATGTTATGAATAGACTGACTTAATGTTATGAATAGACTGACATAATGTTATGAATAGACTGGCATAATGTTATGAATAGGCTGGCACAATGTTATGAATAGACTGGCACAATGTTATGAATAGACTGACATAATGTTATGAATAGACTGACATAATGTTATGAATAGACTGACATAATGTTATGAATAGACTGGCACAATGTTATGAATAGACTGGCACAATGTTATGAATAGACTGGCACAATGTTATGAATAGACTGACATAATTTTATGAATAGACTGACATAATGTTATGAATAGACTGACATAATGTTATGAATAGACTGACATAATGTTATTCTCTCTTTTCTTCTTCCATCTTTTGATCATCTCAACTTTGTACATGTCCTTAATGTGGTGTTTTTAAGCGCTTAAACACACACAACACACACATGCACACAAACAACTACACTCACACTGGCATGTGTATATTATAAAATGACCTTGTGATCGCTGTGTATGTGTTCGCTACGAGCCAAGTGGGTACGTTTAGCTACTAAGGTAATTAGATACCTTTCAGGGTGAAAAAAACAACAAATCTTATCACCTGTAACCCACCTTCATGAAAACACGACTCTCCTTTTTCCCGCGCCCCATTCCCCAAGCGATATTTAGTACACCATCCCTGTTAGTACTCGAGAGTGGCTTCCGGTTTCATGGCTTCCGTTAGTGGTGGCTGCTCGATCGGCATTCACCTTGTGGCGTAGTTTATTGGTGAGTTAGTGTCATCATCAGCATCTTCTTACCAGGTAAAGGTGTGAAGTTCAGGAAGTCAGGGAACTAGTGGCGAACATAAGAAATAGTGGAGTCAAAGGTCAGGAAACAAAAACAACTTCCGGGTTCTTAAAACATGTTGTTAAATAAAGGGAATTTCAAAATCTCTCTCTCATCCAACCTCTTCTCTCTGCTTTTCTGTTTCTTTCTATTTTCCTCTCTCTGTCTTCCCCCCCCCCCTCGTTTTCTAACCCTGTCTCTCTTTTTCCTCCATTTTCTTTCTATATCTCTTACTATTCCTCTCCTTTTCAATCCTCCACTTTCCCTTTTTCTCTCTCTTGCTCTGTCCGTCGCTATCTCGCTATTTTCCACTCTCTCTCTCTCTCACCTCTCTCTATATTATCTTCTCTTTTCTCACTCTCCCACTAAAAAATTCTGGATACGCCCTTGCTTCATTATAATCTCTTGACGCCCATTGGTGCACAAGACGTCACGTGATATTAATGTAGCTTCATTTTGTTTCGCGCTATATGGTTGCAGAGTTTTAAATTGTTACTGAGACCAGAGCAGCCACCTAAAAACGGTAAAACCTATATATTTTGCCGCAACTGAGACAGAAAAGCCGATGTATCCTGTGCGATCGACTTATAAGCTCTCTTTTCTTCATCTGCTCCAATCTTTGAATGTTCCCTTTCTTTGGATCTCAATGATAAGTGCTCACTGTCAGTAGTTCTCATCTAAACCAGTAGAGTCATCCAAAGTCTTCTCTAGTCTCCAACTCGCTATTCGATAAATAAAAGGCTAATAGCTTATTAGTATTATAAAGCCTCTTTTGCGCATTTAATGCACTGGAGAAGTTACCGAATGGACAGGCCTCTCTTTTAATGTCCTGCTTAGATCACCCCATGACCGGAAAACGTGGAAATGTCAATGGGACAGATGAGAGAGTTGGTCGAATAGGAATCCAAGCAAAATATAGTCCAACAAATCCCCTGACCTTTTGTATTTATTTCATTTATTTTCGGTCCGTATATTTTTTATAACTTATTCATTATGAACTTCGAGGATATGACGTCTACGAAAAACTAATTCCCGCTCTGAAACGAAATTCAAAACCCTTTCTTCCAGTTGATTGACAGGTGTCTAATACAGAGAGGAGAAGTCCCCATGTACTTACTGAAGCTAGCTGGTGGCTATAAGACATTTAGAAATGTTTGGTCGGTAAGTGACAACTGACAATACACAAAACCATAACAATCTAAAATATAAAGATATTTATATAGTCTATATCAAGTAGATCTAGCTAGATCTATATAATATTAGACTTAGTATATATCATAATGTGTCACATTATGTATGTGTCAGCTTAAAATTAAATGGTATAACTCTCACTTCTAGAGGTTTCTTCGCCCGACTGTAAACAAGAGTGCCATGTGGCCAGCACAAGGGCCAATCGCGTATACTCTCGCAACGTTCGTCAGGTACCCATTAGAGTTGGGTGGACTCAGGGGCGTCCTAAAAATGCAGTCTTCACGTTCAACCAAGCGTGTGTCTATGTCCACTAAATATGTAGTGTATCGGAACATAACGAGTTGAGCCCTTGCTAATTTTGTATACTGACTATAACAACGATGTCAGTGTAGCTGCAGGTTTCTAAGTTCCCTAACCATAACATAAAAGATAAAAGTTATAAAAAAAGACTCTTTTTTTTTTATTCTTTCTTTTACCTTCAAACGTTCATAAACTTTTCTTCTTCTTGCAACCTCTAACATTTATGAACTGACTTCTGATTGGTTGGGTCGAAGTCGTCTGTAGTCTAAGGCCTTGACCTTTCCAAAAGGGCTTGCTATTCGTGTTCTGCTGTACACTTCTGAGAGCAGTTGCACTAGATGCACGTGGACGTGTCAGACAGGAAGCCCGTGTCCATGAACGGAGACATTAGGATTTGACAGCTACCAGGAATGTTGCCAGACGTGAAATACAGTTTAAGAGATCGAGGATTAAAGAAATGATTTTTTTTAAAAAGATATCTAGGATTAAAGAAGTGTTGTTTTTTTTTTAAAGATGTTTAGAATTATAGAAGTGATTTTTTAAAGATGTAGATTAAATAAGTGATTTTTTTAAAGATGTCTTGGAATAGAGAAGTTATTTTTAGACGTCTAGGCTTAAAGGAAGTGATTATCTTAAATATCTAGGGATCACAGAAATGATTATATCATTTTAAAATGCTTAGGATGATCTTTGAAGTAATGATTTTGTTATTTTAACATTGTCTAGGGCTGAAGTATGTATAATGTAAAGGTAGTCTTGGATTGAGGTGTGATTTTGTAATTTTAACTTTGTTTAGGTTTGAAGAGTGATTGTATAATTTAAAGGTAGTCTTGGATTGAGGTATGATTTTGTAATTTTAACTTTGTTTAGGTTTGAAGAGTGATTGTATAATTTAAAGGTAGTCTTGGATTGAGGTATGATTTTGTAATTTTTAACTTTGTTTAGGTTTGAAGAGTGATTGTATAATTTAAAGGTAGTCTTGGATTGAGGTACGATTTTGTAATTTTAACATTGTCTAGGGTTGAAGAGCGATTTTATAATGCAGAGGTAGTCTTGGATTGAGGTGTGATTTTGTAATTTTAACATGCTAAGGGTTGAAGAAGTGATTTTATAATTTTAAGCTCTATGACTGAAGTGATTTTAAAATCATTTTTTAGATGTCTTTAATTAAAGAAAGGATTATAAAAATTCGGTTTATATTTTAAAATTAGAACTTTTAAATGTGTCTGTTGCTATGACATGATTAGGATTTAGTGATTTGTTTCGGGAATAAGGGGAAAGTTTTACTTAGCGACAAGTGACGTGACAGATCTTTAAAAAACAAGAACGCTCTAAGTGAAGCTACAAAGAAGACGCTTCGTGTAGAGCAGTAGAACAGAAATATGGATTTACGGACATAGCTGACATCGGACGATTCCCTTCGTGATGATTAAATATATTTGTAGAACAACATCAGCGTCGACTACATATTTTGATTGTTTCGGCCTTTCGCCGGTGTTACTGAAGTAGTTTGAGTTCAGTGTTACTTCCAGTCACACGTAGATCTACACTAGTTATATTTCAAAGAATCAACACCTCGCGGAAGCCTTAACACTGTGTACGTTGTACGCGTATCTAGTTGTTCGCTTAATTGGTTTAATGGTATGCGTCGCAATAGGAAAATCACGAGCTGATAGCAGCTATTATCGGGGACTGCCATGATCTTGAACAGCGGTTCTCAACCTTTTATGTTCGGCGATCCCTTTTACAACCCCCCACTTAGCCGCGACCCCCCCTCCCCCGTACAAACACAGCAATTGTAGAATAAAAAATAACAATCCATTTTTTCAATGGTCTTTGGCGACCCCTGGCAAATTGTCAATCGACCCACAAGGGGGTCGCGACCCACAGGTTGAGAACCCCTGATCTAGAAATTATTCTAATACTATCAATAGAATGGATTCAGTGTTTGAGGATATGCCTTCCGGTACAGATTTTATTCATCACATCGGTCTTAATATTTGTCTCGTCACTTTTGTTATTTTCCCTGAATTTTCTAATAATTTTAAATTGTCAAAAATATAGATTTTAACAATTCAAAATACTGTTAAAATATTCGATTAAAATAGCAACGAAACAAAATGTTCCATTCTTTGATTTTCATTATAAAACACATACAACACATTTTGATCTTTTTAAAAAGATTCTAGCAGAAAATTAGGTTGATGAATCTTGTTTGTTCCATTGTTGAAAGATCCCAAACAGTTGGCGCATAATTTATCTAAATATTTAAACAAAGTTGTCCTCGTCTGCTGCCAATATTACCAGCATGCATCCCCACGTCACGATTCCATTTTCACTGATTCGTTTATCGTGTTGTAGAATCGAATCTCTGTCTTGTCCAAACTATTGCATATTAAAAGTGATGAGACCTATTCATCTGGTCTCTCACTTTCTTTCCATCTTTTCTTTTGGTTTGTTTGTTTCTCTCAGACTCCTTCTCTGTTTTTATTTCTTTGACCGAGTCTTTCTTATTCTTTTTTTTTTCCATTTCTCTCTCTCTATATATATCTCTCTTTCTCTCTCTCTCTTCCTTTGTTCCTCACCTCTATCAGACTCTACACGTTTCATTTATCCTTGATTTCAGAGCGTCTTTCATTTTATTTCTTCTTTTTCTTCTTCTTCTCTCTCTTTCTCCCCCCCCCCCCCCCCCTCCGGTCTCTCTCGCTGTTTCTTATCTTTTTAAGGCTTTAAGCATTTTATCCCGGGCTTCAGAACTTCCTTCATATTTTGTTGTCTCTCTCTCATACTCTCTCTCATACTCTCTCATACTCTCTTATACTCTCTCATTCTCTCTCTCATACTCTCTCATACTCTCTCAGACTATTTTCGCTTCTCTTTTTCTTTTAATTTACCTCTCCGCTATTCTAACTCCTTCTCTCTCTCTCTCTCTCTCTCTCTCTCACACACACACACACACACAGATCTACAGATAATCTTCACTTTAAATTATTTTATTATTATTATTGTGACCTGCCGCGAGGAACCAAATCTTGTAGAGAGAAAAAAAATTCAGTACATATCCGTTTCAGCTCCTGATCACACGCACACATCCATTCGCACCCCCCCCCCCCCCCAAAAAAAAAAAACACACGCACGCATTGGTAATCCAGTCCACACCAATCTATCAGGTCATTTCACGGGCTCGTCCCAGCTCCACGCCCCCATCACTTTTCAATCGTGCGCAAAACAGGGCTCTGTCTTGTAGCGGTGAGCACTCAAGCCCCTTCAGACTCACCTACAACATGTTATCTCAGTCGCAGATAATCTCGAGCGCAGACACGCACGCACACACACAGCCACAGACACGCACACACGGCCGCGTGACAGGTGTTAATAGTTGTTGACAATATACAAAGTTTTCTGGGTAGTTTACATAACATAGGCGTATAACCGACAAAAAATAGCCTGATTAAACTCAAGTACGGGCAGGACTCGAACAGTGATAGGGTCATTATGTTCAAAGACTTTTTTTTCTTACAGCAACTCTGATGAATAGGATGTCCTTTGATGATGGCGATACTTATTATAGATCTGTCTCGTCCCTCAGCGTGTTATATGTTGATTCGTGGTGTTGTATCTCCAGACTGATTCTCCAGCTCTAGGCGTTAGTATTCATTTCACGCACATTTCAAGAAACTATTGAAATTCTTCTTTTGCGAAAAACTAAACTTGTAATTAGCATACATCTACAGACATCTACATAAACACGTCCTTAACCTATCTCTTAGTCTGTTAGACCCTGTCTGTCCTACTTTCTTGTATAAATATATGAAATACAAAATAGAGGCTCATCAGAAAGTATTTGTAATGATTTCTTTTCATTCTGCACATGCCTCTCCTCTTTCAACAGTCATTGCTTCTGTTTTTACAAAGCTTATATTAATTCACTCTGTCTGTCTGTCTGTCTGTCTGTCTGTGTGGATTCCTTAACACTTTTTTCTCCCACTTTCCATTCTCGGATCAAGTTGTAGAATTATTCATTGTCGGGGACAACACATGCATGAACCAATTTTAAAAAATAACTAGTCAATCAATTAGTGGTAATTAATTTATTTTGTTTTCTTTAAGTTTTTTTTTTTTTTTTTTTGCTTGTTAATTTAATTAAACATACAGATATTTTCCCTAAAAATAGCATTCTCGACATCATTTTATTTGAAATAGTCGCGTAGAGTTGTGCATAGCACTTAGAACCATAAGGCCAGCAAAACGAACAAGAGCTTCCTGTCACTGACCTGAATGAAGGGTGTACACCTCACATACACCGTTCTGTCTGGCGGGGAGTGGGGGGGGGGGGGTGTCAGACTCTGGCTTACACTCGTATTTAGTTTGAAGTTTACTTCCAGTGACACGGACACTTCAGACTAACGGACTAACGGAGGCCACGTACAACGGGGTTGCCCGCCATATTCCTTTAATCTACCAGGCTGACCAAACGGGACGCGCCATTTATGCAACGGCCCCTTGAGGTATGGACGTTAACAGAGGTTGTGGGAGCTCTTTTACAACCCCGCACAGTGCAATAGGGATGCTCTCGAACCCTCTTAGAAACCCCACGGGAGCATTTTTTTTGCTACCTTTTGACCTAATCGTCCCCTCTGACGATCGTTTCCACCCGAACGCCACGGTGAGGCAGGGCAGCTTGCCCTGGACATCAGTTTATAAACACACTTATAGACACTCCATTACTTGTATATCAAACTTCTAACAATCCAACGTGTTGACGAAAGAAGTGCAGTCAATTTTATAGACTGGAAAATAGAAATAAAAAGATGGAAGTAACATCGGACAGATATTCTATGTGAGTTGTTTGCCTTTTTCGTTTGTTTCTTGCTGTGAAGACTTCGTGGCCCAAACGTTCTGTGTTTTTTTTGTTTTTGCCCAGCAGGGTTTCCTGTATGTAAGTCTATTGTATTTCTGCCAGCACTAAATGAATAGATTATTTTATTCTCTAACCACATTTTGTGTGGCTTTAAAAAATTTTATTTCCAATTGTTTGTGCTATAAAATGCTTTATTCAGAACATACGACTCGGTGAGAGGTAAATAGTTATTCTAATGGCAATCTATTATGTTGTTATTTTATTATAATACTTCAATATTTTGGAGAGTGTCATAAAAATAGAGGCAGATCCAAATATAGCAAGCTATTCGGTGCATCCGGTGTGGAGGAAACGGAAGTGAGGCTAACCTATACATTTTAAAACCAGAGCATCACCTGTGTGCACGTTATTTAGCAATGAAGAATCAATTGACAAATCAATATGTAACTAAAGAGCAGATTACTGTGGAATAACTTTTAAAATGAAATTTTACAATAGTTAGTTGGTAAGTTAGCAAATAATTAAAGTTAATTATATACGTGCACTGTAGGTCGAATCGGGCAGCCCAAGTGCTCTAAGGCGCTAGGTATCAAGGAATCTTCTCAACGTCATCTTAGTTAGAAACAATCGTCTGTACATCTTTCTGTCGTGTTACCCTCCAGGTGGTGGAAGTGGGGCTCACCGTTATAGCGACACTTTGTTCCCGAGTGTTGGATGTTATACGGTCCCAGTTGAAATCTGGTGGTCGACTGTCATTAGAAAGGCGTGTGTAAAAACATTCTCTTCAATTCTACAAAGTGAGTTTTTTTTCCTTTTTAAAGGTAAACGGTTCAAGGGAAGAAACGGTTAGAACATTGAACCAATCAGATTTAGGGTTAAGTCTTTTGACCCTCTCCCTTATGTGACGTCATAGTCGATATGCCGACTTAAGGTTCTTTTAAAATGTTGAGGCAGCCACTCTCTAGCTTCTATCTTGTTTTCGGATACTCGGGGAATCGACTGATATATATACACATATATATATATTATATATCACTCAAATAATAACTAATAAATAAGTAATACAACTACGACGACTATCATTTCGTCCGTGTTCAGTTTGGATGAGTTGCCTAGACTTTCGTAAACATTATACTTTGAAACTGACAACTTTTCAAGGTCTGGAATAAGTACCACGTCCCTAGTGAAGACTTTGTAAGAGGGGTAAAAAAAGACGTTACATTTGTCAACACCTGACTCTTAACACCTCGCTGCTAATCAAGAAACGTCCCCCCCATTTAACGACATCGTTCTTATCCTTAACCCCCCCCCCCCCCCCCAACCAAAAAAAAAAAAAAAACCAACTTGAGTAAAAGAAAAAGACCTACGATGTTTTAGACTTTGACCAACGGATCTCAAGCTGGTAAGGGAAAGTTTGAAGATGGCTTACTCTCAGGGCCTGATTTGCCCTGAGCCTCAATTTTTTTACGTAAGAAATATAACATTTTTGGTGCAGCGATCATGTAGTGTATAAAAACAAGCATGGAAAGAGATAAGCATTTACAAGAACTCTATTTTAGTCCTCACAAATATGATGTGCTTTTCGATTTAGTATGATTAATTATTGCATTAAATTGAAGTTTGAAGAGGGTAGGGACCTCCACTAAATTTATTCCCAGAGCCTCCATTTACTAAAATTCCATCAATGTGTAGTTCCTTGTAGTAGCTTGTAGTGAAATGAATGCATGTTCCCTGTCTTATAAGAAATCTCGATAATGAGAAATGATGAGAGTAATGCCCCTTGGGGTACTTGGTCTATCAGAGCTTCAGAAGTGAGGATGTTTTAGCACCATTCCACTCTTTATCTTGTTGACGGCTACATCTGCTGTCTGGTACCTCACTGCATGTGGAGTCAAAAAAAAAATAGTTTACAAAATTGACCGGAAAAACCAGGAGTCGGTGACGCAATTACTCCAAAGATGTGTGCCTGTACTAACATAGGGGAGATAATGTTGACGAATTCTTTAAATCATATTTTTTTTAAAGTTGTTGTAATGAAAGGAAATTTTTAAAAAATTAAATAACGGGAATCTTGTTATAAGTCATAATATTAACAGGATTTGATAGATTCCCCACCCTTCCTGGCTAGATATGCATTGAACTGACCTTCCTGAGCGCTGTAATTTGTAAACATCTAAAATACATGTCGGATAAGGAATGGGGTGATAACATGTAATCACAAACAAATGTTTTTAATAATTTTTATTTACAAAATAACTAAAAGAGGGGGGGGGGGAGGGCGGACGAAAATGTTCACAATTTTATTTTATTATGAATGTTGAATAGTGTCTTTATTAAAGGAATTGATATTTGATGAATTTTAAACGTTTTTTGATCTTCGAAATTTGTCGATTGACTTCAGTTAAAATCGGATACATGCGGGGAATCGATTGGTTCCAACTGTAATCGGATGCCTGCTAAGAATGGTTCCATAGTTCATGGGGTTGTGGCGTTATGTTGCGGAGCATCCTCCCTTGAAAATCATTTGCTGTCTAAACTAAATGCAAATGTAACTTATTTTAGTTTGACATTTTGAATAAATTTTCACAATCCAAAGGGATCAGACTATTGTAATGTTCGAATTCGTAATGAAATGGTTCGCTAGTTCATCTAATCTCTAAAAAAAATTGTAAAGTTATCAAATATATTTGGATGAGACTTCCATATGGCATTATTCATCTATCTAAAAGCAAACTATATTGAGTAGCGAATCCTTGCCATAGTAAACTACAACCTACAAGACACACACTGGACTAGCTCTGCTTGTAAGTTATTGTTGAAACCAAAACATGAAGAAAACATTGTTTTGTTGCTGTTGTGGTTTTCTCTAGGATTCAAGTTTGATCACACACACACACGCACACACACACACATACCAAACAAGCCGAGTATTTCTGAATTTAGCTTGATCTTTCGCAGTGATGTCCGACTTACTGAAGGCGTGTCATATTCTGCCTGCTATACGCTGCTATACGGCCACTCAACTGCTACGCGTTGCTATACGGCCACTCAACTGCTGCGCGTTGCTATACTGCCACTCAACTGCTGCGCGTTGCTATACTGCCACAACTGCTACGCGTTGCTATACGGCCACAACTACTACGCGTTGCTATACGGCCACTCAACTGCTGCGCGGTGCTATACGGCCACTCAACGCTTCCATTATTCTGTACACTGGATACACCACCATAGATGAAAATCTGTAATGGCTGAACAACTAATTCTCTAGTTTACAGCAACGCCTCTGCCTGGAAGTCAGCCAATTTTTTGTTTAGATTAGCAACGCCGCACCTAGTAGATTTCATATGCTATCTTAAGTAAGGTTCAGGTCCAGACCGCGCCTAGTAGGTTGCATATGTTATCTTAAGTAAGGCTAAGGTCCAGACTGCGCCTAGTAGGTTTCATATGCTATCTTAAGTAAGGTTCAGATCCAGAACTTGCCTAGTAGGTTTCATATACTATCTTAAGTAAGGTTCAGGTCCAGCGCCTGCCTCGAAATCACGTGACCCATTTGTATGTTCATAAAGTTCACCATGTATCCATAAACTGGGTGACGTGACCTTACTCTACCCTAGACACCCACATCTTGTTCTCGCCCCCTCAAAACACACCAGAGAAATGATTTCGCAATGAACTTAATGACGCCACAAAGGAAAGATCATCATCAATAGTCTCCAGCGAGGAACACGTCTATCTTTTGTATTGACCCACAGAATCGATTGATCTTATGGAAACCCGAGTCTAAAACGTCTCTAGATCTATTTCGCTGAGAGTCAACTATCCACTTTTTTTCCCCCTACCGTGTGCTAAAGAATTGGATACATCATTGGTCGATAAGTAGCCTCTTCAAAATCTCTTTAGATACACATAAAATATTGGCTAAATTAATTCTACTCTAAATGATCAGCTGGGAATTTATAATTGTATGACTTGTTATTTGTTTGTCCTCTATCTCTCTCTTTCTTTCTCTCCCAAGCACTCCTTGACGTAAGCAAATAAATATAACTATTATTATGTCTAAGTGACTATCTCGTCGAGATTGTTTTGTGTACTAGTGTGAGCAGACGATATATTTATTTCCTTGCGTCATAATGCAAGGCGGACACGAATTGGAAATGGGGAGGGAACTATAGCAAAGTTTCGACCAGGACACACAGCTCGGAAACATTAGGTCCCAAGACTATCGTTGAAAGACTACTATGGTGACATTGTTGATATGGTTATATGGATGACTGCCTGGTCGTGCGGTTTGCGCGCTGGACTGTCGTGCGGACTTATAGATGGTCTCGGGTTCAAACCGTGCCCGCTCCCATCCCCCGTCGTCCTGCGGGAGGTTTGGACTAGGAAGTTAATCATCTTCAACTCGAAACATGTCAAACATTTTACAAACCTATGTTTGTGTAACGTCATGAGAGTGTGTTCACGACATTGATGTAGGGTTAAGTCACTCGTTCCATCATTCAAGTGTGAATACAGCTTTAAAGTAGAGTTCTCGGACTTTGTTTTTTGAAATTCTTGGCACAACTATGTTACTGAAACACCATGTTACTGAAAGACCATGTTACTAAAATATTGTGTTGCAAAAAGACCATGTTACTAAAATATTGTGTTGCTGAAAGACCATGTTACTAAAATATTGTGTTACTGAAAGACCATGTTACTAAAATATTGTGTTGCTGAAAGACCATGTTGCTGAAAAACCTTGTTACTGAAATATTATGTTGCTGAAAGACCATCTTACTGAAATTTTGTGTTGCTGAAAGACCATGTAACTGAAATATTATGTTGCTGAAATCCCATGTAACTGAAATATTATGTTGCTGAAAGACCATGTAACTGAAATATTATGTTGCTGAAAGACCATGTAACTGAAATATTATGTTGCTGAAATCCCATGTAACTGAAATATTATGTTGCTGAAAGACCATGTAACTGAAATATTATGTTGCTGAAAGACCATGTAACTGAAATATTATGTTGCTGAAAGACCATGTAACTGAAATATTATGTTGCTGAAAGACCATGTAACTGAAATATTATGTTGCTGAATGACCATGTTTCAGAGTCGAATATTCGGCGTTTGTGACCTGGGGCGTAGCTTGTTCTTTTTTTTTTGTTTCACGTGTTCTCTTAAGAACTCTTGTAGTCTAAGGCTCTGCTGTTTGAGTATCTACGTCCAATTAAACGATTTCAGAATATAAACTTCCTCTTCCAGTAAGTGTTGTGGGTAGAGCATGTCTCTAACCCTTTACATCTGAACGCTGTGTTTAGAATGGAAACATTATTTGCCTTGAAATTGGTGCATTTCTTTATTTCGTAGCTTTTTTCAAACTTTGACAGTTGCAGTTTAAGTCGTTGTTTTTTTTCGTCGCACTTTCCAATCAAATATTTAGACCTAAAGATTACGTCAGAAAAAAACAATTGATTCGGATTGAGCTTCGAGAAGATCAAAGCACATACCGATTGATTTTTGAACACACATTAAAAAAAAACAACAAAATATAACGAGTGCAAGTATTTTTGTATTCGGACTCAACAAGTGAAAAGTGACTTAAAGACATTTAAAGCTCTGCGTATATTTTCTAGCCAAGATCTGTAACTCTGACTTATGTTGGTTAATAAGAATGCTGTAGCGGGCTGGTGAAAAGTGATACTGTTTGAAACACTAGAGCAAACATTGGTATTGGTATGCTGTCTTCCCGGTTTGTTTGTTTTTTAAATTAGAAACTGGTAGAGCATTATGTACCATGTAGTGTGTTGTTTACAATACTTGGTTGTTTTTATACACGCTTTTTATGTGTGTGTTTTTTTCGTTTTTCAAATGTATAGCTGCTGTCGCTATTAGCTTGCCAAAGCAGTTTCGCATGAGGTATGGGGCTATATGTCAGAGACGCTAATAATTTCTTTGTGTTTGACTCCACAGGTGGTGGACACCTCGAAGAGGGAGTCGAAAGACTCGTTTATGGAGTACGCCCAGAGACACGTGCGGAAGACCATCAGCAACAGCTCAAGGGGTGTTGTTGGCGGGGGAGGAGCTGGCGGAGGGGCGCAAGGGCCCAACCGGCGAGCCAACGCCAACTTCAGCAAGCGCATGCGCCGGAGACTGGTGTACAAGAACGGCGAGGTCAACATCACCCAGACGAACATACGCAAGAGGAGGCGGCGGTACCTGGCCGACATTTTCACTACACTGGTGGACATCAAATGGAGGTATAACCTCATGCTCTTCGCCATGGCCTTCACTCTTAGCTGGCTCATCTTCGCCCTCATCTGGTGGCTGGTATGCTTCTCCCACGGGGACTTGGACAATGTGGGCAACCAGAGCTGGCGCCCTTGCGTCATGGAAATTAAGTCTTTCACCTCCGCCTTGCTATTCTCCATAGAGACCCAACACACTATAGGCTACGGCTTCCGGCACACCACTGAAGAGTGTCCGGAAGCCATTGTACTCATGATGTTCCAGTCCTGCTTCGGGGTGATATGCCAGGCCCTCATGACAGGCATAGTCTTCGCAAAGCTTTCCCGTCCTAAAAAACGGGCAGAGACGCTCATGTTTAGTAAGAGCGCTTGCATCTGTAAGCAGGACGGCGACATGTGTCTCCTCCTGCGGGTCGGTGACATGCGCAAGTCGCAGATCGTGGAGGCGCACATCCGAGCCGTGCTCATCAAGAAGAAAATCACCAAAGAGGGCGACGTGCTCCCACTGTACCAGTTCGACGTGGACCTCGGCTTCGGGGAAGGCAGGGATAGGTTGTTCCTCGTCTGGCCAGTCATCATCGTCCACAAGATCGACCAGGACAGCCCCTTCTGGGAGCTCTCTCCTGAGGACCTTTACCGTGAGCAGTTCGAACTTATCGTCATCCTCGAAGGGATAGTAGAGAGCACGGGGATGACCACTCAGGCCCGTAGCTCTTACCTCCCCGGGGAGGTCCTCTGGGGGCACCGCTTCGAGAGGCTCGTGACGTTTCAGAAGGAGAACGGTCAGTATCAGATCGACTTCTCCCGCTTCCATAACACCATCCCCGTGGACACTCCCACCTGCAGTGCCAAAGAGCTGGCCGAAATGACGGCGGCCGGCCAGACGCCGGACCAGACGTTCTGCGCCACCAGGAATCCGGACGACTTAGAGGACGAAGAAGAGGACGAGGAGGAGGATAACACGTCGCTGGCCTCCAAGTCGGACAGGTACTTGAAACACAACGGCCACTACGTGATTAAAAGGCACGGGGCGGCCCAAACCGATTACTTTGGGGACGATTTTGATTCTAGCAAACTTAGTTCTAGCACTGACTTAGGCTCGCAAGATTTGTCCGAAACTTTGCTTTGACAAAGAGAATTGAAAGACAAAGGTAAGAAATAGGGAAGATAATAGTAGTTAAAACGAAAGAGCTCTTATACTACAGAGACGGCGCAATGCTTTTGGTTTTCTTTGGTGATAGAGATCAGTCTTGATGTCACACTCTCTAAGTGTATACATTAGAACTCAACATACTTGTGGGCTTACTAAAACTAAAAAAGCTTAATGGGACCTTCACATTGACATAGCGATGTACAGTATTTCAACGCTTTTCTCTGGAGCTACGTTCCCTTGCTTAAACTATAGACCTACGCTAAAATAGGCTCCCTAAAAACATTGTAAAGGAAGTCTTACTTCTTAATACTGTAATAATGATAAATATAGTAGTATTATACGTACACACAATCAGTATGTTTTTAAAGGTAATCATAATAATTAGGTCAACTTAGATTATTATATTAAAGTTATTTAGTAGTTAGGGTTATGTGGACGTTTTTTATTTTCTGCTCAAAAATGACCTAAAGCAATTGAAAACAGTAACAACAACCCTGAGACCAAAATCTGCGAATTGCGCCGCAAAGTGAACCTCGAGGGGGGGGGGGAGTATACTTCATAGAGTGACCAACCATACAAACTAGGCTACGGGTTTCCCTAACACCACGTAAGCCATTCTACTCACTATATTACAGTTAGCATTAAACCTTCATCTAACTGTAAAGAATAAAACCAAAATAACAAAAAGTTAGATGGGACTTTTATTTACTAATAATATCAGATAACGAGTTTTCATTCTTTAACGGATAGGAGGGAAGGGGCAATTTTTATTATTTATTTATTCAATTTGTTTATTTACTTGTAATAAAATGTACTGTTAATAGATAGACAGACATAGATGGATTGACGGGTAGGCAGATAGATATGTAGTTGGATGTGTGGGTGGGTAGATAGATAGATAGATAGATAGATAGAAAACATTTGCTTTGAAATGACAAAGTACCAGAGGTATCAATACAGTGACATAAAGTGTGTTCCCTACAGACAGTGTAAACCTTGACCTCGTAATATGAAACTAGAACTAAAGGTATATTATGAATAAGAAGTAGGTAATCAAAATTCCAAAGTGCTGCTACATTGGTATAGCAGGCCATGTGCTGGCATTCAATAAAGTGCACTCTTAGAATGCATCTAGATTACAGCAGGCATATGTGTTAGGTGTTTCCTAGTGCCAGCGTTTTTTTTTTTATTCACTCACTTCCTGATCAAGTTCTATTACTCACGTCATAGCTTTACGACAGACCTAGTTCGTATTGATTCTCTCCCTTCTCATGACCGGTCAATACAACATGCAGCCCGTGTTACATACGTGAACTGATGCACTCTTATAGAACCCTGTAAACACATTCAGTCACAGCGAACTTAAGACGAACATTTGCCACTGTTCACATACTTATAATGCAAAATAGTAAGACATGATAATCATAACAAATGCAAATGACTTTCTATCTCTCTCCCCACCCCATTTTTTAAAAAATTATTGCAGACCTCAGTATTATAAATAAGTTGTTTAAACCTCAAATAATTTTAGGTGCAAAAAGAGTCGAGATGCTACTAGATAGTGAAATGGAGATGAGGAAGGAAATCAATACATCTGTTCAGATATTACATGTCTTCAGTTAGGACAAAGCGCTACTCCAGAAAGAGAATAGTGACATATTTATAAAAGAATGTCATATTTCTGTAATAGGATGTGTCTTATTTGTATGTCTGTGAATGTCAGGATGCTAGTGTATGACAGAATTTCAGTATGTAAGAATATCAGTGTATGTCAGAATATCAGTGTATGTCAGAATATCAGTGTATGTCAGTGTATGTCAGAATGTCAGTGTATGTCAGAATGTCAGTGTATGTCAGAATGTCAGTGTATGTCAGAATGTCAGTGTATGTCAGAATGTCAGTGTATGACAGAATGTCAGTGTATGACAGAATGTCAGTGTATGTCAGTGTATGTCAGAATGTCAGTGTATGTCAGAATGTCAGTGTATGACAGAATGTCAGTGTGTGACAGAATGTCAGTGTATGTCAGAATGTCAGTGTATGTCAGAATGTCAGTGTATGTCAGTGTATGTCAGAATGTCAGTGTATGTCAGAATGTCAGTGTATGTCAGAATGTCAGTGTATGTCAGTGTATGTCAGAATGTCAGTGTATGTCAGAATGTCAGTGTATGTCAGAATGTCAGTGTATGTCAGAATGTCAGTGTATGACAGAATGTCAGTGTATGACAGAATGTCAGTGTATGTCAGTGTATGTCAGTGTATGACAGAATGTCAGTGTATGTCAGAATGTCAGTGTATGTCAGTGTATGTCAGAATGTCAGTGTATGTCAGAATGTCAGTGTATGTCAGTGTATGTCAGAATGTCAGTGTATGTCAGAATGTCAGTGTATGTCAGAATGTCAGTGTATGTCAGAATGTCAGTGTATGCCAGAATGTCAGTGTATGTCAGAATGTCAGTGTATGTCAGAATGTCATTGTATGTCAGTGTATGTCATTGTATGTCAGTGTATGTCATTGTATGTCAGTGTATGTCAGAATGTCAGTGTATGTCAGAATGTCAGTGTATGTCAGTGTATGTCAGTGTATGTCAGTGTATGTCAGAATGTCAGTGTATGTCAGAATGTCAGTGTATGTCAGAATGTTAGGTAACTTCATTCAATTGACCGTTGTTTTTCCCCATCATTATTTTGATCCTATCAGAAATCTTGTGAAATTGATTTCCTTTAAGGGTTGATTATTCAAGTCATTCCTTCATAAGATTTTTACTGTTAACATAACACACACACACACACACACACACACACACCAGGCAAGAAAACTGAGCACCATGTACATTGTACAAAATAAAAGCCTTGGGATTAGCCCAATAAACTATCTTCACCGGACTAAGTCATGAATTGGCTTCGTCTCACTGGTCATCATAATCGTTCAATTATGACAAATGTACAGAAAGTAATCGACATGTATATGTGGAGCTGTGGTTGAACTGAACGGAATTTCTCTCTGGGGATCCATTAGATGCAAATAATTTCTAGTTCTTAAGTTTTTACATTTTTATTGCTTGCTCCATTTAAAAGTCAAAATTTAAAAGTAATTACTTTTCGTTTTCTAAGAGTCTGGTCTGGTCTGTCCCTTCAAACTTAACTATCAGCATCATGTTGTTGATTTTTTGGTTCAGAATTGATTGTAATTCTATTTTTAAACAATAGTTATCTACTCTGGAGTGGGCTATAATGGACCTAAATTTGTGTACAATTTGTTTACATCATCTGCCTTCGACTTGCGTTGTAGGGGGTGCTGTGACGGTTCTCGTCACCAAATTCCTCCACTTTCTCGGTCAGCAGCTGCTCTTAGCAGGACATCTAGAGAGTGGCCGGTTTATTATTTCACGTTGTCCAGCCAGCTTGTCTCTTGGGCGACTCTTTCTGGATGACTTTGGACAGTGCGTCGTCTCTTGCAATATGACCAAACCAGCTCAGAGCTCGTCTTTTCATTTCTTGAGGAGTTCTTTCTTTTTGCCAGCCAGAGCGTTGACTTGTAAAAGTACATACTCATTTGTCTTCTTTTCCTGATATCTGATACCTAGCAATTTTAAGTAGCAATTGCTCTCAAAGGATTGGATTATTCTTTCAGCGTTCAGTGTCCAACTTTTTTCAGCCTTTAATAAATTCGACACCAAGAGCGAATAATAAGTTTTCATTTTACTTGCAAGCCAATGTTACTTATTTTCACTTTAATTTTAAATGCAGTTTAGTTATCCTCCATCTCTTGTTATGTTTTGACTCGGGCAATTGAAATGAGTCAACTTCTTCTCGAGTGGACCGATATTAGTTATAATAGGCAAATGTTTTCTTAGACTTCAGATCTTCTATCTATTTACACGTCTTTTAAATCATGTCTGCTAAAAGCTATCCCATAATTTTGATAACTACAAATGTCGCACAATTAGAACTAGTCTTTCTATGTGTAACCTCCCTTGCGTTATTTTGAACTTGCCAGGCCTAAAGATGCTTTACTTTTCCTGAATTAATCAATTATCTTTACCTCTGTTCTTGTGTGGTTTCATTAATTATAGCGTACTTTAAACTGTACCATTGACACGGTTCCCTCAGTAATTACTTTCTCTGGGCCCATCAAAGAAAAGCCTCTGTAAATATTTCGCTATCACCGCCCTGCGTTCAAGTTTCCAGACTTGAAATTTAATTTGGCAACAACAAAAGAAGTCACGAGAAATGGGACAGGAGGGGGAAAAAAAAAGATCCATTAACTTTTAAAAAGCAAATTTTCCGGACAAAATAAAAGAAAGTTTAAAAAGTGCTCCTTCTTGTGTAATAATGATTTTTTTTTTAAGAGAAGGGTCAATTATATGTGTTAATCTTGTAAGACGACCTTCCAGTTCACTTTGCAAACGTGTGGAAAAGAAGAGACAGTAAACATTTTTGTTTAGGGCCCACCATGTCTTTGTGTTTTAGTCCGTCCGTGTACTCCTGAAGATTTCATGACTGCAGCCTTAATATCTAAGCCTGACTGGACTTTAGGCGGCTCTCTTCAGTAGATATATTGGCGATGCTAGCTCTCTTGAGTAGATATATTGGCGATGTTAGCTCTCTTCAGTACATATATTGGCGATGTTAGCTCTCTTCAGTAGATATATTAGCAATGTTAGCTTTCTTCAGTAGATATATTGGCGATGTAAGCTCTCTTCAGTAGATATATTGGCGATATTAGCTCTCTTCAGTAGATATATTAACGGGGTTATATCTCTTCAGTAGATATATTAGCAGTGTTAGCTCTCTTCAGTAGATATATTAGCGGTGTTAGCTCTCTTCAGTAGATATATTAGCAATGTTAGCTCTCTTCAGTAGATATATTGGCGATATTAGCTCTCTTCAGTAGATATATTAATGGGGTTATATCTCTTCAGTAGATATATTAGCAGTGTTAGCTCTCTTCAGTAGATATATTGACGATGTTAGCTCTCTTCAGTAGATATATTGGCGATGTTAGCTCTCTTCAGTAGATATATTGGCGATGTTAGCTCTCCTCAGTTGATATATTAGCGGTGTCAGTTCTCCTTCTTTTCCTAAAACTGTTCCCTGCCAAACCCACAAACTAAAAGAAAAAAGTAAAACTTTAAAAAATGCTTATCAAGTATAAATAAATAAAGAAAAGAATTTTAAATGGACAAAAATGAAGTAAATTTTCAAAATAGTTCTTAAATGGGGATAGGAGCCCTCCTAAAACAAATCATGCCTAGGGCTTCCATTTGCTTAAATCCGGCACTGGTTGAAACCTATCAGTTCCTCTTTCTGGTGTTTGTTTGAAGATAGTTAAATGTTGTGTCTTTAACCAACTGCAACTAATCCATATAGATCTAAGTACTATTTCTTTCCAAGTGCCACTAGAGCACTAGTCACAATGTTGCATGAATCAGCCAGTAAAAATATTATTGCATATCAAGTGGTTAGATGTCGTCAAAATACTTTTTCTTATTCTACTTCTCTTGCTTTCTTTTATAACCACTCGCTCCCCTACTGAATCTCTCTCTCTCTCTCTTTTTCTCTCTCTCTTCTAAAGCAAGACCCAGGACTGTTTAGATCAGACGAAAGAAAAAAAAAAGACCAGTCTCCAGGCCAACGGACTTCCTGCTCTGTATTACCAGACGGTCGATTGGAAACAATTAGACAAACTTTCCAACCCATGCGAAGTGTTCATGGGTTAATGTGTGTGCCCGTGCGTCACTGGTACACCATTGGTTGAAACTTGGACACAGTTTGCTTACAAGGAAAGCAGTCTTAGACCCGAATACAATCTTCCATGATAACAAGATCTGTTTAATATTACTTTACCATTGAAGATTATATATACGACTCCGTTATGGTCTTTGGACTATATAGTATTGGTCTTTTCCTTTTTATGGCATTTTGGAGTCGTCTCGGGGTCCTAACAGATTATGACAGAGACGCTAACAATTAATGCTCCATTTCTTTGTCATCTAACAATTTATGCTCCCTTTCTTCATAATCACCTTGGAAACACTCACGCACATTGTATAAGGGAAAAGCTCTTTTGACTAGAGTGCAGTATGTATGGCTCCTTTTGGCTTAAGATTTTCTGTGTACAAGAGTAAACTGGGCGGCAATCACTGCGAATGAACCCTGCACCAATTTGACAGTTAACTCCTTCCCAGTTGTTGTTGTTTTTTTATGTTCGTTGGTGAACATCATAGTAACGGTTGAGTGTCAGGTCCCAGCATTCCCTCGTCAACGGAACTGCAAATGCGATTGTGATGGACACATTCCCTTGGAGTGTTGACATCAACACACGCGCTGGGAATGAATACGTTACGTGTATGTTACAAAAAGGGCGCCCTCACCTGTGATAAGCTTTCACTGCTTATCTTACGGATAAGTATCAAGACATGTTACACTTCACTGATAAGTATCCAGAGATTTTACACTCCACTATAGATACGATTCACTGTTAGCAGAATACTTGAAATTATATCTTTATTTCTTTTAAACGTAATTAAATTTAAAAGAAATCGAAAAAAATATAAATATATCTTGGTTAAGTCGTATATTATATTATAATAAGGCTTGTCTTCGAGTTCGAAGATTAATGAGGAATGCAGTATTTCCCTAGCTAAGCAGCCCCAGCTGTGACCTACATACTTTGCCCCATCCAGAGCAGACATAACCATAGACTGGACATTAACATTATTTCTTTCTAGCTCATTTCTTTACACTTTCTGTTCCGATAGTGAAACAAAAAATCAAATGACCTTTAAAGAATCTGTGAGTTCGCTCTTTACCAACAAAAATATTTTAGACTTTTCAGTTTTAAAAACATATAAATACAATGCACATAGTCCCGAGATTTTGCATCCGTTTATCTGAGAGATGATCATAATTCTTTTTTACAAAGCTTATGTCAACTCACACTTTCTGTCTGTCTGGTCAAAAGTTTGTACACGTTATTTCTCCCACACCCAATCTCGGATTAAACTGAAATTTTGAACAATGAATTATTTTACTTGACAACACAAGAATCAATTTTAAAAAGTAGTTTTAAAAACTATTGGTAATTTTTTGGGTTGGGGTTTTTTTTTTTTTTTTGGTATCTCAAACAAGGAAAGAAATAGTACTTAACTGATGTGGTGGCATAAGCTGAATTAATCCCCTATATGGGTCGTTGGGGTAAGTAAAGGCGGTTGGTCTTTGTGCCGGTCACATGACACCCTGATCGTTAACTGTTGGCCAAAGAAACAAATGATCTTAACATTATCTGCCCCATAGATCGCAAGGTCTGAAAGGGAAACTTTTTACTTTAAATAGTCATCTAGATGAGACTACATTAATCAGTAGACATTTGTATTATGTAGACATCAACAAGAAAATGCTAAGGTTTAGATAAATTTTCACAAATAATCAGCTTTTTCAAATATTGATTTTCTCGGGTTAATCAATTGTCAACTTTGTCTGAGTGTTTGTGTGTAGGCCACTGTGCTTAAGTGTTTTCTAATCACTTTTCAACAATCGCAGGCGTGGAGAAATCTTTCCCAATGAATATGCATGATGGGCCTAAGATGTATAAAAATATTGGGCTAGGACAACCTGCCATGAGCGTGCCATATTGGACTTATCCTTTGAGACAATATCAACATGTGCTTGTTACATTTTTTTCTATTATTTTTTATGTTTTGAGTATCTTCATCTTTAATGCGATATTGTCTTTGTGTCAATGTTTGTATTTGAAATACGGAACTGAGGCGATGTTTCATTAGCTGATAGCCTGTGACGTAGATGGTTCCATAATATTTTGAGGACTGTTAACAAAATAATGTTATATCTGTATTACTGGTTTTTGTATTTTGGACTATGAATATCTATAGATTGTTACATAACAGAGGTTCGCCTTAGGTGGAAGGGTTTAGAATTTGATATGGTGCCTTTATAATTGTCTTTCTTTTTGGATACTTTTATTATCGCTCTTAACAAATGTGTTAATATTATATAAGCACACTACTGGCTAACAATGAGAGCAGACCAGGTCCAAATAGTCACTGTCAATTAATGACTAAATTAAATCATAAGACTATATAAGCTGCCACATGTAAGTAATCACATGATGTATTGGCTTTGGGCAATTTATTATTGGATATAAGGGATCTGACCATGCGATTTATAGGGCAGATTATGTAAAGATTATTTGTGTCTGTTGCCCACGGTTAACGAGGGTGTTATGTAGCCAGCAAGACAAAGGATCTTCTCATACAGGGATTTTTATTTTTTGTTTTCGAAATGTTTTGTGTTTATGTAGAAACTGGTTGCATGTTCAACTTTAACAACAAAATGAGTTCACTTTCAGAACAGCAAAACCAGCCGTTGAATCTATCTCGAGCTCGCGATTGAAAAAAATAAATGGCTAAAAACTTGAGAATGAAAAAAAAACATAATTTTTGTTTTTTGTATTCAAATAGGTTACTGATGTTTTTTGGGACTAATGAGAAGGGCCCAGAGATTTTTAAAAAATTCTATAAGCTTTTTGATGTTCTGCTTTTAATGTATTCAGATCCGTAAAGTGGAGAAATTAGCATATAGATTTAGTTCTGTTAGCCAAACTTTGACCAGAGTTGGTCGAATGTGAGAAAAGAGGTCATGGACTTTTCAAAATGTTTTTTGTTTTGTTTCTTGTTTGTACTGCGAGTAGAATGTTTTAAGAAGTAAACCATCTCTTGACTCTGTACACACAAAATGTTCAGGCCTGAATGTAAGAATGTTTTGAAGTAAACCATCTCTTGACTCTGTATACACAAAATGTGCAGGCCTGAATGTAAGAATGTTTTGAACTAAACCATATAAACCATCTCTTGAATGTAAGATTGTTTTGAACTGGACCATCTCTTGACTCTGTACACACAAAATGTTCAGGCCTGAATGTAAGAATGTTTTGAACTGGACCATCTCTTGACTCTGTACACACAAAATGTTCAGGCCTGAATGTAAAAATGTTTTGAACTGGACCATCTCTTGACTCTGTACATACAAAATGTTCAGGCCTGAATGTAAGAATGTTTTGAACTGGACCATCTCTTGACTCTGTGTACACAAAATGTTCACACATGAATGTTCATGAGACGACACATTCAGTACTCTCTTTAATGAGTTTCGAATATTGACGCCGTGAACAAAAAATGAACTCAATAATTGTAAATTTTTTTTTAAATTTTAGTTCACCGCCTTATTTAGGATCAATATCAATCAGTGATTGTTTTATTGAAGATCGATGCTGACACACGATGCCTGATTGGCTCGAGTTCTATCGCCTCATTTTTTTGTTTCCCAATACAAATCTTCTAAATAAATAATGTGACTTAATCGATTGCAACTAATGCGCATTGGGTGGCTTTAAGTTTCCAAAACAAGTCTAGTGTTTTGATTTTATAAACTTAAATTACTAATACGTTTCCGAAACAAATGTATTTTATTCTATAATTTTAAATGACGTTAAACTGATTATTTAGAAGATAAGATTTGTTCCGCGCTAAACTCTTAAAGAGAATCTTTCTTTGTTTGTAAAGAAATGCTGAACGAATGAAATTGCTATACGCATAATATGAAAATAGAAAAACGAAAGTTTTGAGGCTGGGCTGAGCTGGGTTGCCAATGTTGGAAGGACAAGAACTTACTTTTGATCTAATTTCCTTTTTTTTTTAAAGTAATTATCGCCTCAACCTTTTACTACCCCCAAAAAAAATGTAGCAGGTGTAAGGAAAGGCAGACGGGAGCAATTTAATTTACAGCCGTGTGATTTAATGTGTGAAATGTAATTTAGTTTTATGAATTATAGAAGCGATGTTTCTTGTTTGTTTGTTGTTTTTTTTTGTTTTTTTTTGTCTTTCTGATAATACGATCGACATGTCCTAATACGACAAGGGGGGGGGGGGGGGGTAATTCATTTTGATTTTGTTTCAACTTGCTCATGGAGGTATGTCTATTTCATTTGTCGAATTGTTCCAAGCGACAACAACAATGCATAGTCTAATGGTGGACTCGAGTACGTACTAATCTTATTAGGTGCGTACACTTTTGATAAGGTTTATGCACACCCCGTTTTTTTGTTTATTTTCTCTTCTGCCTACCAGGGTGAGTTGGTTTCATTGTATAAGTTTGAGTCTCTAGATGAGGTCTTTAGCTGCAAAGAACCGTACCTAGACTTGACATTATAAGCTACACATTTGCATAGCTGCAATATGGAGAACACATATCTATCTATCTATCTATTTATACATATATATATATATCTACACACACACACACACAAAACAAAACAAAAAAGGCAATACAATTGATTCTGAAGATCAAGGCTGAGTGCAGTATTTCACCTGACAATGCAAACCCAGTTGCGACCTGCATATTTTGCCATACCTGATGCGCTAGGCCGCTGGGGGTCTATTTAAGTTTTTAAGTGTTCGGCACTTGCTTTTCTTTAGGCCTGATAGTGTGTCCCTATACCTTCATGAAGGCCCTCCTGCTGCCTCATTCAGGGCACTCAGAGAGAGAGGCAATTTTTTTGTATACAATAGTACTTTGTAATACGTTGTTGAAGTTGATTAATGATTGTCCTTTTGAAATAATTAGAAGGCTTGTCTACGAGTCCGAAGCGATGGTACAAGTGTAGATGGTTCATTATAAAATATATTTTCCATTTATTAACTAACACATTGAACAGAATACTGATTCAAATGTTGTTTTTAAAAAAAGAATTTTGATACGAACTTCGTTTTAGTTATAGGCTAAGTTTTAAAAAAAAACGAACTTCTTTTATAGAGCGCAGTTTTAGAGCCCAGATCTAGATATATTTATAATAAATGTATAAATAATTTGAACAAAATTTTAATTATTAAAGCAATAACTTATCTTCTTAGGGTGCCGATTTATTTATTATGTAAACAACATCATCACAGAAATGAATCGGATACGAACAGCATAGTACACCTTTAGTAATGATTAGTAATGGTTTTACCCGGTAACAATAGGCCAACTATTCATGTTCATAACATTGGCCTGGTTTAGTAATTTTAAGATTAAACGTGTAAATTCATACGAGTTCTAGTCTAGATATAGTAGATTCTATATCAAGATTCTAGATCTAGTTCTAGATCTAGAATTAGATGTACACTTAGATCTAGTTCTAGACCTTAACTGAGATCTTGAATCTAGATTTAGATCTAAAACTAGGTCTAGATCTAGCTAGATCAATGTCTAGTTTGTATGACAAATGACAATGGAGATATTAATTTTTATTTTGCGAAGGGAAAGTCATCCGTCATTTGTACACAATTGTAAGTCAATAATTTTTTTGTGTGTTGCCAATTAATCTAATTTTGTTAGAATAATAAAGCATTTTTAGTTTCTCTTTATTTCATGTAACATGTTATTAATTTTGAATGTATGGACAAGGTTAATAATTATTATTTTAAAACATATGAGTGAACGCTAAATTAATATATGGAGATGCTGTGGCTGAGGGGTAAAGCACTTGGGACCGGAAGTCCCGTGTTCGAATCCTGGTCTTTGTAACCTTGTTTTATTTGGGCTTCAGGTTTTTAATAATTTGGGTAATTTTTTTTTGTATTTGGGGCCACCATATTTACGTCGCCAAGGGCCTTCAATTATGCAAGGCCGACCCTGCTATAAGTCTACCTAACTCCTTGCCTGCAAGCCTGCCTAACTTCTTGCCTGCCAGCCTACAAAGAATGCATTTGTTTCGATGCATGACTCTTTGCGTTGACATTTTCCCTTACCCTCGACACACACACACACTAACACACACACTCACACGCCCTTTTCCCGCAACTAATATCAGGACGATTAAAGTTGAAAACTCCATCCTGGGTTGAATCCCCAAGTCGATTGAACTCCGACACCTCCTGAGCGCGCACATTTATTTCCTCCGTATTGGAAATCTATTGCTTCTATCCAGTGTCTCTCTTACACCCACCGCCTCAGAGACACACTCATGCGCTAAGTAAGCTGGTCTTATCTTCTCTTTCCCCCCCCCCCCCCCCTCCCTCTGCTGCATCTTCCTATCACTCTGTTACACCTGAAGCTCGGAATCAATAGATAACTATTCAATGCACTGATCAGCGTAACTTGTCTGTGATGCTGGTTTGCCTTATCTCCCTTTCATCCTGACTGTATTTCATTGGTAACCGAAGTTTTAAACGAGGTTGTCGTTTTTTGTCTATCTTTTGTTCCATCTTTTCTCCTTTGGGATGTGGTGTGAGGATTGAGAGAATATCATGTCAAGATCTATAACACTGGTGCCTGATAGTAAGCTTCGGGCAGAAGGGGGTCTAATAGCCTTGGCTGGCTACCCACATACTAGAGGGAAAACTCTTCATTGAAACCTCTTCTGCATTACTGCTATGTCAAAAAGATGGAAAACACTTCGGGAGTCAACAATGAGACAAAAAAAATCAGGAGCCGGTGACATGGGCGTAGCCAGGATTTTTTTCGAGGGGGGGATTTTTTTTCTCCCCCCCCCCCCCCCCCCCCCCACCCGGCCAAAAATATTTTTTTTATATGTGTGTGTTTGCATAATTAATCTTTATTACATTCTGACCTTTCATTCTTTCGGAAGACGTTTATTGTGCCTTAGAATAGGTTCTTCTGGAGTTAGTGGAAAAATTGTAGACTCCCCGCCCTTGCCAGCAAGTTGGTCGGCGCTCCACCAGCGCGGGGCGCAGCCCCACCGCCAAGCACTATTTCTGGTATTGAACGCCAACGAAATGCATATTCTGAGGTATCTACAGTGCATTATCCTGCTATTAAAATTTTTATTTCAAAAACCTAATCTGCTATTCTTACTTACTGAGATCCTCCCCCGCTTTTCGGCGCATCGGGCGGCAAGCTGTTTCCACAAAAATCTGTCACTGCCAATGTCTGAAGCCTCTTCCCACCTGCTCTGAGGACCTCCATGAAAGTGTGGCGCCAAGTTGTTCTAGGATGTCATCGCAACTCTTATTATGCATAATTCATTTTGTCGGAGAACATGTCCCGCAAACCTCATGCAACCCTCTGTCACAACCTTACCAAAGGGTCGACTCCCAATGCGGCATAGGGTTCCTTGATTGAGACCCGATCTCTATAACTGACTCCTAAAATCCGTCTTAGCCATCTTTGTTGAGCCACATTTAGTGTTTTTCAATTTCGGCATAGGACTATTTACTGCACTTTATTAATGGAGCCCAGAAACTGGTAGAAATGTGTAACCTCTCTTCACTACGCTCTTGGAATTAGGTGACTGTAGTTTGCTTTAGATTGTATATCGAAAAGGGAAGTTATATCGTCAAAATCATCTGTTGGGAGTTTTAAACTAAAAAAATCTCTGGAGTTGTTGTTGTTTTTTGTTCATTCAAAACACACATAGCTACGCTCATAGAATTTGGTGACTGTAGTTTGCTTTAGAATAATATTGAAGAGAGGTTTTCATTCTCACAACTCTCTTTAGGGGGGAAACATCAGCTGCACGGAGAGGGGGGAACTGCTGTGTTGGTGACATCTTTCCGACCCAAGCTAATGCATACGCACATTTCTATAAGATGTTTTAGATGCGCTTTCCTACTGAATGAGGGAGGCCATTTGGTAACAATGGTATCAAGCCATTTTCGGCCATATTAAATTTCCCGGGCTTGTCTCACGGGCCGCAGTGCGCAAAAAAAAAAAAAAAAAGCTTAATTTAACCGAATCTCTTCTGTTTCATGATGCATTGTGGGTAAAAGTTTTGGGTGGGCCAGACGCCCCGAATATTACCCTCGGGCTGTAGGTTCGGCACCATTGTTGTACAACTCCGTGGTTTATCCTTACAGCAAGCTGGTCTGATTGAAAAGAAATGTTGATCTTTTGGTTTGAATTGTATGACTTGGACCTTGCTGCTGTAGAAAGTCCTCTAAGATCGTTATAGAAAAGGTAGAGGGACTTTTTGGTCGATTTAAGTTATCAATTTCCAAAATGGTCTAACCCCTGCAGTGAAAACATGTTTTTTATCACATCAATATTTATTGTTCTTTATTCTACCACATTAGTCGTTGTAGTCATTTTAAAATTATCATTCTTTTAATAACCTAAACTGACATCAGGCAAATGTTTCTATTTGTTATCTACTAAATCAGATCCATCCATTTCTCTTGTCTATATTTGCTCCAGAGACAAGGTGGACTCACGTAATTGCTAGATGGCTTCCTGGTCGTGCGGTTTGCGCTCCCATCCCCAGTCGTCCTGCGGGAGGTTTGGACTAGGAGTAATTATCTTCAACTGTGAAGGAACATCCGAAACATGTCAAACATTTTACAAACAAACATTTAACAAACAAACAAACAAACAAATCTAATGGGCTTTAAAACGTTGATGGAAACAAAAGGCTCCAGAAATCTACGGATCCAGTTTGACTGACGATTAGAATGATCCATTTTGGTTTATGGCTCTGTTTCTCTTATGGTTCAATGTTTGTTTCTTATTCCGTTGTGTATATAACTAAGAAAAGACAAAAGGATGTTCCACATTTCTTACATAGAAACTAACTGGTGGTGTGGTATGCGTTTTGAATACCGTTTCGATAGTCCCGGGTTCGAAACCTGCCCTTCGTCATACCTCGCTGCTACGAATGAATAATCTTCAATTTTAAAGTAACATTTGAGGCGTGTAAAAGGGAAATATACCAACGAAAGAGAATAGTTCTCGCTAGCTTTAAAATTGCGTTCTGTGATTGTTTTGAGTTAATTTTGTTTGCATTTGTTATATGCACGGCCCAGTTGATTGCACCATAGAAGAGAGGGAGCTAGTTTCATGACATACTTTCAATAAGCTCCACCCAGCCCCATAAGAGGAAAACTTATATCTGAACCTAACTGCTTTCAAAGAGCCTGCTATTCTTATTTTACCCAAGGTGTACATCTACCACTTCAGAACAGATCTAATCAGGAACATCTGCATCTCTTTGTTAAATTGCCATCAAATGTTAATGCTATCATGCTTTGACATGGAACAATGCCATGAAATATTTGATATTTAGAACATAGTACATTTCTTAAGATTAGTTTAGTTGTTGTTTTTTTTTATTTCTTAGGAAAAGATGTCTTTGATATCTTGTTTTTAATCGGAATTTTCATATGTGGTGCATAACTATAAATAGCTAGCTAGATGGTGTATCCGGTGTACAGAAGATATAAAGTTTAGATGAGCTATATAATTTAGAATGTATTTGATCAGTTTTTTGCACCTTGAAGTACGACATTTAGAGCACATACTCGTTTTTTTTTTAAACAACTGGACAACGGTCAGCTTTTAATATACGTCTGGACAGTGTTTACACTCGAATATTAGTCGGGAAAATATTCACTTAATATTTATTTCTCTAAATAAAACAACTATAAAATATTATATTTGATATGTTCAGCCTGTGCTTAAGTTTCGGGTGTTTTTCGGGTGTTTAGGTTTATTTATTGAGTAATTTTTTGCCGAAATTAAATGTAACGTTCTTGTTAGGCTACTTTTTGGCTGCATCGTTATAATGAGCTCTGATACATTAGTGTCAGTAAGTCAGTAGAACTACAGTACGCTTTTTACTGGCATAGATGATTGATGAAAGGCAGTAGCATGGCTAGGTATGTGCGCGACATGAGGCTATTCAGAATAGACACCAAGAATAGGGAGAAAAAAGTACTGGGCAGATCCACATGGAGGGCAATCATAAAGGAGTGTGGGTCCTTGATCCCAGGTAGTGTACACACCAGAAGTATGGAAAAGGCTGATTACGCTGCTGCGTCTGGTGGTTACCTGTGACCGTGGATGCCTATCAAGAGTTATCTATCTTTCTAGTTACATTTTCAAGAGGCGTAAAATGCCATAGAAACAACAAATAGTAATACTAATTCGGGACTAAATTTCTTACACCAAAGTTAACAGTAGATCCTGATTACTCTATTCTGTCACAACCATTTTGTGACAAAGTTGTGGTAAGAAAACCAGTACCTGTTCACATCTAGAACTAAAGCAGTCAATCTGTTATTACATGTGAGAACTTGACAGTAGTCAGAGCTCTTCTATTTTGAAAGTTAATTTCGTTTTATCGTATTTTAGTTTCCGCTAAGACACTACATGAATTTTTCATTTATTTAGCTGAGTGACAATCACCGACAAGGTGCATCATGGCTTGACAAACGTGATCAACTCATTGAAAAAGTTACGATGATTAAAGAAGCCAGAGTCGATCATAAGAAGTCATTCCCCCCTTTTGTACTGTCAATAGTTATTCTATTATGTATTTATCATAGGGAGAATGTATACAAGGCCTTTGTGTTAGTTTGTATGCTAAGATTTAACACTTGCAACAAAAATGTTGTCTAAGTATAAGCTCGTTAAAGAGCCGACGCAGAGATTCACTTTCTTACATCCCTGGCTCCATTGTCATTGCAAGAACAACAAGTCCATAAGTGTTCCAACATCTAAAAGAATAAGCAACACACACACACATGGTTATGGGGGGGGGGGGGGGAGTCTAAGAGTTGCAAGGAAATTGATTTCTCGACCTTAGAAAACAATGACACTTATCCTTCTTGACCTTTTGTCTTCACGTCTTCATGGACCACTTCCTGGTACATCAGTGTGAACTTTGCGTTGTGTTGCTGATTGATTTGTTGTGTACCGGGCATTGGAGGCAGAGTTATTACAACAGGTTTTGTTTTTTACTTAGTTTTGACCTGCATTCGTTTTTACGATTACTTCATAAGAGAAATTTCTCTTTTTTTTTCCATCTCTTCTGTGTCCGTTTGGACCTAAGGATACCACGTGATCTTCAGATCATTTCCTTCCGTTCGTCCCTTCTAAGTACGAGGAACCCCCTTTTCTCCTTTTGTTTATCTATTCTTCCATATTCTTATCATTTTTTTGGGCTTTGTCTTTTTTTTTTACTGGTACTGTAACTTGTAGGAAAGTTTTTGCCAGTTCTGTAATGTGGAAATGAGTGCAAGTGTCCGCCATAAAAAGGGGTCCCTTTAACCACAACAGTGTTTGGATCGTGGCATGACGTCGGGGCTCTCTTGTCTCCCCCCCCCCCCCCCCCCCCCAGTGCATTAAACAAAGGTGCTAGGCACTTAACGGTGATCTTGTAGTGCTTCCCTATTGGCCTAGCCGTCTTCTGTGTTTTGAACACACATCAGGGGAATTCCCGCGTGTAGTCAGTAAAGAGGCGAATAAATAATAAGACGTTGAGGAACATTTTGCGCACCGCGTTATATAGAAATCATTAGCTGGACAGCTAGCACTAATTTATGACAATAGGCATATGTATCTATTACTACACTTATACAATTTTCCTATACACTATATCAATACTATACCTCTAACTAGATCCATCAATACTATACCTCTAACTAGATCCATCAATACTATACCTCTAACTAGATCCATCAATACTATACCTCTAACTAGATCCATCAATACTATACCTCTAACAATGATATATATTTCTAGCTAGATCCAGTATTGTAGTGTAGACTACTATCTTTTAATCAGACTGAGTTGATTTGGGGTTGGTATTTACTAAGAAAGGGGAAAGAATCATTAAAGGGCACGACATGGCATTAAAGGTGCCAAAAATCAAATTAAATGTTTCCAAGTGAATCTATATTACCAAACTAGAGTCTTCTATACTCTAAGAGTACATTTAAACATGGGCGTCAATAGTTTTTTTTCAGGGGGTATTGTTGTAGAGGAAACTTTCTGATTGAATCAGACATTAGGTTAGTTTTTACTTTGTGATAGAAAAGTAGAGGACTTTTATCTTTGTTATCGATACAAACATAGAATGTTAATGTAGAAGTTTGATGATCAGCTATTAATGTCAATGCTAACAGCTACATATCTACTAGTATGAATAGAATCTTCACGGTGGCTCGTTTATATAACAAATTATTTTTAATGGGGCAAATGATCGTCTTCTATCTCCAGATGTCATCTTGTGTACACACAATCGCCACGTCGCTTCCTTAGTGTCGCGTCATCTGTCTCTGTTCTAAACAAACAATCTGGGTTCTAGAGTATCTTCTTGATGAATGCTTCCAGGTCTACCATTAACATACGGTTCATACCATTACAATTTATATATTCTATTGTATTGTTTTCCCCTGAAGGTGAAAGTACTAATGCTTCATATAATAATTAAGTCTAATGCTAGGGTGTGTCAACAAACAAACATAAACATGACCTCCTTTTTTATAGAAATGCTGACCTAGTTATGTAAGAAAAAAAAATATTCCTAAAACTAGGTCTCCAAGAACAGAGACAATATCTGTAATTAGCATCGAGTCGAGTTCACGTGCTTGCGGATAATGAGAGAAAATGTGGGTAGATAGCTCTTTTTTGCAGACGTGTAGAAGTCAGTTTGAAGGACAGCCCAGCATTCCTTCCACTTCTGCTTGTTCCTTGCGTTGATGACTTATTTTGCCACGCACACAGATTTCCTTGTTGGTATAGATCTAGGTTGTACAGACTAGTCGGCACATGACCTTTCTTAACAAGCAATGGCTGCCTGGTCGTGTTGTATAGAGACCATGCGATACAGAAGGCCTCAACACTGACCTGCAACGTCACAACCTGTGGGCAGTGTAGACCAATAGCTCGTTGCTACGTCGAACAGATCTGTGGCCTTACTAAGAGCGATTGGTCTAAACACCCCACAGGTTCTGACGTTGCGTCAGTGTTGAGGCCTTCTATGACGAATGGTCTCGGTTGTATGCGCTTGGACTATTGTCACGATGGCCAAACGTTCGTACCCTGCCCCCACCCCCTCGTTCTACAGAAGGTTTGGGCTTCTTTTATGAAGTAATTTCGGAAACTTACTTGAACGACAAAACAACACTATCAGAGAGAGTTTGCGTTATATAATGGGACCTAGACTCAGATTACCCGCAAATAAGAATGTTACGTAATGTCTAAGGTAGAACTGACAAACTCCTTTGATTTTCTGGTGGGTCCCTCGTGGGACTAGAACCATTTTACCGCTTAGGATTTCCTCGCAA
This sequence comes from Biomphalaria pfeifferi, assembly GCA_030265305.1. Taxonomy (NCBI): domain Eukaryota; kingdom Metazoa; phylum Mollusca; class Gastropoda; family Planorbidae; genus Biomphalaria; species Biomphalaria pfeifferi. The sequence continues at coordinate 1,243,991 of JASAOG010000061.1, read as the reverse complement.
TCCAATATCAAAAAATGTACCAATCATTAAACTAATTAGTGCTAATTAATTAATTGTGTTTTTTTAGTATTGAAAAAGGCATTAAATGTTGCAGTATTTAAATGATAATGATGTTGATAATAATGGCTGTAATTGTAGTGTTCTTTCCCTTCTTATAAGCTTTTTGAAATATATTTTTTTAATACTTTACTTGGTTACTAATTTCATTTGCAAAAATTTAATGAAACAAATAAATAAATGGACATAATAATGCCTAGGTGGCGGACAAGCTTTGATTTGTGTCTTATGGCTTATTTTCGGTCTAATAACTTAATTCGTCTAATAACTTATTTTCTGTCTAATAAGTTTTCTCTCATGTGCCTCAGCTTATTTCCTGTGTCTTTCTCTTATCATTTCTTTTCCTTGGTTCTATTGACAAACTTTTAGTGTTCATTATTTCCGCTTCCTGTTGACCTCTTTTGGCTTCTAGGTCTTTCTCTTCCAACGATTTTCTGTCTGTATTCTGTGTCTGTTATTGAGTTCCTCTCCTTAACTATTTCTTATTCATTCCCTCCTGGCCGTCTCAGTCTGTCCGTTATCTGTCCTTCACTTCATGTCTGGGGTTAGTCCAACCCATTATCTGATTCCGTTCTAAACGTTGGATGTTGTGTCTGAAAAAGGGAAGGGCGCCCCCTTTAGGTTCATGAGAATTGGACACCTAACATTATTACTCCTCACCCTCTCTACCACTCTCTTATTCTCGCCATACTTTCCCGCGATGGAGCTATTTTTTTCCCCTAATTTATTTATATATTTTTTTATATTCTCTGCACGCCCCTCGCGCACTTTCCTCGTCCGCCCTCTTCTCGCCTTAACCCCCATCTTTTAGAATCGACGCGACATGGCACTAATCGATATCGCACTATCGAACGAGTTATGTAGCCCCCCTATTTGATTACTCCTGGACAAGTCGCTCTCTGATCGCCCTTCGCTGGTCGAGTTAGCCAGCTAGATTTTTGTGTTTCTTCTGGGCTCTGTCTGAGCCAAATGAAATAATAAATTGTTCTTTGGCTTGGAATTTTTTAATTTCTTCTGGGCTCCGTCTGAGCCAAATGAAATAATAAATTGTTCTTTGGCTTGGAATTTTTTGTTGTTGTTGAGTGTTGCCTGTTCAACAGAGTCTAGAGACTCCACTATACATCATCTCTCAGTCCATGGGGGTACTTCAGATCTGAACATTTCTTTCATGTTAACCATTTGGGGTTTCATCTTCTACCCAGTATGGCGTCAGGGTGGAGGTGGGGGATAGGGAAGGGCCCTTAGATTAAAAGGTTAGCGGTGAATACTAAATTAACAACCATTGACCTACTGGTTTGCAGTCACTGAGGACGAGGTAGGGTATCCAGTGGTTAGGGCTAATGCTTAAAACTTCTCAAAAACTCTTCTTTCTTATGTTTAGATGGATTCATATAAAGTAGCCTTTCTTCAAAGTGACATTAGAACACTAAACTGGTTGCCTGAATCAGCCAGGTAAACCAATGAAATAAGACTTAATTACAGGTTGTCGTTGTTTTTTGTTGTCGTTGTTTTTTGTTGTCGTTGTTTTTTGTTGTCGTTGATTTTTGTTGTCGTTGATTTTTGTTGTCGTTGTTTTTTTGTTGTTATGGTTGTTTTTTGTTGTCGTTGTTTCTTGTTGTCGTTGTTTTTTGTTGTCGTTGTTTTTTGTTGTCGTTTTTTGTTGTTGTTGTTTTTTGTTGTCGTTGTTTTTTGTTGTCGTTGTTGTTTTTTGTTGTTGTTGTTTTTTGTTGTCGTTGTTTTTTGTTGTCGTTGTTTTTTGTTGTCGTTGTTTTTTGTTGTCGTTGTTGTTTTTTGTTGTCGTTGTTTTTTGTTGTCGTTGTTTTTTGTTGTCATTGTTGTTTTTTGTTGTCGTTGTTTTTTGTTGTCGTTGTTTTTTGTTGTCGTTGTTTTTTGTTGTCATTGTTGTTTTTTGTTGTCGTTGTTTTTTGTTGTCGTTGTTTTTTGTCGTTGTTGTTTTTTGTCGTTGTTGTTTTTTGTTGTCGTTGTTTTTTGTTGTCGTTGTTTTTTGTTGTCGTTGTTTTTTGTTGTCGTTGTTTTTTGTTGTCGTTGTTTTTTGTTGTCGTTGTTGTTTTTTGTTGTTGTTGTTGTTTTTTGTTGTTGTTGTTGTTTTTTGTTGTTGTTTTTTGGCCCTTTAAAATTGTGCATCCGTAATTTTGTTTGAGATCTAAATAAAGAAATATATTAATTTTAAAAGCATATCTTTCCTGATTGTTTTATGTCAGCAAGTATTGAGTCATCTATTAAATATCAGCCACTGTTAAGAAATGAAAGGTTTATAATATCACATGACATAGCCTCTACATGAGTGTACTTGGGCTGGTAAATTTAAAATGAGGTTTACATGTATTAGAGATTTTCATCTATATCAGAAAAAAAACGATTAAAAGGTTGCTTTTTGGTGTCTCCGGTGTACAGAATATAGGAAGTTTATTTAAAGTTATACCATAGTTGTTTTGTTTTTTTTTCCACTTTTCACCTCTGCAAAATCAAATGTCTACAGCTCCTCCGTTTGTAACCCTTTGTTTTGGTTTATTAAACGTCCTTGACATTGTTTAGATTTCCTGAAATTTTTCTATTGTTTATAAAAAAAAAATCACGTAAACTTATAAAAATATTTGAACCAAATCATTTGTTTTATCTACACTTTTATAGAGACTAGGGCAAAATTAGTTTGAAAAAAAAATGACAAAAAGTGTGAGAACAGAAATGTAGAATTCTAAAAATATCTTGGTCAAAATTCCGGGCGTGGGCAATGAGTAAAATCTATTTAGTTTCTTTACTGGCTTAAGAACCAGCAATTTAACGCGATACTTATTTTGTTGTTTCCAAGGTGCCTTTCCAGTAGTGGCTGTAGATCTGTAGAAAACTCTAGATTTAAGCGTTTTATGAGAAGATATTTTAAGCTATTTATTCTCTTTTTCTGTGATCATTTAATTAAAAGAATGTCCCGATTGAAATTGACATTTCTGGACCATAACATTGTCTAGTACGTTCATGTTATGTTGTTCTTCTGTTACAGATCTATGGATTCCGATGCCTTTGAAGAAGAGACGACCTTCTGTAACAAGTCTTCTGTCACAAGTCCAGTCAATGTAGGGCCGCAGTGGAGAAATTTCTTCAAAGTAGAAGAATTCGACTAAAGAACTGGAAACTCTTCAGGGTGCATAGCAAGCCTTCCAGCCGATGGCCACGCAGTCTGTGAACAACTCTGAAAATCAAATTAACACTTCCATCGCGTTACACTGAAGAGTGTTCGTTCAAGTCAGACGCAGCTCTGCCCATTAATAATTGCATCGAGTTCAACGATGCGTGCATAAACCCGTTGCAGAGGCAATCTTTTCAAAGAACAAGAAAAGCAAGGGAAACGAATGACTTGGTGTGAAGAAGTGCTGCCCCCTAACTTGAACGCTTGCTGGCCTGGCATTCACGCCTGATCACTTCGAATCATCATAAAGCAGGCGATGATCTGGAAGGGTAGACAACCGCTTCAACTATTCGAAATAATGATTCGTAGTCTATCAACCAGCTGTAGCCAATCCTATCATCTAGCTGTAGCCAATAATAGCAGCCAATGATTTCTTTTCAAATATACGATTGGTCTTTTTTTTTAGATGCGTAAGGCCTCTGCAAGAAACTTAGTTTGACTTGTGTCCATTCGGAGGGGCATAAGCCACAAGACCATTCAATATTGTGTGTCCGGGTCTCTGACCAGTTCTTTAAAGGTTTCTACCAGAGACACTTTTTCGGTGATACATATTGAATTTTTTTTTCTCACGATTCCCGAACAACAAATCAAAATCCGCTGTTCTAGACTCAGTGTCTGCTACATGTTCTCAAGCCGGTACACTCTTAACCTGGGAGGAATGACATTGACTGTAATGACTGAGCGTTGTTAAGCATTGACATAATGGAATTATCATCTCTATAAAACAAGGATGGACGTATTGTTTACTTGGTCAGTTCAGCACGATACTAGGTTATGGTTGGAGAAAAAGACAACTGCGATACATCTTCTCACTGGCGTTACTTAACGCTAGCGTCCTTCACCTGGTAATAAAAACAGTTTCGCCTGGCTTAGACCAGACCAGAGGCTAGACTTGTCAGACCGCATGCTAATTAGAAGAAGTGTTTAGACGATGGGAGCTTAGCCCCATTGAGCCGTGACTACCTTTGAAAACAATTCTACAGTGCAATGTAGCTGGAGAAACACAATTATACAAAACTTCTGAAGGACTAATGAGATTTCATCGTTAAAACAGGATTTGAATGATCAACTCTGGGAATAAACATTAGACAACTAATGGGACATTTCATATGCATCTAGTACAATGAGTTGTTCTTTTCACTTGTGTATTAGCTGCTTTGGATATATGTGCGTGTTTTTTTTTTGTTTTTTTGGATGAAGTCTTTTTGGAGTTATGGCTATTTGACACAGCATGGTACATATGCAAGCACGTTTGCAGGTGAAGAGCACACGTCATTTGTTATAAAGTGTCGAGTGCTAACGAATTTAGGGGGAGGGTGTGGCTGAGCTTGACGAAGACAGAGTGGAGATATAAATGGACATAAAGAGAGAGAGAGAACAAGATAATAAAAAAAAAGCTTATATTAAGCCTACCTGTATCAATTAATTTGGTCAGTAATGTAATTATATTTGTAATAGATCTAGACTAACAATTAAAAGCCTTTATAAAAATTTATCCCAAAAAAAGGGGGGGGGGGGGGAATTCAAAACACGGTAACCACTCTGCTGGTGGAGAGTTTATGAACATGGAAGATTGTATAGTTATCTATTGTTTGTATAGTCTTTACCTATTTTTTTAGGTTTCAGACGACGACCTATAAAGGCGACTAATTTATTACCAATAGTTAGTAATTAGTTAACTAATTTGGTTAATTTTTTTTATTGATTCTTATACGGCCTACTTATAACACAAGGTAAAAGTGATAATTGTGCAAAATTTCAGCTTGATCCAAGATTATGTGTACAAGAAATCATGTGTACAAACTTTTTACCAGACAGAGTGAGTTGATAAAAGCGTTGTCAAAAGAAATTACGCCGAGTATGCCAGACAACTTGTGATCCTAGTCTTGTTTTCATCTATTTTATATATATATATATATATATATATACATTTTTTTTTTGTAAAAACTTATGCATAAATTATAGCCCCAAGCACACCGCCATGCATATATTGACCCCATAAATCTACTGTATATGTCAGGAATATAAAATAGATGCTCTTAAAGTTGTCCTAACAACTTAGTGCCTAGTGCCAGAAATAGCAATGTTAAGATTGGACCACAGAAACCATCAATTCCAGACACATCAAATCGTGTATGCTCATGAACAATATTGTATGATTTTTACATATACATTATGTACTACTAATAGAAATGCAAGTAACATGATGTCATTGTTCTATTAATAGCAAGAATTACATCGTCTGGATGGAAGTCACAGAAGAGAAACCTAAAATACATGTAACCATGCCAGCCCTAACACATGGATTCACTTTATCCGCGGTGTACGTACTGGCGATACTTTCCCAGCATCCCATGGCATTCAAAGCTATCCATGGCATCCAGTCACGTGGCGGCGCAAGATGTGCACTTGTCTCTCGCCACAAAAAAAAAAAAGAAATGATGCGGCCTACTTGTAAACAATCTACATACATGACACAGATTGCAAGGAGAGCACACTGTAGTGTCTATCGTCATGACAACAAGATAACACACCGTTAGCCATGACAAGTAGTTAGATCTAGTATCCAAATATGTGTCCGAATATGAAGAAGTTTAGTTATCCTACAAAGTCTCTATACCATCCTTAAATCAACGTATGTGGTACTTTATAAAACATTAAACAAGACCTGGTCTTGGCTAATTAGTGTTAGTCTTTTGTTTGCTTGTTGTTTTTTTTAATCAGAAGCGACGCTTGGGGCTGGTAAATGTAACCCCCCTACTCCAATTTTTACCATTTACTGATGGTCATTAAGTAAGATCTCCCTATTCTGACGTAAGACATGCAACCACCAATGTTACGGTACAGGGCGAATCCAGTGGTTAGCTCTCTAGCCTGAATTTTGTTCGCATGCACTAATACTATAAATATATCCCAGCCTCGGTCTGACAAACTAGCAAGCTTCAATCTAATAGGAAAAATACCATATAAGGATATCATGATAAAGCGATGCGATGCTTTCTGGAAATTTACATTTTCTTATTGTTCTAGGCGTTTCTATGGGTTTTATTTGATACCAGTCTCTTGCTAGTTTGGTTACCACATTATGCGCCTTTTCAACACTAAGCTGTATAACAACTATTGAAGTTAGCCATGTTCCATTTTAATCGTAAGACGTTCTGTTATATATCAGTCCGCATCGAATGACAACGCTCATATCAAAAACATTGATAGTATACAAAAAGAAAGTGTTTCAATGTCCACTATCAAAAAGTCGCGAGTGCTCTAGTCAAAACTGTGCGGACTTCAAACTACGAAACAAGCGATGACAGTAGTTGCCCCATGTTGGCGAAGAGTTGAATAACATATTTTTAGCATTCTCTGCGTTCGCGGAAGAATATCTGTGAGAGGTTGCTGGATTTTCTGCATTCGCGGAGTAATGGGTAGATGACAAGAGGTTACTAGTCCACTTTTTTATGCGGAGGGATATTTGAGAGGCTGCAAGTCCACGTGGATTACTCGAAGGGATATCTCTGAGATGTTGCCAGTAAGTTGCTCGAAGGAAATACGGACTTTAAATCAAGTTCGTAATGAATGAACAAACTCGAGCCGCTGGGTCAGGTAACCACTTCCACCAATATGTTTACATATAGATCTGTATTGTGACTTCAGAATTTTAAAACTTTAACAAGCACACGTCAGATGTCAAAGAAACCATCAGCTGAACAGGTTTGAACTTTAAATGATCAGGACTTCAGTGCTCTAATTTTAATTGAGTCTCTACATTAGATTGTGATTTGAAACACGGGCCATGTATCTTTATATTCGTTACTTTGCACCTGTATATAACATCTGATTGATACCATTGTTTTAGAAGAAAGACCATCACTATTTCATACCTAGACCTGTGTTTGTTACATCAGTTATCATGTGTGATAATGTATTCTATACATGTATTGTTTTAACACCGTCAGGTCTCATTTGTTGCGTTCTACTCTGACTTGTTCTTTTCTTCTACTCATATTATGTATGTAAAAAAAAAATATTGACAATTTTATAACATGTACTATTGTTGTATTTGTAATGTTGATTACATCTTTCATTACATGTGTTAATTACACCATTCATTGCTTGTGATTTTTTGACACATGTTTATTACATCCAATATTGTTTACATCAGCCTCATGTATACAAGTTTTATCTATTTTCATCTAAAACACAAATGAAAGACATTAACTGTTCATTGTTTGTTCTTTCTACTTCTAGTCAGTGTCACGCTCTGTCACAAAGTCAAACATTAGAATTACTCGTCAGAGGGACCTGCTTTGGAAATTATCTGAATATGGCTAATAATTTATTTGCTTTGATTCCTATTTGTTTCGTCGCATCGAAAAAGTCTTACCTTCGCGTTTCTAGTTTTTAAAAATCTTATATTTTTCAGGAATTAGATTTTGTGCTCTGTTATAATTGGGCCTAGTATATATAGTCTAGATGAAAGTTTTACGACCTTCTTTACGTTGCTTTAAAGCCTCTTTATAATGTCCCCAGGTCTACTATATAGATCTGTTAATTCCACTGTATACTATATGACCTAATTTATAATATGGTCTACTTTATAATGATATTATTATGTTGGCAACTGATCCTCGTCATCGGTATTGTCTTGAAAACAAATTACATTATAGCAATAAATGCTGGAAATGTATAAAGCATAGACGTATATAGTGTTACAAATGAACAGTGATAGGTAGAGGTCAACGTATGACCCCGGCGAGATGACACAACAGCGAGTGTTCTCTGGAATCTACGTGTAAAAACAAAGACAGGATGTGACGTTTCCTCACTTGTTGTTCCAGGTAATACTAGCAGTGTTTGTGCAACTTTGGAGGAGCGATTAGGGACTCTATATAAGCCAGAGAGTTAGTGTGAAAGTCAGTCGTGAGTGAGTCGTCGGTACCGTTTTCTACTGTGCGAGACAGTAGAAGAGAGATGTGTACGACTCGATGCAAGTTAACTTGGGTAGAGTTAACTGGAGTGGACTACTGTCGTTAAAGTCTATACAGCAAACTACAGTGGACTTGAGCCGTTACAGTCGATGTAAGACGTGTGCGGCTCTGATTCGGTAGACTTGAGTACGACTTGGTTCAGCTTTGGGAGACCTAAAGCGACACTGGGACGTGTGTCGTTGGTCTGTTCTGTGGAATACGGCTCGGTGCAAGTTGAGAAGAGATGAATTGCAACGAAGTGAAGAGATGTATTGCAACGAAGTATAGCTAACTGTAAACTGACAGATATTGTACAGTCTTCTACGCATACATGTTACAGTAACAAATTGTTAGAGTTAATAGTCAATAAAGTTATATGAAGCTGAAAGTTGAGTCGTCAAGTTCTTTACAGTGTTTTTATTTGTGTGCCTACTAGTACATTTAGCCAGAAGATTCAGAAATACGTAACAATTGGTGTCAGAAGTGGGATATTTCTGGCTATAATGTGTTCCTTCAAACTTCTTATTGAACTTGACATGAAAGAACTTAGACAAGAGCTTCGAGAAAGAGGCCTACAGCTTAACGGAAATAAGGAAACGCTAACAGCACGTCTCAGACAAGTACTGCTGGAGGAAGATGAGAATCCGGACACTTGCCAATTTGAAATCAAACCTAATATGACGGAGCTCCTGAGAACTTTGCAATACAAAATGAACTCGGTGAAAGAGAGCATTAAGAAGATAGAATCAGAAATCAACACCAGATTTTCTTCATTTAACCAGTTGACCAGAGCCATGAATGAGAATGAACAAATAGCTACCACGCCCAACAAGACAGAAGAACAAACAGATACGATAGAAGATCAAACTAGAATCAAGATTAACGAGCTGCTGAACACCCAACAGTATCAGATTGAGTCGACAGATGAAAGAGCTACACCATTGATGAACAGCGAACAATTGTCCAACCAAGAATGTGGCGATACAGACAATTACGATAGGGATGCTGGTGAAGGTTGTGCTGTCTGTGACTGTGATAGCAAACCAAACGAATGCGGCCCACAAGAAATGAAAAGAGACGGTAGCTGTTACTATTTCAATGAAAAGCAGAATGAGACCGCTGAAGAAACAATAGAAGAGACCTATAGTTTGACCGAAGCTTTAACTACAGATATACCTGATATGAGTACCTCAACCAGCCAAACAGATCAAACAACGTTGGGTCTGCGTCCAAGCCTGTTGCTGTGGGCCTTAAAGACTTCTGTCTATCTGTCAGTGTCTACGAGAGGAACACGAAACTTGATTATTGCAACCATGCGTTTGAAAAGAACTGTACTTACGTAGCTTTGCAAGAAGACTGTGAATGCCGAGAAACACACCAAGAAGCTCTAGACTTGACAGACAGAAGCTTGTCCAGCTGTCAAGGTCAGAGCGAGAAGCCCTGCTGAAAGTCAAGGAAACACAATAGAATCTAATGCTAAAGTTGATGGATCTTTGCACGTTGAATGTTATCAACCTGCCCCACAGTCGAGTCCTCCAGAATCGGATGAAGGTGATGACGTGTTTGACACCTTGCCTTCAAGTGGACTTGCAGCTCATTCGCAAAGCACCCATCGAAGAGTAATGCTGAAGCAACTTGTTAGATCAACAGTCTTGATGACTACAGCTATGAAATGCAATGCCTTCCTATGTGCTAAGTGGCTGCCATCAGCATTGGTCGACAAGAAAGCAAGAAAACGACAACGACATCAACGTAACCAAAGAAATATCAAATTGAGAAGGCGGAGAAAGCGACACATGCAGAGTGCAACGTGGATGGCTCCAACAAGATCAAGATACAAACCCACCCCTTCTCCCACTGAAAGACCCCCACCTGCATTTATGAAACTCCACAGCCCATGTTGCTAGAAAACAAGCCCACCATTTCTCCCACTGATAGACCCCCACCTGCACTAATGAAACTCCACAGCCCATGTTTTTAGAAAGATTCTGTCCGGGACCGTAAACCAAAGAAGAAAGCCTTACGAATCAGTTGAAAGTGTGAAGCCACTAAAGAATAATTTAAGAACATTCCTCATGAGAATAGGTTGATGAAGTATAACAGAGGTTTTAGAAGAACGATAATCAAGTCAGAAGCAAGAAGGACAGAACTAGTGTAAGATGCCAGAACTGTGTAGTGAGTAACCATCTGAGATAGAACTGTACAAATAAAACTGTACGAGAAGATCAACCCAACAGGCATCGTACAAACCCAAAGTTAGTTGCTGTTGTAAGAAGAACATGTGAATATTTCTGTACTGTGATGAACCTTTGTATCTCTGAAGAAGCTGTGTAAAAAGATGCTTGAAAATGTAAAACTCAGCCAGTAAAGCACGAACTCGTTAGAATGATGATGAATTTTCTCGACAAGAGTGCCCAAAGTCGTCATCTGAAGGTCGATGTTTCCATACCAAGATTGATGAAAACATTTGTGAGGAACTGCTGAAAAATGAGGATTTGGCTCCCATTCTTCTATGGAAAGAAGATGAACAACGGCCAGATTGAAAGAACATCTCTGAGAAGTGGGCAACCACCAAAGCTTCCTACTTGATCGTCGATCGATTTCATCAGTATCGTGGTGAAGTAGAATCTGTTCGGGACGAACATATTTAAGAAGGGGGCAGTGTTACAAATGAACAGTGATAGGTAGAGGTCAACGTATGACCCCGGCGAGATGACGAAGCAGCGAGTGTTCTCTGGAATCTACGCGTATAAACAAAGACAGGATGTGACGTGTCCTCACGTGTTGTTCCAGGGGACAAACAGATCTAAGAAGGGGGCAGTTACTAATGAACAGTGACAGATAGAGGTTAGTACGTGTGACCCCGGCTTGATGACACTGCAGCAGGTGTTCTCTGGAATCTACATGTAAAAACAAAGACAGGATGTGACGTTTCCTCACTTGTTGTTCCAGGTGATACTAGCAGTGTTTGTGCAACTTTGGAGGAGCGATTAGGAACTCTATATAAGCCAGAGAGTTAGTGTGAAAGTCAGTCGTGAGTGAGTCGTCGGTACTGTTTTCTACTGTGCGAGACAGTAGAAGAGAGATGTGTACGAATCGATGCAAGTTAACTAGGGTAGAGTTAACTGGAGTGGACTACTGTCGTTAAAGTCTATATAGCGAACTACAGTGGACTTGAGCCGTTACAGTCGATACAGTCGATGTAAGACGTGTGCGGCTCTGATTCGGTAGACTTGAGTACGACTTGGTTCAGCTTTGGGAGACCTAAAGCGACACTGGGACGTGTGTCGTTGGTCTGTTCTGTGGAATACGGCTCGGTGCAAGTTGAGAAGAGATGAATTGCAACGAAGTGAAGAGATGTATTGCAACGAAGTATAGCTAACTGTAAACTGACAGATATTGTACAGTCTTCTACGCATACATGTTACAGTAACAAATTGTTAGAGTTAATAGTCAATAAAGTTATATGAAGCTGAAAGTTGAGTCGTCAAGTTCTTTACAGTGTTTTTATTTGTGTGCCTACTAGTACATTTAGCCAGAAGATTCAGAAATACGTAACAATATTATACTAGACTGGAAACCGGAAACAAATTCTTATCCGCGATTGATCTATTCACAGACCTATGTAGATTTTTATGTACATAAACTCTCTTTGAAGCTCTAAAGGAAGTCGCCCCATTCAATCTTTTCTGTCTTAGAAAAGTAATGATCTCTAGTTTTCAAAGTTTAGAAATAATGCAAAATCATTTCTCGGATTTTCTTTAGAATGGGATATTAATCACAGAACTATATATTCACGCAAATATATGAAACAAAGCCATTTCCTGTTTGTTTCCATTGAGATAATGTTTCAAAAATCCTAGATCGAAAAAATCCATGTCTGTTGATTTAAATCATCTTATGTACATTTAAATAGATCTTTCTAGATTATGTATCTAAAAATTGCAAAATAATAATTATGAGACGAGAGTACTCTTATTTTTGATGTTCAGTTATTAGATCTAGATCTAAAAATTAAATTATGTATTACATAGGTTAGGGTTGAAAAAAACAACAACTTAACTTCTTATAACTATTTTACAAATCAACGCCTTGTTTCAACTTTTTAAAAAATTTTCACATTTTTTGTAGTGTTAAAAAATCTCCATGTCCAGTCTAGATATAGTATATATAAGTTTATGTTAGGCCTATATATAAGTCTATGGTATAAAGTTTGAGACGTTTCACTTGTGTTGGTAGAAGTTTTTTAATGTTTAGCTCTGCATATGAACAACGAGACTCCTAACTCAAACATTCACAGAGCCTTTGGTCAGAACAGAAAAGAAATTATGTCTGCATTTTAAACAATGAATGTAAACAAACAAAAATGCCAAGAAAATGTTAATTAATATATTGGTTTTTTGTTTTGTTTTTTGCCTGCGAATTTTTAGACATTAAGCAGGCATCCACACATTTATTTGGATTTGAATTATAGGCCTATCAACAAAAAAACTGGAAACTAAAGAATACAGTTTAAAGGTTGGCAATATGGATAAAATAAGCACTTATTTCATAATTGACAATCAGTTCTAATCCTAGACTCTTTAATTTTCGGACACAGTAACAATATTAATATGAACAATATGAAACTAAAGAATTTTTAAAACGTAACTCCAAAGGATAAAACAGTTTGGTATTGGTCAATGTTAATGTTTTTGGTAAACTTCCAAGTCTCTGTTGAAAATGTAACGATGCTAATAGAAGGAAACTATTGAAAGAAACTGTTTGTTTATTTATGATCACCATTGCTGGATTTAGAAACAGTGGAATGTTTATGTTACCTAGTTGTCATTGGAGGCGGGAGAAAAGCTGGAGTGTAAATAAGCTGCTAGAAATGTTTGGAAATCAAGAGACAGGAAGTTAAAGAGAATGGAAACTTCTCAAAAGTTGGACTTGAAGAGTGCCCTGGCATTATCTACAATGTTGCGGTTTCGCCTTCTTAATAAGTGTAAACAAAACATGAGTACACTTTATGGTGGACTGCTCACGTCTGCTATGGGTCCGAGTCAAATTTTTGTTTTCGTTTTATTTCTGAGTAGTATGATGTGTTGTCTGTCTATCAGATAAGTAGTATGAAGTTTTGCCTGATATGTTGTCTGAAGTTTTGTATGTCAGATATGTAGTCTGAAGTTTTGTCTGTCTGATGTATAGTCTGAAGTTTTGTCTGATATGTAGTCTGAAGTTTTGTCAGTCTGATGTGTAGTCTGAAGTTTTGTCTGTCTGATGTGTAGTCTGAAGTTTTGTCTGATATTTAGTCTGAAGTTTGGTCTGATATTTAGTCTGAAGTTTGGTCTGATTTGTAGTCTGAAGTTTTGTCAGTCTGATGTGTAGTCTGAAGTTTTGTCTGTCTGATGTGTAGTCTGAAGTTTTGTCTGATATTTAGTCTGAAGTTTGGTCTGATATTTAGTCTGAAGTTTGGTCTGATATGTAGTCTGAAGTTTTGTCTGTCTTATATATAGTCGGAAGATTTGTCTGTCTGATATGTAGTCTGAAGTTTTGTCTGTCTTATATATAGTCGGAAGATTTGTCTGTCTGATATGTAGTCTGAAGTTTTGTCTGTCAGATGTGTATTCTGAAGATTTGTCTGTCTGATATGTAGTCTGGAGATTAGTCTGTCTGATATGCTGTTTCTATGATGTGAAGTCTGCCTGAATGTGTCTAATGTTAAGTGATTCCCAAAACAGAAACAAGAGCATCAGTATAAAAAATTTGTTAAAATTGGATACAAGTTTCATCTTACGTTGACTGTAATTAGTGGCTACATTTTTTTATCTACTGTGATGGTGCTGGTTACTGATCTGTTCGATCTGGCAAAGTTAGAATATCAAAATATCTCATCAGAAATGTAAACTTTTTTTATCGTAAAAACTAATGTCTACGATTTTTTTTAAACATTTTTCTTTCGTTCTATACAATGCTGACAGTGTGACTTGAAGAGAAATTGTTTCCATCACTTATGACGATAATGTCACAATTCAGATAATGTCACAATTCAGATAATGTCTCAATTCAGATAATGTCACAATTCAGATAATATCTCAATTCAGATAATGTCCCAATTCAGATAATGTCTCAATTCAGATAATGTTGTCTCAATCCAGATCTCCACCAAATGGAGAAACCTTCTACGAAATAGATTACATTTGCATCTCCAAACGATGGAGGTCATCTCTGTTAGACGTGCGGACCCGCAGAGGAGCGGATATCGGCTCAGACCACTACCTTGTCAGTGGCAAATGTAAGCTCCGATTGAAACGCCAACCAAAACGAGCCACACGACCCCGCCCATTTAATGTAGAGAAGCTTAAAGACGGCAATACTGCAGCACAGTTCCAATTGAAACTAACGAACCGCTTTGAGGCTCTTGCAGATATATTGACCCTTGAAGAAGAGTGGGCCAACTTCAAAGATACCACTATTGGGTGCGCGGAAGAAGTTATCGGAAGGAGGCGAGGTTCATACAAGGAACGGTGGATACAAGACAGAACATGGAAATTGATAGATGAGAGGAAAGAGGCCAAACGTAGACGAGATCAGAAAAATGAAACACAGGATCGCAGCCTAGCGGAAGAAGCGTATAGGGAAGCAGATCTGAAAGTAAAGAGAAGCTGTCGGCGAGATAAACGGGACTGGATTGAGCAGAAGGGACAAGAGGCACAAGCAGCTGCAAGCAGAAATGACACAAAAACCCTGCAACGTATTTTTCCGAGATCTCACTAGAGCAAAGAGTGGACATGGGGCACCGAAAAAAGACAAGCAAGGCAAAACTTTGTTAACCAAAAGAAGAACAGGATGCAAGATGGGTAGAGCACTTTAAAGAGACCCTTAACTAACTGTCGCCAGACCTAACTTACATATTCAAGGACCCCTCTCCAGACAATGATCTCCAGGTCAAGACAGACCCAATAACTGCTGAGGAGGTTATCATGGCCATTGCAGTGTTAAAGAATAACAAAGCACCAGGGCTAGACATGATATCAGCAGAAATGCTAAAATATGGGGGGCAGTGCATTGTAAACAGATTGACTGATCTCTTAAATCTCTGTTGGCGAACTTCTTAAGTCCCTGAGGACTGGCAAAAGGTGTGATTGTAAAGCTTCCAAAAAAGGGCAACTTGGTAGACTGCAACAACTGGAGGGGCATTACTCTCCTCTCTGTCCCGGGCAAAGGTTTCAGCACTGTTTTGTTGAGACGGCTTCAACAGTCTGTAGATAAAAGGCTCAGAGAAGAACAAGCAGGTTTCCGAAGAGGCAGATTTTCGTTCTACGAAATATCATAGAACAAAGTCTTGAGTACCAACAACGGCTAACGATCAGTTTCGTGGACTTCAAAAAAGCGTTTGATAGTGTCTACCGAGAATCACTATGGAAAATAGTTAGAGAATACGGTATCAAAGAAAAATTCGTCCAGATCCTACGACACCTTTACAGTCAGTCTAGTTGCTGCATTAAAACAGAAGAGGGAACAACAGAGTTTTTTTACAATCGAGACAGGTGTGAGACAAGGGTGCATCTTATCTCCCTTCCTTTTCCTCCTAGCCATCGACTACATAATGAGGAGAGCAATGAACCAGACTGCCTTTGGTATTCCATGGCATGAACAGCTCCGATTGACGGACTTGGACTTTGCTGATGATGTTGCACTACTCGGGGCTACAAATAAATGCAGTCAAGAAATGACGGAGAGCCTAGACATAGAGGCACCCAAAATTGGTCTCCGCATAAAGTTGGATAAGACTAAAATTATGCGAGTGGGATATAAGGCAAAGGGTGCCCCCGTCAGACTTGCCGAGTCAAAGTTTGAAGAGCTGGACAAGTTCACGTACCTTGGCAGCATCATAACAAATGATGGAGATGCTTACCATGAGGTAGCGTGCCGAATAGGAAAGGCAGGGAGCATTTTCCAAAGGCTGCAGCCTGTTTGGACTAGCCAAGCCATTGGACTCGAGACAAAAATACACCTTCTCAACACAATCGTCCTTCCAACTGCTACATATGCATGTGAGACGTGGAAGTCATCTGTCAAAATTTAGAAAAGACTAAATGTTGCTCAACAGAGATGGCTGAGACGGATTTTGGGAGTCAGTTACACAGATCGGGTCTCAAACAAGGAAATCATATGCCGAACTGGGAGTCGAACACTTGGTGAGGTTGTGACTGAGAGTCGCATGAGCTTTGCGGGACATGTTCTACGTCAAAATGAATTACGCACACCAAGAGTTGCGATAACATGGAAGCCAAAACGAGGAAAGCGCAAACAGGGACGTCCTCGTATTACTTGGCTACACACCTTCATGGAGGACCTCAGAACAGTGGACACCAGGTGGGAGGAGGCTTCAGACATTGTCAATGACAGATCTTTATGGAGACAGCTTGCCGCCCAATGCGCCGAATGGCGAGGGAGGACCTAAGTCTAAGTCAATCCAGATCATGTTGTCTCAATCCACAATATTAACATAGAGTAAGAAGAAATCAGTGTATAAAATGACACTAACCAACAATTAAATGTTTCTAAACCAGTAAAGCGTGAACAAGACTCCAAAAAGTTTGTGCGCGTGTGATTGGTATGTTTGTCTGTTCTATTATTCCAGACACATATAGCCCTCTTTAATACTACTCACCAACTTTTCTATTCCTCCGTCTCACTAAGCCGGCACACAAGGGAAGGAATGAATGCAGGATAAAACTCTAGACTACTTAGCTAATGCATTCTGGGAAAAGTCGATAAACAGAAGATGTGTGCATGCGTAAATAATGTGGATTTCTGAAAATGCAAAAATGAAAAAGCTGGCGTTTATCTCGGGTATTTATTTAAAGGACCATTTCTCCAATGACCCGTTATAAAATGTATTTATCATCAATATTTCATGCCTTTATTTTCTGATCAAAATACTTCTAGTAAATAGAAGGCATCCTAAACTGTTATGAATATTGTGATCACTCAATAGCAAGACGCGTAGAAGTTCAGTTTCATTGGGTAGCCTGTTTCCTTAGTGACGCGACAGTACATTAAAAAGTTGGAACGGAAATAGGTTTTAGAAAATAAAGACGAAAAGACGGCATGTAGCGAATTTTTGTAAAAGTTTTGTGTTTAAAAGGCCGGATTATTTTATTCTATACTCTTCGTTCTGTTGTTTGGTTGTGGAGATTTAAGGACTCGCGGGTATCATTTCAAGTAAACAGTTTGTTCAAGCACCTCTCTACCCAGCTAGACAATCGTTACATGCCAACGATATGTTGACTGGGACAGACATTCTCATACGCAGTCAACAATTCTTATAAACACTTACCAATATGCTTATGTTTCTAAACATTTCTATAACAACATAGTAAACTATTCTACATATAAACTTTTTAAAAATCTGGCGTATAACAGACAAAGACACACTTATCATCAGGGCCGAAATTATGTCCGAGCAAAACTGTACAGCCGATCAGGGCAGTGGCGTAGCTACCAATGTGCGGGTGGTGCGGGCCGCACAGGGCACCAAGTGGAGAGGGGCACCAAAATTCCCCCAGTGTGTATTAATGTCCTATTTCCCTGAGCTTTTTAGTAAAAACGACTAATTGTATGGACACGAACAAACATAAACTACTGTATTTTAAACATGAACTAGCTAACTAGTCATGTCGCTATTTTGTTTCATCTCCTTGACTATTTCTTCCATACAATGTAAGCTAAAGAACAGTTTGAATCTAATTTACTAGATTTATTTCGGACACACGGTACATGTTGTTACTACACTGATCAATGATTTGTAATATAAAGAAGAAGAAGAAGATAGGCCAACCTTTTTTACTTCATTGTTTAGTCCACTGGTTTAATCTAGATATTGAGTTTACAAATATATTTCTAAACTCTAGCTCTAAACAATTGTCTTAGTTTATTCATTTCTCTATGATTCTTTATAGTTTAATTTTGGAAATAATTCTAATGTAATGTCTATATTTTTAAATAAGCTATAACCTTTGTTTTCTACGAGTTTTTTTTTTACTAACTAGTTAATTGTAATACTGTAACGTAAACAAAATGATGAACAATGCTCAAGACTGACTAGTCTGGCTTGCGCCTCAAAACCCATTTAAGCTCAGACGGAGAAATCGGCATCTCTGGTTCTGTCCGGTCTGGGTAGACTATAAGGGCCCCATACCCAGATCTATCGGAGTCCCTCATTACCGACCCATCGGTATAACAGAAAATGGCATCTGATGGGTAGGACTTTAGTGTAGCTGATGCCAAGTTTTGGAGTATGGCAGGTGTTAATCGCCTCTTGGTGGCTCCCTCTTGCCCTATAAGGGACATGCTTATTTGTCGGGCCGGCAATCTCCTCCACGGAGGGCAAGTACTAATTCTTCTAATTGGGATTCTGTCAGCTGATTTTGACGATTTGGCCGCAATGAGGAGGAACGATCGCATTTTTATGCGGTTCCTCTCTCTCCACTGTCGCACTTATATTGAGGTGGGTAGCCTAGAGTCGCCCCTTTTATAGCTCTCATAGGCTGTAAGTACCGCCCTCTCCCTCCTTAAATGTAAAGGGGCCACGTTTGTTAAGATTTCAGCAGCGTTTGTTGGGCTTGTCCGAAAGGTGCCACAAATGAACCTTAGTGCCTGTGATTGTAATCGGTCGAGTGATTCGAGGGCAGTTTTACTAGCATTTACTTGAATTGTATAGCTGGACTCAATTGGTGATCTGACTGCCCCTAAGTACAATGTGCGTAGCATGTAAGCTTTGGCACCCCACTTTGTGCTGGCCAGCTTTCTTAGTAACTCTAACTTCTCCGAGGCTTTTCTTTCAACTTCCTGGACGTGCTGGAGCATTGACAGTTTTCTATACAGGGTTACCACTACATATTTTGGCGTGTTTTCACGTTGGAGTCGCAGCCCACAGAGTTGAAGCTCGAATGGAGCCTTAAGAATGTCGGTCCCTAGGCTGAACAGGGACCAGGTCGTTTTGGCAACGTTTATCTGAATCTGTCATTTGTCGCAATACGAGGAGATGGTTTGGAGGTCTGCTTGTAATGCCGCCTGTATTTGCTCGACTTTCTTTGCCGGTTGACCAGAGGACAATGTCATCCGCATAAAGCAATTTCTTTGACCGCAGTGAGGTGCGTTTCTTAAATTTCTTAAGTCTAAAGAAGCATCGAGACAATTTGAAGTCACACCATTGCCAGAGTCCACCTACTATAGGCGAGCTGTTATTGGGTATGAATTAACTGAACAATTAAAAGCAACAAAGCAAGATGAGACGGTTATCATTGAATCCAGAAAAAAATGATGAGGCCGACATCCTGAAAAGAAGAAAATACTTCAATATCACAGGCTCTAGAGACTAAAGGACAGCACACAAGCATGTCTTTAGTACACTCCTCAAAAATTGATACTGAAGAAGCTGAACCATCAAACAGTGTAAACAATACAGAAAGCAGGATAATAAACTCTAGACTGAACGACATTGGAGATTTGCCTGATGTCACAGATAATATTCGCATACACCTTGTCACTCAAGGATCTGAAACAGTTCAGCGTATGGACAGTCAATTCAGAGAGGTGTATAGACATCAAGAATCAGCAAAAGGAAAGGCTAGAAAGCTTTCAAAGGCTTGGTTTTTCCGGCAAATGTCAAACGGCGAGAAAGTTCTTTGAGAGTGGATGTGTTATTCGCCAAAAAAAAAAGAATCCTTATTTTGCTTCCCCTGCATACTCTTCTCAACAAGATCAAGTACCAAATCTTCATTTAAATCCAAAGATGGATTCAATGAGTGGAGGAGGTTATCCCCGAAAATAGAAAAACATGAGACCAGCAGAGCTCACATTCAGTCATCGCTTGCTTGGAGGAAACTTGAAGTTTGCCTGAGAGTATGTAACAATATTGACAACAAGGCCCAAGATTTGATTATACAAGAGACGAAAACCTGGAGAGTTAGTAAAATTACTATCAAAGTACGATCCACTCTTGAGAGAGCATGTGCTTCGAACTAAGCTTTGTTCCAGACCGAATACATACATGTCTCCACAAATACAAAATGAATTTATTACAATATTGGAGGAATCACGCTAAAAAACAAATCATACAGCAAGTAAAAAAAGCCAAATATTTCTCTATTATTTTTGACAGTACACCTGACATCTCAAAGCTGGATAAAATTTCCCAAATTTTACGGTATGTTGTCATGGATAATAACGGTGTGCAGGTTCGTGAGTCTTTTATTGGCTTCATCGACACAAAGGACAAGCATGCTGCTGGAATCACTGAGATGATTTTAGAGAAATTGCGTTCGGATGGCTTAGACATAATGGACTGCAGGGGTCAAGGCTATGATAATGCTGCGGTCATGAAAGGTCATTAAGGTCACGAAAGAATTAACAATATTTGATTAATGAATGCATATTATTTTGAACAAAAGGTAAGGTTTTGCAACGTTATTAATTAGTTAGTTTTTTTTTTGTTTTTTTTGGGGGGGGGCATCAAGATGAGGTACCGCACCAGGCATCATATACTCTAGCTTACGCCACTGGCTCAGGGTGTAACATTTAATTTTGTTTTTCCTTTACAAAATATACATTTTCAATGTAAGAGAATAAGTGAAATGGAATTAAATGTACAAAGATAAAAGCACATTTCTTATTCCATATGTAAGGAAGAATTCGTACAAGTGCACCTTCTTTACAAGTGCCAATAGTGGAGATGTTCACGATCAACTCAACAATGTCAAGGACACTAAATTGAACTTTAAAATTGCTAACTAAATAAATGTTACATTTAGGAGTGCTTAAAAAACTTGATTCTTCTGTGCTTAACTCTTTCTCTCTTTGATTATTTTGTCCACATTACGACGGATTTCTTCATTTTGCAAAATACTATTTCACTCCCCTGTTATAATTAAGCTTCAATAATAGCTTTGTCATTTGTTATCAGAAAATGTTTTATTTTGGTATAGGGTTAAAGGGGACGGTATGCTCTTTTTATAGAACACAAAATAAAATACACCAAAAATCTTGCTATGTATTGGCTTTTTCCCTTAATATGTGAAAATCTCCTACAGCATGAAATGGGTTTCCTGAGTCAGCCAAGAAAACCAATGACTTAGCAGAGTTTAGGGCTCTAATTAACTTGCACGACTTGATTACCAAAAGTTTGAAAAAAAGTTTTAAGTTATTTCAAGGTTGATAAGTTAAAATATAATACGCCTACAGTTGTTTAGTTGTCTTCCAGCAGTTAATGGTGCTACACGTCAACACCCGCCAACAACACTCTTCTTTCACGAATTTGGTCAACTGGGCAGGTTTGTATGTGTGTGTGTGTGTTTAGCCACGTGTCGTGTATCCAGTGCCTGTAAGGTTCTGTTGTGCTGTGTTCAATATTAAAAGTGACTTGCTTAGTCAACATTGATCCCTGCATGTTCTTTTGCTTTTAAATACTCACGAGATTATGTTAATGAAGAGCACACACATACACAAACACAGACTTGTCCTAATGCCATTCCCATCATGCCAATCTCACGTAATCAAAAAAAAAATTTTCCCCATCCCCTCTTTCCCAAAAAGAACGTCCCTCTCCCGCCTAAAAAAAAAAAAAACAAAAAAAAAAGTCTCCAAAGCAACAGAAAAGGTTGAGCTCCTTGGCTAGAGGTCCACGTGAGTACCATGAATGCGAATGAGAAGAACGTGAGGAAATGTCAGCGCACGTGAAATCGTAGAAATTGGTCTAGCCGCCTGTTCAATAGCTCTGCAGTGATTGATTTCATCTGAAAATAGAAGCTGATTCTCTCAATATGTGCTCTGCCTGACACTTTGATGAGACTGAACTACGTTTGAGGTTATCTCTTGTCAAAACATCCCTACCATTACATTATTATGGTAATTAGATCTACTTTGTCAATAGCGTTCTGAAGTGCCTACTAACAATAACAAGTAAACTATGTAGAGAGATTTTGTGCAAAGTATTATTTTCCTTGATAATACGCATAGATCCATAACTTGATCATTTACACAGAGATCCCTTCCTTGATTTACGCACAGATCCATAACTTAAAAATAAGCAGAGACCTTTCATCTTGATATTTATCTATATATCTTTATAAAACAACTATCGCATAAATTTATACTTGCCGTAGAATTTCAGGTTTTGTAGACTAGATGTTCTATAAAAAAAATATAAGGATAAGCTACAGGATAATATTTTATAATAGTAGGCTTTGATTTTTTTAGAGGCAGAGAAACAAACAGCAATACTGGATATAATATCTCTGGCTTTTCAAAGCTAAATCTTATATTGCCAGAAAAGTTTTCCACAGTTTCAAAAAAGGTAAAATGTATTAAATAGAAAGTTGCCAATTCCTACACTTGTCCAGACCAACAACATCCTTTCCAGTGTTGCTTCAAGTCCGAACGCCAGTTATCAGGCAAGACGAATGACGCCTTTCTTTCTCTAGTTCCCTGTCCACTAGAATCCTTGATTATTTTTGGCGGAAGAAGGGTTCTTTCTCTTTCTAAACAGTCACATCTTTGTACGGTGTTGAATAGTGCGCTGGTGCGCATTAACGCCGGTGCATGCAAAGTTATTACAATGTAATTTCGCGCCCTCTTCCAAGTGTATGCTCCCCTGACTTCCTGATCTCGATTGAGTAGACGAGGATAAGAAATTAGTGTGTTTTTCAACAAATGTGTATCTCTATGAAGTAAAGGCCAATGTCCCTTCAAAAGAAATTATGCTTCCTCAGTAGATTTAGACCACTATCACTGCGGGCCAATTGCGTGTCCTGTCAAGCAGCTAATCGTTGAGTCCATGGCCCAAGACAGCTTAGTCTTTCAGTAAGATCCAACACTTCGTTCCCAGACTAACACTGACATTTGAAGTCATCAAACACTGCGTAGGGGACGTTTTGCTGCATATTGATCCAAAAGCAGGCCAACAATTACATTGACTTGTGTATTGCTCTTACCAGAGTGAGCTGCTCCTGCTTGGAATGTGATCAATATATTTCAATTACTAAACTTTGTGGCTAAGTCACGTATCAGTGGACTCAGAAACAAAAATGTAGATAAAGCTTTAAACATATAAAGTAAAGAACTCTCTTTTACAGGATAGCCAGATTTTTTTTTAACTAAAGGTTGTTGATAGATTATTGATTTTATATTGCCGGGGTGAGTTCTACTGTAAATGGGAAAATACATATTCCTTTTTTTTAAGTCAAAACAACTATAGTTACGCTCTTGACCAGTGGCGTTGAGTGCGCGGGAGGAAACCGTGACACTGTATTTATTTGTTATTTCAAAGCTTATATATATATATATATATATATATATATATATATATATATATATATATATATATATATATATATATATATATATATACTCTGTCTGGTAAAAAGTTTGTACACGTTATTTCTCCCACACCCAATCTCAGACTCAGCACTAACTACGTACAAATAGTCGTTAGGAATTGACTCAGCACTAACTACGTACAAATAGTCGTTATAAATAGACTCAGCACTATGGCTTCCTTCAGTCGCAAAGCGACTATGGATCATTTCATGGAAATTGGATGAATGCCTGGGCAATAGCTGTGGTCGGAACGATGTCGCCTACACATCAGTTCCCCCCTCTGCTTGCAAGGCCCCTCTTCTGATATTTTTTAGAATAACAACTATTACTATTAATAAGATCATTATATTAACATTTATTATACAACATGCATAGGAAAGACGCAATAGGCGCCAGTGGGTTAATTAAAGTTACGTTAAAAGTACTTAACACCAAATATGTTAAACTTTTAAGTCCTTCATTTTTAAAATCCTGTGACTGATAGTGATATGCTTATTGTAAATTGCTAGGCGTGGGGCTCAATTTGGAGCAATCGGCCTAAGGCCTGACCTGTTCTTTATGAATAGACTCAGTGTAGAATATTTGTAATACACAAATAACAAACTAGTGTTTAAGAGGGAAGACATATTAGGAACTCCATTTATTACGTAAACACAAGCGGTGTTGCACTGGAAAGTCATAATTATTATCAAATCTATTTGCTTTCTCAGAAGATTTTCTGATGTGTTTTCTTTTTCTTCTGTAGACCTTATTTCCACTTTTGACATTATATGATCTAGGCTTAGAATGCTTCGAAGCTACTGCTCCTGGTTTCCACTTAGAATTAAGTGGCATTCTGACTGCCGTTCCGTCTTGAAGTGGATTAAATACCCTTTCATTTGATATATGGCTCCTTGTGTCTCCGAAGACAATGGATGCGACCAGGTGAATCAATGGCTTTGGTTTTGTCTTGAGAATATGGTGTGACTGATCAAGCCGATTCTGGAGCTCAGCGTATGTCTTTAGGTATTCTTCCATCTGGAATGCGAGTGACATGACCGAGCCAGCGTAGATTTTTCTGTGTAAGAAAAGCATAGGTGCTGGATTACTTGTCACTGGCTGAGACGCATGATAGGAAGTTTTGATTTAACACAATAACAAACTCCGAAGGAAGACATTCCATGATGAGCACAATAACAAACTCCGAAGGAAGACATTCCATGATGAGCACAATAACAAACTCCGAACGAAGACATTTCATGATGAGCACAATAACAAACTCCAAAGGAAGACATTCTATGATGAGCACAATAACAAATTCCGAAGGAAGACATTCTATGATGAGCACAATAACAAACTCCGAAGGAAGACATTCCATGATGAGCACAATAAAAAACTCCGAAGGAAGACATTCCATGATGAACGCACTAACAAGCTTGGGATGAAATGGAGTCATGAACGTAGGGCCGAATTTAAGTAGAGGAGGATTTTTGTGGAACCCCCTACGATTTTTCGAAATTCTAAAATTGATCCACTTATGAATGAAAATACTTAGGCTATATCAGGTATCTAAAAGCGTGCTATATTTTGGAAGAAAGAAATAGATTTTTTGTAAATTTAATTTCATTTTACTTTTTAAAAAAATATATATAATATAATATAATATGCATATTTTAGTTTCAAAATTGTATGCTTTTGAGTTTGTGAAGGGCAACGCCCTTTTGTAGACAAACTGTCGTCAATTCGGAGCTGTATTTATTTATTCTGAACATGCTACAAGCTCTCTTTCTCTCTCTCTCTCTCTCTCTTTTACTTTTTAAAGTTATTGATTTATCTATCTATCTATCTATTTATCTATCTATCTATCTATCTATTTATCTATCTATATCTATCTGTCTATGTGAACGTATTATCCCTATGCAAGTATTATTCATTATAAAGTAATCAATAAGTCTATCTCTCTCTCTCTAACTTCCAGTTACACAAGTAGTTCTCTCATATTTCCATCCCAGTTAACGGTCATAGAGTCTATCCCGTTTACTAATCGATGACTAGACTATGACCAATTTAGCATTTAGTCTATCGAATGCATCAGTCTAGCGCCAGCCTCTCCCGCTCACCCAGCGGCACTGATACAGCACTAATACATACAAATATGACAGCATATTTAGACGGTTGGGGTTATCACACACACACACACACACACACACAACGTAACGTGCGTCATAGGAAGTGCATTAGCTAATTAAATGTTAAGTTTAAAATCTGTATTATCACATAGAAAGGCGAACATGTTTCAAATATGTACTCAATATAATTTATTCTATTAAAAAAAAAAACTATCGAAGCAAACTTGTATTGAGTGAGGTGTTGTAATGAACACGTATTCCGTTTAGTTCGTTGATCATTGAGTATTTAGCGGAACACTTCGCACATTCTGAGTATTTAGCGGAACACTTCGCACATTCCGGTTATTTAGTGGAACACTTCGCACATTCTGAGTATTTAGCGTGTCACGGATGATTGTGTGTATGTATGTATAATCTATGTGTTTTGTTGTCAGAGAGTGGTTAGACAGAGTCCAGCTTGTGTGGATGCCGTATAGATTATTAAAGTTTATGTGTTTGATCGAGTGTTACTTGTTTCTTTATAAATACAGCTGAACCAGGGACACCTAGACGTATCGAGGCCTAAGGTAGTTTCTACCGAGTTATAAGTAGATAGAGTTATATAATAGGAAAGCTGTAACATAGCGGAACACTTTTGCTTATTTTAGTTAGATAGATTAATTCACGTGGTGGCCTACTAATTAATTATTCCAGTAGTTCGTGGAACACTTATTTAGGCCTCGCGGAACACTAAGGTTCCGCCGAACACAGTTTAAGAAACACTGCTCTATTGTAATAGAAGTGGATAATATTTGCTCAATTCGCTAGCTCCTCCAAGGCCTTGCAGATTAGTCTTAGAATTCACTGCCTCAGTTTCCATCTGTCAATCAAACAATCACTCTGTTTGGTAGGCCTATATTGTGCATTAAGTTAACAACGACGCCAAGGAAGATGTATTTTTTCATACAGATCCTCTGGAAAACTCTTTAATTAAAAAGGTATTCATCAGGGAACACAGATGATGCAGCTATTGTTGCTGAGTCTGCTTCACACCATGTTTATCAGACTATTTGCTGCAGAAGTTAGGCTTGAAAAGGAAACGAAAGTACGAGACCAAAATGCAAGCACAGCACCATAATAAACATTAATGACAAACAGCTAGAAATATTTGACTATTTCAATTACCTGTGCTCCATAATCCCCAATAATGTGTCACTCGATAAATACATCAATAACTGGATAGCTAAGGCAATGGGCGGAGGCAAGGTGGCTGAGTAGTTAGCGGTTAGCTTTTGAACCGAATATTCCGGGTTCGAAACATGGTGAAGACTGGAATCCTTGGGCGCCTCTGCGTCTACCCAGCTCTAATGGGTACCTGACATTAATTGGGGGAAAGAAAAGGCGGTTGGTCGTTGTGCTTTCCACATGACACCCTCAGATTACCATCATCTCGCAAGGTCTGAAAGGAGAACTTTACTTACTTACTTTACTAAGACAATGGGAACTACGTCAGAAACGAGTGTGGTGAACATGATGGCTGATTATCTTACTAAACCCCTAGTCTACCGGACCTGTGTGCTGAGCACTCAATTATATAGTAGCGAAACATGGTCCAGCTACTCTTGGCAGTAAAGGGATGCTGATTATCAAAATAAAATAGCAAGACACCCAACAAGGAAGTCCTGCGAAGAGTAAGATACATCAGTTAGACGCCTTGTATGGCTTGGTCATGTACACAGAATGGCAAAGGGTCGACTTCCACAAAATATAATAATAATAATGATGATGGATGTCTTCGAGTCCGAAGGTTAATGAGAATGAGGAATGCAGTATTTTCTGTGGATACGCAGTCCCAGCTGTGACCTACATATTTTGGCGTAGCTAGGGCGGGGAGAGGAGGGGGAGAATTTGAAAATCCCCCCGGGCAACCACTTGAAAAAGGAGAGGTGAGCAAAATACGTGTTTTTACATTAAATATTAAATATTACGCAACATGCAGGAGGCCCCCAAAGAGGACAAGCCCCTTCACCCGGACCCTAAAATGATGGAAAACTCCTAGCTACGCCCCTGAAAAACAAAATATATTGTATCACTAATTGTATGGTGATATAATACTTAATACTTCTAGGAAGTTCTAGGATATACTAATGACATGACATGTCTGAAATAAGAGACAAAATGGATGAAACTATGAAAAATATACCTCGACATAGTAGTAGTTTGTCTCATTCAACTACTATGATGGCGTTAACACACTCCATGTAACTGGCATCACTTCAGGTTGTTCAAAGAATGTACTCCCTTATGAAAATAAAAGGCCAATGATGAAGCCATAAAAATAAGCTCATGTCTGCCAAAATATATGAATGATGAAAAACATTTATTGATAAGAATGTCGGTAATATAAATCAGTTAAAACATCTATCATGAGGTGTTGGTTGTCAGTTTTATTAACAATTTCACAGTCTATGTAAAGCATGAAAAGATATATTTGGATTACTTCCTTTGTTTTTTAAACGCTCCGCCTTCCATGTTATCGTCTGATGTTGTCACGTGACGTCGTCCTGTTTTTTTAAAAAAAACTCTTTTTAAAGAGTTTTGTACAGTGCTCGATTGACCGCCGGGGATGCCGGGGGTAAACCCGCCACTGTGAGGCTCCAACCCCGGCTCTGCTTTAACTTTTACCATCCCCGCCGGGGGATGAAAAAAAATTTCAGCCCCGGCACTGGTTTTTTAAGTCGAATAAGTGCAATCACAAAATTTTTAGTTAAATGGAAAAATTTGGTACATCCATCTACCGAATTAATCGAAATAAACGTAAGTAAAAAATAATTCTAAGTGTTTCGTTTTCTTATATTCTTTGGTTTCAATTTTAAGTTCACGTTTCGTTTGTCACAAAGCGCGGTTTATCAGAATTATAGCCTATTTAAAATAAATATTTTTTAAATTTGTTTTAATTAAAATGTCTAAAGAGCCGTCTTGTAAAAAATTTAAAACATTAACCCAACAAAAATTGTCTTTTACGAAAATACTATAATCCAAAGAATGAAATCTCACAGTGATGATCTTCAACTTCTTCAGAAAACGTCTTGTAGTAAGTCATTAATTATTAATAATTTATAAATAAAATAAATCAATAAAATATTATAAGTTTATTTATTTTGGCTTTAATAAGTTTAATTTGAAATTAAAATCAAAATTCATAATCAGTTGAATATATATTGATTGATATTGTTATTAATTAATATAATATATAAAATAATAAGATTACAAAATCTATTAGCTAGTAAACAGTGTTATATAAGCTGTCAAGAAAGATAGAATTAATAGGCTAAGATACATCTGATGTTATAAAAATTTAATCAAATGATAGATAGATCAGGGGATGGTATGGTGTGGGGGTGTTATTCAATGTTTATTGGGGAGGCAGGTCTGCAAACTGGCCTTCCATCCTACTCCTAGAACTGTGCCTGCTCTGACAGTCATTCATTGTAATTCATACTGTATTGTTTTCATTTTCAGGCATCGGGGATTCCAATGTTGTTTCAACAAATCTTAAAAAAATAGTTGAGGAGCGAGGATGCAGTGTTGTTGATGTACCAAGTGATGGCAACTGCTTTTTTCATGCCATAATCGACCAACTTCAACAATCCAGTTGTGTAAATCCGATTTCCTCATACAATGCTTGGCTGTTGAGACAGGATGCAGTGACATATTTAGAAAACCATCCAGATTATATTGACGAATCATTTTTAATTAAAACAGATTATAAAGATTTCACTGCATATTTAAAATGCCAAAGATTGGATGGACATTGGTGTGATGAACCAATAATGCGAGCCACAGCATATATGGGCACATCACGGTTGTGAAATGCAGAATGCAATGATTATTGGATTCAAAGAAAGTGGTTATCGGGCAAATTACTGAAATTCATTATGTCAGTATCAGACCCAAATGTTTCCAAAATACTTGCGATGAACCTGTAAATATATTGAATGCAGATGAAAATTTGAATGAATTAATTAATGATGTAAACATACAGCCCATACAGGGTGAATTTTTTCCTGAGGGACTATCCCTAACAAGATTCAAAACATGGCAGAAAAGCAGAAAATGGCTCCAAGCCACTGCCGATGGAAAAGTAATCTGTACATATTGTACTTCAGTAAAAAATTTAGGCTTGCATGGAAAAGAAAGAATGCGAATAGAGAAAACTTTTGTTGAAGGTCTCTCCATACTTGAAATAAACTCTAAAAAAAAGCAAATTAAAAAACTCAATGTAAAATTAAAGAACATGGTAAAAGTGTGTCACATAGAGTTTGTGCAAATATCAAATTAATTGAAGAAAAACGCTTGATTGAAGAAAGTTTATCAAAAAGTGAGAACTTAGGGCATCTTCAACATCAGAATCAAGTGAAAGTTACGTCACGTATTTTTCGCACAGCATATACAGTTTGTAAGCGTGATTGTGCATTTACTTCACATCCGGAAATTATGCTTCTTCAGGAACTGAATGGCCTGGATGTAGTGAAGTGTCTTTTTTCAGATCATTCTTGCAAAAATATTATAGTTTTTGTTGCTATAAAAATGAAGGAAAAGCTTTTAAAATACATTCTATTTGAGACTGAAGCAACTTTTTCCTTATTATTTGATGAAAGTACTTCAGTCTCTGTGAAAACTTCTCTTATTCTTTATAGACGAATAGCATACAACAATGAAATAAACAATTGGTTTTTAGATCTTTTTGAACTGCCTAGTCAAACGGGTGAAGATATTGCAAATTCATTGTTCTACATAAGTTTGGATTTACAGATGATATACTGAAAAGGTGGCTTATTGGAATTTGCACTGATGGCGCAAGTAATTTACAAGGTGAAATGAAAGGTGCTATGGCATTATTGAAACAGAAAATGAATACAGATTTTGTTATTTTTCACTGCATGGCTCACAAATTGGAATTAGCTATTCACGATGTATTGAAAACATCAACAGAACTCTCACACTTTCAGATATTTGCTGAATCATTATATTCTCATTTTTCACGATCACCAAAGTATAGAAATCAATTAGAAATTGTGGCAAAAGAAGTACACACAGAGTTACTAAAAATTGGTCGTACATTTGATATTCGTTGGGTGGCATCCTCTTTGCGTAGTGTTCAAGCAATCTGGCAAAACTATCCAGCTTTAGTGAAACATTTTGAAACACTCAGTTTGAATATGAGCAGAAATGTTCGAGATAGAACTAAATGCAGTGGAATAAGTCAAAAACTGAAGAAATGGATTTTTGTTTACGAACTAACAATAATCAAAGAAGCCCTTGAAGTTGTTAAAAGTTTATCACTATTTTTACAAAAAAATTCATCCTTCAAATGCTATAAAAACATTGTCAGCCTTCAAAGAATATTATGGTGTCAGTGGTCAAGATTTTTTAAAGGAATTTTCTTGCACAGGTACTTTCAAAGAAATCAAACTTATGCCACCAACGGAAGCGGAACAAAGTTTCACAATTTTAAGAAAAAGTTTTTTCAAAGTTTGGTTGACAACATCTCCTCCCGTTTTGACAACAGCACACTTGTGTTGAAACATGCTGAAGTTTTATGTAAGGCTAATTGGCCAAAAAACACAGAAGAGTTAATGTTGTATGGAGATCTTGAAATTATGGAACTTCAAAAATTTTTGAAAATTGAAGCACGTCATACTTCAGCAATAGTGCACCAATTTCGCATGACAAAAGATGGTCATGATGCTGATGCAGAACTTAATGAATTGTACAAGAGATTAGATGTTCTGCCAATATCTACAGCTGATTGTGAGCGAGGATTCAGCGCGATGAATTTAACTCACATATCTCTTCGGAATTCATTAGATGTTGAAACTATCAATCACTTGCTTTTTATTAAAATTAATGGTCCGCCACTTCAACATTTTGATGTCAGGTTGTATGCCACAAAGTGGTTGAAAGACGGAAGGCATTCTGCTAGCGACCTACCTTCTGGCAAACCAACAAAAGAAGTAGTTATGGAAGAGCGCCATAATTTGTTTAAATAGTTTGGATTTTTAGCAAAAAATTGTTTAGAATTGATTAGACCAATTTCAAATATACAACAACAACGACAATAACATAAACAACGTCATCAACAACAACATCATCAATAACATGAACAACAAACGCCATCAGCAACAACTACATCAACAACAATTTCATATACAACATCAACTACTGCATCAACACCAACATCATCTTCTGCAGTAACACCAACAACAACACAAGCTACTAAAAACTGTAAATTCAACCATATATACAACAACATCAACGACAAAAACAATAACAACAACATCATCAATAACATGAACAAACGCAACAACAACATCTACAACATCAACTACTGCATCAACAACAACATCATCTACTGCATCAACATCAACAACAATATCTATTAGCTAAAAAATGAAAACAACACACTTTCCATTTAAAAGTAAATTCCATCTCAACAACAAGCTAGTTTTTATTAAAAACTGTAAATTCAACCAAGATATTTGAAAAAATGAAACAAACAAATTAAAATAAATTTCAACATTAGAACCTGTTGTATATCATTTGTTTTTAAGTGTTGTATTGTAAATAATTTGTTTTCGCATGTTGTGTTATGTTATATTGTAGTAGCACTAGTAGTTGAAGTGTTAGTAATAATAATAGTAGTAGTGGGAGTAGCAGGATTAGTAGATGGGCTCAGATTGTTGCGAAACCGGGATATTCCCGGCACTGCTTTAACTTTTACCATCCCCGCCGGGGGTGGTATTTATCTCCGGCTCTGCAGAAAAATTTTTCATTCCTGGTTTTTTCCTAAATCGAGCACTAGTTTTTGTATATATTTAGGAAATGCCAATCAGCGAAATGGCATATAAAGCGAAAACCTCCCCGTAATTTTTATCCATTCTTATTAATTTCAAAAGTAACTGCAGAACTAATAAAATGGTATTACAAAGACTTCATTTTTCTACATTTCCCACATATTCACTTTCGTTTTCCCTCATAAAATAAAGCGTAGCTGAAGGTCAAAGTTGACATGTATGTAAATTTCATTCTCAAAACATTTCCGGATAAACGAGAATAGGTCCGAACTTAAGGCGATTTTAAAGCACCTATGGACATCGGCCGAAAAAAAATTGCATATTATGCTTCTAAATTGATGAGGAAATAGCTAGAATAGCTAAGGCTATTCATTCCGTTGAAAAAAAAATATTATGGGGTGTTCGCTCAAAATGACCTTTTTAACTGAAAACCTATTCATTTTCTTTCGTCTAAAAGGTTTGACTCGCAGCTCTCCAACAGTCTCCCAGAGGTCATATGCTGGCAGTTACTTTCCTCTATGCCAGTGAGGGTGAAATGACGCTTCAGTTGATCTTATACGGGGGGAGGGGAGCTCTGTTTGGCTGTTTTGCCGTCCTCCTTTTTTTTAACTGGCTGGTTAACCTCTTAAGACTGGGTTGTTACTAATTAATGATATTAATAAGTGTATAAATGTTTAAAAGAAGTGCAGAATTCATTTTCACAGGATTCACCCACCATTCTGAGATTAGAATTTCAGGAGATTTCCAAGAGTTTTCCAGGAGAAAATATTCGATTTCAGGATCGGAAAAAACACGAACTATATATTTAGTAATAAATATAAGAGTTATCATATAATATACATGTATAAAATTTCAAGATCTCTCCTGAACCTTTCGTCTCCATGCCCGAAACCCAAGCTGTTGTAGATCTGTCTCCATACATCATCAATCCATCGCATTCGGGATCTGCCTTTGGGTCAATCAGCATGTGGGGGGGGGGGGGGGGGGGGGGGAGATCGAGTTGATGGTGATTAAGTGCACTGAACATAAGTTCTTTAAAAAAAATAGTTGCAATAACGAGAGTTTATGAAATGGAGAGTAGTACGACGTGGACTAGCCTATAGGAAGGTGGCGAGATAGAATTTTGTAGCTTCTTTCTTTCTTTTAAGAAAAAAATTGATCGCAAGTTTCGTAGGCTATATATAGACATCAGTTCCAAGCAGAGAAAGGAGATGTGGAGCACGAGAAAAGTGAAAACAAATTTAGGCCTAATGTCACCAGGAGGACAATAGTTATACTGCTTCATGGAAGAAGTTAGATGATACAACTAATTGAAGCATAATTTCCTATATTTTAACATGCTATGTCGCTATTTTTTACGGCCTTTCGCTCATTATGACTCCCGCGAAAATTGCGTTCGCTGATTAGGTCTGACCCCTACCGCAAGTTGACTTAAATTATAAATTTAATAGCTGATATGGAAAAAAGAGTCAAATTTAGTTTTATCGCTAAATAGCTGAGGATTCCGCAGATGTTTTCATTGTTTAATTAGTTTAACTATTGCGGAGTTATAAATTCTAAACTAAAAACTGGCACAAAAACGTTCGCCATTGGTCCTTTCCCATATAAACGATTATTTTTATTGTAATTTTGGAGCAAACGATGTGATGTGCCATATTCCTTTTGTGATGTTCATCATTATTATTCAGTTATTGGTTTGTAAGTTTGATATCGAAACACCTGTGCTTTTTTTTTAAACATTATTATTATGGAATTTCTCTCTGGCACCGCCAGCGTTGAGCTTCGTTAAAAGGAAACAAAATTCATTAGTAATCCCCTCAACTGTGTCCATTGAGAAATTTTGTGATGATGTGGCAGGACTTCAGCAGTAGCATACTACGCTTTGGGACTTCGGGCAGGTAATAAAGATCCTCTAAGGAATGTTTAGGGCTTCGAATTTGTCTACGAGGTCAGTTGTCATTATCCCCTCTGTTGATGTAGCAACAGGGTATATTGTTACTATAGATAGCTCCCATTGTCGCTTAATCTCTAAACTTAGTTTTTCATATTTTTTTTGTTTTTCAATTTCAGTTCTACCTATATTGTGGGAATTGGGGGATAGTTGGACAGCGATGTGTTTCAAATTCTTTGGCACTGTCAGTATCAAGATTAATTAAAAAGAAAATGTACACAAGTCCCCTCAAGTCTGACCAAAGCCATTTTCTTATGACAGGTCTGCAACAGTACCGCACTCTTTATAGTCGTGAGAATCTTCCAAGGAATGCTATTATTAATTTGTTATTGTTGGTATTTGTACGTCGAACAATGGACCTCATTCACCAATCGTAAACAAACAACATTTAACTACGTGATAACATTGATAAAACAATGAAAAAAATCGTATCACGTGACAGCCTTTATGGATTACGTATTTTGTATAGAAGGGATAGAGAACCACGTGGCTAATTGTTGTTTATTTACGATTGGTGAATGAGGTCCATTGCTGGTTTTGTAATCCTAGCTCGTACTATCAACATCCGGGGTAGAAAACAACCATGCAGTGTTTATATCACCTTGACCCCTACACCTTTGTTTGACCTCGTGATTTTAGCTCAATCCTTTTTAATAACTGAAGACTTCAAAACTAAATCCAACAATCCGAATTACGATTCATGGTGATGCCCAGCTTACTGCCCAGGGCGAATTTGGCCCCTAAAGCTACAAAGACATAGTTCCATTAGAATGGATGTTTTTTATTTAAAGGTGAGTCGAATGACGGATATTTATAGGCTATATTTCCCCCATCCATTTTACCGTTTGGTACCACTGCCATAAGATGCAACCCCAAAACATCTACAATGGACCTCATTCACCAATCGTAAACAAACAACAATTAGCCACGTGGTTCTCTATCCCTTCTATACAAAATACGTAATCCATAAAGGCTGTCACGTGATACGATTTTTTTCCATTGTTTTATCAATGTTATCACGTAGTTAAATGTCCATTGATAGTAAAACAACGGGAAAAAAAATGTCACGTGATATCCATTGTGTATTAAAAATTAGTTCGTAATTTGTGTAGAAGAGATAGAGAATCACGTGGCTAAATGTTGTTTGTTTACGATTGGTGAATGAGGTCCATTGTAGTGTTTTCTACAGCATGTTCATTGTATGAGGTCAGGAAGTCAAGGCCAGAGGTTGTAAATACGTCATTCCAGTCGTAGTTGTTGCAGTAAATTTCTCGTTTCATGATATTGTTGCCACAATAGTTGATTTACCTTTCTTGACAACTGGAAGTATCAAATTAACAAAGAGCTGCCAACTCTGTCAATTTCTATTAGCAAGTAAACAACTTTGTCGTAGTTCTCTGCGAGAGAGCTGGCGTGCCACCACTTTTCATGTCAGATCGGTTAGGTTTTATGGATAAATCAGCAAAACTCTTTATATTTTATTTCTTAATATATTTGGTTATAGCATTTTGATTGTGTGTCTAAAACAATGCGTTATTTATGGATTTATAATTAAAAATGCCTTTTACCTTTTAATGGGTCACTCTGGTAATGTCTTGGTAGGCTTACTCATTTCTTTATTATTTTTTATATTAAATTGTTATTATTACATGAAATGTTTATCCTTTTGTTTTGTGTTTCTAATCATTACTATTTATAATTATTATGATTGAATTTGTATTATACGCCACCATTCTCGTACAGCATCTTCACTTTTCACTGGTTCAATCTATCATTAAACTCCATTTGAGTGAGGTTCAAATCCTCGCTTGCAAAGGGGAACTTTACTTACTTACTTTACTAAGGCAATGGGCACCATGTCAGAAACAAAACAGATACCCTGCAGTTTTGAATAGTGTGTAAATGTAACTATACAGGGTGAGAATTTTTGGTTTCCGAGACCTTTCGAGGCGGAGATCAGCAAGTCTGGGGCAGTCAAAAAGAATTAGACACGCTTTCCACTTCTTTCCCGAAGCGGGGGCTCCGTGAGTCGAAGTTTGGCCATAGCCGTGCGAAATGTGTGTTCCCAGACTCTGGGATGTTTGGGACTTGTCCCAGCACTCAAACCACTTTTCCATTTTTTTGGTATTGTAGCCAGAGCTTGATGGAAACTCACAGCCTGCTTGGTAGGTGGTGTTAGCCCTCCCTGGTAGGCCAAGGAGTCAGCAGTGGCGTTGCCACTAGTCCAATCTCATTTTGAGGCATTTGGAGGAGAGATAAGTGGGAGTAAGGATTTCCCGCTGCCTTAAATGTAACAGATCATAACATATAGGCCTACATTTCGGACACACATTTGATCCTCGGGCCTGTAGGTTGGACATCAGTGGGTTACTCAATGAAAGAGCGTGGTTCAAAATAGGTTTGTGCTGAAAGAGTGGCCGGGGGGGAGGGGGCGGAATACTTTTTTTTGACATTTTAAACATAAAACACACACACAGCAATCACACACACACAATCTCTTCTGACAAACTCACGCGAACATAGTCAAAACCAGGCTAACTACATCACGTGCTATTACTAACTATTGATTCCTAAATTTCCGACAAAAAAAGTTTTTGGCCGTTGTATATTTGCTTATGAAATCAATGGCAGTTAGTGGGATATGAAGGCTGAAATAACAGTGCCACTGCCAGGGAACAGATGTAGATATATATTGACGATCTGTTTAACGTTAGGTGCACAATTCTAAATCTAAATGCCATTGAACTTATGTGTTCACACTGTAATGTTTGGGGCGCAATTCTAAATCTAAATGCCATTGAACTTATGTGTTCACACTGTAATGTTTGGGGCGCAATTGTTGATCTAAATGTCATTGTCATTATGTATTCACACTATGTTTGGGGGGCAATTCTTGATCTAAATGTCATTGTTATTATATATTCACACTGTTGCAGTAAATTTATATATATTATATAGTATTATAGTATATATATATATTATAGTATATTATTATATAGTAAATTATTATAGTATATATATATATACAGTAATATATTATATAGCCGTGCGAAACCTTGTACCACCAACCACGTCGTTCCTTATGGTGGTAGCACGTTGTGATGGCAAGCACCACATGGTTATTGGGACTGTATGCGAAAGAATGCCGCGAGCTCCAGTATGGCGCTCTACCTTTCGCCTCACCAGTAACCGGGTAGTGGATCAAGGAATCGTTGCACCTCAAATAGAATATTATTGATTATCAATATTACAACGAAACTGCGTGTTTAATAGGTTTTGTTATAATAGAATTTGTATCTGTTGAATCAAATTAAATTTGTAGCCAGGTTTAGGTGAAGAAATAATAATTCGAATTCAATAATAATTTCACTAACATGAAGCTTCAAACTTATGGACTGAACAGACTGATTTGTGGACTCTGAAAGAAGCTCGTCTCATCTCTCATACCAAAAGTTCTCGTACCTGAAAAAGCATTAAAGCATTTACATTAACTCCCTTCACATCCTTACTATTCTGTATAGAATCTTGAATATTCTAGAAGCCAGTGTATAAGTAAACATCCTGTTTACACTTCTCTTGAGACATTGACGCGTACATTACGAGACAATCATCTAGTTACTAGTCGATGGGGAATCAATGACAAGCCAAATTTCTTACTCCAGTTAAAAAAGTGAAGTTCCCTTTCAGACCTTGCAATCTATAGGGCAGATGTTGTAAAGGTCATCTGTTTCTGTGGCCCACGGTTAACGAGTGGTGTCATGTGGCCAGCACAACGACCAACCACCTTTACTTGACCCAATAATGTCTATTACCCATTAAAGCTGAGTGGAATCAGAGTTCCTAATGATCCCGAAATAAAAAACCCAGTCTTCAACAGGATTTGAACCCTAGACCTCGGTTCGGAAGCCAAGCGCTTTACCGCTCAGCCATCGCGCCTCCTCTTACTTCAGGCCTATATAGAGATTTCCAAGGTTAAGGATCTGGAGGACCTCTTTCTCATTTTGTCGCAGGCGTTCTAGAGTTTTACATCTTAGCGCTAAAAATTTTAACGATTCTTTATAAAGAAATTTTAATTTACAATAAACTATCTTTTCACTGTGCTGTACTACAAGTGTGTTTGTGTATGTGTGTGTATATAAATAATACATTCTCCAAAACGACCACAGCACCAAAACTGTTGCGCCAAAATTTACTAAGTGAATAATATTAATGTCGCGGACTTTTGGTTGAGTTCTGTTACTTGTTTCTATAAAAAGCTGAAGCGATGTGTTGGTTTATTTCTCTATCACATTGTTTGACATCAGGGTAATAATTGGAGTCATACATACCGGTATCAACATGTGTACCTC
The DNA here is from genome assembly GCA_030265305.1 of Biomphalaria pfeifferi. NCBI lineage: Eukaryota > Metazoa > Mollusca > Gastropoda > Planorbidae > Biomphalaria > Biomphalaria pfeifferi. The sequence continues at coordinate 1,205,155 of JASAOG010000061.1, read as the reverse complement.
CCCCCCCACCAATCCCTTGGTCATCTTGTAAGAATGCCTACCCGAAAACCAATCAGGCCTCAGGGTTAACACTAACTTAAAATCATTATTATTCATAACAAACTCATTATGACAAACTTTTGAGTGACCCTAGGAGGCGCAGTGGTTGAGCGGTAAAGCGCTTGGCTTCCCGGTTCGAAACCTGGTGAAAACTGGAATTTTTAATTGAAGGATCTGTGGGCGCCTCTGAGTCCACCCAGCTCTAATGGGTACCAGACATCAGTCAGGGAAAAGTAAAGGCAGTTGGTCGTTGTGCTGGCAACATGACACCCTCCTTAACCGCAGGCGTCAGAAACAGATGACCTTTACATCATCTGCCCTATAAACCAGAAAGGTCTAAAAGGGGAACTTTACTTTTACTTTTAGAGTGACCCTTAAGCTTTGGTAGCCTAAACGTTTATCCTTCACTGATTTTCTTTTCCCAAAGAAATAAAAATGGCGATGGCATTCTTTGACCAGACCTAACTACAAAGTCATGTTTCCGGAATCTCTTGGGGTATCGATACCATCGATTTGGTAACTGATAGCTGCTCTCCTGGTGTTGGGATGAGAGTGTGAAAGTAACAGCGTGTGTGGAAGTGTGGGATGGGGGTGTGGTCTAATTGAAGAGAGGCTCACGTTCTAATGAAGAGGCCGGAGATCAAGACAGATATGATCCTGGAGGTGGAAATAAAGATAATGAAAAGGGAGAGAATAACCGATAAAAATAAAAGTTCCTACTACAAGGGACGCAACTTTAGAGACTATGGCTCAAGGGTTTTCCAACGTTTTGGTCTCGTATACCATTAGCCATGTTTTCCGATTTTGTCTAGCTATAGCTAATGTTGCAGTTCTGAAATGTATCTCTCAGTGTTTTTTCAGTGTTCAAAAATATTTCAATTTATATTTTGTCAGAGTGAAATTATCCTCATACTTTTCCAGCTTATATGGTTACATAGCGTCATAACATAAAATATAGATATAGAATAAGCACTTTCTTGGCGTCATAGAAGTAAATCAGAGTTTTAACTGTACTGTCTACACGACTCTTAGATGCGGTCATGTGGAAAAAAAAGCTATTAAAATAGGTTTAACAAAAAACAAGTTTCATTTCAATAATATCTAAAGGAAATGGAAATGTCGATGCGGCTTGGGATTGGCGTCTTCTCGGGGTCTGCCAAGCTGCTTAAGGGTCGCCGTCTCTTGAATTTTACTCGGGGTTGGGTATACCTCTGTTACAACAATAATTGATCTAGCATTAAATCATTAGTGAGTTGCCTATTGTGGTAACTTATTAGTGCTTTCCAGCTTTTTATCTGAGAACTGTTTTTGGAATGATTACCTTCTAATAAGAGTAGCTTTGTTGTTTCTACATTGGTTTAATTCAATAACAGTTTTACAGCCTGGTGCATATGTAGAGCCTAGGCTGACTTCTGCAACGCGTTCAGTTAAATACTTTAGCTAAATGTATGTTTAATTGGTGTACTATATTTGGCATAGGTGCAGATTAGCTTTTCGCATTCACGATTGCTGACACCAAGATGTGACACTTGTAAAGCGAGAGGACTCAAAAAAAAAATCGAGTCTGTGTTTGCCTGGCTAAGTGTTCTGATATCCTGAAATGCAAACTTTTAGGAAGAACATCGCTTTTCAATCGTAATGCGATACTTGTGTTTATCTTGCAGGATAAAGGTAAATTGATTATGTAAAGTTCAATACAAAAATAGTTCTGTTTAGAAATGTATCAAAGCTTCAGAGTGTTTACGTTTGTTGAAATATAGTTGATAAAATAAATCATTTAACTCACTTGTCACCATGTTATTAACGGTCGTTGACTTGTAGCACCAAAACTGCTCGTAGACAATTAAACAGCAGTATTTTAACTTGTATTTTATTGTATTTATATTTTGTAGTTATATTTTTAACATATAAAACTTGAGATAACCTGAATAACTTCTCTGTGTACAATATATATGATTTATATCTAATTCTTATTACAATATAGACAAAATCAACACGAGATGAAATAATATAAATATATAGTAGACTTTAGGAATAATATTAAATTAGTATTTTCAACTCACTAGAAAATAAAACACGTCTTTTCACTCTGGCAATCTGGAGTTGTCAGTCTTACCTAAGATCGCTGACGACAATGCCGTTTATCTTGCATCATTCACCAACAATCGCTAACGTCTTCCGACCTTCACTAAAGAAACACACACACATCTAGCACATGAAATAGAGATTTATAGTTGGCAGTAAAAAAAATAAAATTACTTCGAAAGACCTTCTTAAAAGACCACGATACATGAAAAAAAAAGGATAAGCTAGAGAATAACACGAGGCAAACTAACATTGTATAATTTTGTCACACTTCAGTGTGTAAGCCAAAAGGATCCCAAATGTTTCAATTTATTATCTCATGATCCAACTATTATTTCGATTACAGAAACACATATAGAAAAGTAAAACAAAGGCATAAGAGTAACTTTTTTTTTTCAAAGTATTACACACTTAACTAGTGTTACATAAAATCTGACCAGTGTCCTAATAATTTGACCAGTATATGCCATTTTTTCTGTTATTATAAATATCCTGTTTCTTCATGTTGTCTGCCATAAATCTCTAGAAACATCGATCTAAAATAAATTCCAGTCTGAATACAAAATAGCAAGAAAGTAATACATCTTTCTTTTTTTTTTAAATAGGAAACCTCAGAATTTGCACTATTCAATTTTAGCTTTATCATCATAGGAATCCTTGGGCCTTAAGCCTCTTTTCTTTGCCTCCTTTTTGGGCTTTATATGCCTCTTTTGTGGGCTTTTTTTTAAACTTTTATTTGTAAGTTCTCATAATTCACAAGTATTAAATCATAAACAATTGAAAAGTGTTTGACCTAAAAATATAATAATAGTAATAGAAATATTATTCAATAGCAAAGACATACTACCTTAGTACTGTAACAACTTTAAATGGCCAACACAATGCTTACGAAGAATAAGTCAGATTAGAAATATGAAGTATTTTGAGTGTGACATAATATTTTTAATATTCCTCGTATTTAAAAAAAGGTGTTTTAAAAATTGTACATACAGAAAAGAAAACAAATTGATCGAGCTTTGAGAAAATTGAATAATAAGCAGCTGTGATGAAATTTTAACTCGTCAATTTGTGAACATCAGGACTATCCCTACAGACCTAATATTGTTATTGTCACCCCTATCCCTTTCCTTTTTTTTCTGTGGAACACAGTAATATTTTTTTTAAACCAAACTTTCTCCCCCCCCCCCTCCCCACCATTAATAATACTATCAAACATACAGGGAAAACAAGAATGGGACTACCTAGTTACCTAGCAACAACTGGTTACCTCAAACGCACCATTAGGGCTAACCACCATTACAATATACCTGATGAATAAACCTTACATTAAAGCAATCGAAGCCACTCCACTGCTACATACACTCTAGCTTACAAAACATGTTAATGTTTTAAAACTAATTTAAAGTTTCGTGTAAACTGTAAAGTTTAGGATTTTGGAAGCTTTTCAGATTCTCTTATTATTTTTTTTTTTAACAAAAGGGCTTTTTTTTTTTTACAAAGTTTATATCAAATCACTGTTGTCTGTCTGTCTGTATATCTGTCTGTCTGGCCAAAATTTTGTACACGTTATTTCTACAACACCAAATCTCGGATCAAGCTGAAATTTTGAATAAACATTACTTTTACCTGACAACACAAGAATCAATTTAAAATATTAACCGATTAGTTAATTAGCTATTGGTAATAAATTACTTTGTTTTGTATCTCAAACAGGGGAAAGAACGAGTACTTGACTGAAATGGTTGTATATGCTGAATTAGTTCCCTTTATATTAGGCTGCCGTCTTAGGCTTAGTGAACACGAATATGAAATAGAAACAATAGATAGCTATACAATCTTCCATTTTTTTCGCTAGCAGAGTGTTACTGCGTTGGCTTGAGAAGCCTGAGAAGGCTTTAGCCCACAAGTTCGAATTCAGGTCGTTCCTTTTTTTTTTAATCGCATTTAAAAAGCAATCATCCAGATACCCCTGGTCCAGACAAGTGATAGGATGATAGCATATTGAGAAAGCTAAAAACATGAAATTGCTCTAAACAAAAACAATTGTAAAAAAAATATTTCTAATCGCACAGATTAAGACTAAGACTGCTTTATTGATTCTTACGGAAATTTGTTGTGATAACAAGGACTCTTTTCTCATATAAAGACAACACAACAAAAAAATACACATAAATACAACAGACAACATAAAGAGTTCATTCAGCGACTACACACAGGTATATTGGTGCATTTCATGTTCCCTGATCAATGAGTGGCGGTGATAAGAGTCTGACCGAGTGAGGTACGAAGAGTTTTTGTACCGCTCCGTTCTTGTTTTAATTGACAGCAGTTGCCCACTTCGCGACGACCTCACGTAGTTCTGATGGAGCGGGTGACCGTTGTCTTCCAAGATTTTTTCGATTTTTCTTAGGCACTTTTGTTCAATTATTGTTAGTCAAAATCTATTACACATTTAATTACATTACTGATCCAAAGTAACTGATACACATAAATATAAGCTTTGATTTTTTAAAAGAATTTTTTTCTTTTTAATTTTTTTTTCCTATAGTGTCATCCCTTAGTTCTCACGCTGGGCCCAACTAGTCAAGAGTCTAAAATTAGTTAGAATCACAATTGGCTTGGCTTTTGTTAATATGATCTGTATTAAAACACAATGCTTTCAAAAAAGTAAATAACAGAAAGTTAAAAATAGTTTGATTTCATTTTCTGGTGAGTTTGTGAATTATCCTAAATGCACACTTTTGATTCCATTCTTCTTTATACACCTTTGATTCAACTCCTTTTTTCTTTGATTCAACTCTTTTTTTCTTTGATTCAACTCTCTTTTTTTTGGACTTCACTGTTTCTGACCTATGACTCTAGTTATAATTACATTTCTTTTAATAATTCTACTGTTTGATCTAAAATTCTCAGCTTATGTGATACCTTCTCGTGTGACACATGAATATCTTGTGTGAAACTTGACCTTCCAGTTTGACCTTGGCTATTCAAAAAACTTGAAAAGATATGTTCAAACTACATCTCACATTTTTATTAATTAAACCAAATCTTAAAAAAAAAAAAAACTTATAAGAAGTGTCATTGTATCCATTAGTCTGGATCAGCCATGTCATTAAATTTTGCAATAGACCTAGACCAACAACAATAGCCTAAATCTGTGCGATTAATAATATTTTGACCAATTGTTTTTGTATACCGCTATTTCAAATGTTTAGATTTCTCACTACTCTATGATCCTAGCACTTGTCTGGACCAATCGGAAAAATGGGAAAAGGGGGGGGGGGTGGCAAGAAAGGCGTATCTGGGTGGATTTTATCGTAATTCGTTTTTAAAAAGCATTTACACACCAAAAAAAAACAAACGACCTGAATTAGAACTAGTTGCTCACGTCTCTTCGTACTAGCCACTCTGCTAGCGAGGTTCTTTTGACTAGAGATGATTGTATAGAAGATTGTATAGAAGATTGTTAAGAAGATTGTATAGTTTTATCTTGTACATTGCAATTTAGAGCGGCGATATATAAAGGGAACTAACTCAGCTTGTACCACCACTTCATTCAAGTAAAGTTTCTTTTCCTTGTTCGTGATACCAAACGAAATGATGAATTACCAATAGTTAATTAATTAATTGGTAATTTTTAAATTGATTCTTGTATTGTCAGGTAAAAGACAGAATGGTGAGAAATAACGTGTACAAACATTTGACCAGACAGACAAATAGAGTGAGTTGATATAAACTTGGTGAAAATAGTATGACCTTGCTCGCGTGACAAAAGAGATTTTTAATAATGTACGGATTTTTGTTGCTAGGTGTTTATAATGCAGTGGTTCTCACCACACTTTTGTATGGCTCTGAGACAAACATGCTCTACAGAAGTCATTTTAGGCTCCTCGAACGCTTCCATCAAAGGTGCCTTCGCCCAATAATGAGATAAGCTGATAAGACTCATTACAAACAACGCTGTTCTGATGGAGGCCGGTGTGGACAGTATAGAAGTACTATTTATCATTTGACAGCAGCGCTGGGCCGACACTTATATCGGATGGGAGATGACCGCATGCTAAAGTCGATCTTCTTGGTGAGCTTAAAAGAGGACGGCGTAACAGAGGTGCCCATGGTAAGCGCTATAACGATCAACTAAAGCGCCATTTAGCTGGCAGCAAATGGCCTCTGAAAGAGACAATTGGAGAGCTCTGGCAAAGGCTGCGGTACAAACATCTTAGAAAGAAAAGCCATTACTGAAGACAGGCTCAGAAGACGCAAAGAAAACTAAAATAGACCGCCAGCGGACAACGGCTCTGTCGGCACGAAATGCGGGAAAATATGTAGGCCGCAACTGGGTTTGTGTAGTCGTGTAAAACACTGCACTCATCCTTAATCTTCGGACTAGAAAACATTGCCATTATTATGTATTTTAATGTAAGAATAGCATCACATTGTGTTTTATCACATATGAATGAGACAGATCTGAATCTCCCTGTCGTTAGAACTGGATATATATTCATACTTTGTATTAAAATTATTAAATTACAATTCCTCCTATAGCTTACAAACTCTTGATGGGTTCAGGAATCAAATGAGTAAACACTGGAAAGACGGATAGCCATTTCCTAAAATCAATCTAACGATTTTCCTAGAAATTGTGTTTATGTATATCTATGTGAAAAAAAAATGACTAGTTAATTGTCCATACAATTCAAACTCTGGTTTGACCGTTGGAATGTTTCAAACTTAAATCGTCTTAAAATAAACATTTCTTTTACGTTTTTTTTTCATTTTGAACACGCTTTCAGCGGGAATTCCCGCACTCAACTCAAACGTTTCTTTGTATTTAGTAAAGAGATGAACAATAAATAGACGTATATGAACGTTTTATGCACCGTCTTAGGTAGAAATCATTGGCTGGACTGTTAATAGAAGAACTTGCTTGTGCAAATATTGAAGAATTATAAGACGTAAATAAAATAATAGTTTATAGATTACCATCAGCTGCATAAAGGAGGATCTGATTTTAAACAAACAAAAAAAAAACATTAAAAAAAAACATTTTTAAAGACAATTCCTCTATTATTCAATTAAAAATAAAATAAAATTGTAAAAAACATATTTGGTTCAAACATGGTATCGAACCAGTCATTTTGACACCGTCAAATGCGTGTAAGTGTGTGTTTAAAAATTGAGCCAATGTAGCTCTACTTCTAGAACTATAATCAAGATGTAATCTATATTAGATTTACCCTTACGTAACAGAAATATTAGCAAAACTTAGATATTCTTTCAATAAAATTGAAGCCACTTTATATTTACTCTGAATCGTATAATCTCGGTACACTAAGGCTACTACGCCTTGTTTGTCTTTTTGTAAGTCTAGTCAAGCCAAATTTAGATTCATATTTTTTTTTACTTTGAAAAATTATAACGATCAAACTGGAGTTCTCCCCATGTGGCCAACGAGCTAGTATTAAAAATTCTTTTCTAAGTGATAGGCCTAGAGGCCTACATCAACTGTTAAAATTAGAGCTGTTTTTGAGATCAGCTGTCCAGGTTCCTGCTGGGTCCATGAAAGAGTAGCTTGAATAGAGGTATTGTAAAAGAAAAAACAAACTTTTTTATTACTAGCCACCATACAAAAAAAAATCATAAATTGTTTCTACTATACAAGCGCTTGCAAAGGGAGACAACCAAGCTTATGAGTCATAATGGTGTGATGAAGAATAAAGAGTTAACTCCTCCTGCACAAACGTTATTTTTAGGTGTTAAATGCAATTGTGAACTTTATGATCCTCTATCTGCGAAAATAGTTTTTATTGTAAAAGTTGAAAATGTAAAATCGGTGATGACAAAAGCCTGCATTAAATATCCAACAGAACGCTAAAAACCGCCCGATGTTTAAGAGAACAATACTGATGCCTGCGAATCTAAGTTCGATTGAACGTAACAATAGCCTCCATTGATTGATTGTCCATCCAGCATGGCCTGTCCATTAAAGGCTTTCAAAACGTTTGTTCTCTCTAATTGCTGATTGGCTATCAAGGTAGATTGTCGTGGAATGATAGGTATCGATCTCTATCAGTGGATGCACAATGGGAAAGAAGTGTTCCTAATTCTTTTGATACTAAAGGTTTTACTTTTTAACTGTGTGACTCATAATTAGTTCCCTTGCTTCTTTGTGTCATTAACAGAGTCTTGTTTTTATTGAGACCAACCCTGCCTCATAGTGGCGCCCGGGTGGAAACGATCGTAGGAGGAAACGATCAGGCTAAAGGGTAGCAAAATAAGACTCCCGTGGGGGTGCCTATGGGGGTGCGAGAGCATCCTCATTGCACAGTGCGGAGTTGTAAGTTTTAAAATTGCTCCCACAACCTTGTCACAATCCAGGCGCTGTTCCTCAAGGGGCCGTTACATAAATGGCAAGTCCCGCATGGTTAGCCTGGTATAGAAAAGGAAAATGGCGGGGATCTCAATGTACGCGGCCTCTTGCCGTGAGTCTGACCCACCCGCCAGACAAAACAGTGTACACTGTTCTCATTCAGGCCGGTGAGAGGGAGATCTTGTTCACTTTTGCTGGCCTAGAGTTCCAAGAGCCGAATGCTCAACTCTACCTGACAGTTTCAAGAAGTAGAAGAATAATAACGAAAGGTCTCGGTTTTTATGTAGGGTTATCAGACGTCAATTAATCAAATTCGTTCTTTCAACTCTAGTGGTTAAGCCAAAGAGCACACTGTAATTATTTGTTCCAGAAGTTACCTTTGTCTTGTTTTGTCCTCCTTTTTAAGGCTATGTCCTCCTTTTATCCGCATTTTGTCCTCCTATGGGACGTGCCGGGGTCTGGTAGCCCTATTTTAAATAAAGTTTAGTTATTGCGTAGTTTATCCAGGCATATCTTGACGTTGTTTGCTGTTGTTCAGTGTGTTGATTCCAATGCAGAGTTATGATCTATCAGTTAATGAGACATTAAGCGCTGGGTATGGTAAAAGTTCTTCTTATAAAATACAGACGTTACTTAAATAAAGAAAACGAGAACGTCCTACGCGTGTCCCTAGGGTAACCTAGGCATGCAATATGTCAAATGTCGATTACAGCTGGGGCTGAGAAGTCACGTTAATTACCGTAATCCTACTTAATCTTCGGGCTCAAACACAAGCCTTAATATACAGAGTTGATTGAGACCTATCAGTTTCTGTTTGTACAATACTAACTTTAATTTTAAACTATCTAGTATGGCACAAATATAAACAACAAGACCAGGGATTATATTTACAGAGACGTGCTTCAACTATGGATAGAGTAAGATCAATGGAAGGAATCAATCGGAAAATCAATCAGCATATTGATTAATTCAATCTTAAATCCAAGTGGGGATGTACTTTGTGTGTAGATCTTGGAATGTTGGAAAGATTTATTGCTAACTCAGCATTGATTTGAGTTAAGTATTAGGTAAAGATATCTCAACGCAAGTACTTTCTCAGCATCAATTAAGTTATGTAGGCCTATTATTAGGTAAAGATATCTTAACTCAAGTACTTTCTCAGCATCATTTGAGTAGGCCTATTATTAGGTAAAGATATCTCAACGCAACCAAGAAAAGCTCTCAGATTACTTTATAAAATGTTTATTTGATATATTTATAATGAGTAAGATTTACGTGTGGACTATAAACAGAGTCGCTGTCTGTGCATTGTTGGAGTTGTATTTGTATAGCATATTGACATACACTCTAACTGGCACTAAAATGAAATAGTACATCGTACAACGTCCAACCTCCACAAACAACCAGTAGAGAAATAGTGCTCAGTCATACCGAGACTGGTCATACCAACAAGTTTATATTATAGAGTCACGTGGTACTAATGGACGTGACTCGAATTCATTCTCTTCTATGTTTACCCATGAGATCATGAATTTGGCTTATATACAATGGATTTCGTCTTCTGAAGTTAAAAAAGTTGTAGGCCCTATTATAGCATTCGATTTTGTTTTATCAAGTAAGCTACATTTGTGTAGCCTCCTTACCAGACTGGGAGAGAGAGACTATCTAATAGAAGTCTGCATTTCAAAATCTTGTTTAAATCTGATACGTCTGGATCCAGGGGCGGCCTTGGATAATTGGAGGCCCTAGTCAAAGTGAATTTGTTGGCCCGAAATAAAAAACAAAAATAGCGAAAAAAAAAAAAAGAAAAAATGTGAGATGCTCTTTCAGTCTTCTAAACAAGCCAAATATAAAAATTGCTTTAAAAAAAAAGCAAAGCTTATCTAAGAGAAAGAACTCCACCCTTACAACTATATCTCTCAATATTCGATAACGCAAAATAATTAATTTCCAAAAATTAATTAATTGACTAATTGGTTAATTTTGTATTGTTACATGTTTTGTTAGTTAAAATAAATAATTTTGTAAAGTTTCAACTTGATCCTTAAAAAGATGTGAGAGAAATAACGTGTTCCATTATCTGAGGAGGCGAAACCCAGCATATTTAGTCGTATATGTGAATACAGAAGGATTCATTTTCTTTGTTGGTATCGAACAAAATAATTAATTACCAAGAATTAATTGACCAATTGGTTACTTTTTTTTTATTGATTCATGTCTTGTCTATACCTATGAATAATTGTGCATTTTCAACTTGGTCTGAGAACAGGTGTGGGAGAAATAGCGCGTGCAAAATTTGTACCATACAGACAGAGTGAGTTAATATAAGCTTTGTAAAAAGAAAATAAAACTTTAAATCTTGTCATTCAATGCACTCAAAGAAGACTCAGTGACTCAGGAAGTATCCCCATAAAACTATCAACTTTTATGAAATACTGGCGGGTTAACAAGTTTGCACAATTAATGTTCAAACATCCTGTTGACACATAAAGTTCACAAGTAGTAGATAAATACAAAAACATTATCGTGGAAAAAACAACAAACTTCGCTTCCTCCTTAAAGTCTAGCCTATTGGAAGTCGTCAGCTGGAAGATGGAAGGATAACATTTATCAAGGCTGTGGTTGAATGGAACCTACTTCATCGCAAGTAGTATGACGTCACGCTGACGTCAACAAGAACTACCTACTTTTAAAAAAAGATAATTTCAGATATCTTTTCTCTGAGACTGCTTTCAACGCAATTTGCGTCAAACCACACATACACAGTTTTATAGTCTGTAATATTTTATTTGTCTTCCCGCTAGTGAGAAGGTGCGGTGGCTGTGTGGAAAAGCGCTTGGCTTCCGAACAGAGGGGAGGGGGTGTTGGGTTCCAATCCTGGGATTTTGAGATCCGGGATTTTTAGGACGCTCTGATACGCCCAGATTTAGTTGGGGGAAAAGTAAAAGCAGTTGGTCAGTGTGCTGTACACTTGGCAACGTCGTCAACCAATTACCTTTACATCATCTGCACTATGGATCTCATTGTCTAAAACTGTTACTTTATATTCTTGTTTACTTCCCCTGGAAAGGGTTTCCTTCTTTTGTTAGGTCTTGTTCCATATACATATTTCTTTAATTATTTTTATTAAACTTGAAATACACGTGTCTAGTCCCTTTATTCCAATCACTGCCTTGTCTTAGGGTACCTAGATTCAACTTTTTGAAATCTTTATGGACGCTATTATCTTCTTATCTTATATAATACAGACGTTACTTCAAAAAAGAAGATGATTACGTCCTACGCGTCATGCATTTAGTCATGCATATTAACCAATGACTTAAATTCTGGCAAGTCACTGGTTTTTCTGGCTAGCTCAGGCAACCCATTCCATGCTCTAATAGCACTAGGGAAGAAGGAGTATTTGTACAAATTTGTCCTAGCATATGGGACGACGAATGTGCCTTTATTTTTGTGTCTTTCAGAGTATTTTATTAAATTTTGTTTTTGTATTTGAAGATTATGGTTCAGTGTTTTATGTATAATTGCTACTTTACTTTTGATTCTTCTGTCCTGAAGGGTTTCTAAATTTAGTGATTTTACTAATGGTGTTACCCTAGTCAAATGTGAATATTCGTTTGTTATGAATCTCACTGCTCTATTTTGTGTTTGTTCCAGTTTCTTAATGTTTTCTTGAGTTGAGGGGTCCCACACGGTGAATGCATATTCTTTTATTGGCCTAACCAAGGTTAAATAACATTTTAGTTTTATGTTCTTATTTGATTTATAAAAATTTCTTTTAATAAACCCTAATGCTTTGTTGGATTTTTTTATAGTTTCATCAATATGTGGATTCCATGACAGTTTTTCATTTATTATAACACCTAGGTATTTTGAGTTTTTAGTCTGTGTTACTGGTTTGCCATGAATAAGATAAGTGGAATTAATTTGTTTTAGTTTTTTTTTTACTCTTAACAACTGACATTTTTCTGGGTGGAAAGACATGCTCCAATTTGATTCCCATTTCTGTAATTCATCTAATTCTCTTTGTAAAATGTCTGTGTCTTGTTTTGTTTTTATTGTTCTATATATTATGCAATCGTCTGTAAATAATCTGACTTTTGTTCCTGAACTAATGCAATGTAAATCATTTATGTAAATTAAAAATAGTAGTGGACCCAAGACTGTTCCTTGAAGTACACCTGAGTTTACTGTTATTGGTGTTGATTTAGAGCCATTTATTATTACAGTTTGTTCTCTCCCTATCAGAAAATCTTTAATCCACTGATGCAGTGGACCGTTAATGACGAAATATTTTAATTTTTTAAGCAAACTATGGTGGTGAACTTTGTCAAAAGCCTTGGAAAAATCTAGTAAGATAGCATCTATTTGTTCACTATTATCTAAACCTTTTGAAAAATCATCAATTAGTCCTATTAGTTGTGTTTCACATGATCTATATTTCCTAAAGCCATGTTGGTATGGGGTGAGGACATTATGTTTGTCTAAGTGGTTTATGATATTGCTACATATTATGTGTTCTAGTATTTTACATGTGATGCTGGTAAGTGATACTGGTCTGTAGTTCCCTGGATCAGATTTTTCTCCTTTTTTAAATAGGGGCGGGTGACATTAGCTTCTTTCCAGTCCTTTGGTACTCTGCCCTAGTTAAGCGATGCCTGAAAGAGTATTTTGAACACTGGGGCTAGCTCATTGCTTAGTTCTTTGAGTAATCTAGCTGGAATACCATCAGGTCCAGACGCTTTATTTGGTTTGGTGTTGGCTAATAGTTTTTTAATTCCATTTTCTTGTACTACTAAATCTTCTATGTTGTCTACTTGGTTCAAATTAAGAAATATGTCTTTGTCTCCTGGGGCTGAGAATGCTGATGCAAAGTATTTGTTTAGGATGTTTGCTTTAGTTTCATTATCATTATGTATTATGTTATGTTCATCTTTTAATGGCGCTATGCCTGTTGTTTCCATTTTCTTAGACTTAATGTATGACCATAGGTTTTTGTTGTTATCTTTAGATATTACATTGTTTATGTATTCACTCTGCAGCTGTCTGCTTACTTTTTGGGTTAGGTGTTTAATTTTTATATACTTTTTGTAAACTCTTTCTGCCTTGGTTTCTTTAAATTTTTTATATAGGTTTTCCTTTTGTTTACAAAGCTTCTTTAGTCTACTATTAAACCAGCATTTATTTATTTTGTTTGATGTGTATTTAGTTGGTATATGATTTTCTATAATGCTTTTAAGATGGTTTTTAATGAAATTCCAGAGGTCATCGACTGGTTGGTTAATGTCTTTTTCTAATAAGAATGTTTGTTGAAAGTTTAATGCAGCTTGGTGTAGTTGTGTTAGGTTACATTTATTCCAGAGTAAGATTTTTCTTTTGGTTTTTGTATTGGCTACTGCTTTTACCTGACTGTGTATTTTTATGATCTCATGGTCTGATAGACCAGGGATAATATCATAATCAACTACTAATCCAGGTCTGTTGGTTAAGAAGAGATTTAATGTGTTGTTTAATCTAGTTGGCTTTTTAATGATTTGATCTAAACTTAGGTTGTGTAAAGTTTCTATGAAAAGCTCATTTATGTCCTTAAGGTTTTGGTGTTTATCTATGGTTAGTGTTTTCCAATTTATATCAGGTAGGTTGAAGTCACCCATAATCCAAAAAACTGCATTTTTATTTGTCTCTTTAAGTGTAGTAATCTGATTACATAGTTCCTGCATGTATTCTAAACTAGAATTTGGTGGTCTGTAAATGCTGCCTATTATAAGGGATGTTGAGGTGGTATTAAATTTACAAAATGTAGATTCTATGTTTTTTGAGTTAGATAAGGTAATTTCTTCTGCTATAAGAGTGTTTTTTTTATTGCTAAAAGAACTCCTCCATGATTATCAGCCCTATCTTTTCTAAAAATTTCATAATTACTATTGAAAATTTCTGCATTATAAATTTCAGGATGTAGCCAAGTTTCTGTTCCTGCAATTATGTCTGGTTTCTCACATTCTAATAAAATTTCTAAGTCTGCTGTTTTGTTCCTAATGCTTTGAAAATTTATTACTAAGGTTTTAAGGTATTTTGGTATTACTTCTTTAGGAGGTTTGTTTAGTGAGGCTGATGTATTAATTTTAGTAGATTTAGGTTTAACAGGAGTGGATCTGGCTAGTGGTTGGTGAGTTGGTTTTGGGATGGTATTTAGGATGTTGTATGGGTTAGAAGTGTCCGCATCAAAGGAATCAAACAGTCCTGATGTAAACTGAGGTAACCCACACGGTACACAGTGCCATGATGCATCTTTGTTGCCTAAGGCATAATACACAGGTGTATTCATATGGAGACATGATGCATGGTACCATTCATCGCAGGTGTCACATTGAATGGCTTTCTGTTTCATGGTGCATACTTTTTTGCAGATGTTGCATCTATCTTTAGATCTAGGCCCTGGATTTGACTCTACATCTCCTGCTATTAATATTAACAGTGAAAGGTATTTATTTCTACTGTGTCTGATTGAGAACTTCCATTTGTGATGGGTAATCTTCTTTAATGTTATGGATGTGTATGTTAGGTTATTTTTGAAGCTGCATTGATCTAAAGTGTGATGATTGATTATGACTGTTGTTTCCTTTTTAAGTTTAGTGTTGACTGAGGTAGATCTAGTTCTGTGTTCAGCTAGTGTGTATTTAGTAATTATTAGGATAAATAGCCAGAGCAATTTCATGATGACTGTTGTTGATTTTAGTTTTAAAAGGTCTAGTCTAAATCTAGTTTAAGGTTAAAAATGCCTAAGATGGCCTAAGCTAAGTCTAAAGTGATAGCTAATTTACAATGACAATCAAATGGTTTATTCAAAATATAGACCTAGACTAGATCCAGATCTAATTCAAGATCTAGATCTAATAGTAGATCAATATATTTATGTGTTTAACTAACTTTAACTAACTATATAGAGTATTAGTTTATAATTAGTAGTATTTGTAGATGATTAGTAGATCTAAGGCCTTACTTAAAGTCTAAGTCTAAGACTGACTAGATCTAAAATCTAAGAATATAAAAATAAATATATATGTTCCTATATACCTAGGTGTTATAATAAATGAAAACTGTCATTGAATCCCCATATTGATGAAACTATCAAAAAATCAAACAAAGCATTAGGGTTTATTAAAAGAAAGTTCTATAAATCAAATAAGAACATAAAACTAAAATGTTATTTAACCTTGGTTAGGCTAATAATAGAATATGCATCCTCTGTTTGGAACCCTCAACTCAAGAAAACAAAATAGAGCAGTGAGATTCATAACAAACGAATATTCACATTTGACTAGAGTAACACCCTTAGTAAAATCACTAGATTTAGAAAGCCTTCAGGACAGAAGACTTAAAAGTAAAATAGCAATTATACATAAAACACTGAACCATAATCTTCAAATACAAAATTAAATAAAATACTCAGAAAGACACAAAAAAAGCACATTCCTCATCCCATATGCTAGGACCAATTTGTACAAATACTCCTTCTTCCCTAGTCCTATTAGAGCATGAAATGGGTTGCCTGAGCTAGCCAGAAAACCAGTGATTTGGCAGAATTTAGGTCATTGGTTAATATACAGATATATGTAGAAAGTCTCCTTTGCTTTAAAAAAAAATAGTAGACATTTTTAAGGCAGCAGTAAGATTCAAACTCGCGACAAGAGGTATATTAGTGCATGCAGCCAACGCCATAGGTAACTCAGCCACGCTACCATTATGGTTAACAACGAAAGATTCTTGCTTTCATATTGTTACGATCTCTCCTAATCAGGCCTACTGTAAACACTGCTAAACACAACACAGCACATCTAACACATCAAGAACTTGAAAAACAAGGCTCCAAATAATCTGGTACTTTAATAATGGTCATATAAAACAGCCAAAATGACACCATTGGCAATACATCAACACTAAAAATGCTATACTTAACATCACGTACTAAACTAATAAACTCTACTGTCTCTATCTCTTCCTGGACTCGTACATTCACTTCAGGACTCCACCAGGACCGACTTCATGGCAGACTAACAGTCCCGGTCTACTCGCTGTCCTGTCTTGAAACTGCACTGCCTTACACACACTGTGTCTCTCGTCCGAGCAAGCTTATGATCAGATGACCATAACCCGAGTCCTATTCACGTGCAAAGTTCATGCCAGTACTGTCCCTTGCCCTTCGATATAGCAGCGCTAAACTGTATTACTGGCCTGTGTCACATATGTCAGCTGATCACACACAGTTAACCCTATCGCGTCGCGAATAGGGCTACAACAATATGCTGAAATCTTTTAAATTTTCCTAAGAGCTACTCAGACATTACGTTAGATGAGACAGAGAAAGCGATGGGAGGACAACATAAAAAAAGAGATGAGCCTGTCATTGAAGGACATTCTATCCAAGGCAAGAATGGAGAAAGACGGTTGACAGATCTTGTGTGTGCCCCAACAGGTTCAACAGACTAAGGTGAAGGTTAAAAGGGAAAAACAAATTGTTTCAATTGTTTACAATAATAGACTAGACTCACTAGACCGTTTGGAAAGTGCTACTTTTATTTTAGTTTTTAAGAATATAATGTTATTTTCCTTTTGTTTAGTCACTCAAAAGTAGGGTTTTATTTTGTTTTACTATTGAAATATACTTTGTTCTTTTAGCGAAAGTATATTAACCTTGACCATGAAGTTTCTCTACCCAACACCTTCTTAAGGTCACCTTGAGGCGAAGATCAGATAATAATCTGTAGAAGGCTGAGATTGTAAAACAGAAAATTTTAAGGATGAAACCTTGCCGTCTAAAATGTGCCAAATAGATGGATTTAGTAAGAGTTATCAATTCAACTAAGGATTAAGTTAAGAATAGTAGTTGGAGAGGTAAGACTGAACCCAAACCTCTGCTGCCTTGCGGATATACCCAAACATAAGAAACACTTCGGGAGTCAATCCTAAGGAAAAATCAGGATCCGGTAACCCTTAGGCAGCTTGCAGCACACAGTGCTACACCCTGGTAGAGCCGTTTGATCGTCTAAGAGCTGAGCCAAAGGCTCTTCGAGCTCTAAGTTGGAAAAAAAAAAACTTGTTTGAGCGTCAAACAGTAAAACAAAAAAAAAAAAACTACGTGAACCACCGTTCTGTGTGGAAGAGACCCAAGTCAATGCCTATGTAAAGCATTGCTATTTCCTATGCATCTGGTTCCCGGGCGCATGGGCTAGACATGGCCGAAGGCCGAGTGCACCGGGGACCTCCGCCATTTTCCTATGTTGTACCAAGCTAACCGTGGAGGACTCGCCATTTGTGTAACGGTCCCTTGAGGAACGGCGCATGGATTATCTCAACTCCACTTCGTGCAATGGGACCACTCTTGTGTTCCCTTGGACACTCCCACGATCTCAAACTTTTGTCGGGTAACTTTGGATACGTCAGATGCATGTAGGGAGAGTAACTGTTGTGTGGGTCACAACGCTCCGGGCATATAAAAATGTCCATGCTTTCGTGTCGTTTCTATGGAATGACAAGAAGATCATATATTATATGTGCCCCCCCCCCACCTCCATTCCCAAAATTATTTTTAATTCGGCCCTCAATAGAAGAAAAAAACGATCCCACTTCTGGCCTAGAGAAAGCCAAGAATCCAACTCTCCATTTCTCTACTAAATATGGCTAATAACGAAGGCCGTCTGAGAATGAGAGATGGTCACTCTCAACTTGTCATACGTTCATGCCACGGCATTTGGGTAAGCAGACGAGAGAGAGAGAGAGAGAGAGAGAGAGAGAGAGGTGGGAACTGAAACCCCTGGCTACTACTTTGAGAAGTTTGGCGAAGCATTTGGTCTGTCTGGAGTCTAAGACACTGCCCATGAATCGAGTAAATAGTTTGTTCATTCTCTCCTACTCCCCCCCCCCCACCCCCCACTGCGATTTTCTTGGTATCAATTAAATCACGGGGTAGAATAGGAAATGGTGTGTGGGGGGGGGGGGGGGGGAAGAACTTCGATCAATGCTATTTGACAAGATTATTTGGATATTGGGTCACGAGCAAGTGTAAAAACATACAGTCACACATACACATCACCCATACAAACCTACAACAACACGCATAGACACTCATTCTCTTTTGTGTCACACATACTCACGACATGACAATCACGTGCTCTCTCCCTCTCTCTCAATCACTCACATACACTTATACATTAACTTATACACATACCATCTTCCTCTGTCCATTAGTTGGTTGGACGGTTAGGGCAGCACAGATGATATGTCAACCGTCTTTCTCCAATGCTTTGTTTTTCGCTACTAAAATTTTGTTTTTTGTTTTTTTTCAGTGATAGGTCCGTCCATTCTTTACCTCGTTCTGCTTTCCTCTCTCTTCCTTTCTCTGTTTATTCACAAACACTTGCAAAAACAGACTTATACACACACTTACGGCTACAGATATATTCACACACACACAATTACGTGCACTTACTTACACGTTGACACGCACTTATATGTAACAGGATCTAATTTCTAATGGGAGAGAACTAAACTAAACTAAAGGCACAAATTAATTGATTTTTTGTCTTTTAAAAAAGTAAACCTTTGTGTGTGTGTGTGTGTAAATGTAGTAGTTAGTATGACAGAACTTACTCAACTTAGCAATACATTTGTAAAAAAAATTATTTTTTTCACAAAAATTCGAAAATCGTTTGCATAAATGTGTTAAAAATATAATTAATAGCTGTCTCCCTTATTAAAGAGCCTCCCGTGTTTGTCACTATTAATACTGAATAGTTGTAAAAATGGTGTATTTTTATGAAAAAACTGATTTCATAGTTGATTTTAAAAATTAAATTTTTCGCTTCAAGAAAAAAAAAAGTAGCCGTTGCATCAGAACTTTGAATGGTCTAAAATACTCTAACATATCATGATATCGGATTTTCAATATATTTTTTAGTTTACGAGATCTAAATTGGACGGACAGACAAACCACACAAAACTAATAGCGTCTTTTCCCCGCTAAAAAAAAAAGGACTGTCTATAACTATAAGCCTCAAATATACAAGAGTCTTGTAATAAGAAGTTTAAAATAGAACATCGTGAGATTAAGGCATGTGGATGTATTCTGATCACGTGACGGGATATGTCCCCTGCCCAAAGTAGCTGTCGACCTTTAAGCCGTCTCTCTATACGGTCAATGGACCATATTCACCAATAGTAAACAAACAACATTTAGTCACGTGATAATATTGATAAACCAACGAAAAAAAACTGTCAAGTGATAGCCACTGTGTATTAAAATTAGATCGTAATTTGTATAGAAGAGATAGAGAATCACGTGGCTAAATGTTGTCTTCAAAACTACTGATTATATGAGGTTTAAGCAATGGAATATGTGTATATATATAAACTTTTTTTTATTCAGCACGACATAATAACAAGCAGTGATGCTAGAATGAATGGATTAATTTCCAATCGAACATTAACCAATATGTTAACGTTATTCTTCGATATTGTAGTGCATTGGTTACACTTAATCCAGAAGAGATTTGTGGTCAAGACACAGTTAACAATATATATGATCTTCTAATCCTCGACAAGACAATTTTTTTTTTTAAGTTATCATCTGTGTCATAAAATTAGCAGCAAACTCTAAAGTAACTTCATAATGTAGGCCCCACTAGACTCTTAACTTTGACATATCGAAAAAGTTTATGAAAAAAAAACACATTGCACGAGGAAAAAGTAAAGTCTCATCGTGAGGTCATTTTGAACGAAAGTCTCATCGTGAGGTCACTTTGAACGAAAGTCTCATCGTGAGGTCACTTTGAACTTAGAAAACTTTTCGTTTTGACTCAGTGGGCTGCATATGTTTCCCACGTCCTCGGAAAACTGAGAAAGAGGGGTCAACACAATTGTGCTTTCCGCTTTGCTTCGGCCATTCCAGTGACCGAAAGTCGTGACCAACGGTCAGCAAGTGGACGAACGATAACAAGCACGGACGTTGTTCATAAATAACAAACGACACACACATTCATGATTATGGCATGAACTATAAAACACCCCCTACCCTAAAACACTCCTCTAAAAAATAAAAAGATCTACTCCCCCCCCCTTTTTTTTTACTTCGGACGTCCACTTACATATTGGCTATCAGAAAAAATGATTGTGTTGAAAACAAGTTACACCGCAGTACTGGTATACTTTATGTCTGTTTAAATTGTGTTTAAATATTTCACAGGCCAGCATTTGTAACAACTGGATCTAATTAATCTAATGGTGGCATTGAAACTTTTTATTTTTTAATTCGAAGATATATCATTAATTGCTGTTGTTAGCCTACGTTTATAAAGTGTTTTTTTTGTTATTTCTGTAATATAAAAGTATATTGTTCTAAATAATATACACAGTATACACTAGTGTACGCCGTGGTCACCTGTCAGTCCTTGGGAACTTTTAAGACAAGTGGCCGGAATATATGTATATGTGTTCATATGTGCGAGCTACCGTATGTTTAAAATTTCAAAGGCGAAAAATGTACCTTTTTGTTCCAAATGTAATATTCAAAGTTTGGTGATTATTAAAGTTTTATCTTCTGTTGATATTATGGTATAATAAACTACGTAATAATAATAGCAATAATAATGATCAATAGTTTAATATTAATAACTCAAATTACAAAAAAAAAACATTCAATGTTAAAAATATGTTCTATGAGAACATAACAGACATTAAAGACGAGAATGAAATGGCAAACTTATCTAAAACTTTTGTTTGTTGTTTTTTTTTTTTTTAATTATTTATTCATCTATTAATTTCTACTTTATTTGTATTTTCATACGATAATTTACCAATTTTCTTCGGTTGAAATTTCGATAAGTTTCATGTTGAACATGCACAAAGTTAGATAACTCATGAAATTATTGTCTTTATGCACGTTGTTTCCCTTGGATTGATTATTCGGTTGCGAGGGTTCTTCAACGCAGGGATATTTGAAGCAAATCTCGCGTCCGTCGGTATTTTGTGAGAGTCGGAGAAGTTAGCCTCATGACGTCAAGGGATTTTCCCAACGAAATCATCGATGAGTCATCAAAAAGAAATGAACTTAGGAGACCAAACACACTAGCTGATGGCTTAAGAGGATTCTCAACTGCTCGGAAAGAGGCTACCCCTAGGCGCTGGCCACCAAACAACATTCTTTATGGGCAGGATACTGCCCAACTGGACTTAACAAAGCTGGCAAATTTCGGCCGAAACTCCAAGATGGCGTCTCCGGATGATGGTGATCAAAGCAGCGGTGGGTTCTCAGGATCTCCGTTCGGTGTTCTTTCCCTATTTTCGGACGAATGACTCATGTAGTTTGTTGTCCTACAGACCAGACTTGTGGTTCCCTTTAAATCTAGTCCATTATAGTCTAGTTTCACTTTAAAAGAATAATTTTCACATCTGAATGGGTCGCTCGCTAATTCGTTTGTGTCAACACATTTTTTTATGATACTAGATCTAAGTCTAAGATCTGATCTAATTTTGTAAGTCGCTGATGTACATTTCACACTCGCTGACAGTCTCGTTCTCAGAAGCATGCGGCATCCGGTAGTAACGAGTTAATTTTTTAAGAATACATGTAAATCTAGATAGATCTATATATTGTAAATGAATGTTTTAATTAAAATGATTACCACATTTAGCCACATACCACAATACCAGTAGTCTGTAGAGTAGTAACACTGTAGTTTTTCTAGATAAACAGAAGTAGTCTAGACTCTATATTCTATATCTAATATAGATCTAGTAGTCTATATAGTCAATATAGATCTATAATATATAGGCCTACATCTAGCTAGATCTATACAAACAAATTATCTCAACCAACTGAACAGAGTGAGACAGACAAGAAAACGATTATATCTATATAATATATATATATATAATATATCTACTATAGAATCTATTATAGATCTATCAGACTATAGAATCTAGATATATATTTATACAGTCTAGATTTAATAATAATAAATAAAATAGTCAAGATATATATATAATATAATATCATCATTTTGGAATATATATGTACTACCTTTCTAAGAGGACCTACACTAAGTCTAGAAACGAAACAGAATATTAATATTAATAGACTTTCCCCTTATATAAATTATAGTGTGTAAAATCTTAAGCTCTAATATAAGAATATTTATAAGGTTGAGACTTGTAAGAAGGTTCCCTACTGACCCTACTTAAATTAGTTTATTTATAATAAATTATAAAGATCTGGATATATACATTCTTCTACACTCTAAATAATTATATTTTAATAAACTGTTTAAAAATAGAAAAAAAAACATGAATAAATCAGTCTTCATTCAACACGAGTTGCAGCATTATCATTACTAGTAGCTATTTGTTTTAAAGTTAATTCATATAGTAAATTTCTTAAAAATGTATGCATCATAAATCTAGTATTAAATGCAGTAAAACCTCTCTACTTTTGTCACACCATCTGAATATGTACCTTCTGTTGGTTAGTAATATTCTTCAACACTGTGCTAGAGGCCTTTTATGAAACATTTTAAGTTCAAATCACGTCACTTCCTTAGCTGTTACATAATATCCAAATATTCCTTTAACATCAGTTCTGTCACTTCCTTAAAGCTGTTACATAATATCCAAATATTCCCTTAACATCAGTTCTGTCACTTCCTTAGCTGTTGCATAACATTGAAACATTCCCTTAACATCAGTTCTGTCTGTCACTTCCTTAGCTGCAAAATCTGTTATGAAATACTTGCACTATCTTTGAAATCAAATGTACACACCTGACACTTATCGAACATGTATTATTGCTCTAGGATACTTTGTGACCATGTCTTGGTGTACATGTGTTGTTCTCTACTATGACTGTGTGTTAGTGTGTCAAAGTGTTTGTACTTGCATGATGGCTGTGGTGTTGTTTTGTAAATCCTTTACCTATACATTTATATAGCCTTCCCTTAAATAAAGGTTATTTATATAATATTATGTCTTAGAATTAGAATTTTACTTGTTCAATGCCTAGTAGTATACACATTGTCCTCTAAAAAAAAGTCAGATACACATAAATTGTATCTATTTACACAGGGACAGTCAAAAATAAAAATCAATATATGAAAATTATAATTATTAATAGATGCTTTGCAATTTTTAAAAATTGTCTCTGCTGGTCCCATGAAAAATAAAATTATAATAATTATTAAATGGTTCGCAATTTGTGAAAACTTTGGCTTCAGCTGGTCCCATGCAAAATAAACTGCCATGCAACTATTTTACCTTGACATATTTTTTTAAAACTAAATCTACATTCATTGATATTATAAATACGCATTCAATGTTTCTGACCAATATTTAGTCAAATTATATTTTTTTTAGATTTACAAGATCTGATGGTATTGAAAGCACTCAATGTGTAGGCCCATATTACTTAATTATATAATATGAAAGGCCAAACTCAAACATAAGCTAGTGCAAGTTTTACATATATATTAAATTTGGCTATTAACCACATTTAAAACATTCACATACACAGATAATTGAACTTGTATTATTGATAAAGCTTTCATATATATATATTTAATCACAGAAGTATTGCTATGATTTAAAATATTAACAAAGAAAAAAATTTAACTCTATTTTTCTTTTTATGTGCTACAAAGTAGCTAGCAAGTGTCTTACAAGCAAAATCTTTTTTTAACCTATCCTGGCCCACACATTATTTACCTTCAAAAGATTTTAATACATGTTTAAAAATATATTATTGAAAAAAACAAAACATTTACTAAAATAAAATCTAAACAACTGAAGATCTAATGTTCAGTTCTCAGCATAAATCTGGCATGACCTACTTATTTAACCTACCTATCAAACTGATCATAAACAAAAAGTCCTACTCCTTATTCAGGATTAGTCCCTTGTGGTAAAAACTGTTTAGAATAGGGAAATCCCCATAGCAGACAAGATAGTTCAAGTGTATAGTACTGTGGTCTGTGATTTCATTTGTGTATGTGTCTGTTCAGCCTACCCACCACTAAGCTAAGTTTAGGTATCTGACATTCCAGAAGCATGAACAGTGTTGGAAACACATGTTTTCTGGTTAGTTTGTTTATTGGAAAACTTACATCACAGTTGGACCAGTATTGATTTGAGAGAAAGTGATAAAACTTGGTTTCATATGTTTATATACTGTGTTATGTGGACATATAAAGTGTATGTGATACTCAAGTATTATGGATCTACCTGAGAATAGAAAGAAAAAAGTGCCAGGTACTTGTAGTTCTCTTCTTAGAGAATACATAATAGAGCTTTGAATCAATATGTAAAAACAAAGGAATACAATTGAAACCGATATTCAGTCATAATGTATTGTGTTTCTTGAAAACAAAGGAACACAATAGATTTAAACAATAATGACCTAATGAGATTTTCATGTTATGTTGTCAATATTGGCTCAAGATACTTGCTTATGATCTTGATACATCTTTTTTTTTTGTTTTGTTTTTACATATAAATAAAAATTTAGTTATTGTAGATCTACTTAAGTTTATATCTAGTTTAGATTAAATGTTATTAAAGTTAGAAACTGTTTTCTTTTACAGTTTTCTAACAATGTTTTTGTAGTGGCAACAAAATATAGAGATGCAATAATTAGCATTCCCAGGTGCCATTAGAGCATGGAATAGGTGGCCTATTTCTGCCAGAAAAACTGACTTAATAGAATTTAAATCTCTGATTAGCAGACATTAGCACACCGATAAGTGAAGAATATAAAAATCTTCTTTTTGAATGGAACTTCTGAAAAAGTTCACTAAAAATCTTTGTAGCTGCACTAGACTAGGTTAGATGCAGGCTACATTAATGAAAATTGAATAGAAGTTGAATTTTTTTTATGTTGGCTTCTTTTTACAGTCTCATTTAGTTCTAGGCATTCTTCCTTCTATTGTTGGGGTTAGTAACTTCTCTCATCCAGATATCCCAACAATAGTTCCAAAAATAGATCCCCTGCCCTTTTTTTTTCCTTTCAGCCCATCATCTCACCGTTTAAAAATGTTTTATTTAGTATGAGCTTCTTAGCTCATTTTTTTTTTTAAAGGATTTTATTACTTGCCTCAGTCAATGGGTACCTGACATTATTAGTTGGAGAAAAGCAGTTGGGGTGGTTTCAGATATGTTCCTTCAAAAATAAGAGAATTCATCCCACAAGGGACAGGGTTCAAACTTGAGACCTTAATAATGAGTCCTAAGTTTTAACCAGTCATACACTTTATTACGAGTTCAATAAGTTTTTAAAAATTGTTACATGAATCATTTTTACTTTTAATTTGAAACATCATTTCTATAAACAGAAATGAGGCAGAGTTTGCGCCTAGAGTTTGGCTCTGCATCACCAAGTCCTGGAGCAACACCTAGCAGCATAAAACAGCCATCTCCATCAAACTCTATACTTGCTGACTTGGGGCACACAGCCCAAATGTTAGTACTTGTAATTAGGATTTAACTTAATGTTCAATATTTGTAGATGACATGTATATCATATTTAAAGCACTTTCTAATCACCAGTGATTCACATTTTACTATGAGTAATAGTTTGCATTAATTACATGATGTTTATAAAGATGAAGTTGACAACTAACGTTGCTATTGTTTTCATATAGAGAGAGACTAAGGTCTCGTGGTATAGAGCGTACCACTGGCAAGCTTCAGATTTCTCCAGAAGAGGTAATAAAGTAGCTTAGTTATTGATAAATTACCATTAAGAGAACCAAATACTGCACATGGGTAGAAACTACTGGATTTGCTTGGCACAAATTTTTCATAGTTTTTAGATTCAACAACCTAAATAACAATAAGCTAAAAATTGCTAATATCACTCACCTTTTCTAAAGTGTTTAAATTTATTGAATCCCACTGTTTTGTACTTAAAAAAACAAAACACATTTAGATAGCATTTGAAATAGTCATCTTACTGTGCTGTATTAGTTCAAATTTAGTTAGAAACATGAAACAAATGAATTAGAGGAAGTGAGTAATATAGTTAACAAAAGTTTTTTCCTTACTTCATCAGTCTTTTGAGTTCACGTCTGAAGATTTAAAAGATTTAGGAGAAATGGGAAGAGGAAACTATGGATTCGTTAACAAAATGATTCATGAAAAAAGTGGGACGATAATGGCAGTTAAGGTAAGCGTAGACCTTTTGAAATTAAGAAAATGTGAATGCCTTAAATGTTTTCTGTGATTTAACTTCATACGTGTTTGCTTCAGTGCTGTTTTTTTTTTTACTGGTCAAGTGTAGAGTTGATGGTTATATACTAAGGGTGAGAATAGCTATATTGTAAAAGTTTGTCAGGACTATTGCTTTTATAATATTCTTTGCTTGGCCTCGTTTGGTAATATATAAGCTTATGACTGGTTTATTGATTGATACTCAGGGCAGTAAATGTAGGGATGACTTAATGATTGACATTCTTGCTATATGCCCTTAAGAGTTTGATTTAATTATTCCAAAATAAGGTTTGTCTTTGAGTGTTAAGATTAAGGAGGAGTGTAGTAATTACATGACTACAAAGATGTAGATGTGATGGATATATTTTGACACATCCAGCACATACATAACAGAATAACTGTTTTCTTTCAGTGGTTGGTTTAAGTTCTTTTTGCCATTTAGGCCTTTGGCAGCAGTTTCCTTTTGGTCTTAGATGTATAACTTGTAGCCTTTGAAAGAGATGTCCAGCTGTCTTGTTCAGCCTTGTTCCAAATATTAGTACTCTGTTATAAAATATTTAAAAAGCCAATACTGCATTTAAACCGTACATGTTTGTGTAATAAATAACTGACATTCCTTCAAAAGAGATGTCCTATGTATTTTAAACTTAAACACTGCTAAGTTAGTGTTTTTTCCGGCTTATTCAGGCAACCTTTTACATGCTCTTATATACGGGGCTTTATCCGGGAAGTGGGGTTGTCTACGAAGATCTGATTTATGAATTTGTAAACATGTACTATTTACATTAGATTCTTACCAAATTATTAAATTTTTACTACCTCTACTATTTTAACTGTAAATAGACCTTGATTTTAATGATTTGACTGTATGGAATTTGGCTCTTGTTGTGTGGAGGGAGAGTGGCCCTTGAGGGACTGCAGGCACAACATGGCCTAAATTGTGCCAATGTGCCCAAAATCAAATAAAAAATCAACATGCTCTAATGGCACTAGGGAAGAAGAAGCACTTGTATGAATTTGTTCCTTCCTAGCATATGAAATAAAACTTTGTTTTTCTGAGTATTTTATTACTTTTGTTTTTGTATATTTGTAAGTTATAGTTCAGTGTTATATGTATTATTGCTATTTTACTTTTTAGTCTTCTGTCCTGTCTCTAAATTGAGTGATATGATTGTATGGTTGCAGAGAATCAGATCAACAGTGGAGGAGAGAGATCAGAAGCAGCTTTTAATGGACTTGGATGTGGTCATGAGAAGCAATGACTGCCCCTACATTGTACAGTTCTATGGTGCTCTATTTAAAGAAGTAACTTAAACCTTTACAAATGTATACCTGTTTTGTTATTGAACTGAGTTTATGAGTGGGAGTGTTTGTACACCAAAGTATAAGTCCTAGTTTTACACTAGTTGATTTTCTTATATACTAATAGATTATGAGATATAAGCCATTTTCTTAAAGTCTAGTGATTACTTGATATGCTAAAAAAAATTTTTTATGGACTGATGATACTCCATAAAAATATTGCATATATATTTAATAGGGTTTTGGATTGGCCATTACTGGTTTTATCTTGTATTAAAGTCTCAGATGATTCCCATGTAAAGGGAAAAGATCGTCTCCCAAGGTGTAAATTGTCGCATGGAGATACTCGTGTTTTTCAAACAATGTGACACACTCTTTTAGAGGATGCAAAGGCATACATTTATCAAGGGATACAAAATCTTTAATTATAAATTTGCTGTCTTTATATGTAATTTTACCTGCCCTTTTTTATTTATGATGACTAATGCCCTCTAGAAGCCAGTCAATTAATTTCATGTCAGAATGGAGAAAAACAGTGCTTCCCCAAGCCCTATAGCTGTCTAAGATGAAAAATTATTTTCTTATATGGTGTTGTTATAGCTAAATGTTTGAGAAACGCTGAACTAATAATTGTTAACCTCATATTCTAAAGTCTATATACTTTACCTTACATGTGTTTGAATGTACAGCAACATTAATTTAGCCTTGTTGTTTTCAGGGTGACTGTTGGATATGTATGGAGCTAATGGATATCTCTTTAGACAAGTTTTACAAGTTTGTTTACAGTGAATTACATGAATTCATTCCTGAAGATATATTGGGCAAAATAACTGTAGCTGTAAGTGTTGTTTTTTTTTTTCTTTATTTAAATACATAATTATAACATTTTAAAAATGTAAATATCTTTGAGATGATGGTCTCATTGTTGAGGCTTTTCTTTTTACTTGCTTAACATGTTTTTAACAAGTATATTTAGTTTGATGCTGGTTGCTTAAGTGTGGTCTTCTTCCTTCTCCTTCTTAAAGCAACTATAGATAATTTCTTAGAAATCTAATTGTCTGGGCCTTACTAGAGTCGGAACGATGGTGGTAGCATTGGATAATTAACCATTTTAAGCATTTTTATAGGTGTTAATTGTAACAAATAACTTTTGTCCTGTACAGATGTATATAGAAATAGCATGTATTTCTATTAAATTCTATAGCTAACAATTTCTGATAACAAAGTTATTGAAATTAAATCATAACATAGTAGGACATGACTAATGGGCCAAGTAAATAATTCTGTTAGAGTTAATTAGAAATGTTACTAAAACTATAAGATTAGGTTACAAATACATTCTTAGATCAACAATGAAAACAATTTTCATTGACTGTAAATATGCTATTACTTTGTTTAATTGTGTGACACATTAAAATATTAATGCAATTGGTTTTAATTAATAAACTTTATTTCTGTATTTTTTTGCCCTATAGTAGATTACTGAATTATAAGGCTTAAATACTTTAGAGATTTTATTTAAAATTTGAATAGTTCTGTCTGTAACTGGATTTCAATGTTATACTTTTTGAAGTCTAATGTTTTAGCCTTTGTTTTTTTATTCTTTTTAGACTGTCAAAGCTTTGAATTATTTGAAAGAAAAATTAAAAATTATTCACAGAGGTTAGTTACACATTTTTTGCATTGTTCAAATTGTTCTATTCAGTCCATGCTATCTATTGTATTAAAATAACTTATAGCATAGATTGGACCAATCGGTTTACATTATAAACTCATCCATGTACATAATGTAAAAATGGGAGAGATTATTGAGAAAGAATTAAAGCATGAAGAATATTCCAATTGTAAAGTCTCATTTTATTATGCATAAATCAAGACAATATTTTAAAGTCTAAGTTAATTTTTCATCATTAAATTTTTACAATGCTTACATTAACTCACTCTACTTTTATGTTTGGATATTGCAATAGAATTTTTGACTATTTCTGCTCATCCAATCACCGAATTTTGCATACGAGCTCATGCTTCAAAACACATGAATGAAATTTAAAAAAACAAAAACCAATCTAGTTGTAATGAATGAATATTGTTTTTAAATAGAAAATGCACTAATAAAGAAGGGAAGGGGATAGTAACCAAAAATGTTTTTTAGCGGCCAAAGAAAGGGAAAAGAGTCTATTAAAGACGCTATTAGTTTTGTGAGGCCTGTCTGTCCCGTTGAGATCTCAGAAACTAGAAGAGAAAATGAAAATCGGACATCCTGATATTTTAGATTATTGAAAGTTCTGATGCAACGGCTACTTTTTTCTTTTCCGAAAGTGAACCATCTAATTTTTAAAATTATCTATGCAAGCAGATTTTTCTTAAAAATACACCACTTTTACAACTATTCACTATTAATAGTGACAAACACGGGAGGCTCTTTAGTAGGGGAGATGGCCATTTATAATTTTTCAAAACATTTATGCAAACGGTTTTAGATTTTTTGTCCAAAAAATTTTTTGTACATTTGTATTGCTAAATTAAATAAGTTCTGTCATATTAACTACTACATTTACACACAAAAATGTTAACTATTTTTTTAAAAAGAAAAAATCTATTTAGTAAGTTAGACAGAATTTAAAACAATTAATTAGTTTTTTAATATTATCGCCTGCACTGCAGTTCCACCGTAACGAGACAGTCAACCAAAGGAAACTTTTTTTTTTTTTTACGGAAGTTTTTTTCTTGAGGATTTGAATAAGAGATTGACCCTTTACAAAACAATTAGATATTCATAATAAGACATCAGTTATGCCAGGTTCATATCTAACTTTAGTTTCACCTATCCCTTGACCCTTTACAAAACAATTAGATGTTCATTATAAGACATCAGTTAGGCCAGGTTCACATGTAACTTCACTTTCACCTATTCTTTAATCTGCTGGACTGCTGAGGCACCACACAAGATCTGTCAACCCTTTTTCTCCATTTTTCTCTGTCGTTTGTCTTTGATGAATTTCATTCTGATGTCCCTTCTGAAAATACTGAAACCTGTCTTTTTACCTGCCTTGGTGGGCCACTTCGGGGGACGATTTTGAGTTAGTGTTGCCACACTCCATTTTTCTCTGTCGTTTGTCTTTGATGAATTTCATTCTGATGTCCCTTCTGAAAATACTGAAACCTATCTTTTTACCTGCCTTGGTGGGCCACTTCAGGGGCCAATTTTTAGTTTGTGTTGCCACACAAACTGTCTTTGTAACCTTGTTAAATTTTGTTTTCTTACATATGTGAATCATTATCCTTTCAATTACATTAATGGGGTTGAGAGGTAAAACCCTTGCCTCAAAATCAATTTGTCTTGAGTTCATGTCCCATTTAAAACTTGGGTTTTGAACTTCAGGATTTTTAGTAGGGCTGAGTCTACTCAACTTTGTTGGGTACTGGACATACATTAGGTAATTAAAGATGTTTGGTTGTTGAGCTGACCCAATGATAGCCTCATTAACAATCAGCCACAAAAACCAATGATCCTAAGATCATCTGCCCCTTAGATCACAAGGTCTGAAAGGGGGGTACCTAAGTTTAAACAAGTTATCCTTTTATTTTTCAATATTTGTCCTTTGACATTTTTTTTATTAGCAATCAATGCAATCTTTGTCTGACATTTTAATTTATATAAATAGATTACTTTTAGAGTTCCATTCTTTTATATCTTAATTGTACAGAGTATCATTTACTCACAAGTGAAACTGTCCTTAAAAAGTTGAACCATATCTTCTTGAGGCTCTTTAACCAATAAAAAGATTTTTTCCTATTTGTAGAAATGACTGAAGGTGCAGAGGCGGAGGATATGGACTGGAATTTACAATAATTGCATTCCTTCCTCTGTGTGCAATATTTTAAAAGAATTAATGGTAGTCTATGGGGAAATTAGTTGACCAGTCCATATCCTTTTCATAGATGTATCCACCTTGGGGGCTTGGAAATTATTGGTCATTGTAATACTTTGGGACATTAAATTACATGATTTTTATATTAAAAGATGAAATTCAAATCAATAAGCTAAAAAATTTACACATTGAATTTTTTTTTCCAAAATGTAAATTTGTGTGTGTGCTGTGTTTATATTGACCAAAATGAAGATATTGAATATTTGTTTTTAATGAAACTTTGTTTTGTAAAATATTAAGCATACATATAGGGCTTGAAATGATAGAAAGTGCGATGTCCTTTATGAACAAAACAAAGTTCTCATTGGAAATGCAACATTGGTGTATCCTTAGCATCTTAATATAAACGTTCACTTGAAGAATAAATCTTTTTTCTCATGATTCTTGAAATATTTTTTGTACATTCACTTTGTAGTTTTCTAATTTCTAGATGTAAAACCCTCAAATATTCTGCTGGACAGAAAGGGAAACATCAAATTATGTGACTTCGGCATCAGCGGACATCTTGTGGACTCTATTGCAAAGAGCAGAGATGCCGGTTGTCGACCATATATGGCTGTGAGCTTTTTTCTTTTAAGCTATTTCTTGATGCTTTCTAAAATTGTATATTGTATACGTTGTACTTTCTTGAAATGATTGAAAGACCAAATTTCTTTGTTCTGTCTCAACAGCCAGAAAGAATAGATCCTAAAGCTTCAAGCAGGGGATATGATGTCAGATCTGATGTTTGGAGTTTAGGCATAACACTGGTCAGTATATCAACTATAAATGACTTAGTTTTTTCTGATTGTCATAAAATGTGTCATGTTTATCTTAATGTGAACACATTATCTTCAGATTAAGCATTTTACTCTCATCTCATCTTATGTGTCATTTGACTTTCATCATAGGGGGTTGCTGTGACAGTTCACATAACCAAATCCCTCCAATTTTCTTGGCCAGTAGCTGTTTTTTTGCTGTGACAGTTCACATAACCAAATCCCTCCAATTTTCTTGGCCAGTAGCTGTTTTTTTGCTGTGACAGTTCACATAACCAAATCCCTCCAATTTTCTTGGCCAGTAGCTGTTTTAAGCAGGATATCAAGAGAGAGGCCGGTCCATTCTTTTATTTTATCCAGCCAGCTTTTCTTTACTACTTTGTAACTAAAAACAGTGGAAAGGATTGAATGATTTCATTAACACATTATTGAGAATATCTGTGAAAATATGCTTAGGTCTTTGCCATATAAGGGGCAAAAATATAAGTAACCTAGAGGGTCCTTAAGTAATGAGTGTGATGTTGAGTTAATTCTGTGGATCTTTTTGTTATTGAAATTAAATTTTGTATTGTTTTCTTAACTGAAATATTGTGATTGATTATTGAATTTTAGTTTGGATTATAAAAATCAATACTTGAATAGAATTTTTGTTACTTCTTTAACACTTTAAACATCCCCCCCATCTAACAGTGTTTTCAGCTGACTTTATGTCTGATAGTATAGAATTTTACTAACCACACAATTCCAGTGTCACATTGATAACATCTTCTTATACAGATAACTCAGTCCTCTTCTGTTGACAATGTAATTCAGCATTCATCTGTATTTTCTCTGCTCTCCTTCTTTGTCATGTCACTCTCTCCACACCCTCTAGTGTTGAATCTTTTACACTTTATACCACATTTCATGTTTTTCTGCTTTTGAGTTTGACTTTCAATATCTTCTCTTTCTTGACCAAGT
Source organism: Biomphalaria pfeifferi (assembly GCA_030265305.1). Lineage (NCBI taxonomy): Eukaryota > Metazoa > Mollusca > Gastropoda > Planorbidae > Biomphalaria > Biomphalaria pfeifferi. The sequence goes on along the minus strand of JASAOG010000061.1, from coordinate 1,171,463 downwards.
TATGAAAAATAAAATGCTCAAGATTCTTTTTCAAGCAGTTAAATATAAAGCAATTTTTTGTGATCATGAACAAAATTCATCTTAATTTCTACACAAACATAGCCTTAATTATAGCTTTTTTTTTTTTTCTTTAGATGGAGCTAGCCACTGGCAAGTTTCCTTATCCTAAATGGCAAAGTGTTTTTGATCAGTTGCAACAAGTTGTACAAGGCTCTGCCCCAAGATTGCCTAGTGACTCTACATTTTCAGTGGAATGCATCAATTTTATCAACACATGGTGAGCTTTATAGCCTTAATTTTTTGTTTGTTTGCCATGAAACATTTTCACACACGAGAAAAGTCAAATACCACAGACTCATCTATCAGGAGATCTGTTTAACCACCAAACTGATTCACATGACATTTGTACATAGTTCTTTTATCTCTAAGAAGCTAATGGTTTTGATTGTCTGAACGCTGCCATTCGAGAAAGATTGCATACTTTCTATTAAACCATTTAATTTTCAGCATCTCCAGAAAATGGCCCCAGTCTCTATATAAAACTTAAATACGAATTTTCCATGTAAACTTCCATATTTTAAAAGCATGTTTTCTTTATTTTTCCTTAAATAGGAAATAGCTGCATAAATGCATGTTTGTGTGTACAAATTATAAAAACAAAATAAATTAATAATTCTTTAACTCTCCATTCTGGACATTTTAAAATAAGTTCATTAAAAAAAAAACCAATAGATATTTTCATTTTATTTTCTTGAGAACACAGCCTAAGTGTATTCTTGAGCGAGAGGGAGACTAGAATTCATGGACTATTTTTGCTTCAGTGGGGTCAGCGTGTTATAAGGTTGGCTGTTCTAATTCAAGTCAAAAGGGTTCCAGAAAAAGAGTGAATGTGGGCCGATCCAATTCAATGCAACAAACTAGAATTATGGGCTAAAAAATATGTTAAGGGATCATTAAAATGTACTTTTTTTTTGGATCTGCAAGAAGGTTGGGTGTTCCGGTCAAAATAAACAATATATAGACTGGGAACAAATAGTCATATAGTAATATAATGTCTGCTACTTAATGACCATGAGTATGTGACAATTGCCTTTGCTGGTGAGGTTCAAGCTGTTTGTCATCCCAGTTCTGGTGAAAGAAAATGTAGATGTAATAGTAAATGCAGAAAATGTCCACTCCTAAATGTTAAATCTGAAAAGCTAAGCTGATACTTTTTTTATTTGGATGATGTAAATTGTGCTAAGAAACATTCAATGAAAATGCTGAAACAGCTGGATATCCAAAGCATTTTATTTAATCAATTAATCTTACAATTCTGCAGACATTTTTTACCTTCTTGAAAACCAATATGTATCTTTTAGGGTGGGGAAGAAAAAAAAGTTTGCTGTTCCATTTTTTTAAATTAGTTCTTTGATTCATTGGTTCATAATAGTTATAGCTACAATTGTTTTTGCACTTTAGTTGTTTGCTTTATTAATTAATTTTTTTCCACTTTGATTTCAACAGTTTGACTAAAGAGGACAAACAACGACCAAAATATAACAAACTATTGGTATGCAGTTTGACTTTAACAATCACTTAATTATGTAAAATGAATCAATGTTAAAGAAAACAAATATTGAAAGACATATTTGTTTCTGTTAAAAAAAAATGACTGTTATAAGCTGAAAAAATACCCAAGCATTTACTAACTAGGAAAAAAGAAACAAAAAGGATTTCCCCCTCTCCCTTTTTACCATGTTTCTACCGATTGCAATGAGTTTGAATCTTAAAGTTTCTTTATCATGCTTTTTCCAAGGGTAGTAACATCAGATAAGCTCAAGATGTCCATTTTTTAAGTTTTTTTAAAATGTCTTGTTTATAAAGGTCTGTGTAAATATGGATTTAAAAAAAAAAAAGAGTAACAATACCCTTTAGACTATGATCTAAAGGGCAGAGGATGAAAGGTTCATGTTTCCATTTCTAAAAGCTAACATGGGTGTCATGTGGCCAGCATAACAACCAACCACCTTGACTTTCCCCAACTAATGTTCAGGATAAACATCATAAAAATTATTTTTTTTTATTTTTTTGTCATAAACATTTTCTTTAAAAAAAAAAGAAAAAGGGGGGGGGGGGGCTTGCAGTTTCCTTTATAATTCTATAACAAATATAACATTTTAAGATAAAGAAAAACATGGCTGTGCATGACCAACAGGCCATGTAAATAGTTCCATCAGAAAGTGTAAAATAATTATAGAAAGAATTAATAATCTACACTGCTACAAAAACAAGTAAATCTACTATTTCCTCCATTCAGTAGCAGTGGCAGGATACTAAAACATTTAAAAGATTTTTTTTTTTATTTTTGTACATTACAGGAAGACCCATTCATAAAACGCTATGAAGAAGTTGAAATTGATGTTGCTTCCTATGTATGTAGAATTCATGATTTGATACTCCAGTCGTCACCTAGCCCTTCTTCATGTGAACATCCTTTATCCTAACCATTTGGGCTCTTAGACATCTACACATAGAATTGTTCAGCAAATCTCATTGACTCATCTATTGTTGCTCCAAATGGAACTTTATTGCCTGCTTGCGTTTCCACCATGTCAAGTATAGATGATTTATTCAATCTTTTATGTAACCTTTTTGCTTATTGATAATTTCAAGTCTTACCAATTTCAACTCTATACCTCCTTTGCAAGCAGCATTGGAAATAAATATCTGAAGTATTATGCATTGAATTTGTACTGTTTTCAAGATTTCTGACTATTCTAAAGTCATTTATGTGCTAATAGTGAATTGGTATACACACAAGACAAATCAGAAGTGATATAGTTGAAGATTTGTAAATATCTGGGACTGAATTGTTAAAATGCAAAAGTTATTAATGCAAGAGATTTTCTGTTTGTGATGAAAACATTTTCATGCTTGAAATTGCTGTCAGTGGTGTTTAGTATTGCTCTGGTTGAGATAGGATTCATATAAATCTACTTTTTTTCTAATGTTTGAAGGCTAATTATTAAAACAAGATTGTAATTTTCTATTCAATAGTTAGATAATGGTGAAAAATAAATATTTTTTTGGAAGAATTTTTTTTTTATGGGGAACTTGTGAGTAAAAGTACATAAACTGTTTGAAAACAAATTGAAGAGAAAATATTTTGGATGCCAGAAATAGTTTAAAATCTTAAAGGTCAAGAAAGACTAAGAAACCATTGAAAAAAACAAATAGCTTGAAACCTTAGTAAAAACTAGGATGTTTTAGGACCTTTCATGTAGATAGTCAAATTTTCAAACCTCTTCTACCCATAAATACCTACCAATTTTAGTAGTTAGCCACAAGAGATGTAAAACCAGCCAAAATATAGAAGTCTGAATTCAATTAAGTGGTGATTTATTCTTCCCATTTGACTACAAGTAGTTCGATATTTGTTTGGGCGCTCTTTAATAGTTTTTCATTTATTCATCATGTATAATTGTTAATTTTTTGGGGGTGACTTTCTTTTTTCCGCAGTTGTTGTTTTGTTCTAATGTTAATACTTGATCATTTTCCCCATGAATGACTGCTCTGATTTATACAGGTAATGATTGTTTGGTGCTTTATGCACTCAAGTTAGATGCATTAGTGACCTACATGTAAGCGCATAACCAATTATTGAAAACAATTTGTATTACTCAAGAGGTACATTGAATTTATACTGATTTGTGATGAATGTAGATAGTGTGCTTTCTTCCTTCATGGTAGCACAAGATTTGTGTCATTATGCTGGGATGTTTCAATAGTTTTTCAATTATTCTTTGGGTGAGCAAGAGGTGTCTGATTAAGCTGGGATGTTATGTCAAGCCTAGGTGTATAGCAGTGCCAGGGATGGTTAAAAATGGTGTAAAGGATGGCTTTTTCTTTTTCTAGCTGTAATTTTTCTGAAAGAATTGTATATCATTGGCTTGACTGGGTGTGTGCAACAGAGAGCAGCCTTCAAAAAGACAAGCAATAATAATTCCAGCCTAGTTCCAAGTGGTTCTTACATTTGTAGAAAAGCAGTGCTGGATCTATTGCCATTGTAGGGATATGCAATCTGCTCATGGCTTATTGAATTTTTCATCATTCCATCATGTAAATTTGATTTCATTTTTGAATTTTCAACACAATTGTTTTTGGTTTTGCTTTTCTTGTTCAAAGTTATTTCTATGGACATCAACTAAATTACAGAGTACATGTTATCATAAGCTAAATTTGTACGAGAGAATGTTAGTAGGAATAAAGTTTACAGTTCAGTTTAAGCAATTTATATGTAATGGAAAAAAAAAAAAAACTTTGTTGAAGTTAATTTAACTTTATCCAGTGTATATATATTACTTTGTAATTCTACTTGTAATTAAAAAGTTGACAATGCCAAATCTGTCCTGATTGTGTTTTGTCTATTTAACTGAATTGTTGAGACAAGAAATTAAGATGGTTTCTGTAATATTTTTTATTATTTAGGCACATTGTATGAACCAAAATGTTCTGTTACTTAGTTACTGAAATGTTTGGAAACAAACTCTATACAAGTCAGCAAGATGAAATAATTATTCTGTGGTTTGCAAAACTAAGTACCTGGAAGATAACAAGTTATTAGTTCTGAATATATGCTATTGCTTTTGAGTCTTCGGTAGCTTTAAAAATTAACAAACCATGGCTTAAATTTTATTTATTTATTGAAGTTTGAAAGTATAATTATACACTTCATTCAGAATGTATATACAACCACATGTAAACATTCCAAACTAGGTCAGTTACTGAAGTACAGGCTCAAGAGTATTGAATTTTAAAAAAATATTAAACATAACAAAATAAGCAATGAAATGGCCTTGAACTATTTTTTTAAAACTCAATCTGGCCTTCGCTAAATGTTTACCCTGTCAATAAGTGACAGTATGAGACAGGTGAACAGAAAATCAGTGCTATATATGGAAAAACAACCTCATAAACAAGAATAGAATGTCTTGTAAACATACACAGTAAATGCAAGTTTTGTATAAATAAATACCATGAACATGAGTATTACAATTTACATATTATTGCAAACAGTATTTTTGGTAGAAAAACATAAGCAGGTAAGGGTAGTCAAGTATTTCTAGATTTAATTTTCAGTGCACATAGCACAATTCCAATGTAGTAACAAAATACATTTCAAACAAATTTCAGTCCTCCAGTAGAAACGCCAGACTGCTATTCACTAACTGTTAGTGGACATAGCTGCATTAAATGTGGGACTCTTTATTACAATATACATATGGTAAATTAAATATAATACTTCATAATAAAAAAATAAAGTTTTGTCAACTATCACAGTTTGCTCTCTCTAGTTATGGGACATAAATGTGTCCTCTAGTACAACCATGATACTGACTGAAACTGTAGGACAACTTAAAAAATAAAAAAAAAAAATATATGAAAGCAGTTTATTTAAGCATTGCAGAAGACATGAACATCTTGAACTAGTCATCTTCAGTTTTGAGGTTTAATGAATCTGTTCTCTGGACTTGCAAGAACAAGTCTGTTAATAAATAAAACCAATAGTAATATGGTGTACCATTTAGCAATTTATTATCTTTTGAAATAATAAAATATTTTTTAAACAAAGCATTTCAAATGGATGAAAATATATTGTGGGCCCTAATTGATAAAAATATATAACTATAAGTGCTTTGCATAATAACAAACTTTACCAAGATTTACTAAATTTAGTCATTACATAAATAACATGGCAAATCGTTTGCCTCTATCCAAGTGCTGTGGACCCAATGATTCTATGAATAGTTATCAAGCAATTACTATTACCTCACCACCACCAATAATGGCAATAGAATCATTATATAACTTTTAACCTTACGACATCCAGGCAAACAATTAATGGTATTGGATGTAATTAACTCACTGATGTATTTAGCCACTTAGTAAAAGTATGTAAATGTCAGAATAATGTACCACTAAACAACTTTGATAGCTCATGAATCATTCATAAAGTCATAAAACAAAGTATGTTGCAACAATCCTTACCTGTAACAGACTGCAGCAAAAGAAGCCCCAACAGATGGAGCCACCCAATAAATCCAATGATTTGTCCAGACATTTTTGGCATAGCTGACTACAATGGCAGGTCCAAAACTACGAGCAGGGTTCATTGAAGCACCAGTAATTCCACCCCTATACATTTAAGAACATTATTTTTTATTCATAAAATTGATGCATAATTTGTACTGACTACTAATTACAACTGTTCCTGAGATATTGAAACACATTTTCTTATACATTATTTACATCCCACAACTGTAACTGTTTAGCCAATATAGCTTACTTGAAATTCATATGAGAACATGCAGAACAGGAGTTGACTTACATTTCATTGATAAAGTACCATATAACAAAATTATCTTCTAAACTTTCTTTCTCTTCTAAAGACTTAACTCTTTCTCTCCTAACTGACGATACTAGCATTGATTCCACCAGAATCTGGTAAATAATTACGGAGAGAAAGAGTTAAATTTGTATTTCAATGCATTACCCTGCTAGAATGTCAGCAACAACTGTAAATCCGATGCCCAATGGAGCAAGAACATTCTTGGTTTTGGGGTCAACTGCAGAACTTAGGATGACTGTGACCAGCATAGCAGTCAACATGACTTCACAGAGAACACCTTCCCCAACAGAAACATGGGCAGGCAAGTCATGGGCTCCTCCACTTATATTTTTATAAAGTTCATCCCCCAGCACACCCTGCAATTATGAAATGGACTTAGTAAATCACTTTAGTTTAATGAGCATAAGCTTATCTAGCTGTTATAATAAAGAATTTATAGGGGACTGCATCACAAACGAGATTAGAGAGAGGGTTACCACAGTGATTGGAGCCCACCATGACCTGCTAAATATTGTAAAAAAAAACACTAAAACTCTGCTGCCATATTACAAGGTCTTTTTGGGTTGCCAAGACCTTTTTTTAGGGAATACTACCAGGAAAAAAAAAGAAGAAGAGGCAGACAGGGAAAGTGATGGGAGGACAACATAAAAGAATGGACGAGCCTGCCACTGAAAGAGACTTTATTCAAGGTAAAAGACATAGAGGAATGGAGAAGGACTGTCAACAGATCTTTTGAGTTGCTCCAACAGACTAAGGGATAGGTGAAGGTTAGGTGATTGCAACATTAATCCAAAAGTACATGTGTTTTAAAACCAATTTATCTCAATGTTAAAAAAAAAAAAATGTTTGAAAGAATAACCTAGGAATATGAATAAGGCAGGCAAATATCTTGCACCAAGACTTTTAAAATGAGTGATGAATGCACCAGTTGAGGGATGGTAAAGGCAACTTACCTATAAACGGACCAATTTACTAAGCTACATCCCTGCTCATGGCTTATAAAATTAAAGCTATTGTCATGAATATGTACACAGTAAAAGGAAATACTAGTTTTATATAATGACCACACTATAAGCGAAACTAGTGTCAGATATTGCCTACAAAAAGACAACTGAACTGAAGGTACTGCATCAAAGTTGAAAAAAAAAAAAAAAAGTGTATTTGTATCCTTATTTGGGTTTCGCTTCAATACTTCCTGATGTACCCTGGCTCCACAGTTGACAGTTTGAGGTCAAGTCCAATGCAAGAAAATGGGAGTGATAACAAGTTAAACTGAGTTGATTGTCCAGTAAATCATTTTAGGGAACTCCATATTTAACATAGTAAGGTGTAATTTGTAAAACATTACGTAAATTACATAATAAACAATAAGATAACACATAAACAATAAGATAACACACAAACAATAAGATAACATCAACACTAACCCTTGAAATACCAGCACCCAAGATGCCACCAAGAACCTGGGCCACAGCATAGAGAATAGCTTTAAAGGGGGTAATGGCCCCAGAAATTAGTATTCCTAAGGTAACTGCAGGGTTTAAATGTCCACCACTGCAATAATAATTTAAAATAAAACAGAATCTCAATTATGGTACAAAAAAAATTTGAGCAGCCTTAACTAAGTGTAAAAATAGCAATTTTGTAAATGAAGTATTAAAATTAAAGCACTAAATGGGTAAAATGTATCAGAAGTATGACTTAAAATCAGTATGAATCAATAAAAATTGTATCATTAATTTACCATTATGATATGACTATGCAAAGTATGCACCTTATGGATCCAGTTGCAATGATCAAGAGAGCGATGGAAAAGCCATGAGCAAAGGCTATTCCAACAATATTGCCACCAGTGTTATAAATTGAAGTACAGCCAATGAATACAAACAGTGTCACGCCAAAGAACTCTGCAAAACAAGGTCTGATATACTCTTCCAAAATATCAGGAAAAGATCTAACAATACTGTCACTTCTATTTACTGGAAGAAGTTGGTCTTTTTCAGACATCTTAAGCTTTGGAAAAGAAAAATAATGTGCTTATATTAATTTCTGGTTATATGAAGATTTTGTAAACAGAAATTTATGTTATATATATCATTAAATCAACTACCCAACATATTTTAAAACATCCCTTATTTCACAATCAATTAGGGTTTTTCAAGGTCATTTGTTGTCACCAAAAAGCACATAAGAGCTAAAATGTGTAGTGATGCTGAGGTGGACAATTGTAGCTACACTGAATTTTTATAATAAAATAAATATAAAAAATTTTAAGATCTAGGTCTGGTGAAAAGAAAACAGCCCTACATACCCATACACAAATAAATGGATGCAGATCTAGACTTTGTCTACAATCTACATGAATGTGGTTTTGACCTTGTTTTGTATCAAGACAAGGTACATGTCATGTGTTTTCTTCAAATTACTATAGACTTAATAAGCATTTAATGACCTAGATCTAATTGTAATATTCTAAATCTATTCTATATTATATATGTACTTTAGTCTAGATCTAGATTTAGTTTTTATTTGCTTCTAAAGTCTTATAGCAAGAAAAATTAAATTAAAAAAAAACTTTTTTCCTTTATACAACTTATAATAAAAAAAATAATAAAGCTATTAAAGTATTATTTTCTCTTAAAAGTAATGAATGTTAAATTTTAACAAATGGAACATGTTTTACCGTTTTACTAATCATAATGTTTGTTATGATTATGACATGTTGATAATTTCAATGATTTAGACTATTAGACTACTACAGTCTAGCTCTAGATCTAGTACTATTACACTACACTACTAGGACTAGACTTAGACTACTTTTGTGTACTACTACTAGTCTACTCAGACAACTCAGTCTAACTCTAAAGTAAAAGTTAAAAAATAAAGTTAGTAAACTCAGTAAAGACAAAGACACTAATCGTCTAATGAGTAAATTTAAAAGTAGATCTATTATACTATACAAATTGTCAAATACAACCTAGAATGTAGGTCCTATATCATCTAGATCAGGGGTTCTCAACCTGTGGGACGCGACCCCCTTGTGGGTCAATTGACGATTTGCCAGGGGTCGCCTAAGACCAACGAAAATTGTCTACTCTTCTATTGCTGTATGTGTGTGAGTGGGGGGGGGGGGTCGCGGCAGAGTGGGGGATTGTAAAAAGGGGTCGACGAGCATAAAAGGTTGAGAACTGCTAATCTAGATGATAAGATCTATAGTTATAATTCTGTTATAACCCCGCCATCCAAGATAGTGCAGAAAGTGCGCACTATTAGTGACTAGAATAGGAGGGATGTTGACATGAGAGAGAGTGAATGATTTCCGCCCAAGTCAAGAGCCGAGATGAAGATGCTGTGCTCAAGGCAGATGTCCTATGTGTTTGTCATGTCTCTATGTAAATAAACCTATGTCTTGTTGAGTTGCCTCCCTTCAGTTATTACATTGGTGTTGAAGTGGGATTATAGACAACTCAACGAGAGGAGGTAGGATTCGATCACAATGGCATCTTTGCAACAACTGGACAACTCTTAGTTAAAGAGCTAAGGCAGAAACTTCGTTACAGACGCCTGAAGCTTGGTGGTAGCAAGGAGGCGCTTACAACTCATCTCCGGCAAGCCCTGGTCCATGAAGAAGTAGATCCGGATACCTACCTATTTGAAATTGAACCGGAGATTTATGAGCTTTTTGGCAAGATACATGAAGGTATTGATGCAATGTGTGAACAAATTAACAGTATGAGGAACAAGGTAGATAAAATGGTGTCTCAAATGAAAGAAGTAGGAATAGACTCGGTGAAAAGCAGTTGCCCGTAGACTCGTTGGTGAAGAAGTCATGGTCAGGACTGTGGCTGCACAAACAGTGGTGATGGAGATGCTGGGGATTGGAGTGCCGTCCATGTCTGAGTTGTGGGCAAGTCTTGTGGTTGTGACTTTAAAGACGGAAACGTTACAATGATTGCTGTGACAATTGCTGTGATGATCTCAACGGGATGTACCGAATCGAACGGAAAGAGACAAATGAAGAAACTGAAGTTTGTTATGTGCCTGAAGCTTTTGTTCCTGTTGTACCTGTTACCAGTACTACAATGAGCTGAACAGATCAAGACAACTTTGGGTCTGAGTCTAAGCATGTTGCTGTAGATCTTAAAGACCTCTGCCTATCTGCCGGTGCTCACATGGGAAATTTGAAGCTCGATAACTGCATCCAGGCGATTGACATGAACTGTATATGCAGCGCCCTGCGCGGACAATGCCCATGTCAAGAAACCCAGCTACAAGATCTGAACTTAACAGAAATTTGTACTTCTACCCACATTAGTGAGAGTGACTTGAACGGTGGTGAATTAATTTCAGCGGAACCTGATGCAGTGGTGGATGAACATTTTTTTTGCTTAGGGAACATTACAAGAATGCTTCATGGGCATATCTTACAAATGAGGCTGAGAATGACTATGTGTTTGAAACCATGGCAACCTGTGGGCCTACAACTGTGTCAAGAGACGTCCATGGAAAATATCCGCTGACTTAGTATCTTAAAACAACAGCCCTGGAAACTACAGTGATCGCCACAACTTCCATTTCAAGTGTAAAGTGGCTGGCAACCCTGATCTCATTAAATCATCCTGTGTCAGCTGGCTGGCATCAGAGACAATCGTAATGAGGTCGAAGCAGTGACCACCATATTGTCTCAAGAGCAGATCGGTCAACTGGAAGAAGAGGAAGCAACGGCCGCATAAAACAGAGCAAATGACTTTGTGGGGAACACGCTCCCTGCCGCCTGTGGCACCCACCGATCGACCTTCACCTGAACTGTCAAACCTCTACTGCACTGTTTCTTTTCGGGACAAAAAGTGCTAAGAAGGGGGCAATGTTATAACACCCCATGCACACCACCATCCAAGATAGTGCAGAAGGTGCGCACTATTAGTGACTAGAATAGGAAGGATGTTGACATGAGAGAGAGAGAACGATTTCACCCAAGTCAAGAGCTGAGATGAAAATGCTGTGCTCAAGGCAGATGTCCTAGTCCTATGTGTTTGTCATGTATCATTGAGTTGCCTCCCTTCACCTTCAGTTATTACAATACTAATGACTAATAGATCTAGTAGGCCTATTAGTAGTATAATAAATCTTAAGGGACATTAAGTTGATTAACTGATTATTTAAGTGATTAATTAAGTGTGATTAAGCCCATTATGATATCATTATCATTAACTGATTAAGTTAAAAACTAAAAGTTAAGCCCGGAATAAAAATAAAGGCAGGCTTAGCCTTATGTGAGGCTACATCTTGATTCTAGAATATAGCTAGATCTAAATCTAGATTAGAGATAGATCTAATACTAATACTAGATACCATCTATAGAGCTAGATTAATCTAGATCTAGAACCTATGTCCTCTAGTGAAGTCTGCCTCAGATTGTTCTCATTTGATTTTGATCACGATTTTGATTGACATGTTTCATAACAGGTTTCACACTGTTTGTTTCGTTTAAATATAAAATTTTAATGAACGACTATTGAGTTGGTCAACTGCAATCATTGAGCGCTATTTCTAAATCTAGATTAGAATTACTTACAATTTTCTAAAAAAAAAAAAAAAAAATTTAATTAATAATGATAATAATAAATAGAGATCTAGATAGATCATGAGCATGGGCTGACTGGGTGTCAAAATCGGCCCGGGCATTACCATACGATTCGGCCACAACTTATAATAAGCATAACACTGAACGCATGTTTGCTAACTTATTGTATTTCTACATTTAAATAGACTTAGGCGTCTTAATTAGGGGCAATTATGAAAAATGAAATTTCAATTTGTAGAATAAAAATCGAATAATTTTGGATATTGGAACATGAAAAACTGATTTATTTTTTTTTTGGACTACTCGCTTTATCTGCGACTACAAGATTGTATACACAAGCCTCCCACAGTTTCAGAATGACTGAGTACTGACAAGACACCATCCATAAAAACTTCTGTGTGTGTAGGCCTATGTGTACCAGAACTGTTGGACTTTACTAGTAAATAAAGACATTGACCTTCAAAACTTCGGAGATCAGGCATGTGGGTTGTATGCGGACTTTCACGCGTCTAGGGCAGGAAAAAGGACAAGCAAATGAAAGCAAGAACTATGAACAATTGCTGAACAAAGTTTTTACAATTGTTGTTGCGATACCATATAAAATTAGTTTGTTTTGTTTTTTTGCAATGTATCTTTTGGAAAATAAAGTGAAAAAAAAATCTATGATTATAAATAATACTTTGAAAAAAAGAATAAAAATAGAGTCTAAATGCAATCGCAATCTTAATTACTTTATTACAATACTAACATTATAGTCACCGGCTACAAGCGTTGATTTGGATCCAGGTTACATAATATATAGGCAATTGTTTATTTTTTCATGGACTCCCCTACCTATTACCCTGGCCGTAGATTCGAGTATTCCTCTCTCCCCTCCCTCTTCAACTCTCCGCCTTAACAGATAGTCTTCTTTACACAGACTTTTCTTTAGCTTCTTAATTCAATATCTGGGCCGGCCTTTATTATAGATCCCTAATTGGAGGCCCTGGGCGAAGTGAATTTGGTTGTGACCTCCGACGATTTGGTGCCCCCCCCCCCCCCCCCAATGAAATAGAAAAATAAACAACGAAAAAAAAAAGTTTCGCTATTTATCCAAACAACTTGAGTGTACTCCAACAGTAGCGTTGAGAAAAAGTTTCGCTATTTATCCAAACAACTTGAGTGTACTCCAACAGTAGCGTTGAGAAAAAGTTTCGCTATTTATCCAAACAACTTGAGTGTACTCCAACAGTAGCGTTGAGAAAAAGTTTCGCTATTTATCCAAACAACTTGAGTGTACTCCAACAGTAGCGTTGAGAAAAAGTTTCGCTATTTCTTCTCTTTAAAAAAACAAACTGCTTTGACTCCTGTCCAAATTTAAGCCCCCACCAATCGGAGTCCCCTAGGCGGCTGCCTAGTTTGCCTATGCTTAAAGCCGGAACTGTCAATATTGAAGTTTTTCATAACTTTAGGTCGCCCTTCCCTCTCTTATCACTCGACTGGAGTCGTGCAGCTCTCACCCGAGAATTCTTTTCCTCCACCCACACAAAAGAAGAAATGTATAATACGCACAAATAGGTTTAAATATAAGTGCTTAAAACGGAAGCAAGTTATTGAACTGTGTGAGTGATATATTATGTCGGCTTTAAAAACCATATTGAGTCTAAATTGCGAATAGGGGATTAATTCAATTTATACTAGTACTATATCTGCATGTCAAGTACGCGATTTCTTCCCCTTGTTTGAGATAACCAAACAAAATAAGGACTTACCAATAGTTAATTAAATAGATCTAATTGGTTGTTGTTTTTTTTTGTTTTTTTTTTAATTGATCATTGTTTGTTCGGTACTAGAAATAATAGTGCAAAATTTCAACTTGATTCGGGTGTGGTAGAAATAATGGTACAAACTTTTAACTAAACAGACAGACAGACATGGTGAGTATTATAGATAAAGCTTTGTAAAAAAATAGGCCTACACCAGTTTTATAACTATTTACTATTAATAGGCTAAATAACAAAGGGAAGTAAATTTTCAAAACACCCACAAACTTATATGTAAACGATTTAGTTATTTCCTAAAATTTCCTATATTAATAAACAACTTGGTCATCCCGAAGATAATCTACTTAGCAAATGTAGTAGAACCTCCTCCTAATTTCATTAAGAACATCAATACCACTATCAGAAATTTTATTTTCAAAAACGCAATAAGGAACATAAAACATACAACACTCATACAAGACAAAAAAGAAGGAGGGATAGGCTTACAAGACTTTCACATAAAAATCAAAACGCATAGAATAAAATTTCTAGGGAAAATAGTAAGGTCTCCCAATAACTTCCCCTTAGTATTATATTATTTTGGACTTAGACTAAACAAACTCCTCCCCATTCAAAACAACACACCCCATCATTTTGGTAACCATACACATCCATTCTACAGATCACTCACAAGACACCTACCCAGCAATGAAAACATAACACACCACGACGCAAAAACAATATACACAATACTCAGAGACAAGTTGAAGGAAAACCTATAAGTTAGAATAAAGTGGGTCAGGGAGTTAGGGGTTAAACCAACCAACTGGACGGACACATTCACACATTTACACAACAAATACATAACACCCAAAGCACTAGAAGTGGCCTACAGATTACTCTTCGGGATGACCCCAACAAAAGGAAGACTCAACTACAACAGGGTCCATATATACCTGTGTAATTTGTAAAAAAGAAAACCAAAACCCAGAGAAACACTTATTTTGTGAATGTGAGCTGGTTGAGGCAGCAAAAAAATACTTTTGAAGATATTGACGCAAACAGTCAAACCTGTGCAGATGTAAATACTGCTATTTTCTTTAATAAAGTACCTAAAGCCATAAATAAAAAACTAAGAGACATCAATGTAATTATTTTATCAGAATATAGAAACCTTATTTGGAATACCTACCTACCTACAAATTGTCTACCATAATAAACATTACAGTAAAGTATTATTAGATCACATTTTAAAGAAAATTATTGAACACCATGTGAAACAATATAGCGCTAAATAAAAATAACAAGATTGTCCATTAACTTAAAGAAAAGGGAGTATGTATGTATATATATATATATATATATATATATAAATATGTGTATGCGAGTGTGTATAGATATATATTCCTAATGATCTTTTTTATATATTTAAAGACCCTGTAACCATATAATTAAGAAAGCTAGTATTCCAAATAAAAAAAATAAAAAACAGTGATCGCCCTTTGAAATTGACAAAGGTTAAGACAATTCAAGACAGTACACAATCACGAAGGCCACGCCTTGACCTTGTGACTGTAAAGACTTAAACCAAAGTTTTGATCTACAAAGACAAGAGAGTTAGGCAGGAGAAAACGAGAGATCTCATTCGATTAAAACAGAATCCTATCGAAATGGAACATTAGGCCGGCAAGTCAAGGAACGGAAACACAATAAGGAACCAGGAGCGAACACGTGAAAACCCAAGAAAAGGGAAAGAAGAGTAACTCCAAGAAATCAAGAACAATGGCAGACCTTTACGTTTTATGTAAACACTGTTTTTCTTCTGTAGTTCCTGTATTGAGAATCAAGCAGGACCACATGATATCTAAGCAAACAATTCTTTGTATAAATTTGTACTTTTTAACAATTATGTCCATAGTGACTTCTTTACGAATATTGAAAAAATACCACCACTATCCGTATTGTGCATACCTGTGTATCTACATACAAATATATCATTTCTTACTACCTTGCAGACTTTTACAGTCTGTACAGATATTATTCTTCTGTTGTTCTAATATTGAGCATCAACATAACCTCATATCTCAACAAGCTTCTACATCAAATTGTTACTAAATTAGTATTTAGTATCATTTTTTTTTTACATATGCTAAAGTTTTTACTATTTAAAAAAAAAATTATCCACCACCATTGTCAATATTGCGCATGCTTGTGCAGTCTACAGATAAATAATATATTAAAGAGGGGAAGAGAAAAAAATAAAAAAGGGGGGGGGGGGAAATATTCAAGAAAAAAAAAGTATATATATACATATATATATAGATAGATAGATAGATAGATATAGATACTTATAAAATAACTCTAATTATAACTCCAATTGGTCCCTGTGACCAAAAAAAAAAAAAAAAAACGCCACAGAGAAATTGTCTCTGAACAGAAACTCCCGATATACTGACTCTAGCAGACAGGATTTCCACATTGATGATGAGGGAAGTAGTTTTCCAAATCTCAAGGGAGGAAATCAAAAATTGTCTTTAAAAGGGAGACAACAAAAGAAACACTATAAATGTTTAAATGCCTATGTTCGCATAAGTGTGTACACACATAGATGTGTATGCACGTTTGATAGAAGTTAATATTAAGAACTGGGGTAATGTAGCAAAGCACAAAGGAAACAACCATAAGCAATGTAGACATAGTGTAAAAAAATGTGACTACGATGTTTAAAATGTTTTAATATCATTTAAGTTTCTACTTTCACTCTTTGATTGTTTCTATTTAATTACCAAATGTTGACATTCTCACCACATATATTTCATGAACCTTAAATGTAAAAAATATTCATTATATGCTATTGGAAAAAAATATAATTCTGTATACAAAGTAATTTAAAACGTTAAAATATTATGACAACCTAAATGTAACTATATGCATTGCTATGTTTTGCAGTCATTGTACTTTAAAATGTAAATACACAATTTGTACGCTTACTAATAAAATATGCAACTTTTTGTTAATTAAAAAAAAAGCCCAATAAAGAGGCCAATAGCCCAAAAAAGAGGCAATGCCCAAAATAGAGGCAAAGGCCCAAGGATTCCTAAGATGTAAACAGCTCGACAACTGAAGTCAAAAGCTAAAAAGCTGAGGTATCCTAAAAAAAAAAAAGGTTATAAAAATATTTATATTAATAAATGAAGAGTTTTCTGTTATAAAAGCTACTATAATAGCAATTAAGGAATACCTTTATTTTTTTATGAAATAATACATTTGTAGCCTACGTATTTTTTCAAACATAATTCAAGCATGATTAAATTAGAAATGTTTAGTGATGGTGCTATAGTGACCTATACTATTACACTTATCGAAATCCTTATTTGCATTGAAGGACAAAGAGGCCCTTCACCAACCATCAACTAGAAGATAATTTAGTAACATCCACGTTAACCCAGACTCGCACGGAACCATATATCTTCATAAAAATCATTCCATTGAATACACAGGAATATTAACAATGCAACAATAGAAACAAAAACAAAAAAAATACATCTCCGTACTCTGCAGTATCATGCCGTAGTCAGACGGCCTAACAATACAAGCATATAGGCAACACTTTCGACCCGCACACATTTGTTACGTATGGATGAGATGGAGATAGGGATGTGGTTGTTGATCATTTCAGAGCTTCGGATAGTCTTGCTGAAAATATTGAAACTTGCCTAATTTTTACCTGCATGGGCTGAACACTTTGGGGGCCGCTTCTGTGTTTGTGTTTCCATACAAACTTTCTTTCTTTCTGTATATATACACACAATGCATATAGGAGGCCCTATGCATAATGTAGAGCAATATGTAGGGCCTATAGTGGCAATTTAAATTAAAGCACTTCTTTTTTGAACCCTGGGGTCTTAGATGAGGAATCTTGGTGAGGGCTTATTTTTTAATTTCAAGATTTTTAGGAAGGCCCTGAGTCTTAGTCCAACAAACACTAATGGATACCTGACTTTGCGGAAAGCAAATAGGTTGGTCGTTAGTTTAACAGCATCCACAACACATCAATAACAATAGGTACACCAGCTGGTTCAATGTGTTTAGTATCATAGAGACTATTAACACACACACACAAACATTCGAACAACAGACGTTCGATTATTTAGAGATAATCCAATGGTTATAAAACTATGGCTATTTTTTTAAATTTATTTTTAGTTTGGTTGCTGTCACATGTTTTTCTAATGCAAGCAAGTCGAAGTTTAATGACATCTTGTCAACCTGGCCCCCCAAAAAAAAAACATTTAATGTAATACAGCTTACAATCTCTGCTTAATAATAAAATTATTTTCCACTTCTTATCTACTTAATCAATCGATCTAGAATTTTCAAATAGGAGAAGAAGGAACTGTAAACATCAAGGGTTCTAAAACAGTGCCGAATTAGTGTAAGCTCAAGGAACAGTCTATTAATAGGCTAATGGGTACGATACTATGGTTTTTATTTATATAAATGACCCATACGCATTGTATGAGAGCTGCGACAATCGTTAGACTAGTTGTCGATGATTAAATAGTACCTAGCCTATATAAAACAGTTGAAGCAACATGATGTAATGAAATAGTATAGATGTAATATATAATGGTAATCTGGCACTTGATCGTTACACAAAAATGATATTCTCATTCCTTTAATACTTGTACATGCACACACTAGGCCTACCACATAGATCTGCGTCATGATTAGGTCAACCACAAGTCAATTTTTTTTTCAAACATTCAGTTTTGAAATCTTTTTATCTTGCAATTATTAGGCTATATCTTGCAATAATTAAGCTATATCTTGCCATTATTAGGCTATATCTTGCAATAATTAAGCTATATCTTGCAATTATTAGGCTATATCTTGCAACGCTTTCAGGTTTTACTTTCATAAACATTTTTTTAGTTTGTCTAATGAATATCAGTTTGGCCAGGGAAAAAACAACTGAAAATAACTTTGGATGGACTAATATTCTTCCATTTTTAAATGAACATCACGTAAAGACTGCATTAATCCCCACCAATGATCGATCTATAAATTTACGTATAGGTCTCTGTAAGAGTTTTAAATATAGGCCTAATACACAAGTTGACCGAGTCAAGTCGAAACAAAAAGAAAAAGCGCGTCTGTGGACACTGGCCAACATGTTGTAGGCCTACTTAAACTCAATATCGCCACGGTAGGCCTATATTCAAGACAGGCTGAAGGAATGCAAGTAGACATTAAAACAGCAAAAAAATATAGATATCTTTTGATCTGTAAACGAAGGGCCTATATAGTAATAGGCCATTCATACATTAACAAATATATTTGGATAAGATAACAAACTCAAATCTAAGCAATGACAATGCGAATATTTTGAGGTCAGAAAGGAAACTTGATAGATATATACGCTCAACCTTTTGAGCTAATTGGAAGTGCAATTATTCTACACAGTGTATATGTTTTTCAGAATGCGATTTAAAAAAATGAATGCATTTAGACTTATACATTATTTTTTTTTAAATAACAAAAACATAGCCCCAACGAGTAGAAGAAAATTCCTCGCTTTTTTAGTTGTTTATTTTGTTCATATACATTCAATATTACAAAACTACTCAATGGATGTTAATAAGAAGCCTCCGCAAATAATTGCCAACTAGAAGCATAGACTGCTGTAGTAGTTTTGAAGGTCTCAGTTTCCAACACCATAGTATGCCTAATTTCAGTTTTTTTTTTAGTTTTCAGAGAATATGAACTAGCGATACTTTGCCCTAAAGGTGTGAGACAAACCTCGACCGCTGGGTATTACTAGCCTAGATTAAGGTCGTCGCAACATGCCTGTTGATGTTAATATGCCTCTTAAACAAGTATATAACATTTAGAGAGAATCTAGCCGAATTTAAAAGCATTTTTGTTCTAATATACTTTTTATTATGATTTTTTTTATTTTGTGGGGATGGGGAGTGTAGGGGCGTTAGGTCGTCTTTCACGTCTTCATATATAGGGAAATAATTCGCTTTACCATTTTTAACATGCTAGGCTTGGGCCTACATAGTATAGACCAACAGTCGAAAGTTTTGCTGCAGTAAGCTTATGTTCATTTATGAAGTCATATTGAATTAAGTCGAACTAATTTCACAATTCAGATGAACCATGAAAAAAAAGAGAGGAGAGCGAAGCGTTTAGTGATTGGTTAGACATATGCTTTTTTTGGAATAGTTAAGACTAAAGAGGGAACTTGCAGGACTAATTAGTGTAGGTCCCTAAACACGTTAACGCAGGTTGTGCACAGCACATTGATATCAACGAAATACAGGCATTCTTGAGTGAAATTAAAAACGAAGTCTGGCCAACCCTATACAATGCTTATACTGCCACTATGCACTCTTGTTTGCGTTCGATACCTAAATAGTCATTTGGAGAAGGGAGAAAAGAGGTTTGGATTTTGCCTCTGGCGCAGGTTTGTGTCGATTTTAAAGAGCTTCATTGGACAATACCTTGCTGACTACAAAAACCAAAGCCCTACGGACCTGTATGATGAGCACTCTGATATACTGTAGTGAAACATGGTCAACCTACTCTTGGCAGGGAAAAAAATATATCTTCCACCTCCGATGCGGATTTTTTAGGTAAGGTGGCAAGATAAAATAACCAGTGAGGAAGTGCTACGAAGAGGAGTGTGCCAGGATATCCGCGCTGTTATTAGCAGTAGACGCCTTGGCTGGCTTGGTCATGTTCACAGAATGCCAAAAGGTCGATTCACTAAGACTAAGACTGCTTTATTGATCCTTACGGAAATTTGTTGTGATTACAAGGACTCTTTTCTCATATAAAGACAACACAACAGACAAATACACATAAATACAACAGACAACATAAAGAGTTCATTCAGCGACTACACACAGGTATCTTGGTGCATTTCATGTTCCCTGATCAATGAGTGGCGGTGATAGAGTCTGACCGAGTGAGGTACGAACGAGTTTTTGTACCGCTCCGTTCTTGTTTTGATTGACAGCAGTCGCCCACTTCGCGACGACCTGACGTAGTTCTGATGGAGCGGGTGGCCGTTGTCTTCCATGATTTTTTCGATTTTTCTTAGACACTTTTGTTCAAAAAGTTCCTTTAAATGTGGTAATGTTGTGAGTGTAATTTTTGATGCTTTTTTATTGATGTTTTCTAGACGTCGCAACAGTTTAGATGAGGCGTTGCCTTGCCAACAAGTTATTCCGTATGTTCGCAGATTTTGTATAGTCGCGCCGTCAAAAGTCTCAATGATCTTCTTGTTAAGTTTAAAGCTATTGAGTTTGTATAGAAAAAAGAGTCGCTGGGCTGTTTTCTTTGTCAGAATTCCAAGGTGGTCTTCCCATGAACGCTTGTTGTTGATGATAACGCCTAGATATTTATATGCGTTTACTTGTTCTATGGATGCAGTGTTTATTTGCAGTTCACGTATAGTTTGTTTTTTCTTTCTAAAATCTATTAAAAGTTCTTTAGTTTTTGTGACATTCAGTTCTAGAAAGTTGTCGGTGCACCAGTTTGTAAACTTTTCTATCGAGCTTCGATACTGAGCTTCGTCTCTTTGACATTTTAATGGCGATCTAATAGAAATGCTGGAGAGCCGCAGGTCGCCCACTTTTAAGGTCTACTGATGAATGCAAACGCGACATAAGTTGTTTATAGCTATGTTTGTAGCCATTCTTTAAAAAAAAAAACTTACATATTAGCATGCAAATCAATGAAAATATTTTTTTTTTTGGTAAAATGATGTAAATAGACAAAACTTCTCTTTTTCTCTCAATAAGGCCCACTGTTCCTGTATTCTCTCTTCCATAGGCTCTCTCTCCCTTTGCATCATCTCCTCTATATCTCCCTCTCCCTCAACTCTCTCTCTCTCTCTCTTTCTCTCTCACTCTCTCTCTAACTCCTAATGTTGATATTCTGATTTTATAATGTCTTTGATCAGAAATGAAGATTATTATGCTATATCCTATACCAAACCCTTGCAGGATGGCAAGGAAAGGAGGCGAACAGGGCTCGAACCAGAGATTACCGAGACGACAATTTCGGAGCGCATACCGAACAACCAGCCAGCCACCCTGTCTAAAAAAAACTAAAGCCTCATTCTGCTCAACGTTACAACCCAAACAATTGTTTCAAATTATCACGGCATAGGCTCTACATAGCCGCATAGCTCACTTTAAAGTTCACTATAATTAGTCTACAACGTAACACTTGCTGCATTCCGTCGCACTCTGATCAGTTCACCGTAATTATAGTCACATTATCACGGTGTGCATACTCAACAGTCCATTCTAATTAGCCTATCATTATATTCTTTTAATATTTCGGTGACCAGGAGACATGGTGCGTATCAGCGGATTAAATAAACGAGTAAATTCAACATTGAATTCAACTCTAGGTCTGGAAAGAAAATATAAGGTGTTAAATGTTTTCCACAGATGGTAAATGTTTTCCAAGACGAGATTGAAAAATAGACAATATTTTAGGTGCGTGCGTTGTGTTCTACAGGTTTAGATCCATGTCTTCTTGAAGAGAGTGTCAGTCAGGTTTCAAGTTGGCTTTTCGTCCAAGCTTTCATAACTACTGACTCAGTCAAAATCTTCGGACCATGTGCTAGTGTTTGCAGTTTTGACGCGGAGGCCATGACAGTCTGTGAAGCCTTAAAAGTAATTGACTCTCAACTCTGCGAGGGATATTTGAGGGCATAAAAAATTGTTGTGGTCACTAACTCAAAACCTGTACTAGAGGCTTTGCAAAGCCCTGGGCCATGCCCCCCCCCCCCCCAAAAAAAAAAATTGACACTGACATCATGGCGTCACACAACAGAAAGCATCGCTATGGCACCCCTGTAATAATGCAGTGGGTACCGAGTCACATAGGTGTGACTGGCAACACTATTGCAGACTCCTTGGCCCACCAGGTTGTGAGTCTTCATCATGCTCTGGCTATAATTTAAAAAAAAAAACAGAAATGAAAAAGTGGTTTGAGTGCTAGGACAAGTCCCAAAAAGCCCGTGGAGTCTGGGAGCACATGAGGCGCCCTGACCACACTTCCCCGTGGTCGAGGCTGTCCAGTACTGAGCAAGCTATTATAGCACAGTGTAAGACAGGCCACTGTCCTGAAGGCTCATATTTCTCACGCCTATGGCTAATTTTTGATTCATGGTGCCCCCGCTGCGGGGAAGAAGAAACCATGTCTCATATTCTGTTTGACTGCCCCAGACTTGCTGATCTCCGTCTCGACAGGTCTGGGAAACCAGGGTTTTTATGCAGGGCTTTTGCAAGAAAGGATTTGAGCCTCTCAAGCCCTCACTCAAATGGAGTTTGATGGTGATGATGATGATGATAACTACTTTCATTTACATACTAGTAAATATTAAGTACTCCCTAGTTGAAAATGGTATTTTATTTCAATATGTTTGATTTGGGTTTACAAACATTAACATCTAGGCCTACTAACCATATAGACCTGGATCTATCTTTTCATAAGTTGATGTGCATGCACGAAAAGCAAGCAACTAAAATAAAAAAAAAAGAAATCAAGACAAACACACTTACCATAGGAACTGACATGATTGACTTTTAGAAACCAAACAACAGCCTCCCTATCTCACTGAAACAGAACAGTTGATGGTACACAGTTTGTTGGCCCACTTGTTCTATCCGAGATTAATATGATTTAAAAAAAACTGATAACGTTATGTAACACTTCAAAGGCATTTAACTCATAGTTGTTTTTTTAAAATAATTTTTATTTAGTTAGAAAGGGTGACATTGATTTCTGTACGAAGCGGTTGGTTCTTCTCCATTAAGGCTAGAACAGAGGAATTCAACAACCCAGCTTTCAGTCAGTGTGTTTGAATGTCATTCGTCCTCAACGAGAAGTAGGCCTACTTAAGAGCCCAATTCATCAAGAGATGGCTGCGTGTGTTTGTGTCTTTATGTTGCTTGCATTTGCACATATATCGTTATTGTTATAGTAGTAATGGACAATTGTAGTCAAACATTTTCTTGGATCAATAAAGTCATCGTATCTTATCTAACAATAATCTTGTTTAAAGCGTGATTTAGCATATAACTAACTCAAATAACGTTATTGAACTTGTGGAAATGAAGTAAAAAAGTAGGCCCATCAAGGACTCCTGCCCCCCAAAAAATATTAAAAAGTAATATCTAGTTTGTTAAAATGCATCAATTCTTTTATAATATAACTGTCTAGTGTTTCCCAAACTGTGTTCCGTTCCGCGAAGTCTGAACAGGTGGTTCACGAACTACTGGAATAATTATCTAATAAGCTAGAACTACCAACCTACCACGTGAATTAACCTCTCTAAAAAATAAGCAAAGTGTTACGCTAAATACTCAGAATGTGCGAAGTGTTCCGTTAAAGTTTGGGATACAATAAGGAACGTTTTGTTCTTTCCTTTGCCCCTCCCTCTCTTGGGCAAACGCCTCTCTTCCAAATCCAACTGATCTAAAGTGTGATTTACCTATTGTACCTAACTCTTTCATTCAAAAATCTCCCGCTCGCTAAAAAATGTGCCTCTTACAAAACAGACATATTCTCATTACATTACTTGAACATGTGCCTCGTACAAAACAGACATCTTCTCATTACATTACTTTGAACAAGGTGAAGTGGGATGGCTATTTGCATCTCTAACTTTACAAATGCCACTGGCATAGAGGAAAGTAGCTGGCAGCAGATGGCCTCTGAGAGAGATAGTTGAAGAGCTCTCACAAAGTCTGCTGGACAAACATTTAAGACTCAAAGGAAAGCCATTATCGAAGACAGGCGCAGAAGACGGAAAGAAAACTTAAATAGACCGCCAGAGCCCAGCGGACAACGGCTTTGCCTACATGAAATATGGGAAAATATGCAGGTCGCAGATGGGTTTGCATAGTCATGTGAATCACTTCACACATTCTTAATCTTCGTAATCGAAGACATTACCTTTTACCAATACCAATTACCAATAACAACTACCGGCCTACTGAATTAAAGTCATGACAAAATAAATTCATGCAAAAGCTAATCACAAAAAGATCTAGATCTAAATCTATAGTTGATGATTGATGCTAGAGTAGAAGTAGGCATGAGACGGCGTAATGACAGATTCTAGAATCAAAATGAAGTTTTGTTTTTGAAAGTCGGACTCCATATTTAAATATAGGCTTTTTCTTTATAATGCCCAAGACGTATGTTATGTTAAGAGTTAAGGAGATAAGGTTATGAAGTCGTTAGTCCTAAAATCTAGTTCCATCTCATGAAATTCGCCTAAACTGCACACCAGAAATCCACAATTAAAACTAAAGATCTAGATTCTAATTAGATTATATTACCGTTAATTTTCTCTTTAGTATTTCCACACGTTGCTAAGTTGTCGTCTGCCCAACACTGCTGGTGTCCCTTTGTTTTATTGTGCGCTCTTCGGCAGTTGCAACATCGACATATAGTGTTATGTATCACGTGACCTTGCAAGAGCGCGGTGGAGGAGACGGGAAAGGGGAAGGTAATTGGCGTCGTCATTTGATACTGAAACAATGTCGTATAAGCATAAATTATTAATCTGTTCACAAAAGCGTTGACATATGTTTTATAATGGCGGACTACGGAGTGATTTGATTGGTGGGGGTCGTGGTTGGGGGATGTGTGTAGGGGCAAGGACAATTATCAAATTAACGAAACTTTTTTTTTTCAACAAATTTCAGTTCACCCCATCTCTTGGTACATTAGTGATTACATGAAAAGACTTTTTGTTACATGGATAAGGGTGAAGGCCATTTATACTTTGAATACGCACTTTCTCTCCCTGTCTCGATTCCTTTCAAATATATATATTCCTAATTATAATTTTACACACTTTCTTCTTTGAACAGTTATTTCAGTCTACACACATTTTTTTTTTATCTTCAGAATCGAAGAAATAACAATTAAATATATTGACGTAAAGCCCCATGATATATATTTAATTGCAATTTCTTCGATTCTGATGATTAAAAACAAATGTGTGCAGTGTTTCACATGACTACGCAAACCCATTTGCGACCTACATTTTTTACTCATGTAGACAAAGCTGTTGTCCGCCAGCGATCTATTTAAGTTTTCCTTACGGCAGCTTAAATTCGGCTTGAAGCCAGTCGCACTATTATATGAGCTTAAATATTATCACTTAATTGTCCACATCTTCATACTGAAGTTTAGGGGGAAATATAAAGTGTTGCTATTTTCTTCATAGCTGGGGGATCTACGTGGCCTGAGCTATATAAATTGACATGACATTCGACGCAGACGACTAATAATAGACAAAAACATGACTTTGATCTCCAAGTAAGCCTTATAACTAGTAGATAGCTTCTAGAATAGTCTTTCCGTTTAAATACAGATATATTTAAATACAGATATATTTAAATACAGATATTTTTAAATACAGATATATTTTTTTCAAACAATTGAAAACTGCCTTCAGCTGTGCTGATGAGACTTATGTGGGTACAATACTAAAGAACACATACTCACACCCACACACGTGTGTGAAGCACAACACAAGGGTACAACACTAAGTTTCCATTACGTGAGGAGATAGCTCAAGCTTCAAGGGAGACCATCTGCATGGGCATAATATTTGCGTCATGCGCTTTTATGAAAGACTGGATTAAAGAAAGGCTGAGAATGACGATGTATTATTTGTAACAAGCTATGTTAATTCTGCGGCCCGTAGGCTATATATCCGGCTAGGGTTACCAGACACCAGGCAAAAGGAAACTTTGTCCTCCTTTTTGAGGTCGTGTCCTCCAGCTAGCCGGCATTAGCCTAAAATATAAAAATGTCTGTGGGGGGGGGGGCGGGGTTCCCGTTGTTTACTGCAATGGTAGAAAAAAAAAGATGGCATCCTTCAAGGAATTCCGGTACTCATGATGGATGTTTCTAAATTGTAGGTTTTATATTATTAAATTATAGCTTTTATATTGCGCTACTTTCATGCTTATAGCATGCTCAGAGCGCTATGGTCCAATTCATTTGTGAACCAGTGGGGAAGGGGGTATCTGGGAGAAAGTTTTCCGTGCTGCCTTTAGGTTCTCAGTAAACACAACTCTGCTCGAGTTTGGTGTCGAACCTCGAGCCCCCTTCATATGTAATCAAGCCAAGCTAAGTTAAACCGTACTTAGCCTCTCGACCACACTTCCCACCATGCATTAAAAGACACTACATTCGATGATCTATTGTCATGCATACAGTAAAGGAAAGACGTATTGGTGTCAACGACGTACAATTGCTAAACCAGTACTGCAATTAAAAGTTATTTGATAATTTGGAGGACAAAAAGATTACATAAAGTTGTGTTTTTTTTTATATAAGCTTCGTCATGAGCAGTGCTGTGCGTGTCAAGCTGTTCTAATGAAACGAGCTCCTCAAAATGTGTGACTTGTCTTTTTGTATTTTGTATATGGAAGTCTTGTTACTGACAACACGTGACACACACACATGCTACACGTTACAGGTGTAGGCCTTTATTATTTAAGTAGAAAAAAAAAAGAGTAGTTGTCAATATTTTGTTTGCTATAAACACTCGGGAACTGTTTAGTTGACATTTAGCACTCCACTTCACAGGCTCTCTCAACCTTCTATAAAACATCGATCCCTGGATGTATATTTGTTTACCATCTCGTATGAATCACACAGCTATTACACTTCAGTCAACACTCTCAAAGTTGTGAAATAATAATTCCTCATTGATACGTC
The DNA here is from genome assembly GCA_030265305.1 of Biomphalaria pfeifferi. Taxonomy (NCBI): domain Eukaryota; kingdom Metazoa; phylum Mollusca; class Gastropoda; family Planorbidae; genus Biomphalaria; species Biomphalaria pfeifferi. The sequence continues at coordinate 1,143,970 of JASAOG010000061.1, read as the reverse complement.
TGTTATATATGCATATTTGTTTTGTTGTTGTTTAATCTTTCAAATTTAGGAAAGCCAAACGCTTAGAAAATTAAGGACTGATTTATTGACAGCAAATGATGTTTTTTTTTTAACATACTATTTTTTTTTTTGAAGGAATGTCTGTAATTTATATTTAAAAAAAAATAATCTTACCCCTCCCCATACAGAAACATCAGAAGCGACAGAAAGATACTTAAAATTCTTGATCCTTTTTTTTTTTTTTTTTTACAAAGTTTATATCAACTTACTCTGTCTGTCTGATGCAAACTTTGAACACGTTATTTCTCCCGCTTCTCATTCTCGGATCAAGTTGAAGCTCTTCACAATTATTATATTGGCGTTGACAACACATTACTCAATAAAAAAAATAAAATTAAACAGTTTGTGGTACTTAATTAATTTTGTTTTATAGCGAAAAGGTTAAGTATCTTACAGTATTGAGATATGTGGCTATAAATATGTAGTTTTCCCCCTCTGTAGACTTTTTTTTCTAGTTTTCTTTTTTTTTTTTAACGTTCTCCACTCAGCGAGTACCGGAAGTGCTTTTTCTTTTAATGTTCTCCACTCAGCGAGTACCGGAAGTGCTTTTTCTTTTAATGTTCTCCACTCAGCGAGTACCGGAAGTGCTTTTTCTTTTAATGTTCTCCACTCAGCGAGTACCGGAAGTGCTTTTTCTTTTAATGTTCTCCACTCAGCGAGTACCGGAAGTGCTTTTTCTTTTAATGTTCTCCACTCAGCGAGTACCGGAAGTGCTTTTTCTTTTAATGTTCTCCACTCAGCGAGTACCGGAAGTGCTTTTTCTTTTAATGTTCTCCACTCAGCGAGTACCGGAAGTGCTTTTTCTTTTAATGTCAGATATTTCCTTTTTTCTTTTCTATGTGAATTTATAAGGATCATAACATAGGGCCTGATTTCATTAATAAAAATGAAATTGATATAGATTAGGTGACCATAGCAACCTGCTAACTCTTCCAAGTTATTTTGTAAGGACTTCACATTCTCTGCGACTACTTTCAACAAAATTGACCCGTATTCTTCCCCCCCCCCCTCCCAGCCCAAAAAAATCAATTTTCCTAAGTTTTGCTCTAATGCTGAGTTTTGGGTTCGTCATTAAGTTTCACGATGGTCGGTCGTTTTTTTTTTGCATGCTGTCAGATGTTCTGTTAACGCCAGGGGCGGACTGGCTATATTGGCATTCGGGTACCCGAATGGGCCTTAGGGCCACCGAAAGGACCGCATGGATGCCACTATGTATTAAATTGTCAAAGGCTTTATAATATTGTCTTATGAAAGGGTCCCTCTGAGCGTCGTGTTTATAAGATATCTCTCTACAGTGTAATGCTAATTTAATCTAACAAATTTTCTGAAATAATGTTATACTAATAGTCTACATCCGTAGACTGCGCTAGAATACTAGTATGAGTCATCCTTTTAAGGTCTACACACTGAGCAATTGAAAAGCAACATAAGGCCTACATTTCTTTTAAAGATATAGAGTTCAGTGTATGCATGTGTACAGTTATCAATACGCATAATGATCTTGCGGACATGTATGCCCATCAAATGATATGCAATTTATGGGCCTGATTGTACACAAATGCCAGGGCCGATTTCGACAACCAGTCCGCCCCTGGTTAACGCCACATTGAACTGCATGTTTTACAAGTAAAACTCACACCAATCACATTTAAACATTAGGAATCATAATTGATCCAATGGACTATTTAATACAATTGAGATAAATAGAGTCATGTATAATCAAGTGGCCAGCGCCCTGTGGTGAAGGCACCAGAAGAATGAGAGAAATAATTAGAGGCGGGAAAATAGCTAAAGTGACAGCGTTTATAATTTAATTCACGTGTTTATAATTCTCACCAACAATGGCTTCACAGCGACAAGGGAAGTGACAAGTGGCAATGTGTAGGCCATTGTTAAACCATATGCTCATTATAAAAACGCTTTGCATTGTTTCTCATCAACATATGACTATATGGCCTACGTGATCACAGTCCACAGCAGCACTTGCAATATGGAAAGACAAAGGCATAGCCCTCGACACCAAAATCAGACTGATGCGCTCCCTGGTCATGGCCACAATTTACATGCTTGCGAGTCTTGGACGCTGGAACTTCAGAGCTAGAGAGGAGGTTCCTGGCAATGGAATTAAGATGCAACAGAAAGATCCTAGGTATCACATTTAAAGACCGCATCACAAATGAAGAGATTAGAGATAGGGTTATTACAGCGATTGGACCCCCAACTAAAACCATATTACAAGGCCTTGTGAAAACAACGTCGTTCTATTTTCAAAACAGAAGAGTCTTTATTTTCAAGACTTCTGCCACAAGACCTTCACAGCCTGGGGCTATTATGTCTTTTTGGCTATAACAGCTTCAAAGTGTGTTCTTATAGGCCTAAAGCTCACAAAGATGACCCTGACCCCATTTCCAAATCGAATCCTAACCACCTGCAACACAATAAAAATGTTTACAAAAGAAAACTATAAGGGCCATAACACATCAGTCAAAGTTACTCTGTTATAGGTCAGATGCAGTGTGGAAAATAGCCTGACAATGGAAACCTCAATCAGCATGCAACCTGCATCAAAAGAGACAAACATTTTGTTGACATCTAGAACCTGCATTTTATCATGTTGACAACATATGATTCAGAGTTGCTAGGCAACCAATGCTTGGAAGTTGTAAAAACAAAGTCTATTGTCTTGATAAGTGAAAAAAACAACAACAAAACAAATCAAAGGTTTCTATCATTTAACAAGTACTGGGAGACAATGGAAAAGTTTACCATTGGCTGATATCCTCAGTGTCATGTATGCAAGTTAAAAAACATGATTTGAAAACAAGAAACAAAAGTGAATTTTTTATTGTCAAGAGATAACCTAAATATCATCCATTCACTTTATTTATTTAAAATAAGTTTTTATAAGAAATTGTGAAAAAAAAGTGACTTAAAACAAATAAAAACCAAAAACTATGTGATTAAAAAATACAACTGTACATTACGTAAATATGTGAAGTGTTTATCAATAAAGATATTTAACAAACACAACACTTTATTTGCTCTTGTGTATAGATTACAAAAATATATATATACATAAATACGAGTAAGATATATAAGGAGTGAACTTGTTTATAAGTACCCTTCATGTATATACAACGGCGAGGTCAGGTTGGCGGTATGGCAAACATAGCATTTGTTAATATGGCAAAAGACGGTGGAAATAATTCTTTGGAATGGGACAAGTCATGACTTGAGCAGACTTCCATCAGCTGAAGAACACCTGGGGATCTAGGGAAATAAGCACCACCACCAAGATTAGGCTCTTTAGCACCATTGTTGAGCCAATACATCTTTATGGAGCAGAGACTTGGAGAACCACCATCACCACCATGAAAAAAAAATCCAGTTATTCATCAATACCTGCCTGAGGAAGATTGTTATGATCCGCTGGCCAGACAAGATCTCGAATGAGAAACTGTGGCAAAGAACAAAGCAGAAGCCCATTGAAATAGATATCCTTCAGAGACGCTGGAGATGGGTAGGTCACACCCTTCGCAAGCCTGCATCCAACATAACAAGGCAAGCCCTAACCTGGAACCCCCCAAGGAAAGAGGGGACGACCCAGGAATACATGGTGCCGTGATTTGGAAGCAGATGCCAAGCAGATGGACAAGATGTTGGGACAGTTGGAGAGATTCGCCCATAACCAAGATGCCTGGAGGAAGCTGATTGGTGGACTATGCCCCAGAAGGGACCACAGGCAGAGTTGAGATGAAGTCATGACTTGAGTTCTGCAACAACACATCATGGTCTTTAACAAACCCACTTTGTTCTTGTTGGCAGGTATATTTTTGTTATTGAATTATTCAATGAGCTAATAGTTGACTGTAACTTGCACTATAAATGTCTTTGTTAATAGGTTAAAATCATGAAATAGTATGTTCCCGCTGGTAAAAGTGAAAATCTCAAAAGAACAATAACAATTGGAACACTATATTCTAGCTAAAAGTAATATTTTCCAAAAAAAAAATAAATAAATTTTAAAGTTATTTAAAATTTGATTCTTATTTTTACATCTATTAACACTTTAAAAAAAATCATTTTATTGTCTGAATTTTTTAAAATGTACAAAATGGTTTCAAAAAAAATGTCCACAGATTATTAAGGTATCTAAAATCCATTAAAAATAACAAAAACCTTTTTTTTTGTTCTATTCAAATATAGGTTATACTTGGTTATAAAGAATTTTAAAAATCTGGCCATTAAAGTCAGATTAGCCTTAACACTCTAAGTCAGTTCTAAAGGCTTATATCAGATAAAAGTATACGCATTATATGGAAAGAAAAGAAAGACTATTTAAACAAATATAAATGTTCATTTCCAAATAGAAAATCATAAGATCATTTATAAGTTAAACAATTCAGCAAATTAAACCCATTGCATCCAATTTGTACAGATTATATACATATCTACAGATGAATAAATTACTATACAAATGTAATAAGTTCTCTGTATGCTCATAACAGTTAAACATTTTGTCTCATGACAAAATTATACATAGCCATCGATTAATAATTTTTTGGGGATGTGGTGACTGAGTGGTCAAGTATTAGATCCCAAAAAGAGGGGTCTCAATTTAGGCCCTAGTCAAGGCTGGGAATTTTCATACATGGCCAAGTTCACAAGTCTTGGTAACAAAACCTTTGTTGTGAAAAGTAAAGATGACTTCCTGTGCTGGTCACATAACCTCGTTGTTATCAAATTATCTACAAAAGCACATGAACCAGGCATCATCTATTGTCCCATAAATTTGTAGATCAACATTTACTGTACATTATTTATATAAATATATTCAGAGGCACAACCATAAATAAGGCTGAAGTAATACAGATTTGTATTCATTAGCACAAAGTTTAAGACTACAGTATTTGCATAAAATTTCCCATTTTAATCAACATTATTAAAGTGCAAATGTTTCAGCTATTTTTAGTTGACTAAATTCAGTAAATTAGTAATTCGTCGGCTCCCTTAATCTTTTCCAACCCAAATGTATGATGACAAGTTAAAATTGTGGTTTGAAAAAAAATATTCTTAGAACAAAATTAGATCAAGTTTCAAGGTAAAGGATGTATAATGTTTTACAATCAGATGACAGAAAGCTTAAATGTAACTCCTTGATTAGAAATATAATCTTATTCTTAACAGTTTGATATTTACAAAGAATTATTTCCAATAAACACTATATACAAATAGAAACAAAATGCAGTGCACCAAAAAGTCTACTGATGACAAAAAAAAACAAAAAAAAAAAACACACCATTCTTAACTGGGTCAGGTCTTTAAAATTTGTGGAATTAACTTGACTATTAATCATCACTATCAGCAGCATCAGCTTCAATAAGCACACATTCCTGTAACAGTACAGTACAAACAGTTAAAATACAAAAATGTTTCAAAATTATCTTCATAACTTTAAAGAGGCTTTTGTTAGATGGCAAAAAAAAAAAAAAAAAAAAATCTATCCCTATTAATTGAATCTTAAATTGTAAAAAAAAACTTTTTAAAAATAAGTCAAGAGCCTTACAACTTGTGAAAAATAAAACAGACTCAAGACCCATATAAAGGTCCATGCACTTCTCATTTACTTTCTTCAATCAAAATTTTTGCAAGGCCTGAGGACCTTGCGATATACCCATAAAGTTTGGTTCACATTTTTGAACAGTGGTCAACAAGTGTTGATTGGGCTCAATTGCACTTGTGATCCTGTTACTAATCTCCTGGTTTGAAATACCAGAGGCAGTGATGGGAAGACAACATCACAGAATGGAAGGGCTTTGTCACTGAAAGAGATTCTATTCAAGGCAAAAAACAGGAATGAAGAAAGACAGTTGACAGATCATGTGTGGTGCTCCAACTGTTCAGCAGACTAAAGTATAGGTGAAGTTAGGAGGGAATATACATTTTCTATCTTTTTGCACAAGCTCTTTTTTTTGTAAATTACCAAGTCAAATTTATTTGATACTAACATGTTTTTAGTTTTATACATCTACAACATATTGAAGAGACTTTGTGTTGCTCACCATAGCCTCACTCTGTCATATAGTTTGATAGCCTTGTTGTAATGCTCTGGTGCTGCTCCACTCCACTAGGTTGAAGCCCAAGACACCAAAAGTTCCTAAGACAACAAGGATCAAAAGCTGCCACTGTAGCATCAAGACATTACTGTAGTAGAAGGCAGCTGCTGCAGCAATGGACTGACCAGTAGTAAAAACACATTTAGGAACAATGTCCTTATTTTTTGGTTATTTTTAAAAGTTAATATATAGAGTTAAAACAGTATGTAATTTGTGTATTACTAATAATCCTTTACTTTTTCTTTAGTTTTCAATAGCTTTGTATGTTTATCATCAAATATATATACATAAAATATGAAAAACTGAGTATGAAAGTCCAAGGATATTTTTATTACCACACAAAATCATGATCCTTGAGTCTTTAATAAAAGGGTTTTCATTTAAGTAGTATAATAAAAGTCATTAGACATTGTCCTTTGAACATTTGCGATGGGCTAGACTTAGTATTTGTTACAAAGATTATACCAACTCACTCTGTCTGTCTGTCTCGTAAAATGTTTTTAAATATTACTCCAACACCTATCTCAGATCAAGCTGAAATTTTGCACAATTATTTTTTTAACCTGACAACACAAAAAAACAATTATAACAATAAAAAAAAACAACACTAAACAATTGGTAATTAATTATTAGAATGTCGGCTGGAGTCATGAATTCGAATTGCGGTCGTTCCCCCCCTTTATTTTTATAAATGCTTTAAAAAATTCACCCAGATATCCGTTTTTCTCCCCCGAATTTTCCCAACTGGTCCAGATAGGTGATAGGATTATAGCGAATTGATAAAGCTATAAGCATGAAATAGCGCTAAGCAAAAACAATTGGTAAAAATGTTTCTAATCATACAGATTTATTTTTGTTGGTCTAGATCTATTACAAACTGACCAATCCTACTAATTGATACCATTACACTCCGTATAAGCTTTGTTTTTTTTAAAGTGATTTTTATGTTTTTCTTGTTTTTATGAGTAAAGTGTTGTCTGCATGATGTCAATCTTCTAAAATCCTTGCCTGTGTATTAAGTTTCTCAATGGGGGACAACTCAAGGAAATATCATCAAACATTTCTCAGACTTGTTCACTAATCTATAGAAAGTATTACATTCACAGCTGTACTGATGAAAGAGTTCACCAAAAAGTAGTACATGTTTCAAACCTGTCTTAGCTTTTGTTGGACAAATTATAGGTAAGACTGATGGTGATTATAATATTTAGCACAAAAACAGATCATGACCAATATGGTCCATATAATATTTAGCATAAGAAAGGAAAGAACCAGTAGAGTCCATATAAACGTAGCATAGGAAAGTACATGAGCAATAGGGTCCATATAATATTTAGCATAACAAAGGACATGACCAATATGGTTCATATAATATTAAGCAGAACTAATCTTACCTGTACAAACTTGAACAGAGCAAATGCTGGGGAACTGTCGTCAGGAAACATAAAACCAAGTATAGAATAGAGCTATTAAAAAGAAACACAACAAAAACAATGTATGGCTTCACAATTGTTAAATGCTACATCTGTAAAGGGTTTTAAATTGAAGTTTTAAGTTATTAACATTATTTTGAAGTTAGTTGTAACTAAAAAAATCAACATAATAAGAAGAATAATATGAAATGAGGTTGTTTAAAAATAAATTTTTCTACCTGTGTGTTGAAGCTGCTGTCCCCAAATCCCAAGAGAAAACTACACAAAATGGCAACATATTTGCTGAAAAAACAATATTTATTTTAAAAAATTGCTACTGTACCAATGTTTAGATTTTAAATACCGGTAGCTTTTTTAAAAATGTAATCATTGGAAAAAAATGTTTTATATAAAGTCCATTAATATCTATTTCACACATTACACAGTTAAATAAATCTTGACCAGTTTCTACAACCAAACTACTGTAAAGTTATTCTGTCCTTGTTCTCAAATCCTAATCAATAGCTGCAAGACATAATGCACATTCACACTTTTTTTTCCAGATGATTCCCAACTGTATTACTGACATGTCAATAATCTTTTTTTAAAATATCATTACACTTTTCACATACCATGTTGTGTCTTCAAACTTGCTACTAGCCTGGGGATACATTATCGCCTTATTAATTTCATCACATAGTTTTCTGCTTGTACCAAGCTTGATGACAAAAAAACTATCTCAACAGTTTTACAAAATTACATTATAAATGTTGTACAATAAAACTGATCACTTCAATATTGCATTAAAAACAAAGCATTTGCTTTACAAATTTTGTATTTTTGGAAGAAATATTTTTTTTAAATTAATTATTTTAGTACAGTGGGCAATGGTATGTAGATTAAAAACTCTAATTTTTTAGTTATTGGTATTTACATTAGCACAAATCAAATTAGAGGATAGAGTGTTTGTGCCTATTAATAGTTAATTTTTTTCTTCTTTTCATATAATGGTGTTGTTACCAATGTAAATTATCATGAGCATATTCAGTTTCATTAGTGAACCATTCATTCACCTGACAAGGTTAAGACACTGACATATATAAGGATATTAGTTCATATACAAAGAAGGGATTTACAAATTGTGACTTAGAGTATTTCAAAATTCACCTTGCATGTAACAGAATGTCTGGCCGTTTGATGACCAGTAACACTAATCTAACTAGACAGTGAAAATATGCTGATACTGACAAAAATCAAGATAGTTATTGCTATTTTCATTAGGAATAAGATAGTCAATTATTTATATAATCGAACAATATCTTAAAGATTTTGCAAAATGCCATTTTATGTAAGGACTAAAAATCTTTTGTGACATAAAAATAAATTCCATCAAAAAGAATTAAGGTATTTAATATATTTTACTATCACATCAGAATCTGCTAACATGACAGCTCTTTCAAATGATACAGATAAGCCACACCTTCACCTGGGCAAGGCTCAAAGTTTGCCCAACCCACTTATCAATGTCAACTTACTTTGAATTAATGTACGTAGGTTTTGATGTATCTTCTAGTGGAGCATTTTCTGGAATGTTTATAAAGATCAGATAAAAGGCCACCATGTGCATTGTGTAGCCTAACATGACAATTGGATCTCGCCCATGAGTGTTGGTTTTCTTGCCCAGCAAACCAAACAAAACACCACCTGGAAAAAAAAATGCACAATTCTTTCAATACAAAAATTCTTAGACCAGTGATTTAAGAAAATATACATGTTACAGCACCAGAACTATTGTACTTATTGTTTTATAGTCTGTATTTAACTTTTTAAATGTAAATAGCAAAATTGAGATCTGTTTTAATTTTTAAAAATACATTTTAGACGTTGAATGCCTAGGATGTAACCATCTTCTTTTTTGAAGTAAGGTCTGTATTTTATAAGATTATTCTTATGTTTTTGTATTTTCTTCATACTACTGATTTAAAGTAAAAAGTTGGAGAGTTGCATACTATATACCAACTCAAAAATGTTTTACTTAACATTACCACTCAATGTTGATCTTATAATTAATTTATAAATATTACTTTGAAATCTTGGTGACCCACAAGTTGAGATAAATGACCTATATATTTTTATCATGCCCTGGCAACTATTTATCAAAAACACAATTTGTTTTTTAAAAAGCAGGTCAAGTAGTATATACAATAAAAATGTCTTGGTGAAAGTGGGTCAATGATTAGCTTCCACATTAATCTCTGAACATTTTTAGGGACACTATGTTGACCTATTGTTGTTTTTTTATTGAGTTATCTAGACCTTGTTAACAACATGTTCTTGCTAAAATGATATTGAATACATAGCCCCATTTCAAAGTAAGTAAGTAGAACAACAGGTTTTGATTTGAAAAATATATAGAATGTTTGCTCCTATGTCTTTGTTTTAAATCAAACTAAAAAAAAATGGGATGCAATGTACATGAAATATTTATTTAAAATAATTCAAAAATCAATAAAACATGGTAATAAAACACTGATAGATGCAGAATACAAAATTTTGCTGTGAAATGTCTATCGTTTTTCTTAATATTTCCTGCAACTCTATTTTGCAATATTTAAAAAATGTATGATACTTACCAAAAATCTCTCCAACTCCAATGAATATCCCTGAGATACCCAACAATCCAATAGCACTATCTCCAAAGTGTAAATTATGAGAAATACTGGCTCCATAAACACCACTGTTGAATGTTATTGCAATACCTAATGAAAAAGCACAATATAATTCACAAATATATTTTTTTTGAAAGTCAGTTGGAAAAAAAGTGTAATAAAAGAAATATTACAGTAAGAAGATTTGTTTACTATGGAAAATCTAACAACACCTAACACCATAATTACTTTTTATGTACTAGCTGATACCTGTTGGTTAAAATAGTTGGTATACATGTAAATATGTGTATTTTGCATGGAATGTTTTGCTCCTTTAACAAAATGATGTTACAACTTTCCCCCACCCCTTCAGCACAATGTTTAACACACACATGCATTCTGTGATCTTTGTGAAAACGCATTTAATAATCTAATAGAACTAAAGATAACCCCTCACATTCACTCTGACAATTCTGCGGATCTAGAGCTAGAGAAGTAGGTCTAGATTTAGATCAAGTCAATATAGGAGAGATTCCTTTATTGTCTAATGCTACAGAGTATAGTCATCTTTACACACACACATTCATACAATCATAGACAGCCCTTTGAAATGAATAAATAGATGAATCTCTTGCTGTTATTAAGTGTTGTTTATTTTGACTGTGTCTAAAGAAAACTGAAGAGGAAATGAAAGCACAATATTGTGTTATTAACAAAATGAGTAAAAGTTGGATCTAAAGAAAGAAAATAAAAATCATTTTGGAAAAAGTAAGCCCACTGGTCATTTAGAGTGTGTAAACAATTTTGAAAAGTTCTTAGTTAATCCTGTCCACTTTATAAAATCATGGAATATGTCTTAGTTCCGAGGGACATAAAAATTTACTGGTTTTATACAATGTCTACAAAAGCAAGTTACAAGACAAATGCTACACAAGTTACACACCAAAAAGAGTTTAAAAATGGATGCAATCTTGTACCTTTACGTCGGCTTTAAAAAAGCATAACGTGTCTAAATTGTGAATAAAAATGTTTAATTTAACATCTGCGGGTTCAATCATGAAATAGTTGTTTATGGTAGCAGATTAAATTATATATTTTTTCGTTCACTGCAAGTGTTAGGATTAGTGATGATTCAGTGAGTTAACCAGGGCCAAGCATTTTATGTTGTAAAATTACAAACCTCTCAATCTCATACCTTTACATTATCATTTCACACTATGCATAATATGAAAACAATCCATCTTGTGTTTATTTAAGACATAATTTTGTGATAATATTTTTTCATGATTCATATTGACTAACCTGAATAAGCAAATGCTAATGATAACAGCATCATTTCTTTGCTTCGAAACAGTTGAAAAGATTTTTCTAGTAAAGAAAAAAAAAAAAAAAAACTTATGAGATTTTTTTTATATGGGAAAAAAAAGGGTATATTTTATATATTTTATCTTTACTTTATAGTTTATATTTTGGGAATATTTTTTTTTTTTCTTGGTACACTATGAATAATAAAATGTACCTGTCAGACTTTATATAACACATCAAAAAGAGTACCTGTTTGATTAATACAATATTTCAGTAACTTACTGAGTGACTCTAATGGTGTCAGTGGGCTTTGAATAGCACTGTCAGAGAGAAACAAAAAAACCCACATAATTTAATAATTTTATCAAAATATTTTATATTTTGAATGACCTGTCACCCTAAAGTTTCAAAGGCACCAATGCTGCATTACTAGATCAATACCCGGTAAATCTTGAAAAATGTCAATTGTGAGAAAAAACAGCCTCTAAAATTAGAGAATTTACAAAAAAAACCTTATATTAATCATCACAAAAAGAAAATGATGCTAATACCTGTATTTATTTATAAACTGGACAGCAAAATTAGAACTAAGCCTAAAAGCATCAAATGAAACAGAAGTTGATTTCTATACATAGCTAAGTGCCATCTATATCTAATCTTGTCTTATATAATACAGATGTTACTTTAAAAAAGAAGATGATTACATCCTACCCGTCATGCATTTAGTCATTCTTTTTATAGAAACAGCCAACATTTAAATGCACCTTTTGCATTTCATGCTTTTTTTTGTGTAAATATTCATTGATACTTTGAACAGATTTTTTAAACAGTTAAACTATTCAATCTTAAAATTATTGCATCCCAATGTTTCAGAAATATAATTATTTAGATTTAGCCTAACGCACTAGCAACATGGGCAAATACCTGTTCGCATAGAGGCACATTTTTTTTTCTATTAGTAGACTTTACTTCAAAAATGTACTACATTTCAGTATAAATGCCAGCAACCAAGGGTGGCTAATTTCTAACCTGGCATTAAGACTACCAATGCTATCACTGGAATCTGCCATTCGAGGTCGTCTTAACAGCAATAAGCCAAGACTGCCTGCTAGACCAGCAGCACTGAGAGCAGCGAATAGCTTGAAACGCTCAGAATCTGTGATCTCAGTTTTTCCTTGAAACACAAAGTAACTGTACAGATTGCCAAATAGAAGACTGCGAAAAAAAAAAAGTTTTTCTAATTAAATCAAATCAATACAAGAGAAGACTACAAAGTTCACTTTCTCATTCCTAACTATTGTGATAATATACTTAGAGGTCAGGTGTGCATTTCTCACCCTCAGTTGAAATATTTTACAGGAAAAGTGCGTATGTTTGTAGAGTTGGGGTAAGTTGTAAAATATGAAGTTTAATTAAAGGATGTCAGCATCCCCTCTAAATTTCTAACATAATTTAATAGTAAACCAAATAAAATATTAATAAAAATAGAAAAATACTGTAGAACCTTGGTATATGAATGCTTTCATATAAATAAAAATTGGTTTATGACAAAAAATGTCAATAAATTGACACTGAGGACTAAAATATTTTTGTGAACAATGACGCCAAGCATCCCGTGTCACCTTAGTTGGCACTAGAATCTGCTGACCCAGCCTCACAGGCTGTTCAGAAGTCATTTCAATGGAGAAGGAACCAAAAGACTGAAGTTTTTTCTTCCATTTGCAAAATGAAAGACATGGGAAGTCACTCTGGAAGTCAGCTACCCAATTTTATATACAGCAGATAAAAGGTTGAAATTATTAATTTATTAAATTTGTCTCTGTATTGGTAGTTCTTAAATTTATTTTTTGAAGTAAAGCATTTGGAATGATATGATACCTAATTTTATTAATGTTAATAGGGGAAAAATAGGAACTGGTTATTTCTATTTCCTTTATTTCTTATGGGAAAAATAGGAACTGGTTATTTCTATTTCCTTTATTTCTTATGGGAAAAATAGGAACTGGTTATTTCTATTTCCTTTATTTCTTATGGGAAAAATAGGAACTGGGAACTGGTTATTTCTATTTCTTTTATGTCTTATGGGAAAAATAGGAACTGGGAACTGGTTATTTCTATTTCTTTTATGTCTTATGGGAAAAACAGGAACTGGGAACTGGTTATTTCTATTTCTTTAATTTCTTATGGGAAAATTCAATTAAATTTACAAACAAATTAGTTTATGGTAAAAATCATTATGAGCTTTTGAAAAAATTAATCTTTTAAAATTTTAATTCTGATGTATCTTCTTGGATATACTACCAAAAGACACTAAATATCTTACAATTAAATAACTAAATCATAAAATATCCAGAAGTATTATTAATATAAATTTAACTGATCTTATGACTTTTTCAATTACCATAGTTGTAATTGGCTAATTACAATTACCATAGTCTAATAGTCTAAAAAAAACAGTTACCATTGGGCCTACCAAAAAGTTTTTTTTTTAAATTTTATTTTGAATGCCAACATCTTCAGTTATTATTCTTCATATTAGTGAGAAATGTGAATGAATAAAAGAAAAAAGATTTAATTACCTGCATTGAAGAAGAGCCCAGAATATTCCACTGTTCCTGGCAACTGTTTCTGAATTGGAATTGATTGTTAAGAAATTCCCTTGACCAGTCCATAACACTGTAAGGCAATGTAGTGTGTTTTTTTTTGTTATAAAATTGTTTGCACACTTGAAATAAACTCAAACTTTTTTTTTTAGTTAAACTTATTTTTTTTTTAAAGTTACTTTTCAACAATGTCCTGACCATAAAGACTACCTACTTGCAGCACCTATTCCAACCAAAACAGAGCCAAGGTACAGCGCCCATACCATAGGTTTTAGAAATGACAACACATATAAACTGAAAGAATAATTTAAAAAATTAAATAAATAAAAAAAATGGAAATTTTAAACCCTATAAATATATTAAATTTATTGGATTAAATTTGGAAATTATACAAAATTTCTAAATTCTGATTATATTATTAACTACTATTTATATATACAATATTGAATAAATCATCAATCACAATTGTGATGTTATTACCAATATCTTACTTAGCACTTAAAAGATTGCAAATATCGTATTAAGAGCTTATCTTATCTTATATAATACAGATGATACAGATGTTACTTCAAAAAAGATGATTACGTCCTATGCGTAATGTCAAGCTCAGGCAACCCATTCCATGCTCTAATAGCGCTAGGGAAGAAGGAGCATTTGTACAAATTTGTCCTAGCATATCGAACGAGGAATGTGCCTTTATCTTTGTGTCTTTCTGTGAACTTATCATTGGTCAGAGAAAATAATATTCCATGATTATGAATCTTCTCCTCAAAAGCTAAGCGCTAACCACTCAGCCACCTCTTAATGGGGTGAGGAATGTGCCTTATCCTTGTGTCTTTCTGAGCATTTTATTAGATTTTGTTTTTGTATTTGAAGATTATGGTTCAGTGTTTTACGTATAATTGCTACTTCACTTTGAGTCTTCTCTCCTGAAGACTTTCTAAATTAAGTGATTTTACTAAAGGTTCTAGTCAAATGTGAATATTTGTTTTTTTATGAATCTCACTGCTCTATTTTGAGTCTGTTCCAGTTTCTTAATGTTTTCCTGAGTTGAGGGATCCCAAACAGAGGATACATATTCTATTATTTTTCCATATATATGCTAGGACTAATTCATATAAGCCCTCTTTCTTTTCTAATGCAATAACAGCATGGGATGGGTTACCCATAAGAGCAAAAAAAAACAACAAAAAAAAACAACAACTAAGTAGAGTTTAAGTCTCTAAGTAACATGCAGAACTAAATTTCCTTTCATTTGGATAAACATAATAATACTGTTCAAATTAATTCTTAAGTCACTTTTTTTTCAAAGACTTACAAATAGAATAGAGATCCAATGAACATTGATACTTTAGGGCCAGCAAAAGTGACAAACGATGGTGCCGCCCAATTCGAAACAGAGAACGAGACATACAGAATGCCCAAACTGAAACAAATTTGTAAAATATATTACTGATATATATATATATATGTTAAGCAAAGTTTTTTGTTTTTTTTTTTAAATAAGTGACAGTTCTTAAAAGTTTAAATCAACTCTAGATGAAGTAGCAAACTCCTCTCCATTAAAGTTATATCAGAAATATGTCAATAAATAATTTGCTGCAAAATTATTATATTAGCATCATTTGAGATGAAGTGACTTCTCACGTTAGTACATCTTTCACACAAACATTCATGTGGAACTCCATATACAACATTCTGTATTTCTGTATTGACTGCACTTTGTGAGAAAAATATGAACATGTTATGCCAAAAAAAGAAATAAATTTTTCTTGGTTATTAGATTAGGTGTGTAATTATTATTTTATCATTTTATGCATGTGAATGTGTTGGTGATTCTCATCATTTTCTTTAGGGTAAAATCATATCTTTAGTAGCACTTCAAGCTTTTGAGAAGTAAACTAAATGGACAGAATCTAATTAATAGTGGCTTATCCCTACAAGGGCTACTAAAAACTGCAAGCAAGCCAGCTAAGATTTAATAAAATTACTTTTAAAACTGTTAAAAAACCATAAACCAATTTAAAAAACAAACAAACCATAAAACATAACTTTTCATGAAAAATTAATATTACTAATACTATTAAACAAGGTTACAAAGACATTCCACACAAACTCAAAATCAGCCCCTAAAGTGGTCCACCCAGGCATGTAAAAACTTTGAGTGGACTAAAATATTATGATGTCAGATTTTCACTATATTTTCTAGTTTACGAGATCAAATGGGACGGGTGGACGGACAGACATTTCACACAAAACTAATAGCATCTTTTCTCCTGTAGGGGCAGATATGCTCAAAATGTAACCAAGACTTTATTCCAGTTACATTAAGTCTCATGCATATTCAAATTAAATAATTAAAGTGTTGATGTGTTCACTTGTAAAATATCAGTTTAGGGACATTAAAATGAAAGTCCATGGTTATTATTAATAAACTATTTTTATATACATACAATAATAGTGTAACCTAATGGTACCTGACACTAGTTGGGAAAAAGTATTATGCGGTTGGTCATTGTGCTGGCTGCATGATACCCTCGTTAATCATGTGCTACAGAAACAGATGACCTTTACATCATCTGCCCTATAAATTGCAAGGTCTGAAAGGGGAACTTTAAATCAAGAGTACAAATACTTTAAGCTTTTCACTAAGTAGTACAATGTATACATGCTGGGCACAAAAGATTGTCTAAAGAGATCAGTTTGTAAGCTTTCAAAGTACAAGTTCTTTTTATTCCTTTACCTAGTGTAGCCACTTCCTGTAAAATTGCTTTCTTTGGCTTCACTATCCAGAACAGTTTTCTGAAAACAAAAAAAGTGAAATGCAATAAATTTAATATCATTTATGTTTATTATTACAAGGTATCCACATTCATAAAAAAAACAACAAGATTACAAAGAGAATTAGTGTGAAAGACAAACTCAGGAGATGGCCTGCAAAGTGCCCACTTAAACTAACACGAACCACTGCCAAAGTAATCCCTCTGCTAAAGCCTAAGTCATTGGTTTTCATGATGACTCAGTCTACCCATTCCATCACTTATATTCCACGCTCAAATAGCACATGGGGAGAAGGAGCATATGTACAAAATTGTCCTAGCATAAGGAATAAGAAATTTGCCTGTATATATATATATATATTTGTGTCTGAACAATTTTTTTAAAGGTTTTGTTGTAAGTTGCACATGAAATTTTAAATTATGATTCAATGTATACTGCTAATTTACTTTTTTTTTTTTTTACTAATTTTTAATCTTCTGTCCTGAAGCATTTATAAATTTAGTAATTTTACTAATGATGTTACTCTAATGAAATGTAAACATTCCTTTGTTATAACTCTCACTGCTCTATTTTGTGTCTGTTCCATTTTCTTAATGGTTTCTTAAGTTGAGTCTATTCTATTATTGACCTAACTAAGTTTCAATAATATTTAAGTTTTATGTTCGTATTTGATTTATAGAAATTTCTTTTAATAAACCCTAATGCTTTTTTTTTAAATTTTTTGATAGTTTCACCAATATGGGGATTCCATGACACTTATTCTTTTATTATTACACCTAGGTATTTTGTGTTTTTAGTCTGTGTTACTGGTTTACCATGAAATAGATAAGTGGATTTTTTTTTTTTTCAAGTTTTTTTGTTACTTTAAACAACTGATATTTTTCTGGGCGGATCATTTATGTAAATTAAAAATAGTAGTGGATCTAAGACTGTTGAGCTACGCATGAGTTTACTGCTATTGATGTTTTCTTCTTCTTCTTTCTCATTTTTATGTTGATTTTGGGCACATCGGCAGAATTTAGGCCATGTCGTGCCTGCAGTCCCTCAAGGGCCACTGTCCTTCCACACAACAAGGGCCAAATTCCATACAGTCAAATCATTAAAATCAAGGTCTATTCACAGTTAAAATAGTAGAGGTAGTAAAAATTTAATAATTTGGTAAAGATCTAATGTAAATAGTAAATGTTTATAAATTCTTAAATCCGATCTTCTTAGACAACCCCACTTCCCGGATAAAGCCCAGTACCTTTCCAGGGTATTGAATAGTGTTTTTAAATTAATGGCTCTAAAATATTTCTCCCTGACATCCTGGTATCTGGGGCAGTCGATGAGGATCTGTTCCACAGTGAGGCGAGAGTCACAATACTCACAAAGTGGAGGCTCTTCTTTCTTCAGCACAAAAAAATGCGTTATGTAGGTGTGGCCAATCACAAGTCTGGACATGGTCGTGCTACCACGCCTTGTCAGACCCTTAGATGTGGGCCGCCACCTGACATCCGCCACAATCTGCCTGAGTTTATTGTGAGTCTCAGCCTTCCATCGGTCCTGCCACTCTCGATAGGTGGCAGAGGCAATACTTTGTCTAAGGTCCGAGCAGGGAATTTGGGTTCCCGACACCGCATAATTTAGGGCTCTCTTTGCTTCTCTGTCTGCGGCTTTGTTTCCCTCAATGCCCACATGGGAGGGGACCCAGATGAAGGTGGTCCAACAGCTTCAGGTTCTTATGTACCAATGGAATGTCAGTCTTCATCCGCCCCAAAGCTTGCAATGCAGATTTGGAGTCGTAGCAGATCATAAATTTCCTCCTTTTCGATGCTTTCACGGCCATAAGTACAAGCGATATTGCATGCAATTCGGCCATAAAGATGGAGCAGCCATTGGGGAGTCTACGGGAGATTGTTTTGTTCCAAAAGGAGCAGGCACACGCGACCTTTCCATCCATTTTGGATCCGTCTGTGTAGATGGTGCCACAATCTCCATAGCTCTCCTGCAGATTCCTAAAGTGGACTTGTAGTATGCTTGGGTCTGTATTTTCTTTTTTGAAAATAAGGAGGGATAAATTTAAAATGGGTTTATTCATTAGCCAAGGAGGATTCTGAGGGGTTTCTATTTTAGAGATTTGGTCAATGGGTGGGGTTAAATTTTGGATGGGTTCTCTCATTCGAAGGCCCAACGGCTGTTTGACATTAGGCCTTCGATTGTATAAATCTACCTCTGTGGGGTTAAATATGGAGTCGAAAGCAGGGTTCGTGGGGTTGGATTTTAGCTTGACTATATACTGCATTGCAAGCCTTTTCATTCTTATATCCATGGGGAGTTCTCCAGCCTCCACATGGAGACTTGGGATAGGTGATGTACAAAACCCGCCGAGACAGAGACGAAGGGCAGCATTTTGTATTGGTTCCAGTATTTTTAGGTACTACTTCCTTGCTGCTCCATATATTATGGATCCGTAGTCTAGCTTGGATCGAATTAGACTCCGGTATAGCAGCAGCAAGGTATCTCTGTCAGCTCCCCAGTCCATATGGTTGAGTACTCTAAGTATGTTTAATGACTTTTGGCATTTCTTCTTAAGTTCCTTAATGTGGGGGAGAAAATTAAATTTGGAATCTAGGGTGAGGCCTAAAAATTTTGTAGTTTTCTCGACAGGGATCTTCTTTTTATGTATAAATAGTTCAGAGTCTGGGTGGAGTCCTCTTACATTAAAAAAATGCATACTAACTGTTTTGGAGTCCGAAAATTTAAAACCATTCTCGTTTGCTCAACCCTGAATTTTGTTTAAACATAACTGTAATTTTCTTTCTAAGGTGTTCATGTTTTTCCCATAAGTAAAAATGACAAAGTCATCAACATACAAAGAGCACTCTATGCCAGGGGACAGAGCATTTATGATGCTATTTATTTTAATGTTGAACAGGGTGACTGACAGAATGCTGGCCTGGGGTACACCCATTTCCTGGTCATGAGTGTCAGAAGCGGAGTTGCCCACTCGAACCTGAAATTTTCAGTCTTTCAGGAAATCCCCCACAAAACGGGGGAGGTGTCCCATAAGCTCCAGGTCACATAGAATGTCATGTTTCCAGGTTGTGTCATAGGCCTTTTCTATATCGAAGAATACAGCTACTAGATGTTCTCTTCTTAGTAATGCATTTCTAATATAAGCTTCCAGCTTTACCAGGTGGTCAGTTGTTGTACGCATCTGCCGGAATTCACACTGGTAGTTGGAGATCACTTTATTCCTCTCCAGGTACCAGACCAGCCTACTGTTAATCATTCTTTCCATGGTTTTGCAGTGTTAGCTTGTTAGTGCTATTGGTCGATAGTTAGCTGGGTCAGAGCCGTCTCTTCCCGGTTTAGGTATAACTGTGGCTTTCCTCCAGCTGTTTGGGAAAGCGCCTGTTTGCCACACACAGTTATAGACCCCTAGCAGGACTGCCAATGAGAGTTCGGGAAGGTGCTTGAGGAACTGGTAATGGATTTCATCTTCTCCAGGCGCTGTGTCATGTGACTTGTCCAGCGATTCCCTCAGTTCCTCAAGCGAGAATGGTTTGTTGTAGTCTTCATTGTTCTCTGACCTGAAATCAATGGGGTGTCTTTCCTCCCTGGTTTTGACTTGTTGGAACTCTTGCGTGTAGTGTGCAGTGGATGACTTTTCTGCTATTGAAGATGCAAGGCAGTCGGCTATTTCTCTGGGGGACCTGACTGTTCATCCTTGGTTTTTCAGATGCCCTATTGCATTTGATTCTTTCCCTTTGATTCGCCTTACTGCCTTCCAAACCGCTCTAGCAGAAGTTTTGGCATCCAGACTGCCGACAAAACTTCTCCAGTAATTCCTTTTGACTGACCGTACGGTTTGTCTAGCCTTTGCTCTAGCTATCCTGAATAGCTTTAGGTTTTACTGGGAAGGATTCTTTATAAATGCAGCCTGTCGTTTTTTCCTATCGCCAATAGCACTTTTGCAAGCTGTATCAACCCATGGTTTGCTAGGCCGTATTTTTATTCTTGGGTTTGGATGGAGAGGAGGACAACCCCCTTTTGGGGGGAAGTCTTTCTCTCTGGAGAGGGGAGATCCCTCTGGTTAGATCGGAGGTTATTTCCTCCTCTCTCACTTCGGGCATCCTCTCCGCTTTGATTTCTCCCATTAGGGAGTTGGTCAACCTCTAATTCGGTAGAGGTTGGGGTGTCTAGCTGGGTTCTCTGAGAGGAGAACCTGTGTCAGACATGATGTCTCCGGGTTCTCCTGGAGTGTTGGTTTTGACATGCTGCTCAGTCTCCATGCTCTCATCAGCGAGCACAGAGAACCTGTTCTTTAGCATGACAACAGGGCTTTCTTGTTTCTTCGGAGGTGTGTTCTTTGGCTGTGTTTTCTTCTGGGTTGGAGGAGGAGGGGGTGGTGGGGTCAATGTGTCCGTCTGTGTGGCTATGGATCTTCCTATCTTAGCAACAGCCTGGGTGTAGGTCTTTGTCAAGCCAAATTGGCCCTTGGGTAGGGCCAATACAGCCGATTTTGCCTGGCTGAAGGTACATCCATTTCTTGCCTTGTACTCCTGCACGGCAACCTCCTGTTTCCACACAGGGCAGTCCTTGGAGTAGGCTGAGTGGCCAGCGTGACAGTTTGGGCATTTGAACTGGGCTGTGCAGCCCTTGTCCTCATGACCCTCTCTAGCACATCTGGCACACACAGTGTTCCTCTTGCAGACTGCCGCGCCGTGTCCATAACCCTGGCACTTGAAGCACCTCATGGGGTTAGGTATGTAGGGCCTCACTGGAACTCGTAGGTATCCTGCCTTCACATATTCTGGCGGTGTCCTAGTTCCGAATGTGAGGATAATAGTGGCGGTTTTGACCTCCTCACCATCCCCGTGTCTGGTAATGCGCCGTCATGGGTGACTCCTTCAATGCCCTCCACTATTTCCTTCTCGGAACATTCCAGTAGGTCCCTAGAGCTGATTACACCTCTGCTGGTGTTCAGACTCTTGTGTGGCATGACTTCCACTTGGAGATCACAGAGTCTTCTGCATCTTAAAAGCCCATCAGAGTGTGTCTTTCCATCTACTTCTACAAGAATTTCCATTTATTTGTGTAGCTTAGAAACACTCTTAGGCTCTCCCACTACTGACTTGAGTCCCCTCTCTGTGCACCTGACCAACAAAAATGATGGCCAGGTAGTACAGCTTTTTGTGGCCTCCTCCTTTTTTGCCTCAATACGGTGTCTCTTGCCCAGACTTAAATCTGGGGCAAGTAGTTTATTGGGGGTTTTTTTGTCCATATATATTCTTGTTAGTTCGGCTTTCTGTGCTCCCCACCTGCCACCGAGTCCAACAAGGGGACGGGCCATTCTGAAGTACAGAATGAGCCCGCCAGGGCTACACAGGTGCTATACTCAGTCAGCTGCTGCATCGGACATGTGTCCGATACAGCAGCTCCCTGATTTGCCCTCCAGCATAGGTCTTCGGCATGATCAGCCAGTTGACCCAGAGAGGGCCATCTGGGCCTCAGGTCTAGGGGAACTTGGAGCTAAAGTAGTGTGTTGTGGTGGTTTATCCTCAGATAGCCACCACTCAAACACCAGGATCTCTTTATCCTTCCTTACCCGTCGCAGTCCACAGCAAACGGACTGGTCTAGGACGTAGTGAGATTTTAGAGATGAGACAGAGTGATGATCAATGAAGGCAGACTGAGGAAAAGAGGAGGCAGACACAATGATAGAAAAGAAGTAGGGCACTTTTGAGCTCCAAAAGTGCTAAGGAAAGAGGAGCACAGTTTAACGTCATGTCTCGGGACGCTTTCTCATTTTTATGTTAGAGCGTTCAGATGACTAGACCAATACATGAGATGAACTGTACAGTGGTTTCCAAATGAGGGAGCTCTCCATATAGTTTTCTTTCAATTGGGGTGTTTTGGGACCAATGTCTTGTATAGGCCTCTTGGTAAAGAGAGCAGTTTTGGAGGACATGGTCGGCATTCTCTGGTGACACTCCACATGGGAAGATTTCACTGGTTCCAATTTTGAGTTTCTGTTACATATGTTGTCACATTCTGTTGTGTCCATCCGAGTCGAAAGATTAGACGATCTTGTCAGGATAGCTTATAAATAATAAGCATCATCTTTCTTGCGATTTGCATGAGAGCTAGTCCATTTCTCATTTATTTTATTTACAACAAGTTTCTTCATTTCTTCTGGATAGAGTGCAGAGTTTAATTGTGAGTTTGTTCTCCCACTCTTGGCGAGTGTGTCAGCCTTCTCATTTCCTTCTAGTTGTATATGAGCTGGTTATATTATAATTATAGAGTATAATAGAGTATTAGTATAGGGCTACACTGAGTATACTCGGCTATAGTATAGTCAATTACTCAATAGTCACATTATCTGATTATCATTATGATTATGTCTAAGTGAGTCTCATTAAAAAAATTTAAGTCCCATTAACTATGGACTGTTATTAGTCTTTAGTTGGACACTTTAGTCTGTTAGACTGTTATGACTATGAGTATGAGCATGATTAACTAGTTAAAGATTAATAAAATTATAATAATAGTAAAGTAAATCTATTCATAATTAAATCTTAGATCTAAAATAATTTAGTAATATAAATTACTTACTTCTACCATTGAACATGTTTGAAAAGCTGTAAAAATTAACATAAAAGAAATTCCCAAACTAATTATATTGAAAAAGGAACGATTGCAACTACAGTTCGCCATCTTGTTTAGTGTCACATGATCTTCAAGTCACGAGGGCACTCATATTAATAATGTACGCATGCGCATTTTAGCCCGCCTCCATTCCACGGTAAGCCTGTTTCCTAAAAGACCTACCGTTAAAGCGTGGTTGAACTAATTTATCTTTTTTGATTGTTTTGTTTACATTGGCTAAGAGTATTTTATTAATAAGCATCTCCAAACATGAGTGGAGGATATGGCCGTGGACCACCTGCCATAGAAGGAATGGTGTCACTTAAAGTCGACAATTTAACGTACAGAACAACGCCTGATGATCTGCGTCGTGCCTTTGAAAAGTTTGGCGACGTGGGAGATATTTACATTCCAAGAGACAGGTTTACAAGAGAAAGCCGAGGTTTTGCATTTGTTAGGTTTTACGATAAACGGGATGCAGAAGACGCGATGGATTCACTGGATGGTACTACTCTAGATGGCAGAGAAATAAGATGTCAGATGGCCAGATATGGACGACCTACGGAACCACACAGACGAGGTCCTCAAAGAAGGGGCTATGGAGGAGGACAGAGGGGAAGGTATGTTCTAGAGTAGATTTAGATCTAGACTTTATGGTCTTGATGCTGTCTTTGATGGTTACAAAAGTATTTGATGTCGAGGTATCAGATCTAGTCTAACTAAAACGTAGAGCTAGTCAGTGTACCGGTACTAAAATTTATAAATTGCAATTTTAGATGTTGAATGGCCCAGTCTATTAGAAAGAAATTAGAATCTAATTCTATTTTGGTTCATAATCATATTTAGTTCTAACAATATTGTATTAAAATTTTATTTTCCAGGTCTAGATCACGATCTCCCAGAAGGCGAAGACGTTCACGTAGTAGGTCTGGAACTCGCTCTCGCAGTCGATCTGCCAGTCGTTCCAGGAGCAGAAGTCGGGGAAAGCAAGCAGCTTCACACAGTCGATCTCGTTCATTTGATCAGAATGGTGCTGATGCTTCAGACTGATTTTTACATGAGATGTTACTGTACTCCAGATTTTAGCAGCTTCGTTAGACTTGAGACCCACCATCCTAACAAAAGGTGCTTCTTAAAAAAAAAAGAAAAAAAAAGCTGTTAAAATACATTGTCATTGAACTGAATTTTTTTTTTAAAGTGTAAATACTGTTCGTTTCATGTAACATGAACTATAAATATACAAAACAAATGTGTAATCATGTCCATCTCTTCATTTCTGTGTAAGAGCTTCATCAATGTTGTCCGAAAAAAAAAGTTTTTAGATGTACTGTTAATTATTGAGATATATTCTTCTTTTAAAATTTTTTTTTTATATTTTTTAAACAAGTAAAATTGACAGGTTTTTTTTTTTTACAAACCTCATTACACTCATTTTTGAGTTTTGAAAATAAAAAAAAAAAGTGTAAATATTAATCTTCTTTCTTTTTATTTTCCTATGATTGTAGGAGCTGGTAAGGCGGGGTTATTAGTTGCTGTGGCAGACAGTGGTGATATGGCGGTGCAGTTCAGAGATTGCTGTAACTGTTGCTGCTGTGGTTGCCGAATGTTGCTGTCGGGTGTAGCTGTTAAAAAGATAGCAGCGGGGTGGAGTGAAGGGTGCCAGACTATAAGCATGCAGTAATAATTGTTGACCGGTACAGCAGGCAGCCTGCAGCTATGTTGTGTATGCAGTCCAGTTGCTGGTGTAATTGGTTTGTTTTCTGTCCAGGCATGAAGAAGTAAGCAGAGTTATGATTGCAGTCGGCACCTTATAAAACTTGACTTTCCTGCCTATGATGTCATTGTAAGATGTCAATTAGAAAGCTTGTACAGAGATAGGTTGTAGTGTTCATCTCATTACCGTATTCAATGCCCCATTTATTTGGAAGTGGAATTTTTTATACCCCCGATAGCCCTTTAATATTACCACAATAAATTTTGTAACAAGTTGTCGTGTGTGGTGTAGTACTTTATCTTTTTGACCTACTTTGTCTAGTAAATTTTAATACCACTTGATTACCCATAGTTTCAATGAGAAATTTTTTTTTAGGGTTTATTAGGGTAAATTAATATGTGGAATTTGACTTCCGCAAAACTTGTTATTTCCCTTTGACTGCAATTTTTAAAACAATTTTCGCTTGCACTTTTCAATGTGGAATATTGTGTAATATAAACAGTTATGCTTTCAGTTTTATGGACATTTTTCAAATTAATATGCAATATCACCACTTACAGGTGTTTATGTGAACCAGAGTTAAGTAACAGGTACCAGTACATTATAGATTTAACAATTCGCCACACAGATGTTTGTTTACTAATTTGTTTTAATCATAGTGGATATCGACCTTCAGGCTCTTTTTTTTCCTGTTATATATAATTAAAATTTTCAAGATAATGTATCATACTTTTTTTTTTTTTCTTAATAGAATTATTGTCCATAACAGTGCAAGTACCAGTCTACTGAACAAGAGTGCATACCTAATTTGAAGCATTACACATTAGGTTTTTTTTTTTTTTTTTCCCCCAAATGGACTCAAAACCAGTATTGGTAATGGTACCTGGTATTTAAAATTTGTCATTAGCTCCCATGGGCTGTATTTTAGAATGTCAGAACTGGTTTATTTTGGAATGCAGTTGCTAAATAGGGCTAAAAGGTATGTGGAAGAAATTCAATATTCTCGAGTACTGTACTGTCAAAAGTTTTGTGTGGTATATTTTTTGTCGAATTATAAAGATAGAAATTTATTTTTAATAAATTTTTAAAAATGTAAGGCATTAAAAAAAAAACTATAGATCTTTGAATACATTTTCTTTAATTTTGACATATGGCTAACATGTATTTCCTTCATTTATGACAAATGCTGGTAGACACTGTCCACTTGCAGTCATTAAGCCATACAGTGCTTGTACAGAACTTTGGTCTCTGTAAAGATATTAACAAAATAATTTTAGTTCTGTAAAACAAGCTGCTTATTAGCTAAAAGACATAATACAATTAATAGTAAATATGTAAAAAGTAATGAATTACAGTTTATTGGATTTAAGAGCCTGTGACCATTCTGTAAGCACGAGTTCAGTCATTAAAATTTGAACTTGAAGGAAGTTTTCTATGAACTTGAGATCAGTCCATTGATTGTCAATGTTTAAGTAACACTGAAGTGCATAATTTCTACCTGTGGGTAAAAAAAAAATGGTATAATACCAGTATTTGAAAAGAGTAAAGAGCTTGATATGCTACAAAGCCTAGATTCTAATAACATTTATACGTAGGACACTAAAGTTAGTCAACTTGTAGGGCTGAGTTTCTATAATTTCCTCCACTTACTAAATTTAAATATTTTAGGTAGTTTAACATTTATTTTCAGTCAGCCTTGACTACTTTAAATTTTAATGTCTTATTATACTTAGTTTTTGCACCAAAAAAAAAAGTACTGGTAACACATCAGAGATGAAAGGTCTGCTTTGTATTACAACCCATGAATTTAAAAAAAAAATGTACATGGAAGACATTGAATCCATAGTGAACCACATATCACCTGTCATCACTAAAATACTGGTACTGTTAATCTTGGTTTACCTGTACTTACATAGTAATGAATTTTTAAAACATGATTCTACAATTAACCAGTTTTGACAGCATTACCAGTACCAATTTCTTTCCAGATAATGTTCAACATATGATTGAAAGTTAATTTAACTGTTCTCATTCTCTTAGCTATCAGTACTAGAAATTTAATGTTAACAGCAAAACTTGTTAAGTGTACTTTCATGGTTTTTGTTTTACCAATACATGTATTTAGAACTTTGTGTTGTGAGTTTTATATTGTTAAGGCATTGAATTTATATTAACTGAACTTCAGTGTTTATGTTAACAAAGTTGTAGTTGATAATGATTATCATTTACTTTTGTTAATAAATTGCTAAGTATCTAGTTTGTTTGTCATTGAATTTGTTTACTTCAGGTACAGTATTCTGAGCAACACATGGTAATATATTAATAAAATAATCAATCAGATCTAGTGAATATTTACAATTGTCCAGTCTTGTTCAATCACTATGCTCATTACAAGTTAACTTTTCATCTTTACTTTTAAGTTTAGGCAGGAATTAATGGTACTAAATAGGATTGGTAGTTATTTAACATAAACAGTTTTAAATGCACCCTACCTAAAGCTTGCTGTCCAGTGTCTAGCCATGGCACATCCAGATCATGATTTTGCTTTACATTATGATTGGAATTTGATGTGTTCTTAAAGTTGGCTGAGAGAGAGACAAAAATATCACAACTAATAAACTGAGTTCAAATAATACTATTGTGCTAAACTTGTGAATACACTATAAGAATTCAGAACAGATATCTGGTAATGCAATATTTTTTTACTAATAAAAGATAAACAATTAGCTGCAGACAGTTAAGCATTTTGTTATAAGTTAATTGTAATTTAAATATTACACATTAAGTAACATCTAACAAATGATAAAAATGCCACATCTCAACTATTACTAGGTAGGCAAACATAGGAACTTCCAGTTACCAGCCGATGTGGCTAAACTCAAACGCCAGTTACCAGTAATAATAATAATAAGGCATTCTTATTATTGTCTTCAAATCTAATGATAAAACCGTATCATGCAACTGATACATAGTCCCTCTTGACCTTTATGGTGTCGTGTCAAGGAAAGATATGAATATTCTTGGCACCAACCCAGTTGCAAGAGCTGCAGAGGAAATACCATAGTTGGAGCATTTAAGTGAATCAACTACTAATTTTTCCTTCAGGTTAACTTTTGAAGCCGTAGTAAATTATTGATGGTACCTCTTTTCCTAGATGGAATGCCTAAGCTCGCAGGTTGAGAAGGTGCCAGGTATTCATGTCCCTTCGCTTTCAGTAAAAGCAGATTTGGCTTATTTCAAGCTACATGAGAATGTTGGGGGTGCTGCTCAGATGCATATCATTTATAGATATTTTATATACTATGGAAGCTTATCCTCATTAACATTCCTAGCTATGACAACTTAGAAAACTGGTGATAATGATACTTTTAATATAATTGTGTCTGTAATGATTGCCCCACCTCCCTAAAAAAAAAAAAAGTTTTCTTTAGAGCGAAACTAAATACCCCACAGTGACATGGTATTGATTCAGAAATATTTACCTTTACAAAAAAAATCTGCTTCATTTTGCAGCTCTGCGAAAACTGACAATACAAATTCTAATGTTCTCTTAGCTCTGTACATCGTATACTGGGGCGAGCTGTCTAATTAAAATGAAAAAGAAAAAATTTAGTCTCAATGAAAAGAATTTACCAATATTAGCTTGAGATATTTATGTAAAATGCAATTAATAGCTTAAAAGTTTATGAAATAACAGTAAAATATTAACAACCTTTTATTTGTTCTAAATGAAGAGAGTTCAGTGTTTCCATTAAGATTTTGTGAGATTTAAAACATGTTAATGCACATACTCTTGTCCACAACTCTTGACCAACTTCAGTCTGCAATGACAGCAAAATATATGTCTATCATAATGTATGTGTGTGTATATATATATATAATCTACAACCTAGCCCACACCTGCCACAGAAAGACAGGGGATCAGATGGCAGCAGGCAGGGTATGAACCCAGGATCCTTAAGATGACCAAATGACAGTACAGCATGCATACTGCATGACCAGGCATCCATTCAGTGCTGAGGTACATAAACTTTGAACTATTATGGCCGTCTAATGAAACCAAGAGCAACACATGGAGAAAAGGTTGGAGGGAAATAAAAAGTGAAAAATGGAATAGTTAAACAAGGAGGCACATGGTTGATATACCTAACAAGCTACCAGTCTAGCCTTACCTAGCAAGCTACCAGTCTAGCCTTACCTAACAAGCTACTAGTCTAGCCTTACCAAACAAGCTACTAGTCAAGCCTTTCATAACAAGCTATATACTAGTCTATCCTTACCGTGTGATTGTCAAAAGAGTTGAGCCTTTGAGCTCTAGGTGTGTAAGCCTGCTTGAACAACTGTTCAGTCTGGAAGAGATCCAAGTCAATGCCTATGTAAAGCATTGCTATTTTCGATATATCTGGCACTCCGGGTGCATGGCCAGAGGCCGGGAACCTCCGCCATTTTCCTATGTTGTACCAAACTAGCCGTACAGGACTCGCCATTAGTGTAACGGTCCCTTGAGGAACGGCGCATGGATTATCGACAGGGACGTGGAAGCTCTCTTTCAACACTGCACTGTGCAATGGGAAAGCTCTCACATTCCCTTGGACACTCCCACAGGAGTTTTGTTTTACTATTCATTTAGCCTATTTACTTCCTCAAGTAATCGTTTCCAACTGGGTGCCAAGTTGAGGCAGAATAGCATACCCGGGTCTAGCCTTAACTAACAAGCTACTAGTCTAGCCTTAAAAGACAATTCTATAAATCAAATAAGAACATAAAGCTAAAATGTTATTTAACCTTGGTTAGGCCAATAATAGAATATGCATTCTCTGTTTGGGACCCCTCAACTCAAGAAAACATTAAAAAACTGGAACATACACAAAATAGAGCAGTGAGATTCATAACAAATGAATATTCACATTTGACTAGAGTAACACCTATTAGAAAATCACTAAATTTAGAAAGCCCTCAGGACAGAAGACTCAAAAGTAAAGTAGCAATTATACATAAAACACTGAACCATAATCTTCAAATACAGAAACAAAATTTAATAAAATACTCTGAAAGACACAAAGATAAAGGCACATTCCTCATCTCATATGCTAAAACAAATTTGTACAAATACTCTTTCTTCCCTAGTGCTATTAGAGCATGGAATGGGTTGCCTGAGCTAGCCAAGAAAACCAGTGACTAGGCAGAATTTAAGTCATTGGTTAATTTGCATGACTAAATTCATGACACGTAGGATGTAATCATCTTCTTTTTTGAAGTAACGTCTGTATTAAAAAGATAAGAAAGCCCCTAACTCCACTTGATGGAATTGTGGGAAAATGAGAAAAAAGGAAATCACTTGGCAGAGCAAAACTAAAATGAATGCCTTTTGACTAATCGCATCAACCCATATGTTTGACCAGCATACTTAGAGTTCATGCAGGTTACTTTTGGAGGGCGATATTGAAATAATAGGTGACCATGAAAAACTTGCTATACTGGTATATACATTTTTGTCATTGCAATAAAGTGTAATAGTTATTTTTTTTTTGATGCCACAAAATAAAAAGTAATGAATTCTACATTCATTTAAGGAATGAGCTCTATATTAATTCTAGAAATGTGTTCTATACAAATTAAAACAGCTCTATTCACTACTTACTTCTTCTTCAAGTTTATTGATAAACTGCTCAGCTGCATCATTTTCTGTGACTTTTCTATGAATCTTTGCAACTGAAAATTTCTCTCTTAGCTTCTGATTTTTGCGCACTAACTGGTTCAACTTAGAAGGCAGCTTCAAGTTCGTGCTAAAAATAAATCAAATGGTAAAATCTAGGATTTTAAACAAAGTCTGTTGTAGATTGAAGTTTTAACTAATAGTTTTTTTTTAATATTACAAACAAAAAAAGGCATAGTAACACATGTATTCTGTTTTCATAATCTAAATAGAATATCTCTTACTTTACGTTCTAAAATACAAGACATTTTTAAAGTGTCTAAGAAGCAGTAACAGGAAAACCTAATGATACAAACATTACAAATGTAATTGGACAATAAATTAAATTTCACTGCAAAAACTGATTGTATTACCAAAAAATTACAACAAAGATTAAAACTACCCGTACCAAGTAAAATATTCTCCTAAAGTATCAGCAAAAAAAACTTTGTCAATATTTTACCATGCTCACATCTGTAGTCAATTTTAAATTTCAACATCATAGCCCGATTTTCCAATCTGAACATTAAAGAATTAAATATAATAAAATCCTAAATTCTGCTAGTAATATCATTGGACTTTAAATTGAAAACAGTTGGGGTACAACTTTAGGATCACAGAGAAGATACAAGTCTCCTATCAATTGGGGCACAATACCTATACAATACACGACTTCCCTTTAGAATGCATTAAGTATAAAAAGTTTTTTTGATCAAAGCAGAGCTTTTTAAAATATAAAATTGTGGAAAAAAATTCTAGATATTTTGAAGAGTTATTAAGAAAACAAAATCTGCTTGTAAAAATAAACAAAAGATTTCATTTAACCTTTCAAGAATATCATGATAATGTCAATAATCAGGTTTGAGATAAATAGTCATTAAAAAAAAACTTTTAAGAAACAAAATAAAATATCATCATGGAAAACAATTTAATATAGATTTTGTGCTGGTTGACTGGTAAAGTGGGGTTGTCTTTCAAACCAAGGAATCTTGGGTTCAAATCCCGGTGTAGAATGGGATTTTAAATTTCAGGATTGTTGACACTCTTGAGTCCACTCTAATACTTGACATTAGCCGGGGTAAAGTAAAGGCAGTCAAGTAAAGTAAAGACAGTTGGTGATTGTGCTGCCCATATGACACCCTTATTAACCATCAGCCTAGAAACAAATGTTCTTTACATTTTATATCATATGCACTATTGATTGGCATATCTGAAAAGGGTTTTACATGCTTACTTATAAGACTTTTTTTTACCCATTTTCTTGAAGAGTAAATGCCAATTTGGATTGAAGTGAGTCTTCTTGACACTGTATAACATTTGACTGACTCTCTTGAACAATACTGTTGGCAACTGGTTCAGAAACATTTCTGTTTGAAGGCAATAGTAGATTCCTTTTCTCAATAACCTTTGAGCTCTCAAGGTCAATCGATCCAGAGCTAGCATTGTTATTTGCATTGGGAGCTAATCTTTTACTCTCACTATCTTGAGAGGAAATTTTAGACTGGGCAATGCTGGGAAGTACCTTGGAACTCTGAATTGTTTTCTTTGATGCAGATGTACTCGTCTGAATTTCTTTAGAAAGAGGTCTATACTTGCCGTGCTTTGGTATTTTAATATTGGGGTCAGTCTTAAAAGGAGCAAGCAAGTGTGCTGCAATGTAACCTTTGTTTACAACTTGAGGTTTGGAATTAAGATTTGAGCCTTGAGAGAGGGGTCTTCTCGTCCTTTGGCTTTCTTTCTTTAAAAGCACTTCAGCTGATGTGCCAGATTTCTTTAAAGTGGCAGAATGAATTGATTTCTCCTTTTTTAACTGCCCACAAGAACTATTCACAAAACTTTTTTTCTCTTCTAGTCTATCATTATTGTGAGTTATATGATCCTTTTGTTGAGTCTTCTGTAAAGGTTCACTAAATGTTTCTTTAACTGTCTGATCATATTGAACATCCTTGTTGCTAACTGTATCTTGTTCAGATGTCTTGATTGGATCTTTCAGCTAAGAAAAGAAAAAAAGGAGAATTAATGACTAGATAATTTAGAAAATGTATTTTATCAATTAAACTCGATCTAATTGAAAAAATATCAATATACACTCATGTATATAATTATGTTAAAAAAATATTCAAAGTTTTAAAGAGTATAATATCAGCTTATTAGATAATGTGCAATAGTAATGACTATTCTACAAAACAGTAATAGTAAGCCATTAAAAGGATATATCTTAAAAAGTAATATCATATTTTAAAAAAATGATTGATTAGCATATGCCAATACAACTCTTTATAATAAATGCTGACAGAAACACAGAAGATAGCCTTAAAATTAGTTTTTATTTTGGAGTTCCATCTGCTGATCAAGGCTATAGAGCCCAGTTTGCCCAAAGGCCTAATTACAGTTGTTTTATTTATTTAAGCTTCATTGCTAACAATGAATAGTGTTTATATTTTTGTTTCTTAGAACAAGGTCCAATTGAGGATGTGACACAATAAAGGAAAATATGGTGCCAATTTGCAAATTGATTAAATAGTCAATAATGTCTATACAAGCACAATCTATATAAAAAAGTAGAACTAACAAGTCCTTAAGACTTGCCGATGTTGACTGCTCTGTATTACAGTTTCTTTATGAAATTGACATCTCAGTTTTTATAGAGAATAAAAAAAAAGAGAGATAAAATAAGGAGAAACCGGCCATGTCTGAAAGAGACAGCTGGAGAGCTTTCTGGAAGGTCACAGGGCAAAGAAGGGCCCTAGCAGAAGACAACTTTTGTAGAGCCCCGCAGACAACAGCTTTGTCTGTATTGATGTGGCAAAATATGCAGATTGCAAATGGGTTTGCATGGTCATGTGAAATACTGCACTCATATATTTATTTATTTATAACAAAGCACTAATTAATTATTTTTCTTGTAGGTAATGTTAAAGAATGAATTTTGATTTAAAAATTAGTTTCAATATGAGTAATGTTGTTTTTTCAGCATTGAGTTGATTGTTATCCCAAACTGACTACTGGTTGTATTGCAAGAGTTTTTAAATAAAAAACTTAATAGTGCAAGATTTAAATATCAAGCTAGCCCCTACCATAAGCAGAAGATTTATGTACCAACAGAAAGGTACAAGGTATAATAAACTTTCTCAAAGGAACATTGTAAGTTATTATATCAAAGTGACAAAACTGCAGCGATAATTCACTTTAAAATAAATAATGAAGCAGTACTGAGTAATTACCATATCTGTGAACCACCTTTAGACTTTTGATATTTTCAGTCATACATCTAGCATAATGAGTAACTCGTTATCTAAAACTAATTGAGATTTGAATATTATGAGTGTGTTATCTAAAACTGAGATTTAAATATTATGAGTGATAATTTCTTAAAGTTGTTTTAAAGAGCCAATTATATATACATATATATATATATATATATTTTTATATGAGCCTTAGAAAATATTCAGCAATAATAACATAATGAATAATAAAAGTAAAAATGACACCACAAAGAATAATTACATTTATGGTGGTACCCAAAGCTTTTCTTGCTTTGGATAGTATTTGCTCTGCTTGAGACAAGGCCTGTTGTTCCTCAGTGCTGAGCACATCTGCTTGTTGGCCTGGTAGTGATTATTATTTAACTATGAATAAAACACTTGCACAAAAGTACTACATAAACAAACTTAATAGCGGCATAAAAGAAATTAATGTGCATTTATTGCTGCTTTGGTTAATTTTATGGAACTAAATTTTATCTAACCCAGACTCCCAGAACTCAGTTTAATAAGAAGTTTTATTTAGTTTTTATAAAGCTTATATTAACTTACTCCATCTGTCTGTCTGGGTGGAATTTTTTACACATTATTTCTCCCGCTTCTCATATCAAGTTGAAACTTCACAAAATTATTAATTGTTGGTGACAAAATATGAATCAATATAAAAAAGAATTTTATTAATCATTTTGTTTTAATTAATTACTTTGTTTTATATAGAAAATGTACTAAGCTTAGGGAAGATAGCATTGTGTAGAGCATTAGGTAGTTAACTTAAAATTTTAAACTAACAATAGTCTATAAAACCTTCTATTTTTATAAGTACTTGAAAAGCTTAGTAGGTAGCATGTAGGCTTTTCATAATGGAGGCTCAAAATCTCAGATTTCAG
Organism: Biomphalaria pfeifferi; assembly: GCA_030265305.1. NCBI lineage: Eukaryota > Metazoa > Mollusca > Gastropoda > Planorbidae > Biomphalaria > Biomphalaria pfeifferi. Next base: position 1,108,850 of record JASAOG010000061.1, on the reverse strand, counting down.
TTCAGACTCAAGCAACTATTTTTTGTTTGAATTGCTTTTGAAAAAGCAGCACTGAAACCATCTCTCAGATACCCTCTCCTTCTAACTGGTCCATAGCGCACTGAGCATTCCATAAGTATGAAAGATAAGATGTACTAAACAAAAACAATTAATCAATTTGCACAAAATTGTTATTGCTAGTCTAGATCTATTAAAGATTAATTACGTGATTGACTCAAAATAATTGAATGCAATTTCACTCATCAAAATAAGCTTTTTTTTAAAAGTATTTTTTTTTTTATTTTACTTATTCATTATGAAATGAGAAGGCTATATTCTAGTAAGCTACCATTGTATATTTGGTTAGTTGTCTCACTTGGGGCTTCAATGATTTTCTTTTTAATAGGCCTGGAAGAATATAAAGAATATTAAAATGACAAAAAGAAACATTTATATTAATTACATTGTAAATTCTGCATAAATAAAATGAAAATAAAGTTCAAAAAACAACACTGACCAGGGTTTTAACAGACTTCTGATCATCTCACATTCTGCTTCCACAAGCTTTTGACTTTTATTCACCCCTTTAATCATCTGGTGTAGAAATGTATGCAATCTAAAAAAAAAAAAAATAATAATTAAAATTGTCACTTAACAGAGGCATTTTACTCAAAGACAAAACTATATAGATGGGATAATGTCAACAACAATTAACTTGGCATTAAACAGATTAGTGCAAGGAATTTGTTCTGACTCTCTACCAAATCCTTATCTAGTTAAGTTTTATCACTGTTCACGTCACCTAATACTTGTTTTCTGAAATGCCAAATATTGATATACTGGGTAATAGCAATATATCATATATTGTAGTACAATATATGTACTTATTTGCATATATATTATTTCATTTCTCAACAAATATGAAGAGAGGAGGGTGCAATACAAATACTATAATAACTGTCAAAAATATCAAAAAGCATTCTAAATAATAATATTTATATATTAGATCTAAAGAGGGCTTAAAAGTGAAGCCTTAACAGCTCAACTACACAATGACTAAGAAAAAAAAATTTCATTGGGGGTGAAATGACCAGGGATGAAGTGACCAAAGATGAAATGACTGGTCATGGGCTGTATATTATATATATATATATATATGTTAACACATATGGTTAATAGGATCTACTGGTTTAGGGTTTGGAATAACATTGCCTCAATTCTACTCAAAAGTTCTGGATCCAACAATGCAGAGGATATAATTTAAATTCTAATTGGTTTTAATTTGATAACTATGTTTAATTTACCCTAAGGCCATACCTTAAGCTTTGTTAGATTTTAAAAAAAATAATTTCAGCAATATGGGGATTTCATAACTTTTCATTTGAGTTAGTCTGTGTAAATGTTTAACATGAATAAATATATCTACAACAAAGTACGTTTTGTTTTAATTTTTTTTGTTACCGTTACTCTAAACTCCAAAGTTAATTGTTTAATTCAGCATTAGAGTATTTTACTGTTTATTTAGCATTTTCTGGGTAGAATGACATGTTTCAATTATTTTGATATCCATTATACATCTATAAGACAAATGGTTTAGCAGGCACATAGACAACGACTTCCTTAAATTGGCAGACAAGGAAAGAGATATCATATGGGAAGTCAACATCAAGAAATGGACAGGCTTGCCATTGAAAGAGACTCTAGTCAAGTTAAAAGGCTCAAAATGCAGAGAAAAATGGAGAAAGACGGGTTAACACTGTGGGTTACTGAAAATTACTGCAGTCACTCGAATCAGTTAAGTGTCACTGTCATTGGTGTCAAGAATTCTATGCCCCAAGTCACCCATGTCGAAGTGAAGAAGTAATAGTAATAACCAAGGCAACGGTCCAAAATACAAATGATTCCAGTAGACTAACAAATACAAGGCATAATACACACATCCTAGGTACATATAGATTTAGGGCAATTAGGGTATACCAGATCAAGATCTAAAGTCAAGATATACCTTAAATCTGAAATTGTTTTTGTTGACAAAGTTGCCATTTCCAGTCACCAGAGTCATCATAGAATGCAATTCGATTGTGTTGAGTAGGTAAACAAAACCTGGCTCAGCAGTCAAAAATCAGTTGCCACTTGCTTAGCTGTGCTAAAAAATGAGCCAAATAAAGTCAATTACCGATATCTACAAATTGTTAGACAATATTTTAATTATTGATAGTAGGCCTATGTATAGTTATATTAATGTATATTTGTTATATAATATAAATATTTTTTTAAATTTATAGATGTAAGATCTAAAAAAAAAACAACGATATCTAGATCTATATATATATATGAATACACAGGCATTTTTTGGTTGATTCATACCGGTAAATACAGGGCTTTTTTGTGACGGCACGCACAAGTAGCGGCGGACCGGCACCTTTTTCAATGGGGGGGGGGGGGGAGGGGGGGTTAACGTTTATTATTAATTTATTAGTAGTTAAAAGTTAGACAATCCGTCACTGAGTACCGGCACCTATTTTTTTTTTTTTTTACTAAAAAGCACAATATTATAGATTCTGTTGTATTCTATATAGGCCAATATAAATTCTATTGTTAGTTAACTTAAAAAAAAATCATTTGCAACATTGCCCACAGACAAATATGAAACATGAGTTATGTCCATAACTATCAACATAGAATGGATCTATCATCTATCTGATCTAATAGATGACATAAAGGGAGTTCATGTGCAGACTGGTGAAGGCCTCCAGCTCTCAGCTGTATTCTACATAAATTAAAATATTATAGATCTAATTACGTTGCATACTGATGAAGCAATATTTCTTTCACCCTAAAAGATGACTGCTTGGTCGTGTGGTATGCACTCTGGACTGTCGTCCATGTTTCGAAACCTACCCCCCCCCCCCCCCAAAGATCTGTGGGAAGTACAATTTTTATACGGATGTAGATCTAACCTGAAGGAACACAAAACAGTTGAACAAACTTGAGTCGCAGATAAGAGTTTAGTGTATTCCAACTCCCTAATAAATGTTTAAAATTCGTATAGTAGATCTATATGTAAAAGCCCTACATTGATTCAACCCACCCCTACTTGTACATTACTGTAATTACATTGTTACTTAATTTGTTTGAACTCGCTGTCACCTTTCCCTGCTCTTCCAGCTTCAAAGAACAACCAAAAACGCAATTTTAAAATCAAAAAGTCGAAATTATAATATAAATTTGATCACTTAAAATGGTAGACCATGTCCATGCCTTTCACAATTTAAGTAAACAAGCACCAAACGAAAAATCTTTAGATATTATATATTAAATTTCTTTTCAAAAAATGCCATGCTTATAATTGTAATCGATTATAAATTAGACAATAGTTAATATATTTTAGTAACTAGTTTAGATCTAAAAATCTAGATTTACTTTATTATACGAAATATAGTGACATAGTAATGATCTGATAGTGATAGTTACTAAGTTACTGTTTCTGATAGTCATAGTTAGTATGTAGTCTATATGACTATATTATATCTATTAATCTAGTATTAATATTATGATATTATCTACGTCTTGTGACAGTCTAGACTCTTCAATCTTGTCTTTAACTTTTACTAAGTTTTATGACACTGTGACTCACTGTCACTTGTGTCTTATTAAACTTATTTATTAGACTAATTAGAGTGACATTATATGATTATTATACTTCACTTATAAATAAGATTAATAAATATAGATCTAAGACTAATGATGGTTCTAATGACTCAAAATTCTAGATCTAGATTAGTAGAGATCCATTCATCCATCCATCCCAGTGGCGCTACAGCCCATGGAGGGCTCTGGCCTGCTTTAACACATCCTTCCATTCAGATCTCTCCTGGGCCTTTCGTCTCCACGCCCTAACCCCAAGCTGCTTCAGATCTGCTTCCACATCATCTATCCATCGCATTCAGGGTCTGCCTTTGGGTCGCCTGCCTTTTGGTTTTTGCCTGTATTGCTCCTTTTTGCTCCTCTGTTGTCTGACATTCTTTCAAGGTCACCTGCCCAACGTAGTCTGTTCTTTTTTATTGCGTTCACTATTGGTGGGTCTTCATACAATTGATATAACTCATGGTTAGTGCGTGTCCTCCACCCTGTTTCATCCTGTATGGCACCATAGATTTTCCTAAGAATAGATCAGTAGAGATAGAGATTATATTCTAGCTACTCAGGCTTAGCTAGCCATTCAGAATAAAATTCTAGACGTATAGTATTTATAAGAGACTCTAGAACTAAGACTAGATAGATTCTAGATTGATTCTAGATTAGTAGACGAGTTAGAGATGATGATACTGATGCCAGTTATCACTGATACTACTGATAGTGATAGACGTCAGGACTTGGCATAAGATAGATCATAGATCTAGATGATACATAGATCTAGATCTTAATAATATTGGTTACTGCATTTATCTGTGTATTTTATCAATATCATGGTCAGATAGTCCAGGGATAATAATATCATATTTTATCATAATCTACTACTAATCCAGGTCTGTTGGTTAAGATGTGTTAATCTATTTGTTTTTTTTTATAATTTGATCTAAACTTAGTTTATTATTATTGTCTCTGCTAAAAACTCAAACTCTAAAACTAGAGTAAGTTGAAGTCTAAAGACTTTACTAGAAGTCTATACACTTTCAAATATTAACTAAGTACTCATCAAACAAAATAAATAAATGCTTCTGTGAACAGAAGGAAAACCTATGTATAGAAAATTTAAAGAAACTAAGGCAGAAAGAGTTTATAAAAAAGATATTAAAATTAAAGCTTTACCCAAAAAGTAAGCAGACAACTGTAGAATAAATACATTTATAAACAATGTAGTAATCTAAGGATAACAACAAACACATATGGTCATACATTAAATCCAAGAAAATGGAAACAACAGGAGTAGCACCATTAAAAGGAGAAGATAACTTAAAACACATAATGATAATGAAACTTAAGCTAAAATACTAATTAAATACTTTGCATCAGCATTCTCAGCCCCAGGAGACAAAGACTTATACTTAATTTGAACCAAGTAGACAATATAGGAGATATAGAAGTACAAGAAAAGGGGATCCAAAAACTATTAAAAAACATCAAACCAAGCATGTGTACCTGATAGTATTTCAGCTAAATTACTCAAAGAACTAAGCAGTGAGCTTAGTTCAGAATACTTTTTCAGTCATCTCTTAACTGGGGCAGGTTACCAAGGGACTGGAAAGAAGCTAACATCACTCCCCTATTCAAAAAAGGAGAAAAATTAGACCCAGGAAACTACAGACCAGTATCACTAACCAGCATCACATGTAAAATCCTAGAACACATAATATGTAGCAATATGTATATATGTGTCATTTAGACAAACATATTGTCCTTGCTTCATACCAACATGGCTTTAGGAAATATAGATCATGTGAAACACAACTAATAGGACTAATTGATGATTTTTCAAAAGGTTTAGATAATAGATTTTTCTAAATTCCGCTTATTAAATCTTATTCATGGTAAACCAGTAACACAGACTTAAAACAAAAAAAAAAGCTGTATGAATCTGTGTGTTTGTGTTTGTCTGAAAGAGATAGAGTATGTATAAAAGCAATAAAAAACAACACAAGACACAGATATTTTACAAAGAGAATTAGATGAATTACAGAAATGGGAATCAAATTGGAGCATGTCTTTCCACCCAGAAAAATGTCAGCTGTTAAGAGTAACAAAAAAACTAAAACAAATTAATTCCACTTATCTTATTCATGGCAAACCAGTAACACAGACTAAAAACGCAAAATACCTAGGTGTTATAATAAATGAAAAACTGTCATGGAATCCACATATTGATGAAACTACAAAAAAATCCAACAAAGCATTAGGGTTTATTAAAAGAAATTTCTATAAATCAAATAAGAACATAAAACTAAAATGTTATTTAACCTTGGTTAGGCCAATAATAGAATATGCATCCACCGTTTGGGACCCCTCAACTCAAGAAAACATTAAGAAACTGGAACAAACACAAAATAGAGCAGTGAGATTCATAACAAACGAATATTCACATTTGACTAGAGTAACACCATTAGTAAAATCACTAAATTTAGAAAGCCTTCAGGACAGAAGACTCAAAAGTAAAGTAGCAATTATACATAAAACACTGAACCATAATCTTCAAATACAAAAACAAAACTTAATAAAATACTCTGAAAGACTCAAAAATAAAGGGACATTCCTCATCCCATATGCTAGGACCAATTTGTACAAATACTCCTTCTTCCCTAGTGCTATTAGAGCATGGAATGGGTTGCCTGAGCTAGCCAGAAAAACCAGTGACTTGGCAGAATTTAAGTCATTGGTTAAAATGCATAAATGCATGACGCGTAGGACGTAATCATCTTCTTTTTTGAAGTAACGTCTGTATTATATAAGCTTAGAGTTTAGATCTAGAACTGATGACAAACCAGAGCCAGAGAAATATTGTGTTTCTGCTTTTATTCCCAAGGAATATGTATATGGAGGAAGGGGGGGGGGGACTAAATCCATAACATTTTAGGAGGAACCAACAAAAAAAAAAGAAGAAAGGGTTGTAAAGGGATGGCTTGTAAAACTTAAACAGTATTAGATTGTTTTTCTCAAGTAATTTAAACACCATTAGAAAAAAAATTACCAATGGTTGTATAGTTTTGAATCCTAATTTAAGAATAAAAAGTAATATAATCAAATTAGTGTTTATTTTTATATGTAAAATTTAATACAATTATTGTATATTGTATATATTATATTTAAAAAAAAATAATTTATCAAAATTTTTTAAATCTTAGGATGTTAAATTGATTTTCATAAAATATTACATTAGTTTTTATTGCTGGCAACAATCAAAGCTAAAAAGTATATATAATTGAAATGGAAGAAAATTCAAGGCAGTCACGATTGATGCGTATCAAACCATACTTATCAGCATTAAAGTAAGTATTAATAAATTTTGTTATTCTTAGACTTCCTAAAGTTTGCTTGTGTTAGTACATTGTTGCATGACAGTCATATAAAGGTACATTGTTCACATTTTAATTTGGCAGCAGAAAATTCCACCTAATTGTAAAGCGGTACCTAACCATTGAGTTTGTGACTAATGGTTAAATACCGCTTCATTTATTCTCAATAAGCTACTGAATTTTTTTAAGATTCTATGTTAAAAAGATAACCATTGCTTTTGTATTCATCTAATCTTTTTGAAGAATGAAGCTGCCATGGCATGTCTAAACAATATTTCTGCTCAATAACTTACTTATTGTACACCAGATTAAAAAAAGAAAGATTTATTTCCTGTTCTATTTATTTAAAAAAATCAAAATTGTACAAGTATTCTTTAAGTGATTTTTTTTCATTTTGTACAGAAATAAAGAAGAACAAAAGATTAACAAAAATAAGGTGAGTGTAATGACTGATAACATTGTATTGTAATATTCAAAAGTTTTGAATAAATCAAACAGTATCATAAAACCTAAATACACATAACAACTATGGTGACAAACATTCATCCCATCAATTCTTTCTATTGTCTGCCTTCCTTACGTCATCACAATTTTTTTAAACTGAATTTTAAAGTTTTTTTTAATGCACTCGAATTAATTTGGTATTTAGAATTGTGTATCGGTTAATGGGTCAAAGGAGGCGCAGTGGCTGAGCGGTAAAGCCCTTGGCTTCCTAACCAGGGACCGGGGTTGGAATCCTGGTGAAGACTTGGATTTTTAATTTCGGGATCTTCAGGTGCCTCTGAGTCCACCCAGCTCTAATGGGTACCTGACATTAATTGGGGAAAAGTAAAGGCGGTTGGTCGTTGTCCTAAATACACATAAAAACTATGGTGACAAACATTCATCCCATCAATTTTTTCTATTGTCTGCCTTCCTTACGTCATCACAATTTTTTTAAACTGAATTTTAAAGTTTTTTTTAATGCACTCGAATTAATTTGGTATTTAGAATTGTGTATCGGTTAATGGGTCAAAGGAGGCGCAGTGGCTAAGCGGTAAAGCCCTTGGCTTCCTAACCAGGGACCGGGGTTGGAATCCTGGTGAAGACTTGGATTTTTAATTTCGGGATCTTCAGGTGCCTCTGAGTCCACCCAGCTCTAATGGGTACCTGACATTAATTGGGGAAAAGTAAAGGCGGTTGGTCGTTGTCCTAAATACACATAAAAACTATGGTGACAAACATTCATCCCATCAATTTTTTCTATTGTCTGCCTTCCTTACGTCATCACAATTTTTTTAAACTGAATTTTAAAGTTTTTTTTAATGCACTCGAATTAATTTGGTATTTAGAATTGTGTATCGGTTAATGGGTCAAAGGAGGCGCAGTGGCTAAGCGGTAAAGCCCTTGGCTTCCTAACCAGGGACCGGGGTTGGAATCCTGGTGAAGACTTGGATTTTTAATTTCGGGATCTTCAGGTGCCTCTGAGTCCACCCAGCTCTAATGGGTACCTGACATTAGTTGGGGAAAAGTAAAGGCGGTTGGTCGTTGTGTTGGCCACATGACATCCTTGTTAACCGTAGGCCACAGAAACAGATGACCTTTACATCATATGCCCTATAGACCACAAGGTCTGAAAGGGGTACTTTTTTTTTTTTTAATGGGTCTTGTCATGCGCATCTTCTTTTGGTGTTTTCCTTTGTGTACCATAAGAGATTGTGAGTTTTGGTTTTTAGGAACGCGTTTTTGTTGATGTCATTTTTGCTTACTTATGTTTGCTTCTGTTGTGTGATGAGGCTAGATCTCCTGTGAGTTTCTCTTATGTGTTTTTCTTCCCCAGTATTGGGTAAGTTATTTATTTACTGTATTAGTCTTCGTGGTGTAGCTCGAAATTCATTGTTCCTACGATCGTGTGGACGGCAATCTCAAGGAATATGTATTTTCTGTAATGACACAGGCTTGGGACTCTGTTGGAGTTAAGCTTGATTCACAGTGTTGTTTGATATGGCCAGTGTATCTAAGGCCTTGAGTGTAGGATGCGTCGTGATTGAATTATGGCATAGAGTGAAGGTGTGATATATTTCGTTGCATAATATGTATACTTTGTGTTTCCTTTGAACATACTATTGACTTTTATTTATCACTCATGTCATCATATTTCATACATTCATTAAATTGTTAAAAGTACAACCTTGTTGTTAACTAATGGCCATTAACTTACGTTAGCATTAATATCATTCACGTTGAACAACTGTTGGTATTGACTAAATGTTCAGTTGAATAACTTTTACTCATTGTGTGTATTTGACATGCTGTTACCTTTATGTTCTTGCATTACTCTGTTCAGGTTAGGGTACGGTACGATAATTTCATACCCTAGCTAATCTGAAATCCCACCCTGACAGGTCTAAACAGTTTATTTTGTAAATGATTAAAAGAAACACCCACTCCTCTGTAGACATTGCGCCCACCTTCGCAAAACTGTCAGTCAGCCCCAATGAGGTAGTTCCAGATTTCTTCTCAGTCACGTGGGTGTGTTGTTTACATTAATGACCTCATTGATTTCATTGTAATTTAAAAATGAAAATAGTCTAGATCTATACATCATTAAGTAATAAAAAGTATGTTACAATAATTCACTAATTTTTATGATTATTTAGTAGGTCTACTAGATCTAGGCTAGCACTAAATCTAGATCTACATCTTATCATAGGAAGATATTGCCATGTTTAAGTCCACAGTCATGTGACTTTTTATAAAGTAGGTCAGAGATTCGGAACTACCTCATTTAAATGGACCTCATTCACCAAAACGACAGTCACTGGATAATATTGATAAAGCAATCAAAAAACTGTCATGTGATAACCATTGTTGATTACAATTAGATTATAATTTGTATAGATGAGATAGGGAAACATATGGCTCAATGTTGATTATTTACGATTGGTGAATGAGGTTCATTCACTAGCACAACACTGTGTATGGCAGTGCTGAACATTTGAAAAAAAACAGCACATTATTTTTCATTGGCATAGACTGCAAAAGTGCTAGCAGCTTAGCAGCAAAAAGCTGACTAAAGGTTAATAAATACAACTTTTTAAATTATAGATGAAATTTTGTTGTTATCTATTTAGGCTGAGAAAGGAAATAATATAGATAAATATAATTTAAAATTTTCTATTCAACTTAAGTTTGTGTTATTTACTTACTTGAATTCTTTTTCTTTAGGGCAGTCTTCTTATTTTAATGCAAGACTTGAAAGATGAGGGTAATACGTTATTTAAAGAATCAAAGTTTAAAGAAGCCTGGGAATATTATCACCATGCTCTGTTTGTAGCAGACATACTTGAAGAGTCTTTTTATCATTGTGTAGAGAAAGAATTTTTGGCAACTTTATTTTGTAATGCATCTCTCTGCTGTATAAAGATAGTAAGTTTGATGGCTTTTATCTCTTTCGGAAAAGAACTAAATAATCATATGCCATGTAAAATTTTTTAAAGTAATGCACATTAACTATAAACATACTTAAATAAGTTTGAAGTTAATTTTTACACAAAAGAAAAAAAAAAGTTTGAAGAAAAAAAGAAAAGTTGTAAGTGATTAAGCTAATAATAATAATTATAACTAATAATAATTATGATAATTTCGTAGAGATAGTTTTTTAAGCTTAGAATTAATTGTGCCTGTGTTGCCCTTTCAGAAACCTGATAGTATTGTTAACACTTTTATTTTCAGAATGACTATGAAAGTGCTCTTAATGATGCGGAAAAAGGTTAGTTATTACTTTCATTTCTTTCCTCTGGGTAAAGGATTTAAGTAATGACATTTTCATTGGATACTTAAGTGATTTTTAGCCTTTTTGTTTTAAAAATGTTTATCCAAAATAAAATATTTTTTGCGATTTGTTTGGGAAATCTTTCTTTTCTCTTTCTTCAGCTTTAGAATTACAAGAAAAAAATATTAAAGCATTTTATCGCAAAAGTCTTGCTTTAAAAGAATTAGGACGTCACAAGGAGGCTTTAAAAGTTGCTTTACAAGGAAAGGTTATAGATAGTAAGGTCAGTTATGTTTTATTTTTCACTTTTGGTTGTTAACTGTTCTATTATTCTATCAAGAGGTGTTATTGATGTTTTTACATGAATGTAACACAAGCCTCTTTCTCTCTTTTTTTTTTCTCAAGCAGTAAAATCTAATATGAATATTAAGTTTCAATGTAAAAAAATAATGTGGGGTCAAATCAGTTGAAAGAATGTTCAAGATTTGACACATTGTGGTCCGTAGGTCTAATAATGTTTGCAGCCAACATAAAGGCATAATCTTTGAGCATGCAGATTTAGAATGAGTGCTGTATTTCATTTGGCTACACAGATCACGTTGCAACCTGCATATTTTCCCACAGATCCAGACAGAACCTTTGTCTATCGGGGTTGTATTTGAAGTTCTATTTAGCCATCTGTACCTGTCTTTGACAAGATCTTTTCTTTGTTTTTTTTTTCATTAAAATGCAATACTTCCGTTAGGATTTGTCATAGTGCAATCCTTTCATGTCAGATGGCATTAAAATGAAAGTAGGTGGTCAAAACATCTTGCATTTTCAGAAGTTAAACTGATGACCCAATATCCAATCATATGTCAGAGATCCTTGTTTAAGTGGAGGAATATCAGAATTATATTTTACAAAATACAGATAGAGAAAAAATAAAGATTGACAACACACTCTATATATATCAAGCAATAATAATACACATTATAATCCTACTTCAACAATAAATATACAGTAGTAGTTGTATACTTTTATTTATTTTAATGTTCCTTCTGATTTAAAGCTTATTATATCCTAGCCCAAACCTCCTGCATGACGGCATGGAATGGCCGCAGGCAGGGTTGGAACCTGGGACCATTAAGACCATCAAATGTCAGTCCAGAGCGCATACAAGATTAGGCAGTCATCATGACTTATCATGAAGCATAGACTGATTTCTGCACCCAGAAATAAGCTTGTCTCCTTTACATTTGGTTTTTCAAACTGAAACTTGTAGTACTGGTAGTGGAAATGGACTTAAAAATGTTCTTTTTTTAATTAACTCCCCTACATATTTACTAATTTTTTTAGAAACTTGAAGTCATGAGAAGCCAATGTATAATCAAACTTCTTGTTTACACATCTCATGCAACCTTTTACCATGTAACAATACTATTACAGGATTAAATCACTTGAACTGAAATCTATAAAAATTAGTTGTTGTTTTTTTGTTTGTGCAAAGCAAAAAAAAAAGAAAACATTATTAATAATCAACAAAAAAAAATAAATTTATTTCATTAATTGCTAATCACACTGAGATGTGGTAGCATAAACTTGTCAGGACTTTATATTGTCTATCAGGACATTGTCTTTAAAAAATGGCAATTCAAGAGAAATGAAATGGCTACGATAATGTGTTGAAATCCTGAAAGGGATTGCATAGTTCTACCAGTATCTAGACAACTGATAACACTTGTTTCTAATAACAATGGAAGTTTTTTGGTGACATTGTCATCTAATAAAAAATACTTTAAAAAAAAACAAACAAAGCTTATATTAGGCATAGTTGGATCTGGCATGTAATTAAATTTGTAATAGATCTAGACTAACAATAATAAATCTATGCGATTATAAATATTTTTACCTATTGTTTTTGTTTTGCACAATTTCATGCTTTTAGTTTTCTCAACACACTATGATTTTATCACTAAAATTTATGGCTCTTGAACAGCTTGATAAAATATAGTCCCAAGCACTAAGATTTGTCTGTGGAACCTTAAGGACAATCCCAGTAAATGCGGCTGAAATAATGGCTAATGTAGGTTCACTAAACCTAAGGAGGGAAAGATCAGTACTGACTTGTTTTGAGCAGTATTAAAGGCTGGGTGAATATCTCCTAGCAAGAAAACTAGTGGATGGTTGGAGATGCAGAAGACGTATCCAGATGCAGTCTTTTATGCATCATGCCAATAGACTATCTGATAAAGCTGGCCTCTCCACCAGCCGACAAAATATTCAACGTTTTCACCCCATTCCCCCACATACGCTTGAAATTAGTAGACCCTAATGCCACTAAGCTAAGTCGTTCCTCTAACGATCTTCAAATTCCAGCACTGGAGACCATTAATGCTTCAAGCCCAGTGCTATTTTTTGCATATACTGATGGGTCGATAGATTCTGGAAGAGCAGGCCATGGAGCCTACATCGACTTTTTTTGGCTCTTACTGAGTCAAAATCTTTGACCCATGTGGTAGTATTTGCAGTTTTGATGCGGAGACCTTGGCAGTCTGTGAAGCCTTAAAAGTCACTGAGTCTCAACTCGGCGAGGGACATTTGAGGGAAACACAGATTGTTGTGGTCACTGACTCAAAATCTGTACTACATGCTTTGCATAGCCCTGGACCATGCCCCCCCCCCCCCCTAATATTGACACTCATCATGGCTTCACATAACATTAAGCAACTCTATGGCACCCCTGTAATAATGCAGTGGGTACCGAGTCACACTGGTGTAACGAGCAACACAATTGCAGACTCTTTGGCCCACCAGGGAGGGCAAACTCCGACCACTGAACAGGCTGCAAGTTTTCATCATGCACTGGCTATAACTCAAAAAACAGAAATGGAAAAGTGGTTTGAGTGCTGGGACAAGTCCCAAAAAGCCAGTTGAGTCTGGGTGCGCATGAAGCGCCCTGACTGCACTTCCTCGTGGTGGAGGCTGTCCAGGCCTGAGCAAGCTATTATAGCACAGTGGCTCATATTTCTCACAGCTATGGCCAAATTTCGATTCACGGTGCTCCCGCTGCAGGGAAGAAGAGGAAACAGTGCCTCATATTCTGTTTGACTGCCCCAGACTTGCTGATCTCCGTCTCGACAGGTCTGGGAAACCAAAAATTCTCGACCTGTATGGTGACATGTATGTACTACGCAAGACAGCAGGGATTCTGTCCTGGGCTTTTGCAAGAGAGTATTTAAGCCTCTCAAGCCCTCACTTAAATGGAGTTTGATGATGATGATGATGAGTGATAAAATTAGACTACAGTCTATCTGTGATCGGAATGCTCCTAAATACAGTGATCGGAGCCCGGAGCATGTCTGCTCCCTTTGTACCAACGTTGCGAGGCGATTAGTAGCAGATTTTTCGATGCCGGGCCTAACGCCCATTACCTGGCTTTAGCGGAGCCTGTTAGGGTCTGCTCAGACCCGGTTTTCTTTGTCTTTATTCTCGACATAAGTATGGGTTCCTCGAGGAGGTCGGCGGGCACTGTTTTTGGGTCCGATGTTTTTTCCATATAAAACAATGTACTGCAAGTGACAGTGGAAAGTCTACTAGCCTTCGTACAATAAAAGCTATTCACCGAATGGATGTTTTGGGTCCGATGTTTTGTTCTATACATTTTTTATCTAGAATTAGATCTAGTCAAGGTCCATATTTTGAATTTAATAAACCATTTGATTTGATTGTCATTGTAAATTAGCTTTCACTTTAGACTTAGACTTAACTTAGGCATTGTAAACCTTAAACTAGATTTAGACTAGACCTTTAAAAACTAAAATCAAAAACAGTCATCATGAAATTGCTCTGGCTATTTATCCTAATAATTACTAAATACACACTAGCTGAACATAGAACTAGATCTACCTTAGTCAACACTAAACTTAAAAAGGAAACAACAGTCATAATCAATCATCACACTCTAGATCAATGCAACTTCAAAAATAACCTAACATACACATCCATAACAGTAAAGATCACCCATCACAAATGAAAGTTCTCAATCAGACACAGCAGAAATAAATACCTATCACTGTTAATATTAATAGCAGGAGATGTAGAGTCAAATCCAGGGCCTAGATCTAAAGATAGATGCATCATCTGCAAAAAAGTATGCACCATGAAACAGAAAGCCATTCAATGTGACACCTGCGATGAACGGTACCATGCATCATGTCTCCATATGAATACACCTGTGTATTATGCCTTAGGCAACAAAGACGCATCATGGCACTGTGCACCGTGTGGGTTACCTCAGTTTACATCAGGAATGTTTGATTCCTTTGATGCAGACACTTCTAACCCATACAATATCCTAAACACCATCCCAAACCAAACTCACCAACCACTAGCCAGATCCACTCCTGTTAAACCTAAATTTACTCAAATTAATACAACAGCCTCACTAAACAAACCTACCAAAGAAGTAATACCAAAATACCTTAAAACCTTAGTAATAAATTTTCAAAGCATTAGGAACAAAACGATTTTTAGAAAAGATAGGGCTGATAATCTTGGGAGTTCTTCTAGCAATAAAAAACACTCTTATAGCAGAAGAAATTACCTTACCTAACTAAAAAAATATAGAATCAACATTTGTAAAATTAATACCACCTCAACATCCCTAATAATAGGCAGCATTTTCCAGACCACCAAATTCTAGTTTAGAATACATGCAGGAACTATGTAATCAGATTACTACACTTAAAGAGATAAATAAAAATGCAGTTTTTTGGATTATGGGTGATTTCAACCTACCTGATATAAATTGGAAAACACTAACCATAGATAAACACCAAAACCTTAAGGACATAAATGAGCTTTTCATAGAAACTTTACACAACCTAGGTTTAGATCAAATCATTAAAAAGCCAACTAGATTAAACAACACATTAGATCTCTTCTTAACCAACAGACCTGGATAATCAGTTGATTATGATATTATCCCTGGTCTATCAGACCATGAGATCATAAAAATACACAGTCAGATAAAAGCAGTAGCCAATTCAAAACCCAAAAGAAAAATCTTACTCTGGAATAAATGTAACCTAACACAACTACACCAAGCTGCATTAAACTTTCAACAAACATTCTTATTAGAAAAAGACATTAACCAACCAGTCGATGACCCCTAGAATTTCATTAAAAACCATCTTAAAAGCATTATAGAAAATCATATACCAACTACATACACATCAAACAAAATAAATAAATGCTGGTTTAATAATAGACTAAAGAAGCTATGTAAACAGAAGGAAAACCTATATAGAAAATTTAAAGAAACTAAGGCAGAAAGAGTTTACAAAAGTATATAAAAATTAAACACTTAACCCAAAAAGTAAGCAGACAGCTGCAGAGTGAATACATAAACAATGTAATATCTAAAGATAACAACAAAAACCTATGGTCATACATTAAGTCTAAGAAAATGGAAACAACAGGCATAGCGCCATTAAAAGATGAACATAGCATAATACATAATGATAATGAAACTAAAGCAAACATCCTAAACAAATACTTTGCATCAGCATTCTCAGCCCCCAGGAGACAAAGACATATTACTGAATTTGAACCAAGTAGACAACATAGAAGATATAGTAGTACAAGAAAATGGAATTCAAAAACTATTAGCCAACACCAAACCAAATAACGCATCTGAACCTGATGGTATTCCAGCTAGATTACTTAAAGAACTAAGCAATGAGCTAGCCCCAGTGTTCAAAATACTCTTTCAGGCTTCACTTAACCATGGCAGAGTACCAAAGGACTGGAAAGAAGCTAATGTCACCCCCCCCCCCCCCCTATTTAAAAAAGGAGAAAAATCTGACCCAGGGAACTACAGACCAGTATCACTTACCAGCATCACATGTAAAATCCTAGAACACATAATATGTAGCAACATCATAAACCACTTAGACAAAAAAAATGTCCTCACACCATACCAACATGGCTTTAGGAAATATAGATCATGTGAAACACAACTAATAGGACTAATTGATGATTTTTCAAAAGGTTTAGATAATAGTGAACAAATAGATGCTATCTTACTAGATTTTTCTAAGGCTTTTGACAAAGTTCACCACCATAGTTTGCTTAAAAAATTAAAATATTTTGGCATTAATGGTCCACTGCATCAGTGGATTAAAGATTTTCTGATAGGGAGAGAACAAACTGTAATAATAAATGGCTCTAAATCAACACAGATAACAGTAAACTCAGGTGTACTTCAAGGAACAGTCTTGAGTCCACTACTATTTTTAATTTACATAAATGATTTACCAAATTGCATTACTTCAGGAACAAAAGTCAGATTATTTGCAGACGATTGCATAAAACAATAAAAACAACACAAGGCACAGATATTTTACAAAGAGAATTAGATGAATTACAGAAATGGGAATCAAATTGGAGCATGTCTTTCCACCCAGAAAATGTCAGTTGTTAAGAGTAACAAAAAAACTAAAACAAATTAATTCCACTTATCTTATTCATGCAAACCAGTAACACAGACTAAAAACGCAAATTACCTAGGTGTTATAATAAATGAAAAACTGTCATGGAATCCACATATTGATGAAACTATAAAAAAATCAAACAAAGCATTAGGATTTATTAAAAGAAATTTCTATAAATCAAATAAGAACATAAAACTAAAATGTTATTTAACCTTGGTTAGGCCAATAATAGAATATGCATCCTCCGTTTGGGACCCCTCAACTCAAGAAAACATTAAGAAACTGGAACATACACAAAATAGAGCTGTGAGATTCATAACAAACCAATATTCACATTTGACTAGAGTAACACCTATAGTAAAATCACTAAATTTAGAAAGCCTTCAGGACAGAAGACTCAAAAGTAAAGTAGCAATTATACATAAAACACTGAACCATAACCTTCAAATACAAAAACAAAATTTAATAAAATACTCTGAAAGACACAAAGATAAAGGCACATTCCTCATCCCATATGCTAGGACAAATTTGTACAAATACTCCTTCTTCTCTAGTGCTATTAGAGCATGGAATGGGTTGCCTGAGCTAGCCAGGAAAACCAGTGACTTGGCAGAATTTAAGTCATTGGTTAATATGCATGACTAAATGCATGACGCGTAGGACGTAATCATCTTCTTTTTTAAAGTAACGTCTTTATTATATAAGATAAGAAGATAAGTGACAGTAGAAACTAGATTTTCACCCAGACCTGGAACGTTATGTCGTTACACTAGCCTTAGGATTCAATAGGCACTTAATGCCAATCTAGACCTAGAGAGATCTATCTATTTGACTTAAAAATAGATAATATATGTAAACACGACAGCAGCATACGACCTAGATTTAATTATTATCGCAAGCATACATGTCCAATAATCTTCAATTCAAATGAATAGTCCGCTGACATCAGCTTTTCTAATCAAAATGCATTTTGAAACCAAAAGTGTTTGGCGTCCTTGTTAAGTGTTTGTTTGTATTTTTTTTACAATAAATCTACTAGAGTTTTGATTATGATTAAGCAATTTTATATACATCTAGATCTTTGTTGGATAGCTGAGTTCGTCTAGCAGTCTAGCTATAGGTCTAGACTCTAGAACTAGATTTAGATGTATTTCTAGATCTAGTAATCCAGTAGGCCTATTGCTCACTCGAGTAAACGTAAGTTAAATATAATGTAGACCTTTTTTTTTATATAATCGTATCAAAGGGCCTCCTATTTAGACCTTAAACATTGACATGCACTTCTTGGTCTTGGACACGGAATTTATATAGCAGGCAAATTTTGAGCTTACGTTACACGCTACTCGATATAGATCTATAATTTAATACATTTTATTTATCTATTTAAAATTTAGGATTTAAAATAGTTATGCAAGTCTAATTCTAAATCTAGGAGTTACAGATAGTTATGCGAAAATTAAAGTGTTAACTGTTTGCCCTGACCTGTGCAGGCTGTGATAGACTAGATCTAGACCCCAATGTCAATATCTTATTATCTACTAGAGTCTAGAGTGACTAGACTTTACGCTTCACCATATAATGGTGATGTTTCCAATTTCTAACCAGGGAAACCTAGATCTAGGCCAATGACCTAGTAACATACAAATGACATGTTCTCTGAGAATTAAACCCATTAGTTACCCATTTTCATTTATTAAGTGTTGATCTAGATCTAGAGTCCAATTTAATGTCTACACTTTTTAGAATTAATTTATATCTAGACTATACTATGATACTATTTAACATAATAATTAAATACACCGTTGGGTCAATTTACGGTCTGTATTGACTGTATTATATAAGATTATGAAAATGACGCATGTGTTAAATGACTTAGGCTTAGGCCTAAACAAAACATAACAATACACGCTCAACTCTTAACTCAAGATGTAATCACTGTAATGTATAAAGATTCAAGATCTTTAGTCTATTTTTTTTTTTATATTCAAACTTTTGATCTAGAATCAAGATCTACATTCTAGATCTACCTTAGAATTTAAATTTATTTTTCATGAAAACCCGAAGATCGTAAAAATGATTGGCATAGTCATAACTGCTAGTCAAAAGTAATTGCGGGAAAATCCGTTTTTAAAATCATTACTTGCATTATTTTTTTTTATACTTTTATTTACACACATAGATCTAGTAAACGTATGTTAAATAATATCAAGTTATGTTACTCAAATAAATGTCTACAGTGAGATATTAAGTAATCTACAGAATAATGAGATCTATTCTAGAAATTGAAAGTAGACCTTTTGATTGGCGAAGATGTTCTAAGAAGAAAAACTTACCCTTTTCTCACTTCCTGTGTTTCTATTTTAGGGGATATTATTTTTTCTTATAATGTAGCTTAAGATATTTATTATATACAACTTCATCAGGTTTGATAGATCTAGATCTTATCCGTAGTGAGATTAAATTACTTTGTTAGTTTACATTTTAAACATTCATAAACATAATTTGTAACTAGAGATGTAGATGTAATAATTTACGACTTACAAGGTTTCACCTGTAATTTACAGGTGAGAGCCTTATTTTGCCTAATTAATATATTATAGATTTCCACTGAGCTGTTCCTTGCAGACATTTTTTTTTCTTTTATTGGAGCTAAGTACATTCCCAACTCACCCCTTTGCCTTTCCTATTTCCATCCATTGACTAACATATAGGATACTGTTCCATTGTTGCTAATTGATCAAGTGTCTAGTTTCTCTCTATTACCATAAAGAATTTAGATGAGACTGTGGTAAGCAAAGTGTTAT
Organism: Biomphalaria pfeifferi; assembly: GCA_030265305.1. NCBI lineage: Eukaryota > Metazoa > Mollusca > Gastropoda > Planorbidae > Biomphalaria > Biomphalaria pfeifferi. The sequence goes on along the minus strand of JASAOG010000061.1, from coordinate 1,088,827 downwards.
AATTTGTTTTTATTGTCTCCCTTCACGTTTGCTAAATAAATACAACTTTCTTTGTACAATTAACAATGCTGGAAATCTACAATGTTATTTTATTTATTGTACCTAGTAAAGTTAACCATGCTGGGGAATTTTTTAATATTAATTTTTCTTCTTTACCTTGTAAAATTAATCATGCAGGGGATTCTACAATGTTAACTTTTGTATTGTGCCTTGTTAAATAAACATTCATCAGAATCAATAATGTTAGCACCTCACCCCTCATGTTGGGTATTTTTATTTTGGCATAGTCCAAAAGTACAGTTCTGAGAGCCCAAAAATAATATTTTTTTGTACATACTTCGCTTCTAGAACATTAAAATTGTCCATAAGTTATTGCTGTTTATTTTTAGATGTTGTTCTTCTTTGACTTTTTAAGTTTGTTTATTCTAGTTCAACTACTTTTTCTTATTATCCTCAGAATAATTTTGATGATTTAATAGATGACTTAAAAGCAATTATAGCAAAGTCAAGTACTAAGAAAAAGAATAACGATTCAAAAGCTACTAATATTGAGGTGGAAATCAGTCATGTGAAATCTGAAGCGGTCAGTTTTGTCTTTTGCTTATCTAATAAAACATTGGAGTTATCATCATTATCCTTAAGTATTATCAATTATAAATTATAATTCTTTATTTTAGATTGATAGATGTTTTCATAGTTGCACACATTTTGTTGATAAATTTGTAAAATTTATTACAGCTAAAAGAAGCTTCTGTTAAAAATATGGCTCCAAAGAAAAAGAAAGGTAAGTTGTGAAACAATGATCATATTTTATGGTTCAAAGGTTAGTTGTGTTATCAATTTTGTACCTATGTTTACATTTATTCAAAACTAAATTTTAGATCAATCCATTATTAAATATATTCTTTAAAAAAATAGACTTGAAGCTCATTAGAATGAAACATTTATTTTATTTTATATTTCCATTATAGTGATAATTGTAATTTCATGTAATTCTACATTCTGGTGTTACAATTTTAATATCTTCAACAGGTCAGACCAATAATAATGGCAGTGCCAAGCCTGCTCCCAAATTGGAGCCTAAACAGAAAGAGAGTGATTCAGACCCTGACTCTGATTCGAGTGAGGATGACACTCAGTTTGCAACTAAAATGTTTAACATGAAGCGCCAGACCACAGTTAATCCTACTCCAATAAACTCCAACATTAAACCAAGTGCACCTAAGCCTAATGCTGCTGCTCCACCAGTAAGTATTTTGTGATTGATTTCAGTAGCCTGATGCATAATCAAAACTCCTAAACTTTACATAGATACGCAATTAGCTTAATAACTCATATGAGCTCCACTCCAGTAGTTGAAACCTATTCTTTTGACAGCACATGCGAGCAATCGATTCACCATGTACAGCTTTGATAACAACATTTTTCCATTCAACCAGTTTTCTTGTAAATACGTTTTCCATTCAACCAGTTTTCTTGTAAATAAGTTTGTCATTCAACCAGTTTTCTTTTAAATCAGTTTTGCAATAAAAAAAAACAAAGAAAATTATCAATTTTAGAAGTTGACAGATTCCAAACAAGTGTGATTATGAGATCCATTGTAAATCTGTAATTTGTCAAATGGTGCTTAATAGCATATTATGAACTGCTTAATTAATAAATTAAATAAATAATTTGTATTAATTGTTCTAATATCATAAAAACAATATCAAGCTGGTTTGATTTTAATTTTTTTTTAAATTTAAGGCCAGTACTAAAAGTGCAGACATTACTGGAGTCTCAACAGGTCTGTACATTTTTGAAGTTTATCTATTTATTTTTAATATTTTATTATCTAAAATCATTTGTGGCTATGATCTTTCAACTTTAAATATCAAAAATTTAAAACAATGTTCCTTTTTTTTTTAAATATTACATTTTATTAATTCAGTATGTTTCATTTTTAAAAGTTTAGAAAATATGTATTCTGATGTTTATTTTCTTTTTTTTTCAAACTGAAATCAGCCAAAGCAAAAGTAAATCAGCAGCAAAATAAACAGCCAATTACTCAGATTACCTGGCCTTTACAAAACTATGATTTTAAATTAGCATGCAGAATTTGTTTTGTCAAAACAGGGGAAGGTTTAAAAGGTATTTTTTTCTTTCTTTCTCTTCCCCAAATATTTTTTTTCTCCTTTTAAATTTAACTAAATTAATCTATCAAGTTGATTAGACACTAAAAAAAATTTCTATGCAACTTATTTTATCAGTTTTTTTTATATTTTATTTCCATCTTACAATTTTCATTTACCTTTTTTTGAGATAAATATGTTTTCTATGCTACAATCTCAGGTTACCAGTTTCGGGAGAATTACCCCCATAGTTGTACTCATGATGTTTTGTTAGTACGAGCCAAAAAGAGTCCTCAACTGAATTGGCTGAAAGTTCGCCTTCGACCTGCTAACACCAATGCTACCATGTTTGTTTTGTGTAATCAATTTAAGAATGGTGTTCCTTGTCGTATTGGGGAGAATAACTGCACTTTTGGACATAATCAAGTGGAAATTAATTTGTGGGAACTGGATCGCTCCAAGACTTTTAATATTCAGAATTTTATATCAAATGCAGCTAGGGAAGGAATATGTAAGCTATTGTTTTTCTGTTTTTTTATAACTATATATAGACACTGGTTTTTAAAGATGTAGCCTTTTTAAAAAATTCTTTTTACAGATTTATTAGAAATGTCTTGTATGCTTTAATGAAAATCGTTAACAACAATGTACTTTAAAAGCTACATTGAACTTATTAATAAGGAAAATTTTGAAGCAGTTAGCTGTTTGAGCTAGTCATTATATAATTAATTAAGTCTTTTATTCTTGATATTGTTTATTTATCAGATTCATCAGATATTTTAGATCAGCGCTCTAACAAGCAACAAACTGTTAAGGCTCAGCCCTACATTCCTGGCCTACAAATAAACACTGGAAATAGTAAAGCTAGAGCCACACCTCCACCTCAATCTCCCCCTATGCAGGTATTTTTTTTTAAACTTAAAATAGGACTTTTATTTTTCACTTTGCCTTCTGGTGTGAAATTTAAAATACTTAATTAAATGTTAATTTAATTACTATGTCTCTCAGAGAATTCCATTTATTATACTATTGGTGGTACCAGATAGAGCAGATGGGTAGCATTTTGTCACTCGGAATGAGATAGTCATTAAAAAAATGTGTTGAGATCATTCTCAGTCCACCTATGACTTAAACTTTTTAAGATAAATGTATCTCTCCATCACCATTGTCTTGTTGCAGTTGGCCTTAATAAAACATAAATGTAGAAATTAAAAAAAAAAACAAGCCCACTTATATCAGGTAACAGTTGTAATTATCGCAATCATTACTATTAATGCAAGCCAAAGCCACACAAATTTGTGGCTAACTTACAAAGTAAGACAGACCTGAGCATTTATTGAACAATAAGATATTATTTTTAACCCTATATGACTGATCTTAAAATCAATTTCTTTATTGGAAATGTGAGTTATGATTACGAGCTCTTTTTCAATAAAAACAACATTCCACAGAAGAGAACAGAAATAACTCACAGAGAAGTTCATTGTGTGATTACACACAATCATCTTGCTCTTTTTCAGACATTTTGAATATGGATCTGTAAACATTTGAAAATTAAAAGAATACTTGAACTATAATGACTTCATCTTATAATAATTAAAAGGGGTTTGGCATCACTTGAAGATGAACTATATCATTATGATAAAATAAGAATAGTTATGCTGTTGGCTGATTTGAGATGTCTGACATCAACTCAAACCCTTAGTGACATGTAGATCTTTCTGAGACAAACCAGTTCATCACTTAATTGAAAGCAACTTTTCTAGAACTAAAAAAATGTTTATCTCATATATACTTGATTATGTTGTAGACTGTACCAGATGTCACATCATTGAAAAGTCCAACACCTTCAGCTTCAAGCACCAAAGTAGGTGGAACATCAGGCCTGTCAACATTTTCACCCCCTGTTAGTGGATCGAGTTTTGTATTTCTGTATTATTGAGAGCATTTTATTTTAATAATTTTTGTTAAAAACACTTGTTTACTCATTAGATGACACTTTAAAAAATTAAGAATTTCTACTTACAAAATATGTATGAATTTTATGTGTAAAGTTAAGTTTGAAATAAATATGTTATAGGATTGGAACTAATCTTTTTTTAATCTTTTTTTTCCTTTTAGCCAACAACATCTGTTCCACATTACCCACATACTGCTGAATTTTTTTTCTCCGCTAATCAGCCAGCATTTTCACAGTTCATAGCTCCACCTCCAGTAAACACTTCAGCTCCTAGATTTCCTCCGCAAACATTTGTTACTGCACCAAGGCCCAATCCACCACCTCCGGTTGTGCCTAATGCAGTTGTTTATCATTTAACATCTCCTATGTATCCTACGGTACCCAGGCAGACCATTCCAGTCTCAGCACCAGTCAAACCTCCTGGCATGTTACAACAGCAGACATCTCCAAATAAACTTGGTCAGCCTCAAGTTAACTCTGCGCTCCCCAATTTAAGCAAGCCACCGCCACGAATTGGTAAACTTCAGAACCCTCTTCCAGATTACAAGTTTCGGCTTTTTTGCCCTCAGTGTTTAAACTTTGCTGGAAGGCCCTGGTACTATACCTATGACAATACACTAAACCATCATTGTGCTCAGAGTATTCTAGCCTACTATGTTCAGGATAACTTTGGACATAGCTTCTGGGTCCAGGTGCGAGAGAGGGCCTCCCATAGAAATTTTCAGGGCTCCTACATTCTGTGCAACAGTATATACAAAAATGACATCTCACTTTGCAAGTACAAGGATAGCTGCAGCTTTGCCCACAATGGCATTGAGCAGAGGCTGTGGAAGATGGAACAGGGCGGCACTTTTGACATTGGCGAGTTCATCCATCAGAACAAACAGAACTCTCCTGTCACAGGATCTTCCAGTTTGAACTATGTGCGGTATCTCATGGAGAAGTTTGGTGGTTATTTCAGATTTATATGTAGGGATTGCTTCTTTGCTCCCCACCCTATGATTAGCAGCCAAGGGGAAGGGAATTTTTGCACTGGATCCCAGCATCATCAGTGGGCCAAGTGCAAGATCATTGCACATGTCTTAAATGGGAACTATACTCCTATTGACCAATCCAAGTTCCATTATGAAGGTGCTTTTTATCTGATGTGCAAACATATGCAGTTCTGCAGGCTTTGGCTTGAGAATAAGTAAGTATTTCGTAACTTATGATGTATTTGACTTCCTTCAATCTTTTAGAAATTATAAATACCAGATTTCTCTGAATGCATGGACTTTTTTTTTTTTTTTTTTTTTTATTGATTATGTATTTGTGGCTAAGTTTCAAGACCTAAGAGCTTGAAGTAATCAAATTTTAATAATATATTATAGAAAAAAGATAGGTTTCAAAAGACTTCTAATTTTTGTTCCTTGTGGTTTCAAAAGTGTTTTAATTTTATTCCTAATAAAGAAACATTTCCATAAAATATTACATTTTTTTTAAAGTGTTTAGTTTTAGTTTGGTTTTGATATAAGTACTTTGTAACACTTCACTTTCGAGAAGCAAAATAATACCAATTTTTAGCCCATAGTCACATTTTATTGAATGTTTAGTTATGAGATAAAACAAGCAGCTTTTCCTGTACTTTCAGATGTAACTATGCACATAGTTTGATAGAGAAAGCCGTCTGGATGATGGAGAGAGACATAAGGCTGACAAGGGAGGAACTAGTGTTGCATAGCTCTCAGTTGTACCAGATCTCCCAGGTTGGTCAGGCCACATTGTCTTAGCTTATCTTTTTTTTTTTTCTCATAAAGTTTTGATTAAAAAGCTTGTTTAGAAAAACGTTATTGAAGAAAAATGTTTTGTGTGTCTTTTTGTTGTTGTTTTTGATTATCTAAATTAGAAATAATGTCATATTTTTTAAATTGGATTTTTAGAGTATTTGGCATGAGCACATTTTTTTATTGTTTAAATTATGGCCTCCTTAAGTCGCGAAGCGACTATGGATCATCTCATGGAAATGAGATGAATACCTGGGCATTAGCTGTAGTCGAATGATGTCGCCCAAACATAAGTTCTCCCCTCTTCATGCAGCTGATGTATTGAAAGGAATGGCAGCGCCGATACAGTTTGGGGTCAGCGATGTCGCAGGTTCTGCCAGGGTGTAGCACTGGGTGCTGCAAACTGCTTAGGGTCGCCATCTCCTGATTTTTCCTCAGGGAAACTCTTCTCCAGCGAAACTCTTCTCACTAAAAGGCAAGTAACTGGCGCCTTAACCAGTAAGCTTCAGGCAGGAGGGGCTCGTTAGCCATGGCTGGCTACCCATCTAGGAGAAGGAAAACTCTGAATTCAAACCTCTGTAGTTTAAAAAATTGTTTTAATAAATGGTTATAAAAAATTGCTCAGGTTTTGTGTTTTTTTTTTAGTAGAGTTAAATGATTTTTACATAATTGTTTCAGTATACTCCTTCAGCACCAACTCACAACCCAACGGAAGGTAAGAGCTGGCTACCGCCTACTGCTGCTGCACTTAATATAGAGGTCAACAAGCGTCCAGAAAGTTCTGCTGGAGCTTTTACAGGAGGTACATCCATTAATTTGGTTGAATACTGCAGGATATGTTGGTCCAAAGGGCAGAAGTCACCAGAGGATGGCAAGAAAGATAAATGTACACGTGGCCACAGTAATTTCAAGGTATGCACAAGAAAAAAATTATTAATACTTAACAGTTTCTCTTTAAAAAATACACTTTTTATTCTACAAATCTGTTGACATCAAAAGAAAAGCTTTTAAAAGAAATGATGATTTTAGTATACATTTAGTTCTATGACATTTTGTTAAATTTCAGCATTTTTAGACAACAACTAAAGATAATGCAATAGGAATTTCATGTATATCAAACTTCAAGAATAAGCTATACAAGTCAAACAGGTTCTAGAGCTATTATTTCACATCTTAATGCAAGGGTTGATTTGCTCTTATTAATCAAAACATTGACAATTTTAGATCTAGATGATCATGTATATGATTGTATATATTAGTAAATATTGGGGGAGTGGCTACTAGATATTTTATCTAAGAATGTATATCTAGTTCTTTATTCTACACTAATTAAATCAAATATGACACATAGTATGCACACAAAAAAAAGTGCTTTACAAGATAAACATAACTTTGGGCATGAGCTGCATATGACATTACCATAAAACATTTTTTGACATAACTATGTTTGTTACCAAAAATACAAAATAATTATCTCTCTTTCATATATATTTACCTTCTTACATAAACAAACCATATAATATGATATGTCTTTTATGTTTATGTATTGCTTTAGAAATGAGTGCACTTGTATGGGAAAAACAAATTGAATATTTAATTAAAAAAAAAAAAGGGGGGGGGTTAAAATTGGGGTTTATTTTCAGAAGTAGACGTTGCATTTAAACTTAGCAAGCTAAATAATTTGGTGAAATTGGATTTTCCATAGCTATACTAGTTTTTGAGATTTAATAAACATGACAGACAGGCTACACAAAATTAATATCGGCTTTTCCCCTTATTGGGGCAGCTAAAAGGAACTCTGTATATAATTTCCATTTTAGGTATAAGTAATGTCTAAGATTTAAATAAGATTTATGATTCTTTCATGAAATATCTGTATGTTCCTTAGCAAAATTTAAAAAAAAAATGTTTTTATTGTTCGATTTTAAGAATGTAAGGTGTAGGTTGAAGATGCTTGTTAAAAAAAGAGTTTTAAGTTTGGTAGAAAGAGTGCATCTAAATTTAATACTGCCAAAACCTAATGGTTTGCTTTGCCCTTTAAGTCTGGAATAGCAGATGTCATAAATGTACACTTATCTCCTGTACCATTCTTATTTACAGAGCTTATATCAACTCATTCTGTCTGGGTGGAGTCTTCTCCCACTTTTCATTTTAGGAGAAACTTTGTACAAATATTAATTATCCATAATTGATTAATTGTTATTTATAGAATGTACTTAGCTAAGGGGAAATAAACCCTGTGTAGAGAATTAAAAAAGGTGTTTGGCTATAAATGTGAAACTATAGACTTTTTTAAAGACTATTCCTTTTATTTTTATAAGTACTTGAATAGCTCAGTGGCTAACACATCAGCTTTCCATCATGGAGGCTTGAGACCTTGTTCAAATTCAAACTCTAGCAACTTTGTTTTTGTTTTTTTTAATTGCTTTTGAAAAAGCACCATGGAAACCTTCTCCAGATGACCACCCATCCTTCAACTGGTCCACAAAAGTGATTGGGCCATAGGGCACTGAACATTCTATTAGCATGAAAGTTGTGCTAAACAAAAACAATTAATAAAAATATTTCCAATCCCACAAATGTATTGTTAGTCTAGATCTAAAAAAAAAATAATAATTGCTGCAATTTCACTCAATATAAACTAAGTCATAAAAAAGTTTTTGGTTTTATATTTTACTTGTTATTTTGCTCTGATTGTCCTCAATTTGAAAATGAGATCCTCCAGAGCAAGTCATTTTTTTTGTTTGTTTCTGCCAGCTGAACAGTGTGTTTGTGGCATTGCCAGCAGGTAAAGAAGTCCGCACATTCCCTTCTGAACTTCCTACTGGAATGAAGCTTATTCTTTGTAACCTCCATCCTAAGTGCACAAGACAAGTGTGCAGACATCCCCATGGGGAACATGAATCGGAAGTATGGACTTACATGATGAAGCATAAAAGTAATGTATCATCTTATTAGTGATCATATTCAAGAAACTGATAGAAATATTTAACTTGTTTCAACTCTTCATTGGCGTTAGTAGAAATATTTATCAGTTTCAAATCTTCTTTGGCGTTAGTAGAAATATTTAACAGTTTCAATTCTTCTTTGGCGTTAGCAGAAATATTTTCAATTCAGTTTCAATTCTTCATTGGCGTTAGTGCCATTAAGACTACTGCAAACCTTTGATTATATTTTGAGAATTAAATTGATATGAAAAAGTAGTAGTTATTGTATACTTTGAATGACTACAGTCTCTATTAGTGTTATGATTATGGATTTTGATCATTAATGTTCTCAGTACAATTTTATATACAGAATCTTTTTTACCATATTGATATTATATTTTATGGAAATATTCTAATTGCTTCTTAATACATGACTAACAATCTTTAACTCTTAACATTTTCTACAGTTAAAAATCTGCGTGAAATGTGTGAGATTAGTCATAATATGCAAAAGAGCAAGACAAGGGACATTAGCATGGGCGAGTCGGTGGTTAGCATTAGTGAAAAACAGGAGCCATTCTCTCGCTTGAACCAAGTCAGGCCTCCCAGCAAGATTATAGCGCCTGGTGACCTGGTGATTAGTGAGCACTACTGCCAATACTGCGGCATCAGCTGCAACAGCACTAGGCAGTGGGATGAGCATTGCATGAGTGAGAAGCATGTGGAGAATGTCAACTCTGATAAGGAACACCAGTGGAACTACAGGCAGCCTCCATGGGGTCAAGGAAACCTGGCACTTTGTGCTAAGTATGTTATAAGCCCTTTTGTGCTCAGTATGTTACTAGCACTTTGTGCTCAGTATGTTATTTGCACTTTGTGCTCAGTATGTTATTAGCACTTTTGTGCTCAGTATGTTATTAGCACTTTTGTGCTCAGTATGTTATTAGCACTTTGTGTAAGTATTACAATTTCTAAGATTAATAGAATTGTTCTATTTCTCAAACATTCTATTTCAATAGAAAAGAGAAAAAAATTGTCTTTTGATATTTTGATACCTTTTCTAATTACAAGATTCTTTCCTTTTTGATATGGCACTTTTAATGTTTACAGTTCCTCTATTCTGCTTGCAAATTTTTCATGGGAATTGGAACATAGGTGAACAATGATATCCAAAATGGCTCTAATGGATTTTCTAGAAATTTGACAGTTTATTTAAATCTTTGAGAACAGAAATTCTAGCTAATTGGTCACACAGAAAAAACTCTGGTTTAATAATGTGAAAATTAAATTTGGTCTGGAGTTCAAGACATTCTATATCTTGAACACACATACGTCAGTGGGTATTCCAGCATGTATTCAATGATTAAAGAGTTAAATAAATAAATAGACGTTCCTTTTTGTGCACTGTCTTCTAAGTCTGAATCTAGAAGCCCATAGTTATAATTTAAAAAAAAAAAACAATTTTTTTTTATGTTTCTTGTTCTTTTCAGATTCTTCTTTCATAGGACATTTTTTTTATTTTGGTATAATTTTCTCTCAATGACATTGGTACAATTAGCATCAATAAATTAGATTCATATTATGCTGTCTTATGCTCTTACCTTATTCTGTTGGGATTTTACTTTTTTTTTATAGACCTAAACATTTATGGGAGAATGTGCCACTATTATAAATCAATTTACTAATTTTAAAGTGTACATTCACTAAAGGCTGGTGAATTGCTTTCTTTTGGTTGTTGAAAATAACAAGAGCTTTTCCTTCTTGAATTTCATCATCTGGCTACCTGGTCATATCAACATTTCCTTCAAACCTAATCTCTGAAGCTAGTCTAAGGGAAAGAGCAATCTACTGTCTTCTAACTATGAACTGGATACACCTTTAAATTATACCCTTTAAAGAAGAAATCCTACTTACTCACCCCACTGTAGACACTGCACCCAAACTTATGAAACTGTGAATCATGTCCCATTTTAATCCGCCTTACGTAGGCGCCACTATCACTACAGCCCAACAAAAGCAACACTCTGTATGGCACCCACCACAACCTTTACATCATCTGCCCCACAGATGACTAGGTCTGAAAGGGGGTATTGTCCTTTTTTTACATGGCTTTGCCTTATCTGTCAACCTTAAAATTAATTTCACTTTCCCTAGAAAGCTGTTATTGGATAAAATCGCATGTCCTTTGCAGACTCTCCTTCTTTCTCTTTCCAGCTTAAGAACTCGTATTTCTATTGTTCTTTTCTTTTCTGAGGAAGTTTTTGTTTTCCAGGCATATTCATGATCAGTCGTGTCAGTACTCTCATGTGCCAGACATGTACAATCTGTGTGTCTACGCTCACAGTCAGGAGGAGCTGGATGAGTGGCAAGAGAGGTATGAGTGGCGGCAGTACAAGAGGGTCATTGCCCGTGAGAGACACATGTTTTCTTACACAGAATCCCTTTTGGAAGATTACTATAGCCAGGACAATAGTGTTAATGTGGTAAGTACTGTACATATAATTATTTTTTACAGCTAAGATGTTGAGTCTCCCTACTTCTGTCACTAACTACTGTGGGCTAGGCTAGGCCTTAAACTGACATCAGTGACCAATGTTATGTTAATAGTTGAAGTGAAATTTTAGCCCTTATGGTGTAAATTTAAATACCTGAATTCAATTCATGAAGCAATTTTCTCTTCTCTGTTTCTCTATTGTGTCTCATGGTGCACAATATTGCGCCTAATGACAGTGTGGAATGCAGGGTCATAACAGTATTCACAATATTTTGTGCTGTTTAGGTTCTCCAAACTAACATAATCCCACATCATTTTTATTGCATATTCACCTTAAGGTCAACTTCTAAGACAGTAAACATTCCATCAAGTACTCAAAGCTTTTTAAGCAGTAAAACACTAATATGTTAAGAGATTCCAATAAAATAGAAGTAAAGCAATGCCTAGTTCTAATTTCATGGGTGCAGTGACATTTTGAAATTTCAATCAGGATAGAAATATTTGGCCTAGACACTGCATAAAATCTCCAAATTTTTTAAAAATATCATAGTTGTCATGTTTCCTTTTATTAAAATTATAGTCAATCAACATTGATATGCTTTTTGTGCTATTGTATGTTTGAAAAAGATGGTCACAAAATGCTGAGGCTGAATGAATTCAGGCCATTAAGAGCAAATGCTCTAGAAGACTGCAGGTTATAAGAATCAGGTGAATCAAACAAAGGAGATTCTGATTGTCATGCAACAAGTTTGGAATTTAACTTGAAAACAGGAGTAACTTCTCATTCCTGTGAAAAGACTGAGCGTAAACTGGGATGATTTAGACCCAAGGCCTAAATGACAGCAGGGCCAGAAAAAAGCTATTTGACAATGTGAAGGACTAGACTTGCCTCTTGATAAACTCAGTCAGAGAGTTTCTAAACTAAAGAATTGTGGAAATTAGATGTTTCACACCATCAAAGCATCTCCACAACGTTACTACTATCTGTGCAGACTGAATGTATATTTCAATTCTTCATGATTAACTCAATAATAAATGAGGTTGTTGGCTTTGTTTCTAAAATGATGAATAAAGCTTTGGAAAATGTTCCATATATAACAAAATTTTTTTTATGTTGTGTTATGAAATAAAACAACAACCTCATAATTTACCTGGTGCTACACTTGAAATAGATGCATTCTATATTTTTAAATAATGAAAGCCGTTTTTCTTTATACCACAGGTGTCAGAGAACTTGCCTGGAGTCATAGTTATATGTGGTGAGGATCTTAAGTTATTTAAGAGTGAAAAGAATGCCATCTTCACCTGGACATTTCACATTTACACAGAGGTAGCTGTTTTCAACTCTCAAAATTAACTCAAAAACTCATTAATGCACTGAAACATAAAGCTTGTATATTTGTAAAGAACAACTAGGATCATTTCTTATTATATAGTTTGAATAACAATCTTCTTTAAATTAGTGGGTTTTGATTCATGTTTTATGATTACAATAAATATTCTTTTGAACTAAAGTAGTACCTGATACTTCTTAGTATCTCAGATTCTTTTCAGTTAGTAAAACTAGTGCATTATTTGTTAGTAAATCATTTATTATTTGATACATTAAGTACATGTTTTACTTTGCATACCTTTGTCCTAAAAATGAAATATGAATGTATGTCTGCCTCACCTATAGAAACAGTTGCACAAGGTGGCACTGCTGCATAACAAGGACAGACTTCACTTCTCACTGATAGGTACCAGCAACTCTCATCCACAAGTAGCATCTGGAGATACATTTTTGTCAACTGATGAGTTAGGAAGAGCTTACTATGTAGTCAGTGTAAGTCAACAAAAGTCTTTATGTTGAGATCAGCGATAGTTACTTTGTAGCTCTGTACAAACTAGGTATTTATAAAAGGTTTGTTTCCTTCAGGAGACACTGAGTCTCTAATATGTTTCTTGATTCTCTATCACAGGTTCACTTCACTGCCAGCATGTTCGGCTCATTCATCCAGTGGGTTGTCTTTGACTTTGGCTCTCGTCCAGTATTAGTTAGGAAACTTGCAGTGGAGATTGGAGCAACCCTGCAGCAAGAAAAGGTTGGGGTCTCACTGTTTTACTGAAGAGAAATTTTCAAAGGGTGTCTTATAAATAGATTGTTACTACAAGATATTGAGATCCTTTTGGTCAAGTCAAACACATAATGTAAACAAAGGAGAAAAACAAAGTATGTTTTCTGTTTGTTTTGCTTCAATTGGCTTGCAGCTAGCCAACTTAAAGATGGAGTCTTTTTACACCACTGACTGAGGTGGTTTACTTCCTTGTTAAAGTTTACATTTTTGTTAGCTTACCAAAGGGGATCAATATTCTTTTTGTGAAAGTATCTGTGGTTTTTACTGTTCATTTTAAAATCTAAGTACATTTTATCTAAGGTGCGTGAGCTGAGAGAAAACCTGGCCTTTGACCGCTGGACCAGCCAGAACAAAATTATTGTCCGCCAGTCTGACCCTAGTCTTGATGATTTTACTGAGAAGCTGCTTCTAAAGTACAAAGAGCCAGTTTCCTCTGAGGATGTGGTGACTCTAGACAGCATCACTGAGCTGAACCAACACAACTATATCCACAAGATGCATAAACTCTTAGAGCTGGAGGAAATCACCAGACATCACATTATCTCCAGGTAAACTTCAAGGAACTTTGTTCACATTATCTCTAGGTAAACTTCAAGGAACTTGTTTTTTTTATTTAAAAAAAAAAAAAAAAAAAAAAGCTTTTATTAAACGTTTTTATAAAAGCCGTTTTTCTTTATACCACAGGTGTCAGAGAACTTTTTAAAAAAAAAAAAAAAAAAAAAAAAAGCTTTTATTAAACGTTTTTATAAAAATAACTTCAACAAATATGCTACTTACATAATTACAATTGATTTTAAGAAGTTAAAAAGTTTTGGAACTGTTTTTTCTCTGTTTAAATCATCTTTGATACACAAAAAGAAAGATTGTTTTTTTTTATTAAATGTCTTTGCTATTACCAGTTATGTAAGACATCTAGAATTACACAAATGTCCAAATGTTTCTTTCTTAAACCAGTTACAATTTAGTGTCTGAAGTGTCTGTTGCAAAAACCATTGATGAGCCTGGAAACTTTATCATTGCCACAAATGGGGATTTGTTTCTAAAAGTGAATTTGACAGAGAACTTGACAGAAGACACATTAGCAGGAACCCTTGTCCTCTCTAGCGTTAGAACTGTTTTATTAGCCAAAGAAGGAAATACTTCCAAGAAGGTGACATTCTTTTACTTCAAACTCATGTAATATCTGTTCACTTTTTTTTTTCTTGTATATGGTTGAATGAGCTTCATATTCTCATGGTCTTCATCAGACTGAACTTTTAAGTACACACAAAGGAAGCTTCATGTTTCAATGTTACATGAATTAGCTTAAGAAGACTGTTGAAACTTGTTATATTTCAGTTGTTTCATTGTCATTTTTAGTTTTGTGTGCCTTGTAAACTCTCTGTGTTTCCCAAGATAATGTCGTAAGACACTTGTATTAAAAGTCTATGACCCATTCTTGCATTTGCTTTGATGTATTCGACAATAATTAACATGGTTGATATTAATTTCAATAAGGTAAACTTTCTTTTTTAGGTATTTGAAGCCTTCCTTGTGGGTGAGAGCAACTATAACTATGATGGGCGTTGTAAAGATTACATCTATCTCATTGTTAACGCTGAAACATCCGGTCAGCTAGGCTTGACAGTTGACTCAAAGTCCACTTTAGAAATTCAGTTCCAGATGGATCGCAAGTTCTTCTGCCGAATGCATTATGCTTTGGACAGTTTACAGACCACGGACGTTCTCTTCCCAGACATAGTTAAATTCAAACCAGGTCCCAGTGAGATCTCATTTTCTATGAAGATTAGGTATGTTGAGTTGTTACTGATGTGTTTTTAGAGCCTATGTTTTCAAATGAACTATTTAGTCATATCTATTGACTACAAGAAAGTATTTAGTTTTTTTTAAGTTTCACCATACATAATTTTTATTTCCTAATGAAATCTATTCTACTGGAGAATGATGCAAAAAAAAACCCATACATTTATTGTATCTACATTTTTTTTTATTTCTGCATTGAGGCAGCCACTTTGTGAGCTAGATGATGAATATATTTGTTATAATCTTTGTGCAGTACAAGTTTGTCAAACTGTTTTTATTGAATACAATTCTCCACATATAAAAAATAATTTCCCCATCTTTTACTTAGTCAATTCTAAAGTACAATTTTTTATCTTCATTTACTTTGTTCTCTATTATCTATTTTTGTTGTAATTGATTGCATTGTCCAGGTCCAATGTACTGAATGAAGACCAGATGACCGCTGTAAGACATATAGTTGTTGAAAGAGAAGGATACACACCCCCATTCATCATGTATGGACCCTTTGGTACTGGCAAAACTGAAACCCTTGCTCAGGCCACCATGACACTGCTCAGGGAAAGACCCAATGTTAGAATTCTCATCTGCACCCAATCTAACAGGTTTTAATTTTTTTTAATTTTTTTTTTATTATTGTAAAATAATTATACATATGGGATATTATAAAACTTGTCTCCTTTGTTCTCGTTCTCATTTTACATGTCGGAGAGTTCAGATTAGTAATTCTATCTGAGATGAACCACATAGTGGTTTCCAGATGAGGCAGTTCTCCATATAGTTTTTGTTCTATAGGAGGGTTTTGGGGTCAGAGTCTTGTTTGGGCTTCTTGATATAGTATGCAGCTTTGAATGACTTGGTCTGCATTTTCTGGTGATTCTCCACAAGGGCAGGTTTCACTTGTCCCGACTTTAAGCTTTCGGAACATATATTGTCTCATTCTGTGACCGGTTCTGAGTCAAAAAATTATATGTTGGTCTTGTCGAGACAACTTATAATAGGCGTCCTTTTTCTTGTTGTAATTGGGATGTGAGCTGGTTCAATTGTCATTTATTAATAAAACGAAATGAGAGGTTTTTCTATATTACTGTGAGTTGTATGATTCTTGAATAATCGCATGATTCAGGAAACTTAAAATATTTGGTTAGTTCTATAGCATACATTGTAGAAAGGTCTTTTCATTTGTAGTCCATTTTTACTTTTTCCAACTCTGATGTTTGGTAACTCTTAGGTTTGAGTTCCTAGCTTCTGGACCCTTTAATATTATCCCCCAATAATATCACTCTTTTTTTTCCTTCTAGTGATATGCTCTTGTAAATAATAAATTTGAAACATTTTGTAAACTAAAATATATTAAACTATTTAATACTTAATTTTGTGACTTTTATTTTCCTAGTGCTGCCGATCTGTACATTACAAAGCATCTCAGTAGCTTTGTGAAGAAGATGGGTCAGTCTTTAAAAGTATTACGCCTGAATGCCCCTGAAAGAAAGAAAGACACTGTTCCAGACGAGGTCAAACAATTCTGTTATGGATCTTCCGGCATGTTTCAGACTCCTTCAAAAGAGGCCATCTGTCAGTACCAACTGGTGTTGACTACAGTTGAAAACTCTATGCAGCTAACTAAACTAGGCCTGCACAACCATTTTACACACATATTTATAGATGAAGCTGGCCAGGTTAGAGAGCATGTTTTTTTCAAATTTTGTTTTTTTCAAATTTTAGAAAGTCTACAAAATCTATAACTAATCATTTCATTCAGACATTTCCCTGACATAAATTTCAACATTTTATGTGGATTTTTGTTAATAGAATAACAAATGTCTATAGTGTAACAAGGTGAAAAATCTTCAAAACATTTCAAATATTAAGTGATGTTAGAATTTTAACTTTGTTGAAAAGCATTTTTTAAAAATGTATACACAAATGATATTCCAGAAGTAACAATGAGCTTTTCAAACCTAAATGAAATTTTAAAAATAGTTGCCTATTTTCATGCAATATTAAAAGGTTAGTTTATTAGTCAATTTTTTAAAAGTTGATTATTAACAAAAACAAAAACTTCTTTTTGAATGTATAATTTACAAAATGTGTCTTCTTTTAAAATTTATTGTTTTGTATTGCTATTTTTAATTCAGATCTATTGGCTCTAATAAGTTTTTGTCCCTTAAAAAAATGACCATTTGAACACTTACTCTTGTCTCTAGACTTTGGAATGTGAAATCCTGATGGTTCTGACCCTGGCCTCCACCAAAACTTGTGTAGTGTTGACAGGAGACCACCAACAGATAGGTCCAACTGTGTACTCCCCAGAAGCCAGGAAACAGAAGTTTGACATCTCTATACTGGTCAGACTATACAACTACTATGAGCAAATGGCCAACTGTGGTATCAGTGTAGTCTCAGAAAAATCTAAAGTAAGAGAATTACATAAATTTAAAGTTTTACAATAATGCTTACATATATTAGTATTACACTATTTCAGGTGAAAACTAGTTTACTGCTTTAAAAAATGGCTTAAGTTAAAGACCAGGTTGTCGCCACTCCTTTAATATAATATACGAACAAAGAAAATAGTTGAATTTCAAGATTTAAATTTTTATCAGCATCATCATTTGACCCAGATAGTGTGCTTAGCACTGATCACTCTCTGCTGTCTCTATTGTGTATCTGGCCACTCCACTTCTTCATAATCTCTCAAATAATTTTGTTTTTGCCATTGTTTACATTACTCTTATTATATTTTATTCGTAATTTGCTATTTATATTTAAAACAAAAAAATCACTCACATGATATAGAAGTAAAGGAATTTGTTTAATTTTTTCCCCCCTCCATTCTAGCATTCTCCTATGAACATATTTCTGAGCATCAACTACAGAACTAAACCTGAAATCCTTCGTTTTATTTCAAGTGTGTTTTACAAAGGTCCAGATAATCTCAAAGCTTATGGCAATGTTCCATCTGTCATGGGCATTACACCTCTGGTGTTCTGTGTTGTTCAGGTAAGTAGGATGTATATATAAAGATGTACATTAAATGGGTTAAATCAGTGTATCTTTTTTTTTTTTATGATTCTTAATTAAAAGATCATTATTTTTTAAAATTTTCTTTCAGTTATTATAGATTTGTCTAGTAGAAGTTGTTGTATAAACTGATCTATGCTTATTATCACAAGGCTGTTCAGCAAGTCCTAGTGGCCTAGTAAAAGTTGTTGTATAAACTGATCTATGCTTATTATCACAAGGCTGTTCAGCAAGTGCTAGTGGCCTAGTAGAAGTTGTATAAACTGATCTATGCTTATTATCACAAGACTGTTGAGCAAGTCCTAGTGGCCTAGTAAAAGTTGTATAAACTGATCTTCAGCAGGTCCTATAGGCCTAATCTTGAATCTTGTTGACAATAAATATTGCAAATAGAATGACTCTATTCTGTGGCATATTTTTGAGTCATTCTTTTTACAGCTTAAAAAGCTTTGGAAAATTCTGCTACATTACCAAGCATATCTAGAATAATAGGGGGAGGTATAAAGGGTTCCAAGGATAGAGTCTTGGTTTAGTTTGTTTATGTGACATGTTTGGATTAATCTAGTTCATTTAAATTCAAGTTAATTATCCTAGCATTTATTTGTTTTTAATTTCAACTTGTGTATCACTCTTCTATGCTTAAGGAGTTAAGTTTATGTGAGTACAAAGACTCTGCTAGATCTTTCAGCACAACTTTTATGTACACATTTCAGCATAACTGTTTTTAATGACATAATGTAACATTCTTACCACTAGATGACTTAGGAAACTTTTTTTTTATCTTAAAGTTACCGTAAAATTATTAACCTAAATTTTAATAAAAAAAAATATTCATCAACCTAAAATCTACAAGCTAATTATAACCATCCCACTAATGTTAGTAGACCAAACTGTGAAGACTATTTCATAATGACTGTAACTGTGCTAATCCTCTGCTGCTCCGCAGGGTACAGAAACTCAGAATAGAGACAGCACATCTTACCTGAATCATGCAGAAGCTCAGGAAGTGGTGGAGAGAGTCAAAGAGCTGATAGATAGATGGCCTGAAGAATGGGGCCCAATGGATGCTAAAAGAATAGCAGTCATTTCTTTCTATTCAGATCAGGTAGAAACATATAAAAGTAATTATACTTGACTTAACTGCTTTTTTGTTGTTTTTCTACTTTCATAAAAAAAAACACAACATCTAACAAAATAGGTTTCAAAAAAGATGTGAAAAAAAAATTAAATGTAATGCTTATAATGCATATATACTTATTGTTTCATTTATTATTCTAAAGAAATTCTCACTCACTAGTTGGAGATTGATATTTGATTTTACAAACAGTGATGAAATGAATGTGTTGATATGAATTGATCTTCTAGAAATTGTAAACTAACCACTTCTTTTAATCTCACTCTCTTTCTAAATGCCTTCCATGAACAGATCAAACATATTCGGCATTTGATGAGATCTGACAGACAAAGACCTTACCTCAAACAAGTGGATGTTGGAAATATTCACAGCTTTCAAGGTATGTGCTTGACTCTGGAAAAACGATAATTTGTGTACAATGATGTGTTCATTTTTTTATGGCACTAGTAGGCCTCTTGTTCTTGACTTGGGATGGCACATGGGACAGCAAAACAACTTGAAAGAAGTTGTTCTTAAGGTCACTTTTCTTTTCATCATTTGGCGGTGGCTGTTTTTTTTTTTTAATTTTTTTTTTACTTTATATTTTTTAGTGCTAATTACTCAATTTGAGTTGTTGTTTTTTTGCATATAAAACCTATTTTTAGTTTTAAAATATAAGATTTAATGTTCAAAAAGCCAATGTAGTTAATATTTCATTTCATCACTAAATGTAAAACACCATTATTTTTTTTACTTCTTTTGCTCTTTAGTAGAAAAACATGTACTTGTCATATAATGCTTAGCCAATTTAAAGCATTTATTATTAAGTTTTATATTGATAACTAAAAATTGAAACTTTTTTAAGATAAGATAAGATAGTTTTTATTGATCCTATGAAATGGAAATTCAGTTTGACTACAATTGACAACCTCAGGGTAACTACTGTATAATAACAATATAGATGAAAAATTCGAGCAACATTCACACACAAAACACATACACAGTCACAACCACAACTTTATGAATTAGACTTCCATGTACTTCTAGATGATAACAGCTGATCTTGTAACACTCTGACTGAAAGTGTGATAAAGGAGTTTTAAATCTTTCTGTTTTATTCCTAATGGAAAGGAGATGGCCTCTTCGTTCAGATCTTATGTAACAGTGGTTTAATGGGTGCAGGTTGTCTTTAAGAATCATGTTATGGAAAGGCATCTTTCATGAAAAAGCTCTTCAAGAGATGGTAGCTGTGTTCGAGTGATATATGATGCTTTTTTAATTAGTCTATTTAGTCTAAGTCTTTGTGCCAGTAAAGTATTTCCATAAAAGCAGGTGATGACAAAGTTAATAAGACTGCTGATGGTTGCTGTGTAGATAAGTTTAATTATTGTTTTGTCGATGTTTTATAAAATTCTAACAGGCAAAGAAGTTCGAGCATTGTTCATCTCAACAGTTCGTACGGTGAACATGTTGCAAGAGCCTCACATCATCAAATCTCTGGAACAAGGAGAAGATATTGGTGACTTGGGCTTTCTCTCCAACCCTAGACTACTCAATAGTGCACTGACTAGAACACAGTCTTATGTGGCAGTTGTTGGAGACCCTGTGGCTCTGTGTCTTATTGGAGAATGTATTCAGGTTACTATCAAACTTTCTATATAATCTATTCATTCCTTGTACATTTAGTCACCAGTGTGTAGGACAATCTTATTTATTGTGCACTAAGTCCCAATTTTATCAGACAATCTTATTCCTTTTATTCCTTGTTACATTTATTGGCCACTGCACATTTAGTCCCTGTTGTGAACTCCTGAAATGGATTTGACACCTACTTCTTTTAATAACTCAAAAGAAGCCAGGGATCAATTAATTAACAGAAACATAAATTTAATAAAAGCAATCAGAATAAACTGTAACTGTAGACATTGGCATCAAATGTTAAACTATTAAATATACAACTATGAAAACTGACTTCTATAGTGCTTCTACAATTAGACTCAAAACCCATGCCTCTAACAACGATAAAAATCTCTCATGGGATGTCACTCTACTTTAACTAATAGATCAATCAAATCATAATAAATCTAGAATTCGTTATATCTTACAACCATTCAAGTGTTATATACAGTATTTTATACAAATACAATCATCACAGTCACCAATGTTTCATTCAATCTTATTTGTTTTATACTTGGCCTCAGGCAATATTATTTCTTGTACACTATTGTACACTGTCTAACAATCATATTTCTTGTGCCAATATTAGTCTAATTCCTTGTACATTCTGTCACCACTCAGTCAGACATCTTATTTCTTGTACACTTAGTCTCAATCAATCTTAGTCTTTGCAGACTTACTGTGTTAGACATTGTTATCTCTTGTCCAATCATTTGTGTCTGTGTTCTGGTGCATTTTCATTTTCATAAAGAAAAAAAAGTTTTATTTTTGTTGTCCAATTAATTTTGGCAATTTGCGAATTCTTTTCTTAGATACTGTAAATCATCTTTATTTTGAAAATCAGCTGATTTTATCTTGTTATTGTTTAAATGTTTTGATATTAAATATTTAAACTCATTTGATTTAATGTTAAACACTGGTTTTGATTGTTGATTTTTTTTTCCTCCAAATGGTTATCAAATCAAAAAAATTTCAATTTTTCCTCTAATAACATCTTTTTTTTAAAATTAGTAATAAATAATTATAATAACCTAATTTAGCTCATTACTTTCTGTTTTTAATTAATGTTTACTTTCTGTTTTTAATTAATTTTCCTTTTACAACACAAAGCAAATTATTTAGAATATAAACAGTATATCATAAACTGTATATTTTCAGGTCTGGAGAACATATTTAAAACACTGTAGTAACATGAAAAGTGTTCATCCTATAACTTACAATTATGATATGGTTAAGAACCATGTGATTCAAATACAGATAGGTCCTCAGGGCCGGGTTGTGGACATGCTTAGCAGGCATGGGCAAGAAACTCTCAACATTCAAAGCCGTGCTGCCAAAGCCACAAAAGCAGTCCCTCAGAAGTCAGACATCCAGGCTGATGATGCCATGTTTGGTGACAGCATGTCTAGTGCTGAGAAAGTCTCGGCTTGGAAGACTGTGGACACTGGCTACCAACCTGTTGGACCTAAAGTTAAATCCAGCATTCCGAAGGATAACGGTCACTTTACCAAGTTGAGTCGGCAGTTCAGTGAGGATGATTTGCATATCACTTCCTCCATCAGCTGTGAAGATATCATTTTTCAAATGGTCAGGGGCAATCAGACAGAGGCAGGAGAAAATGGCTTGATCAAGTTAGAAGGCATCATCATCTCTGAATTAGATGGCTTTGCTGTCCTGGAATACAATCCCAAAATCAGTCAAGAACCTTTTAAGATCACGTCAAAAGATGACGATTTCATAACATTTATAGACGAGAACTCTCTGACCTACATTAACTGGAGTTCAAGGACATTGTTGACAAAGCTCATCTCTGAACCTGAACGCTACTTAAAATGTAGCTTTAATACAAATGGAACAGAGGCTACAGCCCAGATCGTTGGACCCATCCCTCGTTATTTTTCTGGTGACATGGACATTGCCATACAAGGTCAGTTTAATAGAGGTCATGCCCTGAATGGAGATATAGTAGTGGTTGAAATAATTGGACGATCTGATAGTGGCATGTTCCTTGGCCAGGTGAGTTGCATTTTTATTTTATTAACCAATTTTATTAGCACAAATCTAGGAAAGTATTTTAGTTTATTACTCATATAGAAAGTTTTTTTTCCTTGTAGTACAGTGATGATCAAAATACGGCCCGCAGGCCGACCTAGTTCCATCCGGCCCGCCGAAATATCGGCATAAAGTGCAGAAAATTCCCTCTTTCCAAAAACAAAAAAAAATATATTATTTTTACCTACGTTAGGGCCCTCAATTTTTCTCTGATGGATTGGTACCAAGACCTTGAACATTTGTGCGTTGATGAAATAGGACTCTGAATGTAAAATCTATGGGGAAAATGAACGGATCTTTACTTTTTGTGGAACATGATAATAAGCCAACGTATTGAATTTGTAAATAAAGTGTAAGCTATTTTTTAAAAAGAATAACAAATAATCGGCATTATGAAACAAATATGGCGGCATTTTTGGTTTGAGCCACGAATAAAAGATTGTTAAACTGAGCCTAGATGTTGGAGGATCGATGGGGATATTATAAAAGATAAAAGGACAATCTTGAATTAGGTTGGGCATCACTGTTGTAGTATATATATACATCTATATATGTAGAGAGTCTGAGAGAGAACAAGAGTATGTGAAAATAAACCCAGTTTATCAACCCATCACCAAAGTAATGTTTAGATACAGATGTCTCACTTATTTTTATTTTGCATTAAAGTTGAAAGGGTCTCAAAGCAACAAGTAAAACTGGGTTGACATGATACTGCTCTCCTGTTCAATTTTGATGTTGTAGTGTTTAGCGTAGCATGTTTGAAAGTTAAAAGTTAATTTTTTTAATGATAAGTTTTAAAGTGTTCCAAATTTATCTATATTTAATCTTACCTGTATAGATAATCTTAGTACATTGAAAGAAAAAACACTTTTTAAATTATCCTATGGAAGATATTCTGTTACAGTAATTATATTTTTTTAAAATCAGTTTCACTGGCGGCTACATATTTTACAAGATTTTAAAATATGTTCATCTGTATACCTGTAATATTTCAACATCATTTATTATGCTGTACTTTGTTGTTACTGTTTGGTGGTGGGAGTTCTCCTCAACTTGCTTGTTGTCACACTTTTACTTAATACATTTTTTTGTTAACTAATGTAAGATACAATATATTGTTTAGGTCAAGGGCATACTGGAAAGAGCTCAAGATCCAACTAATAGACTATTTGTGTGTACTGCAGATCCTAACCAACCTGGCATATTGACTCCCATAAACCCAGAAATGCCTAGGTTTTACTGTCTAACAAGTAGTGCCCATGTGAAGCTTGCCAGGTGAGTCATCTTGTAAAGCCAGGCATATACTGTTTTGAAAAAAAAAAGTACAAGTAAATTCTCTATGCAATTTCTACTTCAGCTTGTTTGAATCACATATCTTGTCTAATATTAGATCATTTAGTTTAATCACATTCAACATATCCTGCATGCCTTTATTATTGAGAATTTTAAAAAAGCTTCGTTTCTAATGACTTTAGGAAAGGTAACCTGTGTATCTACAAGCTAGTCTCAAACAACTGTCTGGAGTTCAGCCAGTACAAGACTATTGACAGCCACAGCTGTGACAACCAGCTATACATTGTGCGATACTTAACCTGGCAGTCTGGCTTCTTACTGCCATTTGGAGTGGTGATTGGCATTTTCACACCAGATGACTCGCTGGACAATGAAATCAAGGTAATTAGTTTCCTCTTCTTCTTCTAGCCAGCTTTATTGCTGCTGAGCTGTGAGCTCTTTTGCAGACTGTGCCAAGGAAAAAAAGTGTGCTTTTTCTTCAGTTGTTCAGCACTGCCGTACAGGGTGTTGGTTATGTTGGGCTGTAGTGGAAGTAGGGTCTGCCTAAGGTGGATTAGGGAGGGGCATTCAAAGAGGATATGGTTTACGGTTTCAAAGGGGTGGGCGCAGTGTCTGCAAAGGGGGAGTTGTGTGAAGTTTATTTTGTTCAGGTGGTAATTTAATAGAGGTGTGTGTCCTGCTCTTAGTTGGAAGATTGTAGATTGTTCTTTGCGGGGGAGGAAGTTAATACTGTCCAGTTTGTTAGGCGTAGTCATTTCTTTGTACGTGGCTCTACCTGTGTTTCCTGATGCCCATTGGTTGAGCCACTCCTCTTTGTGATTGTTTACTAACATTGACCTTAGGGTGAGGTAGATAACAGGTCTATCTGGTTGTTCCATAGATGAACCTGCCTTTGATAGCTTATCTGCCTTTTCATTTCCCATGATGCCAATGTGTCCAGGGATCCACTGTAGTGTGATATTGATATTTAATTTTGATATCATCTGATGGATTATCACAATGAGTGTTGCCAACCCTCTTGGGCTATTTGAGGTGCTGCTGTTAAGTGCTTGCAGAGTAGATTGGGAGTCTGTAAAGACAACAATATCTGATGGTGATTGCACTCCTTCATATAATTTGTTTTCCACTGACTGTAGTGATATGGTGATTGCCTCAATTTCGGCTTGGAAGTTTGAGCAGTAATCGCCACAGGGTGCGCTTATCTCAAAGTGTTTATTTTTAGGGAAGACCAGGAAGGCACCAAGACCAGCATTGATTGTGGCTTTGAAAGCCGATCCGTCTGTATAAATATGGATAGCTGTTTTTTGATAGCTTTCAATTGTTTCAAGCGTGCCTACTTTGAGCGCCAGTGGATTTGATTCTTTTGTTAAGGTGTTATTTAGTAAATGTGTTTTGATGGTTGGTTGTTTGTAGTTTAGTCCGAGTGTAATGTTTGAAAATCTGGTAATTTTTTCTCTGTTATTGGGTAGGTGGTGTTTTAGGGCTAGTTCGTCAGTAAGTTGGATCAGAGTCTTTTGCTTTTTTTGGTTGTTTTTCCTATTTCTCTGTGTTAGTAATTTTTTTGGATAATCGTCCTCCAACCTTCTGTATCTCTCAATAGCTTCTAATGCAGCTCTGTTGTGCCTTAACTTAAGAGGTTCAATATTGGAATCTATTTCACAGGCTGCTGTGGGGGTAGTTCTCATACCTCCACTAATTAGCCGCAATAGTCCACAAAAATTCATAACCATGGTGAGACTATTTCATGATGGCATGAAGGCTCGTGTCCAAGAAAGTGGAGAACCATCAGAGCCCTTCAACGTATCAAATGGGGTAAAACAAGGCTGTGTCCTAGCACCTACACTGTTCAGTATCATGTTCTCCGCTATGCTGACAGATGCATTCACAAATAGAGAAAACAACGGGATAAATAAATCATACAGATTTGATGGTGGCCTATTCAACCCGAGGCGGCTTAAATCAAAATAAAAAAAAAATGCAGCAGTCATCAGAGACTTGCTATCTGCTGACGACTGTGCCCTAAATGCCTGCTCTGAAAATGATCTGCAGAGCATCGTCAGTGACTTCTCAAGAGCATGCTCAGACTTTGGCCTTACCATCAATATGAACAAGACGGAAGTCTTATATCTACCTGCTCCTGGGAAAGCCTACTCGGATCCTAGCATCACCATAAATGGACAGGATATAAACGCAGTGGACAAATTTACATATCTTGGCAGCACACTCTCCAGAAATGGAAAAATCGATAGTGAAATCGACCTGCGTATCGCCAAGGCCAGTGCATCCTATGGCAGACTGTCTAAAACTGTCTGGAACAGACGTGGCATCACCACAAACACAAAGCTAGGGGTCTATAGAGCCGTCATCCTCCCTACATTGCTCTATGCCTCAGAAACATGGACAGTGTACAGTAAACATGCAAAGAAACTGAACCACTTCCACATGACATGTCTGAGAAAAATACTAAATGTCAAATGGCAAGACAAAATACCAGATACAGAAGTTCTTCGAAGAGCGTGTCTGCAAAGCATCCACACAATCCTGATGCAGTCCCAGCTGCGATGAGCAGGTCACGTCTACAGAATGGAAGACCACCGCATCCCTAAACGACTCTTGTATGGCCAACTAAGCGAAGGAAAGCGCTCGCAAGGTGGTCAAAGAAAGCGGAAAGCGCTTCAGGGACACCCTCAAAGCTTCTCTGAAGGCGTTCAGCATAGACCCAGGCACCTGGGAGACAGAGGCACATGACAGAGCATCATGGCGTCGCGCTGTGAAAACTGGCGCACAGGTTGCTGAGGAAAAAAGAACAATGCTGGCAGAAGAAAAACGCCAGAAAAGAAAAGCAAGGCAAATGACACTAGCTCCAGCTGGAATAACCTGCCCAGTGTGCGTCCGAACATTCTGGGCTCACATAGGTCTCACCAGCCACATGAGGAGGCATAAAACCCCAGTGCAAAGCCCTCAGCCCCCTGGATGACAAAGTGCTCATCATCGAACCACGATGGACGAACTATAATTAGCCACAAGGCTTGGTTTTGGATTGTATCTAATGATGATTGATAGGTTTTGTTGGCAGCTACTTGTATGGAGAGACAGTTATCCATTACAGATCTGACGTATCCAGTGTATAACTGTCTTAAGGTTTTCTTTTCAGCTCCCCCGGATGTTCCTGCTAGGTGTTTTATTATGTTTAATCTTTGTGATGCTTTTTCTTTTAAATTTGCCATAAAGTGTTTTAGAGACAGTCTTTGGTCTAGTTTTACACCAAGATATGTTGGATTTTCTTCATTTATTGGCTGTGAGTCTATTTTTAGGATGTAGTTTCTTTTTGCTGTTTTGTTGCTGTGGCTAAAGATTGAATAAACTGACTTTTCTTTGTTTATTTCCATTTTCCATAATTTTGAATATGTGGAGATAGTTGTGAGGGCTCTATTTAGTTTGAATCTAGTCAGCACTGGATATTTCTCTGTAGTCCAAATTAAAAGGTCGTCTGCATAAAGTGCCTTATTGACTGAAATGAGGTCCGGGAGGTCATTGATGAAGATTAGAAAGAGAGTGCAGCTAAGGGCTGAACCTTGTGGTAGTCCTTCTTCCAAACTTTTTTTTACTAGAGATGGCACCTTCGAATCGGGTTTGGATGTTTCTGTTTTTAAGAATGCCCTGATCCAGCTGTACATTTTTCCATGGATGCTCATTTTTTTCATCTTCAAAAATAGACCTTTTCTCCACACTCTATCATAGGCTTGCTGCAAATCTATAAATACTGCCGTAGTGTGCTTGTTTTCATGAAACCCTTCTACTGTGTCCTAGATAAAACGAAAGAGGTGGTCTTCTGTTTTACTTGCTTTCCTGAAGCCAGCTTGTGCATGGTGGAGTGAGCAAGTACTTTCTAGCCACCAATACAGTCGGTTATTGATAATTTTTTCTGACATTTTGCCAATGTTGGATGTTAGAGATATTGGTCTATAACTTTTTGGGTCTCCAGGTGGTTTATTTTTCTTTAAAATGGGTATTATGTTTGCGGTTCTCCATTCCTGTGGTATGTCTCCAGTTTTCCATGTATGGTTGATAAAGTTAAGTATACAGTTTTGGGCCTTTGGTCATAGTCCCCGAATCATTTCATTTGTTATTTTATCGGGTCCAGGGGATTTTTTTGACTTGAGGCTTTTTAGGGCAGTATTGAACTCATGTAGAGTGAAGGGAGTGTCAAAGATCTGACAGTTGGCTGTTGGAGCTTTTTCTTCTTTCTTTAAGATATTACTAAAGGCCTGGTCCAGTTGTTTTCTTGGCTTTGACTTGTTAATGCTGGCAAAATATTTATTGAAGGTTTCAGCCTTTTTAAGGTTTTCTGTTATTATGTTGTCAGTGCCTTTTATAGGTTGGGGGTTTGTTATTTGTTTCTTTCCTGCTAGCCGGTGCAGAAGGGTCCAGGCCTTTCGACCATACTTGTTTAGATCGCATGTTGTGGTCCACTTTTTCTTTTTTTCTGTTTTAATTTTGTATCTTATAAGCCTTGTCAATTTGTTGTACGTTGTCTTGTTCTCTCTAGTAGGGTTTTTTTCTATAGTCTTCCTGGCCATGTTTCTTTCTTTTACTAATTTATCTAATTCAGGTGTCCAAAAAGGTTTGTATTTCTTAACTTGGCCTCGAGGGATGTGTTTTTTTGCTGCTTGTAAGATGTTGGAGACTATAGTTGTGTAGGTTGAGTTGACATCTTTCTCCGTTATGCTTGATAGTCTTGTGTCTGTTTCTTGTGAAAAAGCTGCCCAGTTAGCCTCAAAACCAGTTTAGCTTCGTGTTGATGGGGCACGTCAGCCTAAATATCGCAACCCATCTAGGAGAAGGAAAACTCTGACTCCAAACCTCCACTCTGTGGCAATACTCCCCCGTGTGGGTATCAGGGCTTGGAAAAGGCCAAGAGAAATAAATAACCCCACTGCCTTTCCACTTGCATTTCACTAAGTGAATAATAGTAGACCTTCCCTCCCTCTAGGTGCTTTTTGACGGAGGTCTGGATTGCACTACACCAGACGGAGGTCCTTGTCTCATTACATTCTAATACTAGATATAAATCCATCATGAAGTGTGCTTTTTTCTGGATCTGGTGAATGTGATATCGTGAAGGGGCCTGGATCCAGGATGTGACGATTCCACAGGGCATACCTAGGGCACAGTCCACTTTAAGCTTTCTACTGCAGAAAAGTTCCATTTGGAGAGCTCTATGGATGGCGGAGAATGGACCATTGGCCAACCCCACCTTGTCCCATGGATATTCCGGTTACAGTCTTCAGACCTAGATGTTTCCTTTTATGTCAGTATTGGAGAAAATTGCCAAGACCGAAAACTCCCTTAAAATGCGGGAACTATATATTTATATATTTTTAAAAAAAAGCCTGAGGAAACACCCAGCCTACACTAAATGCCAAGGTAATTAGTTTAGAATACTGAGTTACTTGACACAAAGAAAAGTTCCCCTTTCAGACCTTGTGGTTTATAGGGCAGATGATGTAAAGGTCATCTGTTTCTTTTAGCTTTCTCAATGCACTATGATCCTATCACTTGTTTGGACCAGTTGTAAAAGGAGAGGGAAGAAGGGGGTATCATGATTGGTTTTTTAAATGCATAAAAAGAAAATGTTCACTCAGAGCGCAAGATTCCTCAAGGGGACTAATTAAACTTATAACACCAAATCTGTCGTATAATTTCTTTCCCTTGCTCAAGATACCAAACTAAATAATTAATTGGTTAATTTTTTTATTGATTCTTGTATTATCAGGGGAAAAGAAATAATTGTGCAATTTTAATCTTAATCTGAGATTGGGTGTGGGAGAAACAATGTGTACAAACTTTTTACCATACAGACAGACAAATTGAGTTGATATAAGCTTTGTAAAAATATGACTAAATTCATTGTAAGTTAATAAATAGTATCATTCATCAACCTCCTTCAAAGGACTATGGCGAGATGAGAGCCTTCGCATTGGATATGTTTTAAAGGTTGTTGTGCACACAGCAGTTCCACCCCTTTAAATGCAGCTGTTGTTCCAAAGGAATGGCACTAGCCAATACAGTTTGGGGTCAGCAGCATTAGAGTCTGCCTGAGTGTAGCTCAGTGAGCTGTTCCTGATTTTTTCTCAGGGTTGACTCTCAGGGCTGACTGTCAGGGCTTTTCCCATGTTTGAGTTTTACTGCAAGGCTGCATAGCTTTGGATTTAGAGTTTTCCTTCTACTATGTGGGTAGCCAACCAAGGTTAATGAACTCCTACCCAATGCTGCTGATTTAGGCTCTTCACTACTTCTCCTGTCAGTGTTAACACTTCTGCCAGGTTCAATATCTGAGTCAAAAGTGGAGTTGATTGGACTGGTTGTCAGAGCAGAATATTTAAGTTTGCATGCCATTGGAAGAATTGTTTAGGTAGTGAAGCGTTTATAAGCTATTCAACTTCCATTAATAATAACCTTACAGAAACAATGAAATGAATATATATATATATATATATATATATATATATATATATATATTAGGTAAAAACATTACTTTCTTAAAACATGTATATGATGGAATTTGATTTTATTTACATCTCTAGAAATCTCAAAGTGTCCTATGTAATGAATATGTTGTACACTAATTAAAATAATGTTTATATTGTTTGTCTGGGTTATTGCACATATATACTTGATTGGTTTCAACATCCTCAGATCCTAGAAGTAGAGCACAATCTCTACAGGTCTCCTAATGAGCCGGCAGAAGAGGAAGCCAAGCAGATCTTTACACCAGAGCTATCCAGTGAGCTGATGAAGACCAGGCAAGACTTGACACACACTTTCTGTTTCACCATCAGTGACTTTCTGACTGAAGACTTGGAGATGGCTATCAGTGTGAACCAAGTGGACAGCAATTATGAAGTAAGAGACATGTTTATTTCACCACCTTGACTTAAACAATAGTCTATTGCATTTATTTTTCTAACACCTTTCTCTATTCCTCTCTGTCTTTTGCCTTGACAGGAATCTCTTTCAATGACAGGCCCCTCCATTCTTCCCATCGCTTTCTCTGTCTGCCTCTTTTTCTTTTCCCTGGTAATGTTCTCTGCATGTAGTCTTTGCAATCCCTGAGGACCATGTGCAAGGGCCATACAATTTAAGTTTGCATTTTTTGACAATGGTCATCATGGGGCCCAATACCCATTATGATACTGTTTTGAATTTCCTTATTTGTGGCGCGGTCTCTGTAGGTGATACTTAGCATCCTTCAATAGCATCTCGATTCCAAGGCTAGGATCCTCATCTTATTAATTAGCATCCAAGATTCACAAGCCATAACCTAGGAGCACATCAGTCTGACTAAGCCTTTGTCTTTCCAGATTGTTTTGAGCTTTGCAAGTGCTGTTGTGGCCAGTAGTTCAGGTTTGGTTCCTTTATCTGAAATGATAACTCCCAGATATTTACTTCTGACACTTGCCAATTTTTTGCATCCGGTACTGATGTCTATTTTAAAGCCTTCTTTCATAATGTGCTTCTCAAGTCTTGTCTGTGTGCTTCAGCATGTCAGCTAGCTCGTCCTCTGTCCCTGCCAAATTATCTAATATTATCACACACGTGCCAAAATATTTGCATGTTACACAAAATCCCTAGAAATAGAGCTATCTCACAGTGTTTTTTTTTCTTGCCAGTAGACATGGCTAGATGTATTAGAAGAAAAATGTCAAGTGAAAGACACTACATGAAGATTTAATGTCTTAGATTATAGAAGGGAAATTATCAAAAGGATTTGTCTTCTCTGATATATAGATCTGGAAATAGATTTATAATAATATGATACTTTATATCTATTATTTTGTTATTTTACCCTATAAATTACAATCTTACTTCAAAAGATAAGATAATTATGTCCTCTGTGTATCCATGTGTCAATCTAGTCATGCATGTTAATCAGTGACTTAAAACATGCCACGTTTTCCTGGTTAATATTTAGTATCATTTTTGTTTTTAATTAATCTTTTAAATAGGCAGCTCTGTTATCAAAACCAAAAAGTATTATCCTAACATATAAGGATTTTTGTTGGTGTGTGTGTGTAGAATACATATTCACTTGTATTACTTTGTTTATTTATTTATCTGTCAACTTGAAAGTAAAAAGTAAAATATATATATTTCACTTGTGACTGATTCAATTAATTTAAAATCTAATGTAATATTATGTCTGCTCTTATTTCAGGTTGGCTTTCATTTGTCAGATGTTGTGGCCTATGTGGACAGGTTTTCTGCTCTAGACCGGGTATGTGAGAACAGAGGAGCCTCACTGTTTCCTCTTGGAAAAGAGCCCAAACATATGCTGCCTGCCCAGGCCAGCACAGATTACTGCAGTCTAAAGCCTGGCTTTGATCGTCTGGCTGTTTCAGTGCTGCTAATAGTGGATGAAGCAGGCAATATTATTGGGCCCCCTCGTTTATTTAGAAGTGTCATCAACTGCAAACAGAAATTCTCCCATGCAGAGGTAAATATTTTGAAAATCTGCCAAAAATTGTATTTGGCATTATTTTGAAAAACTGAATAGTAGTATAGTAGTTAAGAGTCTGGCTGCACTATAGAGAGTTAAGGGTTTCACTATCATGTTTGGTCGGTACTATTGTACAAATTCTTGTTTTTACCATGACCTAGTGGATACATGAAATCTTTTCATATTTGGAATAGTAGGATTTGCTGTAGATGTGTGTGATTGTGTATTCTGCCGACTCTTGAAAGGCTTTTTTTTTATTCTACTAAGTGCATCTCCATTTTAGTTATCTTGATGTAAGTAAAAAAGATTAGCAAAAAAGTTTTGCTGAAATGTAAATATTTATATTTGTACCATTTCTACACACTTTGTGAAGGCTACATTCTTGTTTTTATAGCATCTCGTAAATTTATGTTTTAAGCCAAATGTTTCTGTTTACTCATAGTCTTTGTACAAGATTTGTTTACATGTGTTTTTATTATGTGCATACATCAAGGTTGAAGAAATTTTACAAAATCCAGAAGAGAGCCAAACTGACTACTTAAAAAGCTGTGTTATAGTACTGTATCAGCTGACTTACCTGTGGCGCTGTGAGAGATTAGGCAATAGTCACATCAGTCCAGATCTAGATGCAGACAAACGACTGGCCCAGCATTCCCACCTGATGTTAAGTGAGGTTGGTTACAGTCTTTTTGACCAGGACATCATTTAGTGACCAAATAAAAAAAGATAATGTTAAAAATTGGACTATTCTAGTAGCTACCTGTCTTCCTGTCTGTACTTTTGCTTCATGTTGCAGGTTCAACTTTATGTTAATGGCATTGTTGGTGAGCTGCTGGTGTCCAGATTTAAAGACAGCACGCCCCTGTTGGTGCAGCCTGGACCTCAAAGTGCTCAACTTGACAAATGGAAGAAGGAAAATGCAGGTCATGCTTTTAACAGTATTCCCATGGCCAGAGCATTCAATCAAGAACAGGTAATTGTAATCCAAAAAAACCCAACAAGATTCCACTTCTTACACAATTTAAGGCTGAGGAGATGGGGGGATGATATGTTAATAGCAAGATGATTAACAAGTTCAGTAAAATTATTAACCTGATCTTCTTTAACATGAAGTTTGGGACCAAAAATCATTGAAATTTTAAATTTTATTTTTGGTCTCTGAAAGTTGAGCTCGAACACTTGTATTTATTTAGAATATTGTTATTAAAAAGACACTTCATGGATTAGTTTATTAATCAAGTGGGTTCATAACAAAAAATAGACCTGCCATCTTATACACATTTCTGTGTTAATTCATTTGTTTGTGTTGAGGTGTACTACATCTGTGGTTTTCAATGCTAAAGTAGGCATTTATTTTTTCTTTGGCTAAATCAGGAGATCTTTTGCATGTTCAATTGGTATTATAAAAGAGAGCGCTCCTCTATGATTTTTGACGAAGCATATATAACAAGAAATGTTTTTTTTGTTAATTTTTAACATTTTTTTTGTCATTCTGAATATTTTATTATGTTTTTCTATTTAAAGAAATGGTTTAGTGTTTTCTGTATTACTGCTAATTTACTTGCCATTACCTTGCAAACTGCAGGCGCAGTGGCTGAGCGGTAAAGCGCTTGGCTTCCGAACTGGGGACCGGGGTTCGAATCCTGGTGAAGACTGGGATTTTTAATTTCGGGATCTTCGGGCGCCTCTGAGTCCACCCAGCTCTAATGGGTACCTGACATTAGTTAGGGAAATGTAAAGGCAGTTGGTCATTGTACTGGCCACATGACACCCTTGTTAACTGTAGGCCACAGAAACAGATGACCTTTACATCATCTGCCCTATAGACCACAAGGTCTGAAAGGGGAACTTTACTTTACTTTAAGCTTGCAAACTATGAAGCAAATGGTGTAAAGCTCATCTGTTTCTGAGGATGTCATGTAGCCAGCACATAGGCCAATGGCATTGACCTCCCCTTTCTAATGTCCCCATTTTGTCAGGTAGATATCAGAGTTGGCTGGACTCCAGCTCTAGATCCCAGTGTCTTTGAACTCGAGCTCCCTTGGCATGATGTGGCAACAAACTGTTTGGCCTAAAGTTGCAATGTTGCAGTCAAGTGTTCAGGCCTTCCATAGTGAATGGTTTAGAGACAAGAGACTTAAGGTTAAACTGACAAATCTCACAGCAATCAAATTTATGCTCCACCATTGCTTAGATCAATTAAGATTACTATAAATGGTATGAGCATGCATCTTGAGCCGCATTGATTATAATAGACTAATCTATTGTCTTTAAACTGCCAATGTCAGGTTTGTCATTGTAAGAAAGCCTGCACATGTGTGTTCACCTACATGAGAGAAAATCAACTTGCCAGGGCAGACACTCTATCAGTTCTCAGTGAGAGCTGGTTGATGATTGCCCAAGCAGTTAGTGATGACTACAAGGACTTTGAACTAGCCCAAGGTAAGTGACTTACCCACATTGTACACTAGTATTTTAGCTAGTTCTTGTCTCTGAATCCTATTAAGTATTCTTAAAATAATAGACAGCTCTTTGCAAATTATGTTTTTTTTTAAAAGCAGGCTTTCACCGTCCAATCCCAGTACTTTGATCTTAAAAATATTACTAACTTCTTATTTGAAATAAATATGAAATTCTAGTACCTATTTGAGTATCATTCCATCCCCCCTTTTCCAATTATCTTCCTTCCTCATTGAACTATCTGACTATCCGAGATATTTGATAGGCTCTAGGATATTTTTTGGCATGGGCTCTTTTCTTACTACATCCTGCAAATGGTAATGCTGACTTAATATTTGTGTGCACTTAATCAATAAATAAATGGTAATGCTGACATAATATTTGTGTGCACTTAATCAATAAATAAATGGTAATGCTGACATAATATTTGTGTGCACTTAATCAATAAATAAAACTGTCCACATTTCAACAATCCCCCTTTTGGCCCCCTCCCATACATTGCCAATGAACTGGGTTACCAGTATCTTTTATTTTCCTCCATCCTTCAGCTTAGAAAATAGTCCAACGTACAATCTTTCATCAGCTTTTCAGCTTTTGGTCAAAATATTTGAAAGGCTCTAGGATGCTTTTGGCCAGAGCCCTTTTTTGTTATTGCAATCTGCGTATCAAACCTTTACATAATATTTTGGCCCAAACACACCTCCCCCTTCCCATTTGAACTGTCCACTAATAGAATGTTTGCCCGT
Source organism: Biomphalaria pfeifferi (assembly GCA_030265305.1). Classification (NCBI taxonomy): domain Eukaryota; kingdom Metazoa; phylum Mollusca; class Gastropoda; family Planorbidae; genus Biomphalaria; species Biomphalaria pfeifferi. The sequence continues at coordinate 1,052,789 of JASAOG010000061.1, read as the reverse complement.
GAATTATAATATGTTATGTTGAATTAGAAGGGCCTGCTTATATCTACCTCCTAGACACAACTGCATACTTCTGGCATGAGATCTCTATTATTATTTTTCTATTTGATTTTGGCATACTGTTTTATTTTAATATATCACTTGGGAAGAAAGAGTTCTACTTAGAATCAGTTCTGGCATGTGGTACTAGAATTTAGTTTTTATGCTTCTTTCTCTATGACTTCATTAAGTTGCTTCTATTTAGTGTGTTACAGTTTAGTGTTTTATGTATAATTACTGTTAACATTAATTAAACAAGAGAAGGTAACCCTTGTTTCAGACATGATTAGTGACCCTAACAACATGCCTCAATTATCTGTGGCTGCCAACAAGTTGAAGGCCATCCAAAGTCCAGAGAGTTACAGGTGTTCCAGTGAATTGACCCAGCAGGACAGGAAGCACTATGGTCACTGTGTACCAAACTACACCAACTGTACCAACCCATTGAGACGCTACATCAGTATGGTAGTCCAGAGAATATTAGTTGGTGAGTAGAATTCTCATGGAGCTCAACAATTGCTATTTGATAATTTTACTTCACATGAAATCCATTTTGTAAACCATCTCAATCACATGTCCTTTTGCCTTTCTTTATAAGTTAACAGTTATTAAGCTAATTTTTTAAAGCTTTTTATTTTTATTCTTCTTTATTCGCTTTGAGTTGAATAATAAAGAACATGTTTTATTTATTTCCCTAGCTTTCATAGAAGGTGCTCCTAACCCTTACAGTCCTGCAGAAATAAATGACATCTGCTCAAAGGCAACTATCATAGAGCAAACAGTAGAAAAGTTCCACAGTTCAGTCTACTTGTTGCATCTCAGCTCAGCTCTTAAGGCCCGCCCATTTTTATCCACCGCTGTGGTCAATGAAGTGGACAAGGAGAAGGCAGTTGTGTTGCTGAAAGATCTGGACCATGTACCCAAGACTTTCAGTACTGTTCGTTTCTCCTGTTTGTCACCCATGAAAGTGTCAGCAGTGGATAAGAACCCTGACTGTGTACAGCTATTGTGGGAGGAAAGAGTGTATCAAAACTCAGGTAGTTCAGTTGACATTTCTCTAAGGCTGGTTTCTGCTTGAAATTTTTATGAGTTCAATCTTTTGAAAGCAGATTTGCACAAGTTATAACAATTTAAATTAGTAGTATATAGTTGATTAACATCAAGAGACAATTTTTATCATTAACTATTCTAATTTGACAATATAATAAGACTAGAAAAATTAGTAGGAGAGTCTAAGCAGGGAAATTAGTAGGTGTGTAGTAGAGAAATTGCTAGTAAGTTTTCTCATTTCTGTAACATCTCAATCTTGAAAAGAAACAAGAAAATTTGAAATTGCAATATTTTAATTAATCATTGGTTTTATAATCACTGTTTTGCTCATACATTTTTCTAGATCAAACCAATCAGATCCAGAACAGCTTAGAAATCAAGCTGGAGCCTGACAGATTTGTCTGCAATGTACCAACAATACTGTGGCAAAGGCTTCTATCCACAGTCAGAGAGAAGGATGAGCCAGAGATGGCGCATTGTGTTCAAGTAATAGTTGTGTTTTATTTGTTTTTGTTTTTTATTCCGATTTTTGAGTGTAAATTGCAAGTGAAAAACTTTTGGAATAATAGAGAGAGAGGGAAGAGCTCATTGTTTTTGCCTGACGACTCTTGAGTTCTAAGTTTAAATGATTCAGACCTTAGTTATCTTTTTATAATTTAATGTCCACAAAACTACTTCTCATTATATTTGTTTCTCCCATAATTAAACATTAAAAACACTTTCTATCCAATTATTCTATTGCCAAAGAGAAATAGCAAGATATTTTCTCAACCTGTTTTAAATCACAAACTCATTCTATGAAATGAAAGTATCAGAGAGTGCACTAGACTGCCACCAACGTAATTAATAGTACTACAGATGTCTTTTGCTACCCTTTAGCTATTTTTTTTTTACAAGACAGCTTTATCCTAAAGTGTAAATTTCTTATTTCATTTCTTCAAATTACTTACTTTCTTTCCTAAGGAAATCTCCACTAAAGTTAAGGACGAGATAGAGCAGCTGTCCAAAGCCAGTGTTGAAGTGATCAGTGGCTTTGGAAAAGATGGACAAATGAGACACTATGTACCATTCACTTTGGTCCTGCATAAGAGCCAAGCACTACAGATTCAGGTGTCTGCTACTATGCACAAGGGACTGCTAACCCCATGTATACAGCTGATCAACTTGACCCCATCTCTGGACATATGTCTGGAACACAAGACTGACCAAGAAAAATGTTTTGTTGACATGGAACTGTGTTCTAAAGCCAAGGTAAAATGTACAGCAATAAAATCAAAACTTTGAGATGACAATGAGAATGTACTTTTAATGTCCTTACTGACTCAGAAAGTATTTTAAAAATCTGGGACATTATTACTTTTCAAGCTAATTTATTAAATAGACTAGAAATTACATAAAAAAATTATCCTCTGTTTTCATATTAAAAAGTGTTAACATAGTTAGTTCTAAGCAAATTAATCACAAAGCACTTTTTTGCGATTAAATATTTTCATCAGTCATTAATACTGACATGCTGATCAAATTTAACTTCAGAAAGTCACTATGACTAAAAACTGACTTACTTATGAAAACAGATTCAAAATAGGACTTTTCCTAATTGGCCAAAACAAAAGAAAATAGTGAGAGAATGAGCATTTCATAGAGTAGGCCTAATGAACATTTTGGTCTAATCTACTCTATATCTCTATTAGATTGAAATATTGGCCTATGCACAGTTTGGGAAAGCATCAACTAGATATGTTTAGTGCTTAGAGCTACTGAAAGTTTTTCTTCTTTTCATAAAGAAATTTCAAATGCAAAACAATATTTGTTTGCAATTTAAGTAATGAGATCAACATTTAGATTGACCTAGATAACTAGAAAGCAAGACTGATCTGACACCAAATGTAAAATAGATGTTTGTTTCTAGATCTAGAATTTTAGACTAGATATAAAGTATGTACGTTATGCTGATGTGTTATGATTATTTCAATACAGCAACTCCCTCCTGCCCCTCCACCTATTTTTATTTTCAAATGATGCTAGATCTGGAGCTATTCAAGTTTTGGGTTGAGATTTTAGAACTAGATTTAACTCCTAAATTAGATAAATAAAATACAAATAAAGTTTTAGTCTAGTTTCAAGTGGTCTATATCTTGATCTAGTATACTCTTAGTAGTGAACTAGGATTAGTTTCTTTTGAAACAGTTATAGCCTGCTCTTACACTACATAATTTCTGTAACAATCTGATAAAGTTATGTAATGAAATATAGATCTGTATTTATACTATATTCATGAATCATATGATCTAATCCATTTATTTTAAAAATATGTTTTGAGATTTATGGTCTAGACATTGTTTTTTTGTTTGTTTGTTTGTTTATTTTTTTTAATTTAGAAAATGTCTGGCATTTATACTTACTAAAGTAATAATAACCCTGTTTGAAGTGTTGAAAAAATGTTTTAAAATAATTTGAATGAATGTTAATTTCTATATAAGTTTTGATTATAATTGTTCAAGTGCATTATTCAATAGTTTCAAGTTTGTTTTTTTTACTCTATTGGTAAAAATATGTGTTTTATTTTTGTCAAATTTCTTGGAATAGTTGTAGAAAGTATTTCTCTCATATTAAATCAATGAAACTGAAAGCTAAATGAATTAATATAAAAATTAAAACACATAACAATATGACATGAGATTCAATGGCTTTAGTCTAAATAATGCCAAACAAAAATTTAAATTATGACTTTAATGTGCTAGGTGACATTGACATTTAAATCAGATATTGTTGAAAACCACCAGATGTTTTTCATTATCTTGATAAAGTGCTAATTAAAATTAATCTCACTTGTTCAAGTGTGTTTAATTGAAATTTTGAGATACTTAAATGTGAGAATCCTCCTTGCGTTTAACCAGGCCACCTACAACGATGAGAACAAGTATGCTTCAGAGTGGCAGTTGCCTATGTTGTCCATGGAATCAGCCCACCAAGCTGTCAATGATGGGGAGAGAATCACTGTGCACAGCATCAGCATCAATTGGAAGGTGGAGCAGGAGACTGTTGTCGGAGAGTTTGTTTTGTCAGATTCATTTTGTAATAAGAACAGCTTTCAACCAGATTTAGGTGATTGTCTTTTAGAAGTTCTAATGTAGTTTAATTTCAATATGCAAAGTAATTCAAATTTGGTTTCACTTTTTCGGGATTGTGCCACAACAGCCTTTTATAAGCCATGCCCCCCCCCCCCCCCCCCCGGCCCAATTATATTATGTAATTTAGGCACTACAATATATGACATAATGCATTACTTTAATCACTGTTTATCCATTAATAAAACTACTATTATTTCATTAAAACTCATTGTATGGATAATATTTCTCACTTATAATTTTGTATATAATCTATACATTTTGTTTTTGCTATGTAAGATAAAACAGCAAATATTTCTTCACTAGTTGATGAGGTCAGAGTGCACAAAATGGCTTAACAGTATTTTAAAATCTAGTTTTTGGAACCGGGGGGGGGGGGGGGGGGGGGGGGGGGGACTGGATGCTCTAAAGTGAGATCATGATCCCATAAGAATGGAATCAGCTATATCTAAAAATAGATATTTTAACTTTTATTGTTTTTTTTTTTCAGGCATAAGCTTAGCCTCCACTTTGCTGGAAGGCCAGCCAATCTTTACTGGGGTCAACTTCTGCCTGGATTACCTATGTGTCCGTTATAGCAACATCCATGTCCCAGATGAGCCTGCCCTGGAAGAGAGTGTGGCTTTACTGGTCAACAATGGCCGGCCCATAGTCTGGGTGGCCCACTGTCTGGTGACAGATGTCACCAAATGCACTGAAGGGTACTTAGTTGAAATCAAAGTGAGCCAGTCTGGGATGAAAATCCCTCTGGATCTTCTGATTAAAAGAAAGGAGTCTATGCTGTGTACAGTTGAATGGATTATCAAGACTCCCAAACATAGGTAACTAGTTTATAGTTATGGGAAAGAATTTTTAAAGTATTGTTTTGTGTAATTCATTCTAAGGGATGTAGCCACCAACCAGTATGTGAGAATACAAATGTATATCTAACTTAACATTCCCTGTGGCATTTTACGTCATTAGGGACAAAATTTTCCCTTTGCAACTTCTCTTAAGTGCAAGTAAACTTAGCTGGTGGCACAGACCTCTAGGTCACTCAAGCTAAATAGCATATCATTTTGACTGCATAGTCTTAGCATTGATATTGGAACATATATAAATATATGTCAGGCGCATATATTTTATTCAGTGCCTTTTATTTGACAGAGTTCTAGACATAGCAATGAGAAGTCTACAGTTTGCTTCTAGTTTTGCCAAAGACATCATTGTTGGAAGGAGACCAATCAATACCAGTGAGTTTGGTTGTTTTTACTTAAAGGACTTTTTATTTAAGATCAGGAAATAGGCTAATACAATGACAAATTTCATGATTGACTTTCCAGTAATTCATCTCTTAACCCTTTGTTAACACCCTTTGTTAGTAGTAACTGGCATTTAGACTTCAAGAAAAATATGATGATTATAGGATATTTATTAATTCACTCACTGCTATATCCTGTGGTAGAAAAGAGTGGTAACACCAAACGTTCTTTAGAAAAATTAAATTAAGTTTAAAAAAACAAAACAATTGAACAATAAGTATAGATTTTAAAAAGTGTAAAGTTTTAAAATAGGGTACCTTAGAGAAGAAAAGCAAGATTAAAAAATACTACATTTTCTCTATAGCCCTTATCAGTTGTGGGTTAAACCCTTTTGTTGTAATGTGGAATGTTCAGAACAAGACATGATCTTCTTATATGAAAGTTTTCTATCACATTGTACCAAATTAGTGGGCTACCATAAACACTGCATCCTATTGCAACAGTACTTAGGCAGACCCTAATACCACTACAGCTCAACATAACCAATACCCTGTACTGCAGTGCTGAACAACTGAAGAGAACAGCACACTATTTTTCCCTGGCACAGTCTGCAAAAGAGCTCACAGCTCAGCAGCAAAAAGCTGGCTAGAAGAAAAATTGCAATAGTAGATTATTGTATTAAATTGACCACACTTGTTCAAAAGACTGCAATACATATACTTTCACTTTATTTAAATACAATTATAATAACTACAATATGTTTCCTATGTTTTTCTAGTTGACCCAGTACCTCAAGAAACTAAAATGTTTGTATCCAATTTGTCGGAAGAACAAGAGAGCATCATTTCTGACAGCTTGAGACAACCTTTTTCTACTGTCATTGGTGGGCCAGGAGTTGGAAAGACTGCCTTAGCTGCAAGATTGGCACTTTTCCTGGCTAAAAGAAACTTCACTGTAGATAGTCTCCGCAAATCAAGACTGGGAGGAACATACACAACTCACCTGATGGTGTGTGGACCCAGTGAGAAATCTCTGGATATCATCACTGGTCAGTAGCTGTTTAAACAGTTTCAATTTTTTTCTTTGTCTTTTTTTTTTTCTTCATTGTTTAATCTTCAGAAAGACAATACTGTCCTCCCTATTGAGTAATGTATTCAGCTATTGTTTTTTTAAGAAATACAAAGTTTGTAACTCTTCGTTTTAAGAGTTAAATAAAAGAGACCTATTTTGTCCTTGTTGCTTGTATCATACTCAGTACAAATAATCAGTTTACCAAAGATATCAATTAACTTCAGTAGCTCTTTCTATCTCTTAAAGACATAAGTTGGAAAATATAACTTCTTATCAAAGTGCTTTAATTAACTTCTCTTCCTGTCTGGTCAAGTATCTGTCCAGCTAATAACGAGTGATCATAAGGCTTATGATAATAGACATTTAATAAAAATGTATTAAATATAAACTTTTAAGTACCAAAAAGAAAAAAAAATATTGTTTTAGATTTGAAAAAATAAGCTTTTAATATAGAAGGAAGAAAATGTCAGAATAGATACAAGTCAGTCAAAGAACACACTATGCTATGTCTTTGCCACTTTTGGTAACACATTTTTTGAAACTATGATTTGCCATTTTTAGTTTCTGTACACTATGTGGTGTTTTGTTTGAGACTTGTAATATTTGTATTCTTGAATTTCATTTTGTCTCTCCATATAAAGAACACATTGGTGGGATCTTCAAAAAATACACTGAAATGGTGTGATGATGATACTAAGTTAATATTGCCTTCAATTTCAGTCAAAGAAAATTAATATAAATCCAACAATAAAATACATTACAGTGAAAATGCAACATATTTAAACTGTAAATGCTGGATGCTTGATAAAGCATTTTGCCTGAGGATCTTAGTGAAGACCGGGATTTTGAATTAGGGGATTTTAGAATGCCAACTCTAGTGGGCACCTGACATAGGATGAGGAAAGTATGGTTGGTCATGACACCTTTTTTAAACTATCAGTCATAGAAACAGATCATCTGCCCCACAGATCCCTTGGTCTGAAAGGGGTACTGTGTAAGTATAAGGTTATTCTAAATCCTTCCTCTGAAAGTTATTTGGAATATTTTTTGATGCTGGCCAGCTTATTATTTTAAACAAATTGTCAGTATCTTTTCCTTAAGCTTCGCTAGAAGTCAAGAAATGTTCATCTTTTGTGACTAGCTAAATCCCTTTTACTGGACAAATAAAACTTAAACTAACAACTAACTTGAGATTTTTTTTAGTTTGTATTTTGCATGTATAAAAAATATCTATAGGCTAACTTGTAACTTTGTTTAGTTCCAAAAAAATTATTGTGACCTCTATTTTGTTATAACTTTCTAGGAATGATGGTTGAATTGATGAGACAGAACAACCTTAACTTCAAAATAGTCAGAATCTATAGTGAGGAGATTGAAGAGAGAGACTTTCCTTTGGCAACTTCTCCCAAACGCATGTCAAGGCCATCTCCAACACTAGCCGTAATGGAGGAAGTGGCCCTGCATCATCTAATCAGAAAGAAGAATAGCCCAGAGAGTGTGGTATGTAAACTTATCTATTGTTTCAACATGAAAATTATTTGACATACAGATCACGACATACACAATTGTCCCGCTGCAGTTTTTGGTGTTTTACTTGTTACCAGTTTCCCCTCCCTTACCTCTATTTTTATAGTTATCAACAACTACAAGAGGTAATTTAGGGCGGAAAAAGTGAAAGATGGCTCACTCTAGTGTTGAAAATACAAAACATTAGTTACTTTTGTTGTTTTTTTTTTGTTGTTGTTTTTTAGTTTCCCTGTTGATCATCACTTTATTGTACCAGATCAGAAAGACTATATCAATTTAACAATCTAAGAACTGTTTATCTGTATGTCAGTGAATTAATTGAACTAATGCATTGAAACCAGAGTGTTGTACATGAAACACATAGATATTAAACCAATGGCATTGCTTTTCCCTTGCTAGTCAAGTTTTTAATGTTTTATTTTTTTTTTAACTGTGAAGATTTGTTCTTCTTTGAGTCATATCAAAGCAATCTTTTTTTTTCCCCACAAGATTTTTTTTTAAAGAAAAATGTGTTTGGAAGCTAAAAGAGAAAAAAAAGAAAGAATGGTGGAGTAATCGTTAACTGAACTTCTGTGTTACCCGTGCTTGTATTTGTAATCATGTTTGTATTATCATAGTCTGTGAATCGTGACCAGTCTGTACTGTGTTATTGTGTGTGTCAGTCGTGTTTCATTGAAATAAAACCTTGTTTGTAAGGCTCTGAGTTGATTTAGTATATTACAAATGGATTGACATAAAGTAGCCAGTGTGACCTACATTTATAATTTGTTACGAGTCCTACAACAAAACAAGCTTTCTTTCTAGTGGAGATTTTCATGATACACTAAACAATGTCAAGGACACTTAATTTAATGTCACTGTAGCCAACTGAATAAACAAGAATTGAGCTATAATTTGAACACCGTCATCCCAACATGTTGTTGTCAATCTTTGTATCCAATCTCCTTTATTTGTTCTATAGTTATTTGTTTTAAAATAAGTTTTTAAGTCTTAGAGTCAAAGTTTAATGCCTCCATATTGAAATGATGTGCTACAGAAGAGCTTAGATAATGTGATTCTGCAGTGCTAAAAAGTACACACAAATTATTATACACCTTTTACAAAACGTCAACTCTTTCCTTATTTTGTGCACTGGATGCACATAAAAGCTATTTATAGTTTCTCCATCATGTATGAAAATCTTCCTTCGAGTTTTTTTTTTTATTTCTGAACTCATGTCTCACTGTTTCAGTCTGGTGGGTGAAGTAGGCTGATGTTATTCTTGCTGTTGAATATTTTTAAAAAAAACTTGAGCTCTCATTTCTTATAGTTTTGGTAAACATTTGTATGAAATTATTCTGTTGCTTATGCTGTAATTTCTCTATACATTTTTTTGCTACTCTAATAACTTCTCTTTTGAAATATAAACTTGAACTTAATACTTTTCTCTTGTGTACACAGGCTTTGCTAGAACAGGAGATGTATCTAAGCATGTATGGCCATCAAATAGCACCAGCTGTTCAAGCTGCCTTGGAGAAGGCCCAGGTGCAGGAACTCAAGAAATCTCAGATCATTGTTTGTAGCTGTGTCACTAGTGCCAGGCCAATACTGAAAATCGCCAACATTAAGCAGGTAGATCTCCTGTCTGATCAATATCATTTTGGTTTAACTTTAAAAATTATTTTTGTTTAATCAGCATTACCTAAAAATATTTCAGAATGGTTTTTCTTTTAAGCTGTGTCTGTAAATTGTTGGATATGAGCATACCATTTAACCTGGCTATATTTGCATAATTTAATAGTCTATAATAGTCATTATTAATTATAATTATATCCTTCTATACTACGATATGTTAAACTTGAATAAAAAAATTGAATGTAGAATCAAGGGCGTAGCTAGGAATTTTCCATCGTTTGGGAGCCAGGGGTATCTTAACCTCTTTATGGCCCCTGCATTTGGTTTTAATATTTAATTTTTAATGTAAAAAACTCATTTGGGGGCCCAGGGGGATTTTCAAATTCTTCCCCCTCCTCCCCCCACCCTAGCTACGCCACTGCGTATAATGACTAGAGTTGTGAATGTTTTGGAAAAAATTTTTTTTTTTGAGGTACGCTATATTAGTATTACTAAATTGTTGTTGTTCAAACTAATTTAAAATTGGTTTGTTTAGTTTATCTTTTTTTGCTCAGTGTAGTATGCTTAGTCTACTACTGATTTCTTTTCTGGACTTTCTGTAGTTGTAGATATCTGGGAAAGGTTTCTGTGCATGGAGGCTCAACAAACTCAACTCAGTTCAAGTCAAATCCAAATTTTAAATACGTTTTACATTAGGATTTGAACTTGAGCCCCTTGTTAGTTAGCCAAGTCTCATACCAATCAGCCACACATCCCATTTAAATGTATTCCAATTGTATTTTTGATTTCTTATTTAAGAAACAACGTAGCATGCAACTAAAAGTAGACAGTAAGTGTTTTACTAGGGGGGGGGGGGGGTTTAATCGATATTTTTTCCACTGCAAGTTTAAAGTCCAATTCTCGCCATGTTTTAGGTTCTCATAGATGATGCCGGCATGATCAATGAAGCTGAGAGTCTCATTCCACTGGTCATGCACAAGAATGTGAACCAGTTTGTTCTGCTGGGTGACCTGGAGATGCCTGAGGCCCATGTGGACAGCAAGATGGCCGCACAGCTTGGGTTGTCCCATTGTTTGCTCAGACGTTACACTGACAGATCATATAGATTGAACAGTCAGTTTAGAAATGTAAGTTTGAGATTATTGTTAAACTTAGTCTCTGTTTTAGCAGTGTCTTCTATTTCTTAAGTTACTGATTTGTAGCTAGAGGCATAATGATGGAAGACAGTATCAAGGGTAGCTATTAAATTTTCAATTTATTTTTCTTGTGAAACAAGTCAGCATTTAATCTGGGACATTTATTTGTACCTTCATGATTTTGGTGCTGTTTTTATCAATTTTCCTCTTTGCTTAATAAATTGTTATTAGTAAACTTATAAAACTGATACAGATTAACCAATCTTTCTTTAGATTGGTTACATTGGTTTTGTGCCTCAATTATATGATAAGAACTTAAACATTGTTAATTCTCATCCCAGATAAAGATTCTGATGATTCCATATGTTTTTATAATTAGCTTCAATAAAAATGAAAAGGATACATTTTTAAAAAAAAGAGACTTTTAACAAAAATTCAGAAATTTGAAGTTGTTCTATTTGACTGAATTCCTATGAATAATTTTAATAAAAATGAAAATATAGGATGTTTTAAGGTTCTACTAGCTAAGATGATTGAATGTCAATTGCCTTTGAACAGACTCCCACCTTGTCAAGTTTCCCATCCAGCTATTTCTATGAAAGCAATCTAGTGACCAGTCGTCATGCACCATCTCTGGTCAAGCCACCTGCTCCCACCTTGGTCTGGCCTGGAGAAAGCTTTCCATCTATCTTTTGCCATGTAGCTGGTGAGGAGTCATTTTCAGAAATCTCTTTGAAGCATTGCAGATCAGAATGTGATTTGATCAACCTGCAAGAGGTTGAAGCAGTGGTAAGTTTCTGATATGGAGACTGTTTATTAAAACACAATGTAATATTTGATCATCCTGTAGGAAAAGAGGCAATTATTTTTAAGATTTAGTTCCAACACGTACTCTGCTTAATTTTGTTTTTTCCCCTGTTTTATTGAAGTTTATTTGACAAACATTTCTTCTTCATTGTCATTATGTTGGAGGGTTCAGATCCTATATTTGAGATGAACTACCCAGTAGTTTCCAGATCAAGCAGCTTACTGTATAGTTTTTCTTCCATTGTGGTATCATAGGTGTTATACATTATAAAGACAAACCTGCACCCATTAAACCACTGTTACATAAGATCTGAATGAAGTGGTCGTCTCCTTTCCATTAGTACAAAAACAGAAAGATTAAAAACTCCTTTATCCCACTATCTGTCAAAGTGTTACAAAATCAGCTGTTGTCATCGAGAAGTACATAGAAGTCAAATTCATAAAGCGCTGGTTGTGAATGTGTATGTGTTTCATGAGTGAATGTTGTTCGAATTTTTCATCCATATTGTTTTTGTAAAGTAGTTACGCTGAGGTTGTCAATTGTAGTCAAACTGAATTACCGTTTGAATGGATCAATAAAATTATCTTATCTTATAGGGCTAGAGTCTTGTTCAGGTCTCTCAATAAAGCATACAGCTTTGAAGGACCTGGTCAGCATACTCTGGTGACACTCCACAATGTCAAATTTCAGTTGTCTCCATTGTCTGTTTCTGATTATGTTGTTTCATTTTCTGTTGGCTTTGACGGAATAGTGTTAGCAATTATTTCGAAGATTGTTGATTTTTTTTTTCTTGTTAATAATGCAAATTTCATCTTTTGAAATGATTCAAAACAAGAGTCTTAAAAATAAATTTCCACAGTAATATTTTTTAGTTTAATACTTTTCATCATAGAAGATGTAGTAAGGCACTCTGTTTTGGAATAGATGATCTCAAGTTCAAATCTTTTTAAGGCTAGTTAAGTATCGGTGCTGTGTAGCCACAGGGAATACTGCATCCCTCATTCATTTTCGGACCCAAAGAAAGGCCTTACTATTATTATTATTGAGTATCTGTATCTGCTAGAATAAAAGGGTCTGGGTTGTGTTTTGTTTTTTGCTGACCACATTGAAAGGGAACATTTTTCTTCAATGATCAAATGATTAGATGCTTACATGTTTCCATTGCAGGTCACCCTGACCACTACATTGATCCACCATCACAGGATCTCTGAGTCTGTAATCCTCATTCTGACTGCTACACAGGCTCAGGCTTCTTGCATCAAGGCCAAAGTACCTCGTAATGTTGTGGTCAACACAGTTTTGGACAGTGCTGGTAAGTAGTAGGATTTCTTAAAAAAGTAACCCTTTTCAGACCTTTCAATCTATGAGAGCAGATTATGTAAAGCTTATGTTTCTATGGCATAAGATTAATGAGAGTTTCATGCTACAATTTAAAAAAAAAAAAAAAAATTGTAGAATGTCGCACTAAGAATTCTGAGTTTTTCACTTTTGTTTAGCTGATAATAATGAAAGTTGCATATGGTGCCCAAGACTAGATCTGTTTGCCTAATTTGTCTTCTTATCTACTACTTGGTTTATTCTTCCATGCTTTCCCTGGTCATCCCCATATCATCACCTCTTCCTGCATTTCATTTAGAGAAATGTCTTTTTTAAAATTTAAATGTGAACTATTGAAGCAAAAGACATTTCTTATTCCAAATGCTTGGGAAAAATTCATACAAAGGCTCCTTGCACCATTAAAACATTAAACGTGTTGCTTAAATCTGCTAGGGAAACCATAAAACAAGTTAATAATAATAATCTTGATTAGCTGTGAAGAAATTTGTTTGACCATTGTGAAGGAATGTCTGTAATTGATTAGATAAGAGACAAAATAGGAACACAGAGCACATTTGTTGCGACGCACTTCCTTTTGGTTTACTTTTTTTTTTTTACTTATTGCGTTTTCTAATGTAGATATGTTTTTATATTTGTTAGGCCAAGAGTCTCAGTATGTAATATTGTCCACTGTCCGGTCAGTGCCACCCTCCAGGATTGAGTATCCTCCAAGCCAGGATTGGATCTGTGACCACTTGGGTGTCATGTCAGAGCCTCGATGCATCAACTTGGCCATCACAAGAGCAAGAACTGCCTTCTACATTATTGGTAAAAAAAACAAACACTTAAAGTCTTGTGTTTATATGGTCACAAAAATATTACACTTTGAGAAATTTTCTGATATGCATTATGCTAAAAAAAAATGTTAAGAAATAACTGATAGTAGATACCATTAAAAAAAAAACAAAGACAAAAAAAAATCAAAATGTCTTTAAATAAATATCAAGAAGTTGAAAAAAAAACTAACTTAAAAATACCTTGAAGTAGGTACCATGTAATAGAAAGAAAAAGAAACATTTTCCAGGGCATTTTGCTGAATCCACACAAGAAGGCAAATCTAAAGTACAAATATGTTGTTTTTTTTTTTTAATTTAGCTTTCTTTGAAACAATCTCATAAGAAATATTGAAAAGGCCGAACTTTTAGAATTTAAAAGTTTTCAAATGATTTTAAAAATGGTGTTTAGAAAATATTAAAGTTTCTAATAAGATAACTCTTGCTTATAGTTACCTTCATTTGTCCCTTTACAAATGTAATAAATGAGAGGATCAGTCATAGTTCACAAATAAATGTCCATATCAAAATGAACATGACCAGTGTCTAGTGGTAGTCTATTTACAACATTTTTCTTACACTCTTTGTTCTTTTTTTTTTCTTTTTTTTTTTACTCAGGAAACAAAGATCTTCTGGGAACTTGTCGCCCTTGGATGGAACTGATAAAAGTTTACAGAAGACGTATGAGCCTTATGGTCAGTGGTGTGGCACAATTTGTGCAGACTATTACAAGACATTAACATAGACAGAACATTTGTTAAGCTCACTCCAAACTCTTGTACATAAGTGCTTTAAACAAAGTGTACAGCCTTAGAAATAAAACTTGACATTGAATTGGATGAATCTTTGTTCATGTTTTCCAGTTGATTTGATCGTTGTTACATTTCATCATTCTGGTTTGTAGACATGACCAGTTTAAGTTGGATTTCGGTGTTATTTTGTGCTCTTAAAAATGCTTTTAAATATCTTTAGTTTTAAAACATATTAAGTTTAATTTTTTTGTCCTATGGTAATAGATGTAGAGTTTGATTATTTTATTTTATGTTTTATGATTATCTTTTTAACATGCTGAAATTTTGTTATTATGTTTGTCATAATCTTGTATTTATTTATGTTCAAAATTGACAATAATCTTAATTGAACTTTGTTTTTGTTTTTAGAATTAATTTGTTTGCTTTGATACCTAAACTAAGTAATAATTATACAAACTATGCTGTAATATAAATATTCTTATTAATTCTATATGTGACACTATAGGAAAAAAGGGATGTGCAGTGATCCATTGGATATATTCAAGTCACTGTTACATATGTTTCATTTAGTATGAACTTTTCTAAATCTTGTCCAGTATTTACTCCAAGTTCCAAATATAAAGCTAGCAGTCAAATGTGTCTGCCTCTGAAAGTGAGATTGAGATTTCAGTTTGCTAAACATATTTATTAATATTATATATCAACGTGACCCAGTGTGTGTGTGTTCTGTTAGCTCTTTCAATTATCAGCACACTTTGGGAGTATTACTATATATTTCTTAGCCAACTTTTTTTTTATATTGATTATGTCCCTTTATTTTGTAGTGAGGAAAAACCCTACCAGCACAAGAGCAGGGGAATGAAACAAATATGCTCCAGGCCAAACAAGTCTCAGGGCAACATTAAGTTTTAGTCGTATCAATAGTGGGAAAATAATTTAAATTTATGCATTATGACAATACTGAAAGTTACCCTTTAAAAACGTAATATTTATATAGGCGATTGGCAGTTTTAACTCAGGAATTGTGATATCTTGGAGAGTTCACCCAATTGTTATGGACACATGACTGTGAGATTTGTATCAATTTCTGGCCACATAATACTCTCACTTACTTTTGGCTAAGGAACTGCTAACCTTTACATCATCTGCCCTACTGAGCATTAGATCTCAACTGAATTGTCATTATCTTACTTATCCACTAGAAACAAACATGTATATTATATTATGTACTGGGAGCATCATTTTAAGAAGAAAACAATTGAATACATTTATACATGTTTTTTTTTACTTGTCTCACTTTTTGAGACTCTGGTTGTCAGAGTCACAAATATGATTTGACTATTGCTGAACTCAAAATCCTAAACTATTATCTTGATGCTCTTTAAATGATCCATGAGAACAGACTTGCGTGTGTATATGTGTTTTTACAGCCAAGTTGAGAAAAAACGTGTTTGAAATGATATATGCTTTTGTTCTTGTTGACTTGCCCTAAGGTCAAGGTGCACTTTGAGAATCACTTCCTGCCGGTGATGATTTCTTATGTAGTTGTAAATGTGTTGATGTTCAGCTGGGTTTTAAAAACTTAAAATTATGGTATAATTCATAGTGATGTGATGACAACTGTTTTTTCTTTGAGTTGAGTTGATTCAATTTCATTGGTTTAAACTATTGTATTGAATTCTATTTTTAACCTAGACATAATTTGTTTTGCCTGTTCTCCATAAATGGAAATAATAAAAATACAATTACAGAAAAAAACAACTTTTTCTTCTATTGAGTTCTACAATAAAAGTAACAGCTTGTGTTTCAATAGATTTACCTTCAAACAAGCACAAATTACCAGATCCCCCCCAAAACTCCTGTATCACAGATAGGACCATTTTATAATTACCGGTACCAGACTTGGACCTGCAGTCTTTTTTTAATGACAAAGACTAGGCCTACTTAGTTTTTCTATAGACTATTCTCTCTCTCTATATATATATATAATCTATCTTGTAGCCTTTATTTCTTTGTTATAATTAGATCTTACAAACTAAAAGCTCTGCGTCTACTTTTGGTGCTTAAGTAAGTACCGCAACCCCTTAGTTTGAACATACAAAGAAAATTGTCCAAGTCTTGTTTGGTGGCATATTCTGACCACAGAAATAACATAAAGTGTGCTTTTTTTTTCGAACTAAAAGTAGTCTAGTCTCAAGACCTTGTAAAATAGGCTTACGCCATAAACATGTGTTTCTAAAACAAGGTTTTGAAAGAAGCGTTTGATCAGTCGTGAGGCCTATCTGTGAAAACAGTTTACGCTTTTTGTGTTAAGTATTTTACTAGTAGGCTACCACTGACCCGAACGGTCCACCTACAGCCTACATGTTGGTATTTTTTAGCGCCCCCCCCCCCCCCGAAAGGCGAAAAGCCGCCATTAGTTTTGTGTGTCTGCCCGTCTCGTTAAATCTCAATAGATATTGAAACTCCGATATCCTGATATATTAGATATTACGAAGTTGAGGTGCAACGGTTGTTTTCCTAAAAGAAAACTTTCATATTTTTTATTAACTATGCAAGCAGCTTTTTTTTCTCCATTAAAATAAGCCATTTTATTCACTAATAGTAATTCCACGGTAGGCCTATATAAATATATATATTTATGAATGAAAGTGTGTTTTTTATTATACAAGCTACTTAAACTTATTTCTTTTAAAAGAGAAAGAATGTCGAATATAACTTACACCATTTAATAAGCAATGTTTCATATTATACACGTAATGTGCAATGTGGCACTCTTTATATACTCTTTGACGGGAAAGCGTTCTTCTTTGAGGCCTTGAATGAGAGTTTGGCCCTTTAGAATATCATCAATTAGATAATCAGTCAGTAACATCAATTAGACCAGGCTCACAATGAACCAGATCTTCATCGTCAACAGTACATTGAATACATATGAACCAATGTAACAACATTAATAAATCTCCGTATCTTGTGGTATCATGTCGTTTATCAGCCTAACAATATTATTGGCAACACTTTTCTATTCAAGCACGTTTCTTCTTTGTTGCAGATGGCGGATATTTGTTGTTAATACTTTGCAGTTCATAGTTTCTGATATTGTTGCTGAAAATATTGAAACCTTTTTACCTGCCAGAGTGGACCACTTCGGGCACTGAAGCAAAAATGTTACTTTTGTTAGGCCTGAATATTAAGTACCAGTAACGAATTTGATATGGACGATCTCCACCAATAACAGTAAACTCTTGCGTTGTGGTTGAGGGGTAAAGCGCTTGGCTTCCGAACCAATAGGTCGGGTTTGAACCCTGGTGAAGACTGGGATTTTCAATTTCAGGATTCTTAGGGCGCCGCTGGTCCACCCATATCTTAAGGCTACCTGACATTTTCTTTTTTTTTTGGGGGGGGGGGGGGGGGTAAAGGCTATTGGCCACACAGCACCCTCATTCACCATCGGCCATAGAAACAGATGACCTTTAGTCTACATCATCTGCTCCCCCCCCCCCCCCCCCCCCCATAGATTGTAAAATCTTAAAGGTGTACTTAACTTTACAAGTGTACCCCAATGAACAGCCTTAGGCCCATTAAAATTTCTAATTTACTTAAATGACCTGCCTAATTGCATTAGTTCAGGAACAAAAGTTAAGATTATTTGCAGACGATTGCATAATACATAGAACAACAAAACATTAACAGAAATGGAAATCATATTGGAGCATGTCTTTCCGTTCAGAAAAGTGTCAATTATGAAGAGTTAACAAAAAAAAAAAAATCTAAAAGAAATAAAATCTACTTACGATAAAACAGCTACACAGACTAAAAACTCAAAATATCTAAATCTAATAATTTTTATCTTCTTATCTTATATAATACAGACGTTACTTCGAAAATACATCAAAATATATAAATGAAAAGTTGTGGAATCCCCATATTGAAATTATTTAAAAAATCAAACAAAGCGTTAGGGTGTATACAAGGAAATTTGTACAATGAAACAAGAACACTGAAATGCTATTTAACCTTAGACCAATAGTACAATATTTGTCCTCTGTGACCTTTAACTCAAAAAAGCATAAAGAAACTAGAACAGATGTAAAAAAAAAATATTTATAACAATGGAATAATATCATTTGATTAGAGTAACACCATTAGTTTAAAAAAAAATTTAAAGACTCTTTAGGGCAGAAGACAAAAGTATTAGCCCTGCAAAAAAAAAAAAAACACAATTATTATAGGGCCTAAAAATAGAAAAACAATACGTCGAATGAGTTGCCTGAATCAGCCAGGAAAATTAACGACTTAGCAGACACAAGTCTTTAATTAAGATGTATGACTAGATTAACACCATACCACATTGATACTGATACGTGTAGGACGTAATTATCTTTTCTTTTAAAGTAACGTCTGTTATTTATAAGATATGGTTGATTGGTTGGCCTAGTTAGAGATATAGGAATGCCACTGATGGACATTTTTTTATCCTGGAAAACTGTATGCTCTTGAAATGAACTTTTTATCGTGCGAGCAAAACTTTCAATTTTTATTTAAGATACTTTTTTATAACACAAACACTGCAGTTATTTTCAGTAGGCATTTCTTATCTTATATAATGCAGAGGATACAGATGTTACTCAAAAAAAGATGATTACGTCCTACACGTAATGTATCTAGTCATGCATATTAACCAATGACCTAAATTCTGCCAAACTCAGGCAGCCCATTCCATGCTCTAATAGCACTAGGGAAGAAGGAACATTTGTACAAATTTGTACAAATGCATATGGAACGAGGAATGTGCCTTTATCTTTGTGTCTGTTTGTCAACCTAATCATTGGTCAGAGAAAATAATATTCCATGATTATGAATCTTCTCCTCAAAAGCTAAGCGCTAACTACTCATCCACCTCTTAATGGGGCGAGGAATGTGCCCTTATCCTTGTGTCTTTCTGAGCATTTTATTAGATTTTGTTTTTGTATTTGAAGATTATGGTTAAGTGTTTTACGTATAATTGCTACTTTACTTTGAGTCTTCTCTCCTGAAGGCTTTCTAAATTTAGTGATTTTACTATAGGTGTTACTCTAGTCAAATGTGAATATTGGCTTGTTATGAATCTCACTGCTCTATTTTGTGTCTGTTCCAGTTTCTTAATGTTTTCTTGAGTTGAGGGGTCCCAAACGGAGGATGCATATTCTATTATTGGCCTAACCAAGGTTAAATAACATTTTAGTTTTATGTTCTTATTTGATTTATAGAAATTTCTTTTAATAAATCCTAATGCGTTGTTTGATTTTTTTTATAGTTTCATCAATATGTGGATTCCATGACAGTTTTTCATTCAATATAATACCTATGTATTTTGCATTTTTAGTCTGTATTACTGGTTTACCATGAATAAGATAAGTGGAATTAATTTGTTTTAGTTTTTTTGTTACTCTTAACAAATGACATTTTTCTGGGTGGAAAGACATGTTCCAATTTGATTCTCATTTCTGTAATACATCTAATTCTCTTAGTAAAATTTCTGTATCTTGTGTTTTTTTTATTGTTCTATATATTATGCAATCGTCTGCGAATAATCTGACTTTTGTTCCTGAACTAATGCAATTTGGTAAATCGTTTATGTATATTAATGTAATTATAAGATGGCCTCGTCATTTAATTTTTTCAACGCAGTCCATGCCCTCATTTGTTTGATATCAACTATCACTTCTTAGACAGAGCCAGACCAACCAAGTCTGGTTTTTTATCTGTGGCATGGGGAGAACAATGGCACATTCAGCCAGGGAACAGATAACTCGTGCGATTATTTTGAGTTGATGGCTGAATCGCGTAGGTTATTTCCCATTTTAACCTGCCTATACATGCCACCTCATTCCCCCCATTTTTTAAGTAACCAACTATCTGCAGGGGCGTATTTTTGAGGCGAAAATAAACAGCACAAATAAACTGCATCTGCTTTTGGGGCCCGCAGTTTTTTTTTTTATAGTCTTCATCTTGCAGGTTCATATTTGAGAAGTACGAATTTTCTTTGCTACCGAAATTGAACAACATGGCTGCTATAACCTTACTGATAATTCCGGTAAATGTGTTACGTACAACGATGAAGACATATGCTATATAAATAATTATAAATAAGAAAGATAAAGGTGTGGAAGGGAGCCTAGTGGGATGGTACCGATCATCTGAATTATTCCATGTCGCCTTTCATGCGTCTGCACAACAAGTAGGTTAGATCATGGAACACAATGTAGGCCTAAATTAAATGAAACATTTTCCAGAAGTTTTATGCCTTCCTCCGATGGCCTTTATCTAGCCTACGCTCCATGCCTAGAGCTTCTAAGATTACACTTGAAATGTTGCAGGCTAATTGTGGCACAGCACGACTTCATTAAAAAAATATAAAAAAACTAAATCTGAGCAAATTATTGGCTGCCTGGTTGTGTGGTATGCGCTCTGAACGGTCGTCTCGATGATCCCGGGTTCGAACCACACCCTCTGTCATCCCCCCACCCCCTTGAGAGAGGTTTAAATTGGGCTACCGTGTAATAATCTTCAAGGAACACCCCAAACATGTCAAACAAACAAATAGCTAGGCCTATTCTAATGGAAGAAGTTTTTGTTGACCGAGAAGAGATGGGGAGACATTTTTTTTTTAAAGTTGCGTATTAACTCTTTATCTCCGTAATTATTTTCCATGTTTTGACGGAATTGTTCATTTTTTTGCATTTGTAGGCCTACATTTTACCCTGTTAGGATTTAACGTCAATATTAGAACATATTTGTTTGTAATTAGAAAACGTTACTTTTGGTATAGAATTATAAGAGAATTCGTGCTCTTTTTATAAAATAAATACACGTTTATAAACCAAAATTTAATTTAATTTAATTGGGTCAAATCAACGATGGCTATGACTTTTTTAAAAAATGTGTTTGTCATCAAAGGAAATATGTTGCAGACAACTGAATCACTACGATTTCAAACATTTTAATTGTCGCAACATTTTTAACAGTTTACATGACTATTCTATAAAGTGTTGTTTTTTTTTACAAAGTTAGTTCATGAAAAATCTGGAAAAAATATTTGTTGTGTATGTCAAGCTAGATCTAGCTTAGAGAGTAATTTAAACTACAACAAGCAGTTATTTTTTTTTTTATATATTTGTTTAAAACTAAATAAAATGGATAGTTTCTATACGGATCTAATGTGTAGGCTCAGTGGCCTATTATGAAGTCTTTATTCTATAATAGGCCTATATATACAGCTATTGAAAATATATTTCTAGGAGCCGTTGTCTAATTAGCCTATAGGTTTGGGTTTTTTAAATAATTAAACCAGCAATGTAGGCCCTATATCTATGTATAATATGATAATCAATTGTACACTATATTCATAATTTTAATCCATCAATGGATTTAAATTTAATTAAGTCGTTTAGAAAAGGGCCCTAAAATAAATCGATCGTCAAAAGTCCCTCAGGGATTACATGCGCGATTCCTCAGCGCTTCATAAAAGGATTATCCCTTACACACACGTTTGCACTTCCCTTGCTGTGTTTTGCCGCTGTCCACCATTACAAGACACTTTTCGGCTTTTGTCGCCTTCGTCAGCTTTTGAGCACTCGGCTCTGAACGATGTGTCACTGTTTGAGGATAAAAAATATTCCCACGCTAGTACTACCTTAATTCTTATTAATACCAACCAATGCCGTCGTTCTCTTGACTCACGTGACTGTCACAATTATGATACGGAAACTACCGAATTTCAACGAATGCATTTACCTGTACGACTTAGTGCGTGTGTCATAGTAAACTGCATAAAAAAAGTGACTTAAGAAACGAACTGTTTGAATTCAATCAAATTGGAGTATCGTTTAATTATAGAATGCGGAAATTGTGAGTAGATAGAATTATTTAAAATCATATGGGTCTTAAAATCTAGATCTAGTTATACATTATCAATCGATTTTTTTCGGTAGCAGAGTGTCTAGTGTGCACACTCCTCTTGAGGCTATGGGATTGTCTTCACGGGACCAAAATGTTTTTATTTTTTTCTCTGTCATAAAATTGTTTTGCCATGATCTTTATGACTTTAACGACAAAATGGCTGAAATGTCAACTTCCGACTGGACATAATCATATAGAATCTATAATCTAGAAGCTAAAGAATCTAGAGCTAGTCTTAATAAGTCTTATCTCTTTATTTTAAAATTTAAACTGAAATAGATCTATTAGATCTATCACCTCAGCCACTTAATTCACTAATATTAAGACAAGTAATATATACATATTGCTATATCTCTCTTACACTCTCTCACAATTGACTATATTGTCTATATATAATATTATAGACATATTATAAATATAATATATTAATATATATAATAATTAATATTATATTAATTTATATAATCTATCTCTATCAATTAATCATTTTAATGATTATCTAATATCTATCAATCTATCTATCTATTTCTAATATATATTATTATTTATTATATATATATCTAATCTATTTTAAATTTAGAATATTTATATATTATCTCTCTCTCTATATATATATAGGCAATATATATATATATATATATATATATATACACAGGTAGACCTCAACTTACGCGTCGTAAACCGAAATCTCTTGGGTTCTGGAGTTGGTATGACTGAGCCATGGTAAACAGCGCCGTAACCATGTAACGACGTAAGTCGAGACCGTCGTAACCCGAGGACTACCTGTTTATATATTCTATATTTGGCTATATAAATTTATATATTTAAAGTGCTTTTTTTGTAAAAAAAAAAAAATAGGTGCCCATACTCAGTGATGGATTGTCTAACTTTTAACTACTAATAAATAAATGATAAAATATAAGAAAAGAAATATTTTTTTCCACACATTGAAAAAGGTGCACCTTCATTCTGTTTTTTTTTTAATATAATTTTTTAATACACAAATATTTAAGAAGGGCCTGATAATTTTTTACCCTCCTCACATTATTATTTTTTGTTGTTGTCAAAACTGCTCTTTTCACTAAATAAATAACAAACACTTTGTTTATAGTTGTCATTACCTGTGCTATAAGTGTACAGAGGTTTGTTTTGACATCAAGTTGTTACACATGCTTTTATACCATAACATAGTTCATTCTGACATTGCAATCTATAAGCACATATAATGTAAAGGTCATCTGTTTCTGTGGCCCACAGCTAATTAGGGTGTCATGAGTCCTGTACAACGGCTATCTCCTTTACTTTTCCTCAACTTATATCAGCAACCTATTAGAGCTGAGTGAACTCACTCACAGAGGCACCCAAAGATTCTAAAATTGAAAATACCAGGATCCGAATCCAGGCTCCCATTTCGGAAGGCGAGTGCTGAACTGCTCAGCCACTTTACCATTTTATATATATATGTTATTTCTGTTACTTCACTATGTTCTGTTAAGTATGAGTCAACATTTCCCACGTTAAAACCACATTTTATTAATAAGGCATTATTTTCAAGATTACAGAAAAGGGATTCATTTTACCAGGCTTTGCATACTTTGCTGTGATATATCACATTTTTGGCTGGTGGAGCCACAGTCTTAAAGAGTTTAAGTTCTCTTTTAGTTGTCTTTCCCTTTTTTTTCTCAGTAACTGGATGTTCCATGTTTTTTACAAAGCTTATAATATCAACTCACTCAGTCTGTCTGTCTGGTAAAAAGTTTGTGCATGACACCCAATCTCGGATTTAGCTGAAATTTTGCAAAATTATTTCTTTTACCTGACAACAAAGAAAATCAGTTAAAAAAGTTAACCAATTAGTTAATTAACTATTGGTAATTAATTATTTTGTCTGGTATCTCCAACAAGGGAAGAAAGAAATTAAATTGTACTTGACTGAAGTGGTGGTATAAGCTTAAAGTAAGTTTAAAATAAACAATGCATAACTATACAATCTTCTATATTCATAAGAATCTCACTAGGAGATCGGTTAGTATGTCGGCTTGAGGAATCATGAGTTTGAATTCAGGTCATTCCCCATTTTTTTTTTTTTTTTGTAATATGCTTTTCACCCAAATAAATACAAATCCACCCAAATACAATACAATGTAAATACAATTCACCCAGATCTCCGTTTCTGTCTTCCCTCTATCCCATTTTCCCAACTTGTCCAGATAAGTGCTGGGATCATAGCATATTAAGATAAGTGCTGGGATCATAGCATATTAAGATAAGTGCTGGGATCATAGCATATTGAGATGAGTGCTGGGATCATAGTGTATTGAGATAAGTGCTGGGATCATAGCGTATTGAGATAAATGCTGGGATCATAGCGTATTGATAAAGCTAAAAGCATGAAATAGTGCTAAACTAAAACAATTAGTAAAGATATTTCTAATTGCACAGATTTGTGTTGTTGGTTTAGATCTATTACAAATTCAATTACATGACTGATCCAAACTAATTGTCAATACCATCACACTATAAGCTTTGGTTATTTAAAAAAACATATTACAGTTTTCAGGCTATTTCATTGTTGTTGTTTTTTTGTCTCTAATGCTTAGACAACTAACCCATTTACTATTGAAAGTTCTGAAACTGTCTCTGACATGCTATCTTTCCTCCAAAGCAGTAAATTTTGCTAGTTCTTTTTTTTTTTATTTTTCTTTAATAAAAAATTAACTTTTTATATACTTCAAGACATTTAAAAATTAAAAAATATGGCAGATAAATAAAAACATTTTAAGAAACAAACTTCATTACAGCTATTAACCGTTGAAATTTTGGTTCTATTTTACAGCAGTCTTCAAATTTAAAAGACATATGATGAAAATCAGAAAGAAATATGATGACAGTTCTATCCAAGATATGGTTGTTTCTTATTTTTCTTTGCAGTCTTTTCCCTTTTCCCATCTTTAGTCAAGGTATGATTATCTACAGACATTGTATATTTAACTTGTTACAATGTTTAACTAAAGATAAAAAGGACATGCTCAACATTGATTTTAAAACATCATTTCTGTCAGAGGAAACATTCTCGGTTAACATACAATGTGTTAAAACTTGGTTTTAATTACTATAAATTTAATTTAGAACAGCTTCTCTATGTTAAACATAGATTTTATTAATAATTTTTTTTTTTTTTTTTTTTTTTTTACAGAAAATGAGTATTACATTTGAATTGGTTAATTGAATTTGTCTTACAAGTATTTTTCTTTTCTTTGGTAGTCACTTGGGAAAAAAGGCTCCAGTTATTATGTTTATATTGATATATATAACATATTGATAAATTTAATTTTAAAAATATATTATTTAATTTGGATAATACCAATATATTCATTTTGTATTATCAGCTAAGTGACTTGGCATTATCATTTTGTCTGTAATTTTAATTTTCATAATTCGAAGATAATTCAGTTTTATAATTTATAAAAGTTGATTTGTATTACAGTACATTTAATGAGTTAATTGGTTTCATGTGCAACACATCACATCAGTTTGTAAGCCTGATATGATAGTAGATCTAGACTTAGAAAGTCTAGAAAATCTTGTTATTTTTCCTTTCAAGAGCAGCTTTTGTAATAAACAAAGGGCATCTAGTTAAAATTACAGTCTAGATCTAGAAAGATATCTACGTCTATGGCATGTGACACTAGACCAAAGACTATCATAGCCATGTCTGGATTTATCTAAAAGAACACAAGCTATGAAAAATGTATAACTGACATATATCCTAATATCTAGACTCATAAAAGACCACATATCTCAAATAGCTAAAAGGCCTTTTCAAGTATAAAATGGTGCTTTATTACCACTATAAGAATGAAGCAGTATAATTGGTTACATCTAGATCTGCATTCAGTATTGATGAGGGAAGTAGTGTAGGCATCAGCTAAAACAAAATCTCGTGTAATTCCATTTTTTTTAATTTGAAGAATTTGATGTCTAATTTATTAAGTATGAATGTTTTCTAAGCATCTAAAAAAATGGTACAATGTTTACTATTACAATTTTTTATGCAGAATTTAAATATATACCAATAAATCTAATTAAAAAAAACCCACCAGTTTCCCTTTAAAAAGAGCATAGTTTTCTTTTGATTATTCCTATTAATGATAATTTCCTATCTTTTGTTTTTTGTTTCAGAATTCTTAGAAATCACATCAGAAATCACTAGCAATCAAAAACAACCAAAAGCTGGCTATTTGGAAGTACTTGAATCCACCGCAGTTCTCTTGTTACTTACAGCTCGAGGCTCGGGACTTCTGCAGTATGTTTGGACAAGAAATGATTCTGTCATCAAGAACTCTACAGAAAGTCAAATGATCTTAGGGATCACTAACTTCAACCATTCTGGAGTTTACAGATGTATAGTTCAAAATAGTGTTGGCTCAGTTAGAAGTTTGCCATTTTATCTAATAGTAAAAGGTAACGCTATTTTTTCACTTGCATTTAGCACATACTTCTTGCTGTTTAAGGTAGCATTTTTTGGTGTATGACCAGGTCCTGTGTTTAACAAACCTGTATTAACACTTGATATTTTGTTATGTTTCTGGTAGAACTTGGACTGTTTCCACAAAATCCAAACCAGACTGTGAGCATCCAAGAAGGCAGATATGCAGTGCTACGCATGCCCACAATATCCTACATATCAGACTCAGCCTTAGTTGACTGGCTGGTAGATAGCTATCTGGGCACTAAGTATGTTACCACAAGTAAAGACTTAGTGCTCTTAAATGTCCAGGCATCCAGCAGTGGGACAAAGTTTCAAGTCAGAGTCACTCACATATCATCTACAGTCACTATAACAAACAGCAGCTTTTTTATTTTGAGTATAGGTATGCATTATTTATCTACTTAAAGGTAAACAAGATTAAGTCTTGTCTATTTAAAGGTAAGCATTAATATATCTTGTCTACTTAAAGGTAAACATTATTATGTTTTATCTACTTAGAGGTTTATAAACATTGTTATGTTTTGTCTTCTGAGAGGTAAATATTATTGTTTTGGCCTTCGAAGGCAAGAATGTAGAAGAGTTTTATAATTTTGAAATGAAATCATTTAGTTCCTTTGACCAACTTATAAAATGTACAAATTAACAGAGACAGTAACAGAAGAGGAAAATTAAGGCAAATAAGATTTTTTTTTTTTGATAACAGAAGATAGCAAATATTAAGCAATGATACATAAAGCATTAGACCATTATTTACTACAGTTGACCCTTGATAAACTGACACACTCAGTAATCTGACCTGCATTGACTCAACAAAATGTATCCTTCAGATGCACGTGCATGTTTAACTCTTTTCATGTGCTTCTTGCTGTGTTAAGTAGTGATACATTCTTGACTGGTCTTTCTGTGATTACTTTTATACAGTTTATCTTCCATATCTTTTAGTGTTGAAATTTTTGATATATCTTGCAACATTATCTCTTTCTGAAAAATCTTAAATAAAAAAGTGGTATGGCTGTGGTGAAACTCTCACTGCCATTTCTTCAGTTTATGGCATGGGGCGACCTGCCGTTTATGGCATTATGAAAAATAATGGTAAAATAGAAAAACATTTTGTAAAATCCATTGAAGACCACACCAAAAGAAAAACTTTTGAATCTAGTGAATATCCCAAAGTTGAGAAAGCGTTATGTAATTTTAGATCATTAAGTTGTTCTTTTTCATCTATTGTTGATTTTATGTAATTGAAAGTCTAAAAGAAAATCTTATTACTCTACATTTTGTATCTTAATTTCTGTATACAAGTGTTAGGAACAGTCTCTGTTGATCTTTATCTGTTACCATTTCTTAATGATATTAAAGTCATTAGTTATCAATAGAAGCAGTATCTTCTTCCATAAACCAGATCAATAGTACAGTTTTAAATTTGAACACCCTACATAAGGTGTAACGGTGAAAACATTTTTCTAAAAGCTTATGATTAATCTCATCCTTTATTTTCAGCTCCCAGCACTTCTAGTATTCCTTTAGTGTTTGTTATCAAGCCACAAAATAAAACAGCTAGACAAGGAGATGAAGTGAAATTTGAATGTGTTGTCAATGGACCGTAAGTAAATAAAATTCAGCAGATAAAACAGTTCATCTTACATTTTTGTACCTAAAAGTCATTAGAATTTTATTTCAAAGTGATATATGACAGCTTTCTTTTTATCTTGCAGATCTTTCAGCAGCATAAAACTGTCATGGTACTTGGTTAATGGACAGTCCAGCACCCCATTGTCAGCATCAGACAAATATTTATTTGAAGAGGAAAATAGGTTGCTGACCATTAAGTCATTAACTCTAGCTGATGCCGGCACTTACGAATGTAATGCTTCTGCACCTTCTTTGCCTAGCCAAGCTGAAAGAGCCATCCTTTCTATAATTGGTAAGTCCAGCATATGAAACTGTGAGAGTTATTTTAAGTGTACTGGAGAAATGAGTAGTTCCACCATGAGTGGTTTGCAAACACATTCACTTTGTCCTAGAGATTTGAGTTGACATTTGGGGTTTGTAATGGTAAATCTAGGGTTTGATTATGTAACTACTTTCTGATAATTCTCCATAGTTATTGGAAAAATTTAGTTTTAAATTTAAGTCTTCTTTAGACTAAAAGGTGTGCAGATGTCATGTGGCTTAATTATCAAGGAGTCACAGAGTAGTGTAAACAGGAAGTTTATTTACACATTGCTTATAGAAGGTTCCTATAAGAGTACATTCATTAAAACCATTATAAAAGACAAGTTTCAGGGTCTACAGATATTTTTTTCAGTCCATAAGTTTCAAGCTTCATGTTATATCTATTTTTGTTAATTTATTATTGAATTTGGATTATAATGTCTTATTGCTTAATATATAGTGAGTGTTCAATCCTTTCATGATTTCTGCTTGAGAATTAAAGCTGTTTTAATTCATAAAGAGAAATTCTTTTTTATTATTTGTTCATCTAAACAAGTATCTCTGGCAGACTTGGGACATTGGCTCATCAGATCCAAGTTTAGATTAGAAAACACCCAATTCCATTGTAACAGTTTGATAGCAACTAAATTTTAACGATAATTTTTTTTTATTGTGCTACCAGCATAGTCATTTTTTTTCATTCTCATTGAGAATGAGAACAATTTTTTTAAATTTTGTTTCTCATTTGTTGAAGTAGTTTTGTTTAGTATTGAATGTCAGTATACTCTGATTTATACATTTTTTTTTAGTCCAAGGCAGAGAATGCTAAGTAGGATCAAATAGCTACTATTTTTTAAAATGATTCCATTGGTTAACTTATATTCGATAAGATTGTTTTAATATTATTCTCACTTCTTCAACACTAAGATAGCAAAGTTCACTTAATTTGAGCTAGATTGCAGGATTACTGCCTGGTTTTGAGGTATGCTTTCTGGACGGTCATTTCAATAGATTTGAAGTCTGCCTGCCTCCACCCCTGCCCCACTTCTTGTCTTGTGGGAGGATTGGGCTAGGATATAATCTTCAATTCTGAAGAAACACTTGAAGCTGTAAAACAAACAAAATAGATTTTTAGTTTTAAACTTTGAATGTTTAGCTGTATGAAGTAGCTCTATTGTTTGGTACAACTATCCTTTATTGTATAAAGCTAAATTGCTTTTGACTTCTCTCTTTTTATTTGTGCCTAGTTCAACCATCCGTATCCATTGACCCCAGCAGTTTGAGCATAAAGAAAGACTTTCAAAATCCATTCTCTCTCTCGTGTCTTGGCCAAGGCCTCCCTTTTCCTCAGATCACCTGGTACTTTAATGGAAGAAAGGCGGAAGATTTGAACAGTACAGGGTAAGTAAGCTTAGTGTTAATTAACCAAATTTTGTATTCTGCCATCTTGATAGGGAAAGAGCTGTTAATTTAGTGTAAAAATAAATGGGGAAATTTATTGTAAACTTTTTTTTCTTTTTTTTTAAATGCTTTAAGTTTTATATCTTATCATCATTCTGAAATGTTTTTCTACATCTTTCAATACAATTTTGTTCATTCACACAAGTAGTTGAAATCACATCGACATCATCAATTTTATGTTCTGTAATTAGAATCTCAAGGAACATTTGTGCAGAACTATAACACAAACTTAATTATACTAATCTGTAGTGTCCAGGTACTTGCTAATGGCACCCTATCAATATCAAGTGTTGACCTGCCAGACTCAGGCATTTATCAATGTATTGCAGTTAATTCTGCTGGAGAAAGTACCAAGAGCACTCTTTTGACTGTGAATAGTAAGTATTTGGTTGTATACGTGAGAGTTTTTTTTTTTCATTTCATTTTATATGCTATTTTTCTTTGACAGGTATATCATAGTGGGTCTTTCTTGAGTTGATGTTCACAGTGTTTTTATGTAAATTGTGTCTGAATTATTAAACATTATTTTCAGGTTCTCCACCTTCTATATTAGAGGCTCCCAAGAATGCCACAGTGGCTGAATTTCTGGACACAGGATTTACATGTAAGGTGATTGGTGGACCATTGCCTGATGTATACTGGACTAAAGGTATATTATTTTTTTATTCATATTTTTTTTTTATTAATTAATCATGATGTTTTTTTTCTATAGACAACAAAACTGAGTCTTATGGTCTATGTTTTAGATGGTGTCAACTTGACTATAGGTGGACGGATATGGTTTACAAATGGTCAGCTTTTAATTGGAGGATCTCAGTTGACCGACTCTGGTTCCTATAAATGTATCGCTGTCAACACCAAAGGATCAGTTTCAGCGAGTGCTACTTTAACTGTTATAAGTATGAGATAGTATAATATTTAAGGACTTGCATATACTGTCTTGTAGTAAATGTTCAATGTTACATCATTTTTTGTTATACAAAGCTTTTTTATGTCATTATATGTTAAATACTTGTATTATTTTTCCTATGCAGTAAAAACACAAATCATTAAACCTCCACAAAATATGTCCAGAATTCTTGGTACAGATGCCTTGTTAGATTGTGGCGTTCGCAAGGACCCAACAGTGGTCCCCATATGGACATGGTTCTTCTACAAATCTCCAGATTTTATTAAACAAGTAATTACTTTTTAATTTCTTTTTTACAAGGAAATGACCTTTTGTTTTTTTTCTGTAGACCTACAAGAAATAATGTCTAAGTATTTCTTATATCAATTTCTCATATCATTTATTACCTTTTAAAGTACACTCACCCATTACAAAAAATTATAATTTGGCCTGTAGAAATTTTCGTATTCTCAAATAAGTAATAGTGACTAATGCTTTATAGTGCAATATTGTTTAACTCATTCACTGCAGAGTGTTTATGCATAAAAAATCATCATTTCCTAAAATAGTATTACATTTTTTTTCATTTTTGGATTGTTTTGTTTCTTAGGTTAACATGAATCTAATGCTTATTTTACTATTTTTCCTTATACAAGAGCTTGTGAATATAATGTATGTTTATATGCAAATTTCATGTGTAACAAACATGTTGCATTTTTTTTTCCATTTGTATTGTTTAAGCCATGATTTCTATTATCATATTAATTAGATCATAAAGAAGTCATACCAACAGTTGTAATGAAAGTCCTAGGGCTAGCTAGATTAAAGCTTTTATCCATAGAGCAGTCTTGCCATTGTCATGTCAATGCATGAAGCAAATCAATAGAACAAAAATGTAGATTCTATTTGAGTATTGACTGTTATTGTTAGTAAAAATTAAATGTCGACACCACTAGTTCAAAGAAACCAAAACCTTTTTTTAATTTCAGTATTTCTTTTTAATTCTTAGCTTACAGTGAAATAGAAAGATGTTTTCATTTTCTTAAATTCATATCAGCAATGTTTATAAAGCACTAGTGTTTCTTATATTTTCATTTTTTTAAAGTATATATGTATTTTAAAGTAGCATTCTTTAGCAAGATAACTGGCTTTGCAATATAATTTTGAGAAATTTAATTATTTTGAAATTTTATTTTATGCAGAAACACTATTTTCCCTTTTTTAGGAAATAAATGGCAGCCGATATAACATCTATCCCAATGGATCCCTTTCTATCTTGGGCCTGGTGGGTGCAGATACTGGCAGATATGAGTGTGTTGTTCAGTCACTTGGAGGCAATGACAACAAGTCTGCTATTCTTAAGGTTATAGGTATGTTGGAAGGAGTGATTGATTTTTCCATGACTTAGAAAAAAAAATGTATAACTTTGTCATAAATTCCATCAGACTCATCAACTTTTAATTTACAAAATATTGTAGAGAAGATAAAAATTCATTTATTTAAATTTCATGATTCTTTCTTTCTCATTTTTACATTATTTGTATCTTAGTTTTAAATATACAATAATCATTTGAGCATATTTTGAGTACTTGAAAATTAAACAGAAATAAATAAAAGTAGTGAAAAGAAGTGAGGAATCACAAAGACTGCAAATACTTACCCACTCTGACTAGTTTCTCTTCATTTACTGAATTCTCCAATTTGTTATAGCTCCTTAGATTTAGAGTAATTTCTTTATTAAGCCTGTTCTCAGAGTTGTGCGTTATCGCTTTACAATACTCAGTCAAATGCAAATATCTCTTTCCTTAACAGATACACCAAGTGCTCCATTAATCACTGCTGTTGTGCTTAATAATGTGATTCCTAATAGTGTTGTCATAAACTGGACCCTGAGTTATGATGGAGACACTGACATTATTAAATTCACCATACAGAGTCGACTGGAGTCTTCTTGTAAGAAAACTTGCAAACCTTCTGATATTTACTTATGATTTAATATCATGTTCATGACATTTAGATTTAATTTTATTAATGAAAGAGAATCAAAACAATTATGTTAAACTGACATTCATAATTTTATTAAAGATATTTATAAAAAATTATTATTTGCTTAAACAGCTGGCACTGCCTCTGACAATCCATGGAACACCATAAATAATGCAGTTTCCCCAACGTTGCGATCTTCTATAGTCTTAAATCTGACCCCATCCAAGTATTATAGATTTAGAATGACAGCTGTCAATCAAGTGGGAGAGAGTGTTCCCAGCAATCCTGCTCCAGCTCAAGCCATTAAAATGCCAGCTCAGCGTAAGTTTCCTGCCATTATTTATATATATTGTATGGGGTGATGTGAATATTTTTATGAAATACTTGGGGTTGAAAATGTCTTACTAGAAATTGACCATTTAAGTATAATATATAAAAACTTCATACAATAATTTGTGAAGAAAATAAAGGATTTTTCAAAATATTTTTTTTTTTATATATCTTGATACAACTTTTTAATGGGACTTCCTATTTATATTTCACAATCAATTTATTGAGTAGCTAATATCAGCTGCTACGTTGTACGGATGTGTGCAGGCGCGGCATGGAGCTCGTCAGGATCGACGCTGGCGACTGGGGGGAGGTGGCGCTGGACGGATCCTCATGGAGAGAGAGCATAGAGGAAGGGTCGGGGATTGCGGGTGTCGTGCGCCGGCAGGGGCGGGAAGGGGGGTGAGGGTGCAACAGCGCCTGGCGATTATGTACGCCCAACCTGCGATCGCAGCTGTGTATCAAGGATTGGCCTCTTTGGTCACACTGGGAGTTGCAAAGGGAAAAGATCGTCTCTTGAGACGTAAAATGCCACAGAGAATATCAGCTGCTTTATTAAGAAGGTATATTTACATTGTCTTCTGTGTTTGTAGTCTACAATCTTATTAATGTTTTCACAGCTATCTTTGAAACTAGCTTCTGTTTTGTAGAATTTATTTTCTGATTGTGTGTACATTGTTGTTTCTGTAGCAGTGAATGTTTGGATCATCAGATCAATTGTAAACTTATGACTTATGTATTACACATCTCTATGATTTAGATTTAATAAATGTGATTTATTTAAATAGCTCTGTAAACAAACATACTGTCAGCACAAAAATATTACAAACATACCAGTAGGTGAACATTTTGTGTATGGCATATTATTCAGCTTACACCTGAATGCTTAAAGAAATAAATGAAAACAAACAAAATATTGTTTGCAAACTAATATACTAAGGCTTTTTTGGATCATTTTAATTTTGGGCGCCTCTTGAGTTCACCCAGCTTTACTGTGTACCTGACATTAGTTGGGGAAAAGTCAAGGCGGTTGGTTGTTGTGCTGGCTACATGACACCCTCTTTGACCCTATGCCACAGAAACAGATGACCTTTACATTATGTTCCCCATAGATCACAAGGTCCAAAAGGGGAACTTTTTTTTTAATCATTTATTAGTATAACCCACAACTTATTTTGAAAGCTCAACTTCTAACTTTTGCCAAATTCTGATCATTTTCTATTTGTACAGCTCCCAGTGAATCTCCAAAAAATTTGTTTTGTAAGACTGGAGGGGAACAAGAAATTATTGTCCAGTGGGACGCTCCTCCTGAGTCTTCATGGAATGGAGAATTATTTGGATACCTCATCTATTACAAGGTTAAGTACTATCATTACAGCTGGTTGCCAAAATTGACAGTTCAATATGTTGTATGTTTTGATTTTTGTTTAGGTTTTGAGTCTACCTAGTGAGTAGCTAACAACTGATGGGTAGATTAAATTTATTGGTTGAAGTTCTGCCAGTTGTATGGGGTGTCTGCCTTATTGGAGAGAAAAATAATGAGTGGAGTGGTTATTTTTCTAGCCATTGGTACAAACCTACTGTAGGATGGATGGAAGAGAGCAGGTTTCAAACTTGAGACCATTGAGACGAAAGTCCAAAGTGATACCAAACAACTATGTTGTTCTTGTTTTACCTATTTTAACTATAGAAAGCCCAAATAGTTTTTTAACTATAGAAAGCCCAAATAGTTTTTTAACAATAGAAAGCCTCAAATAGTTCATTAACTATAGGCACCTCAGAAGTGCAGTAAGAGTAATTGTCCTTTAGTCTGTTGAACCGTTGGGGTACCACACTTGATCTGTCAACCCTCTTTCTCTATTCCTCTCTGTCTTTTGTCTTGAGTAGAATCTCTTTCTTTAATTTGTTTTCCTATTGATTTCTCTACCTTTTCTTCTTTTTCCTGGAATTGTTCCCTGATGGAAGGTCTTTGCAAGCCCTGAGGACCTAGTGAAATGGCTATAAAATTATAGTTAGAATTTTGTTATTGCTTTACTATCAACAGTATGGCAGGAAGTGTGTGATGTATGAAATGGAAAGGAGAACAGGTTGAATTCTTGTTAATGTGTGGCAAGATAAAGTCCTCCAATTACATTCTTGCCTTGGTTTAAGTAACAAGTGTTGAATCAAAGTGTCCTTTTATAAATTATACATATGGTTTAATGATATGTTAACAAACAAACATTGTCTGCTCTATTATTTACATTTGAAACTATTGAACTAAATCCTAATACTTTTCTTCCTTGTAGGTTGATGCTTTTAGTGATGAAACTGAAAAGATTCAGAATGTCACAACTAAGGATGCACGCCAGACAACCATTAGTTATCTCTCTTTTAACAGGAGGTATCGCATCAGAATGGCGGCTTATAATGAGAAAGGCCCTGGAGTTAACACTTCAGATTTTTATGTGACCACACTACAGGGCAAACCAAGCTCCCCACCTCTAAATGTTGTTCTAAGTTCACCAACCTCTACAATAATTCAGTAAGAAAACCATTCATAGTATAGTTAGAGATGTATAGCCTTTATAAGCTTTCTTTTTACTTATTTATTTATTACTTATGACAGCAATGAATGGAAATTTTTTGCTTTCCCTTTAATTTCAGGGTACTCTGGGATCCTCCCCCTTCTATCGAATTAAATGGGGTCAACAAAGGTTATGACATAGAAATAAAACAAGGAGGGATCCTGTACAGGAGTGAGTTTGTGATGATTGATGAGATGAACCCAACTGGACGACAGGTTGGTCATCTAGAACCGTGATAATGTACTGTTAGAACTTCAGTTACATTCTCATTAAGAAGGACTGTCTTCTATAAAAACATCATGTTCCTTTTTTTTAGGACAATTTGTACCTGTTAGAGACATAACAACAGCCTATCTGAGGTTATGCTTTTTAATATTTGACATGTTTAATATTATAAAGCATTTCATCACATTTCTCAATTGGCTCTTATTAAGTCTCTAACAATTAATAATAATTGTCCTAAAAAACTGTACATTTGGTAGCAAGTACAATTGCTGAACTCTACTGTTGAGCAATGAACTGGACTGTCTGGTAATTTACTTGACTATATATATATATATATATATATAGGGTCATGAAAGCTTCTGGATACCCGTAGAAATACCACAAGCTTTTTGTCAGCCCCACAACAATGCATTCTTGAATGGCCACTTCTCATCAGGCTTGACCCCTCACAGTATGCTGGCTTTAGTCACATGTGCTGGTGGACACAAAGGGCCATCCCAACCTGCGCCACTATTTCAACTATAACAATATGTTAATTTGACCTCTACTTTGTAGTAATTATTTTTGTTAGTTTGGAGAATTCTTTGAATAAATAGAAATTGTTTCTTTCAAGGCATCACCAAACTGCTGAAATCACTACAGGCAAAGCTAGATCTCTTATTAATAAAGAAAAACAACTCTTTATTATAATTTTAAATTGTAAAAATTAACTTTTCTGAAATATCTTTCTACGAATCTGGATGTAACAAAATAGGTAGATTACAGCTGGGGCTGCATAGTCATGGGAAATACTATCCATCCATCCATCTCAGTGGCGCTACAGCCCATGGAGAGCTCTGGCCTGCTTCAACACATCCTTCCATTCAGATCTCTCCTAGGCCTTTTGTCTCCATGCCCTAATCCCAAACTGTTGTAGATCTGCCTCCACATCATCAATCCATCGCATTTGGGTTGCTTGTCTTTTGGTTTTTGCCTGTATACAATTTTCGCTCCTCTGTTATCTGACATTCTTTCAAGGTGACCTGCCCAACGTAGTCTCTTCTTTTTTATTTCAGTCACTATAAGTGGGTCTTCATACAATTGATATATCTCATGGGAAATACTACATTCCTCATTAATCTTCGGACTCAAAGACAAGCTTTATTATTATTATTTTTTTTCTTTAAAAGCAAGTTACCAACCTAGGTTGAGTAATGTTAATATCACTACAGATTCTAAAATGTTTTGTTACATTCCCAGGCTTACAACATCACAAACCTACTCAAGTATACTCTGTATGACATCAGACTTGCTTGCAGAACTGAGGCTGGAGCTGGTCCACAAAGTCCTACACAGTCTTACAGGACAATGGAAGATTGTTAGTATTTTAGTATTCAACTTGTATTGTTTGTACAACTTGTAACCCTAGTTTAGTTGGTTATTAGACTCAGTAATTTAGCTGGGTTTGATTTTATTATGATCACTTTGTTAGAACACATAGTTGATTTCATTTATTTTCTGTGTCTCTTGAAGTACCTGGGCCTGTTTCTGATTTAAAAATTGACAACATCAGAGATAAGTCACTCAGAATTAACTGGCAGCCTCCTTTGGAACTTAATGGCATTATTACAGGTAAATTCACTGAAACTCATGCAGTTATTACAGGTTAATATTTGTTTGCTTTAAATGTTTCGGATGTTCCTTCAGATTCTGAATATAATAACATCCTAGCCCAAGCAGGATGACGGGGGATGGCAATGGACAGAGTTCAACCTCGGGACTCTCGTGACCACAAAACATCAGTCCAGAGTGCATATTACACTACAAGGCACTGATTTCTAAGTTAGACATTTTTTCTGCAAGATTAGAATAAATGTCAAGGCTGGGTTGAGAAGAAAATTTTAAGCTGTGACCTCGGTTGGCATTTGCTAGTTGCACTTTTGAATAGATATATTACCAGGTAGTCACCTCAGTATTCAAAATTAATTATTTTGAATGCAATATTGTGCACATCATTAGATTTTTATGTACAAAAATTGCAATTTTAGCTTTTTTTTTTTATTATGCCACCAACCAAACCTCTAAGACTTAAAA
Organism: Biomphalaria pfeifferi; assembly: GCA_030265305.1. Lineage (NCBI taxonomy): Eukaryota > Metazoa > Mollusca > Gastropoda > Planorbidae > Biomphalaria > Biomphalaria pfeifferi. The sequence goes on along the minus strand of JASAOG010000061.1, from coordinate 1,014,377 downwards.
TAGGTTGTTGTCAGTCATTAACTGATTATATAATAATTTCTATTTAGACTTGTGAGACATTGCCCAACAATCATTTTGACCACCATTATTGACTACATTATCATGTACTAGACATTTTGTTTTTATTTCACTAGGATACAGAATCACATACAGAGTCAAAACACAAAACCAATCTACAGTAATTGATCGTAGTGCTGATACCTTGTCCCATGCATTGAATGATCTACTTTATGCAACTACCTACGTCATTTCTGTGCAAGCTAAAACAAGTATAGGCCCTGGGTATCCCAGAACCACGGAGATAGACTCTGGTGTTCCTCCTGGTGAGCTGTCATTTTCTTAAACCACAAAAGTTAACTTATCAACCAAAGCTAATGTGTGCCCCTGTACTTGTCTTGAATGTTGTTGAAGCGTTACTTTCTTGATCTTGCAGAACTACCTGGGCCTCCGAGAAGTTTGGCCGTGACCAATATAGAAGCTAGAACTGTTTTGCTTCAGTTTTTCCCTGGATTTGATGGACATACCTTGATTACCTTATGGATAGTGCAGGTAGCCCAGTTGAATGATACATTTAACATAGAATTTTGATTTTGTGAATAATGTTTATATTTATCAAGATAATTCAATTTTTAATAAAAAAACAACAACTGAAACTTGAATGGTCTTGGTAAATTTACAAAGAAGATGTAAACTTAAGATTGTAATGTACTTTCTCAGGCCCAAACTGACGCAAGTGCTGACTGGGTGAATATTTACAACCTGAGTGACCCAACGGCAACACAGATTCTAGTGAAGAACTTACTGCCCTATACCCAGTACAGGCTGCGCATCATTGCTCAGAACATTGTGGACAAGAGTGAACCTAGTGAACCCTGCAATCAGTTCCAGACCAAGCAGGCTGCACCAGGTGTTCCCCCTCAGGATGTTACTCCAAGAGCTATTAGTTCTACTGCTATAAGAGTGCGATGGAGAGTAGGTTTTTTTTTTTTGTTGTTTTTGAGCTTAATAACTTATATTTCAATCATAAACTTTAGCTCCTTAACTTCACCTTGATGAGTTTTCATTAAGGGTTGAGCTAGCGCCTTATTAAGATCCTTGTCCAAAGGGAAGGATTTTACCTAGAAGCCAGGAATGCGAGATGGCTCCTCACAGATCCCTTTGTCATCAGGTTCCCCATCAACTAGATCAGTGTTTCCCAAACTTTTTCTTTAACAGAACACTTCCCATTTTCAGAGAATTCAACGGAACCCTTTACTTGTTTTCAGGTCTGATTATTTCCCATTTGTTTAAAAAAAAAAATTTTAGTTAAAGCATATTCTAAAATTAGAAATTTTTAAAAATTAGAATTTTAAATTATTTTCAAGTTGAAAACTCCAATAAATACACATACATAAGCATGAGAACAATTAAGATTTAATTACTTTGATGGTAGTGTGATCTTACGGAGATTAACTTCTTGATATCAGTATTAAACCATCATCTGTGTTATCTAATGTTTGGACTTCACTTGTTACTTTGTATGAGTATACGTTCTTGTCAGTTAGTCGCATTGAATACACCCACACAAGAAAATCAGACATCTCCAGAGTAATCTGTCAAAGTCAGACAGGCATCAATAACTACAAGCTAACTAACAAGAACATAGACTCACACAAAAGTAACAAGTGAAGAAAGTCCAAACCGTTAGATAACACAGATGATGGTTTAATAGTGGAAAAAGGCCACTGTCAAGTCTCTGTCTATAAATCCTATCATCAACTAACTTTATGTCTATAGGTAGTCTCTAACCCAACTAAGTCAAGGCCTAGTCACGTTCAAAGTCCGTCAATTATGGTACATCTCTAAACAAACTAATCATACTAAGTGTATAATAGATGGATGGCTGCCTGGTCGTGCGGTTTGCGCGCTGGACTGTCGTTTAGATTTATTGATGGTCCCAGATTCAAACCCTGCCTGCTCCCATCCCCTGTTGTCCTTTGGGAGGTTTGGACTAGGAAGTAATTATCTTCAACTCTGAAGGAACATCCGAAACATGTAAAACAAACAAACAAACATAATAGAATATGCATCCTCCGTTTGGGACCCCTCAACTCAAGAAAATATTAAGAAACTGGAACAGACACAAAATAGAGCAGTGAGATTCATAACAAACCAATATTCACATTTGACTAGAGTAACACCTTTAGTAAAATCACTAAATTTAGAAAGCCTTCAGGACAGAAGACTCAAAAGTAAAGTAGCAATAATACATAAAACACTGAACCATAACCTTCAAAAACAAAAACAAAATTTAATAAAATACTCTGAAAGACACAAAGATAAAGGCACATTCCTCATCCCATATGCTAGGACAAATTTGTACAAATACTCCTTCTTCTCTAGTGCTATTAGAGCATGGAATGGGTTGCCTGAGCTAGCCAGGAAAACCAGTGACTTGGCAGAATTTAAGTCATTGGTTAATATGCATGACTAAATGCATGACGCGTAGGACGTAATCATCTTTTTTGAAGTAACGTCTGTATTATAGAAGATAAGAAGATAATTAGCTTATTTTGAGAGTTAGGGAACTTTCCAGACTAGCTTGACCAGAAATCATTTAAAGGTTGATCTATATTTTTGTTTCCAGATAGTTCAAAGTTCATAATGATGTAAATGTTTTGTTTTTTTTATTGCTGAGAAGAGCTCAGAAAAATCAATGTTTCTTTTCTGTATAGCTAGAAATAAATCATGTGTAGGCCTACTAGTTAATTGTTCTAATAGTTCGTCAAACACCTTTTCAAGCTTCCTGGAACACAGTTTGGGAAACACTTAACTAGTTGATTATATAATCGCATCCATTATCATGAGACATGACTCCTTGATCCATATCAGGATTCCTCCTTCCCAGTGAGGCAGGAGCCTGATCTATGAGGGGTTCCTACATATTCCTACAATGTATCATCACTAGCTGTGAGAGGATCAGTGTGGCTGATGGGGAAGGTTAGCAAAGCCTTTCTTTTATCCTCTCCGAGTACAATGCTTGTTTGCTAGAACATGCTGTGGAATTCCAATGGAGTCAAGTGTTCAATCCCAGTTTTTTTATCCATCTTTTTTACTGATGTTTCCATGGGGTTCCACAATGAGGTCTGGAATATATCCCACCTTAACTTCACCAGACTGCTAGACCAATTTTTCAGTAATTTACAAAATGGTTTTATGCTTCTGTACCTAGTAAATCAGCTGGTTTGCTCTGAATGTCAATGGTGTAGATGGTATACAATACTGGTGACTGAACGCACCCCTGCGGCGCTCCATTCCTAAGCTCTCTCAAGGCTGACACGAGCCATAGGGGACAGATATCAAGACTAATATCTGGAAATAGTTAAAAGCTGTGGTAATTTTTTAAACAGTATTCTGTTCTTTTTTTCTAGCAAATACCTCGTACAGAGTGGAACGGAGATTTCCTGGGCTACAGAATTCGTTATCGTCGTTGGAGCAAGGATGTTAATCCTAACATCACCTCTTCAGCAGATCTACTTCTAGTCCAGCAGCAAACTTGGACAACTGTGGAGCTGAACAATGGCAGCAGCATTCAAGAATATATTTTGAGCAGCCTTGAAGAGTGGATGGACTACCAGATAGAAATGACCTCCTACAACGCTGTAGGCTCTAGTGCCTCTAGCCCTACAATGTCAGAGAGGACAGAAGAAGATGGTAAGTAGATCTTGATGGTCCTGGGCTCAAATCCTGTCATCCCCTACAGGAGGTTTGGGCTTGGATGTAATTATCTTCAAATCTAAAAGGACATCCAAAACATGTCAAACATATATATTAGAAACATTTTTCAAATCCTTAGGAAAAGAAGATAAATCCATAAGATGAACCCTATACCCAGATACATTTCCCCTCACATGTGCACTTGATTAGATCAGAGTGCACTGAGCCTACTACATCATGAAAGATGTGCTTAAAGCTTCACTGGACTAAGACTAAGATGCTTTATTGATCCTTATGGAAATTTGTTGTGATTACAAGGATTCTTTTCTCATATGAAGACAACAAAACAGAAAAATGCACATAAATACTACAGACAACATAAAGAGTTCATTCAGCTACTACACACAGGTATCTTGGTGCATTTCATGTTCCCTGATCAATGAGTGGTGGTGATAGAGTCTGACAGAGTGAGGTACGAACACGTTTTTGTACTGCTCCATTCTTGTTTTGATTGACAGCAGTTGCCCACTGACGTAGTAGTTCTGATGGAGCAGGCAGCCGTTGTCTTCCATGATTTTTTCGATTTTTCTTAGGCACTTTTGTTCAAAAAGTTCCTTTAAATGTGGTAATGTTGTGATGGTAATTTTTGATGCTTTTTTAATGATGTTTTCTAGACGTCGCAACAGTTTAGATGAGGCGTTGCCTTGCCAACAAGTTATTCCGTATGTTAGCAGATTTTGTATAGTTGTGCCGTAAAAAGTCTCAAGGATCTTCTTGTTTAGTTTAAAGCTATTGAGTTTGTATAGAAAAAAGAGTCGCTGGGCTGTTTTCTTTGTCAGAGTTACAAGGTGGTCTTCCCATGAAAGCTTGTTGTTGATGATAACGCCTAGATATTTATATGCATTTACTTTTTACTTGTTCTATAGATGTAGTGTTTATTTGCAGTTCACGTATAGTTTGTTTTTTCTTTCTAAAATCTATTATAAGTTCTTTAGTTTTTGTGACATTCAGTTCTAGAAAGTTGTCGGTGCACCAGTTTGTAAACTCTACTATCGAGCTTCGATACTGAGTTTTGTCTCCTGAAATAAGACAGACTATGGCAGTATCATCAGCGAATTTAATGAGTTTAACTGAGTCATAGATGCTTCTTATGTCATTAGTGTAAAGAGTGTATAGTACAGGAGAAAGTACACAACCTTGTGGAGTACCCGTACATAGTACTCAAGTTGATGATTTGGTGTTGTTGACTTTAACATACTGGGGCCGTTGGGTTAAAAAGTTTAGAACCCATACTTGTACGTAAGGGCTTACATTTAAGTTACTGAGTTTGTTTATCATTAGATGTGGCTGTATGGTATTGAAAGCTGAGGAGAAATCTATGAAGAGGACTCGTGCATAGGTTTTGGGTATATCGAAATGCTTTTAAAGCTGGTCCAAAAGCAATAGAATAGCATCCTCTAGCTGCTTGTATGCAAATTGGTGAGGGTCTAGGCTGTTATTGACTTTTGCTACAAGTTGTTTAAGCATATATTTTTCAAAACATTTCATAATAATAGGTGTTAGTGCTATTGGGCGGAAATCATTTAAGCAATCTATTTTTGGTTTCTTTGGCACTGGTGTGATCTCTGAAGTTTTCCAGATGTGTGGAATTACGCATGTTTGCAAGAGTGGTTAAAGATGTGACAGAAGATAGAAGAGATTTGCACTGCACATAGCTTGATCAGCTTGCCACTAATTTTGTCTGGTCCAGAAGCTTTTGTTATGTCTACTCTTTTAAATAACAAGGTCACTTCATCCTCATTTACAAAATTGACGTAGGGCTCTTGTTTTCCTTTGGACAGAGTGTTGAAAAGTTCTTTGTGTAGATCAACAAAATCTTCTTTGTCAAAACGAGAATAAAAATAATTTAGTTCGTTGGCGAATTTCTCATCATCAGCCACTGAAATTTGTTCTCGTTTTGAGGCGCAGCCTGTTATTTTCTTTAATCCTTCTCAGCATTGTTTTGAGTTGTTATTTGCAAAGAAATTCTCAATTTTTCTTTGTATGTTTTTTTCCCTTCAATTATTGCTTTTCTCAGTTTATTTTTAGCATTTATAAACTCTTCGTTGCTAGCCTTATACTTTGTTTTCTTTTCAGTAATAAGGTGTTTGATTTTTTTGGTCATCCAGGGCTTATTGTTTCCATAGACTTGTATTGTTTTTGTTGGAATTGTTAACTCTTCACAGAATAATAAATACGAGTTCACAGTTTCTGTTGGTTCGTTTATGTCTGGACAGTTCTCAATAAAGATTTCCCAGTTTGTTTTCTCAATGCATCATTTTAGTTTTTCTACAGCCTCTTCAGACCACATCTTGACCGTTTTTATAACTCTGTAGTTTTAAGAGTAGGTTTGTAATTTGGTATAAGATGGAGTAATGCATGGTCAGATTCTCCAAGTGGGAACAAACTTTTACATTTGTAAGCCTGCTTAATGTTTACGTAGCATTTGTCAAGCGTTCTACCCTGCCTTGTGGGGAGGGAGACGTACTGGCAATAGTTTGGCAGTGTGTTGTCAGTATTTAGGTTGTTGAAATCTCCAGTTACTATACCAACAGAGTCTGGGTGTTTTGATTGTACATTGTGAAGCACATCAAAAATTACGCGCGACGCAATCGCTGTGTCAGCCGTCGGTAGTATGTACACAACAACAACACACACCTGTGTGAATTCTCTAGGCAAGTAGTAAGGCCTAAGTTTGACACACATAAGTTCAATGTTATGGTCACATATTTTATTCCTGATGTTCACATTATTGGCGTTGCAGTATTCCTTGTTTATATAGATTGCGAGTCCTCCTCCTTTTGACTTCCCACTATTAATTGTTCTGTCTGCTCTATAAACGTAAAATTTATCGACATCAACAGAAGAGTCGGGTATTGTATCATTGAGCCAGTTTTCAGTGAAACACATTAAGGAACACTCTCTAAATTCATACAGATGTTCACAGCAGCCTGTTAATTCTTCCATCTTATTTTGTAAAGACCTAACATGCCTGTTACGATGGGTGGAAGGAAGCCTCTTTGTCCTCTTCTTCTACACTTAACTCATATTCCTCCTCTACATCCTCTCTTCTTACGTTTTGTGCTAGGGATTTGTTTGGTTAAAGCCTTAGACTTAGGCATGTTATTAGGTTCCAAGATGGCGGGTGTGTTGTCCATACTTTCATACTATATAAGACTAAAAGAGAATTATTTTTTGCTTTTCTTGCCTACTATGTTGACCAGTTACTAGACTGAATGTGTGGTTAAGTGCTTGGCTTCCGAACCTGTGGTCCTGGGTTCAAATCTTGATGACAATTGGTATTTTGGGATTTTTAGGGCACCCCAAAGTCCAACCAACTCTAATGGGTACCTGACTTTGAGTTGGGGAAAGTAAAAAGTAAAAGTAGTTGGTCATTGTGCTGGCCACACAACACTTTGCTCATTAATTATTGGCCAAAGAAACAGATGACCTTAACATCATCTGCCCCATAGACTGCATGATCTGAAAGGGGAACTTTGTTTTACTTTTACTGGACTGAATGTGCAGTTGAGCCTTAACACTGGTGTTAGTGTTGTATGTACATACATTATTCATTCCAAACTAAGCTAGAAAGTGCTATTATTATTATTTTTTTGTGTGGTTATATCTTATTTTGTTTCATTTTATTTTTAACTACTTGACTTAATTCTGTTGGTGATAAAATAGTGTATTGCTAATGCTTACTGTTGTCTTTCTACAGTACCTAAAACTAGTCCTGCTAACTTGCTGCTGGCAACCATAAACTCAACTAGTATAAAGGTCAGCTGGTCAGCACTGCCAATCCTGGAACAAAATGGTAACATCAGAGGCTACAAAGTAAGTCTGGTTCTTCATTCATTCTGGCTTATTCAAGATCTCACTCTCCTTAAGTGGTCATAAATACTTAGCATTATTTTCCTTACACTTACTTCCCTGAATACATTTTAGTCAACAAGAGTTTCATTGTGCTGTCTGCCCATCAGACAGAAGGCATCCAAATGGTTTTAAAGAAAAAATAAGAGCTTGGAAAATTTGATTTGGGTGTGGGGCAAACAAATGATCCTAAAACTTTATATAGCTCATCAACACTTCTTTATTCTGTACACTGGAGACACCAAAAAGCTGGTTCTATTTAATATCTAATTCTGGGTTCCTTGACATCACTATTTTATAAGGAGAAATGTGAAAACTGTTTTTTTTTAGATGTTAAATGTATTGAGACTCTTGTAATTGAGTTCTCATTAAGAGTTATCTCTATCAAGAAATTATTTTGTAATCCCTTGTGCCTGGTTATAGGCTCTCTGCGTTTTGTTATATTATAAATTATTTTCACTTTCAGACACTACTTTAAAAAATTCCTTTGTATGTCCCGTTTATGAAGGCATCCATTTTTTTTTAAACTTTATGTTTGAAACTCCTGATTCTCAGGGACTGCTTTTTAATTCACTAATGCCTAAAATTGGTAGTTGCTTTGGGCTGTTGGGTTTAAGTCATTGAAACTTAAAATGTTGTAGAATAATAATAAACTCTTATTTTGATATAACTAGGTCATCTACAAAATCAGCTCAGTCAATGCTCAGTCAGAAACTGTCCAGGTAGATGGCAGCTCAACTCTTAATGTAACTTTGACAAATCTCAAAAAGTACACAGAATATGAAATCCAAGTCCTAGCCTTTACTAGAATGGGGGATGGAGCACGCAGCACTGCATTGGTTAAAAGAACAGCTGAAGATGGTAAGGAAATATAAATTCCCCCCCCCCCCCCCCTCCCCAGATAATAACAACTTAAAACTGAACTACCTGATCATATGGTATGTGCACTTGATGGTCCAAGGAGATTTGGGCAACAATGTAATAATCTTTAATTCTGAAGGAATATCAGAAACATGTAAACTAAAAAAATAGTAGAAAAAGGTCAATAGTTTCAATTCACAATAACCAATAAGCTGCAGTTAACAATTAACAGAGTTAATGTTTGGATCATTGTAATGTACCTTTAATCTAGCAGTCTAGTGCATCTTTATTTGACTCATCCCAGTTGTAATAGCTATCTGACATTAGTTGTAGAAATTCTGCTTGCTATGTGATACCCTTCTTAGCTTAAAGCTACAAAAACAAAAATGAAATTCCATCCCTTAAAGCACAAGTTCTCGAAGGATAACATTACTAACTTTACTTGTATTAAAAATATATTTTCTAGCTACTCCTATTCAAATGGTACTTATTTTGAAAAAGATATTGCAATGTTTCTGCAATCTAATTTGGCAACAAAGACAATATTACAGAAGAGTTTCATTTCCTTTGATTTAACTATTGCTCTTCTTCTATCTCTGGTTAACTTTCTTATGCACTAAAGATAGATAAAATGTACACCTTTCAGACCATATGAACAATGGGGGTGAATGATATAAAGTTCATCTGTTTTTATGGCCAATGGCTTACCAAGGTGTCATGTGGGCAGCACAATGACCAACAACCTTTACTTCCATAATGTATGTCAGGTACCCATTAGAGTTGGCTGGACTCAATATCTTCCTAAATATCCAGGAGTTCTAAATCCCATTTAAACTCAATACCTCTTGGTTCAAAAGCCAGGCACGTTACCACTCAGCCACCTCTCCAACCCTCATGCTTTATACCGGTATACTATTGAACTTTCCTTCATTATTTTCATTTTAAAGTCAATCTATTTACCTAGTCACAATAGCAAGTTGATCCAAAGAAATAATTTTTTAAGTCCAGCTTAAAATACTTTTACTTATTATGACAACATTTTTTATTGCAATTAAAGTAAAAAAAATAATTAATTAATAATTGTCATATTTATTTTCTCTTGATTAGTTCCTGGTCCACCTGTGATCATCTATTTCCCACAAGTGTCTGACAACTCTGCAACTATTGTGTGGCAGGCTCCCGAAGAGCCCAATGGTGTGATCATCAAGTACAAGGTGTCTTACAAGCAGAGAGATCAGCCTGACAGTGTCTTTGAAAGCAACGCTGTGGAGAAGCCAAATAATGAGTTTAATATGACAGTAACTGGACTGTCCAGAGAGACCTATTATGTATTTGCTGTGACTGCCAGGACACAAAATGGCTGGGGTGAAACAGCCAAAGTGGATGTTTTCATTATTGCCAACAGAGGTAAGAAAATGCTATCATTTAATTGTTTTGATCTGTTTAACTTAAGAGTGAAGCAGTTTTTCATTTGCTAATTAAAAATATTTTATGTTATTAGACCTTCAAAAGTACATGAGGGCTAATATATGGTGAATCCCTTTCAAAAGCAAAGTGTTAAATATCTCCCTTCCATACTTGCCTTGCTTCATTCTTAATTACTCGTTACTCCTTTCCATCTTGTCTTACTTTCTTTATTCTCCATTTTATGATCTATTTTCCCCTCCTTTAAAAGTCTCCTCAATTTATGCCTGTCACTTTTTCTAGAACTTTCTTTTCTTTTCCTTTTTTTTGTGCCAAAAACTTACAACAGAAAAAATACTGCTGTTCATAATCTAAAAAAAAAAATGGTTAAAAGGGTATATTTTTGTATAATAAGTATATTGTAAATGGTTTAGAGAGTATGTTCTTGTATAAAAAGTAAATGGTTTGAAGAATATCTTCTTGTTGTATGAAAAGTAAATGGTTTGGAGAGTATCTTCTTGTTGTGTATAAAGTAAATTGTAAATGGTTTAGAGAGATCTTCTTGCTGTATACAAAGTAAATTTTAAATGGTTTGGAGAGTATCTTCTTACTGTATACAAAATAAATTTTAAATGGTTTAGAGAGTATCTTCTTATATCAAAAGTAAATTGTTTAGAGAGTATCTTCTTGTAAACTGAATACCCTGGTTTCAATTTGTTATTAAAGTTTTAAACAGGAGCATTTTTTAAAAATGTTCTTATATAGAGGTTAAAATAAGTTTTTCCACCAAATTTAGCTAGACAATAAATAAAACATTTACAAGTTGTAAGTAGAAACTAGGCTAACCTGTTTATTTTAATGAAAAATTTTATCTTTTTCAGATCGACCTGATCCACCTACTAATTTGAGAATAGACTCCTCTGAAATACTGGCTAGGTCAGTGACAATAATCTGGAAGGCTGGCAATGACAACTATGGGCCAGTAAGAAACTTTACTGTACAGTTCAAGAAAAAAGATGAAGATTGGAAGACAGTGCCTCAAGCAATCAAACCACAGTTAGCATCTTATACTGTCACAGGGTCAGTACAATAGAGAATAAAGAAAGAAACACAAGTTTGTTGAAATAATTTTATATTTGAAACTTTTACTAAACGGATATACTACTAACTAGGATAAATTTGTGCAACTGATTGTCTGAATTAACATGCATAACTAGAACAGCATATGGACATTATCTTCCTTTTTGAAGGAACATCTGTAATTTGTAAGATTAGAATACATGATGGGGAATTCTATTGTTTTGCCTGTTCCTTAAGCCTTTAAAGGAATGTATCCTCTACTGATGATATTCACCATGATAACCTCAATTTATTTTCTCATTTCTCTGCTACTTTTTCAGTGTTTATCTTTGAACAGTTTTTCTTCTCAATGGTCTGCTTTTATTTTTATCATGCTTAAATAAATGTGAGCCAACTACATTTCAAATGTTATATTTATTTTAGACCTCTATTTCAGCGTTGTATTGTAGAAAAACTTAAATGTGTAATATATTTCAGAGTTAAATTTATTTTAGACCCTAGTTTCAGCATTATATTGTAACTATTGGAAGATATTATTGTAAATCTATTTTCTTTGACTGTTTCAGACTTTTGCCCAACTCTTTGTATACATTTAGAGTGGCTGCTACCAATGATGTTGGTACTAGTGGCTATAGTAGTGCATCTAATGAAATCTATACTTTACCAGACAGTAAGTGTCTTGTCTTCCTAATGGAACATTTGCTAATGTAGGCCTTTTTTAGTGAATCATTCAATGAATGTAGAAAGATCCAAAGTTATGATTATGCAGACTTTTGGGTTAAAGGTTTTGCAATAAAACATTAAATATTGATGTTATGCTGCTTAACTCTTTCTCTCCTAATCGATGATACTGTCAATTTGACACCATTCTTTCAGCCCAATTGATGATATAATCATTGATGCTTAAAAAGTCAGTAGTTCTGTTTTCTTTCCTCCCAAAATGTCACTAAATGCTCAAAGTTTAATCTAGAATAGTTTCCCTTTGGAAAACATGGGTTCTTACTAAAAAATGTTTTTAAATAATAAGGGCAAAGAAGGCCCAATTTTCTTTATATTAAATTTCCATATAATAGAGCCATGGGATATGAAGCTCAAGACAATTTTTTTTTCCATATATGTTATATATTAAGTTTAGTGAAATTATAAATAGCTATCATAAGACATACTTTTAGTTCAATTTGGATTATAAAATATTGCCTACATCTAACCTAGAACTAGTTCTTATTAGACATGTCCACAGTTGGTAAGTTTTAATTTCTAAATTTCATCCGAAATAAAATTTGGTTTTATCAGTTTGATTTATCTAAAAAAAAAGCTTGCATTCCCTTTGATTCTATACCAAATATATCATTTTCTGATAACAAAAAAAAAGTTATTAAAGGTCTATCGATGATGCATAACAGGGTAGTGAAATACATATAAGCAAAATGGATAATTCAGTTGGAACATGGACAATAATTAAGGAAAGAAAGAATTATGGTATCTTAATGTATAATTCTAAATGTTGTTATATATAAGCACTAATGTAAAGCTGAATTAACAACACTAGTATGGAGAAATTAATATATAATATATTTGATAATTCCTTGAACAGAACCGGATGGTGCTCCACAGAATGTCAAGGTAATGGCTGTGACTCAGACATCAATCAGGATCACTTGGGATGTAAGTTGTATTGCTATGTCTGCTGTATATTTAATTTAGTGATTTGGTCTCTTGTTCATATTTTACTGTCTTCATCTTCAATCTCAGTGGTCATTTGTATAATACAGAGCCTCCCTGATAATGAAAATGTATTATTTCATCCACTAAGCCCCTTTCTGTAAGACTCTGGAACAGCCCTTTTCTTATGGGCTACAGAGTACGCTACAGGTGTGAGGACTCTGAGGCATCATGGGAGTATCACATGGCGGAGAACACAGAGACTGTCATCACTCAGAGCTCTTTTATTCTGAGTAAAAAATATAGTTTCAACGTGGAAGCTTGCAATATGATTGGCTCTGGGCCTTGGAGTCTGACTGTCTCCATTTACCTTGATATTGGTATTACTTCTGTAAACTAGACCTTCATATTGTGGCGTGTTTTGTTGAGAGTTGGTGCAGCATTGGTCTTACACTTCAATTTAGTTTGTCTTCTTTTGTATTGCATTAATTGTTGTATTATGCTACAAATGTAAGATATTTCTAAACTTCTTTCCAAAGTTGATTCAGTTGTCTTGTCAATTTTATATTCCAAATTTTGTTTGCTTTTTGTTCTGCTTATATTTTTGATATTCTTTCCTTTAAACTTGAATTGTATTCACTTTTTACAAGTTCATTTAGATCATGGCATGCTTTCACTTAATGTTTGTTCATATTTATAACTCACACAAAATAAACTATGAAGTCTTGTTATTAAAACAAGTTTCCTCTGTTTGGTTAATTAAGTCATTTTTTTGTAACAGCTTACAACCTCAAAAACTTTGAAATTATTTTGTAACAACTTTCATGTTTTTCTTTTGACATTTCAATAGTGAAATACAGGAAAATTCTTTTTATTTTAAGCTTAATAGTTGATTTTTTTTTCAATTTCACTATCTTAAGCCATTTTTTATTTGAAGTTTAAATTTTTTTTTAAAATAAAAAATATAATCTATTATCAATTTAACATAAAACAAAACCCAGACAGAATTGCAATTTAAATGTTTTTGATATGAAAGTTACAACCTTATCTCTATTTACTGTAAATGTACATAAAATAAGCCACTTCAGTAAAACACTCTTTGCCTGTAGTTTATTGATGGTATTGATAGATGTTTTCATTGCAATGTCCATTGTTAGCCACCACCAAACTCAACCTGGAATGGATTACCCTTATCTGACATTGTTCAATTTCGGGAAGAAGGGGCAGTGGCATTTAGAGAAGACTCCATCCCTTTTGGCCTGTACACTGCAACCCTGCAAGGGCTAACCATTGGCCTGAAATATGAAATCCAAATCATGACCACCAACACCGTTGGGCATGGCCCACCAAGTACACTTCAGGTCTTCCGAGTCGGAGATGTTGGTAAGATGAAATATTTCAACATAAACATTTACACAGTAGAACATTCAGGTTTTGACAGTTTCTTATTTTTAGAAGAAATAATTAACAACTCTTTGTTAATTGCTATCAAATATTAAAACCTAGAGAGTTGAATACATGAACTTCTTATTTTAATTTCAAAAAAATATTTTATATTTTGTACATCTATTTATATCATAAAAATATAACTAATTCATATGAATTTAAATTTTGATGAATTTTAAAGTGCCATTGAAAGTAAACAATTTATTAACAAACAATCAACAAAAATGTAATTACATCTTTTCTTGCTACCAGATCATAAGGTCGCCTTCTTCCTGATCTGCCTGTATATTTACAAAGTTTGCTTTAAGTGTTTATACTTGTAATAATATTCATAATAAGCAAAAGGAAATAAATATTTTGTTGATTCTTGGACAAAAATTTAGAAGAAATTTTAGTAAGAGACTTTTATTAGACAGCTACTGAATTAAACTAAAGGTTATAATAGGCCTACTTAGTGCACTATTGTATCAAACTGCAGTTCTCTACATTTATTAATAAAAGAAAAATAAAGAACTCTAGTAGGAACTTAGTGAACTCTTGTACCTGACTTGAATTGGAAAGACAATAAATAGATTGATTGAAATCTAGACAAAGACAGTAAATTGATTGAAATCTAGACAAAGACAGTAGATTGATTGAAATCAAGACAAAGACAGTAGATTGATTGAAATCAAGACAAAGACAGTAAATTGAGTGACATTTAGATTTGGGCTTTAGCTTTTGTTGAGAATTTGAATGAAACTTTTGCCTAACTTTCATCTCTTCATTTCTTTCAGTTTTTAATTGATTGTTTATTGACTGACACATTTCTAGAACATTCAAGAAACAGATTCATAAGACATGTTCACAGTTTTTTGTGACTGTTTGCTTGGAGCTATTCAAATAAGTGTCATCCATGTGTTAACCTTGACCTTAACACTTCACTCATTGCTGTTTCCCTTCAATGTGCTTTATTGTTAAATGTTTTGTGCTGTTATTTCTAATTGTTTATGTTTTGGTTTCTATATAAATAGATTGAAATCATTGGTCACAAAATGATTTCTGACTTTTGACCATGCTGCCTAGAAAAAAAAAATGTTTTGTGCAATAGTAAACTGCTTATACATTTTCCATGATAAAAGCATTATCACCAAAATTAAATAGGAAGATTATATAGTTCAGTGAGTGTAAGGATCAGGACAATGTAACTGAAATACATTAATTTAGAACATTTGTTTAGTAACAGAGGTCATAATAATACAATCTTTTTGGAGTTATTTTTAAATGTTGTTATTGTTCTTAAACATTGACTTTATAATACTTAATAATTGTTATTTTAATATAAAGTTAATACACCTTTTTTTTCAAAATAAAAGTTCAATGGTTAGCTTTGTTAACATTTAAAGATATAGTTATATTTTTAAATAAATAAATAAATATATATATATATATAAATTAACATGTTTATAGCATAGTGGAGTTCTGAATTATTTCCTCACAGCCCCAGCAGCTGCACCTATGAATGTAATGATGTTTAACAGAAGTTCAACCACTTTAGAAATAACCTGGCAACTTCCACCTGCTGGTACAACAAATGGAGAGCTCATTGGCTACAAGGTATGTACAGCATTGATCAATGGTTGTAACTTGTATATTCATGAATTTAAGAAATCATCTGCTTTTAAAATTATTTATTTGTATACAGTTACACATTTGTTTTTCTTTGATTAAAAAAATTCTATAAATTTTTCTGCTCTAACCGCCTGCGAAATAACAAATTAAATTTAAAGGTAATTAACATTGTGAAATGGCTGCCTGGTCATGCGGTATACGCACTGGACTGTCGTTCGGATTTCTCTGTGGTCCTGGGTTCATATCCTGCTTGATGCCATCCCCCTTTTGTTCTTTGGGAAGTTTGGACTAGGAAGTTGATTATCTTCTACTCTGAAGGAGCATCCGAAACATGTTAAACATACAAACAAGCATTATCAAGTGGCACTAATTGTTGTATGTTTTTAAAGAAGTTCCTACAGTCTGTGTGGTAGCGCAATGTTTTTAGAGCATGCTGCTCATTTAGTCATCATCCACTCTCACAGCTTTTCAGTACCAAGAATTAAATTTTTTTTTACAGATATAGCTTAGTTCTGTGGCCTATGGTTAACGAGGCTGTCATATCGTTAACCGTAGGCCGCAGAATCAGATGACCTCTACATCATCTGTCCTGAAAGGGGAACTTTACTTGTTTACTATAGCTTAGTTCATTTTAACACTTTCTTTCTATTACCACCAGCATGTGCTTACTTTGTTTTTTGTTTTGTTTTTTAACCTTTCGATTAGCACATTAATTGGTGTAACATTTTTCCTGATCAGATACTGTATTGGCTATCACCCACTGGGACTTGTGAGACAACAGGCAGCTCTGTACAGATGTCAGTCACAGAACTTAGACTGCTGGTTACTGGACTCCAGCCCTATACCACATATTGTAGTACTGTTCAGGCTGTCAATATTGCAGGAGAAGGTCCTAAAAGCAGTGTAACTAAAATCATAACTTCAGAAGACGGTGAGTATATCCCTTTAACTCAAATATAATCTTTCATTTTTAAACTTGTACAACAAATATTAATGTTGATAACTCTAATGCTAATGGATAACATAAATTACTGCTTTTAACGCACAATTTTAAATAGAAATCTAAGAAATATGTTCTCTTTTGTCAACTAAATAGTTTTTCTTGTTAACAAAGAAGACAAGAATCATAATTAGAATATATCAGACCTGCTTTATAAAAGATAAAATGTATGCTTTACCAAAGCAATTGAAAAAATAAAGATAGAATATTACAAGATTTATGATTATCTTGAAGCACAATATCAGATACTGTTTCTTTTTAATTTATAAAAGTTTAAGTAATAGTTTCAATTTACTCAGATAAAGTTTTGACAATGTAATTTATCCAATGTGCAAATAATAACAAGTGATATTTGTCATTTCAGTTCCTGGACCCCCTGAAAATATCAAGTTTCAAAACATTACTTTGAGAGAGTTGACAGTGCTATGGAGCCCACCAAAAGTTCCAAATGGAAAAATAACATTCTATACTCTTCAGTATTATGCTGTGATAGATGACCGTAAGTCATTCATATATAATATCAAGTTTTGAATTAGAGAAGATGCAACTTTAGCTTTCTGATAGTCTTGTGTGTGTCTATTGGGTATATTTATATATTAATCTTCGGACTCAAAGACACACATTATTATTATTATTCTTTGAGTGGTAAAATAATTTTTATCTTGAATTGGTTTTAGAAATTCTTGGAATTTTCAAACTTGATCAAACTGTAACATAATATTGGTATTATATGCACATTTGCACACTAGCGCGTCAGTGTCATACTGCTTGTGTTTTTAGGTAATAAATGAAGTTCTTAATATGTTTTCCATCATAAACACTACTTTGTTATTTTTAACACAAATATTCTAAAACAACAGTAGGTAAAGATTTCCTGCTCATAAATAACAACATTGATGTGAATTTTATCACATTAAATTTGAAGTGTTTCAGTCGTCAGTTGATTTTCAAATAGCTACAGTTTTGTTGTGTCCATTGCTTTTAGACAAACTCTAGATCAGCTGTGAAAAAATAACACTATCAAATAGCTACAGTTTTGTTGTGTCCATTGCTTTTAGACAAACTCTAGATGTAGGTTCTGTCAGCTTTGAACAAATAACACACTATCAATTCAAACAACAATAATGTTTGGATTTAATCCTGTGATAAAATATTTCAGAAAAAACAGATATTTCCACTATAAGAATTCCTGGTACAGAAACTCAGCAATATGTGAATGATCTACTGGAGAATCAAACTTACACATTTTCTTTATCTGCCAATACAAGTATTGGCAGGGGAGCAGCATATGAATCAAAAATTGTCCCAGGACCTCAGCCAGGTAGGATAATTTAGTGGCAACTCTTCTGTCTTACTGACAGTTTATACAGCTACATAACTTTTATGAATCAGCTAAGTTCTAAGGTTTATACTTAGTTTTAGCAGATCATTTTTTTTTAAAAGCATTGTTTGAGAATTCCGTAAAATTCAACATAATTTAAGTACTTGGACCAATATCAAGGACTGGAGATTAAATGACAAGGGGTCAAGTGATGGGCATTACATTCAATATCCTACATTGATATAGAAGCCAAAGCTCTCTCTGTTATTCACAAACTGATCAATAATTTTCCCACTTAGCAGTTATCGAGAAAATATTATTCTCAGTTTTTTTCTTACATATCTGGAATAACAAGGTACTGCTCATACTGTTCAAATTTACAGATGTTTTATTAGTGCAATCAACAGTAAAGTTTCCCAACATTTTTGAGCCATGAACACACATGGTCAAAATAAAAAAAAAACACTTTGTCCAAGCTCTAAGTATTTTTTTCTTTTTGAAATTGTAATATGAAAGTGCGTTTGTGTGTAAACTAAATTTCTAAAAAGTGTGAAGGGAAATTTCTGTTCCATTGTCTCATATCAGCATGGTAGTCAGGATCTAGAACTGAGGAACCTGAAAAATGTTGTATTATGTGTTGGAAGCTTTTATGGAAGAGGGTTTCATCTCAAACTGTTCTATTAAATAAAGCAAAAAAATTTCATCCTAAGGTCTATAAATTGAAGGGCAAAAGAAGCTTGCGTGCTTGCATATTCAAATTGAAATATGTAAGAGGCTAAATAAAGGTAGAGCGGAAGTGCTAGAGAAACATCTGGAGGGGGGAGCCCTAAATTGGGAAAGTGTTTCTACAACTCACCAGCCACATGAGGAGGCATAAAACCCCAGTGCAAAGCCCTCAGCCCCCTGGATGACAAAGTGGTCATCATCGAACCATGATGGACGAACTATATATACAACTAACTGGCAGAAGAAGAGTGCATGTGAAAAAAGTGATAAACTAAATTGTGGATAGAGTTCCCTTTCAGACTACCAAGCATAGGTGTTTCTTTATTAAGGGCAACTATTATTCTTTGCCCAAAAGCGTGCGTGGAGTGATCCTATCTATTGGGGGATGCACACAAAAAAATGTTCTAGTCATAATAATCAATGTATACAAACTTTCAACATAGCGACGCATGGGTATCAGCTAGTGTGTTTTCTTCAATGCCAACAGAATTAAAGAATGGCAGGCACTGAAATCACTGACATTAGTTTAGGCTTATACATCAACTTTAAACATAACATTTTATTCTTTAGGTTCACCTGATGCCCCATTGAAACCGGAAGTGACCTACAAATCAAAGGTCATCTATTTCACCTGGCAGAATCAGAAACCAGGATTGTCCCCAATCTATGCTTATAAATTGTATTACCAAGAAGATGGTGAGTTCTAGCTGCTTATTTATCAACTGTATATCTTACAAGAATAGTTAGTGCCTTAAATCCTAATTCAAACCAAACATCTGATATTATTACTGTAACTTATACTTTTTTTTTTACTATCAATTTAGTTCAAATGTTTGTCAGGGAGATTAATAAATATGATGCCAACTTTCTGTCAAACTAACATCTCAAAAAAAGATCCCTGGGTCAAAAATGGGTGGCGGTCACTGTGGCAAAAATAAAGGTGTTTGTTTATATGGTACCTGTGGGGGGGGGGGGGGGGAGAAAAGTAGTCAAATAATGTGACAGAAGTGTCTGAAGGGTCTCCATGTGCCTTGTTTCCCTAAACACATGTATTAGAGCTTATTCAGGCCTAAAACTTCTTTAAAAACTCTTACCTTTTTAATTCTGTTCTGTTTTGAAAAAACATTTTTGGAAATTTATACACATAAATTATGTAAATTAACTCAGCTTATTTTAATAAATGTTAATATTTCAAATAATTCCATAAGATTGTATTAGTTCATTCATTTCTCTTCAATAATATATATAATTTTGTGTAAATATAGTAATTAATTTATTTGTTAGGAATTGTTTTGTATGAGAAGTGCTTAGTCTTGAAATATAAACTAGGACCTTCTCTCTAAAACTTAACATTTGGAAATGAAAGCAACTGTTTAATTAACTATTAACTTATTTTTTTATATTTTTTTTTTTTGTATTTATGTGATGTCAAAGTTTGAATTGTTAGAATTTAAAATCAACACAATATATTTTGTTCTTTTCTTTACTTCAAGGTGAATCTGGGAAATGGCTTTTCTTTCTGGATGTGAGCCGACCTGAGCCTTCTGCCCAGATATCAGAGAATGACTTAAAGCCTAACACTGGCTATTACTTCAGTGTCAGAGCCATCAACTCAGTGGGCATCAGCCGACCCAGCCCACCTTCTGAGTTGTACAACACTCCCAGTTATGCTGGTAATTGTTTCCCAATCATTCTGCTTTCTTTTCATCAATAATGAAGTAATAAAAATTTATATTTTGTTGATGTGTTGTGTACAAAAGTTACAATTTGTTTTTGAGTTATGAATATCATATTTCACATTTCATCACCACTGAAAGTTGAATAGAGTCTTTGGAATTCTGTTACCCTTAGTACAAAAGCTTTCAGTTACCCTTAGTACAAAAGCTTTCAGTTACCCTTAGTACAAAAGCTTTGGAATTCTATTACCCTTAGTACAAAAGCTTTGGAATTCTATTACCCTGAGTACAACTTTGGAATTATATTACCCTTAGTACAAAAGCTTACACATTCTTCATGGATGGAAAAGAAAGTTGGTTGTAAACTCAAGTAAAAAATTTAATAATCATCTTCACCTATCTCTTAGTCTGTTGGACTATTGGGGCACCACACAAGATTTTTTGACTGTCCTTCTCCATTCATCTCTGTCTTTTGCCTTGGATAGAACCTCTTTCAGGCCCATCCATTCTTTTATATTGTCTTCCCATACCTTTTTCTGTCTGCTTCTTTTTCCTGGTACTGTTCCCTGATGGAAGGTCTTGACAAGCCCAGAAGACCTTGTAATAAGGCCATAGACTTTTAGTTTGCGTCTTTTTTTTTACAATAGTTAGCAGATCATCGTGGGGTCCCATTGCTGTAGTAACTCTGTCTCTAATCTCCTTTGTTTCGGATGTGATCTTTAAATGTGATATCTAGGATCCTTCTGTAGCATGTCTATTCCATTGCTAGGATCCTCCTCTCTAGATCTGCAGTCAGCATCCAAGACTTGCAAGTATATAAGAATTTGGCCATGACGAGGGAGCACATCAGTCTGACTTTAGTGTTGAGGGTTATGCTATTATGCTAAACTTTCATACTTAGTACTATAGCAGGATGGCTAAGTTGATAGAGCATTGTGATAATAAAGTGTTTGTTGTGAGTTTGATCCCCATAATGGTCAATTTTTTCTTTTTATTTATTTTTTTAATAACAAATTATGAATGTTTAGCTTACTGCATTATTTGAACATAAAGTACAAAATGATTTTTTAAATTGTTATTGGTATAATGCTTGCTTTTAGTACATCAGATAAATCTGATTTATTGTTAATCATTATTTGTAAGATGTCAGTTTATAGGATACATACTGCTAACAAACTGTTGTTGGAAATGAATTATATAATTGGAAGGAATTGATATATTATTATAATATCTATTTTAAAAAATTATACAATATACAATGAAAAAAAAAACTATACATACAATATATGTTGACCTGATGTAATCTAGATAATTATATAGGTAATAACTCTATGTGCATGTTTTTTAACATTAATCTAGGTACAAATGTAGTCTTTTAGGGACAAATGCTGTCTTTTAGTGAGAAATGTAGTCTTTTAGTGGTTTTAATAATAATAATTTCAAATGCATCAGAGCTGGAATAGGAATTTCAGTACAGATTTTGTTTTTATTAAATTTGTGATAAACAGACAACTGGTCCTGATTTTCTAGCATTGTTTGACTCTGTTCCAGTCTAATTGTATTTTTGTTATTCCTTGTTTGTTGTAGTGATAAGTAAACAGGCCAGTGCACCATTCCACACCCAGTGGTGGTTCCTGGTGATTGTGGCCCTTGGTGGTGTTGTCATCATCTTGTTGATCATCACATTTTTATGTTGCTTTGAGAAGAAGAGACGGAAACAAAGTAAGCTTTCTATTCAATCTCCATAATTAAAGAGTTATCTCTTGTCAACTTTAAGGTATTGTTGTACTTCTAATTGTCCTCAGAGTTTGTTTTGCATTTTTTTAAAAGTTTTCTCTAGATTTGAGAAAAGAGAATTATACTATCTCCAATTCCTATGCAGCCCACAGTTGAAGTGACTGTGAACCAAGCCATTTAAAATTTCATTTCTTTTTCTTTTTCCCTGTTATCACTTACATGGCTGCCTATTCGGATGGTACGCGTTCTGGACAGTTGTTTGATGGTCATGATAGTCCCAGGTTCAAGCCCTGCTCACTGCCATTGGGGAAGTTTGGGCTAAGATGTAATTATCTTCAAATCTGAAGGAACATCTGATACAAGTAAAACAGTAGATGAAGGTGTTGGGTGAAATAATGTTGAAGCTCTTGTAAAATTCATTGGTAGCCATGGCGCGGTGGCTGAGTGGTTAAGTGCTTGGTGTCCGAACCTAAGGTCCTGGGTTCAAATCTTGGTGAAGACTAGGATGTTGAACTTTGTGATTTTTGGGTGCCCCTGAGTTCACCCAACTGGTGGTCATTTTTCCTGCCACATGACACCCTGCTCATTAATTGTTGGCCAAAGAGACAGATGATCTCAACATCATCTGCCCCATAGATTGAAAGGTCTGAAGGGGAAACTTTAGTTTACTTTATGTAGCCATGACATTCAAGTCTCATTTTATTTGTAGCAAGCAAGTGAAAACTTCATTTTTGTCTCTCCATGTTCAGATGAAATGAAGCGGTCAACAACTTCCACCACCGTCATGTCGGCAACGCCTGAGCCAGAGGAAGGAGGGTTTCCTTCCATGGAGCTACGTCAGTCTCGTAGAAGTGTCAATAGGCTGGGCAATAACAAAACACAAAATGGCACTCTGACAAGGTACAGTGAATGTGGCTTCCTGTTTTATTTTACCTTTAAAGAGTATATGTTTGCTTGTATGAACATATTCTAAAATAGTTTAAAAATGCTCATACATTATCCATTGTCACCAGCTCTTGTATAGTTTAATCTTTCTCTTCTAATATCCCTTATCTCTAGGTCACCCCCAAGACCAAGTCCAGCAAGCGTTATCTACTCAGAGAGTATTCCTCCCATGGCTGCAGGTGCTACTGCTAGAAAACGAACTGCATCCGATGAAAGTTCTGTTCTGTCTGAGAAGCCATCTAATATAGGAGACTCCTCAGATGAAGAGGTTTGTTTAGTTTATAATTTAAACAGTAAGATCTATGTATTTAAAACTTAGTTGTATATAACTGGAACTCACACTGACAGAATGTTAATGATAACATGTTCAAATTTACTATTAAAAAATCGAATCTAAATAATATGCCAAGAAGTTAATGCAAGAAGATTGGACTGAATGTGTTTGATGTTTTATTAATGTAATGTATTAAATTGTACATTTTTAAAAAATTTTTGTTTCAGACAAGTCTCAGTGATAGCAGTAGCATTGATTCTATTGCCAAGGCTCCAGTCCCTGCATCACCACCGCCCCCAGCATTCAGCAGCCAGTACTCACGCAGTACAAGCAACAACACTAGCATTGGGGCGGGCCCCAGCACCAGCCGCAATGTGAACAAAAATCAAAATCCATCTTGGCGCGTTCAGAGCCAACAAAACAATGCCTACACCTACACAGACAGTGAGGCAGACAGCAGCCATTATGCTTTCAGTCTGACTAATGGCAATATTGTTGTCAACAATGTGGCTGGAGCAAGGACTCCTTTATCAGGATTTTCATCTTTTGTATGATGTTTTGTAATTAGTCACTGCCTGTGCCTGTGATGCCTGGGCTGGGAGCTGATTGATGACACTGAAAGCCAGTCAAAGTTTCATTTGTGATAAAGCAAAGAAATAGTCAGTGACTCTGTTCTGGTTGGACTCTTTTTTTTTTTTTTTTTAAGTGATATAATTTGAAAAGACTTAAAACACAGGGTTTATGTGTTATTTTTTTCTACATTCCAATTGTATGGACAAATCAGGAAATATTAGGCTGGGTTTGATCTACATTCCTAGGAACTGACAGGCATCACCACAAGTGCTTGCATCCCTTTTGCCTCTTGTGACATTGTTGTGTATTTGACCTCATTCTGCCTTTATGTTATATATTCTGCCTCAGTGAAGACATTTTCTGCCACCCAGTTTGATGATTGGGTGGGAAATAACTTATATTAACTTATATATACTTCTATCATTTTTATATATAATCTGCTCTTTTTAGAATTGACATTTTGGCCAGTGTTTATTCAGTAATAATATGTAGCAAGACTTTTGGATTATGAAAAGAAAAACTTGTACGAAGCAATAATTAATAGCATAAGCTCGGAATTCTCAAGTTTAGATTTTGTGCCTTGACAAGTCAGAAGTGCTCTTCCACTCCCCTCAACTGATGCACTGATTTACTGCTTTTAATAGATTATAAAGCAGTGATTATTATCTGAATTTCTTCCTTATGAGAACTTAAAACCTAATAGAGGAAACTTAATGGCTCATGAGTTTTAATGAAATGGGAAATACATTTTTTCCTTAACCCAACACTAATTTGAAAGGACAAACTAATTACATGTTTCAAATTTATAAACACAAAATCACACTGTGTAATAATAGAAAATTATGTCTGCATTAATTTTTGCCTTATTAAAATGGCAGTGACTGCATAAATATGTATAATTTGTTCTATTTTCACTTCCCTTGCAAGTTAACACACTATCCTTGTAGATAGAAGCTTTATTCATAGAAAAATTGTATTGCTCTAACACAGAGGTTCCCAAACTTTTTCCTTAACAGAACATTTTGCACATTCTGAGTATTTAGCAGAATACTTTGGTTATTTTGTAGAGAGATTGATACACGTGGTTGCCTACTAGTTTATGATTCCAGTATTTTGTGGAACACCTACTCAGGCCTTGCAGGGTTCCGTGGAACACAGTTTGGGAAACACTGCTCTTACATAATACTGTTTCATATGCCCTAATGCAAATGCACTTTTTTAGTTAACTATTTAATGTGTTTAATGTAAATATATACATGTGAATGTGATTAGTACAACAGTACAATGTTCTCAGCAAAACACATCAACCCATGATATGGAATAAATTCCTTTGGTACAAAGGCCATAACCCAGGACTGTAGGGCCTAATGGATAGATCACAAATTGTATCTACAGTTTAAGGCGAAATAATTCATATAGGTGTAACTGTGTGATACAGGTGCAGACACTTAGGTACCCGCATCTTCTTGACTGTTTTTAATTTGATTTGTATATATGTAAGATTGTTTTTTCTATTGAAACAACTCAATTATTTGTAAATGTTAACTTGTCAGTTTTTTCTTTGACTTGGCTTTCTCATTGTCCTTCATTGCTTAGTTTGAGTTTCCAATAGTCCAGTCCAATATTTGCTACCTATTGTGTTCTACAGTTTTCTTGTTGGCCGTGTGTTCTTGTATAGGATTCACTGAGACCCACAAAATCATTATTTGTTTCAGATTTAGAATGCACATGCTTGTTCTGACATTAGTTGAGCCAACTTTTACAAATGACTAGAAACATTGAAAATGCAGATTTGATTAAAAAAAAAAAAAAAAAGAAACCATGCTTAATTTTTGCTTTTGATAATTTCATTTATAAAACTTCAAATAGTTGTATACAGAGAATTTGTTCTCTGATACTGATAGATAAATCCTGTTTAATGCAGTTCTTATTGGTGTGTCATTAACACTACTAATGTTAAGTAAAACTAATACAGCTTTTCTACACACGTTTTTTCGTTTTTGCATGATTCATATGTTCTTTCAGGGTTGAAAATAATTTACCTCCTAGTCCAAATCTCCCACAGGATGGGATCAGGCAGGGTTTGAACATGGGACCATAAATAAGTTTGAACGACAGCCCAGCGTGCAAACTGCATGACCAGGCAGCCATTCTATTCTATAAATTATTAAACACATATACTTTAAATATTATACAGTGAAACCTACCAAGTGTATTAAATGACAAACTGTATAAGAACAATTATTTTTGTACAAACTGACCTGTCCATGTCCTGTCCATGTCTGTCTGTCTTTGTACTTAGTGAATTTTAGTTTATAAATTAAAATACTGCATTCACTAAACCTTGTTTTTTTAATATTAATATAAATATTTGCTTTTTAAAAAAATCTTTCTAGCCTGGACTACATTGATTTGGAGGAATGTATTCAGATTCATTTAATAAAAAAGCATATATACCTTATGCCTTTTTGTTGTAGAATAATAGACAATGATATATTTTATAGTTACTATTTTGTAATATTTTGTACACTTTTTTTTATGCAATGTTTAATTGACTAATGCCATTACTGCATTGTTAATTTGTTAGACACAGCGATTTTATTTGATGCTTTCTCTGAGAGTTTCAGCCTATGTTTCTGTTTATTTCTCCTTAAGTGCTGAGCTTTTTGTATTTTTTTAAGCTGAAAACACAATTGTCAAATTATGAAATACTTTTATTATTTTGTTCCCGTGTTTAATTTCTTAGACTTGTTGATATTAAATACCTCACCCCTTCTCCTATTTTTCAGTTATGTAATTCACAAATGTATAGCAGAAGGTACTTAAGTCATATAGCTGCATGTCTATTTTCATGTATACAGTTACACACTTGAATGGATTCAGGTGACTATTTTATAATTCTTGTTCTATAGTTGATGGTGCTCACAGAGTGTATATAGAAATATCTCAACATTATTTGCATGTCTATACTACACATGTACATATATACATAGAGCAGTGCTCCAAATCTAATATTTAAATTGTGTCTGTCCCATTTGAATGTTGTTTTATTTTCTTTGTGCCTTTTTTTTTTATGCTTTCGTTGTTAACATTTAAAAATTGTCAGGAAATGTACCTATTTTAGGAAAGAAATAATTTAAGTCATGTCACCATGCCATTTTTCTTCAGCCGAACCACTTAGAGCACGTGTGGTAGAACTCTATATACAATAAAATCATTTTAATGATGTTTTAAAGACTTCACTGATGACGTTGCACTACTCGGGGCTACAAATAAAGGCATACAAGAAATGACGAAGAGCCTAGATAGAGAAGCACCTGAAATTGGCCTCCACATAAACTTAGATAAGACCAAAATTTTGCGAGTGGGATATAAGGCAAAGGGTGTCCCCATCAGAGTTGGTGAGTCAAAGCTTGAAGAGCTGGACAAGTTCACGTACCTTGGCAGCATCATAACAAATGATGGGAATGCCTACAATGATGTAGCGTGCCGAATAGGAAAGGCAGGGAGCATTTTTCAAAGGCTGCAGCCTATTTCGACAAGCTAAGCCATTGGGCTCGAGACAAAAATATACCTTCTCAACACAATTGTCATCCCAACATATGCATGTGAGACATGGAAGTCATCTGTCAAAATTGAGAAAAGGCTAAATGTGGCTCAACAAAATGGCTGAGACGGATTTTGGGAGCTAGTTACACAGATCGGATCTCAAACAAGGAAATCCTTTGCCGAACTGGGAGTCGAACACTTAGTGAAGTTGTGACAGAGCATCCAATGAGGTTTGCGGGACATGTTCTACGACAAAATGAACTACGTATACCAAGAGTTGCGATGACATGGAGGCCAATACGAGGAAAGCGCAAACAGGGACGTCCTTGTATTACTTGGCACCACACCTTCATGGAGGATCTCAGAATAGTGGACCCCAGGTGGGAGGAGGCTTCAGACATTGCCAACGACGGATCTTTATAGAGACAGCTTGCTATGCTGCCCAATGCGCCGACTAAGTCTAAGTAAGATGTTTTAAAGAAGGTGTGATAATAATCTTTAACAAGGATCTTCTCAAGGTTAACCTGTTCAATTGATTGAATTTATAAGGCTTGTCTTTGAGACTGCAGATTATGAATATTGCAGTATTGAACCCAAGAGCTTTTTTTTAAATTTTAACATACTCCCCCTTTCTTTTTTTTTTTATAATTAGTGGGAGATTTTCTGTTTTTTTTCTTGGTTTAAGTTCTAATGTATATTTGACAAAATGTTTCTAAACGTTAGGAATGATGCTAATCTCTATGAATGCATTCTACTATTAGCTATGTGTGCTTGTTTAGTTGTACATAAGTAATGAACATGCTCAGGACACTGCATCATTTTGAACAATAAAAATAAAGCTGAGCCGATGTATAATAGTTTTATGTTTTTATTATAATAAATATTATAGTAAAAGATGTGTTCTGTCATGCATTTATTTATTTAAAAAATTATCTAGTCTTGGCTTC
The DNA here is from genome assembly GCA_030265305.1 of Biomphalaria pfeifferi. NCBI lineage: Eukaryota > Metazoa > Mollusca > Gastropoda > Planorbidae > Biomphalaria > Biomphalaria pfeifferi. The sequence continues at coordinate 985,957 of JASAOG010000061.1, read as the reverse complement.
ACAAGATTTTGCCAAATGTCTGAAAATCCTATTAAATTGACTGATAAAGGATAGATTTTTTCTCTTCAATTTCTTTCTAAGTCTGTTTATAACCACTGGAACATTTTTATACATTTCAAATAGAAATTTTTGTTTTGCTTTCTTAGTTTGGAATGTTCCATTAGAAAAAGATTATTTCCTAGTCCTAACTTGACTCTTAGTTTCCAGACATTGCCAGTGACAGATCTTTGTGGAGACAGCTTCCTGCCCATGCCCTGAACAGCCCAGGAGCATCTAAGTCTTAGACTAGAATGTTAGTTTCAGGTGTTCCATTAGAAATGACTTAGCATCATCTGGGCTGGATATAAAGTCCATTGAAAAGATATTTGAAGGCACACATGACAAATAGAGAAATAATTGTCAACATACAAAGGTTTCCTGTGTGGCAAAATAAGAATGTCACAGCTTTGTCTTTATAGCAAATATAAAATTCAACTCCTAAAACAATGCCTTATATCAAGAGCTTCAATTAAAATGACATACAAATAGAACATTTTATGTAAAACATGAAAACAAGCTTGTATACAAAACATCCTTTATTTTCAAATACATGGTAAAAAAAAAAAATTTTCAAAAATGGTTCAAATAGTGTAAATGTGTAGGTATAATGTTCTAAATGCTAAGGTTAACATGACATTTCAAAGTAAATGCACTAAATTGTTAGGTTAGTTTTTCAATCAGAAATTAGAAGAATGCCCATGAAACTCCAGAGAGTTTTGTTGTAGCCCTTGAATCCAAGCCAATACATTTGACAAGAAGTTATGAATCCAATGTTATGTTACACTTGCAGTTGCCTTTAATATGAATTACAATGAAACAAATTATACCTATAATGCTATAATTGGTTTATTAATATTGGCACAAAATTTAAAACATCTTGCAACCCAAAAAAAAATTGAAAGGAAACTATTGAAACTGAGATGATTGGTTAATTAGGCAATCTATGAAATATTAACACAGTTATGACCAACACAAAATAAATAGAACTTCTAGGAATAAGAAACAATTGTAGCTACTCCAAAACAATTCTCTAGTTCAAACAAATATGTACAGAATACAGTATGATTTAGTTTATCAATGCGACAGTGTAAAGGTCCCAACTTCAATGGGCGGGACATGTAGTCTGCATGCCAGACGACTTCTGTACAGGTAGTTGTGTGCAGGGAGGTCAATACAAGCGCTATAAAGACACTCTCAAGAGCTCCTTCAAGGAATGTGATATTGACATTCACGACTGGGAAGCACTAGCTCTCAATCGCTCCTCAAGGTGTGAAGCTGTGAATCTCGGAGTCTCAAGATTTGAAGCAGGAAGACTGGCCAGGGTGAAAGAGCGCCTAACCAACAAAAACTGACAAAACCCACCCATGCCACGTATGTGGCCAGCTTTTTAAAGTGAGGATTAGACCTGACAGTGATCTTCGAGTCCAAAGGAAATGAGAAATGTGCTCATCTTGGACCACAAAACTTAAGTTTTCAAGGAATTCTTTTTGACTCAAAAGTTTTGTCAAAACATCGTTAGGTGAAATGACTTTTAGAAACACAAAACAGTTTTTTTGTCCTATGTCCACATTGTAGATCACTGTCATTACAAACAAACAAAAAAAGAAGTCTGAGAGAATATAAAGAATGTATATGAATTTCTTGATACTTACAACAAAAATTGTAATGAACTATAGATATATAATGATAAATGATTATTAAGTAGACATTGGCTGTCCCTCAGAACAAATAAGCTTTCAAATCAATGCCCTCAATCAGTAATTGTCAAACTCCCAGCTAATAAGTAGTTTATCATTGTTTTGTTTATTTAACACTAATATATTCATAGCCAATGGAAATCCTTTATGTAAGTAACAATGATGGTTGACTACTTAAAGTAGTCTTGTAAACAGCTAAACATTAATTAATCATTGTAATAATTTTTTACTTCATTAGCGGTTCAAAAACATAATAAATTTCAGGCAGGTGAAACAGTTTACAAAAGTATATTTCATGAATTTGATTTCACCAGTCTTCTCAATTGATGCATATAGAGAATGCAGAGGAGAATTAAGGCTGAGGTCCACAACTACTCATTTTTTCTATATACTTCAAATAAATAGGAAGAAAACGGGGAAATGACAGGAGAGCTGATTAATTTTTTTTAATCAGAAATCTTTGATTATAAAACAATACATTATCAATCATTTGTATAACACAAAAGAAAATCAGTATTATATACATTGTATTAAACATTAGTGCTACTGACATTGGTATTAGAAATTCAGTATTATGTACATGGTAAGAGAACATCAGTCTGTGGTATTAGAACATCTTTGCAAAGTATATGGCATACAATATAATCTCAGGATAAAATGTATTTATTAGAAGGCTACATTCACTTAATGTCTTTGTTAACTAAATCTGAATACAATATTTCAAATTAGCTGCCATATAGAGTGCAACAAAAGATCATAGCAGCCAATGTCATTCTTAACTCAGCAGTGCCTACCAGCCAGGATAGTTTGAAATGATAGTTTTTAAGTCTTTCCTGTAATGCAAAGACTAAGCATGACATGTAACTTTCAGTAGTTTGAGTCTTCATCTGGGCCTTTCCACATTTTCTTTACCTTCTCTGAATAACCTTGGTACCTTAGTGCTGCCATGATTAGATGTCATGTGTCATGATCATTCATAATTTGTGTCAGCACTAAAACACTTCAAACTCCATTTAGGTTTCCTTACTTCCAAGCTATCTCTATGTTATGTATTAATGTCGTCTTGTTTTATTGTTAGAGAGACATAGATGCACTTTAAATTAGGGTCTTTGTCTTTAGAAGAAGCCTCAGGACATCTCTTGGGTCTAGAGGTTAGCTCCACTGATAGGCAGAGTTGCTTTATCGGTTGCCTGGTCGACGCAGTCGCAGTCCCTTACTTTCATTATATATAATTCACCATCTTCTCTGATTAAAACTTTGGTTCCTAGAGCTGCCTTTATATCTGTACTATGTAGAAAGCAGCTATTCAGTAAACCAACAAACACAAGAGCCCATCTTGACTTGTCAGATATTTTTAAAGTATCACTATACATATATTTCAAGTGTTGAAATAATAAAAAAAAATATTTTTTTTAGAACTTGTACTTTTGCAGATGCAGAACATTGCATGGACATTGTATTACATTCACACTTCTTTTCATCAGATAAAAATAGTTACATTGATTTCATTCTTGGTGGCAACAAAATCTAAAGAGGGACATTCTAAAATAAAAATTGTTGAGCAGTAACATTTTACTTGATCATCATTGAGTCCATTGTACACCATCGGCTAAAGCAGTAGCACCACACTATGGCACCAGTTCATAGGCTAGTGTTGCTGCTATGTTCTACTGTAGTTATTAATGTTAGTAAAAAGCTGCTTTAGAAAAGGTGTCCTTGATTTTAACTACAAAAATGTCATTCCTATTATGCTCATACACACCAATACAAAACCAAAGGGACTGTGCTCTTATAAAAGAAACAATACATAAGAACTGGTGGAGAGAAAGAGGAGTTACGCCCCAGGATGATTCAAACGCTTTTAGTTCAATAGACTTATGAATACTACAAAAAAAGTGTACAAGTCTGTCTAGGAATGAGTGCAACATACACTGTACAATGAGAATCTATATACAAAGAGGAAAGTATAGTATATACACATCTACACACTAGGTCCAACCAATTGGTTATATGGACAATTTCATTTCAGATTGGCAGCATATATAGTCAATTGTAAGGTGAAAACAAATAGCAGTTGATAACACTACATAATGAAAGAGAAAATGCTTGATGTGCATTCCAATGTCACACTAAGGTGCTGTTGCTTATAGATGCCTCTGCATCACTACTAGACTGAAACATTTTCTGGGACATCTTTCAAGAGAAGCATTTGTCAAGAGCAGAACAGATCATCATATATTTTATCAGCCCAATTGTTTGTCCAATGTCTCCATTAGCTTTGTGTAGTCTGTCATCCAACCACTGACCAGAAGCAGGTCAAGGTCCTTATTTTGTAGGGCTTGCACTTGACTAGATAATCTGGAAGCAAATATGAACAGATGGGTCAGATTGCTTTAGCAAAGGAAAAAAGGACCAAGATGCCTGTGTGTAGTCGCTGAATGAACTCTTAATGTTGTGTCTGTTCTATTTATGTGTATGTTTCTATTGTGTTCAGTGTTGTCTTTATATGAGAAAAGAGTAGTAATCACAACAAATTTTCATAAGGATCAATAAAGCAGTCTTAGTCTTAGTAATAAAATACAGTGCATTCGTGTCCTTGAAATAATTTTAACCCCAACCTGGCCAAATCATTAGTTCGGAAAACAAAGATGGTAATAAGTAAGTCACAACTTAAATCCCCACATTCATGTCTCTTTTTTTCCTCAATACTTTCTTAGTTGAAAGACTGTTTTGGACTACCCACACTTCTTAATGTCCCACAATAACGCTGGGCAGGGTACATTTATCATAAGGAAGATAAAACGTATGCCAAAAGCAGTTTTTTTTTGTGAACTGAAAGCTGATCGACGTAACAGAGGTGCCTGCATGGAAACGCTTTAAAGACCACCTTAGGCGCCAACTTGCCTTAACTGACATAGAAGAGAGTACCTGTGGCAAAATATGTAGGTCACAGCTGGAGCTGTGTAACCACGGAAAATACTCATTAATCTTGGGATTTGAAAACAAGCCTTATAATTACTATCCTGAATCAGCCAAGAAAAACAATGACTTAGTAGAGATAAGCCTCTAATTAATATGTACAACAAGGTTAACATATGGCTATATAATCATCTAATCAGATAATTTCTTCCATTTGTTTGTAATTAACAAATACTAAAATTACCTTAAATTCTTCCATTTGTTTGTAATTACCAACTATAACCATTGTCAACTTTCTTTGCAGTCAATAATATGACCATTACTGGTAATTCTTTTTATTTAAGAGTTACTACTACAGAGCTATATACTCACTCCATGTTATCCTTCTGTTTCTTAGAAATGTCTTCTTTCAGTTGACTACATCTGGCTTTTGTCTAAACATTTAACATAGTTTCATTATTTTTTATAGTCAAATATTAACTTGAAGAAAAAAAAACAAAAAACACAGAAGCAAAATCACCCAAAATAAAAGTGTGGGGAAAAAAGTAAGAAACTTGAGAAAATGTGTTTTCTGTCATCAACAAATGTCATAGGAAAAAAAAGAATCATTTGTTATAAGCCAATGAAGTTAAATATTCGCAAACAAAAAATAAAAAAATTAACTATTAGTATAAATGTTTTTTTTTTTAATTTCCTAACTTCACTAATGAAAAATTCAACCATTTTACCTTTCTCAACTCACGCTCTATGGATTTCAAGTCAAGACGTTTCATGAGCTGAAAACAAGAAGCATAGTGAGATTAAAGTTGTAGGGTTACTAAGCAATTTTACAACTAGTAACAGCATTAGAAAGCCTTAGAAAGTGTGTAAAAAGCAACTATTATCCTCTCAGCTTTTTATTACATATTGAAATAGTCACTAGTTTATTAGGTCAGCTGTAAGAGACTAAACCGACATAGGTTTGGAAAAAGCTTGAAAATAGACTAAGAAATATTATTCAATGTCAAGTCCTCTCTATATATAAATTGCCCCTTAGTTAGGGCTTGCCAGGGTTCATAGCCAATTTCATGAATGATTTTCCAGGTTTTCAAGGTAGAATTTTAGATTTTCAAGGTATGCACCGCACCATAGCAAGCAATATATATATAAACATATTTACATACAGATGACATAAATTTGTAAAAAGAACAAAATATATATGTATTTAGTACTGAACAAAAGTAATTATATATTGTTATGAACATAAAGATGAGAGTCGAGAACCATGTCTGTATAGTATGACTTTAATACACTGAATGACTACACAACACACATTTCGTGAACACATTCTCACGGACGAATTACAAGCACATGTAAACATAAGAACGACAACCGATACAGAATATAATTTTCATAACATTCACCCCCGGTTCAAATAATGCTAACTAGTATTATCAACAATAAAAGAATTAAGTAAGTGCAGAATAATAATAGAGATTCAAGTAAACAAACAATGTAGAATAGCATGACATAATGTAATATGTTGATATAAGTAAGTGTAGAATAATAATAGAGATTCAGGTAAACAAACAATGTAGAATAGCATGACATAATGTAACATGTTGATATTACATGGTAAATCAAAGAGCTTATTAAAATATATCATGATAGATCAAATATCTCATTAAAGTCAAGTCAACAAAACCAAATGAAAGTAGTAAAATAAACAAATGTCATTTTGGAGACAAAACTGAATGTCAAAGTAAGAGTTCTAGTAAGCTGATGAGCTTTTACACTTTGTAGTTGGGCCTAGTTCTCCTTACTCAAAGATTGTATGTATGTGTAGTTTCATCTGCTTGAGTTTTGGACGGTCTGGCTATGTCTTCGGTGGTGCTGGTGGTTTCTTCAGGCATGATAGAATCAGTAGGTTGATTCCTGGGAGGTGAGCTTTGGATGGGGCAGTCAGTATCAAGCTCTGTTCCACTCTGATTCTCATTTTCTATAACTTTTTGTTCCTCCCTAGGGGCTAACATTCGTAATGAGACAGTTTCCTCTTGACCGTTTGGAGTTCGGATTACAGCGTACTGAGGGTTGCATGTTACCAAATCAACTTCCTCTGTTATGGGATCATACTTAGATGACCTAACGTTCTTCTTCAGCAGGACAGGACCAGGACTGGTCAACCATGTTGGCAAGGATGTCCCGAACCACTTCTTTGGTTGAACCCAAGAAGTAGTTCATGTGGTGTCCTATTAGTTGCAGTGCATAGTAATGACCGGATGGATTGCAGAGCATCATTTAGTACTAGTTCTCATTTAGCTATGTCCAATTCCTTAGAATGTAGAGCCAAGGTGATGGCTTTCCATAAGGTCCCGTTAAGTTTCTCTATTTGTCCATTTCCTCTCTGACTGTAAGGGGTCATTCTACTGGTTGCAATTCCTCTCTCGTGAAGGAAATGCTGCACCTCTGTAGACATAAACGAAGTTCCCCTGTCAGTGTGGACGTACGCTGGAAATCCAAATAGGGCGAATAGTTCATTGAGACATTTAACAGCCGTAGAGGAAGACATATCGGGACATGCAAATGGGAATCTAGAGAATTCATCTATAATGGTAAGTAGATATCTATTTCTTGAAACAGTAGGGAGAGGTCCCTTGAAATCCATACTAATTTTCTCAAAAGGTTGAGTTGCTTTAATCAGTTTTCCGGTCGGCTGTTGAAAAAAACGGGGCTTTAGTTCTGCACAAGCTTGACATTGTTCTATTACAGTTCTGACGTCATCACAGGAAAATTGAAGATTTTTAGTCCTTACATAGTGCAATAGTCGAGTAACGCCCGGGTGGCAAAGACTAGTGTGCAGCAATTTAAGGTCATTGCGAGTGATGGCAGATAAATAGTTTCTGGTAAATGTATCATCTACAGTGTTCTGCTTGCCAGGGCGATAGATGACGTCATAGTGGAAACACGAGAGTTCAAGTTTCCACCTTTGGATTTTTTCATTTTTAATTTTTCCTTTGTTTGATTTTTTATACATGAAAGAGACAGATCGCTGATCCGTAACAAGTGTGAACGCTTTACCAACTAAGAAATGTTTCCATTTCCTCAGCGACTCAACAATGGTATATGCTTCTTTCTCAACTGAAGAATGTTTTCTTTCACTTTTTGTTAATGAGCGAGAGAAGAATGCAACGGGCCGGCCATCTTGGTTGAGGGTAGCTGCAATGGCTATATCAGAAGCATCCGTCTCAACGGTTAAAGGGTGATTCGGATCAATAGTATATACGGCGGCTTTTTCAAGCTCATTTTTCAAACTTTCAAATGTTCTTTTGACTTCTTCGGAGACAGAAAATTGTTGATTTCTTGTTAACAGGCTTATTTTTGTTGAGAAGTTAGGTATCCACTGTGAGTAGTAAGCCAGAAGACCCACTACTCATTTCTGTTCACGCATGTTCACTGGTACGGGTAATTCTCACATGCTTTGAAGGCTGTGAACGGCCTTTCCTCTTCTTTTATAGGAATCTGATGGTATGCACTTTTCAGGTCTAAAGTGCTATATACAGAGTATTGCGAAATCTTCTCTGCCAGTTCCTCGATTCTGGGCATAGGGTAGGCATCTAGTAGAGTGAACCGGTTTATGGTTTGGCTGTAGTCCACAACCATTTTTTTCTTATGTCTGTCATTTGTTGTGACTAGGACTTGTGCACGCCAGGGAGATTTAGATGGTTCAATAATTTCATCCTTTATTGGTTGTTGAATTTCCTTCTCTATAAACTTTCTATCTGGAACTGAGTATCTGCGAGACCTTGTAGCCACTGGGGTACAGTTTGGGGACAGATTACTAAATAGGCTAGGAGCCTCTACCTTAGCTGGCTGGAGAGTACTCAGGCATAAAGATGGTTTCTGACCATCGAAAGGAATAAACAAGTTTTGGTGCAAACTTATAAAGTCAAGTCCAAGAATTACGTCAGAGCATAAATTGTCTAGTAGAGAAAGTCTAACTCCCTCGTATCGTTCATTTTTGAGATGTATGTTAGCGTAGATATGTCCTTGAGTGATTCGAGATAGATGGGTGGAAGCCATAAAGATTCTGTTGCCTGAGGAACATGTCTGCCATTTGTGCTTCTTAGCGATGTGCGTCGAAATATAGCTTTCACAGCTCCTAGGGCTTTCAATGGCACGTTGTTGTTGCAAATTGGTATTGTAGATTTGTTTAAATTCAAAGGCTGCACAGTAGCGATAGCCGAAACTGTTGAAGATCTAGATTTGCAAACTCTTTGAAAGTGACCTTTTTGAAGCACAGATTGCATGTCACTTCCCTTGCAGGGCATTGAGAGCGGGGATGCTTAACCCTGCCGCAAAAATAACACTTCCTAGCTAATGCATTTATTTCATGTGTGTGTGAATTGCTTGCACTTTGAGGAATCGTTACATTTGGCAAGGGTGAGGCCGAAGAATTGGTGGGAGTAGTTGCCGCGCAATTAGTTTCCGGCTGTGATGATTCATTCATACTGTAATGAGTGCTGATAAGCATGTTCTAGTAAGCGAGCCCCTCGAAGGCGTCCTTTAAACTCAAAACAGTCTTTTCAAGTAGACGTTTTCGAATGCTGTTGGACACTAGTCAATTGATAAACGAATCTCTAATAGCCTCTTCTCAGTGTTGTTCAGCAGTCACCGCTTTGAAGTTGCAATCTTTGGATAGAATTCTTAATTTCTGCATGTAGGCGTCTATAGTTTGACCTTGCTCTTGTTTGCAAGTAGCTAACCTGTGCCTAGCAAACACCTCATTCTTTGGTTGAATGTAGATGCCATTTAGAGTCTGGATAACTTCATCAAATGTCTCTTTATCAAGTATCATTTGATATACAGCAGGAGAGATATAGTTTATCAGTAGTTTCTTAGTATCAAGATTGTCTACTGATACTACCGATATAAAATTTTAAAACGTTTCATACAAGTGCTGCCAATGCTCTGCTGCTTGAGGTGCTGTGGGCTCGATGTCAAACTTCTCTGGGCGAAATATCCTATCCATTTCAAAATTCTAACAACTTCACAGTTTTGGATTCAGTGTATTAAATTGTTATGAACATAAAGATAAGAGAGTCGAGAACCATGTCTGTATAGTATGGCTTTAATACACTGAATGACAACTCAACACACATTTCGTGAACACATTCTCACGGACGAGTTACAAGCACATGTAAACATAAGAACGACAACCGATACAGAATATAATTTTCATAACATATATATATATATATATAAGTGTGTGTGTGTCTGTCTGTCCCGTTTGTGTGATAGATTTTAAATATCTTGCCAACATCCCGTTCAGAACATAAACAACGTCATCAGATGGTATGTCCACAGAAAATGTAATGAAAGTTATCTTTTAATCAAGTAACAACTTGACTGTCATCCCAAAACCTCAAACAGCCATTTTCTTTCAAAGATGTATTAAAGAACATTATAAATTGTTGCTATTCCATTTAAAAAAAAAAAAAAAAAAAGAAACATTCTTAGAGATGCCTTCATAATGTGTACTCTCTGTGATGGAAATGTACATTCTTTGTTCCTATGTGCACCCTAGAGTCATGGAGGGCATTAGGGGTAATGTTTTATTCTTATATTAACTGAACTTAAATCCTCCTCATAAACAGAGCCTGTAATATATAGGCCTATTTGGTTGTTTAATTGACATTTGCTTGCTAAGTAATGGCTTTTGGAAAGGGAGGGGGTTTTAGACCTATTTGTGTTTTTTTTTTCAACTAGATCTATCTATATGTTTAGTTTCCCTGGCTGTGTCACGACCGAAATAACTTTTACGGACTTTTAACACGTGTACTTGTGCGAAATATTTTCAGTAAATCTACAGTAGATCTAGACTCTTGATCTAAGTCACTAAAATGCGCGAACTTTTCATGGCTGTGTGCAAATTATCTTCACTGAATCTACTGTAAATCTAGACTCTAGATCTAAGTCACTAAAATTCGCAGACTTTTCACGGCTGTGTGCGAATTATAGTCACTGAATCTATCGTAGATCTAGAATATATAATAGACCATTGATTCTAACTATAAATCACTAAAATTCGCAGACTTTTCACAGCTTCACAGGGTTAGTATAAAAAAAAATCATCTTCACTAGATTCTAGTGACTTAGCGTAAATCTAGACTCTAGATCTAAGTCACTAAATTCGCGGACTTTTCACGGCTGTGTGCGAACTATCGTCACTAGATTCTAGATAGTGATTTAGCGTAAATGTAGAATCTATCGTATTTCTAGATTCTAGAGTAATCTATACATTAGATGTATCGAGATAATAAAATTGACTAAAATTCACGGAGCGTTCAGATTATGTGTAAATTATCTTCACTAAATCTTAGATAGGGTACTATTTTACTAGATCTAGCTAGATCTACCTAGATGATTTACGGACTTTCCACACGCGAAGTCACTCTTTCTGATACCAAAAGATTTTAGGTGAGGGAGGGCCGGAGGGGTGTATCCTACACATTAGGCTGGTAATTGCTCTAATTATAGTCAATAGTCACAACACACTAAATCTAGCGCTGCCTTCTTCTTCGTCCTAAACTGTCAGGTAGAGTTCAGCCTTCGGCTCTTGGAACTCTAGGCCAGCAAAAGTGAACAAGAGCTCCCTCTCACCGGCCTGAATGAGAACAGTGTACACTGTTCTGTCTGGCGGGTGGGTCAGACTCGTAGCAAGAGGCCGCATACATTAAGACCCCCGCCATTTTCCTTTTCTATATTAGGCTACCATGCGGGACACGCCATTTATGTAACGGCCCCTTGAGGAACAGCGCCTGGATTGTGACAAGGTTGTGGGAGCTTTTTTACGACTCCGCGCAGTGCAATGAGGATGCTCTCGCACCCCCTTAGGCACCCCCACGTTTTGCTACCCTTTAGCCTAATCGTTTCCTCCTACGATCGTTTCCATCCGGGCGCCACTATGAGGCAGGGTAGCATGCTCGGGTAGCGCTGCCTTCAAAAAACAAAATAATGCCAGATGAAATGATTGCTTGATGTAAGCGAAAGAGAAAAGAAAAAAGAAGAAGAAGGTTACCATGGTGATAAATAGCGAAAATAAACACCAGGTATCGGGAGGGAATAAACTCAAGGTCCAGTTTTAAAATTCATGTTTTTTTTTCAATGTTTTTTACGAAATTCAAGGCCTTGAATTTAATATGAAATTCGAGGTGTTTTCCAGGTTTTCAAGGTGGCTACGAACCCTTGCTTGCACATTAAAGAGCTTTACAGAAAAAAAGTATATCTAAAAAAAATTGTTAGGGCTTGCACTTTGAAATATATCTATTTCCTCTTAAAAATAATGAATGAATAAATGGACAATTCTGAACTGAGAACCCACAAGGAGTTAAGTAATAATAAAGATAATGTGTCTTATAATTGTGCATTACATTGTACATAATAAGAGCAAATTAATTATATGTTCACATATATCATATTCAATGATATTAACAATTGGTACAAATAACTGCTGTTATAACTGGTGTCATCTTATTGGAAATATTTACAATTCAACATTCTAATATTATTCATGGAGTATTTCATCCATCAATAAATGTATGTGTGCAGGAGTCAGCAATTTATGTTTTATTTAATTGTAAACATTTGTATGTAAGTCTAAAGATATTAACAATAGGTTCAGATAACAGCGGGGGCGTGATGGCTGATTGGTAAAGCACTTGGTTTCCGAACCAAGGGGTCTCAGATTTGAATCTTGGTGAGAACTGATTTTGAATTTCGAGATTTTTAAGATGCCTTTGAGTCCAACCAATTCTAATGGATACCTGACAATACTTGGGGAACGTAAAGGTGGTTGGTCGCTGTGCTGGCCACATGAGACCCTTGATAGCAGTTGGCCATTGAAACAATGGTCTTAAGTCATTGCCCAATAGATCACAAGGTGTGAATGGGGTCCTTTACTTTTGAATAGTTAGCAGCAAACACTGGTTATTCATGCTGTTATAATTAAATTGCCCAAAAAATAAAAGTTCTTTTGTTAACTTTAACTTTGAACATAATTATCTCTTGAACTCCTATTCCTATTATACCATGAGCTTTACAAAGAGATATAACATAATTTAATACATTACCATTGACTCAGAAAAAATAAATGTTAAAGCTAAAGAAGTCAGGCTAGTCTATGTCAGAACAATAATAGATGCTAATTGCAACATTCCTTTTGACTTACCAATTGTTCAAGCTGGTGCTTCAAGTCATTCATAACTTTAGTCACTATCCTTTGATTGTTCATGTCTAGTTCATCTTCCCTGTAAATTGAATTAACTTCAATTATACAAGATATATATATTGTGACAAGCACTATAACCTGTATTACATAATGAGCAGAATAATATCATATTGCGATAGATTATAGAAAGTATTGAGACTCCTTCTATCTTGCCATATTAAAGTTTTGGCTATTACTATAGGGGGAAGTATCTTCCATGACACTAGGGCTGTAAGGGAGATATTAGACTAGTTTTTCCTGACCTGGAGCCACTTTCCATTGGTTAAAGTAAATATGCATAGCAGAAGTCATGAAAATGTATAAACGGTATTTATTGAGTTTCGTTCAAACATCGAGATCAAATGAATAAAATTTCAGGCATTTACATATAATGGTAGATAATCATATACGGTAAGTAAAGAACTGACGAGAAGTAGGGAAACAGAGATATGACAGATCTTGTTAGGGAAGTAATGAAAAAAATCAAGAAATATTGCATTTAACTAACAAGTTGTTCTAGACAAGTTGCTCTACAGATCCAAGGTCTGAAAGGGGAACTTGTACTTTTTAAGCTGCACCTAAGTTAATTTAAAATTCTAGCTTTGGCTGAAAAACAATTACAGCTAATCACAAAAACAAACAGGCCTTCTTATATAAGGTTCATATACAAATATTGACAATCAAGATTCTTTTCATTTTAGCCTCTCAATACAAAATTATGTTTTACTTGCTACAAATGATATGAATAGGTTAAATAAGGTAACACACAGATAAATACATTACTCACATATAGCAGAACTGACCCACTAAAGTTTTGGTTATATCAACGAAATCAAGTTAGTCTGGTGAAGTTCTACATACTGCTATAACCCTGTACAACAAGTATAAATACTCACATGAGCTTCTGTTCTATACTCTCAATGTTTTCAAGTAACACATCAAAGGCAGTAACATCTGAGCCTGGCCTTGATGTGCCCTCCTCACACCGTACCTGAACTGATCTGCGTTTATCTAACAAAAAAAAAAACAACCAAAGAATTAAAGAAATGAAAACATAATACAAAAAAATTTTAGTTAACATTTAGCTCAAGAGGACACGCAGTCAATGCACATAAATTAGACTTATTTTTATTAGGGCAATTATTTGTAACATCCTGGGTTGTGTTAGGTGACTCAGGATTTGTCACATTCACAAGGCACTGAGCAAGTGACCGAAACTTGACCCTTGTTTACTACAATAAGGTTGCAATTAGAATGAATGGTGCATTCTAGCAGTGCTAAGATGGGAATACAATTGCTTGATACAACATTTAAGGATATAACCAGCTGAGAAATGACTCACTGAGAGTTAGGGGCTTAGAAAGGAAAAGAAAATTTGCTTATTAAGTCACATCTGGTGTCTCTAGAAGAAACTAGAACTAGGTGAGAAGTGTTTCCTACAGCTATCAAATTGGCTCTAAAATTGTAAATATCAGTATTAGCTGCTTGCAACCTAGTCCACTGGAGTTCAGTTCTGTTGGTTCATTATATTCCTATTACTGGTTTGGCTTTTACCAAATACTTTTGAGGGATTTCAATATTCAATCATTCTTATTGGATTAATAATTGAAGTATTTTGAATTATTTTTTTGGTGGATTTGTTCTTTGCTAAAATTTCAGCAAACTGAGAATAAACACAATCAAGAAAAAAAAAATTTTGCTACATAATGTTTAAAATGGCAAAAACAATAGTCAATCAAAAAAATGTTGCTATTCATTCATGTTATACAGTTTTTTTTCTCACAGTGAATATTATAAAAGATAATTGGCATTATATTTTTACTTTACACTTTGTTTTAAACAGAGAAGAAAACATTTTGTAAGAGTCATTTTAAATTGGGTATTCTGTAAGAGTAATTGTGAATTGTTTTTGCAAGATAATTTTTTTTTCAGCAATTATCATGCTTTACTAATCAAATCAGATTAAAAAGGTCTGAACTCTACACCTTCTGTCTTGACTTATAACTAACAATGACATTTGATAAGTTTTAAAAGTCAATAGATAAAGGTAAAGAGAAAGAAGAAAACAAGGTAACGAACTACAAACAAACATTCCATGACATACTGCATTGTTCAGAATTCCACATGAAGTTGAAACATTTGATCCTTACCTTTTTTCTTAGCCTGTGGTGAGACATTTTCTTCAATAGTTGCAAGGTCCTTTATAAGATTTCTCCTTCTTTGAGTTTTCTGAGAGTTTAAGACAGTGCTGTTTATACTAATTTCTTGACTCTTTATCATTACATTATCGAATGTTGCTTGACTAGAAGATCTTTTATAGCTGGCAATCTTGTTTTTCGTGCCAGCGGGTAATGGCTCTGGAGACTTGATAGTTGGTACAGTTGTATCTCTTTCTTTAGAATGCTGTCTGCTCAAAGAGTTGGTAAGAAAAACAGAGTTCGAGACTGAGACTTTCCCTGCTTTTAAACTCGATGGTTTCACTGAAGATTTTTTCTGACCTGCAGGCACTTCAGAAGACTGTTGGCTAGCTGTATCGGAATCATTGACATCATCTCTTATACTAGTAGAGGATTTAACACGCTTTTTTGGAGGCGAGTATTCTTTTTCTATACAACAATTGGCATCTGTTGGATGCTTGCTGGAATAGTAATATGAAATTGGATACTGTTTACTGGCAGGTGATGTCAAAAGACTATTATTTCTAAGGCCGTTTGGTCTAGACTTTGATGTTTCAGAATTCTTTTGCAGTGAGGGGATTGATATTGGTGGTGAGTAAATATAAACAGAAGACTGCACATTTTTGAAAGAGTCATTGTTTTTTTTACAATCATCCTGATTATTTCTACCCAATTTCATTTTCTTCACTGGACTTTGTTGATTTGCCAAATGCAATTGACTAGTTGCTTCAGGTTTCCTTTTCATATTCTGTTTGACCCTGACAATTTCTGAATTATGATTTGGTTTATCTTGGGCTATCTTCACATCTTTCATTGACTGACTTATCTTCTTTGAAAGTTTTTGCTTTTTAAGAGATTCACTTTGATTCAAAGAGTTTGAATTATGTTCTTCAAATTCGTTTATGCTGTCATCGTCACTAACACTCACCGAACTCTTGAGAGAGGTTTTCTTAGAGTTTTTGGATTTTGACTTATCAAAATCTGGTGAGATTTTGTCTACTCCTAGTCTTTCTACAAGTGACTGCTCACTGTGATGCAGTGAACTGTGTGAATTACTACTGTCCACAACAGGTCTGAATTCTTTTAACGGTCTAGTCAAATGACTTTTTAATGCATTCTTTTTTTTACTATTTGAACTGTCAGATTTCTGGGATGCATTTGCACTATGGGAACTGTTGCTGCTAGTATTAGACAGATTTCCCATTTTTTTGCTGGAGTAATAAAAATGGATGGGATATTGACGTTTGTCTCTCATGGCTTCGCTTGACATAAGCAAACTACGATTCCGCAAACCAGGAGGTCGACTATTTGATTCCTCAAGAATTTCATTACTAGAAGAATTTAATAAACCAGATAGTCTCTTCAGCTCCCGACTACTATTTTTATTCCTTTCTTGAGGAGTGAAGTTTTGAGAATCATTTTCAGAAATTGTGTTGTTAGAGTTACTGAGAGTCTCATGGGAACGCTGGACAACATCTTTTGATTTTTTACTTCTTTTTGGCTGAGATGTTTCCAGATGAGCTTCAGACTCAGAACTTTGAGGAATATGGTCATGGCTACTCTGTTTAGTAAGCAAAACCTTTGACTGCTCCTGGGCGTGCCCTACAGAACTGTCCACATTTTCTGTTGAATGTTTCCTTTTCGATGTAGATTTAACAGACAAATCTAACCCTTTTTTTATTTTCTCTTTTTTATTCTTTTTCTTCTTATCAGAGAAATGCTTTTTTTGGGATCTGTCTTTATTCTCTTTATCAACACTAATTTCCTCAGTTGAATCATCTCTGTCAGAGAGGTTCTTAGTATTACTTCGAAGTTTTTTCTTCTCAAAATCTGAAGAGTTTAATGTAGAAGACTTTTTCTTAGGGGAATCATTTAGCATGAATTTTCCATCATCTTTCTCCTCGTTAACAGAACTTTCATGTATCTTTTGTAAGGACTTGATAAGTGAGGAATTTTCTGACTGAAAACAAAATTGAAAAAAAATCCATTCACTGAGTTAATATGTATGTCTACAATTTTAACAACTTGATCAAATAAATGAGGAGAAAGAAAAAAATTAATACAAATAATGGTATAATATAATACAATAAGATATAAAGGTCAAAGTTAAGTTTCCCTTTTTAGATCTTGCAATCTATGTCTATGGGGCAGATGATGTTAAGATCATCTATGGCCAACAGTTAACAAGCAGGGTGTTATGTGGCCAGCACAATGACCAACCACCTTTACTTTCCCTAACTAAAGTTAGGTACCCATTAGAGCTGGGTGGACTTAGGGGCACCCTAAAAATCCCAGAAATTCAAAATCCCAGTCTTCACTGAGATTGGAACCAGGACCCCAGGTTCAGAAGCCGAACCCTTAACCGCTCAGCCACCGTGCCCCCTACAATAAGATATAATTAATATAATTTACCTTGTTTGATTTGGGAGACTTGGAACCTTTTAATTTATTGTTAATCAATTTTCCAAAGGTAAAAGTTCGCTTTGAAGTTTTCCAGTGGCTTTGAAAAAAAAAAAAGAAACATTAGTTGTTGTTTTAAAATCACAAATGTCACAAAAAAAATTTAACATCACAACAAACCTGATTATTAAGCAAAAGAGAAATAATGTGAAATCAATTACATTTTTAAAAATGTGTTTGATAAAAAATTATAAATTGCCAAGTGTTTTCCAGCAACCTGGGCTTTAAAGAAAATCTTTAACCTGGTGTCTAGGATGCATTTTTGTCTTCAAGTAAGAAGAGCACCTGATGGTCAATTAAAGTTCAATTAAGAAGGGTGTGACAGGCACTACTGAAGTGTGAGAGAACTTTGATGCAGTAGAGCACACATGTAGACATTTTTAAAGGGGGCAATTGTCATTTTCAGAAAGACATATGTATAGTTTTGTCCATGCTAAAGATATCCACAGATCCATTATGTCACTTAGGAAAAATTTGTTTGTTCTGTCATAAGAAAAATGGGTAAATTCTAGAACCGCATTGTGAAGATATATTAGAATATATTATTTATATATCTTCTTCAAAAAATGCTTTCAAAGTATCCAGTTATATGCCTCAAAGGTTTGGGGAAGGTCTGATATATCTATATATATAGGCAACACAATTCGCAAGCTACCATAACCTTATTAAGGCTCCCAATAAATAATATCTGGACTTATAAAAAGCCACATAGGTCAACATAGCTTCTGTAGGACCTTTTCAAGACATTCTATTAAATAGTAATACAGCACTAAATAAGGCTTAGTGCCTTGTGAGTGTCTTCCATATGACTGATATGATAATTATATAATGTATGGAGCATGGGAATATGATAAAATCTTGTTTGTGTCTTGAGATGTTGTAAAAAGAAAATGATAGATCTATAGAAAACAAAATTTGAAGATGTTTTTTTTTATATATAAACATATCATGTGTTTGAAACTGTCTTAAATAAGGCTTTTAAATTAGAGGTGTTCGGGTAAAAGGAAATGGGATAAATAATGTTTTCAATATTGACTTTTATTGTGAGCACTTAAAAAAATCAACATATAACCCACTATGACATCAAAAATCTAAATTTAACAATCAGTACTACAGTAAATGAAATTATTATTGAACATTAAACAATAAAACATGAGAGACAAAGGGATGGATGAGGAATTCAACATTGTAATAATATTAGTAAATATATAGACAATATAGTATAATAATAATTTAGTATATAAAATATAATATTATTATATTTATATTATTAATGTTTTACCTAGGACTAGGTCTAACCATTACACTATTTACACTACTAATTACAGAGCAGTTAACATTCAAACCAAAAAAATGTTGCCGACTGGATCTATATTTAATAGAAACAAAAATGATATTAATATATTCTGTACTTACGAAAATCTGCGAGGGGGTGTTGGTGACGGATCCATAGCCATAGATATGATAGATGATTTTTAGATCTAGACTTCTAGACAGTGGACTAGCTTTTATTCTTTTATTTCCAAAATAATTAGATCTAATTATTAGTATTACTAGTATTAGATCTAGGGTCTAACTGATCAATAAAATTAAATTTGCATATTTATTATTTATTTAGAATCCTAGACTCTAGATTACTAGATCGAGAATCACCATTCTCTCAAGTCATTTAAATCTTAAGAGCTAGATCTAGTATTTTCAATCTATTATTCTCTCAAATCATTTCTGATGTTCTCTAATATTGAAGTTATGATATTGAAAAGGCGTAAGATAATATGGACTGGATGTTATTTAACGTCCAAAAATAAAGTTATAAGGCTATAAGCGTATTGAAAATAATGTAAATCTTCTAGTCTAGCAGTTTCTAGCTCTAGACCTTCTGTTAAAAAAAAAAAAGACTGTTTTAATTGTTATTTTTGTTTGGCGTATATCTAGATTTAGTGAGCATAAAAAATGGTCACCATAAATATTTAAGAGATCTAGGTCTAAGAAAAATATATCAGGGAATTGTCAGCTTGGACGTCAACAAAGAATGAAGATGAGATTGTTTCCCTTCGTCCATGGAAAATAAGTGAAAACAACAAATGATGTGTGGGGCAGGATGAGCTGACCTTGACTTGTAAGGTTTCAGACGTTCCTTCAAAAATGAAGATCACTACATCGGAGACTTCCTAACGACCAAACCCAAACATCCCACATGACGGTAGGGGATGTTTGAACCCGTAACTATGAACGGGACGTGTCCGACAGTCGGAGAGCATAACACGTGACCAAAGTTATAGATATGAATAGTAAGTGAAGCAAAAGAAAGATTTACAATTATAATAATCTTTATTATCCATAAGGAAATTTGTCTTACAATTTGTGCATTACACCAAACAAAATATTATAATAATAGAAAACCAAAATATGCATTCACACCAGACTCACTCATAATTAACATGCGAAAAGTGTATATCAGATAGTTTCTAATTAATTATTCGATTGCCAGATAAACAAATAAATAATTGTTTGTAAGATCTATTTTTAGTCTAACGTGATTGTTATGTGATATGTGCATTCTCGTTCCAGGAACGGCCTTGTGGGGCCCAAGGCAAAGTGAATTTGGTGGCCCCAAAGGGGAAAAAAAGCGTGGAACTAAAATTACGCAACTGATTAAAAACTGTAGGCCTACGTATCTAAATCGAAAATAACTGACATTCATATATCGCAATTTCCGCACTACAAAGTCAGAGCTAGACTAGATAAAAATAGAGATCTATTGAGGCAGAAGATTCAAAAGTAAAGTAGCAATTATACATCAAACACTGAACCATAATCTTCAAATACAAAAACAAAATTTAATAAAATACTCTGAAAGACACAAAGGTAAAGGCACATTCCTCATCTCATATGCTAGGACAAATTTGTACAAATACTCCTTCTTCCCTAGTGCTATTAGAGCATGGAATATATGTGTTGCCTTAGCAAGCTAGGAAAACCAGTGACTTAGCAGAATTTAAGTCATTGGTTAATATGCATGACTGAATGCATGACGCGTATGACGTAATCATCTTCTTTTTTGAAGTAACGTCTGTATTATATAAGATAAGATAAGATTACTTAAAACTGCCGAATAGAAACTTGCGAAAAAGAAAACTTTTTTTTTTACTCAAGCCTCTTTCTCTTATTTGTAAAAATACCCAGCCTAACAATTATTCTCCCTTTACACTTGCATATAAACGCATACACTCATGCATATATATTTGCAGATGCACGGACTAAATTGGTCAAAAAAAATATTGTACTCTACTTTTCGTGCGTCTCTGGCAGACAGATGTAAAAGGTGAATAAACTAGAGACTTAACCATGTTGTATCTAGCACGAGCTGATTTATAACATTCGTTTGGCGTGCGTGACTAACTTTTGTTATCATAATTAGAACGCAGGAGATATCATCAGCTTGCTAAATACACGACTGTTTCTGTAAGTATATTGTTTCTTATTATTTTAACTTCCAAGCTTTTATAAAGACGACTACATATTTTTTTATTGACAGAACCAGGAAATTTTGTTAATACTCTATCCACAGGATGAACCAAAAATATAGTTATTTATAATAATAATAATAATAATAAGGCTTGTCTTCGAGTCCAAAGATTAATGAGGAATGTAGTATTCAACTTGGATAAGCAGCTCCTTCTGTGACATTTATTTGCAACATTTATTTATAATAATTCGTTAAAGACAAAAACCTCCAATAGTTTTTTTATTGGCATTGTTGTCAAAAAAAAAAAAAAAAAAAAAACAACTAACACAACAGCCTGAAGTATTTATTTGGTGATACATACATTTTTTTGTTTTTCTATAGTATGTTATTGCAAACAAAGTTTCAATATATAGTTAACAATTGATTAATTTATACGGATTTCCGAATCTGTTCATTGCCATGTGAGGTCCGAGAGCGCTAAATTAAAGTCAACAATGGCTCGATTCAATGTAGATATGAAACTGCCACTAAAGACAAATAAAACTCAGGAAAATGAAAACATTGACTTAAAACAGAATCTGCTAACCTTTGCTAAAGCGCATAATCCAGAGTAGAAACTGATTTCGTTTAACATTGTTGAAACAAAAAAGAAGGTTAGAATGTTTGGTTGAAAGAAAATATATATATATGTCTCTTAACAATTATCTTATAGCTTGGCTCAATGTTTTTCTGTGTGGGAAAAAAAAAAGAAAAACAAAAAAGAGCAAAACTCTGTATTGGCGACAGCAAGAATTGGACGAACACAACTTTTGTAGATAACAGCGGATGACTAGAGACAGAAAATTAGTTTATTAACTGGAAGTACAGAGACGAAGAGAAGTCTATTTCTAAGTAGGACCTCTTATTATACAAGTTTCGCGATAGGCTAACAGTGTCCAAAGCTTTTCATGTAGGACGTAATCGTCTTCTTTTTTGAAGCAACGTCTGTATAATATAAGATAAGATATATTTTTGAAGAGATCAACGTTTTGTTCTTAATATCCCCCCCCCCCCCCGGAGCTGCCTTGCCGCAAAGATCATATCAATGGCTCCACGCTGCTTTCTGAAGCCGCATTGGCTTTCTGGTAGAAGACCATGATGTTGCATTAGCTGATTTAGTAGGATATGTACGATGATTTCTCCAGCAGTAGAGACAAGAGATATTCCTTTGTGTTTGTCGCAGATTTCGGGGTTTCCTTTGGGCTTGTACAGATGGACAATTGAGGCATCTTTAAAGTCTTGTGGCATTGACTCCAGTTCCGACATAAATAAGAACAACTCATGAAGTCTTTCAATCTGGGATTGTCCACCTTTTTTGTAGACCACTGCAGCAATGGAATCAGCTCCTGAGGCTTTTCTACTTGCGAATTATTTGCTGACGACTATACGATAAGTATCTGCACAGAAATCGATCTGAAGAGCATCGTCAGCAATTAAGTTATTGTTGCTTCTGCTTAATCTGCTGCCTCAATAATTCAGTTATTACTGCTGTTGTTGCATGGTCTGTAGATCGATAGTATATTATAACAGACTGTTAGTATTGTTAGTATGAGATGGGTTTGGTCAATTAATGTAGTGAGTTAGTGTAATTTGGTTGGTTACGAAGTTTGGTTAGTTTGTTACTGTGGGTAGTTTGGTAGATATAGTAGGGTTTGGTTTGTTGCTTGGGTCCAATAGTTAGTGAATATATATTCTATTATTGATTTATTTTAATTTTTGTGCATTTATATATATTTAAAAAAAGTATATGTTATTTTGTTGTATAGATTTAGTTTGTTGCTTTTATTTTTTATTAGTTTAGCTTTTATTTTTATTAGTTTAGTTAAATTAGTTTAGCTGTTTTGTCTGGTTGCTTAGGCGACTCTAGCTCCTTGGTCTCAGACTAAGGTGCATAGATGAAACCCACACAGTAACGCTGCCACCTGCCTACTGCTGTTGTAAAATTCTTGTAGCCAACCCTCTATGACTCTAGTACGATAAGTGTGATCCCGAGCAAGATAATGTTAAAATAATTCTCTGCTGCAATCATTGACTCTACAATAAATGCGTTCATTTACGGAACTTGTACTGTACTCCTTATCTCCTGGCTCGAAGGCAAGGATTACATATAGAGAGATGTATATTCATTTAATAATTGATGATTTTTTTTTTTTAACAGAGCGACCTGAGAGCGACTTGAAAACTCTCCCCTGTAAGAAGAAGATAAAATGTCACAGATAGGGAAACAAGTTTATTTTGGAATCATAGATTACGTCATGTTGGCGGCCATGCTTGGCTTTTCTTTGGGAATCGGCATTTTCTTCGCAATAAGAGGAAACAAAACAAAAACAAAGGTATACAATAAAGTGAAATGAACACGCTTTAGAATCGATGCGTTATTCTACATTTATACAAGGGTAGGCTATATGTTTCTACAAAGCTTAAATCAACTCATTCTGTCTGTCTGGTAAAAAGTTTGTGCACGTTATTCACAGATATCTTATCTTATTTTATATAATACAGACGTTACTTCAAAAAAGAAGATGATTACGTCCTACGCGTCATGCATATGGCTAAATATGTTGGGTTTTGTCCCCCACACATATTCTCGGATCAAGTTGAAACTTTAAACTTTGTACGTAAAAAAAAAATAACGTAAAAGTCAATTTAAAAAAATAATAATTCAGTCAACTAATTATGGGTAATTAATTATTTTAATATCGAATAAGGGAAATAACGTCTAAATTATTTCTATATATAGTTGTAAGTGCGGAGCTTTTTCCCTTAGATAAACGTTTTGTTTAAAGGATTTGAAAGGATTGTATTTATTTCTATTTCATTCATAATAATAACAATTTGTATTTTTTAAAATGTCCAAGCTATTTATTTATTAATTTATTTTCAATTATTACTGGAGTCACCATAAAATTCAACTATTTAAAATAAAAAAAATAGTATTGCGTTGTCGGCAGGATTCGAACCTGCGCGGGAAGATCCCAATGGATTTCTAGTCCATCGCCTTAACCACTCGGCCACGACAACTTTCATTACTCGCAGTTTCAAAGAATCTTTGTACGTATGTCTTAACCACTAAACAGATAGTAGGCCTACCGTTACGTTAGGCTTATAATCTTTCACTGTAAGTAGGGCCTACCAGATGTTGGCTGGCCTATTAAATTTTTTAAAGTGTATGGGTGTTAGGGGATGGAAGGCGCAATGATGTGCTGTTGAATCAAAACAAAAAAAAAATCAATGATGACAAATGAAAGTCTAACATAGATCATATTTTATAAATCTCGAATCAGACGTTACTTCAAAAGTAAAGATAAGTACGTCCAACGCATTTCGTGTGTCAATCTAGTCATATATGTTAATCAGTGACTTAAAATCTGCTATTTCGTTGGCAACCCATTCCTTGTTCTAACGGCACTAGTCACTAGGGACCAGGGAAGAAGGAGTACTTGTATGAATTAGTCCTAGCATTTAAAACAAGAAATGTGCTTCTATCTTTCTGTTTTTTTAGGTTTTGTTTTCGTGGGCCTATTTGTAGATTTTAGTTCAATGTTTAGGCAAATGTGTTATTGCTACATTACTTCTTATTGTTTGCTGACGTGTCACTAAATGTAGTGATTTTATTTTACTTTTACTAGAAAAAAAGGGGGGAGATGGTCAACTAAGTTTACAAATTGTGTAACATTCGAATTTGTCATACAGACCTATTACGTCGTGACACCGAGCTATTAGTCTAAACTTCCCACAGGTTGTGACGTTGCAAGTCAGTGTTCAGGCCTTCTATAATGAATGGTCTTGCCCGGGTCTTCCACTTAAAACCTACTCCAATCCGGCCCTGGACAGTGGAGTTGAATGGCCAAACTTATCTGATTTATGCACCCTACTCTCCCTTTAGCCTAGTTACACTTTATTCAATTGTTTCCCCTGACACCTTTATTAAAACCAAATTTTCACATATAAATACGATAATTCTTTTTTCGTCTATATTTTCAGCTAGAGTACCTTCTTGGGAGCCGTGAGATGGGCGCCTTACCCGTGGCTCTGTCTCTCTTCGCCACCTTCCACTCGGCTATCTCTCTCTTGGGGACGCCTGCGGAGGTGTACACGTATGGGACTATGATAGTGTATAGTACCATTGTGCCCAGCTTATCTTTCTTGTTCATGATTGTCACATCGGTGCCACTCTTCTATCCTCTGAAACTGACCAGTGTCAATGAGGTAAACATAACTGACCAGTGTCAATGAAGTAAACATAACTGACCAGTGTCAATGAGGTAAACATAACTGACCAGTGTCAAAGAGGTAAACATAACTGACCAGTGTCAATGAGGTAAACATAACTGACCAGTGTCAATGATGAAAATATAACTTATCAGTGTCGATCAGAGGCGGCCTTAGCAGTGCGCGGGGCATTGGGCGAATGTCAAATGCGGGTCTCTGCGCTGTAGGGGTAGACTAGATGTATCGTACCATGCCATTCTAACGGGATTGTCCGCCACGAACACTGAAGGCCTTTGTTGTTACTTGTTACTAAACATACTATCTTAAGTCTCCCTTGTTGTTTTAGCCGCTTTGCAGCAGCACCAGAGTTTCCTCTCCGGGGCGCATTCTGGGCTTTGGATAAAGGGGTCATGGGTGGCCCATACGTCATGATCCTTCTCTCGAGCTTGCTGATGTGATCCAAAGGAACGCATCGCGTTACATTTGGCACCAACTCAGTTGCAGAAGCTGCCGGAGGGAATTTCATAGCTGATACTCCCAACGCCTAAGGGGCTTCACTCCTGATTTCTCCTCGAGGTTGTCTCCTGAAGCCTCAGTACCGCAAGGCAGCGGGGGTTTGAAGTCAGAGTACCCCTCTCCTAGATGAACTGCCTTACTAGGCTGACGAGCTCCATCTGCCCGAAGCTCCCGGTTTTATGGCGCCAGGTATCCGCCTTCACCCCTTCACCTGTTAGTAAGAGCAGTTTCGCCGGGCTTAATATCTAAGCCACACGAGCAGGCCAGGTGCTGGACTTAGTTGTCAGAGGCTATTTGAGACGCATGCCATTAGGAGTATTTTATAGAGAATGGGAGCTTAACCCCATTGACACCCCTGGCCTTGACAACCTTTGAAACCTAACTTAAGTAAATACTGTACTATTGGCCTTTAAACTACATAAACTCGAAATGTTCTCTAGTTTAACTTCTGAATCTGATAAGTCTATGTAAAAGACATCTGCTCTTTGCGGCTAACACCAAGCGTGCAGTCAAGGATGACGGGAAAATATGCCATCAGGTCCATAAGCTCGTTTTGAATCCTATATCCGAATTACTGGTCGTGAGCCTCGGCGTTTTAATTCGTCGAAGAAGTTCTTGCATGGTTAGGTCGATTTTGTCAAGCATCTCAACCAAGCCTAAAAATTGGCCGTTGTTCCACGCATAAAGTTTCTTTATTCTCCCACGAAATGCGTTGGGTTTTTTTTTATGCCAAAGTGATCTGTTAAACAGTGATAGTCGCTTAGAATGTACAGGTCATAAAATCATGTCTTAATCGAAACTGTACGGTATTTCGAAACCAAAAATGCCACGTTAAGAGCTTAAAAGGTAATTGGTATCACATAAAAGCCCAGTAATATTGAGCAACAAAAGTTGTAGTTTATGAGAACTCGTCTGGTTTTCAAACCTGACGGTGACAAGGGAATCTCCTATCGCGGGGCCCCCTCAGGCACGGGCCTGGGGCGATTGCCCCACTTGCCACCCCCTAGGGCTGCTACTGGTGTCGATGAGCTAAACATTATTGACCAGTGTCAATGAGGTTAACATGACTGACAAGTTTCAATGAGGTAAACATAATTTTCCAGGGTCAATGATGTAAACATAACTGACAAGTGTCAATGACTGAATGAGGTAAACACAGCTGACCAGTGTCTTTGAGGTAAACATAACTGGCCAGTGTCTATGAGGTCAACATGTTCAGTGACAGAATCAATGCTATAGCGTATTTCTCACTACTTTCTCTTCCCGTTCCCGTTACAAAGGAAGCAATTAGGGTATTACAAATGTAATATTTTAGCCATAAAACTAGAAAAAGTAATTAAAAGTAAAGTAAAAAGTAATTTTAAAAAAAATTACATATGCTTTAAATTGGACACAATATTTGTCAATGGAAAGAAAAGATTCGTCACATAATACATGACATTACAACGTGGCAACAAGATTTGACTTGACAAACCTAAATCCTTTGCCTGGACTTCTGCATTTCCTAAGGAAAAAAAAAAAAGAAAATATATGAAAGTTACAGTTGGGTCTGCGTTGCCCCTTGGAGTATAATGTCAGTGGTCAAAGAAGCCAAAAATTCGACTAGAAAAGAAAATATTTGAAGTAACCAAAATAAAGAAACGACCGTTGTCGGCAGGATTCGAACCTGCGCGGGAAGATCCCAATGGATTTCTAGTCCATCGCCTTAACCACTCGGCCACGACAACTTACAATAGTGTAGGCCTATATACTTCTTTATTTTTTTTTGTATTTTTGTGACTTTCGATACAGGTTATTATATTTGTTTGATATACCCCTGCGTCACAACGTCAAAATGACTAAACAAGCAAAATATTTATTAAAAACAAAGCATTATTGCCTGCGATCACTTAATATGGCCAAGGAATGAGTTACAGTAAATCACTTTATTTTTTTTTAAATCTTATCTTATAATAAAATACACGTGGACAAAGATATATTTAATCACCAATTACCCATATACGCTAAGCCTAAAACGCGTCTAAGTCCCTAATAAATCTTGTTTTGAAGAAGTGTATTTAACCGAACGCATAATTTATTTTTTTTTTAACCAAAAATGTCTATATTTCTATTAAATGGTAATAGATAATACACGGATGGCTGCCTGTTCGTATATGGGTATACGCGCTGAACTGTCTTTCGGACTTCTTGATGGTCTCGGGTTCATTCAGTAAATTCTCTTCAACTCTGATGGAACACCCACAACACGTACAACAAACAACAACAACAAAATAAATAAATAAGTTCTGCATTCAAATTTATTTTTTGGAATAAATGGTATCAGGTTTACACCAATTTAATGTAAAATGCCACAGTGTGACTATTTATTTGTACTAGCTCCTGGGTATGTAGTTCTTAAAAAATATTGTTAAAATATGGTGTATTCGTATTTAAAAAAAAACTGTTTGCATAAAAACAACTAAAAAAAAAAACATTCAAAAGACCAAAAGAAAACTTTGCGCCTATTTTTAACACACTATACAATATGTCGAAATTGAATTTTCAATACTTCTACATAGATCTAAACGAAGCAGACCACACCTACTATTTTCAATTGTTTCTCATAGATATAAACGAAGCAGACAACTGGCTGGACCTACAGACCACACCTGCTGACCACACCTACATCACACCTACACACCACACCTACAGACCACACCTGCTGTCAACACCTACTATTTTCAATAGTTTCTCATTGATCTAAATGAAGCAGACAACTGGGTGGACCTACAGACCACACCTGCTGACCACATCTACTATTTTCAATAGTTTCTCATAGATCTAAACGAACCAGACAAATGGGTTGACCTACAGACCAACCTGCTGACCACACCTACACCACATCTACAGACCAGACCACACTAAACTAATCATCATCTTCAAACTCCATTTGAGTGAGGGCGTGAGATGCTCTAATACTCTCTTGCAAAAGCCCTGAACAAAAACTTGAAAATCGAGAATCACTTAACTAGTAGTAGTCCAGCTTAATTTGTCAATATATCACAGTAGTTCCTTATTCAGACATTTTCTCGGCTCTCAAACTAAATATTAACCTTTCTTATCTGGTGTCAGTATTTAGAAAGACGTTACAACAGTAAATTTGTGAGGATTCTTGGAACTTTTCTTGGGATCATCTCAAGCGTAAGTTTACATAGTTCGCTTTTTAACTCTTTCTCTCCTAATTGACGATGCCAACGTTGATTTGACCCCCATTAAACTAAATTGATTTTGGATTTATAAGCTTTAATTTGTGTTCTTCAAAAAGAGCATGCATTTCCCTATAATTCGATACCAAATATAACATTTTCTGATAACAAACAAAACAGTTATTGAAGTTTTATCATATCAGTATCAGGATAGTGAAATGCAAATGAGCAAAATGAACAATACTGTCGGAACGAGGAACATAATTACGGAGAGAAAGAGTTAAAAAATGGAAGTATATCCCAACTATTTTGTTAACATTAACACTTGTTAGTTATACCAGTGACATCAGTGGTAGGTCTAAGTATATTGTTGATGACCATATTTAGCTGCAATGCTCAGTAATACGTATTTGTAAACCAATACGTACTTTTTTTTTCCTAGGTGTCCTACATGACTATATCTTTACTGTCCCCTGGGTTGGCTTTACAAACAGGTAAGATACAATTAAAGCTATGTTAAATAGATTATTTTACGGGCCTAACTTTGATTGAACTCTTGAGATACTCTTCCAAGGAAAAAGTGTAGTAAAAGAAACTACATGACTATATCTAACTTCGCCCATAAGAAAAGTTGATATAAATCTAAATCTGAAAAAATGATTCCAACTTAGCATTGGACACAAGTATCGCTAATTCTTCTTTTAAAAAATGTTTTGAGTCTTTTGCGAGACCCCCACCAACAGGAGGCTCTAGGTGGCTGCTTAGTTTGCCTATGCATAAGGCAGGCTCTGATGCCCCTATCTTCTGTAAAAACTAGTAGGCTGAGTGCGACAAAAATTAGATCGAGTCATCTTGTATGTACCAGTACATCTACAAAGAGGCATTGCAAGTAATAATGCAACGAGTGTACGTTTTCTTAAAAACTTTAAATATCTTTTAATGCAGTGTTTCCTAAACTGTGTTCCGTGAGGCATGAATAGGTGTTCCACGAACTACTAGATCAATTAACTAGCAGGCCACCAGGTGCTTAAAATAAGCAAGGTGTTCCGCGAAATAATCAGAATGTGCGAAATGTTCCGTAAAGGAAAAAGTTTGGGAAACACTGTTTTAATTTTTTTTTTAAACCCTTGTCGACATATCAGTTCTCCTCCTGTAATTGATTTACAATTTCTTTTTATTGATCAGTGGCCGGACTCCCACTCTGGCTTTCAATTGTTGTCATCGGTTTGATCGGCACATTCTATACAACTATTGTAAGTGTACACATTTAACGTTACATGAATATATACATATTTACAGATATTTTTTATTATTAAAACAAAGATGTTGCCTTTTTTCAGAACAGAAAAAATAAAATGCGTGACATTAAATTAAAACTTTTTTGTTTTGTTTCAGGGTGGGCTTAAGAGTGTCATCTGGACAGACGTCTTTCAGACTTTTATTATTTTTGGTGGCATCATTGTCATTCTTGTAAAAGTAAGATCTTTAGATGACCTTTGTTCTTGTTAAAGTAAGATCTCTAGATGACCTTTTCTCTTGTTAAAGTAAGTTCTCTAGATGACCAAATACTATGGAAGCAATATCTGACAATATATTTTTAAAAAAATCTAGTCTAAAGTATGTCTCGTAAGTCTATGAAATATTTAGAACAGTCGATGATTCAACGTTAACAAACAAACCGAATGAAGGAGTTCAATCATACAAAAGAAGCAGTGCTGCGTTTCAGACTTTGCTACAGAAGTCCAATAAGTTGACAGAGTAGAGTCAAGATTAATAATCGTTTGTGTGTTTAACTATAAACATCTTTTCTGTATCTTATACGTAACACATAGTGAATGCAGCTTAAATTGCCCAATTTTTAATTTGTAAACATGATTTTTAATCTGATTCTTTGATTCTAATAAATAATTCCATTGTGATACTAATAATTTGATTTGATTTTTACCTTGGTTTTAATCAAATAAAAAGTCCCCTTTGATTCTTATAATTCTATTTTGATTCTGATAAGTCCACTTTGATTCTGATAATTCCACTTTGATTCTGATAATTCCACTTTGATTCTGATAATATAAATTCACTTAATTCTTATAATTCTATTTTGATTCTAATAATTTCACTCTTATTCCAAGAAAATAATTTCACTTCAACTTTCAGGGAAGCTATGACTCTGGTGGAATAGAGAATGTGATGAAGGTTGCTGCTGACAATAGCAGAATGATCTTCGATGAGTAAGATGAGTGTCTATGTGACAGTGTGTATGCATGTATGTGACACTGAATATGTGTGTATTTGACATTGTGTATGTGACACTGTATATGTGTATGTGACTATGTGACAGTGTATATGTGTATGTGACAGTTTCTATGTGTTTATGTGACTGTATACAGGTTTATGTGACACTGTGAATGTATGTATGTGACAGTATTATGTGTGAGGCTAGAATAAGCATTAGTATATATATATAATTCCATTGGATGGCTGCCTGGTCATGCAGTTTGCGCGCTGGACTGTCGTTCTGTCATCTCGATGGGTTCGGACTATAAAGTAGATTACCTTCAACTCTGAAGGAACATCCGAAAGCGTATAAAACACTTGACAAATATAGTTGTAATTTGATTAAAGGGATTAAGAGGCTTTTTCGAACAAAGAATATTATTGAGAATACCAACAAAAGCAAATAAAAACTTGTCCATTTATATAAACACAGTATCTTAAAGCTAGACTATAATCTCGTTTAATTCTCGTTAGGCTGCACAAACAACTACAACAAAAAAAAAACGCTTAAAAACGTATTGGAGATTATCCTAAATACCCGGTATATAACAAAACGCAAAAATTATGTCTAAAACAGTGATCAATAAAACGGCAGAGGAATAGGACCTATGTCTTCAAACTAGCTAACAAACACTTCTCTATCTGATCCTGTCATGATTGGTTTGGGGAGAGATGTCGAAAGAATTTTTATTGTGTCTTTACAGTATTAGAAACTTTTTTTTTTCTCATTTAACACTAAGACTAAGACTGCTTTATTGATCCTCACGAAATGTGTTGTGATTACAAGGACTCTTTTTTCATATAAAGACAACACAACAGTAACATACACATAAATACAACAGACAACATAAAGAGTTCATTCAGCGACTACACACAGGTATCTTGGTGCGTTTCATGTTCCCTGATCAATGAGTGGCGGTGATAGAGTCTGACAGAGTGAGGTACGAACGAGTTTTTGTACTGCTCCGTTCTTGTTTTGATTGACAGCAGTCGCCCACTTCGCGACGACCTGACGTAGTTCTGATGGAGCGGGTGGCCGTTGTCTTCCACGATTTTTTGGATTTTTCTTAGGCACTTTTGTTCAAAAAGTTCCTTTAAATGTAGTAATGTTGTGAGTGTAATTTTTGTTGCTTTTTTAATGATGTTTTCTAGACGTCGCAACAGTTTAGATGAGGCGTTGCCTTGCCAACAAGTTATTCCGTATGTTAGCAGATTTTGTATTGTCGCGCCGTAAAAAGTCTCAAGGATCTTTTTGTTTAGTTTAAAGCTATTGAGTTTGTATAGAAAAAAGAGTCGCTGGGCTGTTTTCTTTGTCAGAGTTCCAAGGTGGTCTTCCCATGAAAGATATACAAACTAAAAACTGTATCAATAACTCTGTAATAATAACGATAATTCTGTCTGTAATAATAATAATAATAACGGTAACTCTGTCTATTGTAGTATAAGGATTGACCCTCGTGTACGGCACACAGTCTGGGATCAGTCCATTGGAGGATTCGTCTATTGGGCATCTTTGGGATTTTCTCAGTCAACAGTGCAACGAATTTCTTCAGTGAAGTCACCACAGCAAGCCAACGGGTTTGTATAAGACAAGCCTTATTATTATATGATGTTAATATTGATTTAGATTAACGACATTCGTTGGGTTATAAGTCTAGAGAGTTAGTCCAAGTAATTGTAGGCGTATTGATTTCTTAACGGGAAGTTGAAAAGAAAACAGTCTTACTTCTTTTAAAACAAAGAAAACATAACTCTCATTAACAATATATACACAACTTTCCACTTCAATGTAGATCATAGTAGATGTATGTTGAAACTCAGTTGAAAAAAAAAATTCTTTAACAACACCAAATACAACCCTGTCTAAAACTTACACGACTTTCTGTCATTCGTCTCCAGCCTGTAACCTTTTTCAACTTGTACTCCCTCTCTTTATAACCTCAACTGCGACGGACTTATTTATGATAACATCAAAAAAACATGCACACACATTAGTACTGACAAGAGATACAGGCCTCTGAGCATATCAATCTAACGCAATGAGCAAGGACCAGTACCTACTATAGAACATGCGGCTGTCACATACGCCGCATGGCTACCTATCAAGTGGCTTGAGTTTAAATCCCGACTCGAGCTTAAAGAGTTGTGTTTGATGAGCACATCAAGGCAGTACGGAAAACTCCCAGATAGCTCCACCCAGCGCATGTCCACAATTGGAATGGACCAGAGAGCACCAAGCTTGCTATATCTAGATCTAGTATGGAACACGCTTTATACAAACTGTTTAGTTTTGAACAAGTGGATGTTTAATTTAGTCACATTTTTTAAACTGGAGGATTGTTTATTTTGGCTTGGCATAGAATACAATGATAATGTGCTGCTGCAAACATTATCTAAAGTAATAGATCTGACGGGAACTCTTTAACTAGGTCATGTCCCATTCACGATCGTTTGTACGTTTTTCAATGTAACGAATGAAGTATAATAGATCTAAATAGAATGTTGTTGTCTTTTCTATTAACCAATAAAAAAACTGTCCTATAGTTCAATACTGAATGCGTCCTTAGCAACAAGAACTAATAAACATGGCGTATGTATCTGGTGTCCGAAAAGTTGCTGTATTAACGTTTAGGAAATTTGTAATTTTATGGTGTATTGTAGACTCTCTCTCTCTCAATCTCTGTAATAAGCTAACATCAATAGAACTAGCGTTTTCTTGGCTTTATTCAACACGATTCTTCTCATTACTGAAAACAAACACACACACACACACGTCAGAGTCACGTGACTGCTTATTGTTTTCAGTCACTGCACAGCACAGTTTGGCCACCTGTTTGTAGCTCCTTGGGGATCTATCTATACATCGACTTCGCCCCTTCAACTACAGATATAGATACTCTTATTATACTCTTATGTAACAATAGCTGACAAGTCGAATTCAGTGCCAACGCGTCTTTCTCTAATAATACTAAAACAATAGTGGTCAAGCATTAGAAACAATCTACATAATTGACATGTTCGCATTATTTCCAGAGTGTTTTTCTTGAGTGTTCCACTTGCTTTCCTCTATAAGACGGTCCTCATACTCTCAGGATTGGTGCTTGTGGCTTATTTTTTTGTTACAGAATGTGATCCTCTTGCGGCTGGCTATGTGACCAATGCCAATCAGGTACTTGCTAACAATATACACTATCTCATATTTTTAGAGGGCCTACTCCCTACAATAAGCTAAAAATCTTAATACAAATAATCTGTAATTTCTAATTGCATCCTTAATCCTGAGTATAAAATCGTTGGCTTTTTATTCTTTTATTCTATGCTTCACTCACGTATTAGACAGTTGGACCATGAAGTAGTCAAAGTGTTCTGTTAAATCATAGATGATAAAATCAGTCCTTGGTATTTTCTATTGTTCCGTTTCTTGGTACTGTTCATTACAAGAAGATCATTGAGGAATTTTAGACATGGTCATACTGCCAGAGTTTACGGGGGACATCGTAGCATGTTCTCTTACTTTATATGTTGTTTCTGTTAGTGATGTCCTGTAGCTTGCTGAAGCTTCTCATCTTCTTGACCTGGAAATATACTTTGTAAAGATAAAGAAGAAAATCCTAATCTCCACATGATCTAAGAAGTTAAAATTATGTGTCTTCGTACCTTAATGAACTGATCAATCCTAATGTCCCCCAGAGAGCCCTGCGCTCCATTGGTTCCACGCTACTAGATCATGTCTAGATCTGCCGTTTTTTTTTTCCTTCATTCGTTTTTGTGTCTCCTTGCTCTCATGACGCCTTGAGCAATCATTATTTATTATCGTTAATGCTGCTATAGAAATTAAATTATTATTACTATATTCAAACAAAACAAAGAACAAAATGGGTCTTATGCTTCAATTCAATATGTGTTCCTAATGGATTTCTTTCAAATATCTCGGTTTAACGTGCTTTCAATATGTCACCAGCTGATGCCCTACTTTGTCATGTTGACCCTTGGTTTCTTACCTGGGCTGCCAGGTATCTACATCGCTACAATATTTTCAGGGGCATTAAGGTACTTATCCGAGAGATAGGATTAAAAAAAAAAAATAAACTAGCTATTTCACAGCGCCACATGCTTGAAGATTTAAGAAACTGTGCCTTCACCAAATTGTAGGTCAGGAAATTCTGGTATCATCACAATAAATCATTTACAAAATTAAAGTATTTAGAATATAAAACATTATTTTTGTATGATGCCTCAATTTTCCGTTCCATCCTATATAAGATAGTCAGAAATAGGGATCTGGGAAATGGAAATGTTTTATGAAAAGAAGGCTTAGTTATTTATAGCCTGCGTTTAACTTCGTTAGGGTTTCCATTGTGGTACGCATCATAAATATTTATTTGCATAAATAATTTATCTGTCAATAAAAACAAACCCACTTTATTGTTAAAATGTTCTCCTGCCAATATAGACTAATAAGATAATTGCACCTCCCTCTCTCTGTCTCTCTCTCTATCTACTCTTTCTCTCTATCTCTATCTAGCTATCTATTTATCTATCTCTACTACTATCTATCTATCTCTACTAGAACATATAGAAAAATGTTCTGCATATAAAATAAAACTGGAAAACTTTAACTTTCCTGAGCAAAAAACCCATCAGAGTAGGCCTACTGATACTTAACTCTTGCCTAACTGGAGACACACACGTTTTCTTTCTTCTCCTCCCCAGTACTCTGTCGTCTGGTCTCAACTCACTCGCTGCAAACACTGTGGAAGATTTTTTGTCCCACTGTTTGACCAAGAAAAGTGAAGCCACGGTAACATTCATCACTAAAATCATAGGTACTGTCAGGTAGTAGTCACCTCGATTGTAGCTAATAACAACGGAAGTTATTTGTTAAAATTCATTCTCGACATAAGTATGGATTCCTACAGGGGGAGGAGATTTGGGTAGCCCCTTAGAAAGCCGTGGACCATCCCCCCCCCCCTAATATTGACAACTGTCATCATGGCTTTACACAACATAAAGCAACGCTATGGCACCCCTGTAATAATGCAGTGGGTACCGAGCTACATAGGTGTGATTGGCAACACTATTGCAGACTCCTTGGCCCACCGGGGAGGGCAATTTCCATCCACCGAACAAGCTGTAAGTTTTCATCATGCTCTGGCTATAATTAAAAAAAAACAGAAATGGAAAAGTGATTTGAGTGCTGAGACAAGTCCCAAAAAAAGCCCGTGGAGTGTGGGAGCGCATGAGGCGCTCAGACCGCACTTCCCCGTGGTGGAGGCTATTATTGCACAGTGCAGAACAGGTCAATGTCCTGTTGGCTCATATTTCTCACGGCTATGGCAAAATTTTGATTCACGGTGCCCCCGCTGCGGGGAAGAAGAGGAAACTGTGCCTCTTATTCTGTTTGACTGCCCAGACTGGCTGATCTTCGTTTCGGCAGGTCTGGGAAACCAAAAATTCGCGACCTGTACGGTGGCATGTGAGCACTACGTTTCTGTCCAGGGCTTTTGCCAGAGAGGATTTGAGCCTCTCAAGCCCTCACTCAAATGAAGTTCGATGATGATGATGATTTGTTAAAATTATTATTCTAGAACACACTAAACTCATTTGGTGGAAATAAAAATAAATTGCTCATATACGTTCACAGGCGCTAAACATAAACAGAGAATGTTATGTTACGCAGATACTGGATTGTTCACATGTTTTCTTGAACCCAAACATATATCTAAAGGATATATAAAGGGCAGTCCTGGGGGTCGGAAAGTCATTTGTTTATTCATGATTTATATCTGAGGGTTTATTTATTCTATTAAGTAATACTGAGTTATACAGGAATAATTATATGACATTCAGCTGATATGAAAGAAATGTGTAAAAAAAAAAATACAACTTATCATTGTTTCTTGTAAAAGATTTTATCAACAGAAAGAAAAAAAGAGTGAGTGAGAAAGAGAGAGAGAGATGGAGAGAGAAAGAGAGAGATTAGATCTCATTACTCATGGCAATTAAAGCTTTCATTTTGTTTGCTTGTTTACAGCCCTAGTGTAACTAGACTACACTTTGCCCGCTGGACAAAAAAACAAAACAAAAAAAAACACAATCCTTATGACTTTTCATCTGAAAGTTTAGCTCATATCCCTGTATAATAGTGATTAGTGTAAAAATGTATGTATAGTGTATATGTATGTGTTTGAATCCTAGTCGTTCTATGACTGAAGAAGGCCAGCTAATTGATCCAAATAATTAAGTTGGCATGCAGACCTTTCTTTGCTTTTCATTTGTTTATGGACAGCATTAAAGCTTGCCATTTCTTACAAGAACCTTTAATTATATCTTGTATTTATTTCTTCCAAGTTAGTATTTACGGTCTTGGTCCTTTAATTATATCTTGTATTTATTTCTTCCAAGTTAGTATTTACGGTCTTGGTCCTTTAATTATATCTTGTATTTATTTCTTCCAAGTTAGTATTTACGGTCTTGGTATTATTGGACTGGCTTACCTGTTACGTGAATTTTCTGGACCAGTCACTCAGGTAACATTAAAGGCATTTTATTCTTAAGAACCCATTATTACACCTTCCCTGTTCGTGATTAAAAACATAACACACTAACATAACAAATAATGATTTAGACGGAAATATGTACAGAAAAGATACACTGCGTTTCAATTGACTCCAAATCTTTTCATTTTCATAAAAGCTTGAATGTTCTGAGCATTTTGTCATTTCGGGTATTTGTCATTTCTTATTCCATATGCTAGGACGAATTTGTATAAATGCTCATTCTTTCCTAGTGATATTAGAGAATGGAATGGATTGCCTGAATCAGTCAGGAAAACCAACGACTTGGCAGAGTTTTAAGTCATTGATTAAAACATGCACGACACGCGTAGGACGTCATTTTCTTTACTTTTGAAGTAACGTCTGTAACTTATAAGATAAGAATGGTGAACGTATCAACCTTAGGGCACGGTGGCTAATTGGTTAAGAGCTCGGCTTCCGAACCGAAGGGTCCCGTGTTAGAATCCTGGTAAAGACTCTAATGGGTACCTGACATTAGTTGGGGAAAAGTAAAGGCGGTTGGTCGTTATGCTGGCCTGATGGCACATTTGTTAACCGTGAGTAACAGTAACAGATGACCTTTACATCATCTGCCCAATAGCTCGCAAGGTCTGGAAAGGGAACTTGTTTTTTTATAACTAAATATTGCATTTGTTTAGCTAGATGTAGAATCTTATCCTAATTAATATTTCTATGACATATTAGACAAGCCATGTAACCTGAATAAATCTGTGACAATTCGTCATAATATGTTCATGTTATTTCAATAGCTAACTTACTCAGCCATAAGTGCCGCCTCCGCTCCATTGACTGGACTATTTTTCTTTGGAGCTGCTTTTCCGCAAGCTGAGGTTGTGGTGAGTTCATTAAAAATTAATTATATTGCAGCCATTATTTGATAATTTTACTGTGTACTGTTCACATGTATCTATAATTTTGAGAAATAGCCAATAATATATATCTCATTTTAAAGTTGAAACAGTCAAATTATTTTTAAGAAATACTTTTAAAAAACGTTATCTAAGGGGAAGAAAGAACTTCACATTTTTCAGCCCTGACTCTCAATATTTTAAGATTTATTTTTCCTTTTTCGATATGAAACATAATCTTATTAATTACAACTATTTAATTAACAAAGTATTACTTTTTGATTGAGTTTCAACTTGGTTCGAGAATGGGAAGTGGGAGAAATTACGTGTTAAAAATAGGTACCAGACATACAGACAGAGTGAGCATTGCAAACAAAACTAAACCCTATAGGTCAGTGTTTCCCAAACGTTTTCCTCAACGGAAAACTTCGCACATTCTGAGCATTTAGTGGAATACTTCGCACATTCTGAGCATTTAGAAGAAAACTTCGCACATTCTGAGCATTTAGCGGAAAACTTCACACATTCTGAACATTTAGCGGAAAATTTCGCACTTTCTAAGCATTTAGCGGAAAACTTCGCACATTCTAAGCATTTAGCGGAAAACTTCGCACATTCTGAGCATTTATCGGAAAACTTCGCACATTCTGAGCAATTAGCGGAAAACTTCACACATTCTGAGCATTTAGCGGAAAACTTCGCACATTCTGAGCATTTATCGGAAAACTTCGCACTTTCTGAGCATTAAGCGGAAAACTTCGCACATTCTGAGCATTTAGCGGAAAATTTCGCATTTTCTGAGCATTTAGCGGAAAACTTCGCACATTCTGAGCATTTATCGGAAAAATTAGCACTTTCTGAGCATTTAGCGGAATACTTCGCACATTCTGAGCATTTAGCGGAAAACTTTGCACTTACTGAGCATAAGGCGGAAAACTTCGCACATTCTGAGCAGTAAGCGGAAAACTTCGCACTTTCTGAGAATTAAGCGGAAAACTTAGCAATTTCTGAGCATTAAGCGGAAAACTTTGCTTATTTTTGTTAGAGAAGTTGGGATTGAAGAAGAGGTTTAATTTACAACAGAATAACAATGGATGACTATAGAGCACCAAATCTGTCTGATAATGTGAATGTTGTCCAGGGTTCTTTATCGATATTTTATACTCCAGAGTGTGTGCTTCACATTTGCTAGTATGTGTAAAGCTTAAGTGGTTGGGTGACAATAGTCTCACAAAGCTCCTAAACAAAGTTACTAAGGAAATTTTGATGCTTCTATGAATATAGTTTTAAACAAGCAATAGAAAAAGAATACTTTTTTTTTAAACAAAGCTTATCTAAGGGAAGGAACTGCCACGTACTGCCATTTATCTGAAAATTACAGTGTTATCTCCCTTTCTGTCACATAAACCAAAAATTAATTAATCAGTACAAAATGATTAACTAATCGGTTGATTTTTGGATTGATTTATGTATAGTCATTGACTATGAATGCATATGCAAAATTTGACGTTGATCCGATAGTGGGAAGTGGGAGAAAATACGTGTCAAAACGTAATAAAGAGATTAAACACACACACACACACACACATATATATATATACATATATATATATATATATATATATACACACACACACACACACACATATATATATATATATATATATATATATATATATATATAAATATATATATCATTAAGCAGCATTTATTTCCCTTATTTGGTAATCATACAAAATAATTAATCACCGACAATTAATTAACTACATTTTTTTATTGATTCATGTTTTGTTAGGTTTAATGAATAATTGTGCAAAGTTTTTACTTGATCCGAGAATGGGAAATGCGAGAGAAAAAACAAACATGTTCAAACTTTTTACTATACAGACAGACGACATACAGACAGAGTTGATATAATGTTATAAGCTTTGTAAAATGTAATGTGAAAAGCATCTATTTCCATCGCCATTTCATCATAGACTTAGATTTATATATATTCATCATTTGTTCAAATGATACAAAACTATTTATTAATAGGGAGGGCTGTTTGGAATTAGCGTTGGGCTCGCTGTCAATATTTGGCTGACTCTTGGCTCCTTCATGTACGGATCCAGAGCCCCGAGGCTACCTCTTGGCACCACTGTGGGATGTTCCAGTGCAAACACTACCAGCGCCTGGGCTGTGGCTAGGAATGTGTCTTCGGCAGTGACCTCCCCATCAACGGGACTCACTGGCATCATGCGATCCACAACGAAGACCATAACCTATTTCAGGTAGGGCCTAAAAGTGATGACAACATTTTTGGCACCAGAAACTAAGCATGATAAACATTTAATTGTTTTAGAATATTGACTTTTTAACATTAAAGGCAGGGGTTTTATTTTAATATTTAAGATTTAATCAACCTAATCAATGAAATAGTATTTTAGTTGATAATCTTGATTAGTTCTGTTATTTTATCTTGAATATTGTTCCTGCACTGATATTCAAAAGTTCAATATAGAACTTTGTTTTGATTTCTCCCTGAGGATGTAGGACACACATAGAAAACGTCGTTTAACTCTCTCCACATTAATCTTCGACTGATTTATTTTGATTAGGCATCACTTCCTTTACTTGAGCCAGTCTTGTCTTGCCAACTTAGGTGTTTTTTTTCCCAAAACTTTCTCAGTGTCTCAAAATATCTTATATATATGGCTTCTTCTGTTTCGGAAGACAATGGATGCGCCCAGATGAGTCACTGGTTTTGGTTTCGACTGGGAACAATCTGGTGTGGCTAATCAGGCCAATTCTAGATCGTCAGACTTTGCCACAATTCGTACTTGTGTATGCATCTGTTTTAGGGTAGCTGATAGGGCAGATTTCTTTTTCTTTTCTCTTGACTAAGGCGACATCATTTCTTTTGCTATCGGCGTGGATCGTACCAGCACGAACTGTCTGTCTCCATGCACTCCAATCTTGGGCTATTTCCTCCCACATACTTTTGTTGATGCCTGTGGTTCTCATGTCTCGCTTGCAGACATCTCTATAGGTTAGTCTTGGGCGGCCCTTGGGTCTGACTCCTCCCTCCACAAGCATAGAAGATATCTATCTTTCGGGATTCTACCATCTGGCATGCGGGTGACATGTCCGAACCAGCGTAATTTTCTCTGTGTCAGGAGAGCATAAATGATGTGCTTCTACAGCAATGGAAAAACTCTCCAAGCGCGTCTGGCAAAATGCTAAATTGACATCAGCAACCAAAATCCTAGTCTACAATGCCGGTGTTTATGGCAGTGAGAGCTAGTCAACATACCTGTATCAAGGCTGGCAAGGCACATATTGAATGGCTTTCACTTGCGCTGCCTGAGACGCATAATGTGCATCTCCTGGAGGGATCATGCCTCCAATCAGGAAGTTTCAGAATAGCTGAACAGTTTTGATACTGTCTTAGATGGAATAAGGAGGCGCGGTGGCTGAGCGGTAAAGCGCTTGGCTTCCGAACCGGTGACCGGGGTTCGAATCTTGGCGAAGATTAGGATCTTTAATTTTGGAATCTTGGGGCGCCTCTGAGTCCACCCAGCTCTAATGGGTACCTGACATTAGTTAGGGAAAAGTAAAGGCGGTTGGTCGTTGTGCTGGCCACATGACACCATTGTTAACCGTAGGCCACAGAAACAGATGACCTTTACATCATCTGCCCTATAGACCACAAGGTCTGAAAGGGAAACTTTACTTTACTATAATGGAGTAAGGGTTTCCAAACTTCAATTTGCGTCCTTACTGTTAAATCTGCACTTAATATGTACTAGAGATACAAAATAGTGCGTGATCCTTGCAGACTAACATATTATTGTTTGTAAATGTTTAAAATGTATTTGTTTCAGAACTGATAAAGAGTTTTCTCTCTATGACCTGTCCTATTCCTGGAGTCCAGTTATTGGGGTCACAGTGACTGTAATAGCTGGATTATTTGGTAGTGTCATTTACAGTTAAGTAGGTCTACAACTAAATAACGTTTTCATTACTTACCTACATGGAGGCATGGGAGTTAAGCAAATAAGAAATTATTAATCCAGATCTCTGATTTAGTTTGAGATAATTAGCATTTTATGGAAAAAAATATTATTAACATCGTTTGTATATTTCCTACAGGAACGTTGTCTAAATCTCCAGTGACCAGTGACCCAGCTTTGCTATTCCCTTGGGCTAAAAGACTCTGGTGTATTAAGGACATTGCCTTAGATTCACCCAAAGAAACCAATGTGACCAAGGGAGATCAAGAACTGGCGGTCATCACTAGCTTAAAGAGTTATTCTTCTTGACATTTGGGAATCAAAGATAGCATTATTTATTTTTTTATAAATTGTATATTTATTTAAATATCTTTTTTTCCCATTCAAATGTAGAATGTACAGACATTTTTTAGCAAATATAATTATAATGGTTCGCTAGTTTACAATAAGTTTCGATTCATTTCGGGTTAGGGTTTATAGTTGGCCTCCTTCAGTCGTAGAACGATTATAGTCTATCTCGAACACTTTTTCTTATACATATATATTTTATACAGCGACAATAACGTCATTGTATAATAATGAGATTAGGATTGATTGTGGAATAAAAAAAGTTATTATGTTAGCGTCTTAAGATATAGTTACGTTTTGTCAATCGAGTAGGTTTTGGGCTTACTTACTTTGGTTAGTCCAGCGACGAAAAAGATGGATTCCCTTCATTTCCGGATTAAATGTTTGAATCGTCAAGTCACGTGATTGTCTCATGTCATTGTTGGACTTTCGCCTGTGCTCAGCTGGTTAGCTGGAATCAGTTGTTACCTCTGTCTGTGTTCTGTTAGTTAGCTGGAATTAGTTGTTACCTCTGTCTGTGTTTTGTTGGTTAGATGGAATTAGTTGTTACCTCTGTCTGTGTTCTGTTGGTTAGATGGAATTAGTTGTTACCTCTGTCTGTGTTCTGTTAGTTAGCTGGAATTAGTTGTTACCTCTTCTGTGTTCTGTTGGTTAGATGGAATTAGTTGTTAC
Organism: Biomphalaria pfeifferi; assembly: GCA_030265305.1. NCBI lineage: Eukaryota > Metazoa > Mollusca > Gastropoda > Planorbidae > Biomphalaria > Biomphalaria pfeifferi. Next base: position 942,284 of record JASAOG010000061.1, on the reverse strand, counting down.
CTCTGTCTGTGTTCTGTTGGTTAGATGGAATCAGTTGTTACCTCTGTCTGTGTTCTGTTGGTTAGCTGGAATTAGTTGTTACCTCTGTCTTTGTTCTGTAGGGTAAGATGGAATTAATTGTTACCTCTGTCTGTGTTCTGTTGGTTAGATGGAATTAGTTGTTACCTCTGTCTGTGTTCTGTTGGTTAGATGGAATTAGTTGTTACCTCTGTCTGTGTTCTGTTGGTTAGATGGAATCAGTTGTTACCTCTGTCTGTGTTCTGTTTGTTAGATGGAATCAGTTGTTACCTGTGTCTGTGTTCTGTAGGGTAAGATGGAATTAATTGTTACCTCTGTCTATGTTCTGTTGATTAGATGGAATTAGTTTTTACCTCCGCCTGTGTTCTGTTGGTTAGATGGAATTAGTTGTAACCTCTGTCTGTGTTCTGTTGGTTAGATGGAATTAGTAGTTACCTCTGTCTGTGTTCTGTTGGTTAGATGAAATTAGTTGTTTCCTCTGTCTGTGTTCTGTAGGGTAAGATGGAATTAGTTGTTACCTCTGTCTGTGTTCTGTTGGTTAGATGGAATTAGTTGTTACCTTTGTCTGTGTTCTGTTGGTTAGATGGAATTAGTAGTTACCTCTGTCTGAACATAGCAAACTCTCTACTCAAGACACAGCGAAGAGGTATCCAACATAAGCATAAATTAACTTATGTGTATTGCAATAGTTGTCGTTGTTAAGAGCTTAACCGCTTGGCTTTCGAGCCAAAAAGTCTTTGGTTTAAACACTAACCAATAAAATAAAGGCGTTTTATCGATGTGCTTGCCACATGACACCCTCGTAAACCGTTGGCCATAGAAACAGATGACCTATGGAAAGTGATACTTTACTTTTAATAGTTTTTTGAATATTAAATTTTCGAATTCCTTGATCTATGAAAGCCTACAGCACCCTGTCTATACATCTGAATGGATCTGCATACCTTGACTAGGTGTAGCTTCAAAATATGGCCAAAATTATGTTTATTTCTTTTTACAATTTGGGTCGTCTGCTATATGTGTGCAAAACAAGAACAATAATTCGTTACTAAATGTCAACCCACGAACTTCTATGAACAAATTCTAAAATATAAAAGAAAAAAAATATGAGGGTGTTAACCGTTTTTAGAGTTTTGACAAGATTGTGCCTGTGAAGCAAAAATAGTTTGGTAATAAAACTTTCACTTTTGTTGGCATTACCTTAAGTGGCTGCCTAGTCGTGCGGTGTGCGCGCTGGACTGTGGTTCGGACTTCTCGATGGTCCAAGCTCATACCTTCCCGCTCCCACTCCCCTTCGTCCTGCAGTAGGTTTGGACTAGGAAGTAGATTATCTTCCACTCTGACGGAACATCGGAACATGGTAGCATTTTAAAAACATAACTTTTTCTGTTAATACTTATTTAATACAAATATAGAAAAATAAAGTTAATTAAACAAAAACTTTTGAATAGTTTTACTTTTATTTTAGTGATTACAAACATGTCACTCAAACTCTATTCACAAACATTTACACTGCGATGATACAGCATAAAAATGATTACTTTACTGTAAGACATTGAGTCGACTAATTAATAACATTTCACTGTTTTAAAGACAAATCTCTACAGTGACAAATTTCACCATCTTTATACACAGAACCAAGACATTAGTTCAAAATTAGTTCAAAATAAAACCAGTTCCTGTCATTGTGATAGAACTGTTTAAAACATTATCTTTGATAGCGTCAATTTGGTTTAAAATAAATGTTTATTATAGCCTAGAATGTTATATAGGTTATATACGAGGTAAACATAAATACATTATATTAATTCAATTATGTGTTTGAGTGAAAACATTTCAATTGACATTTATTTCATGAAACAATGTTATGAGGTACACAGATCAATTTATTTTAAATGCATAGATTAATAGTGAAATGGTAGGTTACATTTTGTGGAGTCTAAAATTCCTTGATAAGTCTGTGAGGGTGTCCGTCCCAGCAGTTGTCCATGCCATCACAGCTCAAGTAGAAGTAGAACCCTCGGCTCGAGTCGTAGTCAATCTTAAGCTCATGGGTGTGCCCAAGAGCCAATGACGTCACTACCGTGATGTTCTTACCGGACAGCAGCAAAGCGTGATCAGCGGCGGAGACTGTGAACTCGTGAGCGTGCAGCCCAGGGGGGTTTCTGAAAACAAATTAAATTAAATAAATTGTCATATAACTTTTAAAAACAAAACAGAGCTTATCAAAACTTTCTTAATTCTGTACATAGGATTCTCCAAAAAAAAAGCTATTTATAGTTTTCCACCATGGATGAAAATCTCTAATAATGATTGATTTACTGTGAACATTTTAACGTAATTTAAATACAATAGGTTTCAATTGTCAAAGTTATATAATTTCAGTGCTACCCAAAGTTATGTCATCTCAATGTTATATAATTTCAGTGCTACCCAAAGTTATGTCATCTCAATGTTACATAATTTCAGTGCTACCCAAAGTTATGTCATCTCAAAGTTATATAATTTCAGTGCTACCCAAAGTTATGTCATCTCAAAGTTATATAATTTCAGTGCTACTCAACTTTATGTCCTCTCAAAGTGATATAATTTCAGTGCTACTAACTAAAAAAGAACTGATCTAGAATTATAACAAGATCTCAATGATTGACAGTGTCGTAACCCTAACCCTCCAAATTGAAATTATTTTGTGGTACAGACAGAATTCTTAGAAAGTTTAATTCTGCAAGGCCAAAAAAAATGCACACAAAAAAGTATCACATACCCTTTAAAAATAACATAGCTTATCTACCCTTCCTTTATTTTGTACACCGGATACACCAAACATCTATTTATAGTTTTTTCCCACCATGTATGAAAAGTCCCAAAATACTTCTACTTACTGGTATGTTTCTCCTAAGGTGAACCCAACATCCGCATCGACAGGCTGTGTAACGGTTTGACCTTGTTCCAACAGATGCTGGTATTTGTACATTCGGACGACAATCTCTTTCAACGCCTAATGTGAAGACGTTGAAATCATTAACACTTAGTGTATCTCAACTTTTGCTTCTTTGTCTATTGAAGTAGTATTCTAATTTATCTTTGTAATAGGTTTCAGAATTTCCTACAGAAAATTACTACATGATGATCGTACCTGTAGTGTTTATAATCAGGGGGCGGAATGGGTGTCAAAACCGGCCCTGGTATTACAATACCTTCCGGCCCACATATTGTGTAACATAGTATGAGCATTCAATCACAACTGTCCTTAAAATCATTAAAATGTATTAATATGCTAATGTATTGGATACGTTGTTGGCCCCTTTTATAGGTTCATTCAAATATATTTACACTAACGAAAATTCTATGCCCATATGGAAACAGACATATATGTCATTTGTTCATTGCTTAGTGTGTACTAAAGCCTAGTAGAAGCACGGCAAGCGGGTCCAGTATGACCAGGCAGCTTTAGCTATTACTTAAAATATGTTAAAAGGTAAGACTGGGGCCTACATGACGCTTCGTGGATCAATTTTATAAGATAATTTTATAAAATCTTTAAAATGTAATACAAGATTGACTGCCTTTCAGGCGGCCCATTTAGCCGATTAGGTGCCGGCCCACCGAACATTAGCCCCATTGCCCTTATAGCTAGTCTGCCCCTGATTATTATAATATTAATTTACCTTGTTAAATATCTAAGCAATTGTAATAAATCTAAAGAAGTTTGTCTATTGTAAGTAATCACGGATACACTTTGTTAAGCTAGATGGCAGGATCCAAACCCTATTGAGAAAGGAGGATGGTTAGACTAGACTGAACGAGTCCCACTCGCTCCCCCCCCCCTCCCCCGCCAACCCTGTAAAACCTCAATTACTCCAGAAACGGCAAAAATTCAAAGATAGTTTTACCGATCTCTGAGGAGGACCTAAATCAAATTATAACCTATGCGGACGCAGTGGGCCCCGCACATTTATAGGCCCCGCGCTAATTCTAGATGTAAATAATTTAATTAAACCATTTTAACTTTTAATTAAAGGGTTTCTGGAAATCTCCTGAAATTGCAAAATATACGAAAAAGACATGAAAATCTCCTGAAATTATTAAAAAATCTTCAGAAAACTTATGCAAATCTCCTTAAAAACAGACAAAACTGTCATTTCGAGGTGTCGTTCATTATGGAAAACGTCAATCCTACTCACGCTTAAAAAAACTGCATTGTCAACCTTCATTTAATAAAAATATAATAAGCCGAATTGTAACCAAAACAAGAAGTTCCAATACCTAATTTACTTTAATAGTCACTGGCATACAAATATAGATCTAAATCTATCTCGACCTCTTTAAAAAAAAGCAATATTTTGCTAATCGATGGTAGGCCTAAATCTAAAAGTTAATTTGATCATGATTTTGTACTTAGTAAAGTATTAATAAAATGCAAAGACGAATTTATTTTTTAATACTAAATCTTAATTTTCACTTATTATCCGTATCCCTAGTAAATCCCTACCCGCAAACTAGGCCCCGCGCAATCCGTTTCGTATAGGGCCCCGCAATCTGTAGGACCAGCCCTGGCTAGAAATACACTAAATTTAAGATGCCCTCATAAATTGAAATCACCAAGGTCCTGAATAGACCTATTTGTTTTAAGGTTTTTGTTGCGTTTTAGAGGGAGGTAGTGCCGCTGACCGGCTAAACAGGACTCTGTTGAGACAACACTGAATTTTGTTACCCTTCAAATAATCTCAATCCTAGTAGTACCGATAATAACAATTGACTCATGATTTACAATAATAATAAATCATTTAAAACAAAATTGAAGTTTAACGTGGATCTAAAAGCTAAGCCATGACATATATATTTTTGCCACCTGAATGAAATGACTTTAGCGTATTCAAAATAGCGATCCATGTCTAGAAAGTGGCATATTTTCGGAATAGCATGCCTTACCGCTAAGTCCCTTCCAATGGTGCTACCATCTGTGTGCACAGGAAAGATGGGATATCTAAGCCGGATGGTTCCCACACCTTCAATTTCCGGTGTGATGATGCGCGGTCCTGAAGCAGCCATTTGCTGCACATTTCCGTTTTTGTCCAACACTCCCACTGACCCCTTGGCGGTGTCTGCGTTGTCTTGTTCTACGTCAAAGCTGGTGTAGAAAGAAGCTGGGGTCCTGCATACAAATAAAACGTGAGATCAATTGAAAGCTCTTGACGTTTGAGGCGCAAGCAACGTGAAAAATGATTAAGACAAAGTTTGGATTCAAGGATATTTTTTAAAAAGCGATGGATTCGAGAGTGTTACAAACAACGTGGGAAGCGTGGTCGAGAGGCCAAGTGCGCTTGAACTTGGCTTGGCTTGGCTACCTAGAAGGGGGCTCGAGGTTTGGGCAGAGTTGTGTTTACTGAGCGCCTAAAGGCAGCACGGAAAACCAACTCCTTGATACCCCTTCCCCCCCCCCCACCCCCCACTGGTCCACAAATGAGATTGGACCAAAAGCGCTCTGAGCATGCTATAAGCATGAAAGTAGCGCTATATAAAAGCTATAATAATAATAGCGTCTGGAGGCCGTGTGTATATATGCCTACTCAGTATTAGTCAAGTACTTATGTCGTTTTAGCTTCTGTGTTTTATGAAACAGGTTTGTTTAAAATGATAAATAATAAGTTCACAGATTTGTTTAGTTATATCGTAAAACAAAAAGTACATTTCACCATACAATCTTACAATTTATCTTTTCACCTTGAAAATTCTTTATGGGAAGAAACAGGAAACATCCAAAAACCTGCCTGGACACGGTTCTCGAAAACTTTCCTACAAATTTGTCTATGTGGTTAGTCTTGTTTACCTGTTAATAAATCTATAAAAATGTGTATCTATCTACCTGTAGTAGTTTTCTCTGTTCGTTCCATTATAAGCAGTCTCTCTGGTGAACCCCCCGTTACGACCATTAGCCGTCACGCCCTGAGCACGAGGATCTGTCTTGGGATCTTCCTGTCATGTGATGAGAAATGCTTGATGTGAACAAAACCATTCACACAATTAGCCAATAATCTTTAAAAAAGCGATACTAAAATTCGACGTTTAAATGTTTATTTTTAATTCTTTTTTTTTTTCAACATCAGATGAAAAAAAATCAGTGCTCAAGTTTTTGTTGGAACTGTTCATGGACTTACTGGATAAAAAGCTACATTGTAGGGGTTCCACATCAACAGGGGCGTTGCATAGATGATTTCTAACGGGATGGCAAATGTAACTCTGTTTTAAAAAAAAAAAGGAGAAAGGAAAAAATTATTCCTTAAATTGATTAAAAATGATGTTTTATAAACTTTTATAAAATAGGGAATTTTTTTAAAAAGGCGGTGTTTTTTTTTCCAGAACCATCTGAACGATAGGCCTACCTCTTGGTCTCTCGTACACAAGTTTCCTGAGGGCAGTAATTCATTGATAGGGGCATGATGTTGGGTTGTGTTGTCATAGCAACCCATAGCGTTTCGTCGTTGAAGCCTCGATGGTTGACCTTGAGTACAAATAAATAAATAAACCAAGTACATAATAAATGTATTGTTTATTCGTTTGTTAATTAATTAATCACTCCCTAAACTAGGGGCTCTCAACCTGTGGGTCGCGACCCCCTTCGGGGTCGATTGACGATTTGCCAGGGGTCGCCTAAGACCATCGAAAATATGGATTGTTATTGTCTATTCTTCTATTGCTGTTGGGGGGGGGGGGGAGGGTCGCGGCAGAATGGGGGATTGTAAAAAGGGGTCGCCGAGCTTAAAAGGTTGAGAACCGCTGCCTTAAACCGTAGTGTCCTCAATCTAGATTCTAGATTTTCGTCTTAGTCATTTTGTTAAACTAGGCTACTAGCAGTGTAGCCTTAAACAAATAACCTAGTAAATTTAGCACTTTAGCTAAATCTAGCACCTAAACCTAGTTATTGCTCTTCACCGGTCATTGACCTTTCCCCTTCAACCCAGACCTCTTAGTTTAACTTTGAACTGCGACTGAATTTAGGTCATTCTCATTCATCTTACTATATTTGAGCTTTGTAAATTGTAATTTAGTACATTTGAGGAGGGATAGTCGGACGGGGTGTTGGGAGGGTCGGCCACTCACCGAGTCCCCCATTGCTCCTGCCTCACTGTACTGGTACCATCTGTGGTAGAAGCCAGCGTTGAGAGCCTTGCCTGTTTGGTTCACGTCCATGGCTGTCAGGCCGTAGGTGGTGTCTGTGATGTTGGCCAGGTAGTTGTCCAAACCTGGTAGCTCGTACATGATGCGGTCCAGCAGTGTGTAAATAGTTTGCCTGGGTAAAAAAGTACATTTGAATGAGACGTGAATTTATCTAGACGTGGGACCAATGCAAACTATTGACAGATTCAATATTGATCGGAGTCAAGTCTTAAGTGGCATCCTCATTGAAACCTGAGCGAGTTAAAGCATTCTGGGTATAGCAAAGTTGAGCCTTGTATTGTTTTTTTTATACTTTACAATGTCAGCAAAGAAAGTCTAGACTAACAGAGCCCAACACACATTGACTTGCCACAACCCCTTTTCCTCATGCAGGTTTGTACAAAGCTTATATCAACTCACTCCGTCTGTCTGTCTGTCTGTCTGTCTTGTGCAAATTTTGTACACGTTACACCTCCCACGTCCCATTCTCAGATCAAGTTGAACTTTGCACAAATATTTATCGTCCTTAACAAATCATAAGTCAATAAAAAAAATAATTAACCAATTAATTTATTCATTTGAGGTAATTAATTAATTTTGATTCATATCGAAAAAAATAAATCTTACAGTATTGAGAAATATGGTTGTAAATGTACAGTTCTTTCCATTAGATAAACTTTCTTTAAAGTATTTTTTTTTATTTAGATATCTTGAAACCAATATTTTTTTTAGTGGTGAGCTTCCACAATCATAGATGATATTTGCTTAAAAGCATCTTTGCTTACAGATATCCAAGTCATTTTAACACCTCTCTCATGTCCCTCTATCCTACAAGAAGCCGCCCCTGATTTTTTTAAACATTAAACTTTTATTTAAAATTGATTTGGTCTTCCTCAGCCTACTAACTCTCCCCACCCCCACCCCCTTTTTTTTAAAAAAAGATGGACCTTTATTTAATCTAATAATTGCCTACCAAAGGCAGTGCGTTCTTATTTCGCTAAGCCCTAAAATGCGGTCTTCCGTACACTTTCACGTGAAAGGGATTGTTTAGTCTATGCTATTTACGGCGTGATCTAGCATGTCACAGAGACAATACAGAAAGTTTTTTCTACTGCGTGACGCAATGTGTATCCAACAAGTCGTACAAGGGGTATAATCCTAGGTCACTTTATGTAACATTATGAAATGTTTTTTTTTATTTGTTTCTTTTTCAATTTTCAACTTTTTCATATAAACATGCAGTAAATATACATGATAAGAAATATGTTTAAAACATTCAGCGCTAAAATGTCCTGCTCCAAAATGTCCTGCTCCAAAACGACCACTTCGCCAAACTGGCGGAACCTATTCTGTCAAGCCTTACAAGCCTGCTGAGATGCTACAGACTCGTAAAAGGCCTACTCTAGATTTATGTTATTTAATAATATACTCTCTAACAGACAGAAGGTAGATTTTTTTTGGTTGAAATGCAATATTTATAATCTTTTGATAGCCTGCAATAGATATTTGTAGATCTTAGCTTATCCATAAATTACATTTAGCTTAGATTACACTTTGATTACATTTGACCTATCTCACACTCTAAGCTTAAAATAGCTTCTTACGTACAAAATACTATTCAAAAAGGATAAACCATCCACCCTAGATATTAGATTAAAAATAAAATTTGTTGTGCAGTTTGAAACCCAAATTCTGGTGTATTTTTTTTTTTACGAAAAGAATCCAAGAAATACACTCTTCGCTTTTAATAGATGCTTTGGACATTTCTGGAGCTTTTTATTAATAGAATTTAAAATAGCTCGATCCATTTCTCTAGGACAGATTAAAGACTTACAGTATTGCTGCATTTAGTTGCATTGAGCAGAAAGGAATACTATTTTAAGCAATAAAATAATGATTCATCATAAGCAGAACTTTTGAATCACTCACCTTTCCTGATTAAATTCGTTTATTTTAAAACGAGCTGCCCTGGAGTTCATGGCCCTCTTCAGATCCATTTCAGTGGCCAGCCTGTGGCCAATATCATCCTCTAGTTTGAAAAAAGATGTTGGAATGTCGAAGCTATATTGAGAAAGAAATAAAACAAAATATAACCGACTAAATAGAATAAAAATGTGTCGTAAAGGAACGATCGGATATTACGTAACGGCTAAGGGTGCGGGGATATAAGGGGAGGGGAGATTAAAAAAGGTGATTTTTTGCGTTACGTAATATCTGAATGTTCACTTTTCACAAAATTTACATTATTTGTATATATTACGTTGTCACGCGTTAGAGTTATTTCTCTTGACAAGGGATTTAACATTGTTGTGTTGTGCATTATGTTGTTATTGAAACAATTAAACGACTGGTCATTAAAAGCACAGAGTTAAGAGAGCCCTAAAGGAACATTCGAAATATTAAAACTAAGTTTGTTTCCATTCATTTTGTATATTACTTTTTGTGGTATACTGAAAAGTCAACTTGTTCGTCATTCCAGGTTTTAGAGTTAGTATACCTCCCATTTATTCCTTTATTTATATCCGATATCAGATATAGCACTTTACGGACGTCCAAATTATTGTTACTTAAAACTACATATTCTCCTTAAAAGCTATTACACACAAAAAAAGTGTTTAGCGGAATGCTATGCAGAAGATGTTTATATTTGCTATGGAAGGCACTGCGATTATAAGGGTAGCAAAAGCTGCACTAAATGGGATTAAAAATATTTTGTATCTGTCATGTCAACCAACCTGAGTGGATGACAGATGACTCGGTAGTTCCACTGGGCATACTCCGGCACGCCCCCTTCCATGGAGTACAGTTTTGATGGCAAGAACGCAAAGTTTTCCAAGTTGTGCTTACTTCCGGTGTATGACGTATAACTAATCTGAAAAAAAAAACGGAAGAAAACTTTTATTCCAATTAGTGGTGCCATTTAAATTGCAACGTTTTTGAAGAGTCAATGGGTGGTGTATTTCGGGTAGGGTTATCCACTGTAATATAAAAAATTCGTGTAAGTCTCGTATGCGTCTGTCGTTCAATACAAAGATTATATATTTTAAAATATATATAATGCAGAGGTAACGCTAACCTTTTCGGCCATGTCAGCCCAGGTTTTGGCATCTAAATGATGTCTGTCACTGGGGAATGATTCCTCGAGATCTTTGGACAGGGTCCAGGCTCCTTCCAGAGCACAGATGATTGGCTTGAAGTAAGGGCGATAATCTCTGTGGGTAATGTTTTGTTCTTTAAAGGCTCGGTACCACTCACGCATTTCAGTGATCTGGTCCTGAAAATAAGAATAGAAACTAAGAGTTACTGGCACTTCCGCAGCTGATTTTTTATGTTGTATATGTAGTTGTTTTTTCTAGTGAATGAAAAAGTGCAGAAAAAGATGATTTCTTAAAAAAATAAAAGCTAAATTAAAACAAAAATTAACACGGATTATTAAGTACACAATGAATACATTTTACCCTGGATAAGCATTGCAAACACATTCGCTATACGATTAGGATGTATAAAAGCCTGTAACATGTTTACAAACCTTTCATTAACTCACTCCGTCTGTCTGTCTGGGAGACAAGTTTTTTTATCCACATCTTATTCTCGGATCAATTTGAAATTTCGCACAATTATTCTTAGTCGATGACAATACATGACTCAATAAAAAAAAATATGGAAAGAGGGAAATATAACTTGCAGTATTGAGAGATATGGCAGTGATTTTGCGGCGCTTCCCTTAGGATAAACTTTTAAAAAAAAGTATTTTTTATATTATGCTTGTGTTATATTATAATAATAATGCAAATGCATTTGCTTCCTAATATAAAGAATAGTTTCACCAACCAGCGGAGGCTGTCGAACACTTCAAGTTTTCTCTATTATGCACGCACATGTTCTCCAAAACATTCTTTTTTTCCAACCAAAGTTGTAGGCCTATTTTGTTTTCGACAGAAAAATGGACATAAATGTGGCTAGTTTTACCTGGATAGTATACTGGTGTAATACTTCTGGTGGGACATTGGGTAGGAAAATGTCCTCTGTCTCATGGTAGTTTTTGGTCACCGTGGAAGGCTGTTTAAGCTTGTAGTCATTGTGGCGAGTTCGAAACTCCACTCCATTTAAGACGCCAATAAATTCCCCTAAAAATACATTTTTTTTAAAAGAGACTAAAACAAATGAATGTTGAGATAAATTGAAAAGAATGAGACAAAAAAAGCCGAACAGTTCATATGGAGTTTTCACGATAAACTAAACAATGTCAAGGACGACACAGTTGCCAACTATATAAAGATGGATTGAGCCAGTATTTTTAACAATATCTTCTCTGAATGTGTGGCAGTCGATCTTCCTATCAAATCTCCTTTATCGCCACTAGTTAGTTGTCCACTTTTGGTTTTTAATACGTTAAGTCTAAAGCTTTCTTCATATCGGAAGAGGTTAGAACATTTCAATCTGCAGTGCTAAAAACTGGACAAAAATTACATAGCTTATTTTAGTTTATTTCATGCACCGGGGAAAAAAAAAAAAAAAAAAAAAAAACTAATTTTTTATAGTTTTTTTGCCATGTATGAAAATCTCAAAAAATAGTAATTGGAGTGATGGTGGTAGCAGTTAGAGTAGTAGAATAATGGAAATTCTTAATGCTTATCGTCTTTTATAGTTCATAGAATTTCTTTAAAAAAAAAAAACCCACGCCAATTTTGCACATGTTAATTAGAGACTCTAAGTCTATGTCTGGTTGTACTTTTGTTTTACTGTCGCGTTCAGTAATACCATATATAGTCTATGGTCAATACGCACAATGCTCTTGGGACACCACGAGAGAACGAGTACCTATACAAATCTGGCATATGGAATAAGAAAAGTTAATTTACACTTTTGTAATAACAACTGATTAAAATGGGGTGTGATCGAGAGGATAACCTGGTCGTGTGATATGCGCTCTGGATTGTCGTTCCGTGGTCTCAATGACCGCTGCTATCCCCCCCCCCCGGTCGTTCTGCGGGAGCTTTTAGGGCTAGGATGTAATTAACTTGACATCTGTAAGCACACTGCTAACATGTAAAACATTCTAAAAACAACACTAATCCTACAACTTACCGATCCCTAAAGTTCGGTCGTAGTTGGCGTGGTCGTGAATAGCGATGGCCGACTGGGCGATGTGAGTATCTGCAAAGTAAGGACTCGTGCCCTCGTGATACAACCTGACCTTCTTGACACCAGACATCCCATCAGACCTCACCCTGCCAAATGGAATTGAGAGCAGGCAATGATTTTTAAGTTAACTAGATACTACGATGTATTAACCTGAATCGTCTACAAGAGCATCTTGATGTATGTGGGATAGATTGAATCAGGGGCGTAATTTCATTATGATGTATGTCTAATGGTTCCCTCCCTTTGCAATAAACTTAAATCTTTAGTAATCAAATTAGAATATGTGTCTGGCTTTATTTTTTTTGGTCACATTTAGAACATTTGGAGACGTACACACTTGACACGAAATAAACCAATACAAATAAAATGCTGACACTTTGACCACTTTGTAACCGCTATAAAGATGAACTCAGCCGCCATTTTGCTCTCACTGGCAAGAGGTAAGTAGCTGGCAGTTGGATAGCTCTCAAGAAGGACATATATTTAAGACCTAAAAAGAAGCCCTTTGTAGTAGACAAGCGCAGAATACGTAAAGAAAACTTAAATAGACCCCTGGCGGACAACGGCTTTGTCTGCATCAGATATGAAACACTGCAGTCATCCTTAATCTTCAAAATCGAAGACATTGCCATTATTTTATACACTTTGTAGACCTAGTGAATGAGAAAATATCCGATTACCTTTCTTCGACGAAAAGTTGATTCTGCATCACCTGGTTCCCCAACGTATTCACAATGCATTCTAACTTTGCAATTTTTGCATTCAACTCTTCTTGAGTCAGTGGGTCAGTGTTGATGTCGTGTACCTGAGATACAAGAACATCAACTGGGGAGAAACAAAAATGTTGAAAGGTTACATCATCCCCCCCACACTTTCTCTTTCCTTATATGGAAAATATTCCATTTGATACTTTCTTCTTGAAAAGCAAACAAACAAAACAAAAGTAAAAAACTGAAATATTTGTTGATGTTATTAATGAGTGGGTCCCGTGACATTTTCCCCCTTTCCCCTCTCTCTCCATAAACCGTTCGTCAAGACAGCAGCGGCTTTAGGAGGTGGCAAGTGGAGTAACCGCCCCAGGCCCCCCCCCCGTCTGCTAAATCTGACAACAACCTCTTGTCATAGATGTCTTGGCATCTCTCTGTTCAAGTGGAATCATTTTTCCGAGATATTTTTCAAATAATTAGCCTAATTATATTTAAAAAATGCGTTTTTTTTAAATACTATCGAGCACAACGAGCAAGCAAAAAATAAATAAATAAATAAATAAAATGTCATTAATATTGCGTCTATTCCATAAATTTTAATTTCAATCAATTTTCTGTTTAATTCCCACACATTCCTCGTACTCAAAAAGGTGGAAGGTGGGTGGACGGTGGTTAGAGGACAGCTGAAGTAAAAAATTGTATCTTATCTTTTGAGATAGTCAAAAAAAAAAAAAGAGGGGGGGGGGGGAAGACGATAATTCAAAAGCAGTTTACTTGGCTATGGCTTAATTTTGAAATTTTGCAAATAGATATTATAGCTGGATGGCTAAGCTGACCGAACGTTGTACTAATATCTCGAATGTCGTGAGTTCGATCTCCAAACTGTTGTTTTTTTTCAAGTATATGGTTAAACAAAACATATAGATAATAGTAATACTGATTTAAAAAAAAATACTGGATTACGTTGTTACTATTTCAGACTCACCAAAAGCGAAAAGTGCTAGAAACAATAGCATGACGGAATCGTCACAAAGATTTTCGTCTAGACTCCAATCCTTAATGACTAAGCCAGTAACTTTTATAACAGATGGACATATGAAAAGTCGCAACTGTATTTTAATTCGCATGAGGCTATCTTTATATATATATATATAATCTACCTGAGGAGATAGTCCATCCAATGCTTTTGTCGCGGAAAGGTCACGTGACTTGAACTGTATCTCAGTTGAGGACAAAACACTGGTGGGTGGGGGGGGGGGGGGAGATGTCGGGAGGGGGTGAGCAACATCGACTACGGGTCTTAAGGTGATGTCATTCAGAACGCCACAAGGGCGTAAAAATGCGTTTAAAAAATAAAAGCAGCTTTGATATCCGGGGTACTAAAGATATTAAAAGTTGTCAGGTGAATAAATATTTGAAACGGGAATCTTTCGATTTCCAAAAAGATCTTTTGCTAAAGTCCTCATCTGGTCAGCTGGATTTCTTGGATTCAATTAGATACAATAAGCAGGCAAGCAATATCATTAGAATACCAGAAGACAACTAATGCATCAGACTATACAAACATACGTTATTAGTAAGCGAATAGTTGCTTCCCACAATGATACCACGTCCACTTTGAAATGTAGATCTAAATTGAATTTTTTTAGCCAGTTAAAACAAATATTAACTATACTATCTAAAGACCTCTTTGCCAGGTAATCTGCACTGGCCTATATCCTCCATCATATTTCTATTCCAAATATCTCCTTTTCTTCATTCCTTGTTAAACTTTCACTTTGAACACGACTATCTGAGAATTAAACTCTGACCAACTAAGTTAACTGGTCGTGTGGTATGAGCTCTGGATTGTCGTCTCGATGGACTGGGTTCGTATCCTTTCCGCCGCCACCACTCCCCGTCCTGAGCGCAGTTTGGGCTTGGATGTAATAATCTTCATTTCTGAAGGAACATGATAATAATAATGATTTAATTTACAGGGCGCTGTTAACAAACATGATGTGGGCTCAAGGCGCTATGATAACATTACAACCATAATCACGACAGCTAAAACGACAAACTAATCTAAAAAAGTCCAAAACATCCAAAACATTTGATATAGGCCCTACATAAAAAAGGAAGGGAAATATACCTTTTTACAAAACTCAAAAACTGGTCTGACAAAAAGCTGGTTAGAGAGCTAGCGGATGATAACTTACTGACTTAATCCTGTGCACTCCCAGGGGAGCATAGGGCCGCAACCACACCTCTCCACCGAACTCGGTTCTGAGCAGCTTTCTTCATCTGCTCCCATGTCATTCCAGTACCCCCAGATTCACTGATGACTGACCTCTTCCAGGTTTGCTTGGGTCTGCCCACTTTCCTCTTTCCTTGTGGGTTCCAGTCAAGTGCCTGCCTTGCAACATTGGTAGCTTTTTTTCGCAGGGTGTGTCCTATCCAGCTCCATTTTCGTTTTGTGATGTCTTGTGCTATGGGCTTTTGTCTAGTTCTCTCCCACAAATCGATAGTAGTTATCTTTTCTGGCCACCCAATTCCTAATATCCGGCGTAGGCATCTGTTAGCGGATGATAACCCCACTTTATAGAGTTTGGTCTGCACAAAGATGTAAGGAGACAATGTATAAATGTGTGCATCTCTCAAATCCTTTCGTAAATGTGGATTTCATGCATTGGATAGTTGATGACAAACATGTCTGCCTGGTCGTTGTAGTATGCTCTATGGACTATTATTCGAGCCATGCCTGTCGTATTGCGGGAGGTTTGAGCTACGATGTAATTATCTTTAAATATGAAGGTGCATCCTATACATACAGACAAACATTGATTTAGAAAGAGCAGGGCCGGGCTTGGGCTTAGGCAAACTAGGCAGCCGCCAACGGCTGTGTGTTGGTGGGGGGTGGGTCGCATAGGACTAGCATTTTGTTTAAGAGAAAAAAACAGCATAACTTTGATCACATCACAAACATAACAAAGCTTTATTACTCTATGTCTGCTAGACTAGCTCTGAGTTTTTTCCCCATGACTCTGGGTTTATTAACGAAAGATTGACTTGTTAAACTACCAGTGCTAGAAGACGTTTTTGTTGAAAATGTCGAGACGTTATTTCGAGGGTGGTGCATCAAAAGGAGATGCAGGCTCATGCAATACAAAGAAGAGTCACCATATCGGCTTTGATTGGAAAGATTTTGGCTTATGGTCACCTTCATCCATCATCAGGATGGCTGCCTGGTTGTCCGATATTCGCGCTGGACTGTCGTTCGATTGTCGTCCTCCTTCGTACAGCGGAGAGGTTTGGACAAGGAAGTAGATTATCTTCAGCTCTGAGGCTAACATCCGAAACATGTTAAACAAAACATCATCAATTAGCAATACAGTACTTGTCGAAATCATATTGATGGAGTTCGATATAGATATAAATATGTTTTTAATAAAATGCGTGATTTAATTTTTCTTGTTTATTTAAAATTTTCATTTGGGGCCGCCCAAGTCACTTCACCTAAAGGCCGGTCCTGTCAAGGGGGACAAGACAAATATTATTTTTCTTAAAAAGGTACTTTTGTACAGCCCGCCCGCTTCCGATTCCTAACACATGTCTATAGCTCTTTGCTAGTAACAAACATATTCACTGTAGAAATTACAAGTATCTAAGGCTAGTCTTCGAGTCCGAAGATCAGTGGGGAATGCAGTATTTCCCGTGGCTGCGCAGTCCCAGCTGTGACCTACATATTTTGCCACATCCAGGGCAAGCATAACCATTGTCCGCAGGTGGTCGATTTAGATTTTCTTTTCGCCGTCTGCGTTTGTCCTCGGCAGCAGATTTTCTTTTGGTCTCAAATGTGTATCCCGCGACCTTCGTGAGTGACCTCCAGTTGTCTCGTTCTGAGGCCGCATGCAACCAGGTGCTCTTTTCTATGTCAGCCAAGGAAAGTTGACGCCTAAGCTGGTCTTTGAAGCGTTTCCGTAGGGCGCCTCTGTTACGTCGACCACCTTTTAGCTTACCAAAAAAGACTGCCTTTGGCATACGTTCGTCTCCCATACGGGATACGTGCCTTACCCAGCGTAACTGTCGGACCAAAAGAAGGACATCGCTGTTTGTAGTGCGGTCTTGCCACCGTATGTCCATGATGGAGCGCAAGCATCTTTGGTGGAAGCGCTCAAGAAGTCTTAGATGTTTCCTGTATTGTGTCCATGTCACAGAGCCATACAATAGGGTTGAGAGAACCACCGCCTGATAGACACTTATTTTTGTAGTCAGGCGGAGCGATCTGTTCCTCCAAACTCTCGCCTAAAGGCGTCCAAAGCGCTACTGGCCTGTCAAAAAAGACTGCCTTTGGCATACGTTCGTCTCCCATACGGGATACGTGCCCTACCCAGCGTAACTTCAAATAGGTCTACATTCCTATAAACATGCACAAAATAAATTACAACCTGGTATTTCTAACATTTCTAAGTTAAGATGTCAAAGCATCAAGCCCCCATTAAAAACCCAAACGGTCAAGGGAAGAATTGAAACAACAAAAAAAAAAAACACAAAAAAAAACCACTCCTCCAATTATAATTATCGGTCTAAGTCAAGAGGGATAAGCATGCTATAACCTGTTCTATTATGTCGCTGGTGCAGATGTTGTTGTTTTTTTCTTTTCTCTTCACGTAACCAAGTATGAGAATATAAAAACAAGACAAAGAAATTCATTTAAGTAATGAGATAATCAAAGAGCAAGTCTTACAATAGATTGTTTATCACCAAGGGTCAAGTAAACTAGTGACTTTGGTTCAAAAGATCGATCAAACGGAGAGTGATACACTGTAGAGTACAGATAAAATGGTATTTGATTTAAATTATCTAGGTTATTAGAACTAAATACCAGGATTACATTTTAAAAAATGTCAAATTATCTCACGCTTTGATTTGAAACACTACATTGACCCCTCTATCTGTCTATCTATCTATCTATCTATCTATCTATCTATCTATCTATCTATCTATCTATCTATCTATCTATCTATCTTTGGCTATCTTTCTGTCTGTCTGTCTATCTATCTATCTATCTATCTGTCTATCTTTCTATCTATCTATCTGTCTGTCTGTGTCTATCTATCTATCTATCTATCTGTCTATCTTTTAGTCTGTCTTTTAGTGTCATCCGTAAGTTCTCACGTGGGCCCAATCTAGTCAAGAGTCATGGGCCCAAGTGCAATGAATCCCTTTGTGCCATTGTTGCTACTCCACTGGCTGTGGGCCCCCAAAGGTCGTGGGCCCGGGTTCATTGAACCTCTTCGCGCCATGGATGCTACGCCACTGGGCATGAGGTGTGAGAACTAGATAAAATTTTAATCTTAGCTTTTAGAAAATTTAGATGCACAGGTCACCAAATGATAAGGCCTACCTGCGTGGAGTGGCCTGCGTTGAAGTTACCTGCGTGTAGTTACTGGGCCTTTGTTCATTTGAACTAGAGTACTTGCTGAACTTTCTAGATAGCTCCTTGAGCTTGAGCCCTGCTTCTCTCCCTGTTTTTCGAATAATGAATTTATCAAAAACTCGATGTACTGGAACTAGATCTTTGTTTTATAGTTCAAGGTCAATCAATGTTAAACCAAAAGGTCTTCTAGCATTGGTACTTCGTAGTCTAACAAGTCAATCTAAACGTTCGTTAATAAACCTAGAGTCGTTGTAAAAACTCAGATCTAGTCTAGCAGACATTCTGCAATAGAGTTTTGCTATGTTTGAGATTTGATCAAAGTTACGCTTTTTTTTTTCTCTAAAAGAAATGTTAGGCCTATGCGACGCCGCCGCCGACACCCCCACCAATCAAAGGCATTAGGCGGCTGCCAAGTTTGCCTATGCCTATGCCGGCCTTGCCCTTGATTTTTTAAATTAATGTTTGTGTGTATGTATCGGATGCACATTCAGATTTAAATATAATTTTATCGTAGCCGAAATTTTTAAGAGTCTATTGAGACATTTTTTTGTTGAAAGACAATTACTGAAATCGTAACTGTCAGGCTTAGGCATGGCTTCAAAAACAAAAGTCTCTTTTTTTTTCTCTCTCTCTATTTCTCTTTCTTCGAATCACTTTCTCTTTCTTTCTCCATTTCATTTCCTCTATTTCCATTTTACTGAATCGTTTTCTCAATTCCTAATTTTCTGTCTGTCACTGTGTCTGTCCCTCTCTGTCATCGTTTCCCCTTCTCCGCTTGTCTAAGTTAATCTTACCTTATAATGTTTTATAAAAACAAAAAAATTACAAAGTTGATACAAATGAATTGACGTCTCGATTAACTAGCAATTTTTTTTTAAATTGTATCTCACTATTTAAATGCGTGCACTTTTAAGATTATTTTGCTGACAAAAAACTTGAAAAATGTGTTTTATTTTATGGTCTCGTAAGCTTCTAAAATTAGCAGAATACATTTCAATGTATTGTTTTAGCAGCTTCTAAAAGTACCAGAATACATTCCAATGTAGCTTATTGTTCAGTTTATAATTTATAGCTTCTAAAAGTACTACACACATAAAATTCCACAGTATTGTTTTTTTTTACAGATTCTAAAGGTACTGAAATATATTTAATTGATTTTAGCAGCTTTTAAAAGTATCAGAATACATTTCAATTTATTGATTTTTATAGCTTCTAAAAGTACCGAGATATAATCAATTTATTAAATTGATTTTAGCAGTTTTTAAAAGTAACAGAATACATCATAATTTTTTTTTCGAAAAATACTAATGGAATGAAATCTCTTTGTTTCTTTTCACTTTTAAAAGTACCTAGATATATTTGAATCTCTTGGTTTCCTACCGCCTCTAAAAGTACTAGAATACAATAATATTTCTTTGTTTTTGGTTTCTTATAGAATCAAGAATCAATAAACATTTCGTTATTTAACTATTAGTAAAATAATTACTCTGTTGGTATCTCAAACAAGGGAAAGAAATAGTACTTGACTGAAGTGGTATAAGCTGAATTAGTCCCCTTTATATTAGGTTGCCATCTTAGGCTTAGTTAAATTCAAACATGAAATAGTAACAATAGATAAATATACAATCTTCGTTGTTCATAAAATCTTTACTAGCAGAGTGGTTACCGCGTTAGCTTGAGAAGCTTGAAAAGGCTTTTTCCCACAAGTTCGAATTCAGGTCGTTCCCCTTTTTTAATGAAAAAAATTCATTTAAAAAGCGATCACTTAGATACCCCGTTCTTTCTCCCCCTTTCCAACCCAACTGGTCCAGACAAGTGCTAGGATCATAGTGTATTGAAAAATATAAAAGCATAAAATTGCGCTAATAAAAAAAGAGTTGGTGAAAAAATATTTCTAATCGCACAAATTTATTATTGTTAGTCTAGATCTATAACAAATTTAATTGATACACATTAATATAAGCTTTTTTTCTTAAAAGTATTTTTTAAATATTTTGCTTGATTTATGCTGGTGACGGTGGTTCACTATATAAAAGCAATAATAATAACTAGATGTTTTACCTACGCACTTGGACACCTAATACCCCGTATCCATGGAGTTGATCCGACGCAAATAGCGACATTAGTATCACAAGTGTTGATGCCAATATTAATGTTTGAATGAAAATATAGCAAACAAACACTTGACAATGTCGTGAAAAAAACACAGCTTTTCTCTTGTTTCTATTATGCGTACTAATTAAAAGTGCATCCAGGAGCGGACTTAGTGTTATCAACTATCCGTTCCATAAACTCAAAAACATCTATTCATATTATCTTATCTTATATAATACAGACGTTACTTCAAAAAAGAAGATGATTACGTCCTACGCGTCATGCATTTAGTCATGCATATTAACCAATGACTTAAATTCTGCCAAGTCACTGGTTTTTCTGGCTAGCTCAGGCAACCCATTCCATGCTCTAATAGCACTAGGGAAGAAGGAGTATTTGTACAAATTTGTCCTAGCATATGGGACGAGGAATGTGCCTTTATTTTTGTGTCTTTCAGAGTATTTTATTAAATTTTGTTTTTGTATTTGAAGATTATGGTTCAGTGTTTTATGTATAATTGCTACTTTACTTTTGAGTCTTCTGTCCTGAAGGCTTTCTAAATTTAGTGATTTTACTAATGGTGTTACCCTAGTCAAATGTGAATATTCGTTTGTTATGAATCTCACTGCTCTATTTTGTGTTTGTTCCAGTTTCTTAATGTTTTCTTGAGTTGAGGGGTCCCACACGGTGGATGCATATTCTATTATTGGCCTAACCAAGGTTAAATAACATTTTAGTTTTATGTTCTTATTTGATTTATAGAAATTTCTTTTAATAAACCCTAATGCTTTGTTGGATTTTTTTATAGTTTCATCAATATGTGGATTCCATGACAGTTTTTCATTTATTATAACACCTAGGTATTTTGAGTTTTTAGTCTGTGTTCTTATCTTATATAATACAGACGTTACTTCAAAAAAGAAGATGATTATATTGTATGATACTAGTCGTGGGCACAGTTCTTATTCCATATACTAGGACAAATTCGTACAAGTGCTCCTTTTACACAATTACCATTACATAAAAGGTCTGAATAAACCAGAGTTTAAGTGTCAAATTGACAAGCACGACTCGATCAACGCAATGATGAGTAGGACGTAATGATTGTCTTTTTTAAAGGAACGTCGGAAATTTACAAGATATGATATGATAAGATACTCCATAACATTGCACAAAATGTAACTGATTAATAGCACAGTGTCCAGTTATGTAGCAAACTGAATTATGATTTGAACGCTCCATGAAACTAAGGACTGTTATGGGTTAATTTGTTTTAATTATGTAAAAGGTCAGAAACTCACAAAAGCTCGGCTAGGTTTATTACATGATGTAACGGAAGTGTGTGATTGAGATCACTAGTCTATTATTCAGTGGTGGATCCACTGACGCAATGGGTGACAGCTCATTTGGGCATTGTCCCACTTGTCCAGTCCGCCACTGAGTACTTGTTTATCAAAGTTTTCAAGTGGTCATGTGAACATGCTCAAGTGATTTACGCTTCTGCTCATAGCAACTAAGAGGAGAGAAAACAGGCCCTCACTAAAAGTAAGAGAGACGGAGAGAGAGAGAGAGAGAGAGAAAGAGAGATAGACGGAAAACATAGAGAATGAGTTGCCTGAATCAGCCAGGAAAACCAGCGACTTAGCAGAGCTTAAGTCATTGATCAATATGCATGACTAGTTTGACACATTAAGTAACGTCTTATAATGTATAAGACTAGTCAATCCGCGGCGTAGCATGGGCCTACGCCGCTATTTTGCAGGGCCGGCCTTAGGCCACTGCAACCTATGCGACCGCAGTGGGCCCCACACTTTCATAGGCCCCGCGCTAATTCTAGGTGTAAATTATTAATTAAACCATTTTATAACTTATAACAGATTTCCCTCTGCCTCCTGATTTAACAGGAGCTTGTGGAAATGTCCTGAAATAGCAAAATGTACGAAAAAGTCCTTAAAATTATTAAAATCTTTTGAAAACTCAAAAAAATCTCATGAAATATAGACAAAATTTTCATTCTGGGGTGTCAATCAATATGGAAAACGCCAATCCTACGCGCGTAAAAAAAAAAAACGGCATTATACAATACCCGTAGCTTAATTGTGGAATCTGGTGAAAGAAGCTTCTTATGAAGAATTGAGGTCAACTATTCTCGTAGATCGATTGAAACATTTGGTCATTCTTGCTATTGAGCCTGATCTATTTAGGAAACAGACATTTGGTTATTCTTGCTATTGAGCGTAAATAAAATGCAAAGAAGAATTCATTTTCTAATACAAGAGAGAGGAAGAGAAAAGGAGAGTCAGAGAGAGAGAGAGCGAGAAAGGGTGAGAGGAAGAGAAAAGGAGAGTCAGAGAGAGAGAGAGCGAGAAAGGGTGAGAGGAAGAGAAAAGGAGAGTCAGAGAGAGAGAAATAGAAGGTGGGAGAGAGAGATACAAGAGAGAGAGAGAGAGAGAGGAGAGAGAAAGAAAGGTAGAAAA
This sequence comes from Biomphalaria pfeifferi, assembly GCA_030265305.1. Lineage (NCBI taxonomy): Eukaryota > Metazoa > Mollusca > Gastropoda > Planorbidae > Biomphalaria > Biomphalaria pfeifferi. The sequence continues at coordinate 919,266 of JASAOG010000061.1, read as the reverse complement.
AAGATACATTGAGTCAGTCAGTCGGCTGCGGCTTTGATTTTTTATTATTTAGTATAGACTGAAAATATGTTGCGACTCTAAGTACATGTCTTATGACACGAAGATAAAAATTCGACCAATTATAAAATGTAATTATAGTTTTTGATAGTGTAGTTACTCTTTTTAACCAGGCGGGATGGACGGTTCTGGGATACCAAACTGTTCATGCTCTAATTGCTTAATGTATGTATACAGGTCATATCTAAGCACTTGTCCTTGACATATAAAAAAAAATAATACAAAATTCTGATGATAAAACACATTTTTTAAAGAAAAAAACAACAACTCTCGGCTATCGCCACGGTTCAGAGACTCAGTCCGGATACCCGGCCGTGTCAAGTACTGGCCCAAAATCTACCTGTAAAAATGTGACAAGCCCAGAAATATAAAAAGCTACATGGTAATTTACATTTCTGACCAATTATAGTAGGTCCCTACTACTTATAGAAACATCAAAGAAAAAAAAAAAAAGAGTAAAGTTCCCTTTTCAGACCTTGCGGTCTATAGGGCAGACGATGTAAAGGTCATCTTTTTCTAAGGCCTACGGTTAACGAGGGTGTCACGTGGCCAGCACAACGACCAACCGCCTATACTTTTCCCCAACTGTCAGGTACCCATTAGAGCTGCGTGGGCTTAACCCTAATAATCCCGAAATTAAAAATCCCAGTCTTCACCATGATTTACCTCTCAGCCACCGCGCCTCCAGAGAAACATTTTACTCAAATTTAAAAAAATTGACATGAGTTTTATTTCATACATTTACTTGTCGTCGGCCCCTGCGGGTCAGATGAGGCACTCACACATTGTGTTATACGTAGACTCAAACAGCATTGGCCTCAATTTAACTGATGTCATTCTCCTATTTCTAAGACTTTCGAACTGTAGGAGCACCCCACTTAATCTGACGACCATCTTTCTCCATTCCTCTCTTTCTTTTGCCTTGAATAGAATAGGTGGAAAACAAGCAATAGATTTAAAAAGTGTTTAATAAAAACAAAGATCATCTATGGGGAATAACCACACAAAAAATAACTGCCATATATCTCAATACTGTGGGAATAAGTTCCCTTTTTAAAGTTTTTACTTTACACAAGACAACATTAATTAATTACCACTAAATAATTGACTTATTAGGGTTTTTTTTTAATGAATTCATGTAATGTCATCAACTTTGAATAAATTAAGCAAAATTTCAACTTGATCCGAGATTGGGATAACGTAGAAAAACGTGTACAAAACGTAATAAGGGAAATAATACCACGTCTACAGTCACATCTTTCAATAAGTGGTGAAACATGTATAACAAATAGACTAAAATCATCATTAATCGCTCATCCTAATTAAGTCTGTTGACTATCGTCGTAGGGGTATTTTCACAGTTCCTGTAACCAAATCCCTCCACTCTTTCCGGTCAACGGCTGTTCTTAGCAGAATATCAAGAGATAGTCCAACCAATGGCGTCACTATAGGGTGGGTGTCCCCGGTGCGGTCAGCTCAGGGTGTTACCCCCCTCCACTTTTTACAAACATCCTGTTTTTTTTTCTTTCCGTAATACATATAGTTTATAATTACCTACGTTTTTTGATTGTTGAACAACTATAAAATGAGTGTATATTAAATTTTAAAATTTAGTTGTTTATTACAGTTTATTTATAGTTCACTGGGTTTGTGTAGTCATGTGAAACTCTGCACGCATCCTTAATCTTCGGAATTGAAGACATTGCCATTAATTTAGAGTTCAATTTTGCAACAATGCAACCATAAGTAAATTACACTTTTTTTCTGAATTTCAAACTTGAAAACTTATCGTTAACTCGATTCAAACGAATGTCTTTAACGATTTCATTTTTAATAACATTGACCGTTGTGAAACTGTCTTCTGTTCCTTTATCTCAAAAAATTCTTAATTTTAATATAAAAATAATTTTTCACTTGACTCTAAGCATATGCAGATGGTAAGAAAAGGTTGAATGCTTTGTTAAATGATTCAGGATATTCTTGAAGGTTTTTGTGGCATACAAATCATGCACCGTCATTTTGTTTTCTTCAATAATAACTTTTGCTGCCTTTAGATCTCTGAATCACAATGCTTTTTTTTTTTTTAGAAGAGCCTTTTTTAAATAACACTTTACGCTAACGTGTTATGCTTTTGTTAAAGAAAAGGTTTAATTAGTCACCACTTTGTCTATAGTTTAAAGATAGGCCTACTCTTGTGTATCTTTGGCCTTCTAGTACATCTCCCCCCCAAAAAAAAATTAAGTAAAGATAGGTAAAATAAAAGATCTTAAGCTGCGTCTCTAGTGGCTATGATTTCCGAACGAATAAAGTATTTTAAAGTAATGTTAAGTTCCTCTTTCAGACCCTGCGATTTATGGGGCAGATGATGTAAAGGGAATCTGTTTCTGTGGCCCACTGTAAACGAGGGTGTCAAGTGACCAGCACAACTACCAATAGCTTTTACTTTTCCCCAACTTATGTCAGGAACCCGTTAGAGCCGGGTGGACTCAGAGGCGCCCAAATGTAAAACAACCCAGAGGAATTCTTCATACTTCTATTAATATTCCAATTTCAGACTTTATTTCAACCACATATTAAATTAAGTTATACATTTCTTTTTCATTTTTATAAAATAGTCGATAACAAAAGAATACAGTTTTTCGCTATTAAGAGACTAAATTTTCCCCATTGGGAAACATCATAACCATTCTTTTACAACTTTTCCTTTCGCTCTGGATAATTTCATTCCCAAATCATGTAAAATTGGCACACGCCTATAAGAAAAATCCCCTTAAATATTCAAGTATATCATTCAACTGACACATTGTAACTATTCCTTCATCTTGATTAGAGCTTCTTTTATAGAAAAATGAAATCACATTATCATCTTCAGATATTTCAATGGCCAATTATTTACTTTCCATTTCTACAAAATTTACATTAATTACTTGTGAGATTTAAATAATAGGCCTAATTTATGCCTGAAGAATTTCGCCATTAGTTAAACAATGACTATTAATTGATATCCTGATATTACGGTGCTAGCCACAAATGCAATAGATGCGATTAGGCGTACAACATTTTAAAAAATCAAAGCAGTGTTCATATACATACATGAAGTTGGTATACATATGAAAGTATGGATTCGCGTTTTGTTTGTGATATTAAGTATGATATACCATTTTAAACATTTTAATAGAACTATTCCCAAAGTGCAGCTCTTTTTACTTGGGTGTTACCCCCCTAACGGGTGTCACCCGGTGCGGACCGCACCCCCCCTAATGACGCCACTGAGTCCGACCCATTCTTTAATTCTGCTTTTCATTTGTCGACTTTTCAGCTTTCGTCTCTTTGGGTAGTGAGGAGTTCCTCCGTTTTGTCAGCCGAGTGTTGACCTGTGAACATTGAAAGTACAAACTCATTTGTTTTCTTTTCCTGGTATATGATACCCCAGCAGTTTTCTGTGCATTTACGCTCAAAGGTACTAAAAGTTAAAAGCAGTACATAATTTTCACTCACGTTTTACTTATGCAAAAGTTATAAAGAAAAATAACTGGAAACAAAAATTGGACCAAATAAGGTAAGAGGGGAGCTAACTGGTAGAGACAGGATGTAATCCACTTCTAGAGGGCACTGTATTTCACTTTTTTTTTTTTCCATTACACTTCCGTTTTTGTGTCAAGATTAATTTGTGCCCCATGTTTGTGCTAGGAAAATATTCCAATAGTCACTGCTCATGATTGTAATTCTTCTTCTTCACTTTTTCTAGATCTAGAAACTTTTGTTTTTTTCTAGATCTAAGATTAGAATTCTAGATGTAGTGAAATTATTTATTTAGACATTTGTAATGATAGATACTAATAATAGTAAAAAATCAGTCAGTCATAGTCATGATAGGGTCATTAGTGATAGTCATAGTCATCATAGTGTAGTCATAATGATATTTGTTATTAAAATGATAATAAAAAAATGTAATATGTTATTAATGTTAGTGTACTGATAATTGATAAATTTAACACTAAAAATTTTATGTAAAAATCATACGAAGTAACAAATTAAATGTCGAAAATGTCTTTCAAATTCACTTAATAAAGAACTCTACACTCTAGATTCTAGAATTAGATCTAGTAGACTTAGACTTAGAGTCACTTAGTCTTAGACTCTAGTCTAAAACAAGAATGGGGTTGTTCCAGATTTCTTACGAGTCACGTGATTGTATTTGCATCGCGCGCTGTGCTTAGTATCAGTCAGTTTATAGTGAAATATAGTGGGAATCTGAAGTGTTTTAATGTTTAAAGTCAATATTTAGTGGTTTTAATTCATTCATTAACAATAATTGATTTGATAAATTGCTTAGTCTTAGTTTTGTGTATGTTTTACTGTGTATCACACAAACGGACGGGAAACACACACACATATCATACATTTCATCCTTTAAAAATCTCCTAAAATTTTGTCATGGAAAAGTGCTACTAACCCTGTGTATTATGCGCCTCCACTGCCATTGCTAACTTTATTTATCCATATATCTATCATTACGACAGGGGTATGGCAATTAGTCACTTATTCTCTTTTACAAATGGTAGTTTACTTCATTTCTTTACCAGAAAATTCCTGAAATGAAAAATGAGATGATTACCATATAAGCATACTTACACGCATATACCCCACACAAATTACAAAATGAGTGAAAACAAAATTGTTCAACTTGCACCCTTATATACTCTGCATGTGCAAAGCATGACTTCCTGAAAACTACCTGCATATAAAGTTGCTGCTCATCAGACGTCTGTCCTTAGATGCAATCGTGCTCATGACAGAGTGCAACACTTGTGTGAAATACTTGTAAGCCTACTGTCATATCTGTAGTATGTTGTTTCGACAGAAATGACTTAGTTATCTTGAGATGGTGGAGAAAGATTTGCTGCAGCAGCTGAGCTATGCCCTACAGTTGGCCTGATTGTGCATTGGCCCTACAATTGGCCTGAATTGTTTTCTTGAGGTTTATATGTACATTTCACAACCACAGGTCGAACAATAGGAGGTATATAAAGACCCACCAGTGTGTCCATAGGTTTCATTAAGCTATATTTATGAGTAAAATAAAAATAAATTTTGTAAACCTCGTACCTTTGAATAACCTGCTGGTAATCAGGGCAAAAATACAATTAAAAAAATGTTAAAATAAATATTGTTTGATATGGTTTACAAGGCATTTGATATCGTAGTCGGGGAAAAAAATTGTTTAATGAGGTATGTACTTAGCCATACCTAATCCACCCCTCTTTAACATTAGATTTTAACTGCATAGTGAAGCATGTCAACATATCTAATTTTATAGACCAAATGATAAGGTTATAGATGTTTTCCTTTTTTTTTTTTTCTAGGTCTAGTTTTGGATATAAAAATAATTCACTTAACACTGATGTTACTAACAATTGGCTGACTAGTAAAAATAACTTTTGCAGAGAACTATTAATCAAGTATGAACACTGAAGAGGAAACTTCCATGCAAGCTGAGACAGTTGAAATAAAAAAGGAAAGTGTCGGTGGTAACGAAAACTTTGTAGTGTTGGACATGGCAGGGGACTCTGAGGATTCAGACAAAGATGATAAGACTGTTAAAGTAGACACCAGAGATAAAAGTCAGAGAAATAGTGGCTCAGACAATGGAGGAAAAGCTTCGATTGCTGATTCATCTAAAGCTGGTGCCTCAAACTCAAGGTTACGGAAAAAACCAAAGGCCCCAGTCGTCGATGTCAACAGCCTTAGAAGTAGGTTTTAATTAATTGAGAATAAATGGGGAAAAAAATAAATTTTATTTAATACATACTAATAATCTTAAAATGAATTCATAAAGTCAATGTACTGCATAATTCAATGATTTGCACATTTCTAAATTTATTGGTATAATAAAATGTAATATTCTTCGGTTGACATTTGTCTTGTAAATAAATTTGAGCATGATGTTGAACTACTCTTCCTTAGTTTTACTTTTAAAGGTCAAAATGTATTTTTATTCTGGCATCAACCCTGCCTCCTTTTTATTGCAGAAATCTTTATTGAAACCTTACTAGAACACCTGATCAGTAGACTACATCTCAGTTCATACTTTTAATCCTTGTAAATATAGACTATTGGATTAGGATATATATATATATATATGACTGTTTTTTTTTTTTTTACAGAACGTAAATGGCAGTTAAAAGTGTATCCACTTCATGCAGAAGACTTGCAGTTGAACTATATGAGCATACTGTGTAAGTTGGCTTCAGAAAGTCTTCTGTACATTCCCAGTGAAGGAAGACATGGGTAAGTAATGGTTGAAACCTTTCTTAGAATGGAGTTAACAAAATTTTTGTAAGAACACTGCAGAAAAAAATATGCTATACTTGATTTTCCAATTAAATCAAATCATTATTTCAGTCTGCATTTGCTCTTAGCAGAAAGTTCAAGTAGTAACTGTAATTTAACAGTAAAAAATAGTTTAAAAATTAGTATGTTGCAATTGTGAAACACATTTCAGATGATAATTAATTTTTAAAAAATTCTTTTATATAATTCAAATTTCAATATTTTTTAGTTACTCTGGTGGGGTGGGGGGGGGGGGGGTATTAAGTGCTGTTCCTATTTGTTACAGAGGGGGGAACCCATTATTTTTATTGTTGATGAACATTTCCAAATCTAGTTTAGGGATTAGTGCTTGTAGAGCCTTTAAATATTTAAAGTTTGATCGAAATGTCTCAATTGGAAGATCAATGGTAGTAGCAAAAAAAAGTTTTTGTGGTTGATATCTTGATAGACAATATTAGTCCTGTAATAAATAAAAAAAAATAACCATATGATTTTTTAGTTGTAAATGATCATTAAAAAATTCAAAATTGTAATGGAAAGATGCTACTTTGTAATTGATCTGGAACAAATGATTGTGTATTTATGCAGCCTTGGTCTTTGTTTCTGGTCCACAGTAAAGCAGAGCTTTATGTTGCCACTCAGAAGGAAACTGCTGCCATCATTGGCAAGCTTCTAAGAATGGGATTTCACCACAACCTGTTGAGTATCGAGGTGGTTAGAAAAGACACAGGCGGCAAGGAAGATGGAGATGATTCGAAGAAGGAGTGTAAAGGTTAGTTCTTGTCATGGTTGATTTGTTTGTTTCTAATTCAGCAACGTAACTAGGTGAGAAGTACAATTATCTTTCTTTCTTTTTTAACTTTAGCATTTCTAATGTTTGACAAGTTCCTCTCTAAAAAGATTTTTGATGCCAAAGGTGAAAAGGGTAAGTCCATTTCATTCATCATTTTGTTTTATTTTTACTTTTTTTTCTTAACAGTAATCATGTGAAGTAAATTTTTGGCAGATACCAAGCTCTTACCTTCCTGTTGTATCAGTCGTCCTTGGAGTTTGTTGATATCATTTATGTCTACATTCTTCAGTGCATATACAATGTGAGCAGCTGTAGAGTAAAATGCACACCCACACACAGTATCTCACTTGGTCATCTTATCATATTGGAGTTTCAGAGCAGCAGCAACCATCTATACTCTTCTCTATCAACAACTTCAGGCATTTAAGGCTCACCTGTTTTGGGCTGAGGCAACATCTTGAATAGCCACCATTTCCACGTCTGACTCACCACCATTCTTACATTTTCTTCAAGGTCGTTGAGACCATTGGAGTAGACAGAATTTATTCCAAGTTATATAACTTGTATTTTGTTCTATAGTATCCAATTCTTTAAACAAAGAATTGCAGCTACACTTTGACTTCAAGTAACCACAAAGCATTCATATTACCAGTTTATGGATTGCTCAAATGTATATATTTAAAAAAAGACCACAGATATATTTTATAAATAAACCCTAGATGCTTCTAGAATATCAGATCTGAAATGTATAAAAAAAATCAAATTATTAATTTATTATGAATCCAATAGAAATAAGTATTTCATAGTTAACATATTTTTTTACATAAAATTTTTTGTTAATAAAAAAAAATTTACATTATGAAAACAATTTGCCACCTTTGTAAATTAACAAAGCTAAAATAAAGTAGAATTTATAGTCATTCTGTTAAAAAAAAAAATTAATAAACCTTAGGCTGAGCCCCAATACTATCAATGTCTTATTTTTAGAATGATCCATTAAAAAGTCAATAATGAAGTTATACTAAATTATTTTAAAGACTAAAAGCAAAGATGTTAATTTGAATTTGTAGAGTTTAAAAATTCCACTTTAAAAGTCATTTTCTTTATGTTTATATCCAAACCTTGCAACAAAACCTGTTAATCTTGATTTAAAATTTTCAAAATTTGAAAGATAATAATAATTAAGTCTAAACTTGAACCTAGATTTCTTGGGAAAGTTCCGAAAGTGTGATAGTTCATACTAATAATATTTAAAATGCTTTTTTTTTTTACTAGTTGTACTCCAGGTCTTGCACAGTCCCATTCTAATATGGAGATGGAGATAAATGATGTAGCTGTGACACTTCTCGCTTTCGTACTTCTCGTATGAAGCTGTCACAGCCGTTTTGCATTCAAGCGAACATCATGTCACCTTCCTGGCTGCTCACTTGGTATCACCTCTGAGCAAACAGTATTGCTGCTGGTGTACTTGGCCTCCCACGGACAGTAAGGTTCCCTTATGTCTGGGTCACTGCAGTAACCTATGTTATTGTTCTAACAAAGCCATGCTCTTTTTATCTCCTAAATCAGCAACTCTCTTAGCTGCAGATCGTCCGCCAATTCCAGCAACTCACAAGACAAATGGTCAGCAATGTTTTATTTGTTTGGTATATGTTTGGCATAACAAGATTGTAATTTTAAATAAAGAAGTAAAAAATTAAATTGTTTCACTTTTTAAAAAAGCAATCTAAAAAAGAAATAACAAAATGCTTTTGTACACTTATAATGCAGCTAGGTTAATTATGCTTTAAGGAAAAATAAGGGACAAATTTTTTACTCTACTAAATTACAAGCATAAGTAGACCTTTTAAGATGAGAAAAAAAAATATTGGAATAGATGCTGAAAAACAAAAACATTGCTGACTCATTTGATTGGACAAGTTCACAAGCAACGGTTGCGACATTTGTGGCCATGACTCCATCTGATCAGCTTTTGCCATCTGGTCAACTAGAAACGACATTCGTGTTAAACAGTCTGTAACCAATGAGCAACTTTGTCTCACATGGCCACAATCTTCTTTCAGGAACCCTGATTGAGAAAACTGTCACATTAAACAAGCTGCCCCGGGCGGCCACCAAAGATTTCATCGGTGCAATTTTCCCCTTTGCCACTGAAATTGAAATAATTGAGAGCGACAATCCAGATGAACGGTGAGTAGGTCAGGCACTGAGTGTTGCATTGCAAAATTAAAAAAACAAAACATTTGACTGCAAAAGTCTTATACCGACTACTATTTGGCTGTTTACTACCTCAAATACGTAAGTGAATTTGGCTCATTCGTTTATAATCTTGACATTAACAATAATGTTTTCATAGACAACACATTCATAAAAGGGACAGCTGGTAAATGATAACCATATATATCAGTTTAAAGACTTTTTAAGAGGATAATTTTCTTGCCAAGACAAGTTATGTATATAAGCCACTGGATACTCTCATACCTTCACCTTGCTCAAGTATGGCCAGCAGCTACTACAGTGTATAGCTTCAATATAAAGTGAACTGAACTCTACAATTTCTATTTATGGACTCAAGTGTTCAGAGAATAGTGCTTCTTTATGTGAAATGTACCTGAATTAAGTTTTGACAGTTGGTAGCTCAAGCTAACTCTCTTGAACTAGATATACAGATTTTTTTTTACCCAGACTACTGAGTTCTCACCTTCTTCAGATGATAGCTTGCATCTCAAGTTTTCTTCAACTGCATTGAGATAGAATAATCTGCTTCAGAGGATCCAGTCATATACATAAATTATCTCCTAAAGAGGATGGCTTAACATCTCCAGCTTTTTCCATCATCTACTCATAACTGTCTACAGAACAAAATTTTACCCAAAATTAGATCACCTGGGGAGCACTTGCCTCAGTTATTATCTACAAATGACAAGTCACAAGAAATTCTTCTACACTCTGTCCTTTTTTTTTAGTTATTTGTGAATAACTCAGAGCTCAAAATTTTCATTACATATAGATCATATGAGACAAGATGCACATGCTTCAAATATCATCTACAGAATGCAGCCCAACAACATCTACAGTGACATACAAAATGCTTCAGATACAGTATGAAGTACAAGTCTACAAATAGCAGCTTACTGATAAAAATGCCCTAAACTACATTAACAGTGACATGCTTCAGATACTGGGGTACAGTGTTTATATAGAGAGTTGTCATTTATCTTGTACTTGAGAACAAGCTGTCCTTTGGTCAAGCTAAGCAGTTATAAAAAGACTTCTTTTTCTACTCATCAGAAAGTAAAAATACTGAATCAATATTGAGGCCTAATATTTTCAAGTTGAAATTCAATCTGAATTTATGATGTGCTTTTTATGTTTGACTTTGAATTAACATTTTCTATACAACTATTATGCAACATTGATTTATTTACAGCTTCATCAAATAGACAATAAAAATGTTAGTTTGATAAATGGAGATGAATATGCCAATTTCTTATACATTTCCTCAAACATTTATTATTTATATGCTATTGATAAAAATTATTGCTCAACTAACTATGAAAGATGTTTTTATTTCAGAGAAATATACTTTTGCTAACATATGTTTCCTACATAAAACTGTTTTAAATCAAATTAGAATTTCTTTTAGTAATATATTTGTGATCTGTTACAAAAAAAATTTCTTTTAAAAAAACAACAGAAAAATTTTCACTTATTTGGTACCGGTATAGGTAGAAATATTTCACTTTACAAAAGCTAAATTTTAAATACTGGGTAACTGTTAGTGTGAGAGAATTAAATAATGTTTAAAATTAAATTTAACTTGAATGCTTTGATCATTCCATAAATAAAAACAACAGCCATTTCTTTTTATTATTATTTGTAAAATAGTTATTTTAATTGGCTTTCTCTATCATGTCTCTATAGCAAGGCAACAGTCAAATGTAAAACTCCAGTAACATCTTTATTGGTGTACAAGTCCTTCAAACGTCTAGAGATAAATGATGTCCATGTTAAACTGTCTGTGGATGAGTTAGGTAATGGCTTTTATTATTTCTTTATCAGAATGACATTATTTGATCATTTCTTATTAATATCTTTTGTCACATATCAATAAATATGTTTAAAAAAACACTTGTTTTCTCTCTTAACAGTTAAAGCAATTACTTTGCCACCTATGTTCTTCATTCCCACACCTAACAAGAAAGATACCGGACCACCAGATTCTATTGAAAGCCTAAACCAAAGTTCACTGCCCAGAAGGCCCATAATGTCATCTCTTAACAGGCGTGTTCAACAGATCAAAAAGAGGGCAATGATGACCAGAAAGAAACCAACCAGAGGGCAGCTGATGAGAGGACAGAGAATGAACCAGGGAATGGATGATGGAGGGGACGGTCCTAGAGGACAAGGTGGACGGCATTCCTTATCCAGACGTGGAGAAGGACGATTTGGTACAGATCCTAAAAATCATGGGCCTGGTATGCATTTATCATTGAAAATATTTGTAAAAAAAATTTTCTTTGCTTTTAAGAAATAACAAAATGTAATCACAAACACTTTTTATATTTTGTTGGTTCAGGCAGCAGAGATTATCCAGGTGGACCTGGCCGTCGCAGAATGAATGAGCGTCAGAATGATAGACGAAATAGAGATAGAGATTCTCGTGACAGGGGTTCTAGGAGAAATGATAGAGAAGAAAGCCAGGTTGGTTTAAGATATATATTGAACTATTCAAGTCAGCAACATTGCTAAGCTATGATGATTTGTAAATATTTTGTTAAAATGTTGGTGTAGGTCACCAAAGAAATGTTGCAGCTTCAAAACCAGTTGAATCAAGCCATAAAGAATCAAATAGCCATGCTAAGCACCGCTCAGACAAGTGGAGGGCACAATTTCTCTCTTCCTGGTTCCTCTCACAGAACGTCACTGCTTGGCCATGCACCAAGACATTTTGGTGCAACTCCTGAAATAGGATTGGGCAGCTCTAGGGCTATTGATCCTGTGAGTCCTTTTAATTACTTCTTTTTACATATAATATATATGTCTGCGTGGGCTACACATTTTTTAAAGCGTATTTACATTGTGAATAATAGACAACCTAAACTTTGAATAGGATTAACTTATTACAGATCCCATTTTGTTATTCTTCTCTGTCAATTCAACTTCTTGTTTGATGTATAGTTAAATGTATATCCATACAATATTGAAATCTATATTTTAATGACAAAATCTTTCACTTACACTTAGCCCTGTTTCAAACATGATTTGTGATTTCTAAGCAGTTATTTTGTTTTGAGATATAAACATACTAGAATACAGCAGAAACTCTTTGTGTTTTTCCTCTGCACAAGTTAAACAATGCAACTATAAAAGGGACATTAAAAAGAAAATTGAGAATATAACTTAATTTATTTTTTGAACTAATGTATATTACAAGACTAAAAGATGTTTATATTTTGTTTCTTAGCATTCTAGTGAATTTGGTGGAAGTTCTTGGTCAGGAGACAGAAGTAGCAGAATAGACAACAGAGCTGGGGACAGAACAGATGATAGAGTTGAAAGGTTAGGAAGAGCTGGAGGAGATCGCATTGATCGACCCAACAGACCTGATAGAGTTGTAGATAGAAGTAAAAGAGTAGACTTGAACAGACAAATGGACAGTCGGCCTGATAGACTTGACAGGGGCAGCCGTGACAGAGCAGAGCGGTCCGACCGGAACAGCTCTGGTGCTGATTTGTCTCGTCAAGCACAGCGCTCACAAAGAAATGTGTCAGCATTCAGTAGTGTGGGAACCAGTGGAGAAAGTGGTCGCACCAAAGACAGATCATCCATCAATTCAGCTTCTGAAGCTGCCAGAGGAGGCAGTCGAGGTCAGAGAGGACCTGAATATGCCGGTACTAGCAGGTCAGTAGTTAATAATTTTTTGTATGTCATTTTTGGACAGTAAGTGACAGACTAGTTACCAACTTTACTTGTCAGGTGTTTACATAGCAGTCTACTTGTACCAATTTTTTTTATTTCATGTATGTATGCATTAATCACAAATTTATTATGAATTAATAGAAAATCTTTTACCAAGTACATTTAGTTACTGCTTTTTTTTTATTTCTAATTAATCACTGACTTTTTTTTTTTAATTTGAATAACAAAAAAATTTGTTTTGAAAATTGTTTAGCTAAATGAAACAGGTTCAGATTTTAAAATTATAGCCTTGAGTGAAATATTTAAATATTAGTTTGTAAACAGAAAAAAAAGGCAATAATACACAAAGAACCTAAGACAAAATCCCTCCAACAATGTACAATGTATGTTAGGACTAAATTGTCTTGTTCTTTTCTTTCAGAGTGAGTCAAAGAAATGATGGATCCTACAGTTCTGCTTCTCATTCTCAGAGTGTTCCTAATCGTTACAGTGATTTTTCTGCTCCAGTTGAAGGGGATGGCAATTATTATAGACGGTATTAAAAACACTGCATAATGGATTTTTAGTTGTCATTATTCAAATTTGTATTTTTTTTTTTTTTAATTTAATAAAGTGAACTTTAACTGATTTTGGATGTAAATTGTATGTATACTTAAGATTGTTTATGTGTGTGTTAATGTGTAAAAGTGAGAATGATGTTTGGCTTGTATAGCTTATAAGTTTGCAAATTAATTTTTTTTTTTCCACAAGTTTTATTGTTTACTTTTAAATTTTAGATATTGTAAATGATGTTAGTAACTTTGTCATTTCTCCATTAAAAGTTTTTTTTAATCATTAAGAAATATTTCTGTGATTAAATGCATCACTATCTCTTGTATCTAGAAATGTGGTTTTGATTAAGTTACTAATTAACTAAAGATGTTTTAATATTTAAGAAATTAAACTATTCAAACATAAACTCATTCAGTTTGTCTACCTATGATTAATCAATGGAGATATAAACACAATTTATTAACATTGAGTAGCATCTCAAAATGAAGTAATGCAATATTTTACAAAATACACTTGCAGTCTCCTAAGATGTAAGTAGAACCTAATAAGGATTTAAGATGATTCAAACTATTTCTTGTTAGGTTTGCTGAGAAGACTTTGGGTAACACATTTCAGGAACTTTTTGACATGGAGGGGTAGATTGTCAAATGCCTGATACTGTACTTAAAATTTTAAGAAATTTTTTTTTTAGCTACCTATCACTGATCAAGGGTAGTACATAGTACATTTATTATTATTCAGCAAATCACATACAAACTTATGGAATTAAAAAAACACTTTCTGAATATACCTTAAAAATGTCACATTTCAAGTTAATTTCTTTAACAAAAAAAAATAGGTAACCATAAGAAGGCAAAAGAAGTATATATTTCATGTTTTGAGACTACAATTTTAACTTTTATTGGTTGTTATAAAATAAGAAATATCAGAATGATTATGGTATAATTTATTTATACCAAAGTAATGTGCATAGAAGAAACACGAATATAAATAAGATAAATCAATTAATATATATACTTCTAATGTAACTTTTAATACTCAATTTTGATGCAACATAAAAAATGAACAAGTAAAAATATAAGTATAAAATAGCATTTTTAATTTGTGTACTTGTGGCTGTTTGACAAATTCATTCTGAACCAGTGCTTTTTCATTACCAGTACTTTACTTAGAGCCAAACTTTTACAATGCCATTTTAATACAACATCCACTGACCAATTAATTCCTTTCAGCAATAATTTGTTTCAAAGAATTGTATTTTGTACTTGTATTCATTTGCAGCACTATAGAGGCTTAATTTATTAATACATATAAATAAGAATTCAGAAGAAAAATAGTTAGAAAATGTTTTTATAAATATATTATTGACAAAAAAAAAAAAGAAATTGGTACTAACAAAAAAAAAAAAAAGTCGCATTTGGGTTAGGGTATATTACATATAAAATTTTGTCTGCATTTAAAGCTTAATATATTAAAAAATTAAAAATTTCTATCGTAACATTTTCATTATTTATAAATCTTGATATAAAACTCAATAGTTAAATCTAGTGGATTAAGCATTAGGAAAAATCTTGCTTTTTAAGGGGAGGGCGAGATTGTCTTAAACTTATTTGGTTTTCTTCTTCTTGTGTCAGTGGCTTATAGAATTCATCCCACAGTCTTTGAAATTCAGCTTTAAATAAAGATGTCACTGAGATGTCATCAGTGATTATGACATTTTCTTTATTTCCTGTGATAGCTTGGTATGTCCAATTGAAGGAACCATTAATCAATATTTTTTCATCCACTATAACAAATTTGTGGTGCATGAGAAATGAACTGTCATTCACTCTCACAGGTATGCCTAATTAAGATGTAAGAAAAAAAAGTTAGGTTTAACAAAGGAAACTACATACATATCAATCATATTACTGCAACAGGGCTCATACAACTTAAGTAAAATTAAATTCCAGACTTTCAAAAAAATTTTCAAGACTCAAAAAAAAAAAGATCATCATAATGGTACCAATTCATAAAAAGACAAATAATATATAAGACAAAATCTTTTTGTGACTAAGGAAGCCAAATAGATTTGGGAGTTAAATCAATCTAAATATAACATATGGTACTCTTAATTTAAATTGTTTGTCAAATCATGAGGCTTTTGACTTGTA
Organism: Biomphalaria pfeifferi; assembly: GCA_030265305.1. Taxonomy (NCBI): domain Eukaryota; kingdom Metazoa; phylum Mollusca; class Gastropoda; family Planorbidae; genus Biomphalaria; species Biomphalaria pfeifferi. The sequence goes on along the minus strand of JASAOG010000061.1, from coordinate 903,456 downwards.
ATACTTGTATGTAACAGGCATCTGATAATTATTGGGAAAGATAAGTAGGTGGCTAATGGCCTCAATAGAACATCTAATAGTCTAGACAGTTACTAGACTCGACCTAGACCTACAATAATAGATTTACTCATATTGAGCACCTATAATTGAAATGTATTATGTTAGTCTTAACTAAGATCAAAACTATATACAGTTATCACACAAACAAGGGCTGCCTGGTTGTGAGGTAAGTAACGGTCCCAAGTTTGAAGCCAGCCCGCAACATTTTACATTACAGTCGCACTGCAAAAGGCTTAGTTAGGACATAATAATCTTCATTTCTATATCTGAAACTTGTAAAAAAAAATGCAACCACAAACCTTCTTTTCTTAGATTCCAGATCTTTGAGCCAGGGGAAGACAACTGGTCTTTATCTGTAATAATTCTCATTTTAACTCCATTTTTATACAGATCGGATAGGATATCTGCCAAACCTTTGCATGTAATTACATATACACAAATATCCATGGACGTTTTACAGGCTGTCATATGCTTATATAACTCACTTAACGAGGTCTTTTCATGAGAATATTGACAGTTATCTCTTAAGCACCCACTGCTTGAAAGAAAAAAGGCACTACATGCAATTTTTTTATCAGGAAAAAATAGAACTTGCAGAGAACTCTTGCTTAACCTTTCACTTTCGTTTTTCCGAATCCCATGTTTGGTCGTTTTCTGGCGTCTACGATATAATTTGTACAATATTTCACTAGCCACAAAGAAAAAAAAAGTAACTAGGAATCCTTTAAATGTTGACATTGAATTGATTGAAATGTGTGCATTCACAAACTGGAATCTAGATCTAATTCTAAATATAGATAGCTAAATCTAGATAGGCAGTGGCCTCCTCTGTAGATCTAGGCAAGCTCAGAAATTCAGACCCAAACTCCAAACCAAGGATCTAATAGGTCTAGATCTAAATTCTCTATCTAAGATCTAACCCAGTAGTTCTAACACTAACAAAACTAGAGTAACATACCTTTGTTTCCAAGCTAGCTATTTTTTAAATTTAATTTTTAAATTTTACATGCTAACGTAAGCGCATTCCAAAATTTAAAGTTATCCAATGAGCTGATAATCTATGTTAGACCTATATATAAACAAAATTAGAATTTTAACATTAAATAAGAATAGATCTCAATATTTGTTACTTATTACCATATAATGCTAAGTAAACAAACATTGAAACAAAATTTAATATTAACACATTTTTTTGTTTTATACTATAATCTACATCAAAATATTATTTGATATTATCTTGTATGGGCATAATATTTGAAAAACATTGAGTTTGTTTTTACTTGATAATAGATATCCTAAAGATAACGACCATAAGGTGTGTGTGAGAGGGGGAAGAGTCATAATATATGACATCTATGTGAATTATTTTAAATTTAAAAGCATAAAGAAAATCTTTAGATCCTATATAGTTTCTTTTCTAGCAGCATAATCGAAAATAGATCAAGAGTCTATATAGATCTATATTGATATTGCATTAAATGAATTCTTTATTAGATCTATTCGCTTTTAGTTGGAAGCATTATTTTTTATCTGTTTCTGTTTTCACTTGAGGTGTTTCTTAAACTTCTCTCCGCAGCTTGGAAGAGTCTCGTCCGGTTGACGTTGCAGTGATCTATCTTAATCTATCTCTATAATAACATTTAATCTATCTAGATATAGACTCTATAGATTAGTACTTTATAATAGATCTACATTACAATGTCTAGCAACACAGTAAGTTAGTTTACTAAAAAAAATCTGTAAAAATTTTAAATAAATCAGTTTTTACTTCTATTAAAAAAAACTTTATTCTCCGCCGTATTCAATCAATTCATCATAATAATTAATTAATAATTATATTTATAATTACAGTAATAGTCTATTAATAAATAGTTACTAATAGTTAACTTTAAGTTAATTATTAATACATGATGATGATGAATGATTTCATGAATATTAAAATATATACAAATTATCTAATTATGAAATATATCATTCAATGTCATTCATATTAAATTATTAATCATAAATAGATCTATATAGAATTTAGATCTAATAACTAATTATCTAATAAAATCTAATTTAGTAGTAATTCTAATATAACTCTTACCTTTACTCTTATAAGTTATACACTCCGGACTAGTAAGTACCTTTTAAAAAAGGTTAAATTAATAAATGCTAAGGCGCCTAATAAGGGGGTTTATTTTTAAAAATGAAAGGTAATTTTAAAGCAAATTACTTAGTCTATTCATCTATTGATCTCAAAGCTATAAAACAAGTTAGGGTTAGGGTAATAATTAAGGTAAAAATCTCTTAATTCCTCATATAGCTGAACACAATTGTCACACATGACATAGTCAAAGCATACATTTTTAATGGTAATCCTTATCTATTTATTTTGTAACAGCCCGGGAAAAAAAGATGGAGTACAGTTAATTTAAGGGAAGCCCACACTGTTTTATTGTTCCCTTTTAAAAGTCTAAGCTTATGGGATGTCCAAGTGAAAATGACTTACTAATATGGTTATAATTTACTATGTTCTATGTTTACTATCTTTTTTTCAAGCAAGTGTACTCAGCATCTAATAGGCTTTTTTTTAATTTGCAGGCCTTAATGGAGGAGTCTGATGTTGCCTTAAATTTTGGTGAAGAAGATGATTTGGTTAATAAAGATAAGAAATTGATGTAAGTCTGTTAGTACTTGACACAATATTTATGTATGTCTGGTGTACACTAAATATAACTGCATTTCATTTTTAAGATGCTTATGTCTGTTAATTTCCAGAAAGAAATGTTACAAGCAAGTTACTACTTGAAACTTCCTAATCCATGTAAATTTTTGTCTAAAAATGTATTAATGCATCTTTGTAGAAAGTCTTTTAAAATTATATAGCCCTCTACAATTTTCACTCACTTATGGAGAATATTGATAAACCAACCATCTCTTCTCGATTTCCCAGCATATGCTCTTTTAATTTTTGTCTCATTAGCCAACAACAACATTGGACAGATACTGATAGAGACAGTTATAAGTTATGAAAAAAGACACAATTTGAAACACCATATGTTGCAGCTTTGAGCATGATGATGACTTGATGAAAATGGCAATAAAAAAGGATTTTGAATATATTTATAAGTCTGTGCATACTGCAAACTGGCTTTTTCATTAAAATGGTTTGTGTGTATGTGTAATTTTTGTGTATAATGTTGCATTAAAGAAGCTGAAAAAACAAAGTTCATGCTTCAAAAGACTTTAAACTTTTGTTTCACTTATTTTAAGCAAGAGGAAGAGGATGCTTTCATCATATTTTATTACTGCTTTTAGGTTTTGATATCTAAATGTGAAATTAGAACATCCAGACTAATCAAATAATGACTTTTCCTTCTTAAAGTACTACTGTAACGCCATGCTAGCAGGTATACCTGATGACAAAATAGCCAAACTGCAACGTATACAGAACAACGCCGCACAAATAGTACTTAGAAAAACAAGACAAGATTCTGCTACTACGCTCTTGCGCACACTCCATTGGCTTCCAGTAAAAGCGAGAATCGATTACAAGGTCGCCACACTTTGTCATCAGTGTATATATAACAATGAGATACCCTTAGAGACCTTAGAGAACTGATTACTCCATATGTCCCCCAAAGAGCCCTGCGCTCAATGGACTCAACGCTTTTAGTGGTGCCACGTTTCTCCCTCTAAAGCTACGGTCTGCGGGCTTTTTCCGTGCATGGACCAAAGGTTTGGAACTCACTCCCCATTGATCTCAGATAGACAACATGCTATACCACTTTTAAGAAGAACATTAAGACCTACTTGTTTAAAACTTTTTTAGATTAGTTTTTTATTTCTGTTGTCGTGTTTGTGTTTGTAATGTTATTACAGCGCCTTGAGCCTACATTTTGTTTGTTAACAGCGCTTTATAAATAAAATTATTATTATTACTGACACTTTATATCTGGAAAAATTTGTTTTATTTCAGACATCCAGTTGCTGTATTCTTTCATCTGTTCTTCCGTGCATCAGCACTGATTGCTTATCTACTATGTGGGCTGTTTAGTTCTAGTTTCATTACAAACTTTGTTGTGATTATACTTTTATTATGTATGGATTTCTGGACTGTGAAAAATATATCAGGTAGGGGAATGTTGCATGTTATGTTATGTTATTGCTATCTTGAAGTATATTACATTTCATATACCTACACATGTTAAAAAAACATTATCCATTACAAGAAAACATTTAACTAACTTTGAAGTACTAAAATATAATATTTAAATTTGTTATAGAAAGGGGTTATAATGGATGAATAATTCTTTCATTTTATTACATTATTGTTAAGCTATAGAGATTATTTTATACATAACTTAATATTAAAAGAAATCAAACACAATATTTTTTTCATTACTCCAGGTAGATTATTAGTTGGCTTGCGGTGGTGGAATTATGTCGATGAAAATGGTGTTAGCCGATGGATTTATGAATCTCGTAAGGTTAGGGTAAATTTTTTTTTTCATATACAGAAGGCTTAAACAATTAACTAGTAAAATTTGTCTGCATTGATTGTATTCATTGGTGTTATTATATTATTTACTTCATTGGTCACAAATAACTTTATTTAATGACGTGTAAATAAATATCAAATATAACTTATTTTATGTGTTATCTTTATAATTACTTAATAGACACTGTTAATTGAACATTTCTCTTTTAGGGTTCAGGTACCATAAAAATTTCTGCTGCAGAATCCAGAATATTTTGGCTGTCTCTTATTGTATGTCAGGTGCTATGGGCTGTGTTCTTCTTTTCCACCATATTTCAACTCAGCTTAAAGTGGTTTGTAAGTAGTTTGTAGTTTTAGATTGTTGTTAAATTTAATGTTTTTTTTTTTTTTTTCATCATACAAATCATAATGACTGAATTTGAATCCATTTTCTTTAAGTTAACAGACTGTGGACATATTTTTTAAAGTTCATTTTTTTAAAAATTAGTTTAAATGAAGTTAAACTTGACATTAAATAAATTGTTATTCTTTTTTTTTTTTATGACGTTGATGTAAATTTGCATTACTATGGCTCTCTGGTTGTGGTCAACAGACTAGTTTTAATAGTCATTACAAAAATTAAGAGTAAACTGTTTGTCTTGTAAATAGTTTGTACACATTTTGTCTCCCACTCCCAGTTGTGGATCAAATTGAAATTTTGTACAATTATTTCTTGCACCAGACAAAATAAGAATTAATATAAAAAATAACCACTTAGTTAATTAACTATTGATAATTAATTATTTTTTTTGGTATTAAACAAGGGAAACAAAATCTTACTTGACAGACTTGAGGAGGCTTGAGTCCTGAAAAAGCGATTATGGTAGCATTCACCCAGATACCCCCCTTCTTTCTCCCCCCACTCCTTTCCCTACTGGTACAGAGAAGTGATAAGATCATAGCGCATTGAGAAAGCTAAATCATGAAATTGTGCGAAACAAAAGCAATTGGTAAAAATATTTATTGTTAGTCCAGATCTATTACAAATTTAATCTCATGACTGATCCAAACTAATTGTTGTTGTTTTTTTAAAAAGTATTTTTTTTTTATTGGCACTGATTTGAGGCAATAAGAACTGTAACATTTTCAATGAGTTGTTGATGTGCCTCAAAATATTGCTTTATCAAATTTATCATCATAACTTTGATTAGTGTATAACACATTACTGACTTATGTTCTGGTTTCATTTGAAAACAGATGGTGGTAGTTGTGGGTTTTTTGATGAATGGAGCAAATCTATTTGGTTACATACGCTGCAGAGTTGGTGCCAAGAAAAACTTATCTTCAGTAGCAACCAATATATTATCTACAAAGCTTTTTACTTCTGTAAGTAGCTTTGAAAGTTTATGTATTGAAAAATAATAATAATAAAAAAAGACTAGTGGGTTGTCAAATATGTTTCTGTCACATATCAATTAACTCCCTCTTGTCCAGGGGAGCTCACCAAGTTTCAGCAATTAAACACCAATTACCTTTCCAATCAATGTCGGTTTCTGTTAGAACCTATATGTATGTACTTGATATGATAAGAAGTTAATTCATCTATTTATCCAATTTAGACTTAGAGTTAACTTCATTTATTTTATTTTCACAAAAATTACAATAATCAATGACACATAGAAGCATTCAATGTAAAACTTAGAAAAAAACAAACAACTAAATATTATTCCATATTTTTAGATGTTGTCATCGGCTGCCTCTAAAGCGACATCTGGTGCAGGACCAAGTGAAGCAACAAAAGAATGAGAAAACTCAAAGACAGAACTAGTGCTCATCTGACTGGATCTAGAAAGTATACACAAAACAAGTTGCTGGAGGCTGATACATTTGCTTCTGCAGACTCATCGCCCTTGTCTTATTATCAGTGCAATATCGGGATGGCTAAACTGCCCATTAATTCTTCCAAGGCTGAATTAAGTTCACAGAATATGATTTTGCCGACTGTTTGAGGTTGTTGATGAGGGAAATTTGTGTATTATATTGACCTAATAGTTATTTATGGACTGTATTATAATTAGTTTGACCACATGGTCAATTGTGCTGAGTTGTCATTTAAACAAGTTTCTAATTAAACAATTATTCAAATTTAATTTTAATTTTCTGAGTACATTTTGTTTAAAAAAAGATAAAATGGAGGGGTTGGTTAATTTTATATGTGTGGAGGGGTATTTTATTTTGATGGCTATTATTGATAAGATGTTTTTTCATTTTTTTTTTTTTGTACTAATAAACATTTTTTAACAGACCAAACTGGTAATTATTTACTAAAGTTTTGTTAAAACTTTAGAATGACAAGTATTTAAACTTATGTCAGTGACAAATGCTCACATTTATCTTTTTTTTAGGTTCTGCTTAAAAAAAGAATCACCTGTATTAATGTTTACCATAGTCTTACTTTGTAGGTCTGATATATTTGTACAGTATTTGTTTACTCTTGTTGTATAATTAACTACATTGGGCGAGCCAACTTTCCAAAAGTATACCACACTTTACCCCAGCTATGGGAAAAACAAAATGGGTTTTTTAATAATTCACTGGCAGAATGGGAAAAGTGTGTGGGAAACTAAAAACTATTTATGGTTGAAAAAAAAAGGTTTGCATAATACAAATTAATTGCTTTTTAGTGTTAGGGATATGAGTGATTACAATCATAACTGAAGCAGCCAATGTTGCCTTGTGATTCTTTCAGTGCAATTTTCTCAGTTAAATGACTGGAGTGAAGAGCAAGTTTAAATGAATAGAAAATTTTGACTAACATATTGAGGAAAGAAAAGTTTTCATATGGTAATAATAATGTTCCTTGTGCTTTCTTGATATTCCTCTATATCAGGCTACCCTCCAAAAAAGGCAAACCAGGAGGTACATGTTAGGGACACCTTTGCACCCAATTACACCCCAAGACTTTTCTGTCCCATAAGGGCACCAATCAATCAAACTACTTGTTTTTAATGGAAAAAAATAAGTTAGATGTGTAACCCGCTCCCCCCCCCCCCTTCTCATTCAGGAAATAAAGACGTTTTTTTTTATGTTTCTGAATTTGAGTGAAAGTGAGCTGTTACTTTTCACTATTGAACAAAACACTTGACATTCAATGTGATTGCTTTAGGAAACGAATTTAGTGTTCTAGACTATATTGGAGTATGTGCATTGAAGGATTGATTTTTGAAAGGTTCAAATGAAATTGTTTTTATTTTCTGTGGAAATTGTTGTCCATTTAACATTGAAATCCAAATCATTTTATCATGTAATAATTTTGTAGTTCTTGACAACTGAATTTATGTTTCACTTAATAAAACAATAAGTAAAAAAAGTAAAACTATAAATACCAAACACATTGTCTGTTTGTCTGCTACATTCCTCTTGTAATTTTTTTACTCAATTCTTTGTTTACATGACAAACATTTTTGTCTTTGTAAATATCCAACAAATGTATTAAATTATATTAACAATGCTAGTGTCTTCAGTTCATGCTTTTCTAATACTAAATTGCATCTGCTAACATTCAGTACATAATTGTACTAAAAGCAAAGCCACAAGTCAATAGTCTGTTTCAACTCAAATTAATTTTCAAGTACTAAGATCTTAGTGGACAGGGGATTCATTCAATAATTTCAATGACAGGTAATAAATAAAAGCATCAACTTGCAAGTACTTTGTGTATCATAACACAATAGAAAATCCATTCATTTTAATTACTGAACTAAAATTTGTCTTGAATATCTGGCTTTAAGACTTTGTCAAAACTAGCTTCTTTTACTACTAAAATCGCATTGGGAACTGAAAGTTTTATTTTAAAATGCAGTCAAATAAGTAATTATGTGTCTATATAAGCATACAAAAAGCTAATGTTTTCAAGAAACTTTAAAAATATTTTTAAAAACTTTTAGTCACACAAGAATGAAATCATTACTCTAGACATTTCCAAACATGTAAATGTAAACAAAATGCAATGAAAAATCACAAATTTATTCACTTAAAATCTTTCATGGAAGCTGTCTTTTGGATTTATGATAGCATATTGTTTGCACCTTCCATAGAGAAGACTGCTAGTGTATATATTACAACTATATAATATACTCAATTAACGATATCATAAAAATGAAACATGTAAAAAATATCCACCTAAAATTTTATGGCCATATCATAAGGTCCTCAGGGGCTTGCAAAGACCTTCCTTCCAGAAACAGTACCAGGGGAAAAGAAGAAGCAGACAAAAATCAATGGGAAGTCAACAAAAAAAAAAAAATGGATGAGCCTGCCATTCAAAGTGAAAGAAATTCTAATTAAGACAAAAGGCAGAGGAATGGAAAAAAGATGGTTAACAGATCAAGTGCGGTGCCCCAATGATTCAACAGACTAAGAGATAAGTGAAGGTAAACATAGTTTAGAAAAGAAAATCTTCTCAATATCTAAAAATCAAAAGATTGAGAAATTGTAATAGAAATTAAATTTTGAGGAAATCATGAGAAGGCAACTCTGGATTCAAAGAACTGTTTAATATTTATCTTCAGCTAATTCTTCCTAAATGAACATTGAGAGTACTGTTCCATAAGTCTGATAAAATGTCCCCCTCCCCTCCAATAAAATTGTTTATGTAAAAAGACCTAGAGTGTAATAATCAACTTTTCTTATAATTTCTCAGTACATTCTTTGTAAGCTTTTTTCTGAGATGTTTTGGTTTCTATAAATGTGTGTGTCTCTCCCTCAATTTATTATATGTCTTGTGAACATTTGAAGAAATTCAAATTCATGTGGACAGGGCCGGTCCTAACAATTGCGGGGCCCTATGCGAAACTAATTGCGCGGGGCCTAGTCTGGGTGGGAATAACGATAAAAAAAGAAATTTAAGATTTTGTATTAGAAAATAAATTCGACTTAGCGTTTTATTCATTCTTTACTAAGTACAAAATTGCGATCAAGTTAACTTTACATTAAGAACCTTGCAACCTATGGCATATTTATATCCCAGTGACAATAAAAGTAAATAAGGTGTTGGTTAAGGGGAAAATTCATCCGATTATTACATTTTATTACAAGAAAACTGACAATGCCTTTTTTTATCGCGCAAGCATTGGCGTTTTTGTAATAAATGACGCCCACAAATGACAATTTTGTCTATTTTCAGGAGATTGAAGGTTGCAGTGGCCTAAGACCGGCCCTGCATGTGGAGCTTTCCAATGGATTTGAATGTACACAAGCCAAAATGACATAAAGGATAGAACAAATCTGTTGGCTATGCGCAAACTATAGGAAGAAATTATTACACCAGAAAGTTAAAAGAAGATGAAAATGCCCAATAAACATTATATCATTAATTTTCTATCCCATTGAGAACAAAAATCAAAATTTTTTCACTAATAACAGATCACTTCCTGAAAATAATAACATAACATGCCTCACTTTTCTTTCACATGAACACAGAAGATAAACATTTTTTTCCTGCCTGACTTCACATTCCCTACAGTATACCTCTAAAACTATCTTACAGAGAATGAGGGAAAAAAAATGTTTGATAAGAAACTCTTTCACCCCTTTCCCTTACATTTGTAAATGACAATTAAACCTTCAAACTTTCTGGCAATTTCTTGAGCTCAGAAGCATCACTTGACTCCGTGTCTTTAGTTTGTTCATAAGCTTTCCAAGGATGTTTTGGTGTTGAAAGTTCTGTTCTCTGAAGCCATTGTTTATAAAATCTTAAAAACTTTTGAAAATTTTTTTGGAATTGTGGAGAAAGAACAAAATTGTTGTCATCTTTATTTTTCTCCTGAACAAAAAAAAAAAAATATTTCCGTAATGTTTACAAGTTGGCATAACAAAAATATCATCATATTAAGTAACATATAACTGGCCATAAGGATGTAATACAGCCTATTGACACCATCTGTATTTTTAAAGGTTTCAAGAGAGATGTAAACAAGAAGTTAGGAGCCTAGAATTTAAATACTGGTTAATATGGTATATGGTCGTAGAAGTTTCTATTTTCTAAATTGAGCTTGGGAACCTATAAAAGGGGAGACAAGCTTATATTGGGGATTCAATAAGTTTCATGCTTCATTCTATTCATGTGAATCTATTGTGGAAACTAAGTTATATCATGTGTTTACAGTGTTTGTTTTAATCTTTTTATGAACACTAGTTAAACTTTTATCCTTTACGAATCCAAACTCACCATTAAGCAATTTTGTTATGTTATGACATACTCTAAAAACATGCCAGATTTACTGGAAGAATTAAAACGCATGAAAACTGCAGCTAGCTGGAAACTAGAAAAACTTACTGCTTCAATGATGAGTTTCTTTGTTCTGGCTATGATGCTCTCTGTGATGAAAATAGTTTGTTTGGTAGGCTTCAAACAAAGCTCCTCTAATTTCATCAACATACTCAGCTTGTAGTTATAGTTTAGATGGGAGCAAGCAATGAGATGGCCCATAATCTCAGCTGTTGGCTCTAAGTTAGCAGCCTAGAGATGAAAAACAAACAATAGATACACAACTTAGATCTGTTAAAAAAAAATTCAAGACCCAAATAAACTGAAGAATCAGGGGCAAAAGTTATATATGCAAAATTAAGGAGTTCAACAGAAATACACATAATAACAATAATATTAATAGGCACTTCATATTTGTGAGGAAAGAAATTGAGAATTTGTGAATTAAATATCATTTCTCTAAGTTTCTTATATTTAATATGTATATATTGTTAAAAAATTATATATTTTTGAAATCCGGAGGCCCCAAGGCCTAGGGTGTCTGCACTGTCATAAGCCTTCCAAACTATAGGTGTTAAGTTTGAATTCCAGTGAAGGCTGCAATTTAAAATTTCAACACCTACCTTAACAGTTACCTAACATTTGTTGGGGAAAGTAACTGCTGCCACTAGTTTTACTTCCCACAGGACAACCTCTGTAATTGTTGGTCATCAAAACAGGTTAATTTTATATAATATGTCCAATGGACAGAAATCAATATTTTGATATCAAACCTTCATGGTGTCCAAAAATTCTTGAGCATCTTTATTCGCCCGACACGTCAGAGCCAGGGCAGCATAAGTCCTCATGTTTGGGCTGAGTCTTAATTTTGAAATGATGGGAAGTAGGTCCTATATCCAAGAGCATAAGACAAACACAAGCATTGAATATGATTGAATAAATTGCTAGAATATCCCTTCATTAAGATAAACATATTCATAATTGAATAAATTGTTCGAACATCACTAAATAAATATAACACATATCATTATGATTTTTGCCCTTGACAAAATCATTTTAATCATAGCTTAATAATAACTAGCTGTAAATACTCCTCAACTATTTGGTCTTGAGAATAGCACTGCAGTTGGCAGGACATATGGTGTATGCATTTGATCACTGGGTGAAATAATATATAGGCGATTAAAAAATGTTTTTGAAAGGTGGCCACAGTACTTGTTCACCACCTTTTCAAAGCAACAATTAATTTTAATTGATTCCTTAAGCTAATTTTTGAATAAAAATATATGGGTATATCATGAGCAAAGTTAAAAAAAAAAAATATCCCATCAACAGAATATCAATAGCAAGTCAATGAAAGAAACATGTCAATTGTGACGAATAAAAAATTAATTTAAATGTTATATATAAACATTTTGAATTGCAAAAATAAATAACTACTAAAAAAAAATAATTTATCTGAACAAATAAAACTTACTTTCAATCAGAAGAAATGACAATGTAGATAAATTTTTTTAAAAAGATTTCAATTTGTTTAGTGACCTGCTAATTTATAAATAAATACAAGACAGATTTCTCAGCTCACCTTGACAGTGTCCCATTCATGCCTCTTATTGCGTCTCATCATGATATCATTCAGAAAATCAATGTCAGGCACCAGGCCATTGCCCTCCATATGAGCCAACAGCTGAAACTCACTCTGTTGGTTGTTGGGGGTGCAAGATAACAGTAATGTGTAGGTCTGGATAGAAGGTGGCACTCCAGTCTCAGACATGTGCTTCAAAACACTGCCAGCTCCTCCCAGAGCAGCAAGCCTCCCTTCTGGATGTTTAAACAGACTTAGGGAGACCTTATCTTGAGGAATAGCTTGTAAACTGTTCTTATCAGTCAATATATCTAAATATGAAGACTTTGAAAAGTCTGTCAATTGTTCAGAGCTGACCTTGTCTGTATTTGCATATAAACTTTTAATCTTGGGATTAGTTGAACTGAGTGATTCACTTTCACTTTTGAACTCTTTCCCGCTTATTCTGTTTTTTTTAATAGATTCACCAATCACAACTAACTGACTGTTCTCTTCAACCTTATAAGTTCTCTTTTCTAAACCTTCTCCAAGGAGGACAGTGTTGTCAATGTCAGCATTTGGAGACTCAAGCCCTAAATACACAGCAAATTCCTTAATGTCTCCAATACCACAATCTCTAACACACCGGACCAGCAAATTGTAAGTCTGAGTGTTGGGCACTACTCTGTAATCTCTCATCTTTTGCCAAACCTTAAAAGAAAAACCAGAAATATGTCATCTGAAGTGTAGTTTTTAAAGATAACAGAAATGTATAAGAGAAAATAAAATACTAACGTTGATACAAGAAACTATTTTTAAAAAAAACAACACAGAATAACTTGCATCATAAGGAAAATGAATGTAAATAATTTCCTCAACAGTAAATATCTTTCTTATTTTTGTTTTATAGGTTTTGGATGTTCCTTCAGAAATAAAATTATTATGTCTGCCCAAACCTCCTGCAGCAAGCTGGGTTCTAACCAAGGATCACAGTGAAGACAGTCCAAAATGCATACCTCAAAAGCAAGTAGCCATCAGTTATAATTAAAACAGCAAAACAGTCAACATTGTTCAATTCATTCTGGCTGAGAACCAGAAGTTATCTTCAATTTTTTTGTTATTTATTTACTTTAGAAATCTAAAGCATGCCAATAATGTTTTTTTTTTGGCTCTGTCAACACATTAGGAATTTTTAAAATTAATATATAAAAATACTATAATCATTTTTTTTTTTGCCTTTGTTAATTTTAAATTTTTACTTGAAAAAAAAAAAATCAAACAAGAAAATGATCAAGCATGTTCTTATGTAAATGCTGGATATTTGTTAGAAGCTGGGTTAAAATATTTACTTGCAATGCCCTGTAAAAACCTTTTGACTTATCCGATATGCTGGCAATAAGAAGATGATTGAAACATTCTGCATCTAGCTCTAACCATGTGCTGGCTTTGTCCATAAGTCTGAAAGCCATTGTGAAATCACCACACAACGAGAAAGCCTTCATGGCTGCTTTTATGGTGAAAATATTAGGCGTTATTCCTCGATCCTGGAGGCTCCACAGCAAGTCTTGTGCTTTTCTCAAGGCCTCTGCAGGGAAGGGGGAGTTGGCGCAAGCATTGAACAGACTTGTGTAAATGTGGTCTTCAGGGTCAAGGCCTAAATGCTTCATCTGCAGATGTGAAAAACAATTTTTTTTTTCTTAACAGATGCCATGAGTTCTATCTTCTAACTACTTAGAAGAAAAAACATTTTTTTTAAAAATATGAGTAAAAGGGAGAAAAAATGCAAATCCTGACACCTGGACCTTCTGAAATAAGTGTAGAAATGAAGCCCTTAATACTACATTAAAACCCATAGTCAATGCTGTTAACAATCCTTAATACTAAAAAAAAAAAAATACAGCTATTTATTTGTATGAGAACTCAATTTTTTAAATTATCATTTTCACACGCTGTTAATAAAATAAGCACAAAATCCCACCCCATTTAAAAAATTATCAAAGAACAACATTTTCCTTCAAGACATAAACTACATGGGGTAGATAGTTATAAGATAACAACACTAAAATGCGACCTTTTTTTTTATGATTGTGTATTACACAAGGCTTATACGCCCAGCATAACCACCAATAACTTGTTGCTCTAAACCATCTCAGCTTTTCATTAGATCTGAATGGATTGGAAACCCTAAGTTCAGCAAATTTACCAAAATTTCCATGGATGACTAATATTTTAAAAAGTAATACAACAAAGAAAATCCTGCATCTCTATGACAATATTAATAAATCTTTTAATGATGCCTTACTTTTGTGTAGAGCTCAAATGCTTTCTTTGTGTAACCAACTCTTCCCAGAATTCCAATCAATGTAATGAAAGTTCTTTTACTGGGCATGACTCTGTCTCTCAGCATCATAGTGTCCTCAAATACTGCAATGGCTTCTTTTATCTGAAATTTGTTAAGTCATTGATTCTTTTTGAATGTATAGAGCTAGTGTGTAAATATACACTTGGAATAATTTTATTTACAAAAGTAAACTATCAACAAAAAAAAAAAATAACAATGCTGAGTTGTTGAAATTGATTATGAACAATCCAACTTGAGAATGCAGAGGAAGAAGAATTAAGACTGACAATTCAAGATAATTGTGAATAACTTGAGGAAGGGAGATAGTCCATCATGTCCATGAAATTCTAAATGCAGGTACCCTATTAGTTTATTTACAAATTTGTTTGAATAACAGCTAACTTATAAACCATTTTGAAAATTTTAAATAAATACTATGCCAAATGTTTAATAACTATACCAAAAAGATAACAGCTAACATTAGGAAAATCTTTTTCCAAGTGGTAAACTATCCAATGTAGATTAGGTAAATAAATTCTGCACAGCTAAAGAAAGCCTGATGAAAAAAAAAACAAAAAACAGTGCCTCTCTAAAAAAAACAAAAAACGGCCAAGACTGATAATTATCTTGAAGAGGATCTTGTTAATATTTCTAACAATATTATTTTTTAAAAAAATATATATATAGCAAAGACTTTCACCTTGCCCTCTCGTCCAAATTTTGCAATTTGCATGTTATAAAAAAAAGAAGTTTTCCCTATTCTTCCTTCTCTGGTTAAAGGAATGTCCAGCCTGCGATCTCTAGGCTCATCTTTATCATCTGGAAGAGCTTCATCTATTCTAGAATACAAGTGAAAAAATAAGTCAAAATCATTTAGCACAACAAAAGCAGTAGAATGTTTGTATTATAGTCACGTAGCATAGTAAAGATATTGCATTAAGTTTACTTTTAGATTGTATTTCTGCAGCGCAAGGTTATATGTTGTTGACGAGTAATGACAAGTTTATTTAAAACGATGATGGCTTTTCCATAAGCTCTAAAAATAGTTTGGGTGTTACTAGAAAAGGGGAAAAAGGTAGTATTTAAAGGACGGATATTTTCAGTTCAGGAAGAGCGACAACTAGAGTAAATGAGTTTAAAATGAATTGTATTGTACATTTATGTACTGAGTATATTATTAAACTGAGTCCTAGTTCAAGAATTAAAACTTTAAAAAGAAGATTTCAGTTTTGAGTTTATACTTTAAAGTAGTAGCATTTCCAGGATCATGATACTGTTGGAGAAGCCTGAAATTGTTGAATAGAGAGAACTGTACAAATTTAGAAAATCAGAAACACATTGTCTAATCAACACAATTACATCATGACATCATTGTCATCTGGCACTCAAACAGTATATCATCACAATTATTTAACTGTAGTTTTTTAATTAATAATGTACTGAACTCTCTTGTTTGAATGTTGTACTCCCATTTAGTATCAGACTCAACAACCATTTTTCAGATTTTAGCATTACAATTACCCACAATGTATTTAAAACAAACACGTACACATTTCCATCAAACCAATAAATATAAACAAAATTTAAGAGTTATCCTACCTTTCATTAGGGTTCCTCTGATCAGTTTCAGTGTTTCCAATGATCTTTTGTGCCAGTAAACCAAACTGTTCCTCTGAAGCAACATCTTTGGTCTTCTGTTTTACTTTGTGAGAGAATTTTTCAGACACTCTGCTTTCACTATTCTCCAGGTCCTCATCACTAGAGGCAATGCTTTGAGTAGATTTCAAGAATTTCTTCTCAAAATATTTGGATTTTTCACGAAGACTCTTTTTACTCTCTGCAAATTCTAAGCTTTTATAGTCTTTTGACAAGTTTTCTCGGTCTCTGTGTTTATTGGCACTTCTTATTTCTTTACCTAATTCCCCTGATTGGAGGAATGATTCCTCCAGTTCTTCTATATGGCCCTCTTCATCTTTTTTAAGGTCATTGTTTTTGATTGGTGAGGCAGATGAATGATTGACAAAATTTCTTTGGCAAAGCAAGCAAATGTTGTGTGTTGTTGGGCATGACCAAGATATGTCTGATTTGGTGAGTGTCTTAGATGTTTTTTGAATATATCTCACGGCTTGACGCAGACAAAACACATATTTTGACATTCTGAACAAATATTTTTCACAATGAAATAATTGAATCCTCCAAAAAACGTTTTACAATCCACAAAAAATAAAAACTTGCAGAATCTTTTTTAAGAGAATAAATGAAAGAAAAAAGAAAATAAAAATTCACTTTAACTGCATATTAAAAAATTTATCGAAAAAATGGACTAGACAGAGGCCTTATCTGTAATAGACATAATAAATACAATAAATTGAATATATTCAAATTATTTTCAAGCTACATCTAACAAAAATCTTACTAAGACCCATCTAATGAATGACAAGGATCTGAGTGACTCAGTTCCTTCAAAAAAGAACTTGATTAAAATCAAGGTAATAAAATTGTAATAATAATAGCGCCTAGGGTAGTATTACTGTAATTACTAGACAATAATAGCTTATTTAATTATTAGTATTAAGTATATTTATATTATAGTTACTTTATTTAGAATTAGAGACTTAGGTCTTAGTAACTATATTTATATACTATAGATCTACTATTGTCTATTAGTTTACGTAACTAGATACGCAGAGATTTAACCGTTTAATTTACATGGATATTCTAGATCTTGATCTATAAAATATGTCCAAGTTGTCCCAACTCAGAAGCACGTTCTTCAACAACTCGACTAAAATCACTTAGACTGACTTAAACCAAGACAAATACTTATAGACATAGAACCTTGAAAACTGAAAGTGAATGAAAACGGAAACGCTAGAGAGCTCGCTTATTCTATTAGAAATCTACACATAGAACCGAAAATTAAGGGAAAAAAGGATCTGATTGACTTTGTTCCTTCAAAAAAGAAGAAGTTGATTAATATCAAGGTAATAAAAAAATGAATAATTGTCTAGATTTGTTTTTACTTGACTTAACAACATCTTGTCTTACAAATCACTAACGTAATTGAGTTCACGGGTCAGCCATCTTTGTTATTGTTTTGACTATGTCTAGATCTAGTAGCCCAAAAAATATGGGTACATCTAGATTCTAGATATACCTTATTATTTATAACGCTTATTGCTTATAGTCCTAAATCTATTATTTAGATAAAGGCACATTCCTCGTCCCATATGCTAGGACAAATTTGTACAAATACTCCTAGTGCTATTAGAGCTTGGAATGGGTTGCCTGAGCTAGCTAGGAAAACCAGTGACTTGGCAGAATTTAAGTCATTGATTAATATGCATGACGCGTAAGACGTAATCATCTTCTTTTTTGAAGTAACGTCTTTATTATATAAGATATGATAAGATTTAGACTCAAAATCTAGCTGCTAGAACTAATTAATATATTGATATGACAAGCCGCATGGTCGTAGCCAGGGGGGGGGGGGGGGTCGGAATTTAGTGACAGATTTTTTTGCATCGATTTTGTTTACTTTAGGTGAGATTTTAATACTAAACTATCACTTGCCCCAGCACAACCAAAGGGGTTTTGAGTTTAAAACCCCCTACCAGGGGGGTTCGAGTTTAAAAACCCCTATAAGGGGGTTTGAGTTTAAAACCCCTACCAGAGGGGTTCGAGTTTAAAAAAAAACCTACCAGGGGTTTTGAGTTTAAAACCCCCTTCCATGGGTTTTGAGTTTTAAACCCCCTATCTGGAGTTTTTGCAGTTAACTCCCCCTCTTCTATAAAAGAAAACAAAAAAATGCAAACGAAAATCCCCTTATTCCAAGAGCACAGTAAAGGAAGATTTTGATCTTAAAACCCCCTCTAAAATTTACGATAAACCCCCTCTTCAATATAAAAAAAAAGCTAATTACGCACTCAAAATGTTATGAGCGTAGCTAAATGGGTTATGACTCAGTTATGAGTTTAAATCCCACTTTAGCTGGGTTTGAAGGTAAAAAATACCTCTTTATTAATAAAAACAAAGCAAATTATACACTCAAAATGTTATGAGTGTAGTCAAAGAGGTTTTGAGTCTAAACTCCCCTCCAGTGGAGTTTGAAGCTAAAAAGTACCTCTTTAATATAAAAAAAAGCAAATTACTCACTCTAAAATCTATGAGCGTAGCCAAAGTGGTTTTGAGTTTAAACCCCCCGCAAGAGGGGTTTGAGGCTAAAAAATACATCTTCAGTGTAAGAAAAAAAGCAAATTACGCACTCAAAATGCTATGAGCGTTGCCAAAAGGGGTTTTGAGTTTAAACCCCCATTCAGAGGGGTTTGGTGCTAAAAATACCTCTTCAATATAAAAAAAAGCAAATTATACACTAAAATTATTTGAGCGTAGCCAATCCAATCGGGGGTTTTGAGTTTAAACCACTCTTCTACAGATGGCTTTTTAAAAAAGTTTAAAACCCTCCAGATGGTTTTGAGTTTAAGATCCCCCTACAGAGCATTTTGATATAAAATCTAAAGCACATTTACACATTTTTACCAGTGGCAGGGCTCCATTATTAAACTGCAGTGAATAGTCATCTGCCGAAAAACACTAAATGTGGCTCAACAAAGATGGCTAAGACAGATTTTAGGAGTCAGTTATAGAGATCGATTCTAAATCAAGGAAATCCTATGCCGAACTGGGAGTCGCCCCCTTAGTAAGATTGTGAGAGAGCGACGCATGAGGTTTTGTCTTCAAACCTCATGCGTCGCTCTCTCACAATCTTAAAGGCGGGGAATCTACAATTTTTCCAAGAACTCACGGAAGAACCTATTCTAGGGCACAAAAAGCGTCTTCCGAAAGAATGAAGGGTCAGAATGTAATAAAGATTATGTACACACACACACACACATAAATGCATATTAAAAAAAAAATTCGCGGGGGGAGGGGAGGGGTAGGGGGAGAAAAAAAATCCCCCCCCCCCCAGAAAACAAAATCCTGGCTACGCCCATGTCAGACAAGGTAATTAAAGGTCAATTAATTTATGGTAATAAACTGTGCTGATATTTATTCAGTAGCGTAGCTAGGGTATTTGATGCCTGGTGCGGCCGTCCTCATGATGCCCCCCCCCCCCCCCAACAAAAGTCCTTTTTTTTTTCTTCAAAACCAATGTGTATTTAATGTTAAAGTATTGCTAATTTGGAAAAAAAAATCTATTTTACAAAAAAAAAAAATACTACAAATAAATCTTAGTGCTTTCTTACTAGCAGTTTATCAATAATTTTCATACCGCATCATGATATTGCTAAAATTTGATGATAGTTTCTAGAAGAATTGGTCCAATGAAAATTGGATCTTATATAATAGATCTTATATGTGCTTTTCTACAGAAACTTCTTGCTTTTGCCTGTTTTTTTTTTTTTCATGCAGCCAATGTTGCACTAATTTAGGACTTTTAAACCAGCCTTGACGTGTCAGGTGTATGTTACTGTCCAATAAAAATGAAATTTTTAAAAATTGTTTCACTTGCTTGTAGGATTTGATTTTGTAATCGTTCAAAATTGCAGTAAACTTGTTTTGTATTTGTAGGGACATTTACGCATTCGGTGTGGAACTAAAAGCCTGGTTCTAAGCACATGTTTTGTCAGGAGTTGTTTGTTCTTGGATAATGGTTTCATCAGATCCAAGAAATTGCTTTCATTTTTGACCCTCCACTACTTCTTTGACTTAGCGATGTCCACTGAGTGCCAGATTTTACTTTGAGAGAAAACGAATGATGTCCGAAATTCTCTTTAGATAATCTCCGTACTCTTTCCCTATTCTTTAATTAAATCTTGCGTCTTGGCGCCTTGATGTCAATAGAGTTCCTTACTCGCAGACAACTAAAAGTTCCCTCCAAGCAATTGCTGAATGTGAGCTCTGTTGGTCTCATTTATAGTTTTTCATTTTCATAGATAACCTCCATTATTCATTGAATCTGTCGTTGGATTTAAATGAAGATGTAGTACTTTACCTTGTTGAGAAGAGTAAGCAGGGGTAGCAAAACTTTGGCATTAACTGGAAGAAGGAAACTTTCCAAAGCTTTCTGGCCTGTCCTATTGCTGAGTTTGTGTTTACATTTCAACATTACAATGATCTCGAGATGAAACAAAAAATGCGCCGAAAATAAAAGTCAAAATGTAAAAATATGGGCATTAAAATTGATAAGAAGTAGTGAATTCTTTCCAGAATGACTAAAACTAATTACAATGAAATGAAAATAAGCTACAAAAGTTAACTAGTGTCAAGAGGCATATTAATAAAATCTAGATTTAGATGAAACCCGTCTACTGAACAATTTAATAAAAAAAAATGTACAAACACAACTTTGTCCCTTATTATTATACGAAGCATTGAACAATGAATGTACCATGTGACCCTGAAGAAAGTGTAAAAGTGTGTTGGCTTTAGAGCTTTAAACAAATGTAATTAAATTGATTCAAGATAATTTGCAGCTTAAATGTATTGTAAGGAAGCATATAGGAGAAAAACAAAGCAGCGAACTAAATACATTTGTTAGTGTTTCTTCCTTTGTTAAACAAATGTGTAGTTTTTACTGACAAAGTTTATCCTCGGCTTGATCACCTCATTACTTGATGCCCTGTGCGGCCCACACCACCGGCACACTGCTAGCTACGCCACTGTATTTATTGCATATGTGGTTAAATTAAGATTCTCTACGTATAGCTTTATTTAATAATATTTATATTGTTTATTGGTCTTACACAGTGGCGTAGCTAGGGGGAGGGGGGAGAATTAAAACAAAACAGGCCCCAACATGAGTGGCGCCCCCAAATGAGTATTTTTTACATTAAAAATTAAATATTACGCAAAAGAATAATAATAATAACCTTTATTATCCGTATGGAAATTTGTCTTACAATTTGTGCATTACACCAAACAAAACATTGTAAGTAGAAAAAAACAAAATGTACATTCACACCAGACTCACTCATAATAAAGAGTCCCCCAAAAAGGTCTAGCACCCCAGGCCACCAAACGATTGGAAATTCCTAGCTATTCCCCTGGTAATACAAATTATTAACTTAGCACTGAAAATTCTAAAAAGCATATATATATATAGTTCATAATAAACGACTTTGTTTTCTTCTACTCTTTAGTGTAGTTATAATTAAGATCTTTCGGTATTCCGCTATCCATGTCTCTCTCTCTTTGCCACCCATCTCTCTCTCTCTCTCTCTATGTATGAGATGATCCATAGTCGCGAAGCTAGTAAAAAGTGTTTTCTCCCCCCCCCCCACCTCTTTGTTAGTTAGCTAAGTGTAGATCAACTTCACCATGCACCAAGGATCATCTCATGGAAAATCAGATGAATGTCTGGGCATTAGCTGTGGTCGGAACGATGTTGCCCACACATCAGTTCCCCCCTCTCCGCGCAGCTGAAGTATCCAAAGGAAAGGCAAGTGTTGATACAGTTTGAGGTCAGCGGCATTGCAGACTTGCCAGGGTGTATTTAAAAAAAATATTAAAAAACACAAACATTTGTTTAAAAAAAACAAAGCCAACAACATATTAGATCTATACATATATAGATCTAGATCAAAATTTATAGATCTACAAATTTAGATATTATGGATCATTTCAAAAGACATAGATAAAGGAAGGTAAAAACACAAAGAACCATAATCTTCAAATACAAAAACAAAATCTAACAAGGTTTACAAAAGACAGTTTGTGTGGAAACACAAACTCAAAATCGGCCCCCGAAGTGGTCCACCCAGGCAGGCTTCAATATTTTCAGGAAAAACATCCGAATGAAATTATATCAAAGACAAAATGAGAGATAAGAATGGAGAAAGAAGGTTAACAGATCTTGTCTAGTGCCCCAAAGGTCCAGCAGATCAAAGGTTAGGTGAAAGTGAATGTAAAGTTAGATGTGAACCTGGCCTAACTATTTCCCCTTATAGACCTTGTGGTCTATAGGGCAGATGATGTAAAGTTCACCTGTTTTTGTGGCCTACAGTTAACGAGGGTAACATGTAGCCAGCACAACGACCAACCGCCTTTACTTTTTCCCAACTAATGTCAGGTACCCAATAGAGCTGGGTGGACTCAGGGGTGCCCAAGGATTCCGAAGTTGAAAATCCCATTCTTCACCAGGATTCGTCCCGGGACCCCCGGTTCGGAAGCCAAGCGCTTTACCGCTCAGCCACCGCACCTCCCCTGGCCTAACTGATGTCTTATAATTGGTCTAATTGTTTTGAGAAATGTTCAATCTCTTATTTGAATCCCCAAAAGAAATAATACAAATAGTCTATGCGGTGTACAAAATACAAAGAACATGAAAGTGAAGTTTACAAGATTACTATTTGTTTTAAATTAGGTCTAACTTATAATGCATACTAATTAGCTTTTTCTCTTTAAAAAACTGCTTGCATAACTGATTTTTAAAATTAGATTTTTCGCTTTCAGAAAAAAAAAGTAGCCTTTGCATCAGAACTTTGAATGGTCTAAAATATTGTGATGTCGGATTTTCAATATCTTTTCTAGTTTACGAGATCTAAACGGGACGGACGGACTGACATTTCACACAAAACTAATAGCGTCTTTTCCCCTTTCGGGGGCCGCTAATAAAATACTCAGAAAGACACAAGGATAAGAGCACATTCCATTATCATCTTCTTTTTTGAAGTAACCTCTGTATTATATAAGATAAGATGTGTTAAAAAAAAATCACAAAATTGCATTTTGACTACCGTATTATTTTCTTTATCTTTGACATAATGATAACATCCTGATCTCTGCTATGGTATAGCCTACATACTTTGATCGTTGGAGTGTTGTTATTATGATCGTAAGTTTGAGCCCTGCTTTCCACCCTGCAGGAGATTCGGGCTGAGATGTTGAGTCTTCTGTTCTTAAAAGTTTTCTCAAGCATAAAAGTTAGGTAAAAAAATAAATAAAAAGACTAAAAGACAACTTTTTCCTCTATAGAATCCTGTAGAGGGCTTTTTTATTTGCTCTATCTTAAACTATGTGCTGTTATTTGAGCAGGAAATAATACTTGCATATACCAAATGTTTAGTTGGTTCTTAATACATTTGTGAAACATGGAGAGGCAATAATGCCCAATATGGAAAAAAAAAAACAACTCCAGACTTTCACAACCAGTTTGCCGAATATTAGGAAGTAGGTGGCCTGTAAAGATATCTACTGTCAACTTGTGGGAAAGAACCAAGCAAAAACCCATAGCCATATTAAAAAGTGAAAGTGGAGCAGGATAGAGGGAAAACCAGATACCAATGTTTCAAGGCAGGCACTTGATTGAATCCGCTAGGAAAGAGGAAAGTGGACAGACCCAAGCAAATCTGGAAGAGGTCAGTCATCAGTGAAGCTGAGGATACTGGAATGACATAGGAGCAGATGAAGAAAGCTGCTCAGAGCCACGTTTGGTGGATAGATGTGGCCCTCCCCTCACAGGAGTAAGACTAAGACGATGACTGCTTTAGTGATCCTTATGGACACTTATTGTGATTACCATAAGTAAGTAAGTATACCATGATCGGTCCATTTTAAAAAAAAATGCTTTGGACATTCCTTCAGTTTTGAAGATTATTGCATCCAATCCCAAACCTATTGCATCCAATCTCAAACCTTCTGCAGGGCGGCAAGGTATTGCGGTCAGCAAAGTTTAACCTATACACCATCCAGACATCAGTTCAGAGCACTTACCACAGGACCAGGCAGCCATTCATTATCTTGGTGATATTGTACACATTTAAATTTTTTTAATGCATATTTTTATTTTCTCTTTGCACTCAGAGATTTAAAGGATGTAGAGTCAACTCCAAAGAGCGTTCATGCATTGAAGAAGAATTTATGGGCTGTGAAAATCCATTTCCATACAAAACTAAGAGAGAATGTCTCAGAGATTTTCGTGGTATGGCATTTAATATTTCTATTTATAACTGTTGAATACTTTGTGCCAAAGATTTCTTATCCTTTTATTTAATGCATATCTGTCTGTAGGAATATCTGTAAAGTATTATTTTAAGATAGATTTCACATAGCCTGAATTTTTATAGAATTTTAAATTGTTAGATAAATATATTTATGTCTATAATATAAGCCAATGTTTGATAGCTTTCTCTGCCTTATTGTTTTCTGTAATTAACTTTTTTAGATTAGTTTATCCTCTTAACTCTCATGTCTATGTTTGTAATGTAATCACAACGCCTTGAATCTACATCATGATTCTTAACAGCACTCTTATAAATTAAAATTAAGTGGTGGAATAACTATGGTTCATCTCGAGATGAAAACCTGGACATTACCTATGATTGAAACAATGTGACCCACACAACAGTTCCCTGCTATCCACATGTCCAAATGAATGGCAGGTACATCATACAATTTGGGATCAGCAGTATCACAGGTTGTGCCACTGTGTGCTGCAATCTGCCTAGGAGTCACCACCTCCTGATTTTTTCCTTCCGAAGATTTTCCCATGTATAGCCGTCAGGCAGCAGAGGGATGGATTAAGAGTTTCCCTTACTTTAAGAGTTTCTCGTCTTAGATGGGTAGCTAGTCAAAGCTTACAAGCCCTTCCTTTGCAAAGCTTACTGTTTTAGGTGCCACTTGCTGGCCTTTGCCCCTTCTCCTGTCAATAATAACAGTTCCGCTGGACCCAATCTCTGAGCCACATATGAAGGTCAGGAGTTTGACATTTTATCAGAAGCTAATTGAGACTCATGCCATTCGTATCATTTTATAGATTGTAGATTGCTTATATCCATTACCACTTCTGGCAATAACAACCTTATGGAGTCCTAGTCTTGCAGAAGTTTATTTAAGCTAAATGGTTACAGGAGCTTTCCTGTCATTAGTTTCCCAGACTTTATGTTCTACATTATATATAACTTGAATTTCCATCACTACCATGGAATGGCTGCTTGTGGATAAGGAATGAAGGTTAAAAAGCCACTGAAAGTTATATTTTGATTCCCTGTTGTCTTTTAATGTTCTATTTAGAAATGGCTCTATGATGGAGTCAAGGAAAAGACTGAGAAATATGCCTTGAAATTTAAATTCATTTACATGTTTGGAGAATATATGGGGAAAAAAGCGATAATGGTAAACCTAAACAGATAGATACGTGTCCATGTTAGCCAAGTTAACATTGTTTTAGATTTGGTTTTAACTAATATTGAAAATTTGATTATCTTAATAAGAATGACATAAAACTCAGTAGGCCTACATGATCTAAAAAAAGCATTCTTATTCTAAAAAAATGTTTCTATCTTTAACATTTCCATTTCATAATTAGTATCCTAGTAATAAAACTATTTCAATGCACTAAATATAACTAGTAAAGTAAAAAAAACCTTTCAGACCTTGCGATCTATAGGGCAGATGATGTAAGGGTCGTCTGTTTCTATGGATAATGTTTAACAAGGGTGTCATGTGGTCAGCACATTGACCAACCACATTACTTTCCCTAACAAATTTGAGGTACCCATTAGGTGGGTGGACTCCGGAGCATTCTAAGAATCCTGAAATTGTAAAAAATCCCAGTCTTCACCAAGATTGAATCTAAGACCCTCAGTTTGGAAGCCAAGTGTTGTACCTCTTAGCCACAGCACCTCCAAAATAAAACTAAATTATTCATTTTCTCTTACTACAGATTAAATAGAATTGTAATAAATTCCTACCATTGTTCTACAGGTCATTTGTGAATATCGTAAACCATGCAGAAATAACGGCTTACTTTAGACTTAGGTTACTTAAACTAAGATCCTCCCGTTGGGCGGCATGCTGTCTCCACAAAGATCTGTAAAAATGTTTGTAAAATGTTTTACATGTTTCGGATGTTCCTTCAGAGTTGAAGATAGTTTACTTCCTAGTCCAAACCTCCAGTAGGACGATTGGGGATGGCGGATGGGAACGGGCAGGGTCTGAACCCGGGATCATCGATAAATCCAAACGACAGTCCAGCGCGCAAGCCGCACGACCAGGCAGTGGCGATGTCTGAAGCCTCTTCCCAACTGGTGTCCACTGTTTTGATGTCCTCCATAAAAGTGTGGCGCCAAGTTATACGAGGAAGTCTGTTTGCGCTTTCCTCGTGTTGGCCATGTTATTAGATTATAATAATTATTATTACATATTTTTATTATTACTCAGTAGAATAGACTTATAGTTTTGAAAAAAAACAAACTCTAATTGCGTAGACACCCTACTGTTCACATTGAATCATTGATCCAGGAATATCCTATGATGATTTGGCCAATAAAACAACAGAAAGTTCCATATATAGAATTAAATTTAAGTATTTCAGTTAATCTCATGATATCCGATAACAAAAATGTGTTCACTCCTGGTGATCTATTAAACCTAACCCTAAGACTAGGACTGCTTTATTGATGCTTATGGAAATTTGTTGTGATTACAATGACTCTTTTCTCATATAAAGACATCACAACAGAAACATACACATAAATAGAACAGGTACAACATAGTGTTCATTCGGCGACTACACACAGGCACCTTGGTCCTTTTCATGTTTCCTGATATTAGCGAGTGGCGTTGATATAGTCTGACCGAGTAAGGTACGAACTAGTTTTTGTACCGCTCTGTTGTTGTTTAGATTGACAGCAGTCGACCTGACGTAGCTCTGATGGAGCGGGTGGCCGTTGTCTTCCAAGATTAGTTCGATTTTTCTTAAACATCTTTGTTCAAAAAGTTCTTTTAAATATGTAATGTTGTGAGTGTGATTTTTGATGCCCTTATTATGATGTTTTCTAGACGGCGCAACAGTTTAAAAGAAGCGTTGCCTTGCAAACAAGTTATTCCGTATTTTAGAAGATTTTGCATAGTCGGGCCGTTTTTGTTTTTTTTTTTTGTTTTACACATTTCGGATGTTCCTTCAGATTCCTCGCTCAAGTGACATTGGGCAGGGCTCAAATCCGATACGGGATCATCGTAACCATTGAACGACAATCCAGATCGTATCCCAACAACCGGAAAGCCAGACATATTTTATCCATTGCAGTTTAATGTAAGCCCTATAGTATGGTACCAGATGATGTCTGGAACGTAAAGGAGCATTGCCAGATTCTTATCAGCTCCCAGAGGAAGTCGAAACAATAGGCCTACAAAAAAACTTAGAGACATAAACAAAACGTGAGATGGAGGATCGTTAAAATCAATATTTTCGGAAACTTCCGTTAGAGGTCATCCGCGATAACGAATCATTCAACAATCCGGTCCACGTCAACACGTTGTCTAACCTGCTTTTCATCTGCGTGCACCCTGTACGCAAGTGATGCCCACCTTACGACCCGCGGGCTACGTGACGCAGTGCAATCCGGCCTTTCGAAACTTCTTCGCACAGTACCTAATCAAGCTACAGAACCTCGTTTCCATTTCGATTTTATTTTTTTGCAGTTTGATGCCACGTGACGAACGAAACGATTGTTAAACTTTTAGAGCTGCAAACCGAGACTATTGTGAAACATACGTTTGAAAAGAAGTAACAATAAATAGTTTCTATATCATTTTCTGAGAGTGGAACAATACAAACTATAAGTAGGCCTAACGGGCTATTGGTGGAAGACATATGTAGTTGACTATTGCTGGAAGGAACTAGGAATAGAAGAATTTTGATGGAAGAAATGTTTAGTGGAAGGCTATTGCTTACAAGACTATTGGTGGAAGCAATTGTAAAGATATTTGTTCAATGTCATATATCTAACTGCTTAAATTGTTTAAATATTTCTATACTTTCTCTTCTCCCATAGAAAACATAGGCCCTACACTTGGTCTTGGTTATCTATCACAGGTGTGTAAGATATTTCTCCAGGCACTGGCCTTACCGATATACATTCTGTAGAAGTACATAATGTATAGGCTAACACACATCATTGTTGCTTTTAGCATATAGATTTAATATGCACGTACTATATTCTCAAACCGTATATTGCGTGTTTTAAAATCAACACACTCCCTATTGACCAAATATGGGTCTGTCACATGCTCAGTTCTGCTGTATACTTTGACTTCAGGTTATCTTCTGCTAAGAGATAACATTTGATAAAGAATAACGCCCACTGGCGCAAAAAGAACTGACCCATATAATTGATGACTGCTACTAGGCGTAAAAGTGGTTCAGGGTGAATATTTTTTTTTCGTAATTATTAGATGTAATAGATGAAGCAATTAAAAAAAAAAGCTTCCCCTTTGAATACTTCACATTTAAGGGGGACAATCATTGGCCTTCATCGGGAAACAACTATAGACACGTAGGCCTAATGGGCAACAATGTCTAAAAAATACATCAGAGATTTAAAAAAAAAACAAACTTTTATATAGGGAATCTTTCACGCTAATAGCATGTCAGAGCGCTATGGCCCAGTCTCTTTTGTGAACCTGTGGGGGGAGGGGGGGGGGAGGCTATATGGGAGAAGGTTTCCATGCTGCCTTTAGTAGATCAGCAAACACAACTCTGCTCGAGATGGCCAAGCCTTCGCTGAGTGGTATTGGCCTCTCATCCACACATCCCACCATTCTTCCCACCAGTGCCGGCCTTAGGCATAGGCAAACTAGGCAGCCTAGGGCTTCCGATTGGTGGGGGCCTCGCACAGGACTCAAAGAAAAACATGGATCAAATCACAAATTTAGCAGAACTCTGTGGCTCTTTAGTAGATCAGCAAATAAAACTCTGCTCGAGATGGCCAAGCCTTAGCTGAGTGGTTTTGGCCTCTCAGCCACACATCCCACCATTCAAAGAAAAACAAATGGATCAAATCACAAATTTAGCAGAACTCTGTGGCTCTATGTCTACTAGCCTACATTTAAGTCTCTACTATGAAAGATATACGGATTATTGACGAATGTTTAGATCTACTTGTTAGACTACACCTGTTAGAAGACTATTGTTTCTTCCTTTTGCTGAAATGTCAAAACGTATTTTCTTGTCTGGTGATCATGAATCATGAAGCACATTCGTGCTATTGACTCTCTATGAATTTAATTTATTTGTTGATTTAGATACAGGAAATTTTTTCATTAATTACACATCGGTCTTAATTTTTTTGTTTTTTCTATTTCATTTTGGGCCACCCTATTCACTTCGCCTAGGGCCTCCAATTACCTAGGGCCGGCCCTGTTCCACCTTCTAAATGGTCATTCTTGGACATATTCATATAGTTCTATGCCGAAGTAAGCATTTCCTACTCTTTCTTACCCTGCGACGGCGTTGAAGAATAAATCAAGAAAATAGAGTTTGCCTCTTATGTGCGTCGGACGTATACTTGTATTATTTTTTAAAGGAACGTCTGTAATGTATAAGATAAGATGTAGAAGATAAGATAAGAAAGATAGCCGAGGCCCCAGGTATTGTGAACTGAATATTTGTTGTAATAAGGATCTCTTTTTTTTTTATAAAAACAAGTCTACAGAGATTTAATTCGTGCTACAACCGATCTATATCCAACACATTGGCGCTTACATTGTCTCAGTGCAGTTACTTGCGATCCAATCAGTTGAGGAGCAAACACCGGTGAATGTATCAAGTACTCTTGAAGATCGCAACTTTTAGATATTGACTTCTGTCTCAATTATTAACAGTAACAAAAAAGTAACAAAAGTGCAAAAAAAAAACCAACCTACTTATGTTATTCATGGTAAACCTGAACAGACTAAAAACTCAAAATATTATTGTAAATGAAAAGTTATTATGAAGACTATACACACTTCAATGCTGATGATGCAGCTATTGTGGCCGACTCTACTACTCATCTTCAGAACCTGGTTGACAGACTATCTGCTGCTTGCTAGAAATTTGGCTTAAATATTAGTCAAGGCATGACTAAAGTACTAGTTCAGAACACTAAATACTGAACCTAGCCTACCATTGAAAATTGACGACCAATTTTGTTATCTTGGCTACATCATATCCAACGATGTTATACCGGATAAAGATATCATCAGGATAGCCAAGGCAATGGTCACCATGTCACGGTTGCAGAAAAGAGTGTGAGACAATAGCTTGCTGACTAACAATACCAAAGCCTTAGCCTACCGGACCTGTGTAATGAGCACTCTGCTATACGGTAGTGTAACATGGTAAACCTACTCATAGCAGGAAAAAAAGCTAAACATCTTCCACCTCCGATGCGAATGTTTTAAAATAAGGTGACAAGATAAAATAACCAATGATAAGTGCTGCCAAGAGCAGGGTGCCAGGACATCCGCGCTGTTATCAGCGGCAGACACCTTGTCTCACAGAGTGCCACAAGGTCCACAACCACAAGACATTCTGTATGGTGATGTAACAGAAGACAGGAGAGGCGCTGGTCGTCCTTTGTTTTTTTTTATACCCCCTACTAGTAATGTCCAGATTGGGTAGAAAATGAACATGAAAAACTGCAACGAAAAATAGTTACGCATAAAACAAATATGCCGACTTAATGAAAACATATTAAGAATTGAGACGTTGCGAAAAAAAAAATGAAAAATCGTTTTCGTGAAATTTTACCTCTGACGTTTCGATTCTGAAAATGTCTTAGTTTTGTTCTGCGTACTGGCTAAGTATTAACAGGTTAAATCTTTTGTATTTTTTAAAGTGGGGAAAATTAGTGAAGAGTCCGTCATTGTTCAGGGCTTTTAAAAGTTTATAATAGATGAATATTCACATTTGACAAGAGTAACATCATTAGTGAGTTATAACAGTTCAGGATAGATGACTAAAAGTAGCAATATGCATAAAACACTAAACTATAATTTACAAATACAAAAAGCTAATAAACTACTATGAAAGACACAAAGACACAAAATAGCTAATAAACTACTATGAAAGACACAAAGACAAAGACACTTCTTATTTCTCATACGGCATATACTAAGACAAAACCTCCTTGCCAGCCATTGCTACCGTCCACATAGGCATTTTTCATTTAAAATTGAAGTCTTACAAACTGCATCTGTCTGTTTACTGGTTATAAATGAAACTCTAAACTGAGTTAAAGAAAAATTTTATATTTTCTGAGAATACTTATTGTACAACATTGTAAATTATTTCCATATTAGATCTTTTGTGGATTTTCACGATAAATTAAACAATGTCAAGGACTCTTAATAACTTTGAACTTCAATGTCGCTAACTAAATAAAATCAATGTCGCTAACTAAATAAAATCAATGTCGCTAACTAAATAAAACAACCTAACATGTAATTGTAAAAAAAAAAAACATAGCTTATCAACATTGCCTTCATTGCGTACACCGGATACACCAAAAAAAAAGCTTGCTATTCATGGATTTGCCTCCCTTATGAAAATCCCCAATATGCTAATTTTAAAGTGAACATGACTCAAAGACCATGCCCATAGACTTAAATATATATATATATAAGTCTATGACCACGCCTTTAATCTCATTTTTACTTTGTGAGGAGCACTATCACACTTACATTACGAATACTTTAAATCACGTGTCAGAAACACGTGGTAGATACAGTCAACGTGAAGGGGAAGGTTGGTGGTCTAAATATAAAAAAAAAATTAGCCTATCACTGGCCTATCACAGTCTTTTTATTTATATTATTCCATTAAAAAACTGAGCAAAATAAAACCAAAGCAACTTTAAACTCTACAGTTATGTTCCCTATCAAGAATATTTCTTAAAGCGTTTTGAAAGAGACTTGGAAATATTCCTAAGGAATGAAGACACTGTTTACATTGATTAAAGTTTAAACATTTGTTTGTTTAACATAATATGTAAATTTTGTTTGCCAGCTTGTTTACAGATCTAGAAACTAATCTTGACTGACGTTAATTAACACACTGTGTTTCTCATTATTTTCACGACTATTTAAACAATGTCAAGGGCGCGAAATTAAGGTTCAAATTGCAAGCCAAATAAAAGTTATAAAAAGAAGAGCTGAAACTGTTTGGTTCTGCGTCTGCTAAAGTGTGTACAAAACATAACATGTATCTTTTTTAAAACCTAGCTTTTCAACATTTTTGTAGCCTACACCGGATACACCAAAAGCTTACTATTTATAGATTATCCGCCAAGTATAAGAATATCCAATAGTAAAGCAGGTCTACTAAGTCATTTCATCATGTTGATAGTTACGGAAGTTGTAACTTTGCGAGTCCTTAGCGTAGATTATCCTAAATTACGAGTAAAGGGGAAAAAGTTTCAAACTGTATTCCAAACCACCTATAATGAGATCTCCCTTATGTAACAGTGGACAACGGCTCTACTTGCATCAAATGTGAACAAATATGTAGGTCGCAAGTGGATTTGCTTTGCGTAGTCATGTGAATTGAAGACTTATCCAATAGGTACATTAATATCTCACTCTTAGATAGATAGATAGATAGATAGATAGATAGATAGATAGATAGAAAGATAGATAGATAGATAGATAGATAGATAGATAGATAGATAGATAGATAGATAGATAGATAGATAGATAGATAGATAGATAGATAGATAGATAGAGATAGACAGACAGACAGGGCTAAGATTTTTTTTTTTTTTACTAATATCAATTCTCTTTATGGGGGTCACAAATGATAATATATTGATTTGCTTTCAACTCTAATTTTCTTAAGCTACTTTGTTCATCATCATTATCATCATTCCTATGGGTTCCTCATGAAACATAGGGCCTCGACAAAAACACGCCTCTCTTCACGGTCTCTTGCTAGCTTTTTGATGGTGTCCCAGCTCTTCCCGGTCTTCTCTGCTTCTTCAAGTACACTGCGTCGCTATGTTCTTTTTGGTCTTCCTCTGCGTCTTGTTCTCTGAGGGTTCCACTCTAAGGCCTGCCTAGCTCTGTTGCTGGTATCTTTTCTAAGGGTGTGACCAATCCATCTCCACTTCCTCTCTAAGATCTGCACTTCTATATTTTCCTGTCCACTCATCTCCCACAGTTTGGTGTTTTCTACTTTGTTATACCAGTGTATTTTTTAGGATAATTTCTCAGGCATCTGTTGATGAAGGTCTGTACTTTTTTTGCTGTCGCTTCAGTTGTTCTCCATGTTTCAGAACCATACAGTAGGACAGCCTTCACATTAGAGTTAAAGATTCTTAGTTTAGCCTTGTTTGAGATGTGAGGAGATTTCCAGGTTGGTTTTAGCTGTGTAAATGTCTGACGCGCTAGATTTATACGGCGTTTAATGTCTTGCATCTGTTCCACCTGATATACTGACTACACTCCCAAGGTATATAAAACTATCTGCTTGGTCTATGGTCTGAGAATCCAGTTCTATGTCTCCAATTTGTTTATTGTTTACTTTAAGTACTTTTGTTTTTTTGGTGGTTCATTTTGAGGCCTACTCTTTTTCCTACTTCACTTAAAGCTGTGACCTTTTCTTGCATATCCTGTAGTCTGTGTGATAATAGGGCTATGTCATCAGCGAATTCCAGATCTTCCAGCTTTTGTGTGAGAGTCCATTGGATTCCTTTCCCTGCGTTAGAGTAGGCTTCTTTTGTGACCCAATCCAATACTAGTAGGAAGCTATTTTGTTAAATGAATTAAAAAAATATTTAAATTGACCCTTTTGTTTCATTGTTCTCTGTCTCTCTCCTCTCTTAATCCCTCTCTTTATAGTTCTAGACTTTGACGTGATACATAATGTAGCCTACTTATTATTAAACGTTTTGTATGCACAAGAAAATCTTCTTTCCGAAACATTATTGAAAATGTGATTAAAGTAGTAGGCCCCACACTAATGTTTGCTGTACATTGCCTTTTATTACTGTTGAGTTGCGAACAACAGTGTAACACCTTTAATAAAATAATTAAATTTAGAGACCCTTCAGGATAGAAGACTTGAAAGTAAAGTAGCAATTATACATAAAACACTGAACCAACATATTTAAATAAAAAAATAACACATTATGTAATAAAAAAACTATAAAAAAAAGCACAAACATATAGGCGCATTCGTTGTTCCATATGCTAGGTCCAAATTTGCACAAATACTCCTTCTTCATTAGTGCTATTAGAGCATGAAATGGGTTGCCTGAGTAAGCCAGGAAAACCAACGAGGTGGCAGAATTTAAGTCATTGGTTAACTTGCATGACAAGATTGACCCACGTAGGGCGTAATCATCATCTTTTCTTTTTAAAGTAACGTCTGTATTTTATAAGATAAGGTAAGAGCAACATATATGCTATTTTATTAGGGAGTTAAACATGAGAATGAAAAGTTGTGAAAGAATCAGAAGTACTGACCCACTTCTACCTTTCCATGTACCGAGTTAGATAAAAGATGTCCTTGCTTTATTTTGTTTTTTAAATGGAAGTTCAAACAAAATATTAAGCCCAAAAGGAAAGATGATACAAAGGGATTTCAAAAGTTGAAACCACAGAATCTCTTTTTATCACGAACTGCCAGGTTCCTTAGGTCCATGTAGTACGGAATCTTGGAGTCTTCTTCGACACAACACTATCTTTCGACCCACACATAAGTCAGCTCTGCAAGGGTCTTTGTCTGCAGCCGCGCAGATTGGGCCAGATCCGACCATATTTAACAACGGAGTCAACAAAAACGCCAGCTGTGGCATTCATACTCTCCCGCCATGACTACTGCAACGCCGTGCTAGCAGGTATACCCGATGACAAAATAGCCAAGCTGCAACGTATTCAGAACAAAGCCTTTAGAAAAACAAGACAAGATTCTGCTACTACGCTCTGGCTTCCCGTGAAAGCGAGAATCGATTACAAGGTCGCCACACTTTGTCATCAGTGCATATATAACAATGAGATGCCCTTGCACCTTAGCGAACTGATTACCCTATATGTCTCACAGAGAGCCCTGCGCTCAATGGACTCAACGCTTTTAGTGGTGCCACGTTTTTCCCCCAAAAGCCACGGTCTGCGGGCTTTTTCAGTGCACGGACCAAAAGTATGAAACTCACTCCCCATTGATCTCAGACAGACAATATGCTACACCACTTTTGAGAAGAACATTAAGACCTAACTGTTTAAAACATTTTTTAGATTAGTTTGTCATTTCAGCCGTCGTGTTTGTGTTTGTAATGTTCTCACAGCGCCTTGAGCCTACATTTTGTTTGTTAACAGCGCTTTATAAATAAAAATTATTATTATTATAGGAAACGCCCAATCAAAGCTGACTCAGGTCCATGCTACCCATGATTCAACTGTATCAGACCTTTTAACGCAGAATTAAGATTCCACATCCACCATCGAGTTTATAATGTGTTGATTAATGAGCTTCTTTTGTTTCTAATACATTAGTAGTCCCAGTGTCCTTACTAAAAATTGTTAAAATTTGGCATATTTAAAATATAACATTTGAATGAAACTAATTTATTGCCCTAATAGAAATATTTCGGTGGAGAATGTAAAAGCTATCTCTAAAGTTTAATCATCCACTTGCGTTGCGTATGTGTGGGAGTGGGGCGGGGTTTCATCCCCATTCTCGGTCATTGGCGTATCCCCAGATAAGATCTGGTCCTCCAGATCTATATAAGATTGTACAACCCATTTTCCCACATTTTTTGGGTCTATTTTTTTTTACCGCCCTACAATACATTGAAGAATAAACTTATACTACGTTTTAAATAATCCCAGGTTGTTTTTTTAAGTCCATGTACTGAAAATGACAAAAAATCCATCAGCGTCTCCGTGCATCGCAGTTGTCTTTTATGGTCTTCATATTGGCTGGACTAATTGTTTTTTTAATCTTTCGTTGATATCACGTTATCTCACTGGCATCCGATTGATAATACAACCGTGTGAGCTACAAAGCACTTAAAGTCGTGATTTGATACGCCCCCTTTATACCAGTCTATGTCGGGTAGCGATTAAGTTGAAGACAAGTTATTCAGTTCCATTTGTTTATGTGCATGCTAATGAGAAAGTGACTCTTGGGAAAATTTTCGTACACTTGTGTTGTCCATATTCATCAACCAGAATCTCTTGTGTATACTTTATATTGACTTCTGTGTTTAAAAAATGAAAGCTTTCTTTTTACTGGTCACATTTGGTAAGTCATTTAAAAATGCCTTTTTTTTGTTTTTTTGGTTAACGCTCATCCATAAAAAAAAATATTATATCGTATGCTTATTAAAACTTAGTGGTGTTTCAACCATCGCGCGAAGGGATTCGTTCTGACCATCATGTAATTAAATGTCTAATAGCTCTAGACTAACAATAATAAATTTGTGTGATTAGACATTTTTACCAATTGTTTTTATCGCAATTTTATGGTTTTAGCTTTCTCAATGCGCTATCACTTGTCTGGACCAGTTGGGAAAAGTGGAGGGGGGAGGGTATGGATAGAGAAGGGTTATCTGAGTAAATGTTGTCGTGATCGCTTTTTAAATTTATTTTATTTTTATAAAAGTTACACGACTTTAATTCTAACTTGAGGTTTCTAGCCCCCTTTAGCCAATTCGTTTACCACTGTGCCAGCGAAATGCTTATGAAAATAGGTTTTAACCTATAGTTATTTTTATTGTGAGTTTCAAACTTTTAAGCGACGACCTATAAAGGGGAATTATTCAACGTATACCACAACGTCTGTCAAGTACAACGCCTTTCCCTTATCGATACCAAACCCGGGCATGCTACCCTGCCTCATAGTTGCGCCCGGGTGGAAACGATCGTAGGAGGAAACGATTAGACTAAAGGGTAGCAAAACAAGACTCTCAAGGGGGTGCGAGAGCATCCTCATTGCACTGCGCGAAGTTGTAAAAAAAGCTCCCACAACCTTGTCACAATCCAGGCGCTGTTCCTCAAGGGGCCGTTACATAATAAATGGCGTGTCCCGCACGATTAGCCTGGTATAGAAAGAAAAATGGCGGGGGTCTTAGTAGATCTATACGCGGCCTCTTGCCGCGAGTTTGACCCACCCGCCAGACAAAACAGTGTACACTGTTTTCATATAGGCCGGTGAGAGGGAGCTCTTTTTCACTTTTGCTGGCCTAGAGTTCCAAGAGCCGAAGGCTCAACTCTACCTGACAGTTTAAGAAGAAGAAGAAGAATCGATACTAAACAAAAATGATTAACTACCAATACTTAACTAATTGGTTAATTTTTTTAAATTGATTCTTGTTTTGTCAGGTACAAGAAATAATTGTGCAAAATTTCCGCTTGATCCGAGAATGGGTGTGGGAGAAATAACGTGTACAAACTTTTTACCAGACAAACAGATAGACAGACAGAGTGAGTAGATATAAGCTAGGTAAAGAATTTATATTTAAGTAGTTCGCGCATTTTAAATCAAGGTAATTTCTAACGCCTGTGGCATTAGAGGCCTCAAAAATCTCTAAATAGGGCGAAAAACATCAACAAAGTGCGGGGGAGGGGGAGGTTCAGTCCACGAAATAAAATGTTATTTTTTTATTAGTTTACTTAGTGAATTATTCCCCCAAACTCACCCCCCTTTTGTATGTATGGTGGAAGGGGGAGGGCTACTTCGAGATCTACAAGCTTGGAATCGGTTGAAAGTTAGACTACAGTCGTGCTCAAATAGTAACATTTTATTTTTGAATATTATATAAAGACCCATTTTAAGAAGAATCAATACAGACTATAGTTATAACGAACAATTTTGTGTCCAGGCTGAAATGCAAAGTACTGCTCTTTCTAGATGTTAAATATCATTCTTTTAAGAAACAGTACATATCACAAATAGGAAAACAGTGAAAATAGCTTTAAAAATGCAGAATTTGTAAAACTTTTTTTTTTAACTTTGAAAGTTTTTGATGACTAAAATGACATTTGGAGGAGTACTAGAGCCTAGTTCGAGATAACAGAAGCAGAGGTGAAAGATAAAAAATCAGAGTCACAAGTGCTGACCCCATATAACATTTCTCTCAGAATAAATTACTTATCTCTGTAAAAGGATGATTCAAACTAAATCTGTTTAGAATAGACTGTAGACTATTAGCTCTGGGTGATCTTCGGGAAGAAGTCATCACATAGAAAGTTGGACCAAAAATAACAACTTCTTTTGACATGGAGTCATGGTAGGCCTATTATTTAGCCTATGCTTATAACTTGGCTCTAACTCCGTGATAATATTTCCATGAGTTAACTACTAATGAGAGAAATTGTAATAGAAAGACAACACACTTTAACCGGAAATTGTTACTCTCGTTGTTCAACCAAATTGTCCGTTCATATTCATTGCTGAACAAAGCGCTGGTGCGCATCAATAACACCAGTGCATGAACACAGTTAGTACAATAGTGATAAAAGTCAAGGATAAGATAACTACTTTTGGCAATCATATTTGGGCCTACTTACAAAAAAAGAAAATCCAGTATCAACAGTAGTCTTTTAGTGCTGCTCATAATTATCTATAAGTCTTTAATTGCGGTTCGCCATAACTAGTTAGCCCACCCCCTCCACAAACACATGAGCAGATGGGCTTATACGTTTCACCACAAAGGCACACACACACACACAATATTGGTAAGGTTTCCCTTTCAGACATTGCGATCGATGATGCAGATGATGTGTTTCTGTGGCCACAGTTAAATGAGGGTGTCATGAGGCCAGCACCGCCAACCACCTTGTAGGCCTACACATTAGAGCTGGGTGGACTCAGAGGCGCCCTAAGGATCCCGAAATTTAAAAAATCTCAGTCTTCAGCAGGACCCTCCGTTCGGAAGCCAAGCGCTGTACCTCTCTGCCACCCCGCCTTTCAATTAAAAGAACAATATGATAACTAGGTCCTATTTAATATGAAATTATCTGCTCAGGCATGATGGGTGAATTGGGCACTAATGGCGCTTTCTATGCGGCCTGTAAACCCCAGACTGGTGGTAAATTATATAAAACTATGTATCATATTCGCATGCTTTTTTCTGATGTAGCTAATACAATTCAACATCATTGTAACTGTGCCGCTACAGCTAAATTTTCTGTAGTTTTTTTTTTAAAGCATACCTGACCATTATATGTAGTGTTGAGCCTACACAGCAATAACTGTCATTACACTAACAATGAATCATTAACACAATAATTAAGAATGATGATTATTTAGTCCTCTCTTTTTAAATATTTATACGTTCTCAACATTTACATCTAGATCAAGTAGGCCTAGCTAGACTAGATCTTTATAGGCCTAGCTAGACTAGATCTTTATAGGCCTAGCTAGACTAGATCTTTATAGGCCTAGCTAGACTAGATCTTTATAGACCTAGCTAGACTAGATCTTTATAGTCCTAGCTAGACTAGATCTTTATAGGCCTAGGTGGCTTAGCTAGACTAGATCTTTATAGGCCTAGCTAGACTAGATCTTTATTTGGCATTAAAGAATAGGGGCGGGGTGACTCGATATAATAATTTAATTTATAGCATATATAAATTATATTAGTGACAGATTTTTTTATATTTTGTAATTTCTTAACTTAAATACAAAAAGAAAAAGTATTGGTTTGTCCGAGGAGGGAAAGGAGATAGTATGTATCGCCCCTCCTCCCACCTTTTTCCTTTTATATTTATTAATCATAAAATTTGAGATTAGAGTGTGGTGTGACATAATATACAAATGGGTTCACATATCAATACGTAGTTTATATCATATAGATATTCAACTAATTTTGTTCACAAACTATGATTCTTCCATAAAAATAGAACCACCCCCACTCAGAGGGCTAGAGCGGGGAGGGCAGTACATGCAATCGCTCTCCCCCTCACCCCACCGAATCGGCCAAGGGGAGAGACATAATTTAAAATTTATATATCAATTCAACTAATTTTGTTCATAAACTATGATTTCTCCATAAATGTAGTACCGCCCCCCTCCCACTCAAAGGGTTTTTGGTGAGAAGGGCAGTAGAGGTATTCGACACCTCCCCCCCCCCCCCCCCAATCGGCCAATAAGGGAACGACATACTATAAAGATCGGTTAGAATATCAATAACAAGTTTTAATCATATAGATATTTAATAGATTCTGTTAGCAAGCTGTGATTTCTACAAATGAATTGGACCGCCCCCCCCCTACATTCAAAAGTTTATTGTGGGGGGGGCGGATTGATGCCATCGCCCCCTCCCGACCCCACCAAATCGGCCAACATACTAGAGGAGGGGGCGACATAATCTAAAAATAGTTTGAAATATAAATAATTAGTATATATTATTAACAAAGTAATAAATTCGTATACAAATTGTATGAATTCTATACTAAAATTCGATCGCCCCTACCGCCCCCCCCCCCTGGATCCGCCAGTGTGTTCGGGTCAGAGCCCTTGCGCCAAAACGTCGTCCTGAGATTCAGAAATCCTTTCTCCCTGAATCAGAACGCCTTTTTTTTCCTCTCAAAGTAAAAAGAGCGCATGTCAGAAAGTTAAAAAATGGAGTTGGGGGGGGGGGGCGATATTGTAATGTTTTCTTGCAATCATAGCGCACTATTCTTCCTTGTAAAAGAAAAATGGTAGGTCAAATTAAGTCTAATAATTAAAAAAAAAACAGCGCTGGGCAGCATAATATGCGAGGAAAATTATATTTACATATAGATTTACATAGATCTAGATTTAGATCTACATAGATCTAGCGCAGTTACGCCTGTGATCATCATAAGACATAAGTTTATCTTCGTGTAAGTAAGAGTTCTTGCAGAGAACCTTTTTATTTTGTCACACGAAAGTCATCAA
The DNA here is from genome assembly GCA_030265305.1 of Biomphalaria pfeifferi. Taxonomy (NCBI): domain Eukaryota; kingdom Metazoa; phylum Mollusca; class Gastropoda; family Planorbidae; genus Biomphalaria; species Biomphalaria pfeifferi. The sequence goes on along the minus strand of JASAOG010000061.1, from coordinate 862,129 downwards.
CATAACGTTATATTGTAATATAGGTCTAGATCTCGATCTATAACCATATAAAGCATAAAATCTAGGTCTATAGAATCGTTCAGGAGAATTTTGATCATTCTGACGCAAGAAAGTTAAGGAAAGCCGAGAAGAATCACAGTGACAATCAAAGGAGACGTTTTGAAATGTATGCTTCAAAACTTTTAAGTCTAGAGAGTACTATACTAGATCTAGTAGTAGTACTAGTAGACTCTACTCTTGATTCTCGATCTAGAATTCTCGATCTAGATCTATGTCTAGATAATTAGATTTAGATCAGGGACTAGATGTTCTATGTCTATATTGACGCTGACTGCAGTGACGCCGCTCGCGAAAATGTTAGTTTAGAGTAGTCTAGACTCATTATTTTTATATTATTTTATATATATAATTAATTTAATAATTAGATAATTTAGATCTAGACTGTCTATAGATTATAATAGATCTAGTCTATAATTAAAAAAAAACTTAAAATGAGACATCTCCTACTGAAATATTTTAATTTTTGAAATACTGCTATTAATATCATTTTACTTGTTTAATATTCAAACATGGATTGAAAAATACAATGAAAATACACCTTTTTTTTGCCACTTGATTAATAAATTAACTTGCTTCAACCCCCTATACCTGTTTATAAGGACCTCCCTCAAGAGGCATCGGTGCAGCCAGCATTTTGAGAAACACTATGATTTCTCTGGTGCCTTTGGGAGCTCACCAAACACATCATAAAAAAAAAAAAAACTCCATCTACATTTGAACTTGAGCTCCCACCATTTAGTCTCTTAGATATAGTCAAACGATTTACTCCAATAAGTCACACACGCCATCCATATATCTCTAAAAGATTACTTTTTTTTCCCTCTATGTTTCAGCTGTGGTCTGTGTAACATACATTCAGTGTCAAGATTGTTCTCCTGTCAATGCTTGTATAGGAAATGATTTCAGAGAGAAAATTAAACGGAAATCACAAGTCGCAGATTTTCCAGCAGTCTGCATGTAGGCTAACTGTTTTTGTTTTTATATTAATTTTTTATCGGCCTATTATATATATATACTTAGATATATTATATATGTATATATATATGTTACCTGCAAAGTGCAAAATGCAGGCATTCTAAAGAATGCTGGGCGTTTTTAGGCGAAGTATAAAATGATTTGCCTAGGTATTTTATGGAATGACTAGTTCTGCGTCAAATACAAAATTTATATAATAATGTTCTAATTAACTGTCTTAACTAATATAATAATAGGATATATTTTTTTTTAATCTGCCGATAAATCTAAGAATAGTCTACATATTCAATACGCATGCATTTTTGATTGGTCCTATCTGCTTATAAATTATCTTATGTTGATAAAAAATGTCATGAGACCCATTGAAGCTTACCTTCAGTGAAGTCCAGTAGGGCGTCGGTGCCGTAGGTGCCATTTAGAAAGGCTTTTATCCAACTACCAGGCCTAGACATGGGGCTCTTCACTCCTGTCCTGTCTGAGGGCTCACAACGGTAGACGGTCATATCGGTTGACTGGGCCAGACCGGGCTGTGCCGTGTACACAGCGCTCCGTCCCCATTCCTGGGCCCCACTCGCTACAAGTGGCAGAGAACAGTGCTGACTGTGGGGAGCTTGTCTCATATTCCTATACTGTAACCGCTACTGTTCCGTGCAAAGACCGCCACTCCAGCTTACGGGATATTGAGGCTTACTAGACAGTTTAAACCCATAGTAAGACAATTAAAGAGATAGAGGACAGAAAAAAAAAAGACAAAATGAATGTTACAAACTTTGCTTACAAAGTATTTAATGAAAAAGAATGTAAAATTAATTAGTATGTTTATCATAAGTTTCTCTTACAAAGTGACTTTTTAGAACTGTTTATCATTCGCATGGGACTCCATGTACGACATTTAAAAAAAATTGCACTCAGTATAAAAAAAAAGCTTTTCATTGGGTAATGTTATTCCATGCTCTTTTTATTTTTATCTGGAGGCGACTTAGATTAAATTTAATTAGATCAAACTTGTAGCAAGAATTTACTTATTATAATTAATTTTAAACATCATTTCTGTTTTTTTGAGCTGATTAGAAAGATCAATGTCAAAGTGTTTATACTATGTATAGCTATAAAAGCACTTTTTTTAAAAAATAGCAAAATAGATGACAATATTTCAGACAAAAAATCAATTGCATTGAAAGCTTGATTAACTTGATAAATAAACTTGTGCTTTCCATGATTAAAGCGTGTTAAGAGCTTTATCAATATCTAATCAAGTGCTACCTTCTAGTCGTTGTATTTGCCTTGATTTTCAAAAAGACCAATTTTCTTTTGCCTTTTATACAACACATTGAGAAACATCTTTTGTATCAACTTTTTACCTAGTACAATTACGTCGTACAAAGCATGCAAACTTAGACAGTCTTAATTAAACATACTCCACACTTTAAAGAACAAGATTAAATTATTTAGATTACTGACGAATAGAAATATTATTCTGAGAAATTTATATTATTAATAAAGTACTTTAAATCATCATTTTAAACACTTTGCCTAAAGCAATTGTAGTCATTCTATAGAATGACTAGACATTCTATACAATGCCTAGGCAAAGTAGGAAATGGAGACATTATTTTTCACTTTGTCAGGATGTTTCAGGCATTTTATAGAATGCCTATGCATTCTATAGAATGCTGGATTTTGCTCTTTGCCAATAACATATATATAATATATCTTCAATACCAAGTAACATACGATGGATTTATGCTTGTATGTAGATGTAGATCTAGAGTTTAGCACAGTTAAAAGATAGTTTATGTGGAAACACAAACTCAGAATAGGCCTCCTAAGTGGTCCACTCATAACATTAACAAGGCCCAGGTCTCAATATTTTCAATTAAAAGCCTATGAACTGAAAAATATCAACAATCACAACCCTATACATGTAGATATTGAAAGTGAAAATATTGTATTGTTAGACTGATGATGTGATACCACAGCTGCACAGGATGGAGATATATTAATGTTATTACTATTATATTGTTGATATTAATATGTATTCAAAGAAGATATGGTTGAATGTGAACCTGGCCTAATGTTAATAAACAATTATCTAATTGATGGTTATCTAAATGTCCAATTCAAGACCTCAAGGAAGAAACCTTTTCCTTTGATCAATCTATAAATGGATTTTGTAAATGACATATATGTATATATATATAGATTGTGGCCTATTTCCTTTTAGGGACCACTAAAAAAGGGATTTTAAAAAGTGAAATAAACAAAGAAAATGAAGCAGATCTTTCTAGATCTAAGTAATCAAGAGTTGTTGCAAATGAAACAAGAAAGCTGAGATGTAGATGTAGATCAAAGTGATGCAGTAATTAATGTAAGAAAATAAGTGATTTTTTTGGTTCATACAAATTGATCCCTCCAGTAGAAAACTCATCACTGCTATTAAAATAAGTAGCTTTTGAAAACACAAAACTATTGACTTCAAAACCAGTGTAATGAAAATCTAGATCTTTGTGTCTCATCTTCTACTTAATAAAGAAATACTGCAGTACTCAATTTACTTACTTAATACTAATGTCATATAGACATTAAAAGATTCCATGCTCACACATAATTGGAAGTACTTTATTCCACAGTGACTATAAAAATGCCCTAGACTGCATCAATGCAGCCACTGTGGCTGGATGTCAAGTAGCAGCTTCAGCCGCAATCACAACTCTGACAAATTTAACTCACAAAACATGTGGTAGGTTTATTAGATTATGAAGGCTCTACAGAATGACTAACAGATTTATATTCAGTTTTATTATTATTTCAGTTTAATTATAAGATGTTGATGTACATTAAGAAGTTTGTAGTCCCTGAACATTAGGTCAGATTTAAAATGTATCAAATGCCTAACTATTCTTACTTTGCACAATTTAAATCTACTACAGCAAGATTTACTGATGCACAGTTTATTACTGCACAATTCATCATCTGTAAAATAAAAAAATAAGCCTGTATGTCTTTTATTTAATCTTTTTTTTTGGAAGTGTATTCTCTTAAATAGTAAAGATGTTCTCTTAAATGGTAAGATTGTGTATTCTCTTAAATGGTAAGATTGTGTATTCTCTTAAATGGTAAGATTGTGTATTCTCTTTAATGGTAAGATTGTGTATTCTCTTAAATGGTAAGATTGTGTATTCTCTTAAATGGTAAGATTGTGTATTCTCTTAAATGGTAAGATTGTGTATTCTCTTAAATGGTAAGATTGTGTATTCTCTTAAATGGTAAGATTGTGTATTCTCTTAAATGATAAGGTGGTGTATTCTCTTAAATGGTAAGATTGCCTGACAAGTGAGAAATGTTGAAGAAATACAAAAATGTTCTTATAACTTCATATTGCTGCTAAACTATAATGTTTTGTTTGGTGTAATGCACAAATTGTAAGACAAATTTCCTTACGGATAATAAAGATTGTTACTATGTCCCACAGTTAACAAAATAGAGAGCTTAAAGTTTTAGTAATTATGTATACGGTTTATAATAGGGTTTAAAAATGTAATTGTTGATGTTTATGTTATTTCTTCATAATACTAGACTGAAATGTCTCCATAGAGATTGTTACAAAACCTTCAGAAAACATATACTACCATATCAACGACATCAGCATTTTGTTCATAATTTTTGTCTTTGTATCTCAGTATCTTTGCAACAAAATTGAAAAACAAACAAAGTAAATAGACATTTTAAAAAGTTACGGAACAGCTTTCCCTTCCTTTCATACCTTTCACATGTCTGGTAAGCTTCATACCTTTATTTTTATTTGTACAAGTGCTGAAATGTAGGGCAATTAAAATGATTGGTGATAATTTTTTCTGTGATAAAATGTCCACACATTTAAACAATTGGTGATAATTTGTTGTGTGAAAAACTGTGCAGAAAATAAAATGATTGAAGGTGATCTATTTTCTGATATAAAGAGCACACCATGTTCACATATTGTTTATATTAATAATAATGGCAATGTCTGTGATTCTGAGAAAAAAAGGATAAGTGCAGTGTTTCACCTGACTATGCAAAACCAGTTGTACCTGCAAATTTTCCCACACCTCATACGGACAAAGCCGTTGTCCACTGGCGGTCTATTTAAGTTTTCTTTCTGTCGTCTGCGCCTGTTGAATCATTTTGCTAAATATGAAGAGTAAAATGGATTTGTTCTTGTTTCCTGACAAAGTTATAGATTCTATTATTTCCATCTTTATTTTTGAAACAAGTTTTATATGCATACATTCTTAAAACAATTAAATTAATTAGATTAAGTGTATAAATGTTAACTAAAATTAAAAATAAAAATTGGTCCAGAACGGATTGGTGATTGAGTTTTTAGTGTGAACATACAATCCATCAATTTCATCACTTTCAACTCAATCATTTATGTAATATTTTATAGAGCTACATATTTAGCAGCACTTTTGTAATCATATGCTCATTAAAAATATGATTTAATATGATAAGTAATCTTTATAGTTACCAAAAGTCCAATTTTTATCAAAACTTTTCCTTTTGACTTGTGGATAATCTTCTATTGTATTATGGTTATATAATGCATACACCCGAAAAATAAATTTAAGTGTCAACAGATTATGCCAAACACCACAATTATCTTTTAAAAAATGTTCTGATTTGATTTAATTCTAAAAAAAACATCCCATAGAATTATAAATGTACATTCAATGAATTTGTATAATTGATTTAGAATTGTAATGGTTCTTTCGTGTTAACTTTGTCATTGTTAAACAATAAATGTATCAAAATACACCTTATATCTACAACAGGTCCCGATGGTAAACTAACAGGCTGTGGCTATGATGTTTATCAATGTGTATTACAAGCTCAAAATATCTTATTAGATTATAAAAATAACAATGTCACGGCTGCTTGTCCGTAAGTGGAAATTTATAAAATTGCTTGAAAATTATTTTCTCATATGCAAAAAAAATTATTATTGATTGAATCAATTAATTTTATTTTGCCTTAAATTTCAAACTAGATTTTATCCATTTTAGTCTATATACTCAAATTAGTGACTAGGTTTAGAAAAATAGTATTCTAGTAAGCAAGTTTATTTTTAGCACTTAATTTTGAGCGTTTGAGAACCTTTCAGTGTTGTGACCAAGTTCTCTACATGTGCTAATGCCATCAAGGCTAACACTGAGTGTGATGCAGGATTGGTAGCTTCTTTGATTGATGCGGAGACAATGTTTAAAGAAGATGCCTTATTGACTGGATGCTGTAAGTGTTACTCTAAAAACTAAGATATTCCTTTTATTACTTTAATGTTAAATTTCTCCCTGGCATCTCTATTATAGAAAATTTTATCATATTTGTGACTTACAGATGGAGTTTGTGCTGCTGCCATTGGAAACTGTACTTTAGGCCTGGCCACTGATATCTCAGGACTATATAGTACTCAAACCAACTGGACAAACTTTTGCATGTAATATTTTTAAGTTATTAAAATGAGAGATTATTAAATTTAGTTTAAAGCATCATAAACAAAAATCTTCCCCTCCAGAGGAAGTTTTCCTGATTCTTTATCTCAAAATAAATTGGCTGCCTGATTTTGTGGTATGTGCTGTGGACTGTCATCTTGGATGCTCAACTTTTTATCTTTCAGTGCAAATTATTTTGATAAAAAAAACAAGATTACAAAGAGTTTGTTTTATTACTCAAATTCAAAGGCAGCTTCTGTCGGATCCCTATAGATCCACCTATTTGCAAGGAATATTCAGGATGTAATTTTGCTTTGATTGTCAAAGTTATTATGTTTTAAAGACTTATTTGGCATTGGAAAAATGTTTTTTCTGTATAATATTTTACATGCTTCGGATTTCCCTTCTAAGTTAAAGATTTTATAAATCATAAATATAAATCAAACCTATGATGAACGATGGGGTTGGCAACGAGCAGCTATGAACTTGAAATAATCAGGCCAGTCCGCACGACCAGTCATTGCTGTTAACTTAATAAAAAAAACTAATAGCCAATTATTGATTTAGAGATATATTACACATTTCGGCATGGCAATTACAGAATATGTACAATATGTCAGACGAGCCATTTTTGGCATTGTTTTGTAATTTAAAAACAAATAGAAAAGAACAGGTTTTGAGCTTGTACTTCGACAATGCCTGCTCGATTACCCAGCGCAGTTTCCAAAACAACTATAGGCATTTCTATTTAAATGGAACTACTATAAGGACTACCTAAACTTAACTTCTGATTTAGCACTCTTAAGATATATATATATATGATATGTATATATCTCCTAGATCTAAGATCTAAATTTGGAATAATTTGGATGTAAGTTAGATAAGATTTACGCAAAATAAAAAAACCTAGATAATCTATCAATAGACTGAAAGCAACATTAACTTTAAAAATAGTAGATTAGTTTTAATATTTTATAAAATTGCAATATAGACCTAGACATATGGAAATCAAAATCTACACTTTAAGTCTAGATTTAGATCTAGAAATTGAAATTCTAGATCTTGATGTAGTCTATATAATTCTTAACTAGACCTTGAAATTCTATATCTAGAATCTACAATGATTTTAATTAGAATATAAATTGAAATTTATTGTAAAAAAAAAATACATATAGATCTAGTGTTAAAGATGAAGATTTAGTGTAAAAAAATCTAGATCTAGTGGAAAAAATCTAGATTTTAAAAAATCCTATAGCATACGTCACACGGCCTAGTTAGACTAAAAAATGTTTTTATCTATTTGAGAACGTTTGCGAAGTTTAATAAACGTTAGTGCACCGAGTTCTTATGAACATTTCATTTAAAGAATTCATTCCTTTGTGACATTAAAGGAAAAAAAATACATGATGTCACACGGCCTATTATATAGTTAGACTAAAAATGTCTTTATTAACATGAGAGAGAGAGCTAACGAGGGTACACAGTTATGGGGGAAACTGACTATTTATAGTATTTCATTTAAAGATGTATGACATATATATATATATATATATATATATATATATATATATATATATATATATATATATATATATATATATATATATATATATATAATTATGGCTATTATATATAGCTACTTTCTTGTTTATAGCATGCTCAGAGCACCTTGGTCCAGTCTCAGTTGTAGACCAGGTGGAGGGGGTATCTAGGAGAAGGTTTTTCTGTGCTGCCAACTCAGCCCAAGACGGGTGTCGAACCTCGAGCCCCCTTCAAGCCAAGCCAAGTTCAAGCCTCTCGACCACGCTTTCCACATATATATCAGGATAAAATCCGCATTTTTTTGTGCGTTTTGTCTGTCAGTTTGTCTGTCCGTCATATTTATATCGAAAAGAAGAAGACTAAAAGCTATTCAAATCTGGTTAACCTTTAATTTTCCTTCCAAAACAGAAATAGTTTTAAGTATCTATTATAGATTGTTCCCGATGTTTATATATATATATATATAGAGAGAGAGAGAGAAGGAGAAAGAGAGAGTCTCTGATATATCAAATACCGTTAATTACAATTTTTGGGATGATCTAGTATAAAAGTTATATCTACCATAGCCTTGTGGAGAGATTTTCATACCATATTTTGGTGTAAGAAGTTGTTTTCCTTAAAAATCCGGAACATTAAGAATAATATTAAGATAAAATTAGATTTTATAACGTTAAAGCTAGAAAATAAAATGTAGCGTAAGATAGAAGTGTGATTTTAAATAAATTGAGTTAAAATGTTTCTCATTAAAAAACAACCAATTTTTTTAAATGAGAAGAAGATTATTTGTTTTATTTATTAGAAAAGGGATTTCGAACAGTTATTTAGCGTTAGTAGATTTTTCTAATAAAATTCTGAACAATTTTGGCGACGATTTGTAAAATTATTAAGGTAATGTAGGTTGATTTCTTTTTCAAAACAAAATCCGGAACATTCTTTACCCTTTATAAAACTTTTGCTATGTTTCAGCAAGAAAATCAAATGTAAAAAAAGTCTAACAAACCTAATAGCGACTTTACCTCTATTGGGGTCCACTAAAAAAAGTGATTTGCAATAATCATTACTAGTGAATTACTTTCTTATTTTAAAATCCTGAACAACCTATTGTCAATATTTTTGAAAAAAAAAGTCATTTGACTTTAAGTCGAAAATAGGGAACGATTTGATATCGATAATTAAACTATAGTGACGTATTGTCAAAGAATATAAGTATAATGTAAGTCAATGATGCGATTTCAAACAATCATTTGACATAATTTATTTTTTATATAACAATTTCCAGAACAACTTTATAGTTCATGAAATATAAGTCAGTATAGAGATTTTCATTTAGCATTTATATGCTATTTACATTAAAAAACCAGAACGACATATGATTGATCAAGTGTTTTGCAACTTTTAAGCACGGAAATTAATTATAATATAAATTTGAAGAGCAAACAGACATTCGTTGACATTGATTTGTTTTTACAAAACCATCCGGAACAATCTATTATAGATACTTAAAACTATAGAGATGTTTTGGAAGGAACATTAAAGGTTAAATCAAATTTTCTATTGCTTTTAGTGTTGTTTTTTTTAATATAAACATGACAGACAGAACGACCAACAGACAAAACACACAAAAATAACCGTTTTTTATCCTGATGGGGCACTAAGCAAAAAATATATAAAATCTGATTATTTAAAATTTTTTAAGGAATTAGTTTAGCACCATATCGTGTCCTGGCGTTATGCTACTGCACGAAAGTCGCTGCATAAAAAGTCCATTTTAAAAAATGTGTGTGATATTTACTTATAAAGTGCATTGGTAGCCTTTATAAACAAACATAAATGTTTTCTTTTAATTTTAGCAGCTAGGTGACTAGAAAAAACACCTTGAAATAATATTTACATATGTTGTGAACATTTCTTGCACATTTTATAAATATTTTTGACTTAGTGATACTGAAAATACACAAAGAGTTGTCCTTTGTTATTAACTTATTAGAACATTGCCTCCCATACATTTACGTAATTGTTTTAGTATTGGTGTATTTTTATGAAAAAATCACTTGCATAATTAATTTTATAAATTAAACGGTTTGATTTTAGAAAACAAAAAGTAGCCGTTGCACCTAAACTTTTTAAGCCGCATCTAATGGTGAAATAATATTTTTCATATCTCTTCTAGTTTTCGAGATCTGAATGTGACAAACCTAATAGCGGCTTTTCCCCTTACAGTGGTCCCTAAAATTGGAGTTTTCTGGGATGACCACAAATTTTCAAAGGGGGTAGAGTTACTAAAACTAATATGACTTTTTTATTTTATTAAATAATCATAGTATATTTGACTTTATTTTAAAGGAATATGAATGGGCAACAAAAAAAATAAAATTAATTATTCAAGAAAAAATGTTTCTCATTAAACTGAGCACGGAAAAAGGAAATATATTTTAAAATTCATTTAAAATCGATATAGTAAAAGATATAACCCTTTAATTAAACATAAATATTGAAAAATCACAATACTAAACACATTTAATCACTTCAAACTTCACAAAAGATGAACAAAAAATGATACTAAGAAATTGTATTATATCCTGGGAAATAAACTAAAAAAGAGGAACCATTAACACAATGTTGTATTTTTTTATAGAAAAAAACGTGTTGGTATTGCATCAAATTTACTACAAAAACAAAGAACAGTCACTCCCACATACAGAAAATGAAAAAAAAAAAGAAAGTTTAACATAAAAAAGATAGTGAAATAAATATTATAAACCAAGTTACTTGCGGAGAGTAACTCTGCACTGACCAGCACTAGTAAAGTTACTCACTGAGAGAAACGCCACACTTAAAGAGTTAAAGGCTAGCATGTAATAAACTTCAATTCTGAAAGAATATCCAAAACACATAAAACAAAACAAAAAACCAATATATGTATATAATATATATATATATAAATATATTACTGACCTGGGGGCATCCATTGTCTTCCGAGACATAAGGAGCCATATATATATATATATCGGTATATATAATATAAAATCATTGATTTGCACCAATGTTGGGTTTCTAAAAAATAAATTTGCATGAACAGTAACCTATTAAACTATTCCTTATTACTAAATCTAGCAAAGCAAATAATGTGTTGACCTGCAGTCAGACATGAACACAAATTTCTCAGCGGTTCAAGGGAATCAACAAATTGCAGAGTTAAGGAGAAACAATTGTAGATCTCTATTGCAGCCAAGTAAGCCAGAAGGAAAAGGCCAGTTTACACTTTTTTACAGCCTTTCAAATGGATGGTGGCCATTCTAGGACAAAGGTCAACTGGGAGTTTTATAGTAATTTATTCTCCTCACTATATAAATAAAGAAATATATATAAATACATAAATATATATACACATATAAAATGAAAAACTAATGTCAGAAAATCCTTATCAAACTAACATTTCAACTGTTAATTCAGGACCACTATACATGATGTGCATTTAAGAAAAATGTCAGCATTATCAATATTTTATGTTTTTTTGTTTTTTATATCTTTTGCAGAGAGGCTCTGATACAATGTGTGACTTATCCATTCCTTATAATGTTGTCTTTTCTATGCTTCTTTGAAAGCCTAATAAGGTAGAAAACGTAAGAAAAAAAAAGTAAAGGAAATGTAATGTTAAATGTTTAATCCCACAGAGATGCATACAAAGCATTAAGCTGTATGAAGCAATTAAATGCAGGCAGTGTTTGTGTTGGTACTTCAGAAGCACAAGTTCTACAATCCCAATTGGCAAGTCAAGATGCCTACTTAAAAGATTATTGTGGTAAGAATCAGTTTAAAAAAAAACTTTACAATGACAAATAACATTTGCTTTCTCCCACAATAGTTAATTTTGTTGTTATGACTTTAAAAAATGATGAGTTGTTTTCAATCATTAGATGCCAGTGGTCGACCCTCCCAATGTGTAGTTGGTTTAAGCATGTGCAATGCAGATATTGTGAACCTATCTCCACAATCAGATATTAAAACACAATGCGCGTAAGTTTTAAACAAAATTATCTGGAAAATTTATGTTGCTTCGTTATGATGCTAATCATCTAAGACAAAAAAATATAGCCTTGTGCACCATACATTTTCAAATTAATGTTGAATATGAATGTCTATTTTTATGTTAATATTCTATTTTTTAAAATCTTTTTGTTACAATGTATAAATAAAACTCATGGCTACAGAAATATAAGCCTCTTAGATATGGAAATAATTTATTAGATATGAAAATGTAATCCACTTTGGCTTAAGGAAAAAAAAACAGCTGAGTCTAGTTTTCATTTAACTACATCTAATACTGTATTTCTGATGATGTTTCCATGATGTTTTGAATTTACAATGCTCTCTGTAGTTCCAATCTGTGTGAAATTCAAATGAATTACCCCCTCCCCGTTTTCTAACTTGTCAATGAGATATTTTTATGGAATAAGCTCATGTATGCTTAGATAATAAAAATAACCAAAAAAACAAACAACAGAAGAACACAGTTTGTGATCAGTAGAAACAAACAAGTTAATCACTGAAAAGTCATTAAGAAAGTTAAAATACAGAATGTATATGAATTTTTTCCTGTTAAATTGAAAGTAAAACTCCTGAACAGTCAAAATTCTGATAAAATATGGATAAAAATAAATGAACATAACTTTAGGATATGGGATCTCATAAATGTTGTAAACTGTTTATTGGTTCATTGTTGTACTGGCCACATGACACCCTCATTAACCATGGGCCACATGACACCCTCATTAACCATGGGCCACATGACACCCTCATTAACCATGGGCCACAGAAACACATAACCTTTACATCATCTGCCCTATAGACCACAAGGTCTGGAGGGGGACTTGGCTTTATTTTAGTGATGAAAGTCATATTCAGATCTGCTCCATAGACCCTGTTAGACTAACAGAACCTAAAAACATTTTGACGTAGGGGAATGACATTTCATGACAACTCATACTTTGGGATCAAGACTTTTATTTACAAAAAAAATTATTTATATTTTGTTATGTTATTGTATCAATTTTTACATTATGTTACCATATTTTTTAAGGGCTGCTGCAAATTTTTTAGAATGCACTAGTTCTCTTCCTTGTGAACAAGAATTAGCTTCTGTTGTTCAAGATATGAGAAACCAATTTCAGACAGGGGAGCGCTCTACAAATTGTCGTAAGTTACAATTGTAAACATTGTGAGATAGAATTAAGTGAGGTATTCCAAATGGTCTTACCCAAATTGTTGTCTAATACTTTGCAAGTCATGTGCCATGAAGTCACCATACCATGAAGCTGTTTATTTAGATAGCATAGCTCAACCTGCCAAAATGGCACAGGTGTATGTCAGGAGGTACTAAATAAATGCAAATGTATGGAATTTCTTTATTGGTTATTTCTTAAAACATCTCTGAAAAGGCAAAATGTGCATTGTATTTTGTTTGATTGACCCCCTGCAGACAAAAGCCTTCTATGTCTGATCTGTCAATCTTGTACATTTTAGACATTCCTTCAAAAGCAAAGATAATTACATCCTATGCATATCCATGAGTAGATCATACATGGCTTTCTGCTGTTAGATACAACTCTGTACTTCTTTACATTTGGACTAATAGAGTATCAAATTAATCTGAGCTCTACTAAATAGATTGACATTGATGGTCATTATGACATATTACATAAAAGTATACTAATTAATTGGAATACACTGGACTGGCTTTCTTATTGTCTCGATGGTTCCAGGTTCATACCAACGCCAGTCATTCTGCATGAGGTTTGGGCTAAAACAAAGAATAGTTTGGGTATTGTTTTTTTTTTATTTAGTAGTGAAGCATCTAGTAGATAATTAAACCAAGCTCAAGGAACATCTTTGTGATTATTTCTTTGAACTACAAGGACATTTTAGTATTGTTTATACACTGAAGACAAACTTTTACATTATGTTCTATTCTTGTGTCTACAAGAAAATGGTAGGAAGAATGCTACAGAGCTGTTGAGGAATTAAGATAAGTGTAGGATAAGTTTTGCCTACAGCTTGACCTTTCATTGATTGGTTGCTTTGACCACTGGCATATCCAAGGGGGGTTGGGTTGTGGCGGGGGAAAAGTCACACAATTTGTATACTAAAATTTTGCTATTCTTAATAATATATACTAATTATATATATTTTTATATGAGTAAGGGTGGGCTGATTGCACCTTCTGTCCTTGATCAAAGACTTATGTTACCCACCTGCTGTTCTCGCCCTCCAATTTTTCTCTAAATAATCATAAAATTTTATTTTAATAAAATAAATTGTTGAAAAATTTTACTATTTAAAAAATTACTTTTATTTAGCCACTGTTGGAAGCTGTAACACTCGTTTAGTTAATTGTCAGTCAGCCGATGTCCAGCTGAAAACAATCACCGCTACTACATCAAAGCAACAATTTTGCAAGTAAAAAAATTATTGAACTACTTAAATTTGTCTTTTTTATAAGATGTATATGTATAAATATTATATTTGAAAAAAAAAATGCATTTTTGTGGGAATGTAAAAGTGTATGTTATTTTTTTAAATGTCCACAGAATTGTGACATCTGCCATTAGATGTTTTGACTTTGTCAGAAATGATCCAATCTGTGAACGTGAAAATATGATGGTCAGTGAGTTTGAAACCTCAATGGCTGTAGATGCTGCACCTGTTTGTGGAGGTACTTTACAATCGAATTTTTTTCTACCTTTTAAGAAAAAAATAAATATTTTTCTGGATTAATTGTAATCTATTTAATCCTATTTAGCAACTTGAACAGTGAAAGGAATAAAACAAAGTGACTAAATAGTAAAAAGATTTTCTTCCAATGGCAAAGTCATTTAAAGACCTAAAACTTTTTTCCTGAGTCCACCTTCCTTTTAACTCTTTTCAGTGCGGCACTACTCTCAGTGAGTAACCTTTTAGCACTGATGAGTTTGGCGTAACTCTCAGTTAGTAACTTGGTTTAAAATATTTATTTCACTATCTTTTTATGTTAAACTTTTTTATTTCTCTCTTTTTTTTATTTTCCGTGGGAGTGATTGTTCTTTGTTTTGGTAGTAAATTTGATGCAGTGCCAACACGTTTTAAAAAAAAAAAAAAGACAACAATATGTTAATGGTTCCTCTTTTTTACTTTATTTCCCGGAACCCGAAAAATGTAAATAATACAATTCCTTAGTGCATTTGTTTATCTTTTATGAAATTTGAAGTGATTAAATGTGTTAGTATTATGATATTCAATATTTATGGATTTAATGTTTAATTAAAAGGTTTAATCTTTCAGTATATTGACTTTTTAATGAATTTTTAAAATATTTTCTTTTTCCATGCTCATTTAAAATTAATGAATAAAAAACTTTCTTGAATAATTTTTTTTTTATTATTATACTTTTGTAGCCTATTCATTTTCCTTTTAAAAAAATCAAATATGTTAGATTATTTAATAAACTAGAAAATATATCAGTTCATTGAATACATATGGATATTAACGATGTAAAAATAATAGCATTAATATATCTCCATATGCTCAAACAACATTATTGACAACACTTTCGACTCAAGTATGTCTCTTCTTTTTGTATTGAAGGAGATAGTGTTGTTGTTGTTAATAGTTTGTCGTTCATAGTTTCTGATATTCTTTCTGAAAATTGTCAATTTTTACCTCCCTGAGCGGACCACTTTGGGGGCTGATTTTGATTTTGAATACATATGAATATTAACAATGTAAAAATAATAGCATTAATATATCTCCATATGCTCAAACTAACAATATAACACTATAACATTATTGACAACACTTTCGACTCAAGTATGTCTCTTCTTTTTGTATTGAATGAGATAGTGTTGTAGTTGTTGATAGTTTCTGATATTCTTCCTGAAAATATTTAAAATTGTCAATTTTTACTTCCCTGGGGCCGATTTTGATTTTGTGCTTCCATACAAACTGTCTTTGTAACTTTTTTTGTTCAGATTTATACTGTTTAGAAAGGAATAAAGTTAATTTTTAATATATTTAGTCTTTGTGCTACTGTTTATTAGATTCATAATCTTCATAATATTTTTTATTTGTGTTCCATGCTTTCACTGTTTCTCAGTGTTGCTAGTGGTATTCTGTTTATGATTTTTTGCTTTTATCTTCTTCATTTTAAGTTTAAATAAATTTTCAGCTGTCATTGGTACATGCATGGACCGCATTAAGGTTTGTGATGACTTTGAACATATCATTAACAATCTCAATGCTACAACAGACTCTGTGGCCTTCTGCAAGTAAGACTTTCTTACATATATGATAATTGAAATGTTCTTTAGTATTTGCAAGTGATTTGGCCATTAGACATTTTGTACATCTTGTAGAAATATCTAGCATTTGAATTCTTAATTCTCTGTTCTATTTATTAGAAAGCTATAATCAAAAACTTAATTTTTTGAGTGGCATTTCTGATTTTTTTATCCCTTAACTTTAGCAATGTAGACCTTTAATAATTTTATTAATCGAGCATAGTTTTAAAAGTAATGACATAAATAGATCTGTCTAATGCATCAATGTGTCTGCTATCAACAGTCGTACAAGACAAGGTATCAACTGTTTTGACACTGTCAGAACTGACAATAACTGCACACAGGATAAAGTACAAGTCACCAAGTGGGAAACCACCATCAGAAATTTGATTGCTCCTATGTGCAAAGGAGGTAAACAGAGTATATTGATTTTGATTTGGGAGATTTTTTAAAATTTAGATATGTATATGCAAAAATATATTAGATATTTAAAGATAATTATTTTCAATAAGGTATCCCTTTCAGACCTTGGGATCTATTCATTTGGTTAACATTTGGCCAGTACAATTCCCAACTGCATTTATTTTCCATAGTACCCATTAGAGTTGGGTTGACTCAGGGGAACCCTAAAAATCACTAGGATTGGAACTTGAGACTCCCCTGTTCAGAAGCCAAGCACTATGCCAAAGTCTTGAAGTACAAGCAGGAATTTGAAGGGAACCTTTCAATAGTTGATAATTGTGGGAAGCGCGGTCGAGAGGCGAAGTAAGCTGGAACTTGCCTTGGCTTGGCTACCTATGAAAGGTGCTCAAGATTCGACACTTGACTCTAGCAGAGATGTGTTAACTGAGCGCGTAAAGGCAGCATGGAAAACCGAATACCTTCTCCCAGATACCCCTTACTGGTCCACAAATGAGATTGGACCATACTGACCATAGGGCTCTGAGCATGCTATAAGCATGAAAGTAGTGCTATATTAAAGCTATAATTTAGTAAACACAAACAAAATGTATTCCTGACATTGCTATTAATCTCCCTTTACAAAGTTCTTACTATTCCTCGTCCGCAGGTGCTACCATGGTGCATGTTCCACTCATTCTTTTAGTGGCTTGTTTGCTGGCTAGCATGGACAAAATCGTAACTCCATTATGGAAACGAATCACCCAGATATAAATCAAGGGAGCTAACTCAGTGTTATCTCAAGATCAAGTAGTTTGAAATTCAGACCATCAGTCATCATTTATGTGTGAAATCCAGAACATTTTGATGTCTTTCATCTTGTCATGTCTTTCATGCTTTAGGAGAGATTTTCACAGGTTCCTTTCATTCTATGTGAGTGATCTAATCATTGAAAGTCTGGCAAGTGTGATATATATAGAGAGATATAACTGTGTGTGAAAGAGTCATTTTAAATCTCATTCAATATATTAGATTTACAAAACAATTGTAACCTTTTATTTATAATCCTTCTAACTACATACCTCTTGTTTATAATTTTAGTTTAAACTTTGTTGCAAAATTATAACAACAGTTATAAATAATTTAAATTGATTTGTAAGCCTATATAGAATATTAATATGATAGTAAATGTCTCTATTATATATACAGTGAACCTTTTAGAATTGTAGATGTTATAAGATGGCTTTTGTAATGTCCTCAATAGTTAATGACCTAGATCTATTATAATCAGGTTGAAAGTAAAATTGTCAAATTATTATAATTTACATATAATTAATAAGCATATAATTCTAAGGAACATGAAAAGAAATATCAAACAAATCAAAAGCCCATCAAAGATTACAATCAGACTAGATCTAGCTGTTAAGTAGATATAGTATTTCTTTCTTTCTGCTAACAAATAGTGTTGGAATAATTTGTTATTATAGCACAGGCTTTACCTGAGTATGGAAGAGTATCAGTACCTATTTAGGTTAAATGATGTCCTTTATATTTCATTTGATATGTTGCCAACTATGAAATGGATAGTAACATGACAGCCTAGTAAACTGAACTAGTCTTGATGAAGTCCTGTTTAGTGTTAGATATATCTTGTAATGCAAGTACCTTTATAAATGTTTTTTCCTTATTTTTAGGAAACTATTCTCTAATTATGTTTTTGTTAAGTGCCACAAACTAATTTGATTTTAAAGTTCCACATGCAAATTGAATAAAACTTCACATAAACATGCGGGAAAAAAAAAGTGTTTTTATCATCAGGTTCTTTTTTGTTTTCACATTTTATTTCTTTGTAATGACGAACTCCCACCAGCAACTTTTTGTTGCCTGCTTAGAGGTCCTCATCATGGCCCACCCAGCAACTTTTTGTTGCCTGCTTAGAGGTCTTCATCATGGCCCACCCAGCAACTTTTTGTTGCCTGCTTAGAGGTTCTCATCATGGCCCACCCAGCAACTTTTTGTTGCCTGCTTAGAGGTCCTCATCATGACCCACCCAGCAACTTTTTGTTGCCTGCTTAGAGGTCCTCATCATGACCCACCCAGCAACTTTTTGTTGCCTGCTTTGAGGTCCTCATCATGGCCCACCCAGCAACTTTTTGTTGCCTGCTTAGAGGTCCTCATCATGGCCCACCCAGCAACTTTTTGTTGCCTTCTTAGAAGTCCTCATCATGGCCTGACCATTAATTTCACTGTGTGCCCTCTCAAACTTCTACAATATTTTATCTCTTCCTTCACACAGTTAATGCAAGCTCCACATTTCTCAATGTAAAAGGCCAGTGCTGAAGACTGGCTGAACAGGGATCCAGTTTACTCATCCAAATTTCTCTTGACAAAGTTTATCAAGACACTTCAGCCCCTCTTCAGTTCATGCTCCATACAGCTTAAAAAAACAATTTAAAAATCCAATGATGGAACTGAAAACATTTTTTTTTATCCTGAAAGAGGGCTCATTAAAAAAAAATATTTGTCTTGATATGAAATTTTAGCTTTGGCCTGAAACATGTCAACAACTTTATACTCATTTAATCTAATGTAAAGAGCTATTGGAGTACTGTCTAAAGAAAGTTAAAACGAAGTATAAAACAACAGCATGTCCTCAAACAGAGTTTATAAAGTGAGAGATACTAGAACACAGCTGTATCTAACTTCAATGATTGTGTGGCTAGTAAAGGCCCCCTTAGCTTTATTGTCAGCTGCCATTGGCTGTAGCAGCTTCAATTAGCCATGGATACATATTTTGAGTAATAGGTCATTGAAAAAATAGCTGACCACAAACCGTTCAGATAAAAGGATAAACTTTATCTTTAGATCTACCTCTAAATTGATATGGTGTATTTAGGTTTCTAGTCGTCAAGCACATTGCACACTTTTAGGAATATCTTCCACCCGAACCAGTAGGTGATCTCTAAAACATTCAATCGCACACAACTAAATCGGTAATTTGGTCCTTTGCAGACAACTAAAGGATGATCCGAAGTCTATTAATAGATAGTGTGTTTTGTCATTTTGTTCTAACTCCGCCATCTGCCGGTCCCAAGCCCTGGCGAGAAACGAAGAGGGTTTGGCGTGGGGCTAGCGACTATTGCTACAGAAACGGCAAACTTAAAGAAAACTATATATTCGGCGAGGGCGGCCAAACCCTGATGACGGTGTTGGATCAAAGCCAACTGGAAGTCCGATACATGGCAAGCCTTTCAACGCAAGGAAACCGACTCTTATAGGCACGTGGAATGTAAGAACCCTGAACCAATGTGGTAAACTGGCTCAACTTTTAAGAGAGTTTGACTCTTACCGGCTGGACATCCTTGGGATCTGCGAGATGCCGTGGACATCAAGTGGACAAATAATCAATGATGGCAAGACAATAATATATTCAGGACATGATGAGGAGCACATTGGTGGTGTAGGAATCATCATGTCTAAAAAAGCAGCTTCAGCGCTCATTGCTTGGAAGCCGGTCAGTGACCGCATCATTACAGCTCGACTCCATTTGTCATATTATTTTTTGTTCATTCTTAACATTCGTTCTTAAAATTATAATGACTGGAGTCTTATTTGTAAAATGTTTGTTTTATCTGTTTCGGATGTTCCTTCATAGTAGAAGATAATCTACTTCTTATACCAAACTCCCACAGGACGACTGGATGGTAGCGGCACGGCTCGAACCCGGGACCATCGAGACCACCGAATGACATTCCAGAGCGCATACCACACGACCAGGCTAAGTTCTACAACACAACCATTTCTTCTAAGTGTCCAAATCTAAATCAGACTGTACCAAATCTAAATCAGACTATTCCGAATCTAAATCAGACTATACCAAATCTAAATCAGACTATACCGAATCTAAATCAGATTATACCAAATCTAAATCAGACTATTCCAAATTAAAATATATGAAACGGGTGGGGGGGGGGGGAGGGAATCGCTCCTACCGCCCCCCCCCCCCCCTGGATCCGCCAATGCTTTGTATTGAGTTTATATTTTATCAACATAATTTATAAATATAAAAAAAATCCGTGTTGTTGTTGTTGGTGTTTTGGCTCTAACTCTTTAAGTATAAAAGATAACAATATCATATTCTGAACTATTTGCAAGTTAACAAAAAACCTTTTAAGCAATTTAAAAATTTATCGCAGCTTTGAAAATGTACGCCGTGCTGAACACATTATCACGGACGTATGAAAGAGTTTGTCTCTTGACCTTATCGACTTATTTCTGTTAGCCCTAGTGGAACATAGGGCCTTAAATACACCTTTCCACCGCTCACATGGTTCTGAGCAGCTTTCTTCTTGACAGAATTTAAGTCATTGGTTAATATGCATGACTAAATGCATGACGCGTAGGACGTAATCATCTTCTTTTTTGAAGTTTGTATTATATAAGATAAGATCTGCTCGCATGTCATTCCAGTATCCTCAGCTTCGCTGGTGAATGGCCTCTTCCAGGTTTGAGTGGGCTTGCCCACGTCCCTCTTTCCCTGCTGATTCCAATCTAGTGTTTGCCTTGCAACATTGGTGCATGTAATTGTTTTTTGCTTTCGAAGGGTGTTTCCTATCGCTTTTTAATACCTTAGGAAATGTTTTTTTTCATTGGCTCTATCCCACAAGTTGATAAAAGATATCCTTTAGGGTCACCTAATAAAAGCCTAGGCAGCTATTGGTGAAGGTCTGGAGTTTTACCATATTTGTTTTCGTGACTTTCAATATTTTGGGAGGGCCGACTTATAGTTTGTGTTAAAGATTTGGATCTTGTTCTCTAAAGACAGTGCTTTGGAGCATGAGATTGCCGAAGAGTGATAAGGACAAACCTAGCTTTATTACTGTCGATTCGTATATCGTCATAGGTTCCACCGTCTTTGCTAATCCTACTTCCCAGATAGCTGAAATATTCATCTGAGTATAGTTTTTGCCCTACGCGGCTCATAATTGGCTCATTTGTCTGTTATTGCTGAACAAATCGTCTTTGTTGAGGTAACATGTAGCATGCTTATGTAGTGAAAATATCTGGAAATTTTGAAATGATCTATGGTAAAAATAACAAGAATCAAGTATTGAATTGAATACAGTCATGGTTTGTCTATGAAAGCTTTTTAAATATTACATGCAGGGCCGCCGCTACCTATTGTGCAATGTGTGCATTGCACGCAGGCGGCCGAATTTAGGGGGAGGCCAAATCGTATTCCAAGTTTACTTTTTTTTAATTTAGTTAAATTTTTAAAAAATACTTTAAAATATTTAATATAAATTCCTATTATTCCACCATCCTTTGAAAATATTAGCAATATTCGTACATAAGAAAAAGAAACTATTTTTAAACATAAGATATAAAAAAAAATAGAGCAGCGTGCTCGGTTTTACGCGGGTTGTTTGTAATATTTGTTTTCAGTCGAATAGCCCACTCGGTAATTAAAAAGTCGATTTTAAAACATTTTCACTGGGGGGGGGGGGGGGGGGCGCAAGTTTCTCTTATGAGGCGGGTGAGGACGCAACGTCCTGACAAAAAGGGGTGTTATGGAGTGTGTGTGTTTCCTCAGCGGTGGTGAGAAGAGGTTAAGCTGGTTATGCAGTGACAATGATGAAATTTACGTACCTATTGGAAATGTGAGACGATCTAAAGACTTTTTTGTTGTGAGCTGGATTTTCGTTTAAATCTCAGTTTATTTCATTACTCTTAGATCTATATCTCATCTCAAGTGAAATCGTGCATAATAACAGTTATATTAAGTTTTTCTTCAAAAAGAAGATTGTTTAAGTTATTTAAAGTTTATTTATTTAACAAATATAAAACGCCTTCATAGGTTCAGTTGTGCTAGCTGTTTGGAGCTACAAGCCAACAACCTACCAACAACACGGGGGGGGGGGGGGGGGGGTGGGCGGCGAAAAAATGTTCAGACCTGTTGTCGACCTGAGCAAAAACGTTTTAGTCAACTTTCATGACGTCACTTTGGATTCTATACACAGTGTTGGATTAATATAAATGAACAATAAAACCCAAAAACTGTGATTAAGTTTCTTTTCTTTTTTATTAGATTCTTAAAAAAAAACTCAGGGACCTCACTGTGGAAGCTTACATCGCTCTTCTGAGCTCCAGCTTCTAAAGGGGGTTGAAACAAAAATGTTATTATCTATAATAGGGAGTCGCCACCAGGGAATGTGAGAAACATTGCCTTTCTATGTTTTATTTCCAGTCATTGTATAAGTGACTTGTACTTTGGATTATATACTTTGTATTAGACTCATGAAAATATTCAGCGCTGAGTTGCTTCATTTGTTGGATAAATTTGTTGGCAACTCTGAATCCGAGTATGTCAGATGATTGTGGATGTAATGCACACCTCGCCGAAATACAATGGTGATAATTATTATGAACATCTAAGGAAAGTCGAAAAGTTCCACTGTCACTGGCTTTTGTATTTCGAGATTTTTTTTTCGGATTATGCTTTAATTAAAAAACAAAAGAAGTTATCATATCCACGTCTAGACCAAAATATGTAACATTGTTGAGCAGTCAAAGTTATCTAGAAACTGTATGTAGATATATGTTCATTTACGTTGTTCATTGTAATATACCAGCAGAAGTTCATCAATTAAAATCGTCGCAAATACAGGAGCCTAACTGAGTAGTCAGAACGAGATCGGTTTGTATTGTTCATCACGAAGAACCTAAATGTCAGATTTCTGTTTCACATATATCCGAAATTGTTCCTAGTGCATAGTTTATAGTTGTACTTGATGGTACTTGACATTTTAAAATTCCCTCGCGGCGGCCCTGAAACAACATTAATGGCCTAATAGAATGTAAATGTAATTTTTTTTTCTAGTAATTTAGTGTGCATCTATTCATCTATTTGGTCCGACTCTTCTTCTTTAAAACGTGTATTTAAATGTTCTATCCATGTTTTCACATTTTTTTTAGTATATGCTGGATGTGGTTATTATTTATATGGCAATACAATATTTTTATACTGTTTGGTACAGACGGTTATTTTAATATTTGAAGCATAAAAAGGGATTTAAAGCAAAAAAAAAATTGTCTCCCCTGCCTTTGCGCAATCCATAGTTATTATTATTTTTTTTTTAAATAGATCTGTAGAAGTTTGGTTGGAGGAAAAAAAAGGTTACACATCTCTGTGTTTGGTGTCGCACTGGGTCAAACACTTGCGTTCCAGTAACTGCTTCATCGAGCAGCACTGTGGTGTGTGCATCATGTATTCCCAATACAGTCGTGCCGTGTCTATACAGCAAGACATGCCTTCGAGGTAAGAGATTATTTTGTTATTTTAAAGAGTAGATATATTTTAATATAATAGATTAGTATAGATCTAAATCCAAATCTTAAGTTACGTCTAGAATCTAGATCTATCATATTAGTAAGAAGTAGAATCTAGACTCCATTCAAAAAGTCGATGTACTATAATATCAATGATAGAATATTAATGTAATGTAGGCCTATGATATCCCCTATGTTACTTACACTATAATTAATACTTTTTAATACAACTAATCTAGATTAGATATAGATCTAGATATATACGAACAATAAACTAGTGTACCAGGGACAAACTGGGTGTCGAAATGGAACCCGAAATTGCCATATAACCCGACCCACACACTGTTAAGTCAAATTATGGGCATCCAATCGTACTTGATTCTTACAATCATTATGTCAAGTTTTATAGCTATAATTAAAAGCTAAACACATGTATGATTGAGCTTGCGTAAGAAGGTAGGCTAGTTAGCTATATGAATAATGTATGACATCAATAATATTTAATATTAAATCTACGTAAAGAGTAAAACTTGAAAAGGGGTGCGTACTTAACGTGATTAATGTGAAATGGTTTTGTATGTATAAAGTACCATCTTTCTGCTATCCACATTCAAAGCACAAAAAGATCCCTAACCAACTATTCACGGACACATCTTTTGATTATGCCCGAATCAATTTCTAGAAGAACATCCCAATTTAAGTGAC
Source organism: Biomphalaria pfeifferi (assembly GCA_030265305.1). Classification (NCBI taxonomy): domain Eukaryota; kingdom Metazoa; phylum Mollusca; class Gastropoda; family Planorbidae; genus Biomphalaria; species Biomphalaria pfeifferi. The sequence continues at coordinate 837,336 of JASAOG010000061.1, read as the reverse complement.
TTGTCTAATGAAGATCGTACTTGAAATATGAGATATGGGGCCCAAATAGGTCCAGGTATTATATGTCAGTGCTGAATATTTCTTGGGGGCCCTACAAGTTATAGTTTGTGTTGCAGCATATAGGTAAATCCGGCTTTGGTGTTTTTGACACTTATTAGCCTACTCTCTACTGCATCTGTGCAGTGTAAAAAATTCAGCCTCTCAAAGAAACAAGGCTGTCTTTCATAAGAAACTCGTTCTTTTGTTACCATTTAATTTAGATCCATTGTGTCATATTTTACAGTACAAACTGGTTGTCCTTGCTCTAAACATTGAGCACTATTTGTTTTGTTTAGTGTACAAAATTGTTTACCCTTTCTAATACCCGTATTTTTAGGACTGTCTCATTACAATAAATAAGCCTAGATCTATATGTTTTATTTATCTTTTGAAAAAAAAAGTAGTCAAAAGGTATCCTATTGTTTGGTCCAGGCTCGGTGGGTTGGTCGCATATTGCCGACTTCTGCTCTAAGGTATATGATACTACCTCATTACATCGCGAATGATTCTGTACACTATTAGTGACTTTTGTAGAGATTGAAATGTTGAAATGTGTCATTCTCTTCTTGCTCTACTCTCCTCCTCCTCTCTCATTCTCTCTCTCTCTCTCTCTCTCTCTCATCTCTCTGTAGATAGATGTAGATATATTGTATGTTTAACAATAAGTAGCCTGCTGCACACTCCATGCATTGATTTTGTATGTGCCTTGTATTTATTTGTATCTACTGCGGACCTGTGAATATCCACCAGCTTGTTCTTAGTTTTTGTTTTTTAATCTCTATCAATGCCATTGACATTGAAGTGCTAATACAATGGCGATTCTATTTAAAGGTTTAATTTCGGTGTTAACTGTGGCCCTGATTTTGGCTGCACATTGTCACAAACTTTTCTATATGCTACAATTAGATACGTTTATATTGTAAGTTTTACAGTATGAAGGCCTTTTAAAAAATATGTACTTATTGTCATGTACTTATGATGTATTGCGACGCACCATAGATGACCGACTCCGAACGCCATTATTTGCTTTATTAATCTGATTTTATGTACCGTCATACACAACTCAGGGCTCTTGGTTTCTTGGCAGTTGGAATAGAGTTTCTACGGCGACAACATTGTAGTGACATGGACATAACTGTGGTCCAGTCTCCAGTAAAACGTGGATAACTTCTGAACCTTTGTGAACTTTGTTATTTTTGATAATATTAGATATATATCGACCAAAGGCGCTGTTGGCCTTAGGCATATACTTTTTTTTTCAGCACAGTTTAAATTAAAGTGTCCTATTTTAAATGATAAATCTAATTCAATCTTATCTTATATAATACAGACGTTACTTCAAAAAAGAAAATGATTACGTCCTACGCGTCATGCATTTAGTCATGCATATTAACCAATGACTTAAATTCTGCCAAGTCACTGGTTTTTCTGGCTAGCTCAGGCAACCCATTCCATGCTTTAATATCACTAGGGAAGAAGGAGTATTTGTACAAATTTGTCCTAGCATAGGGGACGAGGAATGTGCCTTTATTTTTGTGTCTTTCAGAGTATTTTATTAAGTTTTGTTTTTGTATTTGAAGATTATGGTTCAGTGTTTTATGTATAATTGCTACTTTACTTTTGAGTCTTCTGTCCTGAAGGCTTTCTAAATTTAGTGATTTTACTAATGGTGTTACTCTAGTCAAATGTGAATATTCGTTTGTTATGAATCTCACTGCTCTATTTTGTGTTTGTTCCAGTTTCTTAATGTTTTCTTGAGTTGAGGGGTCCCAAACGGTGGATGCATATTCTATTATTGGCCTAACCAAGGTTAAATAACATTTTAGTTTTATGTTCTTATTTGATTTATGGAAATTTCTTTTAATAAATCCTAATGCTTTGTTGGATTTTTTTGTAGTTTCATCAATATGTGGATTCCATGACAGTTTTTCATTTATTATAACACCTAGGTATTTTGCGTTTTTAGTCTGTGTTACTGGTTTGCCATGAATAAGATAAGTGGAATTAATTTGTTTTAGTTTTTTTGTTACTCTTAACATCTGACATTTTTCTGGGTGGAAAGACATGCTCCAATTTGATTCCCATTTCTGTAATTCATCTAATTCTCTTTGTAAAATATCTGTGTCTTGTGTTGTTTTTTTGTTCTATATATTATGCAATCATCTGCAAATAATCTGACTTTTGTTCCTGAACTAATGCAATTTGGTAAATCATTTATGTAAATTAAAAATAGTAGTGGACCCAAGACTGTTCCTTGAGGTGCACCTAAGTTTACTGTTATTGGTGTTGATTTAGAGCCATTTATTATTACAGTTTGTTCTCTCCCTATCAGAAAATCTTTAATCCACTGATGCAGTGGACCATTAATGCCGAGATATTTTAATTTTTTAAGCAAACTATGGTGGTGAACTTTGTCAAAAGCCTTGGAAAAATCTAGTAAAATAGCATCTATTTGTTCACTATTATCTAAACCTTTTGAAAAATCATCAATTAGTTCTATTAGCTGTGTTTCACACGATCTATATTTCCTAAAGCCATGTTGGTATGGGGTGATAACATTATGTTTGTCTAAGTGGTTTATGATGTTGCTACATATTATGTGTTCTAGGATTTTACATGTGATGCTGGTAAGTGATACTGGTCTGTAGTTTCCTGGATCAGATTTTTTTCCTTTTTTAAATAGGGGGTCGACATTAGCTTCTTTCCAGTCCTGTGGTACTCTGCCCTGGTTAATCTTATTGAGAAGCTATTTTTAGTTTGCAGGTATTACATTTTGCCGAGTCATTCAAGGGTCGATAGCTCCAGCCCTTGCATAAGTTGAATAGTAGGCCGAGGAATTTTAACCCAAATAATTTATCCCACAGAGCATAACGCCAAGGACTGTAGGATGTCCATAACCGTAGTTTTAATGGGGCTGCTTGAGGACATATTTGCGATAAGATGAATTGTTTAGATGCTAGATTTAACGTCTACAGATTGGCTGGCCTTAAAAATAATTTTAAAATACCGCAATCAGTTCAACTGAAAGCTTTTAAAGATTTAGTTCTACCTCTCGCGATAAGTTTGTCTTTTCAGATTTAAATAATTAAAAGCCAGTAAGTTTTAATTGACCTCTCGTAGACATAGCTTTCAAGGTTAGACTAGCCAGATATTTGATCTCCCCCAACCACACACACACTTTTGCCCTAGTTACTGGACCTATGTCATCTGGGTCAGACGAAGCCTCGTATACGGACAAATTTTCGTTTATGGTTTCATCCAGTCAGGATAAGCACCTTATTAGATTTAAGTTCTCGAACAAGATCTAGATCTTAATAAAATTCGCCCGTTAGTCTTCCACATCAGGCAATCTATCTGGTCCTGCGGTATGCGCCCAGAACTGTCGCTTATATTGTGTGAAGTGGCATCAATCAATTTGAATCATAACTGTACACAGTTGCGTAATTTACTCTCCTGATCTTTCGATTTCTACACATCTGCCATTTCGTACGTTGTTCGAGAACTTTGGGCGGAGAGCAGCGTTTAATGGCTGTCATATTTCTCAGTATTATAAAGCTTATTTCCCTTTAGTTTAGTTTAAACACAAATTGAATTAATTACATGTGATTGATAAACTAGTTTTTTTTGTTGTTGTTTTTTTCCTTGAAAGAAAAAAAAAAGAGTTAATATAAGCTTGGAATATAAAAGAAAGACAGTTTTAACAGTTTGACGAATAAATAACGCCAACATGTTGAATAGACAAGCCTCCCCTAACCCATATATTCTTTCCCATAAGGTTTAAGTCACTGGGTTTCAGTTTTAACAATAGTACAAACAGCTCACACTTCCACACCAAGACGTTGGTATCGGTCGTCAGGTCCCAATCAGGGACCACACCTGACATACGCGTTGCCTCATCTTGTCATCCAGAGATCAACAGTCCCTCCCCCACCTTTCAATACCCGCCTCCCCCGACATTTTTAACAGCGATACAAATAGCCTAGCCGTTTAGCATATTAAAAACAAACCATGTCTCAATTAGGTTTTCTGATTATTCCGTCGAGAAATGTTAAAATAGAGCTGCTATATTTCATTCACAATATCCTCCATTAGAAATGTGTACCCTAGTGCTGTTTTTATAAAATAAATATGTGGCTCTCATTCATGGTGTCCGTGTGTTTGACTTAACAAATGTTTCATTATATGAACACACTCTGTCCTGGTTTTGCCACTACCGTTAGTGTCATGTGGAGATGCAGAAGTAAAGTAGGCCCAATTTTATTCAGCTGACCCAGTGTCAAGCAGCTTTATGGGAATAATTTTTAATACGTAAGTGTACCATGGATTCTTCCAAATCATCGACGTCCCTGAAGACTGGTATAGCTTTTAAAACCTACATGTTGATGATTAGACTTTAGGGAAGAGGAATGAACTCGTTCAAGGCTAGAGTAAGGTCTGGAATGGGGACAAGATGACCTTGAGCAACACTGCCTGGTTCCTTTCGCGAGCTTCTTGGGACTTAATCCCAACACATTGTTGGTCACGAAAGAAGTTTCAGAACAGGTAAACGTTTGTGAGTAGTACAAAAAGTCATCTCACCATTCAAGGGCCTAACGAGATCGAATCTCAGTGACGGGGTTGGATAATTTGATTCCGTTTTCTTAGTTTGTCTCAGAGTCTACCCACTTGCTAAATCTAAGACAAAAAATGCGTTACTGATCCTTGCTGGAAATTTGATTACAATGACTCTTTTCTCAAATAAAAACAACAACATTCATAATAAATAGAACAGACAGAACACTCAGAGAAGTTCATGGAGTGACCAGGATGGCTGCCTGGTCATGCGGTTTGTGCGTTGGACTGTCGTTCAGATTTATCGATGGTCCCCGGTTCAAACCCTGCCCGCTCCCATCCCCCGTCGTCCTACGGGAGGTTTGGACTAGGAAGTAATTATCTTCAACTCTGAAGGAACATCCGAAACATGTAAAACATTGTGCAAACAGACTTCTTGATCTTTTCCACATTCACTAGTCAACGAGTTGCGCTGATACAGTCTGACAGAGTAAGGAACTTTATAGAGCATTTGTACCGTTCGGTTCTAGTCTTGATTTACAGTCGCTCACTTCTCGATAACTTGACGTAGTTATAATAACGCTGATGGCGGTAGGCTTCTTAGATTGCTATTTGTAGGAACTAAAAAGTTGGTTTGTTGGGGTTGTTAGATGACTGTGATAATGCTTATATTACGTCATTATTTGTTGTGGTTGTTTGTTGACTGTGTTAATGTTTATATTACGTCATTATTTGTTGTGGTTGTTAGATGACTGTGCTAATGTTTATATTACGTCATTATTTGTTGTGATTGTTTGTTGACTGTGTTAATGTTTATATTACGTCATTATTTGTTGTGGTTGTTTGTTGACTGTGTTAATGTTTATATTACGTCATTATTTGTTGTGGTTGTTAGATGACTGTGCTAATGTTTATATTACGTCATTATTAGATGTGGTTGCTAGATGACTGTGCTAATGTTTATATTACGTCATTATTTGTTGTGATTGTTAGATGACTTTACTAATGTTCATATTAGTCATTTATTTGTTGTGGTTGTTAGACGACACTCTTAGCTTACTCCCCAACTGTACAAAGACAAGTTTGTAATAGTTCACGCGATGCCAATTTTCGTATTATGCACTCCTTCTTACTCTACTGGCGCAACACAAAGCTAGACAATTTGACACGTTGACCCCTTTGAATACGTAACACCTCAGCTGAAATGAGAAGTCGTGTGCACAACAGCAGACTTGACGTTTCTACGTTATTCAGCAACTCTGTCGGCTAGTGCAATGATTAACAATATTTTAACTTTTGTCGAGAAAGAAAAATGCTAGCTCGCCCAGTGATTGTATTTTTAGAACCAATGAACACGTTATCTTTTAATTATCTTATCTTATATAATAAAGACGTTACTTCAAAAAAGAAGATGATTACGTCCTACGCGTCATGCATTTAGTTATGCATATTAACCAATGACTTAAATTCTGCCAAGTCACTGGTTTTCCTGGCTAGCTCAGGCAACCCATTCCATGCTCTAATAGCACTAGGGAAGAAGGAGTATTTGTACAAATTTGTCCTAGCATATGGGATGAGGAATGTGCCTTTATCTTTGTGTCTTTCAGAGTATTTTATTAAATTTTGTTTTTGTATTTGAAAATTATGGTTCAGTGTTTTATGTATAATTGCTACTTTACTTTTGAGTCTTCTGTCCTGAAGGCTTTCTAAATTTAGAGATTTTACTAAAGGTGTTACTCTAGTTAAGTGTGAATATTTGTTTGTTATGAATCTCACTGCTCTATTTTGTGTCTGTTACAGTTTCTTAATGTTATCTTGAGTTGAGGGGTCCCAAACGAAGGATGCATATTCTATTATTGGCTTAACCAAGGTTAAATAACATTTTAGTTTTATGTTCTTATTTGATTTATTTTGACTCATACGGATTTTGATACGTTCTATGCATATCCTAGTCACGTCCTAGTGTTAATTTGGTGTTGTTTGCGGACTGGTTATATGGACAAATGCTCGGTGGGCTGGTGCCTAAATGGGCCGGTTGGGCTGCCGAATGGGCCACATTAAGTGTCAGTAAGTCCGTAAGCTTGATTGGTCTCGCCTTGCCTATCATAAAGACCTTAACATAATTAACTGTGTATTAAAGCCACATAATCCGAAATAATGGGTTCGCTTACAGCAGTTTACCGTGCTTCTGTGATAATCCTCTTTACACTCTAAGAGATTAACAAACAACACAAAGACCTATGTTTTGTTTATAGTCCTTCAGAAGTCAAAACAGTGTGAACATATTCGTGTGAATCTAAAACGGGACCCTGAACTAAAAATTTGGAAGTATTCCCTCATGTTATGATGTAGTTCTGTTCACAGCAGTCTGTAGACCAACTGTTAAAATTGACTCAGTAATGGATTGTCCTCTCTGATGTGCATTATATAATTGGATTGGTCGGTTTGTGGCAAGATCCCAGGATTTCTCAGCTACGAAGTCATTGACAAACCACAATTATTATTTAAACAGTTAAACACGGAACCAAATATAAATTGAAAAGAAAAGGTAAAGAAAAAAATGAGAGATAAAAAGCAAAAATAAAATTGCTGGAATCCTCTACCAAGAGATGCATTAAAATGACTAATTTCCTCCCCAACTGGCACAAACATTTCAGGAACGTTACTGAATCTCAGGATGAAGGAACATTCACAACTCCATTGACCCCTGGAGATGATGCCACTTTAGACGACGTCGAAACACCAACTCATATCCACAAAAATGTCTGGCAGACTTAAACGCTCTAATTCCTGGATAGACGTGCGCTTTCAACTTCTTCTAATAATTGAGTGTCTCTAAATGTGATCACCAGACAGTGATGTAGTGGTCTTGAAACGATAATGTTATTTGACGTTGACTTACCCGAGAAGCACTAAAAATTTAGGTTACGAATTGATGAATAGAAACATGACGCTTGGAATTTAAGAAGATAGCAAAGAGTGCTGTCCTGTAATAACTGTCCGAATGGTTATTCATGAATTGAGGATACAATTATTTTGAAATCATCAACAAGTGCTAACGCTGTAATATATGTCAGTGACTTGTGAAATAAGTTTCCTACGCTTGTCTGCATGTAAAGAAAAAGCTAAAAAGCAGGATTTCATGCTGAAAACATTTATGTGTTGCAAGAACGTTTTTTCACGTGACTTCTGTTTCAAAGTATCCTTGACATTGTTTAGTTTGTTGTGAAAATCTCCACTATGCATGTTTAGTGAGTGATGTGAAGGCATGCTGTGTTCATGAACCCATTCACACCACACTGCACCAATGAGCCATAGGAAATATCCCTAAAGAGATGCAACTATTGGTGAAACTAACATATACATTAGGTCGCAAGCGAGTCAAACTCTACCCTAATCCAATAATATATAGCCAAAATGTCCCATAAGATTGTGGGGGATGGCAACAGGCAAGGTTTGAACCTGAGACCATTGAACGACTGTCCAGCGTGACCAGGCAAGCATTCGTAAGGACCAAGGATGTTATTCAAGTGGTTTAAATTGTTCATAAACTTAATTTTGTCTTTAAAAAAAATATTTTTTCTTTCATTATTATCTCAATAATTATTCTTAGGGAAAAATAAATCAGTGCACAATTTTTTTAAACTTCAAATATATGTAATGAAGCAAAACCTTAAGAGTGATGTGTTTTTTTTTTCTGTCCCCAGTTCTGATCAGATCAGTTTCTACATCAATGGAGAGAAACACAGTGGTAAAAATAGTTTTCTTTACTTAGTCTCAATTAAACTAAGACTTTTTATTTGATGTCCTAATAATACTAGTGCTGAGCCTGGTTAACCTTAGAAATAAACAACACAGCTATCAAAGAGTGATAGAGATATTTTGTTTGTTCATTTTACTCTACATTTTACTCAATCAATAAGAGATCAACTAGTAGCTTTAATGTGAGGTCTGTTGTATTTGATTAAGTAATGAATTTGAAAAAATTATTGTTACATTTATATGTGAATTTATGTTTATGTATGTTGTGTGTGTGTGTTTGTTTTTCTTTTAGTCTCCCAGGTTCTACTGTTCACTGTTCACAGTTTTCTTTAAGTGTGTATTAGAGTGTAACTTTTAAACAACAGTATTGTTATTGTATTGTGATAATAAAACAATTATGAAGTAGGTCTATTATACAGGGATGATTAATTTGATTACTTTTCAAATTGCATTAGTTAATTGTTCATTTTAATATATATATATATATATATATTTATGATACATGAATATTACAACAGTTTCCCAAAAGCTTTCTCTCACTACATCTCTGAATGAGTACCTGAGAGAGGTAGCAGGTCTAAAAGGCACCAAGGTCATGTGCCGAGAGGCAGGCTGTGGTTGTTGCTCTGTCGCTGTGAGCCACCTTCTGCCAGACTCGGACAAACTTCAGACATACAGTGTCCAATCAGTGAGTTAATTATTTTTAAAAATTAATAAATGTGCTGAGGGAATATTTTTTAGAGCCAAACAGTCTGAGAATTAAGCCTTTTTAATGGTTTTGGTAGATGAAACTTCAACCTTTATGTTCTCCAAAATTATTTACACAATTGATGTGGAATTCCTCTAAAAATAAGCTAAGTTTTCTCTTTCCAAAGATTAATTAATTGAATATGCAATTGCCTTTTACATAATAATATCATATGTAATCAGAAAATAAAAATCTGGAAAAAGTTTATTAAAAAAACTCATAAAATTTGATGGAAATAATTTTTTTTTTTTAGTGAAAGTCCTAGGGTTGTTTTAACAAAACATGTGTGAAAATCACTTGATTGTACTACAAAAGTTATTGTAATAACATATTCACTGCTTTTTTTATCACATATTTAATCATTGCCATTATAATTATAATTAAGCTTAATAGATTGTATCATTTTATTTTAATCATTTTGAAATTAACTTTTTTTACTTCCACGCTCTAAACTTCTTACTATTTAGTGTGGCTACTAGGTAGTTTGTTGCAAAGTCAGTTTTCTAGAAGAAATTTCTGCAATTAATATCATTATTAGGTTCACCATAACCTTAGTGTAATAGTTATCTTTTTCTCTTGCTATATCAAGCTATAAACATAAATAAGTATTTTGGACATTAAACAATAGATAGGGGAGTTCATTGTCATATTAGCTATTAAGAAGAAAAATGTGTATAGTCTTAGATATGAGAAAAAAAGTTTTTTTTTTCTCCTTACATATCATACCATTTACATAGATCTTAGTTCAACTTATAATTTAAACTTAAAGTGGAATTGGTATTGCTGTTGAAATATATTACTTATCTATCCTATATAGTGCCTGACTCCCCTGTACACAGTTGATGGCTGGCAGATTAGCACAGTGGAAGGGATAGGCAGTCAGAAAGTTGGCTTTCATCCTATTCAAGAGAGAATAGCAAAGTTTAATGGAACCCAGTGTGGGTACTGCACTCCTGGCATGGTGATGAATATGTATGGGTAAGTCAACATATTGATGTCAACCATGTGCTGTGGCAAACTGAAAGGTGCTAGTTAAAGAATTCAATTATCTAACAAACTAAAAATGAAAAGCAGAAGAGTGTTTAAGTCTCAGTATTAAGTAACATTTAAAAAGTTAGACACATACTGTAATCCCCCTTAGACTGCAAATATTCTCCAAAATTATTTGTCTGACCATTCATCTGTGTATTCCAATTCTTATTACATGGGATTATGGGTTATCATTTGACTTCTGCCAGTTTTTTCTAGTTGAAACTTTTTGTTATCTTATGTTTTTGCATTTTATAACAAAGAAATGCCCTTGTACCTTAGCAAACTCATCACTCCATATGTCCCTCATTGAGCCCTGGGCTCAATTAACTCAACGTTTCTAGTAATGCCATGTTTCTCCCTCAAAAGCTACAGTCTGCGGGCTTTTTCAGTGCACGAACCAAAGGTTTGAAACTCATTCCCCATTGATCTCAGACAGACAACATGCTACACTACTTTCAAGAAGAACATTAAGACCTACCTGTTTAAAACTTTTTTAGATTAGTTTGTCATTTTAGCTCTTGTGTTTATGTTTTGTTATGTTATCACAGCCCCTTGAGCATACATTTTGTTTGTTAACAGTGCTTTATACATAAAATTATTATTATTATTATTTTACAGTTACTATTTGTTTAATTTGTTTCATTTTAATATTTAACTTTATTTATCCTTTTTATCAAATAAATTGCTAATCGTATATTAATTTTATTTCTGTTCCATAATTTAAAAACATAATTTTTTGTATCTTAATTCCAGCCTTCTTCATCAAAACCCCAACATCACAGCTCAAGAGATTGAAGACAATTTTGATGGGAACATTTGTCGATGTACTGGCTACAGATCTATTTTGGATGCCATGAAATCTTTCTCCACTGATGGAAATATTCCTGGAGCAAAGTCAATTGACATAGAGGTAGAATTTGATATATAGGTAGAATTTTTGAAAAACCAAAGACACACATTGTTTTTCCAAAACATAGAACTATTTGATAAGTCTATGGCTATACTTATGTTTTAGGATTTGAACAAACATTTGTGCCCTAGAACTGGAGAGCCCTGCACTGGTCACCAGGAAGAGAAAGGTGGTAAGAGAAGTCTGGATATTGAGGTCAATGGAAACAGATGGTACAGGTAGAGTACAGTAAAGTTACTATTTACAAAATAAAATTAAAACTACTTTGATACTTTTATATCAATACTTCTATTCAAGTCAGAACTTCATGGAACCTAGAAACAGCCAGGAAGCAGCCTGGATGCTGATCTTATCTTATCTTATCTTATATAATACAGACGTTACTTCAAAAAAGAAGATGATCTCAAAAATGGCTTTAACAATTGTCCTAGAAATTTAACACTTGATGTATAATGCTGAGAAAGGAATTACCTGCTTGTTGGCAACATGGAGAAAACTCTAGTTTGACTGTTATAATTTTTCAATTGACTTGACTAGACTTAGATCTAGATCCAATATTGGTTTTGAAAGGACTATCGCATTCGAGAATTTCCGAATGTAAAGTATTATTGATTTAAGAGTAGGTCTATAATAAATTAATGTTCAGGAAAAGTTTGCGCATTGTCTTCTAAGTCTAGATTTAAAGGCCTAGATGTATATCATTGGAATTATTCAGTATTGTTGTAAGCCTGGTGGTGACACAGATGGAGGTAGTGCTGTGTGTTTTTAGCCTACCCAAATCACCACAGTCCAGCGCAGGACGAGCAGTCAACCGAGACCAGTGACAGTACACGCCAGTTCGGCAAGGACCAGTGTCGTAAATAATACGCACGCAAGACACAGCGAAAGTGATCAACTGGAGTGGTCAAGAAGGTTCGAGTAGGCCAGTAGAGACACTATATAAGAGCGAGAACCAGCACGGTGTGTGAAGTCAGGCGGAGCAAGACTAGGTTTGTGTAAAGATAGTGTTAATGTTGTTGCCAATTGCGATGTATTTGAAATTAAACTGACTGATACTTTAGAGCCCTGAGTTGTGAGGTTCTTTAAGTTCATTGTGTCGTGTGGTACAGTTTGAAGAGAGCCTGGATAGTAGGAGAGACGTAACAATATATATAAAAAAAAACAGTTGTATATTAAAAATTAGTTACTTCAAGTTTTTTAATATATTATGGATGGTGGGCATGATTATTCTATTGTCTATTAAAAGATGTATTTTTGATTTTCTTGTTTTTTATTAGGCTACAGAAATGTTTTTAAAACTAGCATTTTAATAATGTGAAACTATAGATCTTGTTTTTAATTATTTCATTATTTTGTTGCCCAGGCCAACAAGTTTGAAAGATTTAGGAAAATTATTGAAGGATAATGTCAACAAGAAAGTCAAAATGATATTTGGCAATACTTCAACTGGTTTGTATGTTTTATCTCCCTTTTTACCAAACTATTAATGTTAATACAACGTTTCCTTTCCATTAGGACTAAAACAGAAAGATTTAAAAACTCCTTTATCTCACTTTTGGTCAGAGTGTTACAACATCAGCTGTCGTCATCGAGAAATACATAGAAGTCAGATTCATAAAGCGCTGGTTGTGAATGTGTATGTTTCATGTGTGAATGTTGTTCGAATTTTTTATCTATACTGTTATTGTGCAGTAGTTACGCTGATGTTGTCAATTGTAGTCAAACTGAATTTCCATTTGATTGGATCAATAAAATTATTTTATCTTTATCTTTATCTTAAAGAAGATCGACCTCTGATATAAAAAAAATTTTTTTTTTTAAAGTTTTCCTTAAATAATAACAGAAAAGACATTCCCATTACAGGAATATTTAAAAATGAGGAGCTTTCTGATATCTACATTGATTTACATCGAGTTGAAGAAATATACTGCTACCAGGTAAATCATTTCATTCAATAGAGAAATGTAAGAATGTAAGTTAAGTTATTTTTCTTATTTATAGTAGATAAGAAAAATAAACAAGCACAAACTAATTAATCCATAATTAACTCATTAATTTCTGTTTATGTTCTGATGTGTTTAAGAGCAGAAACAATTATGTGAGCATTGTTCTTGATGATAACTATCTGAGAGAAAATTATTAAAAAATAAGTAAATTTGAGGCCCAATAGCTGAACTAAGTAAAGATCAAAATTATTTTGCTGGATGTTTCCAAGTCTCACTTGTACCTTATTCGGTCAGACTATATCAACGCCACTCGTTGATCAAGAAACCTGAAAAGGATCAAGATATGTGTGTGTGTAGTCGCTCAATGAACTCTTTATGTTGTGTCTGCTCTATTTATGTGAATGTTTCTGTTGTGTTGTTTTTATTTGAGAAAAGAGTCCTTGTAATCACAAAAAAAGCCATAAGGATCAATAAAGCAGCCTTAGTCTTGGACTTCATTTTGATCTTTGAGTTACTGTAAAATGAAGCTAAATCATGTTTGGATGGAAAGCTTCCTGACATAAGCATTCATTTTCTGCTTTGTTTTTGTGAAATTTAGTCTTAAAGAAAGGATGATTCTTTTTTTATTTCTTATGATTGAATTGTTTAGAATTAGTTCAGACCTTTTAGTTGTAGTACATAATTTTCAATGTTCATATATTTGATTTCAAATTGACCTCGAAAGTTAAGTGATGCTGGAGTGACATTCGGTGCTGCTACTTCCCTCACCAACCTTATGAACAAACTGAAGGCTGATCAAGACAAAGCTGGATTCCAATATTTCTCAGCAGTTGTCAGACACCTCAAGTTTATTGCTAATGTCATGGTCAGAAATGTAGGTCATTTGGTTGGAAAAATTATTAATGTTCTGGTAACCTTATTGTTACATTTTGATTTTATAATTATAGCTTTTATGCTTCTTATCAGCACATTATACCGTGTCTTTTTAACACTTTGCCCCCAAGGCTTATGTTCCCTTTACATCTTGATCTTATTTTTAGGAGTTTAATCTTCATATGTTTACTTAGGATAAAGCTTTACAAACTCTAAATGAGACATGAAGAACTCTTTGTAAGAACAAATGTTATAAAAATGGTTAGTAACTTAGCATTGCAAAGCACACTAGGAGTCAACTGTAAGAACTCCTAAGTTATTGGTAAATCTTTGTGCTTTTAAAATATTTCACGATCCATAAAATAGATTTTCTTCTCTGATCTGTTTCTTGTTGAAACTTGTACAGGCTGGCTCTGTTGCTGGCAACTTAATGATCAAGCATAAACATCCAGACTTCCCCTCTGACATATTTACTGTGTTTGAAGCATTGGGAGCAAAAGTAGATATTTATGGTAAGTTAACAAGATTCTCATTATTTCCCTTTAATTGTCATCCACTGCCATGTTATTTACTTTCATAGTCATCCACTGACACAATATTTTCCTTTTATATTTATACAACTCCTTGTTTTTTATGTTAGCAAAAGTTCTTAAAGTAATTAAGAAACTCGTTCTTATTCCAACTACATTTGTTTTTATTATAGTATTTAACCTAAATCATAAAGTTTCTAATTTCCCTACACTATTGTTTGTATTAGATGCAGACACATCAACAACAACAACATACACAATGTTGGACTTCCTGAGAAAGGTCAACATGACTGAAAAGATCATAGTTTCAATTCAGTTGCCCAAACTGGCAGAAAATGAAGTTTTCAGATCATTTAAAATAACTCCAAGATGGCAAGTAAGAAAGTTGAAGACATTAAAAAAAAAATAACTTATAAAAATTCAGGTGAAAATTACATTCATTATTCTTGCTTGTTAATTTTTTTCCATCCCAGAATGCTCATGCTTACGTGAATGCTGCTTTCCGTCTGCCAGCAGTTGGGCGTGACATCAAGGGGAGACCATCTTTGGTTTATGGTGGAATTAATGCTGATACTGTAAGTTACTGATAAAATATTGTGTTAGAAGTGTTATTTCATACAAATGTGAATTCATATTAAAATAAAAATGCTAGATTATATACAAAGGCATTTTAAAAAAATTTGTTTGGGCTTTCCAGCTTTGTAAATATTGATGTTTTGAAAAGTGTTTTCCAAAAAGTTCCCTACCTTCCAATGTAAAAGGTGTTGTATGAAACCTAGTAGACATACTTCATTTTCTCTTCTAAACAGGAACATGCTCTAAAGACTGAAGAGTTTCTAACCAACAAAACGTTATCTGATGCTGTTGTTCAAGGTACTTGTAACTTATGATTTCTTTTAAGAATGATTACAATTTAGTGCATAATTTTACTAGTATGCCAACTAGGAGAAACACAAGCAAGCTTTAAGTCTGTTATTCACTTTGTGCAACTCTGAATGTTGTCACATGCTGGAAAACAACATTAATCAAATGATTCAGATAATAAGTAAATTAAGTTTCAAAAGTGTTTTCCTTTTCTGACAATCAATAAGCTCTTCGACTTTGCCCACATGATTCATAGATCCATAACAGACTGTTAACAACAATGAATTACGCCATGAGACAGCTGTCAATGTCATTTTTCTACTTGACATGGGAAATATATATTTTGTTTACAATTCATCACATTTTCTTCTGCTGAAAAGTTTTGAAATTAAAATCTTAGGCTTTGGTTCTACATTTTTATTTATTTGTTTAAATATGTGCATCTCATAAAATTATTAATTTACTGCACCACTCTGTGAGTTAGGGAACAAAAGTAATCTTTTCATTGTAAATTGCAGTATTTTATGTGTAGGTCTTATGGTGCTAGAGCAGTAATAATGATTGTGACGCAGGTCGGTTCTTTAATCTTGAAATACAATTTAAAATATTTACACATTTGTGAAGTTTATTTTGCATGTCAAATATTAAAACTTCTATGACTTTGATCTCACAGAAATATGAATTTTATTAATCAGTACATCAGGTCGGTTCTTTAATCTTGAAATACAATTTAAAATATTTACACATTTGTGAAGTTTATTTTGCATGTCAAATATTAAAACTTCTATGACTTTGATCTCACAGAAATATGAATTTTATTAATCAGTACATAATTACTAAAATTTGTATGACTACATAGCTTTTCAGTTCTTTACTTTAAAAAAAAAAAAATTTCTTTTTTTTTTGTTACAGTACTGAAGTTCTTTTTAAAGATAGAATTAATAATGTCAGCCAAAAACATCTCCATTGACTTGAGATGATTATATTCCAATCAAATAATCCAAACATGGACCAAAATGAATCTGCAAAGACTTTTACAATGTTTTTAGGCTTTAGGATGATTTAATATTTATCTTTTCATGTCTGTACTAAAGTGTATAATGTTTTTATTATGAAAAGAGGCACTAAACATACTGTCCAGTGAACTGAATCCAGAATTTGATCTAGTACTGGCTTCTCCAAAATATAGGAAAGACTTATCCATAGCATTGCTCTATAAGGTAAAATCATATCATGTAAATGCAAGTTTATCAGTGTTAGTTAATCTTTTGCTGTTATTTAAATTTGATTTTTATTGTTATAGGATGTAGTTAACAACACAATTTTTATTATTTACATTTAATGTGTTGATCAAACAGGAAAAAACCCAAGCTTTTTTAAATTTTAATTTCTTTTTGAGAACACAGTTTTTTGTATGCTAGGTAATGTTTCTTATTCAACTGATCCTAAACAAATACTTTGCATCAGCATTCTCAGCCCCAGGAGACAAAGACATATTTCTTAATTTGAACCAAGTAGACAACATAGAAGATTTAGTAGTACAAGAAAATGGAATTCAAAAATTATTATTGTTCAGGAACAAAAGTCAGATTATTTGCAGATGATTGCATAATATATAGAACAATAAAAACAACACAAGACACAGATATTTTACAAAGAGAATTAGATGAATTACAGAAATGGGAATCAAATTGGAGCATGTCTTTCCACCCAGAAAAATGTCAGTTGTTAAGAGTAACAAAAAAACTAAAACAAATTAATTCCACTTATCTTATTCATGGCAAACCAGTAACACAGACTAAAAACGCAAAATACCTAGGTGTTATAATAAATGAAAAACTGTCAAATTTCCATAAATCAAATAAGAACATAAAACTAAAATGTTATTTAACCTTGGTTAGGCCAATAATAGAATATGCATCCTCCGTTTGGGACCCCTCAACTCAAGAAAACATTTAAAAACTGGAACAAACACAAAATAGAGCAGTGAGATTCATAACAAACGAATATTCACATTTGACTAGAGTAACACCATTAGTAAAATCACTAAATTTAGAAAGCCTCCAGGACAGAAGACTCAAAAGTAAAGTAGAAATTATACATAAAACACTGAACCATAATCTTCAAATACAAAAACAAAACTTAATAAAATACTCTGAAAGACACAAAAATAAAGACACATTCCTCGTCCCCTATGCTAGGACAAATTTGTACAAATACTCCTTCTTCCCTAGTGCTATTAGAGCATGGAATGGGTTGCCTGAGCTAGCCAGAAAAACCAGTGACTTGGCAGAATTTAAGTCATTGGTTAATATGCATGACTATATGCATGACTAAATGCATGACGCGTAGGACGTAATCATCTTCTTTTTTGAAGTAACGTCTGTATTATATAAGATAAGATAAGATAAAACAGTGCAAAAATATTTTAAACAATGATATTGTGTTCTGAATATGCTGTTTTCAATGTTAGATTTAGCACCTTTGCAAACCAGAGATAAAACAAAGATAAAACACATCATTGATTTGATAAAAATTAAACCTTATTTATATACTAATACTACAGTTAGTGACTTATTTAATTAAATAGATATTAACGAAGATAGGAAGGAATAACTTTCATGGCATTGTATATTTGTTAGATGTTTTGAGTTTTGGCTCATTTTTTTTTCTAAAAATTATATTTTCTCTATTAATGTAGGTTTTATTGGGAATATACAATCCCAATAATCCCAAACTAAGGTCAGGACCAGAGAACATTCATCGTCCGATCTCATCAGGTTTGCAAACATACCAAGAAATTAAGACTGAGCTCCCTTTAAAACAGGCAATGCCTAAAATAACAGCACCATTACAGGTAAGCCAATTGAATTTACTTGAATGAAGATTGTATATAGGATTGTAGTTTTTATTCATTTTTTAAAAATATTATTAGTTTACATTTGTTTTTAAATAAATATTTGCCCTTCATACTGCTCATAATTATTATGTGATATACTAAATTTATAGTACAGAAAAGTAGATTACCCTATTGATACACAGTAAGCGATAAGCTTAATGACTGGCTGGGGCGATGAACTTGTTCAGTCTGAGTGCAAATATGGAATCAAATCAGTGCATTTGCATGAACAGAATCAGTCTCTGAATACTCACACCAGAGATTTTTTAAATTTAGATGATCTCTTGAATAGTAAAAAAATGTATGCTGAAAAAAAAAATTTAACTGTTTGAATCTCTTGGTCTAGGCATCTGGGGAGGCAGTATTCATCAATGACATGCCAGCTTTCAAGAATGAATTACATGCTGCCTTTGTTTTGTCTGATGTTGGTCCAGCTACATTAGTCTCCATTGATGCTTCAGAGGCACTGGTGAGACTAAAAAGTTAAATGGTTTTGTTTTAGTTTTTTTTTTTGGTAAAAAACAAATCCCAGTGTATTCCAATGTAAAACTAATGAACAATTATATTAATTGGTAATGCAATCATAGAAAATGTTTCTTTTACATAACCTAAAAATATTTAAATTAGCTGCTAAAATGTGCAATTAAAGATTTATTTGTCTATATTTCTAAGTGCTAATAAATATCTATATGAAATTAAGATTACAAATGTGATCCATGATCCGAAGGAACTATTCATTTTGCTCATTTATAGTTATGATTAAACTTCAATAACTTGGTATTCAAAAAATATTTTATTTGGTATAGAATTAAATGCGAATGCATGCTCTATTTAAATAAAAGAAATTAATGTTTATAAAACCAAAAAATAATCTAATGTGGTCAAATCAACGATGGTATCATCAATTAGAAGAGAAAGAGTTAATAGATTATTTCACAATGTCACTAAATAAGAGTACTGTAGCTACTTCTGTGTTTTTTATTGATTGCTTTAGTTTCTCTTATTGCTAATGGGTGTACGTAAAATAATTAAGATGGTTAACTAATAAAGTGTAACTATACTGTATTCTAGAAAGAGTTTAAGATTTTTTCTCATGTTAAATAAAGTTTCTTATCTTACAAAGTGTAACAATATTGTATTGTAAAAGTTGTTTAAAATATTATTATCTTTTTATTCCAGACTATGCCAGGTGTTGTTGCATTTTACTCTGCTAAAGATATTCCTGCAGGGGGAGTTAATGATTATTTGCCTTCAGGCTCAGGATTTGACTTCAAGTCTGAAGAGGTGGGGCATATACAAGTTTGAAGTAAATAGAGTGATGTAATCTGATCATTCTAGTACTTAAAGTCACCGTAGCAGAGCTCTAACATCAGTTTGTTTAAAGAAATGGAATCTTAACATTGCAATGTGGCATTTAAAGATGTTTTTTTTTATTTATTCAACCCATACAAAAATATTCTAACAAAATATCTAATATCGGAAAGGGGGGGGGGGAGAAAAAATGGTTTGGTCATTGTATTGGCCAGCAAGTATTCAATCATTATCTTGCCATCAACATGCATCAATTACATTTTAAGGGTTAAAATATTGGTAACTAAATATCCTCAAAAGTTGGTTGGTTAATTGTGTTTGCATAATATTATATTCATACAAGTTTTGTCACAGAAATTTTAATAAAACATTGTGCAAAAGAGATATTAGATGCACACATTAAAAATATTCAGTTTAACATGGGCAAGTCAGACATAATTGAATGCCATTATTATTTATCCTTTCAGTTATTTGCCTCAAAGGAAATATATTTTGCTGGACAGTCAATTGGTTTGATTGTTGCAGGTAAACATTAAGATACAAAGAATTAGTATTCAAGTATACATGTCTTCATAACTATATAAAATCCTGTATTCTTTGTTTATCTTTCATCACCTTCTCCTGTGATGGATCAACACACATGTTCTGTCAACCATCTTTCTTTATTTCTTTTGTCATCTTTCATCTGCAGTTTCAAAGCACCATTATTAGCCTAGATATATTTAGGACATATTATGCCTTCTATGTTTTATTCTGATACTTATATCTATTGATCATAAAATCTTATAACTTATCTTATAGGTGTCTTTCTTTTTTACTGCATTTTTATGAGAGAATGTAGCATTTTAAATACTAAATTTAATTCCTTCTTTTTGGACCAATCTTTCTTTTATCAGAAACTCAAGTACAGGCCTTTGCTGCAGTAAAGAAAGTGAAAGCTACTTACACTGACCTACGTAAACCTGTCTTAAGTCTGGATGACAGCTTGTCTTTGAACTATAAGTTTGATGTTAAAGTACCAGATGTATGTTTGGGTGATCCAGAAAGTAAGCGAAAATTGCTGAAATAAAATCTACCAAAAAATTGTTGCTCTGTCAAAGCCATTTCATATTATAACAGTGGTAATAAATAAATTGGGGACGCGGTGGTCGAATGGTTAAGCGCTTGGCTTCTGAACCTGAGGTCCTGGGTTCGAATCCCGGTGAAGACTGGGATTTTGAATTTCTGGATTTTTAGGGTGCCCCTGAGTCAACCCAACTCTAATGGGTACCTGACTTTAGTTGGGGAAAGTAAAGGCGGTTGGTCGTTGTGCTGGCCACATTACACCCTACTTGTTAACTGTTGGCCAAAGAAACAGATGACCTTAACATCATCTGCCCCATAGATCGCAAGGTCTGAAAAGGGAAACTTTACTTTAATAAATAAATTAAAAATTAAAGTAATATTTCAAAGAAACTAGCACAATTAATAAGAGTTTTTATTTTACTTCAATGAATAGATGCTTTCAAGACAGTTGACAACATAGTTGAAGGTGAATGTAGAATGGGAACCCAGTATCATTTCTTTTTGGAAACACATGTAAGATTTGTATTTATCATTTTTTTTACTTATTAACATTGTATTGTGATATGAAAAAAACTTTCTCAATAGGTTATACACCTTCAAACAAGAAAATTACGTGTTAATAAAATATGTTCAACTCCATCACATTTATGAAATCTATTTTAATCACTCACATTGATTTTTTCAGGTTTCATTGGCAGTTCCTTCTGAGGATGGTATTGACCTTTACGCAGCCACACAGTTTGGTGACATGAACCAACATGCTGCTGCTAACGTCATTGGAAAGCCTATGAATTAGTAAGCCTGACTTTGTTAACAATCTATTTTTACATTGAAAAAAACAACCTAATATGCAACATGGATATTGGCCTAGAAAAAAAAATTTAATGACTCAAATTTAAACTTTGTGCAGTGTCAATGTGACTGTGCCTCGTCTTGGTGGAGGTTTTGGTGGCAAGGCTTGGGACTCATGTTCAACATCCACTGCCTGTACACTTGCAGCTTATCTCACTGGAAGGTGAGTTCAGTCAAATGGCTCTAGAATATTGAAGAAAGAAATCTCAGTAATAGAAGAAAAAAATAACTAAATGTTTTGTTTCTATAGGCCAGTGCGCATTGCTCTTGATCTCTCAACTAATATGAGACTTTGTGGTAAAAGACCAAACATTATTGCTAAATATAAGGTATGTAATGGAATAAATGCAAATTAATTAAACCACTTTTAAGTTGTACCCAAAGTTATTTCTTGAACTTGAGCTTTTGCTTTTATGTTGTAGGCTGGATTTAGTAATGATGGCAATGTTCAGGTCATTGATATGGATTTTTATGGAGAAATTGGGCACAATGAAGCCAGAGTGTATGATTTGGTCTATATCACAAAAGGCCTGGACATGTGTGAGTTTATTTTTGCCTTTACGGTTTTCTAATTTCCAAGACGAAAACATTGTCTTCTTTTTTGAAGTAACGTCTATATTTTATAAGATAAGATAAAGTAAAACAAAAATTTTGCTTGACAGAAAACTTAAAAAAAAAATAATTAATATTTTTTGTAGGTTATCATGTGCCTAATTGGCATGTGCGGTTGCATCCTATGAAAACAGACAAGCAAAATGTATCCCCAGTCAGAGCCCCAGGTAATGTATTCAGCATCTCTATTAAATATTGACCATGATTATTGGTTGTGGAGACGAAAGGCCCAGGAGAGATCTGAATGGAAGGATGTGTTAAAGCAGGCCAGAGCCCTCCATGGGCTGTAGTGCCACTGGGATGGATGGATGGGTTATTGGTTAAGAATTCATGGGTTGAAATCTTACTTGAAATCAATAACAGTTGAAGCTACTAAATAATAATTTCAGATAAGGCTCAGGCCACTGATCAATTGTACTAGGACAATCTTAAAATGCTTTTCACAAAATTAGTTAGCAATCTGGAGAATCTATCAATAATTTGATAGGATTGAATGGTTAGAGTAATGCTAGATCACACATCCAGTGTGTTTCATAATCTGGGTGTTTTAATGACATAATTGTAGATTCTTTCCTCCATTCTCTAACAATGCTCTTAGTTCTTTGAAAGTTATACAGGATTAAATTTCTTTATTTTAAAAGGACTTAAAAAAAATTGTAACACAAGTAGAGTACTACATAAAATAATTTTAGATCTCTTCTAGCGTGATGCATTGTATGTATGTGAAGTTTCCCCTGACTCACTCAAGTTCACTTTATGATTAGTCCAGTGTCTCATACATTTTTCTCATGACATCCACTGTTTCATATTGTCCATCAAACTAATCAACTTAAATGTCATGGTGCCTTGACCTCTTTGGGTAAAATAGTCATTAAATAAAGTTGATAGGACGAAATATATCTTCTTTTTGAAGTAATGTTTGTATTTCATAAGATAAGAAGATAATTCATCAATAATGGAGCCACCATATTACAAAAGTTTGGTCTATTCCTTTGAAACATAATATATCTATTAAACAATATGAATTACATTAAACTGTAAAGTAGCCACTAAAACTGGTATATTCATGTCAAAACATGAATAACTAACAAGTTACAATTTTTTATTTTTTAAATAACTCCACAAGAATCAGTGATTTAGGCCTCTCTGAATGGTTGCCTCTGGCTCAATACTCTATTAAATTATATACAGCTTATGCTATTGCTACTATACTTCTTCCTAACTTCATCATATGTGGGATGCAGGTTCAGTTCCAGCTTCATTTATCATTGAAACTATAATGGAACATGTGGCTAAAGCAGTAGACAGGCATCCCATCCTTGTGAAGGAACTCAATCTGTATGAGAGAGATCAGGTCATTTTTCTTGCATTTTTAAAATCATTATTTAATTAAAATTATATCTATATTTTTACAAAGCTTATTTCAAATCACTATGTCTGTCTGCATGGTAAAAAGTTTGTACACATTATTTCTCCAACATCCAATCTCTGATTAAGCTGAAATTTTGCATTATTATTTCTTTTACCTGACAACACAAGAATCAATAAAAATAACAATTAGCTATTAATTATTGGTAATTTATTACTTTGTTTGGTATCTTGAACAAGGGAAAGTAATCATACTTGATATTTGTATAAGTTAAATTAGTTTCCTTGAGGAATCTTGTGCCCTAAGTGAACATTTTTTTAATGTATTTAAATAACTATCATGTAAACATTCACCAAGATACCCCCTTCTTCCCTCCCCCTTTCACAACTGGTCCAGAACTGGTCATAGAACATTAAAAAAAAAGCTAAACAAAAACAATTGGTAGAAATATTTTTAATCGCACAGATTTATTTTGTGCAAGTCAATCATAGATGTAAATACATGACAGATCCAAACTAATTGATACAATTACACTTAATATAAACTTTTTTTTTTTTTTAAAGTTGTTCTTTTTAAATGTTTTTCTTGTTTTCATTAATGTATTTATTCAATTTCACCATAAAGTTTAGATATTAAAGAGCTAAAGAAAAAGCCACATTTATGTCGTTATGTAGAAACAAGTATAATTAAATTCATCCACAACATACCATGGCTTTACTGTAACCAAGCTTTATTTGACAGACTGACTTGAACAATGTTGAGCTGTCTCAATGCACTATTAGAGACTTGTGGCGACGTCTTAAAGACACTGCGGAGGTGGAAGGAAGAATGAGAATTGTGGATGCTTTCAATCAGGTTTTATTAAAACACTTTCTGTATATCAAAGAACTATCAAAGAACTAAGAAGATAATTTTTGGCTCTTAATGCATTCAATGAACAACTTCCGACTAAGATTTGCCAAGGCAAATGAAATAGTTTTCAAGGACACCAGTTTATTATTAGTGCTATGTGCTATAATAAGCACTGCCTTTTAATCTAAACGTGTCAGTCTCGCATCACCCTACAGGCAGACATTCTCAAAGTCTTCTATTATATCAAGTGTATTATTAGTGCTATGTGCCAAGCACTAACTTAAATCTAAAGATGTCTGTCTCCCTAGAGCAATGACAGACATTCTCAAAAGTCTTCTAATATTCAGGTTGCTTCTGCTTCCTGCATTTAACTATAATAGTAGACTAAGGAGATGTTTTAAAATTCTTTATACCAACAAGCAAAAATAAGTAGGTTTGAAAAACTTGACTTTTTTAGTTGTTCATTCATACATTTCTGTGAAAGACCACATGCATATTGTAATAGTGGGCTAGTAAACACTAGCAAACACTTTCTTGTCTGTGTAAATGCTAACTTTATTCTTCTATAAGGCTTTCATTATCCCCCCTTTCTATTAATAAGTGAATATTCAAATCCTACATGACATCAGTCTGTTAGGTTTACACTGTCCATCTGCTATATAAGTTCAGTAGAATTAGTTGTTTTATATTGAAAATGAATAGTAATTAGTGTTAAATTTTAAGGAAATTATTTTTTTTCCGTTAAAAAAAAATTACTTAAAAAATTATTGCAGGAAAATCTTTGGAAAAAAAGGGGCATAACTATGACTACATGCAAGTATGGAATGAACTGTTTTGGCACTGGACAAGCAGCTAATGTTTCCATCTATGGAAGGGACGGCACTGTGGTCATTTGTCAAGGAGGTGTAGAGATGGGTCAAGGCCTGTATACAAAGGTTTTTAATGTTATTGTGCTGTTCTTAACTGTTATGATATATAACATGTTTGATTTATGTGACTTTATAGTGAAGCATAAAACTCATTTATGTTTATGTCAGGTGATTCAAGGTGTGGCACATATCTTAGGTGTGCCTATTGACCAGATCAAAGTCAGACCGAATCAGAATATTGTTACACCAAACAATAATATATCTGGAGGTAGTGTGGCTAGTGAAATGGCCATGCAGGCAAGTCTATTTTTATTAAATGGAAATTAATATTCATTTAGAAGTTTAAGAAAGTAAATTTCTACCCAATCGCACCCTTTCATAAAACTAGTTTTGAAATTATGTACTGTTTTGGTTAAATGATTTTTTTTTCTATAGTCACCATTAGAAAAGTTTCTAAATAGAAACAATATAAAAACATTATAGCTATAAGGCACTGAAGTCAAACACTAAAAAGACACTCTCAGATGATGCAGAAAAATAAAATTATACAATGTTTAGACAAATATTGTTTAACAAATTTTGCTATTGTATCTTAGTTTCTTGTTGGTATAGAGAGTTTTCTTACTAGATTCATTTTGAAGCCAGATTTAGAGGCATCCTCCTGCCTATGCAATGTGACTCCTCTCTTATCTTATTTTTCCCACTCTTGCAAGGCAACATGGTTTTATCTATCTGATTAAGCGATAGATCTGACTTTCAAAAGAGAATATTTATCTTACAAATTGATTTTCTTAAAAATAATTATTACACTATCTTATCTTATCTTATATAATACAGACGTTACTTCAAAAAAGAAGATGATTACGTCCTACGCGTCATGCATTTAGTCATGCATATTAACCAATGACTTAAATTCCGCCAAGTCACTGGTTTTTCTGGCTAGCTCAGGCAACCCATTCCACGCTCTAATAGCACTAGGGAAGAAGGAGCATTTGTACAAATTTGTCCTAGCATATGGGACGAGGAATGTGCCTTTATTTTTGTGTCTTTCAGAGTATTTTATTAAATAAATTTGTATTGAGTGAACTTTTATATATCTTTCTAGTCTGCCATTGAAGCAAGTAATATACTGAAAGAAAAAATGCAGCCAATCAGAGAGAAGTTTCCAGATGCCAGTTGGAAAGAGTTGTGTGCAAAATGTGTACAAAACAGAATAGATCTGAATGCACACCACAGGTAAGTTGAGAGATCAAGTTGTTTTATTTCATCCCTTTCCCAAATTTTCATCAGTACTTTTTACATCATTGCATATTGTATCTGGTTAATAAAAGCAGATGGATCTAATTAAAAAAAAATATAGCTAGTGCTTTTTGGTAAAACCTCAGCCATCGCTTTTGAGACCCAAAAAAAATTATAATTGCAGATGACTATAAGAACTTAAATCAACTTTAAACATTTGTAAAATAGCTTTATTGCAACCAGATTTAAAACAAAAATAAAGAACATATATGTGGAGTTCAAATTCCTCAGCAAAACACGAGTCTGTAATTCATATGTTGCAAACATTTTTCAAAATCTATGTTTAATCCATTGTATGACACAACTAAAAAGAATTTAGTAGTTTTATTTACTGCAAACAATATTAAATATGCGGACTACTGTGTTGCCTTCAATTGTACTAATTATTTTATAAATTACAGACATTCCTTCAAAACAAGATATTTTAGCTTAAAATCTATGCCTAAGTAATGCTATAGTGAAACTAACAAGAATTAAAAATTTAATAAGCTGTAATACAAATGAATTGTTTGGACTACAGTGCTTCGTTTGTTTTCAGTTACACTTTGCCAGTTGGTAGTAAAATTCTGCAATACTTTACCTACTGCGCTGCTGTGATAGAAACTGAAGTGGATGTCCTAACTGGCGAATCTCAGATCAGAAGAGTTGATTTGATGGCTGATTTTGGGGAAAGGCATGTACTAATTGTAGATTACTTAAAATCTTAAATCATAGCCCTATTGTCTAAAGTTAAAATATTGCTATTTAAGTATAAAAATGTCTGTTTGTTAAAATCATTCTGTCATTCAGGAACTCTGTATTTCGGATTCTATTCTATACTGTTGTTGTAGTAAGCTGATTACATTAAATAATAAATTGTTCAAATTATTTTATGCTTCTTAATGACAGTCTGCAATGTCATGACAGTTTGCAATGTCATAAAATATATGGGTCATGATTATTTAGGAGTGAAGTGCTTTGCTTCTGAATGGAGCATCTGTAGTTAGATTTTGGTTGGAAGATTGAATTCTTTATTCTAGATGGTAAGAAATCTCTTTGGTGTGATATATTCAGGGCAAAGTAATTAAGTTTAAATGGTCATTCTTCTGCGCACTTCAAGATTTTTTGCCCTTGGACTTTTTTGGGAAAATACTTTAATTTTTGTAATGTCATTAAATTTTTTTGTACTGCCTAAAGATAAAAGATTTGGATCGTAAAATATTTTGTTAATAAATGTCTCTAATAGCCTCAACCCAACTATTGACATTGGTCAAGCTGAAGGAGCTTTTGTCATGGGCCTAGGATATTATTTGTCTGAAGACATTATATTTGATGGACAAACTGGCAGGATTCTAAATGATGGGACATGGGTACGTTTATAATTATTCTTTTTAAACATTTAAGTATTAACATTTTACTGTATAGACTATAACTACACCTATATTTATATATATTTGAACATTTTTTTTTTACTTTTTAAAAATAATATTTAACTCTGTCTGAGATGATTATTTTCATTTTATTTTTATTACAAATACATTTATTTTTGGTGTTGAGAATTAGCCTACCAGATATTTGCATAGAAATAAATCTCCATATGTAAAATGTAACAAATTCTTTTCATTATTTAACCATATCATTCCATTTCTTAAACTCTTGAGTTACATTACTTGTAATAGTAGGGCCTACATTTGTGTGATTTTGTGCTTTTATTTCATTAAAGGAGTACAAACCACCTACCACTAAAGACATTCCCATAGACTGGAGAGTCTATCTTTTGCCAGACACACCCAATCCTTCTGGCATCCGAAGCTCAAAAGGTAACTTTAATGATAGCCTAACATCATGAACATCTTTGTGTTCTTAGAAAACTATTTTAGTTATGAGTTCAAAAATTAAGTCATTTGTACAATTTTATTCTTTTTTTTGTTATTTTAGCTGTAGGTGAGCCAACCATCTCATTAGCTGTTGGTGCTCTTTTGGCCAATAAACTGGCAGTGCATTCAGCCCGCAAAGATCTTTTTGGCGCAAATGACTACATTCCATCTGGTAAATAATGACTTTTTTTTTAAAACAACCAGGGACATGGTTACAATGACTCAGCTATTTAACTAGTGAATACAGACTTCAGCATTGAACAAGTTTCGATCTTAACTTAGAATATGAAGTGATGTTTTTAGCTGATTAGCCATTGAACATAGATCTAGGTTTTTATTCCTGATTCATTAAGTCTAGATTTTAACTTACAAAATATTCTTGATGTCACTGGTACAATACTATTAATCTTTCATTTTATTTCATAAAATGATCTTTATCTTTCATTATATTTTGTTCTCATCAGTTTCTCCCTACACTGTGGAAAGAGTTCAACAAAGTGTTGGCCTTGCAGCAGACAAGTTGACCTTCTAGTGTTCTCAAGGCCACTGGCTTGCAAGTCACTGACTATGTTGTTGTTGTTAACTACAAATTTTATGGTTGTAAATGTCTCAATGCTCATAGTGACTAGGTATACATTGATATTGCAATTTTGCAAATCTTGCATTTTTTTTCTTTTTAGTAGGAAATCCATGGTTAAATTTTTTTTCTTTAAAAATAGAAGAAATATATTTCTATGTGAATATATATATTGTTATTATTAGGGTTCAATATTGCTCACCAATCTGATTAATGCTTACTCATGATACACTCATCTTCACAGGATGCAGAATCCATAAACTGAGTTAAGTTTTAATGAAATTATAATCCAGTGAAGTAAAAAACTAAAAACAGTAATCCTCAGAAGTCACAAAATAAATTGCAATCTCTGATGAATGTGTCTCTTCCTCACTTCATCCTCAATACACAAAAATCTGCTACACTGTTGAATAACTTTGCTCTCTCTCTTGCTACCTCACATGTCCCAAAACACACAAGTTTTGAATAAGCAAAGTGATGTCCTCATTTGGACCAGTCAGCTGTCAGTTAAGAGAGAGGGAAGTTTTTACAATGATTTCAGAATGTTAATCAAGTGGATGGATTGTTATGCAATCAATTTATAAAAGAAGTAACCTTAACAAACATTTAGATAAATATGTTTCTATCTCCCAAAGAAAAGTGCTTGGGTATTTCACAAACTAGGTATGTAGCATATTTTTATTTCTCCCAAAGAAAAGGGCTGGACTAACTGGGTCTGGAAACAATTGTTGGAATTACAGCTATTTTAAGTGTTTTAAGTAACTACAGTAGCAACTGTTCATAGTGTTTCAGCTTTCAGTGTGACTTCTCTACAATAAAATGTTCCATGAAAAGAATGGGCTCATTGACATAGGATGTTTTATAGATTCATTGCATTGTTGTTACAATCTTTTTTGTGTGTAATTTTTTGTTTATTTTATTATTATTGGAGAAAGAAGTATATTTTAAATATTTCATATAATCTAAATCATTTTAATGTGCTAAAATTGTAATTTAGTTTGCTTAATTGTTGATTGCTCAAATTTTTTAATAAGTTTTCTACTCCTATTTTTTACATTTATATTTGATTTTTTTCATTTGAGTTAATTAATTTGTTGTACACTATGCACCCTAATTTTTATTTTATAAAGTCTGTGCCATAAATAATCTTACTATGTATTAGAGTATTACATAGGTTTAAGTCAGAGGATAAAGACAAAGTGCAAATGCCATGTATATTATAAGTAGTTTTAAAATATTTGCATATCTTTCATTTTTTATTTTAAAAGATCTGTTTTTAAGCTTCACTTTTTTTTTATCAAAGATTTTTCTCATTTTCTTAATAATTTTATCACAAAATCTGGGTTTAAAAATATGCAAGAAATTAAAATAGCTCTAGGAGTTCACTTGTAAGTTTTCATCTGAAGTGCCATCAGTTTACACTTGTTACGCATTATTTTAATAGCTGGTACATAGTTACTATCAAAATTAAAAGTTTAGTCATGAAAAAAAAAATGCTCTAACTTCACCACAAGGGTAAGCATCCACTGCAAATTTAAAAGTCCAATTCAATTAGCTCCAGGGCAGTTGTGCTGTAAAGTGTACAAGTTTCTCACTAGCTTTTTATTTATAAAATCAATTATGTTTTACGTGATCTTGAATCAAACATTGAAAACATATTTAAAACTCTATTAGTCTGAACTGTGATTGTTTCGTATCCAGTAGTTCTTAAATTTATTTTAGCTTGAAGAATACAATTTTTTAAATGAAACTTTTACTTTTTTGTTTGTCTATATTTATTTACTGAGTAATCGTGAAAGTTGTTACTTTTAAAGGAAAAATGTCTACAAATTGAACAAGAACATACAACTAAAATCATAAGTAGAAAAGACCTGTAAGATTTTATAACAAACGAATATTAAAATTTCATTAGAGTAACCCCATAGTAAAATTAGAGACCCATCAGGACATAAGACAAAAAAGTAAAGTAACAGTAATACATAAAACACATAGGAAAAAAAACTCAGAAAGAGACAAAGATAAAGGAACATTTCTTAATCCATATTCTAGAACGAAGTCTTATAAGTGCACTTTCTTCCATAGTCCTATTAGAGCATGGTCATGGTTGCCTTAATCAGCCATGAAAATCAATTACTTTACAGAGGTTAAGATTTCTAAAAATGTCTAATTAATATTCATGACTAAATTAACTCATGGATACGTATAGGACGTAATTGTTTTTGAAGAAACACCTGCAATTTAGAAGATACCTCAAGATTGAAATTCTTTTCAAATAATTGGGTCACTTTCTGACCATCAAGTAGAAATATACATGTTCACACATCACAACTAAAGTCACATTAGCACCAAGTGTGACTAACTTATCTAATTTGATTCTTATATTTCTAAGACAAATTCGATTCTAATATTTCTAAGACAAATTCGATTCTAATATTTCTAAGATAATCAGCTTAACACCTAATCATACGATCACCAAACATTACTGTAAAACATACACAGGTGAATTGTTTGACCATAATCCACACTTTTGAAAATTCCACACGTCACAGAACAGTAGGCCTTTGTTTGCATTGGCTGCCAGGTCGTGTGGTATGCGATCTAGACTGTGGTCTCAATTAACCAATAAAAGGCTCCATACTATGATGAGCTGGAGATGAAGTCTGCATATCTGATAATCAACTCCCTAAACGACTTTTCTATGTGATCTGTGCATCGGAAAGCGTTCTTAAGGTGGTCTATCCAGGGGAATTAATGAATCTCTCAAAATCTCCCCCCAGAGAATGTGGAATCAAATCCATGACTGGTATTGTAGCCTTAACAGTGGGAAGCAATGAGTGTCGGTGTTTCAAGTTACGAAGCGAAGAGTAGAGCCATCAGCCGAAAAAACGTAAAAGCAGGCCATAGGCCAACAGACCAAACCTACCCCTTGAGTCTGATAAGATTCTCAAAGCAAAGATCAGACTTCATAGCCTTGAAGTTTATAGGAAATGAGATTGTGCTCATCTTCTACCACGAAGGAGGAGCTAATCAGACTTTACTCAACACTTCTTGACACATTGGCTTTCATTGTACAAGAAACGAGAGTAGATTGACACCATTCGGTGTGCCTTTTTCAAAAATGAGCCTGAGTAATTGTTTGAAATACTGCAGATGAATCAAATTGTTTTTGTCGACCAGTTTTACTGCAGGCGATTTCGAATTGTGAAAATCCTAACTTTTTAAAATAATTACCTATGGGTGTTTTGTTTCTACTGAGAAATTAATTCCTGTAGACTAATAAACACAAAAATGAATTAAAATTGATTCGAGTACTTCTGGTTATATTGACAGGCAAAGTAGCTCTTTTAAAGTAGTTTCTATGACTTTTGTTTTTCAGTAGTTGGTCATACAGTGTCCTCATCTGTATCGTAGTACCCGCATTGATGTCTTCGTCTAAACTCTTATTTAGAAATCGTTGGTTTGGTTTGTAGGTTTTTCCGTAGTTTATCTTCATAATGTACGATCTGAGTCATGAATGTTTTTTTCACAACTGCTTTCTCCCATTTTTTGTCATATAGGTTACTAAAGTAAATTCAGCACATTCTCATGTAAGGATGGTTTTAACAGCTAACGATAAGTTGGAATGATATCTCTGAGTCTTGTGTTCGTCAGCAATTCTGATGGTGAATACGGTAGTCCACTTTGTACAGTATTCCGGTACTCAACCATAGCGAGACAGTGATCTTTCCCACTTTTGTATGCTTTGTTGAATAAATGCTTGACGATACCAACATCTCACTTTGATCATTTGATTGAGGGTATTTGGGGCTTGATGTGGTTATTGTAAAACCCCATTCAGTAGCAGACTGTCTATATTAAAAACTGTTGAATGGCATGTTAACGCTTATTGTCTTTTCTGGTATGCCATGCCTAGCAAAAATGACTGTCAGTGTCCTGATGACTTGTTCAGCTGTTTTGTTCTTAAGACGTTTTATTTCAGATTATTTAGAGAAATAGTCCACAACTAGCAAGTAGTCATTGTTTAGCTATTCAGACAAAACAGTCGCAACCTTTTCCCATGGTCTGTCTGGTACTGCATGAGGTAGCAGTTTTTCTTTCACATTATTTCTTTTGAACATTGCACACGTTGAGCATTTCATTATTGTTGAAAAAATATTTTTGGACAAATCCTGGCCAAAACACACTTTGTCTTGTCTTCGATCTGGTTTTCTCAAGACCAAATTGACCTGAATGCCACTTGTCCAGAATTTCATTTCTCATACCTGAAGGAATTTTAATTATATGCTCACAAAACTAAAACAATATTCCATTCTCTTCATGAATACTGTCTTTGAAGGGCTGTGCACTTTTATTAATTCGTGATTTTCATTTTTTAAAACTTTAGTCACCCTTTTCTGACATAATTGCTTAATAGTTTCAGCTGAGCGTCAGATTCAGTTTTCTGCCAAAATTTAGCAATCTTCTGGTCACTTTACTGTACAACATTTCTTTTAGAAGCTTTTATCAGTTAAAATATTTTTTTTTGCTTTTATTAATATACTTAACACCTTTTGGCAGAAACAAATGAAAATTGCATTGATGTTATGTAGGTTTAAAAAAGTATTAATGTTAAGTGTGTCAGGTGAAGGGACGTCTGTAGTTTATAAGATAAGAGCTTGAGCCTCTTATTGCTTCTCTGGATGTGTGTTCTATGTTATTAACAGATGTTAAAGAACTGAGCCCAGAATGCCACCCCTTTTATAAGAATAGTCAATCCTAAAGCACCATCTGTTGGTTCTAATGCTGAAAATGGCACATTTCGTAATGTTGGAAGTATAGCGCACGACCAAAAATCATTTAGCAGAGTTAAAGTTTAACTGTTTCACATGCATGACTATTATATGTTGACACGTAGTACAGAATTATATTCTCTTTTGGAATAAGAAAATGTTTAAACTCTTGCTCACTTAATTGACGATACCATCGTTGATTCGACCTCATTAAATTAAATTAATGATTGTTTTTATAAACTTTACTTTGTTTTTGTATAAAAAGAGCATGCATTCCCCATTATATACCAAATAAAACATTTTCTGATATAAAATTTTAAAAGTTATTGAAGCTTAATCATAACAGAGTGGAGGAGCTGAGCGGTAAAGCGATTGGCTTCTGAACCGTGGGTCCCGGGTTCAAAACCTGGTGAAGACTGTGATTTTTAATTTCGGGATCTTTGGGCGCCTCTGAGTCCACCCAGCTCTAATGGCTAGCTGACATTAGTTGGGGAAAAGTAAAGGCGGTTTATCGTTGTGCTGGCCACATGACACCCTCGTTAACCGAAGGCCACAGAAACAGATGAACTTAACATCATCTGCCCATAAGGTCTGAAAGAGGAACTTTTGTTAAAAATCATAACAGAGTAATGAAATATGAGCAACTTGAAGAATTCGCCGAAACGTGGAAAAATAATTACAGAGAGAAAGAGTTAAAACATTTCTTTTAATAAGTATCACATATAATCAAGGGCGGAAAGGGTGTCAATATCGGCCCGGGCATTCCTGTATGCATATGGCCTACAATCCAGCCCATAAGATGTATATCTTATGATGGCCATGGGCATCTTATTATAACCAACTGACCTCAAAATCATTATGTTAAATTTGATAACTGTACGCATGCATACAGTGACCTCTATATCTTTAAGAAACATAGGCCTTATGTTGCTATTTAATCACTCATTGTTAAGGCCCTAAAAGAATTGAACATACAGTGTCATATTGGCATCCATACGGTACTTTCGGTGGCCCCACCGGCCCATTTGGGTACCAGCCCACCGGGCATTTACCTGAATGCCCATGTAGCAAGGCCGCCCATGCATATTATTAACTAAAAATAGCCTAATCACTTCCAGACCAAAGTTAACTCCTTCCCAGTTCGCTCCCTTCGAGGACTCCTCGAAAAAATCATAAATCTTTAGCCATTAGGCCTACATAGACATTAGCAGAGGGGAAAGACTGATTCAAGGGCTTGGCAGGGACTAGATATTTTAAGTTTCTTCCATTAGACCCGCTTCTCAATATTATTAATATAGATTTATATTTAATAAAACGACACTATAACCATGTTTCCCACATTCCTGTGCAGTATAGAATATAGTGTACCGGTATATGTTATTTTGAGAAGTAAAGAATTTATACAGTTCGGCACTAACCACTTTTTTAGCATAACAAACAGTTGTTTTTTTAATGCCGCCCCTGGATTTGTACTTCAACCCGACCCAATGACCATGCGCAATTCATTGTTATTATTTTTTTTTATTAGGCCTAGATATTCGTGTCAAGGTTCAGAGCGGGTCAAATCTTTCGTACCGTAGATTGCTTCCCCCGAACAGGACTGCGGTGTTAACATCAACTACATTGTATAAGATCAGTCGTTCTCAGTCTAAACAAGAAGACATGCCTTTAAGGTAAGAGATTTCGATGTACTCTAGATCAGGGGTGGGCAACCTTTTTGTATCAAGGGCCGCATTAAAACAATTTTGGGAATGGGGGGGGGGGGCCGCATATATGTATATATACACACATTTTTTTGTGACGGTACTCACCGGTACGGCGTACCGGCACCTTTTTCAATGTGGGGAAATTTTTTTTTACTTTTCTTGTATTTTAACATTTATGATTAATTTATTAGTAGTTAAAAGTTAGGTGATCCATCACTGAGTACCGGCACCTATTTTTTTT
Organism: Biomphalaria pfeifferi; assembly: GCA_030265305.1. Classification (NCBI taxonomy): domain Eukaryota; kingdom Metazoa; phylum Mollusca; class Gastropoda; family Planorbidae; genus Biomphalaria; species Biomphalaria pfeifferi. The sequence continues at coordinate 801,804 of JASAOG010000061.1, read as the reverse complement.
TCTTACAAAAAAAAAGCACTGTATATACATGTATATGTAAATGTACTTACAACTTCAAAAAATATACTAGCTAACTGTAAAATGTCTTTTAATTCATATTTATACTGTATTATACATTCACTTTTCATTTTTTCACACTCCCAATTGAGGAATTACATCAAGAGTTAGCAATTTCTAAAACCAATTTTACGATTTAAAAAAAAAATCACTAATGTCTTTCTACAACGTCACAATATTTCACAGCAAATGTGCAATTGTGCTTAATGTGAAGTATTTAACTGTTTACACTCTTGCATAATGTTCCAGAACTGTGAAACTAGCTTACTAGTTTTTATCCTTGTGACTGCTGTCAAATTACAGCGGGAGTATTGACTTGAACTTCTCTTTCATGACATAAGGTGCATGGAGCTATGTTCTCTGGAGCCGAATCAGCTCCTGCGCTAAATGGTGAACTGTTGGTATTGAAAACTGGTTCTGGGCGTCTTTAAATTTGTTTTAAAAAATTCCACAATTTAGGAATCTAAATAAGTCTTGTACTATTAAACCATTTCACTACTAATAGTTTCACCTTTCAGCAAAGGAAAATGACAAAGCCTGTTTGCACTTGCTTGGCTGGAGAAATTGGAAAGCCTTGTATGAAAAGATTTAACAAGCACTTACATTTCATATGTACAGAACTTATGAATAACATGAAATCCACTCTTCATTGGAAATATTTGTAACAAAGTCACATTCAATGTCTTTCAAGAAACAAAAGGATTTCTTTCATAAGATTTTATATTCTTCTCAGTACCTTGCCTATGCTAAGGCCTGCGGATGCATCCAATTACTTTGTTTCTAAATCTTAAGAAACTTTTCGAAATTGTCTGTGGTTAAGACTCTAAGCTTCGAAAACTTTCATTACTACTTCTTGATAATCAAGAAATAATTAATTTACGCAGCTTTGTGCAAACTTTCCTGTTTAAAGTTTATGGTAGGGATATTCTTAAAAAAATAATTTTTCTCAGTCAAAGATCGAGCTTTTTCCGTTGTTACGCTTGCCATCTTTTTCAAAGCATACCCAACACTCAATACAGTTCTTCATAGCATTGAATAAATACTGGCTTGAGATTGTGTCTTTGACTGAGTGTGTTGAAGTATAGCCAATAAGAATAATCTTCGTTTACTTGAAACTTTTTTTTATAATGACACAGTTTCAATAATTTATTGAGATTTTTAGAATTATTTTTTATATGCCATTTTTATATGTATATACTGTGGGCACACCTGAATTCTGTATGTGTTCGCGGGCCGCATAAAACACTCAGGCAGGCCGCATGTGGCCCGCGGCCGTAATTGGCCCACCACTGCTCTAGATCAAAAGTAGACTAAGTAGACCTATATCAAACTTATACCTATAGACTACACACTAAGGTCTAGAAGACTGCGTTCCCTTTGTAAGCCATGGCCTTTGAGAAGGATTCCTCTCAAAAGACAGACGTAGACAGAGAGATTTTTGCCCCTAGTCATGTATGAAGTTTCCACAATAGCATCGACCAATACTGTGTAATATACGTAATGCAGACCTCCGGTTCTGGGCCCACTATATGCGGCCGACGGCCCTGCAACTACGTGGAATCTCTACATATTCCTTTATGACCGCCTTGAATCATGGAAAGACCATCACCTCAGCTATAGGTCACTGATGTACCCACATTGTGCTACGATGTGGTGGAATTTTTTTAGGGACTTGGTTTCCGGGTCTCTCAGTCCCACCTCGAAACTCCGACAAGATCATCCGATGGGAACATTTACGCTACTCGATGTTTGTCAGATTCCACAAACAGACGCTTCCACCGAGGCGCAACGCTGAAGCCACGGAATCTGTAAAGTCTTGAAAATTTAAATATCATGTGTAAAACTATTTGGACCCTTGACTTGACCAATGCTCATTAATCCATTTTGCCAGTTCGACTCCTGTAATCACCGCCAGGAAAAACTTAGCCTTGATCTAAAAACCATAATAATAATAATAATAATCTTTATTGTCCGTATGGAAATTTGTCTTACAATTTGTGCATTACACCAAACAAAAAACATTATAACTATAAAAAACCAAAGTGTACATTCACACCAGACTCACTCATAATTTACATGTGACAAATTTTATATCAGATTGATCTTATTTAATGATTTGATTGCCAGTGGAACAAAAGAGTGTTTGTGTCTTTGTGTTTTTTGTCTTTGCTATCGGTGTCTTGTATCTCTTTTGTGATGGTAAAATCACAAAATCCTGACACAAGGAGTGATTCTTTATTTCGAGGATCTTGTTAACTTTTTTTAAATAGATGTTTGTCTCAAACAACTGCCCTAATGGGGTTTATTTTTTGCCAATGATTTTACCATCAGCATTTAGGATTCTATAAAGTTTATTTTTATTTTTAATTCAGTTGTGCTGTCTCGGAACCAGGCAGAAATAACATGTTTAGTTTAAGCTTCTGCTGGCGTTGTTGTTAAGTGTATCACACATAGTTGCACTAGTCGGGTTTTTTTTTTAATCGGAGCAAGAACAGGTTGTTTTTTTATCAAAACACATTTTGTTATTTTGAGAAGTAATTTTTAAAATTATATTCCCTGTGTTTCGTGTAACAGAAAGACATTTCTAATAAGTCCTACACTTTCTGCTCGCTTAGTTTTTACAAAGCTTATATCAACTCACTCTGTCTGTCTGGTAAAAAGTTTGTACATGTCGTTTCTCTTACACCCAATCTCGGATCAAGCTGACATCGTGCACATTACCTGACAGAATACAAATCACTAAAAAAAATAACAAATTAATTAATTAGCGAAAGAAATTGTAGGCTACTGATATGGTGGTATAAATTGAATTAGTACCCATTATACTTTGCTTTAAAGTTTGAAACTAACAATAGAAACAAACCTTTCTATTTTCATTAGCACTTCTCTAGTACAGTGGTTAGTGTATTTGCTTGAGGAGGCTAAAGTCCTTGAGTTCGAATCCAGTTGTTCAACTTTTTTTTTGTATAAATGCTTTTAAAAAGCGATCACGGTAATATTTTCACAGATACCTACTTCTCCCCGGGCCACTCCTTTACCAACAGGTCCAGAAAAGTGATAAGATCATAGCGTACTGAGAAAGCTCAGCCTAAAAGCATGAAATAGCGCTGAACAAAAACAATTTATAATAATAGCACAGATTTATTATTGTTAGTCTAAATCTATTACAAATTTAATTAAATAACTAATCCAAACTAATTGATATAACTACTCTTAACCTAAGCTTTTTAAAAAAAAAAAAAAAATATATATATTTGTCATCTCACTTGAGTCTTCTATTAAGTAACATTACATCCTTTCGCCTGACAGTTCTAGTTTCATCATTTCTAACATCAAGTTCTATCATAATCATTTTGTTGGTGAGCAAGAAGAATGGGAGGATTCATTTTGTTGAATTCAAAAACATTCATTTGAAAACTGTTTATAAAATTGTATGCTACATTCTTTCAATAAATTAACTCAATCTATAATTTTTTATGTTTCAAGTAACATTTCGTCTATGCCAGCCTTTAAGTTTGGACATAGATTCTGGCGCCTCTAGCTAGCTGTATCTTATCTTATCTTATATAATACAGACGTTACTTCAAAAAAAGAAGATGATTACGTCCTACGCGTCATGCATATTAACCAATGACTTAAATTCTGCCAAATGATGCAAAGCTATCAATGGCCTACCTTATCATATTAAAAAAAAATTAATACCAAGAATGTTGATTGGGAATTTGGATACAACAACAACAACAAATAGAATATTAGATCGTATTTAGATAAGTTTGTTTTTAAGCACACCTATCATTATGTAGACCTACTCAGAATTTGATTCAAATCTTATTGAGAGGTTATTTGTAGGTAGCAAGTTGACCTACTCCATTTTTCGAGTGAATCAAGAGCTGATAACACCCGCTCTTGCATAAGTTGACTAGATCTAGTAGGCCATGGAATTTAAGGCCAGATAATTTATCAAAGTAAGTGCACTAGGTGTAGGTCTGTTAAAACTATAATGTTCAGAACATAAAGAGTTTTTAAGTGGCAGTTCAAACCCGTAGCCGAGGGGGAAAACCCATGCAAGTAGATCTATTTGTGTATCGATGACATCCAGGCCTTTTAAATGAAGAAAAAACCATAACATTAGCCTACCAAAGTTAAAAACAGAAATGGAATTGATGTTTACATTTATCTTCTAGGATGAACCTTTCATACCATTTTATCTTTTCTATATAACAGTCGTTACTTAAAAAAAAAAGAAAATCACGTAATTACGTCTTACACATTTCATTTTCGCGAGAAGCTCCAGCCTGTTTGATTCTCGGTCTATCTTACTTCAGAACTGTTAACTTCTTTTGCATGAACAAATCAGGCCCGCTACAAGACTATTTGATGAACAGGAAGTTGATCTTACGAGGATCTTCATTACAAACGTAGCCTATACTGAGTTGAATGTCTCGCACCACTCGAAACCATTCGTTTTAACGTTAGACGAATAGTCTTGCACCATCCCTTCTTGATTAAAATTTTTTATTGCGCTTATTAGACTACTAGGAGAATTAGTGTGTTACTGTTACAGACACAATTAAAAGTCTGAGAAACAATGAATCAGATTCAACATCTGTACCCGATATGGCAGCAAAAAAACTGAGCAAAGCAAAGCCAGTAAACGATTAATCAATTATCAAGTTTTAAAACGTAATTCCACGTTAGTTATTCCCCGATTACATGTTAAGACCACTCTACTGTCTCTATAAAACCCGTGCATATAATAAGCTTAATAGCGTAGCGACTTTCTTAAACTAAAATAAAGATATTTTATGGAGATAATGATAAGACGCAAAATAGACCTTAGTCTTAGAAAATATAGATTATTGCTAAATCGCAAACTTTTCAGACCACCCTCGTATTCTGAATAGTTCGTGTGTTTGTTTGAAGTTAATTATATCCTAACCCAAACCTTTTGCATGATAGCGGGTGATGGCGGCGGGCAGCGTTCGAACCCATGACAACTGACGACATTGCAGAGCGCATGACTCACGACCAGGCAGCCATAATTCTGAAATCAGGCCGTAAAACTACAACTACACGTGCTTTTTTTCCCCTATTCAATCAAATATTAAATTAAAACTCCACCCAGATAAATCAAGACATCTCAAAATGATACAAAAAATAGAGAACATTATTGATATTAGGACACAAAGTTATATATTTTGATATTTTGAACTCGTAGCCTAATATTCCAACTGAAGCAGATTATATGTAGATCTAACATCATTCGTCGGCATGTTGCAATTTTAAAAAAAATATTTACGTTAAAAGATAATTTCTAGTATCGGGTTACGATTGTATTTTATCAATATTTTATTAGCAATTTAAGTAAACTATCTTTTAATTAAGAAATCTCGCTGACCTTGTGTTCATCTAGTCGTTTGCAAATAGCCATTTTTGAGTTCGTAGAAAATGAGAAATGTGCTGATCTTCGACTACACAATAGCAGTTATATAGGCCTATACAGACTAGATCTATTACTGAAATAGCGCTGAACAAAAACAATTGGTAAAAATATTTATAATAATAACACAGATTATTGGTCTATGCACTATACTCTATAGAAACAGTAGCACCTCACTGCACCATTGAATCATAGGATACTTCAAGAGATACAAATATACCAGTGGAAACTTTTATCATATTAGCTCACCAACAAACAAACTCTACTGAAATCTAAAATTTCACTCATAATGATAATGTTATTAGACTTAAACTGTTAAAGCTTATAATTTTATTTTCTAAAATAGTTTATTTCATTGTAATATCATTAGTTTTAGTTCAAATAAAAAATAATTTTGTACAAAGTAGGCTTTTTTCATTCAAATATCCATACTGAAGCAATAAAGTTAGTGAGTAATATATTTTTGTTTGTCCCCAGTTCTGATCAGATCAGTTTCTACCTCAATGGCGAGAAACACAGTGGTAAAAATAGTTTCTTCATATAGTATCAATAGTCTTTTATTACAAAAGTAATATTAACTAGGGTAGGTGCAGTGGCTGAGTGGTTTATTACAAAAGCTGTATTAACTAGGGAAGGTGCAGTGGCTGAGTGGTTTATTACAAAAGTTATATTAACTCGGGTAGGTGAAGGGCTGAGTGGTTTATTACAAAGTTATATTAACTAGGGTAGGTGCAGTGGCTGAGTGGTAAAGCGCTTAGCTTCCAAACCAAGGGTTTTGGGTTTAAATCCTGATGAAGACTGGGATTTTGAATTTTGGGATTTTAAGGTGCCTCTGAGTCCACCCAGCCTTATTGAGTACCTGACATTAGTTGGGGAAAAGTAAAGGCAGTTGGTTGTTGTGCTGGTCACATGACACCGTTGTTAACCGTGGGCCACAAAAACAGACGTTTTTTTACATCATCTGCCCCATAGATTGCAAGATCTGAAATGGGAACTTTATACATTTAACTCTGTCTGTCTAGCAGAAATCTTGTACATGTTTTTTTCTCCCACTTCCCATTTTCAGATCAAGTTGAAATTTCGCACAATTATTCATAGTCAATTAAAATACATGAATCAATCCAAAAATTAACCAAATTAATCAATTAGTAGCAATTAATTAATTTTGTTTTATTTACAAAAGAGTTAAACAATGCAATATTGAGAGCAATGTTTAAAAAAAGTATTTTTTAAATATTTTGCTTATTTGAATTCTTATTAACCTCATGTCACTGGTTGATATCAGGAACAATGTTAAATAAAGTACAAGTTTGAGTCTCAACAAAGTTACCAAAGAAAGAGGGAGAGATTTATTCCATGTTTATATTTGGCTTAAACAGCTTGAATCTACCTTTAATAATTGAAAGAAAAGATCTAAGTGGAGAGGGGAAACTAGTGTAACCAAAGCTAATGTACTGGCTTTCAACTCATTTCAATGAGATGATCCATAATTGATTCGCCACTTAAGGAAACCAACAAAGGAATTTTAGAAAATAGCATCAGCCTGAGTCTGCCTGAGGTCAAGTTTATTTGTTAAAATTATCAATTTTTAATTGCTAGCATTGATTAATTAGGCCTAGCCATAGAGGTAAGATTATTTAATTACTTTTTAATGATATATATATATATATATATATATATATATGCTTTATTTATTCATTAATGATTTAAAACAGTTTCCCAAAAGCTTTGTCTCACTACATCTCTCAATGAGTACCTGAGAGAAGTTGCAGGTCTAAAAGGCACCAAGGTCATGTGCCGAGAGGCAGGCTGTGGTTGTTGCTCTGTCACTGTGAGCCACCTTCTGCCAGACTCGGACAAACTTCAGACATACAGTGTGCAGTCAGTGAGTTGATTATTTTAGAAAATTTACATATTTAAGGGAAGGAGTGGAAGGCCAGTGCAGGGAGCATGAAGAAAGGGTAACTAGAACAGAAACTGCAGGACAATGTAAAGGAAGGGATTTGCCTCTCTCTTGATATCCTACTAAGAATAGCTGTTGACCTAGAAAAATGGAAGGATTTGGTTATGTGAACTGTCACAGCACCCCTACGACAAAAGTCAAGGGACAGATGAGGATGATGATGATTACGCAATATTTAAAACTGTGGAGAAAATATCATTTAGAACTAAACAGTATGAGAAACTATTCCTTTAGATTGCTTTGATTGATAGCGACTAAACTGAAAGAGTTTCTTGTATTGAATAATTATCTTTGACAATCAGTAGAACATTTTCAATATAAAAAAAATGTAATAAAGTTCTGCTTTAAAAGGAAAGACTAAATGTAATACATCTTCGTTGTAAAATATCTATTCTATAATGTAAGCGATTGAAGTGGCATTTCTCTCAAAGCAGGCCAGTTTTGTTGTGTACCTTTCCAACTGCTTTAGATATCTAGTAGTAATTGAACATACCATTTTCTCTTAACTTGCTGTCATGTAAGCTATGCATTTGAAAGGTAATATTTGGGAAAATATTGACATTGAAAATCATAAACATTGATGGAAATAACATTTTTGCATAATAATTGCATAAATCCTGGAATTGTTTTATCAAGACATAGGCTTCTTTACATACATTGTGCTGTGATAACTATTATAGTAACTTATTGTTTCGTTTTTCAATGACAGAAATGATCATAACAAACATTATGTTAAATAAATCTTATTTCATTTGAATAATCTAAAAATTGTTTATTTTCAAGTACTGAACCTCTTAACTATTTCTTATGAGTCCTGGTTAGTTCAACTTCAGGTTTAAACTCAAATAATATTATAAATTGATTTGGTATTGCATCTGAAATATATTACTAATCTATCATTTTTAGTGCCTGACTCCCCTGTATGCAGTTGATGGCTGGCAGATTAGCACAGTAGAAGGGATAGGCAGTCATAAAGTTGGCTTTCATCCTATTCAAGAGAGAATAGTGACGTTTAATGGAACCCAGTGTGGCTACTGCACTCCTGGCATGGTGATGAATATGTATGGGTAAGTCAACATATTGATGTCAACCATGTGCAGTGGCAGACTGAAAGATGATAAACAGGTAGAGTGAACAGGGTAAGTTATATAATGTATACATCAAACTAGAAATAAAAGCAAGAAGAGTGTTACACGTCAAGTAACGTGAGGATGAATGGGTAATTTAGTCAACAGTCTGTGTCATACATGTGCAGTTGCAAGATGAAAGGTGAAGAGCATAAAGACTTAATAAGAAATTTAAATAGAGGATTTATTAAACTAGTAAAAAGTTAAATGTAAAAAATGCTTTTTAAAAAAATCTCACTTATATTGAAGGAACTGTGCGGGATTATTGATTGGTATTTGCCAGCAGTGCTTGTTTGTCAGAATGTGCTTTAGGAGAGGAGAGCACCATTCAATTGATGCCATATTTTTCATTATTGCTAGGCTTATCTCCCATCAGTACAATTTTATATAAAACAAATTAATTAAAACTAATTGATTAACTTTTTTTTTTTTTGACTAATGACTTGAATGATAAAAAAAAATTTGTTCTTAAAAGATTTTATTTCTCTTCCTAAATAAAATAAAAAATGTTCCTTTCTTTTTATCTAAATTCTAGCCTTCTTCATCAAAACCCCAACATCACAACTCAAGAGATTGAAGACAATTTTGATGGAAACATATGTCGATGTACTGGCTACAGATCTATTTTGGACGCCATGAAGTCTTTCTCCACTGATGGAAATATTCCAGGAGCTAAGCCTATTGATATTGAGGTACAATATCCAAAGCATATAGACATGTGAAATCAATGTTTCAAAAACTTTATATATTATATATCATGCTTATTTGATTATATTTTAGGATTTGAACAAACATTTGTGCCCTAGAACTGGGGAGCCCTGCACTGGTCACCAGGAAGAGAAAGGTGGTAAGAGAAATCTGGATATTGAGGTCAGTGGGAGCAGATGGTACAGGTAGAGTTTCAACTAGTTTGGTAAAGTTTAGCTGATTTTTGTTTTTGTTATGTTACCAATACACCTAAAATAGTTTTCTTCAAATTTTTGATTATTATAAATGTTAATCTTTACCATGAAAAAAATTCTTGCCCAGGCCAACAAGTTTGAAAGATTTAGGAAAATTATTGAAGGATAATGTCAACAAGAAAGTCAAAATGATATTTGGCAATACTTCAACTGGTTTGTATGTTTTTATCTCCCTTTTTACCAAACTATTAATGTTAATACTATTACATCTACTGGTTTGAATTATATCTACCTTTTTTTAAATCAATTTTAATACTATTAACCTTTAATTTTGGACTAAATCTAGATCAGTCTTCAATATTGAAGACATTTTTTGTTAAGTTTATCTTATGTATATCTTACAAAATAACAAAAGGAGATATTGCCATTACAGGAATATTTAAAAATGAGGAGGCCTCTGATATCTACATTGATTTACATCAAGTTGAAGAAATATACTGCTATCAGGTAAATCCTTTCAAGAAATGGAGAAAAGAAAGTGTAAAGTCATTTGCTTTTTGTTGTGATGGGTGTTTGAAAAAATTCAAAGAACAAACTCATCTAAAAAATAGCTCATTAGCTGGTGTACCTTTAAGATGTTTGAACAGTGAACACAAGCAATCACAAACTGTGGGTGATTATTGTTTGGTGTTTTCCACCTGTCAGAGGGAGAGCATTATTCAATCGCCACCATATCTCTCATTATTGCAAGGCTTATCTCATTTTAGTTTAGCACATTTGTCATAGAAAACAAAATAAATTAATTTTGACTTATTGAATAACTAATCGGTTAATTTTAAGCCACATAAAATTATTAGATAAATGAGAGAACTTATAACTCATCTGAGTAAAAAAAAATCATTTTAATGCACCGTAAAAGAAGGTCACCAGATTATGTTCTGGACATTGTCAGACCAGCTACTTTTTATTTTCTCCTTTTGTTTCTTAAAAGATGATCTTTTACTTTATTTTATGATAATCCAATAGCTTAAAGGTTATTTGACCTTGTAAACAATGTTAAATGGTGCAATGTTGAAGAATGCGAATGTTGTGAAATACTGGGTTCTTGCTTCCTGGAGTACTCTTAACACGTGACAATTATATACACTACAAACTGACATAAGTCCATTGCAGCAGACAAATATAAAGTTTATTATACAATATAATAATACAGCACTCCTTGTTAGTGCTACAAGTCAAGAAATAATAAACAATCCTATCTGCATGACAGCGGCATCAAATATATCCAATACGTTAAACTCTCTAGATTACAAATCACGTCTGCATCTCAGCGGGTAACACTGTGCAGAAATATAGATTAACTAATACTTGTCTCAAAAAGACCACTGGCAACAACTGCCCACAAGTTACTTTCTAAGTGAAATTACTACAGACTTTTCTAAGTCGCTACTGTCCGTCCTGGACCAAAATATTACTTGACCACCCGGTCTAAAGGATACCACTTGACTGACTTGACTGAACTTAAAGTCAACTTTATTCATTCTGCTTCCTGTTTTCTACATCAGGAATTCCACGTGTCTTTTAACCTCTTAACATGACATGAACATTAGATCATGCAATGTCAACTGAGACTGTAACAGACCTCAAAGTTTATGAAATATAGAAAGCAAAAAGTTCCATTCCAGACCTTCCAATCTATAGATTGTAAAGGTCATCTGTTTCTGCAGCCCACTGCTAACAAGTTTATCATGCGGCCAGTACAACAACCAACCACTTTTACTTTTCCCCAATAAATAGAGTTGCTTGGACTTGGGTGCATCCCAAATAACCTGAAATTTAAAATCCTATTCTTCACAGAGAGTTAAAACCAGCACCCCTTGGTTTTAAAGCCAAGCACTTTACTACTGAAATATAATAATATTAAAAATTATTTAAATCTTTTTTTTTATATTTTGAGAATAGCTTTCATAATAACTTTCAATGTTCTTTGGTTTGATTTTATGTCACTATGGCATCAATCGATAATTGACCCTGGTGCTTTTTTCTGCTGTATTTTTTTTTTTAAATAATGGCCCTCTACTTTATCTGATAATTCATAAGTTCATATGGCTTTTGTATTCTATTTCTTTCTTTATGAAATGCAATAATTAAATTTATTTTATTTTCATTATGACCTCAAAAGTTAAGTGATGCTGGAGTGAAATTCGGTGCTGCCACTTCCCTCACTAACCTTATGAACAAACTGAAGGCTGATCAAGACAAAGCTGGATTCCAATATTTCTCAGCAGTTGTCAGACACCTCAAATTTATTGGCAATGTCATGGTCAGAAATGTAAGCCATTTATTGTTATTTAAAATTCTTTTTTTTAAAATATATTTTGCAACCTTGTATTGCATTTGAAAGTTGAATTATATAATCTATAACTTAAGTACTTATTGTCATGTAAACAATTTTTGGAAGATATTTCATGCTTACAGTGGACCTATATTACCACTAGCTAGGATTATGTTGGCCTTATATCTTGATCTGCTACGTATTCTCAAGATGCCCCTAAATTTTGATTTTGATTTTAATTTTTCCAGTTGTTTAATAAGGTGAATCTTTTTTCCTGTGTGGTTTGTATAATTTTTTAAGACCAAAAATGTAGGCAAATGTCATGAACATATGTTCCCTAATAACTTTTCTTCTCTGATCTGTTTTTGTTGAAACTTATACAGGCTGGTTCTATTGCTGGCAACATAATGATCAAGCATAAACATTCAGACTTCCCCTCTGACATATTTACTGTTTTTGAAGCATTGGGAGCAAAAGTAGATATATTTGGTAAGTTAACAAGATTCTCATTTCCCTTTAATTGCCATGTTATTTCCCTTTAATGTTCATTCCCTGCCATGTTATTTTTCTTTCAAAGTTATGCAAATCCTTGTTAAATATCATTTAAAAAAAACAATGGGTATAAATAAAGAAACTGGGATGTTTGTTTTTGGTATAGGATTTATTCTTGTCCTAATACATGAAATTTCTAATTTCCCTACACTAATGTTTGTATTAGATGCAGACACATCATCAACAACAACATACACAATGTTGGACTTCCTGAGGAAGGTCAACATGACTGAAAAGGTTATAGCTGCTGTTCAGTTGCCCAAACTGGCAGAAAATGAAGTTTTCAGATCATTTAAAATAACTCCAAGATGGCAAGTAAGAAAGTTGTAGACATTAAAAGAAACTTTTTTTAAAAAATGTTTTTTCTTTAAAATCATTTTCATGACTATTGGTGAAAACTTTAATTTTTCCATCCCAGAATGCTCATGCTTATGTGAATGCTGCTTTCCGATTGCCAGCAGTTGGGCGTGACATCAAGGGGAGACCATCGTTGGTTTATGGCGGAATTAATGCTGATACTGTGAGCTATGACTTTGTAAAATTTGAGTCATTTCTTCAACACTAAATACAAAATATTTATCTTTGTTACAATGGCAATCAAAAAATAGAGTATAGAATATCCAGCTTTGTTAACATTGATGTTTTGAAAAGTGTTTTTCAAATCCTTGTAGTTTGCAAGCTACTAATATAAAAGGCATTATTTTAAACCTAGTAGACATTCTTCATTGTACTCTTCTAAACAGGAACATGCACTAAAGACTGAAGAGTTTCTAACCAACAAAACGTTATCTGATGCTGTTGTTCAAGGTACTTGTCTAACTTGTGATTTCTTTTAAGAATGTTCACAATTTGATGCATTAAAAATACTATGCTAAAACTCAGTAAGATTCTATTTGCTACTGTCAGTATGTATGAAATCATATTAACAGACCTGCCTACCAAAAAAAGTCCAAATGCGTAACACTGATGGTCAAAATGTGTATTTTGGCACCAGAATGCGTAACACTTACGCGATCCACTATTTTGTCATATATATATATATATATATATATATATATATATATATATATATATATATATATATATATATATATATAAATAATATTAGATCTAGATGTCATGATTAGATCTACAATCTAAATCTAGATCAATACGACAATAGAGATGATATCTAGACTAGATCTGGATCTATGTCTATATAATGAATATAATCTACTCTAGATCTAGGTTCAAGAGTGTTAACGATGCTGTGGATCCGCTATAAACGTAGTTCTACTCCTAACTTTCGTATGCCTACCTTCATCCTTGATCTATTCTATACTAAGACTAAGAATCTAGTCTAGATCTAGACTAGATGGAATTAGATGTTATCGATCTAGATCTAGTCAATCTAAATCATACTACAACTAAATTGGATCTAGATTGTAGAGTAATGTAGAGAATCATGACATAACGTAATGACTAGCTAGATCTATTCCTGTATAACAAGTTATCTAGATTCTAGATCTAGCTCTAGACTAGATATCTACAATGTCACTCAAAGTGTTGTGAATCGATAGCACTTCGATATTTTTTTCTATACAGGGATTCATCATAATTAATTTCTACTAATGAACTTACAAAAACAAAAGTCACGTTGTGTATCAGCTGACGGTACCAACCTGCCACTCCTTCACTCTCGCGTTCTTCATTTCTAGACTAAATCTAATTGCTTTTAAGAACAAATCAACGTATAGATCTGGACACAATGTGTTCCCCCACCTTTTCTGTTTCCCCCCCCCCCCCCCCCCCCCCCACAGGACGGCTTAGCATGACCTCCTTGACCGCTCGTAAGCTAGTCAAGAGAGGGGGGGGGGGAAGGATATGAAATGCGTAATGCGACGGGTTAAATGCGTATTTGCGTACTGACTGTCATTTTTGGGAGATTTTGCGTAACGAATACGCATTTTGCGTAATGGTAGGCAGGTCTGTATTAAGTTTACATTTGCTCTATTTAGTTTCATATTTACTATGTTAAACCTGTCAGTCCTGACAGTAAATAAAATAGCATGCTGGTCCATGAATCTTTTGTCAATAAATGATGATGACATTAAAAAACTGGAAAAAAATTAGATTTAAAGTTTGCCACCAAATTCCCTTTAAATATTGCAAACACTTTTGATGAAGTTAATATTTTCTTCCTTTACTTGTATTTTATTTAAATTTATATGTACATATGAACTCAAAATTTGATATGACCTCCCAGTTTGTCCACAAATACTTATCAATTTGATTATTTTTAAAAAGTCTTCTTTCTTTTACAGTAATGCTAACAGTAAAATAATAGCAAATCAGCTACATTGTCTTGATTCGATTATATTTGTATCAAATATTCATTAGTAATAATTATCAAAAAATGAGGCTGTAAAATTTTTTTCTTTATTGTAGAGATGAATGTTAACTTAACATTTATGTTTTATTATTTGTATTTGACTAGTTACTGAATCTTTTTATTACCAATAGAGGCACTAATCATACTGTCCAATGAATTGAATCCTGAATATGATCAAGTACTATCTTCTCCAAAATATAGGAAAGATTTATCTATATCATTGCTCTACAAGGTAATATTATAAAATGAGTTCTACAAGGTAGTAGTATAAAATGAGTTTTGTCTTAATCTCTGTAAATGAGAAGTTTGTTTAACAGCATTACCTAACCTTTAGTTGTAGTTTGGTTCCTATCGTTATATTATTTAGCAAACTAAACATTTTAAAATTTACTTCTTAACATGTAAACCAAATAAAATAAATGTTTTTCAAATGTTTTGCTTTGAAGAAAAAAAAATTTATGTTGGATAATTATATTCTTATTCAATTGCAAAACATCAACAAAAACAAAACAAACAAAAACAATTTTTAAATGCATTGGAATAAAATTGTGCATTAAATGCACTGTGAAAATTGTGTTCAAATCAAGGATAAGTTCTTTCTTAATCAGAAATAGAGGAACTTTGTTGCATAAATAATTGAATAATAAGAATATTTTATCATCTAATGAGCTGTTTTATTTTCAATGTACTGTAGGTTTTATTGGGGATATACAATCCAAGCAATCCTAAACTAAGGTCAGGGCCAGAAAACATCCATCGTCCAATCTCATCAGGTTTACAGACATACCAAGAAATTAAGACTGAGCTCCCCTTAAAACAGGCCATGC
Source organism: Biomphalaria pfeifferi (assembly GCA_030265305.1). Lineage (NCBI taxonomy): Eukaryota > Metazoa > Mollusca > Gastropoda > Planorbidae > Biomphalaria > Biomphalaria pfeifferi. Next base: position 786,230 of record JASAOG010000061.1, on the reverse strand, counting down.
CTAAAATAACAGCACCATTACAGGTAGGTCTATTCAATATAAATGCATTTAAACTGTAATAGTATCAAAATAGTTCTACTCAAAGTATATAGAATTTATTTTGCTATTAATTTTGTTGCAATGGTTATAATAGTGGAAATGAGTTTTACCTTTTGGCCCTTCAATATGATGTTCTACCAATACTCAATACTTATTATGTGATGTATTAAATTCTTAAGTACCAGTACAGATTATTAGCCAACATCTTTAGGACAAAGTGATGATTAGAACAGATGAAGTGGAGCCTACACATATATTCAAGCCTAATGAATGGTAAGCTTAATAAAGATAGAATCTCCTGTTCAGGCATTCTACCTATAAATATATGTGGTATGGGCATCATGAAAGAGCCAACTTTGAATATTTCCCTCTGCCATCCCCTGCCATATGGCAGAAGATTTGGGTAAAGAAATAATGATCTTCTGAAAGCACTTCTGACAATTCAACTGCAAATGTAAAGTATGGTGAAGAGACATTGAAAAGAAATTATGTTTGAATCTTTTTGGTCTAGGCATCTGGGGAGGCAGTATTCATCAATGACATGCCAGCTTTCAAGAATGAATCACATGCTGCCTTTGTTTTGTCTGATGTTGGTCCAGCTACATTAGTCTCCATTGATGCTTCAGAAGCACTGGTGAGTCTAAAAAAGTTAACTGTTGTCTAAGTATAATTGGAAAGAAACAATGCAATAGTCTTAAACTGAATGAATAGTTACATAAAATTTTGAAGTAGCTTATCTCACAAAGGGCAACAAAATTTTGTTGTAGAGATTTTAGGATAACTGCTTGGTATTGCAGTTTGCACTCTGGATTGTTGTGTGGTGATCTCAATGACACAGGTTCTTACCCTGCCTGCTGCCATCCCCGGTCATCCTGCAAATTGTTTGGACTAGGATGTATTTACCTTCAAATTTGAAGGAACATCCGAAACATGTAAAACATTTTAAACAAGCAAACAATTTAGAAAAGAAATTAAAATTTTTTATTATATTTCAGTCTATGCCAGGTGTTGTTGCATTTTTCTCTGCAAAAGATATTCCAGAAGGAGGAGTTAATGATTACCTGCCCTTAGGTCCAGGATTTAATTTCAAGTCTGAAGAGGTTGGAAAGCTATAGACTAATAAAATATGACCACTTTAGTGCTAAATTTCATCTTAACAAGCTCTGAAAATTTATTTAAAAAAGTAACTATCAGCATATTGGATACTACAATTTGGATTTTGAGGGTTTTGGAGTTTTTATAATGAATGAACATTATCTTCAGTTTTCATTCAAGGACTTGTACCGCACTTTTATTACACTTTTTTTTATAATGCACCATTTGATGTAAAAATACATCACATTGCAACATCCTGCCAATACTTCACATTAATTCTCCTTTTCTAAAATGAAAAAAGTCTTCACTCTTACAATGACAATACATCTGCTTTTGTTATATAATACATCTGCTATACAATACAATTGCCACAAAGTCTCATATTAGTTTACAGATCAAGAGCAATGTGCACTGGCCTGAATAGAAACAAAAAAAAATACAATTATAGACATCTGTTTTACCAATCTCACGTCTGCCATTTGACATATCCCATCATCTCTTACTTTAGGAGAATTTCTTAAAATAAAGATTCCTCATTCTGAAAACCGATATTTAAAAAATTTAATAATAGTACCTAATTTACCCTTTCGAAATGTATTCATTTTATCTTTTACTGAGTCAGATATATCTAAATGCCATTTTATTTACTCTTTCATAGTTATTTGCCTCAAAGGAAATATATTTTGCTGGACAGTCAATTGGATTGATCGTGGCAGGTAAGCTATCAGAGGTTCTGTTCTGTATTTATGTCCTGTATATCTTCAGAACCATATAAAATCATGTATTCTTTGCTTATGCAGAGCTAGTGTCAAAGCCTTGTTTATAAATTTAAGAGATTATAGCTTCTTTTGTTTATTAGGTTACATGCATTTTAAACCAATAAGCTATGGTGGACAATGTTTATGCCTGTGCTAGATGTGGCAAAATATGTAGGTCCCAGCTAGGGGATGTATAGCCATGGGAAATACTGCATTCCTCATTTATCTTCAGACTCAAAGACAAGCCTTATTATTATCCTAAAAGTTCTAGCAAGATTTATCTTTATGTTACCAGAAACTCAGGTACAGGCCTTCAATGCAGTGAAGAAAGTGAAAGCTACTTACACTGACCTACGTAAACCTGTCTTAAGTCTGGATGACAGCATGTCCTTGAACTATAAGTTTGATGCTAAAGTACCAGATGTACGTTTGGGTGACCCAGAAAGTAAGAAAACCAATACTATTATTTAAATCTTATAATTTCCTAATAAATATTTTAAACTTTAACGAAACTGTCCAAGCCTTTTCATAATATAATAGTAGAAAACAGACTAACATAATTGATAAGGATTTTTATTTTACTTCAATGAATAGATGCTTTCATGACAGTTGACCAAATAGTTGAAGGTGAATGTAGAATGGGAGCCCAATATCATTTCTTTTTGGAGACACATGTAAGATTTGTCTTTTTATATTTATTGTTATGTAAAATAAAAGACTTTGTGTTAATATAAATATGTCCTCTTTAAGACAGTCATCCCTTGTTAGTTATATGAATTCTATTAAGGCACAAGAGATTGCTAATTAACTTTTACTAAAAAAAGTTTTAATTGTTGATATTAAACTTTGCAGGTGTCATTGGCAGTTCCCTCTGAGGACGGCATTGATCTCTATGCCTCGACACAATCAGCTGACTTGAACCAACATGCTGCTGCTAACGTCATTGGAAAGCCCATGAATTAGTAAGCCTGACTTTGTGGTCAATCTATTTTTACATTGAAGTTACTTTAAAACAAGAATATTACCAGAAAATAAAATTTTAATGACTCGAATTTAACTTTGTGCAGTGTCAATGTGACTGTTCCTCGTCTTGGTGGAGGTTTTGGTGGCAAGGCTTGGGACTCGTGTTCAACATCCACTGCCTGTACACTTGCTGCTTATCTCACTGGAAAGTGAGTTCAGTCAAATTGGTTTTTCTCTCAGATAAATAACTTTAAAAAAATTATCTTATTCTAAAAATAAATTGAAGAAAAAAAATGATGGACGGTCTAATGCAGTCTTTTCTTTATTAAATATTCCCAAGTATGATGATAGATTTTAGTAGATTTTTTATTCTCTTGTAGAGCCAATAAAACTTTTAAATATATGAAGCACAGAAGATGATCTACTTTAAATTAGCACACACATCTATCTATTCAGCAAGCATTATTATATCCTTGGAATACAATCAACAATTACAATCTAATAGATTCAAAAAGTAAATTAAATTTACTCAGAATCCAAGATTTCCCTCAATCCACATTTTTTCCAGCATATTTAGAGAAGCTTTGATGTCATAATATCTGAGCAACTCCATTAACCATTTGAGAGCTAGGCACCAACTTCCAGAAGTTGTTGACATCCAATCAAATTAAAATCTAACTGTAAATAAGTTCAAGGCTAACTTAAGCCCCTTCCTTTTGCTGTCTTTTATGTTAGTGATTAAAAGGGAATATTTTTGTTTCTGTTCAGGCCAGTGCGCATTGCTCTTGATCTGTCAACTAATATGAGACTTTGTGGCAAAAGACCAAATATTGTAACTAAATATAAGGTATGTAAAAGATAAAATGCTAGTCACAATGTGTTGGGTTTGAAGAAGAAATAAATGATGAGGCAACTCGTAGGCCGATTTAGATCTGTCTATTGTACACTAAAGACCTGCAGCCATACAAAAATAAGTGGTGTAGAACCAGCCACAAAAAGGGGGTGAAGACGAAGTAGGTCCAGTAACGTAGGAGTCTCTACAGTGACAAGAGATGCTGGTAAAATGGACAGTGTCCACGTTGTTTTATCTTTTAAGCGCGGGCACACGATGCCATCTAAAAGTAAAAGGTCATGTGGCTATGGAAATGACTAGTGCGGCCTGAAGAAATGTCCCACCTCACTACAAAAGCAACCATTTTTTAGTTGTCCCCTAAAAGTTATTTCTTCAAACTGAGCTTCTTCATTTTTCTGTTGTAGGTTGGATTCAGTAATGATGGTAATATTCAAGTCATTGCTATGGATTTGTATGGAGAAGTCGGCCACAATGATGGAAGAACATCTGACTTTGTGTTGATAGCAAAAAGCATGGACATGTGTGAGTATATTTTGTGGTTTTTTTCTGTACATATTTCTTTTCTGTTAATATCAAAATAGTTTTTGCTTGACTAAAAAACTTGAAATTTTATTTCAGGCTATTATGTTCCTAACTGGCATATAAGGGTGCATCTTCTGAAAACTGACAAGCAAAATATATCCCCAGTCAGAGGCCCTGGTAATGTATTCAGATTCTGTATTATCTTTAAACCAGTTGTTTTTAAAAAGCTTATATCAACTCACTCTGTCTGTCTGGTACAAATCTTGCTCTTTATCCCACTTCCTATTCTCAGATCAAGTTGAAAATTTGCACAATTATTCATTGTCAGTGACAGCACATGAAGCAATAACAAAAACTGACCAATTAGTTAATTAAATAGTGTTAATTAGTTAATTTTGTTTACTATAGAAAAAGAGAAGCAAATCTTGTAGTATGTAGAGATATATCAGTTATGTGGTTACGTTCCATTATATAAGCTTTGATTTGTAAATGTATTTTCTAAATTTTGCATTTTTTATTATTGATATAGACGTATTAAGATCATTGGTTGAAATCTTTCTTTAAAAAAAAATAACTATTACAAACCCGAATAATAATGAAAGCCAGGGGTTCTCAACCTGTGGGTCGCGACCTCCCTTGGGGGTCGATTGACGATTAGCCAGGGTCGCCTGAAGACCATCGAAAATATGGATTGTTATTGTCTATTCTTCTATTGCTGTGTGGGTGGGGGTCGTGGCAAAGTGGGGGATTGTAAAAAGGAGTCGCCGAGCATAATAATTTGAGAACCGCTGATGTAGGCAATCTTGAATACATGCTACACAACGTGTTAGCCATCCTAGAGAAACTTTTAATAATTGGCTAGTTCTGAGGGGATAGATTAGTGCTAGATTGCATATCCTGTATAATTGTCAAGCACTATGTATTAGAAGAGCCCACTTCAATCCAGCCTGTAAAAATAAGATAATCTGTTTCTCTTAAAAAGTAATCAAAAGTGATTCAGCTTTGATTTACTTATAAACTGAAAAATATAAGACAAGTAGATTAAGAGTAGATTAAATATTTATAGAATTTTTAGCTTAACCCATGGTAAGCTTCCTATCTTGATTATCCTCTAATCTTTCACACAAGACAACTCTCCAAATGGATTAAGTCTTCTGACTCTTGATTCAAGATTTTACTATAACATATGCTTTGTCATGCCCACTATTAGCAAGATGACTGCCTGGTCGTATGGTATGCACTCTGGACTGTCATTCTGTGGTCTCAATGTTCATGTGTTCGAACCCTGTCCACCTGCCACCCACTGCCATCACCTGTCATCTTGCGGGAGGTTTTGGGCTAGGATGTAATTATCTTCAAATCTGAAGGAACACCTGAAACTAGGAAAAAATAAAACAAACAATACTATTCCATTTTACTAATTGACTTGATTGTGACAGTGTCTTAACCTCTTCGAGTAAATAGTTTGTGTATTTGTTTACTAAGCTAAAATGTGTCCTAACAGACCCAGTTTTTGTAGTAATCACAAAAGAAAAACTTGCATGTAAATGAGAAACACTAATACGTGGTGGACTTAAAGTCAACAAAACATCTATCAAATAATGTCATTTACAAGTCAATCAATCACTAATTCTGTTTTAAAAAAACAACAGATATAGAGCCCTCTTTGAATATATCTATGTAAATGATGTTGAATGGTGTAACGTTGCAGAATGTGAATGTCGTGTAATGCTGGGTTCACGTGACACGTGACAAGACAAATACTATAAACTGACCTAAGTCCGTTTCAGCAGACAAACATGAAGTTTATTTTACAACACAATAATAATAATACTGCACTCCTTGTTAGTGCTACAATTCAAGAAATGATAAACAACCCTATCTGCATGACGGTGGTATCAAATGTATCCACTATATGTTAGTTACAAATCACGTCTGCATCTCAGCGGGTAACACTGTACAGAATAATCCTTAATAATAATACATATCTCAAAAGGAGCACTGGCAACAACTGCCCACAAGTTACTTTCTAACTGCAATTACAACTCGACTTTTCTAAGTCTCTACTGTCCATCCCAGACCAAAATATTACTTGACCACTCGGTCCCAAGAATACCACTTGACTTTTTAACTTGACTTAACTTGACTGCTTGACTTGACTGACTGAACTCAAAGTCAACTTTATTCATTCTACTTCCTTTTTCTAAATCAGGAATTCCACATGTCTTTTAAACTCTTAACATGACGTGAACTTTAGTAGATCATGCAATGTCAACTAAGACTGTGACAATCTACTACATATATCAAATAATGTCATTTACAAGTCAAGCAATCACTAATTCTGTTTTAAAAAAAAACAGATATAGAGCCCTCTTTGAATATATCTACTACATATATCAAATAATATCATTTACAAGTCAAGCAATCACTAATTCTGTTTTAAAAAAAATACAGATATAGAGCCCTCTTTGAATAGCACTGCCTCTGACTCTCTATATCATACTCTGCTTGATGTTACTGTGACTCTCCTCCTCCCTTCTGCCATAAATGTTTTTTTTATGTACTCCTTTAAATATGTTATTTTATTTTTTTGGGTGCAGGCTCAATACCAGCTTCACTTATTATTGAAACTATAATGGAACATGTGGCTAAAGCAGTAGACAGGCATCCCATCCTTGTGAAGGAACTCAATTTGTATGAGAAAGACCAGGTCAATGTTCTTGCATTCAGATATTTAATTAAAAACATTTTACTGTTTTTATTGAAATGGTAACTCTAACTTTAAAAAAATCACAATTTAATACAGTCTTCAATTTAACCATAAAGTTCAGCTAACTTGACTGCTTGACTTGACTGACTGAACTCAAAGTCAACTTTATTCATTCTACTTCCTGTTTTCTAAATCAGGAATTCCACCTTTCTTTTAAACTCTTAACATGATAGAAAACTTTAGTAGATCATGCAATGTCAACTAAGACTGTGACAATGTACTGCATATATCAAATAATGTCATTTACAAGTCAAGCAATCACTAATTCTGTTTAAAAAAAACAACAGATATAGAGCCCTCTTTGAATATATCTACTACATATATCAAATAACGTTTGATAAAGTTAAGCTCACAATAACACTAAAGGTGTATAATAAAAATATTCTACATGTAAAAACCAGCATAGATTAAAATATTTAAACCAAGCCTTGCTTTATGGTTTTTACTCTAACCATATTTTATTTTACAGATTGATTTGAATGATGAACTGATGTCTCAGTGCACTATTAGAGACTTGTGGCGACGTCTTAAAGACATTGCAGAGGTGGAAGGAAGAATGAGAATTGTGGATGCTTTCAATCAGGTTTTGTATTTAAAAAACTTTAAGAAAAGAGATTGCTGGCACTAAACATATTCAGATTAGTGTCAAAGGAGACATGTTAAATCCAATTAGATAGATCCCACATCTGCATTTAACAGTAATAAAAATAAAATAAGCTCCTCCTTTATGGCTGAACATGAGCAGAATCTCATTTCCTATAAACTTGAAATTGGCTGAATAGTTTAATTTTTTTGCTTTGAAAAGCTTATTACATTCAGTTTACAGCTAGTTTAGATTTATTTCTGAATTGTCTGTTTATGCTCTGAATTTCTTAGCCTTTTTTCAACAATATTGACACCACAGTAAAACTAGGGTTTTGGATTCTGCCCTCCTTTGAGGTGCTCTAGAGGTATCTTTATATCTCAACTGACCCCTTGAATATGCTTTAAATTTTACAGCTACCCATAAAATAGTCAAAAGAATAAACATACAAGTTCATAATTCATTGCATTAAAAAAAAAAAGGTATACTGTAGTCTACTACTTTAAACTTTGTATAATTTCCACATCTTACATTACATTAGACTGTTACTCATATTGTTAAAATAAATTTCTTATATTATGTACTACCGCATGAATATTTATAATGCAATATGGCTTGGTTTAAATGTTTAGATTTCAAGTTTAAAAAATGGTGTAAATCGTGAGTTAAAAATGTATTACAGGAAAATCTTTGGAAGAAAAGGGGCATAACTATGACTTCATGCAAGTATGATATGAACTGGTTTGGCACTGGACAAGCAGCAAATGTTTCCATCTACGGAAGGGACGGCACTGTGGTCATTTGTCAAGGAGGTGTAGAGATGGGTCAAGGTCTTTATACTAAGGTTGTTTATATCAGTGAATAGTTCCAAACTGTTATGATAAATGGGTATTGTTTGATTAAGTTCACTTATTGCTATACAAGACTTTCTTATTTATATTTGTATCAGGTGATTCAAGGTGTGGCATATGTCTTGGGGGTGCCCATTGACCTGATCAAAGTCAGACCAAATCAGAATATTTTTACACCAAACAATAACGTGTCTGGAGCCAGTGTGTCCAGTGAAATGGCAATGCAGGCAAGTCAGTTTTTACTTTACCAAATAGAAACTAATATTGATGTTGATAAAATCTGATGTCAAACCCAGTGGGCCTAATTGATGACACATATTTTTCAAAGGCATTCATCATTAAAACTTCTCATGAAAGAGCATTAAAAAGTATAATTATAACTCATTAAAGACTGAACCAAAATTATAAGCTTCTATTTCAAGGGAGACAATTTTTTAAAAATATTTAATACCAAATGTTTGTAAATGTTTTGTAAAATGTTTTACATGATTCGGATGTTCCTTCAGAGTTGAAGATAATTACTTCCTAGTCCAAACCTCCCGCAGGACGACGGGGATGGGAGCGGGCAGGGTTTAAACCCGGGAGCATCGATAAATCTGAACAACAGTCCAGCGTGCAAACCGCACGACCAGGCAGCCATCCTAGCTGATAATAAATGTTTTTGAAAGGTTTAAAAACAAATGCACTGGTTTAAAAAAAACTGTGTGCATAGAAATTCCAGATTTAAAAAAAAATTCTACACTACATAAAAGATGTTACATGTGTTCCTTCAAAACAGATGATTACATCCTATGTTATCCATGTGCTAATCTAGTTGTGCATGTTAATAATTAGAGACTTGGACTTCATTCAGGCTACCTGTTTTATGCTCTTATGGCACTTGGAAAGAGATAGCATTTATACAAAATCTTATTAGCTTATAGAATAATAAATGTGATTTTATTATTGTGTCTGAGTATTTTGCTGAGTTTTGATTTGGCTTTTGTAAGTTATGACTCAGTTTTATGCATTAAAACTACTTTTGTTGCCCTCTGTCCTGGGGCATCTCTTGGTCTTATCATCTCTTAGTTTTCACTTATCAAATGTGAATATTTATTTTACATCTGTTCATTTATTCAAAATGTCTTCTTGAGTTGATGGGTCCCAAACAGTAACACTTGTAGCTATTGAATTCTTTTGAATTTATCTTAAATAAAAAACCCTGATCTGTTAAGAATGAAGATATTCATTTCTGTAAGTTGTAACCTTTCGTCAAAAGTATAGAATATAACTTATTATTACTTTAACTTGTATAAATATTACCTCTTTAATATGTCTGTCTAGTCAGCTATTGAAGCAAGTAATATTCTGAAAGCGAGAATGCAGCCAATCAGAGAGAAGTTTCCAGATGCCAGCTGGAAAGAGTTGTGTGTAAAATGCGTGCAAAACAGAATCGATCTGAATGCACATTACAGGTAAGTTGAGGTCAAGCTGTTTTATTGTTTCTATTACTTAAGTCTTGATAAATAATTTGGCACATCAGCACTGAGTCAATTGTGTGTATATTTACTTGATTATTGAAAGACGATCTAATTAAAAAACAACAATTAAATGGTTGTTAACTGGTTGAATGGAGCACTGAAGGGTTTCAGGTTTGAATCCTGGTGATAACTCTAATGGGGATCTGACTTTAGTTGGGGAAAAGTAAAGTCTGTTGGTCATCATGCTGGCCTTATTGATGATTAACCATGGGCCACAGAAGCAGATTACCTTCTGCCCCATAGATCACAAGGTTTGAAAGGGGAAATTAACCTTAACTATGTTTAATGTTTTTCCTCAAAACTACAAAAAGGAGATAATTGTTTAAAATATTGATCAATAATGAAAATCTATTTAAACTATTTAATTTATTAAATCTATTTAAAGGACCAAAGTGCAACAGATACACTCTCTCTAAATGAGCATCTTAATTGACAGTAATTAGCTTTCAAAATAATCAGCTGGCCAACTGTACAGAGACTGCAATTAATTATTTTTTTAATTGTTAAAGAAAGGCCTATGAAAAAGTAATTTCTGTAATCTATAAGATAAGATAAGCATCATAGTATCAACCCTGCTTGCTTCCATTCCCTGTCTTCCAGCATGAGCTTTAGACTAGGACATAGACATGATAATCTTCATTTTAGAGAAACTTTTAAAACTTAAACAAGAAAACAATAAAACAATTCACATTACTATTATTCTTAATTCAATATTCCCTATTACTATAACCATCCTGCTATATTTGCCCACAGTGAATACGAAACAAAAATGTTTGTTCAGGAACCATATAGCTACAAATTGTTTAAATCTATGTTCAATTAGTATTAAAGCAAAAGTAATAAGAATTTAGTGGTTTTATAAACTGTAATACTATATAAACTTTTTGCGGCTATTCATATAGCTGGAAATGTTTAAAATACATGTCTAATTAGTTAGTAGTTTTATAACCTGTAAAGCAATATCAAATATTTCAGCTAAGGTGTTTCCATCAATTATTTTTCAGCTTTTCTTTACCAGCTGGTCGTAAAACTTTGCAATACTATACTTACTGCGCTGCTGTAATAGAAACTGAAGTGGATGTTCTAACTGGCGAGTCACAGATTAGAAGAGTTGATTTAATGGCTGATTTTGGTGAAAGGTATATGCTTGTAGATTATTTTTACATTTTAATGTTTGTAAAATGGTCTTAAGTTAAAATATTGTTTTTACAATGATTCCTATCAATTTGCAAACTTTTCATTGGTTCAGGAATAAAAATTTAAAATCTGACTGGAAACTGGGTGAAGGATATTTAAAAAAATGGCTTTAATAATTTTCCTAGAATTTTGACTGTTTATTTTTATTTTTTGGAAAATTACAAACTACCTAATTGGCCACACAGTGAGAACTCTGATTTGACCATTATAATTTTTCTAAATCATTTTAAAACTAAATTTGGCTAATGACTTTTTTAAAGCACAAACACAGCTTCACCTGAAATTATGCGCTCAACTCAAAAATGTTTCTTTGTATTCAGTATAGAGTTGAATAAATAGATAGATGAACATAAACATTTTGTTCAGTCTTATGCTAATAGAAGAATTTGATTATAAAATGCTCATTCCTTGCAATAATGAAGCATTGGGAGAAATAATTAAAAGGAAAACTTATAAATCATCATCAGCTTCATAAAAAAGGAATTGATTTATAAAAAGTTGTTGCTTGTTTTATCAAAACATTTAAAAGTTCAAGATTTTTTACAAATTTAAAATGTATATCTTCTGTATCATTAGGAAATTGATATTTTTGGAATGATTATTTTATGTATTCTTGTAACAGTTAAATTATTCTAATTTTTTGATATTTTTTAATGGAAACCTAATCTCCTTGCAATGTCAAAACATTTATGGGACTGGGTGACTGTGCTGAAATACTTCATTGCCAAACTTAGCATCTCTAGTTAGAGGATTAGGGAGGATCGGTAAGAAATCTCTGAGATTAACTAACACAAATGGTAACCTGATATATTCAGTGGAAAATAAATTTGTTTGGTCATTGCGCTGGGCAGCTGTCATTTCATTTATTACTGTATAAAACTAAAATCAAGATTTGAATCATGAAATAGTATCATTTTATATTTTTAAGTTCTGCCGTTTTTCTCCCTTATTTATGTTTCTAATAGCCTCAACCCAACTATTGACATTGGTCAAGCTGAAGGAGCTTTTGTCATGGGCTTAGGATGTTATTTGTCTGAAGATATTATATTTGATGGACAAACTGGCAGGATTCTAAATGATGGTACATGGGTATGTTACTAATGGGTATCAACTTAACCTTCTTATTTATTTTCAAATTGAATATCTCCTTGTATAAAACTTCATCCTATGCAGTAATACAGTTTTTGTATTTATTGAAAATTTTTATTTCATATTTTAAAAATATTATTAAGCTTTATTTGGATATTATTATTGAACAGGTAATTGTTTTCTGTTTAAGTTAATCACTTTAAATAAAATATTTCAAATACATTTATTTTTATGTTGAGAATTAGATTAATATGTTACTTTGCAAGAAATAAATCTCCAGATAAAGAATGTAACAAATTCTTGTTCTTAGTTAAGTATGGTGCTCTAAGACTCTGAGGGACATTGCTTTAAAATATTTGTAAAATGCATGTATTAAATATTCCTTCAGAGTTGAAAATAATCTACTTCCTAGTGCAAACCTCCCAAGGGATGATGGGGGAAGGCAGCAGGCAGGGTATGAACCTGGGTCCATCGAGATGACCAGAAAAGACAGCCTAGCGCGCATAACGCATGACCAGGCAGCAATATTAGGGCGTACATTTATGTTTCTCTAATGACATTGTTATTTCATTGAAGGAGTACAAACCACCCACCACTAAAGACATTCCCATAGACTGGAGAATCTATCTTTTGCCAGACACACCCAATCCTTCTGGCATCCGAAGCTCAAAAGGTAACTACTGCCTACTGCCAATTAACATTGTAATTCATAGAGAAATATTGTACTTTTTGAGTACAAATTAAGTCATTTGTAAACTTTATTTGCATCCTCTTAGGCGTAGGTGAGCCAACCATCTCTTTAGCTGTTGGTGCCCTTTTGGCCAATAAACTGGCAGTGCATTCAGCCCGCAAAGATCTTTTTCAAGCAAATGACTACATTCCATCTGGTAAATATATAATTTTTTTAAAACACAAGCAGGGACATTGTTATAATGAAATGAAGCACTTAGTTATTTAACAGATACAGATTTAGGCTTTTAACCCATGTTCAACAAGTTTAGATTTTAAATTTGAATATGAAGTGATGTTTTGAACTGTTTAACCAGTGGAAATAGGTCTAGTTTTTATCTTGGTTCAACAAGTCTAGATCTTTGAAAATGTTCATGATTTACTTGCACAATACTGCTTTTTTATTGTTCTTATGTTAACCAGAAAAAAAAATAATGATAATACTAATCTTTATTCTCCATAAGGAAATTTGACTTACAGTTTGTGCATTACACCAAACAAAACATTATAACTATAGAAAACCAAAATGTACATTCACTCAAGACTCGCTCATTCTTTCCATGCAAAAAGTTTATATCAGATAGTTTCTATTTAATGAATTTTTTCTTAAATTATCATGTCTGAAAAGAGAAGGTGAATATTTTGTTGAGAAATATCCATAAACTATAAGCTAAACCATTGACCGCAGTAATAAAAGATCTTGATGTTATCTAATTCCCTTCGAAGTAAAAATAAATCAAATTCCTCACTCTGACCTGGCACATGTTTAATTACTTTGAGAGTTTCAGTGATTTCTTTGTTGAAGCCAATCGTAAGTTTTTAAATTTATATATTAAAAAATGGCTGCATTTTCAATGACAGCCAATCATCATCATCATTCCTCTGGGTTCCTCAAGGAACATAGGGCCTCAACAAAAACAAGCCACTTTCCAGGGTCTCTTGCTAGTTTTTTTATGTTTTCCCAGCTCCTTCTGATCCTCTCGGATCCCTCTAGTATACTGCGTTGCCATGTTCTTTTTGGTCTTCCTCTATGTCTTAAAATTGTTCCCTGGGGGTTCCACTCTAAGGCCTGCCTAGCTCTGTTGTTGGTATCTTTTCTAAAAGATGACAGCCAATAATTCTCTTATTTCTGATAAATATCTAATGTTTTGGTTATATAAAAAAAATATTTTTCTATGTTGACTAAATATTAACTGCATGTTTTAATAAAAAAAAATTGTTTACTGTTCCTATAGAATTTTTAAAGCAAAATCTTCAATAATTATATTGATCTTAATCTTTCATTATATTTTGTTCACATCAGTTTCTCCCTACACTGTGGAAAGAGTTCAACAAAGTGTTGGCCTTACAGCAGACAAGTTGACCTTCTAGTGTTCTCAAGGCTACTGGCTTGTTCTCGATATTTGCAAGTCACTGTGTTGTTAATTTACAATTTCTGATTGTAAATGTACATATAATTATATATAAGGCATTCATGTTATATATTTTTGTAAATTTTTTTCTATCATTTTCATGATTTTAATAACTTAATATAATTACAATAATTTTTATTTGAGTTTGTTATATAGTTGATTCACATACTGTATAACATTTATTTAACCAAAAGTATTGTAAACTACATATGCACTCTTTTAAAGTCTCTGTACTATATACAAACTAACTACACATAATAGTATTAATAAGGTATTTGGTTAGAGCCTGACAAAGATTGAGAAAGAGTCAGGTATTTTGCATGGTTATACAGCATTAGTTGTAATCTTTCTACTTTGTTATACCCAGTGCTTTTTTGTAAAAAAGTAGTTGTGGTACTCAGTGATGGATTGACTAACTTTTAACTACTAATAAATTAAATATGAATGTTAAAATACAAGAAAAGTAATAATTAATTTTTCCCCACATTGAAAAAGGTGCTGATACGCCGTACAGGTGCATACTGTCACAAAAAAGCACTGGTTATACCTAAAGAGAACAAAAGCAACTATGTATTGTTTTAAACATGTACAATTTTTCACTTTTTAATATGAAAATATCTGACTATAAGCTTGACTTTTTAAAAGATTTTTTCTCCTTTTTTTTATGTTGAGTTTTAAATATACGCATTTAAATATAAATATAAGCTGTCATCTAAAAAAAAACATACTTGAAAGTCTAATTTTAAAGTGCTTTAATGGGTCTTGACAGTAGTTGGGAAGAAGTAAAAGGCAGTTGCTCATTGTGCTGGCCACATGACACCCTCATTAACCTTGGGCCACAGAAACAGATGACCTTTACATCATCCACCCTATAGATTCGTAAGGTCTAAAAGGGGAACTTCACTGAACTGCTTACTTAATTATACATTCAGTGCAGTTGTGTTGTGAAGTATACTATTCACACTGGAACTTTATTGATCAAATCATAGATTGCTTAAAAAATTAAAATATTTTGGCATTAATGGTCCACTGCATCAGTGGATTAAAGATTTTCTGATAGGGAGAGAACAAACTAATAATAAATAGCTCTTAATCAACACCGATAACAGTAAATTCAGGTGTACCTCAAGGAACAGTCTTGGGTCCACTACTATTTTTAATTTACATAAATGATTTACCAAATTGCATTACTTCAGGAACAAAAGTCAGATTATTTGCAGACGATTGCATAATATATAGAACAATAAAAACAACACAAGACACAGATATTTTACAAAGAGAATTAGATGAATTACAGAAATGGGAATCAAATTGGAGCATGTCTTTCCACCCAGAAAAATGTCAGTTGTTAAGAGTAACAAAAAAACTAAAACAAATTAATTCCACTTATCTTATTCATGGCAAACCAGTAACAGACTAAAAATGCAAAATACCTAGGTGTTATAATAAATGAAAAACTGTCATGGAATCCACATATTGATAAAACTATAAAAAAATCAAACAAAGCATTAGGATTTATTAAAAGAAATTTCTATAAATCAAATAAGAACATAAAACTAAAATGTTATTTAACCTTGGTTAGGCCAATAATAGAATATGCATCCACCGTTTGGGACCCCTCAACTCAAGAAAACATTAACAAACTGGAACAGACACAAAATAGAGCAGTGAGATTCATAACAAATGAATATTCACATTTGAGTAGAGTAACAACTATAGTAAAATCACTAAATTTAGAAAGCCTTCAGGACAAAAGACTCAAAAGTAAAGTAGCAATTATACATAAAACACTTAACCATAATCTTCAAATACAAAATTTAATAAAATACTCTGAAAGACACAAAGATAAAGGCACATTCCTCGTCCCATATGCTAGGACAAATTTGTACAAATACTCCTTCTTCCCTAGTGCTATTAGAGCATGGAATGAGTTGCCTGAGCTAGCCAGGAAAACCAGTGATTTGGTAGACAGGAGAAGAATATGCCAAACAGAGTAGGTGCGAGCACACATCCCTGCTTGACACCACTGCAAACCTCAAAAGGTGCTGATTGGGCTCCATTGAATTTGACAGTGCATTTAGTTTCCTCGTGAAAACACTCAATGAACTGCAGTAGTTTGGGAGGGCAACCTATTTTCCTCAGGAGTTTGAAAAGGCCACTTCTGCTGACCATGTCAAAAGCTTTAGTCAGATCAACAAAAACGATGTAAAGGGGTCTGTCTCTCTCTCTGAATTTCTCCTGCAGTAGTCGTAGAGAAGATATCATGTCTACAGTGGATCTACCACTCCTGAATCCACACTGAGACTCTGGGTAGACTCTAGAAGCTATCACTTGCAGCCTGGATAGTGCCACTCTAGCAAAGATCTTGCCCACTATACTGAGGAGAGAGATACCCCTGTAATTGTTGCAGTCACTCCGATCCCCTTTGTTTTTGTATATTGTGACTATAGTTGCGTCACGCATGTACTGTGGGACATGACCTGTTTCCCAACAGCGGCAGAGGAGAATATAGAGTTCAGGGAGCAGGAGTGATTCGTTGACTTTCACTACTTCCACTGGGATACCATCACTCCCAGGAGATTTTCTATTTTTTATGCAGTTAATTGCTTTTTTAAGGTCACTGAGGCTCGGAAGATCATCTAGGCATTCCAATACTGGAAGATCTGGTAGAGAAGCCAGGGCGACATCGTCTACTGTGTTCTGTGTGGCATAGACTTCGAGGTAGTGTTCTGTCCAACGTTCTAGCTGCTTGGTTTGATCTGTAATTTTTTCTCCTGATTTGGATAGAAGGGGGGGCAGGCTTAGACACTGTTGGACCCAGGGCTGCTTTAATGCCATCAAATAGAGCTTGGGACACGCTTGAAAGTCTTTAGAGCCACAGAATCATATCAAATTACCTCATCAGTATTGAGAAGGACAATTTGCCCGCTGTCAGGAGTCATTGTGAGTAGGCCTACTACAAGTTCGTTAGCCTACTGAATCGCTCTCTTACCCTTTTGAAAGTCTTTATGGAGCAGTTTCGCTCATTGAACCGGTCGCCTTCATACGAATTGTTCAACAGTTTTCTCCAGGAGATTTTAAAGCTAAAACTCCATTAATTAAGTGCACTAAATAGCAGATTTGGTCTATGCCTTTTTTTAAGCGGAAGAGTAGAAATGCAATGTAGATAACGCAGAATAGGCATTTTTTAATGCATAAAAAAACAGAAATAATGCTTGGATCCGGGGTTCTCATCGCTCCCCAAGACTACCTAGCTGTAAATGTAAATTATAATTCTTTCCACTAACTAAAGAAAGTGCCTATTCTAGGGTAGGCCTACAAAAAAAAAACGTCCGTAAGAATTATACATCCTATGTTCTGTATCCATTTCATACACCCACATATTAATATATATACAGTGCTTTTTTGTAATACAATAGGTGCCGGTGCTCAGTGATGGATTGCCTAAATTTTAACTACTAATTAATAATATGCCTATACGTTAAAATACAAGAAAAGTTATATTTTTCCCCCCACATGTAAAAAGGTGCCGATACGCCGTACCTGTACGTACTGTCAGAAAAAAGCATTGTGGGTATATATATATATATATATATTGTCAGGGCTCATTTCTTGCTATGCTTACTAGACTTTGTTTCTGTGGCTCGCTAGGGGGTTGCTTGAATATTAAATAATACTTGCTTGATACTTTCTTGGTTACTCTATTATAATTCATTAATACTTGCTTAGCTCAAATACGAATACTTAACGCTTAATATACATCAACTCTAACTCCTTATATTCATGAATATCAATAATACTTTAATACTTAATAAAGCACACAATTATATCAGGATGGCTGCCTGGTCGTGCGGCTTGTGCGCTCGACTGTCGTTCAGATTTATCGATGGTCCTGTGTTCAAACCCTGCCCTCTCCCATCCCCAGTCGTCCTGCGGGAGGTTTGGACTAGGAAGTAATTATCTTCAACTCTGAAGGAGCATCCGAAACATGTAAAACATTTTACAAACATTTTTTATCACTCTTATGAAATAGTAATACACAACACACCAGTCCATCAACTTATAAATATATAAATGCATAAATACCAGTCCAGGAAGTAAACGTCCAACCTTCCTGGACCGGGAGCAAGACCTTACTGACTTAACACACTCTCTCACACATTCAAAGAAGACTAAATCATTCAGTTCATAACACATGCAACACTTTGCATTCATAACAAGGGGATATAACAATCATACCAAAATTATATGTATGTATGTGTGTGTGTGTACTTAATCTTTATTACATTCTGACCTTTCATTCTTTCGGTAGAAGTTTATTGTGCCCTAGATTAGGTTCTTCCTGGAGTTAGTGGAAAAAATTGTAGACTCCCCGCCATTGCCAGCTAGGGGGTCTGGTCTGTAAGTTCCTCCAGCGCGGGGCGAAACCCCGCCGCCAAGCACTATTTCTGGTATTGAAAGCCAACAAAATGCATATTCTAAGGTTTCTACAGTGCATTACCCTGCTATTAAAAAGTTTTATTTCAAAAATCTAATGTGCTTTCCTTACTGACTTGAACCCGCCCGCGCCGTTCGGCGCATTTGCCGTCAAGCTGTTTCCACAAAAATCTGTCACTGATAATGTCTGAAGCCTCTTCCTACCTGCTCTGAGGACCTCCATGAAGGTGTGGCGCCAAGTTGTACTAGGTTGTCATCGCAACTCTTTTTATGCGTAATTCATTTTGTCGGAGAACATGTCCCGTAAACTTCATGCTTCGTCCCACGCTGGGGGAGCGCTGCGAGCTCCCCCAGACCCCCTTGCTAGCAAGGGCGGGGAGTCTACAAGTTTTCCACTAATTCCAGTAAGAACCTATTCTAGGGCACAATAAGCGTCTTCCGAAAGGGTCAGAATGTAATAAAGATTAATTGTGTACACACACACACACATATATAATTTTTTTCCGCCGGGGGGGGGGGGGGGGGCGGGGGATCTCCCCCAAACCACCACCCCCCGAAAAAAAATCCTGGCTACGCCCATGATATATATTGTTGTAACTCTCTAAGGCAGGCACTCAACGAAAGACAGGTCAGCAACAGTAAACGATGTATTTATTTATGATAAGCATCCACAAATGGATCGGGTAATAGTAACTAGTTAGACTTGGACTTCTGCTATAGAGTCACAGGGAGTAATATGTCTAAGTTCTAAGAGTCCTACTTCATACCAGAACGCAGAACAGACCACCGACACACTTCCCAGTGTAGCTCCAGGTCTCCCAAACAGTTTCCTAGTATCACACAGCACAGCACTCAGCACCAGAATGTTCAGACTCCCATGACTCTTTTTAGCCGGCTCACAACAATCCTTCTTCCTGTCTAAATATGTCTTGTACTAGTAGTGTTCAGTAGTGCTCAGATGCGCACCATAGCGCGGGAGCGGGATTACAAGTACAATATATATATATATATATATATATATGTGGTGGGTTTGGCACAGAACAAACTAAATGACATGACACAGGTAACTCGTAGGACGATTCCAAACTGTTTATTATATACTAAACTCCTGCAGCCATCCATAAACACATGGTGTAGAACCAGGCACAAACAGGGAATGGAGACGACGTAGGTCCAGTAACGTACGGACACTACAACCACAAGAGATGCCCTATAACAGTGCCCTTGTAATGCGCGGACACAAGGTGCCATCTAGGGGGAAGGGTCACGTGGATATCGTGGTGGCCGGTGTTTTCTGAAAAGGTATCCACTCCACTACAGAGCCCCTAGCTTGAAACGACCCGTCCCGGGGCGTTCAGCCTAGTAGGTTTCTGAAAACTGAAACAACTGTTTCTTGT
The DNA here is from genome assembly GCA_030265305.1 of Biomphalaria pfeifferi. Classification (NCBI taxonomy): domain Eukaryota; kingdom Metazoa; phylum Mollusca; class Gastropoda; family Planorbidae; genus Biomphalaria; species Biomphalaria pfeifferi. Next base: position 766,015 of record JASAOG010000061.1, on the reverse strand, counting down.
CAGTGTCTTCTGGAACGACAAATATCTTTCCAGTTTGTAACGCGCTGAGTCCATCGGTCATACAGAGTGGTCTGTCTGGTGCTTCCATGATACTAACGTCTTTCTCGACCCATGATGTCTGGGAAGCTGTAGAAAGTGAGCGAAATCGTCTTAGTGGCTGGTTCAACTGCTTGTAGTTTCTTTTTTGTCTATGGGTCTTCCGGACTCTGTCATGTCTGGTCTGGTTAGGCTGACCAGCCTTAAAGTTTCTATTCCTCGATGCGGGGTATGTTTGAATTGAGTGACTTGCATCTGTATTGTACATTGCATCACCTTGTTACTCACTGGTTCGTTGTTCTATTTGGTGCGTTGGCTGTGAAACAATGGGTTCACTATTGCCCACAGATTGAACCTCAGCCGTGAGTTGTGGTGATGGCTGACATTGACGCCCTACGTGTCCAGCCTCCCAGCAGTTGGTGCAGACTGGTGATCCATTATCAGTGTATGGGAAGAATCCTCTCTTTGTCCTTGTCCACACAAGACCCGGTGGTGCTGTTGGTCGATTTCTGTTTTGGTTGCTATGTTTCGTGTGTCTTTGTGTTGGTCGGCGTTGACTATGTGGTTGACTAGAGAGTGGGTTAGTTGAACTTGGCAGACTGTTATAGCCTGACCCCTTTATCTCTTCAAGTTGCTTCTTTAACTTGGCCAATTTCGCTAAGAGAACCTCAGACCACTGCTCTTGAGCTCGAGCTATATCTTTGTTCTGGTTCTCCAACTTGAATGCATAGTTTCGTAGACTTTGAAAACTTATCTGGGGATGTTGCGCTATGAACCTAAACAGCTCTCTGCGAAGTTCTGGATCTCTCACTCCATAGGCATATTGGTCCCTCAATCTTTCCTCCTTGAAGCAATCTATTCCTTCTTTTTGTTCATGCCTGATGGCCGTTGTGCACTCCTTAAATAGTCGGTGAGAGAATTCGAGCAGTGACTCACTTCTTCTTTGCTGCGACATCAGAAATGTAATCTCTGCCTCTCGCACCGGTATAATTACTTCAAACGCAGAGGTAAGTGCATCGAGCAGAGCTTCTGGATCACTTCTGATATGAGGTGGCTGAAGATCTATCTCTAGTCTAGCTGGACCACTTATGTTTTCAAGGATGGTTGCTGTCTTCTCTTGAGGCGAGAGGTAAGGCCGGAGCTCCCATAGATCTCTTATTTCTCTGACGAAATCTTCAATTGAAACCTCAACATTTCTGCCATCCCCACTGAACTGTTTCATTTTTCTGGTAGGTTCTATGATGTAGTGAGGGCGCTGACAGGCCAGCTTCAATGCCTCAAGTTCAGCTTGTAGTCGAGTCAACATCCCCTTAGTGACACGTTCCATTCCCTCCGGCTCTCCTCCACTACACCTGGGACCCACGTCTCTCCCCTTCACTGAACTAGGTTCCACCATATTTCTCTCCATCTGGCTGCAGGTCTTAAGAAACTCTAACAATAATAGTAACCTAACCTAATAACTAAATTTATCTCAACAGAAACAATTTTCAAGCTAAGTAAAATCACAATTAAGAAAATATAAGCAAATTATCTTAAAAACTAACTAAAACTAAATCTAACTACCCTGAAACAAAAATAAGAAAACAAAAATAAAAAATATTTGAAAGTACAGAAACGGAAAAAACTAACTGTTACTTGTGGACATCTACGTCTGGTTGTCACTTTCTTAGTTTCGGTTGTCAGGAAGCAGATTCTGAGACGTCTTTTGATTCCACAGTGTAGTCTCTCTTCCTGACTCCACTCGTGCTACCAAGTTTCTGTGGTGGGTTTGGCACAGAACAAACTAAATGACATGACACAGGTAACTCGTAGGACAATTCAAAACTGTTTATTATATACTAAACTCCTGCAGCCATCCATAAACACATGGTGTAGAACCAGGCACAAACAGGGAATGGAGACGACGTAGGTCCAGTAACGTACGGACACTACAGCGACAAGAGATGCCGGTCGAATGGACAGTGCCCACCTTGGTCTGCCTTGTTATGCGCGGACACAAGGTGCCATCTAGGGGGAAGGGTCACGTGAATATCGGGGTGGCCGGTGTTTTCTGAAAAGGTATCCACTCCACTACACACACACATATATATATATATATATATATATATATATATATATATATAGTGTCCATGTCTCAAAGCCAGCCTGCGCAGAGTATTTTTAAAGTGATAATTGGCTCGCGAAGACAAATACCACTCTTTAAGCTAAATGCAGTTCACAGTAGCACAGAAGTTTGAGACGGCTGTGAACAACAGATAGCCGTAGGTGTTATTTCGGAGTTTCCGTCTCCTAGACTGGCTGCCGACCAAACCTATAGAGCCCAGTATATACTTGCGGTCCGACAGCTACGCTGGGCAGGGCACGTATCCCGTTTAGGGAGACGAACGTATGCCAAAGGCAGTCTTTTTAGGTGAGCTAAAAAGTGGTTGACGTAACAGAGGCGCCCCACGGAAACGCTTCAAAGACCAGCTTAGGCGTCAACTTTCCTTGGCTGACATAGAAGAGAGCACGCGGCGTCGGAACAAACAACTGGAGGTCACTCAGGAAGGCCGCGGGATACACATTTGAGACCAGGAGATGACAAATTCAAACGACGAAAAGAAAATTTAAATCGACCACCTGCGGACAATGGTTATGCTTGACCTGGAGTGGCAAAATATGTAGGTCACAGCTAGGGCTGCGCAGCCACGGGAAATACTGTATTCCTCACTAATCTTTGAACAAGCCTTATATACATATAAATATATATATATATAGGCCTATAAAGTCATGGCTGGCTACAATATATGATATGTTATTTGTGGTCCGGTTTATATGATAATGCCCGTGCCGCCCTGAGCATGGTCAAAACAATTAGACTAGTTTCGTCAAAGCTTTCAAAATAAATGCTCTTTTAACAAATATATATAAATATATATATATATATTGTGGGGTGTTAGCAAATACTAGCCGAATATGGCCTGCGGGCTGGATTTACCCGATTTGTAAAAGAGTTTCCATCGTTAATAGAGATAAATTTAGGTATTTTCTTTTATTTTGGCCCCACATACACTTCGGTCTCCGCTATGATCTAAGGAACATTTATGCCAAGTTTTATCAAAATTAGTCTAACGGTTTTGATTTCTATACGGGACATACTGTCTGCTATAGAGTCATATACATTTTGGTTTATATAGATCTATTAGATCAGAAAATAGGGGGTGTTCACAAGACGAAAAGCTACACTTCTAGAGTCTAGCTAGACGGAAAAACAACAACAGGAAGTGCGGAAGTAAAACACGAGAGATAATTTAGTGATCACTTAGAGTGTATATCTGTTTTTTTCCCTCTGGCTGCACTTGGACTAGGAACCTGTTATCGACTACTTTAGACAATGGCCTATTTAATGCATCTATTCGACTAACTAAACTTATATAACAGATCTACGTCCAGAATCTATAAATTCTATAAAATAATATATATGGGTGCCTGGTCGTGCGGTTTGCACGCTGGACTGTCGTTCGGATTTATCTATGGTCCCGGGTTCAAACCCTGCCCTCTCCCATCCCCAGTCGTCCTGCGGGAGGTTTGGACTAGGAAGTAAACTATCTTCAACTCTGAAGGAACATCCGAAACATGTAAAACAAACAAACAAAACATTCGGGGTATTCGGCTCTCTATATTGGTAATAGAGTCTCTAGGTCAGTATTGAAAATGCAAAGATTCTTGAAAGATCGGTGAATATCATTTATTATAATAGAGAATCTAGATTAAGATACCGGTATGTTAAAATTTTTGATAACAAGGAAAAATTGAAGGTTATAATTATAGGGTGTAATCTAGATTAAACTCTATTACTTTAACTTTAGATATAATCTATCTATCATGATCCGAGACTCTCTTAACACTATCTATAGATTATAGATATAATATTAATAATAAGTTAATAAATAAGATAAGTAAAATATAAATTAAAAAGGCTTTTAAAAAACTTGGATTAGGAAACTCCTGATTCTGTTCAGAGATTGATAGTGATGGGAACTAAACTAACTTTTAAAAGTTAAACTAAACAGTTTTCAACTAAAATAAAGTAGTTAAACTATTAGTTTATCATGAAATTCAAAAGATAGTTAAACTAAACTAAAGAAAGGTAGTTAAACTATTTCAAATTTTTTTTTTGGGGGGGAGGGTCGGGGTTGAACTAGACCTATAAACATCCGACTGTATGCCTACGGTTCGATCTTATTCTTTTAACATTCTAGTAATATTTATCTATTATAAAATTAGTATTAAGGAATATATTTCTGACATAAACGTTAATGCACAACAAACTAAAATGTGTAGATAAATATGTGTGCTTGTATTTTTGTCTTGAATTCAAACCTTTAGAAAATAATGGTACTCTTTTTAAAAAAAAATATATTAACTTATTATATAACGGAAAATCTTACTTATACTGGTAAAGTTTAAAATCTCATTAAATAACATATATTTAGAGTTTCAAATTTAGATCTAGTATCCAAAGAAATAGAAACAAAATCGTTGGAGTTTTTAAAACATTTGACCTGTATAACTATTTTATAGTGTAAAATACATGCTTGACTAGCCATGCCTTGGTGCTATTTTCTTTTCTGACCACTAAAAATACAACTAACACTATTGCATAACCGTTAAACGCGCAAGGGAAAAAAAAGTGGGTGATCTTGTCATTATGGACAGCACACTCAGTACACTATATAGACCAACACGTGTGCGTCTATCTGGCCAGGTTGTTAAAATCCGTCGGACACACTGTCTATTTACTTTCTGAACAGGGAGGGTGTGTAACTATTTTAGTGTAAAGATATATCTACGAACATGCTTGACTAGCCACGCCAGTGTGCTATTTTCTTGTCTGACCTCTCCACATTAAGCCAACACTATTGCATAACGCGTAATGCAGGGTAGTCTTACAGTATTAACGACTACACACGTACAGTACACTAGTACACACTCATGTGTATGTCTAGCTGACCAGGTTGTTAAAATCAGTTGCACACAGTCTGTTACTTTCTGGTCAGAGAGGGTGTGGATTAAGATTTTTTTTTCTAGAGTTGGTTACCCAAATGCTTTTAGATCTATAAAGGCCTAGCTGTTGATTTAGACTTAATAGATCTCAATAATAAGTCTTAAGACTATAAAAGGGTTACTCGATGTTCCTGCAGTTTAAAAAAATATTGTTTGCCGCAAATGAATTGATTAAAACCACTAAATATTGACCTAATTCACTAATCAGATTCCCACTAGAAACAGAAATTAAACACCTCCACGTGGCTCACAAAAAAATTCGGAACAACCTCATTCATAATACTGCATAGAAGCTTTTGGCAACAAATGTTTTTAACATTTTATAATATCGCTACTTTCAAGTGCAAATATTGACTCCCATAACTTCTACCAGGATCTTACTTTACCCTCTTCAAATGTAGACTGTCTAAATAGTTGTTAGCTGCATCTTTTTTTTTATGATCAAATTAATTGATATCACATGACCAGAAAACAGGGAGTGCGTTTCAACCCTGACCACATGTTGAAAAGTTTTACAAATTTTAATTAAACGTTTTAGTTAGTAACTAAAAAAAATTAATTAAACTATGATTTTAACTAAACTTTTTTTTTCTAGTTAAACAATAGCCTTTAATTTTTTTTAGTTAAACTAAAAGTTTCTAACTTTATAGTTAACGTTTGCCCATCACTAGTGATTGATGCTATTACTATTATTAATTACTAAAATTATTGACTTTTGCCATTGCCAGTATTGGGAATAGTAATGCTAGATGCATGGTTAGTATGCGTTTGGTCTTCACATTATTTTGTAAATATATGTTAAAGGGTATATCTAGATTCTAAATTATACATCTAATAATCTAATAGATAGATAGTTTACATACATTATTACATAGTTATAGTATATAATAGAATCTAGATTTATACTGGTACTTTATTAAATATTATTCTATATTTCTATAGGAATATTAATGAGTAATGTGTAGAATGTTTTATAATATACCTTGTCCTTGGGAGTGTAGTCAGTGTATCAGGTTGAACAGATGAAGACATTAAACATCGTATAAATCTAGCGCATTATCATCATCATTATCAAACTTCATTTGAGTGAGAGGCTTGAATCCTCTCTTGCAGAAGCCCTGGATAGAAACCCTGCTGTCTTGTGTAGTGTGTACGCATCACCATACAGGTCGAGAATATTTGGTTTCCCAGATCTGTCGAGGCGGAGATCAGCAAGTCTGGGACAGTCAAACAGAATATGAGACAGTTTCTTCTTCTTCCCCGCAGTAGGGGCACAGTAAATCTAAATTGGGCCATAGCTGTGAAAAATATGAGCCAACAGGACAGTGGCCTGTCCTGCAATGTGCTATAATAGCTTGCTCAGGCCTGGACAGCTTCCACCATGGGGAAGTACGGTCAGGGCGCCGAAATGCGTTCCCAGACTCCACAGGCTTTTTGGGACTTGTCCCAGCACTCAAACCACTTTTTCATTTATCTAGTGTCTCAGACATTTGCATAGCTAAAGCAAACCTGGAAATCTCCTCACATCTGAAACAAGACTAAATTAAACTCCTACTGTATAATTTTGAAACATGTAGAACAACTAAAGCGACAACAAAAAAAGTACAGAGCTTCATCAACAGATGTCTGAGAAATATCCTATATATATATATATATATATATATTAAATACGTACGACAAAGTAGAAAACACCAAACTGTGGGAGATGAGTGGGCAGAAAAATATAGAAGTGCAGATCTTAGAGAGGAAGTGAAGATGGATTGGTCACACCCTTAGAAAAGATACCAACAACAGAGCTAGGCAGACCTTAGAGTGGAACCCCAGGGAACAAGACATAGAGGAAGACCAAAAAGAACATGGCGATGCAGTGTACTAGAGGAAGTCGAGAGGACCAGAAAGAGCTGGTAAGCCATAAAAAAAACCTAGCAAGAGACTTTGGAGAGTGGCGTGTTTTCGCTGAGGCCCTATGTTCCATGAGGAACCCAAAGGAATGATGATGATGAAATAGTTGCAGTTACATTATAAGAATATGAGGCAAGCTCCCCTCAGTTAGCACTGTTTTCTGCCACTTATAGCGAGTGGGACCCAGGAACGGGGACGGTGCTCTGTGTACATGGCACGGCACTGTCTGGCCCAGTTAATCGATAAGGCCGTCTACCGTTGGGAGCCCTCAGACAGGACAAGGGGGAAAAGCCCCATGTCCAGGCCTGGTAGTTGGATAAAAGCCTTTCTAACCACCAATTGGATAATGGCGCCGACGCCCTACTGGACTTTACTGAAGGTAAGCCATAAAAAAAAAAATAGCAAGAGACCGTGGAGAGTGGTGTGTTTTTGCTGAGGCCCTATGTTCCATGAAGAACCCAAAGGAAATATAATGATGAATGTGTAGAATTGAGCACTTTCGACTCAGGACCAGACACAACAAAATAAGACAACAGATGTAACGGAAGCTCAAAATTGTAACCAGTGAAATCTACCATGTGGAGTGTCACCAGAGAATGCTGACCATGTCCTTCAAATCTGTTCTCTTTATCATGAGGCCCGTACAAGACACTGGCCCCAAAATGGCCCAATAGAAAGAAAACTATATTATATGGAGAGCTCCTTGATTTGGAAACCTCTGTGCAGTTCATCTCATGTATTGGTCTAGTCATCTGAACGCTCCAACATAAAAATGAAAACAAGGATGAAGAATAATAATCGTAATCATAATTTAAATATCTAATGTAGCAATGCTAATGTTGTATGTATAATTTATGTTATATAATATATCAATATACATCTACTCATAACTATATTACAAATAAATGAAATTTATCCAAAGCAACTGTTTCCCACATTGTTAAAAAACTTGTGACATAAATATAGAACTTCATCCTTTCTTATCCTGGCAATCCAGTCTCCCATGATAATGAGGATATCTTTTTTTCAGAACTTCTTTAATGCAGTCATCTATTTCATTGTAGATGCTCTTTAGTACCTTGCTTTATAGTCAGACATTGAGGCATACACTAGAATTATTGTTTTATCATGTTAGCTGTAGCCCTAACTCGAATGGCAATTATCCTGTTGTTGACAGGTTAACAGCTCAAAACTCAGATTCAAACTTCGGGCATCAGGTATTTTATTACTACCCCTTTGTTTCATTTAAGAATTTATCCTGTGTACCAAACTATTATGATCTTGTAAACTATGTTGCAGTACCCATACAAAAGGGCATCTGTTTTAAAATGTATACTTTCCTTACTATACATTCTCTACTTTGCAATTTTTAAAGGGAATATTTATTGTCTAGTTCACCTAAGGTGATGAACACTATTTAGATTTTCAACTCCAGTCACAATTCAGACTATCAAAAACTTGCCCTTAAGCAGTGTCATAAGAGAAGGATGATGCTCTTCAAAGCTTGATACTTGATTAATAGTCATAATAATAATAATCTTTATTATCCATGAGGAAATTTGCCTAACAATTTGTGCACTACACCAAACAAAACATTATAAATATAGAAAATATACATTCACATCAGACTCACTCATAAGTAACAAGGTATCTGGCCCAGAGACTCTTTAAAAGACAGATTGTATGAACTCTTTAATCTGCAAACTAATACACAGTTCATCAAAGAAATAGGCATTTTTAAATTTGCTAATAATTCATCATACACATTGTCACATGGAAATGCATATTAACAAGATAATCAGCGCAAAAAGAATATCACTGCAGAGATGCATTCATAATCAAAATGGATTCTACACTTTCATGAACAAGACGAAACTGTTCTGATCTGTGGAAAATAGAGTACATTCTACACAATGTCTAGGCAAAGTAGAAAGTTCTATACAATGCTAGATTTCCTACTTTGTTGTTAATACATGCACATTTTTGTTTTAATTTCTCATTTTTTATTAATGTTACAATTTTTGTCTTACAGGAAAGTACTGTAAAGCAAGAGATAAAAATGAATTATTTTACAACTAGTAATAGACCATGGACCTTTGCTTCAAAACTACTGGAAGTGTTAATGAAAGCAGACAACAGTCTTTGTCCTGTACCTATAATAATGCCTGGACAAGTCACCAAAATGTCTGTGAATCAGGTAAATAATAACTTCCTACAAACATGATAAAAATCCTTACATATTGCTAATTTTCATACTAAGGTAACTATAAAACATGTAATCACACTATTTACTATGTATATACTGGGTATCTAATAAGTATACATTTGATGAGGTCTTGATTCTTTTAATAAATTAGCTTGCAAATAATTCCTACTATATTGTAAAAAAAAAGTAACCTAAACAAAGTTACAAAGACAGTTTGTGTGAAAGCACAAACTCAAAATCGGCCCCCGAAGTGGTCCACCTAGGCAGGTAAAAAGGAGGGTTTCAATATTTTTAGAAAGAATATCTAATGACAGAGAAGAATGGAGGAAGGTTGACCGATCTTGTGTGGTGTCCCAATGGTTCAGCAGACCAAGGGATAACTGGAAGTGAAGGTGAAGTTAGATGTGAACCTGGCCTAACTAATGTCATATTATCTAATTATTTTGTAAAGGGTCAATCTCTTATTCAAAGCCTCTAGAAAAAAACAACAACATTTTGGTAAAAAACAAATTCCCTTGGATAAATGTCCTATGTGCTTTTCCGATGCTGTACACACGATAATATGAAAAACAACTTATTAATTGTTGTTTAAAATTATGTTAAACTTATGTGCATATTAAATAGATTTTTTCTCTTTAAAAAAAGTAAAAAAAAATTTTTTAAAGTGTAGTAGTTAGTATGACTAAACTTAACTAGCCAGATCCACTCCAGTTAAATCTGCTAAAACTAATACAACACCCTCATTAGACAAACCCACTAAAGAAGTAATACCAAAATACCTTAAAACATTAGTAATAAATTTTCTAAGCATTAGGAACAAAGTAGACTTAGAAATTTTATTAGAATGTGAGAAGCCAGACATAATTGCAGGAACAGAAACTTGGCTACATCCTGAAATTTATAATGCAGAAATTTTCAATAGTAATAATGAAATTTTTAGAAAAGATAGGGTTGATAATCATGGAGGAGAAGAAATTACCTTACCTAACTCAAAAAATATAGAATCAACATTTTGTAAAATTAATACCACCTCAACATCCCTAATAATAGGCAGTATTTACAGACCACTAAATTCTAGTTTAGAATACATGCAAGAACTATGTAATCAGTTTACTACACTTAAAAGACAAATAAAAATGCAGTTTTTTGGATTATGGGTTATTTCAACCTACGTGATATAAATTGGAAAACACTAACCATAGATAAACACCAAAACCTTAAGGACATAAATTAGCTTTTCATAGAAACTTTACACAACCTAAGTTTAGATCAAATCATTAAAAAGCTAACTAGATTAAACAACACATTAGATCTATTCTTAACCAACAGACCTGGATTAGTGGCAGATTATGATATCAGACCATGAGGTCATAAAAATACACAGTCAGATAAAAGCAGTAGCCAATATAAAGAAAAATCTTACTCTGGAACAAATGCAACCTAACACAGCTACACCAAGCTGCATTAAACTTCCAACAAACATTCTTATCAGAAAGAGACATTAACCAACCAGTTGATGACCTCTGGAATTTCATAAAAAAACTATCTCAAAAACATTATAGAAAACCATATACCAACTAAATACACATCAAACAAAATAAATAAAGGCTGGTTTAATAATAGATTACAGAAGCTTTGTAAACTGAAGGAAAACCTATATAGAAAATTTAAAGAAACTAAGGCAGAAAGAGTTTACAAAAAGTACATAAAAATTAAACACCTAATCCAAAAAGTAAGCAGACAGCTGCAGAGTGAATACATAAACAATGTAATATCTAAAGATAACAACAAAAACCTATGGTCATAAATTAAGTCTAAGAAAATGGAAACCACAGGCATAGCGCCATTAAAAGGAGAAGACAACTTAACACACAATGATAATGAAACTAAACCTAACATCCTAAACAAATACTTTGCATCAGCATTCTCAGCCCCAGGAGATAAAGACATATTACTTAATTTGAACCAAGTAGACAACATAGGAGATATAGAAGTACCGGTACAAGAAAAGGGAATCCAAAACTATTATAAAACATAAAACCTAATAAAGCATCTGGACCTGATGGTATTCCAGCTAGATTACTCAAAGAACTAAGTAATAAGCTAGAATATGCATCCACCGTGTGGGACCCCTCAACTCAAGAAAACATTAAGAAACTGGAACAAACACAAAATAGAGCAGTGAGATTCATAACAAACGAATATTCACATTTGACTAGGGTAACACCATTAGTAAAATCACTAAATTTAGAAAGCCTTCAGGACAGAAGACTCAAAAGTAAAGTAGCAATTATACATAAAACACTGAACCATAATCTTCAAATACAAAAACAAAATTTAATAAAATACTCTGCAAGACACAAAAATAAAGGCACATTTCTCGTCCCATATGCTAGGACAAATTTGTACAAATACTCCTTCTTCCCTAGTGCTATTAGAGCATGGAATGGGTTGCCTGAGCTAGCCAGAAAAACCAGTGACTTGGCAGAATTTAAGTCATTGGTTAATATGCATGACTAAATGCATGACGCGTAGGACGTAATCATCTTCTTTTTTGAAGTAACGTCTGTATTATATAAGATAAGATAAGATCAGTGTTCAAAATACTTTTTCAGGCATCTCTTAACCAGGGCAGAGTACCAAGGGACTGGAAAGAAGCTAATGTCACCCTTCTATTTAAAAAAGGAGAAAAATCTGACCCAGGAAACTACAGACCAGTATCACTTACCAGCATCACATGTAAAATCCTAGAACACATAATATGTAGCAACATCATAAACAACTTAGACAAACATAATGTCCTTACTCCATACCAACATGGCTCTAGGAAATATAGATCATGTAAAACAAAACTAATAGAACTAATTGATGATTTTTCAAAAGGTTTAGATAACTGTGAGCAAATAGATGCTATTTTACTAGATTTTTTCAAAGCTTTTGACAAAGTTCACCACCATAGTTTGCTTAAAAAATTAAAATGTTTTGGCATTGATGGTCCATTGCATCAGTGGATTAAAGATTTTCTCATAGGGAGAAAACAAACTGTAATAATAAATGGCTCTAAATCAACACCAATAACAGTAAACTCAAGGAACAGTCTAAGGTCCACTACTATTTTTAATTTACATTTATAAACAATTTACCAAATGGAATTAGTTCAGGAACAAAAGTCAGATTATTCGAAGACAATTGCATAATATATAGAACAATAAAAACAACACAAGATACAGAAATTTTACAAAGAGAATTAGATGAATTACAAAAATGGGAATCGAATTGAAGCATGTCTTTTCACCCAGAAAAATATCAGTTATTAAGAGTAACAAAAAAAACTAAAACAAATTAATCCCACTTATCTTATTCATGGTAAACCAGTAACACAGACTAAAAATGCAAAATACCTAGGTGTTATAATAAATGAAAAACTGTCATGGAATCCCCATATTGAAAGTATAAAAAAATCAAACTAAGCATTAGGGTTAAAGGAATTTCTTTAAATCAAATAAGAATATAAAACTAAAATGTTATTTAACCTTGGTTAGGCCAATAATAGAACATGCATCCTCTGATTGGGACCCCTCAACTCAAGAAAACATTAAGAAACTGGAACAGACACAAAATAGAGCAGTGAGATTATTCACATTTGACTAGAGTTACACCTTTAGTAAAATCACTAAATTTAGAAAGCCTTCAGGACAGAAGAATCAAAAGTAAAGTAGCAATTATACATAAAACACTGAACCATAATCTTCAAATAAAAAAACAAAATTTAATAAAATACTCAGAAAGACACAAAGATAAAGGCACATTCCTCGTCCCATATGCTAGGACAAATTTGTACAAATGCTCCTTCTTCCCTAGTGCTATTAGAGCATGGAATGGGTTGCCTGAGCTGGCCAGGAAAACCAGTGACTTGGCAGAATTTAAGTCATTGGTTAATATGCATGACTAAATGCATGACGCGTAGGACGTAAGCATCTTCTTTTTTGAAGTAACGTCTGTATTATATAAGAAGATAAGATTAACTTTGCAATTTTTTTTTTTTTTTTCACAAAAAAATCTAAAACCGTTTGCATTAATCACTAATGTGTTTGAAACAACTGCTTGCATAGTTCATGTTAAAAATTTAATCTTTCGCTTTCAGAAAAGAAAAAAGTAGCCATTGCATCAGAACTTTGAAAGATCTAAAATGTTATGATGTTAGATTTTCAATATCTTTTCTAGTTTACAAGATATAAACAGGACTTACGGACAGACAGACCACACTAAACTAATAGCGTCTATTCCCCTTTCGGGGAATGCTAAAAATGGCCAGTATGATGATCAAACCAACAACATTCAGGTTATTATCATGACAATCTATCAACTCGGCCATACTACAATGGCCAAAATATATTCTTAGATATGTTTAAGTAGGATATCTAGAACATATTGTCATGTTAACACCAAGATAATATAAAGATGTCACAGGATTTCATATTATCTGATTATATACATTAAAGAAACACAATTGCTGCTTCCCTCTAAGACCAAATGATCATTCCACTTATCATTCCTCGCACAGATTTCCTTCTCATCTACATATAAGCACCTGTATTTACATATTTAAAATAATTCCAAACCACATTGTTTCATTTAAGAATTCATATTGTGTGCCACATTATTACGGTCCACTATACTATGTTAAAGAACCCAGCTGGCTTAGGAACAAAACAGTTGACATTTAATAGGGAACCATCGGTAACAGTTTGAGAAACATTGAAGTAGACATTTGAGATGGATGTTTAAGAACTCGTTATATAGTTGTCTGCCACATATATCTTATCTCAATAACAATTATATATTTTACCTCAAATACAATAATATTTAAAAAAAAAAAAAAAAAAGCAACTGTAAATGGAATAAAATATTGATAATGTCAAGTTTTGTGTTAATATAGTTGTGATGATCACACTTGCCGGGGATTATATTATCAATACTTGACAATTCAATGAAATGAAGAAAGAAACATCTCTCTGTATTTTCTTCAAACTTCTTAAATAACTTCTTCAACTTTCACATCAAATTAACTTCTTAATTCAATAACAACTTGACTTGATACTTCATAAATAAAACTTAAATGATACATAAAACTTCACTTAGTATAACTTCAACTTCAAATACTAAAACTTTACTTAATGGACCCGCTAATATCATAAAACTTATTACTAATTGAGGACTGAGCGAGGACCAACGCTCTACAAGAACTACTACTATGCGAGGACCCCGTCTGACTGACTTTCCCTTAATTTATACTTTCTTTGATCGTACATTCCAGAATCCTGGAACCTTCTCAGATAATTATTTTAGTGACTTTGACCTTCTAGAAGCTGACGTGTGCTATTTTTTCCCCTTAACCTCTTTCTTCGATTGGATACCTAAAATTAACTTGTTTACGCTGGACACTTGCACTGGTTTGAACTCGAGCTTCTAGAAACTGGTCGAAATAGGTCACAGACTCGTGATTATAGTAAAAAAAAAAATTAAGATGGTCTTAGGGGACCACTGGCATTTCGTTATTTGACTCCCATAAAGGTTGTAACTTGCAGGTTGAGAATTGCTACTTTAGTGTGGTATATTTTAGGGGACCACCAGTAACAGTTTGAGAAACATTGAAGTAGACATTTGAGATTGTTTAAGAACTTGTTCTATAGTTGTCTGCCACATATATCTTATCTCAAAAACACCTCAAGTACAATTATATATAAAAAAAAAACACACACAAAAAACTGTAAATGGAATAAAATATTCATAATGTCAAGTTTTGGGTTAATATAGTAACAAAAAATATGATGGTCTTAGGGCACCACTGGCATTTTGTTATTTGATTCCCATAGAGGTTGTAACTTTCAGGTTGAGAACTGCTACTTTAGTATGGTATATTTTTTTCATTTTTTCTTCTTACAGAATATCAGTAATATTCATAAAATGTTTGTTTGTAAAATGTTTTACACATTTTGGATGTTTTTTAAGAGTTGAGGATAATTACTTCCTAGTCCAAACCTCTCGCAGGACGACAGGGGATGGGAGCGGGCAGGGTTTGAACCCTGGACCATCAATAAATCTGAGCAACAGTCCAGCATGCAAACCGCACGACCAGGCAGCCATCCATTCTTTTTGTATATAACTGTTCAGATTATTCTTAATACTTGAACATAAAGTGAGGAATTGATTAAGAATTTTTTACAACCCCCATTTAATTAAACCCTCTTTGTTTAGTCTTTGACATTGTCTTTTCATTAAAGCTTTTTATTTTAAGCTGTCTCACTATTACGCTTTGTTACATGCTTCTTTCATATTCTTAGGATTCAACATTCTTTCCAGAATCTCTTAGCATTACAGCCTTTTTTTTTGCATTCAAATTGTGCAAGTATAGAAAAATTTGATGTAATTCTTGGTTATTGCATTTATTAATTAAATTATATTAATACTAGTTGACCGGCGGCGTAGCGTACGTCGCTTTTTTGCAGGGCCGCCTTAGGCCACTGAAACCTATGCAACCGCAGTGGGGCCCCACACTTTTGTAGGACCCGCTATAATTCAAGGTGTCTAAAGTATTAAATTAAACCATTTTATAACTTAAAACAGTTTACCCGCGCCCTCCTGTCGATTTACCAGGAGCTCCTGGAAATATCCTGAAATCGCAAAATATACGAAAAAAGTCCTTAAAATATATGGAAATATATACACAAAAATTATCATTTTGGGGTGTCATTCAATATGGAAAACGGCAATCTTAAGCACGGCATTATGCATCAACCGCAATTGTGTAATCTGGTGAAAGAAGCTTCTCGCGCCTCAAACTAATGAAGAATTACTTGCAGTCAAAAATTCTCATAGATAAATTGAAACATTTGTTAATTCTTGCTATTGAGCGTTGTCACGACCCAGCTACTCTCCCTTTGGTCACAACCTCATTTTACTATATATGTACCAGCACTATTACATTGGCTCTCTTAGTCTAGTGATGACTCGCACCCTTGGTGCGTGTAATTACTTTCTCTGCATGATTCTTATAGTACTTTGAATATGTATTAAATATCTAATAACAATAATGTCACAACATCAGTGACCACATAATGAAATACTCATAAACTCAAACTCTCTAATTAAAACTAATATTTAATATTCTAAATAGGGCAACAATGGCCACTTTAAAATCATGATGATTGATTGACTGAAATGAATTGATAACTACAAACATATATTATGAATAACATAAAATAATAACATAAGACAAGTACTATATACCAATAAAACTATTGTATCTGTTAACATAATAAACAATAAAGACATAATCAACAAAACAGCAATTAATCACCCATGCCAATCAGACCACCATGGCTACTCCAACCTTGATGCACTGGGCCCAGCGCTGCAGACTGCATCAGAGTTCAGTACCGCTGTCCATGTCATCTGATGTTAATCACTGCATGTCGTTCATTGTCTTGCTTTCTGGTCTTTGCCACTGTCGCTAACATCTATTCTGTGTCTCTACGCTGAGACTCTCACATGCTCAAGAATGCTAGCCAGATTGCCATCTACCGCCTTCGGACTGTGACTGACATTGACTCAACTCTGACTTCGAACTGCCTGTCACTCAGACTGTCACTCCTGGTCCCTTAGAATTAATTCACTACATGTTGTCTCTGGCAAACAACTAACACCTCTTGGAGCCAAGATTGCGAGCCAGCCTCGGCGACTTGCTCCCAATGTTTGTATGTGTCGTTCACCGGAAAACGCCTAGCACACGACACATGCCCCTGCTAACACTACATGGCGCTGTGTCCCGACTGCCCCAAAACTCTACTCTATATAGGCTGAGACCCTAACCCATGCCTTAACCAACGCTACTAAATCGTCCGTGTCTGTCCCGACCTACGGGTATCGAGTCGCCCTACAAGCTATACATCTAAGTGTCACACTATTCCTACCCCTTTTCTGTACTCTGTCAAGTCTATCGGTGAGGCGTGAAAACACCTTAAAAAATAATTAACAATGCTCACACACACACACATCTGTCACAAGCTTGATCTATGTAGGAAATAGAATTTTTATGATGTACTGTATGACTTCGCTACACGCAGGACTCGTAAAGTAATTCAGTACGTAGTAAAGAATGAATAAAATGCTAAGTCAATTTATTTTCTAATACAAACTCTTAAATTTCACTTATTATCCGTTTCCCTACCCAAACTGGGCCCCGCGAAATCCGTTTATGATTAATGATTAAGTCGGCCCTGCTATTTAGTGTTTCTAAAATGTTTGTAAAATGTTTTACATGTTTCGGATGTTCCTTCAGAGTTGAAGATAGTTTACTTTGCAAGACGAAAGGGGGTGGGAGCGGGCTGGGTTTGACAGTGTCCAGCGCTCAGCCATGCGTAGCGACGTGTGAATAGTAGAAGACATTTTGCATCAATGGTGAGATTTTTAAAAAAAATCTTTATTTTTACTTTAAAGTTTTCATGAGACCAATAGTCTATGTATGAGTCTATAATGAATAAACCTTACATATTTTTTACTCAATAAATTTATAATGTGTGAATATTTATTTCATTTTTACAAAGCTTATATCAACTCACTCTGTCTGTCTGTCTTGTACAATTTTCGTACATGTTATTTCTTCCACACCAAATCTCGGATCAAGTTGAAATTTTGAACAATTATTTCATGTACCTGACAAACCAAAAATCAATTTTTAAAAAATCAAAAAATTAGTTGATTAATTATTTGTAATTAATTATTTTGTTTGCTATCAAACTTTGGAAAGAAATTGTTCTTGACAGATGTATTGGCCTTAGCTGAAATAGTTCCCTTTATACTTTGTGTAGAGAATTAGTCCTTAAAAGTTTGAAACTAGCAATAGATAGCTATGAAACCTTTTATATTCATAAGCACTTGCCTGGCATAATATGTGTGTATTAGCTGAAGCCCTCAAGTTCAAACTCAAGCTGTACAACTTTAAAAAAAAAAATACATTTGAAAAGCTATCACAGAAAGAAGAGATCCCCTCCCCCCTCCTTTTCCAGTGCTTTTCAAAAACAAGTGTAGGGTCATATTGCATTGAGAAAGCTAAAAGCCTGTAATTGTGCTAAACAAAAATAGTTGGTAAAAGTATTTCTAATCCCACATTTATTATTGTTAGTCTAGATCTATCATATTAATTTTTATTACACATCTGATCCAAGGTAATTGATACAGTTAAACTTAGTTTAAACCTTTTTAAAGAGCATTTTTTATATCTTACTTTTTTTTTTTCAAGCAGATACACAAATCAAAAAGAGAAATGGATTCAGAAAGTTGTGTGTTTGTGACAATCAAAAAGGAGGACAAGAAACAAAACTATTCCAACGAGGCTATTTTAGGCAAAGAAATCCAACATTCTTCTTGTACCCAGTGTAAAAAAACAACACCAGCAAATTCATACTGTTTAAAAAAAGCACCAACTAATTTCAACTGTTGAAAAGCCTTTTAAATGTCAAATATGTCTAAAAGAATTTTCTCAACCTAAAAATTTAAATACACACCAGCAAAGTCACACTGGTGAAAAACCTTTTAAATGTCAAGTATGTCTAAAAGAATTTTCTCATTCTATAAGTTTAAAAACACACCAGCGAGTTCATACTGGTGAAAAACCTTTCAAATGCCAAATATGTCTTAAAGTTTTTTCTCAGTCTCAACACTTAAAAAGCCACTAGCTTATTCATACTGCTGAAAAAACTTTCAAATGTCAAATATGTTCTAAAGAATTTTCTCAGTCAAAAATTTAAAAGTACACCAGCGAGTTCATACTGGTGAAAAACCTTTCAAATGTCAAATATGTCTTAAAGTTTTTTCTCAGTCTCAACAATTAAAAAGCTACCAGCTTATTCATACTGGTGAAAAACCTTTCAAATGTCAAATATGTCTAAAGGAATTTTCTCAGGCTTGTACTTTAAAAGAACACCAGCTAATTCATACTGTTGAAAAAAATTTCAAATATGTCCTAAAGAATTTTTTCAGGCGTGTCATTTAAAAGAACACCAGCGAGTTCACATTGGTGAAAAACCTTATAAATGTCAAATGTGTCCTTAAGAATACTCTCACTCTCAATGTTTAAAAAAGCATCAACTAATTCATACTGGAAAAAAAAAAACTTTCAAATGTCAAGTATGTCTAAAAGAAATAGATCTTCTGGTTCTGATTGAATTAATCACTAATTGATTTAAACTGAAGTGAATAATTATGTTTAAAAGAATTACAGGTGATACAGTATGTCAGAAGTGAATTTTCTAGATGTTTAGATATAAAAAAAGTGTCAGCAGTCATCAAGATCAGGAAAATAGAATAATTGACAACATAGTATAGGAGTTAATTTTTTACTGCTTTCAATTAGTCATGCAGGGATGTCTGGCTTTTCGATTAAATCTTTTCCAACTGTAGTAGTGGTGTAGCCAGGGCCGGACTTAATCCACTGCAACCAATGCGGCTGAAGTGGTCCCCGCATTAATTTTAGTTGTAAATTATTAAATAAAACCATTATTACTTACTACACAGTTATAAACATCTGAAATTATTAAAATGTCCTAAAAATTAATAAAATAGACAAAGTTGTCAATTTTACATTATCTGTCCTCTAATGAAAGATAAAATTCTTTTCCAAACTACTAAGAATATTTTTAACATTACCTGTAACTGTGGCATCTGGTAAAAGAAGCTTCTCACGCCTCAAAATAATCAAGCATAACTTGAGATAGATTGAACACTTTAGCATTTCTTGCTATTGATTGTGATCTATTTAGGAAACAGAATTTTGATATGGCTTCTCAAAACGCAACGGTCGTAAAGTAGGGTATACTTAATTAAATTTGATCGTGATTTTAGTACTTAGTAAAGAGTGAATAAAATGCAAAAATAAATTTATTTTCTAATACGGAATCTTGTTACTTATTTTCCTTATCTCTACCCAGACATACATACACTTTGCACGTGACCTATGTCGAAGGAGCTAAATCATTCAGTTCATAACATGTGCAGACTATTGACATTCATAATCTGGGCTTGGGAGTCCCTAAACAAAGGGATATAACTATCATACCAAAATATCAAAGTAACATATTCACTCTTGCCATACCTCCCCCTGACAGTTGGCGTTTGCTGATATGGTGCTTTCCAGATACTGGGTATTAAAGTAAAAGTAAAGTTGCCCTTTCAGACCTTGTGGTCTATAGGGCAGATGATGTAAAGGTCATCTTTTTTTTGTTGCCTACGGTTAACGAGGGTGTCATGTAGCCAGCACAACGACCAACCGCCTTTACTTTTCCCCAACTAATGTCAGGTACCCATTAGAGCTGAATGGCCTCAGAGGCGCCCAAAGATTCCAAAGTTGAAAATCCCAGTCTTCACCAGGATTTAAACCCTGGACCCCCAGTTCGGAAGCCAAGCACTTTACCGCTCTATCTCTTATTCGAATCCTCAAAAAAAAAAAAAAAAAAAAAAAAAAAAAAAAAATTCCGCAATAATAAAAGTTTAGGAAAATGAAGTTAACAAGATTACTATTCGTTTTAAATTAGGTCTAACTTATAATGCATACTATACTAATTAGCTTTTTCTCTTTAAAAACTGCTGGCATAAGTGATTTTAAAAATTAGATTTTTCGCTTTAAAAAAAAAAAAAAGTAGCCGTTGCATCAGAACTTTGAACGGTCTAAAATATTGTGATCTCGGATTTTCACTGTTTTCTAGTTTACGAAATCTAAACGGGACGGACGGACAGACATTTCCCACAAAACTAATAGCGTCTGTTCCCCTTTCGAGGACCGCTAAAAAGCAAATTTTTCATACTAAAATTCTTTGAGCGTGGCCAAGCCAATGGGGGGTTTCGAGTTTAAACCCCCTTCCTCCAGATTTAAAAAAAATTAAATTTTGAGTTTAAAATCCCCCTACAGAGAGTTTTGAAGTTGAAAACCAATCTCTTCAATAGTATTCTATGCAAACTAGTCACCAAATTCTATGAGCGTAGCTAAATGGGGTTTTTAATTTAAAAAACAAACTCTAGAGATTTTTTAGTTTACCCCCCCCCCCCCCCCCAACAGATGATTTTGATGATAAAACATCCCTTTTCGATATAAAATCTAAAGCAAACTACAGTCACCTAATTCCAAGAGCACAGTCAAGAGAGGTTGCACATTTCTACCAGTGGCTGGGCTCCATTATTAAAGAACAGTGAATAGTCATCTGCCGAAAAAGACTAAATGTGGCTCAACAAAGATGGCTAAGACGAATTTTAGGAGTCAGTTATAGAGATCGAGTCTTAATCAAGGAAATCCTATGCCGAACTGGGAGTCGACCCCTTAGTAAGGTTGTGACAGAGCATCGCATGAGGTTTGCTGGACATGTTCTCCGACAAAATGAATTACGCATAATAAGAAATGGGATGACATCCTAGTACAACTTGGCGCCACACTTTGATGGAGGTCCTCAGACATTGCCAGTGACAAATTTTTATGGAAACAGCTTGCTGCTCAATGCGCCGAACGGTGCGGGAGGATCTAAATCAGTAAGAATAGCACATTCGTTATTTAGAAATAAAATAGCGCCAGGAGGCGGAGCTCCGACCCGCTTGGGGAGCTCCCAGAGTTCCCCCAGAACCCTTTGCTGACAAGGGCGGGAAGTCTACAATGTTTCCACTAAGACCAGGGTACAATAAACGTCTTCATAAAGAATAAATGGTCAGAATGTAGGCTATTAAAGATTTATTATGTACTTACATACAAGTATATTTTTTTTGGGGGGGGGGGCGGGGGAGAAAAATTCTGGCTACGCCCATGGTATGGTGGGACGTTTTTTTTTTTACTGTGGCCTTTTGTTGGATTAAAACTCCCTACGAATTGGTCAACAGTTTTTGGACTCAGCTTCTTTACTTTTTAAAACTAGATGTGCTTATTTGTGTCTTGTTGGTTAATTCACTGAAATACACCCGCACAAGAAACCCAGAGACATCTCCAGAGTAATCTGTCGAATACAGACATGCATCAATTAACTACAAGGTAGATGGGCATCATCACAACATATAATATGACACATAGGCGTAGCCCGGGGAGGAATTCAAACCATAAGTTGCTTAAGACCTCATAGTCTGAAAGAGAAACTTTACTTATTGCCCCAGTGCAGGGGAGTTGAGCTTAAAATCCCCCTCTCCAGGAGATTTTAAAGCTAAAACTCTATTAATTAAGTGCAGTAAATGGCAGATTTGTCTTTTGAATTTTTTTAAAGCGGAAGAGTAGAAATGCAATATAGATAACGCAGAATATGCATTTTATAAAGCATAAAATACCAGAAATGATACTTGGATCTGGGGCTCTCAGCGCTCCCTAGCTGTAAATGGCGGTGTGTACTGTCCTTTCTACTAACTAAAGGAAATGCCTATTCTAGGGTACAAAAAAAACGTCCGTGAGAGTTGTATTGTATATATACTATGTACTCTAATATTAATATATATATATATATATATATTTGTAATAAAATAGGTGCCGGTACTCAGTGATAAATTGCCTAACTTTTAATTATTAAAATAGACCTAAATGTTAAAATACAAAAAGAAGTTATATTATTTCCCCACATTTTAAAAAGGTGCCGATATGCCGTACCGGTACGTACGACGTACTGTCCCGGGTACGCTGTTCTGCCTCAACGTGGCACTCGGGTGGAAACGGTTACTTGAGGGAGTAACTTGGCTAAATGAATGACAAAACAAAACTCCCGTGGGAGTGTCCAAGGGTAGGCGAGAGTGAACCCATTGCACGGACTGAGTTTGAAAGAGCTCTCACGACCCTGTCGATAACCCATGCGCCGTTCCTCAAGGGACCGTTACATTATAATGGCGAGTTCCCCCATTGTTAGCTTGGTATAACATAAGAAGATGGCGAAGGCTCCCGGTAAACTCGGTCCTTTGGCCATGTCTAGCCCATGTGTCCAGAGGCCAGTTATGTCGGAAATAGCAATGCTTTATATAGGCATTGACTTAGGTCTCTTCCAGACAGAACGGTGGTTCAGACAGTTTTTTTTTTTTTAATAGTTTGACGCTCAAACAGGTTTTTTTTCAAACTTAGAGCATGAGGAGCCTTCGGCTCCGATGTTAGACGATCTAACGGTACGTACTTTTACAAAAAAAGCATTTTGTGTATATATATATATATATATATATATATATATCTTATCTTATATAATACAGACGTTACTTCAAAAAAGAAGATGATTACGTCCTAGTAAGACTCTAGTTAGAGATATAGGAATGCCACCGATGGACATTTTTTTATCTTGGAAAACTGTATGCTCTTGAAATGAACTTTTTAGCGTGCGAGCAAATTTTACAATTTTTACTAAACATACTTTCTTATAACAAATACTGCAGTATTTTCAGTAGGCATTTCTTATCTTATCTTATAGGCCCTATAATGCAGACGTAACTTCAAAAAGAAGATGATTACGTTTTACGTACATGCATTCAGTCATGCATATTAACCAATGACCTAAATTCTGCCAAGTCACTGGTTTTTATTGCTAGCTCAGGTAACCCATTCCATGCTCTAATACCACTAGGGAAGAAGGAGTACACATTAATGCCAATAACATTTTAGTTTTATGTTCTTATTTGATTTATATACATTTCTTGAGGTACGCCTGAGTTTACTGTTATTGGTGTTGATTTAGAGCCATTTAATATTACAGTTTGTTCTCTCCCTATCCGAAAATCTTTAATCCACTGATGCAATGGACCATTGATGCCGAAATATTTTAATTTTTTAAGCAAACTTCATAGAAGTAATCTGATATTTCCTCTTCCTCCACAAAATACGAATTAGTTGCATAAACATGAGGGTCTAAGTTAGCCTATAAAAATTAATTGAATGTATTTTTTTTTTTTTTTTGCGGTAGGAGATAAGTGCAGGAGCGCTATAATAATGGTGCTACCATGTGCAAAAAAAAAGGGGGGGGGGGGGTAAATAAAACCTATTACTAAATGACCATATATTACCTATAAAGTATGCTATAAATTATTTCAAGGCAGCGATCGATGCATGGGTATATCACGAATAGTAATAATTTTATTAACAGGCCAAGAAAATGTTTCGGAAGTGTTAGAATATAGACATTAATTATCCAAACCTTTTTCTCTCGAAAAATGTCACTATAATAAGACGAGGAAAAGTCAGAGATAGGATGTAGGACATTCTCTATGGTAAGGTGTGGTGTGTGTGTGTGTGTGGGTATGTAATACAAGTCACGAGTCAAAGTTAGGCCCGTGTGGGGACCGTTAAAATACATTCTGTTAAATTTAAAGATAAAAAAAAAATGATTCCAGGCAAAATAAACCACATGTAATATCACCGCAGCGAAGCATGATTATCAAGGATAATAAAATTCGCTGGCCTTGCAAGAAGAATGGTTCTGTTCCCCACCCGTACCCCCTGAAATTATCGTTGATTGTAGGACGATTTTTTTTTGTTTTGGGGGGGGGGGGGGGGGGGGGAGATATGGGAAAAGTGATAAAAGAATTGACGGGACAAAGTTTGTGGCCGGGTGGGAGGTATAAAAGCGGCCGCTTCTACTCAAGTAGAAGATACTATTCGACCCGCGGCGTAACATACGTGCTATTTAGTGACGGGTGATCACTTCTTGAAAGACACACTTGTCCAAATGAGGTGGGTTTTGGCAAATTACTGTGAGTGAATGAAAAGAAGGAACTCTGGAGTGAGCAACATACAATTGTCCATGACGGAAAACAGGTTTTGGAAGGTACAGGCATATCTTTTTGAACGTTTGGCCTTGTGCTTTATTACTTGTCATGACAAAGGCTAATCTAACAGAGAATTGTCTGAGCGTAAAGGTAAAAGGCAAATTTGAATCTGATGGAGTCTGGGATATCCGGAGAAAAAGGACAGTTTGTGAGCAGCTGCTATAGTTTTACACTCCAGTACGTTGCGATAAATGTTGAACTCGAGAAGGGTCATGCGGACGTTCTCGAAAGTGAATAATGATAGTATCGGGAAGAATTTGAGACATCGCCACAATTTCAGCATCGCCACCATAAACACCGGAAGTATTCATGTAGACAGCGTATTGTCGAGCAGAAAGTATGACTGTGCTTCCGTGAGTAAGAACAAAGGAAAGGGCGTCGCCATAGTCATCCTAATGTTCGCAAACAAAGCTTACAGTCATCTTGCGAAGTTCGAGAGCAACAGTTTCGTCGATGGCATTTCCCCAGAAATAAGCGACTGATAGAAATAAACAGTTACCTGATGCAGGAATGTCGACTACATTGAAAGACCCATTGACTCCACGAAATATATGTGAAGCGTTGGTCATGGTTAGGAAACAAAGGACAATACGAAGGGGCAAAATCAAAACAAAGCTACAGAAAAAAACATGCAACTATTTTAATGACACCAGATATTGACGTGTGTACAAAATACACACATAAATGTAGTCAAATATAGAATGTATAAAGAAAGATTACTTGTTCTCCCCCCCCCCCCTATTTTTTTTTGTCGCCGCGAAAGCTACGTGGGGTAGCTCTAGTCCAACTTTCAGAGATAAGAGTTATCTTTCCATGACTTTTTCCCGCATGGTTGGGCCACAAAGATAATAGATGAATAGATATGCTGGAAGACATTATATGATGCGCATGTTAAAAAAACAACAACAGATGCTAGCAAGAATTCGAGGGCTAAATTATGCTACACAATAGGCCAATCTTAAGGAATACAAACTAGTTACTAGATTGAGATCTGTCTATCACCCTTTTACCTGCTGCTTACACACTTTTTAGTAAACATTTTAGCAATTTCATGGTTATCTTTCGCAATTAGATCTAAATTATAGGAGAATTAAAATCGCCCGTACGTTTCTAATTTGGAAGCTAGCTCAATAGAGCAACACTATGAAAAAAAATATGAAAAGGCAGTTATAGATGCTGCTCTTTGAAAATTAATTAGGCCTAATAACGAATTAAATTTTACATGCTAATACACAATTTAATTTTCTAAAACAGAAAGATTTAAAAACTCCTTCTACTATAATGTCAAGGACCCACAAGTTTTTGATGGCCTACTAGCCTTTAGGGGTGCTGCAGATAATTCGGAAGAGTTCTGTGTTATTTTACTACAATTGAATAGACTTAAATTTGGTAAAATGGTTTTTTAAATGCGCTTGTCATCACTATGAAAGAATAAAATGTTACATTTTATACTGTCATGTAACCATAGTCTATGAGTGAAACTTTATAAATGTCCAGTTAGCATAAAAATTAGCTAAATACAAAACACAAATAAAACAATATGAAATAAGATATAATGCAGGATAACGACCAAATATTTCTTAATTAAACTATTTCTTAATAGGCCTATTTCTTAATTAAAAATCCTGACAATCATTGGATTGTAATTTGAAACAAGTCTACGTTATATAGGTTCTACCCATAGACCTTATCTGCTTACAACAAACTTATCCCTTTAGAATTCTCTTTTGTTCTTGATCACACATTCTTTGCGAAAATCAGAGTTGGACATTGTCTTATGCACTTATGGTTTTCTTCTATTTCAACTTCTCTTATCCGAGAAATTGCGCTCACAAACAAAGGATATTGGTTTTCCTTATGTATAATAATTACTCAGAATTACTGTTTGCACATTTAGTTTAGTGACATTTCATTAAACTGGCGCTTCCTACCCATCTGCAATTTCTGCGTTTCTTTTGTTCATATTCTGGCATTACATCATTTCAAAGATATAAAAGGAAGAAGATCTATAAGTCTGTGTTGCACATCTGCATAAGAAGTTTTAAAAAAATGGCGCATTGAAACAAAATTTAAGGTTGGCCACCTCTGATTCTATAACTTGTTCTCAGAAACAATAAGGAACAACAAATAGACTATGGCCACTATGGGGTCAGTTGCTATGCGATGGCTTTGGTATTAAAACCGAAACCGAGAATATAAACTTTATTGCGCATGCGCAATGCACAAATTTACCTCCTTTTGCATGTATCTTGAAACTTGTTTACAATAATTCGAATAATATTTACAATGTTTAGAGTAGGCCCTATTATTATTTTGTAATGTAATTCAATTGTAATGAATCTAGTAAAGCTAAATCTATATAGTTAACATAATATAGATATAGACCTAGATTCTTATCTTATCTAGATTTAAGATTATTCTTAATTCAAATAATTCTATTTCTAGTCTAGATTCTAATAATGATAAGCTAATTCTAGATCACTTACTAAGTTACTTAGACTTAACTTAAGAGTTAGATAATAGATCTAGATTGTCTTACTCTAACTTACTCTCTTACCAAGTCTAATACCACTAGTCTTAGTCTTAGATCTAGAATCTAGTCTTACTCATAATGATATTCCATATCATGCCATATGCTAGAAGTTACTACTTAGAGTCTAGAACGAATTCATACAACTTACAAGTGCTCATTCATCCCTATAGTTAAGTAGTATGTAACTATAGTATAGTGATTAGTGCCATTAGAGAATGGAATGGGTTGCCTGAATCAGCCAGGAAAACTTGGCAGAGTTTAAGTCATTGATTAACATGTATGACTAGAATGAAACATGAAATGCGTAGGATGTAATTATCTTTTTTTTTTAAGTAACAGTGTAATAAATAGTATATAAGATAATCTACATATTAGACGTTATAGAAAGGCCTTATCATATGTAGTATAGTACAGATTATAGATCTATGATCTAGATTCTAGAATATAACTATAGTAGGCTATAACTGTAATAGATCTTAGTATATGTAATATTAAATATAAAATAAGTATAGTCTATACTGTACTATATTGGTCTATATTATATATTGTACTATAATTTAGTGTAATTCAACATCAACATCATGTACTGATCTAGATCTAGATTAGATCTACTATCAAGTCTAGATCTAGATATCTATATCTTATTTCTAGATTCTCATTCAATCTAGATCTAGATATCTATATAGATCTAGGTAGAATGAGAATCTAGAAATAAGACTCAATGACTCAAGACTCTTATTAGTCAAGACTTAATCTTACATATATGTATAGACTCTTGTCTTAGTCAGTCTAGATACACTATAGAGTATAGATTATTTAGACATCTAGATTTATTTACTATACCTAGATCTAATACTATTCGACTAGATCCATAGAAGATCTATATCGATCTAGTCATTCTAGATTCTAGATAGAACATCTAGATAAATAATCTAGATCTATAATCTATATTTACTATCAATATGGATCTACTGTTCTAGATCTAGATATCTGTAATGACTATAGAATCTATGTCTACTATATCAGTATGGATCTACTGTTCTAGATCGAGATATCTATAATGATTACTAATACATTAATTAAGACCAAGTAGTAAGTTAAAGTCATAGGAAAATAATATTCTACATAATTGTATACTCATAGTATAGAGTCAGTGGAAGTTCCTACACTCTACTAATACTATCTCTAGTAGAGGCTGTAATGGCTGTACATGTCATAAATCATAAGAGATCTAGAATCTATAGGTTTCGCTGCCATTTAACAAGGTAACCTAACTGACTACACAGGCATTGTACACCAGCATCCTTGATCTTGGTTGCTCTAATCAAGTTAGCATTTTCCTAGCAGGCCCTCACAAGTCTGAAATGACATAGGCATATAGTTCTAGTTCAATTTTTTTTCCTCCTGATCAAAAGAGTTTTTCTGAATCATCGTCAGCTAATAGCTGTTGTAAATAGTGAAATGTTTCCTACTAGTTTTAGGTTTTCTGTTGAGCCAGAGTCAGAGCTATTATAAATTACAGATGTTCCTTCAATGAGGAGATAATTATGCCCTAAGCATATGACTATATATAAATATTCACAGGTGTTGAAGACCGAAATGCTTAAATACATTTGCTTTGGTCTCTTCCAATGAAAAATGTATCTACTTTCACAATTTTCTACATACATTAACACAGACACAGGTATATTCTCAGTGCTCATTTTTGAAAGGAAACAACAATTTGCCTAAATATGGTCTGTTTTTTATTTGTTTCAGTTTGTCAATAAGAGTTGGAAACATTAAGATTAAGAAGCAATAGTAGATAATATTGGATATGAATATATATGAATATGAATGAATGGCTGCCTGATTGTGCGGTTTGCGCACTGGACTGTCATTCAGATTTATTGATGGTCGAGGGTTCAAACCCCACCCGCTCCCATCCTCAGTCCTGCGGGAGTTTTGGACTTGGAAGTAAACTATCTTCAACTCTGAAGGAACATCCGAAACATGTAAAACAAACAATAAAACTTGGATTGAGGCAATAGTAGACTATTAAACAGATTGAAACAACAATTGAAAAAAATCAATTTGAGAAACTTGACCATTTTAGACAATTCTTGATTTGACTCACAACTTTATAAAATACTGTATTCAGAAATACGCAAAGATATAGGCTAGTACATCTTCTTCTTCGTTCTCATTTTTATGTTGGAGTGTTCAGATGACTAGACCAATACATGAGATGAACTGCGCAGTGGTTTCCAAATCAGGGAGCTTTCCATATAATAAAATACTCAGAAATACACAGATATAGGCTAGTACAAATTTGTACATTATAGTATGAAATAACGTGCCTAAATCATCTAGGAAAACTAATGACTTGACAGAGTTTAAGTCTCTAATTAACGCATGGATACTGTATGACTTAATTATCATCTCTTTTGACGGAACGTCGGTAATTTATAAGATTATAAGAAAGGTAGAAAAAAAAACTGGTAAAATAAACCCAATAAAAATGTTACTATACATAGACACTAAAGTATCAGTGAAATTGAATCAATAAATGAGGGCACCTACAGATATATATCTAGATAGATATATGTATATCTACTTACACTTAACATTGTCATTAGTAGTAAAGTGATTTAGTTTTATTTTTGGTTAAAATAGCCTTTTTTTTTTTCTACTTTGCTACCTAACAGTGCATCATCAAATAATGAAAATTGATTCCTGAAAGCAAGAAGGGATGGGATGAATGGCAGACTGTCAGATGTGAACATGACCAGTAGCTACATTAGAAAGCCAGTGCCCATACCCATCAGTAGTATTCTAGAACTGTAAGTCTACATTTTTTGTTGTTGCTGCTTCTTTCATTTTATATCACAATTTACACACACTCCATTGATTTACAGAGGTACATGCATTCCATTCATTTACATGCATTCCATTTATTTACATGCATTCCACATATTTACAGATGCACACCATTTATTTACATGCATTCCACATATTTACAGATGCACACCATTTATATACATGCATTCCACATATTTACAGATTCACACCATTTATATACATGCATTCCACATATTTACAGATGCACACCCTTTATTTACATGCATTCCATTTATTTACAGATGCAAACCATTTATTTACAGATGCACTCCATTTATTTACAGATGCACACCGTTTATTTACAGATGCATTCCATTTATTTACAGATGCACACTGTATATTTACAGATGCACTCCATTTACTTACATGCATTCCATTAAAAAATAGATGTACTACATTGACGTACACATTCTCCATCATGCTAACTATCTCTTTCTGCTGCATTCACATCTTTAATCAGTTTCTCTTTGAGAGATGAATATGTTCTCTTGAGAACAAAATGCAGGGAAGCTTCTAGTTCAATCAGTAGATGTACACCAGCAGTGTTTATTTTGTTACATCTTACATTTAAAAAAAAACAACTAACTACGTCACTATCATAGTTTGCCATTAGAGCTTTGCATCTTCCTAGCACTGAATGATTTCAAAACGTTTCACTTGCTTTCTGTGTCAGTCATCTTCCTATCTATTTGTATCCACTTATGCTAAGTTCGGAGGCGCGGTGGCTGAGCGGTAAAGCGCTTGGTTTCCGAAACGTGGGGGTGTATGGTGTTGACAAGACTTAAGAGTTTTAAAGTTGGTCATAACAAAGCCACAAAGTGCTATCTAAGATTCTCCTGATGCGTCTGGGCTTGTGCGCATGACCATAAATGTGTATTCCTGTGATACCAACGTTGGATTTACTCAACTGCAAAATAAACTCACGTGATTTGGAGACATTTGCAGAATCAGATGTTGATTACTGGAATGTTCGATTCTTTCATTTTATATTTCATTTTATATTCTGGATACTTTTTTTAGACGGTGATTCAATGCAAGGGAGACAAGCTTGGCCTGTTCGCCTCATTAAACACTTCAAGATTTATTAGATTTATTTCCCCTCGATGTACTAGAGCCGGGTTCATTCGCCAATATGTTTTTTTCCCAATAATAGATCTGATAAGGTTTATTTAGCTTAATAAGGGAAAGACCTGCATATTTATAACCATGTATCTCATAATGTACGATATTTTTCACGTTTTATGTATAACCCAAAATTAATTAATTACCACTAAATAATGAAGTGGTTACATTTCTGATTGATTTATATTTTGTTAGGAACACTGAATAGTTGTGCAGAGTTTCAATTGAATCAGAGAATGGAAAGTAGGAGAACTGTTGTGTACAGATTATATGTGCTAGACAGACAGAATTGATATTATCTTTGTAATCATCATCATCATCACTCCTTTGAGTTCCTCATGGAACATAGGGCCTCGACAAAAACACGCCACTCTCCACGGTCTCTTGCTAGCTTTTTGATGGTTTCCCAGCTCTTCCCGGTCTTCTCTGCTTCTTCAAGTACACTGCGTCGCCATGTTCTTTTTGGTCTTCCTCTGCGTCTTGTTCCCTGGGGGTTCCACCCGGCCTAGCTCTGTTGCTGGTAGCTTTTCTAAGTCTGTGACCAATCCATCTCCACTTCCTCTCAAAGATCTGCACTTCTATATTTTCCTGTCCACTCATCTCCCACAGTTTGGTGTTTTCTACTTTGTCATACCAGTGTATTTTTAGGATATTTCTCAGGCATCTGATGATGAAGGTCTGTATTTTTTTTTTTTTTTTGTGGCTTCAGTTGTTCTCCATGTTTCTTTGTAATAATAGTTATTATTTAGGTGGCAACATTCGTGGCAGCGTCCTTGACATTATTGTATATTTATTTCAACATTTCTGCCAACTTTAAACATTTCATGTCTTAGTTGTTTTTTTTTTTTCCATGAGGTTCCATTATATCGCCACCTATTTTCCATATCCCTTTATTTCTTTATTTAAAACTCTCTTGCAGCATTCTGTTCCTAAATTAAAGAACACAAAGCGGAATTTAGAAATCAAAATGTTTAACAAAGAGCAGATTACCGGAACTTAAAATAAAACTCCACATTGTAGAATACTATTATTAAGCAAAGTATGAACTTATCTACTCATTATTACTAATGTACAAATAAAAGATTTCGGGGATAAACTTAAGTATGAATATTCATTATAAAATAAAACGGTAATGACTATTTTGAATATTTTTGTTGTAATTAGAAAGAAAATTGACATTTCATGAGAGATGATCCTCATTCTTATCTAATGAACTTGAAACTTTCCTCAATTCAGTTTTAGTCTCGTGTTTCTCAGTGTGTGCTGAAGGGGAAAGTGTGTCATAACAAGCTCGTTGCTTAGTCTCACTACTGTATACTAGTGTATACCGTAGGCTTAAAGGACTAGTACAAGGGGCTAACTGTCAGGATTGTTTAAGCATTGGCTCCTCTGCCCGGACCCCTGACAATCAGGTCGAAACGTAGGACGTAATCATCTTCTTTTTTCAAGTAACGTCTGCATTATATAATATAAGATAAGAAACAAGTATCGCAAATACAATGATTTTTACAACAAAACAAAAAGCGTTAACGTAGTGAATATTTAATGTGATATGATATGCACAATGATCAATGTATTCCAATTAAGCAAGGCATAAAGAAGAACGATATGCAGATATAGTAGCTGTGTATTCAAACATACAAAACAAATCAAACTTGTAATTAAAAGTACTAAAAGCAGGCGCACCTTATTCCCAACACAGAAACAAGCTAAACTTAGGAGTCCAAAACCTGAGTTCCCAAAAGTGTGGAGCCACGAAAAGGCCATGGAAAAAACAACAACACCCAACTGCAAAGGAGCGATTGATGTGCACACGGGATCCTTTGGTAACAGAGACTTCCTTTGACCAATGTGCCAATTAGTGCGCGGTAACATTTACTTCCTTTATCCAATGTGTCAATAAGTGAGCAAATTAAATACCCAATGAAGCTGGCGCTCAACTGAAGCATCATTTGATTAGCGAAGTGTGTCTCTAACGTTTCCATTCCAATCAATTCATCGGTCATATTGTGAGTAGAATTAGTCATACGTTGTCTGAAAAGAAGACAGGTTCAACACTTACTGTCAAGTTTTACAGATACAATTTTTTGAAAATGCCAAAAAAACAACAAACAAACAACTATTACATATTTCTGAAATTGTGTGTTATACCAGTTATTTTTACCCCATGATGTCATTGGTATTTGAAATATACCAGTTGCTTTCTTAATTTCGCTGATAAAAGGAATTAATTTTCTAATCCTTAGCCTGTTAATACCGTTCTTGGCCAAGCCAGCTTGATTAGTGACAGAATTATCGCTTTTCTAGAAAGACGAAACACAAGAACTTTGCATTGATCTCCCTCTAGGTGGGGAGAGTTGAAGTCTTTAGGTTGTTTCATGAAGCGTGGACCCAATGCAACAAAGCTGTATCTTGTAGGAACCTAAAGTTAACGTAATGGCGCCCACTCATGAGAGATTATGACATACCCTATAAAAGTCTGGGAGATTTGTGTCCGTTCAAAACTCAAGTTTTACGGTTCAAGGCCTGTGAATATGTAGATCTTGTTGTTCGCTTCTAGTCGCCTGTTGGGTTTTTGAACACACCTAAAATAGGTTCTATTGTTTTGCAAGGTATTCTAGTGGCTTAAGAATTGAGTGGTTCGTTCCTATTTGTTTGAAGACAAGCGATCTCTTTAGACATTAGAGTATTACGTGTCAGCTTACGAAATTATGTTTAGCTTTATGATAGAATTATGATAATCAAATATAAATCTAGTCTGTTCTAAAAAAACAAACAAACTAGATTTAGATATCCAAGATTTTCGTTTGGACCAGCTTACACGTTGGCGCATGAATACATTAGCAGAATAAAAAGTGCAGGGGACGTTTATTGAAGAGCATTATTGCCCGTTGATATTTGACCCACTTCGAGTTGAAATTGAAATAACAAACATAAACTCTACGTCCCATAGAGAAACCATATACCGGTAGTGGTTTCATATGCAATACTCGTTGAGTAAAAAAACATCTGTAAATAAACAAACAAAAGGTAACAACAACAAAAGATAATAACGACACGCGAAATAGTCGAATTCAATGCAGTCTTTGGAAAGTGAAGGCCATTAACGCCTCTTAACAAATTGTTCTTACGCTGATTAAAAAAAAAAAAAAGAAATAATGTAAACATTAAGAAGACATAATTTGACTCTTGCCATGATTTCATGTTTTCAAACAATATGTGTACCAGGAAAGGGAAGCATATTTGTTGACTTCTTTGTCATAATTCTCAGGCGGCCATGCCAACTTGACGCGCAGTCTTTGAAAGGTGGGCGAGTCAATATTGGAATCAAGCAATAATCACCACAATCTGGCTCCACAGTGCGTGGTGACAGAGTCATTTTTGGATCCCCCACCTCTCCTCTTTCCTTTGTCTTCTCTCTCTCTCTTTCTCTCTCTTTCCTTTCGTAGCTCTCACTCCCCCTATTCTGAACATC
The DNA here is from genome assembly GCA_030265305.1 of Biomphalaria pfeifferi. Taxonomy (NCBI): domain Eukaryota; kingdom Metazoa; phylum Mollusca; class Gastropoda; family Planorbidae; genus Biomphalaria; species Biomphalaria pfeifferi. Next base: position 730,999 of record JASAOG010000061.1, on the reverse strand, counting down.
TGCCAAGAAGTGTCAGAAGGCGCCGAATTAGAAAGAGTGGCAGCCCCTGCGCATAAAATATTAATTTTATTTTTGTTGCTGTTTCGGATCACTGCCTCCCCCCTACCCCCCGTTCTCGTCTTTCTCCATAGAGTGATTTGTCAGTATGTGTGTGTTTACATCAGAAGTATCGAGTGATTGCTTATAGATCTGCCGTATTGGGTTCCACATGTAGATTGGATCTAAGACTTACTTCTGCAAAACTGAGATCGTCACATCTTATTACGTTCTTGGCTGAAGTGCTTTCCTGACGGAGCCAACCTTGTGTAGGTGATACTCTTGTCGTGTGGATCTCTTAGGAGTTTCTGTTATAACTTCATCCGTTCAAGTGCTAAACATTGATTAGCGTATAATTTCATGATCACAAAGATTAGATTTTTACCGTAAAAAACAAACAAGCGTGTTAATTTTTTCGTGGTACAAATAATAATAAAATATTTATAATACAAGGAGAAAATTCACCCTGTGACGTCATTCTCTTATTTATCTGGTCACGTTAGTCAACACATGAAGAGCTGGTACCTCAGACAGATTTCGGTGAAATTACTAGAAATTGATAACTTTTTAGGAAGGTATGAGGACTAAGGAAGAAATACAAGTGTCCACTTGAAAAGCAAATAGATCTAGAAGTTTTAATTACTCAGCATTAAAGCAGTAGAACTATTGTAAATAGTTGACATATAAAGATTTGACAAAAGATATTGCTAACTTCTAATTAACGAAAGAAACAGTTCGTCGTTGACTTTTCTTTACATTTTACTTTTGCGTGAATGGCCGGTGTTTTGAGTACTTGGCCTCTTTGTGTTATTGAGTTAGATATATTTACAATGAAGTGGAAATAAATAAAGAAATTGCTTAGGTCAGTGAACTCTTTTCTCCAGAAGTTTAGATAACTAGAAACACGATCTGGGGAGACATTATTAGATCCAGCGGGCACAGCATTTGATTCATGGGACACATTCTTGGGCACATTTGCTTTAATCAATTTATACAATTCAAAGACACTTTTGATTAATGTCTAATATTAGATAGGTCAGCTCAGTCTTTTGTTTCAAAATTCAAAGGATATTCTGGAAATGCAAAGTATATGTTTAATATTCTATAAAGTAATTTCAGAAAAAAAACAACACACCGGCTGTGTTGTTGCGTTAAATGAATGTACATCTATTTTCTATTTATCTCCTGAGTTTTTTTTAAATTTAATGACAGAACAACAAGGAACATTGACGGTTGAATTGATTTAAAAGCTTCAATTCTGTTGGCTACTAATATAAATGGCGTGAATGTGAATTTCAGAATCGTTTTTGGCCGAGATCCCGGATATGACGTTTTCTTGCAGATAGTAAGCTGTATAATTGTAAGCACATGAAAGTAAAAGCAAAACTTGTCTTTCCTGGCATCAACTGAGAACTTCTTCAATAAATGTCTCCATATTTTCAATTACTTTCTTTGTAGCAAAGTTTGTCCAGAAAGTTTAGGGTTTAAAATGTAAAAAAAATAAAAATATATGCACTAAATCTTTTGTTTCATTCTATTAGGAAATTTGAAGCGCTTTTGGAGTAAGTGGCTTAAACTTGTGATATGCTCTACTGGCTGTCTAGATTTGTGGTATGCTCTACTGGCTGTTATCACAGTGAGATTGGGTTCGAACCTTCCCTTTCCTTCAAGGAGATTATCTGGGCCAGGACGTAATAATCTTTATTTCTTAAAGAACGTCCGAAACTTATCAAATGAAAAACAAATGACACTAGAATAATAACATAGTCGAGTCACTTAAGTGTTGATATTTAAAGCCTCAAAGTGTAGTGTAGACTCTTGCGTTGGTCATCTTAAGCATTATCATTCTGAGCTACACTGACTGCTTTTGTTATGGCGATAATCTCTGACATTGGCATGCAATCAATATCTCTCCAGGTTATGGTTCAGACGTAGAAATGAACATATCAATGGGTATTGGAACCTTATCTCTCAGCGTACAGATCAAATAAACGGAACTGTTTATAATTTATAGCCAAGGCTTGGGCTAAAGTGAGGACAGTTCACGATCCTCACACTGAAGGCTTGAGGGTACCTTAGCAACTGGGCAACACGTCAGTCGTGTATGTGTGTCACAAGAGGAGTGTAACTCAAAAAACATCTTCCCATACATTTGAAGATAACTTATCTTATAAAATACAGACGTTACTTCAAAAAGAAGATGAGTACCTAGGTCAATCTAGTCATGCATGTTAACCAATGACCTAAATTCTGCTAAGTCACTGGTTTTCCTGGCTAGCTCAGGCAACCCATTCCATGCTCTAATAACACTAGGGAAGAAGGAGTATTTATACACATTTGTCCTAGCATATGAAACGAGGAATATGCCTTTATCTTTGTGTCTTTCTGAGTATTTTTTAGGTTTGTTTTACTTATTTACGATCACCTTTCTCTCTCTCTCTCTCTCTCTCTTGCATTGTGGCAAAGTGGTAAAGCGCTTTGATTCCAAACCGAGTGGTTCAAACACCAATTGAACTTTAAGTTCCAACTTCTCAAATGATGACTGTGAGAAGCACTTGATTCCAAAAACAGTTTTATCTGAGGTCAAAATGAAACTCAACGCTACAAAAAAAGTCAGATTTTCACGTTGACAATAAAGGCCGCAATCATGAACGAAAGACATTTTCTTTGTAATGGAGCATTAAAACTAATAGCTGAAGTCATTGAACAATGAAAGACATTTCTAAATAGTAAAAGTAAACACTTTGAGAAAAAAAATAAACAGTTTTCTCAAATGAAATCGAGAGCCAGTATTTGACGTTAATATCACAAGATGTGGCTTTGAATGTATCATTACTTCTGAACAGAAAACAAATATATCTCTGGTGGAATATCTGTACAGTTAGTTCTAAAAATATTTGGATAAAGTGCTTTTAAGGACTTGAACTTCACATTGCCTTTGACTTCTGGTTCGCTGCTCTAGCGTCCGACCACTTATTCATTCGCATTTTCATTTCAATTTCTTCTCTTACTTTATTGATACCTCGTATGGCTCGGAGCACCTATGCTGACTCTTTCAACATTACGCGCCATCTGCTGTTTTTGAGTAAGTTTCTTGACATCTTTTCATATATTGAATTATTATTATTGTTATTAGTCTTTCTGGTAATCAAAGTCAGGTTTAGATATCGTCCTCTTCTCAAGGTCTTAAAAAATCAAGACATGTTTCTACACGACGCAGTAGAAGGACTAGATGTGGAAAGGCAATACTACGTGGGAAATTTATTTCAAATCAAAATTCTATAACTCAATTAGTCGCAGGGAGCCCAACCTTTTGAGTATTCACTGCTTTCAGCTGGTCGCAATATACTTCCATACACAGCACTCCAGGTTGTTGTTTTTTTCTTTTTTTTTCTATATAGTTTTTTGAGCAAATCGATTGTATTGGGATTAATCGATAGAACACTTAATGACCGTTTTGGCGCCATATAGGCATTAAGTATCATTGTAATAGCTGTGTGTTGCGTGATCCGATTCTGGGTTAATTACGTACACACACACACCAACACACACACACTTTTGAGGACGTTTAGCTCTGGTCATGTATTTTGTTGTAATTAATTATATGACTGCTGTCTCGCTGTATCTTGTCCCTAGTACAGGACATCAGTCTTGCATGTTTCTCTGTATCTTGTCTCTAGTACAGGACATCAGTGTTCTAGTACAGGACATCAGTCTTGCATGTTTCTAAGTATCTTGTCTCTAGTATAGGACACCAGTCTTGCATGTTTCTCTGTATCTTGCACTTGTCTCTTATTTCAGTCCTTATAAATCATATTGGATGAGTTTGTAAAGATTTTAGATTCGTTTCGAAAAGCTACTCCAACAAATTGGAAGAATTTGAAAACACATTATTTTTCATATCGTCAAATCAGTTCTTGTGTTTGGTAGAATCTAGATAAACATTAGGTAGAATCTAGATCTATCTGTTTATCTGTCTGGAAAAATGAGCCTTGGGAAGTCGCTCACTGAAATTCACACGAATTAATGTTCAAATAATGGATGTTAAAGTGTCTGGTCTATGACTTACAAAAAGATTTCGTACTGACTCACCTGGAACTATTTCTGTATAGATATTCTGACGTCTGAAAGCTTAGGTTGACTCAACCCTCTTTCCCTTTACAGTATTTTACGCCTCCAGTATTCTAGCACCTCCGATGTGATCTTAAGTTCTGACTTATTGATCTTAGCCGTCTCACGGTGCCGTATCGACCTTTTTTTTTTTGGAAAACTTTTGTTTACCATGAACCCTGGTATTTCTTGCACAAAGATCTTTCAGTTTACCAAGAGCCGTGGTATTTCTTGTACACAGATCTTTTTACCAAGAGCCGTGGAATTTCTTGTACACAGATCTCAAAGTTTACCAAGAGCCGTGGTATTTCTTGTACACAGATCTCAAAGTTTGCAAAGAGCCGTGGTATTTCTTGTGCACAGATCTTTAAGTTTACCAAGAGCCGTGGTATTTCTTGTACATGGATCTGTAAGTTTACCAAGAGCAGTGGTATTTCTTGTACACAGATCTCAAAGTTTACCAAGAGCCGTGGTATTTCTTGAATATTAAATGTTTCTATTAATTTTGAACTTTACCGTTGATTTGATTTCATTATAATTAAACAAAAGTAACTTATAGCCTGCTCATACTTGTGATCTTAATACGAATTTGTAGCAAGCCTGCCGGTTTTTTAAATTTAAATGACTAGTTTGAACTGGTAATTATTTTCTGTCTATTCACTCCCCTTTCTTTTCGATTCTTTGCGAACTTTTTGTTTTGCATTTTGATTCAAAGGTTGTTTGAATTTTTTTTTTTAAATCTTATTTTCTTAATGGAGTTTTCACAAGATGTGAATCTTAAAAGAGAAAAAAAAAAAAAAGGGAAAAAATAATAAGTCTGTGATATTCTTATTGAAGGTGAGATTCCTATGTACCAGAATGACTTTATGACACTATATATGCGATTTGACTGATCACTTGAATGAGTGTGTCAATCGCCGATTCATGTGCGGCTAATTTTTGGGATCGAGTATCGAGTAATCAAGTATCGATGTGTCCATAGAACTTTGTGCTAAGATATTACGTTCACGTTGAGACTCTATTGTGCGATCTGTATAGAACTTATGCACGTCTAATTTAGACCAGACATAGACAAACCCGTATGACAGAGTTTAAACGGTGGATTTAACAACTGCAAGACGTTGGTTTTCTATGTGTGGATATTTAATGAATGCTTATTAGTCTTGGGTTTCTCATGCTGGAGCAGCTAATAAAAAGGTTCTCACAAGGAATGGAAAATAGGACCACCTAAAGTCTAACTGTAACAGTGCGAGAAGACGGTGTTAAACTCTATAGTGACTCTGTACATGGGACAACTCTAGTGACTATGGTACAACTCTAGTGACTCTGTGTACATGGGACAACTCTAGTGACTCTGTAAATGGGGCAGCTAGTTTCTCTGTGCCTCTGATTTTGTTATTTCGCCATTTGGATTACCCTGATGTCATCAGTGGCTTGTGTAATACTGATTATCTTTGCTGGACTGACAGGATGACTGCAGCCATGTTTCAGCTTGAAGTCGTGGGTTCGAGTCCCCGCACCAGTAACTTGACCAAACTGAGCTTTCACTTGGACAAAACGAGCGTCTCACCAACTGCTCAGCTATTTCGTCTGCAGTCAAGGTAAGAATTTTACTTATAGGTCAGGGGAAAGACTATTCAGTTAGTCCTCCATCATTCTTTCCGTTTCATAGACCTGGCGTTCTTATCCCTATCATTAGTGTTAATCTTTTACTAAAACTTCGAAATACACAAATCTACGACGGACATTCATTCAGTAAGTACAGCCTGACAACAAAAGTACATCTCTTCAGTTTTTAATTGCCCAATAAGAAAAAGTTTTGTTTCGTTATGTTTTTGATCTAATTTTTGTATTTATTTGGTGACTTTTATCTTAAATTGGATTCTCTGTGGATTCTCAGGTTATGTGTGGACCAATCTCTTGAGTTTCCACTGAAGTCCCCACCGTTGACTAAACAATTCCAAACTTATAATCTCAAACATCATTAGAACGTTTTTTAATTCATTTTGTGCTTGTTAGGATTTTTCCCCCCTTGTATTTTTTAAGTCGGAAAAAAACCCATGTAAATATCAATATGTACTCGCGGTGGCGTCACTAGGGTGGGTGTCACCCGGTGCGGATTGCACCCCCCCCCCCCCCCGCACTCCCCTAGTGGCACCACTGTGTACTCGTCAAATGAAAGAACAAATGCAAGGCAGGTGTAATTGTTAACTGTTTTCTTTTAACCATCTCTTCTACCAGTCACATGACAAGCCATATTTGTTTTTCTTTCAGACATTTTGTTTACAAGTCACATGGCGATAGTTTTTATTTTAAAATTAGTATTTATATTTTACAATTTTGAAACAGAAAATGGCGGATACGAAGTAAAAAAAAAAAGATAGACTATTATTTTGTGGACTATCTAAATAGATTCACAATTATCTTAATGCCCACTGACAGCAAATAAAAACATGAAGGTCCAAGAAAACAATGGAGACAATCGCTTCAATATTAACTGTTCTTTGATCACCATTACGTTTCATAAATTTGACGCATACGTGCTAATAGTCGTTCTATACGTAATACAATCTGTTTGCGGCAAATAGACGAAACATTGAGCTCGTGTTGTGACGGATACAGAACATTAACTCGTGTGTTGTCATGTCACTTGTTTCTCTATAGAACCGATATAGACGCTGATTACTTGACTGGGACTCCAATCCAGACCGATAAGCGCATATTGATTGATCGTGTATAGAACATGTTCAGTGAACTTATCAATGGTTTATAAAGCTATTCAAGGCTGGGCGGCAAGGAAGTAACAAGTATAAATATAGTGAAAACAGTTGGTGGCTGTGTAGGATCAGTTTTTTTAAAGTCTTGAGTCTTATGAGTCCTCCATGTATGAGATGAGTTTATTTAAGTATTGATTCTTATTATTCCTCCATGTATGAGATCAGTTTCTTTAAGCCTTGAGTCTTATGAGTCCTCCATGTATGAGATCAGTTTCTTTAAGTCTTGAGTTTTATGAGTCCTCCATGTATGAGATGAGTTTCTTTAAGTCTTAAGTCTTATGAGTCCTCCATGTATGAGATCAGTTTCTTTAAGTCCATTTTATTTTGGTTCTAAAATTTCAGTTTCTTTAAGTCTTGAGTTCTTCAGTTTTGAGTCTATTACTAACTACTGGCCTGACATTCGAAACCGAGAGGACTCGAGTTTAAATCCTGGTAAAGACGCCCCTGAGTCTATTCAAATCTAATTAGTACCTAACATTTATTGGGGAAGTAAAGGCGTTGGTCGTTGTGCTGGCATCATGGCAACCTCGTTACCTGTCGGTCATAGAAACAGATGAGCTTTACATCATAGATCCCATAGATCATAAGGTCCGAAAAGCTGCCTTTTATAATAAATGACATATACTTCCATGTAGCAAGCTGTGAATTTAGTTCTTTAATTTAAAGTAACTATACAAACTTTGGTTACCAAGAGTTATGTTCTCTCTTCCAAGTGCTGTCCCCTTCTTTCCAGTATTAACGCATGCATTGCCATAGACACACACTGCAGCCCTAGCTCGAGGGAACGAGATCCCGTGAATTCAGCAATGTACTCATGTGTCTCCAAGGGTGGCGGTGCTTGTTACCAAACATACTTTTCAATATGGCCACTGAATGGCTTTGAAGGAAGATCTCCCTTTCTAAGACAACTTTTATACCTACAGAGAATAGATCTTTTCATGTCAACACACATGCGCGCGCGCAAATCCTAACAGTGAAAGCTGGTCGTGACGTCAACTGTTGACAAGGGAGAATCAAAGATCTCATTTGTTGGTATGAATAAATAAAAAAAAAAAGACTAGCCCGGGAGGGGGGGGGGGGCTTAGCAATAAGTGTAATCCCTGCTGTACTACATCTTTACCTGTGCCGAATCTAGCTTAAGAGTTCGATTGGTTGTATAAGTATTGGTACTTATTACACATCTTTAGAAGCTGTTTTAGTTCAATAGTAGCTATTATTTCTTTCCGGCACAGTTAATGTCATAATAAGCTCTTGTGCTCTATGCCAAATGTAAATTGTCTGTGATATACGCTTTTTAATTACACCACAGTCAGAAGAGTTCTTTTTTTAAATGATTATTTTTGTTTTTCTGTCTGGTTCAATTAGTGTACACGTTATTTCTGCCACACCCAATCTCGTTTCAAGTTGAAACTTTAGAAAATTATTTGTTGCACCTAACAAAACATGATTAATTAATTACTATGTTTGATATCGAAAAGGGAAATAAAGAGTACATTGTTGAGATATAAGTAGTTGCAAATGTGGAATTCTTCTATTTAGATAAGCTTTTTTTTAAAGTATATTTATTTTTTCTTGTATTATGCAATATATTTCACTGATATAACTACATTTGTTTGAAACTGTCATAACACACTCATCGGAAAAAAACACAAGAGAGACTTAGGCGTTACAAACTTCACTAGAAGATTGTATATATGTATGTCAAATCGAAATGGATCAACTCCTAATTAAGTGTTCACAACAATATTATTTGTCGCATTCATGATCGATTTTGAGGGGCAGAATATAAGTCAGGGGTCAAGTAAAAGATTCCTGAAGAGATGAGGCTGACCATTTAAAGATAAAACCTTTACATCGTACTCGTACTGTGTGGCAGGCTTTCTGTCCATCGCCTGAGCTTCACAGATTGTGAAATGCACTTTCTGGAAGTTACTTGACGCAGCGGCTGACTGAGGGAAATAAATTACAGAGATTTTGTGGCGGTCTTTAACGAAAAGAGATTTGGGTCTGTGTGTGTGTGTGTGAATGTTTGTAAGATTGTGTTTTTATATGCTTGTATGATTGATTCTGTGTGCGTGTGTATTGTTAAAAAACTATAAGAATCAAGTTTAACTTAAAAAAAAATATTTATAAACAATGTCATTAAAAATTTAATGGAATTTAATTACAGCGCAATACTACCTCTTAGTACATTCTCAACACGTCTGATGAAGTTTGCCTGGTTACTCTATAATCTATTTTTGTTTTCTTTTCATTACTATCTCGCTGATCGATTTTCGAGGGTCTTTGTCACCTTTCAGGCTTCAGTTTATTGGAAACTATTGTTTGTTTTGGTATTTGAATGTCTGTGACTAGACTTAACAAAGATCTTTTTATGCCCGAAGTAAACAACTAGATTACTGTGCCAATGGAATGCCATTTTAATGGCAGTGACTACACTCAACTGAGATCTTCCATGTTCAAAGTAAACAGCTCTGAAACTCTAGTCATGCGTATCGCAGAGATACAGCCTTTCTTCCCTGCCCCCCCCCCCCTTTTTTTTTCTCCTACCTCTTTCCCACCAAATTTCAAGACTGCCCCCCTCCCCACTTGTAAATCAACATTTTGTGTTCCCTGCAGTTTTCCTTTGCGGTGACGGCGCCCCACTCCAGGCTAACAGGTAACCAACACTTCAAGCAATAACTCCCCCTTATTATTTGTCGATTCCTGATCTTTATATTTACATTAATCTAACCCCCCCTTCCTTTCTGCGAATACACCTTTTAAATCCTTCTTTCTCACATATATAAATAGCGGCTCTGAAAGATTATAGTAATATCCTTCCAATAGCTTAAGAAGTACTTCCCATTGACTTTTTTGAAACGACAGTACTAGTTGGACCTTGGTTATTACAACCCAAATATAGAACACCCGCTTTTCAATGTACCTGGGTGGAGGGAGCCATGAATGACACACAGGAACTTTGTTCAATAGAGTAATGTTAAATTCCTTTGTGCTTGTTTATTTATACTTTTAAAAGACTATTGTAGACATGAAGAAACCAACTGTAAATATATATATATATATTTTTTATTTCATAAACCAATTATATAAGGTATATGCATAAGTAAAATGAAAAGGGAAGGAATCTGTAAGGCCGTACACTACTATTCACACTTAAAGACTGTCAGCTTTGTGAGACTTGTATATATCTGCTGAATGCACCCTGAATATTATTTTTTTTTTTTACATGCAAGCGTTCTTGGTTGAATCTATTATAGTTGTCTTAAATAGGCGAACAGCTTTTAAAGGACGCTAGTTGGAAATTAGAGTTGTGTTGGTTTGTTCTCTTTCATGGCAATAATTCATATTTTATTTATATTTATATTAATTAGCACTAATTGATTAACTCATTGATGCCCAGTCTAGGGCCCGCGGGCCAGATCCGCCACGCTTCGTGCTGTTATCGGCTCAAAATGTTGAAATCATACAGAAATCATACAGAAATTATGATTGAAACATGTGTCTGTCCTTATTTTGGGTCTCTCATTCTTTCTTCTAAGGATTTCATTGTATGGTTTTGTAATATTCAAATCAATGTTTTTTTTGTTCTTGTAATTAAAAAAAAGTTTATGTTAAATTTTTAGGCGAACTTACGGTTATTTTTTTAAATTTTTTAAAAAATTCCGCTGCTTTCCTGAGCTAGCCTTGTTCTTGACATCGTGTGTGTACAACACAAGGCGCCATCTAATGTGTTATGCTTGAATGGAATGGGTGAACTGATGAAAATAAAAAGTAAACTCTGAATGTAGAAACTTCGAAGAAATGTTGTGACTGATTTTTACTTTTTTTGTTTTATTTGTAAAGCTGTTTATGGCTGTTTTTGAAGAGCATAAGGTTAAACAGCATTATGAAAGCAAACACATAAACAACTCTGGAGACATTCTTAGTTTGAGCTACGAAGAAAAGATTGCTAAATAACTCCTGGGGATTGAAGGATTGACAAGAATATTTACCAAGAAGGGACAAGACAATGACTCGGCGTTACTGGGCAAGCTACAGAGATGCTCACATTTGAAGTAGAGAAATGAAGCCATCGAAGGCGAATGCGTAAAAAGTGGTTTGCTATCACAGACAGTTATCAGTAATGGAAGAAATGTGTCATGGAAAGCAGAATGCAGACACACATTCTCGCATTACAGTTAGAAGGCGAAGAAAGATATGCGTAAAACTCCATTTAAAACTAAGATATAGTGCAGCAGAGATCAAAATTTCTATTGCCGCCGACATATCTAATACCGTTCATCTCTTGGTTATTCGCGGTTCGAACAGCAATTTTTGAATCACAGAAGAGTTAGCTGCTATGAGAAGGGACCACCACTCGCGAAGACCTGTTAAAAAAAAATGTCCACCATCTTGGAGGATCTCTTCTTTGTGAGTAGGGGTAACTAACTAATAACGGCGCTAAAAGTACAGTTTGAGATCCACAGCGAACTGGCAGCAATAGCTATCAGAAAAGTTGTCAAGTCAAACGGAACTTCTGTGGCAAAATGTTGAATCGTGACCATTTGACTACGTGTTCAGCACTGTACATTTCATTGAGTCCAAATATGAAGTTGTGCGCTAGTGAATCAGAGGAAATGAAATACAGTCTTTTTTTTTTTTTTAAAACATATGAAATTTATTTTTTTTAAAAACTGGAGATACGAAAGCAAGTGACTTAACGACCCACTCATAGTTGTGTGATTTGAATATTTAAAACGACATCACATCTAAATGAATTCGACACCAAACTACAGGAAAAACAAGTTCGCTTGAGGCGGGTTGGTTGAGTGGTAGGCGCTTGGCTTCCAAACAGTAAGTCCCGGGTTCGAATTCGGGCTCAGACTGTGATTTTTAATTTCGTTATCTTTGGGCGCCTCTGAGTCCACCCAGCTCTAATGGATGCCTGACATTAGTTGGTCGTTGTGCTGGCCAAATGACACCCTTGTCGACCGTAGGCCACAGTAAGAGATGACCTTTAAATAGATTGCAAGGTCTGAAAGGGAAACTATTTTTTTTACTCCTCTTGTGTACGCTGACTTAATTAAGTTAAGTGCCATCCTAACTAAATTGCAATTCTTCATTTAGCAGGTGGAAAGGGGCGAAACCAACGTCTAGATGCGGTTTCCCGACTTTGTCTCATTTATTCGACAGGATATTTAAAGTTGTATGTACAAATTCACAGGTTTCTAATAAAAGTGCTTTAGTGTTTATTTCATTTTTTTTTTTTTTTTACCTTTTCGATCATGTGGCCCGCGACTCGAGAGCTGGAGATTAAAATGGCCCGCGGGTCAAATTAGGTTTGGCATCACTGGATTAGCCATATGGTTAAAAAAAAAAAAAACTACGCACAAGATGAAGAAATATAAGTACAGTTTGAAGACTCAAAAAATCCAACTAGGGTAGACTACGTGCGTTAGCCTGCACAGTTGGACAAAGTCATGGTTATGCCCCTTTCGATTTCTACCGTGTCCTCCACCTGGACCCTAATGTGGGAGATATCGATCTGCTTATTTCCAGTGCAGTGGGCTTTGAACTTGGCCAGAGCTTGTGAAGTCTTGTCCCACGGACGTCGTAGAGCATGAAAGTTTGATAGAGTGTGAGAAGTCACTGGTCTCCCTTTGTTTAGATTTTTTTTAGATTCAGACGGAAAGGGCGATCACTGAATGAATGAAATTGCCACCTTGCTTATGAATTGTTATTAGCGGTCCCGTTAGGGAGACAAGCTGCTATAAGTTTTGTGCAGTCTGTCTGTCACATTTAGATTTCAGAATACTAGAAATGTCATTGAAAATCTGAGTTCACCATATTTTGGGACTAGCACATTTTAGGTACAACGGTTACTGTTTGTCTTCTGAAAGCGAACCGATTAGTTTTGACAATTATTATGTAAGTGTTTATTGCCCCCCCCCCCCCCCCCCCAGAACAATACGGTACTATTAAAACAATACGCAAAATGTAAGGGAGATTTATTTAAAGGAAGAAGGACAACTTGTGTGTGATTTTGTAACATTTGTACCAATGTTTTTGTCGATTGTCAAAATAATTTCCAAAAATAAATATTTTTTTTGACTTATTATGTTTTCTAATGTGTTCGCTACTAACATTGAACAGAGACGTTTTATCTTTATTTCAAAAGAAAACCAACAGCAACAACAAAACACGCACATGACATGGTGGCAGGATCCATATCTCCACACGTTTTGTCTTTCCTAGGGACGTACTCATATTGGGGCCCCCATTAGCTTTATAGCGGATCAAAAGAATTTGGGCAATTAGGGTTAAAAGCCAATTTTTACAAACATCCACTGGTTCTAGATAATCTCACACCGACATTTCTTTTATCGATAACAGAACATGAGCGTGGCAATAGTTTCAGCATGATTAAAATAATTCGGACATTTGAATATTTAACAATGACAACCAACAGCTTCACTTTGCACTGTAGGTCTAAGAGTTTTGAAGGACCTAATAGCTCCTCGTCACGGGCTGGATATGGTCCGCAGGTGCTAGTCTGGCATCTTTGCGTCTAGGATGTATAGTAGCTTTCCGTATCATTCCATTTTTATGGCTTATTATTTTCTTTCCGCATTTTAAGAATATACACAAGTAGCTAGTGCTAAGGACCTGATCTTGTGGTGAGGATATTAACCTGATCTTGTGGTGAGGATATCAACCTGATCTTGTGATAAGAGCATCAACCTGATCTTGTGGTGAGGATATCAACCTGATCTTGTGATAAGAGCATCAACCTGATCTTGTGGTGAGGATATCAACCTGATCTTGTGATAAGAGCATCAACCTGATCTTGTGGTGAGGATATCAACCTGATCTTGTGATAAGAGCATCAACCTGATCTTGTGGTGAGGATATCAACCTGATCTTGTGATAAGAGCATCAACCTGATCTTGTGGTGAGGATATCAACCTGATCTTGTGATAAGAGCATCAACCTGATCTTGTGGTGAGGATATCAACCTGATCTTGTGAGGATATCAACCTGATCTTTTGGTGAGGATATCAACATGATCTTGTGGTGGGGATATCAACATGATCTTGTGGTGAGGATATCAACATGATATTGTGGTGAGAATATGAATATCAACCTGATCTTGTGGTGAGGATATCAACCTGATCTTGTGATTAGAGCATCAACCTGATCTTGTGGTAAGAGCATCTCTCTGTTTAGAACATCGACCTACTTTCATGTGGAGTGTTGCATATAATGGGTTACATTATGCTAACGCTACTCAACTCCCGAGTATTTTGTGGATATGTAGCTAGAGTAAGATGGTGCTATTTCGGGTCTTCACGGCTTCAAGATTCAGAATGGCATACAATGAATCATGCGACAACAACACAGCCATTAACAAAGAAAAAAGAACAAACCGAATTCCACTATAAACCTGCACTTTGTGAAGTACGTAGCACTCTGTAAATGCTGTAAACATGGACGTGATAAAGGAAGCGGAGAATTTACAGCTCTCTTAACTATGTGCTGAAGCACGCACTTGAAAGACAAAGTAGGAAAGTTAGGGCCAGGTGGACTTACTGCTCAACTGGTGGATAGAGCTTATTATTGGTTCGGTGTCTACAAGACGGGGATACAGTGTGTGTGTGTGTTGTAACAGAAATAGTGATACAATTTTTAGTCGACATTTTGCTGTAATGTATCTGAAATGTAAGAAAACTATTTTCAGAGCTAAACACAATTTAATTAAAATATTTTCAGAGCTAAACACAATTTAATTAAAATATTTTCAGAGCTAAACACAATTTAATTAAAATATTTTCAGAGCTAAACACAATTTAATTAAAATATTTTCAGAGCTAAACACAATTTAATTAAAATATTTTCAGAGCTAAACACAATTTAATTAAAATATTTTCAGAGCTAAACACAATTTAATTAAAATATTTTCAGAGCTAAACACAATTTAATTAAAATATTTTCAGAGCTAAACACAATTTAATTAAAATATTTTCAGAGCTAAACACAATTTAATTAAAATATTTTCAGAGCTAAACACAATTTAATTAAAATATTTTCAGAGCTAAACACAATTTAATTAAAATATTTTCAGAGCTAAACACAATTTAATTAAAATATTTTCAGAGCTAAACACAATTTAATTAAATTATTTTCAGAGCTAAACACAATTTAATTAAAATATTTTCAGAGCTAAACACAATTTAATTAAAATATTTTCAGAGCTAAACACAATTTAATTAAAATATTTTCAGAGCTAAACACAATTTAATTAAAATATTTTCAGAGCTAAACACAATTTAATTAAATTATTTTTTTAAAATTTCTTTTCGTTTTATAGTCTCGACATGGATTTCAATGGTAGGGCTGCTTGACAATGGTTCCTGTTTCAGAAACTATTTGACTTGTCAGAAGTCAGACTAGAGCGCCTTCTTAAACTAAACCTAGACTAGAGCTCCTTCCTAAACTAAACCTAAACTAGGGCTCCTTCCTAAACTAAACCTAGACCAGGACTCCTTACCAAAATGTAGTCTAGGGCTTCTTACCAAACTAGACTAGGGCTCCTTACCAAAGTAAATTTAGACGTGGGGTCCTTCATAAACTTAAATTAGACTAGGACGCTAGTGAATCTTAGACTAGACCTTTTGCCAAAGCAGACTTAGCCGACTGCTCATTTTTACAGATACGTAAAACTTTTTTCTTTCAAGAGTTTGAGCTTGCGTTTCTGAACAATACTTGTAAAGGGTCACGCTAACTTCAATCTATATTGAGCCTCCGATTATGACTGCAAATAAACTTCACTGACGACCTCAAAATTTGATTGGTTTGTTTCAGGAGAAATTTGTTTTTCTTCTTGATCTAGCATGCACCCAAGAGACTGTCGGGCTGTCCTAACTTCTTCAAGGGTCAAGGTGGACATCGGTTTGTGTTATAGCTTGCAGCATTTAGGGAGGATCACATTTTTTTTGGCTGGCGTCTGCCTTGGCGCCTGTTTATTGGCGTAGCGAAGGGGGATAACGACAGTGATCTGTCGGAGCCGGAAGTGCGTGATCAAGCTATGAAATGCAACGGACACTTGATTCTGTTGAGTTTTTTGTCACTGCGCATGTCTGCACGTGTGTCTTTTCTTAATCTCTACTTTAACATGGAGTTGACATTTCCGGCAATTGATAACCGGGACTTCTTCCCCTAACATCGACATGCTGCACTGGGGATTTTTTTTGGGGGGATGATTTCGATGAGTTAACTTTAATAATAAAAGATTTACAATTCAACAATTTGTAGTTTCATCTCTCTGCTAGAATCGTCATCAATGAAGCCTCTTGGCAGGCAACTGTTTCACAGAGCAGGCTTCCCAATCTTGGAATAAGATGCTTAGACTTTTGTTTGATACGTGCTGATGTAGCTTCTTAACTAACCCAGGCTTGCACATCTCCGTCTGGGAAACCACAAATTCTCGACCTGTATGGTGGCATGTATGCACTAAGCAAAAAAGCAGGGTTTTTGCCAAAGAGGATTTAAGATCAGTAGTAGCACTAATATAAGCTACTCTACTGAACCTCATATGCTGTCTCACGTGAAACACATTTATGTGTGATTGGTTTATCGCTGTTTAAAAAAGCTAGCTAAAATAGGAATCATGGATGGGTCTCTTTGTATTATAAATCTTAATATTTAGTGGCAAATTATAGCAAGCTTTTTGGTATATCCAGTGTATAGAATACAAGAAGTGTTGGTAAGCTATGCATGTTTCAAGTCATTGGATAATTGTTTCAGCACTTTTTAGCACCTGTTGAAAAACAAAATTCTAGGTTTTTCCGTTTCTACCTCAATTTGTTTTTCTTGTTTAATTGGCAACAATAAAGCTCATTTTAGCCTCCTTAACATTGTTTAAAGTGAAAATACCTAATGTCAATCTCACATTTCTTTTTTTTACTTAGCACGAGTTACTCTTCTTTAAAACCTGAGTGTCTATTTTTAGATTTCCTTTCGGAGATGAAGAAAAACATGCAATGCCCACTTTGTTGCATCCAGGCGAGACCATTCGCTTTAGAAGGCCTGAACATTGACCCGCAACGTCACAACATGTGGGCAGTTTAGACCAATAGATCGTTGCCACGTCTTACAGACCTGTGATCCAGAGAGCTACAGCTCAGCCAACTCGAAGCTGTTAGTTGTCAGTGAATGAACTTGTACTGTTTTGATGAGATTAAACAGTTTTGTCAGTCACCTCCAATGAGATCAGCTCAAGTGAAGTCCAACAACGAATGCTTTTTTTTTTATGTCTGCTTGGCACAAAGGTCTTGTATGTGTTTGTCCTACAAAACGAAAAAAAAAAAGAATTTTTAAAATTTTTTTTGGAAGTCCTTCCAAAAAGTTTTGATATTTTTCTACACTGGAAAGTTAAAGTTCCCTGTGTTTTTCTAGGGAATGTCTTTATTGTGGCTTTCACAGTGTCACTAATGTCATATCGTTTCATGTATACAAATTTCACTCATGTTTGAAAAGCATTCATATCTTCTATAGCATTGCTGTTTTCGCTGTGGTGGCTTTCTTTTTCCATTTCTAAAATGTTCTTCATTAAAGTGTAAGTCAGTGTCAATGTTTTTGTTTGACTTTTTAATTGTATGAAGAAGCTCTAGAAAATCAAAACATGGACAGGTACAACTTTGAAGACAGTGATGTAATAGGATAAAAGGAAATTTTTAAATTTTTTTTTTATCATTTAAAAATTGCTTCAAGGCTTTGAGAAGAGCCTTGAGAGTTTTTTCCCCTAGAAAAAAAAATGTGCTGCCAACTACAAACCTGCCCCAGCGTGTGACACAAACCTTTTAAGCTTTCCTTTGTATTTGTCAGTGTGAAACTGCTCAAATGTCTCAATGTAAACTGTGACTTGTGCCTAAGTAGGACTCAATTACAGCTTGCAACAGACGGGTTTACCTTGGTGTGTTTACATTAATAAACCATTAACATCAATATTGCAAGAATGATTTTCAGAGAATCGCTGCCGATTGACTGCCATGCCATTCAACATTTTGTACAACATGTTAGTATAAGTAATGTTCTAGCAGAATATGGCGTTAGAGATCAATTATTTATTTTCAAGTCAGGTTAGAAACAATACTTGATTGAAAAAAAAAAAATTGCTAAATCTAGACTCTAGTATTTATTTAAAGATATTTTCTACCCCTACTTTTTCGTGTGATATTTGATATATCCGCTTCCGGTTTTCTTTTAGATTGTAGATTGTTAGTTCTCACCGAAGATTGCCAGATATGATTAGGCTCTACGTGTGAATCCAACTGAAGTAGATCTAAAACACTTTTCCCTTATTAAATTGCTAATGTTTATTGCCGTCAGAATGCTTTTTCCTGCTCAGAAATTCTTGCATAGTTATGATCCGTTCAAACTATTTTGATTGTTCCGTATTTTTATTCTCATTTTGTTCCAACTCAGTCTTTGATTTTCCAGTGTTTTTTTTTTTTTTTATAGATATAGATTTTAAGAGATAGAGGAAAAAAAAGCAACAACAACGTTTTGATACAATCATTTTTTGTTTACACGTTGTCATGGTAATAAGCATTTTCACGCTGGCTTGAGAAACTTGTTTTCATTGGTCCGCTTGGAAGTTAAACAAACCAATAGCGAATAACCTCGATGTGACGGCCATTCAAACAGTGTGTGCTTCCCACACTGCCCTGCTCTCACTTCCTTGTCTAAAAATAGATTTTGCACTTTCTTTGGTTAAATCGGGACCACGATTTGTCTGTTTAGTTTTCTTCGCTCTTGTCTCCATTTGAACACACTGATTCAAGCTAATGATAAAGTTTGGTCGCGCTAAATAGCTCATCTCAATTTATCTCCGCCGACCTATGTGCATTGAAGTGCACACTTTTAACAACCAATTTGAAATCTTTCCAATATGGTGCTGCCCAGGCAGTGGTTTAAATGCTAGCAGACGTCAACTTCCCCCTAGTTTTCGTTTACCTGGTTCTCTATATCTCCGAGCAGACGAAAGGCTCTGGCCGTATTTAAATTGTCGAACTTGTCCGTAAAGACATTCCCATCTACTTGGCGCTTCTTTTTTTTTCCTCTCTGTTGTTCCGTTTCTTTGGTCCTTTCACCCCGGTACATTTATTTTTCTGAATGTACACACCGAGTGTGGGTGTGTGTGTATGCCGCAGTATTGATTTCCTGACCACTCCCCTGCACACCCCATCAATGGCCCTAGACCGTCCATGGATACAACAATCTCTTCTCCAAATATTTTGGTTGGTTGATTGCTCGTTGCTAAGGACGCCGCATCGTGGCATGGCATATTTCCTGCTCGTAAGGTGTTTTTGTGTCATTAAAAAAATGTTTTATCTATTTTTTTTTAAATGTGTAATTCTCAGAATTTATTGACCCTCAGTTTGTCGCAATTGTTTTTTTTTTAGATAAATAAATAAATACCTTACATCATAGAGTGGTTCTAAAATAAATATAGAAAGGTACATTGTCGAGGTGTTCTAAAATAAACACTAGGCTATACACTACAATATAGATAAGTTGTAATTTATTTTATAATATCAAGATTCGGAGATTATTACTCGTTTTACTAATCATTTTATGCAAGCCGTTTACGATGTTTACTACAGAAAGAATGATTATAAGATATGCACCAGCAATCTCTTTGAGTATACGACAAATATCTATCGGCTTATCTCTCTATGGACTCTACGCACAGTGCTATCATTATGATTTATATTCACGTCTAATAATCTTATTTCGAAGTGCTTGGTCCAATGGGATCTCTTGTTACTGTCATTGAGTCATTCTTCAAGATTTTAATGCATCGTACGACGAGTGTTGTATCGATCAACGGGTCAGGTTAACATTTGCTTCAAGTGATCTAGCAGAAAGGCGCTCGTTCATATGAACAAACCCAAGCATTGAGTTACACAAAGCTCAAGTTATATTGATGACACCAATTTACGACACCATCGTCCTCAGCTAAACAATAAATATGGTCATGTTTGCAAAGCTTATATCAACTCACTCTGTCTGGTAAAAAGTTTGAATATATTTTTTCTCCCACACCTAATCTCGGGTCAAGTTGAAACTTTGCGCAATTATTCTTTGTTTTTGACAAGACATGAATAAATAAAAAATTTAACCAATTAGTGAATTAATTATTGGTGGTTAATTACTTTGTTTGCTATCGAAATAAGAATGATAACTGCTACTTAATGAGAGATGCGGATGTAAACTGTGACTTGTGCCTAAGTAGGACTCAAGAGAGAATTCGTAATGCACTGTGTCAGTAAAAGAGCTCCCACAACCTTAGTCAACAATCCAAGCGCCGTTACTCAAGGGTCCGTTTCATAAATGGTGTGTCCTGCAAGGTCAGCCTGGAATAGAATAGGAAAATGTCAGTAATTCCCAGTGTATATGGCCTTCGGCCGCGTCTCTAGTCCGCGAGTCTAAAGTGACCATGTCACTGGAAGACAGTGTCAATATAAACACTTGTAAGACACTCTTCCAGATAGAAACTGTCTGTTGAACAATCAGGCCGGTGAGAGGGAGCTCTTGTTCGCTTTTACTGGCCGAGATTTTCAAGTACCTCAACTCTGCCTGACAGTTTCAAATGGTAGACCTAACAAAATTAGTCACTTTAATTGTTGTTTCTACCTCGTATTCCGTGCTGAGTCTCCTGAACCTGAAGTACAGACACATGCAGACAGACACGTGCAGACAGAAACATGCAGACAGACACATTTGTATCCAATGAATTCCTCCGTTACCTCCCTCTTGTATTAGAAATAAGAAATCACTTTAAAATTGTAACTACTCAATAGTATGAGTGTTCTTCAGTAGTATTAGGGCCTCTTTTGGCCGTGTTAGAATGTTCTTTGCATCATTAATAAATATTATTCTCATCAGTTTTGTTGTTGCTTATTTATTCTATGATTACTAAGAAATAGTATCACAACACATGTAGAATGGTCAGAAAACACAACTCTTGCAGACTCACGTTTATTGAATACAAAAAATAGTTTACAAGTAGGCGATGTCAGCCATCAATCACTAGCATAAAATATTCCAAATTGAATACACTCTACATCCATAGAAAATTATTACTTAGATCTTAACTCAAACATGAGACACGTCTGTTTCAGTAGAACATGGCGTAAAATTTGTAAAATTTCTTACTGACCATGTGGTTTCTTATCATGTGACCAACGAAAATGGTACCCCGTGATTATCAATGTGAAGTCCCTTATTTCCCGTGGAATTCTATTTTCTCGTGCTTTTCCCCAACAATAGCACAGTGTAACAAACAATGAGGTTACAAAATATGTATACCATTTCGATCTAGTGGCTATAGTTCGTGTTTGACATCAGAGCTTACAAAACAATTAGGCCAACACTGTTCTATTTTCATTGCTAAGCTTATATCAACTTCATTCCGTCTGTCTGTCTGGTACACATTGTGTACACTTCCCATTCTCGAATCAAGCTGGAACTTTTGAAAATTATTCATTATAACATACAAAATATGATTTACTAAAAACCATAACCAATTAATTAATATATCATTAGTAATTAATTAATTTAATATAGAAAAAGAGCAATATATCTTTAAGTATTTAAGGCTGTAAATGTACAGTTTTTTCATTTAGATAAGCTTTGCTGTTAAAAGAAAATTTATATTAAGCTTTATATATATATATATATATATATATATGCTTTTGTTTTTACATTGATGGTGACTGTTCCAGCAAAAAAAAAAAAGTTTTGTCTGTTTTTTGTATCACGAAGAAGTTTCTGGTTCTGTTTATAACAAGACAGAGACGATACGGGACTATTTCTATTTGTCAAATGAGCTACAAGATATTTGTGACACGTGACATTGATTTCCAAAGCTTTCTATTTATAGACCAGCGTATTTGGTTTGTACAGCGATAGAAACAATGTATCCACACACTGTAACCATGACAACTGTAGAGAGAAAGAGAGAGTGATAGAGAGAAGAGATTATTTGTAGGTCTAACCTTCTGCTTCCAGTTTTATTGTTGTATTTACCTTTTATCAACTTAGTTGGGACTTGACGTATTTATTTGTCATATTGAACTGAAATGGACGTCTGAACACATTTCTTGAGCTCGTTACTCATTCAATGCACACTTCAGTTGACCTTAATATATATATACACTTTTTTCACCTGAACTCACGCCATTTTCACCTGATTACACACCTTTTTTTTGCCTTCACATATTTGTTGACAAAATACACATATTTATAATATCCACTTAAACACACACTTAAACCTGTAATATACACCTTATTTTTTGTACCACTAATACACACCTTTTGGCCTGTAAAACACACCTTTTTACTTGTAATACACACCATTTGTTTAAAATCTGTAATACACACCATTTTTAAACATGTAATACACACCTTTTTACCTGTAATACACACCTTTTTACCTGTAAAACACACCTTTTTACCCGTAATACACACCTTTTTACTTCTAGTACACACCCTTTTTAAACCTGTAATACACACCTTTTAACCTGTAATACACACCTTTTAACTGTAATACACACAGTATTACTTGTAATACACACCTTTTTACCTGTAATACACACCTTTTCTGATTGTAATACACACCTTTTCTGCCTGTAATACACACCTTTTTTGCCTGTAATACACACATTTTCTGCATGTAATACACACCTTTTTTGCCTGTAATACACACCTTTTTACTTGTATTATACACCTTTTTACCTGTAATCCACATCTTTTTACCTGTAATAGTTACATTTTAACCTATAATACACTTTTTTCCCACTAACACACATCTTTTTGCCTGTAATACACACCTTTTTTGCATGTAATACACACCTTTTTTAACTGTAATACACACCTTTTTACCTGTAATCCACATCTTTTTACCTGTAATACTTACCTTTAACCTGTAATACACTTTTTTCCCACTAACATACACCTTTTTGCCTGTAATACACACCTTTTTTTAACTGTAATACACACCTTTTTTACCTGTGATATACACCCTTTTACCTGTGAAACACACGTTTGTATCTGTATACACCTTTTTTGCCTGTAATACACCTTTTCTGCCTGTAATACACACCTTTTCTGCCTGTAATACACACCTTTTCTGCCTGTAATACACACTTTTTCTGCCTGTAATACACAATTTTTCTGCCTGTAATACACACCTTTTCTGCCTGTAATACACACCTTTTCTGCCTGTAATACACACCTTTTCTGCCTGTAATACACACCATTTTCTGCCTGTAATACACACCTTTTTTGCCTGTAATACACACATTTTTGGCCTGTAATACACACCTTTTTACCTGTATTACACACCTTTTTACCTGTAATACACTTTTTCCCACTAACACACCTTTTTGCCTGTAATACACACCTTTTTTTGCTTGCAATACACACCTTTTTTAACTGTAATACACACCTTTTTTTACCTGTGATATACACCCTTTTACCTGTGAAACACACCTTTGTATCTGTAATACATCTGTAATACATCTTTTTTTGCCTATAATACACCTTTTCTGCCTGTAATACACACCATTTTTGCATGTAATACACACCTTTTTACCTGTAATACACACCTTTTTACCTGTAATCCACATCTTTTTACCTGTAATACTTACCTTTAACCTGTAATACACTTTGTTCCCACTAACACACACCTTTTTGCCTGTAATACACACCTTTTTTTGCATGTAATACACACCTTTTTAACTGTAATATATACCTTTTTTACCTGTGATATACACCCTTTTACCTGTGAAACACACCTTTGTATCTGTAATACACCTTTTTTGCCTGTAATACACCTTTTCTGCATGTAATACACACCTTTTTACCTGTAATACACACCTTTTTTTACCTGTAATACACATCTTTTTACCTGTAATACTTACCTTTTTACCTGTAATCCACATCTTTTTACCTGTAATACACATCTTTTTACCTGTAATACTTACCTTTTAACCTATAATACACTTTTTTCCACATGTAATACACACCTTTTTTTAACTGTAATACACACCTTTTTTTTACCTGCGATAAACACCCTTTTACTTGTGAAACACACCTTTGTACCTGTAATACACCTTTTTTTGCCTGTAATACACCTTTTTTTGCCTGTAATACACCTTTTCTGCCTGTAATACACACCTTTTTTGCCTGTAATACACACATTTTCTGCCTGTAATACACACATTTTCTTCCTGTAATACACACCTTTTTTGCCCATAATACATACCTTTTTTGTCTGTAATACACACATTTTTTGCCTGTAATACACACATTTTCTGCCTGTAATACACACCTTTTTTGCCTGTAATATACACCTTTTTTGAACCTTGATGTACAACGTTTGTAAACCGCCATTGAAATTTATTGAACTCACTGACACTATTTTGGGTATCTTAGAGGCAAACTTTTTGATCACCTTATTAAGAACCACCTTTGTTGACTTCCAATGACTTAAATCTCAGCCTGTTTTGTAGTCACCTTGTATCAGAGATTACCGAACAATGGCCAGCTCCTTACTCTACTAGTTCTTGTCTTCTTGTTGCATTGACTGGATTTCTTCTACATGGATCATTCACCTTCATTTTTGTCTTGTCATTGTTGGGGC
Source organism: Biomphalaria pfeifferi (assembly GCA_030265305.1). NCBI lineage: Eukaryota > Metazoa > Mollusca > Gastropoda > Planorbidae > Biomphalaria > Biomphalaria pfeifferi. The sequence goes on along the minus strand of JASAOG010000061.1, from coordinate 706,384 downwards.
TTAACACGACACAACGGGGGAGAACCGAAATAGGAAATACTTGACTGGGGCCATATTGAATGTTCTTTCACTTAGGGGGAGAGAATTTACTCTGTTAGGACCACGTCTCACGTAGCAACAATCAGTTTAGGAATCCCCTATTACTTCCCTTTAGTTTTTGTTTTAAAATGCTTACATGTCTATACACTTACGTGCACTTACAACCCCCCCCCCCCCACTTACACCTATACATGCCTATATCAACCATTACTCATGCCTCTCAAAGCATGGACACACTGATATTTGACAGCCTGCATGTTCATATTTGACTAGAGTGAGACATTCGGTAACAGTGAGAGCAACTAGTCTATTCTTGTCTTCCAACGAACTCTCCAAGCTAAATGCTTTTAAAACAACACACCGCAATAAATTGTCTTTCTCCGTGTGTCTGTCACGTTTAGAGATGTTACAAAACTAAAAGCGCTATTGAAAATCTCATTTCTCCATTTCCCTTGTAGTGATGTGTGCAGGTGCAGCGGCTACTTTTTGTCTTCTGCCCGCGAATCCTTTTGCTTTTTAAAATACCTTATGCAGACATACTGTTTTTATAACAAGATTATTAAGTCAAAAAGTCAAAAAAACAAAACAAAACATATACTGTTTTTAAAACATGATTAATAAGTCAAATAAAACATAAACTATTTTTAAAACAAAATTAAGCTAAATAAAACATAATATTTGTATAACAAGATTTAGTCAAATATAACAAATACTACTGTATAGCGTTGCAGGTGCAAGGCTCACTATATCGACCAATCAAATACAGATATTAAATATATGATCACAGGTGCAACAACTATTTATGGCTCTCGGAAGGCGTGCACCCTTGTTAAAAAAAAAACAAGTATGAATGTATTACGTAAACAAGTATACACATTTTCAAAGAACATTTAAAAGAAGATCTTGCTCTTCAGCTACTGATAGGATATCAGCCTCTTTAGAATGTAATGTATTAGTACAACTGATCCTCATGGGCCGACCTGGAGTTTGCATGTGACACAAACTCAATTCACTATCTTTGTTGTTGTTAGCTAGCGGCACTGTAACAATAACTTTCTCTCTAGCTGTAATTATTCTGCAATAGTAGGCAAGTGCAGGTCTATTAGAATCTAAAAATAAAAGTGACGAAATTAATAGATATAAATAGACTTTATTTCCAATATTTCACTCTGTAAAAGCCAATAGTAGGCCTAGTGCTGTTTTCAAGAAGTTTCAACCTCAGGGATGAGCACGAACATAAACAATAGAAATAAACTTTTCAGCTTTCAGTTCTTCATTTCTGTTAGTATTGTCGTTACAATACAATTTACACATTTCATAATGAATACCGAAATGTTTGTTTTCTGTCCGTAAGGAGATCCAAATAATGGTCCAAATAATGGTCCTAACAGTGTTGCTTTACTTGGAGCTAAGTCTTTGACTTTTAGGTCGTTGCAAATCTACAGAACGTTCCTGTCCTCCGACCCCCGCGGATTACGTATTGTCCTACACGTTTCCCTTTGACTAAACTGCCACACAGCATCAGAACCAATCGATCCGTTAGAAGTGTCCCCCTCCCCCTCGAACGGACACTTTTTCCGCACATGCCCCCCACCCCAGGGAGCCTAAGCTTCTTTCTGTCTCGCTACGGTGACAGTCATCAGGATCCCCCCTCCCCCCCCCCCCCTGCCTTCATTGCCAGGTATCTTCCTTTTATCTGCCAGGCTACGGGGGCGAAGCGTCATCAGCCTGTGGCTGGCGATGTCTCAAGTGCTGTCACTGTGCTAGTGCCACAGAGTGAGTTTCATGAGTCGTGTTTGTTTTGTGACAGCTCACAGGCCTACCCCACCTACACTGGACATCCATACATAGGTACTTCCAAGTCTAGAACACGCACGTGATTTCTTTCGGATTCGGATTACTGTCAATCATAATAGTACCTATGCATGTTTTGTGTTCTGTGATTATTGTTTAGAGATCTCTAGTAGATGTTACATAGTACAATTGATAATACAATTGAACATTTTATAGATAGATAAGTAAATAGCTGGAAAGGTAGATAGATAGATAGATAGATTAGATAGATTAGATTAGATTAGATAGATAGATAGATAGATAGATAGATTAATAGATAGATAGATAGATTAGATAGATTAGATTAGATTAGATTAGATAGATAGATAGATAGATAGATAGATAGATAGATAGATAGATAGATAGATAGATAGAGAGAGAGAGAGATAGAGAGATGGATGGAGAGATAGATAATTGGATAGATAGATAGATAAATGGATAGAGGGATAGATAGATAGATAGATTGATTGATAAACAATAAAAAAAACAACAACTAAAACTTTTATTGTAGTAACAGACAGTTTTCTTTATTTGAATCTTGTCTTCCATGTTCTTGTCTGCCGTCTCTCGTAGAGACATAAATCACATGATGTCAGCACAATTGTACAGAAGTATATTATTTGTTGATATTAAGTGGTCATAGTTCAGTTTTCAGAAAGGCAGTTCCATTCTTTCTGGAATGTATTGCTCAGTACATGAGGGCAAACACATGAGGATCATTCAGATATTCAGGTGAAAGACGGACAATGCCTCCATGTAAGAAAACGAAGACATTCTTCACTATTCAATATCGTATCTCTGCAAGGTGTTAATGACCGGACCGTCTCATGGAGCCGGTCCGGACAAGACTGTCTTGGTCAGGGAGGGTCACTGTGAGCCCGAGGTTACAGTCACCACAGTGTACCACTTGTCCTTGCTGCCGCAGTGGCCATCCGAGGAGGACCCTCTCTTGAAAAAGTCCGCAACAGTCCCCTCCATAACGAGTAGCACCAGTGGTCAGTCCAAACGCGGGGCAGCCACGTCCAGTCTCTTCCAGAGCTCCTTTAAGATCTCATCACCCAAAGGGCTTGTCCCATCTCCGCCGGCGTATTCCAACACCTATTCTTTCCATTTCGGACCCGGCCCAAAAGTCCCAAGCAGACGCCAAAGCAGACGGCACGAATCGTTCAGCTCCTTTAGCAGCAGCGTGGCGAGTGGGTCTTCTTTGGTTGGAACGACTCCTCAGTTCCCAAGTCAGCTCCAACCACTTCCTCCAGTTCTTCATCCTCTCTCGGTCTTGTCAGTGTCCACAGGATCTCAAGCTCTGCCAACTTCTGAAGTGCTTCTCACACCTCTAGAAGTTCGTGGGTAAGTCTAAGTGAAAAGATACTTAAATATTTTTTTTGTAACCCAATTCCTTAGTGCCTGCCAGCAACTTTTCTTATCAGCTTGTGGATTCTTCACGTGTAGTAAAGGGTGGGTGTATAAGGATTTTAAAAAAAAGGCTTTAAATATTTTCCTAGTGACTTGACAGTTTATTTATATCTTTGGTAAAAGAATGACTAGCTAATTGACCAGACAGGGAAAACTCTGGTTTGACCGTTATAATTTATCAAATTTAATCTTGTAAACTTAAATTTTGGTCTCGGGGTCTAGACACTGTCATATTCCTGCATGTCTTCATTCAAGAGTTAACTAAAGTAACAGACGTTGAGGAATATTTTGCGTACTGTTTTTCTAAGTCTGAATCTATAGGCCTTATCACAAACTAGAATCTTCTATAGAATATATCAATACCATATGTCTAGATCCAGTATTCCAACTTGGACTACTGTCTTCTAATGTTGCCATGTCTGGCCCGCCAAACTAGAATTGTATATGTAGATATGAGTAGATGTATAGATACGCTATCATTTCTTTAGTGACTAAGAGAGAAGTAGTTGCTTTTAGAAAAAGTCATCAGCTTTATACAGGAGGAATTGTCTTTTTACAAAAGTATTTTTAAAATATTTTACTTGTTTTTTAAATCCATTCTCGTTCCCTACCCTTTTAGCCGTAATTATACAAACACTAAAACAACACACAATATACACACATATTCATTTTATTTGTAGAATATATGTAAATAACAATGCCCTTTTGTCATAAGTTTAAGAACGCCTTTTAGTCATAAGTTTTAGGACGCCCTTTAGTATAAAAGTTTTAGGACGCTCTTTTGCCATAAGTTTTAGGACGCGCTTTAGTCATGCATTTTAGGACGCCCTTCAGTTATACGCTTCAGGGCGCCTTTCAGTTATACGTTTCAGGGCGCCCTTTAGTCATGAGTTGGGTAAAGTTAAGAGGATTGATCGTTGTGCAGGACTCCCGACACCCTCGTCATCCGTTAGCACGGAGACAGATGAGCTTTACATCATGTGTCGGCATTGAGCGCTAGTTCTGAGCCGGAACTTTGTACTCTTATACTTCACAGACGTAATTTCCACATGGAAAGATGTGGACGTCCTACGCTTGTGTTCATATCGTCGTTCGTGCTTGTGAATTACTCTACACCAGTGATGCCCAGCCTAATTCGACCTGCGGGCCTTTTTCATTTCCGACACTCATGTCGCGGGCCACATGACCGAAAAGATACATAAACGTAATGAAACGGAACAGAAACTATTTGATTAGAAACCCGTGGATCTAGCACCGACATTAAAGAGGTCAGATGTTTGAAGTTTGTCTTCTTTTCTACCCTTCGGAACAAGGCTTACAATGTGAGCTACATTCTATCTAGCTTAACCACCGACTCATTTTCTTATCTGCTTTTGGCAACTATTCAATCCTTAGATCTCTAGGCGAAGTTTAATAATATTTTATTCCCGGCTCAAATCAAGAATGCTGCCATATTTGTTTGTTGTTTTTTTTAAACAACCATACTTTCTTTACAAATCAAATACACTGGCTTATTATCATGCCCCGCAACAAAGTAAAGATCCGTTCGCTTTTCCTGTTAGATTATACATCTAGTCTCATGTCATAAACACAATGTTAAAGATCATGTTACCAATCCATCAGAGAAAAAAGTTAGGGTAACGTAGGTAAAAATAACTTTATCTACCTTTTTGGAGAAGAGATTTTCTACACTATGTGCCGTCGTTTCGCAGGGCCGGATGGAACCACTTCGCGGGCCGGATCTCGCCCGCGGGCCGTATTTTGGGCATCACTGCTCTACACAGAAAGACCAGCCGAATGGTTTTGTTTACTGAAAAATAAGTCAAATGTAATCGAGCGTCGCCAATGACTTGTAGAACTCACACGATAACCACATTTTTATATAAAAGTTGACGTCGCTAGTTTTTTCATAAGGAAACGATTAAAAAGGCAATCTTTAATTCTTGACCGAAACCTGTTTCCTTGTTGCCCTAGTTGGTATCTGTCGTGCGCATCTAGTGTTGCTTCTTGTGTGATGTTTCATTTTGTGCACCATAATGGTTTGTGCGCTCTAGTTCCTAAGGTCGCGCTTTGTTGATGTCATTTGCTTCTTTGCCTCTGTTGTGGTTGTGCTGATGGCGGATCTTTTGGTTGGAGTTTTCTATGGTGTTTTCTTCCCCAGTATTGGGGACGCAGGCTTGGGACTCTGTTGTAGTCAAGCCTGATTTGTTTTGGTGTGGTCGGGCATCCATGGCATTGTGAATGATTGTGTATGGGCTTCGCGATCCCTGACCAAATTGTGGCACCGAGCTTAAGGTGTGCTATATTTCATTTGCATAATATGTATAGCTTGATTTTGCCCTTGTAGATATTATCAATATTTATTCATCATTTATGCCACATTACTCCATTAAACATTTGTTTTGATATATACAATCTGGTTATTGACTAGTAGACGTTACTATTTGTATTTATTCGTTCCCTTAGTAATTAGTCCATAAGTTGATTGCTAAACTGTCAGGGGGCAAACGACCCACGACTAAAGTACAACCCCGACAGGAAGTTAATAACCAGCATTCAGGTGGGAATCCGGCATACCCTAGACATGTAAAATCCAGTATCGTCATTTGAAAGTACATAGGTTACTGTTGGAGCCTGAACATGTCTCTATGAAAAAGAGGACATTATGTGACATTTGAAACTGAGAGGTCTAACTGGCCGGACTTTCTGGAACAGGTCCGGACAAGACTATCTTATTCGTGGGGTGTCGATGTGAGCCAGAAGTTAATGCCCCGTTGACCCATATCAAAGGCGCACAGGCGTAGCTAGGGTGGGAGAAAAGGGGTCCAAATTTGAAAATCCCCCCCCCGGGCCCCCACTTGAGCGGTCCCCTAAATAAGTGTCTGAAATTTGTTTTTACATTACATATTACGCCATTATCTCATGTCATGATGTCGAATGTTTAAATGCAGGCAGGGCCGGTCTTAGGCCGCTGCAACCTATGCGGCCGCAGTAGGCCCGCGCGAATTCTAAGTGTAAATTATTAAAATAAACCATTTAAACTTATTATTAAAAGAGTTTCTGGAATTCTCCTGAAATTGTAAAATATACGAAAAAATCATGAAAATTTCCTGAAATTATTAAAATCTTCTGAAAAATGATGCAAATATCCTTAAAAATAGACAAAATTGTCATTTCTGGGTGTCATTCAATATGGAAAACGCCAATCCTACTAGCAAAAAAAAAAAAAACGGCATTAAATTGTCAGCTTTCATTTAATTAAAAGTGATAATAAGGCGAACTTTAACCAAAACAAGAAGTTCGAATACTTAATTTACTTTAATAGTCACTGGCCTACAAATACAGATCTAAATCTCTCTCGACCTCTTTAAAAAAAAGCGATATTTTGCTAGTCGATCGTAAATCTAAATGGCAGATCTGAATGTTTATCTGCTTTTTGTTGAAAAACTACTATCTACTGTAGATGGCTCGTAAAGTTAATTTGATAGTGATTTTGTACTTAGTAAAGTATGAATAAAATGCAAAGATGAATTTATTTTCTAATAGAAAATCTTAATTTTGACTTATTATCCTTATCACAACCCAGAATAGGCCCCGCGCAATTCGTTTCGCATAGGGCCCCGCAATCTGTAGGACCGGCCCTGCATGCAGGACCCCTAAATCCTTAACTATGCCACTGCAAAGGCGGCTAATGTAGCTCCATCACATTTATTCGTACATTTGTAAGTAACCTTTTAACCTTTCTTTAGTATGCCAGGCATAGACTTGATTATTTGTCATGGCATGAACTATTCTATTTTTGTACTGCCCATTATCAATAAAAGTGCTATATACAATACGCTATCCATAGGTTGCATTCTTACTTACGGTCTATCTATGTCATTAAGAATTCTAGATCTGTCACCTAGATATATAAGAAAGCGTTGCGGCACTAACTCCACCTCTAAGCATTCATACATTTCTTCCATTCTCATTGCTCCTCTCTCCACCGGTCTTTGTCCTGCCAAACACTCCATTTCACTCCATTCAACTCCATTCATAGGCGCTGACGTAGCAGAAGGTACCTTTTGATTAGGGCCTTGTCTCTCCTTGCCACTACGAGATCGAGAACTGGGTCTAGGTCTCGGTACCAGTCCCCTATTCACCACACCAAACACAAATCTACCTGTCCAAGACTTACAGTCAACGAGGTGACAGTTATTAGTAGCAGTACAAAGGACCTTTGTGTGTGTGTGTGTGTGTGATCAGTAGTTCCTGGTCACGTGGTGTTTTTTTTTCTCTGTCCCTGTTTACCTTCTCAACCCCCCCCCCCCCCTTTCCCTTGCACTAAGCGGGCTATTAGTAAGGCAATCTGTGATTTGTGCTTAAGGAGGATGTTTCCATTTCTGTGTTTTTTGTGTTGATCAAGATTGAAGAGTTAACTATTTTCACCCGGTTGTTATTTCGAATTGAAAATGACTACTCCTGGTCTTCGCCCAACTTAAACAAATGTTGCCTGGTGCAGGATATCGATAGCGATCGGCGAATTTCTGTTTCCTCTTTCCAATTGGAATTTATCTCTTACTGACAGACGTGTTTGGCGTGGCTCTAGATCTTCAGTAGTATCGATAGTATTAAATCATTTCCATGGCCTTTGTATCTTATCAGCTAAATTGAAATGTTTATCTCTAGGTAGTGTTTGCCTTGAGAGGGAGGTCGAGTTGAAAGATCGCGCTCTCGCCTCTCCCATTTCTTTGAACCTTTTTTTTTTTCAATCAGATTTTTTTGGAGATCTCTGCAAGCTATGGCGTTCAAAGTTTGTTAGCGAAGCACAGAGTTAGGCGGATATTGCTAGATGGAGTCGGTCTTGTGTGTTCTAATGTTGAAAGTCTGGAGTCTATGACTTCTATTTTTAGATATCATGCTCGTTGTTGCTAGGGACGCGTTTCCCTTGTTCATGGATTACCAGACGCTGCAGTATTCCGGACATCCCCTTCCGGTCAGGCACAGCGTGGACCTGCCCACCGGACGCTGGAGCGCCACCTCCGAGATCTCTTCGGCCAGGGTTCTGTCAGAGACTTTAAGGGCGCAGCCGAAGGACCGGGCGTTGAGTGTGGTCAACGGCGTGGATTACTTTCCGTCGGTGAATGCCAGAGGCAGCGTCCGGCTCTTGCGCCGCAGACATCTTAAGAGTGACATCCCGCTTTCTGCTATTCTAGGAACTTGTGCTAAAATACACAACAGGTTGGTCTTATGGTGCTAGAAACTTGTACTAAAATACACAATAGGATTGTTGTCTTGTGGTGCTAGAAACTTGGGCTAAAATACACAATAGGATTGCTGTCATATGGTGCTAGAAACTTGTACTAAAATACAAAATAGGATTGTTGTTTTATGGTGCTAGAAACTTACTTATGCTAAAATACAAAATAGGATTGCTGTCTTATGGTGCTAGAAACTTGTACTTAAATACAAAATAGGATTGTTTTATGGTGCTAGAAACTTTCACTAAAATACAAAATAGAATTGTTGACTTATGGGGCTAGAAACTTGTACTAAAATACACAATAGGATTGTTGTCTTATGGTGCTAGAAACTTATGCTAAAATACACAATAGGATTGCTGTCTTATGGTGCTAGAAACTTGTACTAAAATACAAAATAGGATTGTTGTCTTATGGTGCTAGAAACTTTCACTAAAATACAAAATAGGATTGTTGTCTTATGGTGCTAGAAACTTGTGCTAAAATACACAATAGGATTGTTGTCTTATGGTGCTAGAGACTTGTACTAAAATACAAAATAGGATTGCTGTCCTATGGTGCTAGAGACTTGTGCTAAAATACACAATAGGATTGTTGTCTTATGGTGCTAGAAGCTTGTACTAAAATACAAAATAGGATTGTTGTCTTATGGTGCTAGAAACTTGTGCTAAAATACACAATAGGATTGTTGTCTTATGGTGCTAGAGACTTGTGCTAAACTATCTAAGTTTATGTCTTAAGCTTATTCAAAGTTCTCTTGTATAATTACTAAAAGAAACGTTCTTCAAAAAAAAAGAATCCAGACGAGTCTGTTCTACAAGACTTCCTTTATGGCCCGCTGTAACACATTGAAAGACTTGCTGACCTCACGCCTTTGTCTTGGTTTGGATTCGAAGTGTAGATATTTGGATCTTAAGTAACTCTCTTTATTTAAGGAACTTTTTCTTCTATTAACTCGCTCGTCTTCCTGTCTGGGTTGTTTGGGCTTCTTGTACGTTATTTCTCGCCCTTCCCATTCTCGAATCAAGTTGAAACTGTGCACAGTTATTTGTTGTCAATGGCAACACATGAATCAATAGAAAAAGAATTACCATTTACTAAAGTATTGAGAGAATTGGAAGTAATTGAGCAGTTCTTTCCCTTATATAAGTTGCATTTTTAAAGTATTTGTTTTATATATATATATATATATATATATATATATATATATATATATATATATATACACACACATATTGCTTGTTCATTCATCTAGAATCTAGACAGTTTATTTTACGAGTCTTTCTGTAGTTTTCATATTTGGCCATGTTGAATAATATATGATTGGTATGTAAGTGTGTGTGATAGTGTTGAAAAGTGTATCTTTGTCAAATAATTTATAATTATTTTAATTGTTGAGTCATGTTTGCGTCTAGAATTTCGTTTGTTTGTTAAATCATGTAGAATTTTTTTTAACGGTTTAAAATGATTTTCTAAATTCTAACAACCATAATGTTGTTACATCAAACGTTGATTGAAAAAAGATTTTGATATAAATAAATATTATAGAACACATAAAATATAGATCATCTGGTCATAGTTTTTCAAACTTATTTCATCTGAGAAACTGCCGAAGAAGTTCAATTTTATTCAATGTTAAGAGAGCTTGTTAAGTGTCATTCTTCAAATGATTTTGTTGTTGGCATCACCTGATGGTTTACACCTGGATTCCGTGAATTTGTTTCTTTGTTTATTTTCTCTATTAGTGCATTTAATGAGAATACACACTGACATATATTCGCACATTTGATCTATATAAGATAATGGTTGATCGACAAGCTTCGGTATTTCACTGCGAGTAGAAGTCACAACTAATTCTGTTCAAGATTAAATATACTAAATAACTGTCACTAGCGTATTCTGCCCATACCTGAATAAATTTTACTTTTTTATCTGCATGTTGATAAATGCATTTTTCATTACTGCTTTAAAAATTAAAACATCACAAGCAATGTCCCAATAGAGTCCTCAATAGACAATGTTGGGGGCGGGGGGTAATACTAATTACTTAATTTTAATTTAACGTAATTTAGAAGTACTTCTCTATTTTTTTTTTAAATTAGAAAAAAATGTAAGCGAACGATAATTTTTTAAGTGTTACATAGATTAGTGACAAAAGATTCTTTATTGGGAAATATCTAACAGTGTCATATTTCCATTATTTTGTGTTTAATAATATTTAAAAAAAAACAACTTTTTTTTAAAAATACGCTAAAACTGTATCTCGTGGAAGTATTTCTGAACATGAAAGTCATGAATGAATAATGTTCTAAGACCGTTCTCTGTTTATATCACTGTGTCAGGTCCAGACATGCCTGAACCAGTGCTGACAATCTTTTTATACTCATTGATTTCTCTTTATCTACAAAACGTCTAGACCAGTGGTGTCCAACCTTTTTCAACTTTGGGGCCAAATACAAGCGTCTCACTTGCCGCATCATCGCAAACAATAATAATAGTGAAAAATGATATTAGCGATAGAAAAATGAAACATGTTTCTGCATGCCATTATATATTGGGGTAAACATTTCATTGGGCCAAATAGAACTGTGTTAAATTTGACCCGCGGTTCGTAGGTTCTTTGTTAGCGAGCTGTTGAATAGTGTTAAATGTCCAGGAACACGAAAGAAAGGTCTAACCTAATTCATTCGTTTGCAACTATATGAAGAGCGATAAAGTATGAGTGATTTCCCCTTGTATTCAGTTCAACTCTCAAGACCTAAAATCAAAACAAACTCTTTTGAAAAGTATTCATTAAACTTTGTCGAAAAACTAACGTCCGATTTCCTGTATTCTGTAAAATCACAACAAAAAAAAAAAAATCAATCTACTTATAGTTCTTCTGCCATATATGAAAATGTATATTAAAGATGGGAATAGTTTGCGAGGTTTGCTCACGTTTTAGACGTCAAAGTAGTCTCTAAGGTATTTTATTGTTTAAAACTAACTTAACGCTGTAAAGCAACCCCTGAACCATCTTCTTTCTTGTTCGAATTGATCTCATTCTCTGATATCAACATAAAAAAAATAAAGTCATTTCTGGTTGGCTATTCTCACAAATTTGTTCAGAAATTTCGCAAGTTTTATGGCAGTACATATTGATTCCAAGTGACCGAGAAAAAAATCAATTTCGTGTATTGGTGCCGTGAAGACTTATCTCTCTATCTGCTTTAAGTCGATCTTTCATTTCGCAATGCTGACTTGAGATGAAATATTGATATCACAGTTTGATGAACGGTTTGTCAATGTCGCATGCTCTTATAGGCACAATGTGTTGATATCAGGACATCCAATGTCGCATGCTCTTATAGGCACAATGTGCTGATATCAGGACATCCAATATAGTATGCTCTTATAGGCGCAATGTGTTAATATCAGGACATCCAATATAGCATGCTCTTATAGGCACAATGTGTTAATATCAGGACATCCAATATAGTATGCTCTTATAGGCACAATGTGTTAATATCAGGACATCCAATGTCGCATGCTCTTATAGGCACAATGTGTTGATGTCAGGACATCCAATGTTGCATGCTCTTATAGGCACAATGTGTTGATATCAGGACATCCAATGTAGCATGCTCCTATAGGTGCAATGTGTTGATATCAGGACATCCAATGATACCTGATCTGAAAAGCTTAATGTGTTGATAATGCAAATGGTATTATTTCTGATATTACAGACACAATATCATAATATCAGTTCACCGCCATTTTATCGTCTTCTTGTGAACACAATATGTAGTAAAATATGTTGATATAAATTACCGTACACCAATTAGACCATGCTTGTATAGGCACAAGTTGCGGCCCCACATGACCAGACCATTAAAAATATCGTTGGCACTAATGTATGCCGGGATTGACAAGTTTTGATTGGACACACGTGTGTGTTTCTTCTTTGATTGGTCGTCTGAATTATTTGACTTATAGTGTCTAGTCTAGAAAAAGCAGAATTTTAAACTCTACAAAATGGCGTGTGGTCTAGCTGTCCGTAATGAAGACTCAAACAAACACAAAATCTTTAAAGGATAATCAAAAACCGTTCGATAAAGATACTAAAGGAGAAATGAAAATACTTTTACAATGATATTGGAAGGAAAAACAAAAAGTACTTCTAGTTTAATCTAAAGAAAAGAAATTTAAATAAGAGGCGGGAAACTTCCGTTAGTTAAAGAATGGGAGATACTCTTATCATTTATTCCACTTAATCTGTTGTTTTTTTATCTTTCACGTTTTTAATTGCAACATGAATGTTTTTGTGTTGTTTTTTTTTGGCCATTGCACTAACCTATTTCAGGTTTGGACTATAATTGACATGAGACTGAAATTCTTTCACTTGAAACTAAAATAGTATTAGAAGTGGGACAATGCGTTCAGTCTGACAACCTGGTCTTTGAATAACAGTCAGAGATCGATGCTGCCGTCTGTTCAACTCCCATTGACTGAAACCCTCGCAGCCACACATGTCTAGAGAAGCAATAACTTTTTAATTTATGAAGCTTACAAATTGTTCTGTTGTTCTATAGTCAAGATACTATCTGCATAAGTATTTATTATGTCCCTTAGGGCCGTTATAGTTCAGCTTTTCACAACTTAGCAGTCCAACAAAACGTTCTGTGAAGTTATTACTAGCCGGGGGGTGGGTGGGTATGCTATGAGTTTATTTATAGCCCAGTAGGTCTCAAATGAAGTTATGGGACCTCTTACTTTCATACGATCATAGTTCTCTAGATGAACTTAGTCTAGAACCAAGAACATAAGCGTTGCTTTGTTGTTTGGCCAGTTTTAGTGGTCTCTCTACACCATTTATTTTTATATTGCAGGTGTATATGCAGTATATCCAGACAGAATGTGCGTAGAGTTATTTATAGTTATATTTATATATATAAATATATATAAATATATATATATAGTCTCTATTATCCGTGAGGAAATTTGTCTTACAATTTGTGCATTACACCAAACAAAACATTATAACTATAGAAAACCAAAATGTACATTCACACCAGATTCACTCATAATTTACATGCGAAAAGTTTATATGAGTTTCTGTTTAATGATTTGATTGCCATGGGAACAAAAAGAGTTTTTGTGTCTTTTTGTCTTTGCTAACGTTGTCTTGTATCTCTTTTGTGATGGTAAAAAATCACAGAATCCTGACCCTAAGGGTGATTTTGTATTTCTAGACTCTTTTTAGCTTTCTTAGTGACTCGAACAGCTGCCCAAATGTTGTTGTTTTTTTGCCAATGATTTTACCAGAGCAGCATTTAGGATTCTATGAAGTTTATTTTTATTTTTAATGTTCAGATTGCCATACCATATATATTTATAGTTACACACACACACACACACTAGCTTGTTTGATGACTTATGGGTTTTTGTAGCAATTTGTAGCTGATGGGACTTTCCTCTTTTAAAGTTGTGTCTTTCCTCTTTCAAAGGTGTGACTTTTTTAAAGTTGTGTCTTTCCTCTTTTAAAGTTGTGTCTTTCCTCTTTTAAAGTTGTGTCTTTCCTCTTTTAAAGTTGTGTCTTTCCTCTTTTAAAGTTGTGTCTTTCCTCTTTTAAAGTTGTGTCTTTCCTCTTTTAAAGTCCTCTCCTCCAAACCTTAGAAAAATTATTTTTGCGTGTCCATGACCAAGGGTCACCTTCAGGAAGGAGAGACTGTCTCCAAGGGCCAATCACTAAATCAAACAAGTGATTTTCTTTGTTGGCCGTTGTCCAGTGTTTGACCATGGTCCAGTGTTTGGCCAATGTGCAATGTTGACCATCGTCCACTGCTTGACTTTTGTTTAGTGTAGTTTATTTTTAAGTTGACAAGCTCTGTGTACACAATTTTAATAATGCAGGTTTTTATTAAGGTAATGAAGCTGAACTGAGCCTGGATTGTCATATAGGTCTGTGACATGTTATTTATATAGTAAAAATATTGTATCAACACGTTACCTCTTTCAGTACAAGATAGACATTTCTTCATATAATTAGTAAATTAGTAAACTTTCGCGGACCCCGACAGGATTTCAGGAGTTATTATTATTAGTAGTGGATTGAAAATTATGTTTGCAAATATCCACAACTCGAGGCCCCTCTGTTGACATACATCATTGTTATTAAATTGTTGTTTTGATATTTCAATATATAACCACTAGGCTTCTCTAATGTTGTAGACGACAAAGGCACAAAGTCTGCGAGTCTTGTTCGTTTGTACAAAGATGACTGTGTGCTTTGTGAGTTCCTAAACAAAGGAGAAAACCACAATGGAATGACTTGTCGATAATTGATTGATGGGAGACCGGATCACTCTTTGACTCTCCAACATACAAAGATCGTATTAGTCGAATATTAGCGTACGTCCTTGACCCGCTCTGACTGAGTTGTTTTCCTCTCCATTTCTCTTTGGACTCATAACAATCTGGGAGAGAATAATAAATCAAGGCACTCTTTTAGTAGGTCAAGCAATCAGTGCGTGCGTGTGTTTGTGTATTCATCCGCCTTGCATTTTCTATTCCTGATTGGATTGCGCGATGTGTTATTTGTCCTGTTTATGTTGGGAGACGGACATTTCGTGCTTATTATTTACTTTTTACTATTACGAGTTTTAATAAGTATAAGATGTGTATATCTGTCAGCCTGTTAGGTCTAGATATAAAAATCAAAGAAGATTCTAGGAACTTCAATGAAGTAGCATTTTATTTTTGTATTGAAAAAAAAACAAGGAACTGCTAGATCTACACCATCCCTTCCCCAAACCCGTTTTAGAACTGTATGTAGATCTATATATATCTAGTTGTTCATTTTGGTAACAAATGTGCCTACCGTAGTGCTGAAAATTTTAACAAGTAGTAGGTCAGTTAGATCTCTATTGAACTCCTATTTATTTGTTTCCTTACGCTATTGCTAAAATCTTACGCTAGACAATTCTTTCCTCACCCTAACCCTAACCCTTTCCTCATTGTTACCCAAAATTACATTGTTGTCTCCCTTTTTACCTGTAAAAGTGTACAAACCTTTTCATATGACATCCCACCATGGTAGTGTTGTGCTGCTTATCTTGTAGCAACGACCATAACTAATGGTCACTTGGACTATCGTTAATAACTACATTGTAGTGCAGTTATCAAAAACAAATCCCTCGTAGACTTTTGTTTGTCACAATTCTCTTTAGCATGTTCCTAAACTCAGTTGCATGCAGTATGTCAACAGTTCATCTTTCTTGATTGTCTACCAGTGCTGGCCGGCTGAACCAGGTAGAGTGTATCTGACATGTCCGTGACACTCAGTACACTGAGGTTCTGTCAAACCTAGCATGTGAAGTCTGGAGTTGGCGGCCTGTGCGTAACGTCACAAAACTAGACAAATCGGACAGAAAGGCAACTACCAGCACAGTGCTGTGGAGCACTCTAGAGCAGGACAAGACACACAGAAAGTCTCTGGTCATTCACTGCACCCAAACTCGTCCCCGGACGTCTTCGCTAAATCTTGTTTCTGGAAAAGGATGGGCTTTAGGGCGAGAGAGTGAAGTCGACGTGTTGTGCGAAGCCTCCTCACTTAAATAAAAATTTAGTCATTCCCCTCCCCCTCTCTAAGCCTCTGGATGACAAAAGTGGTCATCATCGAACCACAATGGGCGAACTATATATACCAATTCTGGGTGGTTCCAATATAAGCAGTTGATCTTTGTTGATTTAAATATTTGTATGATGGTCTGACAGTGACGAAAGATTTTATTTATCGCTCGGGCACTCCTGTTTTGCTTGGTATCGAACAGCTGAAAGAAATTGTACTTGACTTATGTGGTGGTATAGGTTGAATTAGGTCCCCTTATACTTTGTAGAGAAAAATAGGTCGCCAAACAAAAACAGTTTGGAAAAAAAACAATATTTCTAATCGCACAGATGTATTATTGTTAGCCTAGATCTATTGCAAATTTAACGACATGACTGATTCAAACTTATTGATACAATAACACTTCGTACAAGCTTTTTGTGTTTTACAAAAGTTGTTTCTTGTTGTTGTTGTTTAATGCTGTTTCTTCATATCAAAATATTTTTTAATAGTGGGCTGTATTTTAGCGTGGGCAAATCAAACTTTCTGATGTAACCATGAGTACAATTATGGCCCGATTATTTGGTCGAGTTATAGGTTAAACAGACTTTGGGGTTACCTCGAGAAAGTTCATCACAGTTGAGCTAAGAAGTAGAGGAGTGAAAGTTGAGTGGCAGACGTGCAGGTATTAGATCGAGGGTGTGTTCCGTTCAATAAACTACTTCCTGTTTATTTCTACATCTACATTGAAGTCACACGCTGTATAGGTCAATCAAAGTTCATTTTTGTTTGAAAAGAAGTCTGCTCAAGTTTGTTTTTTTAAAACTTAACTTCTGCATTAAGAAATGAATACGCCTTCAATAGTTGACTTGGACTCACTGTCTTGAGCTGCAAACCAACGACCTAGAATCAACAAGAAACCGGAAGAAGTCGTACAACTTAGAAAACAACTTAAAATGAAAAATATCGTAAGGTGAAAAATCTTTTATTCATAATTTCAGATCGCTCTTTAAACAAATATAAATTGCTTTGATGTGTATATTTTTTTACGAAGCTTATATCAACTCACTCCGTCTGTCTGTCCGTCTGTCTGGTAAAAAGTTTGAACATGTTTTGTTCTCCCATTTCCCATTCTCGGATCAAGTTGAAACTTTACGCAATTATTTATGGAACTTGACAACATACGAATCAATAAAAAAAAAAATTTACCGATTGGTTAATTAACTGTTGGTGATTAATTATTTTATTTGATATCGAAATAAGGGGAATAAATGCTACTTAATGATTGATGTGGATGTATATTTGGATTTAATCCCCTTATTACGTTTTGACACGTTTTGTTTTATATAGAAGAAAGGGAGTTAAAATAATAATTTTCAGATAAGTTGCAGTAATTAGCGGTTCTTTCTCTTAAATAAGCTTTGTTTTTAAAATTATTATTTTTTCTATTTCTTGTTATATTCTTACTTTTGAAAACTTTTTTTTTCATGTATTGCAAGTTAGGAATCCAGGTTTCTTTTAGAATTATGGAAAATTGAAAAAAGTCATAGCAAAAATATATTACAATTATTGAATATCTAATACTTGGCATTTTAAACTAAATTTCAAACTTTCTATCAATTTATTAACTTCTTCCACTGCTCTGATTTAAATTGAATTAATGGCGTCACATGGCGTCCAAGGGAATTCTGGCTCTAGTGAAGACATTGTCTCTATGTGAAGTGTTTTCATAATTGTATATATGGACCTATTAAAAGTGTATTTGATCGAACACTAATTAAAACCTGCCTGTTGAATGTAGTTTACCTAACTAGTGTTTCAAACAAATTCATGTGTCTCAGGATCAGATTCACGTTCACTTCAAACTGAATTGTTCTTGGCTTACATACGCTTCCTTGAGTTACAGCCCTTGATAATAGACACTCTTCTGGCACAAGAGTGCGAAGTTCATTTGGATCTTGTCTTCAAACTAGGTTTTCAGCCATCGATCCCCAGGTCGTTGACAAGCTTGACTGACCCCTTGAAGGAGAAGATCATGTTTCTCAACTCTGGTCATGGGACGTTCGATTGATTCACGTGACCCATCCAGCTCAATTACACTTCATTATTTTATTTGAGAATTTTTCGAAGACCTGCTGCAGACAAAGTTGTTTTTTTTTTCAATTAGTATTTGTCTTGGCGCCAGATCATTGTTAGTACTCGACTCTTTTACATTTGATTTCTTGTTTCTGAAACAGTTTCCAAAATGTGAATATTGATCAGTCTTTCGACTCGTTATTAGTTAAGGATCTTGCTTTGCGTAATAAACATTAGGAATGGGTTGTATGATTAATAATGGCGCGACATTCCTCCGTTTTGTAGGTATCCAACGCTATAAAGTATAAACAATGCTTGGAACAAAGCGTTACTCTCTTACATGGTACCTAGTTCAAACGCATTTTAATTCCACCATTGGGTATCAGTAAATGTAAACAAGTCGTCGGTTAATGCTTGATTTTAATATTTTGTTGTTAGATCTTGTATATTTAAAAATCGAGTAAATTTTCATTTGTTTCGGATGTCAACCCTTGTCAATAGTGCACACACACACAGCCTCACCTCATTGTATTGAAGTGTTGCCAAGTTGTTTAAACATATTCTGTTCGTTTGTACAATTTGGTTTTTAGATCTGCAGGCAATGTTAAGTTCTAGTGAGACCATATCACCTTTCACTTGGGTGACTTTGAAAAGTTACCAACCTTAATGGTGTCAGACTTTGGACCAGTCAGTTTCGTTAATCACTCGCCAACCCCACCCTTTTAACACAAGCACTTACACACACACACACACCCACAGGCACACACACACACATATAATACTTATACTATATAATAGATTGCTGGACCACATGTCTTTGCAGGGGACAGTGCTTAGAGGGAATTTGTGATACTAGGTAACATCTTGAGAGCATCAGTGTATGAGACACCGAAACAACGTAGACGTTGGACGTATTGGGGCTTGCAAATATACTTTTGTGTTCTGAGATATAAGCAAAGGTTATTTGTGATGCTCTGAAAGAGAAGCAGATAGTGTAGGATGCTTTGAAAGATAAGCAGATAGTGTAGGATGCTCTGAAAGATAAGCAGATAGTGTAGGATGCTCTGAAAGATAAGCAGATAGTGTAGGATGCTCTGAAAGATAAGCAGATAGTGTAGGATGCTCTGAAAGATAAGCAGATAGTGTAGGATGCTCTGAAAGATAAGCAGATAGTGTAGGATGCTCTGAAAGATAAGCAGATAGTGTAGGATGCTCTGAAAGATAAGCAGATAGTGTAGGATGCTCTGAAAGATAAGCAGATAGTGTAGGATGCTCTGAAAGATAAGCAGATAGTGTAGGATGCTCTGAAAGATAAGCAGATAGTGTAGGATGCTCTGAAAGAAAGAGATTCTTTATGATGTTCTAAATGAAGAGATAAAGATTCTTTATATTATAAAAGATAAACAGAGATTTTTTATGATGTAATGATAGATGATCAGAGATTCTTTAAGATGATCTGAAAGATAAGCAAAATATTATTTATGATGTTCTGAAAGATAAATAAAGGCTATGTATGATGTTCTGAAAAATAAGCAAAATATTATTTATGATGTTCTGAAAGATAAATAAAGGCTATGTATGTAATGATGTTCTGAAAGATAAATAAAGGCTATGTATGTAATGATGTTCTGAAAGATAAATAAAGGCTATGTATGTAATGATGTTCTGAAAGATAAATAAAGGCTATGTATGTAATGATGTTCTGAAAGATAAATAAAGGCATTGTATGTAATGATGTTCTGAAAGATAAATAAAGGCTATGTATGATGTTCTGAAAGATAAATAAAGACTATGTATGATGTTCTGAAAGATAAATAAAGGCTATGTATGATGTTCTGAAAGATAAATAAAGACTATGTATGATGTTCTGAAAGATAAATAAAGGCTAGGTATGATGTTCTGAAAGATAAGTAAAGGCCATTTATGATGTTCTGAAAGATAAGTAAAGGCCATTTATGATGTTCTGAAAGATAAGTAAAGGCCATTTATGATGTTCTGAAAGATAAATAAAGGCTAGGTATGATGTTGTGAAAGATAAGTAAAGGCTATGTATGATGTTGTGAAAGATAAGTAAAGGCTAGGTATGATGTTGTGAAAGATAAGTAAAGGCCATTTATGATGTTCTAAAAGATAAGTAAAGGATAGGTATGATGTTGTGAAAGATAAGGAAAGGCTATGTATGATGTTGTGAAAGATAAGTAAAGGCTATGTATGATGTTCTAAAAGATAAATAAAGTGATAGGTTTGATGTTCTAAAAGATAAGTAAAGGCTATGTATGATGTTCTGAAAGATAAGTAAAGGCTAGGTATGATGTTCTGAGAGATAAGCCACAGATATGATGTGAGATGCTGAGAGATTCACCAATGAACTCATCAACGGAATACTTTGTCATTGCCCGCCTAGCTAGTGGAACCCACGGCCACTCCATTGCTTGCAATACATCAATCATTGTTCGGCGGATCAGGGAGTAATCGATTCCAATTTTCGTTCGCCCTATGCTTGATTGCTTCATCGAAATGATCAGATGATGATCAACTTTTCCAATGATTGACCTGGAAAAAAAAAATCTTTGAGCACATGACGGAAGCTCTCTCCTCGGTGCTGGGGATTCGATGGCTGCAGACGGCTGTGATATGGAGTTATCACAACGATAGGCCAAGTACGAGCTGAATATTTAGCACTAGCTCTAAGCAGCCCTAGTTTGCGTTAGGGTCTTGTATTGTAGACCTAGATCTAAGTCTTAGTGAATTTTCGGCAAGGTTATTAGTTAGTACAAGCCTTAAAAAAAAACGTCAATAAGACAATGAAAGAAAAACTAAAATATATTATTAAATTATCTCTTTACTGTCTTCGATTTCACTAATTATAGCCGTAATGCTCAATTTTTGAAATGTGTCTTGGGTTGTTCCAAAGGAGTGAAGGTATTTTATCATTAAGAGCTAGAATTTGCGAACAATAGAAGTATGTTTACAGTGTGTGGGGGTATGGCTATTTCGTTTGCATAAGGCATTGTCCTTTTCGATTGCTCTTGAAGAAAACAAAACAACGGCTACCAGAACTGACTAAAAAGAAGGCAGGTGTAAAGGATAAATTCGCTATAAATAGATCAAAAGATAGTCGTACGAAGTTTATTGAACTGAATTTTAAGACAGAGTATATCATTCTAATACAGGGATGCCCAAATTAGGGCCCGCGGGCCAGATCAGGCCTGCGATGTGGTTTTATCCAGCCCGCCGAAACTTCTGCACAAAGTGTAGAAAATTCACCCCTCCTTTTTTTTTCCAAAAAAAAAAAAAAAAAAGGTTGAAAAATGTCTCTTTACCTACGTTAGGGCCCTGATTTTTTCTCTGATGGGTTGGTACCATGCCTTTTAAAATTTGTAGGACTCTAAATTTAAACTCTACCAGAAAAAGTGAACGGATCTTAACTTATCTTTATCTTATCTTTATCTTATATAATACAGACGTTACTTCAAAAAAGAAGATGATTACGTCTTACGCGTTATGCATTTAGTCATGCATATTAACCAATGACTTAAATTCTGCCACGTTTTCCTGGCTAGCTCAGGCAACCCATTCCATGCTCTAATAGCACTAGCGAAGAAGAAGCATTTGCCCAAATTTGTCCTAGCATATGCAACGAGGAATGTGCCTTTATCTTTGTGTCTTTCTGTATTTTGTTAGATTTTGTTTTTGTATTTGAAGATTATGGTTCGGTGTTTTATGTATATGTAACTTTTTTGTAGAACATGACAATCAGCCAACTTATTTGATTTGTAAATTGTTGCGGTTTTTAAAAAACAACAACATAGAAACGGATTATAAAACAAAAATGACGACATTCTTGGGTTGAGCCGCGAATTGTTAAACTGCGCTTTGACATTGGAGGATCGATGGGAATATTTACCAAAAAAGAGACAAGAAAATGAGTCGCTGGCTAGCTAGCTACAATGTTGCTCACATTTTTAGAGAGAAATGAAGCCAGTTTCCCATGCGTAAAAAAAAAGATAAACTTCCACTATCCCATTAATTAATGTAAGTACTGGATCCTCAATTTTGTAATAAAATTGTTTCAGGTCAATTTTATTTCGTTTTTGTACATTTTCGGTCATGTGGTCGCGACATGAGTGTCGGAATTAAAATTACCCGCAGGTTGAATTAGGTTTGGCATCACTGTTCTAATATATAAAGTAGAATGTAAGGTGTATGTGTGTATCCATGTAGGTTTGAATGAATATCATAAGAATCAAACCGTTTGAATCAATCTTAATGAAACGTGGCCCAGAACGTTTCTTAGATAATAGCGGTGATGTTGGGATAGGTAAAGTATCCCTGCAACTAGAGAGCGCTTCCACGGTGTCGAATACAAACAAACCAAATGGAGGTAACACTGAACGTAATATGACTGAACTGATAACACCGGTGAAAGGCCGTACAATCAATAGAGGTAGTCGACTCTGGTGTTGAACATCGAACACGTTTAATAATCATGAAGGGAACCATCGAATGTCATCTACATTTAGCCGTTTATAAAATGCTTCTTATTTCTATGTTGTTATGAAAGCGTTAGGTTTATGTCGACTCTTATTTCGTTCCGTCTTTTTTAAGATCTATCACGTCATCGTCACTAAGTAAATACTCCTCCCTATTTCCGAAACAAATAACTAATTCCTAATCGTGTCATAACAAGAGATTTAGGTCGATGAGGCAACTCGACACAGATTGTAACTATTACAACAGCATGGATGCCTTTTATTATATAACAAAACAACAACAGAACGACATTACCCGAGCATGGCTAGTGGTTAATAAAAGAAAGGATAACATTGAGAGGTAGGAGATAGGGAGAAGACAATGTAGATCATCTGAGACTGGGATAATCGTTCTATAAGTATAGAGTGTAGACAGTGTGCACAGTAAGACTTTTGTTGAAAACTTGAACTGAGCACTTTCAGGTTTCTTTGTTTTAGTTTGAGTTTGTTGTTTTTACATATTTACACTTCTACTTGTCAACTGACGTTATGTCTTAACATGTGTTGCAACAGTCATATATCTTTACATCTTTCAACTATCATATATATTTAAATCTATCATATACCAGGGCCGGCCTTAGTCATAGGCAAACCAAGCAGCCAGCCGCCTGTTGGTGGGGGCCTCGCACAGGAGAACAAAAATCGGCTCTCTGCCTACTAGCCGAGCTCTAAGTTTCTACTGTGATTCAAGGTTTATCCACGAATGTTTAGATCTACTTGCTAGGCCATTTGTTTCTTCCTTTTGGTCAAATGTTGAAACGTTATTTCTAGTCTGGTGATCAAAACTCGTCCATGAAGCACATTCGTCATCTCGGCGCTGTATTATTTGTTGATTTAGTGGGAGGTTGTTGTTGTTGTTTTTTAAACTGATTGCGTATTTTTCGGTTTTAATTTTTTTGTTTGTTTTTCTATTTCATTTGGGGCCACCCTATTCACTTCGCTTCGGGCCTCTAATTATCTAAGGCCTGCCTTGCATGTACTTTACACTTGTTCTACGTACTTATGTTTTTTTGGGGTGGTTCCAACATAAGAAGTTGATCTTCCAAGGCTGAGATATTAAATATGGCTCTATGGATCAGCTACCATAGCATGTATAAGAAGCATTGAAATGTGTTCTCCTGGCCGCCGCTCTGACATGTAGCCAGTGCGTAACACTTCCTTTTTCAACATTGTCAACAAAATCCAACGATCAGCAACAGCGACACACTTGACGGACTCTTCTTAATGGTGTGAGAGAGTGGGTTCTATTTAGATATCGCCTTGGCTGCGGGAATGCTCAACGGTTTCAGGTTTCTGTTCTTCTTCTTTTTTTAAAGAACTTTTTTGAAAAGTTGTTGGTGTGTGACTTCTTTGGACTGAAGTTTCGAAAAGGAAGCAAATCAACGGAACGATTTCTCGAAGAGAGGGAAAAAAAAAAACAACATACTTTATGTTCTGGGCGTGGTGAAGTTCTAATGGCGCCGGCGTCACTGTGCAGACTTTCTCCATACTGCTTAGTTTGATTGATTTTCTAACTGCTGTAGACGTAAGAGGGCCACTAGCAGATCGAATATATATATATACATATATACATATATAGTATAGCCGGATATGACTCGCGGCTTGCGGGCCTTAGTAATACTGATCCTCTGGATTGAATTTAGATCTAAATTAAACATGGAGAAGGTTCCCTTCACATTTTTTTGTGTGGAAATTTGCGACGAAAAACGAAAATAAAAGTAGAGTGTGAAAATGAGATTCAGCCGACATATTGACATCAAATATTAAATACTGTGAAAACGGGTTTACCCGATTTGTTAAAAAGTTTCAATCTTTAATAGAGATACAATTATTTACTTTTTGTCTATTTTTAGGGCCCTCCGGTATTGGAAGAGACATTTAACATACTCCACGGTCTCCGCCATGATCTAAGGAACATTTATGCAAAGTTTTATCAAGATTGGTCAAACGGTTTTGATTTCCATTCTGGACATACATACATTCATACCTACATACATACATAGCCTACATACGCCTTACTTTCTGCTTTATATATTTGTGCATTACACCAAACCAAAAAAAAAAAATAACTATAAAAAAAACAAAATGTAAATTCACACCGAATCAGAAACCCCATTAAGTAGCGAACCATGCTGAGAGTTCCCTTAGAGCACGGAAGAGGAAGCGGGCAGTGAGTTGTAAGGTCACCTTGTCCCCGTACAAGGGCAGCCCTAATGCCGCACACGGACCAGTTATCTCTCTCTCTTAATTCCTTGTCCCGATCGTCTTTCATGCCAAACGCGACATTCATAAAGAATGTGGTTTACTGTTTCGTCGTCCTCTACGCAGTGGCGGCACCGTGTGTCGTAGTTCTCCCTCCACCGTTAAAAGTCCCCCCCCCCATAGGACAGTGTCCGACTCGGAACTGGGAGAGGAGGGCCTGTTCCGCACGGCAGAGCTCCCGTCATGCGTCCTTTCGGGTTGGTCTACTCAGCTGCCTATGAAGCTCTAGGCCCTTATCGGAAGCGTCCCAACTGTCGAACCAATGTGCCGACAAACTGCATTTGACACCAAACTCACTCATAATTTACAAGTGAAAAGTAAACATATATTGTTTGGTTTTAATAAGTCAGTCCAGGCTATTGATTAGAGTTAAATGTTGGGTTTTAAGTCTGTCCAGGCTATAAGACTTAAATGTTGAGTTACAAGACCTATGCGTTGGGCTAGAAGATGTCAAAACGTCAAGAAAGCAGATCTCAAAACCTAAAAGCTGATTTCGCCAAGATCGTGCTATACATTTAATATGCATAGTTGTAATAAATAGTAATCTATATGGTATAATCCAATGACGACCTCATTTTGAAGCCTCTGTCACGAACTCGATTTAGATGTTTGTGAATCCAAAAAATGTGTACGAATACGACTGATTCTTTTGGGCCGCCTACGAGTTTCTGTGTAACATTAACTCCCTTCTTCATCTTGTGCTTTCTTTTTTTTCGTTTTGTTTCTTGTTTGAAATTATCTTGAACTTTTCCTAAATTATTTTTTTTCCTAATGACATCGGAAATCGATCACGTTTTTTTTTTCTTTTTGAAAAGTTCCGATCCTGATGAAAAAATATTGTTTTATTCATTAGCTCTCACACTCACTCATTAATTATCTTTGATCTTGTGAAAACTGCTGCAGCTTCAGAGAATGACTCCGTTAGATGATAAGAGAGATATGTATGGATTGATTATAAGAGAATTATGTATGGCTATGAATGACTTGATGATAGGAGATATCTGTATGGCTATGTATAGCTTGATGATAGAAGAGAGGTGTATGGCTTGGTGATAGAGAGATACGTATGACTTGATAAGAGAGATGTGTATGGCTTGGTGATAGAGAGATACTTATGACTTGATAAGAGAGATATGTATGGCTTGGTGATAGAGAGATACTTATGACTTGATAAGAGAGAGATGTATGGCTTGATGATAGAAGAGAGATGTATGGCTTGTTGATAGGAGAGAGATGTATGACTTGTTGATAGGAGAGAGATGTATGACTTGTTGATAGGAGAGAGATGTATGACTTGTTGATAGGAGAGAGATGTATGACTTGTTGATAGGAGAGAGATGTATGGCTTGTTGATAGGAGAGAGATGTATGGCTTGTTGATAGGAGAGAGTTGTATGACTTGTTGATAGGAGAGAGTTGTATGGCTTGTTGATAGGAGAGAGTTGTATGACTTGTTGATAGGAGAGAGATGTATGGCTTGTTGATAGGAGAGAGATGTATGACTTGTTGGTAGGAGAGAGATGTATGACTTGATGATAGGAGAGAGATGTATGGCTTGTTGATAGGAGAGAGATGTATGGCTTGTTGATAGGAGAGAGATGTATGACTTGTTGATAGGAGAGAGATGTATGACTTGATGATAGGAGAGAGATGTATGACTTGTTGATAGGAGAGAGATGTATGACTTGTTGATAGGAGAGAGATGTATGGCTTGTTGATAGGATAGAGATGTATGGCTTGTTGATAGGAGAGAGATGTATGGCTTGTTGATAGGAGAGAGATGTATGACTTGTTGATAGGAGAGAGATGTATGACTTGTTGATAGGAGAGAGATGTATGGCTTGTTGATAGGAGAGAGTTGTATGACTTGTTGATAGGAGAGAGATGTATGGCTTGTTGATAGGAGAGAGTTGTATGGCTTGTTGATAGGAGAGAGATGTATGACTTGTTGGTAGGAGAGAGATGTATGACTTGATGATAGGAGAGAGATGTATGGATTGTTGATAGGAGAGAGATGTATGACTTGTTGATAGAAGAGAGATGTATGACTTGCGAACCCGTCAAGCTTCTTGTTCATAGACGTACTTCACTTAGCACTGGAACAAGATTTATGTTTTAGTAAAGGCCTACTTTGTGTTGTGGTTTGTTAGTAAAGGTTCAACATTTTTCTCCATGACTTTCTTCAGTGTAAGCAATGTGTAGAGTTTTAGACTTTCTTTAAGTAGTACGCTAACAATGTGTAGAGTTTTAGACTTTCTATAAGTAGTACGCTAACAATGTGTCGCAACGGTTACATTTTCTATGACCAATATCTCTTCCTAAAAGGGTGCCCAATGTAAGGGAGATAATGTCTGAAAGAATAGAGGAACATGAACAATTGTTGGTTCAAATACGTTATTTTTCTCTCTTTGATCTCATTGGCGTGGATACACAACAATTGTGTGTTTTCACTGAGCTTTCCTGGTTGTTGTGTTTTTGTTAGTTTTGAATCACAAACGTACCAAACACGTGCAGACACCCCAAGTCGCTATAAAGATCTGTGTACTTTGGATTGGTCCCTTCTTGCCATAGTTTTTAGTGTATTTTGTACATGGCTATGTCAGTACCCGATAACTTCTAATCACCATGCATAATAGAACTAATTGGTTTCATCCAAATTTCAGACGAGGGCTTACCAGGACACCACTAGAAGGCGAACATCCCATTGAGCAGTTTAAAGATTCAGATCTCTTGATAAGACCTTACACACAAAATGTAGAGACAGCAATACGAAGGTCAGTTATCAATATTAAACGGATAGCTATTAAACAGATGTATTGAACAGATGGCGTTCAAGATTTTTTTTTTTGGGGGGGGGGGGACACTGTCTTGTTTCATTTGTGTGTACTGCCAGTGTTCAACACTATTTCTGTAATCTGAATATTTATCATTATGCTAGTTAGTTATAAACTTATTTTTAAAATTTGCTGACAATATGACCTCAACTGTATGGCCAAAGTAACTGTATGACTTCACAAAACTGCATGATCACACAACGCGGTAACCAGACACACCTGCATGACCAGACAACACACACACATTATTTAGTACTCTATTAAGCCTTCAAGTCGTGTTCCTCTGTCCAGATATACTGGTACATCTAACAGTAGTGGTACTACATCCCCAACCTTGATTGACTCCCAGAGCGCAGCCTCTCTGTCTCATAATGGTTGGACAACAGGGAACACCACAGAGAGAAGTAGCCTGGACTCGTCCTATGGTTTTGATGTAAGTACTTTAGGCTGATCTCTGTCAATAAGGAAAATACTTTCTTGGAATGGACTTGTCCTATTGTTTTGATGTAAGTACTTTAGGCTGATCTCTGTCAATAAGGAAAATACTTTCTTGGAATGGACTTGAATGGACCTATTGTTTTGATGTAAGTACTTTAGGCTGATCTCTGTCAATAAGGAAAATAAGTTTCTTGGATCTATCAAAAAACTTCCTGTTTTTTTTTTAAATGAAATCTGATTAGCTTGAAAAATGCCTTTAACCTAATTCAATTACATTGTCATAAATATATTCATTTTATTGCGTAGATTTTTGTTTCTCTCTGGCTCTGTAAAAAAAGAATATTTTACATTTATCACAAGTATATTTTGTTGTCAGTAAATAGTCTGTGTAATGTCTTGGCACAACATTGAGAAATCAAAACTTACTGACCTATTTAATGAATATTAATGCATGTTGCAGGACTATGACAGGACCACGGCCAGTACAGTCTCTCAACATTATGAAAACTTTGAATCTCTGTTGTACGAAGGTGCAGGGTCAAGGGAAAATTTGGTGCTGCAGGCAGACATGAAGAAAGAATGTCAAGAATGGAGTTCACAGTTTGATTATTTCAGGTCAGTACTAGGTCAGTCCCAGGTGAGTACTAGGTCAGTACTAGGTGGACTTGTCAGTTAGTGCTCAGGAGTAAAAAAAAAAATCCATCAATTAGACTAATGAGGAGAGACGCTGGAATGAAAATGTTCATGGATTTAATTTATAATTTAAGGACCCTCTTTGAGGAAATTTATCATTTTTGTGCTTTTTATCTGTTTGTATGTCATGTTTAGATATCCAAAACCAGTGCTTTTTTGTGACAGTACGCACCCATACTGCACCCATACCGGGCACCTTTTTCAATGTGTGGAAAAATATATTACTTTTCTTGTATTCTAAAGTTTATTATTAATTTATTAGTAGTTACAAGTTAGGCAATGCATCACTGAGTACTGGCAACTATTTCTTTACAAAAAAAGCACTGTCCAAAACTAAAAGCACTTTTAAAGATCTGATTTCACCATAGCTATCAATGGGTTCCGTATTGGGAATTTTTAATTTGGTCTTTTGAAAATGGTTGGAAAGAGTTTCACATTTTTGTCTAATTAGACTTATAAAAACTATGTTTTACTACCAACTGCCTTTGTTTGAAATAGTTACAAAGGCAGTTTACATTCTGCTGCAAGGTACAATACATATATCTACAATTTTAGTTTAAAAATTTTTCTAGATGCAACAGCTACTTATGGTTCTCTGAAAGCTAAGTGCTGAAAGCAGGGCCGCCCTTACAAATTGCAAGCCCCAATTTCATAGTCTTTGTGTTAGACCACAGCTTAAAATATAGCAAGACTTTAGAGCCTTTGTTTTAGACCATAAACCTAACCCATGGTAATCATTTATTTGTGCTGTTATACCATGGCTAAACAAACCTGGACATAGAACTATTTCCTGCCTGTCTAGTTAACTCGTTGTACTTTCTTCAGAGTTTTAGGTCAACAAATTGTGAAAGAGAACAGGACAGAAGAGGACGATGAGAAGAAAGGATTCAAATATATTCCTACACTGCCTGCAGCTTCAAGTCCTGCTTTGACTCGAGTTGACTCCAGGGAGACAAGTTTTGTTTACTCTGAATCTCAGGGGTAAGTAACTCTTTGTGCTGTTTTTTTCCTAACTGCTCATTTATCTAACCTTTGTTTCATAATCTCTTTAGGAAACTTGCAAATTAAACTTTAAAACCACTGTAGAACCTGGATATGATTGCTCATATTCAGATAGTATTAGTTCTTAGGAACAAATTTACAGAATTAGCAGCTGAACAAAGAATTAATTTTTTTTTTTTTTTTTCAATTTATTTCTATTTTTATTGACAATGTGTGGACATTTCTTATGGACCCAGTACTGCATTCCTTTTTTTTTTATGTAGACACAATGAATTGTTAAAGCTTGCTGGAAGGATCATGTCAAAGGTTTCTGTTCTTGATTGATTGTGTTAGAATATTGTTAACAACAGAACAATAACAGAGTAGTGAAGCTTTATGGGTTTTTTTGTCCCTCTGGCTCAATGTCTTCTATTTCAATAGCCAGTGATGTTGGCATGCTGTAATTACTTTTGGATTGCTTGGCTTAGTGACACGAGTGTCCTTGTCATTCTGCTAGACACAACACTCTCTGCTGGAGGAAATCTGCTGATAATTGCTTCCAGTTCAATAAAGATAATCTTTGACTCTAGTTCAATCTCCAGCTTGAGTGTAGGACTTGATCTCAATTGGCCACAAACAGATTTTGGTTTTATGATCATGTTTGTTTAACTTGAACTCAATCTCTTGGCAGTCACTTTGCAATAATTTTTTTTTCTTTGTTTCAAAGCTGTGTCTAAGATAAAATAGTTGATTCTGCTTAGTCCATTGTCATTAAATGAAAGTCTGCATTTTTTTTTATTAGAATGAATACACTGATTGTTTCCTACAGGGTCTTGGTAGATGGCCAGATATAAATGGCTGCGCAATGAAATGAGGGTGGTTGGGAGCTACAGTTCTCAAACTGTAATTCTTAAAGAGGCTGGAATTTTTTATATTAGGTTAGTGAATCCATTCAGCCTTAACAACTTGAAAACTGTGGAAAAATAATAGGGTTCTAACAAAGCTCTAACAGGTCTCTATGACAAAAATAAATCAGCTTTCAATACCTTTGCTACAAAATTCCCAAAAGCTTGCAATGTTATACCAAAGTTGCATCTATGCAATCTCATTTTCTCAATTTCTATACAATGGAAGTTGCTCCTTGCCTGAGTAGCTCAAAAGAATTAAGATATTCTGTAAAAGATTAATAGATTGTTGTATTCACGCTTTCAATTTGCATTGTAACGGATGCATGTGTAGTCAGATGTAACTGAAGTATTTCTAAATATGCTTATGTAGACTAAGTGCGTGCGTACTTTGTATGATGTATTTTCAATCTGCGAGCTCTTCATGCACACCGTTACAAATATAGATAAGGTACTAGACAGGAACGCAGACTCAATGACCAAGTTGACTCAAGGTGAACTTCAAATAAACGTTTATTACAGAATGGGCCACAGTCTTGTCTGTCACTATAGAACGATGTTATCCCCTTGAGAATCTAGCGGTAACTGATTCCTAAACGTCAATCTTAACCTCTAACCCCAAAGGCTATGTCGTCATTCTAAAATATCCGTTCACTGTCAGTACATTAAAGTGCATAACCCAACTAACTAAACTAGCTATCTAATATCATATACCATCCATCTTATTAATAAGCTCAAAGAAGCATTGAAATATTTTTAAGATTTTTCTGACTTAACTGATGTTTCATTTTTAGTAAACATTATTGAAGATCATGTCACAGAAAAAAGCAGTGTTCTTTCTTAATTCAAAGTAAATTTTTGCTTCTTTCTACAAAAATGTTGCCTGTCAAAGACATGGACAGTCTAAAAACTTCTGCTTTAGCCAACATGCACAAGCACTTACTCCACCAGACATAAAAACTTCCAGTTTTAAACTCGTGTAGTGAAGAAAAGTTTAAAAAAAACAAAAGTAGTTTCCCAAGATCCATACATAACAATGTCAATTTGACTTCATTTAGTAGTACAGTGCTACCCAGCCCTTTAATTTTGTGCTACCATGTTATTTCGTATTAAAAATAATAATAATTTGTCTGCACATGTTCAACATTTTTTTCGTTAGGTCTTGTAGAGAGTTGAAAAGTGTCTAAGCTTAGAGTCATTATCGCTGACATTTGACAGCTTAAAGGCCTGATTTTATAGCTCTATTTCAATGAGATAAAGTGGGGGAGAGGTGATTAGTTTATTTGGACATTTAATAACTGGCAAAGTTTTAGGGTTAAGTTTTTTTCGATAATGGCCCTGGCACTGACATGACAGTATTTTTTATTGTGGAGTTACACTGAGAAACTGTACATTTTTTCTCTTGTTTTTGACACATAAAGAATTGAAAGAGTTCTTCACCTTGAATTTTTTATTTTTTTG
Organism: Biomphalaria pfeifferi; assembly: GCA_030265305.1. Lineage (NCBI taxonomy): Eukaryota > Metazoa > Mollusca > Gastropoda > Planorbidae > Biomphalaria > Biomphalaria pfeifferi. Next base: position 674,087 of record JASAOG010000061.1, on the reverse strand, counting down.
TCTAGTCTACTTCCAATTGTACATTGTCTTACTTGACATCAAGAAAATGTTTATGTTTATAAAGCATTAAGGTTTCTTTCTCAACTTGACCTCACCTGAATGCATTGGTTGAACTGATGTGCCTGTGACAGAAAGATTAACTACAAGAATGTTCACATTGACTTTTTTTTTCTATAGAGACCATATTGTTTTTTATTTAATAGCTGGAATAATTATGCTCTTGTTATTGTGTGACCACGTCAACAGAATATAAATACATCAACGTATAGCTCTATCAAGGGAGACTTTTATTCATATAGTCTCACTCTGAATTACCATTGCAACTTCATAATACTTCAAAGTATTGCATACGTTTTATTTTCTTCATTTAAAATCAACTGCTTAATGGAATTCCTGTATGAATCTATATTTAGAGAAGCTGTTTTTCTTGGCATAGCTGATAAGCTGAATGCACTTATCAGTCTAATCTTATCCATGGCTGTATTTATATTTGAACCTTGACAGAACCTAGAGACTTGTCTGTAAGAAGTATGTTTTGATCAAAGACCAAATAGAAGAATATTGATCGTGTCTCAAATAAATAGAAAGTTTGAAGATTAAATTGTAGATTAGTTCAGATGAAAACAATGTACCAGGGCTTTTGTTAAAGAAAGTTTATACGTGGCTTATCTTTCTTGGAGGTACTTTCAATTCCAATGTTTCAAAGACCAAGTAAACTGAGGCCAAAGTTCTCAAGTTGAAAATGCAACAACAATTTGTTATCAAAATTAATTCACAAACTGACTACAGGATGACTGAGAAATAACTTTTCTACTGACTTAGAAAAAAAAAGCCCCTATAAAATAATCTTGTCTACAGATTGACTTGTCTTAGAAACAAAGCACTTTTAAATAATCTTGTCTACTGTTTGACTTGTCTTAGAAACAAAGCTCTATGAACTAATCTTGTCTACAGATTGACTCTCATGTCCTAGAAAAAAAATCAGCATGAACTAATCTTGTTGTCTACAGATTAACTCTGACAGGCCAGAAGGTAGAGATGAAGCAGGTATCTGTGTATGATGATTTCTCCTCTAGTGGTCACTACCTGGTGGAAGAGGTCATTGAAGAGGAAGGACTCTATGAGGACATAATAGCTGTGGACTATAAAAATAAGTACGTCCTTCTGTCACATTGTAACTTTAAGGTTTATGGCTGACCAACACAATATATATATATAATATTTAATGTTAATTTTGTCATATTGTGAGAAGTACTTATATTTGTTACTTGTAAAGAAAACCTTTATAAATAGCTGATACTTTTTTTTACATGAGACCAAAGGGTCTACGAAATATGTTTATTTGAATTTCAAATATTTCTATGGCTTATGGCTATTATGGGTGTTAGGTAGCCAGCAATGTCCTGTAAGATATTAACAGCTGGGTAAACTCGAAACAATAAATACAGTAAACAAAAATATTCTTGAGTAGTCTAGTTTCAAAAGCGATAACTTTCAACTCCATCTTATAATTTCTACAATAACTTTAAAAGCATTTGAGCATTTAAAATGATTTCATTGGCTTTTAATAAAGCATGACATTTAAAATTTATTGTTCTCATTGTTTCATATTTTTGCTAATCATTTATTTTGGATGCATGAAGTCTAGTAACAATGACGTTAGAAAATAATTTGTTTATTTTCGCCTTTAATTTCTCTGACGTGGATATTAGTTATGATGACTTCACTGAATTCAAAAAACAAATCACACCACGGAGGCGACGAGTTGGTTACCCTCCAGTGACCCCTATCGCCTGCGTGAAAGACAGTGTTACCAGTGCAGCGTTCGATCACATCTGGCAAGAAGTAAGCCATTTTCTTCTAGTCTGTTGTTTTTGACCAGCTTTAAGTACTACCCTGTAAAAAATTTAATCCTTTCTTCTTATGTAATTTACTAAGCATACAACACTGGAATAGTTAATGCAATGCTAATAAAATTTTGATTTAGCTTTAAATTGTCTAAAAATTATGGATCTTTTAAATTTGTCTTTTAAAAAATCTTCCCATTCTGCAGATTATGTCTTGGTTGCGGCCATTACTGCTGAGGTTCAGTTCAGAAATCACAGGTAACATGAACATAACATGTTTAGGTCGATCCTCTAATTGATTAAATCACAATCTGTGTCCTAATTCCCAAGCATAACTTGTAGCTGATGATTAGAGAGAAAAAAAAGTTGCCATTATTTATTTTCAGTTTTTTTTTATTGCTGCCTTAATTTTAAGTTCTAAAATTTCATGTCTTATAAATGATCTAAAGTAAAATTTCATGTCTTATAAATTATCTAAAGTACCTTATCTATCAATTTGTATGAGTTGCTTGTAGTTGTGCCCATTGATGGCTTGATATTTAATTCTAGCCATTGTTAATGCCTGTGATAATCTACTTGGCTTGTTCTTGTGATAATCTACTTGGCTTATTCTTGTGATAATCTACTTGGCTTGTTCTTGTGATAATCTACTTGGCTTATTCTTGTGATAATCTACTTGGTTTATTCTTGTGATAATCTTGTGTACTGCTTGTGTAATCTACTAATTTGTTGTGCTAGTCTCTTATTCATTTCTTGACTTCTGCAGATTCTAAAGCAGAAGTCATTCAATATTCACTACCCCCACAACCACCCCTCCAAGCACAGCCTTCATTCATACTACAAACAAGGGTAAGTTAACATAAGATATGGACGCAAGGTATGACATAAGGTAATGGACATAAGATATGACATATGATAATGGATGGTGATCCGTCAAAATAGCGCCGGACAAAATAGCACCAACAAAATAGCGGAAAATTTCCCGACAAAATAGCGCAGTCTTATAAATGATGTATATAAAAGTACCTAATTATTAGTAATTTAATGTCCTGGGCACCATTTTTGTTGATGTCTCTATCTTTTCAATATTAATAGATCTGAATTTATGCCATATTTGCAGAGAATGAGAGTTCTTTAAATTTTATATCATTCCTTTTTTTCACCTTTGATTAAATTTTGATTAAAATGCATAACTATATTACCATTGTACGGAATCAGGCCAGTAATGGAATTTTTACGTGACATTTCCTTCAATTTAACTTTGTGAAAGTGTGTGTGTGAATTTGACAAGTATCTTTGCGTGTTTTCGAAGTACACTTTTATAATGCAAATAAATGCTATATTTTGAAATTATTCATTTTACCTTATTATGATTTTTGCTTATTTATGTTTTAAGATATCTAAAGTGTTTCCTGCAAAATGACTGAAAAATTATGATAACATTAAAAAAAAAAAAAAAAAAAAAAATTGGCTCTATTCATACTTTACGATATCTAAAGTATTTCTTTCAAAATGACTAAAATATATTTTTTCTGCACAATTTTGTCCATGCTATTTTGTTTGCGCTATTTTGACGGGGGTACCGATAATGGACAGATGGTATGGACAAACGATATGGATATAAGATAAGACCTAAGATGGGACATAAGATTAGACATAGGTTATGGATGACCTTTACATCATCTGCCTTATAGATTGCAAGGTCTGAAAGGGGAACTTTTTTTTGTTTTATGGACATATGGTTTGGAAATAAGATTGTTTAAAGATTAGATATTACATAAGATGTTAGACTCTAGTTTTTTTTAGCTTGTCTTCTTTTCTTTAAGATTTCACTTTCCTCTTTAACTTGCCTTTGATTGTTCAAATGTATTTTATATTTGATACTAAACACAGAAGTGAAAGAAATTGTATGACTTATTTCAAATCATGATCTTATAATGTTCCTATAAACAGGAAGGTCAAGTAGTTCTGTGTTTTTGTTTTCAGCAAAATTCCTTCCATCGGTCCAACACACACATGAGTCAATCCATTGATGGTATTCTTCATATCTCAAGCATCCCACTAGTTCATAGAGTGTAAGTCTAGTCTAGCAGTGAGTCTTAAATTATTGACTTGTTCTAAAATAATTACACATTTCATGCTACATAACAAGCCTGCAACCTGCCATACTTTTCTGAGGTATCTATTTTATCTCCCTCTGATTACTGCTTGTTTTTAATGTATGTATACTCTGTTGGATTAATAAGTTTAGATTGAAACGTATAATGTTAGGCTCAGCATTCAAGTGTTTGACCCCTAAGTCTGTTGTGGTTTCATATTAAACATTTTTTTTTTAACTTTTATATTTCCATTTGTGGTGAAGTATATTTTGCTTTTTCTAGGACCATATACAAATTTAATATTTAGTATTTATTAGTTAGAAAAAAAAGTTTATGAACTTGCTGAATGTTCTAGACTTTGACTATTTATTCACCAGTGAGATGCCAGAGTCCCATGCTCCAGTCGCAGCATCTGCACCACCAGCACCAACCAAAACAGTTGTACGGAAAGTTAGACTAAAACCTTTGCCGACCCAACCTCGTCCACAGCCAGTAAGAGTTGCTAGCCAATAATTTCAACTTTTCATTTAGAAGTGACGAGAGTTTGAGCTGTTTGAAATAGCTTTGGTATTAACATGAAAAGGTCCAACCTCCCAATCCCCAATCTTAAAATTAATTTCATTATTTGTATTAATCTAAAAAGTCTCCTTCTCTGTAGGTGAAACAATCTTCGGATTTACTGAAGGTGCGAGGCTCCACTGCTATCAACCTTGACAATCTACCACCGCCACCCCCATCACGCCATGGAACACTACCTCCTATAGATCTAGAACCAGTAAGTCCAGATTTTATTTTTAGATGCCCCATGTGGGAAGGCTATTAGTTCTGTGCAACTATTTATTTATGTCTAAAATACTACGAATGCACATGGTGTGTACATAATAGGCTGTGGTTTATGCTATTTAAAAGTGCTCACCATTTCTGCTTTATTTTATACATATATAAGATGTAGATAGACTCAACCAGTTGAGCACTAGGCAAGTTGAGATTTAGCTCTGGGACTGGTTCTTTAGAGTTTATTATATTTTATCTTGTTTGTTTCCTCCAGAAGAAATTCCAGCCCAGCCATCGTGCAGCTAGCGCCATTGACAACAAAGACAATCGTCACCTGCCCAACAAACCACATTTCATGTCTGAGCAGACTCGACCTAACACCACACATGCTATGAGAGTAAGTAGTGTACGCCTGTGGCTGCTTGATGTGGTTGCCTGTGGTTGACTTTAGAACTGTCAGAATTCATTATATGAACTTGGTGTAAATAGTAGTCTTTCACTGCAACTTTTGTTTGAATAAGATGTATTTAAAATTAGTTAATACAATCACACACTTCTTCTGCAAAGAAAATTGAAATCTAGAACATTAAACAACAATTTTCTGTAACCTCTCTTTATGACTTGATTCTGTTTTGCAGTATGACAGTATGTTTGGGAGCTCATCATTGCGAAGGTCTTCAACACCTCTAGGCAGCAGTTTCTCATCACGGTTACATTTACCAAGTAAGTAGTTTCACTGTCACTGTGAATACAATCTTTCTTGCAAATATTTTTTTATCCAGAATTCTAAGAATAAGAATAATTTAATTAAGGTTATGAATTAAGCAAAAGTGAGTCCATCATTACTTTTAATGGGGAAGTCACCCAAAGGCTAGGAAATAAGGTTTAGCTGTAATAACAGTTTAAGATTTTTAACTGTATAATTTTAGCAATTTGTTTCCCTCCAAATTAAAATATTTTTTCTAACATGAAACTATTGCAATTTAACATTACAGCCAGTAAATCATTAGATGTCCGAGGCAGTAGCTTGCAACCACCAGACATCATTGAAGATCAACAAGAAAGTCCTGCTGAAGACAGTTACAGACCTCAGTGGAGTAAGTCTGACACAAACATACATTGACTGCTGAATTCAAGTGTCTCAAAGTGACCAGAGAGTTGTCTGCTTGATGGCTGATATCTCATTGCTTTTGTTGTAGCATGCACTGATCTTGAAATATTGTTTTGAATTGGATGAATAAATATTGCCTTTCAAATTCAATCAAATCTAGTTCTAATTAGTTTTCATTTGTTTAATTCACTAGCAAATGCTGAACTGATAAACTGCAAAGAACATACTCAAAATATTTGAAATATACTTTCTGGAATGAATGGTTGACTTGTCTAAAAACGTTTAGATGTTTGTTGAATCTATTTATAACATTTATGTTAGAAACTTGTGCATTTCCAAAAGATAGTAAAGATTTATAACTTAATAGAAACTTTTGCATTTCCAAAAGATAGTAAAGATTTATAACTTAATTGATAGTTTATCTGTTACAAAATAGTGTTGAAACGAATGGCTCTTGAGTGCACTCTTATTGTGATTGATGAACTACTTTTCTTGAGCACATTTCAATAGTAAATAAATCTACTAGTCTCTAATGTATTGGACTAGACAATTATTTAAACTTTTTAATTTGCTTTCACTTTATTTTTTCCTCTGAGTATCGTTAACGTGTTCTGTTTGATAACAAAATTATGTCATTATCTTTGAAAAAGTGTTTGGGCTCTTAGTTTGGGGGTTTAGCTCTTGTCAGACTAAACAAACCAAATGATAATGCAAACAAAATCTTGCACTCACAATTGTTTGAATCCATTCCTCATAATAGTCTCGACTTTTGGTAGGGGGGGGGGGCTATGATAGTTTGTGTCCCTCCACTCCTTCTGGTCCATAGAGAATCTGAACAGAATGTCAAGAGATAGTTTGGTCCATTGGGATCCATTTATAAATCTTGCCAAATTAATTACCAAGATTTCTAAATTTTTTTTACAAGAGCCACTGATCAAGTATTTGTTTTGAATTTATTTTTTTTACTTAAAACTTCAGCTTGTTTATAATATAAAATAATTTCAGGGAATCGTGTTAAAATTTTCCATTAAATTTTGCTAATAGATTACCCTATTTTGAAAAATTCTTGTCAAATTAAGAGCCAATTTGTTTGATCTAGTGTTCAGTTTAAAAAAAATCAAATATTGTGGTATGACTAAGCTGTATCTGGTATTTGTTTATAATAGTGATTTTATTTATAAAGCGCTGTTAACAAACAAAAATATAGGCTCAAGGCGCTGTGATAACATTACAACATAAAGATGAGAGCAAAAATGACAAACTAATCTAAAAAAGCTTTAAACAGATAGGTCTTAATGTTCTTCTTGTATATAAATTTATTTGTTAACAAAAAAGACTAATTTATTTCCTATTTTCTCTTCAGCTGGTCCACCAGCAGCCAATACTCACATAAACTTTGGTAGAAATCGACTTTCTTTAAGGTGAGGCAGAACAGTCCACCACAGAGAGCATCTGACATAACCCATGGGCTTGCCACAACATAGATTTGACTGTTTGCTTCCAGTTCAGAGTTGACATATAGTGTCTTCTGTCAAAGCTGTCAATTGAAATATTGACTGAATGTTGCAGAGAAACTTGAAATATACATGACACATTTCAAGGTGTACATTTTATCTGTACACAAATGTGTTGTGAAAATTGGACTAATTATATACATTAACTTTGCCATGTCAATAGAAAGTTATAAATGTTGCAGACTGGAGGTATAATGGTGGCTATATTGGATAATTTAAAGGTCACTTCCGTTGACTAAATTTCATTTCTACCACAATTGTTTAGTGATATTTCTCAGTGTAAGTCCCTCACAACATAGTAAAAGATGCCTACAGTGGCTACTCTGCCCTGACCTAAAAGTTGCAGTAGATAAATTGACAGTGATCAATTAATACAAAAGGCAGCAAGGTCACATGACCAACTTGTGATAATAAACTGGAACTTGTTCATTTCACCCAGACTCTCATATGGAGCAGAACTGTCACTGCTAGTGTCCCCTTGTTATTTGTAAAACTTTTCAGATGTGATATAAACCCCAATATATTCTGTTTATTATATTCATTGAACTCTATATATAGCCTATAATTCATGGACATGCTTCAAAACCATGCTAGATGAATGGAATATTCTGTGGCTGTTTCACCAAGACAATCATAAAACTACAAAATGGCTGTTTTTTTTTTTGTTCTTCCTTTTTATGTACAGTTTTTTTAATTTTATTTGTACCGTGTACGTTATCTGTTCTGAGATTTGTGCTATGTCTACAGATGAAGAGGTTAGGCCGATGATCAAATCAAAATCTATAATTGTGATACATTTGTTTTTAAAAAGTCTCACTTGAGAATCTACCTCACTCGCTCTTGACTTTTTTTCAATTTTGTCAAATTTTATTTTTTTTAACTTTAAGCATCATTGTACATTATGTTATAAAAACAGCAGAACTTGTACTGATACAGAAATAATTTTGTTCTGTCCTATAATAGTGATAGCCAATTTGTTTTCATTTCTAATAGGTGAACCAACTATAGATTTGACATGTACATTTAAAATGTATAGCACTGCAGAACAAATTGCTTTATGTTGGCCTCTGAGATGAAAGCCTGGACACTAGCTATGATGATGTTGCGCACACAGCAGTTCCCCCACTTTCCATGCAGTAAATGTCCAAATGAAACGACAAATATTGGATACAGTTTGGGATCAGAAGCATTACGAGTTCTGCTGGTAGGTGCTCTGTGTGCCTAAGGGTCGCCAGCTCCTGATTTTTCCACAGGGTTGTCTCTCGCAGCCTTTCCTGTGTTTACTGTATAATGCATGGATTAAATATACACTCATAAAAAGTTGGCGACAATATAAATTAAATTAAATTAAAGCTTTTATATAGTGCTACTTTCATGTTTATAGCATGCTCAGAGTGCTATGGTCCAATCTCATTTGTGGACCAGTGGGGGGAGGGGGTATCTGGGAGGAAGTTTTCCGTGCGGACTTTAATTAGTAAACACAACTCTGCTGGAGTCAGGTGTTGAACATCGAGCCCCCTTCGTAGGTAGCCAAACCAAGTTAAAGCGTACTTAGCCTCTCGACTAGACATTCCCAGGCATTTACAATAATGGGGCAGGTTGTGATATGGTACATGGTATTCTACATCAAATTATTATTTTTTTTAATGGCTGATCTGCCGCTCTGGACTCTATAAGATTGCTTTTAGCCATGTAAAACACATTTAATTTACAGAATTGAAATTATACAGACCAAAAATGTCAGTTTCAACAGTGAACCAAATTGTGCAAGTCTCCAATGGACAGTTTCCTTCTGTTGGCTTACCTTCATGTAGTACATAGTAGGAAAGGTAACAATGGGAAATAATGAAACTAATTGAAGGTTCTGAAACTAATTTCTTTAATGTTTTATTGTAATCAATTTCCATTTTTAAATTCAATCCAAGCAATATGACATGCAGATAGATATTTTGTTTAATGTTAGACTAGATGAGTTAGTCAAATAAGCAACTTTCAAAAGTAAATTCATTCAACTACTTACAACACTCTCCATTGACTGAATGTCTTTGTTTCCCTCTTTGTTGAATGTTTTTATTTCTAATTGACTTTATAAAAAAAACACTTTTTAACAGTTCTTGTTTTAATGGTCTTCCGTCTTATTTTTAAAATTTTTTTTTTGTTTAATTTTCGAAATGTTTTTAAAGACATTTCTATCTTAGCCTAAGTTAACAAGTATTTTTTTTTTAAAAAGTTGAACTTACATTGACTATTTTTTTAAGTGCTTTTTTTTTAGAAGACATCTTAGTTCTCCTTGTTCCACTAGCAATCTGTGATCTACAGAAATGCAATTTGATAGAATTCCTCATAATCCAAGTGTTTTCTAAAACCTATACATTATCAAACAAATTGTCAGTTCAAGCTGTAGGCTATAAGTAAAGGTGCTGATCTCACTGCAGACTTACAGTGGTGGGCATTAGTCTAGTCCATGGACAGGGCTAGCACATTCAAGATTGACTGGCTCCCAGTCTATGACACTTGTCACACCTTTACAATGGGAATGATGTCTTGGGTTTAAAAAATCAACCAAAAATCTATTGTACATTTTTTTTACTATAAGAATTTATTTTTAAACTTAAGAATTTAAACAAAGGTTTGATAATTAGGAAATAGTTTCTAATTTTTTTTAAGAATAACTTTAAATGAAATTTTGTACCAAGGTAAAGACTCCACATCTAAGTGGGAATGTCTGATATAGATTGTTGATTTGATTATTTTTACATTGAAGACCTTTTTTTTTTCTAAGATCCTTGTCAATTCTATAATCTCATTTCAATGTTAACATTAAAATTTTAGTTTGAATCTTAGATACAAAAAGTAAAATTGAACTAAACTTTCATTTTGACAGTACCAGATTTTTTGTTCTCCAGTTTAATAGTGCATGACATGAGCACTAGCAGAACTGGTCATTGCCAAAGTCTTACAAAACCTACTCAATTGTTGGCCAAAAACCTAGTCGAAAACCGAGGTTTTTTTTTTCACTTGTGAATTCACACTACACGAAAATTAAACAGTGGCGGATGCTTTGTAAGGTTTCCTGATGGTACTTATGGAAGTCATAGAAATAAGCTTCTCTGCAGATATTCATAACTGCTGATAGCCAAAAAAATCTGGAATGATATGTAGAAACAACCAACTATCCCTCATTTAAATGTATTATTTTGTTTGATGTATTTTTCTAAAACTTTTGACAGCAACACTAACTTTGCACATTGGATGCATGTTATAGACTTCATGTCTCCTTCAACATTGTTTTGAAAGTCAAAATAAATCAATTGTAAACATTTCTTGACTTTCTTTCATTTTATCTAGTCTTCTGTTTCTATGTTTCACTTGCAATGTGAGTCAAAACATTGTCATTTTCTGCATATGTACTTTAAAGCTTGAAAGAGGGTAAGAAGGAGGCAATGTGGCTGAGTGGTAAAGCACTTGGCTTAGGAACCAAAGGTCCCGGGTTCAAATTCTGGTTGTGACTGATTTTTAATTTTGGGATCTTAGGGCACCTCGGAGTCCACCCAGCTCTAATGGGTACCTGACACTAGTTGGGGAAAAGTAAAGGCGATAGGTCGTTGTGCTGGCCACAACATCCTCGTTTTCCATAGGCCACATCATCTGCCCTATAGACCGCTAGGTCTGAAAGTGGAACTTTTACTTTTTCTTAAGAGAGTAGGAGGTGATGTAATGTTTTAAAAACAATAGCTTCTGTCCAATAAATTGAAGTCAGATCTGAAACTAACAAGTTCATAGTTCAAATCTTGTTTTAGCCTGAAATGTCAGAGACTGATCTCTCTTCTAATGTTATCCAACATTGAAGGGTGATGTTAATGTAACACCATTCACATTATGCTGGCCTTGATTATCATTGGTCCCAAAAGCCAACTTATCATTGACATCTTGGACCAGAAAATCTCTAGAAACTTAACTTATGAAATTAGGAAGTTTATGACAATTTAACAAACCATACATATTACAGACATTGAAACAAAATTGTCAATAGATAATTGAATAACACCAAACATGTATGTACAAAAATAACAAAAGAACTAAGTGTTTTCAAGAAATCTTTCCTTTTCTTTATTTCAACTGGTCAGTCTAATGATGGTCACTCAACAAGACCAGCACTAGGTGCTAGGCTAACTAGCCCAGATCTCTCTGTTCAGTCATCAACAGATAGTTAAATATCAATTGTGTTAAATAGACACATATATATATATCAAAGACAAACTAGTCATTAGAAGGTTACATACCTGCCTAAATAAAATCTAAACTAATACAGTTTGAAATTAAAATTGGTGAAGATTAAATACACCCCCCCCCCCCCCCCCCCGAGTTCCACTTAAAAACATGTTCACGTTGGCTGCTAGGTTGCATTAAAAAATGTAAACAACTTTGGCAGCATTAAATCTCATTTAAAAGGCTAGACATTGGCCTTATGACTCAAAAACATTATGAATTGAAATTTTAGTTGATATGTTAGGAAGCTTACAAAATAATTGTATGGATTATTTCACTAGATCCCCCAATGTTGATGTACATGTAAATCAAACACAGTTTCACAACAGATTGTAACACCTTTCCCTACACAGTTTTACTAGAGATATAAAACCCAAACATAAATTATAGAACATCTCTGTAATGATTCCTGGCCCATTCTTTCCCTGACAACCACAGATTACTTACAAGTGTCAATGTGTGACCTAATGTTTAAAATATGTCTTCACAGTGTCAATGTGTGACCTACTGTTTAAAATATGTCTTCACAGTGTCAATGTGTGACTTAATTTTTAAAATATGTCTTCACAATGTGTCAATGTGTGACCAAATGTTTAAAATATGTCTTTACAGTGTCAATGTGTGACCAAATGTTTAAAATATGTCTTCACAGTGTCAATGTGTGACCTAATGTTTAAAATATCCCATTACAATGTATTTTGTCTCTCAAAAATGTCCATGTTTGACTACAGTCCATGTATTGTCTCCACTATATCAATGTGTGTCTATTTCTTTTCCAAATATCTGTGTGTGTCTTAACAATGTCTAAGTGTTTCTATCATGTCTTTGTCTCAATACAATGTTTGTGTTTCTAACTATATTTTTGGTGTCTTTCAAAAGTCTTGTGTCTCCACAAGTTTATTTTTGTGTGTCACCAGAATGTCTGTGTTTTTTCACAAAGTCTTAATATCTGTCTTCAAAATGTGCCTCCAAAAGTTGTTTTTTTAATGTGCGTCTCCAAAATGCCTGTGTCTGAAGACTAGTTTGGTGTCTCAGTAGCTTCTTTGCTGTGTCTCTCCAATGTCAAAATGTAATACAAGTCTTCCAACAATTAAATATCATCTAATTACATCACAGCACTCATACAGGTCAATGGTTATGATTATTATAATGATATGCAAAAAATGTTTAGTATTCCATGTGTTGTAAATACATCTTCACCCTCCAGCACAGAAGACTTAGAAGAGGTAAAGTTAAAAAAAACACTTTGCTAGGCACTGACCTAAACAAAATACACAATGAGCTGAAACTGTTCCTGGGTGTAAGGTTGAGGGACTGGGGAGTTAAAAGACTAGAAGTTGAGTTCTGAATACACAACATACAACACTTCAACATAGAGACTCATGGTCTACCCAGGACACCTGAACAAAAAATAGAAAGTAGCACCTTGTTCTTTGAGCCCTTATTGACCTAGTCAATTAGTTAAACTAAAAATAAGTTTTTTTAAAGACCACCTCCCCCAACACACCCTATTGCAGAACTTAAAATAGATATTTAGTCACTTGAGTTGAACACACACAATTATACTGATCCAGCATAACCTTTAACCTAAAAGCTGGTGGACAGCTAATGAAAGACAAAAAAAAAAGATTGCTAAGTGATATGGAAATAGGATGTCCGATTTCCAGCTAGTTCAACTAGCAACTAAACACATTTTTCTTGAAGTTAACAAAATTAATTCCAAAATACTTTGTCAAGTTAAAACAAAACAAAATTAAATAACAAAAAAAAAAAATGTTTTAGTTTAGAACATTCCGATGTCAAAAGTTCTAAAACAAAAATGAAACAGTGTCAAATGTTTATACCAACTCAACATAAAATCTGATCTGTGAATGTAGATGTTGACTTCCCTCACTTGTACTGCGGCAGCAACCCACAATGTTAGTTTGAATAACGGCAATAACAAACATTGTATATAGTCCAGAAAGACTTCTTGTTCTTCTAGACAAATTGTGCCAGTCATCATAAATAGGCAAAAAAAAAGAATGTCCTAGTAGTTTTAAATGAAATTACATTACAGTGAGTGTAGATAAGATCCAATTCAACAGGAACAAAAACAACAACAAACACTTTGTAAATACCCAAGTACTTTATAACAATAGAAACTTGTTTCTACAAGTGATTTATGTCAATATAGTTTATATCACCTATAGTCGCTTCGAATTATAAGCTTTAAGTTTTATCTAAAAAAAGCAAAGAAAGGGGGGAAGGTTAGGGAGTTAAAATGTCATTGATAAGAGTTTATTCTTTAACTCAACACAGACTGAGCTGCTGGTGCCAGACACAGGTAAGAAATGAAGCTACAAGTTTGTAGTTAGTAATGTTCAGACATGAAAACAGTCGAGAGAGAACTTGAATGTTGCATGCACATACTATCTGGGTCGGGTAATAAATAAAAGTGCATCATTTCAATGTGAAATTGTTTTGAAGTCCAAATCATTTCAATCCACACAGAATGTGCTGAAAATGAAAATTGCTTGTTTCAAAGACAGAAAAAAGATATCACAAACTCTATGGCACAAAGTGCAAGGGGAGTAAGTTACAAAGAATAGGAAAACATTGGCGAATATCACGAGGCGAAAAAGAAATTGAGAGCTCTGTTGATGTCATAGTCAGCTGCTAAGGCTATTCGGGTCAGTTCTTCCCGAGGGGTGCTGTCCCCTAGTATCACCATCAGGTCTTGGATGCATGACTCAAGCCTGGAAGCATCTTCAACAAAAGGTAAGTCTTCAGATGAACTGGAGGTTGACAAGTCCAAACCCTGAAAATCAATTTTTTTAACAATACAATTGTTAATATATCACAACAAAGAGTTGAAAGTCAACAAGTCAAATCCTACTACATTTTAATCCTCTAGCATGACTTACACTGTTAAATCTAAAACTGTTATTACAATAGTAATAATGTAAAGAAACAAAAGTTGAAAATTCAGTTTTAAATATGAACTACTGTTAAATCATTTAATGGCTATGTCTTTGACTCCGTAGATTAAGGATGCATGCTGTGATTCACATAACTATGCAGACCCAGTTGTGACCTGCATATTTTCCTGCATCTCGCTAAGCAAATCTGTTGTCTGCTAATGGTCTATATAAAGTTTTGTTCATTTACGACAAAAAAAACAACATCTATTGGTAAAGTATGTGATGGATATGGTGCAATGTTCAAGATATGAATGCATAGACTACAAAGTGTAATGTTGTATCTCTGTGGGGGTAGGAGCTCAAGTGAAATGCACCCTATTGTTACGTGCGCAGTATAGCGTGAATGTGGAATGGTGCGAATGCGTGTTGAAAGGGTTAGAGAGAAGAAGAATCCAAAATGGAGTAATGTAACTGACGTTATTGTTTATATATTATTAATGGTTTCTCAAGATTAAAGTCTTCATCATCTACTAAATATATATGAGTATATTGGTGTATAATTAAGAATCTCATCTGCTCGTAACACCCACAAATCTTTTTTTTTCTACTTTTTAGTGCATTGTAATGTAAGAGTTTTTATTTCTCTTTCTTTACTATCTATATATATATAATTCTCTTCATGGCTCAAGAGTTTGGACAAGAAGTAAAGAAAAGATCACTCTTTTATTTCTGCTGGACTAGAGTTACCCTAAGAAAAAAAAGAGGGGGGGAATAGCAGGGCTGAACTTAACCGTTGTGACCAAGAAATCATGGAAAGATCACTCTTTTTTATTTCTACCCCACGTAGTTTTAGCGGCGAAAAAAAAAAGTGGGGGAGGAGAACAAGTAATCTACTCTGTATTCACCCGTCACTAAATAGCAATCATTGTGAGGTCCTGTGCAAAACTGATTTCAGGTGGCCAAGTTTGGGTAGGGTAAGTGAAAGTGAAGAATTTGTATTAGAAAATAAATTCGTCTTTGCATTTTATTCATTTTTTACTATGCACAGAACTACTTTAAGAAACTTGCATGTAGCGAAGTCATACAGTATATCATAAAAATTTTATTTCCTACATAGATCACGCTCAATAGAAAGAATTACCAAATGTTTCAATCTATGTACAAGTATTGCTGACCTCAAGTAATTCTTCATTAGTTTGAAGCGCGAGTAGCTTCTTTCACTAAATTCCACAGGTATTGCATAGTGCTGTTTTTTTTATTGCGTGTAGGATTGGCGTTTTCCATATTGAATGACACCCCAAAATGCCAATTTTGTCTATATACTTCAGGAGATTAGTATGAGTTTTCAAAAGATTTTAATAATTTCCGGAGATTTCCATGACTTTTTCGTATATTTTGTATTTTGTAATTTCAGGAGATTTCCAGGAGCTCCTGGTAAATCAGGAGACCACGGAAAATCTGTTAAAAGTTATAAAATGGTTTAATTTAATAATTTACACCTAATATTAGCGTGGGGCCTATGACAGTGCTGGGCCCACTGCGGTCGCATAGGTTGCAGCGCACTAAGGCCGACCCTGCAAAATAGCCGCCGGTCGACTGGTTTATTATATTAGTCTATTAGTCTTCTTAGTCTTCAACTATTACACATTATTTGTGATCACTGATGTAAGCCACTGTAATTTGTAGAAGGAAAAAATAATTTGTGGAAAAGATGATTAAGACAATGTTAATTACCCGATCCATAACAAAGATTTCTTTATAGTTGATAAATATATATATACAGAGTTTGATTAAAGCTTTACATTAGAATTTAATTATTTTGTTTGACTTTATCTTTAAATTCTGCTGAAACAATCATATTCTTTTCATTCCCTCCCATGCTTATGGCATGCTCAGTGCACTAAGATCCAATTACTTTTGTGGATCAGCTAGAGTGGAGTGGGAGGGGATATGGGAGAAGCTTTCTTTTAAAAAGCAATTTGCAAAATAAAAAAAAAGCTAGAGTCTGAATTTGAACTTGAGTCTTCCAGTTAAAAGGCCAACTTTTTAGCCACTAAGCTATCCAAGTAGTTATAAAAATAGAACATTTTAGCCTTTGTTAGCTTGAAAATTTTAGCAAAGGACCTAATTAAGGATATACAATTTTAAACACTCTCAGGATAACAAAACCAATTCTGTTGGTATATATGAAATCAATGCTATCTTGAACTTACCCTATCAATATTAGCTACCAACTCATCCACTTCGCTCATGCTCGATGTTGAACTGGGTGTCCCTAAGTTGTGGCCCCTGGCTGTTGTCCTTTTAGGCTCCAGCCTGATATAAAAATATTTGTAAGTAAGTTGAACCTCACTTTCTAGACACTAGACAAAATTCAAGACACTAGTCTCATACAGGACAATGTACACATGGACAACAGCAAGAGGACAGTTGTCTGAGATTGAACCTTACTTTCTTAACCCTAGACATAACTCAAACAAGACACTAGTCTCATACATGACAGCGTACACATGGACAACAGCAAGAGGACAGGTCTCTGAGTTTCAAATAAAACAAGTTTTCAACTTTACCCTTGCCATATGATAGCTTCCTCCAACTCCTCCTTCAGGTAGTCAGGCAAGTCGTCAAAGATTTCACTCTTTCTGATTTCTTCATGTGTTATGACATAATTCAAGGCAGAGTCCTGTACGAGCAAAGTAAAGAATACTTCATTAAATAAAAGGCTACTTCATTAAGTAAAAGGATACTTCATAAGTAAACGGCTACTTCATTAAGTAAACGGCTACTTCATTAAGTAAACGGCTACTTCATTAAGTAAAAGGCTACTTCATTAAGACACTTTAATAGTGTTCTTTAAAGCATAAATAACCAAACCTGATCTTACAAAAAAAAATTTGTTTTAGAAAAAAAAAAGGGAGATCAGAGGGATTACCCAGTAAAAGAAGAAAATTAAAACAGCAAGAAAAAGATTTTCTGTCTGGTACACTTTTAACCATTAAAATAAAATCTTTACTTTTCTGCCAGGACATTAATATATTTCAACAAATGCTCAAACTTATGAAATAGATCCATGAGTAATGTTCCATGTTGAATGTTTGCAGGAAAAAAGAATTTCAAAGTAAATTTAGTGAACCTATAAAGTGAAAGTCTCACAAGTTATGGGAAGTTTCACTTTTTGTTAAATAATTACTAGGAACTGAACTACCTTAATTACTGGAAACAAAATAAGGTTCAAAATTCATAGCATTCAATATATACCATTACACCACACTGATAAGTCATCACCATCATAAAAGTAAGGTTTACCTGATGGTGTTTTATTTGATTTTCTATCACTTTCTGATCTCCTGGTTATAATAGATGTGGGTTTAGACATAACAACAAAGTACTTACTCTCAAATGTCTGGTGTTGAGATGATCAGCAAGGTTCAGAAGGCACAGTGCATTATCTTCATTCAAATGTTGTTTTAACTCATGTTCACAAAGGTGTTTCAAATTGTCCATCTGATGTAGACACACAAACAGTAGATGATAAAATATAAACACACCAACTTAAGAAAAATAAAACATAAACACACCAACATTACAATACTGGACATAAACACATTAACATTAGAAGATAAAATATAACAAGTCAACATTCATAAATACACCAACATTAGATACTAATAATTAAAGTTAAAAAAATACTATTTCAGGAGTGCCAATGTAGGAATTCTAATGTCTGCATTAAATGCTTAAATTATCCAAGCAACTCAATTGACTAATAGACTAACCTCATATCTATCACACAGGGTCATTAGATCTGCTAGTTGTTCTGTGGTCAATCCACTTGTGTCCAAATGCGATGAATACAGAGCTTCTAAAAATCTTGTGAATATTTCTGGTTGCATATCATGAACAACAATTTTTCTAAATAAACAAACAGAGTAAGTCTCTCTTACACAAAGGAAACTTGATGGACAACATTTGAATGTCTGAGATATTTTTTTTCTTGGAAAACAAAATTAAGATTAAACACACAAGGTAAACACATACAAAATGTCATCACAATACAATCATAACACATACAACACAGCACTGAATAAATTAATCACAGGATAAACAATCACAGGATACATAACCAATACACAAATATTTTTATAAGACTAAATCCACCAACCTGTCAATAGCTTCTTTCATTCCACTAAGTAAAGCCCTCCGAAACCAATCACAATGTGCCGCTACTATGACCCTGTGTGCCCTGATCTCATAAACGTCTTTCAACGAGTCCTCAGAACTTCTTCTCATTATATCTCCTGAACATCTCTCAGACTCAGCACCAGCGCCATCTTCTTTATAGTTCGCTGTGTGGTCAATGATGATGTCCCCACCTTCTGTAAACAAAGTCAAACTATAAGTGGCCACATTTTCTTTGTCTCTAAACCTTTCAGGAGATTAAGTGTTTCAATTTGATTCAATTCAGCTATATAAACTTTTCTTATTCTTAAAAACCTACTCTCCTGCAGAGCACCAGCACCAGGTGGAAGAAAAAAGAAGGCAGGTGAAAAAAATAAACATCAAAGGAAAACTTGGACTTCAAGGGGATTTTCTAAAGGAAGAAGTTAAGAAAGCACTATCTGTCTGTGACATTTTACATCTCAAAAGATTATCTTTCCTTTTGCAATTTTGAAAGGGGTATACCACTTCCATTGCTGGGATGAAAGCCTGGCTGTAAATTTGTGAGAACTGGGCTGCAAATTGATGAGAACTGAGTTGTAAATTGATGAGAACTGGGCTGTAAATTTGTGAGAACTGGACTGTAAATTTGTGAGAACTGGGTTGTCCAAATGCATGTACTCGCCTCTCTTCTTTTCTGACTTGATCCAAAAGGTCAGACTATTAAGGCAGTTTGGGGACAGGTGGGTGCAGGTGTTTGCCAGAGAACAGTGGGGTCTAACCACTGACTTTCAGCCTACAATGCTCCAAGCCAGCCTCCTTAGCTATAGGTTAATAGCCTGACTACCCTTGTGTCCTAGTAAGGTCAAGGCTACAGGGGGATGTAGCCCAGACAGAGAGTGATTAAGAAAATCCGCTTAATATGAGACCTTAACAAAACTTACCCATGGTCCAGTACTATTAAAGAAATAATGTGACTGTAGAACAAGTGCATCAGGTAGCTCTTACATTAGCAATCAGATACTAACACTAGCAATCAGGGTCTAACACAAGCAATCAAATACATATGTTTAGTATGGTGTATAAATATTTGATGAAAAAAATTTCTTTTGATTTTTTTTTACCTAAAGAGAGCTCAGACATTGAGCAAGTTTGCTATGTAGTTCAATATTCAAACTGTAAGTTTGCTATGTAGTTCAATATTCAAACTGTAAGTTTGCTAGGAAGTTTAATATTCAAACAGTAAGTTTGCTATGTAGTTCAATATTCAAACTGTTTGTTTGCTATGTAGTTCAATATTCAAATTGTTCACTATAGTACAAGTCTGAATCATTTGAGATGAAGGAAAGTCCTTACCTTGTAAATTGACCACTTCAAAAATCATGTCTGTGTTATAGCCCTGGCGAAACAAATCCAAAGCTCGTTTGGCTGTGAGACTGTGTCCAGCAGTTGGGGAAACACAAAGAGACTCAATGCAGTTTAACTGGCAATGACACACAAAAAGTTGGTAATGACACAATCAACTTTTTATCTCTACATACTCAGAATATCATCTTTCCAAATTGATTAAATAATAGACACATACAAATCACAATGAGATAAACAAGATACTTTTGTTTGAACTAACCAACAGAAAGTGACATTTTGTTTAAAGAGATAATAAATAATCAATCAATAATAATGCTAAAAGTTATTAGAAAAAATTTCTCCAACTGGAGGCCAAACAATAAAGAGACTCCTGAAATGAAGTCTCACAATGTCTACACTGAGATATCCCATAATTCTTTTAGCGCATAACCCTTAACCTCAACCGTTTCTACTGTTTTAAAGCTTCGATTCATTCAGGTTTTTGTTCAGCATGTTTCCTGATAATAACTGGCTGGGTTGCAAATGTTTCTTTTAAGCTGTATATCTGGTTAAAAAAAATGTTTTCAATGATGTAAATTGTTTTCAAAACTTCATTTGACATTAATTTGGATTTGGCCAGGGGGAAAAAAATGCAAAAATACAACAAAATATCATAAATGTATATTTTTCTTTTTTTTTCCATGGCTAACTGATAATTTTAGAATGCACATAATGTTTGCTATTCTAACGAAAATCCTACAGTTTGCACTATGAAGGTCTGTATGTGTAAGTAAACAGACTAATTGTAAAATGTTATTATATACCTGTGCATATTTTGATGTCTTGTTGTTAGAACTAGCTGATATATCCTTTGAAGAAGTAGACTGTTGGGTGTTGTCAGACGGAGATTTTAGACCCAATGTAACAAGGGAGGCAACAAATTGTTCGCTGCGGACAATATCACACATTTCATCAATCATGGGCTGGAGAGCTGACCTATTTAACTGAACCTTGGCCAGCCCCCAAGACTGCAAGGAAAACAAGTCATTGAAAATAAATATAATTTGACAATAACTTTTTTTATGTTGGCCCATTCAGAAGTCACTAAAGCTTATTTCTAATTTACTAGCTACCAAATAAAACATTTGAAACAAAAGTCTTAATGGACCTCAGCCGCTAATCGTAAACAAACAGCATTTAGTCACATGATAATATTAAAATATTAAAACAACGAAAAAAACTATCGCGTGATAGCCATTGAGTATTAAAATTAGATCGCAATTTGTATAGGAGAGATAGAGAATCACATGGCTAAATGTTGTTTGTTTATGATTGGTGAATGAAGTTCATTGGTTTCTTATGTAACAATTGACTTTTACAAAAATTCTGAATCATTCCCATGTACCATTGGCACATAGAAATACAAATTAAAAAAACGGCTACATAACTGCCTAAAAATGAGTAAAATTTTTAGACAATGTCTTATGTAGATTCTGTCCATAGAGAGAGAGCTTACTGCCCTATGAGCCGAATGGCACAAGAGGACCGAAGTCTAAGTAAGTCTACATTTAAACTAGTAGGGCTAGAACAAAAAGTTTTAGCTAGAGGTTAGTTAATGATTATTTCAATTAGAAATGAGCATGCAATATAAAATAAAGAAAAAACAACAAACGAGACCAGCCCAATAACAATGAACAAAGCAAATTTGTTTCTCACCACTCTGGAGGTGGCCATTTTAAAGAGATATTTCCACTCCTTCCATGTGACTTTCTCATCTAGAGCAAAAATAATTTCTTTCAATCGGATCACAAAAGAAGGAAACTGAAAACAAAGGACATTCAAATCTGTTACAAAATATCAATGGATGTGAAGCAAGAATTATTATTTTTCTTTTTAATATATAAATGGTACCAATGGCAGAATTATAAAGCATGTGGACACTAGACAATTACAGGATCCTGGTGGATCCTACGATTTCTCTATTTGTAATCTCTATGTCCCAGAATCTGACATGTTTTGGGCAGGAGGAGTGTCAAATAAAGGTCATTGTGCTAGTATGATCGTATCTTATTCTCTGTAGGTCACAGAAATATCTAATTCATCTGCAATTTAAATATTTCTTTTTTTGTTGTTGTTATGAATACTTACATCTCATTAACTACCTATTATTAAATAAGTATAAATTCATTCTAATAATTATTTATTCAGAACCCATAAATAACATATATTCTAATTGTTTAGTGCAGCAGTTCTCAACCTTTTTAGCTCGGTGACCCTTTTTACTATTCCCCACCATGCGGTGATCCCAACCGTAAATATTCTAAAGTAACAGTGCTTTTGATAATGTTATAAAAATGATAATCCATAGTTCTGTTGGTCTTAGGCGACCCCTGCAAAATCGTCATTTGAGCCCCAAGGGGGTCGCAATCCACAGGTTGAGAACCCCTGGTTTAGTTCATGCATTTTATGTTGTTCAGACTCCATAACTGGTGGCAAGGTAGCTGGGCGGCAAAGCGCTTGGCTTCTGAACCAAGGGGCAGAGGGTTTGAATCTCTGTGAAGAATGGAATTTTAAATTTCATGATTTTTAGGGTGCCCCTGGGTCCACCCAACTCGATAACTGGTACTTGTAAATTAAAGGCAGTTGGTTGTTATACTGGCTACATGACACCCTCATTAACCACTAGCTCCATAGATAGCAAAGTCTGAAAGAGGTACTTTATTTTTACTTTAGACTCCATACATGTCTAATGTACTCAGCAAGATATTTTATATAGAATGCTTTGGGCTTAGTTGAATCATAATTGTATCAATGACCTGATGAACTAACCTCGTCTACCAAATGAATTAAAGACTGTGACACTGATCTCACTTTGTCAGGTTGACTCTTCATGTTGAAGTTATCTCTGGGGATGGTGTGACATAGAAGATTTCAAAATAAAATTACAAAATTCAACAAAAGATAGTACTGAACATTCTTTCACTGTTGCACTTCTACTCTATGCATAGAAATGGGATTTATAAAGAAGCTTAAAATTCTTTTAAAATAATTTTGTACTTTATGACTTAAGTACATTAATGAGTTAAAACTTGCTAGCAAGTCACACAGTCTAATCAATGGGTTATGAAACAAGATCAGTAGTATTTTTTTTAAAGTTCCAGTTACCTCAGCCTGGACTTGGAAATTGAACCAAAGGCTCTTGAGTAAGCTAGTTTAGTGTTACTAGGAGTAAAAAAAAAAATGTGACAACTTTCTTTGCTTAGAAAACAGCAGTTACCTTTTCTGACGTAGATGTAGAAAACTAGATGAGGTTCTGTCATGAAAGTGACGCAATTTCTTCAATTCTTTTAAATGCAAAGCCTGAAAGAAATTAATTTTTGTCTTTATTTAAATTATAAAACAAAAGCATGAAATCTTTGGAGGCCAACGTTCCTATCGAACTAATGTACAGAGTAACACACTTTTTCTCTTCTTTCTTTTTCATTTCCAATATAAATAATGAGCGTTATTCTAATGTTCCTATTTTAATCCACATTCTGGTAAGATATTTAGTGTCGATAAAGTAACCAACACACAATCAAATTGGATCTAATGGAAAAAGTGATGGAATATCCTGGGTTCAAATCCTTGTGATCTTTAGGGCGCCTCTGAGTCCACCCAGCTCTAATGGGTACCTGACATTAGTTGGGGTAAGTTGGTTGGTTGTTGTGCTGGCCACTTGACGCCCTTGTTAACCATGGGCCAAAGAAACAGATTTTCCTCATCTGCCTTATAGAATGCAAGGTCTGAAAGGGGGACTTTATTTTTATTTATTTACTTCTCTTCTGCTTTTCAGATCTCCATTGAAATATTTGATAGGCTCTAACGTGATTTAGAGAGGGTGCTTTTTTTTTTAAATAACTTCCTGAAAATTGTATCACTCACATAATATTTTGTCCATAACCCCACCATTCCCTTTTATTGCACTTTAAATAAAACTGCCTGCATTTTAATGGTATCCCTTTTGGCCTGTGAAATCTACTACCCATAAAAGTGGCGCAGCAAGGTACTTGTGGACCCGGGTTTTAGAATAGGATGGAGGGCCCCCTCCCCTAAATTGAGCAGGCTATAATAAAAAAAAAATCTAGTCATCATATAGGCACCAGTACATACTTTTGCAGGTATTACCTTCTAGAAGTAATGATGTTTTTACAGTCACTTCAGTTACAACTTCTTACAAGTAAGCCTAATAGTGTCATGACACTCAATGCTTATACAACAGGTGTTTCTTATTAACAAACAAATGATGTCAGGTTAAATTCAGTGATTTAACCGGAGATACAAAGAAAAACAGATCATAAAAGCTAACAGCACATAATTAACAATTCTTACATGTTTTAGAGTTCGACCAAGGGCATCACCTATTCCACCTTTCTTAGGCTTGTCTGGCTTAGCTCCCTTTTCAGCCCCACCCTTATCATTGTTAGCGCTGGTGGAGATGGCCTGCTCCAAAGCAACTTTTGTTTCATTGGCAAACCTGGACATTGTGTCTAGAATAGTCTCCATCTGTATATAGACAAGTTATTTATTAAAAGAAAGACAAGGGTAAGTTAGAGATGAAAAACAAGACAAGGGTAAAAAAAAGAAAGACAAGGGTAAGTTAGAGATGAAAAACAAGACAAGGGTAAGTTAGAGATGAAAGACAAGACAAGGGTAAGTTAGAGATGAAAGACAAGACAAGGGTAAGTTAGAGATGAAAGACAAGACAAGGGTAAGATAGAGAAGTTAAGTATAAGATAATGATGACAGACAGAACTGAACTAGACAATGATAACAGAGAGTACATTAAAAATGCATTTAATTAAAACAGATGTCTGACCTCTGGCACCAGGTATGCAGCTATGTCTGTTCTCTGGTTCTGAGTCAAAGCTTGGAGATGAACTTTAATGGTGGTGAGCAAAGTTAGAAGTTGTTTCATAAAAATAGGAATTCTGGGAAATAAAATACAGTTGAAACATCTAGCAGAAGTAAGGAAACAATAACAAATTTATGAAATTTAATAATTATAGGAATCCTGGGGAATTACAAATTAAATGTCTTCTAAATAAGAAGAAACAATGAAACAAATGTATGGAATAGGTCCTACTAAGTCTACAACACAAGATACTATACAATAGATCAAATACATACCTGGATTTCACATATTTCATAAGTTCATATCTTTCTTCCCTAGACAATTCATACTTTCTCTTTGAGAACAAATCACACATTATAATCAATTTGACACAGGCTTTAAAGAAAAAATATTTTACAAAAATTATAAACTGTATACATCAATAATAATAATTTATAGAGCGCTGTTAGCCAAAAATAGTATAAATTTTAAAATTAATAACAATGGAACCTATATGCCCTAAAAAAACAAGAATGTAAGTCCTTTGTTTGGTCTAGGCAATGCAAAGTCTATAAAAATTAAAAAAAAACAACATAAAGCTTTGTGAAGAAATTCTGAAAGTATTTGTCATGTGATGCACTTGCCTATAGCCTCTTCCCTTAGTGCTTGCCTAAAACTGTAACATAGTTTAGCTGGGTTGGACCACATTGTTCCTTCTAGTGTTACAGTCTCATGACCTTCCTCTCCTGCGGTGCCGCCAAATATATCATTGATGCGATCAGCACAGGCGTGGATGTCCGATACCAATGTTTTCATTTCTGCCAGAAGAAAAGATTTAGATTTCTGTTTAGTTCATATATGTTTAAAAAACTTTTTCTAAGACTCTTACTGTATTTTCATTTTATGTCTAGTATGGTATCAGGCTTCACTTTACCACAGCATAGGTTACACTAGACAAAAACCAAATTTGTAGCAAAACTCAGAAAGGGTTTTACATTTCCACTAGCAAATTTAATGGGTTTTATAAATGTTTGGAAAAATCAGAGAGAGAATATAAAACATTTAGATTTCAAACAAAACATTTCAAGTCAAGTTTACTAGCACAACGAAAATTTAAATTTAAAATACTAATTAGAAAAAAAAAAGTAAACATTCTACACAGTCTAAAATTTAAATAACTAATAAGATAAAAAATATTAAACAGTCTAAAATTGAGTAAGACAACTAAGGCACTGAGTTTTGTGCACTAAGGTCTTGGACAAAAGAAGGAGCGGAATTGAGTGTACTGGTTTATAATTAGATGTGTAGAACAAGATGCAAAGAGGGCTTGATGGACATGTACCCAACTATGGCTGTTGCTGCTATTTGCACTACTGGGAGTCAAAAGGATAAATCAAACAAGTCAATGAGTATTTAACATATACATGTATGCACACAAAAAAATAATAATAATCATGAAAGAGAAAATTTTACGCTGTGTAAGAGCTGTGTTTTTTAAAAACGTTTCACACAACTGTCCAAACTTGACAAAACCTGGCATCTTTCCAACCATTTTGATACACTTTTGGGCAGTTGTCTCTGACAATCCCTGTGGCAAACACTCTGCGTAGAGATAGTGCAGTGTTGTTTGTAAAACATCTTCTGGCAGTCCAGTCAGTGGTGTTATTATGGCAGTCCAGTCCAATTCGGGAGCACTTAACTTCAAGATTATCGAATGTGCTTTGAACTAGAAAGAGATGAGAAAATGTTTATTGTAAAATAGTGTTGACGGGTTTGATGGGTTCATTCTGAAGGATGTCTCTAAGTTACAAGAATAAAAACAAAATTACAAATAATTTATCACGATAAGAGATGAGATAGATGAGGTAAGTAGTAAGCCAATAAGATAAAATTCTAATATCTACTTCCTCAACCTAACATTCTAACAAAATCAATGTCAAATATGTTTAAAAGCTCATATATATATATATATATAAAAAAAACTTCCCCAACCTCTTTTCCAGTGTCAGCCCGCAGAATGACGTCAGAAAAATAACCATGTTCAAGGGCATTTAAGAAAGAATAAGGTTTGTCATCTTTTCTTGGACCTGATGAAACCTTCGCAAAGTAAAACCAAAACAAATTATGTTTAAAAAAGTGTTTTGCAAATATTTTATTACATTGAAATTTGATCTTTTTGCAACTAAATGAGGAGTAAATAGATCTCGATATTCACCTTCTGACACTGTAAGATACAACATTTTTCATAGGTCAGCAGCATGAGGTCATCCGAAATGTTCACCTGCACATCAAAAGGGATAAAGAATAAAAAGGATTTTAAAATGCCATGCATTACACACTAACACATTATAGACTGGGTAACTTATTAAAGTAAATTCTTTTTTTTTTCCCCTTTTCTCTGATAAAAGGAAAGTACTTTATTAAATTTCTTTTCTTCAATATTGAGTAGTATTTTTGTGAAGCATTCAGTTTGTTTATACAGTACAAAGAAGTGATCACCTTAAACTCAACAACATGTCCAGCATATGTTCCAATAAATTTCAAAAGAGCTGGCTCCACCCCTGCAGCTGGACAGATCTGTTTTTATTTAACAAAGAAAAGTGAAGAAAAAATATTGTTAAATCAATGTTTACATAGAGAAAAAATTAATAAAATTTAAATTTAAAAAGAATTAAAATTAATATATGCTAATGCGGATATTTGTTAAATAATGAATAATTTTTTCGAACGATTATTATACCTCATACGTTTCACAGTTAAAGAAAGGAAGAGGTTCTGCTTCATCTGGAACTTGCCAGGAGACATCACCGTTTTCATCCAATATAAATTCAGTTCTGAAATTAGGTCACATAAAAAATTATTAGTGATTGTTTGTTCACTCACTTCATATAATACAAGATAAGAAATAAAACAATCTGTTTCACAGCTAATACCTGAATCTATTGACAAAGTAAATGTATTATTTTCATACCTATACAATAAATCAAAAGTTATCTTAGCATGACTATACTCATCTACTAACTACATTTTCAAACCTATATTACATATTAACATTTGGACTAGTAGCAGAAGTATTCTTCTTCTTCTAGCCAGCTTTATTGCTGCTGAGCTGTGAGCTCTTCTGCAGACTGTGTCAAGGGAAACTAGTGTGCTGTTTTCTTCAGTTGTTCAGCACTGCCGTACAGGGTGTTGGTTATGTTGGGCTGTAGCGGAAATAGGATCTGCCTAAGCAGAAGTATACAATAAATGTTTATTCTTGCTATTCACACATAAAACTTGTACAATTTTATAAAGACAACTAAATACTTGCCCTTCAATACCAGTTATTTCAACAACACCAGCTACAGTGACACATTCTGTTATCTGCATTTTTTAAATACATAACAGAATATATTTTGTGCAAATAATTTTCAAATCTGTTAAAGAAAACTAATTAATAAAGGGAAAAAAGCAAAACTTTTTTTTTTTTTTACTTTCAGAGTAACCATCTCTTTTCTACAATGAAGTTACTTTAGCTCAGAATTTATGATGTCATAGTGAGACCAGAAAAAAAAATTTTTTTTTTTTGGTTTAAATTAAAATGGAAGTCAAAATATCTTTAGTCTATTGTGCTGAGTCCTAGACAAAGTGGTTTTGGATAACCTCAGCCTGTGTTGAGATCCTATCTGGCTGATCAGGATGGACTGAAGGCTGACCTGCCTACCAAAAAAAGTCCAAATGCGTAACGCTGATGGTCAAAATGCGTATTTTGGCACCAGAAGGCGTAACACTTACGCGATCCACTAAATTGTCATATATATATATATATATAATATTAGATCTAGATGTCATGATTAGATCTACAATCTAAATCTAGATCAATACGACAATAGAGATGATATCTAGACTAGACCTATGTCTATATAAGGAATATAATCTACTCTAGATCTGGGCTCAAGAGTATTACCTATGCTGTGGATCCGCTACAAATGTAGGTCTACTCCAAACTTTAGTAGGCCTACCTTCATCCTTGATCTATTCTATACTAAGACTAAGAATCTAGTCTAGATCTAGACTAGATGGTAGTAGATGTTATCGATCTAGATCTAGTCAATCTAAATCATACTAAATTGGATCTAGATTGTAGAGTAATGTAGAGAATCATGACATAACGTAATGACTAGCTAGATCTATTCCTGTATAACAAGTTATCTAGATTCTAGACTAGATATCTACAATGTCACTCAATGTGTTTTGAATCGATAGCACTTTGATATTTTTTTTCTATACAAAGGAATCAGGGATTCAACATAATTAATTTCTACTAATGAACTTACAAAAAAAAAAGTCACGTTGGTGTATCAGCTAACTGACGGTACCAACCCGCCACTCCCTCACTCTCGCGTTCTTCAATTCTAGACTAAATCTAATTGCTTTTAAGAACCAATCAACGCATAGATCTGGACACAATGTGTTCCCCCACCTTTTCTGTTCCCCCCCCCCCCCACCGTGACCCAACAGGACGGCTTAGCGTGACCTCCATGACCAGTTGTAAGCTAGTCAAGAGAGGGAGAAAAAAAAAGGATACCAAATGCGTAACGCGACGGGTTAAATGCGTATTTGCGTACTGACTGTCATTTTTTGGGATATTATGCGTAACGAATATGCATTTTGCGTAACGGTAGGCAGGTCTGACTGAAGGAAATCAATGAACTAGCATGGGTAGTATAGCCACTTTGAATCATCTGGAGCTGCACTGTCTGGCCATGTCACCCTATCAGCCCAGCCAGGCCAATGGTTTATATGAGCATTTAAAATGACTGAAAAGATTGCACTTTATTCAAGAAACATTGAAACTTAAAAATAAATACCAAAAAAAAAAAGAAAAGAAAGTAAAATACTGAAATAATACAATGACTTTTTATTTTTAGGACTCAAGCTGTGTTACATCTGTAAGTGACACGACTAAAATCATATTGAAGAAATCTGTAAATTCATTTGTACGAAATATTACCACAGAAACCATTGCGTCAGAATGGTTTCTGGTAATTCCTAATATGAAGTTGTCAAAAAAATTGAATCGAGTGGCAATGGCATTGGAGACAAACAAAATTCTGGACACTGACAGCTGCTCTACAAAGCAAAATAGGGGAAGCAGCTAACTTCTTACGAACAATGCTCAAGATGTGTGTATTAAACCTTAGGCAACTGAGATACTATCATCAAATCAAGATTCAAGTTATCCCACTTTAAAAAAAAACACAAATTTTTTACCTCTGGACAGTGCAGAGGATATTTATATACATTTAATGATATATTTATTAAAAATAGATTATAGACCTATTGTTTAATTTAAAATGTATCATTTAGAATTAGAACTATGAAACAATGGAGTACGAAGCAATGTCAATTTATTAAATGTTCACAATAGATCATGATGCAAATGTATCAAATTCATGATTAAATCCAAGAATTGTAACTAACACTGCAACACCAATGACAGTGTCAGTGATCATGAAACAAGCCTCTACTCTAGCTCAGTGACTGTACTCAGTACTGTACCTAGTAAGACCTAGTTATTTATGACTGTGAACTTAAGTAAGCAATATCAGAGAATTTCAGAGTACTTGCTAAGGCTAAGGCTAAGCACATCTTTTAAACAACATAACATTATTAACATGCATACTTTATTAACTTTATAAAGATGTAGACATAGATCTAGGTTTAGATTCTCTACTCTAGAATTAAGCTGAAGTAACGTCTGTATTATATAAGATAAGATAGACTCTATATAGATCTATGTTAATGTTGTCAATATATAAATATAATCAATATTGATTTCATTTTAAAATTTATTTGATTATTATTATTATTGTCATTATATAAATAAAAAAAATCGTTGTTTACATTTCTTTTTTTAATTTTGAGATTTTTTATCAACTATTTTAAAACAAAGTCTCATTAATATTATAATCAATTAAAATCGAACTGCACAGATATAGATACAATTGCCGGTTATCAATATTTGTTATATTTAGTATTTACCTTCCAAGTTCCATGATAGACTACTTCCTCAACTGCAGCCATTTTAATGTTTACAGAATTCACGCATGCGTAAAGAATGTAAATATTATTATTTCCTTTTCTTTTCGATCTTTACAAAAGTCAGACTTACTCTATAATATTACGCAACTAGTATGCTAAACAACGCTCTAAACAGTTTTTGAGATATCCCCCTTACCCTTTAGAGAAAATATTTATTTTAGATCTAGATCTATAATCAATTTAATTTTCAAAATTTGAAAATAGATCGACTCTATAAAATTTAGAGATAAGAAGCCAAAATTTTACTCTTTATTTTTACATAATTGATTTGTTCCGTTCTGGAATCAAGTTTTTTATTTGTTTATCGCGGGACATTGAAAATGGCGACAGCAACTAGCAATGTCATAACTCTAAAAGGGTCAACAGAAATTGTTGCAGAGTTCTTTCGTGAGTATTATTTTTTTCAAAATATTCTTTGCTTATCTTATTTTATATGATACAGAAGTTACTTCTAAAAAGAAGATGATTACGTCCTACGCGTGTGCATTTAGTCATGCATATTAACAAATGACCTAAATTAGGCTAAACTAGTAGCAGAGTAGATCATGATGTAGATTTTAATATAGATCTTAATTTTCTAAATCTAAAAAACACTAAAAGTTTAGTTCAATGTTTTATGTAATAATAATTCAATAATTGCTACTTTACTTTTAATTTTAAGTCTTCTATCCTGAAGGCTTCTTAAATTTTGTGATTTTACTTTTATTTTATCAATATTAGGCACTTCAACAAAAAAATTTGTTTTGATCATATAGTTTTGTAATTGATATCATTAAATAGAGCTTGGTGTCCCATTTACAAAAATTTTCAAATTTATGCTTCTATGATAAGTAGAAGCAAAGTTATGATTTTTTGTTGTATTTATTTTTTTTCCTTCTTTGGCTTTGTATTCAATAAAAAATTTTGGTACCCGAATTTTGACTTTTTGTTATTAAAGCATGCATATCTTTCTTTATTATTCAATATTTTGGTTCAAATTTTCAGAAAACTTTATGCATGTTGTGTAAAGTGTGATATGACCCCAATCTTTCATCTAAGCCGATTTTTCATACTTTTACAGCGGGGCGAAGCTGAAAATAGAGATGACAAATTTGGTCAAAATTTGACTTAATTCATGCACAACTTTTTTATTTCTCAATATTTCCATTTTCAATTTTCAAGAGACTTTACATGTTCTTTATATCATTTTTTAACCCCCAAATCTTTCATCTAAATCTATTTTTTATACTTTTACAGCCAGACGCAGCTAAAAAAAAATTTGGTCGGAATTTGACTTATTCATGCACAACTTTTTTATTTATTAATATTACCATTTCAAATTGTCAAGAAACTTTAAACATGTTATTTGCTACAAAAATAAATATTAATTTTAAAGAAAAATAGCATTTAAAAATTGTACAACGGGAACAGCTAGATTTTGTTCAAATATGACGAAAACTTGTTTTTATTTCTTAATATTTAATCATAAAATTAAAAGGAGACTTTAAACAGCTGGAGTAGGAAAAATTAATCTTTAAAAAACATTTTTAAAATATTGACCTTTTTTTTTTTTTACCAAACAAAACAAAAAACGCAGATGTAAAATTACAAAATTTTTGGATATGGGGGGGGGGGGAGCAAGGCAAGAGGCAATAGAAATCAATACTATTAGTCGAATTGCCAAGGTTAGATATCAGAATGTCTCTTTTATAAAGTTAATACATATATTATATATACAGACATAATCTAAACAAACTTATAACATCTAGATCTAATTTATATATATTGAAAAGCAGTTTTAGTTTTTAGGCTATTTCTCAGATTTTCTCCCATTAAATTTCACATAAAAAAAATTTAGTCCTCAACATTCTAGATCTAGAAACTAGTATTAGTTTATTAAGACAATTAAGTATAGACTAGACGTATATTATATATCAAATCAATTATCTATCTTTATCTAATTCTAGATTTCATTCTATGCATCTCTGTTCCTATTCTAGAAAATAGATATAAGCCTAAATCTAAGTATTAGACTTAGATCTACACTCTAGTGTATGATTAAAACAATAATTTGATTTTTCTACATTATCTGATGCTTCTCTAGATCTATTACTAAATAAATCTAGATCTACATTAATACGAGTTTTTTTGCTTCAATATCTATATTAATAAACAAGAAAACTTCGTTTTAATAATCTTTTATAAGTATTTTATTACTACTTCCGGTAGAATTGATAGCAAAATGGCTACTTTTGATTTTGTGGTCATTTTGGCATTCATATACCAAGAGCGCCATCCAAAATAGCTTAATAATCACACGTGATTCTTATGTAGATATAGATACTACAAATTACTAACCAATATAAATAATTACAAAACAAAAAAAAAAGTAATCATAGCTGGAACACACCCTAATTTTTGGAAACTAAAAAAAAAAACGATCTAGTAAGCCAATCCCGTCAAATTTGGTATCAAAAGAATCGCCATTTTCTCCCCGACAAAATGATACTCTAATCTAGAAGATCGGTTAAAAAATAATGACGTTTTATGCACTTTTCCGACGGTAACCGGGGACGCTACCGAAATCATGAGGACCAGTTTTAAAGCAGACTTCCGGCACACTAAAAATAGCTATGTTGAAGTACCTATCAATATCAATAAGAAGAGATCTAGATTCTAGACTAGATTTAGATCTAGACAAGTAGAGATGCGTTGTTCTCATGTGTGTCTAGATCTACAAGGTAACAAGTTAGTTAGAGGTTAATAGAGATTAGAGTCAATTCTATTAATGTTAATTATCTCTATATAATTATTTGTTTGATGTCAACAGATTATGGCCTCAACAGTATTTTGTACCAACGTGGACTCTATCCGCCGGAGACATTTACGCACACACAACAGTGGGGGCTAACCATGCTGGTCACCTGTGACAAAGATTTACAGGCCTTTCTTCAGCAGATTATATCACAAGTTAAAGGTTTTATTTTTTAATTTCTTCAGTTTCATTTCAAACTTGTTTATAGCAGATAAGTAACTATCCAACTGATTGCAGGGTAAATTCGGCTTAAATTTTATTGGTCCCTTCTTCATTCTCATTTTTAATGTTGGAGCTTCGAGATGACTAGACCGATATATGAGATGAACTGCACGGTGGTTTCCTAATCAGGGAGCTCTCCAAATAGTTTTCTTTCAAAAAGGGTGTTTTGGGGTCAGCAGAATGTCCGCGGCCTCCTGAATTTCCATGATGTCCTAGAATTTTTAAAAAAACACAAAAAGTCCTGGAATTTTAAAATATCTCCTTGAATGTCCTGGAAAAAAATGGCAGAAGATGGGCGTCGCAGCGGAAATAAATTCGAAATTAGCGTTTACGTTGAATTTGTTTACTTCTGCTTGACAATAGTTAGATCTAATCTATTTATAGAATAGTATCATTATCGGATCAATTTTTCACTGAACACGTTGATTTTCATCCCAATTGGAACTACATAAATGTATCTTTTTAGACTTAATTTTTCCTGTTTCATTTTGTGCCCTTATATTTTCATCAGGCTACATTATTAGATCGTACTACTTCTGTGCACTGGCAATTTAATAAATAGGTCTAGATCAGTTTTGAGCTTCCGGTTATGTTGTTTCATTCTGTTGTGTCCGGTCCTTAGTCAAAAGATTAGACGTTGATCTTGTGTCGGGGTAGCTTATAATAGACATCATCTTTCTTGTGATTCAGATGAGAGCTGTCTGTTTCTCATTTATTTTATTTTTTGTTAGTTTCTTCATTTCTTCTGGATAGAGTGCAATGTTTAATTGTGAGTTTGTTATCCCACTCTTGGCTAGTGTGTCAGTTTTTTTTTTTCTGTTGTTGGGGGAGCTACCACCTTCTACCAAGTGCATCCCCAGGTGGCGGATAGGGGAAGGGCCCTTAGATATAAGGGTTAGCTGTGAATACCTAATAAACAGCCGCAGACCAACTGGTTTGCAGTCATGGAGGATGAGGTGGAGTATTTTAGTGGTTAGAATATTTACTAAAAACATCTCAAATATGTAGGGAAATGATTGCAAAAAGCGAGTATAGGGCCCTTTAACTCTAAACCGGATAGATGAAGCTCGTTAGATAGATATAGCAGTTCATCTAGGAGAGAAAACTCCGAAAATAAACACCTGCTGCCTTGCAGGTGAACTTTGATGATCAAAGGCTTTTGGTGCATACCCAAAAAGAAAAGCAGGCTGAAGTCAAAAGTCAATGGGCCTCCTGGCGCATAACACATTGACATGCAACCTTATCTATGTTGGAATTGGTTCCATCATTTTATATAAATTTTTAACAAGTTCTCTAAATGCAGTCTTTAAATTTTATTTATAGCATAAAGTTCTATTTATAGCACCTGTGCGTAACACTTTTTGTCACCACAAAAAATTAAATCACAGTCCATTGGAAGCAAGCCTCTTTTGACTTTGGTGCACTAAAGTTTTGATTGGGCTAGATAGCTGGATGTGGCCCGCAAGCTGAAGATTGAGCATGGTTTGGTTAATGATCCTCAAAAGTTATTTTAATATTGTATTGAAATATTGGTTCAATTTTTATATTTGGCTTCACTTGATCCTACATGCCTTTCTTAGCCTTAAGTGTATTCAACACATAAACAATTGGTTAGTGATATTTTTTTTCAACTTTTCTTTGTCCGCCTAGAAAGTATATATACAATTGGTTAATATGGTTCTCTATGTCAGACCTATTATCTGTGATTACAGCAACTGATGTCTAAGTTATGTTGTGTGATATTACAACTGACATCTAAGTTATGTTGTGTAATTGAAACCGGTATGTTTATTTCATAAAATCAAATCCTGTAGGTAATGACTGATGTAATTTTTTTTAGAAACAGGTTTTAAACATACTGTATTTTTCGCCGTATAAGATGCACTTTTTCTTCTCCAAAACTGGGGGGGGGGGGGGAGTTGGTGCGTCTTATACGGCAAATACACATTTTACATGCATTAAAACTGCCCCCAACTTTGTGTGGCGCTTACTCGCAGTCCTTTCCTTATGCAGTGTGTGCTGCGGGCTGGATTTGGGGCACGTACTGCGGGCTGTGGTGACTTCTGTGACCCTCCCTGCACGACCAGGCTGTGTGTGTTTGGGCTTCCCTCTCCCTCTTATAGCGCGCCAGGCCCCCCTCCCGACAGTCTAACCATGTGCTGCACGGGCATCATGCTGAGCTTACTGCAGCTACCTCCATTAGTAATGCCTTGGACGGAACAGAAGACGACGTCTTATTTGACACCAGTGAGGAAGAAAGTGATGACAATGACTGCGAGGATCTGTCCTTCCTCATTTCTGATAGCAGCGAAGATGAGGAATTCTTGGGGTTCGAATAAAAACATTACAGACTGATTTTTGTTACTTTCACTGTTTACTGACTTTACTGACTGTTAATGAGAGTAAAGATTGTTCTTAATATGTTACATGGTTGACATAAAATTGTTCTTAAACTGCTGTTTACTTTATACAGTTGATATTAAATATTTTAGTACAGTATTTGGTTCAGAATCTTTTTTTTCTAGATTTTCCTCCTTTAAAATTGGGTGAGTCTTATACGGCGAAAAATACGGTAATTCACTACTTGAAAGAATAAATTAATTATTAATTTATATGGATCTTATTCACATTTCATCTTTCTTTTCTTGGTGCATTTATATGTCAGTTGCATTTGTTTATATAATGGAATGTTTTGTTTGTATAATTGCTTGTTCATTGGTTAATGTTGTTTTCATTTACTAGCCTGGTTGACAGAAAAGACTATTGCTAAATTAGTAGTTGTGATCAAGGAGATAGCTACAAATGAGGTTGTCGAGAGATGGCAGTTTGATATTCAGTGCGACAAAAGTGTTACTAATGAAACGTAAGTAGAAATTTAGTTCATGAGTATTTATAAAAAATTGTTTGTGACCCTTTTTTAAAAATAAAAAAACAAATACGGAACAGAATTTCTATTTTATTTCTCTGCCTTTTAGAAAACGTGAAGCATCAGACAAAGACATAAAAGATGGCATTCGCTCTGTTATCAGACAGATCACAGCTTCTGTTACATTTCTTCCTCTGCTTGAGTCTGCATGTAAGTGTTATTGTTTCAATTCAAATGTCTATCAACAAGAAATTTAACATAGAGATTTAACATAAACAAATATAGATGCATTATAAATCATTAATCTTGACAAATTTTTACAACTCATAGAGGCATAAATAATTCAGTTATAATTAAAAAATGTATTTCTTCCAATGGGAAAATAGGTGTAGAATCAATTGAAATAAGATCGCTTTAAGCATTTATTCAAAATGTCTTCTCGTCAGGTTGTTTTGATATCCTAGTGTACACTGACAAAGACCTTGAAGTCCCAGAACAATGGGGGGAGACTGGACCACACCTCATCTACAACTCTGAAGAGGTCAGGCTGAAATCATTCTCCACGTCCATTCACACTGTCAAGGCAGCTGTAGCTTTTAAGAAAATGACATAAAAATTGTGTGCTCAATCTCACTTTCTTTTGCTCTGAACCGGTAATGTTGATGTAAAACATTGATATGCATGAGTTCTTCAGCAATACACTGTCTTATGACATAATTGTTGGGACTCCATATTATCTATGTAAAAAAAGACTTGATTTTGTTGATCTATAAAAAGTAAACACTATCAGTTTGAATTTGAACTACCAGTATTGCTTTTATTCCCAAGATATTCTATTAAAACGGTTTTTATTTTGTTTAGATTAAAAGTTTGCTACAAAAAGATTTTTTTATATTATTATTATGTTTGAGTTATACCATTTTAAGAATAATTTTTCTTGAACCAATAGAGACTGGTACATGTTTGGTCTGTGTTGTCCATTGACCCATTTGTAATGGGGGTTGAGTTTGGCTGCCTGTGCATATAATATCATGTGGTGTGGGGGGGTTTGCTCTGACTTTGTAACATAATATCTGTACAATATTTACATGCTCTAGTTGTGAAAATATGCTGGTACAAATAAAAGCATTTTTAGTACAAGGTGCAAAACAAAAAGTTGATTGTACATTTTATATATGTTCACTACATACACTGACTCTATTCAGGTAAAGAGTTACGTCTGGCTTGGCTTCAACTGGCATTCAGTTTAGATACAGTACTCAATGAATTTGTTAGCATTAAGCTTATTTTGTCATTGATTTATTTAGACTTTTACAAATTCTTAGTGAATTAGCAATTTAACTCTTTTATGTCTAGTAAAAGAGAAAAGTTCTTATCAGTCCTTAACTCCATTGTTCTCTGCCTTTCTTGTGGCCACCACCACATGTCAACTTTTGTCTACCCTATGGTCCACAGAATTTTGAAAACTTTACTTACTTTTGGTTCTTGGTGCAAGTTTGAAGTTGTTTATAGAAGTGCTCTTTTACAATATGTTTTGATCATTGACCTAGTGAATTGTTGTAAACACTCACACAGTTAATAAATCACATTTGTTTACAGTAGTTTGCTTTGTTTTCAATATTTTTGTAATAATAGTTTTGGTCACCTAGGTCTCCATGCTAACATTTGGATAATATTATTCTTTATTAAGTAATTACAAGGCTTTTTCAATCATTATATATGCTGTATTTTTCAAATTGTGAAGAGTTATGTAACATTTTTTTAGTAACTAAATATCAGAACACAAATAACATTCTGTTGTTAATAAAATAGTTATCAGGCTGTTATCCTCCCTGCATTGGTAGATTCCTATGAATTATTTTTCCCTGACTTGCCTCAAAAAAATCCTGGACATTAAGTGGTAAGCCAAGATGTCACAGTAGTACTCCAAAGAGGAAATCTGCATGCACCCAACCCCGATGCAGACTCAACTGTGGTGGGCATGAATGCCGAATGGATGATTTCCATGGCCCCAATTGATTTGACCCATAAAATACACATTTTCAGGCCTGGGCCTATGAATACTCCTTTATGACCAGTTCACACTCACAATAGAAAAGGGATCTCAAGGTAGACTAGGGACCCAATTAAGTCTCCCTGGGAACATCCTTGAGAGCTTTTAGCAAAGACTGCTATTTGGAAGACTTGAGCAAATGATAGAACATCAGAAACTGAAGCCCAAAACAAACTTAGGAGAACCAAACATCCTCGGCAGACGTAAATCATCAGCTTCCATACCATGACCAGCATGCAGTCAAACATTTCGGCACTAATAGGCCTAACCAGCCAAATACGGGGCACAAACAACCAAGCCCTTCCCCGGATGATATAGTTTTCATCACTATCA
The DNA here is from genome assembly GCA_030265305.1 of Biomphalaria pfeifferi. Lineage (NCBI taxonomy): Eukaryota > Metazoa > Mollusca > Gastropoda > Planorbidae > Biomphalaria > Biomphalaria pfeifferi. The sequence continues at coordinate 634,840 of JASAOG010000061.1, read as the reverse complement.
ATAGGCCAACTCCAAAGTAATAAGTTTACATTCTCACTTCAGCTTTTTTTAGATCACAAAAGTGCATCAGAAATCCACATACAATTAATCAATGGTTGTGGCGTGGGAAAAAATTGACTTCATGGAAGTTTTTTTTTTTTTTTAAGAATCTCACAATCATTTATGTAGAGTTTTGTTGGACGCCAGGAATGTCAGTTTGCTTTACTCTGGCCTAGAACATATATGTTAATTATTTGAACCTTTCTAGAAACAAATATTCGTATTATGTAAACAGATTACTTTAATCTAGATCTAATGTACTACAGATCATGATAGGAAAACAAGTTGATGGTGTTATAATATGTGAATTCATAGCATTATAAATATCCTAGCTGTGTAAGTAGCAGACTAATATAACTATTAATACTGTAATACAACCCTAAAATAGAATACGGCCTATAACTTAAGCTCTTGCCAAAATAAACCTAGACCTTTCTGTCTCCTAAAGCAGCGGAGTAACCTTTTCTTTTACCTTTAGGCTGCCAACGTGACATTGATCTTTGTCTAGATCTTGTACCGTACAATGTACATTCATCCATTACAATGTACATTCATCCATCGTTCTTCTGGATCCAAAATATCCTTTCAACATAATGCGAAAGAAATTATGCGATCTTTTATTGTGTATTTTACGTGTTGTGGGAACAATCTTAGATCTTCTAGGACATACATGTGTGGGAACTGAATTACTTTTTTTATATTTTAAAAGACAAAGCATTGTACCTACCATTATATACACCTGCTACCAACTCCAAGAACACTAGAAATCTTTTTAATTTCCTTATTATTATTTGTTTTATAAATACAATATTGTTTATTTTGTTGTTTATTTATTTTTTTTTACCTTCACCATTCCATAAGTCTTTTGGGGCACCACACATGATCGTCTTTCTCTTTGACTAGAACCTCCTTAATGTTGTATTCCCTCCCTTTCTCAGTCTGTTCTTTTTTCCTGGTATTGTGGTATTCCCAGCAGTGAGGTTTTTAGCGTGACCTGAGGACCTCGTAATATGGCCATACAGTTAAATCTTTTGGTGTTTTTTTTTTTTTTTTTGTTAGCAGGTTTTTTCATGGGGCCCAATGGTCAATGTGAACCTGTTTCGTATTTCATTATTTGTGACGCGGTCTTTGTTTGGGTGAGGGTTAAAACGAAAGATCCTAGTAAATGTTGTTGGTGACATGTAAAGTTAAAAAAAAAACAAGGTTACAAAGACAGTTTGTGTGGAAACTCAAAAGTGGTCCACCCAGGCAGGTAAAAAGGCCGGTATCAATATTTTCAGAAAGAACATCAGAATTAAATTCTATCAAAGACAAATGACGGATAAGATTGGGGAAGGTTGACATCTTATGTGGTGCCACAACGGTCCAGCAGACCAAAGGATAGAGGAATGAAATTATATGCGAACCTGGCCTAACTGATGTCTTATAATGAATATCTAATTGTTTTTTAAAGGGCCAATCTCTTATTCAAATCATCAAAAAAAATTTTCCTTTAGTTGAGTGTCCTTTCGTGCATTGTCATTGCAGTTCACGAGATAATATGAAAAGCTACTTATTAATTGTTGTTTTAAATTATGTCCAACTTATATGCATACTAAGTGGCCAAGTAGTTGGACATGTTTTCGTTGTTCAGTTATTACTAGATATAAACAGAGATCAATTCTGTTTTAAACCTTCAAGACGGTAAGATAGTCTGGAGCCAACCATATCTTTTCAAACCTTGATAGCAGCGAAATAGGATCAGGTAAAAAAAAATCACTTTTCGGGTGTCTATGGAGTCTTGTGAAGAACATGGCGCCAGGTTATCTGCATGGTTGTTAGCAATTTCGGTCTGCATTACTCATGTACATCAAATTACTCAGGACTATATGGAAATTATATGGTAACCTATTGGACGGACAAAAGGTCTTTTGGACTTCCTCTACTGAGATATATAGATGTAGACAGTGGTGACATGAAGCCTCTTCGCGTCGATCTCAGCAATGTAGCTCAAGGGTCTCTGAACAGCGACTAATCTTAAACATTTTCCAAAATTCCACTTGCATCCATTGTAACCTCACAGGTGTCAATGGGCTTGATCTTTTAGCCACAAGACATTCGGAAAGAATAGATTTTTCATGTGTAACAGAAACCAGGATCATGCGTGATTGTATTTCTCTTCATTAGGACAAACTCTAGCAGAACTGAAGGGATAAATGCTACAATGTTTTCCTTTCATTCTTTTTCCTGTTTTTTTTTTTTTTTTCAGTTTATTTTTGTTGTTTTTCCCAGTGGCATTCCAACAATCTTGTATTCTTTCATATTTCAGTCAGAATTGCAGAAACATTCTATAAATCTATGGCCTCTTTCAGTCACAAAGCGACTATGGATCTCAGAGAGAAATGAGCTGATGGTTTGGACATTAGTTTTGGTTGGACTGTTGACTCCCACACAGCAGCCACCCCCACCCCCCAGTTGATAAATCCAAAAGGAACTGCAAGTGCCTGTACATGTTTGGGATCAGCGGCGTCGCAAGTTCTGTCTGGATGTAGCTCTTGTGTGCTGCGAACTACCCGAGGGTCACCGGCTTCTAATTCTTCAGCAGAGTTTACTCCCTGAGATGTTAGACTTTTAAAAATCTCTCTCTATGTTCTGTTCATTTTCTTAAGAGTTTTATACCGCCTCTGCAGTTCTCCATTTCTCTTCTTCTTTTTTATCTGTATTCGGTTGCTTAAATAACGTAAATCACATCGTTTAAATCGATATCTGAACAAAGAGTAGATTACTGTGATTACTATTAAGCTGCCACCACCCCATCGTTGTCCCAAAGTCGAGCATAAAACACATATTGATTTAGCGATTACCTAAACAGTATGGTCTTATAGTATTTAGCACAGTAATAACTAAAATACACAAAAGTATACAACACATCTGGTCAAGTTTCCTCTATAAACATCTGTTTTATTGATCTAATAGTTAAGCCACATCAGAGAATCAGCATACAGATTAGAACATGGATTATGCACATGGCGGTTATTCATGATTATAAATGAATTCATGTATAATATCTTCTAAGAGGATGACGGGATTGGGCGTCAAATATTAGTCTGTACAAGGAACAATGAAATCTGGCCAATGAGAACATTGTAAAATAATGGACATAACTGTAACATAATACTAACAATGAAAAGACACAAGCGAAATAGCAGACGTTATGAATAATTCACAATGGACGCCATAGTCAGTTATTCTATAAATAGTATTGGTAGGCCTACTTTATTTCGGGCATGCGTGATTATCACATATCGTATTTACAAATTTATAAAACATTTACATAAATGAATTCACAAACTTATGTAAATTTAAGCGTAACAATAAAATTGTCCTCGACTGCATTCAACCACATGTAGGCCTATACTTACTTTACAACATTGATATGGTAATGGAAGTGATAGAAATATGATTAATGCTTCATTTATAACAAAAATGTTTCCTTACAATAAAAAGCATCAACTTTGACAGACTCTATGCTAAGATGATTTTGTATTCTTTAGTAGGCCTACCCAACCTAAAAGGACAGGGGCTTTCGTTCATAATTCTCAGCAGAAGTCAGACATTTTCTAGTTACATTCCAGTTAAGTTTTTTGATATGTCGATGTACTGGAATGCACGCAAACAAATAAATAATATCACAAAACTGGGACACGTACTTTATACAAACACATTTATACACACAAAGTTTCTAACGACGCATGTAGGCTGAGTCCAATAGTGACGTCATACTTTTTAATATTTGTAATACTTGTAATATTATAAATATATTCTTATAAATATAGACTAATTAAACATTAGTTTTATTTTTTAATCAAGTAACACAGATAATGCTAAAGCAGACATCCCAGGTCCCTTTACTTTAATTCTCCTAGTCAATACTAGATAAGGGGGTGGAAATAGTGGAACTAGAATTTAAAATATATAACTAACTTTAAAAAAGAACAGCATTTCATTGCTTTGGAATCCAAAATTTGTATTGAAACAAATAAATATTCATGACCTATCATATTAATATCACAGCCCTTTTTTAGGATCAATTCTGTTACATGAGAATACCATTTTTTTTTGGGGGGGGGGGGTGCATTATTATTAATGTTATGAATTATTGACGTAGTTTAGGTAGACATATAAACTCTAACAATAATCACATCTTATAGCGGTCAAAGAGAGAGAGCGAGAGATCACGAAAGAAAGACAAGATCCTAAAGAGTGACAATTAACTAGACTAAATGGCACGAGGTTAATGGAAAAATGAAAGTAGAGATTTTTAACTGGCCATTTTTTTTAATATCCTGAATCCTGCTAACTCTAGCCTGAACCAAATATTTTTTGGAGGGAAAAAAAGTGAAGGGTGCTGGCTCCATGATATCCTCGTTAGCGTTTTCGTCCAAGAATGAATGAGCTTTGCATTATCTTCCTCGCAGACCTCTAGGCCTTAAAGAAAAGAAATTAACACCATATTGATCTTATAGGAGCTTGGTATAAGGCGCTTGACTTCTGGGCCTGAGGGGTCTATAGCTCGAAACCTGGTGAAGATGAAATCTTTAGGACGCCTCTGAGACTACCCAGCTCTAATGGTGGCCAAGATGTAAAACGCTTGGTTTCAAAACGAGGGATCTCGAGATTGAAATCCTGCTAAGACTGGGATTTAGAAGTAATTAAGACGCCCTTGAGTCCACTCAACATTACTGGGTATTCGACATTACTTGTGAAAAGTGAAAAAAAAAAAAAAAAAACACTTGGTCGATGTGCTGGTCAGATGACACACTTGTTAATTGTCGACCATAGAAAGAGCTCTACAATATTAAATTTGTAATTGTGGTGAGAGTTGAGTCCCATAGACTCTTGAAACTCTGGGCCAGCAAGAAGGTTCTTTCCGCCAGCCTGACTGAACAATTATTCTGTCCGGGAGTGGTCCAAGCAGATGTAAATAGATCACAACTCTATTTCCAGTTGTTCGTATCCCAATACTAGAGGCGAAGCCAAAGGCCGAACACAACGAAGAATCGCCACCATTTTCCTCATCATCTGCCCGATGGATACCAACTGCAAAATTTCACAAGTCGTATATTTTACCATTACAATTTAAAAACGAATATCACATATTTACTTTTAAGGCATTTACACTATAGGCCTACATTAACAAAAAAAAATCCGAATCTGGAATAATGTTAATAGTTTCATAATTACTTCGCAGTAGATCTGCTGCGCGGGCAGCTTAAAAACTAAATAGCAATATATAGGCCTATATTAGTATACTAAAATATATAATACATACAATCTACATCTAATGTATCATCCTCTATAATCCATCACCCTTAGTGAGATGTGTCCTATCACAAACGGGGAGATTAAACCTATAGGCTAATCAATATTCATTATGGCAGTTCGGGGAGATTAGACCAATAGCCTAATCAACATTCATTATGGCAGTTCGGGGAGAATAGACCAATATTCTAATCAACATTCATTATGGCAGTTCGGGGAGATTAGACCAATAGCCTAATCAGCTATCATTATGGCAGTTCGGGAAGATTAGACCTATAGCCTAACTATTATTATGGCAATTCTAACACCGAATACAAAATAGGATCTACTTGTAAAACAAAGATCAAACATTTGCTGTGACGTATCCAAAGTGCTTATGCGAATATATTAACCAACATATATTTCTAAATAACATACATATTTATTATAAACTATTGTATAAAAATACTGATTTTACTAATTAACATTAACAGGTACATATATACTTAGAATAATAATTTAAATATCTACACTAATGCTGTGGTTAACAGAGTTATGAACTATTAATCCATTGTTCTGTAAGATATTAATGTATTCATAAATTTAGACAGGCGTACTGATTCTGATTAAGAGGGGGGGGGGGTCCTATTCAAAATGTGGGGCGCCTTTACCTTAAAACTTTATTAAACAATATTAACTCTATCTCTCCTAACTGACGATACCAGCGTTGATTCCACCAGAATGTGGTAAATAATTACGGAGAGAAAGAGTTCAAGCTCGAACATTTTAGTAGCATTCGTATGAAGTCTCTTCACTCTCTACTAAACAGAATTGTTGAATATTTGACTTGATCTAGTGTTATGTGCTTGTTTATGATGTAACCGCGAGGAAAAGAGAACGGATGTGTTTGGTTGTGTAGGTTAATGAGTTTTAAACAACGAAGTGGTCTGGCGTAATGCATGTGAAATCAAAGGACTGTGGTGTGATGGTTGAATAGGAGCTTTTCGAGAGACGCGCGACAGAAATGACGTGTGGTTGTCGTGAGTCTTGTTGAATCGATCATTTCACTTGTTTCTATCGACATATATTTTCAAGTTGAATCTGTGTATATAAAATTAATTTTTTTTTTTAAATCAAGAAGTTTTGTTCAAGTTTTTTTCTAGATTTAAAATATAATAGTCCTACAACGGTATAGTTGTAGCCTACTAGCTGTTTAGAGCTATATACCAACATCCGAGCAAAAACATCTAGGTTATTGCCTAAGTATATTTGTGTGATAAAAACATTAACATAACAGCTTCAATACATATGCAGAATTAGGAATCAATTTTTTAAAAAAGCAAGAATATTGGTGGAAAAGATCTACAATTTTTTTTTAATTAACAACTTGAAATTTAGGAGAATCTAAATCTTTTACAAATGTAGAGGTTTCAAGATTGCAAATCTCTCAGAGACTATGCATATATTATTACATAAAACATAAAGATATCATTTTTTTTCAAAAAATGTAAAACATTAAAAAAATATATTTATCTTTGTTTTTTGCCTAATACTAGGCCTTCTGATAATCACCAGGTACAAGCCATATATGGTTAATAAATTAAACCTTAGTTTAAATAAAAAAAATTGAATAATCCAAAAGAGAATATTTTTAATTACGAAATTCTTTTTCTATTTTAATTTTGTAATTTTAGGTCTATAAAAAGACATTAAGAGAGTCAACATTTTCTATATCCTATTTCTTAAACACAATCAAAGGAAATGATAACTATCCTTTCTTCCTGTCTATCATATTAAGATATGCAGCGCTATTAATCCGACAAGGGAGACAGTGCAGTGATTTGTTATCATGAAGATGAAATAAATATAGACTGGCCGAAGGAAGTAACTTCATGTAACTTGAAAACATGTATATCTATTGTATTCGGATTTCCGAATTATGAAAAATTGCATGATCTTCATTCCTAGAGATTAAAAAAAAAACACTAGTGAAAATAATGTAATACTTATATAAGTTATGGCTGAAATAGATATGAATACTTAACTTTTATACTGCTCATAAATGCTGTATAATAAAGCACATCACAATTGAAAGTTACAAATTTTCGTTTCATAAAACTCTTTAATCGGCCAGTCTATATTTCTTTATATATATATGTTTGCTATTAAATTAAAGCGGAAAAATGGCCAGATTTCCCAATATCTAGGTTCTGAATAAGCAATTTAAAAAATTACACAATGAAGACATGACATAAATCTACTTTAAAGGCATTTCAACAACTCAAAGGACGGCTGAAATCACTGGAACCATTGCAGCACGAGCGTCCAAAGATGAACAGATGAATAACATTATTGCTATTATTAGAACTAGTTCATTTTGTTTAATATCATAAGAGTTGGCAGCAGGGTTGATGACAACTATGCAATAATGGAGAGAACATCAGCAAAGGCGATGAGATTGTCAAAAAAGGATTAAATTGTTTTTTTTTTGTAAGTTTCCTACATTCCTTCAGAAAGGAAGATTATTACTTCCGTCCAAGCTTTTACTCTGTAGAATATTTAGATGACATGTATTCTCCAGGCAATAACTAATCTCTTTACCATAATCAAAATGGTATTTTCTGTAGTAATAGGTACATACACATTTCTACGTAGGACTACGTTGGTATAAACCTAAACATATTGGTACACTTAAACTTTTTTTTTCCTTGCCTCGTCACAGAAGGGAGTGCTAGTTTATTTATTTATATTTAGACTTGTGGCTAAACCATTTTAAGTTTTTTTTTTCAAAGTGAACTATCTTCGTTCTCATGTCAAATCTTCAATGGATAATGGTTCCGTTGCCCAAAAGTACACTTAACAATAGCACCAATCAAGAATACACCTCAACGAAATTGTCTCTCTTAAATGGTCAAACTATTGATTCTCAAAACATTTGAAATGTAACACAGTAGGCTATGGCGCTTATTTCAGTTTTGTGATAATACAAATTGTTTGCATTAATGGATTAATAACATGGGTCAACATTCAACAAAAGTAGGATTAGGTTACAGCGTTGTAATGCTATGAGATAGCCGTGGGGAGTGGGGAGGAGCAGCATTCATTGAGGAGACAGACCCGCTCTGCTGCACATAGTAGTGTATGTGTGAGCGAGTAATTTGTTTCCAAGTTTACTCGTTTGTATCATGTTTGACATGTTTCGGATCCTCCTTCAGAGTTGAAGCTAATCTAATTCATAGTCCAAACCTCACGCAGGACGACGGAGGATGGAGGCGGGCGGGGTATAAACCCGGGGCCATCGAGACGACCGAACGACAGTCCAGCACGCATTCCGCACTACCAGTTCAGCTAGTTTGAGATCGCCCCCCGTTAAGGCGATGCACTAATTTAGGTTCCGGGCTCTAGACAATAGCATATAAAACCAATGTTTGAATGCTTGAATATGTGCCCCTTTGAGTTTTTGAGTAACAACATTATTAGATATGCTCATAACATGGAGGCAAATCCATAAATAGCAAGCTTTTTGGTGTATCCTGTGTACAGAATACGGAAGCATGGATAAACTTTACAATTTTAAAACCACAAGATACTTTGTGTTCACCTTTTTAGCACTCTAGAATCAAATTTTAAAAAATCATAATGTAAACAAATTGCAGATAGATGTGAATAATATTTAGAATGAAAATCCCCCATAAACAATAAATCCGTTTCCAAAGTCCATAGTTTCATGACAACTATCTCGCGAGAATGCACTGTAATTTTTGTGTGTGTAAAATAGGTTCATGATTTGGAAGTTGTTAGCGTGCCTTGCACACTGAGACCTGAGCTTGCAGCGAACTCTTAATGCCACTGCAGAATGGCGTCTTTTAACTATATCATCTCCATGACAACATGATTGCATAACTCTTGCCAACAAAAGGAAGTAATGTCAGAATGTAAAGAAAAGGTTGGGACTCTCGTCTGCTGGGTCACGGTGAAACACGAGGAATCCGAGAATGAAACCGAGGGCGAGAAATACAAAATGCAGCACAAAGTGCTCAAGGAAGACCGCCAACCCGCGGAGGAAGCACCGCGTGAGACCGCCAAGGATAATCCGCGGCACTTGTCCCATCCGACTGACGGATAGTCACAAAGATAACAGCCACTCAGATATCCGCCTGTCCCTGAGCCTTTTATCTACTCTGGTGTCAATCCCGTGGTCGCGGAGCATTAGCGACAGGTGATCCACCTGCTCAGCCTCCGTCCCGGAATCCGACTCTGTCTCGCTTATGTCCGTCGGATGCAAGAGCCAAGAGTCGTTCAAATATTTGTTAATCTCCTTAACCAAGCACCTCCTGTTGGGCTTGATGTCAAGAGTCTTACGAAAAAACTTCATCAAACGTGGCGAAAACTTTCTCCACTGCGACGGAATTTTCGTAGTCTTTCGCCTCTGCCACAGTATGAACTCCTTGAAATAGATATCCCCAATGTCCGCATTCTCCCAAGGAAAATTCCCAGTCAGCATGCAGAACAAGAGGACGCCAAGAGCCCAGACGTCAGCACCAGTTGTCACAAGGATACATTCGTTCCTCACAGCCTCGCAGACCTCAGGCGGAGTGTACGGAATACTGCCGTTCGTTTTACGAACCATCGCCCCGTCCCGGCGTGTCATTCCAAAATCCATGAGCTTGACTTTGGAGAAATCGGGGGCAAGCACGAGGATGTTTTCCGGTTTGATGTCTCTGTGGACGAGCTTTTTACTGTGCATGAATTCAAGCGCAGATGACAGCTGCTTTATGATGGTTTTCGTGTCTTGCTCCACCATGCCCACTTGGGGAGGAATGGAGTCGAAAAGGTCGCCAAGAGGGGCGTACTCCAGGGCGAACACGTAGCTCGCTTTGGTCTCAAAGGCCACGTTGTAGCTGTCCACTATGTTGGCGTGTGGGGAGAGGTAGTAGCTGATGTTGAACTCTCTCTGGAAGTCACGCAGCTTCGTGCTGGATTTGGGCAAGATCTTCAGCGCTATTTTGGAGCCGGTTTCCTTGCATGTAGCCTGGATGACCTTACCGTACGTTCCTCGCCCTAGGTCTCGCTCGATGTCGTAATGATCTCGCAAGCTCAAGACTTGCAGGTTCTCTGACGTGCTGCACCTTGGAGACTGGGACTTTGACCTGACGGAAGTGATGTCATCGTCCGACTCGGAGTTGAACATGGCGGAGTTCGGACGAAGAAAGTTGCCATTGTTCTCCTGCAAGTCGTCTGCCGTCGGGATCAAAGGCATTGAAATTCGCTCCATGAGTTTGCGTCTCACAATTTTCGATTCACTGAGAAAAATAATGAATCGCTCACATCGTGTAGGGCTATTAATAAAAGACCTTCATAGCCATTTTGTATTCTCGCAATTAACCTATTTTTTGTTGGTATCCAAAATGAGGTTTACAGGTGTAAGGGAAGTAACTCCAGGAGCTAATAATTTGATAACAAGCAGAAATTCGGCGGAGTAGTGGTTCTTGATGGCGGGCTGGAAACGAACAGCAGACGAAGGTTCCGTCAGTGAAAAAACACAATCAATAAATCGATAGATCATTCCCACATTCTCCCCTACTCTGCCCCCCTACCCTGGGAAAATGTCTCCAGTATTTGAAAAAGACGAGATTGGCCTGGGGACACCTTAAGTTGCTTTTCTCCTTCCACTGGAGGAAGCTGGCCGGTGAAAGGAAGAGGGAGAGGTCTGGAAGGTAGGCGGCTCAGTTTATGACCTCCCCTGCCTGGATGTGAAACGAACGATGAGTCATCCTGGAAATAAAAAGACAAATATAAGCATTCAATCTTTGATTTAAATAGACATTTCACTGATCATCCATTAAAAAGCAAACATAGTATAAAATACGACATATTAAAGGAAAAAAAACATAATAATTATAGTACTACTGAACGTGTAATAGGCCCATATTTTATGTTGTTTTTTTTCTTCCGATCCTAGTTTTGTTCGCCCAAGGATCTCATTATCGCTGTCTTGGAGCTACGTATGACGCGAGGCTAGATGACGTCACTGCCTGTCAAGCCGTTAGAGAGTATCGATACATCCTGCCTAGCGCGTAATCGTCTAGCGGTGTCATTTTTGGAGTACATTAGAGGAATAGAGCACCGCCTTTGGAAGATCACTCTCTCCTGATGTATAGATCTATAAAGAATCTATCTATGGTATATTGTTTCATTAAACGAAGAGGAAAAAAAAGGTGTGTGTGGGGGGGGGGGGGAATGAATATGCTTCACAATAAAGTGAACAAAATGTTGATGTGAAGGCCTAGACGCTATTTTGTAATTGATTAACAAGTCGATCATTACATAAATAAAATTTATAATATTTATATTTACAAACTATATTATAACAACGTTCTGCCTGTCTGAGGCCTGTCTCTTACATGTAAAAAAAAAAACAAAAAAAAACAGACCATGATTCACTTCAATTAATTTTAGTTAATTCAAATTAATATATTTCTTTCATAAAAATTGTTCCTATTATTATTATTCAGGAGGTGCGGTGGCTTCCGATCCGAGGTGTCCCGGGATCTTTAGGACGCCTGTGAGTCCACCTCGCTCTAATGGGTACCTGGCATTAGTTAGGAGAAAGTAAAGGTGGTTGGTCGTTGAGCTGGTCACATGACACCCTCGTTAACCCTGGACCACAGAAACAGATGACCTTTACATCATTTGCTCTATAGATCGCAAGGTCTGAAAAGGAACTATAGAATATTATTATTGTATATAATTTTTATTATTGCTATAAGCAGTAGTAGTTGTAGTATTATTAGTATCATCAATATTAATATCATTAATATTAGCATTTTCAATATTAGTATCATTAATATTATATTAGTGTCATTAGTATTAGTTTCATTAATATTAGTATCAATAATATTAGTATTATCAATATTAGAATAATTAATATTAGTAGTAGTAGTATTTATTTATGTATTTATGTAAATAAACTATAAAATTTTTCTCGAGGAAGCAGATTGATGATAATCAAATTATCAAAATTCTAACTCCCCCCCCCCCCCCATCGCACCAAACTGGTTGCCAAATCCATCTCGAACCCCTGACCCTTGTTGCACGTCAGTTTCTTTCCAACCAATCTGAAGTGCTTTGGCTTTCTTCTTTCTCAATACAAGAACCAGGGTTAAGGTTGAACACGTAATGAGGTGACCTCTATTCATCGAAATGGGGTCACTTATATTCCATTGTCTTAGCAATATGATAGAGGCCTAAGTTAAAGTCATTATTTTCAATCGCAATGACATAAGTGGATATAAGTAGATATAAATATCAATAATTTAATGATATTGATATGCTAAGTAGAGATAAACATTAAGTATCCAATAATATTGATAATAGATAGATTAGCAGTATCATAAATGATAATCGTGTAATATTTATAAAGATCCCATTTCTAGTAATATTGAAATGAAAAGAAGAGATAGATATCAAATTACAAAAAAAAAAAACACTCACACATATGTACATAACCTATATATATATATATATACATACATACAAACACACACAAAAAGGCCTATATATATATAATTTTTCTCTAGTTAGAACTCTCATTTCGGTTTCAACAAACATCTAGTTGGTCTGTATTCGTACAAAATATACTTATTTTATAAAACGAATTGAATAACATTAGATTGCATAATAATAATAAGAATAAGAAGAAGAAAATGTAGTAATGAGATTTTATAAAGTTGCATTTTAAATGTAAGGATATATGTAGGCCTAGGCCTATATATTAGAGATCTATATTCTCAGGTCTAGTAAAGTTACGAGTTTCCCAACTAGGATTCAGCACTTTGGTTTGAGTTACGTATTGTGTTTCTGAACTCACGGACGGCTATAGGTCTAAAAATAGAGTATCGAACCATCTTCGAATGGGCAGACACAAACTGTACCAAAGCTCAAAGTAGGTCACATCAATATGACGTCAGAAGCAGCGCCGAGAAAGGTACAGCTCACCCCCATCACTCTGCCACCATCCCCCCACTGCCTTACTTGCCAATGCTACCCCCCTCCCAATTCCTTATTATCCTCTCTCACTCCTTCGTTCTGTGTTCCTCACGCACAGAAAAAAAAAAAGGATACACTCACACACACGCAAGTTCTCCAACTCTCAATTCCCTTTTCCCCTTTTCCTTGAAAAAAAAACAAAAAACTTTCGTCTGACGAAATGGAAGCTGATTTAACGTCTGCAGAAGCAACTGATTGGACGAAGGGGAAGCAAATCTTACTTAAATACAAATCAATACGCATAGTGAGAAGTAACAGCCGAGAGTTCTCCTGAATTACGCTTTACTTCAATTTCCCGAGTATCCCCCCCTCCAACTCGCGCGCTTTCAAGGGTCTGGAACTAGAAATAAAGTAATTGCTAACACACTTGAAATTAAGATTAGAGATTATTTTCATTTGATTGAATCAGTAGACGTGGAAAACAGTTTTATTGAACCACTAGCTGGATATGACCCGCGGCCCGATAGCCCTTGTGTATCAGTGATCTCTTACATATAAAATATAAAATACTGTAAAAACGTGTTTGCCCGATTTTTTAAAAAGTTTTGTTCTTTAATAGAGAAAAATTTAGGCATTTTATTTTACTTTTTGCCCCGGGGGGGGGGGCATTAAACATACGTACATACACTACGGTCTCCGCCATGATCTAAGGAATATGTATGCCAAGTTTTATCAAGATCGGTCAAACGGTTTTGATTTCTATGCGGGACATACAAACAAACAAAAAAAAACATACATACATACATGCATACATACATACATGCATACATGCATAAATGCATACATACATACATACAGGCACACACACACACACATAGAGACACACACACGCACGCACGCACGCACGCACACACACACACACACATATATACCTACATACATACACACACACACACACACACACATACATACATACATACATACATACATACATACATACATACATACATACATACATACATACATACATACATACATACATACATACATACATACATACATACATAATACTCTTTACATTCTACTTTATATTACAGGTTGTACTAGTACAAACTTAAACTACTTTTAAAAGTAGCACAATAAAAAAACAACAACACGTAGCATTAGGCCACCATGGACATACTTTCATTTATTTATAAATCTAAAGATTTTGATGATAAAGATATCTCTTGACCATAGGCGAAGCGAATAGGGAGGCCCCAAAATGAAATAGAAAAACAAAAATTAAGACTGAAAACTACGCAATGAATTATAAAGCTTCTCGTATCAATTTCCAAATCAATAAATAAGCTTAATTCATATTTGAAGTCATATAGCGACGATCCTGATCACCAAAAGAAAAAAAAAAAAACAATGGTCCTCTAGCATCTGTAATCTAACAAGTAGATCTAAACATTCACAAATAAACCTTGAATCATCGAGACTTAGAGCTAGGCTAGAAGACATAGAGCCATAGAGTTTTGCTAAGTTTCAGATTTCATCCATGGTTCGACATTTTTTTTTTCTCTAAAAAATATCTAGAGTCCTGAGCGAAGCCCCCACCAATCGGCGGCTGCCTATGTCTAATACCGTCCAGGATTCATGATACGACTTTGTATAATTATCCCTATCGATTTAAGCATTTTACAATACTACTCATATTAGACATTTTCATCCTAAGGCAGACAAACTATAAATAGCTATCGGTATGCAGTCACAGGTTCGAGCCTCGGTCGGCGCATGCCCTTATTTTCGTAGCATTTTAATTCACTACTTTCTCTCTTAAAAACTTGGTCCCTGGTGCTGTTATTCATTTATGTTTAATATATGTATGTATCATTTGTTTCAGCACCTAGCTTCAACTCTATGTTTACGGTATGCAGAACATAGAAACTGTTGCTAATCTATGTATTCTTTTTCATGTTATACAATTCTTTTTTTTTTCCTTCACTTTTTTGCGTGCAGAATCAACATTTCTAATCTCTTTATAATTTAATACATTTTTTTTAAATTTAGTTTTAATATTGAAGAATCTAGCATCCTTGACATTGTTTAGTTTATTGAACTTTATCCTGAAAATCCTCAATGTGGCCTAAATCAATTCAGTTCCCCTTTCTGACCATGCGGTATATAGGGCAAATGATGTACATGTCATCTGTTTCGGTGGCCCACTGTTAACGAGGGTGTCGTGTGGCCAGCATAACAACCAACTGCCTTAACTTTTCCCCAATGACAAGTACCCATTAGAGCAAAGTGGAATCAGAGCCGCCCTTAAGATCACGAAATTAAAAAATCCCAGTCTTCACCAAGATTTGAACCTGGAACCCTCTGATTCGGAAGCGAGCGCTTTACCACCCAAACACCGCACCGCTTAAAAAAAAAACAACCTCCTATTGATTTAAACATGGTTTACATTCTTCCTTTGCAGGCATGTTTAGGCCTCTATACACCTTACCGCCAAGTGGTCCACACATGAGATTGAACCGTAACGCTCTGATCATGCTTTAAGCATGAACGTTTCGCTGTACAAAAGCAATTTAAAAAAAAAACTAGCAAAAAATTGAATGAGCTAGTCACGTGAACTCAAACGGCTAAAAAAAACAGACAACTAAGTTAAAAATAGATGCAACACGCAATGGAGCCCTGGGATTATATTTTCCTTTCTATGATAACAAGAGAATTACTGAAAGCGATGCTACCAACGGGCTTGCCAGTTCTTCTGATACGTTTCTGGCATTGGCGTTTCTCTTTAACACAAGGCTGACTCACGGAAAGAGGTCAGTCTGGGAAGTGGATTTCTCCGCTTGAAAAAGAATGCACTGTTAGTTTCTAGAGAGGGTAAGACATAATTTAGAAGACTGTGAAGCTAAGAAGCTCGGCTACCTATCTAGAGGGGGGGGGGGGGCTGGAGTTCGAAACCCGACTAGAGCTGAGTTCCGCTTTGTTGAACGCCTAAAGGGAGCACGGAAACTTTCTCCCATACACTCATCTCACCCAACACACACACACACTGTCCCACAAACGAGATACGACCATAGCATACTGAATATATAATCATAATAAAGCTTCGAGTCCGTAGATAATTGAGGAATGCAGCAGTCCCACTTACAGCCTATATATTCCTAAAAACACCTATGTCTAATTCTCTCCCACTCGCAGCCTATATATTCCTAAAAGCACCTATGTCTAATTCTCTCCCACTCGCAGCCTATATATTCCTAAAAGCAGATATATCTAATTCTCTCCCACTCGCAGCCTATATATTCCTAAAAGCACCTATATCTAATTCTCTCTTACTCGCAGCCTATATATTCCTATAAGCACCTATATCTAATTCTCTCCCACTTGCAGCCTATATATTCCTAAAAGCACATATTTCTAGTTCTTCCACTTGCGGTGGACGACAACATATCAACATTTAACCTGTTATTACTTGCCTTGCGTTACGAGAAACTAAGCCATTTTTTTTTTACGAAACAAAACAATATACACAGATTCAACATGAAATGAAATATGGGTGAACTATAGATCTAATAGTAGTGAATCGAAATTGTATTTAAACCTAATCTAACTCCCATCAAATACACGTCTTAACTCTTTAACGTCTCTGGGCCGTCTCTCGTTCAACTCTCAGCAACGTTCCTACTTAACATAAATTATGATAAACCAGCTCTTGCTTTCATCATTCTACATCGCCAAAAAAACTAACGCTCCCCTATCTCGTTGTAACCTTGGAAACACAGACATGCACTCCATAACACCAGGCCAAAACGTTTCATAGAGTATGCTACAAACCCCCCACCCTCCCCCGCCCCCTCGAAAAAAATCTTCATTTAGTGTAAATAAGACCATTTAATACTGCTGAGAGTTGGAAGGGGGGGTGGGTGAAGTGATAGGTCAACTCGAACTTACTGGCCTGTCCAATGCTATGTAATAAATACTAAAATTAGCTGGCCAGAGGAATGTAGGGGGGGGGGGCGTTTACATGTGGGCTTTTTTGTTATTATTGTTATACGTAAAAAAAAAGGGCAGAAGTTCGATGTAAGATATACAATTAATAGACTGGGACCAAATCAAAGGGCGCAGTGTGCTAGAAGTAGGATAGTATATAAAACAGTTTCAAACAAGTAACATAAACAAATGTAAAAAAAAAAAAAAAAAAAAAAAAAACTTTCCGTTCATTATGTAGATTTTAAGTCAATAGCCCCTATATTGCTAAACAATAAAAAATTATTTTTTTTTCGCGTTTTGACGCTAACACTTTAAATCTTAAGCTGGCTGGCAACATTGTCGTGAAGTTTCCGCTGGTTGGAATGCTCATAATATATATGCAGCTCCGGAATTACGTCAGTACGCCTACCAAGGACCTTACGCTTCTTAAAACTAAACTTGCATATTAAATGTTAAAAAAAAATTAAAAATGAGATTAAATTTAGCATGTTTTAGGTATAAGTATTTTTATTCATAAGTCGAATTTCATTAAGGCTTTTTAAAAACTGTAGGGGCCTCCACAAACGTCATGCCTCTGGCCTCCATATACTACATTCGGCCCTGTAAATAATGGGTCATGGTATATTCCTATAAAAATCGCATTTTAGTGAATGTACGATGACGAAGCAAGGGCTTTTCACATTTGGATTTAGCCAGTAAAACAACAACTTCACAGAACGTGGCAACGAGCTATGCACCCTGAAATGCATAGGGCATAATTATTTTTTTTTTAAAGTAACTTTTATGTAGTGTAAGTAATACCAAAAAGTTTCCAAAACACTTAGGCCTATAAATATTGTAACGAATCTAGGGTAAACGACGAACAAAGGATAAAGGTGAAGAGATGAGAGATGTTTATCTACAAGATATATATATTTTTTACAAGAAATTAGACGATTACAATTAACATTAATGTCTTATGTTATAAGTTCATTTAGCTGCTCTTCCCTGAAGGGTTCACTGTCTCCGCCAAAGCCTTACACTAACATACGCCGTTCACTGCTGCCGCCTATGTCCTAACGTTCCAACAGGGTTTTCTATCTTGCCACTAATACAGTTTACATTTACTTGTATACATACACTAGCAGCAATGTCTTCCACTAACAGGAACGACCCTTTCCAGAGTTTCTCCACAAGACTTCTTCCTGACCAGCCAACCTACACTGCTTCTCACCCGCTGACCACACTGGCTATGATCCCTTCTACAACTCAGGCGGCTCTCAATTTCTAACCTATCTCTAGTTCTGTTTCTCTATCTACTTAGCCGGAATCAACAGTCCACCACCTTGTTCGTCTTTAACAGTGCCCTGGTGCGCACCATAGCAGAGATATAACTATATATCCACTTCAAACTCATTAAGGCTGCTATAGTATTGTTAATAGTTTTCAGAGTACATAAATGCATAAATAAAATACAGTACGCAAGGATACATCCAGTCTCCGATGCATTATCAAACTTTTTCTACATATATTATACACATATAATATGATATGTCATTTGTGGGCCAGGTTATATGGCAATGCCCGGGCCGATTTTGATACCCAGTCCGCCCCTGATGTAAGCACTCCACTACCTATAAAATGCTTCCTAATGGCATGCTTCTCAAATAGCCTCTGACAACCAGTCCAACTACTGGCCTTCACGTGTGACTCAGATATTGAATCCGGCGAAACTGTTCTCACTAACAGGAAAAAGGGGCAAAGGCGAGTAACTGGCGCCTTAGCCAGTAAGCTTCGGGCAGGAGGGGCTCGTTAGCCATGGCTGGCTACCTACCTAGGAGAAGGAAAACTCTGAATTCAAACCTCTGTTACCTTGCAGCTATACCCAATCATGGAAAAGGCTTCGGGAGTCAACCCTGAGGAAAAATCAGGAGATGGCGACCCTAAGGCAGTTTGCAGCACCCAGTGCTACACCTTGGAAGAACCTGTGACACTGATGACCACAAACAGTATCGGTACTGCCGTTCCTTTGGACACATCAGCTGCGTGGAGAGGGGGGAACTGATGTGTGGGCGACATCGTTCCGACCACAGCTATGCCCAGGCATTCATCTCAATTCCATGAGATGATCGTTAGTCGCTTCGCGACTGAAGGAGGCCATAAAATATATATATATATATGTAAGTTATATATATATATATATATACGTATATAAGTTGAGCTACTAACAGAAGAGCTTAGATAATTTAAATCTGCAGTGCTAAAAAGTGCCCAAAAATTATATTTAAAAAATAAAAACAACTTACGAACACTTCCTTTATCCTGTACACCGGATACACCAAAAAGCTAACTATTAATAGTTTTGCCGACATAGATGAAAATCTTCAACATGCTGTCTTTAGAGAAGATGATGCTAACTTTAACTAATAACTAAGGCTGCACTGATTTTGTACACAAAGTACAGTGCACACTTTTAACTTTTTCAGTACACTGGGGTCAAAGGTCAAAGTTTTTAAACTATGACATCGCCGCTTTGTTATGTCTTCCTCTAACGTGATTGTTAATGTGAACACATCGCCCTCCCCTCCCTGAGCATCCCATCAACTCTTCATATCTCGAATGTTCTGACTGACTTGAAATTCAACAATTAACATTTATCTCCCATTGCATGTTTGTCCCGCCAATTTTTCCTCACACCCCCCCCCCCCCTCATCTTAAAGCTGCCAAACAAATTAGTGTAAACTCTTTCAGAAACAGAAATCACAAAGTACAAAATATTTCAATTATTAAACGTTGGAGAGGCTAGAATTGATGGCTTTTGAAAAAGTTGACATTTGAAAAAGAAGGAATTTTTTTTAGATATTTCTATCTAACTCTCCTTGGCCCTGGTGACTGATCATCACTAACTCCCCCACTTCCAGTAAAATGTGCTGTAGCGCAGGCACATTGTTTTATACTGGGACGCAACCAATGAGTTAATGAAGTATAGGCTTTCTACTGGCCTTTCATTTGAGGGATGAAAAAAGAAGTGGGGGCAGCCATAAAAGTTGGTGGTTTGGAAGGAGGACTTTCAATTGGAGGATGGAAACCAAATGATGTAATGTTATTGTAATCCTGGCTTTTTCTTTTTACTGAATAAACAATGACAAAAAAGTGTGTTGTTCGGAGAGAAGCGTTTCATTTCAAAGTAGTGTGATGTTGGGAGAGAAGCGTTTCATTTCAAAGTAGTGTGATGTTGGGAGAGAAGCGTTTCATTTCAAAGTAGTGTGATGTTGGGAGAGAAGCGTTTCATTTCAAAGTAGTGTGATGTTGGGAGAGAAGCGTTTCATTTCAAAGTAGTGTGTTGTTGGGAGAGAAGCGTTTCATTTCAAAGTAGTGTGTTGTTGGGAGAGAAGCGTTTCATTTCAAAGTAGTGTGATGTTGGGAGAGAAGCGTTTCATTTCAAAGTAGTGTGATGTTGGGAGAGAAGCGTTTCATTTCAAAGCAGTGTGATGTTGGGAGAGAAGCGTTTCATTTCAAAGTAGTGTGTTGTTGGGAGAGAAGCGTTTCATTTCAAAGTAGTGTGTTGTTGGGAGAGAAGCGTTTCATTTCAAAGTAGTGTGTTGTTGGGAGAGAAGCGTTTCATTTCAAAGTAGTGTATTGTTGGGAGAGAAGCGTTTCATTTCAAAGTAGTGTGTTGTTGGGAGAGAAGCGTTTCATTTCAAAGTAGTGTGTTGTTGGGAGAGAAGCGTTTCATTTCAAAGTAGTGTGATGTTGGGAGAGAAGCGTTTCATTTCAAAGTAGTGTGATGTTGGGAGAGAAGCGTTTCATTTCAAAGCAGTGTGATGTTGGGAGAGAAGCGTTTCATTTCAAAGTAGTGTGTTGTTGGGAGAGAAGCGTTTCATTTCAAAGTAGTGTGTTGTTGGGAGAGAAGCGTTTCATTTCAAAGTAGTGTATTGTTGGGAGAGAAGCGTTTCATTTCAAAGCAGTGTGATGTTGGGAGAGAAGCGTTTCATTTCAAAGTAGTGTGTTGTTGGGAGAGAAGCGTTTCATTTCAAAGTAGTGTGTTGTTGGGAGAGAAGCGTTTCATTTCAAAGTAGTGTGTTGTTGGGAGAGAAGCGTTTCATTTCAAAGTAGTGTGATGTTGGGAGAGAAGCGTTTCAAAGTAGTGTGATGTTGGGAGAGAAGCGTTTCATTTCAAAGTAGTGTATTGTAGGGAGAGAAGCGTTTCATTTCAAAGTAGTGTGTTGTTGGGAGAGAAGCGTTTCATTTCAAAGTGGTGTATTGTAGGGAGAGAAGCGTTTCATTTCAAAGTAGTGTGTTGTTGGGAGAGAAGCGTTTCAAAGTAGTGTGATGTTGGGAGAGAAGCGTTTCATTTCAAAGTAGTGTATTGTAGGGAGAGAAGCGTTTCATTTCAAAGTAGTGTGTTGTTGGGAGAGAAGCGTTTCATTTCAAAGTAGTGTGATGCTGGGAGAGAAGCGTTTCAATTCAAAATAGTGTGTTGTTGGGAGAGAAGCGTTTCAATTCAAAGTAGTGTGTTGTTGGGAGAGAAGCGTTTCATTTCAAAGTAGTGTATTGTTGGGAGAGAAGCGTTTCATTTCAAAGCAGTGTGATGTTGGGAGAGAAGCGTTTCATTTCAAAGTAGTGTGTTGTTGGGAGAGAAGCGTTTCATTTCAAAGTAGTGTGTTGTTGGGAGAGAAGCGTTTCATTTCAAAGTAGTGTGTTGTTGGGAGAGAAGCGTTTCATTTCAAAGTAGTGTGATGTTGGGAGAGAAGCGTTTCAAAGTAGTGTGATGTTGGGAGAGAAGCGTTTCATTTCAAAGTAGTGTATTGTAGGGAGAGAAGCGTTTCATTTCAAAGTAGTGTGTTGTTGGGAGAGAAGCGTTTCATTTCAAAGTGGTGTATTGTAGGGAGAGAAGCGTTTCATTTCAAAGTAGTGTGTTGTTGGGAGAGAAGCGTTTCAAAGTAGTGTGATGTTGGGAGAGAAGCGTTTCATTTCAAAGTAGTGTATTGTAGGGAGAGAAGCGTTTCATTTCAAAGTAGTGTGTTGTTGGGAGAGAAGCGTTTCATTTCAAAGTAGTGTGATGCTGGGAGAGAAGCGTTTCAATTCAAAATAGTGTGTTGTTGGGAGAGAAGCGTTTTATTTCAAAGTAGTGTATTGTAGGGAGAGAAGCGTTTCATTTCAAAGTAGTGTGTTGTTGGGAGAGAAGCGTTTCATTTCAAAGTAGTGTGATGCTGGGAGAGAAGCGTTTCATTTCAAAATAGTGTGTTGTTGGGAGAGAAGCGTTTCATTTCAAAGTAGTGTATTGTAGGGAGAGAAGCGTTTCATTTCAAAGTAGTGTGTTGTTGGGAGAGAAGCGTTTCATTTCAAAGTAGTGTGATGCTGGGAGAGAAGCGTTTCATTTCAAAATAGTGTGTTGTTGGGAGAGAAGCGTTTCATTTCAAAGTAGTGTGTTGTTGGGAGAGAAGCGTTTCATTTCAAAGTAGTGTGATGTTGGGAGAGAAGCGTTTCAAAGTAGTGTGATGTTGGGAGAGAAGCGTTTCATTTCAAAGTAGTGTATTGTAGGGAGAGAAGCGTTTCATTTCAAAGTAGTGTGTTGTTGGGAGAGAAGCGTTTCATTTCAAAGTAGTGTATTGTAGGGAGAGAAGCGTTTCATTTCAAAGTAGTGTGTTGTTGGGAGAGAAGCGTTTCAAAGTAGTGTGATGTTGGGAGAGAAGCGTTTCATTTCAAAGTAGTGTATTGTAGGGAGAGAAGCGTTTCATTTCAAAGTAGTGTGTGTTGTGTGTGTTCGGTGGATGGGGCTTTATAATGAAAACAAGAAAAGTACAATTGATGGGCCTAAGAAGTGTTTGTTCTCCTTTCAGACCTTGCGATTTATAGCTGATGATGTTAAGGTCATCTGTTTCTATGGCCCACAGTCAACGAGGATATCATGTGGCCAGCACAACGACCAACCGCATTAACTTTTCCCAAAACTGATGTCAGGTACCCATTTGAGCTTGGTGGATTCAGAGGTGCCCAAAGATCCCGAAATTAAAAAAATCCCGGTCTTCACCAGGATCCCGGTTTGGAAGCCAAGCGCTCTACCGCTCAGCCACCTAGCTTTCCAAGAACAATTATTAGTTTCGACCTTAGCTCATTACGGGGATCTCCTCAGGACAACGCCTCAGGTTCATATGTATTCTTTTCAGATCTAGATTCTAGTTCTCATTACTTAATGATGTAGAAGGTGGAAGTTGTTGGATTCTAATGTCACCCAATTGTTTGACGCCCTTTAAAGTCATTAAGGACATTGTGGAAAGTGGACTTCTCCGCTTGAACAGGATGCACTATAAGAGCTTATAAAAAGGATAATACAATTTCTGACATAATTTAGAAGATTGTAGATCTCGTTTGATTTTGATGCCCTTAAAACTAACGAATGGTATAGAATGGTAACTATCTTGATTATGAAAAGTTTGGATATGTAACTATCTTCATGATGATTGCTATAGAATGGTAGCTATCTTTCATGATAAATGGTTTGAAAATGATGGAATGGTAACCATATTAACGTTAAATGATATGCAATGGTAACTATCTTTAAGATGAATGTATTGAATGGTAACCATGTTGCCAAATTTTTTTGTTTTAAGTTGAGATCTAGACATGCGGTTTAAGTTTAAAGATGGCGTTCGGAGAGACGGGAAGGGGGAGATAAGATCTCGTCTGCCAAGACCTGAGCACTAATGCTTTGTTTTATAAACAGTTTGTGCAAGGACCTGTAGTATTTTGAAAACTGCATCCTTCTTATTTATTTTGTTTGTTATCCCTCCAGGGTTAAATCCAGAGATAAGCAACCTGCTGATTGGGACAACTGCGTTGTCTCGTTAATGTTTGAGAGCTTCTTCCAAGTTTACAGCAGAAGTCAGAATTGGCGCCTATTTCGAACGTTCATTGAAATATTTACTCAGCAGTCGTAGAGTGCACAACCTTGACCCTAGGCACTTTGCTTTAAGATCGACAACGTCTACCAACCCCTGGTAGAAAGGAATTCTGGAAAATGTCAACAGAATCACTGACGTATAAACGAAAATCACTAGAGACTTTGATTATGGCCAACCACTTAAGATTATTGTTATTTAGACGTGAACTAATAGTTATTATCTAGGCCAGGGTCGAAATTCATTAGAGGGAAATGAAATGCATTGTATTCCCTTTAACAGTATCCACTGATTGATTTTCAGGTGATGTGGCAGGTCTGCAGCAGTGCCGCCTTCCGAGTGCCTCTGACATGCAACGACAATCTTCTTAGGGATGTTTAGTCTCTCTAATGTGTCTACGAGGTCAGATGTCACTATCCCCATCGGTTGATATAACAATGGGGTATATTGTTATTTTAGATAACTTCCATAAACGTTTAATTTCTAAGCCTAGGTTCCCATATTTACTTTGTTTTCCATCCACTTCAGTTTTTTCTTAAATTATGAGCCAATGGTACGGCGATGTCAATAATGGTAAAGGTTTTATTTTCTATAAATAAACAGCAGATCAGGGCGATTACAATTTACCGTTTTGTCAGTCAATATAGGCCGATCCCAGTATAATAGTAATCAGTAGATGCGAGAACCTCTTGTGGCGAGTATTATTCTTATTATTTCAATCATTACAATAGAATTGAGTTGAATGTTTTTCCATATCTCCAAAAGTGAAATCTGATGATTCAATATCCAGTTGTATGCAGGGATCCTTTTTTAGGTACATCATGAGCAGAATACTTCTTTACAAAATAAAATATTTTAATTCTTCGGGTAGAAATCTTGAAAAGACTGAACACACACACTATATATTATGGAAAATACAAAAATTCTATTCTAAATTCATAAAAGTGGACTTAACATAAAGCTTGAAACTTATCGACAGAATTAACTTTTTTTTTTATCCTGAAATGAAATCGTGTCTTCTATATGTACTTAAAAATAAAAAAAAACAACAAGAATATTCACCTATAGGAAACGAATTATCGATCTTTTATCAATTTACTCATCTGTGTAGAAACTGGAAGTTACTAGAATGTAAACAACTTCCTGCTTACACTTCTCTCTCAAACAGCACTCTCACCCCACGTGACACTAATACTAATTATTATTACGTAGAAATGCTCATAACGAAGAATTGAGATTTGAATTGAAGAAAAAGGTCTATGTGAAAGTATATTTGAGAGAGAGAGAGAGAGTTCGCCTCCAGGCCATGGCGACGATGATTTTGAGTTTGAAACACCCCCCCCCCCCCCCCGGCGTTGTGCTGGACTTTATAATCCTTATATCTAAGAGATATAAAAAAATCCAACAAAGCATTAGGGTTTATTAAAAGAAATTTCTATAAATCAAATAAGAACATAAAACTAAAATGTTATTTAACCTTGGTTAGGCCAATAATAGAATATGCATCCACCGTGTGGGACCCCTCAACTCAAGAAAACATTAAGAAACTGGAACAAACACAAAATAGAGCAGTGAGATTCATAACAAACGAATATTCACATTTGACTAGGGTAACACCATTAGTAAAATCACTAAATTTAGAAAGCCTTCAGGACAGAAGACTCAAAAGTAAAGTAGCAATTATACATAAAACACTGAACCATAATCTTCAAATACAAAAACAAAATTTAATAAAATACTCTGAAAGACACAAAAATAAAGGCACATTCCTCGTCCCATATGCTAGGACAAATTTGTACAAATACTCCTTCTTCCCTAGTGCTATTAGAGCATGGAATGGGTTGCCTGAGCTAGCCAGAAAAACCAGTGACTTGGCAGAATTTAAGTCATTGGTTAATATGCATGACTAAATGCATGACGCGTAGGACGTAATCATCTTCTTTTTTGAAGTAACGTCTGTATTATATAAGAAGATCGTGTGACACTTAAAGGTCAAGTCAATGCCTCTTATGGATTACATGGGACTTTATTATACCGATGGTTGAAAACACTGCTTTGAAATAACGGATAATAGCAAATGTATCCCTTGTCCATGTTTGGTATTGTTTCAGAATGAAGCAGACGATGTATTAGCAGACGAATTATTAGCAGACGATATATTAGCAGACGATGTATTAGCAGACGATCTAATCTGTTTTGTTTTTACTCTTCCCTTTCTACACTTTAGTTTGTTTTCATTTTTAACCCAGTATAATTTGATCACTAAGGCAAACAAAAGAAAGAGCAGCAGACGAAATTACTCTGTCGTCTGCTTTCTAAATATTCTAGACAAAATGTCTATTTATAATTCACACTTCTGATTATCTTCCCCCCCCCCCCCCCCCCAGAAATTACTTTACTTCGTTTACTGTGTTGCTATTTCTGTTAAAACGTTTAACGTCAAGGAAAAAATAGTGATCATTAGGAGTTTTTGTTTCGTTTTCTTTTGAAGCGTATGAGTTTATGTTTTTGTTTCTGCAAGCTCAACAAGAGCGTTAACCTGATGCGACTCGTCTGGAGGTTTGTTTCAAACTTTCCTCACCAGTTATAAGTGTTTAAAAAAAATAGAAGCCAAAGACTTGTAAAAACCTTTTTAAAATATACTGAAATGGTGTGTGTTGATTATAAGCTGAAGTAGACATACTGCACAGTTTAGATTAGGCTTCCAATGATAAAAAAAATAGTGGTAACATAGCGACCATTTTCTTTGTCATCGGTTACCAAAAAATCTTTGATATATAGTATTTAATACTCGAATTAGATTTTACTGATGTAACAAAAACGCAAACTCTAAAGTATAATTAAATTAACGTTAAAGGGAAATTTAGGAAAAATAAAAACAAAAAAAAGGGAAACATATTGGAAAAATGAAAACTAAATAATATAGAAATACTCCGAGAAAAAGAAGCGAAAACTAAGGATTGAAAACGCAATAAAAATTAACTCCGCCCAGAGCTGCAGGGTGAATAAATAAACAATGTCATTTTATAAGGATAACAATAAGTATGTATGGTCATATTTTAAATCTAGGAAAATTGGAAACAAAAGGAATAGCACCATTAAAAGGAGAAGATAACAAATGTTGATGATGAAAGTATAGAAGATGACTGAATAGATACTTAAGACTATTTAAACTAATTTCCCTGACTCTGACATATGCCACCTTCAAACAACTCAAGCACAAGAAATCAAGTCAACTTTTCCTTAAACATAACCTTCCATCTGAAATTCGGTTCATATGTTTTAGAGCAGGCCTAGAGATTGTTTATTTAAAATCTATATTTTAAATGTAAATAGTCATCAAAGATACAAAAAAAAAAAAAAGAACATGGCGACCAGAACGCTTTTAAAAAGAAAAGCAGGAAAGGACAATATTAAACCGTAGTTGAAGAAAGAGTCAAACTGTATCCAATGTAAACACTTGTGCTTGGCTTATCTTGACAGACACAAAATGTTTACAGATGGAATTTTATTTTGCTGATCACGTTTTGTGGAAAAAAAATGAAGTTCATGAAGACGGTGAGTTTCTCTGAACTCGAAGGATGGAAAGACGAGGGAAAGAGAGAGAGAGAGACAGAAAGAGAGAATCAAATCTAGGAATTAGAATCGACAGAAAATAAGGTTTTTAAAAAATCGAAATAAATAATGCCTGCTTGATTCAATTTGTCTGATTTTAGTTTTCTTCGTATTCTCTTTGTTCCAATGCAAAAAAAAAAAAAAAAAAAAAAAGCACGTGACCTCCTTTCTATTTGCACGTGATTCAATCACATGACATTAACATCTAAAGAAAATATATTAGAATAACAATAGAACTTTTTTATAGCTAAGAGAAATCAAATTAAAATAACATGTGACCTTATCATATCCAAAGAAAAGGATTAAAACATCACATGACCTTTTCATTTCCAAAGAAAAGGATTAAAATATGATATAACCTTGTTATATCCAAAGAAAAAGATTAAAATATCATGTGACCTTATCATATCCAAAGAAAAAAGCTTAAAATAGCGAGTGACCTTATCATGTCCAAATGAAAAGACTAAAATAGCAGGGCCCGATTTAAGTATGTGGAGCCCCTACAATTTTTCGATAACTTGAATAAAGATCCACTTCGGAATGAGAATACGTATATCTAAAAGCAGGCTTTATTGAAGAAGAAAGAAGTAGAGTTCTTGTACATTTAATCTCAATTTCCTTTTCAAAAAAATATTAAATTTGCACATTTTAGTTTAAATATGTGCATATTTTTTGAGTTTGTGGAGGGTAAGGCCCTTGATAGAGTTGTATTTACTTAGTCCAAACATGCGACAAGCCTACACTTCTTATTCACAACATTTTTGCCAGCCGTAATAAAATGCGAAAGAAAAAAAGTTAAAAAAACAAAAAACTTGTAAGTTTCAGACCCGTCAAAATTCGGATATATTTCTATACCTATCATTCGGCCCTGCTTATCATATCCCAAGA
This sequence comes from Biomphalaria pfeifferi, assembly GCA_030265305.1. NCBI lineage: Eukaryota > Metazoa > Mollusca > Gastropoda > Planorbidae > Biomphalaria > Biomphalaria pfeifferi. The sequence continues at coordinate 606,158 of JASAOG010000061.1, read as the reverse complement.
GAACAGATATAATTTGTGACTAGTTAATATCGTAGTGTGAAGCCTGTTATTGCGTGTCGACATTTATAGGTTGCTTTAGTTTGTTGTATACTTATGACCAAAACCTATCAAAACAGTAGTGTGCGCGCGGCGGTGGAGCTCGTGGAAAATGATAAATAGAACGCTGGGCTTTCAAACTGTAGGTCCATGGTTCTAATCCTCAGAGGAGGCTCGATATTTACTTGAAATCCTAACGAAAGGGAAGTTGTGTTTTTGTGTGTGTGTGTGTGTGACATTTTGTCTGATAGTTCATTAAGAAACGAATTACCTCTAATTTTATATTGGAGTAGTATCCCTTTGATAATCTAGATCGTTTAGTAGTCAATGTAGACCTTTGTCTAACAATAGAATGGGCATCTTTTCAAACGTTTAAACCCGAAAAAAAAATGAACTAAACAATGAGTAAGAGTACTCTAATGAGTTTGTCCCTTAAACTGCGACAGTACAACTGAGATTGGACCAAAGCGCTCTGAGCATGCTAAAAGCATGAAAGTAGCGCTATATAAAAGCAATAATTTATAAGTAAAAGGTTTTATATGTGATCTTCTTTTTAAGCAATATTTTGTTATTGTAATTGTAAAGTTATTAAAATTGATAAAGCTACACTGGTGTTTGAGCTTCTGTTAGCATTAACTCTCTCTTTCTCTCTCTCTCTCCGTCTCTCTCTCTCTTCTCCATCTGTCTCTATCTATCTCTTCCTCAGTCTCTTTCTCTTCCTGTCTCTCTCTCTATCTTTCCATTATTCCATCTACCTTTTTTTTTTTACCTTCTCTCTCTTTCTCTCTCTCTCTTTTATGTCTCAGTCTTAATTTCCTTTTCTACTTTATTCTTAGACTTTGACCAAAATAATCCATTATATACTCATTTCAAGTGTCACAATTCTCAGGCCCAGTGGTTCCCAAACTTTGTCCTTTACGGAACACTTCGCTAATTCTAAGTATTTAGCGGAACACGTTGATTTTTTAAAGTTGGATTTGTATTTCTAATTGCTTAAAAGAATATTGAAGTATGTTATAAAATAAAATAGTCCGAAGATTAATGAGGAATGCAGTATTTCCCGTGGCTTATGTATTTAAAAAATCTAAATTCTAATATCTGGTGTGACTTTATTGTAACATAATAAGAGAATCTTGCTTTCCACAAATAGGTTGTAAGAAGCTGAAGTTACAAAAAAAATAACTTGTTTTAATTAAATTGTAATAGTGCTCTTCAGAAAAAAACTCAACCAGAAATCATTTAATTGTCAATCTTTTATGTTATCTTTGTTGCGAATTAGAGTTAGAATCTAGATCAGTTCAAGGTTCATTGTGATGTTACAGAATTTATTTTGTTATCAAGAACTACTAAAAATCTTTTTTTTTTTTTTTGCATTTACCTAGAGATTAATTCACGCGGTGGTCTACTAATTAATTATTCCAGTGGTTCGTGGAACACCTATTCGGCGGAACACAGTTTGAGAAACATTGCCCAAGCCTGTTCTTCGTTTTGTTTTATTAAGTGCAGATTTAAACCCATATTTTTTTCCCAACGAAATTGTTTTTGGAAAATAAAACCTGTAAAGCGTAAATTTACCTTTAAAAAGAATTGAACTCATTTGTTATTCATCCATTAGTTTACGTCACGATGTGTCAGAGTCCATAGTACAAACAAAAAGATTTTTTTGTTTTGTTTTTCTATATAATACAAATTGATATCATGTGTAAATGGTTTGATAACTATTATGTATATGTGTTGACTAATAAATAACGTGTGTATAGGTTGATAACTATGTGTGATGATGAAAAGTGATGATGAAAAGTGTGTGTGTGTGTATCCATCCATCCATCCCAGTGGCGCTACAGCCCATGGAGGGCTCTGGCCTGCCTTAACACATCCTTCCATTCAGATCTCTCCTGGGCCTTTCGTCTCCACGCCCTAACCCCAAGCTGCTTCAGGATCATGTCCTTTTCCAGGCCTAGGTCGTTTTCCGTTGAGATCTGTCCGGGTTTTCTTGTGTGTATTAGCTTTCGTAACAGTATTTTTTATATGACAGAGTTGTTAACCCTGTGCATAACCATCTGGGGGGCTGCCCCTTTCAGCTCTCTGGATAGCTGCCTTTATTTTCGGGTAAGGTGCCCTAGCCTTTGTGGATCCCTCCACTTCCTGCAAGGCAGCAGGTTTGATTTTGGTCCACCCCGGGTATTTTATTTCCCCGGTACCCACCATATCTGGAGGGCATTCCCCTATCCGCCACCTGGGGAGGCGCTCGATGGGAGATCAAAAACTCCACACGAGTGTGTGTGTGTATGGGTTGATAAAATAATATGTGTGTATGCGATGATGAAGAGTATGTGTATGGGCTGATAAATATGGTGCATGTGTGTTGGTACAATGATCTATTGTGCGTGAACTATATGCTTTCTCTTGCCCACCGGCGAACAATGGTTATGCCTGCGTTGAGTGTGGTAAAATATGTAGGTCAAAGCTGGGGCTGCGTATTCAGGGGAAGTTTTGCCTGCCTCATTAATCTTCGGACTCGAAGACAAGCCTTATTATTATAATGATAATGCCAAAATAAAGAGAAAACAACTCCAACTGAATAAAAAAAAATTGAATCGGAATACATTATTTTAAAACTGTTGCATTTACTGAGTCTATCAGGGCTCAGATTTGTAAAACTTCAAACATTCAACAGATTCTAGCGTAGATCTATATACACTATTTCAATAGCTGTGCCGAAAAATTAGAACAGTTCAAGTTATATAATTGCAAAAATAGTAGCCTATATAAAGGAAGGATAGCTAGAATTGTACAAATTAACAAACACGAATCCTACCTTATGCTGAAGTGTTAATTTTTATGCCATAAAAATTAGGTCTAAATTCTGCACCCACATTTTTCTTAAACAGAAAATTTAAGAAAATCGAGTTTTTTTTTAGATCACGGAGACACAGCCAATCTCGTCAATCAATACATCAGGCGCTGCTAAAAATGACGTCATTACTTTGTGTGTTCCTTTTTTTTTCCCGTTCTATCCCGACTCAAACTATACAGTATTGAAGGCACATAAAAAAAGACAGAAGCACAAAATCAGCGAATGATATTCATATCACAAACTACATAATATACATATGGACAATATTTTTACTATCTGCGTGATCTTGTATTAGTACATCTATCAGCAGACGCAAGGAGGCGGACTGTAGCGCCCCCGCGTCTCTCGTTACCCGCCTCCACTGTCAACTCACGAACAGATGGTCAGAAAGCAACAAAAAAAAAAAAAAAAAAGGAAAAAATGGCGGACTATTTTTATCCCTAAGAAGGATATAAATGTGAGCTATGTTTGACATTAATATAGACGCTGTTGATCCGTTGATACAAATCAATACCTCAGGCCAATTGTATGTATCTGTATAAATATCTATGGCACCTCGACTTGTAAACAGGGCGCTCAACTCTAAGGGGCGGAATCCATAAAGACAAAGGGTAGAGTGACCTGAAAGTGCCGTGATCTCTGAAAATAGTTCTTTAATCTCATTACCGTAGTCTAAATTAAGAAATCTTATAATAGCTAAAATTGATTTTTATTTTTTAACAGCAATAGGATGCTTGCCCACATATTCATTCCCTCAGTTTGTTATGACCTCGAAACGAATTATCTTGTATCCTCTTCTGTTATTGTAAGAAGATGTTTGACTCTTTTTTTTTTTCTAAACAAAATATTACAATCGCTTTGAAGAGGTTACATGTAGACAGTAGATCTGTTGCGAAAACTGCTTTTAAATCTCTCCCAAATCATTTAATATTTTTTTTAAATAATTTTTTTAAGGTTTCCTTATCTGGTCACTACTTTTTTCCTTATCGCTTTCTCTTCTTTTTTCTATGTTACTGTTATTGCTGAATGAATTTAATTCGCATCTTAAAATTTCGAAATTGAAAGAAAAGGCTTAACATGCATCTTGCCAATGGCCAATATTATTGGAGAGTTTCTCTATAAACTAAATAATGTCAAGGACGATAAATTAAACCGCAACAAACCTATACCAAATGAAAAGATAATCCAACTAGAATTTTTTAGAATACCTCTATGCGGGATCTTCATATCAAGTCTCCTTTATTAATGCTAGGTAGTTACCCTTTTGTTAGTTTTATCAAACATGTTTTAAGAAAAGTAGTGACACTGGAACAGTCCTTCCATTTTGGTATTGATTGAAATGAAAAGCATATAAAATTTAATACAGTAGATTACGGCGGAGATCGTTGTGTATGTTGACTGTCCCTCTCACAACCGTAAAGGCCTAAAAAAAAAAATACCTCCATTAATCTCTGTTAAAGAACGAGACTTTTTAACAAATCGGGTTAACCCGTTTTCACAGTATTTTATATCTCATATGCATCTGTCGGCTAAATTGATAAACCCATTTGTACACTTTACTTTCAGTTTCGTGGCCAATATATATAAATATATATATAAATGTAACATTCGCCATGTTTGACATAGATCTAAATTTAATCCAGTAGATCAGTAATACCCAAACTAATTCCCTGAGGCGGCGGGTCATATCCGGCTAGTTGTAATATTATTAAATATTATCATATACCTTTAAAAAATAAAGTTTATCAGCATTTTGGTTGTTTTGTACACTGGATACGCTAACAAGCTAGCTAATAATATTTTCCCCGCCATTCAAACACACTTATTCTCTCTCTTCTTCTCTCTCTGAATTCCTCCCACGTTATGTCAACATGTTCAAGAACGCTTTTACACTGCAATGCACAATTTAGCCGAAATACACATCAACCAAAGGTGTGCAACTGAGGGATGAAACTCGTACCGAAGTGGCGTCCACAACACGTTGCTAAGTCTGACAATACGTCTACTTTTTAGGGCATATTGTTATCTCCCTTCAAATTACATGAAAAGATCAATAGGAAGATTTTTAAAAAAAGGGGGGGGGGATTCTTCTTAACACAGCTAAGAAAGCGAAGTGAAATTTACTTGGCCAGACCAAAAAGAAGGAAAGATAATTTTAAAAAATCCGAATAAAATAATTACAAAGGGAGGTTATTGCGACATTCAGGGTCAAACGTCTCAGGGGATATTAGGTTAACTTGGAAATCGATTCATACGTTGTGGCCAAGCCTTCAAGGCCCCTGTCAAATTTGGTGACCGTTGGGGAATTTCTAATATTAGGCGTCCCCAATCCGTGTACATACCATACGACTTCGTTGATTAACAACTAGTATTTTCTAAATAATCAAAACACCTATTGATTTGTCATCCAGTTTACCAATTCTCCGCGCAATTAAAACTAGAGCAAAACACAAAAGGTAGTCACATATCCAATGGACCGCATATGCCAATCGTAAACGAACAACATTTAGCCACGTGATTCTATATATCTTCTATACAAATTATGAAATCTAAAGTGGCTGTCACGTGATACTTATTTTTCATTGTTTTATCAATATTATGACGTGGCTAAATGTATTTATTTACGATTGGTGAATGAAGTCCATTCATAAAATTGGCCTGTGTTAGGATTTCACAATTGATTTGGTCAAATTTGTTATATTTAATTAAAACTAGCTGGATATGATCCGCCTTAGTCAGTGGCGTAGCTAGGGTGGGGTAGGAGGGGGGGGGAGAATTTGAAAATCGCCCAGGGGCCCGCACATTAGGGAGGCCCCTCAAATGAGTGTTTTTTGCATTAAAATTAAGTATTGCACAAAATGCAGGGGCCCCCAAAGACGTCAACCCCCGCGTTCCAAAATAGGTGCCGGTACTCAGTGAGTAGGTGTTGGTACTCAGTAGTTTATTGCCTAACTTTTAATATCTAAAAATTAATAATATACGTTAAAATATAAGAAAAGTAATATATTTTTTCAAAAAATTGCCGGTACGCCGACATAATGATATTAAATATAAATTACTGTGAAAACGGGTTGACCAGATTTGTTAAAATATTTCGTTCTTTAATAGAGATAAATGTATGTAATTTTTTTTATAGGCCCCCACGGTTGTGGGAGGAACATTAAACATACACTACGATCTCCGCCATGATCTAAAGAAATTTGTGCTAAGTATTATCAAGATTGGTCAAATGGTTTTGATTTCTTTGATGGGCATACATACATACATACATACACACATTCATGCATACATAGGCGTTGATACATACATACATACATACTCCATACATTGTAATGGAAAGGTTAACTGAATATATCAATTACAAACTCAACATTTGGTTCGTGTTTTCTATAGACAGAATGAAACAGAATTTTTATACTTTTCATCGTCTGCAGTCTAAAACGATTTTTCGACAAGTTTTTTTTACAATGGAAACATAAAGTAAACTGTGGATCATACTCATGAATAATTATTCTTATTTTGACATAGACTTATAGTTTATTTAGATAAACAGAAACTTTCAGACAATTAAATATGAATTTCACATTCATTGTTAAGAAACTCACGCACATAATCCTACTTTTACAGGTATTATCATATACTTCTTCTTCTAGCCAGCTTTATTGCTGCTAAGCTGTGAGCTCTTTTGCAGACTGTGCCAAGGAAATAAGTGTGCTGTTTTCTTCAGTTGTTCAGCACTGCCGTACAGGGTGTTGGTTATGTTGGACTGTAGTGGAAGTAGGGTCTGCTTAAGGTGGATTAGGGAGGGGCATTCAAAGAGGATATGGTTTACGGTTTCAAAGGGGGTGGGCGCAGTGTCTGCTAAGGGGGAGTTGTGTGGAGTTTATTTTGTTCAGATGGTATTTTAATAGTGGTGTGTGTCCTGTTCTTAGATGGAAAATTGTAGATTGTTCTTTGAGGTAGAGGAAGTTAATACTGTCCAGTTTGTTAGGCATGGTCATTTCTTTGTACATAGCTCTGTCTCTTTGTGATTGTTGACTAACATTGACCTTAGGGTGAGGTAGTTTACAGGTCTATCTGGTTGTTCCATAAATGAACCTGCCTATGAAAGCTTATCTGTCTTTTCATTTCCCGCGATGTCAATATGTCCAGGGATCCACTGTAGTGTGATATTGATATTTAATTTTGATATCATCTGATGGATTATCACAATGAGTGTTGTCAACTTTCTTGGGCTGTTTGAGGTGCTGCTGTCAAGTGCTTGCAGAGTTAATTGGGAGTCTGTAAAGACAACAATATCTTATGGTGATTGCACACCTTCATATAATATGTTTTCCACTGTCTGTAGTGCTATGGTAATTGCCTCAATTTCGCCTTGGAAGTTTGAGCAGTAATCGCCACAGGGTGCACTTATTTCAAAGTGTTTATTAAAAAAAAATAGTTTAAAAAAAATCATGTACACAAATTATCTTAATCTCACACACCTTGTCCTTATACATCCACACATCATCAAACACCATCCCGATCTCCACATATATCACCACACTCCCACATACCATCACACTCCCACATATCAGCACAATCCCGCACACCATCACTCTACCCCACATATCACATTTCAATCCCACACATCCTCACACACATTCACACACAAATTATCACACTCCCATTCATATTATACACACACGCACACACATCACCAGACTTCCACTCAACAAGGCGTTGTTTTGTAAAGTAGTTATAAGAAGTAAAGTGTTTTTTTTCAACCCTAAATCAAAAAAATCAATCAAAATAGGGCCCGCGGGCCAGATCCAGCCTGCAAAGTTGTTCCATCCGGCCCGCCAAAACGTCGGCACAAGGTGTAGAAAAAAAAAACCCTCCAAAAAAATAAGGTTGAAAGATGTATCTTTACCTACGTTAGGGTCCTCATTTTTTCTCTAATGGGTTGGTACCATGACCTTTAGTAACATTTGCGTGTTTATGAAATGGGACGCTGAAATGAGAATCTACCAGGAAAAGTGAATGTATTTTTACTTTTTTTTTTTGTGGAACATGATGATATGCTAACATGTTTGTTTCATAAAGAAAATTTGGCTGTCGATAAAAACAAAATATAAATGGAATTATAAAAAAAATATGGCGGCATTCTTGATTTGGGCCGCGAACAAAAGATTGTTAAACTACGGGTACTAGATCCACGGGTTTCTAATCAAATAGTTTCAGGTTAATTATATTTAGTTTGTTTTTTTCTCTTTGTGTTGATGTGGCCCGCGACTCGAGTGTTGGAAATAAAATGGCCCGCAAGTCTTAGATCACAGTGCTCTAAACTTACAGAGCCCATGTGAAATTAATCATTTCACATTTCTATTATATCCCTCATACACATTATTATGTCTCACACACTTGTGAACTTATAGTTCCTTGGATGAGTTTAATTTTGATTAATTATATCAAACGCTTATCATTGTATCTCGATCCCTAGAATTTTATTTTCATCTTATGCTTAAGTATACTATGCTCATTCCCCATTTTACTAGAACTGATTACTTATCGTCGTAATCAAATTTAATGGATGAATCTTGACTAGTATCATCCTATAATGTATGATGACACATTTATTGTTTTTGTTATTGAGTTATATGCATGCTTTAAGATTTTATACTTAATTGTCTTAAATGCCTTATTGCAGCGGTTCTCAACCTTTTATGCTCGGCGACCACGTTTTACAATCCCCCACTCTGCCGCGACCCCCTCCCACACACACACATACAGCAATAGAAGAATAGACAATAACAATCTATTTTTTCGATGGTCTTAGGCGACCCCTGACAAATCGTCAATCGACTCCCAAGGAGGTCGCGACCCATAGTTTGAGAACCCCTGCCTTATTGGGATTGATACCAATGCCTACATCTGATTGATTGCAAGGCATATGGGAATCCCTACTCAATGCCTTTAGGAGGTTCCTAATTGTCTGTATTATCCCCAGCCTCGTTGCTACACACGATTGCTACCCCCGATGGCTACACACGATTCCTACACCCGATTGCTATAACTACCAGATCTCTATAGAAAGCTGTAACCGGAGCAGACCACACCAGATACAAACCCCCCCCCCCCCCCAAATTACATACCTGTTAGCAAGAAGGCATTGCCTACTGTCCTTGGCCTTAAAGTATTGCCCAGTGTCCACAGTGCCTTATACTGCCCAGTATCATCTGCCCAGTACCCGGCCCAAACTGCCCACTGCTCAATAGCTATTGCCTAATGCCGACTGATTATAGCAACCTTCGCTGCAGAAGATAATCTGGGGTTGAGTTAGCACGGCTCTCTACGAGCTAGAGACCACAGTTGAGAGATTGTTCTACTACTACTAAGACTGCAGCACCAACACTCTCTACTGCTAAACAGGCAGCGGCCTCACCCTAGAGCCAGCTTGCCTACAGCATGGAGAATATCCCGAGCCGACGTCCTAAGACAGAGCCGGATGACTCATCCTTATGAGGGCCAGTCCCACGACCGCCAGAAGACGACCCACGGGCTAGCAGCTAAGAATATAAGTAGCCAGACCTAGGAACACTCTTCTCCTCCAACCACTCACCAATCCATGATGAGCAGTTATGTTAGATAGTAGCACCTTCATTTCATTTCTTAATTATAATTTTATTTGATCATTTATCTTTTGTAAACTTTCATTTATTTAATTATTTTTATTTATAAACGTATAATATTGGTCAATTTTTACTGTTAGTTGCGGTGTGCCTGTACAAAATCTTATATGTGAGCCGAGTGAGCTGGATAAATTAATAAAATTTCCCCTAGACTTAAATAAACAAGCCAAATTATTAACTAATTAAACATCTCGTTACAGTTGGGCATCACTGATCTAGATCATAGAAATATATAGACATATATTAATATTAATTAATATATGTCTATGTATTATTCTAAGACAGAAAAAAATTGATTAGGGCGACTTCCTTTACAGCTTGAAAAAGAGTAACGCACATAAAAATTTATATATATATATATAGGTCTGTGAATCGATTAATCGCGGATAAGAATTCGTTTCCGATTTCCAGTCTAGATATAATATATAGATATAAGACTATGGTTTATACTTTATTTATGTTTCTCTTCTTTTGATCTCGTTTTCACTGAAAGTTCTGTTTACTTACCGGTGCAACACTCTTAAAATACCCCATTAAAATTTACACGCTGCCACCATTTACGGCAACTTTTATAATAAATTAGCATGTTTGACATTTCGAGCTCAAAGTTTCAATTTGTAACAGCATAAATCACCCGCGCTTCTTACCAGGTTATTAAAAGAATCTAGATTCTCAACCAAAAGTATAGAATACAGTTTCTTATTTTGGCAAAATTTTTGTGTAGGCCGAGTGTTCCTTGAATCTATTTTAATGTAAGCAATTTATAAAACGTTCACATATCGGCTTGTATGATTATTATATATATTATTATATATTCTGTCTTAATGAATTGTGCCATTTAAGAATTGTGTTTTAATGAATTATGCCATTATAAATTGCGTCTTAATGAATTTAATACCATTATGGATTATTTCATGTTGTAAAACATGCTATTAACTATATTTACAAAGCTTATATCAACTTATTCTGTCTGTCTGTTTGTTAACCAATTGGTCAATAAATTCATGGTAACTAATTATTTTATTTTTATTTGATAATGAAATGGGGAAATCAATTCTACAGTAATTGAGAGTTATAGTTTTAAATGTTGAGTTCTTTTACTTGGATAGGCTTTGTGGGTTTTTAAAAGTATCGTTTATATTTTGCTTATTACAACAAATAATCGAATGGATTTGCTTATTCTCTACCAACAGCATGTTATGTCTGCAACACCGAGGAGCTTGGTGCTCTACTCATTACCCATAATTCAAGGCATCTGTGCTTCAAGTGCGAGACATCAGCCTCTATTTGAAAACGAGGTTCGCTCAAACTCTATGACGTTTTGATAAAAATGAAATGTATTACTGCGCTAGAACCAGCGAACAGAAGTAGACGACTATTTGACGCATTACCGACATGAACACCAACGAGACCAATACTAAAACGGGCTATAGAACATCTACTTGAGACGGAATTAAGCTAACAACCTTGCGCCCTAAAAAACACAATTCAATGTTGATCTTGTGATCTTGGTTGGGCTAGAAATAGAAGAACGCAGGTAAACAGCGATGGTCGCATTATCATGTCTAGTACTCGTATTAGTTAAACTAATCGTTTCAGCATATTCCCCCCCTCCTTCTTTTACGCAAAAGCAAACACCATACTGCTAGCCATAAAAAAAAAATTAGCTAAACGAATATTGCGGCCTTCTGTAAAACTTAAGGCAAAATGCCCACATATTCTTGCCAGATGTTAGGGGAGATTTCTCATATGAATCGATTCCTCATGACTCCGGTTTGTCTCTCCTTGAGACATTTTTTTGTGTATTATGTGGTCGACGTAGATTTGAATATTTTTCACAAGAGACAAAAAAATTCGTCTTCTTTCCCCTCCCCTCCCTTTCTCTCTATTCTACGCCCAACTAGAATTAAGTCTTTGATCTGACAAATACGAAACTTTGGTATTAAACTAATTAATCAACAAATTGATATCTATTACTGTTACAAAGAAAAACAAAAACAGTTCTTAAAATTTCATGTTCGTTTTATAAATTTCGGACGTTACTTCAGGAATGAAGATTATTACATCCTAGGCCAAACCTCGTGTTGGATTATTACATCCTAAGCCCAAACCTCGTTCTGGATTATTACATCCTAGGCCCAAATCTCGTTCTGGATATTACATCCTAGGCCCAAACCTAGTTCTGGATTATTACATCCTAGGCCCAAACCTCGTTCTGGATTATTACATCCTAGGCTCAAACCTCGAGCTGGATTATTACATCCTAAGCCCAAACCTCGTGCTGGATTATTACATCTTAAGCCCAAACCTCCTTCTAAATTATTACTTCCTAAGCCCAAACCTCGTTCTGAATTATTACTTCCTAAGCCCAAACCTCGTTCTGGATTATTACTTCCTTAGCCCAAACCTCGTTCTGGATTATTACTTCCTAAGCCCAAACTTCGTTCTGGATTATTACTTCCTAAGCCCAAACCTCGTTCTGGATTATTATTTCCTAAGCCCAAACCTCGTTTTGGATTATTAATTCCTAAGCCCAAACCTCGTTCTGGATTATTACTTCCTAAGCCCAAACCTCGTTCTGGATTATTACTTCCTAAGCCCAAACCTCGTTCTGGATTATTACTTCCTAAGCCCAAACCTCGTTCTGGATTATTACTTCCTAAGCCCAAACCTCGTGCTGGACGTCAATGGAATGTTACGGGCAAGAATCAAACCCTGGACTATCTTGACTATGGTGACCAAAGCGCTCACCACACGACCAGACAGCCTTCCTAATATATAAGATGCTACTCAAAGGAAACTGTTTTACTAATCGGTTTGATCAACGCATTTGGTAAAACTGAAAAAAAAAAATAATCATAATATTGGATATAATCAGATATATTTATTATGACATTAGTAGATTTTTTTTTCAGGTTTCCTAGAGCCCAGTCACCAATTAGCAAAAATCTATACTTGTGTGAAGAAATAAGACTTCAAGAAAACAAACAATATGCCGACTGGTCATGCATGTTATGGAGTGGATGTGTTTGTTTCTGATATAACCATGAGAAAAGGTGAGCGGATGGTTTTGGTTGTGTAGGTTGAAGAGATTCTTATGAAATCACGAGCTGGTGTGTCGTAGTTCAAGTTAATAAATATTGGTGTGAAAGTTGAAGACAGGGAAGACAATTGATAAACGTGTGACTGAAGGAAGTGTATTTTTAGTGATTTACATCTTGTTTAAAATATTATATTGCACTTGTGTTTCTACTCATACATCTATATTAAAGTGGAAAGCTGTGCATATTTATTAGTTATATTAATTAATTTTTTTTTACAAAGACGTCTGTTAAAGTTGATTTCAATGTCTACCTTGAGATTATAATACGCCTACACCGGCGTCTGGAGCTACGAAATTTAACGACCGAGTATCAACAACGCATTTAGCCAGACACAACAGAAGTCTGAGAGTATTGAAACCTCTTTCAATTTACTTTTACTTGCCAATTAGTGCGTCAACACGAGTTCTTCCAATAAAGATAACAATGAAAAGCTGGTTACCATCAGTGTAAAGTTGTAAACAGGAAAGAAAATACCGCACTATGCAGGCTTCGTAACACCATTTTACATTACTGAAATAGATAAGTAAAGTAAATCTCCAAATGATAAATTATAACGCGAATATGGGCTACCCTCTTCAAAGATCTTTTCACAGTGGAAAATCTGAAAGAGTATCACCAGCTTCTAAATCTAATGAAATCTGTATTCTTCTTTAGTGGTGTCTGTACTCCTAAATGGCAGTGCAAGAACACTGAGGCTAAAAGAGTTCAAACCTTTGAGAGTAAATTTGAAAGAAAACTGCTGAATAGAATTTACTAGGAAAAGAAAAGAAATGAGTTTGCAAAGGTCAACACTCTGGCTGTTAAAAAAAAAGTCTTTAAATAGCAAGAGTAGAGGATGTTCAGGCGCAGATATTCTGACGATAATTTATATACCACAAAACTTGTATAGTCTTTTATTTTAAGTTTGCTACACTATAGCTTAGTATACGGTATAGATTCTCTCCCCTCTTCCCCCCACCCCCTCGAAACGCGCAGAATGATAACTATCATTTTTTTTTAAATTGGTGATAAAAGTAAAATTTCCCCTTTCCAACCTTGTGGTCTACAGGGCAGATGATCTAAAAGTCATTTGTTTCTATGGCCTACGGTTGACGAGGGTTTCATCTAACAGCACATCGACCAACCGCCTTTACCTTACCCAAACTAATGTCAGGCACCCATTTGGTAGACTCAGATCCCGAAATTAAAAATCCCAGTCTTCCCCAGGATTCGAACCCGGGACCGACCCTCCGCTTCGGAAGCAAAGTGCTTTACATCTCAGCCACCGCGCCTCCTTTATTGGTGATACCATAAATTAAATAAACCATTTTTGTGTGAACACAAATTGTATCAAAGTTTAATTTTTTTAAGAACAATATTAAAACTTACACACGTTTTATAATTTTAGTGATACAACAACAATTAGCCTACACAAAAAACTTAAATCCCAAATGAAACAGACAAAAATAACTTTTGTTCTTTACATAAAAAAAAATACGTTAGAACACAAACACACAAATAAAACAAAGATATATATCATCATTTTTTATTTTAAATTGGTGATTTAAAGTAAAATTCCCCTTCCGACATTGTGGTCTACAGGGCAGATGATGTAAAGGTCATCTGTTTTCTGTGGCCTTCGGTTAACAAGGGTGTCATCTGACAGCACAACGACCAACCGCATATACCTTTCTGAAACTAATTTCAGGCACCCATTTGGTAAACTCAGATCCCGAAATTAAAAATCCCAGTCTTCCCCAGGATTCGAACCCGGGACCGACCCTCCGCTTCGGAAGCAAAGGGCTTTACATCTCAGCCACCGCGCCTCCTTTATTGGTGATACCATAAATTAAATAAACCATTTTCGTGTGAACACAAATTATATCAAAGTTTCAAAACGTCAAAACGACCGTCTATCCAAAGCTGCTGTGACAAAAATTCCTGCTTTGTAAATAGAAAGTCTCTAGGTGTATTCAGAACACGGAAGTATTATAATCAAATTATTGTAATAAACGACATTATAATTTTCATGCACTTTTCAGCAATGTACAATCAAATTTATAATCTTTTTTTGTGTGCTCGTAGATTTAAATAGTTGTCATAATCTAGTTGGCAACTTTCATCACTCAATAGGATTTCCTTCACCTTTGACTTTTGTCTAGCTATTTCAAAATCTCTTTCCATTTTCTTACTTCTTCATATTTCTTTGCTTTTTTTTCTCCCTCTCTTATAATATTTGATTGTCCGAAAAAACGTAAATGGTATCTCAAAAATCAGAATGTAAACAAAGAGCAGACAACTACGCTTAAGTTTTAGTGTGAAAAATCTTAATAAATAGTACTATTAACAAAGCAGAACCTGCCAAACTGGAATACATTCACATTATAATTAAAGAGAAAATTTGGTCTCAGAATTAGAATTTGAAAAATATTAATTAATAATTAAATAATGATTATTCCCTATTATCTCACTGACTTGACAGGGAGCAACCTAGAAACACTGCCATTTAGTCTAGAAATGCTTAAAAACAACAGCTGCAACCGGTTGCGTTGTTAGAAAACCAGGTCAAGGTCTTTAAGGGTAAAGCTGAACAACAAGAGAAGAAAGGTAGATCGAATACCTGCACTAAAAACACAAGTCTGCTGACCTAGGCTGTGATTGGAATTTGTCAGACAGGACCTTAATTTGTACAAGAAATAACCTTGATAACGTTAAATCATAATGTTTAATCTGGAGGAGCCGGTGGCTGAGCGGTTAAGCGCTCGGCTTCCGAACCGGGGGTCCCAGATTCGAATCCTGATGAAGACTGGGATTTTTAATTTCGGGATCTTTGGGCGCCTCTGAGTTCGCCCAGCTCTAATGGGTACCTGACATTAGTTAGGGAAAAAGTAAAGGTGGTTGGTTGTTCTGCTGGTCACATGACACCTAGTTAACCGTAGACCACAGAAACATGATCTTTACATTATCTGGCCTATAGACCACAAGGTTTAAAAGGGGAATTTATAATGTGTACTCTAATGTTTGAACAATGGAAGACAATCAGAAACGTTTGAGAGAAGAGAGAGAGAGAGAGAGAGAGAGAGAGAGAGAGAAACTGAAAGGGGAGAAAAAAAAAAGAAATATTGGTTGTCTGTTATATATGTTTAATCAGGACCGGATTTGAACTAGATAAGCGCAACGCGAATTGAGATATGGGGACCTTCACTATTCCAGATATTATATGTCAGTGCCAAATATGATTTGAAGATATCTAGAGCTACAGGGTTGAATCGATATGTAATTAAGAAGTATATAGTCTTTGAAATAATACACATTTAACATAAACTGAATATTCTTCATAACAAATTCACTCGAACAATTTAGAAGAGCCTTTTAAGAAAGTGGGATCCCTAAGCTGTAGCTTGAGGTGCGGCTGTAGCCGTTATGTAAATCCTGCATAGGGTTAATCCCTATACCAGGCCGTTCCATCCTTGTTTCCACGCCTTTCATCAATGTAACATCTATAGCAGGGGTTCTCAACCTGTGGGTCGCGACCCCCTTGGGGATCGAATGACGATTAGCCAAGGATCGGCTAAGACCTTCGAAAATATGTATTGCTTTTGTCTATTCTTCTATTGCTGTATGTGTGTGTGTGGGGAGGGGGGTCGCTGCAGAGTGGGGGATTGTAAAAAGGGGTCGCCGGGCTTAAAAGGTTGAGAACCGCTGATCTATAGCCTACTAAAAGCACTGACAGCTTCGAAAACCCCTACCAATCCACCGAGTACCCCATCTCCTAGAAACTCTGGGCTATATTATGACAAAAAGGCACCTTCCCAATTCGTGTTTAGCCTAGCATGCTAGACGTCCCCCCCCCCCCTCTCTCCCACATCTCTCTCTCTCCCCTCTCGTGCAGTGAGGACCTGGGCTGACGATGATAAAAATGTTTAGACAATTAAAACAAAGCATCCATTGGTTTCGTAAAGCAGTGAGTACTGATCGTGTTGGCCAGCTTTCTATCATGATGTCAGACTTTAAACACCGATTTGCGTCACGCATCTAAAAATAATTCTTCCCATTAATCAATCCCTTTAGAGCCAAAATGTATGTTTATAAAAAGAAAAGCGAAAAAAAAAATATTACAAAGAAGGCAAGAAATGTGTCGACTTATGAAACGCGAGCTCTAAATTTGATTAGTGAAGTCTGACCATACCCATTGTGTATTATGTGGCCGCACAGCTTCAACGATTTCGAAAATAGCAGACTAGGTTTGAACAACATTTATTTCTAAATCTGGCAACGCTTGGAGATTGCCAGATTGTATGAAATCACGACTAATGTAAGTTTGAACTCAGTTTTCCCCCGACAAGTCTAAATTTAGCCAAAGCGGCCTATTGGAATTGTGTCAACTTTGAGATAATTAAAAAAACAAGCCATCGCCCCCACTTCGGCTAATTAATGACATGGTATCGATTTTAAAAGTATTATCTGAATGAGAATAAACGTTATAGACTTTATATAGATTTAAACAAGGCAAAAGACAAGGAATCTTGCTTGGTGCCCCAACGGTCCAACAGACTAAGGGATAGGTAAAGGTAATAGATTTAAGTCTCCACCATTAGAAAGCCAAGTAAGCATAATATTTAGTATTAGGAACCGTTAGTAATGTGTTTGGGTGTTGTGGAAGCATGCAATGAGGTAAAGTATCTTTAAACATAGAATCAGAGCAAATATTACAAGAAAAAAGCCATTTACTACAAGGCACGAAGAAGGTTTCCAAACCAGATGGATTTCAGCAGTGAAAACTCATCGCGCCCCCTATCATGCCATAGATTTTCTGCTACATCTCCCAACGACGCAACTCTTGAAGAATAGAAATAAAGTGACTTGACACTGACACGCAGGAACACCAAATCACAGGCTGAAAGGTAGGCTAATATAGAACACATCTATAACGTTAGCTTATCTCTTAGGAAGGCGGGTAATGGCGGCGAGTAGGGTTCGAACCCGGGACAAAGATGTCAACAGTCAGCTATCCAGTCTTAACATGGACCCGTGGCTAAGTTTATCAAAAGATCATTCACTTAAAAAAAAAGGATTAGTATAAAATTCTTTATCTCCTTATATCTGGGCGAATGTCTAGGAATTTGTCTGTCCGTCCCGGTTAATAATCAGGCTACTTAAATATAGACCTTCATTTGGTTAACTCTTCAGCGAATAAATCTCTGATGAATTTTATTTGTATAAAATAACCTAAAATAGAATACTGTCGTTTTTTAAAATGTTTTTTTTTTTTATTTCAAATAATACGAGGATATATATATTTTTTAATCTATTAGAAGGAGATCGTCGGCTCTGTTTGTGAAGTTCTTTGATTTAAATGTTGGATGGAATCAGCATTGGATCCGATCGGATCAAGCGACAGACGAAGACAGCTAGACACTTTTAGTTTTGTTGTTCTGCTATGAATGCTGGGATATGCACCTATTTATAGCAGCATTTTTTTTCCTTCTCGAGTTATCGGGACAGAAGAGAAAGGAAGGGATGTTTTATTTGTTTTCCTGATATTGTTTGTTCTACATTCTGTGTATTAACTCATTGTTGTCAGATTCTTGGTGTGTTTATTTGCTTGTAGATGTTGCTAGAATTCGTTCTGCTTCAAGTTAGAGTTAGAACTGAATTGTTTGAATGTTTTTTTTCCCCTCGTAACTCCAATAAGATTTAATGTAAGCAGCTTTTTCCCTTCCAGGGGGGGGGGGGGGGGGGGGTAGGACACTGATGTTTTTTTGACCGACATTCTCTTTCAATGTACTGTAAAGAGGGTTCACAGATAAAGTTCAGTAGTTGAATTGAGAGGGCGGGAAGTTGACCGTTTTGTTACTGAATCGCCCAATGCGGCTGGCTCATTACAGAGAGTATTTGAAAAACACGTCTAGAGTCACATCCCTTTCCCTTCAAGACACTAGCTCCTCCTTTCATACCTTGAGATCTTTAGGACCGATGATGTTAAGGTCATCTGTTTCTTTGGTTGACGGTTAACGAGCAGGGTGTCATGTGGCCAGCACAACGACCAACTGCCTTTACTTTCCCCTACTAAAGTCAGTTACCCATTAGAATTGGGTGAACTCAGTGGCGCCCTAAAAATTTCCCAGGTTCGGAAGCCAAGCACTTAACCACTCATCCATAGCGCCCCTCCCCCAAAAACACTAGTTGAATACTTTAAATGTAATGATAATGGATTTTTAATAATTCAAAAAGCAGATTTCTTTGGTTTAATCTGAACAGGAAAGTATTTTTTAAGATGCATATAGATCTGTTATAGTGTTGTACGAAAATATAATAATAATATAATATAAACATTAAGAAACTGGAACAGACACAAAATAGAGCAGTGAGATTCATAACAAACGAATATTCATATTTGACTAGAGTACCACCTTTAGTAAAATCACTAAATTTAGAAAGCCTTCAGGACTCAAAAGTAAAGTAGCAGTTATACATAAAACACTGAACCATAATCTTCAAATACAAAAACAGAACTTAATGAAATACTCAGAAAGACACAACGATAAAGGCACATTCCTTGTTCCATATGCTAGGACAAATTGTACAAATGCTCCTTCTTCCATAGTACTATTAAGAGCATGGAATGGGTTGCCTGAGCTAGCCAGGAAAACCAGTGACTTGGCAGAATTTAAGTCATTGATTAACATGCATTACTAGATGCATTACGCGTAGAACGTAATCATCATCTGTTTTTTTTTTTTGAAGTAACGTCTGTATTTTATGAGATAAGATAAGATGTCCATTTTTTTTGTACACAGTACATAGTGAAGCCGCAAAGAGTTGGACTCGACAATTTATGCCCTTTGGTTTTACTGATCTATATATAGATACAAATAGAAAAAAAAATAGAATAAATCTCATAATATGTAGACTCAACGATTTCTCGTCAGCATCTCATTAATTTTTTTTAAGGCAACATCTGCAGCATGAAGATGTTTATATAAACAAGAATTCATCGAACTTTCAAGCCAAAGGGATGAAACAAAATTTCTAGGTACATTTCATATTGGATTTCATTATTTGAACAGCTTGTAAAAGAGATTATTTAAACTATGTCTATTTCTGTGTCTAAAGGCTAAGAAGAGGATCATGTGGCCAGCACAATTTCCAACTGCCTTTTACTATCCCCCAGCAAGTGTCTTAAAACAAAAAGTCGAGCTTCTTTTTAACACATCATAGCATTCAGCTCAATTTGAACGCGAGATCCATCCTTTTCAAAAATCCAACTGGAACTGAACCCCCACTCGACAACTGACACAGTGTAAAGGTCATTAGGTCCTTAGGGCACTGTCTTTGTTGCATCATTGAGAAATGACCTTACCAAACCATGGGGCAGTAGGAGACAAAAGGAGTCTTGTTGTAAAGGAAAGGTCAAGCTGTGCCCCTTGGAAGTAGTGGCTTAGAGATACAGAAAGAAATGGTCAACCTCTTTGGTCGATTTGACTTTTCGTTACAGAACTACGGTTAAGATTTTTATATTTCAAACAGGACAAGGACAGCGTTACATTTATTATGTATAATCATTGACACCCATAGCGGAAGATCGCATCTAGGTTAGGTTATCAGACTCCAGCAAAGAAGGACATGTCCGGGCCCTCTGTCCAACAGGCTTTTTCCTAGCTCTAAAGTATGAAAATGTCCGGCTTTCACCTTGTTATGTACTACATAAGCATATTTTCGCAAATTAAATTATTTTCCTTTGTATCATCCGGTTTAATTAATTAAACAATCTAACTTATCAATAGCAGACACTTGAAACCTTCTCAGATACCTCCTTTCTGAACATTCGTATATTTAGGGCTGTTTTAAAAAGAAGAACTGTAATTCCGAGCTTCTTAAGATCTACGATTGTTTCTTGACCATTCTCTGGCATGCATTTAACAGAACCTTTTGATTGATCAACGCACTAGGCAAATAAGAAAATATATTTTTTTTAAATACTTTAAAAAAAAAAAAGCTTATGTTAAACAAATTTGAATCTGTTTATATCAGTAATGTAATTAAGTTTGTAATAGATTTAGACTAAGGATAAAAAGTATTTATAAAAGAAAATTTTAAAAAGGTGGAATGAAACGACCTGAATTCCAACTCATGGCTCAAGCTCTCTAAGACTTCTCAAGCCAGCACATTTGTCAAAAATTTAATCTTAGATGTTTGCCCCGTTTAGGCAAATAAAAACTCTAGAGGTTTGTTGTACTAACCACAAGGTCCCATAGTTGATCGTTTTGCTTAAAATAGATACATTTCAATGTTTGGAATGTGCAAATTTGGATCCCGCAAGGATTCTTCTTTCTATGATTCTTATTGTTAAAGAACTCTTCAATGGTACCTTCAATTCTCTTTCAATGTCGTTGAAAAACGTCTGATCGTCTGCTCCTCTCACTAATGATCCACTGCTTGTTCAATTGAACTGCATTAGGAACTAAAAATAAAACGCTCTAAAAATCTCGGAGACGAATGTACTGTCCATCGATTCTGGAGAAATGGAGGCTTTAATGTGCATCTTCAGTAGTTTCTATTTTAATGCTTGTCACAGAACGTGTGAGGAAACGGATTCCAACTTGAGCGCGCTCGTCCCCCCCCCCCCCCGCACCCCTCGTCACCATCTTTTTTTCCCCTCCATGTCTCTCCCCTATTTCCTATGGCTCCGAAATGTCACAGGGACTAGATTCTTTAGGCGCTTTCAGAATAATGTGTGACGCGGTTAGGCCGAAGTAAGTTGCGCAAGACCACCTTTTGACATGTTGGCAAGTCGAAGACTCTATCAGGGGCAATCACTCGACATTTATATCTCATTTATATGTGGTTATCGAACATCCTATAGCCACCGTGTCAAAATCGACCGAAGGGTCCCCCTTCTCCCCACCCCTTTTTATTTGTCCTACTTTTCGGGCATTAATAAGCTGCTGCTGTGATTGGTATAAGATTATAGTTAAGATGAAGTGGGTGTGTCTACTAATTACTTCGCACGGGCAACAGGAGTATTTATAGACTCAATAATCACCCAGTGGAGGAGTGGACATTAGATTCAGGGCTTCGTGCTTGGACGTCACGATGCAGGACTTCTAGCTTAGACGTCACGATACATGACTCATAGCTTGGACGTCACGATGCAGGACTTCTAGCTTAGACGTCACGTTGCATGACTCATAGATTGGACGTCACGATGCAAGACTTCTAGCTTATAAGTCACGTTGCATGACTTAAAGCTTGGACGTCACGATGCAGGACTTCTAGCTTAGACGTCACGTTGCATGACTCATAGATTGGACGTCACGATGCAAGACTTCTAGCTTAGACGTCACTATGCACGGTTCGTAGCTTGAACGTCATGAAGCATGACGTCCCGATGCATGACGTCTAGTTTAGACGTTACTTTGCAGAAATCATAGCTTGGTCGTCACGATGCAGGACTTTATTATTATTTGATTTAAAATAGTATCAAGATAAGTTGAACCAGAGGTGGCCTTAGCAGTGAGTGGGGCCCTGGGCGAGTGTTATATTAGGGCCACGAATATTTGTACGATAAGCTGAGAGTAACATTATCTTTATCGCTGGGCCACCCTAAGGCCTTTGGCGGTTGCTCCACTCGCAATCTCCTAAGACAATCTCTGAGATATTTGTTACTTTAGGTTAAGATTGTGTGTCATCACAATTTCAGTTAACGAACTACTGGTTTACAGGGTTAGATATTTATGCTGAAAGTTGGTGGTAGTGTGCATCATTGTGGTAATATGTGTGTGGTAATGCGTGGGGTTCTGTATGTCATTCTTATAGTGTGTGGTATTATGTGTGCTAATGATATATATATATAAAGTTCGTCTATCGTGGTTCGATCATGACCACTTTTGTCATCCAGGGGGGGTTGAGGGCTTTGCACTGGGCTTTTGTGCCTCCTCTTGTGGCTGGTGAGACCTCTGTGAGCCCGGGATGTTCGGCTGCACACTGGGCAGGTTTAAAAAGGGAATTGAGAAAAATATTTGAAAACGAACGGTTAATCAAAATTAAAAGTATTATTCTAATTCTAAAATTCACATCTAAAATCACTTTGGTCAAAGTTTCTACAAACATGTTTGTAGTATTCAAATCTGAAACGTATTGTATAAGGTGTTAGTCCTACAGCGCATGTATGCTCTTCAACTTGCTATTGCGCTATCACCAACAAGAATGAAACCTTGGTCGACACAAGGTGAAATGTTTAGCAATTTTATACTTCATTAACGCTCAGGTAGAGTATATCGCATATAGCAGAGGGGAGAAGTTAATTGCAGGTAAAAATGTTGGCATACTCAACGTGCGTGACCTCACCTCATAAACACAAGGCTATTTAGATGAAAAGGATTCCGGTACTTACTAAATAGAAACACAGTGTCGTCTGCTTAAATTACATTGCAAACAGAAGCTCTTATGTAAGTTCCCAAGTCTGCCTTTTACTCAGAGATATATATTTGAAAATACATAATGATCACAAGTATTTGACATTGTTAAGATGTTGACTATACTGTCGTTTCACTCTTGAAGGAAGGTCTCCGCAAGTTCCAAAATGTACAACTTTATAGGAATATTCAATAATACCCCCGCCCCCAGTCTACTGAATTAAATTGTCAAAGGTAGGATTGCTTGCTTTTGTAATACTTAGTGATACACTACCTGATACAGAAAGACATTGTCACTTAATAGAGTTCACGTTTTAGAAAGTATGGCCAAATGAGAGATTAGCCACAATACCGTTTTGTATTAATCCATTGGATATATCTATCACCGATACGCTCCTTCCTAGTTCCCATCATTTTTATTTTTTTTTACTTCAACGAAATTTTCTTTACAAAATCTAATCATTTTGTTATTCGCGTATTCGATGAGCGGTTCTAGATCTAATAGTAGGCCTTAATATCTAGACCACATGCAGATGTTATAGATATCCCATGCATTAAATCTGCCAATTGCTAAAATAAATGAAAGTCCACTTGCATGCTTAATATTGTAAGTTAAAGCCCAAACAAAGTAAATAGACTGATATCATCGCATACAAAAGAAATAAGAGTGACAGAAGCTTTGACATGAAATATTATTTACATTCGTTTAAAAAAACTAAATCTAGTTTCAAACACTGCATTGTAAACTAATGCATCATAAGTGATAGAAATGAATAATATATGAGCCACTATTTGGCCGTAAATCTAACACTAGAAATAATTACCTGATTAACGTTGGATTTCAATCTGTTTCTCAAGGGAGCTTTCAAACAGGTGTAATCCTTACTCAAGAGATCAAACAAGAACTAATCGAAGTCCTATTTTATTCATAGACGTTAACCGGCGCAGATTTGTAAGCGGGGGTCCAGCCTTGACAATGCTCCTAGACTTAGGTTGATGGACTATATCTAGGTCCAGTCTCGGCAGAATGTATATAAATATATGTAATTTATCTCATAGAAAAGTGTATGTCAGTAGTGGCCCTTTACTGGGAAAAAAATAAGAAAAGAACTAAAATATTATCAGTGGTCTAGGATCAGTGTCTTGTCTAAGACCTTGGTCTGTACGAGACGGAAAAAGGGGGAGAACGCGCGGGGAAAACAAGGGGAGGAAAATCTAGTAGTAGACGATGCCTCCTTACGGATGGAACCCGCCTGGTGTGAAGGCATTGGAGGAAGGGTATTAGAATAAATGAAAGAGGAAACAACAGAGAGAGAGAGAGAGAGAGTGAGGGGTCTGGTGTGCGCGAGATGAGCTGCCGGTAAGGACACCCAAGGCACCTGTCTAACTCATCTCTCTCTCTCTCTCTTTCTTTCTCTCTCTCATACACATTTACTCGTCTTATCTCTTGCATCAGAAATAAACCGATTATGCAGACGTCTGCTCGTTGTCTTCTGTCTTTTCTTTGGTACCGCAATGGACAGACCTGTCAATATCGCTTCCCTCATGCTGTTTGATGTTCCCCGGCTAGCCACGTAAATAGAGACAAGTTTGAGATTTCGATATAAGGATAGGTAATAGCCGCCTCTCAATAGAGAATATAGCACATTTACAGATTATCTCCCCCTGTAACCTCTTGGGCGCATAGTCGATCGGATCCATGATCGGATGATAGGATTTAGAGAAATTTGGTAGCTGTAATTTTAACCGGAAATAGGTCAGTCCCTATAGTAACAAATATGTTTTTGATTGTTGTTGTTTTCTTTACTGATGCAACTGAATCTACAGGAGAGACAATAGAATCTTCTGAAAATGAACTAAGACATCATATAAAATACAGGCACGCCCATGCTTGGAATTGATATGATTTATAAGAACACACTGGTAGGTAATATGACCATTGGTATTGATCTGATTTGTAAGAATACATCAGTAGACAATTTAAAAAAGGTTATTGATCTGATTTATAAGAAAACATCAGCAGACTATTTGACCAAGAATATGTTCGCTTACAAATCAAAAATATTTTAAAAATAATAATAATTATATTCGTAGGCAACCTCCGAGGGTCAGTCGTAGTCACATGACACATAAACTTTCTTAAATGGAATGTTAACTGTCATTTTTGGTTTCCGAAAAAGTCCAGTAGGGAAGGCACCATTATCCTGTTGATCGTTGGAAAGGCTTTTATCCAATGAACAGGCCTGGACCGGGAGCTCTTTACCTCAAGTCCTGTCTGAGGATTCCCAGCAGTAACAGCAATAAAGCGAGAACGGGACCGTACCGGGTACACGGCGCCACGGAAGGAGCATTCTCGCTATAAGCAGCGCTAACCATGGGGATTCGACCTCACATTCATATACTGTAACCGCCACGTTCCTTGCGGTGACCGCCACTCCTCATATGATGGCCCCTTTGTGGAACGATGTGGCCGATTTTTGGACTGGATTTCTGGCTTTTGTTCTATCCCCCACCCCGAGTGAGATAAAGAGACCAGAAAGCTCACCCAGGGGGGTCCTGCCGCGGCCTTGTTCGCGTCCCGTTCTAAACCTATCTAGTTCCTCTACTAGACGTTTCCACGGAGGCGTCACGCTGAGGCGACGGGGGGCTGAATCCTCCGACTCAAAGCTACCAGAAACCCATGAAAACAAAACAAAACATCCTGTTTATATTTCTCTGGCAACCTTGACACGATACAACGTGGCATATTATTTGTATATTACGATACTTCTAAGAAAATTATTATTGTCCTAGCATGTTGGGAAGCATATTTCTCGATTCCTAGACTCAAGGCCTAGCATATTTTATAACATATATAACAGAACTAGGAGGTCGGTGCCTGAATAAAGTATCTGAACGTAACTGCTTACTAATGTCACTATAACCTGTTACAATCTTGCGTAAACAGGGATATATAGGCTAACCCACATCTATGGCGTCGTAATAGACCTTTAAATCCTTGCAAACTATGATCTAATCGTACCTTCTAAAATACTAACGTTACTTGTACAACAGATGATTATGTCCAATGCGTGTTCCTAGCCTACTAAAATACTGGTGTAGCATTTCGACTGTAGGTTAAATTGATCTTTGAGACACGCATTCAGAAAGTTAAATAAAACAAAAAAAAAAAAAAAAAAAAACAACAGCATTAAAAATGTATGTATGTTTTTCTATACCTTGTAAATCTAAAGGTCTTCTATAAATAGACATTGCACACGTTGTGTGAGGTAAAGGAAGATCAGTCATGAAAGTTGTTCGAGATTTGTCTTTTCATTATAGACTCAAGGGGGATTTAAAAGCTGAGACGAGGCCAGTAGTGACCTCATTGCTGGATCTAACCCGTTGTCTCTGTCTCTTTAAATGTATGTAACATTTGTCGACGCCTCTCTCTCTCTCTCTTAGACGTTGTTTCTTTCTGACCATCTTTTCATTGCCCAATTTATCAGTAGTGTTTATTGATCCTCACAATCTTATCTATCTCTTATTCCTAATGATCTATCTTCTATCCAATCTCTTATAACGACAGTTTCTGATGGTCGTTGACATATGACACAAAATAGATGGTAGACAACTGAACAGCTGTTGATATAGGCGTATTATATTTTATTTTACCTTATAAAACTTGAAGAACTGAGCTATATAGCACTCTGTATAACATGGAATATAGTACACACGTTATATAACTCATTTGGAAATATTTTTTTATAAATGTACAGACTAACATTCACTTGATTTTCTAATTTGTTGTTGTCAGGTGTTACATATGAAAGGACGAGCCTCCATGTTACAAATGAAATGAGGTTGCTTGTAAGAGTACCCCATGTTACATATTAATGGGGATTGATTCAAAAAGAGCACCCCACTCAATATAACAAAATTTTGATTAATTAATTTACCTATTAGCGGGTATAGCTAAAAATATTCAATTAGAATTATAGCTAGATTCAGGTATTTAGATCAAAAGGTCAGTTTTAAAAGTGTGCTGGCACATTCGTCCAGAGGTGTACTGGTCCCTTCTTGTACTGCCTAGGTTATTAGGTATAACCTCCAGGTATACAATTCAACTAATGTATGCAACAAAAGACTTTACAAAGTCGCAGGTAAACATATGTACAAAGTTTATTTACATGAGTAAAATAAATGTGTAAATACATGGCCATCATTCCACTGGCCGACACAACAAAAAGTAAACAAAAGATACTCAAAAATAATATGGCACACAGCCCTTGTCATATGTTACATTATCGTCACATTCTGGTTATCAAAAATAAAGGTCACAGGCCTCAGGTCAACACATGACCACTATTGACCATTCTGGGGTTACAAGCTTCAGGCTGAAACTAGTCACTTTTAGCCACAAAAAAAAAACAACGAAAGGGTCATGATGAACTATAGGCTTCAGGGAAACCTAGGAGCGTACAAGCTTCATAGAATCTCACCTATAGACATCCGTTTGGTAAAGCCCATCTGATGATTCAATACAGGTTGAATCCCTCAGAGACAAGGCTATAAAAATATGTAAAGTCCATCTGATGATTCAATACAGGTTGAATCCCTCAGAAAAAGGTTACAAAAAATATGTCACGTTTGGGAGTACCCCAGGATGCAGAACATCAGGGTAAAAATATACTGCCTGGAAATCATTTGAGGCTATATCTACAAATAAATACATTATATAAAATACAATAATACTAAAGATATACTTAGCCCAAAGATCTCCAGAGCAGGGCACACTTCTCCTAGTACCCCATCACACACGACCACTCACAGAAAAAAAAATACTATTCACAACACAGGTCAATTGGTCAAGCTGGTAACTCAGGAGCAAGTGGCAACTAAGCACAGTTTGCAAGGCCTTTGATAAACTACATAAGGGGAATCACTCCTAACTATACAAGTAATCAAAAATAGTTATTTCCCCATTATGTCTCATCAGGTTTCTGTTGGATGGTTAATAGTTCTAGGTCCTAAATTCCTATGAGAATCAAATTGGAGCATGACTTTCCACCCAGAAAAATGTCAGTTATTAAGAGTAACAAAAAAAACAAAAAAAAACACCTAAAATAAATTAATTCCACTTATCTTATTCATGGCAAACCAGTAACACAGACTAAAAACGCAAACTACCTAGGTGTTATAATAAATGAAAAACTGTCATGGAATCCACATATTGATGAAACTATTAAAAAATCAAACAAAGCATTAGGATTTATTAAAAGAAATATTTATAAATTAAATAAGAACATAAAACTAAAATGTTATTTAACCTTGGTTAGGCCAATAATAAAATATGTATCCTCTGTTTGGGACCCCTCAACTCAAGAAAACATTAAGAAACAGACACAAAATAGAGAAGTGAGATTCATAACAAACGAATATTCACATTTGACTAGAGTAACATCTTTAGTAAAATCACTAAATTTAGAAAGCCTTCAGGACAGAAGACTTAATAGTAAAGTAGCAATTATACATAAAACACTGAATCATAATCTTCAAATACAAAAACAAAATTTAATAAAATACTCAGAAAGACACAAAGATAAAGGCACACTCCTCGTCCCATATGCTAAGGCAAATTTGTACAATTGCTCCTTCTTCCCTAGTGCTATTAGAGCATGGAATGGGTTGCCTGAGTCAGCCAGGAAAACCAGTGACTTGGCAGAATTTAAGTCATGGGTTAACATGCATGACTGAATGCATGACGCGTAGGACGTATGTCACGTAATCATCTTCTTTTTTTTTGAAGTAACGTCTGTATTTTAAAGATAAGATAAGAACCAATATCCAATTGTATGCCAAACTCAGCCAGAGATTTTTGTAAGTGAAGAGACATCAGACGTCTTCTTAGTAATCTATCTAGTAGAGATCATGAGAAGATTGAGCACAATTTATCTATCAAACCCAATTACACTTATGAACTGAATGGACACTTCTATATGCTTGTGTCTTCTGTTGTTTTCCAAACCGAATGCTCTATTACCGGAACTAATTCTTGTGTACATTCTTGTGGCAGCCTTGACACACGCACCACGTGACGTGTTTTTGATGCTTTAATTTCATAAATAGAAAACAGTCTTGCATATACATTTTAAATACTGATAGTCTATGACACAAACTTAGAAATACCTCAGGACAGTAGACTGTTCATTACAGTAGAAATAATACAAAATACACTGAACCATAACTTACAACTAAGAAAACGCATTTAATATAAGACATAAGAAAAAAAGCATATTTCTATATATCTATATGTTATGAGTAATTCGTACAAGTAATCCTTTTTACCTAGTAACATCTGAGCATGGAAAAGGTTGCCTGTATCGGCCAGGAAAACTAATAACTTAGAAAAGCGCGTCTAATTAACGACTAGAATATAACTTGGTTAAGTGTAGAACGTAGGCGTAATTATCTGGGTTTTTTTTAGTTTTTTTTTTTTTTGAAAGAATGTTATTGTTGATGGTCGTTGACATATGACACAAAATAGATGGTAGACAACTGAACAGCTGTTGATATAGGCGTATTATATTTTATTTTACCTTATAAAACTTGAAATAACTTGAAAAACTTTTTTGTGAACAAAACTACAGATGACTTTTATTACAATATGGACAAATTCAACTTCAAATGAAATATAGTAAACTGATATTAAAACAAATTTCATTCACCATCAAAAGCACGTCCTTAAACACTGGCATTCTGGAGTCGTCTGGCGTACTTAACACAGCTTACGAAATCCCCGATTATCATGCATCGTTCTACAAAACTAACAATTAATGCTCCTTTTCTTTATCATCTAACAAATAATGCTCCCTTTCTTCATCTTTTAACAATTAATGCCCCCTTTCTTCATCATTTAACAATTAATGCCCCCTTTCATCATAATCACACACACACACACACTCTCCATAAAAAAAAACGTCTGCAATATACATATATAACAGCTCAACATATGATTAAATGTGTTTATATCAACAGCTCAGTAGATTTGATGTTCTAATCAAATCAATGACGTCTACAGGTGGACTTATCTTTCACCTTATCACCGACGCTAGCTATCATTAACACTACGCAGCCTTCAGCATTTTATTTTCCAGGAAAATATTGCCTTTGTTTTATTATATTTTCAATTGTGTATTTTAATATTCTCCCTGTTCTGTTTGGTCTCTGAAAAAAAAATAACAACAACATTTGGCTAGAGAACTGAAACAAGACAAATGGGGAGGAGATGGGAAATGACGTCAGTGCTGCGTTTAAAAACGAAAACAAAAAAAAAAGGGGGGGGGGGGGGGGGAGGATGGTACACTAACGCCTTCTCCTAACGTACGCACGTACGCAGGTATATACTTAGTGTTTCTGTATTAGCTTTGTCTATTTCCTTTACTAGATATATTTTTAAAATACTAATTTTAGACTTGTAATAGTGGCTAGAAACTGTTCACACTGGAGGCGATATTATTGTTATTTCCTTTTTATGGTCTAGAAATGATGTGTTTGTAGTTTGCAGACGGTTGTTGAATTCATGATTATTTTGTAGATAAGAGTTGCGGTTTTCTTTTGACTAGTAATATATGGATTAAGGGTTTATTGACAAGGTTAAAGATGGAACACTTTTATTATGTAGGAAATGTATGACGTCAAATGAAAATCTAATTCAAACAATACCAAATAATTTGCAGATATCTCCAACGGAAATGAATGTGCTAGATCAGTGATCCCAAAGCTACGACCTGCGGGCTTTATCCTACTTTTGACTCTGTCCTTCACAAATCTTTGAAACTTCTTTTCATATTTCAACATGAAGAAACCAAAGTTCCATTATAACTGAATATTGTTTGAGATTTTTAAAAAATGTGATTGTCATATGGATTCATCTCCGGCATCTTTATACCGAAAATGTATTCAGAATGTTTTAGCGAAATCCGTAAAGGAAAATATATGTAGAGCAGGCAGGGTTCGAACTAGGACAGTCCGAAGCGCATACCACGCAAAAAGGCTTGCTAAAATGTTTAAATTTAATATTGATTTTGCACCTTGTAGAAATGCGATTTTTTTTAGGCAAGCTTCAAGTAGGACGGCTTTCCAGAGTTGCCCCCCCCCCCCCCTACAGGAAGCGCTTACTATAAAGATCATCTCAGGCGACATTTCGCCTTTACTGGCGTAGAGGAGAGCAGCTGGCAGCAGATTGCTTCTGAAAGAGACAAAAAGCTCTCGCAACGGTAGCGGGTCACACATTATGATTAGAGAGTCACGGTCAAAGAAAAGCCATATAGGAAGACATGCTTAGATATACGAAAAGAAAACTCAAATAGACGCCCGGCGGATCACAGGTTTCTCTGCATCAGATGTAGCGAAATATGTTTAATCTTCGAAATTATAAACATTTGCGGTTATGGATATTTATAAAAGTACACTTACTTATATCCAACTTAGACAATCATTTTTAAAAAGGTTAACAAACGGAAAAAAATATAAAAAAAATTAAACGATTCGCTATCGAAAAAAAAAAAAGTAGCCGCTGCAATAGAACTTTGAATGATCTAAAATACCATGATATCCGAGTGTCATTTTCTTTTCTAGTTTCTGAGATCTAAACGGGACGGACAGACAGACCACACAATACGTGTTGCGGTTATTCCCCTTTTGGGGGCCGCTATAAAAGGAAATTAAAATTTAAACGCGAAAAAACAACGTGTGATTACACTCTGATTTTCTCCTAACTCAGCGGTTCTCAACCTTTTATGCTCGGCGACCCCTTTTTACAATCCCCCAATTAACCGCGACCCCCCCCCCCCGCACACACACACAGCAATAGAAGAATAGACAATAACCATTTTTTCAATGGTCTTTTGCGACCCCTGGCAAATCGTCAATCGACCCCCAGGTTAAGAACCTCTGCCCTAACAAGACTTCCACTAAGTCTGGATCACAGACATAATATAAATAGGTCTGTAACCTGGATGTATTAGAAGGCTTGTTAAACATGTCGAGGCGACCCAAAGGCAGACCCCGAATGCAATGGATTGATGATGTAGAAGCAGATCTGCAACAGCTTGGGGTTAGGGCGTGGAGACGAAAGGCCCAGGAGAGATCTCAATGGAAGGATGTGTTGAAACCGGCCAGAGCCCTCCCTGGGCTGTAGTGCCACTGAGATGGATGGATGGATGGTTAAACATGTTGGCATTATTTTGTTACAATTTTCCTGAAAAAAAAAAAAAAACATCAACCATTGTTTCCTTCTCTTTAAGGATACAAAATGATGGGACTATGAGGGATCGTGTTATATTGAGATGTTTTGCAAACTGAAGATCACAATTATTCCTACTGGATGAAAGAGCAAATCACAGATTCCTTATCGATCATTTTCTTTTTCACTGTATCAGATAAATAAAAACGAGCACATAAAATCCGTCTCTTTGGCCAATGCGGCCTATTCATTTCTATGTTTAGGATCATAACATTCTCCAAAAAATGTGTAAGAAACAGCTCAATCTAAAAATAGATTAAATAGAAAATCGATTCACTTTGTGCTGACTCCATGTGCGATGCTATTCTAAAAATAAACCCCAGAGTCAAATTTAGCATCCATGTACTGTGTTATTGTTGTTCAAACCGTAGCATGTAACAGGAGCGAGATGGGGGGGGGGGGGGGGAGAAAGAGGAGATGAGCGAAAAAAAAAACTTAGGTTATGGGGGGGGGGGGGGAATCAAATAGCTTAGGGAGAGAAAGAAAAATTGTAGTCAGAGGGAGAGACACTGCACGTGAGAGGAAGAGAAAGAAAGAAAATAAAAAAGCAAAATATATTTGTTTATTTTAAGGGAAAGAAATGTACATTTACAGCCATATATCTAAATGCAGTAAGATTGATTTCCCTTTTTCGATATCAAACAAAAGTAATAAATTTCTGCTCTTTAATTAACTAATTTTTGTTAATGATTCGTGCTTTATGTGAGACCATTAATAATTGTGCAAAGTTTCAACTTAATCCGAGAATGGGAAGTGATAGAAAAAAAAAACCAACCGTGTTGGAACTTTGTACCCGACAGAAAGAGTGAGTCGATGTAAAGCTTTGTAAAAAGAGAAGAGATATAAAAAAAAAAAACCCTGAAGAAAATGCAAAATTTAAAAAAGCGTAAAAGAATGATGGGAGATGGGGGGGGGGGCGATACGGTGGTGTGATGTAAGCAATGATTAAGAAAGAATAATGCAAAAGTGTGCACATACGTGCGAAATACGTGCTTATTATGCAAGGAATTGATGTGATACTAAATCACGTTGGTTTAATGAAACTTCAAACTGTAGTCGTATTAAGACGATGAAACATTTTAGCTGGTGATGACTCGCTGGTAGTTAAACATCGCAGACTATAAACTGTTTTATGACAAAGTGCATCGAGATTCAAAGGACAAAAAAAGTTTTACGCCACGTTTCCTCAAGATTTAGTTAATGGCAGTAGGTCAACCAAACAGTAGGTCAACCCAACAGTAGGTCAAGCAAACAGTATGTCAAGCAAACTAGATCAAGCAAAACAGTAGGTCAACCAAACAGTAGGTCATCCAAACAGTAGGTCAACCAAACAGTGCTTATTTCGCAAATTTCACATTATAGCAATCAGTGTTCGAACCAAAACTCTCTGGACGACATGTTGATGGCCACCCACAAGGAATCGGCGTTGTTTATTACATGCAGACAGCTCAATCTGATTGCCAACAAATCTACCTTTCAGGGTCGGTCTTAGGTAATTGGAGGCCCTTTTCAAGCCAATAGGTTGTCCCCATATGAGACAAAAGATTAAAATGATACAATGAATTAAAAACGTTCCTGAATCTACGTCTATATTTAGATCAACAAATAAGTTAAATTTATACAGCTCGATAGTAGGCTTACTAATGTGCTTCATGGACGTTTATATTCATCAGACTAGAAATGATGTTTCGACATTTCACCAAAAGGAAGAAACAATGGTCTTCAAACAGATGTAGTCTAGCAAGTAGATCTAAACATTCGCGAATACAACTGATACCATAGTAGAGACTAGGAGTAGGTCAACCAAACAGTAGTTCTGCTGTCTGCTAGTAGACATAAAGCCTTCAGGACAGAAGACTCAAAAGTAAAGTAGCTATTATACATAAAACACTGAACCATAATCTTCAAATACAAAAACAAAATTTAATAAAATACTCAGAAAGACACAAAGATAAAGGCACATTCCTTGTTCCATATGCTAGGACAAATTCGCACAAATCCTCCTTCTTCCCTAGTGCTATTAGAGCATGGAATGGGTTGCCTGAGCTAGCCAGGAAAACCAGTGACTTGGCACAATTTTAAGTCATTGGTTAACATGCATGACTAGATGCATGACGCGTAGGACGTAATCATTTTCTTTTTTGAAGTAACGTCTGTAGTATATAAGATAAGATAAGAGTTCTGCTACGCTTGAGATGTAATTTATGTTTCGCAATTTTTTCTCTAAAAAAAGTAATTGTCCAGTACGAGGCCCATATCAATCGGTGGTCCTCTAGGTGGATGCCTAGTTTGCCTATGCCTAACATGTATATTCCCTTTGACAAAGAGAGAACCATCTTCTGACATCGAGATTCAGAGAGCTACATTTCGTTCATCATTAAGTTAGCGCTATAAGATCGTCCAAAAAATAACATTGGAGAAATGGAGCTGAACCAAAACTCTCTGAAATACTAGTTCTTTGCCACCCACAACGAATCAGCGTTGTTTATTCCAGACAGACAGAGCAGTTTGAATACCAACAAATCTACATTCTCCTTTAAAAAGCAACAATAGTAAACGCTATGATAGGGAAAAAAAGTCTTTCGCTTATTAACTTTCCCATTATTTGTATATTTATGTCCAAGCGTCTTGTGTATACACATTGTGTAACGTACACATGCAGGATGGTGTTTCACCTTTTCACTTCTCTAGGCCTTACCCTTCGATAACCTATGACCTTTATTGAGCGTGTCGTTACAGACACGGTCAACATGAAACACAAATACAACAGGTAGATCTTACAACTACAATGGCATATCAGGGAAGGGGGTACGCGGGATGCTGAAATCTAATGTTGGACAATGTGTCTTGAAGAGACTCTGATTAGTCCGATTATAAAAGGTATTTTAGTAATGTAACACTGATTTAGAGTTCTTGTGTAACTAGAGAACTGGTTTAAGACATTGAAAACCACTAAACAGTTTCATAATTTAAAAATGTATATCAATTCACTCTGCTTGTAGAAGACGGACAAATATAGACCCACACACACATAGTCAGATCAAGTTGAAATTATGCAACATTATTTCTAGTACCTCACAAAACGAGAATCAGGTTCCCGGTCATTTCATCCCCGGTCACTTCATCCCCAGGTCATTTCATCCCTAATTAAATATTTTTCTATTTCATTGTTTAATTGTGCTGTTAAGGCTTTGACTTTAAGCCCTCATTTCATCTAATATATAAATATGTTTATGTAGAATGCTTTTTGATATTTTTTTAACATGTTAGTAATGAGTTTATAGTGTTTCCTCTTCCACTTTGCATTCTTGATGAGAAATCTTATAATATATGATATTGTAAATCTGGGTGTGTACTTAGCTATAGAGCTTCTTTTGGATGTTGGGGAAGTAATATTATATTATCCTGCGCATGACGTAATGATCAAGGGCCAAGGTTTGGTGGAAGTAGTGGAAATCATTTAAGAGATAGAAGAGCCACTATAATAATTATGACCATGCCGCTGATAACTTATCATCAAAGGCCAAGGTGTGGTGGAAGTACGACCATGTTTCACTTTATTTTTCCTGAAAATGGGCGAGTTATTTTTAGCCATGAAATAAAGTTTTATTTTTTTTGTAATAAAAGCTGACTTAAAAAAAAACATCCTCAGGATATCCTGTCGCCATTAAGTTTCGTTTTAATTCCTTTTAAATATTTAAGTTGTATATTATGTTGTAGGACTTTATTTCTATCGATATTTCATTTCTACATATATATGTAAGTTGTAACCCTAACCCTAACAATGGCAAAGAGAATAACAAACATTGTCTAGCAATGTGAATCGATGGATCGTCTTCTGTACTTACAATCTATAGCTTATCTGTCTTATTGATTTAGGTGAACACAAAAACACTTTTTTTTTTTACATTACCTCTGTATTTATACATGTTAGATTTTTATAGTTTTTACTGGCATTTAATTTTAATTTTATTCCTATCTAATGTTTTACACTTTTTGTCATTTAAATAAAAAATGAATAAATTAAATTTTGCTCATTTCATAATTTTTACAATGATCAGAAGATAAATATAACGGGAGGAAATGACCCGGGGATGAAATGACCAGGGAATGAAATGACCGGGGGATGAAATGACCGGGGATGAAGTGACCGGGGGATGAAATGACCGGGGATGAAGTGACCGGGGATGAAATGACCGGGGATAAAGTGAACGGGGATGAAATGACCGGTCACCATGAATCAATCAAATAAAAATTAACAAATTAGTTAATAAACTATTGATAATTGATTACTTTGTTTGGTATTAAACAGGGAAAGAAATCATACTTGTAAGTTGGATTAATCCCCTTTATACTTTGTGCAGAGAATTAGGTCGTCGCTTAAAAGTTTTAAAGTAGCAATGAAACCTTCTATTTTCATAAGCACTTCGAGTTCGAGTACAAGCCGTACAACTTTTTAAAAAAAATGCATTTAAAACGCGATCACGGTGACATTCATTAGATACTCCTTTCTTTCTCCCCACCCCTTTTCCCAACAGGTCCAGACAAGTTATAGGATCATAACGCATTGAGAAAGCTAAAACCAAAAAATTGGGCTAAACAAAAAACAAAATAAAAAAATAAAAAAAAAAAACAATTGGTGAAAATATTTCTAATCGCACAGATTAATTATTGTTAGAATAATTCCATGGTTAGTCAAAATATTACGTTTATAATTACATGACTGATCCTAAATAACTGATACAATTGCGCAATACAAGCTTTTGATTGATTTATTAATTCTTCTTGTTTTTAAGTTTGACACTGCGCTTTTTCTTCGGGATATTCCGAGAGATTTTATGTCGAGCTTGAAAATATGACTTCTTTAGTGAAGAGTACATGCCTTCACTAAGAAGACACAATATAATAAATCATGAGAAATTATATAAGAATTTGAATTATGTTTAAAAAAAATTGTAAGGCCCCTGCGGGCCCTTTTTGTTCATGGGCACATAGGAAATGAAACCCCTTCGCGCCATGGTTACATGAACTTGCTACTCTACTGATTTAACCCAATGTGTCTTGGTGGTCGTCAGTCTGAATAGGGCCAGAGTGAACATTGCATGATTTTTACCAAGCTTATATCAACTCGCTATGTCTGTCTGTCTGGTAAAAAGTGTGTACACGTTATTTCTCCAACACTCATCCTCGGATCAAGCTGAAACATCGCACAAATATTCATTGATATAGACAAGACATGAATCAATAACAAAAGTAAGTAAAATTTGACAATTAGTTACTGGTAATTCATTATTTTGTTTAATAGCAACAAGGGAAACTAATACTTCAGTATTCACATATATGGCTAAATTTGTAGGGTTTAGTCCTCTTAAATAATTGTTAACGCCATTTCTCCCTCACGCATTCTCCGATCAAGCTGATACTTTAAACCAGTGATGCTCAACCTGACCCTAACCTACGGGCCATTTTAATTTCCGACAAGCGTGTCGCGGGCCACATCAATAATAAGGTACCGTACAAAAAAATGAAATCAAAATTCACATGAAAATATTTTATTAGAAACCCATGAATCTAGTACTTACATTAATTAATGGAATAGTTAAAGTTTATTTTTCATATGCGTCTGCAAATGGCTTCATTTCTCTTTTTAAAATGAGGTCTACATTGTAGCTAGCTTTGCTACCAACTTATTTTCTTGTCTCTTTTTAGCGGTCCCCGAAAGGGGAAAAGACGCTATTAGTTTTGTATTGCCTGTCTGTCCGTCCCGTTTAGATATCGTAAATTAGAAAAGATAGTGAAAATGCGACATCATAATATTTTAGACCATTCAAAGTTCTCATGCAATGGCTATTTTTTTTTTTCTGAAAGCGAAAAATCTAATTTTTAAAACCACTTATGCAAGCAGTTTTTTCATAAAAATACTACATTTTTACAACTATTCACTATTAATAGTAACAAACACTTCAGGCTGTTTATTAGGGGATACCGTATTTTACTGTATTTCTAATACATTTATGCAAATGGTTGGTTTTTTTTTGTCAAAATTTTTTTTTTATATTTGTATTGTTAAGTTATGTAAGTTCTGTTATATTTATACTAAGTACCGTTTCTTTGGATACATCAGCTGCGTGGAGAGGGGGGACTGATGTGTGGGCGACATCATTCCGTGGACAGCTAATGCCAAGGCATTCATCTCACCGAGATGATTCATAGTCGCTTCGCGACTGAAGGAGGCCATAGACTA
Organism: Biomphalaria pfeifferi; assembly: GCA_030265305.1. NCBI lineage: Eukaryota > Metazoa > Mollusca > Gastropoda > Planorbidae > Biomphalaria > Biomphalaria pfeifferi. The sequence goes on along the minus strand of JASAOG010000061.1, from coordinate 567,563 downwards.
GAAGTACTATATTTACACACAAAAATGTTTATTATTTTTTTAAAGAGAAAAAATATATTTAGTATGCATATAAGTCAGACATAAGTAGTTAAAACGACAATTAATAAGTAGTTTTTCATATCGCGTGGTCCTTAATCACATGTATTTTGCCAAATCAAATAAGAACACCTAACCAAAGAAAGAAATATTTTTCTTTGGATTTTTTTTTAACGGAAATGTTTTATTCTTGAGGAATGAGATTGGCCCTTTACAAAACAATTAGATCAATTAGAAATGTATTATAAGACATCAGTTAGGCCAGGTGCACATCGAAGTTCACATTCACTTTCGATTTTCAGTTTCTGTTTCCACACTAACTGTCTTTGTAGCCGTGTTTTGGGCATCGCAGTAGCTAACAAAACATGACTTAGTAAACAAAAGTACTCAATTAGTCAATTAATTATTGGTCATTAATTATTTTGTTTGAGATCGAATAAGGGAAATAGCCTGTACATTCTTGGAAGATATAATTCTAAGGACGGAGTTCTTCACCTTTTGACATGCTTTTTTTTTTAAAATTTTGCTTGTCTTTCCTGAAGACAAAATAAATATATGTAACACTGGAGTTCTATTGGTGTGATTAGATGATCATTTAATTGACGGAGGCCATTCGAACAGAGGGTTTGGGAAAGAGCTTCTCATTCCTTGCCTCTAAAGAAATCGTTTCCTATGTCTATGTCAGAAGTCAAAATGATCATATGTAGGCCGCATTGCCGCAGTGCAGCGTTGTATTTCTTAAAAGAAAAAACAACAACTTCCATGATTTAACTTTCAGGGGCTGCACAGCAGGCGACCTGATTATACATAAGAAGCATCTATGACTCAGTTAAACTCATTAAATTCGCTGATGATACTGCCATAGTCGGTCTTATTTCAGGAGACGAAACTCAGTATCGAAGCTCGATAGTAGAGTTTACAAACTGGTGCACCGACAACTTTCTAGAACTGAATGTCACAAAAACTAAAGAACTTATAATAGATTTTAGAAAGAAAAAACAAACTATACGTGAACTGCAAATAAACACTACATCTATAGAACAAGTAAACGCATATAAATATCTAGGCGTTATCATCAACAACAAGCTTTCATGAGAAGACCACCTTGAAACTCTGACAAAGAAAACAGCCCAGCGACTCTTTTTTCTATACGAACTCAATAGCTTTAAACTAAACAAGAAGATCCTTGAGACTTTTTACAGCGCGACTATACAAAATCTGCTAACATACGGAATAACTTGTTGGCAAGGCAACACCTCATCTAAACTGTTGCGACGTCTAGAAAACATAATTAAAAAGCATCAAAAACATTATCACATTTAAAGAAACTTTTTGAACAAAAGTGTCTAAGAAAAATCAAAAAAATCTTGGAAGACAACGGCCACCCGCTCCATCAGAACTACGTCAGGTCGTCGCGAAGTGGGCGACTGCTGTCAATCAAAACAAGAACGGAGCGGTACAAAAACTCGTTCGTACCTCACTCGGTCAGACTCTATCACCGCCACTCATTGATCAGGGAACATGAAATGCACCAAGATACCTGTGTGTAGTCGCTGAATGAACTCTTTATGTTGTCTGTTGTATTTATGTGTATTTTTCTGTTTTATTGTCTTTATATGAGAAAAGAGTCCTTGTAATCACAACAAATTTCCGTAAGGATCAATAATGCAGTCTTAGTCTTAGTCGTGGTCTTAGTCTTAATATTTAAGAATGAAACGGTTGGCTCTCAGAAGACAACAAGTAGCTGTTCAAGCCGTTGCAGAATCGACGGGCTTGGCATTGAAAGACATTTTATCCATGGCAAAAGAGGAATACAAAAAAACGGTCAACAGATCTTGTGTGGTACTCCAACGGTCCAACAGAGATAGATGATGGTGAAAAAGGGACAATTCACAAGATTTAGTTGTTAAAATCAAAATTCAAAATTATTTACATCTATTTATATACCTAAAAACCAGATTTATTAAAAAATCTAATTGTTTCAAATCATGAGGGTTCAGAATTTTAGACAATCCTCGGCAGACAATAGCTTCACTTCATGTAGATCTATATACGCTAGAAGTGCCAAAATAGATCAAACGTGTTTTTTTGGAGGTTCCTAATCGTGATAAATCGTATGTAATGTTCAGAATTTAATATAAGCAGAAAACAAATAAAAGTTAATAGTTCATTCCTATAGAAACAAAAAAAACATAAGGAGAAATGCCTGATCTGGAAACCACTTCGCGGTTCATTTTAGATTTAGGATAATCGTAACGTAATTTATTGAGATCTGAACCTTCGGACATGTAAAATGATAACGAAGAAGAAGAATAGTTCGCGCGTCTCATTACATTTTATAATATCCTATATATAGAGATATAGATAGGAACTATATTGGGTACACGTAGCATGGGCGTAGTGTCAGGACTTTAAAATATTATTAAGTATTACAAATGTATTAATGAGTTTAATTTTTTAAAATAATTGATTTGAATTACCATATGTGTAAATATTATATTTATTTTATATTATATGTTATTTTGATCCCAAAGTTCAGCCCGACAGTCACACTATACACACCCAGTTGTACATAAACTAATAAACGAGGTGTATGATGATTTAAATTAAAAAATATGAATTTAATCTAATGATATTTCTACAATGAAAAATGATATATGATCACGGTAATGATAGAGAAATATAAGTACATATAATATGATATCCAAAATCAATACTTATAGTAAGATTATAGTAAATACTTCAGTATTTAAAAATAAACAAGAATAATTCCCCTTAACTTATAAGGTTCAGTAATATTGTCCACACAGTGACAATCTTTGAAGACAACAACTGGCAACACACGTAGAACTATATTTCAGCCAAGAAACTGTTTACCGACGATTCATCAGTAAAAGTTTATAGTAGTATCCAAAACTCACAAATTCACAAAGCACCACCAGGTCTAGATATAGCACTCGCAGTCTGGAATCTGAAACCTCAGACTCGAACCTCAGTCCCGAAACTTGAGACGAAAACCTCAGACAGAAAACCTGAGATGAAAACCTCAGTCCTGTAACCTAAAACTGAGACTTGAAACTGAGACTGAAACTAGACACTGAGACTGAGATCCTATAGAAAGATAAAGAACAGATTCTTCTAATCTTATATCTAAATACAAAATACGAATACAATCGAATCCAAATAGAAATCAACTATACAACATGAAATAAAACTCACCCTAAACAGGGGTCAAGATAATCCAAGAATATATAACAGGGTCAACGCTAAGGCTATCCAGTAACGAAGACACAAGTATAATTCAGGAGCTCCAAAGATATACAGCTTGGCTCTACAGCCCAAGATGGAGAGAAAGAACCAAACGATAATTAGGCGTAATTCATTTTGTCGGAGAACATGTCCCGCAAACCTCATGCGACGCTCTGTCACAGCCTTACTAAAGGGGTCGACTCTCAGTTCGGCAAAGGATTTCCTTGATTGAGAGCCGATCTCTATAACTGACTCCTAAAATTCGTCTTAGCCAACTTTGTTGAGCCACATTTAGTCTTTTTCAATTTTGGCGGACTATTCACTGTACTTTATTAGTGGAGCCCAGTCAGTAGTAGAAATTTGTAACATTTCTTGGTTACGCTCTTGGAATTAAGTGACTGTAGTTTGCTTTAGATTTATATTGAAAAGGAAATTTTTACCGTCAAAATAATCTGTTAATGGGTTTTAAACTAAAAAATCTCCGGAGTATTTTTTTTAGCAAATTCAAAGCCCCATTTAGCTACGCTCAGAAATGTAACCCAAACCCTAACCCCAAACACACACATACATATATATATATATATATATATATAATTTTATTTTTTCTCCCCCCCCCCCCCAAAAAAAAAAACCCCGAAAAAAAATCCTGGCTACGCCCATGGTTGAGTGTTTTATGTATTATAGCTAACCTACTTTACTTTTTATTATTCTGTCGTGAAGTGTCTCACTGCTCTATTTTGTATTTGTTCTAGTTTCTTTATGTTTTCTTAAGTTGAGGGATCCCAAACAGAGGATGCATCTTCTAATATTGACTTAAGAGAAGTTAAATATATATATATATATATATATATTATATATATATATATATATATATATATATTATATATATATATATATATATATATATATATATATATATATATATATATATATATATATATACATATATATATATATATATATTACTGTTTGATGTGCGGCATCTTTGGTGGAAGCGCTCAAGAAGTCTTAGTTGTTTTCTGTATAGTGCCCATGTCTCAGAGCCATATAGAAGGGTTTAGAGAACCACCGCCTGGTAGACATTGGTTTTTGTAGGCAGGCGGAGCTATTTGTACCACCAAACTCGAAAGAGGCGGCAGCGTATGCAAATTCGTTTATCGCGTTCTGGAGGTCATGTTCATTGTAAGCAAATGAAGGTGTCCTTGCGAACGCCGGTATGGACAATAAAGAAGGACTTCTTATGGTCCGGCAGTTACGCTGGGTAGGGCACGTATCCCGTATGGGAGACTAACGTTTGTCAAAGGCAGTCTTTTTTGGTGAGCTAAAAGGTGGTCGACGTAACAGAGGCGCCCCACGGAAACGCTTCAAAGACCAGCGTTGGCGTCAACTTTCTTTGGCTGACATAGAAGAGAGCACCTTGTTGCATGCGGCATCAGAATGAGACAGCTGGAGGTCACTCAGGAAGGCCGCGGGATACACATTTGAGACCAAAAGAAAATCCGCTGCCGAGGACAAACGCAGACGGCGAAAAGAAAATCTAAATCGACCACCTGCGGACAATGGTTATCCTTGCTTTGGATGTGGCAAAATATGTAGGTCACAGCTGGGTCTGCGCAGACACGGGAAATACTGCACTCCTCACTAATCTTCGGACTCGAAGACAAGCCTTATTACATTTTTCTTACACCTGTACCCCAGTGCATTTATTAATAAGTACGAGGACAGACGTAGACGGCAAACAAAAAAATAATAATTCTAAATCGACCGTCGCCGGACAATGGTTATGCTTGCGCTAGTGTGGCAAAATATGTAGATCGCACCTGGCTGCGTACCACGGGAAATACTGCATTCCTCATTAATCTTCGGGCTCGAAGACAAACCTTATTAATAAACATATATATGTATATCTAGACTCTCGATTTTTACATCTGGATTTAGAATCTAGATCTTCATATATATCTAGGTTCTAATGCAGGACTCTTGTCAGGTAAGATAAAAAAAATATTTGTCAATCAACACCGGCAAGCAATGGCCTGATTGGCCAGCTAATCAAATCGTCATTAGTTTAAAATTCATGACATTTAATGATATCTTTTGAATTCATTTCCATTAATATGTTAGATACTCATATTGAATGAAAATCCAATTCTTATTTATTATTTTAATCTATTTACATTTCTTTTGTTAGATATTTTCAGAAAAATTAATTCTAAATTACTATACAGCTAACTTGTGCGGGAAACAATAAATATCTGGCATAATAATAAATCTTAACGCCAGCCGCCATCAATATTTATTTATAATGTAATGTGCATATTACTTTGTTTACAATTGCATAGCATATGAATAACTTCAATTCATATAATGTGCATTGTTGAGTCGTTTTGTATTAACAATATTTCACAATAAAAAATAAAACGTAAAGCTTTAGATTGGCTTTCTTTTCCAGATCTAATCTAAATCTAGTAGAGTCTAGTCTAGACTCATATAAATTGTTTGTCATAAGTTTCAGAGTTTTGAGACACTCAGTCAGTGTAGTGAAGTAGATTTAGATCTAGTTATCTTGTAGTGTAGACAGTAGACTGAGTAGTAGTGGGTCTAGTGACGGTGCATTAGTGTCAGTGACTATCTTGTCTAGTCTACTAGACTGGTAGACTAGACTCGCTAACTCTAGTGATTCTACAGTAGATCTATCTAGATCTAGTATTCTAGTATTAATACTAGATTTTACTAGATCTAGTCAATCTAGATCTGTTATGATTATCTAGAGTCTAGTAGATCATAGTAGATGTAGATTAATCTAGTCTAGTTTAGATTTTATTATAATTAATTAGATCTTCATCTAAAATCTTAGGTAAATTTGAGTCTAGACTAAAATCTAGATCTAGGTACTTCGATAAACTGACCTAGAGTAAAGTGCGAAGTTCGAGCAGCCCCGATTTGTCAAGAGGTTCGAACAGTTCACTTTTTATTGCTAAAACTTTTTTATTTGAATATTCACCAAATTACTACTATATTGCTCCTGCGCATGCACCTTTTTTCTTTACTTCTGACACATACTATTTCCTTTTCCTTGTAAAGGCTAAGTTCATGGTGAGGTCAAACTCAGGAGGTGTGGAATTATTCTTTTTTTACTACCCGGTAGTGAAGGAAATGGGCTTAAGGCTATTTTTAAGTGATTGCTCATCAGCTTAAAGAGACTATTTGAAGTTGTGGAGGGTGGGAAATGGTGCAATGGGTGGTGTTCTTGCGCTGGAGTAAAAAGAAAATGACTTTATAGTGAAAATTAAATATTAAAACATGTTTTTAATTTTTATTTTCTTTGATCTGTTCGAACCTTCCATCAACCCATTCGAGCTTACTAACTGGGGAAAAATCTGCTCGAGGTAAAGTACGCTTGGCGATACCTACCCTACATCTCTTTGAACTCTTATTTAATTTTAACAAAGCCTAGTGATACATTAAATTCGATCTATTTTTATAGAAAAAAAAGGAATTCAGAGATACTATCAGTTTTTTCATAGGTCAGACTGTTACTATGCTATAAAAATCCAAAAGTGAAAATTGCTGCCTGCGGGCTTAATAATTTCGAACTTTGCACTTTACTCTAGATCCATTTTTTTTCTCCCAAAAAATGGCTGAAAAGTGTGTTAGCACATTTTACCCTTTTATAGGGGTGGTCATTTCCATCAAAGCTTTAGCACATTGTATTTGATTTCAGGACTAATTGTGATTACTTTTTGTAAACATAAGATATCAGAGCTCATTTTTATTTGCTTTTGAAGCCAATCTGTTAAATTTTTCTTAACAAAAGTTTAAGTGAAAGTTGACATTTTTACAACTTTTTTCCTATAAAAGTTACAACAATGCTGTTTGCTACAATAATTTATCATATTATGAAATGTGTATATTTCAAATTTCATTAAATTCTCTTGGCGCACTTTAAAGATATTTGATATTAAAATTAACAAAAACAAAGAAGGGTAAAATTTTATTTTTTAAATAAAATAAAAGTGTTTATAGTTACAACAATCTCACTAATTCTATTAAATTTAGCATGTCAATATATATCTGTGTGCTAAGTTTGAACTTTGTAGCTTGGCGCACTCTTAAGATATTAATTTTCAAAGTTGATGGTTAAAATCTATTTTTAGTAACAACCAACACTGTGATTTACTGGAAATGGTAAATTTCTATCACACAGGAATTTTTCATTCTATAATGTTTAAATGCTAGATTATGATGAGGGAAAGGATCTTTATTATAATGACTTTGTAATGTGCAAATTTTAAAGTAAAAATAAATATTTTAAAATAATAATATTAAATATTAAATTTTTTTTCTTCATATTTTTAGCTCTGCAAACTATTTTTTTTTTTTTACGTGTGTTGTTTTTTTTCTATTAGTATACATGTAAATTAATAGTTAATAAATGAGTAGATTATATTTTTAAAATGATGAGCTATTACTGCACAAAAATTTAAGTAAAAAATCTTTTAATAACTTCTAAATAAATCGCAAGTGTTTTTTTTTTTATTTTATTGTCTGATGCAAGAAATTTTTCATTTACATTTTAATTTTTAAAGCATTTAAATTCAGGCATTTTTAAATCATTAATTGCCAGTGCTTTACAAAAAGGTTTAAACTGAAGTTTATTTAACTTGTAGTCATTAAATTTTAGCAAATATTTTTCTGCGCAGTGCTATTTTCTTTTATAATTTATAAAAATCTATCTGATGCATATAAATAGCTATTTAAATACAGTAGTATTATAATTAAACAAAATAAAACACACTACAGATCTCTGATTTGTTTTATTTGTGATTTTTGGACTCATATGATGACAAAATCACATATATTTGTATTTTTTGTTGAAGGCTTTTTTTTATATATTAATTCACTTTTTTTCAAAGATTTGATTGCTTGGTCTTATTTTTTAAATTGGTTTTAACAGAATACAGGTTAATGAAAAAGAGTGTGAAGTTTCAACCCCATATCTTTAAGACTTTTTATAATACAGTTAATTAAAGTTCAACTGTCAGTTGTTTCGGTCACAGATTTTTTTTTGCTTTACAAAGGCTAATTTTTGGCCACCAAAAATTTAATAACTTCCCTCACAGTTAACTCAGCAATATAAAATTGGTATCATTGGAAAGCATTTCTCAAGCTCTATAAAATTGGTATCATTGGAAAGCATTTCTCAAGCTCTAAATTTTATAGACCAATGGATGACGAGATTATGGGTGTTTTCATTTTTTTTTTTAGTTCTAGCCAATATGGAGCTACAACAATTGAAATGCGAAAAATCATTGCGATTGAGATTAACATTCGATATGGCAGCTTTACTCTCTATATATAGCTAATACAATATTTCAATTTATAGCCAATGTTGATTCTAGGCAAGTAGACCAATTTAGACTGCAAACTTTGTGCATTCACTGTAGGATCTTCCTTGTGGTTGACATAGCTTCATGTGCGTTTCAGCTTTGTTTTAGGTGTTTCAAAATGTTTCACTTATTAGAGCAATAAGATTTTTTTTTTTTTTTGGTTTTATCTCATTAATATAAGTATTTTCAGTACTTCAAAATGGAAAAAAAAAAATTATATATATATATATACATACATATATATATATATATAAAATGGAGTTTACTTTCAGCTTTAAAAAAATTCTTTATTGTAAATCACTGGTATTGGGTGGTTGGTTTTATCTCATTAATATGAGTATTTTCAGTACTTCAAAAGGGAAAAAAAATTATATATATATACATATATATATATATATATATATATATAAGGAGTTTACTTTCAGCTTAAAAAAATTCTTTATTGTAAATCACTGGTATTGGGTGGTTGGTTTTATCTCATTTATATGAGTATTTTCAGTACTTCAAAAGGGAAAAAAAAATTATATATATATACATATATATATATATATATATAAGGAGTTTACTTTCAGCGTAAAAAAAATTCTTTATTGTAAATCACTGGTATTGGGTGGTTGATACAAACTTGTAATTTTAGAATTATATGTGAAATTCATTAAGTGGTAATGGATCGATACAGATAAAAGTAGAAATATCTTTTAAAAACAAAGTACACACACTACTACAAGTATAGAAACACAATGAAAATTTAACCCATACATAAAAATGATTTAATGATAGCACAATAAAGACTGAATTTTCTCTTGTGTCCTTTTTTAAATTCTGTTATCTCAGACTACTTCTAGAAATATAATATATCTGGATTCTCATACTGCAAAGTCTACATTTATAATTAGCTCCCATTTTATAAGATATTTAAAGATTTTCCATGTATGCTTCAGTGTGTTCTGGACAAATATTCTGACAAAAATACATTCTTTGTCATTGATCATGTGACAGTAAAGTAGTTATTAGCTTAACATTGAAATAAAATATAATTTTACCAGAAAGCAATGCCTGCTATCAAAAAGAAGTGGATCAAAGCCAGCCAAGATGGAGGAGAAGTGCCAGATGAGCTGGATAGTGAAGAGGCCATTGGAGATGAAGACAAGGAAACAGCAGAGGGAGCTAATACTGCAGAAACGGCTGTTAAAATTAAAAAGCCAAAGAAGCGATCTGCTCCAACCTCACCATCTCTTCTGAGGGGTTTGGATGGGGAAGTTTTGTTGGAGAAAAGGAAAAGATTTATCCCCCCAGCTGAGCAGAAGCTTTTGGATTGGTAAGCTTTCTATTTTGTTTCATTTATGAATGTATAGAATTTATAAATAGATTTATCTGGCAGCCTAGTATCACATGGAAATATTAGATATGTGCTATTCCCTAAAGGGAATTTCTGCATTTCATAGAACAATCAATGATATTAAGATAGTGCTTAATAAACTTAATTGTATAAAACCACATAAATTTAGTTTGTATCAAACGAATAGCCAAGTAATGTGCAGCAGAACGTCAATGTTCAAACTAGATATTTATTTTAATTCTGTGATGTATAAAAATTACATTCTAACCATGTATTCTTTCTTTGTTTATGATGTTATTTACTTTGGCCCAAATTAATGTTCTTGTTGGCTAAACTTTCTTCCATTAGGTTAGATACTAACTTAGAGGCACGTACAGAAGACACCATTCACCTCCCCCATCTCTATGCCTACTTCACCGATCTTTGTCAGGCTGATGGCTCCGACATTTTAGACCTTCAGCAATTTAGCAGGGTGATGACAATAGTTCACATTAGTTTCCATGTCGATTTAAAAAAAATTAGATTCTGCTGCATTGTTTTGATACGTTTTTTTTTTTTTTTTCATTACATTTAATCATTCCTCTAACAAACTTGGTTAAAAAATCTTTTCCAGATGGTTAAAGAAAAATTTGGTAAAACTTTTGGTGTTAAAGCAACATCCATTTACAAGAGCCTAATAAAAGAGCGCAAAATAAATAGAGAAAAGAAGAAAAGTGGTGGGATCAAGATGAAAGAAATTGTACATGAAGCTATCAACCATTTTGGAAATCCTGTATCCTTGTTTTAAAGTAGTAACATATTCTATTCTTTGAAACATTTTACATGAAGTAATGAGCTGACAATTAGAAGCTGTGTTTGTAGTTTTCACATTTTTCAAACATTATGTTGATGGATCTTAACTTGATCTCAGTGGGCTGGAGTGAGAATGTTTGCTCTAAAGCAGTATATAGGAAGTAAATACCCAGCATTACAGATTGATCTCAAACCTAAACTTCTTAAAAGAAGTTTGGAAATGGGTGTCCAGTATAATCAAATAGAATTGGTGAGTATTGGTGGGTAGATTTGACCTAATAATAAGAATTTCTTTTATAATTTATTGATAAATTTATAGTGCATCTTTAACCCAATAGCTCTTCTTTCCGCTTAGGGAAACCCCCCTCCCAGGCCCTACGCAAAGAGGGATAACCCTGAATTTTAAAAATCATAAATATTTTGAAAAAATAATCAAATTAAAGACCTAATACTTATAAATAAAAATAAAATACTTTAAAAAATATATTGTGTGTACTTTAAAAAAAACAACAACTTTTAATACCCTTAGAATATAAAATAGCTTCAAAAATACTCATTTTCCTAAGTGAAGGCTTATACACTGGGGCTATGGGCCTGTTTGTTGGTAAAATTATTTAAGCAATAAAAATCTTTTTACTTCAAATAAAATCTATAATCTCCACAATTATTTGTAATGACACTTGCAATGTGACTGGAAGAAACCTTTTCTTTAAAAAGTTTAAAGCAAGTATACTGAGAAGGTGATTTTAGAAACATTTTACAACGGTTTAAGACAAAAACAAGAAAACATTCTAGTCTGCAGAAGGAACTAATGGGTTAATTCATGCAGGTTTCGCTAAACTATCTTTTTTTAAATCCAGGTAAAAGGAATAGGCATGGCTGGGTACTACAGACTGCCAGGAGCCAAGCCCCCTTCACCTACTAAAGCTACAGAGCCTAAGGTTAGTTCAGATAATCAGATTATATTTATATTTCATTAGACCTAAACATTTCTTCCCTGTCCACTGTTTATTTATGAAACTTTATGCTTGTGTCATGAGTTTACCTTTTGGGAAAGGCATATTCTACCATGGGCTTTTCTGCATGTGTTCTGACAAATTTTGATTAATTATACAGCTTAAAAAAAATTAAAAGGTTTTATTCACATGCATTTTTTACAAAGCTTATATCAACTCACTTAGTCAGTCTAACCAAAAGTTTGTACACATTATTTCTCTGATATCCAATCTCGGATCAAGCTGAAATTGTACACAATTTTTTCTTTTACCTGACAACACAAGAATCAATTTTTAAAATTAACCAATTAGAGAATTAACGATTGGTAATAAATTATTTTGTTTGGTATCTCAAACAATAGAGACAATTTGTACTTGACTGAAATGGTGGTATAAGCTGAGTTAGTCCCCTTTATAGATTGTCATCTGAGGCTTAGTGAACACAAAACATGAAATAGAAACAATAGATAACTATACAATCTTCCATGTTCATAGACTCTTCGCTTGTAGAGTGGTTGCCACATTAAGCCTGAGAAGGCTTTAGCCGACAAGTTCGAATTCAGGCTGTTCCCTTTTATTTTAAATACATTTAAAAAGCGATCACCCAGATGCCCAATTCTTTCATCATTGTAGTGTAGGTGACGTACTTGTAGGGCTAGTTGATTGTGTTGAAATCAACACAGTTTTTTTTTGTTTCACCATTGTAGTGTAGGTGACGTACTAGTAGGGCTAGTTGATTGTGTTGAAATCACCACGTTTTTTTTTTTTTTTTGTGTGTACACTAATTACTAATATAACTTTTTTGTGCTCACTATATATCATAACACTTTCTTTGCGTAACCTAATTACTATTTCATCACAAAGATCTTATATTTTTATATTATAAATATATAACTATGAAGAAATTTAGAAAATAAATAAAAACATTTCAAGATTATTGGCAGCCTGCAGTTGTAAGACAACTATATTTTTTCTTGCTGTATTAAATAATAACATTTACTGGCATAGAAATAGTAATCAATAGGAATTATTTAGTATAAAGAAAAAATAAATTCTATTGAAAAATATGTCCTATTTGTTACAATATTGGCACTCAAGATTGATTGTTCAATAAACTAAACTAGACTCTGATGTTTTGGGCAGGCTGCGGAAGGTGAGGAAAAAGAGAAAGAAACAGATGAGTCGGCTGAGGAAGGGGCCAAGGAGTCAGCCACTGAAGACCAGACTCCTAAGAGTACTGAAGAGAATGGAGAAAAACATGAGGAGAGTGGAGAAGACAGCAAAAAGAAGAAACACAAACCAAGTGAGTTCTGTCTTTGTAAGGTATCTAGCACTCTTTTCCACATTTATGTGTCTGTTGTTTTTTTTGGGGGGGGGTCCTTTTTCGTGTACTTTCTCAGTTATTCTGTTTTTATTAGAAGGCAATGAAATTAAAATATAATTATATTTCGAAAGAAGCTTGGAAGTGAAGCTGAAATTTGAAGGTCTATTATTGTTCATTATTTCTCATCTTGTGTCCGAGCACTCCTGGTAGCAAGGTGTGTGTGGAAGGGGGTGGGGCTGTTTAGAAATTTCCATTTTGAATGTCTATTTATCAATGACTTTTCTTAAACTTTGTATTGTACTTGTGGGAAGAAGTGCTCAGTATAAGCATTAAGAGGTTATAAATACATTATTTTTATACTTAAGATTTGATGACTAATATCAGTATGGGGGAATTAAAATCATTTGGTGAATGGATTGACCTCAATATTTTGTAGGAAAAAAATGTTTCTTTCTTTTCAATGGACATATTTTATTGTTGCATTCTATACTTAAGCTTACATATTTTTCGGAGATCTTGAAACCTGCAGTTACAGAAATTTTTTTGTTGAATTCTTACTCAGTCTATATAAGTTAGTAGAAATCTTAAAAGATGCAGTTTGTGGGGTATTTTATTGTTGTACTTTTACTGGATATCTTGTGGATATCTTGAAAGATGTAGAAATGCAAATATTTTATTGTGGCATTCTTACTTAACCTATTTCATATTCATTTGTTAGAAAAAATAGAAAAGGTTACCTATTCACACATTAGACATGGGAATCCAGAAAAGATTGAAGACACCTTTCCACTAGCTATCACCTATCAATCTGCCCCAAAGGCTGCTTCCACTGTTAGGATCAGAAAATATATTCAAGAAAAATATGGCGAAGCTGTTCCAGATCACAAGTAAGATGTGTTTTGTTGAGCATTGTACATTTTAAAACAATGACTTTAAGATGTTTTTATATTCTTGTGGGTTACAAAAACAAATAGTGGATTCCAAGCAAAGATTTTTTTTTACAAAGGTTATATCAACTCTGTCTGCTAAAAAGTTTGTACGTTAAATGTCTGCTAAAAAGTTTGTACGTTATCTCTCCCTCACCCAAGCTTGGATCAAGTTGAAATTGTGTACAATTATTTCTTTTACCTGACAACACAAAAATTAATTTTAAAAATTAACTAATTAGTTAATTAACTATTGCTAATTATTTTGTTTGGTATCTCGGACAAGGAAAAGAAATTGTACTGCTTGAAGTGGTGGTATAAGCTGAATTAGTTCCCTTAAAAGGTCACCACTCTAAATTGAAACAAACAATATATGATTATACAACCTTTTCTTATCATAAGTACCTCACTAGCAGAGTAGTTAGCACGTCCGCCCAAGGAGGGGTGAACCACGAGTTCAAATTCAAGTAATTCTCTCCCCCCCCCCCCCCCTTTTTTTTTTTTAAATGCTTTTAAAAACCAATTAAGGTAAAAATCCACCCAGATATCCCTTCCCCCCTCCTCATTTTTTCAACTGGTCCAGATAAGTGATAGTGACTGATTCAAACTAAATGATACAGGAAGTACACTTCATAATTTTTAAATTTTTTTCTCAAAAAGTATTTTTTATGTTTTTTTTCTTGTTTTTTTTTTTTTAATTCAAGATGGCGCAAAGCAATAGAGAGTGGAGTAGATAAAGGCTACTGGGAGTACTTGTCTGGCTCTGGCATTGGAGGGAAGTTGCATTTACTTATGGATGATTTCAATCCCGGATGTGAGTCTGCAGAGACCATTTTTAGATTCTGTTAAAAAAAAAAGACTAATTGGTCATCAATGATCATCATAGTTTCCATGATTGAGAACAGAACAAAAACTTCCTGTACAATCTTTAAATATAGAAAAAATAAACAAAGTTTAAGGGTGGGGGGTTTGTCTGTTAGACATCACTATATTTTTGATGACACTGAAGAGGTATTAAAACATTCTCTTTTTCCTGACCCACATGTCCTAGTAAAAGAATTCCCCAATTCCTGGTAAGAAGTATCTATGAAATTAATTTAAATATTAATAAAATGTATGTGTGTGTATATATATATATATATATACAATCCAAGTCCAAGATCTTTGGAGGCCTTCAAAAGTGCTAATGAAGAGGCGAAACAAATGGCTAGAAAATGTGCTAACAACTTTTGGAGGGATACCTGCAACAGAATCCAAGACAGTCTCCACTCAGGAAATAGCAAAGCTCTATTTGATGGCATTAAAGCGGCCCTGGGTCCAACAGTGTCTAAGCCTGCCCCCCTTCTATCCATATCAGGAGAAAAAATTACAGATCAAACCAAGCAGCTAGAACGTTGGACAGAACACTACCTCAAAGTCTATGCCACACAGAACTTAGTAGACGATGTCGCCCTGGCTTCTCTACCAGATCTTCCAGTACTGGAATGCCTAGATGATCTTCCGAGCCTCAGTGACCTTAAAAAAGTAATTAACTGCAAAAAAATATAAAATTTCCTGGGAGTGATGGTATCCCAGTGGAAGTAGTGAAAGTCAACGAATCACTCCTGCTCCCTGAACTCTATATTCTCCTCTGCCTCTGTTGGGGAAACAGGTCATGTCCCACAGGACATGCGTGATGCAACTATAGTCACAATATACAAGAACAAAGGGGATCGGAGTGACTGCAACAATTACAGGGGTATCTCTCTCCTCAGTATAGTGGGCAATATCTTTGCTCTATTGGCACTATCCAGGCTGCAAGTGATAGCTTCTAGAGTCTACCCAGAGTCTCAGTGTGGATTCAGGAGTGGTAGATCCACTATAGACATGATATCTTCTCTACGACTACTGCAGGAGAAATTCAGAGAGAGAGAGAGACAGACCCCTTTACATTGTTTTTGTTGATCTGACTAAAGCTTTTGACATGGTCAGCAGAAGTGGCCTTTTGAAACTCCTGAGGAAAATAGGGTTGCCCTCCCAAACTACTGCAGTTCATTGAGTGTTTTCACGAGGAAACTAAATGCACTGTCAAATTCAATGGAGCCCAATCAGCACCTTTTGAGGTTTGCAGTGGTGTCAAGCAGGGATGTGTGCTTGCACACATTCTTCTCCTGTCTACTGCATTATGCGTACTACGACATAAACGAAGGTGTGTTTCTCCATACAAGATCCTCTTGAAAACTATTTAATGTATCAAGGCTGCGGGCAAAAACCAAGGTTAGGAAGCTACTCGTGAGGGAACTCCTGTATGCTGATGATGCAGCTATTGTAGCTGATTCTTATATTTAGCTACAGTGCCTGGTTGACAAATTATCTGCTGCTTGCCAGAAGTTCGGCTTAAACATCAGTCAAAGCAAGACTAAGATACTTGTCCAAAACACAAACACTGCACCTCAAGTAAGCATTAATGGCCAACCACTAGAAATTGTTGATCACTTTTGTTACCTTGGCTCCATCATATCCAACAACACTCTACTGGATAAAGACATAAACAACAGGATAGCCAAGGCAATGGCCACCATGTCACAGCTGCAGAAAAGAGTCTGGGGCAACATATTGCTGACTAGCGGTACTGAAGCCCTAGTCTACCGGACCTGTGTGTTGAGCACCTTGCTGTACGGAAGTGAAACATGGTCAACCTACTCATTGCAGGAAAAAAAGCTGAATGTTTTCCACCTCCGATGCCTAAGGCGGATCTTTAAAATAAGGTGGCAAGATAAGATAACCAATGAGGAAGTGCTACAAAGAGCAGGGTGCCAGGACATCCGCTCTGTTATCAGCAGCAGACGCCTTAGCTGGCTTAGCCACGTTCGTAGAATGCCAGTAGGTCGACTTCCACAGGACATCCTGTATGGCGATCTAATAGAAGGCAGGAGAGCCGCTGATCAAACACTTTTACGTTATGCGGATGTATGCAATGCGATATGAAGCTCTTCAAAATCGACACTGGGAAGAGGTGGCACTGGACAGATCCTCATGGAGAGAGAGCATAAAGGAAGGGTCAAAGATTGCAGATGTCATACACAACAGAAGCAGAAAGAAGGGTGAAAATGCAACGACGCCTGATGATAATATATGCCCAACCTTCGATCGCAGCTGTGTATCAAGGATTGGCCTCTTAAGTCACACAAGAAGTTGCAAAGGGAAAAGATCGTCTCTCGAGACGTAAAATGCCACAGATATATATATATATATTACATATATACATTTATATATATATACCAAATTAATGTAAAAAAAATGTAATTGTAATGATTGTAAATAAATGATAAGTAAAGTAAATGTTTTCACAAATGTTACAAATGCTTAAATGCAAAATGGCTGCCTGGTTTGCACGCTGGACTGTCGTTCAGATTTATCAATGGTCCCGGGTTCAAACCCTGCCCGCTCCCATCCCCCGTCGTTCTGCAGGAGGCGTGGACTAGGAAGTAATTATCTTCAACTCTGAAGGAACATCCGAAACTTATAAAACATTTTACAAACATTTTTTTTTTTACAAACATTCTAATTTTTGTTGGGCATGGTTTGTAAGCTTTTGTTTTTTAATGTGAAATTATTTTATCTTTTTTTAGCTGAACAAATAGAGGACAGAATCTGTGCTGCAATTATTGCATGTCATGAACCTAAAGCAGCTTCAGCCAATCAAATAAAGAAATATATTTCAAAGTACCACCCAGATTTTAAAGTGGATGAAAGACCTATTCTTTATAAGAAAGCATTGCAGCGGGCTCTTTCTAAAAACTTACTCACGTACGTACATGCTTGTGTTAAGCATTTACCTAAATCACTTCTATGGTCCTATGCACTTGTATGTCTAATATATGTTATAGCATGTTGTTATAAATTGAACCACCTTCTTTTGTCATCTGTTTTAATATCTTTTTTTTTTTCAAAGACAACTTAGTGGACTTGGCGCCAGCGGATCATTTCAGCTTACAGCGCCTTTTGTGCCATCCCCTCTTGTTCTGGCTGGGGAAGATGATTCTGAAGAAGAAGCTGATGGCTATGGGTCAGATGAGCCTGTGTATATTCCTAAAGGTACTAAGTCCAGAGGTTTGCCTAAAATTAAAACTGTTGAACTCAAGCAGTCACCATCAAGCAAGGCAAAAGCCAAACCTAAGAAACCTGCTGCAACATCTTCAGGAAGGTCTAAGGGTAGAAAACCTGTTTATGCTGAGGAATCTGATGTCTCAGATGAAGAGCCAGAGGTGAAAAAGAAAAAATCCCCTTCCAAACCCAAACCAAATAAAAAAGCAGCTGCAAAGGCCAAAGGAAAGAAAGCTCCTGCTTCGTCTGCATCCTCTGATGAAGAGGAGGAGGAGCCAGAGTACACCCCTAAGAAGTCACAGTCTCGGGGAGGTACTGCTCCCACTTCTAACATCAAAAATGGTCAGCAAAAGGGTAAACAGCCAGCTCCAGCAAGCAAAGGAAATAAATCTGTTTCAAAATCTCCTGATGTTAAATCCAAAGTTGAGGAAAAAAATACTAAACCTGTCAGTAAGCTTAATGGAGAAACTCCATCAAAGAAAAAGTCAAACAAAAACACTTCCAGTAAAAGTTCCAGTAATACCAGAAAGTCATTGGATAAAAATGAGGTGAAAGATGAAATGGCATCAGACATTGAACAAAGTAAGAATCAAAAGTCCTCAAATAAACAAACAGATGAATCTCCATCAAAGAGAAAAGCCAAATCCAACAGCTCTAACAAAAACTCTTCAAAAAAAGCTAAGCCAGATGTCAGCGAGGAAGAAGAGGACACTATTGAAAGTAATGATGAGGAGCCTGAGTACACACCAAGAAAGTCCAAGTCAAGAGGTGGCACAGCGTCAGAAAGCAAAAAGGGCACTGTGAAATCAAACTCTCGAGAAGTTCCTTCAGACTATGAGGTCAAGGAGCAGGAGAGCTCTGTCAAGGCTAAGTCTGGGGATGAAGTATCTAGTGGCAAGAAGAAAGGAAAGGGGGCACGAGGCAGAAAATAATTTAGACATTTGCAGTAGTTTCCCTTATTTTTAAGTTCTCTCCTTACTACAGCATGAAAGATGGGATCAAGGATTTGATGAGTTTCACACATCCTAATGACATTGAGGTGGCATTGTTTTATATGTACATGATCTTAAATGTATAGCATCATGTATAGGCACAGGCACACACTCACACCAATACATATTTAGTAAGAATGATGTGTTCAGACAGATTAGTCATAAAACTAGATTGTTTTTATTATGGGACATAATATATGAATTTATGCTGACATGTGTTGTGTGACAGGTTGCTATTGTTGGCTCATGGCAATCTTGGTAAGTTTGTAAACATTAATTTCTAAATTCCATGTTTTAATTATTGTATTTTGTTTTCCTATAAATCATAAATGGATGTTCCTTGACTGGCTGACAGTTTTGAGGGATGTTCAAAGACTTATTGAAATTCAGTATTGTTCACCATTATTGATATTTTTCATTTATCATTATTGGACTGGTTTTAAAAACAGTTTATTTTGGATAAGTGATAGTATGAATCCTTGGTTTTTGTAAGACTTATGTCAAGAATCTCTGAAAAATAAAATATTTCAGCTGTAAAACATTTTCATATCTTGTTTTATTTTCATTATTTTTTTTTAAGTCTGGTAATTTTTTTTTATTTAAAAAAATTAACTTTAATGGCAGCAGACTTATTTGTGAGATTTTAATTCTTTTACCTTAATGTATGGTTTCATTTTTGTGTATCATGGCAAGATTCACAGTTTGCTTGAAAAGAGGGGGACTTGTATTCTCAGAGGTTATTTGGCTGCTAAAAGCACTGGAAAAACATAGCTCTAGTTTCCCAAAATTATTTTTTTTTAAATCCATAGCCTCAACTTGAGATGCTCAATTGGATACTATGTGAGTATAATGTGGCTTGTATACCACTGTGGTAAAAATCTTATTGACATTTAATGTTGATGGAATGGGATGTACAGCTAATTTGGCCAGATTTTCTTTCTATTTGTCTTGGTTGAATTATATTATTATTTCTATTAATATTGAAATATTTGTTCTTTTAATCAATGTTGTTCATGTCTTTTCATTCTATTTTATCATTATCCTTACCTATTTATACATTTATTGCTTTAAGCTGCTATGTATACAAGGAAAAATTTTATTTTGCTTTTAAAATTTATTTTTTTAATCTGTGGCTTCAATCCCACTGTCCTTGTGATGTTTATGGATCTTGGCCTGTGAATGTATGACTAGGATCAATTGAAGTGTATTTTCTTTCATATTGTGCTCCGATTACTAGTCTTCATAGTTTTATATTTGTGATGAACACACAAAGATGTCCGTTTTATTTTTTACATTGTCATTAAAGAAAAACATTTGTGTTCCTATATGATAATTAAAAAAAGTATGGAAATGACTTCATGGGGTTTTTGTTTTGTTTTTTTGTTACCGTGCAGCTTAAGGTTTATATTAGTGGGCAGATACTGACAATTTTATGTCACATGGCCCTCACAATAAAGTGCAACCTTAACTTTTTCCCCATCAAATGTCAGGTATTCAAATGGAGCTTGGTAATAGCCCCCCCTCAGTTTAAAAGTAAAATACTTTACACTTGACCAACAATGCCTTGTGATAATTATGCTGATTTAAAATAAAAAATTACACTTCTTGTATTTTTCTGTAGCAATTGGATGCTTTTGAATGTTGACATCTTGGGCATGATAAAGTGAGGTCTTCCTCTTCTTTGAAAAAAAGGGGGGGGGGGGGGGAAGATTTATACTTAACCTATTTTTTCTTTCTTAAAATCGTCCCCTAGTTATGGAAAACGTTGTTCGAACCAAATTGTTTTTGTTTGGCATGAAGCTTTGCCCTTTGAGGACAGTTGAAGGATTCCACAGGTCCCATCAGTATGTGTGACTAAATGATTGAGACAAAAGCTGAGGTGATTCAAACTGGAACATTAATGTTAAAAAATTACAGCTTGGTACTCTCATCATGATTGGCTGACGTAACTAACTAATAAGAGTTAACTTCTGTTTCAATGGGTACCTTTTTTTTTCTTTTATGCCCATACTAGTTACCTATGCATAGCCCTTACCAAGATTGGCCATGTTTGATTATAGAATTTTTCTACAGACCAGATGGTGTTTCTGCCTTGACCATATGCATTGTTAAGTGGTAGACCAGAAAAAAAAAAATGAAATCTAAAGCATATTAAGAAAACAAACTATAAAAATCCTTTTAAAAAAGTGGGCCCCCGCAATTGACATTTAGCATATAGGCCTATCACTAAGTCTTGGCTCGTGTCACAGACTTTTAGAAATGTAGGATTTATAAAGGGTTAACACATTAATGTATCGTACGAAACAGTATGCCTACGATTGACGTAATTTTAATTAACTAACGTAATACATATATTTATAACGGTAGGCCTAGTATACGTTTTAGTAGTGTGCCGTCAATTTTGTTCACTTCTATCATAAGTCGTATTGAGTTGCATTCAATAGTTCTTTTTTAATGGAACCTGCATAGCGACACTACAAATAGGAAATTCAAATATCTACGTCATCGCTATTTTGCACACAAGCCTTATAATACAGTATTCATTTGTATTTAATAGTATCGTATACTTTTCATTAAGGTGCGATAGAAGAGTGCATGTTTGCCAAAAAATAGTTTTAACTTTGAGGTACCTACTCTTTATTGTTTCAAGTAAAGTTTATTAGCAAGGAACTTCTAAGTAACAGCATGTAGGCCTATATTGCCGCAGAGCTGACATCATTTGAAAAATTATGTGATTGGTTAATTAAAGGCGTACAGAGAGAGACATGGGCTTTATGGCTGCTTTGACTGATGCCACTGAGCTTGCAAATTAGTTAGAAAATGACCCCATGTTTCAACAGAAGCGCGGACGCAAGAAAAAGAGAATGTTTATTTATGAGTCTTCTCGATCATGAACACATTCAGACGCCAAGACCGAATTTAGAGTGAATTTTTTCAACCAAGTTTTTGACAAGACTTTGCAATCACTTCAACGGTTAATGCAGCCGAAGGAAAATCACAAACTCTTGGACGTATTTCTGTATTATGACAAAGGACAATATCAGAAAATGTTCAGCCGACCTGGAGATTGCTCTGACAGACATCTTATATAATACAGACGTTACTTCAAAAAACAAGATGATTACATCCTACGCGTCATGCATTCAATCATGTAGACAACAGTGAACACAGCAACAAACACACAAAACTAACAAACAAGGTACTGTTTCAATATCTTGCTTGCAGCGATATTTCTACTGCATTTCTTAATCGGTTTATTGCCATCCAGGAGAGTATTGATGAAAATAGATCTAAATATAGAATATAACTATGTCTATAAGAGCTCTTTTAACAGAGAATTCACTTATGATTCATTCTGAAATAAACATTGAAGATCTCACCTACTACTAGGTCTAGATCTAAACAAATCTAGTCTAAAAGAGAGATCTAGTTAAATCTAAGTAATTAGATCTAGAGTCTATGTCTAATATCAATAAGGTTTAAACTATAAAATAAATTTATTATAGATTTAGATCTAGATTATAGATCTATCATCTATATGATAGTATATGTCTATCCCTACGGTCACCAAATCTATAACTTCAATTAGATCTACTTCAAGTCTACTGTAGTAAGTGTAGTGAAGAGTGGAGCTAGAAGATTGATCAATAGATCATTTAGATGATTATATCTAGATTCTAGAATCTATATAATTTATCTAGATCTAATTCAGTAATTGTTCTAATGATAAATGTCTCTTTAGTTTGGTCTTAAAAGTTAAAACACTTTTATTTATTTTATTTTATTTTCAAGACTAATAAATATTAAATAAGTTTTAAATTTAATAAAAACTCTATGTCTATTGCCACTATTAGTATTGCAGTATGGGTATCATGAGTATCGAGTATTTAACTTTTTAAGTATTGTCTCTACTTCTCTAGATTAGTCATTAAGAAAAAAGTGATTAGTGATTAGAAGTCTAGATCTAGGTAGGACTAGATATCGATCTTATCTTATCTTAGAGACGTTACTTCAAAAAAGAAGATGATTACGTCTAGATTTATCTACTAATCTCTCTCTCTCTATTAACTCTCTCTATATTTATTTTTTTATTTATCCTATACTCTTAAGTTTAAGCGAGCAATTCTTGTATATATGTATGTATATATATTTAATTTATATATATATAAATTTTATTTCGAAAACGGCTCTAACGATTTTCTTTAAAATTTCAAGGTATGTGCATATTAGTGAGAAAAAAATTCTCAACTCATTGGCCACAACGGGAAAACTCGAGGTCGACAGTTATATCGGTTTGAAAATGGCTCATTATCGATAAATTAATTTTGGCTAGAATTTTTTATGAATGAAATTTTCTATATGACGTCAATGGGAAAAAAAACTTGACACAGGCTCACAGCAGTACACTAAAACATTACTTCGCAAACAAGAAAAAGTTTTAATGATTCAATTGGCGTAATTAAACATTTGCGCACCATCTTATTGTACATTGCTCCATTATGAAACTATGGAAGAAAAATAATGAAATTAAATATCTTTAGGCCTATGTATGTATGTAGGCTTTATAAACTGTTTACACTTTAATTGCATACACCCATAGGTAGCTTTTACTTTGTTAATATTTTGCTGGTGAATTATTGCAATGTGTTTAAGCTTCGAAGTCTACTGTCCCATACCAAAACATAGGAAATGGTCATAACACAGCTTATCTATGCCTTACTTGCATAACCAGGGCCTGCCCTAACAATTGCGGGGTCCTATGTCAAATGGATTGCGCGCGGACCAGTAAGGGTAGGGATAAGGATAATAAGTGAAAATATAGATTTTGCATTAGAAAATAAATTCGTATTTGCCTTACATTATTATTAAATGAAAGCTGACGATGCCGTTTTTTTTATATCATGCGTAGGACTGGCGTTTACCATATTGATTTAGACTCCGAAGTGACAATTTTGTCTTTTGAAAGACATTTTTATGAGTTTCAGGAGATTTCCAGGAGTTCCTTGAAAACAAGGAGACCACCACCATGGTTTAATTTAATAATTTACACCTAGAATTAGGTTTTTTAAACTTCAGGGTCCACTGTGGCAGCATAGGCCTAGGGCTGGCCCTGATGATATCCAGCTCGCGGTCAACGAATTTTCATCACGCTGCTGCCTTTTTTTTGTTAACCTATAAACCTGGGTAAAATAGAAGTCATATTCCAAAAGTCACCCAATAAAACATACTCAGCCCAAAGATCACCGCGCATAGACATCCCTTAAAGTGGTAGATAACTTCACATTATCTGGGAAGCATAGTATTAAATGACACATTGCTTTAAAGAGAGGTTGATATGTGATCAAGGATAGTCGTGCTTTTGGACGCCTCCAAGCGAGAGTGTGGCTCCACCTGTCTACAAAAATCAGTGTCAACCAGTGATTCTCTCAACCCATCTATGTGGATCTGAGACATGAGTACTTTATAGAAAGCAACTAAGACTTCTTAAACAACTTCACCCCCAAAGGCTGCAATACAAACAGCGATATTCTTGCAAAATGGTATGAACTTTGAGTCCGAAGATTAGTGAGGAATGCAGTATTTCCGTTGGCTGCGCAGCCCTAGCTGTGACCTACATATTTTGCCACATCCAGGGCAAGCATAACAATTGTCCGCAGATGGTTGATTTAGATTTTCTTTTCGCCATCTGCGTTTGTTCTCAAAAGCAGATTTTCTTTTGGTCTCAAATGTGTATCCTGCGGCCTTCGTGAGAGACCTCCAGCTGTCTCGTTTGGAGGCGCATACAACCAGGTGCTCTC
Organism: Biomphalaria pfeifferi; assembly: GCA_030265305.1. Lineage (NCBI taxonomy): Eukaryota > Metazoa > Mollusca > Gastropoda > Planorbidae > Biomphalaria > Biomphalaria pfeifferi. Next base: position 542,639 of record JASAOG010000061.1, on the reverse strand, counting down.
TTCTATGTCAGCCAAGGAAAGTTGACGCCTAAGCTGGTCTTTGAAGAATTTCCATGTAGCGCCTCTATTACGTCGACCATCTTTTAGCTCACTGTCACATATCAGACATTTTACTGTATTTCATTTCAGTTAATTACTTAAAATAGACTTAGGTCAAAAGTTGAAATTCTAGGTCGTTAGAAATTTCCACGACATTGTAAACATCTAGCGATCATGCGCTTAAGGTATGATAGAGATTAGTTTGATTGGTTAAAGATGTTGGTATGACTAGACAGATGTAGAACGCGTGATTCTAATCTGCAGTCTGACTGGTTGTAAAAATATCTCGAATGACTAAACTATTTATGCTAGAGAACCCAGGTCAGCCATAGGACAGTCGAGGTCAGTTGCAGGTCAGATCTCATCAAATAGATAAAAATAGGCGTCGACAAAGACCCGGGGGAGAGAAGGGAAAAAGAATGATAAGTCAGATCTGATACAGCAAAGATGTACCAATGAGTCATCTCGAGTGTAGATCATTTAGAAATCCAGTAGATCTAGAAATCTTTCACGTTTTATTGCTTTATGCAGTTTATTCACATTTACTGTATATTAGCTGTTCCAAGTTGAATATTAAAGTTTTCTGTATTTGAATTGAAAGGATCTTCTTCATTGAATATATTAGATCTAGTTAATGTTTAGATCTAAACATACAATAACTAATTTTATCAGCTGACATCTTCTAAATCCTCTGCATCACGGTTACAAGATTATCATCATACAACAAAGAGGCAAAGATTAATTCAAGATATTTGGTCACTTCATCTAGAGTATATTTAATGTGATATCTAGTATCTTCTAAGATAATCCACACTCTGACACTCACCAAAAAAAAAAAAGACTGCCTTTGGCATACGTTCGTCTCCCATATGGGATACGTGCCATACCCAGTGTAACTGTTGGACCATAAGAAGTCCCTCTATACAGTCCATACCGGCGTTGGCAAGGGCATCGCTGTTTGTAGTGCGGTCCTGCCACCGTATGTCCATGATGGAGCGCAAGCATCTTTGGTGAAAGCATTCAAGAAGTCTTAGCTGTTTTATGTAAAGTGTCCATGTCTCAGAGCCTTAATGAATATATTAATTGCAATATTAAATGTCAGAAAGTAACCATTTTAGAAGTTATACTGCAAAGACTTTTTTACAAGCCTATAATAGCCCAATAGTTTTACACGAAAGAAGCAATGTAAAATGTTAAGACATGAGCTGTGGTTTTCTATAGGCCTACTGTTGGGGGGACTTTCTGTTCTAATTGCCTTGTACAATTACATTGAGAACTGACAGAATGAAAAAGCAACTCTTCGTATTGATAGTCTTTACCTGATCATTCATTTTGGTTATTACAACAATATTCCCAAAATGACTTCGGGTATATATCCTTCCTTAACAAATTATTCATCCGAGCGAGGCTTGGCCACCTGATATTTTATATATACAGTGCTTTTTTTTTTTTGTAAAAAAAAAAAATAGGTGTTAGTACTCAGTGATGGATTGCCTAACTTTTAACTACTAATAAATTAATAATAAATGTTAAAATACAAGAAAAGTAATAATTTTTTTCCTAACATTAAAAAAGTCGCTGGTCCACTGTACCGGTGAGTATCATAAAAAAAAGCACTGTATATATTAACTATCTGTATCTTTAGACTTTAGACCTAGTCAACTCTTAAAGACTGAACACAAAACCAGTAGCTGAGTGAGTCTAAGGAGCATCATCATGGAACTAGATTTGCCTACCTTTAAAAAAATTGAAGCTGTTGGATGGACTGTTGCCATTTGTATCCTGTTCCTTTTTTTTGGCAATGTTGGAAGTAAGTCTTTTAAAGTCAAATTTTACACACAAAAAAAATCAAAAACAAAATCATGATCTAAGCAAAGTCATGCCTGAGACTAAGATAGAAAATATAATAAACATGCATATATATATATATATATACATATATATATATGACCCTGCAGGACCAAGTAGAACAAAGGACCTTATTTTGTAGTTTTGGTCACGAGGCCTTCATCAGCTACAAAACAAACTTGTAAAACAAAAAAAGGCAAACAATAAGCTTTTATATTAAGTGAACTTATCTGTCCGATGTTGTTCTCTGTTTGGGCAGGAAAAAAATGAGCTACGCTGGTGTAAAAGTTCGGGAAATCAGAAGGGGTGGTGATGTCATGCAAAGATGAATAGGAAAGGGGTTGTGTTAGTGCCCATCTCATTTTAAATAAAAGTGTGTTGGTTGTTGATCCCATGAGGTTGGAGAACACCTGACATGTAAATAAGTTTGTTTTGATCTGCAGATGGGTGTTTTTGTCAAGGCATTGTTTTATAGCAGTGATGAGATCATTGGTACCCCTATAATGTGTATAATGAATAGAGATGGGCTTAGTTGCAAAATTTCAAATGTTTCTAAGGTTTTTCTCGGTGTCGTGTTTTTAAGGTCGTGCCTGTGTTTCCAATATAGATCTTTTGACACCTAGATTATATAACATATATGACTCCTCTACTATTGCAGTTAAATTTGCCTCTGATATGTAGGTCAAAGCTGGGGCTGCGTAGCCATGGGAAATACTGCATTTCTCATTGATCTTTGGACTCAAAGACAAGCCTTATATATAGCTTAGTAACTTTTGTCATCTCCAGAATTCACAGATATACTTTCACTTTTTTATGTTTGCAAGATGCTGGACAAGTTCTGATTTTAAAATAAAGCTGATTGGATGATTGGAATTTCAATATGAGCATGATGTTTTTACTTGATCAACTTGATATTGAATGTTTTCAGTTTGCATCGGGCTCTTCATTCTGGTCAGAAAACTGTTTATGAAAGTGAAGAGGTCAAAGATTCCTCAGATTGACCCAACTGGGAAAGTTGTTGTTGTGACAGGCTGTGACTCGGGTAAGATGATGTGAAGCTCAATGTTTCTAAGGCCAAACATTAATGAGGGTGTCTTGTGGTCAACACAGTAACTAACCTGAAGTTCCAAATCCTCAGCCTTGAAGCTCAGGGCTATATCAATCAGCCATTGTGCAGTTCTTAAATCATTAGCTTCTCCTTGATCTTTTATTCTGAAGAGTTACAGGGGTCACCACTTGACAATAGCTGACATTTGATAACCAGGCTATCTTAATCCCGGTACAATTTTTTAAAAAATAATTATTTAACAATTTAAAAATTCAAAATATGAAGAAAATTATTAACTGTGCTATTTCATAAATTATGAGCTTTATTTGTATGTAAAAGCACTTTTTTTTCAACCTATAGTATATTACTTACGGCCCTGACTAATTCACTACTCATTGTTATTTCTCCTATTCCTGTTGATGAAAAATATGAAAATTTAACCTACCATTTACTAACCTTGGGTCTAGAACTAAGATATTTTCATGATCAAAACTGCTGCAGTTAAATTTACCAAAAGCAATTTTTAATTAGAAATTTTGACCCAATACTTGTTTCTTAAGCCAACATATTACCGGTACAGGTTTACTTGCTTCCATTTTTAAGCACTATTGAAACTCTTCAAGTGTGTAACTTTCAGTAATATTGCCTGGTGTTAAACTTGCTTTTGTAGATTTTAAATAATTTTATTGTCAAATGAAGCCGTAATTGTCTAAATATATTGTTGTAACATTGCCATGCACACCACCATCCAAGCTCTTGAGGAAGGTGCGCACTATTAGTGACTAGACTAGGAAGGATGTTGACAATAGAGAAGAGAGAACAGTTCCCACCCAAGTCTAGAACCGAGATAAAGATGCTGTGTTCAAAGCAGATGTCCTATGTGTTTGTCATGTCTCCATGTAAATAAACACCTATATCTCGTTGAGTTGCCTCCCTTCAGTTATTACAATATGTATTTGTGATAAAACAAGGTTACAAAGACAGTTTGTATGGAAACACAAACTCAAAATCGGCCCCCGAAGTGGTCCACCCAGGCAGGTTTCAATATTTTCAGAAAGAACATCCGAATGAAATTATATCAAAGACAAATGACAGATAAGAATGGAGAAAGAAGGTTGACAGATCTTGTGTAGTGCACCAACGGTCCAGCAGATCAAAGGATAGGTGCAAGTGAATGCAAAGTTAGATGTGAACCTGGTCTAACTAGTTCCCCTTTCAGAAATTATGGTCTATAGGGCAGATGATTTAAAGTTCATCTGTTTTTGTAGCCTACGTTGGCGAGGGTGTCATGTAGCCAGCACAACGACCAACCGCCTTTACTTTTCCCCAACTAATGTCAGGTACCCGTTAGAGCTAGGTGGACTCAGAGGTGCCCAAAAATTCCGAAATTGAAAATCCCAGTCTTCACCAGGATTTGAACCCAGGACCCCCTGTTCAGAAGTCAAGCGCTTTACCACTCAGCCACTGCGACTCCCCTGGCCTAACTTAAGTCTTATACTTGTTGTAATTGTTTTGAAATGGCTCTATCTGCTATTCAATTTTTTTTTCATTTAATCAGTGCTGAAAAGACTTTTTTTTTTCTCTGAAAAAGATTACATTAGCAATGTGTCCAATGTTCCCCAATAAAATTGTACAAGAAAGTGCATTTCAAGATTACTATTCGTTTTAAAATAGGTTTAACTTATAATGCATACGAAATAGATTTTTTTCTTTTTAAAAAAATAATAAACATTTGTTTGTGTGTAAATATAGTACTTAGTATAACAGAACTTATATAACTTAACAATACAAATATAAAAACAAAAATTTTTGACAAAAAAACTACTACCAATTGCATAAATGTGTTATAGAGATTTGTGTAGGATTGTTTCCCCTAATAAAGAGCCCTCAAGTGTTTGAGTGTTTAATAGTTGTAAAAGTGATGTATTTTTATGAAAAAACTTCTTGCATAAGTGATTTAAAAAATTAGATTTTTCACTTTCAGAAAAGAAAAAAGTAGCCGTTGCATCAGAACTTTGAATGGTCTAAAATATTGTGATGTTGGATTTCACTATCTTTTCTAGTTTACGAGCTCTAAACAGGACAGAGGGACAGACTTTTCACACAAAACTAATAGCATCTTTTCCCCTTTCGGGGACAGCTAAAAATGAAAAGTGGAAGAATACTCAGAAATTGTATGCAGAACTATTTTCTAAGGCGTGTATGTGTGTGCAAATTATGATAATAGTAATCTTTATTATCCGTGAGAAAATGTTTTTTATGATTGTGCATTACATATTACCTGTCGCCTGATGCACATACCTTGTGGTGGGACATCTTGCGTGACCCAATGAGGAGCTCATCACTCTGGCCAATCTCTTTTGTGAACATGTGAGGGGGAGAAGATGTATCCAACATATGCTTTCCATGGTGCCTTTGTGCACTCAGCAATTACAACTCAGCTCAAGGGAAATTGCAAATAAAAATTCCTAGTATACATTGGTATTTGGCCTCAAAGTAGCTTAGTGGCTTGGGTCTATTAACCATCATTCCCATATTAATATATTAGAATATAAATAGAAAGAATTAAAAACATTTCTTTTAATATTGACCAGTTAACTTCAGTGGTAATAGTACATCATTGTTGTATAGGAAAACACATCTTTTGTCTTCAGTGTACAGTTGTGATTTTGTTTGATTATTTCTTCTTTCCTATGCTAATAATTTGGGTATCCAGACTTTACATTATATAGTTTTGATGACTTCTTTACTTTTAGGATTTGGACTGGGACTTGCAAAACGCTTGTATGAAAGAAATTTCAGTGTATTCGCTTGCTGTCTAAATGTTGATAGTGAGGGGGCCAAGGAATTGAAGGCAGTTGGCTCAGAGAGGCTGAAAGTAGTTCCCCTTGATGTCACCAATGATGACAGCGTGAGCAAGTGCCAGCGGCTAGTCAAGGAAGAATGTGCTAACACAGGTTAGTTTTTCTGTTTTTTTTGTTTCATCTAGTGAAATAAAGTTAACATATTGGTAGTGTCACAATCAAGTCATTGTATTTCAAAGCATGAAAGGGATCATATCTCCAACCAGGACATTTTGAAATGGGTCAATATGCACAGCATCTAGGCTTTTCTTACACTGTACTGACTTTGGATCTGCTGTAAACACACTAAACGGACTCTATGTCAAACAAACCAATGAGGTTTATGCTCGCTATCTCCTATCCAATTGTAAACAGGAAACAGGACAGAGTGTTGACAGGTATATTCAAAAATTGAGATTGCTAGCTAAAGACTGCCATTTCAGAGCAGTCACTGCCCTCAAAAACCAGAACGAGGCCACCAGAGACGCAGTAATTAGTGGCATGTCATCACAAGAGATTGGGCAGAGACTTTTAGAGTACTCATCTCTGGACCTCGCAAAGTCATTGGAGGTAGCTAGATCTCTTGAGATGGCACAGAAACATTCTGTGACATATAACTCACAACAAGTTACTACTTTTCAAACACCACAAGCACAACAATCCACTACGTCGGAATTGCCACTTTGCTCTGCTGTAGAAGACACGATTGATTCGACACCCAGTACCATAGCTGCAGCTCAAGGCAAGTGCTACTTTTGTGGAGGTGCTATCCACTCTCGTAGCAAATGCCCTGCTAAAGATGCAACCTGCAATAAATGCGGTAAAAAGGGACACTACAAAAAGGTATGCAAATCAAAACTTTCTACAGTTTACAGACATAACTCTGATTCAGCGGCGTATACAATAACAGCTGCCTCTTCATTTTCTCTATCTCGTGCTGTAATGAAAATACAAGTTAACAACAGTACCCTTGATGCCCTCATTGATACAGGTAGTTCGGACAGTTACATTTCTGCATCGGCTGTCATAAAGTATAGATCAAAACTTTTCACTCATCAAAACACATATCTATAGCCAACACGAACCTAACTGGTTATACTCAAGGCCATGTTAATGCTGACATTAAGAGTAAAGGCTCCACTTATAAAGACTTCAAGCTACACATACTTGATAACCTCTGTGAGGATGTTATTTTAGGCCATGACTTCCTTGAACGACATGAGAGTGTACAGATCTTTTTTCAGCTACACATACTTGATAACCTCTGTGAGGATGTTATTTTAGGCCATGACTTCCTTGAACGACATGAGAGTGTACAGATCTTTTTTCAGGGGCCTAAACCAACAATGGTGATAAATGGAATGAAAGCTGCTTATGTCGAACCCACTCCTCTTTTCCAAAATATGCTTAAAGAGTGTCGACCTATCGCCACAAAATCCAGTCATTATTCTGCAAACGACACTCTATTCATCAATTCAGAAGTTGAGAGACTCTTAAAAGATGGCATTATTGAGCCCTCGTCGTCTCCATGGCGGGCTCAAGTCTTAATAACAACTAACGAACAACACAAATGAAGAATGGTAGTGGACTACAGCCAAACTGTTAATTGGTTCACACTTCAGGATGCTTATCCCTTACCTCGCATTGATGATATGGTCTCTCAAATAGCTAAATATGAAATATTTAGCACCCTTGATCTTCGTATTGCATACCACCAGATCCCTCTAAGGAAGACTGATCGCCCTTATACTGCCTTTGAAGCTGGAGGGAAATTATACCAATTCTGTAGGATACCCTTTGGAGTAACTAACGGGGTGGCCTGTTTTCAATGGACAATCGACAAGATCATAGAACAAGAGTCACTGGAGGGTACATATGCTTATATTGATAACATCACCATTTGTGGTAAGGACAGAGAAGAGCATGATAAAAATCTGCATAAATTTCTTGGGACTATAAAAAAATATGGACTAACTCTTAATGAGGAAAAGTGTGCATACGCATCCTCAAGAATAAGATTACTAGGTTATGAAGTCTCCCATAATGAGATGAAGCCAGACCCCGACAGACTACTGCCCTTGCATCAACTTCCTCCACCCGAGAACCTAAATGCACAAAGGCGAGCTGTTGGTCTATTCTCCTACTATGCCAACTGGATAGGACATTTCTCAGATAAGATCCATCCTTTGGTACACAACAGAACTTTCCCACTCCCTGAGAGAGTCAAAGATACATTTCAAGCATTAAAAAAAGAGCTAGAAATGGCTCTTGTCACTAATGTAGACCACAAAACGCCGCTGGAGGTTAAAACAGATGCATCGGATATCGCTATATCCGCTACATTATCCCAGAACAAAAGACCAGTTGCCTTCTTCTCCAGAACACTATCTCTTAGCGAGAGACGTCAATCCTCCGTAGAGAAAGAAGCAATGGCTATCGTGGAATCAATTAAGAAATGGAGACATTTTCTATTAGGGTCGCATTTCAAACTCACCACGGATCAAAGGTCCCTATCATTCATGCTTAACCCTCGCCATCACGGTAAAATAAAAAACGACAAAATTCAGAGGTGGAGAATAGAACTATCAATGTTCAGTTTTGATGTGTGTTACTGGCCGGGGCTGACAACATGGCAGCCGATGCTCTTTCTCGTGGATTCTGTGCAAGTACAACCACCCCTAGGTCTTTGAAAGAACTTCACAACACTCTTTGTCACCCTGGCATAGTGCGAATGCTCCATTTCGTCCGGTCAAAGAATCTTCCGTATGCTGTTGAAGAAATAAGAACTGTAGTAAACAATTGCCCCATCTGTGCAGAGATAAAACCTCGTTTTTATCAACCATCTGCCGGCAGCTTAGTAAAAGCCACATCACCATTTGAGAGACTTAGTGTTGACTTTAAGTGACCACTCCCTTCTACCACTAAAAATAAATATTTATTGACAATTATTGATGAGTACTCAAGGTTTCCTTTTGCATATGCATGTCCTGACATGTCTACTCAAACAGTAATTAGATGCTTCACAAACCTATTCAGCATTTTCGGCACGCCCTTGTATTTACATTCTGACCGGGGATCAGCCTTCATGTCTGAAGAGCTACGATCTTTCCTCAGAGGTAAAGGCATAGTAACAAGCAGAACCACAGCATACAATGCCAAAGGGAACGGGCAAGTAGAAAAACTGAACTCGACTCTCTGGAAGTCAATTCTTCTTGTCATCAGGTCAAGAGGGCTACCTAATACACAATGGGAGCTAGCCCTAAACGACGCTCTCCATTCAATTAGATCTCTACTATGCACTGCTACAAACATGACGCCTCACGAAAGACTATTTTCCTACAAAAGAAGGTCCGCCTGTGATGTCTCTCTGCCGACCTGGCTATCTGTTCCATGGCCAGTCCTAATGAGAAGGCATGCGAGGCAAAGCAAATATGATCTGCTGGTAGATGAAGTGGAGCTTATTGAAGCTAATAAGAACTATGCCCACATACATCTTCCAAATGGACGGGAAGAAACTGTCTCACTACACCATTTGGCTCCGAGAGGCGACTCATCTTCAGAGACCGTAGTACATGATTTCGCTCCAAGAGACTTTGAGACATCTTCTGAGGTCTTTCAACATCAACTGGCTCCTGGTAACACTGAGACTTCTCCAGGTGTCTCCCAACACTCAGTGGCTTCTAGGGGTGACATAGAGACACCTGTAGAGAACATGGTTCCACCTGCTCTAAGAGCAGAAGAAAACATTATTGAAAATGGACAAAATTCACCTGCCAGAGATACACCCTTACAGCACTCGTATAATCTCAGAAGTAGAGCGAAAAGAAACTAAACAGGGGGTGAATGTTGTGTATTTATGTTTCCTGTTGTGTGTTGTGAACTGATCTGTTCTAGTGTGTCAAAATGTCATGGTGTCCAGGTCAGCTTGTGTGTGTGTGTACTGTGTTATTGTGAACTGTTTTGTCATTCTTGTTCAATAGCCTAGCTTCAAGACATGTCTTCCTGTAGTGTTTTATTAGGTCACTACACTAACCTACAGAGATGTCTGCAAGCGAGACATGAGAGCCAAGGGCATTGAACAAAGTATAGGGGGGAAGATAGCCCAAGACCGGACAGCCAAAAGAAAGAAAAAGAAAGCTGCCCTGTCAGCTAGCCCTAGGACAGATGCACGAACTGTGTCAAACTCTGCCGCTCCAGAATTGGCTTCATCAGTCACTCCAGATTCTGCCCCGTCTCAAGACGAAACCAAAGTCATTGACTCACAGAAAAAGCCATACATATTCTCTTAACATTTGAGCACAGAGCAGTGAAATTGGGTTATGTCCAAGCAGAATAGAATGTTGTAAAATACCAGCTGTAAATGAATTACCTGTATGACGCATTAGAGATTGCCCTTTACTGGTTGAACTATTTAGCTCAGTCAGATGTGGAAGTACATCTCATGCTAAGGAGGTGAGCTTTTGGCTTTCTTAGCAGGACAAATAAATGGACTTGATGTTGACAAACATTGCAGCACTAAAAGTCACTTCTATCTAATATCATGGAGATAAAGATGAACAGTTGTTAGTAATGATAGAATTGTTACAATGTTCATATTCAATATTAGCCTAAACTAGATTTACTTTTATTCATATATTGAACAAAATCTATACTCACCATTATCCATAAAAAGATTAGTTTGTATTCATATACTGAACAATGTCAACATTATCCATAAAAAGATTTGCTTGTATTCATATATTCAACAATGTCCATACTCAACATTATTCATAAAAAGATTTGTTGGTATTCTTATATTAAACATTGTCCATACTCAGTGTCAGCCAAAACAAGATTTGCTTTTATTCATATATTTAATATTGTACTTGTACTTTAAAGGCTTTATTTTTAATTCTAGGCTTGTGGGGACTGGTCAACAATGCTGGTCTTAATTTTGTTGGAGATGTGGAACTGACCACCATGGATCAGTATTTGACTATTGGGAATATTAACATGTATGGGATGGTCAGAACTTGCAAGGCATTCTTGCCTCTCCTTCGCCAAGCAAAAGGTAGGTGTCTTCATTACACTTGACAGTCACTACTGGAAAACTTATAACACCAGTGTTGTCTTGTGGCAATAGAAAGAAGATTTAAAAATAAAATGAAAACATTCTTACCATTTTTAAAAAAATTGCTTTTGTGTTGTGCAACTTTCATGCATTAGCTTTTCATGGCACTAAGGTCCAAATCTTTTTTGTGGGGGTAAGGGAAGTAACGGCTGTCTTTAGTTGCTTAGCAAACACAACTCAGGGCCAGTCAGAAAATAAACTCGAGCCCCCCTGTTAGTTAGCCAGGCGTTCTTTTTTTCCAGTCATTCACACATCCCACCAGTTATGGATATATTTTGTGCATTACAATACAAATGTGAACTAATTACAATTAATTACAATACATTTTTGCAGTTTTAAATAGACTATTATTTTGATTCTCTTTGGTCATAACCAATATATATATATATATATGTATCAACATATTTGCTGACAAGGAAATATTTGTTTACAAGGAAATATTTGTTTTGTTTTCTCTTATTCTTACAAAATATTTTGTAAAAGTGACTTTAAAAAAAAAGTAGAAAGTAGTTGTAGTTAAAAAGTGTGCATATTGTCTTTTCAACTGTTTGCACCTTAAGAGATTTTGTAACTAGAAACTGTAGGAAATTGTGAGTTTTTGGTTTGAATTTTGATCATTCACCAACTTTTTTACAAATATGACACATGGAAGATATGAACCCAAAGTTATAAATTAAATTTCAAACAAATACTCATAGTTGTAAGATTTAATATTTCTAATTAACCATCACATCTTATCTCTGCCTGTCATCCCTCTGGGGCATAGGCCACCAACCAGCTTCCTCGAGGCATCTGGATTCTGGGCAAGTCATTCCAACTGTCCTCACATTTTGCCAATATGCTTGGCATGTGCTTCCAAATTGCAGTGTCATGCATTCTTGGGGTGTCCCCTCTTCCTTTTTCTTGAGGGTTCCAGGTTCAAAGTCATGCCTTGTAATGTTGGATGAAGCCTTGTGAAGGATTTGGTCTATACATCTCCAGCGTCTTGGTTGGCGGAGATGATGTTTTTCTTCGACCTGTTGGCTTCGAGATAACTCTGGCTTTCAATTGGAGGTCCGTCTTTCTAAGTAATGGGCAAATATAAATCCATAATTATATGATTTAATTTCTTATTAATAAATTCAACCTATTAGTATAAATATTCTTTTGACAGCAATGCTTTGGTATCAGTTATTTCCCTTTAGAACTATCTTATATTTGTTTATTGTTTTGGGTCAAAATTCATTTGATTAAATTGCAGGTCGCATTGTGAATGTTACAAGTGTCAAAGGTCTCTATGCCATCCCTAGCAATGCTGCCTACACCATGGCAAAGTTTGGTGCTGAAGCTTTCTCTGAAACTTTGCGTCTGGAGATGAGCCAGTATGGAGTCTCTGTCTCCATCATTGAACCCTGCAACTATGGTGGTGCTACAGGCTGTCTCAATGAAGCTGCTGTAATTATTGCATAGTTATAATTAGATCAATATCCAAATCTTAAAAAAAAAAAGTAAAGTTCCCCTTTCAAACCTTGCGATCAATAGGGCAGATGATGTAAAGGTCATCTGTTTCTGTGGCCTACGGTTAACGAGGGTGTCATGTGGCCAGCACAACAACCAACCACCTTCACTTTTCCCCAACCAATGTCAGGTACTCATTAGAGCTGGGTGGACTCAGAGGCGCCCGAAGATTCCGAAATTAACAATCCCAATTTTCACTTGGATTTGAACCTCGGACCTTCGTGCAGAAGCCAAGCGCTTTACCGCTCAACCATCCAATCATGTTCCATGCATAAACCTTTGTTTTTGTACTTTGACCATCCCTATTTTATTTGTTCTCTTTGATTTGATCAAGGAAGATCCTTCACTACCACTCTAGTGGACTGACTTGCTAAATTGCATTCTCTATGCCTAGTAAGAATATATTTTCCATTTCTATCTAAACTGTCTTTTTTTTTTAAGAAATAACTTGAGGCAGGCTTTTTTTAGAATAGATTTTGTAAATTTCATAATTCATGCTTAGAGAATGTTATTTTATGGACAGGTATGGGTGTGGGGGTTATCTGGGAGAACGTTTCCATGCTGGCTTTAGGTGCTGAGCAAACACAAATCAGCTTGAAACTTGAGCTCCCAAGCAGTTTAAGCCTCATAGCTAAACACTTCACATCTATTTTCATCTTTTTCTTTTCTCCCAGGGGTAGCCAGAGTAGAAGTTTCATGTCCCATGTTTCAATGATATAAATAAAAGAAAATTCTTTTAAAAAAAATAATCAGCTGTTACCCCTCACACTATAACACATTCTTCACTGATGTAGGCACAACAGATTGTCTACTAATGGCCTTAATAGATCATTTTTATAAAAGACTCTAATGACCTTAATAGATTATTTTTATAAATGACTCTGATGACCTTAATAGATAATTTTTATAAAAGGCTCTAATGACCTTCCTAGATAATTTTTATAAAAAGTGTATATCATAATTTTTGATGGTCTAGTTGTTTTGAATCAAGATTTTTTTCCCCTTTTCTCTATCATTCCAGTTGAAACGAATCAAATCTGACTTAGATGCTCAGTGGGCTGAGGCCAGTGATGATGTCAGACAGTTTTATGGACAGGCTCACTTACAGGTAACTTCTAGCCTAGTGGACAAGTCATTTAAAAACAAGCAAAAGAAAAAAAAATACTTTAAAAAAAAAAAAAAAAAAAAAGCTTATCTAAGGGAGAGAACTGCCAATCCTTATTGCCAAAGTGTTCCTGCAAAATGACAGGAAAAATGTATTAAATTTGTACAAAGCTTGTCTCTGTCTGTCTTGTAAAAAGTTGTACACATGATTTCTCTCACACCCAATCTCGGATCAAGCTGAAAGTTTTCACAATTATTTCTTTAACCTGACAACACAAGAATCAATAAAAAAAATTAACCAATTAGTTATTGATACAACTATGTTTAATAAAAAACTTTGTTATTTTTTATTTTCTTTGTTTATTTTGTGCTGAAAATGTCAGTGATAGGACTGTACATGACAGTGATAACACTTTGTTCACCCCTTCTCTTAAAAGCTTTGTTATTAACATATCTCCTTTTATAAATGAACTTTGGTTTAGCCAGTATTCAGTTCTCTTAGTTTGTGTCTCATTCTTTGATCCATTGTCATAATTACAGCAACAGCTTGAAGACTGTAAAAATTCCTCCAAGACCTCAGCGCCCAACATTGAACCAGTGCTCAAAGCCTTTGAAGATGCTCTTGTTAATCCATGTCCTCACATCCGCTATTTGGTGCGTGGCTCAAATTCTTTCTTCGACTTCTACTACGTAAGTATTGTTTACACAATTATTAAGATTTTAAGATTTTCATATACCGATAGATTTTGGGATTAATTACTAATTAGAGAAATGAGATTTCTGTGATAAATGCAAATCAAAATTATTGTTAAGAATTTGAAGTAAGAAGCTCAAAAACATTTTAACTCTGTTTCATCATCAAACTTCATGTCAGTGAGGGCCAGAGAGACTCAAATCCGCTCCTGCAAAAGCCCTGGACAGAAACCTTGCTGTTGTGCATAGTTCACATGTTACCATACAGGTCAAGAACCTGTGGCTTCCCAGACCTGTTGAGATAGTATTCATCAAGTCTGGGGCAGAATATGGGACACGGTTTCCTCTTTCTCCCCACAAAGGAGGCACTGTGAGTCAAAGTTTGGTGGGCATCTTTCATCGCAGAGCTCAAGGAGCTTCATATGTTCCCACAATATGCAAACTATTTTTCCATTTGAACTATTTTAATATAATTTAGAATGGGCTATTTCTTCTGTTAACCAGATTTGTCTGGCAGGAAATCTACTTAACGTCATAATACTTTGTCCATGTTGTTCTTCTCTTCACAACGCAGCAACTCAACGGTCCAACTCATTTTTAAACCAGGTCTCCATGTTCATAACATATATCAAATATCTCACACATCATACTTATTAACAACTTTATCAGTCCAGCCAGTCAAATTATCAACACTGCTGAGCCGCTACAGGCAGTATAAACACACTAACTTGTGTTGTCTCCAACATCTAAAACTCTCTATAATCTTAGAGCACTGGTGCTTAATTGTTTTTGATCTAAGCTCATCTACATTTTTGATACTCATGTCATAAGCTACACCACCACAAAGTAATCTTCTATTATTATTATTATTATTATTATTATAGCTTTTATATAGCGCTACTTTCATGCTTATAGCATGCTCAGAGCGCTTTTGGTCCAATCTCATTTGTGGACCAGTGTGGGGGGGGGGGGGGGGGGAGGGGGTAACTAGGAGTTGGTTTTCAGTGCCGCCTTTAGGCGCTCAGTAAACACAACTCTGCCCGAGTCGGGTGTCGAACCTCGAGCCACCTTCTAGGTAGCCAAGCCAAGCCAAGTTCAAGCGCACTTGGCCTCTCGACCACGCTTCCCACTATTCCAACTGAACTGAGACTCTGGGAATTCATTATGCACTGCGCTCATAAGTTTCTAGGGGTCCAGAAAGCACTGTGTCATGGGTCAAATATGGCTCCTGGGCTATAGTTTAAGCAACACTTTCTTAGAGGCTTATCTTAGTTATATGTCCTAAGACTATTGTATTCCTTGTCTTAATTTCTATTGTTTCAGTTCCTTGCCCTGATTTGCCCCTACATGCCGCAGCATTTGTTTGATAAAGCCAGAGCTTACTTCGTGCCCTACATTATCTACAAATGAATTTCGTGGGAGAAAATGGAAACATGTCCGTGTTTTGTTGTTTTAGTATCACAGAGGTTATACAATTGTTGTTTAGAGCCCTATATGTAGTCTTTGATTGTTGATATATTTATACATATTATACTTTCTATATCTATATATCACAAGGCGCTATGTAAAGAGGAAGAACCATTCATCTTGCTCACTGACAAACTATTAGCAAGTGTTCTTTCTGCAGCAAGCTTGCTCAATAACATTGTTTGCTTTATTATTTTGACTTTTGGGGATTTGACATTGAGATTGGTTTTATTTCTATTTTATTTTATTACTGGTCATTTCCAGTCCAATATTGTGTTAGCTGGTCATTTCGACTCCAATTTTGTGTTTACTGGTCATTTCCAGTTCAATATTGTGATGTATGATTAAGTGTTAGGGTGATTATTTTATTGGCTTCTTTTTTTTTTTTTTAACTTTTTTGTTTATTAATTTCCCATAATACTTTAAATTTCTTCTTATTATTGGTATGGACCATTTGTCTTTGGTCAAAGTTCATTTTCTGACCTTTGGCCTATTTTTGTTATGTTTACAATCAGATTATTTGTTTTTGAAAACTTCCACTATTGTCGAAGATGGTGTTATGAATGAAAAACAGACAAAATGTTGATGTTGCCAATTATACTATTTAGTGATGCTAATGCTCTCATGTATCTACTGCTAACAGACTCTGCTTAAAGCATCTTTCTATAGATAAGTCTTTCCCTCTATATGGTCTGTTTGCTTTCTATCATAGATCATTCTTGCCTGGTTTATGCTTTGCTAGATATTCTATGCAGTGATATCTGACTTAATTTTGTTTGACTTATATGAATGTAATTCTTACTGGATAGTTGACAGTTTCAAGTTTACCAGCTCATTATGAAAACATTAAAACTACAAAATGGTCAGAGCACTATCTTGAGTGGCCCACTATTGGAATCTAATCATTGATGACCTTATTAAACGTTTTTTTGTATCAATCTTGATAATTACAGGTAAAGGTCATGAAAACCTTTTTTTTTTTTTTTTTTTTTTAGATAAGACTCTAAATATCAGTAGCAATGATAGATAATATTTACTTGTTACTCTTATAGTCAGTGTTTGAAGTCAAAAGTAAAGTTTGTTTAAGAATTAATGCACCACATTTAATGGAAACAAATGCTAAGTGCATAATTGCATTCTATAAGTTTGAGACTTGTTAAAAAGTTCAGCTATTGTTGACACTCGCTAAACAGTTCAGTTATTGTTATATCTGTTCTTAGTATATTTAATTTATTGTGATGAAATACTTATTTTTAAAAGAATCAGTATTTTTTTGTGTACAAACATTATTTATGTATACACTATTTATATGTTAATATTAAATTATTTCTAATGTTTACAGCTAAAAGAAAAAAGCTTTTTAGTCATGTGTAAATTGAAATATTGACTTGTACTATGCATACAGGTAGTTATTTTCTGTACAATAATAATTGAATAATAAAATTATTCACTATAAGAGTTTTTGTTTTTTAAATGATATATTTTATTTTGCTGTAATTATTATCATTCATTTAGTGACTTAAGGTAGTCTGACACTTACATGTGGGAGTTTTAGTTGTGTGAAGTTTTACCAGTCTTACTTACAATATTAACTTTACTCTAATAAGTCAGCCTTAATTTACCATAGCTTTACTCTACCATGTCAGCCTTAATTTACCATAGCTTTACTCTACCATGTCAGCCTTAATTTATCATAATTTTACCATGTCAGCCTTAATTTATCATAACTTTACTCTATCATGTCAGCCTGAATTTATCATAACTTTACTCTATCATGTCAGCCTGAATTTATCATAACTTTACCATGTCAGCCTTAATTTATCATAACTTTACTCTATCATGTCAGCCTGAATTTATCATAACTTTACCATGTCAGCCTTAATTTACCATAACCTTATTCTATCATGTCAGCCTGAATTTATCATAATAACTTTACCATGTCAGCCTTAATTTATCATAACTTTACCATGTCAGCCTTAATTTATCATAACTTTACTCTATCATGTCAGTCTGAATTTATCATAATTTTACTCTATCATGTCAGCCTGAATTTATCATAACTTTACTCTTTCATGTCAGCCTTAATTTATCATAACTTTACTCTATCATGTCAGCCTTAATTTACCATAACTTTACCATGTCAGCCTTAATTTACCATAACTTTACCATGTCAGCCTTAATTTACCATAACAAACTTACTTTACCCTATCAAACTTCATTTCATCTGTCCCTTGACTTTCATTGTGACAGTTTGTGTAACCAATGCCCTCCATTTTTCCTGGCCAGTAGGCCTATCTGTTCTTAGCAGCATACCAAGAGAGAGGCCGGTCCATTCTTTTATGTTGTCCAACCAGATTTTCTTTAGACCACCCTTTCTTCATGCTTCCTGCACTGTACCTTGAAGAATGACTTTTGAAATCACTTGGAAAAACATAGCCTATAGTTTTATGTAAATTAGAAACAATACAATAGAATATCTGTCCCTTAATTCAATTTGTAGTACTATTTTGTTTATTAAAAATTACTATGATTACGCATTATTTTCGTTGTCCTGATGCTTGACATCTTTTCTAGAATATAAGTATATTTATGTCAGGTTGAAGTTTGCAACTGGGGATATATTGAGTAACAAGTCCTAGTTTATGAGAACTGATTTAGCTTTCGAAGTTGGTGATAATAAAATCTCCCATCGTGGGGCCTCCTTTAGGCGCAGGGTCTGGGGCGGTTGCCCCACTTGCCACCGTCTAAGGCTGCTACTGTACATCAGTCATCCAACATGACATATTATATGTACATCAGTCAAACAACATGACATATCATGGGGGAGGGAGTTCTACCTCTTCTCCCCCAATAAAGAAAACTGCGGGGAGGGGGGGGGCAGCTTGGAGTATGTAGTTTTTTTCCCCATTGAAACTCCATGCAACACAACATATTATATTATATCGGCCATACAATATGACATTCTATATATGTATAACATGACTTAATTGCACGCTAATCATACAACATGACGTTATTTGTATTTCAGGTATACCACTTATGTACCCTTCTTGCGTGACTCATACCATACTAAGCAGTGTATTAACATATTAGACACTTCTGGTGTTAGTAAAAAATAAATAATAGTTTTTTACCTTGTTATCTCCCTGTGAATGTTATTTGTTACAAGAATTTCTATTATTGTCAAATAACGTCAAGCAAATAAGTTATCTCCCTTTCCTGCTATCGAAATTACTTTAGCTTTAGGCCAACTTAAACATCTATATTTCTGAACAATTTTAAGTCAAGTAATTAAAGTTAATTGTAGGCGTCATAGTTGTTTATAGTTAATATACAAAATTTAAGCCAATTATGTTAGTTCATACTTAATTTTTAAAAAAAGCAGGAAAAGATATGAGCTAATTGTGAGTTACACTAGAAATGCATTCTTCCCTAGTGCTATTAGAGCATGGAATGGGTTGCCTGAGCTAGCCAGAAAAACCAGTGACTTGGCAGAATTTAAGTCATTGGTTAATATGCATGACTAAATGCATGACGCGTAGGACGTAATCATCTTCTTTTTTGAAGTAACGTCTGTATTATATAAGATAAGATAAGATAAATGTTTCGTTAATATGATGAGGAATCCAGCAAGCCCCATCAATGCAATAATAATTATTTTGAAAGAATATGTTTAGACTTTTAGTATTGGGAGATAAAAACATCGTCATGGATGATCACGTGTTTTAACATCTCTGCTTAAGGAGTGGATGTCTGACTTAGTGTCAATCCAATACTTAGGCTGCTAATTAACAATAATAAGGTTTCTCTTACGTCCGAAGCAGCGCGGCATTTCCCCTGGTTAGAAATATGCAGTCCTTTGTTCTGGTCTACACCCCCTGGTTAGGGAAATATGCAGTCCTTTGTTCTGGTCTACATCCCCTGGTTAGAAATATGCAGTCCTTTGTTCTGGTCTACATATAAGTGGAAAAACAGTCTTATCTATTGATGCACTAACACTACATTATGATATAAAGAGTATGCAAGCCCACATCTTTATACTAAATGATGGCCTAATTGATTTAATATTGATCAGAACAGCATCTCTAGAAAAACGTTGAAACCACATACAATTGAACAAAATTATTGTGTCTTTTCGAATATTTTAAAAGTTATACAATCAGAAACTGTCAAGATTGATACATCCGATTTCTTGATTTCTTGCTGCTATTCAAGTCAAGATTTGTCAATATTATAAAATCGGTTTCTTCCCCTTGCATATCGTGTCGATTAAAAAAAAAATTAAATAACTCTATCTTGTATATAGAGTTCTTGGATATCTATATGGTCGTGAAGTCTGACGTTTCGATAGATCCCAAAGACTCAAACAACCCAAT
Source organism: Biomphalaria pfeifferi (assembly GCA_030265305.1). Taxonomy (NCBI): domain Eukaryota; kingdom Metazoa; phylum Mollusca; class Gastropoda; family Planorbidae; genus Biomphalaria; species Biomphalaria pfeifferi. Next base: position 522,614 of record JASAOG010000061.1, on the reverse strand, counting down.
CAGCTCTGTCAACACTAATGGCGAATATCTGAGTTACTTTGCTACGAAAATATTTTTTCTTGTTAATCACGTGATCATCGACATGTGTATTTGTGTCTTTGGAATGGGTAACTGCCTTAATATTACAGTGTTTGTAAAGCAAGGACTGCGCATGTCAGTCAACTTGAGCCTATGTGCCATGTCTTTATCTGACCTTATCGGCCTCATCTTTCAAGTCCGGCACAACTTTTGCTTGAATCCTTATCTGGAACTTGCCGAGCTCCCGGTAGATTTTCACAAAGTACAAATACTGACAGCAGGATGTCCAAACATCGCTATGACACGCATCACTGGCTGGATCACTGTCTACATTACAGCTGAAAGATGCCTCTCCGTGTTGCTGCCATCAAGCATATAGTCACGTTCCGGAGATCTGTTGTCATTCTGCTCTTATGTTACGTCGTAAACCTGGCTTTCCTGATGCCTCTTTATTCGTCGAACTATCTGAGCTGGAACTTCTACCCAAGTCATCAAAACGATGCTGGGGGAGTCTTCTCGCAGCAACGAAGCTCTTGCAGACCTCATCATGAACACTGCTCACTTATACCTCTCTGTCATTGCCTTCTGCTGCGTTGTCATCTTTACCGTCGCCTTGGTGGTCAGCCTGAAGCGGAAGTCTGAATGGAGAAGACGCGTCACTTCCGACAGAGACCAGAACGAGGCTCGGTCCAGCCGTGAGAAGAAGACAATGGAAATGATTATTATGTTGGCTGCGATTCTTATCGTCTGCTACGCCCCAGGTGTCACGATTACCTTTGTAGAAATATTCAATTCCGAATTCAGAATATCTTCTAAACAAGCAAATATGTACAACGCCGTCTGGTCGTTTTGCTTCGTATTTAATTCTACCAACGCCAGCATAAACGTCATTGTCTATTACAAAATGAGTTCTAAATATAGAACTACAAACATGACATGTTTGTATGGCTAATAATAGCAACAAAACTTTTAAAGTCTTGTGACAATTTTTTTTTTTTTTTTTTTTAGCAACCCTTGGCTTCGTTTACAGCTAGTTTAGTAAAGTTATATGTTTGTTTTATTTTATTTACATGTTTCAGAGGTTCCTTCAGAGTTGAACATTATTAGATCCCGAAGGACTACGGTGGATGGCACCAGGCACGGATCGAATCCAGGACCATCGAGACGATAGTCCTGAGCGCATACCACACGACCGGGCTACCATCCAGTTGATCCAGATCTAAAAGTTGTATAATACTATTAGCAATAATAATAATAATAATTACATGTTACAAATAGCGCCGTTATCTAACATAACTTAGGCTTAACTAAAGCCGAGAACGCCTAATGTTTGTTTGTTTTACATGTTCCTTCTGACTTTAAGATAGTTTACTTCCTAGTCCAAACCTCCCACAGGACGACGGGAGATGGCAGCGGGCAGGGTTTGAACCCGGGACCATCGATAAATCCAAACGACAGTCCAGCGCGCAAACCGCACGACCAGGCAGCCATCCAACGCCAAAACATAAGACAGCCATGAAATAAAACAAAATAGATCTCAGTGGGTCGTAGAATTAAGTCTTAATGTTCCTTTTTTTTGAACGTGAAAATCTCTAGAGGCTCAAAGAGGAGCGAGCTTCAGACTCCATTTATCTGAGAGTCTACCAGGTCCATACGTTTTCGAGAGAAAGGTTTAGCAGAAAAAGAAGAGATGAATCAATGGAGAACAGGGCTCATGGGTGGACATTAGGAGTCATAAGTTCACCAACATACGAAGAGGTTTCAACACTGTTGATGCTCTGATGACCAGGTGTGGTTACCTTGTAATCGATTCTTGCACTCACAGGGAACCAAAGAGATTAGTAAGCATGTCAGAATCGCGTCTAGACTTGCAAAGTGCTTATCGAGTGGAATTGGAGACTCAGGCTTAACAGGTAATAGATCACGTGACTTGTTAAATCACGGGTAATTTTTATCTTCACATTCATATAGTTAAGATTGAGTGCAATTGAGAAATACGGTAAGCCTACAATATCAAGTTGGCTTTTGAGAAAGTTAGTCAGTTTATATTTAGCATCAAAAGGAATTATTTTATTGCCTTGAGACGTCCTGATTTGTCAGCAATAATTATCTTGTTGCGGCTGGAAGTTAGGACATTTCTAATTGTAGTTCAAATGGGACATAATCTACATGTTTCTGTATTTTATTCGTGGATAAATCCACATGGAGAGTAAGCCTGAGCAAGACAGGAAAACCAGTGACTTGACAGAATTTAGGTCATTGGTTAATATGCATGACTAAATGCATGATGCGTAGGACGAAATCATCTTCTTTTTTGAAGTAACGTCTGATGAAATGGGCCTACACACCAGAAGTAGAAAGAAAGGTGAAAGAGCAACAGCGCTTGGTGATTACAGATGCCCACCTGTGACCGCTGATGTATTGGCCTCTTTAGCCACACGCGGAGATGCAAACAGAACTATGTCTTGAGACGTAAGCTGCCACAGGAAAGGCTTTTATTTGTAGAATGACTTATGAATCAATGTTGACATTGTATTGCCAACTACTCTATTTTTTACAAAGCTTATATTAACTCTTTCCGGTAAAAAAATTTGTACACGTTATTTCTCCGATACCATAAATATAAATTAATATACAATCTTGTCTGATTGGCTAATGAACTCTAACAATTAATGCAAACATATTTTTTGCGTAAATCCTTAAGATAGTAAATGCAGAGACAAACTTATTTTTTGTTTTGTAAGAGCACTGTTTAATACAAAAAAAAAGTAAATATTTAATCGTCAAGTTTAAAAATAAATAACAAAATGAAATCATACAGACAGTGAACGATGCCAATAAGAGAACAAGTCAGTGAATGTGGTGGTAGATCTATCATATATACAAGAATAAATCAACTATCGATAAGTGAGACCAAATGACGGACATAATGATGATGATTTAATACCAGTTTCAACCAGTATAAACCAGACACTGAGGTATACGAGTCAGCGAGGAAGAAATATGAAACAAAGGAATATGTTGAAGGCACTCATTAGATACACAGCAATCAAACAAAACGAAGATTTGAGACGAGTTGCTTTTAAGTAAAAATGTTTTTGACTGCGTTGATGTTATATATGTTTGAGCCTAGATGTTCATGTTATGTTTGGGCCTAAATGTCTGCCTTTTTTTCATGTTATGTTTGGGCCTCTTTGTCTGTCTCCATGTTATTTTTGGGCCTAGATGTCTGTCTCCATGTTATGTTTGAGCCTCGATGTCTGCCTCCTTGTTCATGCTATGTTTGGGCCTAGATGTCTGCCTCCTTGTTCATGTTATGTTTGGGCCTAGTTGTCTGCCTTCTTTTTCATGTTATGTTTGGGCCTAAATGTCTGCCTCCTTACTCGCAATTGTTTCCAATTTAGCTTTAATTTACCAACCAAGTCTTGAATAGAAGGCAATATTTCCATTGTAATTGCAAATCACTAACTTCTTTTTTAAATCTTAAAATGTTCTAAAGTTGTAGTACAAAGATATCTATAATATCCATCTTTAAATTATCAATTGATTTGTATGTTTTTCACAACATTATAGTCAGGGGCGGACTGGTTATATGGGCGAACGGGCAAATGCCCGGTGGGCCGGTACCAAAGGGCCGGTCTGGTGGATTCTATATTCTGAGTCCTATTTCATGAACACACTAAAATACAGTTTCAACATTTTATAGGGTGGGAAGGGGGGATTTTCTATATTTTGTGCCGACATTTCGGCGGGCCGGAAGGAAGCACGTCACGGGCCTGATCTGGCTCGCGGGCCGTTTTTCTTCTGCCAGCTTTGTTCTCTTTTCCTCAGCAACCTGTGCGCCAGTTTTTACAGCGCGACGCCATGATGCTCTGTCATGTGCCTCTGTATCCCAGGTGGCTGAACGCTGAACGCCTTCAGAGAAGCTTTGAGGGTGTCCCTGAATCGCTTTCTTTGACAACCTTGCGAGCGCTTTCCTTCACTTAGTTGGCCATACAAGAATCGTTTAGGGATGCGGTGGTCTTCCATTCAGCATACGTGTCCTGCCCATCGCAGCTGGGACTGCATTAGGATTGTGTGGATGCTTTGCAGACCCGCTCTTTGAAGGACTTCAGTATCTGGTATTTTGTCTTGCCGTTTGATATTCAGTATATTTCACAGACATGTCATGTGGTAGTGATTCAGTTTCTTTGCAAGTTAACTGTACACTATCCATGTTTCTGTGTCATAGAGCAATGTAGGGAGGACGACGGCTCGATAGACCCCTAGTTTTGTATGTGTGGTGATACCACTTTAAAGGAATGGGGCCTGAGTCAGCCAGGAAAACCAATGACTTAGCATATTTTAAGTCACAGATCAACACGCATGACTAGATTGACACGTAAAATGCGTAGGACCTAATTATTTTAATTTTTTTGAAGAAAACGTCTGTAATCTATAAGTAATACCAAAAAGTTTGAAACTCATTAAGGCTGCTATTATAGTGTTTATAGTTTTCAGACTACATACATGTAAAAATATAATACATTATGTAAGCCTACGAAAGCATACAGTTTTCGATGCGTTATCAGACTTTATATATTTTGTATAGAATTAGGCTTACACCTATGATAAACACATGAGCGTAGCCAAGAGGGGAGGAGTTCAAACCATCACCGGCCTCAGATCTCATTGTCTGAAAGGGAAACTTTACTTACTTCCCCAGTGCAGCCAACTTAAGTAAACTACAGTCACCAAATTTCATGAGCGTAGCCAAAAGGGGATTTGTGGTTCCCTCCCCCCACTCCAATACAAAAACTAAAGCATTTTACCATTTTATACCAGTTGCTGGACTCCAGTGAATAGAAAATTTAGTTTTTGATTTTTTTAGCGAAAGAGTAGCAGGCTAATAGCACTGTAGATACCTCAAAATATGCATTTTTTTAAAGCTTAAAATAACGGAAATAATGCTCGGATCCGGGGCGAAGCCCCGACCCCACTGTGGATGCTTACAGCGCTCCCCCAGATTCCCTAGCTGTCCCTTGGCGGTGTATACTGCATTTCACTAATTATAGGAAGAGAGTATTCAAGGGTAGAAAAAACATTTAAAAGAATGAAAGATAAGAATGTAATGAAGATTAATTACATATACACACACTAATATATATATATATATATATATATATATATATATATATATATAATTGTGGAGGGAGTTTAAAATCCCCCCCCCCCCCCGAAAATATATGACATGACATTTGTGGGCCGGTTTATATGGTAATGCCCGGGCCGATTTTGATACCCAGTCCGCCCCTGATTATAATGTTGGGAATTTTTTTTATCAGCACTTATTATTGACTGTTTTTTAATTTACACTTTAAAGTGTCCATAAATCGGCAATAATATTTTTGTATTTATCATTTGAGTTTGTTTGTTTAGATTAGTCTCCTGATAAACTAGACATATGTGTGGCGAAATAAATACATTACAATGTATTTCTTTTCAATCGCACCAATCCAAACATAAAACAGGTGCTCAAAAAATAATTCGCCATTTAAAAGCAAGACAAATATAGATTTTTAAATACAAAGAGCCCCATGCATTTAAAGTTTTAAACTTATTCTCAATTATTAGAGTTAGTAATAAAAATTCGTATAGCTTTTTTTTTTTTTTTACCATATCACCATTTGGCATTAAAAAAAAATGAAATTGCTATATAGGGAACAAAATAATGTCTCATAATAACAAGAATGACTTGAAATCAAATAGATTTGGAGAATATAATTAGCTCAGAGGAGATTATTCTCAAATTCATACAACTACTTAATAAAGGTGCATTTTAAATAAGAAAAAAAATTAATTATTTAATAATTGACAAAAATGTGTGAAATATTATGCAACATAAATTTTACATTTAGCATAAAATGATATAAATGATGTAAAATTCAAATATTGATGTTTATATACAAGTAGAATCAACACAATCTAAGAATTTATATAGTAAATACGCCATATGAATCTTATTTACAGGAGAGCACCACTCTCAAGCCTCACAACCTCCTTTTGTGAATGCGCGGATGCGTAAGAAAAGCCAAGAAAGTCCTGCCCCTTGTAAATACATGTTTAAAATCCACTTTAATTGAACTTTCTAACAAAACACAAATTTATGGATCTAATAATTGTATACCAAAGGGGCCTATTAAACAGCTGAATGTTTCTGTTTCCAAATTTTCAACGGAAAACATTTTCTTTTAAATAAAACATGCCAAATTTTAACCTAATCTACAACTGAATTAAAAAAACAATCTGTCACTTTGTAAACATTAAAATTGCCAAATCTCACAGATTTAAGGATGGCAGTTGTAAAAAAAAAATAAAATTAAACAATGTTTAAAAAAATTGAGAGACTGTTTGAAACTTAGAAATGTCAAAATCTGATTTGCCAATTAGGCTTTAAAATATATTATACATTTTTTTGGCATTGTTACCTAAAAAAAAACAAACAAAAAAACAACTAATCATTGAACCCTACCACATGTTGCTGCTCTGGTTTGTAAGAAGGGTGGAGATAAAGTCAGAAATAGGACATAGATTAGTAACTAGCTCATTCATCACTAAAGACTCAGAAGATACAATTATTACCCTTTAAGATCAGCATCTCCTTTAAGAAACTCCACCTAACTCAACACCCGTAGGAAAACATAAAATGCCAAGCTGGAGTTTATAGACTGGTAATGGTCCAAAGATGAAGAAAACACAGCATGACCACAACTTAGTAGGCCTACTAGACATAAGTTAGGTTCTCGTGGACCAGCAGGCGATCACAAACTTTGGTTCCATCATTACAGTAGCTATGTCGCTTGCTTTGACTGGTCACTTCAAGGTCATTTTCACATGGGATCAGCAGCTTGGACATTTCAGGACACTGGTTCTCCCCAAATTCTTCCACTGGCCATTGTGATGTAACATAGGCGTCAGGCGGACATTTGTTGATGGAGCAAACATTTCCATAAGTGGGATTTAAATGGGGCTTCCTATTGTCATTTTCTGTACAAAGCAAAAAGTTACATAATAGAAATAATAGTATTGTATTTATGTTACCACATATAATGAAGGCTTAAAACAAATTGAAAACAGACTTAAATATAATATTAGAGAGATCTATTAGCTTATAAAATAGCCTCAATCTTCACTATAATATTAGAGAGATCTATTGGCTTATAAAGTAGCCTTAATCTTCACTATAATATTAGAGAGATCTATTAGCTTATAAAGTAGCCTCAATCTTCACATTTTTAAAGTTTGTGAAAATGTATTGTGAAAGTTAATATAGAGAATTTGTCATTTTGATTGTTAGTGTTGACACAGACTTATAAATATTTATTTCTAGGTCAGTGTTTGTAGAGTAGTACAAGTTAAAGAGTTAAAAGTTAAAGAGTTAAAAGTTAAAGAGTTAAAAGTTAAAGAGTTAAAGTTAAAGAGTTAAAAGTTAAAGAGTTAAAAGTTAAAGAGTTAAAAGTTAAAGAGTTAAAAGTTACATTACAATTCATAAACCATGAGTGAGATCTTGATTTTTATTAACATTACAAAACAATATCCTATTGTTCAGACTTAAAACTTACCCAAACTAGATATAAAGTACTTTTCATTGGACAACTCCAAATAGTCCTGCAAATGTACAATTTAGAATATATATACAGATTTATTTTAATATAAGAGCAACATCCTAAGAGCAACTCTACCTGGCCAGACCAGAAAGACATTTAGTGTAAACAAAAGCCATGCCCTTTAGGGGCTGGGTGGTTAAGCATTTGGCTTCCAAACCTGGTGTCCTGGGTTTGACTCCCGGTGTAGACTGTGAATTTTAATTTAGGAATTTATAGTGCACACCTAAATCCACCCAACTCTAATCGGTACCTGACTTTAGATCCCAAGGTTTGAAAGGGGAACTTTGCTTTAAAAGCCATGCCCTTAAACTACAATGATAAAGTATTAAAGAATTTAAGGTAAAATGCTTAAGAAGTCTTTTCCATACAGGTAGGGTATAATAGTGGTGATGCAGTGACTGAGTGGTAAAACACTTGGCTTCCCAACTGGTGAAGACAGGGATTTTACTTTCGGGATCTTTAGGGCACCCCAGCTCTAATGGATACCTGACATTATTTGTGGGAACATTAAGTCGGATGGTTGTTATGATGGCCACATGACAGCCTTGTTAACTGTGGACCACAGAAACAGAAGACTTTTACATCATCTGCCCCAAAGATCACAAGGTCTAAAATGGGTACTTTGCTTTTACTCTATAGTAGGCCTATAACAGTAGGTATATTCTAGTAACTTCTTACTAACTATTAAGTGACTGTGGTATGACCTGTTTGCATACTTACTGTTTTCTGTTGCAGTAGATGATCCAGTATATCTCTCAATGTGGAGAAGTTTGGTCTGTTTTCTGGTTCACCTTTCCAGCATTTCTGCATTATTGCATACCTTTGCATTTGATGAGATGAAAAAAAATTTGCTTGTATCAGCTACCTACATGGATTTAAAGGTGTTCTTCATCTTATTTGTTTTATTGCAATTGTGTTGCAATGGACTATTACATGCAGATGTAAACTACTTAAAATTATAGTTATGATAATGGTAATAATAAGTGTAATAATGATGATTATAATTGCTATAATAATATTTAATAATTATATTATACTGAGCGCCTAACAGTAGCAACCCCCACCCACTGGTCCACATGTTGATTGGACCATAGCGCTCTGAGCATGCTATAAGAATGAAAGTAGCGTTATAGAAAAGCTATAATTTAATTTTAATTTATTGATGATAATGTTAGTAGTAATTGTCATAGTGCTGATCATAACTATACTGATAATAATAAGAATACTAATTATATTAATGCCACTTTTAACAATAATGATCTGTATGAAAATAGTGATAGTGATACTAGTAAAGAATCAGAACTCAAAGTATGTTACTAAGAGAAATAATAAGTATAACAATAATAAGATAATTTAGGGGGAAATTTCAAATTTCAATACAAATACCAGTAGTGGTACATTTTAATAACAATTGTTGGATGCCTAAACAAAAGAGTTCCACTGTTTTCCCTTCGTGTTATGCTTCAATCAAATGTTCATCTTTTTGAACAGAAAACTTCAATGAGATAAACAAACAAATGTCAACAAATCAATGTGAACTTCTTACAATTCTTCAGGGCAGTCGTCTGGTCTGTCCATCCTGTAACCAGTACTAAGCAAGGGAAATAATCTTTCTGGTGGAATGCCAGGATATGGTGATGCCCCTTTGTTTAAGAAAATAACAAACAATGAATTTAATACAAAAAAAAAAAAAAAATACATTTTACACCTTTTGTTTGGTGTGTATTAAATTTTAATGTTTCTAAAAAAAAATTGAGTTCCTGAATGCCAGTATATACATATAATAATATTTTTTTTTTTTTTTGCAGTTATAATGACAACAATAATAATAAAAAAATAACCTAAATATAGATGAATGAAATAATACAATCAGACCATAACTTATGAGCCTGAAGGATAATCATGTTCATATAAGATATTGAATGAAGTCTTTATAATGTAATCAAATTTATTTGTTTCAAACATTGTAGATCTATTTGTTTCAACAATGTAAATCTGATGTTTCAAACATTGTCAGTCTGTTTTATCAACTTGGATGAAACAGTTAATTAAAAAACAGCTAATCAAAAAACAGCAACTATTCTTACACCTACATCTTTCCATTTAAAGGAAACAATATAATCTTACCTAGTGTAACAATCTCCCATAAGACAATTCCATAGGACCATCTTAGCGGCATTAAGAAAGACATAAGAATCAAAATAAATCATGTGTATTGATTTGTGGACACTTAGCTATAAACAAACCTGACCAGGACGAGATTTAGATGATAACTACAGCTTAATTTAACCCTGATACAGCTGTATCATTTTACATACTTATATGGAACTTTTTACTGGTGTATAAAGATTGTGTATTAGTTATTTATTTTATCAAATTATTACATTTAGTGTGTATTTTTTTAAAATTAAGGTGCTTGAGTCTGGAATATTTATTTACCAAAAAGAAAACAACAAAATTAACCCGATAACGAATAAGCCATTTCCCGTAAAAAAACCCAACAACTTACACATCACTTTTCATGGTGTAGATCTGTGCATACAGAGACTCAGGGGCCATCCATTTAACTGGCATGCGGCCCTGGAAATAAATGATAAACTGCTATTTATTTACTCTTTTTTAGTGTTCGGGTGTTGGCCTATCCAACACAATTTTCAAAATATCTTTTCACAGTTGTAACCACTGATTCTAAATTAATATAAGCTTTTAAAAGTGGAACTATTTGCAAATGAAATTACGTTAGCACAGAACATATGTTGTCTGCTTTTAAATGTTTTACGCACCATATATTAGTTACAAAAGTGTTTTGGGAAAATGTCACGATGAATAAAAATAATGCTAAACCAACCCACAAACACTTCACTGTTGCCACCTGAATAAGAAAACTGAGCTCCAATTTAGCTCTCAATGCGTGACAGATGATCTTCGAATCAAATTCTCTTTACAATCATAAGTTAGTTGCCCATTTGTTTTTAATAAGTTTTAAGTGATAGACTGAAAGCTCATTGGTTTCCACATATGGAAATTATTTTGAGCTACAAACGGAAGAGCTTGGAACATTTAACTCTGCAGAGCCAAACAATGCTCAATATCGAAATCATAGACCTTTAAAAAACCTAGCGTTTCAACATTTCCTTTCATTTTGTACACCGGATACACCAAAAAGATTGCTATTTATAGTTTTTTTCCCGCCATGTATGAAAATTCCAATGTCATTGTAGTACGAAGAACTTCTTTGTCTTACGTAAACAAAGTCAAATTAAAGTTCCACTTTCAGACCTTGCGATCAACAGGGCATAACACCCTCGTTGAACCGTGGCCCACAGAAACAGATGACCTTTACAACATATGCCTTAAGGATCTTTTTTCTAGGATTTATTTTTTTAGCCAACTAATTAGGTTTTAATGCACTAGCAGTTTGGTCAGAAAGGTGGCATAGATTATTACATCATAGCACGTGCATTATTATATTTTAGTCCTTGAACTAATTATAGCCCATGAAAATAAAATAATTGTTTCTGGGTCATGATAGTTTTAGGTCTATCAGTTAAAGCAGTGTTTCTCAAACTGTGTTCAGAGGACCCCTAGTGTTCCGCAAGGTCTGAATAGGTATTTCACGAACTACTGTGATAATTAACTAGTAGGCCACCACGTGAATAAACCTCTCTAAAAATAAGCTAAATGTTCCAGTAAATACGCCGAATGTGCAAAGTGTTCCGTGAACGAAAAAGTTTCGGACCACTGAGTTGAAGAAAAAAGTACATTGTAAAGTCAAAAGCAAGATATCTTCCAGTATTTAAGTCTTTAATAAGCTTATACTAAAGTGAACTTAAACCTAACATGACCCTCACCTTGCTCATTTTTAGGTAGGCGTCTGCTTCGTAAACATCTCGACTAAGTCCAAAATCTGAAATTTTCATCTTTAACCCTTCAGTGACCAAAACATTTCTGGCCGCTAAGTCACGGTGGACAATCTGTTGAAGTAGAAACATAATCAGTGATAAATTAAGACACACAAACACAAAACACCGTAAAAAAAATAATTTCATCTTAGTGTAAACTACCCCTTGAAGAAGCGCTATGCTTATAGGTTCAAACCATAAGGAAGCTAGCTGTGCTTGAACTTGGCTGATTACAACTTAAACTACCCTTGAAGAAGCGCTATGCTTATAGGTTCAAGCCATAAGGAAGCTAGCTGTGTTTGAACTTGGCTGATTACAACTTGTAGTTTGACGGAAACCTTTGATAATGCTTGTCTTTTGGATAGATATACGACAGCCAAGAAGACTAATTGGAAGTGTGTAGAATATGCATTTATTCTGAACACAAATTAGGATTCGTACCCGAAGAAAAGAAAGAGAATGGAACATACTATTAGCGCACCCTACCCGTCAACACTCGCTTCTTATTTACCCCACTTAAAAAATCGGAATAGTGTCCCTGAACAAAGGACTACGAAACAAAACTAAGACTTATACCTGCGATGCACAGCCTACGATCCGCGGGCCAAATCCGGCCAGTGCTATCCCGCCCTTGGAAACTTTTGTCCACAGTGCAGAACGAAACCGCAGAGGCTCAGTTCCTTTGTACTCGACGTTGTTTTTTTATATAGGGGGGGGGGGATGATTTGTTCACTGAAATGTATAAAGCTCCCAGGTGAAATAAAGGCCAGGCTCTATTGACTTATATTGTTTTATGTTAAGCCGTCTACTCAAGACCGGCTCAATCACGAAGGTCATGGTCTACTCTAGACCGACTCAATCACGAAGGTCATGGTCTACTCTAGACCGACACAATCACGAAGGACACGGTGTACTCAAGACCGACTCAATCACGAAGGTCACGGTCTACTAAAGACCGACTCAATTACGAGGGCTACGGCCTAGTTGATTACCGCGGACTGACACGCCTTGGTACATGTTGATGACTTTCTAACTTTGAAGGATAATCAGCACCACAAAGGAACGGACATAAAGAGATGTTTAAAAAATAGTCCCAGCCCCCAGCTAACAGAGAACTTAACCCTCTGACTAATCAAATTGACTAATCATAATCACATGGTGTCCATTGAAACAAATAGTAGTGCGCTGACGACACAGCTAACTTCCCTCCTAAATCTTTTTTTTTTTTTTTCGTAAACATCGATATGAGTCAAGATAGTTTAGACAGTTTCTGGTCTCAAAATATCTCAATATCCCATTTTGATGACGCAATCATGGCAGCGCCAAACTTCTGTATCCACCTGCAGCACTCCACGATGGACCCAGAAGATATCGATGCATGCGGCCGTGACCTTCCACTTTTTTTCACGTCTCACTGATTAAAGCACACATTAAAATACGTTCATCATTTTTTGTACACGCCAAGGTTGAAATAATATTGCAATAATCTCAAAACACGCAGAAAATAATATTCTTGAGATAACTGAGGTGCTGGACTGGCTCAGATATTTACCTGGTTCTATATTCCATTTGTGTTTACTATTTAGTTTTCTAAAAAAAAAAAAATTTGATTGCCTTTGTAAAATATTAAATAAAAGTCTCTTATCACTACTTTTTAAAAAATAGATTAATCAACACAATCCTCTGAAGGAATAGTTTCGTTAACCTCTAATAAAGGATTTCTCTGACCCCCCTCCCCCGCTCCGCTTAAAGAAAAACAAACAAAACAATCGAAGTATATAAAAAGGGCCTCTATAACAAAAAGCACCGCACAATAACTGCCATATTTCTCAAGGTTTATCTCCATTATTTGTATATAAAACAAAAATTAAATATTTACCACTTATAAATTAATTAATCTTTTTTTTTTAAAAATTATCTTGCAGTGTTTAATGTTATACTTCAATCAAATATTCATCTCAAATGTGAACAAATCAATGTGAACATCTTACAATTCTCCAGGGCAGTCATCTGGTCTGTCCATCCTGTAACCAGTACTAAGCAAGGGAAATAATCTTTCTAGTGGAATGCCAGGATATGGTGATGCCACTTTGTGTTTCGACAATGAATACATTTGCAAAATTTCAACTTGATCCAGAATTGTGAAGTGACAGAAAAAAGTGTGTAAAAGAATTCTCCCAGACAGACAGACAAACAAACAGACAGACGAAGTGAGTTAAAATAAACTTTGTAAAAAACATTACCTTCAGACTCGCCAAATAGTCCATTCCTTTAGCGATCTGCCAGGCGAAGGAAAGTAAATCTCTAAAGGTCAAGGTCCGAGTAGTGGAATTGACCTGAGAGCTGCCATCAGTGCCCCCAATTCTCTGTTTGTCCTCCCAGCTTCGGGCTTTACTCTTCAGCTTGGCGCCACGCAGGAAGCTTCTGAGGGAGCCCAGCTCACAGTACTCCACGATGACGTATAGGGGGCCTAAATGAGATCAAACAATTTTAGAAAGGTTTTATTGGAATTGGTGGATCCAATACTTATCTTATCTTCTTATCTTATATGTTACAGACGTTACTTCAGAAAAGAAGATAAATACGTCCTACGCATTTCATGTGTCAATCTAGTCATGCATGTTTATCAATGAATTAAACTCTGCTAGTTCGTTGGTTTTCCTGGCTGACTCAGGCAACCCATTCTATTCTCTAATTGGAATAGGTGGATCCAATACTTTTCTTATCTTCTTATCTTATACTATACAGACGTTACTTAGAAAAGATGATGATTACGTCATATGCGTCATGCACCTAGTCATGCTTGTTAACCAATGACTTAAATTTAGCCAAGTCACTTGATATTGTGTAGTTAATTGGTTTTAGCCAAAACTCACAACTTAAACATAAGTAAAAAAAGTAAAGTTCTCCTTTCAGACCTTGTGATCCATGGAGCAGAAGATGTAAAAGTCATCTATTTCTGTGTCCCACGGTTAACGAGAGTGTCATGTAGCCAGCACAACGACCGACCTCCTTTACTTTTCCCCAAGTAATGTTAGGTACCCATTAAAGATGCTGAATGAAAAAGGATCCTGAAACCTTAATGTTCACCAGGATTTGAGTTCGGAACCTTCGGCTTGGAAGCCAAGAGCTTTACCCCTCAGCCACCGCGCTGATCACATAAATGGACGTCCAGAAGATACATTTTGCGCACCATTGTATGTAGGAATCATTATCTGGACTGCAAGAATTATTTTTGACATCAGCTGCCAGGTACTTTGCTCTTTGCCAGTGAGGGCAAATTGGCGCCTAGGTTGATCTTTATAGCGCTTACAGGGGCCACCTCTGTAATGCCGTCCTCCCTTAAGCTCGCCAAAAAAGATCGCCTTTGGTATGAGGTCGTCTCCTATGCGGGATAGGTGTCCAACCCAGCGCAGCTGTCGAAAGGTAATTAGTGCTTCTATACTGTCCACAACAGACTATAGCTATTTATAATGTAGTCTTGCCAGCGTATGCCCATTATGGTGCGAAGGCATCTTTGATGATAGCGTTCGTGGAACCTTAAATTTCTTCGATGTATATAATACGTATACAGAGTTTTAATACATAATATAAATAGTATATCTCTAACTAGATCCAGTATTCTAGACTAGAACACTCTATTTCAATGTTTCCAAGACTTGATCTATATCATATAACAAGAATTCCCCGTACTCTGAGACGATTTAAACATATTTTTTTTGAGGGGGGGGGGGGGGCGAAAGAATTGGGGAATCGGGACTAGGTATAATATTTCCTTTTTTTTTTTTTTCAATCTATCATTCGTTAGTTAATGAGAGCGAAGTAGTAGCTCTTACAAACATTCGATCGGTCCCTAATTCATCACTTAATAAAGAGGGAAAAAATAGCTCTCTCTCACATAATCGTGAGTTCGTTAGCTTCGTACAGGAGGATACAAAAAAAAAACACAATTTTTTTTTTTATGTACCTTGTTTTTTACTCTCCTACGTGTTTAAAAATGATTTGCATATCTCGGAGTAATAAAATACAGAATATAGATTACTAATCTACACATGGTCGTTCCTATGAATGTAAAAAAGAAGGCGGGGGAGCGTTCTGGTTCGAATCTCAGGAAAGTCGGGATAGAAAATAGTGAGCGCTGTTCGACGGGACGATAAACGGGTCAAGTACACGCGGCAGGTTTGGGTTTGGATCTTCAGTTCTGAAAGGAACACCAGAAAACATCAACACCAAACATGTTGATTAAATTTTTGAAATGCAATCTATGTGAAAATCGGAAGACACTTATAGCACCTAAATAGTATTTTAAACAAGGTCAAGGTCATAGGCCTACTAATTTATAACTCTGTTAGATGATCTTCGTGTCCGATCTGACATACATTATCTGCGTTTAGAGAAATAGTTAAGTGGTAGCCATTTTGTATGTCTGCTAGGATTGGAAAAAGAAAAAAAAAAGCAGCACATTATTTCATTTCTAATCTTAAGTTTTTTTGTTTTTTTTTAATGGCGTCAAATTAAATTGGTTGTATGTCGATTTTCGCCCCAGGAGAGACTGAACACTGATTAGCTGTTTCGACAAGTAGACGAACCTTTTGGTTAAGGTAAATATTAAATTACAAAACGAAACAATAACGTCCACATGTCCCCAAGGCCTCGTCGTCGGGAGTTGATTTATTTCATCAAACAGAATTCTAAACGCAAGAAGAAAACGAGGCTCAACAAAGTCTGTTGTGTTGCGTAAATTGTTTTTGAAGAAGTCAAACCTAAAATGTGCACTTGAATGTTTCAACTGATTCATACGGACAATAAAGATTATTATTATTATTATGTTAGAAGTGAACGAGAGGTCATTCTCTGGCGCTGCCAGGGTCGAGTTTCGCTAAAGAGAAACAAAATTCATCGTAGTCCCTTTAACAGTTTCCACTGAGGAATTTTCTGGTGGTGTGGCAGGTCTGCAGCAGTACCGCCCTCTGACAGGCAACGAGAATATTCCTAGGAATGTTAAGGGCCTTGAAGGTGTCTGTGAGGTCAGTTGTTATTATCCCCTCGGTATGGGGTATATTGTTTTTTTGGACAATTTTCATAGACGCTTAATCTCCAAGCCTAGGTTCCCATATTTTCTTTATTTTTCTATCTTAGTTTTTCTTAAATTATGAGACAGTGGTACGGCGATATCGATAATGGTAGCGTTTTTTTCTTTTTTATCGATGAACAGCAGGTCTGGGCGATTGAAATCTACGTTTTTTTCGGTCAGAATAGGCCTATCCCAGTTCAGCAGATGTTCAGTAGACTCGAGAACCTCTTGTGGAGAGTATTTATAATAAGGAGGAGTGTCCTTACCGATCAAATTGTACGTCAAAGCAAGGTGTTGGTGTATTAACTTTGCAACTTGGTTATGGCGACCTAGGTAGGCAGATTCTGATAGGGCTGGACATCCTGCCATAATGTGTTCAATCGACTCGCCCACATTTCCACATTTTCGGCATTTGTCGACAACATGGAGTTCAGGATATGCTTCTTGTAATTTTTTGTCCTAATTACTCTGTCCTGTATTGCTGTAACAAAGCCTTCAGTTTCAGGGTAGAGATGACCTGCTTTGAGCCATGTTAAGGAAGCAGCCTTGTCGATGTTGTCCCCATGTAATAAAGCCGGAAATTTTCCGTGGAGTGTTTTTTCTTCCCATTGGTGAATCTCATGCCCTACGTCGTCCAAACCGACATTGACATTGGCATTGTGTAAGTTCAGAGGGGTTGCTTCGGAGTCATATTTGCGTAGGAAGGAAACTAGTTCATTGCTGGAGGCGAGCAGTTTTGATCGTATTTTTAAAACTTGCATCTTACACAATTTGAAGATGCTCTGCAATCCACGACCCCCCCCCATCCTTCCTGGATAGGTATAACCTTTTGGTGGAGGACTTGGGGTGTAGGCATCGAAATTTGGTTAGTAATTTTCTGGTGAGTCTGTCAATGTCAATGTAGGTCGGTGTCAGTCCATTTGATCACACCGAACGTGTAAAGGAGCACTGGGACGGCCCAGCTGTTTATTGCAGTGATGAGATTACTACCAGACAGTTTGGTGTTGAGGATTATTATTATTATTATTCTTGTACGAGCTGTTGACCAACAGACGAGTCATTCCTTATTCACTTGTTAATGTCAATAGTTGCCAATAATGACTGGAGTTCTATATTTCGAAGATTCAGACACAAATTCGCATTGAAGTAAAACGAATTTAAAAACATTCTGCTGCAAAAATAACCAAAAAGTATCGAAACAAAACAGAGCTTAAAAAAAAGACACTAAATCAAAACAACAAAAACAAAGCAAGAAAACTATGTCGTTAACTATAGGATACTAATTTTAAATCATTTTATCAATTCCCTCTGTCTGTCTGTCTGTCTGTCTGATAAAAGATTTGTACAAGTTATTTCTCCCAAACCCATTCTAGGATCGAGTAAAAGCTTTGCAAAAATATTCATTGGCATCGACAAGACAAGAATCAATAAAAAAAACAACAAATAGTCAAATTAACCACTAGTAATGAATCATTTTGTTTGATGCCGACAAGAGAAATTAATCCTTCAATATTCACAGATAGGGCTACACATGTAGGGTTTGGTCCCCTTATATAATTGTTCCAATGATTTCTCCCACACCTATTCTCAGATCAAGTTGAAACCGTTAATCAATCATTGACTGTCCCTAACGAAACATGGAATAAATAAACAATTTACCAATAAGTCGATTAATTATTGGATTAATCAATGAATAATTTTGTTTGATATCGAAAAGGGAAATAACTTCGACATTATTGAGAGATATGGTTGTAAATGAGTTCTTCCCTTTCGATAAGCCTTTTTTTAAAAAAGATTTTTTTTTAAAAAATTGTTTGTTTTTTAAATTTGTATTATATTACCTTGAAATGCTTATATTAGAGATAATACAGTATAAGTTTTAGGATTCTTCCTATGTTACAGCTTTTCTCAGGAACCAGACTAGCCATTAGGCCCGTCAAGAACAGAATAACGAAAACACAAAATTTGACGCTAATCGTTCACATGTTTCCACCTCAAAGATTTTAATTTTTTCTAAATAACAACACGTGCCTTGATCAAACTTTTTTTTAAAAACTAATATAAATTGAAATGATTAGATTCATTCATTCCTCCAGTTCATCAACTTATTTTTTTTTAACACGTAACGGAAGCCATGAATTTGACACAGATAACATTAAAATATATATAAAAAAAAACAAACAACAACACAGGAATATAATTTTTTTTTTTCATTCTGTCAAATGTTGACGATTAAATCTGATGAAATAAGAATCAATAAGTTTAGTTAACATTGTTGTTGAGCTTTATTTTTTGTGTTAGCTTTTCTTGTAATAAAACTTGGTCAGGTTTTCATTGACTAAGTTAATCCCATTAGGCAATAAAAAAATCAAAATAGCTGTTAAAGTGGGTTGATGTATGTATTAAAGTTGTTGATATGCTTGAATAAGCAGCTCATACAGTTCTCTCATTTTTAAAAAAAATTCAATATACATTTTACTGTTGAAGGTATAAACTGAAGAAATAGTGATTTAGTTCAACATTGTTCTATTTACATTGCAACCTAATTAAAAAAATCGATTAGATCTATCATTGAATAGTATTTCACATGTATCTGTACATAGACCAACACATAAACAAAGATTTGTATTTTACCTTTGTGTGTTTATATATCTATCATGTAATGTGTATTTGACTTTTATGTGAAGTCTACGTGCAAGTATCATGGCTGGCACTCAGTTGTACTTTACCTTTTTGTGTACACACGCCTAACAGTTTAATAACATTTGGGTGATCCACTTCTTTCAGGAGCTGAAACTCGGAGACAAGGTCTTGGTATTCTGCTCCGGAAGCATCAGCTGTTAAAAAAAAAAGAACGCAATAATACAAACTTAACAATCTTTTGGACATGTTCGTCTTAATCATTAGATCAGCGATGCCCAAACTACGGCCCGCGGCGTGCTTCTATGCCCGCCAAAGCATTGGAACAAAATGTAAAAAAAAATAGAAAAAAATGACTAGTCGACCACGGCGTAGCATACGCCGCTATTATGCAGGGCCGGCCTTAGAGCACTGCAACCCTTTGCGACCGCCGTACTTTCAGCGAAAGGAAATGAGCTGAATCTAAAACTGCAAGGAAAGTAAAACCCAGCCTACGTTTTGGTAGAAGAATTAGTTTATTTCGAAGAAAAATTATTTTTTTGGCAGAAGATATGCACTTACTTCATTTTAAATGTCTAAAGCAGTATCGCGATAAAATCAGGGCAACTATTGACACAAATTACTTCAACACAGTTATAAAAAAAATCAAAGATAAATTTCTTGGTAGATTTGAATAGTTCAACAAAACTATTCTAGCATTCCTAATAAATCCTCTCAACACAAATCTTAACGAGCTTCACATTGAGCCATTTGAAATTGATACACGTAGATATAAATTAATATATTCTTTTTTTTAATTAAAAAATTAATGTATGAGTACTATTTATTGTTGGCAAGAAAAAATGTTGTGGCTCTTTAAAAACTTTAGAATTTGGTAAATTGTAATTTTTGGCTCTTTCGACTCAAAAGGTTACCGACCCCTGATCTAAGCTACAGTCTCGCTTTGGATTAATGTAGTCACAATTATGCGTTCACTATCAGTCACCTAAAGTGCGTCTCTACAATATATATATATATATATTTGTATATATATATATATATATATATTACTTGTTTTAAAACTTATTTTACCTATCTGTTATCTATACATAGATTATATGTTGATATTATGTTGATAGGAAATATAACCACAAAGGTTCATTTAAACATTTAAATGGAGGAAGATTTAAAAAACACAAACTACAAAGAGGCAAGTTTGAAATGTGTTTCCGCTTTTCCCAGGAGTCGGCACGTAGTTCTGGTTGAGTTTTCTTTGAGAGTGTTTTGCTTTTCCCGACCAACGTCTGGATGTCTTGATGTCTGATTGGTTCGCTAACAGAACGTCTGATTACGTCTGAAATCTGTTTTTTCCAGAATTCAAGGAGAAATGGGGGAAAGTGGGGGGGGGGGGGCGCCATAGTGACGAGATTTTTGTAAAAACTTTGATTATAAGCTTTAAAAAAGTAGAAAATTTTGGATTTCGCAAATTAGAATGACCAAAGATACTATTTACAAAGTATTAGAAAGTAATCTTAGTATCAAAGCCACATTTTTTGTTATTGTAGAGTACTTCATGTCGGCAATCTTATTGATTTTGAGGGTCACACAAAATATTTTAAAAATTATTACAAAAACAAAATTCAAGATAATTCATGTTTTCTTTATATTAACTCTGTTGAATGTTTTCACACTAGAAGTGAATTTCCTAATCCAATTCTGGTAGCACTCTGTTTGCTTCTATGTATAGAAATCTCCATGGCTAAACCTTTAAGTTAATGTTTACAAATTAGTGTGACTTTTGCGGGTTTATCGGTAATCTCAGCTGCAAAATCAAATTTTGCAAATATGTTCATCAACGCTTATGCGTATTTAAACACACTATCATTGTCTTTATGTTTCTTATCCCAAGTTTTAATATGGATAATGTTTGTTTCTTGACAGATGTACATGCTTGAAAATGGACCAATCATTCACGTGGCAGACTTCAACAAGTCCACAGTTTTGATAGATTTTCGTTTTTCAAAACTATACGCGACTATAAATTGAATCTACATCTCATTGTTATTATAGTCTCATATCTGGAGTTATCTCCTTATCATTTAAATCTCGGATAGCCCTTCCAAAGAGAAGATAATTACGTAATTATAAGCTTAAAAAAAAAGAAAATTTTGGTTTTCGCAAAAAAGAATGACCAAAGATACTATTTAACACTAGATAACACTATTCCTTTTTAATCTAGTCGTGCACGTTAATTAGAGACAAACTCTGCCAAGTATTGGTTCTTACTGATTCAGGCAACCAGTTCTACGCTCTAGTGGCACTAGGGAAGAAGAAGCACTTGTTCGAATTTGCCCAATGGATTTAAAGCCGTTATCAAAACATTTAAACTTTGCTAAAAAAAAAAGGGGACACAACGTGGTGGACAAAAGCAAGTAAAAGACTTAAGAACTTTAATCATCGGATGAATTACCTCCCTTTTAATGTGGAACAGTAGTAAATACATGTAAAAGCTGAGTAAGAGTTTCCTATTTCTACACAACACACTCACATATGTATGAGACAAGCCAATACAGGGTTGTAGGTCTTGGATATGTGTGCGTGATTGTGTCGAGAGGACACTATTTTGATAACGTTAACCTGGATTAATCATGTGTGGTCCCAGCGCTTCAGCAGACTAAGGTCAAGGTCAAGGTGAAGGTGAATCTTGAGCAAAAAAAAAAGGGAATTGAACTCACGTTTAAGCATCTTGACAGCAACCACTGTATTCCCTTCTTGACCATTCAGCATGAAGGCCTGGGCTCTAACTACTTGACCAAACTCTCCTTCCCCGATCACGTGTTCTATCGTGAGATAACATCTCGGGAATTCCCATTTGTCTTCAAACTGAAACCAACAGTTTACACAATTACAGTCATCACAGCCATTACAGTCATTACAGACCCAAAGTATGTCAAGGTTGTAGATGTGAAAGATACAAAGAAACAATGGCAAAATCTGGTAAATAGATATACAGACAGACATACAGAAAACAGACAGACAGATCGTTAGACAGATAGATAGATAGATAGATAGATAGATAGATAAAAAAGATAGACAGATAGACAGACATGGGTATTAGATAAGTTGTTTGCTCCGTCTATGATATTCCGTTTAGAGTATTTTTCAAAGAAATTCCAGTTCTTATAAAAGGGACAGCAAATTAATTTTCTCTACCTCATATTTTGTTTACAAAGCTTCTATCAACTCACTCTGTCTGTCTGTCTGGTAAAAAGTTTATACAAGCTATTTCTGCAAACATCAATCTCGGATCAAGCTGAAATGTCGCACAATTATTTCTTTGACCTTACAACACGAGAATCAAAACAAACAAAAAAACAACTAATTAGTTAAATTAACAATTGGTAATTAATTTGTTTTGGTATCATCTAACAAGGGAAATAAATTGCACTTGACTAAGGTGGTAGTTTAAGCTGAATTAGTCCCTTTTTTATGTAACCGCTTTAAAAAAAGTTTGAAACGAACAATACATAACTATACAATCTTCAATTTTCATAACCACCTCTCTAGCAGAGTAGTTAGCATGTCGACTTGAGGGGACTTATGTTTGAATTCAGGTCGTTCCGCCCCCTTTTTTTAAAAAATAAATGCTTGAAACGGCGCCAAACTAATAACAATTGGTAAAAATATTTCTAATTTCACACATTTATTGTTGTTGGTCTAGATGTATTACACATTTTCACAAATGTCATGGCTAAACTCTAAAAGAAGTGAAAAAAAAAACATACACACACGCACGCTCGCGCGCGCGCGCACACACACATACACGAAACCTGTCTCTGAAAAAAAAAAACAAAAAAAAAACAACATTTGAAGACAAAAACAAACGCATATTCATGTGGAGACATTGACTTTTGGTGTGATCTGAGCAAACTCAAAAAAACTTGAAATGCAAGAAAACTAGTCAAATGGATTTAAGAAAACAATCATTTCCCAATATATTTTTTTTTATTGATTTACATCTTTTTTTTATAATTTCATTTTAAACGCCTAAGCAAACTTTGTCTCTTGATCTGGAGAAGAAAATTAAATTGTTGATTTCAAGTTGGCAACTCGTATGAATTGTACTCGACGTTGCAGGATTAATTTCTTTAGCTGATCACGTGATTCCACACCCTCGCCCTTTTACATTTCTTGTCTCTCCCCTTCTCTTTCTGTTTGCTTCATTTGAATGCAATGTCTGTTTACATTTTTAATTTCAAAAACACAAGAGTTCGTTTTCAGAAGACCTAGAGCAGCTGTGGGGTCTTTTGTGTCTTCGGGTCCCGAAGGTAGTGGACAACGTTTAGGCAAGTAAACTCTAACAAAAACATTTAAAAAAACAACAACAAAACTTATGTAAGGGAAAACACTTGCACATCTATCAATACTGTAAGATATATTTCCCTTTTTATATAAACTAAAATTAACAATTACCACCAGTTAGTTAACTAATGGGATAATTATTTGATTGATTTTATGTGTTGTCATCGTCTATCGGTGCAAATTTCAAATTGATCCAACAATCGGAAGCGGGAGAAATAAATTGTACAAATTTGTACCATACATAGAGAGAGAGAGAGAGAGAGAGAGAGAGAGAGAGAGAGAGAGAGAGAGAGAGAGAGAGAGAGAGAGAGGAGGGGAGAGTGAGAGACAAAGATGCATGTTTTGTAAATATGACTTTCAAAAATGCTTTTTCCTCAGATCTGAACAATAACAGACGGACAGACTCCAGCGTTCCTCTTAAAGAGAAAGGGAGAGAAGGCTGCTGAATGTCGCTAAAAGCCTCAGAAAACCTCAGAGTATTATTTAGTACGATGTTTTATCATTTACTCATTAAAGTTAGATTGCGCTCACTAGTAATCCTAGTGTGATGATTCTATTTGTATATAGTATTGCATATAGCACTTGATAGAATCTTGGTTGTAAGATATGAAAAATTCTAGATTTATTTATTGTGATTTCATTGGTCTATTAGTTAAAGTAGAGTTACACCTTTGAGACATTTTTATTGTTGTCAGAGGCCTGAGTTTTTAGACTAATGGTAGAAGTACTTTAGAAAGAAGCGTTCATAGTAAGTTCTAAATTTAATGGTTTTGCATGTAATGGCATTATTTACAGCTTACTTTGATTGCTTTTATTTTATATATATATATATAAGGCTTGTCTTCGAGTCCGAAGATCAGTGAGGAATGCAGTATATATATATATATATATATATATATATATATATATATATATATATATATATATGAAATATCCATTTCTTTTCTGAATTGATCCCTGGCAATTTTTTGAATTGCTAAACGACATACTTTTATGTCAAAGCCATGTCAAGAGCTCAAAACACCTAGTTTACGTTTTCTGTTGTTTCTTTAACGAAAAGAAAAGACACCGTTTCACCATGTAGAATAACACTAGAAATTCAATTAGAAATTTAACTACTCGTCATCTAAGTTTAAACCTGAACTATTTCTAAGGTTGTTTTTTTTTTTTTTTACACAAGAGCTGACTTCAATATTCAAGGTTACAGAGAGATCATCGACCTAGCTCCACTCACCACATCCTGCCCAAGCGCTATCTTCGCCGCACACTGACCGGAAGCCGGAGACCAGTAGGACCTGTTGGCATGCTGGCGAAGATCACGCGCGTCGTCCACGATGTAGTCGGAAGGCACCGCTGTCATGGAAACCAGGCTGTTGACATGCTTCAAGGTCACTGGCTGGCGCTTGCGCGTCCGGTTCCAAATCATGGTTCCCAGGCCAATGGTCAATGCGGCTACCAGCAGGATAGTGATCGACACAGCAAGTCCGGTCTTACATGGAGTGGTGCATATCACGTCATCGTCTTCAACTTTACCTGAAAGAAAAAAAAAATGTAAATAGTGATTTTTTTTTTCTCAGTATGTAGGACGTATGCATACAAGAATCTAATCTCTTCAATACCTATCAGAACAACGCGTATATGATGTTGCTCGGTCGCTGGTTTGGTAGCTCCAAATAGCTCTAAGCACACCTCTAGGTCCGGGCTAGACTAGCTATGAATTTGACAATAAGATATTTTCATATAGAATAACTACAAGACTCAAGCCTTTTTGTGTATACGTTGCACAAAATCACTAAATTGAGAAAACCTTTTAGGGTAGAAGACTTAAAGGTAAAGTAGCAATTATACATAAAACATTGAATCATAATCTTCAAATACATAAACAAAACCTAATTAGATATTCAGAGAGACACAAAGATAAAGGCACATTCATTGTTCCATATGCTGGGACATATTAGTACAAATGCTCCTTTTTCCCTAGTGCTATTAGAGTTAATTAGAGCATGGAATTGGCTGCCTGAGCCAGCCAGGAAAACCATAGACACAATTTAAGTCATTGGTTAGCATGCATGACTAGATTGACCTATGAACACGCGTAGGACGTAATCATCTTATTTTTTGAAGTAACGTTTGTTTATAAGATTAAATAAGACATATAGGCTGATATAGAACGTATTGACAACCAATGTATTTTAAAGGTTTACGACATTTTCGTAAGTTGTTTCATAAGGATGTGACCAGATGAAAACAATTTTCTTTGAATCTTTGACTGTCTTTTTAAATCTTTTTATAGACTCAACCATATACACGTAAACTACAGATAATCCACACAAGAGTTCTGTGGCATTTTACGTCTCGATAGACGATCTTTTCCCTTTGCAACTTCTTGTGTGACTAAAGAGGCCAATCCTTGATACACAGCTGCGATCGAAGGTTGGGCATATATAATCACCAGGCGCCGTTGCATTTTCACCCTTCTTTCTGCTTCTGTTGTGTATGACATCTGCAATCTGTGACCCTTCCTTTATGCTCTCTCTCCATGAGGATCTGTCCAGTGCCACCTCTTCCCAGTTGCCAGTGTCGATTTTGAAGAGCTTCATGTCGCGTTTGCATACATCCGTATAACGTAATAGTGGGCGACCGGCGGCTCTCATGCCTTCTATTATATCGCCATACAGGATGTCCTGTGGAAGTCGACCTTTTGGCATTCTAAGAACGTGTCTAAGCCAGCCAAGGCGTCTGCTGCTGATAACAGAGCGGATGTCCTGGCACCCTGCTCTTTGTAGCACTTCCTCATTGGTTTTCTTATCTTGCCACCTTATTTTAAAGATCCGCCTTAGGCATCGGAGGTGGAAGACATTCATCTTTTTTTCCTGCCATGAGTAGGTTGACCATGTTTCACTTCCGTACAGCAAGGTGCTCAACACACAGGTCCGGTAGACTAGGGCTTTAGTACTGCTAGTCAGCAATATGTTGTCCCAGACTCTTTTCTGCAACAGTGACATGGTGGCCATTGCCTTGGCTATCCTGTTGTTTATGTCTTTATCCAGTAGAGTGTTGTTGGATATGATGGAGCCAAGGTAACAAAAGTGATCAACAATTTCTAGTGGTTGGCCATTGAGGCGCAGTGTTTGTGTTTTGGACACAAGAGTTAAGCCACACGTAAATTACAGATAATTCACACAAGAGCTAAGCCACACATAAACCACAGATAATCCACAGAAGAGCTAAGCCACATGTAAACCACAGATAATACACACAAGAGCTAAGCCACACGTAAACCACAGATAATCCACACAAGAGCTAAGCTACACGTAAACCACAGATAATCCACACAAGAGCTAAGCCACACGTAAACCACAGATAATCCACACAAGAGCTAAGCCACACGTAAACCACAAAATCCACACAAGAGCTAAGCCACACGTAAACCACAAATAAGCGCAGAAAATATTTTTTTGAAACGGGGTGAGTTGGCTGAACTCTAATGGGTATCTGACATTAGATGGGGAAAAGTAAAGGCGGTTGGTCGTTGTGCTGGCCACACGACACCCTTGTAAACCATGGGCCACAGAAACATATGACCTTTACATCATCTGTTCCATAGATCGCAAGATCTGAAAGGGGGGAACTTTAACTCATAGAAATAGATTGAATTGGGTCTACTAGCCCTACTTGAGAGAAGCACTGCTCAGACAGATTTTTGTGGCAATCTACGGATGAAGTGAACTCGTGCGAATGTTTTGTGTCTGAATGTAATACCGCTGAGACTCAAGTTATATTGTGAGTAGTTATTTGTTATTACACCGGAATGTTCTCTCACTCATTTCTTTTCTTATGGCTCTTTCTAGTCCAGACATGTCCTGACATTTATACTTTTACCTTGACCTTTCAGTTGTGCTACAAAGAAGGTGTAATTGTGTAAAGAGGTTTATGGGTGAAGGAATAGCTGTGCACAAATATCGGCCTTGACATTAAGCAATATTCCGTCCCACATAATGCAACTCGTTCTCACTATATGTTAAGTTTGATAATGCATTGAAAACTGATCACAGCCGCGCGTGGGTTTGTTAAAACGTATAGTTACATGTCAGTAGACTGCTAGACTAGATTACATCTCAATGTGTCGCAAGGGATGGAACCTGCAGATCTCTTCAGTGGAATCTAAAACAGCCCCTCTTCTACAATCAGTCTGTGGTCTATCCCACGTGTTTTACGGTGTACTGGTGCCTACCATCAGTGTCTGCGCGAGAGCAGGGTTATAGCCATACTATAGTGATACTACCCTGTAACTACAAAGAATTGTTAATAGATTCATCAGGGTATGCCCTAATGCGCATACTAAAGAACCCTAAGAAATATCCGCGATATCTGGCTTGCTGAAGCTAAAGAGATCAATTGGAGAAAATTCAAGTCTGTGCATAAATGTTGAGTATAACACACTCGTACTACTCGAAAGGTAAAGCTGAGCCATGGGATTCTGAACAATTTAAACTACGATGACTTAATAAAAGAGATAAAATAACAAATAAGAACTTATCTTATATAATACAGACGTTACGTTGCATATTAACCAATGAATTAAATTCTGCCAAGTCACTGGTTTTCCTGGCTAGCTCAGGCAACCCATTCCATGTTCTAATAGCGCTAGGGAAGAAGGAGCATTTGTACAAATTTGTCCTAGCATATGAAACGAGGAATGTTCCTTTATCTTTGTGTCTTTCTGAGTATTTTATTAAATTTTGTTTTTGTATTTAAAGATTATGGTTCTGTGTTTTATGTATAAATGCTACTTTATTTTTAAGTCTTCTACCCTGAAGGCTTTCTAAATTTAAAGATTTTTACTAAAGGTATTACTCTAGTCAAATGTGAGTATTTGTTTGTTATGAATCTCACTGCTCTATTTTTTGTCTGTTCCAGTTTCTTAATGTTTTCTTGAGTTGAGGTGGGGGGGGGGGGTCCCAAACAGAGAATGCATATTAGAAAGAAAAAAACACAAGGCAAAAACAGTTCTTAGTGCATTTTATGATGCCATTCAGTAAACTCTAGGTATTCAAACTACTAGGCTACATTACCATAGGTCTAGTTACTTATCATATTTCTCTGGGAATGCGACTTTTCACAGTAGCCATACAACTTTTAACACTAAACCATAATTTACAAATAGAAAAACAAAACCGAATAAAATTTTCAGAAAGACAAAAAAAAAGAGGCGCATTTCTTATTCCATATGCTAGGACAAACTTGTACAAGTGCTCATTCTTCCCTAATGCTAATAGAGAATGGAATAGGTTACCGGAATCCGCCAGGAAAACCAACGACTTAGCAGAGTTATAGTCACTGATTAACATGCATGACTAGATTTTGTGTGGAGTTTCATGCGCATCATTATATAGACGTTTAATCCTCTTTGACATTTAGGCCAGGAAATGCAAAAGAAAAAAAAACAAACATAGTTCTTGTTTTTTTGGTGGAACTTAAGAGCAACAGTGATTTATTAAACAGCTTTAAATAAACGAATATCTGTTCCTAAAGGAAGTTGCTTAAAACAGTAATCTTTTTGTTATTTCTGAGTTTTTTCTTAAACCATAAGATATGTAGGACTCATTTTGATTATTAGGAAATATCTGATTACAGTAAACACGCTAAATTAATGTCAACCCAGCCATAGGTAATATGTGATTACAGTAAACACGCTAAATTAATGTCAACCCAGCCATAGGTAATATGTGATTACAGTAAACACGCTAAATTAATGTCAACCCAGCCATATGTAATATGTGATTACAGTAAACACGCTAAATTAATGTCAACCCAGCCATAGGTACTATAAATTGTACTTGAACTTCGTCGGGTTCCTGACCCTAAAACAAGGGTAGTCACCACAACCACGCAGACGTCAAGTTAATTCGATCACTATTTAATCCAGCTCACTACTTCAGTTGCCGCCAAATCCCAGGGGGGAGGCAACCGAGTTTCTAGAAGAATCAGATTCGATACACAAAACAGTGATCTCAGCCAGACGACGGAGTGGCGGCAGGGGGATGACAGAAAGGTGGGGGAGACTGGATAATAGAGAGAGAGAGAGAGAGAGAGAGAGAGAGAGGGAGGGAGAGAGAGAGAGAGGGAGCAGTTTTGATTTACGAACTTTCTACTTAACGTTTTGAAACTTAAATTTAAAAATAAATTAGAAGTTAAAAGTTAACGAACAAAAGACTCTAGAAAAACCCAAAAATAATTGTGAGGAGGCGGGGGAAAAACGGTTCCAGTAAACGAAGCTTATCACTTATTTACAAAGCTTATATCAACTCACTCTGTCTGTCTGGTAAATAAAGGTTGAACATGTATTGTTTTCTCCCATTTCTCATTCTCGGATCAAGTTAAAACTTTGCACACTTATTTATTGATCCTACCTAACAAGACATGAATCAATTAAAAGATTAGTTAATTTATTGTTGATTAATTATTATTTGTTTGGTTTCAAAATAAGAGAAATAAATGCTACTTATTGGGAGATGTGGATATCATATAAATATATATATATATATATATATATATATATATATATATATATACATATATATATATATACATATATATATATATATATATATTATATAAATATAAATCTAGTTATCAAGCTAAAAATCTATGGCCATTTTACAAGGTCTTCGGGGCTCGCAAAGACCTTCCTTTAGGAAACATTACCAGAAAAAAAGTAGAAGAGGCATACAAAGAAAGCGATTGGAAGACAACATAAAAGAATTGACGGTTCTAACAAGGCAAAAGACAGAGTAACGGAGAAAGACGGTCGACAACTCTTGCATGAAGCCCCAACGGTCCAACAGACTAAGGGATATGGTAAAAGTAAATACATATATATATATATATATATATGGATTTAGTCCCCTTATTACGCTGTGGCATGTTCTTTTGCCACTCCCCATTCTCGAATAAAGTTGAAATTTTACATGATTATTAATCGTCGATAACAAATACACGTATCAGTACGAAAATCTACCAATTAGTTAATTATTTAGCACTGGTTAATTAATTTTCTTTTTTCTACTGTTAACTCAACCAAGGGGATAATGGCAACTGACATCACAGATACCTTTAAGGTCCTTAACATCTTAAGCAGATTCCATTTGGCGTCAGAAGAGGGCGGTACTACTGCGGACCTATCACATCACCAGAAAATTCCTCAGTGGAAACTAATAAAAGGACTACAATTAATTTTGTTTCTCTTTAACGAAACTCGACCCTGGCATTGCCAGAGAATGAATAATTGTTTGCTTCTAAAATAATAATAATAATCTTTATTATCCATAAAGAAATTATTTTTACAGCTTGTGTAATGTCATCAAATGTACTTACAGTACATGAAAACTTGAAACTTGAAACAAAAATGTACTGTGAGATTTTATACAATGATTTAGACAATAAGGGACATGCAGATGATTAACAAAGATTTCAAGTATCAGAACATAAATAGGAATGGTTTCAAATCTTTTTTTTACTTTATTATTTTCAATTTTCTTTTTAAAGCAAAAACATTTCTCACTACCGTAACTGTCCCAACCAAACGAATCTATTTTTAGCTAGATTTTTTTCCTAGGGGACATACAAAGATCGTTTTAAAAGATGAAAACTTTGGTGATCCAGTCCCGCCACAGAATCCCCAGAACTAGCCTAGTATAAACAGCGGAGTCAAACAAGGATGTGTCCTGGGCCCATATCTTTTTAGAATACTCTTTTCAATGCTAATCCACCACGATTTGACAAATCCGCCGGGGCATCCATCTACATTCCAGATTTGATCGCAAACTTCTAAATATTGCCAGACTGAGGGCCAAAACTAAAATCAGAACCACCTTCGTAAGAGTAGGGACACACTAGGAGATTCAGTCATTAATGTCCCGCATCTCTCAGGCTTATAAAGAGTATGGCCTAACCATTAGCACAAAGAAAACAATAATTATAAGACCACCTGCTACAGCACCACCCTCCATCCTCATTGACGATAACAGGCTGGACGCCGTAAATGAATTCTGCTACCTGGGGTCTACAGTCCAAGGTGACCTGTCACTAGAAGAGGAGATCAAAAGACGCACAGGGAAGGTCACATCGACCTTCGCTCTGACCAAGTGTTTGGGAAAACCAGAAGCTCACCACAGCGACCAAAATGGAGGTCTACAAGGCAAGCGTTCTTAGTACGCTACTGTACGGCAGTGACTCTTGGACTATTTACGCAAAGCAAGAGAGAAAACTAAACTCATTCCACTTGCGCTGCTCCAAAGGATCTTGAAAATCATATAGCAAAAGAGAGTGTACAATACTGAGATCCTCGCGCGAACAGGTATTCCCAGCCTCTTTTCAGTGTTCAGACAACATTGAACATTGATACTGACCATTGGGAAGACATAGCCCTAGACAGCACTACTTGTAGAGAGACAGTGACCAAGGAAGCTATGGACAGCAAAAAAACAAGGGCCTCAGCTCTTGAAGAAAAGCGTGGCATACGAAAAATGTCTGGCTCTTCTACAACCAAAACGAAAGCCACTTTGACCTGCAATATATGTAAACGGGAGTGTCTCTGCAAAAATAGGGCTCCACAGTAACATGAAAAAGTGTTAGAGACGAACCACAATCGTTTTACGACTGAAGGAAGCCAGTGATGATACAAAGATCGTTTTAAAACATGAAAACTTTGATGGTCCAGTCCCGCCACAGGATCCCCAGAACTAGCCTCACCTTCACACACGCAGACTTTGAGATCATCATAATAATAAGGCTGGTCTTCGAGTCCAAAGATTAATGAGGAATGCAGTATTTCCCGTGGCTACGTAGCCCCAGCTGTGACCTACATACTTTGCCACATCCAGGTCACCATACAGTGTGCATCGACATTGTTACTATAAAAACTATTATTGGTGAGGGGACGGGACTACTTTAGTCCAGAATGTCCACTTGTTTGGACCAATTAATATTTGTTCTTTATCATCTAGAAATGTACAGTTGGTGTCTCTTCTATATGCTTTGTGGGGTCCCGTGTCAGTGTCGTCATTCTGAAATGTTATTTCTCAAGATTTATAAAAAGTAACCTTCTCTCATCCCTTATGACCTTTTTTTTCTTCTTTTAAATTTGATATTGACAAAAGTAAAAGTTAATTAATTGTTTATAGATAAACACCAAAACCTTAAGGACATAAATGAGCTTTTCATAGAAACTTTACACAACCTAAGTTTAGATCAAATCATTAAAAAGCCAACTAGATTAAACAACACATTAGATCTCTTCTTAACCAACAGACCGGGATTAGTAGTTGATTATGATATTATCCCTGGTCTATCAGACCATGAGATCATTAAAATACACAGTCAGATAAAAGCAGTAGCCAATACAAAACCCAAAAGAAAAATCTTACTCTGGAATAAATGTAACCTAACACAACTACACCAAGCTGCATTAAACTTTCAACAAACATTCTTATTAGAAAAAGACATTAACCAACCAGTCGATGACCTCTGGAATTTCATCAAAAACCATCTTAAAAGCATTATAGAAAATCATATACCAACTAAATACACATCAAACAAAATAAATAAATGCTGGTTTAATAATAGACTAAAGAAGCTTTGTAAACAGAAGGAAAATTTATATAGAAAATTTAAAGAAACCAAGGCAGAAAGAGTTCACAAAAAGTATATAAAAATTAAACACCTAACCCAAAAAGTAAGCAGACAGCTGCAGAGTGAATACATAAACAATGTAATATCTAAAGATAACAACAAAAACCTATGGTCATACATTAAGTCTGAGAAAATGGAAACAACAGGCATAGCGCCATTAAAAGATGAACATAACATAATACATAATGACAATGAAATGAAACTAAAGCAAACATCCTAAACAAATACTTTGCATCAGCATTCTCAGCCCCAGGAGACAAAGACATATTTCTTAATTTGAACCAAGTAGACAACATAGAAGATTTAGTAGTACAAGAAAATGGAATTCAAAAACTATTATCCAACACCAAACCAAATAAAGCATCTGGATCTGATGGTATTCCAGCTAGATTACTCAAAGAACTAAGCAATGAGCTAGCCCCAGTGTTCAAAATACTCTTTCAGGCATCGCTTAACCAGGGCAGAGTACCAAAGGACTGGAAAGAAGCTAATGTCACCCCCCCTATTTAAAAAAGGAGAAAAATCTGATCCAGGAAACTACAGACCAGTATCACTTACCAGCATCACATGTAAAATCCTAGAACACATAATATGTAGCAACATCATAAACCACTTAGACAAACATAATGTTATCACCCCATACCAACATGGCTTTAGGAAATATAGATCATGTGAAACACAACTAATAGGACTAATTGATGATTTTTCAAAAGGTTTAGATAATAGTGAACAAATAGATGCTATTTTACTAGATTTTTCCAAGGCTTTTGACAAAGTTCACCACCATAGTTTGCTTAAAAAATTAAAATGTTTCGGCATTAATGGTCCACTGCATCAGTGGATTAAAGATTTTCTGATAGGGAGAGAACAAACTGTAATAATAAATAGCTCTAAATCAACACCAATAACAGTAAACTCAGGCGTACCTCAAGGAACAGTCTTGGGTCCACTACTATTTTTAATTTACATAAATGATTTACCAAATTGCATTAGTTCAGGAACAAAAGTCAGATTATTTGCAGATGATTGCATAATATATAGAACAATAAAAACAACACAAGACACAGATATTTTACAAAGAGAATTAGATGAATTACAGAAATGGGAATCAAATTGGAGCATGTCATTCCACCCAGAAAAATGTCAGTTGTTAAGAGTAACAAAAAAACTAAAACAAATTAATTCCACTTATCTTATTCATGGCAAACCAGTAACACAGACTAAAAACGCAAAATACCTAAGTGTTATAATCAATGAAAAACTGTCATGGAATCCACATATTGATGAAACTACAAAAAAATCCAAAAAAGCATTAGGGTTTATTAAAAGAAATTTCTATAAATCAAATAAGAACATACAACTAAAATGTTATTTAACCTTGGTTAGGCCAATAATAGAATATGCATCCACCGTTTGGGACCCCTCAACTCAAGAAAACATTAAGAAACTGGAACAAACACAAAATAGAGCAGTGAGATTCATAACAAACGAATATTCACATTTGACTAGAGTAACACCATTAGTAAAATCACTAAATTTAGAAAGCCTTCAGGACAGAAGACTCAAAAGTAAAGTAGCAATTATACATAAAACACTGAACCATAATCTTCAAATACAAAAACAAAACTTAATAAAATACTCAGAAAGACACAAAAATAAAGGCACATTCCTTGTCCCCTATGCTAGGACAAATTTGTACAAATACTCCTTCTTCCCTAGTGCTATTAGAGCATGGAATGGGTTGCCTGAGCTAGAAAGAAAAACCAGTGACTGGCAGAATTTAAGTCATTGGTTAATATGCATGACTAAATGCATGACGCGTAGGACGTAATCATCTTCTTTTTTGAAGTAACGTCTGTATTATATAAGGTAAGATAAGATATTGTCACATGAGACGGAAGACATTTTCTAGATAGTTCCACACTTAAATCATTTTTCTAGCCAACATACTGTCACATCTTCCTCACCGCCCACTGGCGCACACACACGCGTTCCTTCCTTAACCATCCAACTTATGCTGGAGGTTAAAAAAAACCCGCTACTTTCAGTGTAGTGCTCTGAAAAAAACAAAAGCGAAAGTGACCACTTCCGGCCAATTACTTGACGGATCACTTGAATGTCAGACAGGTCAGCTTAGGGACTATCCCGATACATCGCTCAACAGAGTAACTCCCTCGCCTTTTGTTGGATGGAGTATGATTGTGAGGACTGGACTGAGTGGGGATCATCTAGCAAAAAGTAGACTCCTGTTTCCCCATTGAATGGATCTCTGTTTTAAACCCAGCTCAACCTAGTGTGTAATAGCGTAATGAGGTTTTGGGAGAAAAGTTTTTCTTTGAGCACTTTTGTGCAAGCTTCAACAGTTTCTCCCCACCCCCTTCCCCCATTCTTTTTACTGGTAAAATGTATTTGGACACGATATTAGAGTTACGATCTCTTCGGTAAAAGTCATCGATTCTCAACCTGGGTTATGAGAAACGCTGATTAAGAAAGTCTTCGATTCTCAACCTGGACTATGAGTAACGCTGTTTAAGTAAGTCATCGATTCTCAACCTGGGCTATGAGTAATCCTGAATTATGGAATGTATATGTGTGTGTGTGTTTCTAAGGTATGATGAAAAAAGGAGAACTAATGTTAATCTTAATTAATGTTAGTCTTGAAAAATGATGCAAGATAATCGGCTCTGTCATAATGTATGGTAAAAACGAGAGAAAACCCAAAGGAGCAAGAGCGTAAAGACGTGTTTTTTGTAGTGTGTTAGATTTCGTTGAAAACACCATTTTATATTACCACTAAAGTCTATTAGATTTATTTCCTTTCATCTCAAATTAAATTTGTCTATAAAAGTTGTATTTAGTTTTGTTCACAAAGGATGTTTATTTAAGTTATATCAAGTTCTATCATTTACAATATTATATCCCTACATTGGTTTAGTTTTACTAGCAATCTGATGCTACAGTTTAATGACCCAAGGGCGTAGCCAGGATATGGTATCGTGTGGTGGGGTGGGTTAGGGAGATTTTTTTTCCTTCCCCTCCCCCCAGTCATATAACGAAGACGTTGCCTTTTGATTGGATCAATAAAATTATCTTATATAATTCAATAACTTTTTTTGCTAGAGAGTTGGTATATTTGTACTAATTGATTCAGTCAGCAAATAAAGCTGGCTAGAAGAAGAAGAAGAAGAAGAAGAAGAAGAAGAAGAAGAAGAAGAAGAAGAAGAAGAAGAAGAAGAAGAAGAAGAAGAAGAAGAAGAAGAAGAAGAAGAAGAAGAAGAAGAAGAAGAAGAAGAAGAAGAAGAAGAAGAAGAAGAAGAAGAAGAAGAAGAAGAAGAAGAAGAAGAAGAAGAAGAAGAAGAAGAAGAAGAAGAAGAAGAAGAAGAAGAAGAAGAAGAAGAAGAAGAAGAAGAAGAAGAAGAAGAAGAAGAAGAAGAAGAAGAAGAAGAAGAAGAAGAAGAAGAAGAAGAAGAAGAAGAAGAAGAAGAAGAAGAAGAAGAAGAAGAAGAAGAAGAAGAAGAAGAAGAAGAAGAAGAAGAAGAAGAAGAAGAAGAAGAAGAAGAAGAAGAAGAAGAAGAAGAAGAAGAAGAAGAAGAAGAAGAAGAAGAAGAAGAAGAAGAAGAAGAAGAAGAAGAAGAAGAAGAAGAAGAAGAAGAAGAAGAAGAAGAAGAAGAAGAAGAAGAAGAAGAAGAAGAAGAAGAAGTACTAATTGATTTTATTGATTTGCTTTTATTCAGTGTAAATGTTTGGAAAACAACCTTGTAAGTCTTAAGCCAAAGTTTCACTGGAGCTCCAGATTTAACACGTAATATTTAAAAACAAATCGTTTCTGACCTACTTCAATAGTTTGCTGAACAATGTGCAGTCAAGCGTGACAATTTAATTGACCGTCCTTGAGAAACAAAGACCGACACAAATCAAACCAGACGTGTCTCAATTTGATTCATCCCTGGAAAGCTTATCAGACATCGTTGCAGTCTGTTGGAAATGATTGCTAGAGGAGACAAATGGGTCACAATCGGGAAGCAAAAAACTTAATAAACTCCTTTGGGGTGCCTAAGGATCGAGTCCATTGCACTGGCGGGGATGGAAGAAAGCCCTTCCAAACATGTCATTATCCACACAACGTTTCTCAAGGGGCCGTTTCCATGGCGGACACCTGCACGGGTGATAAAGAAGTTTACCTGGTATGCTGAGCCTTCGGCCTCGCTTCTTATCCAAGCGTCTTAGATACAAGCCATTGGTAGTACGAATGTAAAAATTTACATCTGATTGGATCTTTCCCAGACAGAGTGTGTTTATACAGACAGATGGAGGCAAGCTTCCATGGAAGTCCAAGAGTCTTAGACTCTAAGGTCAAGCTCCATGGGCCTAGAAGTCCAGGAGTCTTAGACTTGACTCTCAAGAAACTGAGTTAGAGAAAAAAAAAACCACTGACCAGTTTGTCCAGCCAGAGAGACACAAGGTTCACTGTCGTACAAACAAAGTTTCTGCTCAGTCCCCGCGTCCAGGGGTTGACTTCTATTTCTTCTTGGCGCCCCTGTTGAAAGTAGATACACAACCAAGATCAGTAACACTGGCTCAAAAAGATAAGTAAGATTAACGCTATAAGATCAGTATAATTTTAGTCATGGCCATATATATCGCTGTTTTTACATGAAACAGATACAGGCCTACTTTAAAAACAAACAAACTGTTCCTTTCAATTAGATTTTGCTAAACTTTAACGAGATCACGGCTGCTGAAACCACAGATTTAAGATTGAATTCTTTTAATGGCTGGGATTTTAGAATTCGGTATTATAAGTTGCCTCTTAGTCAGCATAACTCTTTGTCAAGGCCGTTGATATTTTCCCTGACAACGTGAGACGCTTGTTAATCTTTGTAAACACAAGCATCTTCTACTGGGCGCTGAGACCCACACAAGCATCTCTCATGTGGCACTGAGAACTACACACGCATCTCTCACGGGGCGCTAAGAATTAAAAGCATCTATACTGAAGGCCCAGAAAAAAAAGTTTGAACTACGACGTATTGGACAAACTATAGCGTGAACGATGTGCTCTACAAAATACTTACAAAAAGAAACAAAACTTATCCAAGGTGAAGCACTTAAAATTAACGACTATATCTATTGCTATTGTAGAATTTATTGCCTTTTTCGATATCAAACAAAATAATTATTTACCACTTATTAATTTACTAATGGGTTAATGTATTTTTTATTGATTCATGTTTTGTTAAGTACAATAAATAATAGTGGAAAGTTTCAACCTGATCAAAGAAAGGGTGTGGGAGAAACAACGTGTACAATTATCTAAGGGGACAAAAACCCCACACATTTAGTCATATAACTTAATACTGCCGGATTAATTTCCTTTTTGTATCTAATAAAACAACTAATTGCCACTAATTAATTGACTGATTGGTAATTTTTTAAAATAAATTCATGTTTTGTTAGTTACAATAAATAATTGTGTCAAGTTTCAACTTGACCCGAGAATGGGTGTGGGAGAAATAATGTGTATAAAATTGTACCGGACAGACAGAGCTATTACAGGCTGTTTCAACTCGCAGATATTTCGTTAACTTTTCGTTGACACCGAAAAATGTTTGATTTATAACAGGACTTATGGCTCTGTCACTGGTCGTCGGGGTGCCTCTACTCACCAGGGTCACAGTCCTGCGGACAAATTAGGTCATTCAGCATCTCCAGCTCACTGCAAAATCCATCTGGGCACGTTCGTACGCTCGGCGTGCATTGACTGTAGTTGGCCAAGTTGTCCCCCGTGTACCATTCACATTTGCCAGATACGGCACCATAGCCACAGGAAGTGACGCATGCTGATTCATTTTTGTGTTCGGAGCAGCTTCCATCTTGAAAATCCAAAGTAGAAAAAAAGTAATGGCTGTTTTAATCAGATTCATTGAATGTATTCACTGAACTATTATGATATATAAATTGGAATCTCCATGATAACTTTAAAAGCACAAGGTCAGTATATATATATATAACTACATATATATATATAGCCCAGGAATGGCCAGGATACTGTCAATGTAAATAGACTTGAAATTCTACATCAAATCTGAAATTTGGTTTTAAAACGATACGCATTCCTTCAGGATAATAAGGATATTACTATTATTATTGTATACCATGGGCGTAGCCGGGAATGGTGGTTCCGCAGGGGGGATCGGAGTTTAGTGACTGATTTTTTGCTTTGATTTTGTTTATTTTAGGTGAGATGTTAATACTAAACCATTACTTGTCCCACCTCAGCCAAGGGGGTTTGAGTTTAACCCCCCCTACCAGGGGGGTTTGAGTTTAACCCCCCTACCAGGGGGGTTTGAGTTTAACCCCCCTACCAGGGGGGTTTGCAGTTAAATCTCCCTCTTCTATAAAACAAAACAAAAAAAATGCAAACAATTCTCAAATACCAAGAGCACAGCTAAGGAAGATTTTAATTTTAAAACCCCCTTCAAAATTTACGATGAACCCCCTTCTTCAATATAAAAAAAGCAACTTGCACACTCAAAATTCTATGAGCGTAGCCAAAGGGGTTTTGAATTTAACCCCCACCCCAGAAGAAAAATCCTGGCTACGCCCATGTTGTATACTATGAATATATATTATTTTTAAAATTTTTAAAATTATTTTTCTAAACAATATAAACAGAATAAAAGTTACCACAGTTGACCTCTTGACCTCCATTAGATGTCAACCTGACCTGAAGATCAAACTCTTTGATAGTGACATTTCGGACAGTTTTGATCATCTTGACCATCAACGACGGAACTGGTGTTCTAGATCATAGCAAGAAATGACATATTATATCTACTGTACTGCTAGGACTCTGTGTTAACAAAAACATTGTGTGACAGAACTAACTAGCAAGAAATGACATATTATATCTACTGTACTGCTAGGACTCTGTGTTAACAAAAACATTGTGTGACAGAACTAACTAGCAAGAAATGACATATTATATCTACTGTATTGTTAGGACTCTGTGTTAACAAAAACATTGTGTGACAGACTAGAGAACCAACTATTATAACATGTTGCTCATTTATTTACTTTTAATTAATTAATTTGGCACTTAAAGATGTATTGTTTTTAAAGCTTAATCATATGTTCGTCATAACAAAAAGTCAATATTTAGATTCTATATTGTAGCTGATGGGGCCTGCCTTGGGATGTAGATACAGATAGGTAATTGGAAATCATTACAAAGCTTATATCAACTCAGTCTGTTTGTCTAGTAAAAAGTTTGAACATGTTTCCCCATTTCCCTTTCTCGGATGGAGTTAAAACTTTGTACAATTCTTAATTGAACCTGACAAGACATGAATCATTCAAAAAAGTTAACCAATTATTTAATTAATTATTGATGATTGACTATTTTGTTTCATATCGAAAAAAGGGGAATATATTCTACTTTCTGATGTGGCTATATATATCAATTTAATCCCCTGATTACGTTTTGACACGTTTTTTATCCCACTTCCAATTCTCGGATCAAGTTGAAATTTTGTATATTTATTCACAGTCGATGACAACACAAGAATCAATTAAAAAATTAACTATTTTGTTAATCAATTATTACTAATTAAATAATTTTGTTTTACATAGCAGAAAATGGAGCATTTCCCTGCCATTTTCAGATAAATGGTAGTAATTAGCAGAGAGACAGACAGAGTGAGTTGATATAGACTTTGTGAAAAATAAAATCATTTACATATATATATAAACACAAAGTGAAATTCTAAGATTCCAAATGAGTTACCAGCATCTCCCTGGTCGCAACTTCAAATCTTCTGCACCAGCCATTCAATATTTAAACGTCTTTCAGTCTACTCCCGCTTTTCGTCAGCTGTTATATACACTCCTATTACGCCCATCCTTCTATAAATTACATCAGCCAGTTCACACACACACACACTATTTAACTATACTATAATGAAAAAATCCTACATATCAAATCATTCCCTGTCTTTGGCCGCATGTACTTTAAAGCAGCTCTCGGCCCGATCTTGGTTCTCACCCTTCGAAGCTTG
This sequence comes from Biomphalaria pfeifferi, assembly GCA_030265305.1. Taxonomy (NCBI): domain Eukaryota; kingdom Metazoa; phylum Mollusca; class Gastropoda; family Planorbidae; genus Biomphalaria; species Biomphalaria pfeifferi. The sequence goes on along the minus strand of JASAOG010000061.1, from coordinate 481,243 downwards.
GTAACTTAAGTCACGAGATCCAGGCTCCAACTTTTTAAAATGACTATAGGAATTGAACATCTGTGTAGATTAGTCTTATTACAAAGCTTATACCAACTCATTCTCTGTCTGTCCCTCTCTCTGTCTCTGTCTCTATCTCTGTCTGTCTCTATCTCTGTCTGTCTCTGTCTGTCTCAATCTCTGTCTGTCTCTGTCTCTCTCTGACTCTGTCTCTCTCTGTCTCTATCTCTGTCTGTCTCTGTCTGTTTCTATCTCTGTCTGTATCTATCTCTGTCTGTATCTATCTCTGTCTGTCTCTATCTCTGTCTGTCTCTGTCTCTCTCGGCCTCTGTCTCTGCCTCTATATCTGTTTGTCTCTACCTCTGTCTGTCTCTATCTCTGTCTCTGTCTGTATCTCTGTCTGTCTCTGTCTCTCTCGGCCTCTGCCTCTCTATCTCTGTCGCTGCCTCTCTCTGTCTCTTCTTCTCATTCTATTTTCTTCTCTTTCTCTATCACGATCTCAAAAGATGAATACCACAATACCTCCCGAGTATACCCGCCTCCTTAACATAAACATGTCCAGCGGATGTCATGTCCAGTACACCGGACAAGGGGTGCACAGTGTGCATAAAATATGCTGTGTCGTCTGCAGTCTCCTCTGATTCGTTCTTCAGTGACGTCACCTGAAAGTCAGATTAGAAAAAAAAAGTTTTTGAGCATTGTTTCGTGAAATAAATGTCTTGCACTTATAAACAAAGAAACACATTATTTTGTTAAAAGACTAAAGAGATATTGTAAATTTATATTTGGGGCGCGGTGGCTGAGTGGTTAAGCGTTTGGCTTCCGAGCCTGAGCTACTTGGTTCGAATCTTGGTGAAGACTGGGATTTTGATATATATTAAAGGGGAACTTTGCATTTTTTTCTTTTATAACCTTATATTAGCTATATCGAACCTTATTGACTGATAATTGTTATATAGAATTGTATAGAGTATAGAATGATACTTGGTTCATAGAATGCCATGGAAACGCTTTAACTAATGAAATATAAATGTAGTTTGAATAGAGATCATATTGTTGTAACTCCGCTCCCGCGCCACACTGATGGTGCGCATCAGAGCACCATTAAACACAAGTAGTGGAGAAGACATGTTTATTCTACAGGAAGAAGGACTGTTGTAGATCCAGCTGGAGTGATCTGCAAGTTATTGAAGTCTGAGCTGTCTAGACTCAAGAGAACGTCCTTTGTGCTGTGAACTGTGGTAGATCAGGCTGGAGTGATCTGCAAGTTATTGGAGTCTGAGCTGCTTGACTCAAGAGAACATCCTTTGTGCTATCTATGAACATGGTTGAGGACCTGGGGCGGCACTGGGAAGTGTGTTGGTGGTCTGTACTGGTATTTAGGTAGAAAAGGACTGGTGTCATTTGAGATAGGACACTCTAGGACTTGATAGCTGAAGTCCAACCCTTTTGTACTGTAAATAAATACCTCGGCTATTATTACCTCCTGCCTTTCGTTGAGTGCCTGCCTTAGATTTACAACAATATTTTAGCCTTAGTTAAAGACTTGGAGTTGATAATATTTTGTTGACATAGAGAAAACACACACAGTTCTTCGAGTTCTCGGAAATAAAGTCTTGGACACGTCCACGAAAACTTTGGATAATCCTGCAATTACCATCCAGCGACGTAAAACCAATGGCGTGATGGGTTTTTAATGCGCCCAGGGCCAAGACGGGTCATTGAAATGTCATCATTTATTACTTTAATGTCAAAACACTTTTACTGGACTTTGTCAAGCTTAATTTCCTAGTTTATTAGAGAGTTAGGACCTGAGTTGGGGCCTGAGTTGGGGCCTGCTGTCATACTTTTGAATCAGGGCTCATGAACAGATTGATACTAAACACTTTCGATATGCAGCTCGAACTATTGTTACATGGACACGACCAGCGGGAACTGGTTCTTCTCATTATTTAGTTGATTAAACAAGACAATCTTTGCAGTCAGTTTGGCGGCTCAAGAATTAACGAAATTTCCTTGGAATAGCAATACAAGATGTGTAGCATTGCAAGATGTGTAGCAATGCAAGATGTGTAGCATTGCAAGATGTGTAGATGTATAGAAATTTAGAAATGCAAGATGTGTTGCAATGTGATAAAACAGTGAAAAAAGGGAACTTTTGTAAAAATCAAGAAAAGAACACAAAATACGAAGACGATTAGTAATTTACCCATAATGCTGACGGCATTATGTCTCTGTACTTCCGTTTTACAGTAAGTGGGGTTTGTGGGGGGGGGGGGGGAATATGAAGTTGGGAAATTTTGAGAAAAAAAAGGGGGAGAAAAAGGGGGGGGGGAAGGCTTTAGAAGAAAGGAAGGAAAAAAAAAAGTTTTTTATTGAACAATTAAGGTTAAATCCGAATGAGAAAGTTTCTGGTGAATCTGTGAATGTTGGTATGGTGAATCTGTGAATGTTGGTATGGTGAATCTGTGAATGTTGGTATGGTGAATCTGTGAATGTTGGTATGGTGAATCTGTGAATGTTGGTATGGTGAATCTGTGAATGTTGGTATGGTGAATCTGTGAATGTTGGTATTGTGAATGTAGAGACATAGTAATCTCATTCATTTTTTCGCTTCAGACAATAACAACAATTTTCTAGACCTTTTTGGACATTTACAAATTTTTCTAATTTTTTAAATATATATATATATTTTTTTTTGAGGATCTTTGTGGACCTGTGCATTTTGGTTTTCTGAAAGTTTTTTGTGCACCAGTGCAAAGCTTATCTAGACATTGTGTTGATAAGACCATGATAATACCATGAGTTTCTTCTGGAATTTGTGTTCCCTGAACACAGAAATGCACAAAGCAAAAAGACATAAATTCAGTAATCCGTTTTGCGAACGCTTATGAGTGATATTATAAGAAAAAAATTATGTGGGTTTCAACCCGTACATTTCCATGAGAAAAGCGAATTCAGACATTTACGAACAGAGGAAGCCCTAAATGTCCTTCAGAACTATGACAATCTTAAGAAAGACTTTTGTGATATCCAATTTCGTAAGCTGCAGATTTAATCATTATATGTCTTCTCTCAAGCGAGGGATTCCGACTTACGAGATTTTCTTGGATGATTCATAGTGTGAAATTATAAAAACATTGTTGTCACGTCACGTCATTGTTTAAGTTAAACCTCATAGTTGGGTTTAATTTATTTCTTTATTTTTATATACAAGAGAGTAGGAAAAAAAGTAAATATTATAAGTATAAATGTAAGTTTTAAAGTGATTTATCTTCCTTCAAAGGGTTTAAAAAATCTTGTACCCAAGAAATTTTAATGATATATCTTAAATACATATTTTAATTTCATATCTTTTATTAGAATTAGGTTTCTGTCATCTGCTTGTCCGCCAATCCACCTGGAAAAAAAGACTGACAAAACATACCCAGTTAATTGCGACTTTTCGACAATAAGTCATACCTAATGTGTTTTTTAGGCGTTTAAAATTAAAGTGAAAAAAGATCCCATTTCAGACCATGCGATCCATAGGGCAGATATTGTAAAGTTGTTTTTAAAAGAGGTTCATGTGTGTTGTTAAGAATTATTTAATAAAAACATATCTTCTTAATTAAAAAGATAACAAAGAGTTTGTGTTATCACACAAACTCAGAGGCGGCTCCCATCGAAGTCACCTATGGGCCAATTGACTAATGGACCATGAAAATTTAAGCCATAGTCTTGTTTTGATCGTTTAAATTAATAAAATTGTAAAAAATCATTTTGCGTTTTTTTTCAAGTAAAAGCAAACAGGACAACATTTCGTCTTTGATAAGACTCTTCTAACTCCTCTGGAATAAGTAGAGTAGAGATCCAACTGATAACCTTAAAACAGAATGGAAACCTCCCAGTCAGTGTCGGTGGCACCTGGTGCTGTAGCTCATGGTGCCATCCCTTCTAATCAACATTCTTCAAATATGTTCCAATAAACACTGTTGCTAGTTAGTTCTTTTGGTCGAACAAATACAGTGAGCTGATTACCTACTTTTATTGATTTTAACTCAAATTTAAAATGTAAAATCTCACTGTTTATGACATTTATTCAAATGTTATTGCAAATTTTACAACAAAATTTAATTAAAATTAGAAACAGACTTAACATCACCTGAACAGGTTTCTTTTGTTATACTTTAAGACAGAAGTGGTATAACGTTGTGCTGTGTCATCAAACTTACACTACCATCTAGACGTGTCTAGGCATGTTCAGGCATATATCTAGAGATTTTAATATAATTACCTTTTTCGATGTGTCTGCTTTTGCCAAGATATATATTTTTTTCAATTTTGGTTGTCACCCCCAAAATGGTTTTACCCGGTGCGAACTATTTCTAGATGTTGTCTAGACTAGGTCTAGAACTCGAATCTAGACTAGGTCTAGATCTCGAATCTAGACTTGATCTTGATCTAGAACTAAATCTAGAATGCAAGGTATATCTAGAATCTAGACTAGACCTAGAATCAAGATATATAATCTAGATCTAAAATAGAATTCGTATGTCTTTAAATCTTAAAATTACTAGACCTAGAGTTAGGCCAATATTATGATCAGGATTAGATGTAGATCTAGTAGGTCTACTACTGGATAACAATGCACTATGCTGTTCGCATCACATTCACTTCTTAATGTGATACTACTCTTTACATAATAGTCTAAATAACTATGCACTCCTATATTGTAAGAAGATAAACTATTTCCTTAATAATTTATAGATGCAAATTTTGTTCAAGTGGTTTTATACGGTTAACTCTTTCTCTCCTAACTAACGATACCAACGTTGATTCCACCAGAATGTGGTAAATAATTACAAAGAAAAAGAATTAAATCTAAATCTAGATCTACATCTGGCCTCTATTGAGTCTCATTTAGAGTGTTGTCAAGTGTTTCCTGAAGATATGTCAAAACTATACACTATAAAACAAAATAATTTTTTTGTTAACTTTCAACTAAAATGAAGTTCGTATTAAAATTATTTTTAAAAACAACAATTGAATCAGTATTCTTTTCCATGAGTTAATTAATAAATGGAAAATCTATTTTATAATGATCCATTGATACTTTTCCCATTGTGACCTTAGATGCAAATTATTTTGTACCACTGCGCGAATCTATGAATGAAGCTTGATTTATTAATGATGAAGTCTGTGACCTTTTTAAAAGACGTACCTCCCCTGGAGTTTTTCATTTAAAAGTGGTGATTTTTTAAGAAAAATCTACTTGCATTAATAATTTAAAAATTTAGATGGTTCACTTTCAGAAAAGAAAAAAAGTAGCCGTTGCATCAGAACTTTGAATGATCAAAAATAACATGATATCCGATTTTCATTTCCTCTTTTAGTTTCTGATATCTAAACGGGACGAACAGACAGACAGACGGACAGACAGGCCACCCAAAACTAATAGCGTCTTTTCCTTTTCGTGGGCCGTTAAAAATGAAAAACAATATTGCATACATGAACTTACCAATGTAAATTTGGCAGCGGCAGTGTCCAGAACAACTCCTCTCAAGGTATGATGCTCAACTATGTGAGTGTTTAGGAACGTATACCTAAAAATGACCTGAGAGCGAACATGCAATGAAGCCTTCACCAATTATATGATCATTAACTATTCAGATTAAAACTACTATTTTTTTCCCACACATCTAACAGCATAAGAAAAACCTTTTACTGATTAAAATATAATAGACATTTCATAGAAATAAAATTGATTTAAAAGAGAATGAAAAAAAAAGGCCCACAATAGAGGCAAAGAAAAGAGGCCTAGGGCCCAAGGATTCCTATGATGATAAAGCTAAAATTGAATAGCACAAACGCTGAGGTTTCCTAAAAAAAAAAAGATTAGAAATATTTGGTATTCGAAGAAAATATTTACATTTCTATAAGACATTTACACTACACTTATTTTTACGCACATTAAATGCAAACATAATAGTTCTAATTGAGAGAAGCTTAGAGAGGCTGAGAGAAATAGGAGGAGAGAGAGGTAGAGAGAAATAGAAGAGAGAGAGAGGTAGAGAGAAAAAGAAAGAGAGAGAGAGGCAGAGAGAAATAGAAGGAGAGAGGCAGAGGGAGCGGAAAGGGAGACATACATTGCTAAGTGTTACTAAGAAAAAACACAAAGAGACAAACAAATACAGAGCTTTAAAGGAAAAAAGTGACACGGGGGAGAGAGAGAGAGAGAGAGAGAGAGAGAGAAAAGAGAAAAAAAAGAGAGAGAAAGATGAAAGAAAAAGTGTTGAGAGAAATATCCCGAACTCTTCAAATAATCAAGTTATTAGTTTGCAATCCATGATCCCCGGAAGCACGTCACCATATTGGGAATTCAAATGGAAACTAAAAAAAAAATGTGTTTCACTATTTCAAATGAACAATCGATTTAGTCTCTTTACTACAAACTGACATTTTCTATATTGATGTTAACAGAAACTGCTGACATGTGACATCCTGCCATGATCATGGATTGTTAATATCAGATGTCTTAACCCAGGAGTGTGCGACCTGCAAGGGCCATCCATGTGGCTAACATCAGCTGACAGTACCTCAGGAACTAAGTAGAGAACTGAGTAGGTCTCATTGCTGAAGAGAGCCGCCGTAGTAAGATCGTATCTCTTGTAACACTCTGAACGGAGGCGGCCCCCGTGGAGTTTCCATGTTTTCCTGGTGTCTATAATCATACGTATTACCTAACCTACTTATCAATCGACAAACTTCCGAGGCGGAGACAATTCAGCAAGTTGGACCCACCCAAAAAAATCCTATGGGTGTGTTTAGATGGAGGTGGAAGGTAACTCGAAGGCAGTAATAATAAGGTCTTGGGTATTTTAAAAAGAAAAGGCGCTTGATGTATCGGTGTGTATGAGGTGGCGTGGTTTTTGGAAGCAGACACAATAAGGACGTTTTGCTTAGCAAAGACATATTTTTAGTTAGCACAAGGCCCCCATCAGTCGCGGGGGAATGTGATCCCACCTTCTAGTGCTCTATTAAAATATTTATTTGTTCACTTCTTTCAAGTTACTCTTTCGTCAGTCACACGAAAAATTGTACCGTTTATTTTGACAGATTTTCATTATCCCATTGAGCTGAAATTTCAGTAAGCTCAATCTGAGTGAGGTCACGCAGTATTAATATCTCGGAATGATTATTTCTTTAATTATTAAATGAACTAAATTTGTTTATGTACGTTCTTTTTCATGTAATAGACCATAGAATTTAAGAAGCAAATAATTTTATTTATTTAATATGTTACTAAGAGCGAGTATTATCCATTTTGCATATGGAAACCCCATTCAATTGTAAGGTACTATCAGTTTATGAAAAATTAAACATGAATGCTTAGTTCACTATATGGTATATAATAGATTATATACGATTGATTTTTTTTTCAGTTATATCACATGTAGATATATGTGTCAAGTGTGTTTGTATTGGTCCTAATCAATAAACTGGATATTGTCTATTGGCTAGTGGCATTTTTGTAGTAATTTTGAATGAATAGTGCTTTTTAGATTAAAAACAGTCTGATGATGATTTTTTAAAAATAAAATAATGGGCTATGAGCAAGCAACTATTTCTTAACTCTTACCTTGTTCTTCATAGTTGTCTCCCCGTGAGGATGATATTTCCAATTTTCCTTGACGATGTCGACGACGTAGGAACTGGGTAGCTTCTTGTTCACCATGAAGAAACCTAAAAACACACACAGAGACCAACTCAGGCTTGAATGAACCTGTCACTATTACCCTTTTACCTTCACTTATCCCTTTGTTGAACCGTTGGGGCACCACGCAAGATTCGTCAACCGTCTTTCTCCATTTCTGTCTTTTGCCTTTGTTAGAACCTCTTTCAATGGCCGGCCTGTCCATTCATTTTGTGTTGTCTTCCCTTCGCTTTCTCTGTCTGACTCTTCTTCTTTTCCTGGCACTGTTCCCTGAAGGAAGGTCTTTGCGAGCCCCGTAGATCTTGTAATGTGGCCAAAGGTTTAAAGCTTTCGTCTTTTTACAATAGTTAGCAGGTCGTCATGGGCTCCGATCGCTACAGTAACCCTGTCTCTGATTTCTTGGTTTGTGATGCGGTCTTTAAATGTGATGCCTAGGATACTTCTGTAGCATCTCAACTACATTGTTAGGATCCTCCTCTCCAGCTTTGCAGTCAGCGTCCAAGACTCACAAGCATGTCAAAATGTGACCATGACAAGGGAGCGCATCAGTCTGATTTTGGTGCCGAGGGCTAAGCCTTTGTCTTTCCATGTTATTTTAAGTTTTGAAACGGCTGTTGTGGACTGTGCAATTCAGGCCAATAGTTCAGGTTTCGTTCCCTCATCTTAGACAATAGCTCCGAGGTGTTTGAAACTGCTGACACAAGTCAGCTTTTCACCTCCAATACTGATGCCCCCTTGAAACCCTTGTTGGCTATTGGCCATATTTTGTTGTTTTTTTGTCGGCATTTATTTGCATACCATATGCTGCGGAAGTATTGTCTATGCGCATCACCAAGTCAGCTAATTCTTCTTCTGTCCCTGCCAGCTTTCTCTGCTGTCACTAGAGTAAATCTCTAATCCTCTGTTACTTCAGCATGAGTTAACAGAGAGATCCATTGTCTGCTTTACAAGTTCATGTGCTACTATAGAAAAGATTTACATTCTTAGCACAAACCTTCTGAAGTACGACATGGAAAGACAGAGGGTGGAATTCATCTCGGGATCATCGCGATGACAGTGCGCTAAGCAAACTACACGACCAGGTTGTCAGAGAATAAATAACTTCATTTAGTGACACAAGAAGTAAAGACATGGATCTTAAAAGATTATTACAAAAACACCCTATTTTGATTAAATTGTCGTCAGTCTTTAATAATAATAATAAACACCAACACCTGGCTTTGACGTACAAATTAATCGGTAAGGACACTCCCCCTTTTTATAAATACTCTCCGCAAGAGGTTCTCGAGTCTACTGAACATCTGCTGAACTGGGATAGGCCTATTCTGACCGACAAAACGATAGATTTCAATCGCCAAGATCTGCTATTTATCAATAAAAAAGAAAAAACCGCTACCATTATCGATATCGCCGTACCACTGTCTCATAATTTAAGAAAAACTGAGATAGAAAAACAAAGAAAATATGGGAACCCAGGCTTGGAGATTAAGCGTGTATGGAAATTGTCCAAAATAACAATATACCCCATTGTTATATCAACCGAGGGGATAATAACAACTGACCTCACAGACACCTTCAAGGCCCTTAACATTCCTAGGAACATCTTCGTTGCCTGTCAGAGGGCGGTAGTGCTGCAGACCTGCCACATCACCAGAAAATTCCTCAGTGGAAACTGTTAAATGGACTACGATGAATTTTGTTTCTCTTTAGCGAAACTCGACCCTGGCAGCGCCTGAGAATGACTACTCGTTCATTTCTAACATAATAATAATAATAATCTTTATATCAATGAAGAAATAGGTCTTACAATTTGTGCATTTCACCAAACAAAACATAGCTATAGAAAACCAAAATATACATTCACACCAGACTCACTCATGATTTACATGTGAAAAGTTTATATCAGATAGTTAAATTTTAATTAATGGTTTCATTGCCAGGGGGACAAAAGAGTGTCTGTGTCTGTTTGTCTCTTTTGCGATGGTTAAAACACAAAATCCTGACCCAAAGGGAGATTTTTTATTTCTAGAATCTTTTTATCTTTCTTTTTAATGTTTTTCTAAAACAGCTTCCCAAATTGGGTTTGTTGATTTTACAAGCAGCATTTAAAGGATTCTATGAAGTTTATTTTTAATTGTAATGTTCAGCTTGCCATACCAGGGCAGTGATATTAAAACTTAATTGCATGCACTACATCAGTTCTACCGAGAGTAACGAGAAACTAAGACATAGGTTTCTTCTTCTTCTACCTTGTTTACATTGTAACGTTGGAGTGTTCAGATGACAAGACCATTTATATGGTACGGCATGCTTTCAAATCAGGCAGTTCTCCATATAGTTTTCTTTCTATAGGGGTGTTTTGAGGCCAGTGTCTTGTTCGGGCTTTTTTTTTATGAAGAATACAGTTATTGGTAAAGAGAAACCTACTCTACTTAAAAGTCTGAACACTAGAGTCTTAATGCTCTTCTTGTATGTCGTCACATGGTTCATTTCAGGTCATTCGTCACCGAGTTCTAAAACTTTGGTCTGTACAAGACTCGCAAATCTAGATTTTAAGGCAATCACTTTACATACACCTTAGCTTGTTGGACCTTTCGGGCACTGCAAGTGAGCTGTCGATCGTCCTTCACCATTCCTCTCTGTTTTTCGTCTTTACTAAAATCTCTTTCGATAACAGGCTCGTTCACTATTTCACGTTGTCTTCCGATCGCTTTCAATGTCTGCCTCTTCTTTTTTTTTTCCTGGTGCTGTTCTCTGCAGGAAGACCCTTGTTAGCCCCAAGGACCTCTTAAAATGGCCATACTGTTTAAGTTTTATCTTATCTGGACAGCAGGTCATCGTGAGGCCTAATCGAAGTTGTGGTCCTGTTTCAAAATGCCTCATTTTTTTAATGCGGTCTTTGTAGATGGGAATACTGCGACACAACTAAAAGCCTTTGAGTCTATCGAGCGGAGAGCACTCTGAGAGACAGACGGAGTGATCAGTCATGTTTGGAATGTTGTACAATAGAGTTTCTTCCCTTGGGATAGTTGTAGTCTCATTCATGATTTGCTTTTAAATTTCTGTGTAACGGATTCAACGGATTCTCTGTACTTTCCTATCCAAATTAAGGTCAAGTACTTCTTTAAAATATCGAAAATAAAATCTGTGTTTTCCCTGGAGTTTAAATTCCACATTTCTTGTTGCGAAAGCTTGACACTGCACTTATCGGTCACCTCATGCACACATTCAGGGGCGGATTGGCTATGTGGGCATTTGGGGCATATACTCGGTGGGATGGAACCCAATGGACCGGTGAGGCCGACGCCTAATATATACTTTGAATGATAGTTGACCCCATTTTATATTTCTTGTAAAAGGGTTCCACGGACTGTAGAGATTGACACTCAGCCTTTATTTAAGGATCTTATCTTACATAGATTTTCAGTGTAATAGTAGATTTTTTTTCAATATTGATTATACAGTGTAATAGTATCCTAATATATTGCCCTTTGTCTTGGAATAGTCTACAAGTCTACCTAAATCGAGAAATGTTTGGAAGTGTATTGAATGGTACCGCAGAGCAGAGATTAGTATTCTTAATGAATTGCATAGTAAAATCTAATATATTAAGCAGAAAGTAAGGCGTATGTATGTATGTATCTATGTATGTAACCATGTATATATGTATGTATGTATGCATGTATGTATGCATGTATGTATGCATGCATGTATGCATGTATGTATGTATGTAATCATGTATGTATGTATGCATGTATGTTATGTATGTATGTATGCATGTATGTTATGTATGTATGTCACGCAAAGCCGTTTGACCAATTTTGATAAAACTTGGCATAAAAGTTCCTTAGATCATGACGGAGACCGCAGTGTATGCTTAATGCCCCTACCAGTACCGGAGACACCTAAAAATAGACACTCATAATAACCCTTCCAAAGAAAGGCACGTACAACTCTGTCAAAACTATCGCACCATCAGTCTAATAAGTCACCCCAGCAAAGTACTGTTAAAAATTATATTAAACCGGTTAAAACCGATAGCAGACAACATCATATCAGAAGAACAAGCGGGTTTTAGACAAAGTCGCAGCACAACAGAACAAATTCTAAACCTCAGAATACTCTGTGAGAAATATCTCCAACACCAAGAGAATCTTTTCCGTGTCTTTATTGATTTCAAGAAAGCTTTTGATCGAGTATGGCACGGGGCACTCTGGGCGACAATGGAAAAGTACAACATTAATAAAAATAAATCAAAAGTTATCCAGAACCTCTACAAGGATGCCACCAGTGCGGTGTACTTCAACAATAATATTGGGGACTGGTTCAAAACCACAGTTGGAGTAAGACTAGGCTGCCTACTGTCACCAACACGCTTCAATATCTTCCTTGAAAGGATAATAGAAGATGCCCTCGAGGGCTATGAAGGTACTGTTAGCATTGGAGGAAGAAGAATTACTAACGTGCCCATCGCAGATGACATTGATGGCCTAGCAGGGACAGAAGAAGAACTAGCTGACCTGGTGATGCGCATTGACAAGACTTCCGCAGCATATGGCATGCAAATAAATGCCGAAAAAACTCAAATTATGACCAATCGCCATCAGGGCTTTAAAAGAGGCATCCGTATTGGAGGGGAAAAGCTAACTAGTGTTAATAGCTTCAAATACCTCGGAGCTATTGTCTCCGATGAGGGAACAAAACCCGAACTATTGGCCCGAATAGCACAGTCCACAGCAGCCCTTTTAAAACAAAATAATATGGAAAGATAAGGCCTTCGGCACCAAAATCAGACTGACGCGCTCTCTGGTCATGGCCACATTTTTATATGCTTGCGAGTCGTGGACGTTGAATGCAGAGCTTGAGAGGAGGATCCTAGCAATGGAATTGAGATGCTACAGAAGGATACTAGGCATCACATTTAAAGACCGCATCACAAACCAAGAAATCAGAGACAGGGTTACTGTAGCGATCGGAGCCCATGACGACCTGCTAACTATTGTAAAAAGACGAAAGCTTTAAACCTTTGGCCACATTACAAGATCTACGGGGCTCGCAAAGACCTTCCTTCAGGGAACAGTGCCAGGAAAAGAAGAAGAGTCAGACAGAAAAAGCGATGGGAGGACAACATTAAAGAATGGACGGGCCTGCCATCGAGAGAGGTTCTAAACAAGGCAAAAAAAAAGGGAGGAATGGTAAAAGACGGTCGACAAATCTTGCCTGGTGCCCCAACGGTCCAACAGACTAAGGGATAGGTAAAGGTAAAGGTAAATCTAAATTTTTTAACAAATCGGATAAATCCGTTTTCAGTATTTTTTTATATTTGATATAAATATATCGGCTGAACGGGTAAACCCGTTTTCACACTCTACTTTTATCGTCGTCGCAAAATTTAAAAAATGTGAAGGGAACATTCGTCATGTTTAACATAAATCGAAATTTAAACCAGTAGATCAGTAATACTAAAACTAAGGCCCGCAGGCTGCAGGTCATATCCGGCTAGTTATATATAAATGTCATTTCTCTATGCCATAGATGTTAACGGTCAGTTTTTGAATGCATTATCAAATTATACATGTGTGGACAGGTACAAATGGATACTCATCATATGGCATGCAATTTGTGACCAGCGACTTTTTTGACACCCAGTCCGTCCCTGCACTCATTCCATGTTTCTGACTATTACTCAAATATTTTTTTTTCATAGTAAAAAATGATTTTCAAGACTACATGTAAAAATCTAGGGGGGAAAAAAACAAACAACTTTCATTTTGAGTGTTAACAGACTTACTGGTCTTGATCATCGTCTTGCCATTATAGTCTTTATAGAACTTTGTGCTGCCAAGGACGATAATGCCAAGACTGTCGTTGGTGTATACTTTGTAGGAGTTATTGTTTGTTATTTTGATGCAGTCGTTATCGTAAGATGTGATGACTATGTCCTGGGGAAAAAGAAACAAACCGCTAGACAAACAAGCGCAATTTATTTTCCCTCTTTCTCTTAGTATTTATCTTTTACTAGTCTCCCTCCTCTCTCTCTCTCTTCTTGTCTCTCTCTCTCTCTCTCTCTCTCATTTTCTCTCTTTTTCACTTATTTTGCCTTTAATTTTTTTTTTCTCATTCTTCGATGCGCTTTTTTTTTTACTAGGTTTACATCAACTCGCTCTGTCTGTCTGTCTGTCTGTGTCTCTGTAAAAAGTTTGCACACGTTGTTTTCTCCGACAACCAATGTAGAATCGAGCTGAAATTTCGCGCAATTATTTCTTTTACCTGACAACACAAAAATCAATTTTTAAAAAAATTAATCAATTACTTAATTAACTATTGTTAATTAATTATTTTGTTTGGTATCGCAAACAAGGGAAAGAAATTGTACTTGAATGAAGTGGTGGTATAATCTGAAATAATCCCGTTTGTAGGTCGTCGCTTTAAAGTAACTTTATTCAAAGAATAGATGATTGTACTATCTTCTATTTTCATGGATATCACTTTACAAAGATCACTTTACAAAGATCACTTTACAAAGATCACTTTACAAAGATTACTTTACAAAGATCACTTTACAAAGATCACTTTACAAAGATCCAATGATCTCTTCAAAAAGATCTCTCGCTTATGATATTTGTACTTATGATCTTTTATTAAAATTTTCCTTACTAAAGATCACTTTGAAGCGATCACAACTATTTTCCGTATCACTATTGTCGTTTTCTTGTTTTCAATACAGCCAGACATTTTTTTAAAAATATAATGCCAACAGAAAAATGCACTCACCGACACCTTAACACAAACACACACATGCTAACACGCACGTTGATTTGAAACAAGGGCAGCAACCCATAAAAGGATGGTGATTAATAGCTTTCAGACATTTTTTATGCAACTCCTTTTCCTTGTTGCATAATTTCATATTGCATAATATAGTTGGGCTTGGTGCTTCATGTTAAGAATGGGATTGTGGGAGTAAATCTCGCAGACGAGAATTCTTGAGAGGTTTAATGAACATATTCATATGCCAGCCCACATGCAATTACTTCACGTTAATATGTAGGCACAAGCTAAGAAAAATTAAAGTGGACAATATTACACTGGAAAATAAGAAACCATGATTTACAAAGCTTATATTAACTCACTCTATTTGTATGGTAAAAAGATTTTTAAACGTCATTTCTCCCACACCCAATCTCGGATCAAGCTGAAAATTTTAAGGAGTGAAATAATCAAATATTTCTTTTTGTTTTTCTAGACTACCCAAGTGATGACATTTATTTAAGCTTTTGTGTGTATGTGTGTGTGCTGAATCTCTGTGTAGGTGCCTGAGTTGTAATGTGTATGTAAGTCAGTTAGTTTGTTTGTACCTATTTGCTTTGAAACTTCCATAGCTAGAAATTAGATGTAGAAACTTTTCCAATGATAAAGTAATAAAAAATAAAATAAAAACTACAACCTTCTTTACACAAGGAACAATTTGTATGTTACAAGTTTTCAGATTCAACTTTCTTACATGCTATTTGAAGCAACTTTTTTTTCTCTTTCACATGGAAACTATTCTTCAAAGTTAAAAACTGTTTCACCTCCAAACTTAGAGGCACATATAGTGTCAATGATTTTACATTTCATCTGTTTCCCAATTTCACAAAGGTTCTTTTTTTTTTTTGTGACCAGGACCGTGCAGGACGACGCCAAAGTACCCCCCCCCCCCCCCAAAGTAAACTCAGGTTACTGGACAGAAAAGTGGAAACAAAAAAATCTATACTCAAAACTCTCACTAATAATAAAGGGAGTGCAGTATTTCACGTAGATAGACAACCCCATCTGTGACCTACTTATTTTGCCTCCTCCTCCAGCGGACATAAACGCTGCCCGCCGGTGGTCGATTTAGTTTCTCTTTCGCCGTCTACGTCTGTCTTCGAAAGTATCTTTTCTTTTGGTCTTTTCAAGAAATCTTAAGCTGTGTCGTTTGAAAGCCGCCTACTGCCAGGTGCTCTATTCTAAGCAGTTAAAGGTAGTAGGCCCCTAGGCTGGTCCTTGCAGCGTGAACTCCAACTAAGATCACTGCAAAGCTCGGTTTTCTACATACAGCAGCGGCAATGAAACATCATAATCATAATATCAAGGTAACCTCCACATCTGGCATCCTATGTTCTTATCAACCTGCAGTGGGTCGGTGACAGCCGGTGCGGTAAGCTTAGGATGTTCCCCCCTCCCCACCCACTCCTTTCCGAGAAAAAAATTTCCCCCTAAAAAAATAAAAGTTTTTTTTTTGGTTTCTTTATGTTGAATAATAAAAATGTAAGCTAATTAATTAATTGGTTCTACCCGAAAATAGTTTTCGATTCTATTTTAAAATGTCGCTGTTTTTTTTTTAAGTTGTATTAAAAGTTATAACCTAAAATTAAAATGGACAACTATTTGAGAAACATTGAGTTGAACATTTTTATTAGAGATTATTTAGGAGCCCCTTACGGAAAAGGTTTTTAAATTCTTCTAGTGTTTCTCAGCTGCTTCCGAAAAGGAAAATCAAGCACTGAAAAGGTTTACGTCATACGAAACATCGTCGAGCAAAGCCTGGATTACCAACAAAGGATGATGATCTGTTTTGTAGATTTAAAAAAATTTGATAGCTCTGGAAAATAGCAAGAGAAAAAGGCATCTCGTAACAATTTGTCCAGATTCAGCGATATGTTTAAAGCAAATCGAGATGTTGTGTCACAACAGACGCTGGAACTCTTCAACACCGAGACGGATATATGAGATTAGAGTGTATCTTATCCTCATTTTTCTTTCTTGTAGCCATCGACAATGTCATAGAAATACATTAAACAGGCTGCATTTGGGCTCCCATGGCCTATACCAAACCGAGTTTGATTTTGCAGACGACATATCATTACTATGAAATACAATGAAATGTAGACACCAATATGACGAAGAAAGACCCTCTCAAAGTTATGCCTGTTGGGTGCAGGTTACCCCAAAACCGCCATCAACATTAGCCATACAGATCTTGAACAAATAGAAATGTTAACCTATTTAGGCAGTGTTACCACAAGCAATGTGTTGGATGTTTGGATTGGAAAGCAGGAGCCGTCTTTCAAAAAGTACGGTCTATCAGAACAAAAAATCAATTAGCCAGTAGATTAAAATCCACTTAATACAATCATTGTCCCAACGGCCATCTATGCTTCGAGGGGGGGAAGGTTAAAAAGAGCCTGAGCAGTGAGGGCTGAGAAGGATCCTACGAATAACGTACCGAGATAATGTTACCAATAGAGAAATCTTTTCACACACAGTCATTCGCCGTCTCAGGAAAGTGGCGACTGAACGTCGATTAAGATTTGTGAGACATATCATTAGACAAGACGACACACGTTTACCAAAGTCAGCCTTAACATGAAAGCCAAAAAAAAAGGAACGCAAAAACATGGCCGTTCACGTTTAATCATGGCGTCACACCTTTTTAAAAGGGAAGTCGCAGTGAAAGTCGTCAAAGACTGTTTCCTGTGGAGAGAGCTTGCATCCCTATGCGTCGAATGGCGCGCGAGGGGCTTATGTCTATGTGTCTCTTAACATTTTACAATTAAAAAAAAAATGTTACGCTCGCCACTCAACTGATCAGATAAGATGTTTGGGGGTCGCCTTAAGCTCATTCAGAGTAGTCCGGTACGAAGCCCCTGGCGCCAAGCGTTTTTCTACATTTCTGAGCTTCAGAAACTTTTTCTCCTGGCGTCTACAGCGTATTGTTTTTCTCATAATAGGAAGATAACAAATCGAAAAGAATGAAGTTAAGAAAGTTTGGGAAATGTTGATACTAAAGTGATGAACATTCAAGGTAGTAATTTTTTTTTTAAAGGTTGCATTTTGGAAAAGTGCATTTTTTTCTCCCCTAGTGGGTGTCACCCGCTGCGGCACGCAACCCCCGCACCATCCTAGTGACGCCACTGACAACCTGTATTAGTTCAAGGAAACCTTCACATCTGGCATCTTATTTTCTTATCAACTTGTATTATATCAAGGGAAGCTCCACATCTGGCAACTTATGTTCTTATCAACTTGTATTAGTTGAAGGAACCTCCACATCTGGTATCCTATTTTCTTATTACATTAGAAAAAGGGAACCTTCACATCTGGCATCCCATGTTCTTATCAACTTGTATTATTTCAAGAGAAGCTCCATATCTGGCATCCTATGTTCTTATCATCTTGTCTTCGCCTAATGAAGTTAATGCCAAAAAGTACGACACCATAACTGACGTGCTGAACTGAAATAGTTGTCATTATGCCTGGTCCTGGTCGTGTCCGTGTTACGGGCTGTCCAACTGATGGTCTCATTGCAGCTTTTCCGTCAGATGTAGAAACTCCAACGAACCAATTTCACAAAATGTGTTGAAGTTTCTAACGAGAGATTTGTCTTAAAATACTTTCTATACACATTTATGATTACATACAAAAACAAAACAAAAGAAAAACAAAAAAAAAAACCCAACAAAAAACAAAAGACAACAACAAAAACTCTTATCCAGAAAGAACGTACCGTCTTCTTCTTTCCCTTAGGGCAGACGTTTCTCCAGACTTTGTGCACTATTTTTGTATTTCGTCCAATTATTTTTGTTAACATGAAACCCTTTCCATTCGAGACATCTTCTGTTCCCTAATTTTAGTTGCAAGTTTTAGATTCTTGTAAGAAGCTAGATCTAAATCTAGTGGGTTTTTTTGTATTTTGTTTCCACGCCTTATTTTAGTTTTTATAATTAAAAAACAAAAAGTGTCAGTGACCGTATCTGAGAATTAGGTTACCAGGTAATAAGGGCGGGATAAATAAATTGAAGTTCTACGACTGAAGGAGGCCAATATAGCTAAAGTTGTGATTTTATACATGTAAGGGTGGTGCAACATGTTGTAACCATAGACTTGTATATACTTCTCTAGACTGGACATGGTGACTTTTTAAAACTACAAAAAATGTCGTGAAAATGTTTTAGAAAGTTGGATTTTTCGTTGGTTTGTAAAGTAGTTCCAAGAAGTGAAGTGTTTTTTTTAAACTCTAACCTATGTAACATAGAATTTGATTGCAAGATCCAGATCTAGTAATTGAACATCAAAAATAAGAGTACTCTCGTCTCATAGTTATTCTTTTGCAATTTTTAGATACATAATCTAGAAAGATCTAGGTAATCAATCTATTTAAATGTACATAAGATGATTAAAATCAACATGAATTATTTCTATCTATGATTTTTTGAAATATTATCTCAATGGAAACAAACAGGAAATGGCTTTGTTTCATATATTTGCGTGAATAACCAAGAAATGATTTTGCATTATTTCTAAACTTTGAAAACTAAAGATCATTACTTTTCTTAGACAGAAAAGATTGATTGGGGCGACTTCCCTTAGAGCTTGAAAAAGAGTTTACGTACATAAAAATCTCTCTCTCTCTCTCTCTATATATATATATATATAGGTCTGTGAATTGATCAGTCGCGGATAAGAATTTATTTCCGGTTTCCAGTCTAGTATACTATACAAGTCTATGGTTGTAACTAAAATCGCTAGATTAACAACAACACCAAAAGTGAACAGTGTTTCGCCTTTGCTAGCAATTTTGTCTAGTACCTTTGTATTAAAGAGAGGGGGCGGGGGGGGGGGGGGCTGGAGGTGACAGCAGTGAACATTCGCTTCACCAGATGGCGTCGGATGTTAACCTGCTGATCGCTGCGGCGGAGGGCGGCCTGCTAATTATAATCCGCCTATTCCATCGATTAGTCCTAATGGAGATGATCGGGCGTCGCGACGTGATTGTGGACAGAGGCGGGAAGAATGTGGGGGAGTAGCGGCGCCCCGTGGCACAGACGGTCGGAATCTCTGGTCACGTTCTGTAAATATTTGTCCATCCTTCGGAGGAATCGAGGAAGAAAGAAATGGGGGGGGGGGGGGGGGGGAAAGAAAAAAAGGGAGGTAATATTTCTATCCCCTTCCCTTGGGTGCCGACGAGTGATCTCATGGGGTCAAGTCGGACATGCTTATCACCTGTGAATATCAATTCGGTTTTTGTGCTTCCAACAACTTCTTACACAAAAACGTTTGGGTCCGTGGTTCCAGGCCTGGCAAGTTTCTATAAAACATATCTGTGTGTGTGTGTGTCAGTCTCAAAGTACTCGACATCGTCTGCCTCTCTTTTGCCTCCCTTTGATTCTCTTTTGTCTCTAATTTGTCTCTTTTGCTTTTTTTTTATTTATTTTGTAGTCTCTTTCTTTTCTCGTCTGATTCTCTTTTTAGTATTCTTTGCCTCTTTTGATTGTCTCTTTTCTCTCTTTTGATTCTTTTTCAGATCCCCCCCCCCCCCCCCCCCAAAAAAAACAGTAGTAGAAAGAAATTGAGAATTCAACGGCGCCTGGTGATTACAGCTACCTAACCTTGTGACCGCAGCTGTGTATCAAGGATTGGCCTCTTCAGTCACACTAGAAGCAAGAAGTTGCAAGGGAAAAGACCAACTCTTGAGACGTAAAATGCCACACAGAACATTCTTTTTAGCCACATTTTGATTCTCTTTTTTTTCCATTTTGTCTTTCTTTTAATTCTCTTTTGCCGCTCGATGTCCAGCATAAAGCCTATGGAGGCTATTGAACGTTCA
This sequence comes from Biomphalaria pfeifferi, assembly GCA_030265305.1. Lineage (NCBI taxonomy): Eukaryota > Metazoa > Mollusca > Gastropoda > Planorbidae > Biomphalaria > Biomphalaria pfeifferi. The sequence continues at coordinate 460,916 of JASAOG010000061.1, read as the reverse complement.
GATGTACTTGCTTAACCTACTTCTCAAAGCTTGAGGTAATCTTTAGTGCCCCATTTCAAAGATATTGTTATAGTATTATTATTATATTATATGGGACAGATGTTTATTTACAGGACATCACAAACATATAACAAGATCTGCGTTTAGCACAGCATATTCATAACTCCATAGACTTGGGCTGAACTCCGTTGTCAATGTCAACATTCAAGTCTAGTCTCTATCAGTGCACGAGCTAGAAGGCACCTTCTGCACTAGACTGGATGGCGGTGTGCAAGGCAGGTTTGTAACAGTATAAAGTCGCCCTTATTGACTATTCCCCAATACTTTGACGCGCTTCATATAGTAACATCACATTTCAGAGACGCCCGATCAATGTACCAGCAACTAAACTTTTATTTAACCGTATGCTCCTCATTTTTTTAGTTAATTATTGGAGATTCTCACGATAAACTAATCAATGTCAGGGACGCAAAATGCCCGATATGCCAACTAAATAAAATTCACAAGCAGAAGAGCTTAACAACTTCTTATCTGTAGTGCTAAAATGTACTCACTAATTGTCTTGTATCTCGTTAATAAAACAGCTTATCTGCACATCCTTTATTTTGTACACCGGATACACCAAAAAGCTTGATATCTTTTTTAAGTTTTCCGCCATGTATGAAAATCTCCGATATCTCGAGCTTTACTTTAAGGATTATTGAGATCAACACGAATTATCCTTATATTCTTTACCTCAAAGGTCATTTATTGGAAAAACAATTGAATGGACCCAATGAAGTCATTGACCTATCTAAATGTGTACGCCAAAGAAATAGGTCAGTTATATCTACGTCTCGCAAGGGACCTCCAGCCGGGATTTACAAAAGTTGTATGAGCGTATTAAAAAAGTATTAAAAAAAAAAGACTTTAAAAAATGAAGATCTAGAAAGATATGAAACAAAAATAGTGTTAACAGGGTCGAGGAAATCGTAATATAATAAACATGATAACAAATAATAAAAAAATAAAACAAATAACATCTGGTAGGGATGAAATGTGGGAGGCGCGGTGGCTGAGTGGAAAAGCGCTGGGTGCCAAACCGGGGGTTCCGGGTTCGAATCCTGGTGAAGAAGGGTAATTTTAATTTCGGGATTTGGTCGACCCTAAGTCCACCCAGCTCAAATCGGTACCTAACATAAGCCGTGGAAAAGTAATGGCGTTTGGTCGTTGTGCTGGTCACATGACACCGCCGTTAACCGTAGGCCACAGAAACAGATGACCTTTTTCATCATCTGCCCTATAGACCACTAGTGATGAAATGCATTTCTGCTAAAGTACTTTTAAGCAAAAATTTTCATTTTCGTTGTTATTTCTATGATTTAAGACATTTTTTCTCTTATGAATTCAAAGCTGTCGAACAAAAGAAATACATAATTTACCGATCAACTGGACTTACGCTAGAAGACTAGCATTGGTCAGCCTTGAGGGCTGCGGTATGCGCTTCGGGCTGTAATCTCGATGGGCCCTAGTTTGAAACCTGTCGGTCTCTATCCCTACCGCCCTCCATCAGGTTTGGACTAGGACTTAATGATTTTCAATGCTGAAGGAACGAAGCAATAACTATAACAAGAAAATATTTTCAAATACTTTTTAAAAAACAAAGCTTTTATTAAGTGTAGTGATATCAATTAATTTCGATCAGTCATGCAATTAAATCTGTAATAGATCTAGACTAACAATAAAAAAGCATTTAATAAAAAAAAAGGGGGAACGACCTGAATTGGAACTCATGGCTCAAGCCTTCTCATGCTTCTCAAGCCAACACGTTAACCACTTTGCTAGTGGAGAGTTTATGAAATTGGTAGATTGTATAGTTATCTATTGTTTCTTTAGTGCCGTCCTATTTTTTTTTCAGGTTTGTGTTCACTAAGATTCAGACGAGGACCTATAAAGGGGACTAACTCATCTTAAACCACCACTTCAGTCAATAACAATTTCTTTCCCTTGTTGGAGATATAAAAAAAAAATTATTACCAATAGTTAATCAACTAATTGGTTAATTTTTTATATTGCTTGATGTGTTGTCAGGTAAAAGAAATAATTGTGCACAATTTAAGCTTGGGTGTAGAAGAAATCACGTGTACAACATTTTGACCAGACAGACAGAGTGACAGAGTGAATTGATATAAACTTTGTAATAAACGTATAAAACAAAAGTTTATACACAAAAACTGTTTTAATTTTTTTTTATTCAAGTAGAAAAATAGGAAATAAACAAACACTAGAATTTTTCGCTCTAAAGAAAAAAAAAATTATTGACTTAACGAGTCCTGGAACAGTTGCTTAAGTTACAAGTTTGTGACCTAGATATTGCACTTGTACCAGGAACCCTAGCCAATGGCGAACACGGAACGTCTGTTGAGGTCACTCATGTTAGCAGGCCTTTTTAATCTCCAGGCGTTGTTCCAACCCCCATTCAGTTTAGAAAAAGGAAAAAAAAAAAAAATTTTATTCTCTAAGGAACATCAGGTCACAGAGATCATTAATTCTTGTGTCCAATCGTAATCAACTATCTAGTCACGTGATTCCCCCCCCCCCCCCAAAAAAAAATGAAAACCTACAACGGAACAAATAATGATGCGTAATCAAGGGAACATAGATGGAGGAACTTTTGTAGGTGGGAGAAAAAGTTTTTTTTTTTTCCTGTCGAAAATTTTTTTCATGAAAGATATTTTTTTGTCTTTTATTATCTAATAATTTAGTTTATAAATAAAGTAACTTTTTGAAAATAAATACTTGTATTTCGCAGCTGACGGTTAACTAATGTATCATATGGCCAGTACAAAGATTATCCTATTTCGACCCCCCCCCCCCCCAAAAAAAAAGATTAATTACTAATTAGAGGTACGCGGAATCCCAAAATTTCAGACTTAAAAATCCCAGTCTTTTCTGATGTTCGAACCCGAGACATCCCGGCACACGTGTTTCATCATCTCTTGGTTTTAAATGCTGGCTGTAAATTGTTTATAGACATTTGTTTCTGATGAAGTGCTAAATTATTTAGGAAAATAAAGCTAAACTGTGCCTTGAACTGTAGGGTGATCAATGTCTCATTAAATCTTTGTATGTATGGCTAAATAATGCTGCTAAAGAAAAACAGCGGAGATGAAGACGACAGTACTGCGGGTGGTGTCTGACTGTGGCACTAAAAGCCTTAGTCCAGAGCAACTTCAGAGCAACCTTCTTCCACAAACACAAAGCTATATAAGATCATACAGATTAATGTTAATAAGAAGAGCCGCCCTGACTGCTCATACATCAAAACGCTTGTGATGTCATCTTTGTGAACTAAACATGTATTGCTGCTGTACTGATTAAATTTCGTGGACAAAGAGACAAAAACTAAATAAATTTAACAGCCACCACACTGCTGGCCACCAGATATTTTCTTTCTCCCTCTCTATACCATCTCTTCGTTACCATCTATCTCTTCATTCGTCTCTCCATCTCCCATACTCTCTGCTTACCCCTGGCCCAGGCTGCGGCAGCTCTGTTAACCGGAAATGGATGTTTCTGTTAAGCCGGGACTCCCAGAGCCGTGCAAAGATAAGGGGCCAGTGGCGGCTGTAACATTTCTATTTAGGGCAGCTTATAATTTTGTTGGATAACGTGGAAATGGGGAGGGGGGAGGAATGAGGAATAAATCTTGAGACCGAAATAAAAAAAAAATTTTTTTAACCAAATCTGGCGCTAAGGAAATGAAATTAGAATACAAAATGTGCTTTTAAACTTATTTAGTGGCTTTGAGGTAGATAACAAATAGCAAACATTTGTTTTATTGCATATACAGTTATTTCGCAAAAGAATTTTATAACTGGTGTACGGATTATATCATCTGCCTTCTAGACTACCGGGTCTGAAAGGGAAACTTTGCTACTTGCTTTTACGGATTATATAGAAATCTATTTATATTTAAATGACTGTCTTCTTGCAGTTTCAAGACGTTTCATTCAATGCTGAAAACTAAAAATAGTAATTAAAACAGTAAAATGCATTCTTATATTAAAGAGATTAAAAAATTCAACCAAAGACTTAAAACGAAAAGCGTCCACGCTGACATCTACGACTTCTTCAATGTTTACAACAAAACAATTTCCCCCGATGTTGACGCTGTATATCAGTATGTGGATGTGGTCGAGAGGCCAAGTACGCTTGAACTTGGTTTGGCTTGGAAACCTATGAAGTGGGCTCGAGGTTCGACACCCGACTCCAGCGTTGTTGTGTTTACTGTGCGCCTAACGGCAGCACGGAAACCTTCTCCCAGATACCCCCCCCCCTTCCCCCACTGGTCCACAAATGAGATTGGACCATAACGCTCTGAGCATGCTATAAGCATAAAAGTAGCGCTCTATAAAAGCTTATTTTTTTGTTATATCTATGTGTTGATCTTGTATATCTCAAAGTCATTTGTTCGCTATCCATTCCTACCTATAGTAAGCCACTTCGCCCCCAAATTCTTCTACTACTAGTCATAATAATACATATCTTGGAGTCTGATGAACAGTGCTGTAAGTTGCACATTAATCGCTTTATTAACGCAAACTTTACATCAGAAATTTTTGTTTCAAATAGCAGAAGCTCTAGACTTTCTTTTTAAAAGCTGGATCTAGTATATTTTTTATTTAATTAGATGACTAACTACTGATATATCACGTATGTCATATAATATCGAATGGCGTCCCCTGGACAGTTAACGCATCGACAAAGTCTCTAATGAACCAAACAAAATGTCTTGAGCTCAAGACTTATGTTTGCATTTTTTTCTGTAAGAAATATCGTAAATACCCCCCCCCCTCACCACCCACACACAGTTTTTCGTCTCGCTGTTTTTCTCGGTCATTGTTTTTATGTTTTTTGTTTTTTTAACTGAAACCCAAAATTAGCTCGCGCTTTACAAGGACAGAGGGTTAACAAACTTTGGCGCTAGTTAAGCACTGTCACCTTGAAAATCCTTTTTTTTTTTCAACATTATATTTTACAATGCAATCTCCCCTCCCTCTTTCTCTCTCTCTAACCTCTCTGCAACCCCTTTCGTTCCTCCCCTTCGTCTTTCTCCATGTCCTTTTCTCCTTCCTCCTATCCTCCTCTCCCACTCTCTCCCTCTTTCTCTTTCTCTAGATCTAACATGCACTCAGTTGGGTCTGCTTAGATGTGTAAAACACTGCTCTTTTCCTTAAACTTCAAGACAGACAGACAGACAGACAGACTGAGAGAAACAGAGATTCCTATATGAGAAAAAGTCATTCTAGTCCTCGTAATAGTGCCCTCTGATGGCAGGTTCGCGGAAGGGCAGCACTTTGAAAAGTGACGAGAATGTTGAAGAAAATGTTCTCGGGCACTGCCAGGATACAGAATCTTCTGCTATGCAGTTAGTTAATTGGTTGAACACCAGCGGGAAAAGTAGCTTTTGACAAAGCTTACATCAAGTCACTCTGTCTGGTAAAAAGTTTGTACTTGTTATTTCTATCACACCCTATCTCGGATCAAGCTGAAACTTTGCATAATTATTTCTTTCGCCAGACAACACAACAATCAATAAAAAAAAAAATAACCAATTAGTTAACTAACTATGGGTAATTAATAATTTTGTTTGAAATCGAACAAGGGAAAGAAATTGCGCTTGAATGATGTGGTAGTTTAAGTAGAAATAGCCCCCTTTACACAATGTCGGTCGCCTCTTTAAAGTTTGAAGCTAACAAGAGATAACTATAAAACCCTCTATGTTCATAAGTGATTCACTGGCACAGTGGTTATTGTGTTGGCTTGAAGATGCTTGAGGCCGTACAACATTTTTATTTGTATATAAATACATTTTCAAAGTGATCACTGTAACATTCATCCAGATGTCCCCTTCTTTCTCCCCCTCCCTTTTGTACCCAACTGGTCCAGACAAGTGAATGGGTCCGAGTAAATTGAGAATCGAAACGCATGAAATTGCGTTAAAAAAAATAAAGTTACAATAATATTTTTAATCGCACAGATTTATTATTGGTAGTTTAGAATCCCTAGAAATTTACTGATCCAAACTAATTGATACAAGTAAGTGTAACAAAATTTGTTTTTCTTTTTTTTTTTTTAATTTAAAGTATTTCTTTATATTTTCTTGTTTCTTGATGAGATTCATAAAAGTAAAAAAAAGTTCCCCTTTCAGACCTTGGCAGATAGGGCGGATGATGTAAAGGTCATCTGATTCTGTGGCCTACGGTTAACGAGGGTGTCATGTAGCCAGCACAACGACCAACCGCCTTTACTTTTCCCCAACTAATGTCAGGTACCCATTAGAGATGGGTGGACTCAGAGGCGCCCGAAGATCCCGAAATTAAAAATCCTAGTCTTCACCAGGATTCGAACCCCGGACCCCGGTTCGGAAGTCAAGCGCTTTACCGCTCAGCCACCGCGCGAGATTCATAAGCACTATGAAAAGTGATTGTGATAAAAGCGTGGACAAACTTATTAGTTACCATTTCCTTCTTATTGTGTTGGATCGGGAACGTACACGAAATGCAGGTTACATGACTGGATACAGACTGTATAAGAATGCATAATGAGTCCATACTATGTCTTTGTAATGAGTACAATGACAGCGTAATGAGTACAATGACAGTGTAATGGTAACAATGACTGTGTAATGAGTACAATGACAGTGTAATGAGTACAATGACTTTTTGTAATGAGTACAATGCCTCTGTAATGAGTACAATGCCTCTGTAATGAGTACAATGCCTTTGTAATGAGTACAATGCCTTTGTAATGAGTACAATGCCTTTGTAATGAGTACAATGACAGTGTAATGAGGACAGTGACTGTGTAATGAGTACAATGCCTTTGTAATGAGTACAATGCCTTTGTAATGAGAACAATGACAGTGTAATGATAAAAATGACTGTGTAATGAGTACAATGAATGTTTAATTAAAGTACACATGCGTACGAGTGTTTGGAGATAACTTTAACCATTTTTAGCGATCTTAATGTTTTACTCTAGCAACTTCAAAACTCTGCAACTTTCTGTGTAAGAGTTTTTTTTCTGGGTAAGCCAGGAGTACGCGTGGGGGGAGGGTAAATCAAAGTCTGTGTTTGCTGACCCCACGAGGGCGCCGTTTATCAGTTTGACATGCTTGTCTGGCTAATTTATCCCTTGTCCCAGTTCTCCACCCAGAATGGTGTACCAAATCTTGTCAGACGCCGGGAACGTTGCGCCATATTGACATAGGGTTCATTACGTCACATTGACATAGGGCTCGTTGCGTCACACTGTCAGAGGGTTCGTTACGTCACACTGTCAGAGGGTTCGTTGCGTCACACCGTCAGAGGGTTTGTTACGTCACATTGACAGAAGGTTCGTGGCGCCACATTGACACAGGGTTTGCTGCGCCACATAGGCAGATGTTTCGTTTGGGGACTTTCAAAACCACATGTACATTTAAGGAGTTGCCTACTTATAATATAATTATTACCAAGATTTTTAAGATAAGATAAGATAGAAAAATTTTTATTGATCCAATCCAATGGAAATTCAGTTTGACTACAATTGTCCACCTCAGTGTAACTACTGTACAATAACAATATAGATGCAAATACGAACAACATTCACACACGAAAAACATACACACTCACAACCAGCGCTTTGTGAATTAGACAATTCTAAGTACTTTTCGATGACGACAGATGAACTTGTAACACTCTGACCGAAAGTGGGATGAAGGAATTTTAAGTCTTTCTGTTTTAGTCCTAATGGAAAGGAGACGACCACTTCAGATCTGATGTTACAGTGGTTTAATGGTTGCAGGTTATTTTTAAGTATCGTGTGTGTTTTGGACATTAGTCTACTTAGTCTAAGTCTTTTGCCAGTGAATTACTGAACTGAAAGAGATCTAACTAATCCTGATATATCAAAGGATGGTTGAAAGCAAGCATTGATTCGTCGATCTCTGGATACAAAAAAAAACAAAAACAACATTGATGTATCCACCTATTGATGTATCCACCTATTGATGTATCCACCTATCGATGTATCCACCTATCGATGTATCCACCTATTGATGTATCCACCTATCGATGTATCCACCTATTGATGTATTCACCTATTGATGTATCCACCTATTGATGTATCCACCTATTGATGTATCCACCTATTGATGTATCCACCTATCGATGTATCCACCTATTGATGTATCCACCTATCGATGTATCCACCTATCGATGTATCCACCTATCGATGTATCCACCTATTGATGTATCCACCTATCGATGTATCCACCTATTGATGTATCCACCTATTGATGTATCCACCTATTGATGTATTCACCTATTGATGTATCCACCTATTGATGTATCCACCTATTGATGTATTCACCTATTGATGTATCCACCTATTGATGTATCCACCTATTGATGTATCCACCTATTGATGTATCCACCTATTGATTTATCGATCACTCCACTCCTTTCTCCATCAATGATTCATACAAGATACAAGTATGATTTATCACACATCGATTCTCCAACCACTGATTCATTGATCACTCATTCATAAACCACTGATTCATCAATCTCTGATTGATTCATTGATCACTGATTTATTAACCATGAAGACGTTTTGAAAACGCGATAGACCCTGAAATTAGTTAAAATATATTGGCTTAATAGAATAGTTTTAAATAAGAAATAAAGGGTTCCCACTTCCCTATACACAGTCAATCGTCTAATTTATGCAATTTCTTAGTGTCGACTCTGGAGGCGCGGTGGCTGAGTGGTAGATCGCTTGGCTTCCGAACCGGGGGTCCAGGATTTGAATCCTGAGATTTTTAATTTCGGGATCTTTGGGCGCCTTAGAGTCCATCCAGCTCTAGAGGGTACCTGACATTAGTTGGGGAAAAGTAAAGGCGGTCGTTGTGCTGGCCACATAACAACCTTATCAACCTTAGGCCACAGAAACATATGACATTTACATCATCTGCCCTATAGACCACAAGGTCTGAAGGAGAAACTTTACTTCACTATTATCGACTCTCATGTATTATCTCTCTCTCTCTCTACACCATCCAAGCCACTGAGATTCTTTTTTACTCTTTCTCTCCTAATTGACGATCCCATCGTTGCTTTGACCTCATTAAATTAAATTAAAATTTTATAAACTTGACTTTGTGTTATATATAAAAAGAGCATGCATTCCCCTTTCATTCTATACCAAAATACAACATTTTTTTGAAACAAACAACAAAACTATTGAAGCTTAATCTTAACAGGGGGAGTGAAATAGTAATGAGCTAAAAGAAGAAGAACTTCGAAGCGTGGACAAATAATAACGGAGAGAAAGAGTTAACTAGCTTACCTTGCCAATCTTGATAGGGGAAACTATCTCTTCCAGCTGCTGGCGACTGTCATTGCTGGTGTAGGGGTGCGAGTCATCCACATCATACACTTGGACTACAATACTGAAGGTCCTCACATCCAGGGTCTGACCGTCGTGTCTAACGGCGCAAGAACCCTTCACTTCAAACGTCTGCTGCAGTTCGCGGTCAGGTGGCGAGACTAAATAAATGTCGTTGGAGGTTTCGTTGATGCTGAGGTGGTCAGCACAAGACTCTGAAACAATTTGTTAATGTAAATTCAGTTCAAAGGTTGGAAAATTACGCTTCATCTTTTCACATGTTATAAGTTTCTGAGACATGTCATTATATCCCCAATGAGGTAGTTCCGAATCTCTGACCCACTTTATAAAAAGTCATGTGACTGTGGTCATATACATGGCAATATCTTCCTATGATTAGATGTAGATCTAGATTTAGTGCTAGCCTAGATCTAGTAGACCCACTAAATAATCATACAAATTAGTGAATTATTGTAACATACTTTTATTACTTAAAGATGTATAGATCTAGACTATTTTTATGTTTAAATTACAATGAAATCAATGAGGTCATTAATGTAAACAACACACCCACGTGACTGAGAAGAACTACCCCAATTAGTCATGTATAAAAATGGTCTTAAATAATCTGACTAAAAACTGCAATTTACAAATGCTGCTGCAAATGTGGGCTACTGAGATTCACTCTGTGTTATAAATACTTTATGGGATGAGTTTATTGGCTATATAATTGGTTTACGAGGAAAAAATTAAAGAGATGCAATTTTCTGTTGATTTTTATGTGATTGGGTTGGAAGGAGGTGGTTTTTACAAAGCTTTTATAACTAACTCTGTCTGTCTGCCTGTCTGTCCGCATGGTAAAAAGTTTGAATACGTTTTTCTTCCCTTTCCCATTTTTGAATCAAGTTAAAGCTTTGCACAATTATTCATTGAACCTGGCAAGACAAGAATCAATAAAAAAAATCAATTACTTAATTAATTGTTGGTGTTTTATTATTTTGTTTTATTTCGAGATATAGTAGATAAATGCTACTGGTAATATATTTATTGTGACCTACTATTTTGATTAGGTCATAAGACCAGTGACCTCTGCTGTACTGGCAAGCTAGTCCAGAGGTACTCTGTGGTCCCAAAATATATTATCTAGGCTATTAACTATAGCCTCTAAATATACAACATTACTGAGACAGACAAGTCATAAGTCTGAGAGTTCAGTTGCAACAAAAAACAAAGAGTTTATTTAGAAACAAAAGGAATAGATCATGTAAACTAAGAACAGAAATAAAGGCTAACAAAAGAAACTGAAATTATGAAACAAATCAAAATAGTAGGACAGGTTCAGGTCAAAATAATCAAAGAACCAGCATCATAGAGGCACAATAGTGTCTCATCTCAAAAACCAAAACGATGGTTTACAATAATATAATACATGTCATGACAATTAAATGACATCATCCATGAGACAGACTACTGTCTCGTATCAAAACAAAAGATGTCTTTTACAAAAAAATATAGGGGAGGATAAGAGACTAAGTAGACTATACTATTTACACCAACCAACTTATTATTAACAAATAAATAACGTCTACTTAGCTCATTATCGAAACACTCTTCCCATAACAGTGGCACACTCCTCTTAAGTAATACAGTTGGAGCACAACAACACAAGTATTAATTAAACATAGAGATTTAGTTCAAACTACACTGGTCAGCTCAAGGACTCAACAAGAGAGAGTGGCTATTGTAAACAGTTAACAGGGACTTAAATAAAGTATTAAAGGGGACTAACTCTTATTGAAAAGCAAATGTAGCTATCCCTATTGTCTCTCTTCTCACATTTAAATATATATATATATATATATATGTTTAATTAGTTCATTTGTTACGTTTTTGATTTTTCCCATTCTTGGATTGATTTGAACTTTGGCAGAATTCTTCTTAGTCTAACAATACACGAATCAATCCAAAAATTAACCAGTTAGTTAATCATTTAGTGCTATTTAATTAATTTAGTTTTATATAACAGAAATGGAGATAAACCGTGTAATATTCAGATAATTGTTTTTTTTTTATTCTATTGCTTCTTTATGTTTCGCAGTGTGGAGTTGCAGTTGAGACAGTGTTATTGCCATGATGGACATGAAGATTTGCTAGGATAAGCAAAGACCGCATCACAAATGAATAGATGAGAAACAGGATCAATACAGCAATTAGACCCCACGATGACCTGCTAACTACTGTTAAAAAACGCAAACTTAAACTCTAAGGCCATATCACAAGGTCCTCTGGCCTCGCAAAGACCTTCCTTCAGGAAACAGTACCAGGAAAAAGAAGAGAAAACGTTGGGCAGACAAACATAAAAGAATGGACAGGCCTGTCATTGAAAGAAATTCTGGCCAGGGCAAAAGACAGAGAAATGTAGAAAGAGGGTAGACAGATCTCGTATGCTGTCCCAACGGTTCAACAGACTAAGACATAGATGAAGATGAAGAATAGGCAATGTTTATGCATTTTAATAATCATTTAGTGTGATTAATTTTTTGTAGGGATAATTATATTGTTACTTGTAATTGGGTTAAATACAAATCTTGTTTTTTACTTTTCATGTTTGTTTTTTTTTTCATGTTGGGAGTTGACAATACTTCCCTTTGGTCAGTGGCGTCACTAGGGTCAGTGTCAATCGGTGCGGGCCGCAACTCCTACACCTTCACTGATGACGCCACTACTTTTGCATTAACCACAGATAAAAAACTTGTATTGATATTTACTGATATGCCTCTGAAACATCTGAATGTGGTCTGTTTACTTAATGCCAACTGTAGCTGAAAAGAAGTCTTTGAAGTGCGAATGTGGAGCTGGAACCAGAGGAGTACTGACGCCAGCTAGTGTAAAGCTAGTGTAAAGCTGTCTTTGGCTTGAGACCTGAAGTAAATTAAATGCAAGCTACATCGGACGTCAGGGAGCATGGTTCACTGGTATCCGACCCCCCCCCCCCCCAATTTCTTCTAAATGACAAAGTCGATTGGCTCTGGTCGTTCCATAATACATTAAGGCACTAAGCATAGTTTCTAACGTTTTGATAAGGGCAACTTTCAAACATGATCTGAACTCAATGGACGGAATAGCGTTGATCTCGCTGGGGATGGAATATTGTCTTTGGCTTCTTTGTCCACTTTTTTTTTTACGACAAAAAATGCCGTTTATGTTTCTGGTAAATAAATCTAGAACTCGTTACCAAAAACAGTCTATATTCACTCATTTGCAGACCGAATTATAACCATCAAAGACGTAATATAAGAAAGGAGAATTTAGATAGAAATTGTAGAGTCAAGAGGGTAATGTTTTTTGGTTTTTTTTTAGTCACTAAGATAAAGTTGAGCTTTCGAGTCCTGAGAGACTAACCCTAGTCAGGTGGTGCACTAATTGTTTAGCTTATGACGTCATCAGTCACGCAGAAGACATCTCTAGTTTTCTTGTTTCATCTTTCCTTTTTTTTTTATTATTTAGACATAATTTATTCATGGTCTCCTTCATACCGCCAGTTTGAACGTTTGCCAGAAGACAATGTATTCGCTCATAGGAAACTCGTTTAGAACTTTTAAGAGAACCGAATGGTAAAAAGATGAGAGGACTGGTGTGCAGAGGGAGGGATAGAAATTAAGGTAAGGGCGGGGATTTCAACTTTTGCGGAGGGAGGGATGAGGAGTGACGGAAGGGCAAAGAAATACTATCACACATACCACAGGCTTGGATACGCGTCCCTTTGATTGAGCGCTGGGATATCGAACCGATCGCTTTGGGGTTGAGGTTGAATCGACAGCTGAATTTTAGGGTAAGACATAATATTCGCTTAAAAAATGCGAAAAAAAAAAAGCCTTGTTCCTAGAAGGATTGTATCAAAAAGTGCTATGGTGCTAAACAATCCGTTTTAAAGACAAGTTTTGGATGCACATTTAGTGTTTGAAAAGTAAAAACAAAAATGGTCTCTGTTGAAAGCACTTTTAAAATATGGCGTAATCCTGTCAATACGACCTTTCATGTCACCTGCCAATGTTGTATTGTTGCCAGTAATTTTCTTTATATATTTATATATCATGGGCGTAGCCAGGGGGGGGGGTTCTTGGGGTTCAAACCCTTCCCCCGAAATGAAATTCCGCAGGGGGAGGGGGAACGGAATTAAGTGACTGATTTTTGCTTTCATTTTGTTTATTTTAGGTGAGATTTTAATACTAAATCATCACTTACCACAGAACACCCGAGGGGGTTTTGAGTTAAAAACCCTCTAGCAGGGGGTTTTGAGTTTAAAACTCCCTATCAGGGGGTTTTGAGATTTAAAAAAAAACATATTAGGGGGTTTTGAGATACAAATCCCTCTACCAGGGGGTTTTGAGTTTAAAATCCCCTACCAGGGGCTTTGATTTTAAAACCCCTACAGGGGGTTTTGAGTTTTAAACCCCCTACCAGAGGTTTTTGCAGTTAAATCCCCCTCTTCTATAAAACAAAACAAAAAAACATGCAAACAACAATCCCCAAATTCCAACAGCACAGTTAAGGAAGATTTTTTTTTTAAAACCCCTTCCAAAATTTACGATAAACACCCTCTTCAATATAAAAAAGCAAATTACACATTCAAAATTCTATGAGCGTAGCCAAAGAGGTTTTGAGTTTAACCCCCCTCCCCTCCAGTTGGGGTTTGAAGCTAAAAGGTACCTCTTCAATATAAAAAAAAAGCAAATTACACACTATAAAATCTATTAGCGTAGCCAAAGGGGTTTTGAGTTTAAATCCCTTCCTCCAGATGGCTTTTTCTTTAAAGTTTAAAACCCCTCCAGATGGTTTTGAGTTTAAAATTCCCCTACAGAGCGTTTAGAGTTGAAAACCTCTCTCTTCAATATTATTTTAAAGCAAACTACAGTCACCAAATTCTTTGATCGTAGTTAAATGAGGTTTTTAATTTAAAAAAAAAACAAAAAAAAACTCCAGAGATTTTTTAGTTTAAAACCCCTCAACAGATGATTTGAAGAAAAAACTTTCCTTTTCGATATAAAATCTAAAGCGAAATACAGACATCTAATTCCAAGAGCGTAGTCAAGAAAGGTTACAGATTCTACCAGTGGCTTGGGCTCCATTAATAAAGTGTGAATAGTCTTTTGCCGAAATTGAAAAACATTAAATGTGGCTCAACAAAAATCTCTAAGACAGATTTTAGGAGTCAGTCATAGAGATCGGGTCTAAATCAAAGAAATCATATGCCGAACTGGGAGTCGAATCCTTAGTAAGGTTGTGACAGAGCGTCGCATGAGGTTTTGCGGGACATGTTCTCCGACAAAATGAATTACGCAAAATAAGAGTTGCGGAAACAACTTTCCGGAAAATGCGCCGAACGGCGCGAGAGGGTCTAAGTCAGTAAGAATAGCACATTAGGTTTTTGAAATAAAACTTTTTAATAGCACAGTAGATACCTCAGAATATGCATTTTGTTGGCTTTCAATACCAGAAATAGTGCTCGGCGGCGGGGCTTCGCCCCCGCGCTGGGGGAGCGCTGCGAGTTCCCCCAGACCCCCTTGCTAGCAAGGGCGGGGAGTCTACAATAAACAATAAATGTCTTCCGAAAGGGTCAGAATGTAATAAAGATTAATTAGGTACACACACACACATATATAATTTTTTTCAGCCGGGGGGGGGGGGGGGGGGGGTTGCGGGGAGAATCCTTCCAACCCCCCCCCCCAAAAAAAATTCCTGGCTACGCCCATGATATATATATATATAGGGGCGGGCTGACTATATGGGCCAATGCCCGGTGGGCCGGTACTCACATACTACGACACATACTACGTGCGAATGGGCCCAAAAAATTAACTAAAGTCTATTGTAAACAGCCCAACAAACACCAATGCAACAAGCATCAATGCAACAATGTTCAATACAGTTCAATACAATGCAGACATCTAGCACACTCAGATAAGAAATCCTTAAATAACTCATTGAACCCACCTCATCATTGGGAATTGCAAACTGGTTTCAATACAGACAGGATAAAAAAACAACAACTTTGAAATGGAATTCTTCCTTGTTTAAAAGAAAATATTTTAACAACCCAAGAACAATGAAGAATTTAAATAAGAAAAATCTTCGTGATGGCAAATGTCTTAGTTCCACCAAATGTCTTAGTTCCACCAAATGTCTTAGTTCCACCAAATGTCCTAGTTCCACCAAATGTCTGTTTAGTGACTGGGAGAAAAACAAGACCATGATATCATAGTTAAAAATACAAGTGTCCCTCCCCCTCCCTCACCAATCATCAAGGCGGATAACCCTCGTAGTAAATGTACTTTGTCAGTAACTAATTCTTCAACCAATGCGCAGTATCCAAGATGTTACAAACAGTAGCTCAAATACTAAGTCCCAGCAGATGTAAACAAGCATTTAGCCTAGCACTTCTTGCAGGTTGTCTGGTAACCCTAGGAGAAAGTAATTTTTTTTACGAGTCCTTCAAGAACTAGGGGTCTTATAATGGGATCCTGAAGGGGGGGGGGGGGGCAACTCTACACCTTTAGAAGTTTCTGTGTTGATCACGTTTGACAAGATTATTTCCCCTAATTAATGACAACACTTTGCAAGGAAGAAAAAAAAACATGTTTTTGTATTTGTGTTAATTGTTTTTTTCTCTCATCGGGAGTGAAGGAATCCTGGTTAAATGAATGTCTAGATCTCCTATACTTTATAATAGTCCAATGATAAGCCTAAGATCTAGACATAGGAGACCATGTGTATAGTTCGTTCAAGATAAATAATTTCTCGCTCTCTAGCCAAATTTTAATTTCTTTTTTTTTACTTTGGAAAATTATAACGGTCAAGCTAAAGTTTTCTCCGTGTGGCCAACGAGCTAGTCATTCTATTCTTAGCGATATACATCGACTGTTAAATTTCTAGCAAAATCTTTAGAGCCGTTTTTTTGAGATCCGTGTCCAGTTTCCACCAAGGTATCAGGTTCGTTCATGAATTAGTGACTTAAATACAGGTATTGTAAACAAAAAAAAGTTTTATTAAAAACTTGCCATGGAGTTGGGTTAGTTATGAGCCAGTGTTGTATCAGTGTTGGTTTGGTTATGAGCCAGTGTTGTATCAGTGTTGGTTTGGTTATGAGCCAGTGTTGTATCAGTGTTGGTTTGGTTATGAGCCAGTGTTGTATCAGTGTTGGTTTGGTTATGAGCCAGTGTTGTATCAGTGTTGGTTTGGTTATGAGCCAGTGTTGTATCAGTGTTGGTTTGGTTATGAGCCAGTGTTGTATCAGTGTTGGTTTGGTTATGAGCCAGTGTTGTATCAGTGTTGGTTTGGTTATGAGCCAGTGTTGTATCAGTGTTGGTTTGGTTATGAGCCAGTGTTGTATCAGTGTTGGTTTGGTTATGAGCCAGTGTTGTATCAGTGTTGGTTTGGTTATGAGCCAGTGTTGTATCAGTGTTGGTTTGGTTATGAGCCAGTGTTGTATCAGTGTTGGTTTGGTTATGAGCCAGTGTTGTATCAGTGTTGGTTTGGTTATGAGCCAGTGTTGTATCAGTGTTGGTTTGGTTATGAGCCAGTGTTGTATCAGTGTTGGTTTGGTTATGAGCCAGTGTTGTATCAGTGTTGGTTTGGTTATGAGCCAGTGTTGTATCAGTGTTGGTTTGGTTATGAGCCAGTGTTGTATCAGTGTTGGTTTGGTTATGAGCCAGTGTTGTATCAGTGTTGGTTTGGTTATGAGCCAGTGTTGTATCAGTGTTGGTTTGGTTATGAGCCAGTGTTGTATCAGTGTTGGTTTGGTTATGAGCCAGTGTTGTATCAGTGTTGGTTTGGTTATGAGCCAGTGTTGTATCAGTGTTGGTTTGGTTATGAGCCAGTGTTGTATCAGTGTTGGTTTGGTTATGAGCCAGTGTTGTATCAGTGTTGGTTTGGTTATGAGCCAGTGTTGTATCAGTGTTGGTTTGGTTATGAGCCAGTGTTGTATCAGTGTTGGTTTGGTTATGAGCCAGTGTTGTATCAGTGTTGGTTTGGTTATGAGCCAGTGTTGTATCAGTGTTGGTTTGGTTATGAGCCAGTGTTGTATCAGTGTTGGTTTGGTTATGAGCCAGTGTTGTATCAGTGTTGGTTTGGTTATGAGCCAGTGTTGTATCAGTGTTGGTTTGGTTATGAGCCAGTGTTGTATCAGTGTTGGTTTGGTTATGAGCCAGTGTTGTATCAGTGTTGGTTTGGTTATGAGCCAGTGTTGTATCAGTGTTGGTTTGGTTATGAGCCAGTGTTGTATCAGTGTTGGTTTGGTTATGAGCCAGTGTTGTATCAGTGTTGGTTTGGTTATGAGCCAGTGTTGTATCAGTGTTGGTTTGGTTATGAGCCAGTGTTGTATCAGTGTTGGTTTGGTTATGAGCCAGTGTTGTATCAGTGTTGGTTTGGTTATGAGCCAGTGTTGTATCAGTGTTGGTTTGGTTATGAGCCAGTGTTGTATCAGTGTTGGTTTGGTTATGAGCCAGTGTTGTATCAGTGTTGGTTTGGTTATGAGCCAGTGTTGTATCAGTGTTGGTTTGGTTATGAGCCAGTGTTGTATCAGTGTTGGTTTGGTTATGAGCCAGTGTTGTATCAGTGTTGGTTTGGTTATGAGCCAGTGTTGTATCAGTGTTGGTTTGGTTATGAGCCAGTGTTGTATCAGTGTTGGTTTGGTTATGAGCCAGTGTTGTATCAGTGTTGGTTTGGTTATGAGCCAGTGTTGTATCAGTGTTGGTTTGGTTATGAGCCAGTGTTGTATCAGTGTTGGATTGGTTATGAGCCAGTGTTGTATCAGTGTTGGTTTGGTTATGAGCCAGTGTTGTATCAGTGTTGGTTTGGTTATGAGCCAGTGTTGTATCAGTGTTGGTTTGGTTATGAGCCAGTGTTGTATCAGTGTTGGATTGGTTATGAGCCAGTGTTGTATCAGTGTTGGTTTGGTTATGAGCCAGTGTTGTATCAGTGTTGGTTTGGTTATGAGCCAGTGTTGTATCAGTGTTGGTTTGGTTATGAGCCAGTGTTGTATCAGTGTTGGTTTGGTTATGAGCCAGTGTTGTATCAGTGTTGGTTTGGTTATGAGCCAGTGTTGTATCAGTGTTGGTTTGGTTATGAGCCAGTGTTGTATCAGTGTTGGTTTGGTTATGAGCCAGTGTTGTATCAGTGTTGGTTTGGTTATGAGCCAGTGTTGTATCAGTGTTGGTTTGGTTATGAGCCAGTGTTGTATCAGTGTTGGTTTGGTTATGAGCCAGTGTTGTATCAGTGTTGGTTTGGTTATGAGCCAGTGTTGTATCAGTGTTGGTTTGGTTATGAGCCAGTGTTGTATCAGTGTTGGTTTGGTTATGAGCCAGTGTTGTATCAGTGTTGGTTTGGTTATGAGCCAGTGTTGTATCAGTGTTGGTTTGGTTATGAGCCAGTGTTGTATCAGTGTTGGTTTGGTTATGAGCCAGTGTTGTATCAGTGTTGGTTTGGTTATGAGCCAGTGTTGTATCAGTGTTGGATTGGTTATGAGCCAGTGTTGTATCAGTGTTGGTTTGGTTATGAGCCAGTGTTGTATCAGTGTTGGATTGGTTATGAGCCAGTGTTGTATCAGTGTTGGATTGGTTATGAGCCAGTGTTGTATCAGTGTTGGTTTGGTTATGAGCCAGTGTTGTATCAGTGTTGGATTGGTTATGAGCCAGTGTTGTATCAGTGTTGGATTGGTTATGAGCCAGTGTTGTATCAGTGTTGGTTTGGTTATGAGCCAGTGTTGTATCAGTGTTGGTTTGGTTATGAGCCAGTGTTGTATCAGTGTTGGTTTGGTTATGAGCCAGTGTTGTATCAGTGTTGGTTTGGTTATGAGCCAGTGTTGTATCAGTGTTGGTTTGGTTATGAGCCAGTGTTGTATCAGTGTTGGTTTGGTTATGAGCCAGTGTTGTATCAGTGTTGGTTTGGTTATGAGCCAGTGTTGTATCAGTGTTGGTTTGGTTATGAGTCAGTGTTGTATCAGTGTTGGTTTGGTTATGAGCCAGTGTTGTATCAGTGTTGGATTGGTTATGAGCCAGTGTTGTATCAGTGTTGGTTTGGTTATGAGCCAGTGTTGTATCAGTGTTGGATTGGTTATGAGCCAGTGTTGTATCAGTGTTGGATTGGTTATGAGCCAGTGTTGTATCAGTGTTGGTTTGGTTATGAGCCAGTGTTGTATCAGTGTTGGTTTGGTTATGAGCCAGTGTTGTATCAGTGTTGGTTTGGTTATGAGCCAGTGTTGTATCAGTGTTGGTTTGGTTATGAGCCAGTGTTGTATCAGTGTTGGTTTGGTTATGAGCCAGTGTTGTATCAGTGTTGGTTTGGTTATGAGCCAGTGTTGTATCAGTGTTGGTTTGGTTATGAGCCAGTGTTGTATCAGTGTTGGTTTGGTTATGAGCCAGTGTTGTATCAGTGTTGGTTTGGTTATGAGCCAGTGTTGTATCAGTGTTGGTTTGGTTATGAGCCAGTGTTGTATCAGTGTTGGTTTGGTTATGAGCCAGTGTTGTATCAGTCTTCGTTAGTTATGAGCCAGTGTTTGGTAAGTGATAAGACGGTAATGAGCCAGTGTTGTATCCGTCGTAGGTTAGTTATGAGCCAGTTTTGGGTTGTTAATGAACCAGTGTGTGCCTAATAATGAGACAAATTTGAGACAGTGTTGAGACTTGCCCGCTCGATGAGTCGAGTTCCTGGAGTGAGGCTTGATGTCTTAATATTTTTAATATATTTGAGATTATTATATATATTCGAGATTATTATTCAAAATTGTTCATGTCTTAAGTTCCACAGACTTTGCTATTTATATAAAAAATTTGTCATGTCTCAAGTTCCACAGACTTTTCTATTTATTTGAAAATGTTCATGTCTCAAGTTCCACAGACTTTGCTATTTATTTGAAAATGTTCATGTCTCAAGTTCCACAGACTTTGCTATTTATTTGAAAATGTTCATGTCTCAAGTTCCACAGACTTTGCTATTTATTTGAAAATGTTCATGTCTCAAGTTCCACAGACTTTGCTATTTATTTGAAATTGCCATGTCTCAAGTTCCACAGACTTTGCTATTTATTTGAAAATGTTCATGTCTCGAGTTCCACAGACTTTGCTATTTATTTGAAAATGTTCATGTCTCGAGTTCCACAGACTTTGCTATTTATTCGAAATTGTCATGTCTCAAGTTCCACAGACTTTGCTATTTATTTGAAAATGTTCATGTCTCAAGTTCCACAGACTTTGCTATTTATTTGAAAATGTTCATGTCTCAAGTTCCACAAACTTTGCTATTTATTTGAAATTGCCATGTCTCAAGTTCCACAGACTTGGCTATTTATTTGAAAATGTTCATTTCTCGAGTTCCACAGACTTTGCTATTAAATTGAAATTTTAGATTCCAGCTTTTCCCCCAATATATCTTTTAATTCTAGTTTGATGTATAGTTGTATGCATGTACAGCAAAAAAACACAGACAGACAACACAAGTACAATAATATAGAAAAGAACTATAGGATAGAAGAGTTGTTATCAAATAGATTTATAAAATTCCGGATCTGCAAGTATTACAGTCTACTTGACAATGATCTTAAGTACCAACGTCTCGCCGACCATAGTGACCCAACTAAGTGGATGAAGAATGACCGTGCCGGCTTGTTTTCCCCTGTCAGCACAAGACGCTCATACATCAGGCTAGCAGCACCAATGATTAATAAAACACAGTCTCTTGAAAGCTGATGTTTTAATGACAGCCCCAGAGAGTGTTCCAGGGAATTCTGAAACATGTTAAGTGACCGTTGCCGTGACAGCTTTCTAAATATTGAAGGATGGAACATTGGGTTCGTATTAGTAGTTAGTTTCACTTTTAGTTTTTAAAGTCGAGCAAAATTACTTTATTTACTACTAGCTCCAGCTGGAAGAACCTGCCCAGTGTGAATATTCCGGGCTCACATAGGTCTCACCAATCACATGAGGAATTACAAAACCCCAGTGCAAGCCCCTTAGCCACCTCGATTACAAAAGAGGCCATCATCGAACCACGATGGACGAACTACGTTTGTGTGTGTGTATATATTTGTTAAGACGTGGGATTGAACTTGAGAAAATAACTTACCGATTCTCAGATCGCTGGTATTTATCCGATTGCAGAAGCACAATAAAACTATGATCAATCAATATCCCTGATAAAAATAAATAATGTCACAATCTCCAAATCAAATTTACATATCCCGAATCAATAACACAATAGAAAAACAATCCTCAATCCTCAGTCAAAAAATCCAAACTTATAACTCAAGTTTCTTAACACATTTACACATTAGTCAAGGTCATTTACGCCCAACAGCATAAACAACTATCACCCTACTTTGCACGTGGAAAAAAATGGTTAGTCAGGAAGGAACAGGGTTACAACAATATATATATATATATTGATAAAAGATAAAAGCAGTAGCCAATACAAAACACAAAAGAAAAATCTTACTCTGGAATAAATGTAACCTAACACAACTACACCAAGCTGCATTAAACTTTCAACAAACATTCTTATTAGAAAAAGACATTAACCAACCAGTCGATGACCTCTGGAATTTAATTAAAAACCATCATTATAGAAAATCATATACCAACTAAATACACATCAAACGAAATAAATAAATGCTGGTTTAATAACAGACTAAAGAAGCTTTGTTAACAGAAGGAAAACCTATATAGAAAATTTAAAGAAACCAAGGCAGAAAGAGTTTACAAAAGGTATATAAAAATTAAACACCTAACCCAAAAAGTAAGCAGACAGCTGCAGAGTGAATACATAAACAATGTAATATCTAAAGATAACAAAAACCTATGGTCATACATTAAGTCTAAGAAAATGGAAACAACAGGCATAGCGCCATTAAAAGATGAACATAACATAATACATAATGATAATGAAACTAAAGCAAACATCCTAAACAAATACTTTGCATCAGCATTCTCAGCCCCAGGAGACAAAGACATATTATTGAATTTGAACCAAGTAGACAACATAGAAGATATAGTAGTACAAGAAAATGGAATTCAAAAACTATTAGCCAACACCAAACCAAATAAAGCGTCTGGACCTGATGGTATTCCAGCTAGATTACTGAAAGAACTAAGCAATGAGCCTGCCCCAGTGTTCAAAATACTCTTTCAGGCATCGATTAACCAAAGGAATGGAAAGAAGCTAATGTCACCCCCCTATTTAAAAAAGGAGAAAAATCTGATCCAGGAAACTACAGACCAGTATCACTTATCAGCATCACATGTAAAATCCTAGAACACATAATATGTAGCAACATAATAAACCACTTAGACAAACATAATATCCTCACCCCATACCAACATGGCTTTAGGAAATATAGATCATGTGAAACACAACTAATAGGACTAATTGATGATTTTTCAAAAGGTTTAGATAATAGTGAACAAAAAGATGCTATCTTACTAGATTTTTCTAAGGCTTTTGACAAAGTTCACCACCATAGTTTGCTTAAAAAATTAAAATATTTTGGCATTAATGGTCCACTGCATCAGTGGATTAAAGATTTTCTGATAGGGAGAGAACAAACTGTAATAATAAATGGCTCTAAATCAACACCGATAACAGTAAACTCAGGTGTACCTCAAGGAACAGTCTTGGGTCCACTACTATTTTTAATTTACATAAATGATTTACCAAATTGCATTAGTTCAGCAACAAAAGTCAGATTATTCGCAGACGATTGCATAATATATAAAACAATAAAAACAACACAAGACACAGATATTTTACAAAGAGAATTAGATGAATTACAGAAATGGGAATCAAATTGGAGCATGTCTTTCCACCCAGAAAAATGTATGTTGTTAAGAGTAACAAAAAAAATAAAACAAATTAATTCCACTTATCTTATCCATGGCAAACCAGTAACACAGACTAAAAACGCAAAATACCTAGGTGTTATAATAAATGAAAAAACTGTCATGGAATCCACATATTGATGAAACTATAAAAAAAAATCCAACAAAGCATTAGGGTTTATTAAAAGAAATTTCTATAAATCAAATAAGAACATACAACTAAAATGTTATTTAACCTTGGTTAGGCAAATAATAGAATATGCATCCACCATTTGGGACCCCTCAACTCAAGAAAACATTAAGAAACTGGAACAAACACAAAATAGAGCAGTGAGATTCATAACAAACGAATATTCACATTTGACTAGAGTAACACCATTAGTAAAATCACTAAATTTAGAAAGCCTTCAGGACAGAAGACTCAAAAGTAAAGTAGCAATTATACATAAAACACTGAACCATAATCTTCAAATACAAAAACAAAATTTAATAAAATACTCTGAGAGACACAAAAATAAAGGCACATTCCTCGTCCCATATGCTAGGACAAATTTTTACAAATACTCCTTCTTCCCTAGTGCTATTAGAGCATGGAATGGGTTGCCTGAGCTAGCCAGAAAAACCAGTGACTGGCAGAATTTAAGTCATTGGTTAATATGCATGACTAAATGCATGACGCGTAGGACGTAATCATCTTCTTTTTTGAAGTAACGTCTGTATTATATAAGATATATACACTAGACAGTTTACCCTCGGCCCGAGGGTCTTAATTTGCGTATCACTTTCGATATAGTCACTGAGAGTGCTTTGTAAACAATTAAACGAAATAATAATTTTATAGATATAGGGAATGCGTGAATGTAGAAATAGCATGATTGAATAAATAGCTAATGACTTAGATCTATTTTTTTAAATAAAAACATTTTTGTAAAATGTTTTACATTGTTTCGGATGTTCCTTCAGAGTTGAAGATAGTTTACTTCCTAGTCCAAACCTCCCGCAGGACGACGGGGGATGGGAGCGGGCAGGGTTTGAACCCTTGACCGTCGATAAATCCGAACGACAGTTCAGCGCGCAAACCGCACGACCAGGCAGCCATTTTTTTTTAGGCTTACATATATTTGATTAAAATTTGAAATGAATAGAGTGTAGCCAAAGGGGGTTTTGAGTTAAACGTCCCCCCTCCCTTTTTCAGTTGGGTTTAAAGCTAAAAAATACCTCTTCAATATATAAAAAAAAAGCAATTACACATTCAAAAATCTATGAGCGTAGCTAAGCCAATCCTGTTTTGAGTTTAAATCCCCTCCTCAAGATGGCTTTTTTTTCAAAGTTTAGAACCCCTCCTCATGGTTTTGAGTTTAAAATGATTTTGACGATAAAAATTCCCTTTTCGATATAAAATCTAAAACAAACTACAGTCACCTTATTCAAGGAGCGTAGCCAAGAGAGGTTAAACATTTCTACCAGTGGCTGGGATCCATTAATAAAGTGCAGTGAAAAGTCATATGCAGAAATTGAAAAAGTCTAAATATGGCTCAACAAAGATGGTTAAGACGGATTTTAGGAGTCGGTTATAGAGATCGGGTCTCAATCAAGGAAATCCTATGCCGAACTGAGAGTCGACCCCTTAGTAAGGTTGTGACAGAGCGTCGCATGAAGTTTGCGGGACATGTTCTACAACAAAATGATTAACGCATTATAATAAGAGTTGAGATGACATGGAGACACTTTCACGGAGGTCCTCAGAGCATGTCTGGAGAGGCTTGAGACATTGCCAGGGTCAGATTTTTGTGGAACAGCTTGACGGCAAACGTGCCAAACGGCGCGGAAGGACTTAGGTCAGTAAGAATAGCATATTAGGTTTTTGAAATAAACTTTTTAATAGCAGGATAATGCAATTTAAATACCTCAGAATATGCATTTTGTTGGTTTTTAATACCGGAAATAGTTCTTGGCGTCGGGGCTTCGCCCCGCTCTGGGGGAGCTCTCTGCGCTTCCCCAGACCCCTTTGCTGGCTAGGGCGGGGAGTCTACAATTTTTCACTAACTCCAGGAAGAACCTATTCTAGGATACAATAAACTTCTTCCGAGAGAATGTAAGGTCAGAATGTAATAAAGATTAATTATGTACACATACACAAACATATATTTAAATATATATATTATATTTTTTTGGCGAAAAAAAATCCTGGCTGCGCCCATGACTAGATCTAATACTAGACTTAGACTTCTGATTTAGAACTCTTAAGATCTAGTCCAGATTTAGATCTCCTTCTAGATCTTTTTAGATTTACATAAAAAATGTTAGTAAATCCTATCTTGGTATCCTTGTAAAGCTTAGATATTTTTTTTAATAACATTGAAGCAACTTTAAATTTATTTTGTTATCGTATAATATCGGTACACTAAGGCTAACTACGCCATGTTTTTTCCCAGTCTAGTCAAGCCAAATTTTTTTTTTTTTTTATTTGAAAAAGTGTAACGGTCAAACTAAAGTTTTCACTGTGTGCCAACGAGCTAGTTTTTCTATTCTCAGCGATATACATCAACTGCTGAAGCTTTAGGAAAATCTTTACAGGTGTTTTTGACATCAGCTGTCCTAGTTCCAGAATCCAGGTTCCATGAGGGAATGACTTGAATAGAGGTAATGTAACAAAATACAGAGAGAGAGAAAGCGAAACAAAAAAAGGGGGAAGCGATAAGAGGAAATTAAAGGTGATGTAGTAAAGTCTAAAAAAAACAAAAAACTGTATAAAACGTTTGAAAATGAAAAGATGAAGGTTTGGAGAAATTTTGAATATAAAATAGACACTAATGAATGTCAAGAACGTTATGTTAAAATGTCACTTATTGTCTAGCTCTAAAAGTGGAATAGCTTTTACACATTTGGATTCTGATGGGTTAAAGAGAGGTACAAAAAATCATTACAGGCTTTTTGAATTCCATAGTCCAGCCCCACATAACCAAACACCCTGTACGGCAGTGCTGAACAACTGAAGAAAACAGCACACTATTTTCCCTTGGCACAGTCTGCAAAAGAGCTGACAGCTCCGCAGCAAAAGGCTGGCTAGAAAAAGAAGAAGAATTCCATAGTTTATCAATACTTTCGTATTCTGTACACCGGATAAACCAATTATAAACATTCATTACTTCCAATGTAGATAAAGAATCTAAAGAATGGCTTTTATTTTTATATTTGTCCTTTAGCAAGTATATATAGCTTAGAGCCCTGCTCGTCCTTCTGTAAGGTTTGGGCTTGGTTGGTCTAAGAAGTACATAATAATATCAATTAGTCCCTCATCTATCAATGGCTTGTCAAATGGGCGACTTAAATCAATAGGACGCTCTGACTCGCGGGTGATAATAAAAGATTGAAGGAGAATTATACGCGAGATATTTTCATCTCATCCAGGTCTGGTTAGAATTGGGTGGGTGGCGGCGTCTCACTTTTGTTTGAGTTCTGTTTGTTGATCTCCCCTGATTGGTCGAGCATTAACAAGCAAAGTCCCGTTTTGATGTGGGCTAACCACGGCCCGCGGGCTTACTTTGCCCGGCATAAAAACTGTTCATGCACCAAGCGCACTTTATTTAATCTTTTGTCTCTCAAAAAAAAAGCTACTTTCGACATTTAATTTTCAAAACAATAAAGTTAAAAGTTTAGTATTGGCAAAGGATTTATTGCAACATTCAAACAGAGCATTAGAGTTTGTTATAGAATGACACATTGGCCTGTTCAATTATTTTTCTTTTTATGTTGTTGATTCTGCAAGGTTGTTATTTGCGGAAGTGGTAATGGATAATAAGCTAAAAATGCTTCCAATGGCATGCGTCACAAATAGCCTCTGACAACCAGTCCAACTCCTGGCCTTCACGTGTGACTCATATATTGAGTCCTGAAGTACCGTTTTATGCTAACAGTTGAACGAGGGAAAGCGAGTAACTAACGCCTAAACCAGAATGCTGAGGGCAGAAAGAGCTCTTTAGCCTTGGCTGGCTACCTACCAATGAGATTAAAAAATCTTAATTCAGACCTCTGCTGCCTTGCAGCTATATGCAAACTTGGGAAAGCCTTCGGGAGTCAACCCTGAGAAAAATTAGAAGCCGGTGACCCTAAGGCAGCTTGCAGCACACGGTGCTACACCGTGGCAGAGCTTGCGATGCAGCAGATCCCAAACTGTATCGGCAGCTGCGCGGACAGGGGCAAACTACTGTGTAGTCCGACCATAGCTAATGCCCAGGCACTCATCTCATTTCAATGAAATGATCCATAGTCTCTATATGGCTGTTATAAAGTTGTTATTTATAGCTTTAATAATTATAGCAAAAAAAATTTAGGGCAGTGACGATTAGTACAAATAATCAAATAGTTGTAATTATTATTGAGATGTGTAGCAGAAACCGCTTGCCTACATATAACGGAGGCACAGGTTCGAATCCCGATTAGAACTGTGTTGTGCTTACTGAGCGCCTAAAGGCACCTTGGAAACCTCTTTATCAATGAAAATGTTCCGAATAGAAGGAAAGGGGAAAATATGATTCTTTACGATAGATGAGTTCAGCGGGAAAACCCGTTGCAAGCATAGAATGGGAAATAACAGACCGACATCCACCTCATAAAGTAGGAATTGATTTAAAAATTTGTATTTTTTGTTGAAGGTATATCTGTTGAGGAAAACAGTAAGAATGTATTATGATCAGGGCCGGCCTAAGGTAATTGGAGGCCCAAGATGGGGTGAAGTATGGTCTCTATGTGCGATAGAAAAACAAAACTTAAGATAGAAAAATACGCAATAAATTAAGAACCTTTCTGTATCTAATCAACAAATAAGTTAAATTCATTGAATTCATAAATTAAAACGCGATTTATAAGCTTCTGAAACATATTCGTACAGATGTCATTAACCGATATATTTCCCCAATTGGAGGCCCTAAGCGGCTGCCTAGTTTGCCTATACCTAAGGACGACCCTTCTATGATAAATGCTGTTGATTAATTTCCTGTAAAGCGTTAAGCCATAAATAATGAATTCCCAAGAACACTAACTGCAGCAAACTATACGTCCGCCGACAGAGAGAAATCTTACAATTTTTTTTTTGGCTTAATTCATTTTCTTTTCTATGTCTGAGAATGTATTCATCTGTTTGTTGATGGCCAGACACGCTGGATCCCATATGAAAGAAATGGACATCGATTGATTTGAAGAATTTAAAACTTTTAGAAATTTAATGAAAAATCGCTTTAAAAAAACTTCCATTAATGTGGATGGTGTCTTCTAGTAGGTATACATCCATGAGGCTGTTTGTACCTTCGTCTTCCTATGTTAGATTTACAAAAATATTAACTCTAAAATAAACTTTAACACAGGGGCGTAGCTAGGAATTTTACATCGTTTTGGGGACCCTCGGGGCTTGACGTCTTAGGGGGCACCTGCATTTTTTTTAGTAATATTTAATTTTTAATCTATGAAACACTCATTTGGGGGTCCCATTCTACCCTACTGCTTTAACACATGTATGCTTTACATTCAATCTAATCATGAAACAAATTTTAGCGTCTACTTTATTTTGCATGCATGCTTTTGTCCGTTTGTGTATAAGATAAGATAATATAATATTATTGATCCAATCAAATGGAAATTCAGTTTGACTACAATTGACAACCTCAGCGTATCTACTGTACAATAACAGTATAGATGAAAAATTCGAACAACATTCACACACGAAACACTTACACATTCACAACCAGCGCTTTATGTATTTGACTTCTATGTACTTCTCGATGACGAGAGCTGATCTTGTAACACTTTGACCGAAAGTATGCGTCACAAAATTATAACATAAAAAATGCATTGTCTGATCAATAGAATCTCATCGTAGCATCAAGACTTCGTTGTCGTCTGGCTCAAACGTATCGTCCAAAAGTACTTAGAAAATAATTTTAAGTATAGGGGAGAGGAAGGTAAGAGTCAACACACTAACTAACAGAAGGTAAGAGTCAACACACTAACTAACAGCAGGTAAGAGTCAACACACTAACAGGTCTTTCATTCAGTAATGAGAATTTTGTACCTCGTCTCACGCGATCACGTCACGTGACATTCTAACCAGACGGTTGGAACTGCAGATTGATTCCAACACCAAAATTGAGGGTTTCAAAACTTGATACCCAAAAAGACTTTTAAGCAGGCGTAACACGTATAGACTTTATAAAGAACATCATTTTAGACTTTTTACCAAGCTTATTTTCACTCACTCCGTCTGTCTGTCTGTCTGGTGAAAGTCTTGTTGACGTTATTTCTCCCACTTCCTGTTTTGGATCAAGTTGAAACTTTTCACAATCATTTACTGACAACACATGAACCAATCAATTAATTTTATTAAGTTAACTATTTTGCATGTAACACTGGTCTTTACGCCGACCACCTTTCAGCTCACCAGAGAAAAATTATACACCTGTAATGGCATCCCTTACGTTTGTCTGCGTAATTTTACATCGGCAATGAATTTAGAAATAGTTCATCAAATTTGAATAAATAAATATAAGTGTAAAACAAACCATTGCAATTTTAACCTTTTCATAAACCGAATTAAAAGTTAATTGTGGACTGGATTCCGAGAGAGCTAGTTGGTGACTTGGCTTAGAGGGGACGAGAGTGTGGATATTTTGTCAGTTTCAGGAGACTATAGCTTCAGCTAGTCCTGAGCTGTTTAGTAGGAAAGCCTTTTACAATCGTAGATAGTTCATGTTGGCCCGTTGCATTTTCTTTTAGTTGATTTGATGATATACATAGCACTATTTGTAAATAAGTTGAATAGCTAATACAGTATTTTATTAACTAATTTAATCCTGGAGGGAGTTTTAAAACTCAAGCTCCACCTCCCTTAGGCTACGATTATGAACAAGCCTCTAAGAGTGAATGCTACCGAAAAAATGTTTGGCATCAGATACCAGGTGTCACGTACGCTTTGTCTATCTTTAGCCCAAGGTTGTCGGCAGAATTTCAGCTACCTCGGGGATATCCAAGTAGACAGAAACCTTTTATTAGAATAATTGTAATTGGTCAGAAATGTTAACTATTGTATGTTAAGTTGTATTTTATTGGTTGGCCATGCGATGGAGAAATGTTAGTCACGTGGTAACGCTCGAGAGCCCGGGAAAGATTCTAGATTGCCGGCAGTGTCGAGCGGAACGTGTTAGAGAGAAGATGTACTAAAGTCTCGTGTTGAAACTCAAAGATGACATGATCATATTATTGTGTAGATCATTTATTCAAGTAGAAATATACATTTTTATGTTTTATTCAATCACAGTATATCATTGTAACTATTGTGAATAGCTTTTTCAAGTTCTGAATTAAAGTATTTATATTTGACGAAGAGAAGTTTCTTCATTGAATTTAATAATAACATACTTAGATCGTCTTATCGATTAGAAACTTCTAGATGATCCTATTATCAACTGGCAACTTCTAGATGATCCTATTATCAACTGGCAACTTCTAAATGATCATCTTATCAACTGACGATTTCTAAATCCTCTGCAACCACGATCATTGATTGTGCAATATAGATCAAGATAATCTTCAACGTGACATCTAGCACCATTGATGATTGTAACATCTAGCACCATTGATGATTGTAACATCTAGCACCATTGATGATCCTGACACCAAGAAAGGAAGACAAATGAGTTTGTACTGTCAACAGTCTGGCTAGCAAAAGGGAGGAACTCCTCAATGCTGTGAAGAGGCGAAAGCTGAGCGCTGGTTTGGTCTTATTGTAAGACATGACTCACTATTGAAAGTCATCCTTCAAGGTACAGTGGAGAGAGCACGAAAAAAGGGTCGTCCAAAGAAAAGCTGGCCGGACAATGTTAAGGAATGGACTGGCCTCTCGCTTGATATCCTAATATCAGCACTTGCTGATCTTGAGAAATGGAGGGATTGGTCACTGCATCCCTAGGCCAATGTCAGGGATTAACTTTCCATAGAGTACGTGTGTGGTGTTTATGTTTTTCTTAACTTTCGGTAGAGTGCATTACTGCGTGTGTATGTGGTGTTACTTACATATAATATACCAGATATTTTAGTATTATTTTCTGGTAAATCGCTAAATGAATTATTAAATAAAAAAATTAAAGTAGAAAGAGTTTATTTTAAATGTTCTTCTTTTATTTTAAACCAATACAAAAAAAAGACTTTACGTTGTTATACTACTTATAAAATTTAAGTTTTAACCTAATGCGTTAAAGGTAATTATAATATTCCTTAAGAGTCAATAAAAAAATTCGAAGAGTTTTTCCCCCTTAGTTGCGCTGCTTTATGTAAGTGGTGTACACAATTTATCCAATTGTGTTAGATCTAAGTGTCCACACTGTCTCAAGCTGTCCACCCCAGCATCATCTTTTTTTATTTATCTAAATATTCTTTTTAATTAGGTCTGAATGGAGAGTATGTGTGGGAGATAGGATTGAATCCTGCCTTCACTTGAATGTTATAATAATGAAAAAGGAGAACTGCAGAGCGAATAAGATTCTCAAATAGATAATTACTTTACGTTGAAGCTGAACAGTTGTGAGGATGTAAATATTTTACCAGAATTAAATCTCGAGTTTAAAATATTTCTGTTTTTGTTTTTTTCTCTGCGTGAATTGAAATTGACATTTTAAAAATTTTTTGAAGTGTCCGAAAAGAAACGTAGAGTGGGGGCGGGAATAGAAAGTTTTTGTTTGTTCTTGTGTTGGCGATTATAAAATAAAAAACAAAAGGATCATTTTATTTGGTTATTTATTTTATCGAGCCTTGTGTTGTTGTTTTTCCCATGCATTTGCATATTTGGAATTTTCATTTTACCTTTTTTTTTAAAATTTGTTTTGAGAAAGCAGCAAGATGAGGTTTACTTTAGAATGAAATCTAAATCTAGAGTTCTGGCGATGGAGATAAACTAAGATAAGATTTCTATTCCATGAACAATACTGTCTGACATTGAACGCCTCTATATGAGAGTACGATTTGTAATGTGATGGTTCTTGAGTACGATCCCCACCGCTTAGTTAAGTAAAAAAAAAAAAAAAAAAAAACATCCACCACTCTCGCCTATCTCTTAGTCCAGGGGTGGGCAACATTTTTGAATCGAGGGCCGCATTAAAAAAAGGTTTGGTAATGGCGGGCCGCATTTATGTATGTATATGGCTCCTTTTGTCTCGAAAGGCAATGGATGCGCCCCAAAGAGTCACTGGTTTTGGCTTAATCTTGAGACGGGGAAGAATCTAGTGTGGCTAATCAAACCAATTCTAGAACGGCTGACTTTGCCACAATTCGTACATGTGTATGCCTCTAATTCAGGGCTAGCGGACAGGGCAGCTTTCTTTTTTTCCCTCTTGATTAAGGCCGCTTCAATTCTTTTGTTCTCAGCAAGGGTTGTCCCAGAACGCACAGTCTGTCTCCATGCACTCCGGTCTTTGGCTGTTTTCCCACATACTTTCGCTGATGCCTGTGGCTCTCATGTCTATCTTGCAGACATCTCTATATGTTAGTCTTGGGCGGCCCTTGGGTCTGACTCCTTCCACAAGCTCAGCATATAAGATATCTTTCGGGATTTTACCATCTGGCATGCGACTGACATGTCCGAGCCAGAGTAATCTTCTTTGTGTCAGGAGAACATACATGCTGTTCATATTGGCCAATCTCAAAACTTCCTGGTTGGAGACATGGCATACATGCTGTTCATATTGGCAAATCTCAAAACTTCCTGATTGGAGACATGGTCCCTCCAAGAGATGCCCATTATGCGTCTCAGGCAGCGCAAGTGGAAACTAATCAATCTGTGCTCTTGGTACATGTATGTTGACCAGCTTTCACTTCCATAAAGGAGAGTGCTCACAACACAGGCGTTGCAGACTAGGATTTTGGTCGCTGTGGTCAATTTACCATTTTCCCAGACGCGCTTGGAGAGTTTTGCCAATGCTGTGGTAGCTTTTCCTATCCTTTTTTCAGCTCGATGTCTAAGTCTAGGTTACTGACAATTGTTAAACCCAAGTAGGTAAATTCCTGCACCACTGAAAGGGGGTGGTTCGTAATATGTATTTTAGGTATTTCTGCGACGTCTTGTGCCAGGATTTTGGTCTTGGAGAGACTTATAGTAAGGCTAAACTCTTGACAAGCAGCTGCTAAGGCGTTCACTAGCTTCTGTAGACCTCCTTGTGAATGAGATACGAGTGCCGCGTCATCGGCAAACAGCAGCTCCCTTATCAAGATACGACGCCTTTTCGTTTTGGCTTTAAGACGTGCCAGGTTAAAGAGCCTTCCATCGGATCTGCTATGGATATATATTCCATCTTCCAGGGATTTAAAAGCACTGGTTAGTACGACTGAGAAGAAGATGCCAAATAGTGTAGGGACCAGTACACATCCTTGTTTTACACCGCTCTTGATGGATCTATATCTATATCTATCTATCTATCTATATATAAATATATATAGATATATATGTAACCAAATAGTGTGAACAGCAGCAAAGTTTTTTATAATGTGGAAGAACAGCTTCTGACAGCCATAAAACTCCCGTGGTAGTGATGACTGGAACTTCTCTTTGCTTTGAGTTATGTCCTCTGGAGCTGAATCGGCTTCTCTTAATAAGTGTTGTACTTTTATTCATTTTTCACTTAAGATAGTTTCACCTTTCAGTAAAGGAAAATGACAAAAAAAAAAACACAATTTTTTTTTCTTGCTTGTAGTAATGGGAGGGCATTGTTTAAAATGATTTAACATGCGTCATTTATATTTCATATGTAAACAATCAATTGTAATTTATATTGTAAAACATGAAATTTTATCTTCCACTCTTCATTAGGAATATTGGTAACAAGATCACAGTCAATGTCCTTCAAGTAACATAACACTTTCATCCTTGAGATTTTATTTTCTTCTCCTTTGCCTTGCTCATGCTAAGCTAGCGGATACGTTGGGTTGTGTATTCATAAATCAGAACTACCCGTGGTTACTCCCATAGATCTAATACGTTTTATTACCGCACGCATTAATGCTTACAGTTGATTCAATGATATGCAGCTTTGTGCAAACTTTCCTGTTTCAAGTTTATGGTTTCAGTCTAAAATCGACCTCCATCAGTTGTTACACTTGCCATCTTGTTCCAAGCCTACCCAACACTCAGAGATTGTGTCTTGAATTGAGTGTATTGGATGTATAGCCAATAAGCATAATCTTCGTTTACTTAAAACTTTTTATAATGAGACAGTTTCAATAATTTATATATATATATTTTTTTTTTAAATATTTGCATTTTAATATCTTTGTACTGTGGGCACACCTTATTTCTGAAGGTGTCGGCGGGACGCATAAAACACCTCGGAGGGCAGCCTGTCGTAATTTGCCCACCCCTGTCTTAGTCGGTTGGACCGTTGGGACACCACACATGATCTTTTTACCGTCTTTCTCCATTTCTCTACGTCTCTCTCCTCTACTAGAATCTCTTTGATATTCTTTGATGTTATTCTCCCATTGCTTTCTCTATCTCTTCTTTACACTGTTGCCTGCAGGAAGCATTTTGAGAGCCTTCAGGACCTCGTGTTATGGTGCCTGCAGGAAGCATTTTGAGACCCTTCAGGACCTCGTGTTATGGTGCCTGCAGGAAGCACTTTGAGAGCCTTGAGGACCTCGTGATATGGTGCCTGCAGGAAGCATTTTGAGAGCCTTCAGGACCTCGTGGCCATACAATTTAAGTTTGAATTTTCTGACACAACAGGGAATGGATACCGACATTATTTCTAAATGGCTAGTATTAGGCACTTACAATAGAGACGCACCATAGTTAATGGACTTTGAACGCGACATTTAGTGACGTCACAGATAGTGGGGTTTTGCTAGATGATGTTAATATTATTCAGTTGTTCTCAGGACGTCAAAGTGACAACATCGTATTACGGACAGTCTCGACTGTGGCCTTTGTGTATTAAGCGTCATTCAAGTATCTAACGGTCTGGATTTATTTGGCAAAGGAAACAGAGAGAGGATGGGTTTGCTCAAATTTTTGTTTCAGCAAAGGAATTGGTTAAACACATGGACGTTATTGCAATCTTTCCAAACTTCATACCTGAAAATGAGATCCTGAAGATGACTACAGGATAAATGACTTCAACAGAATTGTGGACATTGCAATTCAATCATTGCAGTTGAGATTTGAACAGATGAAATCAAACCTCATTCTATTTGGGTTTCTTGTCAGCTTAAAGAGCCTTCAGCTTGATGACATGCAAAAGTTTACAGCGAGCCTCGAGCAAGCATTGACGTCATCAACATACCAGGCAGCAGATATATGCGGGTGAAAATTAGCAGCTGAAATGGAATCTTAAAGGCTTATTTTACCAGAATACCGCCAAAACCCCGGTAGAAATAAAAAAAATATATAAAAAAAAAAAAACTGCATTCCCAAACTACTTTGTTTTACTCAGAATATTTTAACAATATCTTTAACTGAGGCATCTGCCGAATGAAGTTTCTCGCGCCTCAAACTAATCAAGAAGTACTTGAGGTCAACAATTCACGAAGATAGATAGAACAATTTGGCAATTCTTGCTATTGAGCGAGATCTTTGTAGGGAACAGAATTTTGATTAGGCCAATATACTGCATTACTTAGCCACACGCAAGGCTCTTAAAGTAAAGTTAATTATATCGTGATTTTGTACGTAGTAAAGAATGAACAAACCGCAAAGACGAATTTATTTTCTAATACAAAATTTCAATTTTCACTTATTATCATTATCCCTACCCAAACTGGGCCCCCGCGCAATCCATTTCGCATAGGGCTACACAATGGCTAGGGCCACATTTGGCAGCTCTCCATCTATAGTTTTTGTTCTATGGGAGAAGGGAAGGGTCAATGTCTAGTTTGGGTCTCTTGATAAAGTAGGCAGCTTTGCAGGACGTGGTCGGCACTATCTGGGGATGCTCAACAAAGGCAAAACTCACTTGTCCAAACGTCCACAGCAAAGATCAAGTTGAGCTCTTGAGTTTAATACAAATAAAATATCGGGTACATGATTCAGTCATGCCGTCTTGATTCGCCTACTTCTGACACCAGCGGTAAGTGTTTCTTCACGCAAGCAAAGTTATTCTAAACTAAAATTGATCAAGAATGATTTGCAATCAACCATCACAAATTTACGACGGTGAATATCTAAATCAACAACCGGCGGATAATGGTTATTTCTGAGTTGGAAGTGGGAAAATATGTAAGTCGCAGGTGGGGCTGCATAGCCACCTTAAGTACTACACTCCTCGTTTATCTTTGGACTTGAAGACAAGCCTTAAAGAAATGTGTCAATATAATCTATTGCAAGAGATGGTGGGGAAAAAGAAGACACGCCTTAAAGAAATGTGGCAATATAATCATAAATTAATTTAAAAACAAAGATTCGCCTTTAGTATGTACATTATATATAGAGAATGTTCACTATACTAAATCATTTCAAACATTTTGAGAATCCCTTGTAGTAAAAAAAACTTCTCGTTAAAAACTCTGTTTGATATAAGTGATATAAGAGATGGTGGGAAAAAATTGATTTCGACAATACTATGGATAATTGAGCTAACAAGAGATTATTTAGGATCATATCTTGTCTCCTTCTGTAAAGTTAATTTTTCCGAAGTCGCAATACTTTAGAGTTTAACCTCACTTTTTGTTGACGTCTATTTTCAATGTTTTATTTCGTATTCTGACTTTTGGAGGACATGATGAAAAGCTGCCGTGCCGGGCAGAATATACCCCAGCTACGCCACTGCCCTAGCTACGCCAATGCCCCAGCTACGCCACTGCCCTAGCTACGCTGTTTCCTATGATGTGTTTCTGTCCCACTAACGTGTGTCAAACAACACGCCTCTGTCCTGCTGCTCCCCCCCAGGCGAAGGCAATAACTTTCTGGCGGGTTGGGTTTGTGCTATAGCAGACGCCAAAATGGATTCCGCCATCGGCAGACGTCAGTTCAGGGTCGTGTGTTTTAAGCAAATGACGAGAGATCAGGTTGTTATTCTGTTTCCCCATTTTATTTCCTCCCGCTGACAAAGTGTCAGGTGACAGTAATGCCCTTTATCGTTTGATGTTACATTAACAAGGCGGGAAGAGTCAAACCGGGAAAAATTTCAATGCGAGAATCATGTTTACCTCTTTACGAGACATAAAATGAAATACTGTATATCAAACAGAGTTTTTAACGAGAAGTTTTTTTACTACAGGGATTCTCAAAATGTTTGAAAGGATTTACGTTAGTGAACATTCGCTACGTATAATGTACATACTAAAGACGGATCTTTGTTTTTATATTAACTCTTTCTCTTCTAGCTTTCGATACCAACGTTGATTCCACCAGAACGTGATAAATAATTACGGAGAGCAAGAGTTAATTTATTTACAAGTGGACCAGATTTGAGAAAAACTTGATCTAGCAACATTGAAGAAGATAAGATATACTGAAGTGAATACTAGAGTAGTGGAGTATCTGGTGCCGGATTTACGTATGCGAATAAAATGAAATTTAAAGAAACTAAGGCAGAAAGAGTTTACAAAAAGTATATAAAAATTAAACACTTAACCCAAAAAGTAAGCAGACAGCTGCAGAGTGAATACATAAACAATGTAATATCTAAAGATAACAAAAAAAACCTAAGGTCATACATTAAGTCTAAGAAAATGGAAACAACAGGCATAGCGCCATTAAAAGATGAACATAACATAATACATAATGATAATGAAACTAAAGCAAACATCCTAAACAAATACTTTGCATCAGCATTCTCAGCCCCAGGAGACAAAGACGTATTATTGAATTAGAACCAAGTAGACAACATAGAAGATATAGTAGTACAAGAAAATGGAATTCAAAAACTATTAGCCAACACCAAACCAAATAAAGCGTCTGGACCTGATGGTATTCCAGTTAGATTACCCAAAGAACTAAGCAATGAGCTAGCCCCAGTGTTCAAAATACTCTTTCAGGCTTCACTTAACCAGGGCAGAGTACCAAAGGACTGGAAAGAAGCTAATGTCACCCCCCTATTTAAAAAAGGAGAAAAATCTGACCCAGGAAACTACAGACCAGTATCACTTACCAGCATCACATGTAAAATCCTAGAACACATAATATGTAGCAACATCATAAACCACATAGACAAACAAAATCAGGTGTACCTAAAGGAACAGTCTTGGGTCCACTACTATTTTAATTTACATAAATGATTTACTAAATTGCATTACTTAAGGAACAAAAGTCAGATTATTTGCAGACGATTGCATAATATATAGAACAATAAAAACAACACAAGACACAGATATTTTACAAAGACAATTAGGTGAATTACAGAAATGGGAATAAAATTGGAGCATGTCTTTCCACCCAGAAAAATGTCAGTTGTTAAGAGTAACAAAAAAAACTAAAACAAATTAATTCCACTTATCTTATTCATGGCAAACCAGTAACACAGACTAAAAACGCAAAATACCTAGGTGTTATAATAAATGAAAAACTGTCATGGAATCCACATATTGATGAAACTATAAAAAAATCAAACAAAGTATTAGGATTTATTAAAAGAAATTTCTATAAATCAAATAAGAACATAAAACTAAAATGTTATTTAACCTTGGTTAGACAAATAATAGAATATGCATCCTCCGTTTGGGACCCCTCAACTTAAGAAAACATTAAGAAACTGGAATTAGACACAAAATAGAGCAGTGAGATTAATAACAAATGAATATTCACATTTTACTAGAGTAACACCTATAGAAAAATCACTAAATTTAGAAAGCCTTCAGGACAGAAGACTCAAAAGTAAAGTAGCAATTATACATAAAACACTGAACCATAATCTTCAAATACAAAAACAAAATTTAATAAAATACTCTGAAAGACACATTCCTCGTCCCATATGCTAGGACAAATTTGTACAAATACTCCTTCTTCCCTAGTGCTATTAGAGCATGGAATGGGTTGCCTGAGCTAGCCAGGAAAACCAGTGACGGCAGAATTTAAGTCATTGGTTAATATGCATGACTAAATGCATGACGCATAGGACGTAATAATATTCTTTTTTGAAGTAACGTCTGTATTATATAAGATAAGATAAAGTTTACACATCGTCATCAAAATTAGGCCATTGAATACATACGAATATTAAAAACGTAATAATAATAACAACATTTAATTAAATCCGTGTCCCATGCTATCATAGCGTCAGTCGGCCAAACAATACAATAATATCGGCAACCCCTTTCGATGTGTACACACGTTGTGGTTATTGATAGCTTGTAGTTCATAGTTTCTGATATTTTTGATGAAAATATTTAAATCTGTGGAGCACTTCGGGGGCCGATTTTGTGTTTGTTTCTACAAAAACAATGTTTGTAAACTTGTCTTACTTAGTATGCATATTTTCAATGTAATTTTTTTTAATTGTAGAATGCACCTCTGCCTCCAGATGGGCGCCCTGCACTTTTTGTACTGGTATAAGTCCGGCCTTGCGAGTATCTAGTTAGAAGTAGACTACATGTTTGTTTTTTCTCACGCTGTTTCAATTAAATGAAAATTTGATTCCCTCAAGTCAGCAAGATTTATATAAGATACATCTAAATTGTCAAAGTCAATAAATAAGACACAAATCCATTACCGCTTTGTTGTGTGTGAGTGTGTGTGTTTGTGTGTGTGTGTTTAAGAGTAAATTTACGAAATAATGTGGTTTATCAAATGTCAGGTTGAGATGGCATTTTTATAATACCCAAAATATTCGAGAATCCAAACTGAAAAAAGCCATCGTATATTTATAGACAATGTCCGATATTTTCCATAAAACTGTAGACCAAAAACAAAAAAAAAATAAAAAAATACAAATTTGGTTGTTTAATTTTTGTAAAAGGAATTATACGGGCGCTTGTTCACTCCAGCACTCACCTGTACCAATTTCAGGCCAGCAAAGATTTTTTTTCTAATAGATTATGTATTTTTTAAATATTTTTTTTTCAAATGCCTTGTAGTGGTGGCCTGAGTGTACTTGGTTCAAGGGGAAACTATCGCTAGGACAAATTGACAGATGAGAACGAGTAGAAGAGACGGAAGCAGCAGACCATGTGACACGCAGAATGACGTGGCACGCACACTTTTGGCTACTCAGAATAATCAATCAATGAAAACGATAGAGGGAAAGATGTATGGAATTAACAAGAATATATAAGCAGTCATTTCAAGGTTAAGGAGGTCATTTCAAGGTTAAGGAGGGCGGGTACGGTTCAAAGCACATTACTTTTCTATTTCATACAAAACCTCTTTAAAAACATTTTAAAACTATGTGCAGCACGCCAGATAAGACTAATAATACCAAAGTCTTATAATAAATGAAAAAGTTTAATGCGATTCCCAGATTGACGAAATTATTTAATTTCATTAATCAAACAAAACAAAGCACATTCCTCATCCCATATGCTAGGACAAATGTGTATAAATGCTCCTTCTTCCCTAGTGCTATTACAGCATGGAGTGGGTTGCCTGAGCTAGCCAGGAAAACTAGTACGCACAGTACAGGACGTAATCATCTTCTTTTTTTGAAGTAACGTCTGTATTATATAAGATATGATAAGGGTGTATTTAAAGAAATGATTACAAATCAAACAGGAAAAAACAAAACTAAATTGAAATTTAGCCTTGGTTAGACCAATTTTAGAATATGCATCTTTAGTTTAGGACCCCTCAAGAAACTAGAACAGACGCAGAAATGAGCCCTTAGGTTCATAATAAATGAGTTTTCACATTTGACAAGTATAGTACCTTATTAGACTCACGAAAAATAGTCGCTTCAAGACAGAAGACTAAAACGTAAAGTAGACCAATACAATACTAGACCATAATTTATTTTTGTACTCTCTATTGCAGTGTTTCCCA
Organism: Biomphalaria pfeifferi; assembly: GCA_030265305.1. Classification (NCBI taxonomy): domain Eukaryota; kingdom Metazoa; phylum Mollusca; class Gastropoda; family Planorbidae; genus Biomphalaria; species Biomphalaria pfeifferi. The sequence continues at coordinate 419,693 of JASAOG010000061.1, read as the reverse complement.
AACTGTTTTCCTCAACGGAACACTTCGCACGTTCTGGGCATTTAGCGGAACACTTTTCTCGTTTCTTTAGACGGTGGCTTATTAGTTTAGTTTAATTATTCCAGTAGTTCGTAGAACACCTATTCAGGCCTCGCGGAACACTACAGGGACGTAGCTAGGAATTTTCCATCGTTTGGGGGCCCGGGGGACTTGACCTCTTTGGGGGGCCCTGCATTTTACGTAACATTTAATTTTTAATAAACACTCATTTGGGGGACCCCCATCAAGTGGGGCCGGGAGGATTTTCAAATTCTCCCCCCCCCTCCTCCCCCACCCTAGCTACGCCACTGCAACACTAGGATTCCACGGAACACAGTTTAGGAAACACTGTGTCTAATTCCTTTCTTCTGACACCAAGATGCCTAGAGAATTGTAAAATGTATCGAATGAGGGTAGAATGTTTAGGACCTTGGAAGACAGAGACCAGCTGAGCGAAATGATTCCCAAACAACGACACGAGGGTCACATCGGCTCTATCCGGCTTTTTGAAACGTCTGCTAAGCAAAGGAAGAAAATCTCGGCTCTACCAGTCTTGACCTTTGTTTGCAGTGATGTGGCAGACCATTCTTTGCAGTGATGTGGCAGACCATTAACCGTCGGCCATAAAAACATGGCATTTACATCGTCTACCCTATAGATCTAAAGGTCTGAAAGTTAAAATTTTTTTACATTTTAAAAGGTTGGTTGCCATCAATTATTATGATTCTTGAATTGTGAGAAATACATCTCTAGTAATTACTGACTAATCTACCGCCTTAAACTACTGTTTCCCAGTGTTCCACGAACTGCTGGACTAATTAACTCTTTTTCTCCTAATCGACGATACCATCGTTGATTTGACCTCAGTAAATTAAATTAATATTTAATTTTAAAAACTCTTCTTTATGTTCTATAGAAGGAGCATGCATTCCCCTTTAACCCTGTACCAAATAAATCATTTTCTGATCACAACGAAACAAAGTTATTGAAGCTTAATCATAATATGGTAGTGAAATAGAAATGAGAAAATGCAGAATTCCGTCTCAATGGGAAAAAATAATTACGGAGGGAAAGAGTTAATAGTATGCTATCACGTGAACTAATCTCTCTCTCTCTCAAAAAAAAAATGTTCGCCAAAAATCAAAAGTGTTTAGTTAAAGAAAATGTATGGGAAACACTGGCTTGCAGTATCGATACTCTACCTGATGTACTTTGAACACTTTAATACACCTCTAGTCATTATGTATCATTTATCCACTTAAACTACTGTTTTATCGATATTTTCTTGCCTGTGCACGTGACAGCCTCCTTTGTAGAACACTGTCACGTGACAGCCTTCTTTGTAGAGCACTGTCACGTGACAGCCTTCTTTGTAGAACACTGTCACGCGACACCTTCCTTTGTAGAGCACTGTCACGTGACACCCTCCTTTGTAGAACACAGTCACGTGACACCCTCCTTTGTAGAACACAGTCACGTGACACCATCTTTTGTAGAATATTGTCACGTGACACCCTCCTTTATAGGACACTGCCACGTGACACCCTCATTTGTAGCACACTGTCACGTGGCACCCTCCTTTGTAGCACACAATCACGTGACATCCTCCTTTATAGAGCACTGTCACGTGACATCCTCCTTTATAGGACACTGTCACGTGACATCCTCCTTTCTTTGAAGCACACCTTCACGTGACACTCTCCTTTGTAGAATACCGTCACGTGACACCCTCCTTTTGTAGAACACTGTCACGTGACATCCTCCTTTATTGCAGGGCATTGTCACGTGACATCCTCCTTTGTAGAACACTGTCACGTGACATCCTCCTGTTTGTAGAACACTGTCGATCTATTTTATTCGTTGCTTTATCGACTTCGTCTCAGCAATAGTTCAAATTCTTTGACAAATTGAAATTTAAAACTTATTATCCGAGATGTTATTCACCAGGGGGAAAAAAGAAAGAAGAAAAAAATAAAGCCAAATAGAAAAACCTTGAAGTCAAGAAATTAGTTTCTCACTACTTCAAAGAATGTTTCTGATAGGATGAGCTCAAGACTTTGAAATGTTTCTTTTGTTCTTTTGTTGAGTTCTTTTGTTTAGCTCTACTAAGTCGGTAAGATGACAGCACACCGCCAGATCAGGCTAACTCGAAACGGCTTTCACAAATGAAGATGTGACAGGTGGATTGCCCAACGAATTTCTGGCTGACTACCAGGGTGCACTCTAGGTCACGTGTTTCCTCCAGCCAATGGGTGTACTTTTTTTATGTCAGTTTTTTTTTTCCAGCCATTGAGTACACGTTTCTTATTCATAAACTAACAGAAACAAAACAAAATGAATTGTATAACTACGCCAGTTGTAATTTTGCTAAGAGAGTGATATCTTTTCTATTTAACACAGAGTTTGTACCTTAAATTGTTAAAATGTTACATTTTGTGCATGTTTTTGTTTTTTGTTTATTATTTGTGTTTTAAGCATCGGTTATTTTGAGAACAATTTGAAAAGATCTTTTTATATTTTGTTTAACTATTTGATCTTGGAAGTACTCTTATTTTAGTGGGCATTATTGCATTTATTGTTGTCTACATGTTTTATGAAAGACATTTGGGGGGGGGGGGGGGGGAGGGGGTTATGAACACGAATAACCGAGAGGTTTGTTTCAGGACATTAACTCAACACATAATGTTTGGTTTAGGACACTAATTAAACATAGAATGTTCGCTTTTATAGAATAACAGCTTTTGGACACTAATTAAACACAGAATGTTAGGTTTAGGACGCTAAAATTAATGTTAGGTTTAGGACACTAACTAAATACAGAATATTACTTTCGGACACTAACTAAAAACAGAATGTTAGGTTTAGGACGCTAAAATTAATGTTAGGTTAAGGACACTCCCAAACAACAGAAATAGGTCCACTTCTTAATCTACAAAGAAGCACACTGTAAAATAATCAATACCCACTTCGAAAACCCACGTGACAAGAGGCGCCCTGTCAACACTACAAGATAGTAATGCTGAGGAGGAAATATAAAAAAAAGACCTAGACTCCCTACGCCTCCCACGCCAAGCTGTCGCCCCCACCTTTGGTATATATAGCCCCCAGGACATGCTGAGAACAATATTGTCTTTTGAAGGTTCCATTTCACCCACACGATGGCTCCGCCTTTGGAACGTGTATACCAATATATCATAGAAGGAGAAGGGGGAGAGAGAGAAAGGAAATAGAGAGAGAGAGAGAGAGAAAGAGGAAAAAGGCACAGGAGAAAAAATGTAAATAATGTTAAAGGGAAAATTGATAGGAGAAACTGAGAGAGAGAGAGAGAGAAGCAGACGAGAGTGAAGATTTAAAGAAGAAAAAAAATCAGGATTTAAACATTAGCATGACCATGATTACGTCCCTTGTCTTTCCTGTCTGGCCAGTGTAGAGATTTATCTTACAATATTTCACAAAACTTGAGAATGAAAGCACACCCCCCCCCCCCCCTTCAGCTCATCACCTGTTCTGTCTTATCTAAATCGTCAATAAACGATAACTGTGTAGAGGTCACATCTTCACTTCAAGAACGCGTTCCTTGACTTCTAAGGCAGTGACGTAACCAGGTACCCGTGGGCTGGATGCGAGAGTAGGATGGTGACTAAAAGAAACTCGAAAGGTTAAACGTGACCAAAAAAAAAAAAAAAGTCTATGTGTATTTACAAAAAAATAGTAAATTTAATGTCCAAGCTTTCATAAGCAGAACCTAATAGTATGATGCAATCACTTTTTACAGGAAGTAATGTTGTTATATTCAATTCAGCAATGACTTCTAACCAGTAATAGTGTCGTTGCATTTAATTCAGAAATGAAATTTAATTCAAAAATAGTTTTATTACATTAAATTTAGTAATAACATTCTAGAGGGAATAGAGTCATTATCTTAAAATCGTTAATGGCATTCTAGAAGTAATAGAGTCATTACATTGCATTCAATGGTTGGTCGTTGAGCTGGCCACATGACACCATTGTTAACCGTGGGCCGCAGAAACAGATGACCTTTACATCGCCAGCCCTATAGATCGCAAGGTCAGAAAGGGGAACTTTACTTTGTAATTTATTCCTTATTCACCATTTTTGTGGTGCAGACTTATGTGACTAGTTAAAAAAAAAGTAAAATCCAAATTTTCAATGGTCTTAGGCAACCCCTGGCAAATCGTTATTCGACCCCCTAAGGGTTCGCGATCCACAGGTTGAGAACCCCTGATTTAATGGATCCTGTCATGGGCAGGTGTGTATAACTTTATATTTCAATAATAGATTCACAGAAGTAGACTTAGCATGAAGATTAAAACTTCTTAACCAATTCAGGTTTATCATTCTCCTTCGTCTTAATAAATATTTATATATCGTTGCTTTAACTTCCTTGTCTATCTTTAATACTATTTGAAATTTACTGTAATTCTTCGAAATGTAAACATTCGTTTATTGTTTATGTAATTGAAACGACCTTGAACCTGACGCTTTTAATTACGTGCCAGTTACGCCACTGCTCTAAGATGATCGTGTTTCATGGTGTTTTGTATGACAGATTTCCCCTACAGTGGCCCATGGTGATATGCATATTCAGGAAATAAAAACAGGAAATAATAATATAACGACCTTGACCTTTTTGGCTACAGTGACCTCTTAGTGATAATACATATCAAATGTTTGGTTAAAAACGAACTGTAACAGACTTCAGGGACACTTTTAATTTCTTCTACAGTATTTCATGTTGGTATGCTGGGAAGGTGTGTTTTGGGCCGCACACGCAATATCAGAAGTTAGCCTTAAACAGAGGAGGCCTTTGGATTATGGCAATCGCGGCAACCCCCACATTCCCTCTGCCTGACAGTGATGGTGGGTCGAAATAGGCCTACTCTTTATCACCTTCAGCCCATCAAAATCGCGCAGGACCTCTAACACACATTCTCATCTTTTTCTTAGAAATGACATATTTTCCTTCCAAAGAGAAGATAATTGCTTTTTTTTTTTTTTTTTTTTTTTTTTGTATTGTGAATGCTTTCCCTTTGCAACTTCTCATGTGACTAAACAGGCCAATCCTAGCTGGGGTCAAAGGTTGGGCGGACTGTAGCACTTCCAACGAGTATCCGTGTGTGAATCTAGTTTGGAATGATAGAGACTTAGACAATTATCAAGTCGCTAGTTTTCCAGGCTAATTTAGCTAACCCGTTCCAAGCTTTAATGGCTTGAAGGATGAAAGAGAACTTGTACAAAATTATCCTAGCACATGGAATAATAAAGTTGCCATTATGTTAGCTTTCTAAGTATTCAATTAAGCTATATGTGTTTTACGTATTATTGCTACTTTAGTTTTTATTCTTCTGACCTAGAGTGTATCTAAATTTTGTGATTTTACTAATGGTATTACTCTAACCGTTTGTCATAAATCTCGCGGCTCAATATTGAGTCAGTTATAATTTCTTTATATTGTTGTAACTCTAGGGTAGGCACTCAACGTAAGGCAGGCAACTCAACACAGTTTAACAGGAAATAAATAGTTGTGTTTATTCACTAGGACAAACACATAACATTCTTCAGCTTCCTCAGAGTCTTGCTACTAATTTACCAGTCCTTTAGACAGCAACCCGAATGTGGACCAACGACAGCCTTTCCCGCTTCGCTCCAGGTCCCTTCTACAACCTTCAGGCAGCACAAAAGCTGGCTTCTTAGTTTCCAAGCATTCAGACTCTTCACAATCCCGGATGCACTGTTATTCTCTCTATCCTAGTGTCTTCCTGTTTACGTTCACCAGTGCGCTAGTGCGCACCTCAAGCACTGGTGCAAGGCAGGGTTACAACAATATTGTCTTGACGCATATTCAGTTTATTGGTTAACCAGCATTTAATTTAAATGTACCATATCAATCTGTTAGTTTATGCCAAACCACGCAAAGATGAATTTCGTTGAAACATTTTTCGTAAACCAGGGTTCGCTGCACATTTTTGAAAATATTTTTTTTCGTAAACCAGCTTTGCTGTACAGTATTTTAAAGACAGTTTTCGTAAACCAGGGTTTGCTGCACAGTATTATGAAAACATTTTTTTTCGTAAACGAGGATTCTCTGCACAGTATTTTGAAAACAGTATTCGTAAACCAGAACATTTTCTAGGCATCTGTCTTGAGACGAGGTAGAATCTGGTGTGGCTAATCAAGCCAATTCTAGAGCAGCAGACTTGGCCACAACTCGTGCATGTGTATGCATCTGATTCAGGTCTAGCTGACGGCGCGGCTTTCTTTTTGTTTCTCTCTTGATAAAGGCGGCTTCGTTTCTTTCGCTCTCAGCGAGGATCGTTCCAGCACGTCACAGTCTGTCTCCCAGCACGTCACAGTCTGTCTCCCAGCACGTCACAGTCTGTCTCCCAGCACGTCACAGTCTGTCTCCAAGCACGTCACAGTCTGTCTCCCAGCACGTCACAGTCTGTCTCCCAGCACGTCACAGTCTGTCTCCAAGCACGTCACAGTCTGTCTCCAAGCACGTCACAGTCTGTCTCCCAGCACGTCACAGTCTGTCTCCCAGCACGTCACAGTCTGTCTCCAAGCACGTCACAGTCTGTCTCCAAGCACGTCACAGTCTGTCTCCCAGCACGTCACAGTCTGTCTCCCAGCACGTCACAGTCTGTCTCCCAGCACGTCACAGTCTGTCTCCCAGCACGTCACAGTCTGTCTCCCAGCACGTCACAGTCTGTCTCCCAGCACGTCACAGTCTGTCTCCCAGCACGTCACAGTCTGTCTCCCAGCACGTCACAGTCTGTCTCCCAGCACGTCACAGTCTGTCTCCCAGCACGTCACAGTCTGTCTCCCAGCACGTCACAGTCTGTCTCCCAGCACGTCACAGTCTGTCTCCCAGCACGTCACAGTCTGTCTCCCAGCACGTCACAGTCTGTCTCCCAGCACGTCACAGTCTGTCTCCCAGCACGTCACAGTCTGTCTCCAAGCACGTCACAGTCTGTCTCCCAGCACGTCACAGTCTGTCTCCCAGCACGTCACAGTCTGTCTCCCAGCACGTCACAGTCTGTCTCCCAGCACGTCACAGTCTGTCTCCCAGCACGTCACAGTCTGTCTCCCAGCACGTCACAGTCTGTCTCCCAGCACGTCACAGTCTGTCTCCCAGCACGTCACAGTCTGTCTCCCAGCACGTCACAGTCTGTCTCCAAGCACGTCACAGTCTGTCTCCCAGCACGTCACAGTCTGTCTCCCAGCACGTCACAGTCTGTCTCCCAGCACGTCACAGTCTGTCTCCCAGCACGTCACAGTCTGTCTCCCAGCACGTCACAGTCTGTCTCCCAGCACGTCACAGTCTGTCTCCCAGCACGTCACAGTCTGTCTCCCAGCACGTCACAGTCTGTCTCCAAGCACGTCACAGTCTGTCTCCATGCACTCCGGTCTTTGGCCATTTCTTCCCACATACTTTCGTGGATGTCTGTAGCTCTCGTGTCTCGCTTGCTGACACCTGTATAAGTTAGTCTTAAAAATACAGTATTAATTATTGGTAAGTCAGTCTTTAAAATACAGTAGTAATTATTGGTAAGCCATGGATCACACTATATATATAGAGAGAGAGATAGAGAGACTGACAAAGACAGCTATGCAGAGTGAAAGAGACATAACTCTCTGGAATAAACGAGAACCAGATGAAGAATGACTGGTTCCTATACCACCAAACCAAATTCCACTTTCACCTGTGCTGTATGTGGCGGGGGGATCTGTCTCCAGAATAGGGCTCATCAGTCACACAAAATAATGCCCTACGCGACGAACGATAGTCGTTTCTTGACTCACGGAAGCCAATGAATAATTCCGTCTTTTAGTTTCGAATTTACATTGACTAGGGAGTCAGCAAACTAGATTTAGCCTAAACTTACGATTTCCAAACCGCCTCTGCCCTAAAACTTTATTAGTGATTTTCATGTATGACAGAAAAAAAACAACTATAAAAAGCTAGATTTTTTGGTGTATCCGGTGTACAGAAAGAAACAGAACAAAAGAAGTGTTGATAAGGTAGATAATTTGTAGGCTATTTTTTTTTTGTAGAACTGCATAATTAAATTTGATAACATCTTCCGTTGGTTGCTTCGTTTTATTTGAATTAGTTAGCAAGATTGTAGTTTCATGTAGTGTCCTTGACATTGTTCACTTTCTCGTGAACATTCTAAACAGCTCATTCAATTGCATTGGAGATTTTTGTTTTTAAATCGAGGCCAATCTATATATATATAGATAAGAAACTTTGATGTATCCGGTGTACAGAATGAGTAAACATTGATAAACTATACATTTTTAAAACCATGTAATATTTTGTCTGCGTTCTAGAATCTTATTAAAAATCTAATTTGTAAACAAAGAATAAATCATTATAAAAACCTTTAGAATGAAATTTTTCAATACCTGTAAGACATGTTCTTACAAACTAGGTCTCATTATGCTACGTAATTCGATAACGTTGAAATCGATAGAGTTCTATAGAAAATTTTATATATATTCCATTTATATACCGCATTTTCATCTGTAACAGAAAACTTATAAATTACATTCAAGTCTCGTGTCCCTAGGGGTCCAACTGACTAAAAGTTAATAACCACAACCGCACAAATCTTTTGACACACATATATAAATATAATAAAAAACACGCACGCACACAGAGGAACATTATAAGAAGCATATACACACGTATACTAGGGACTTGGTGGCCGTGTGATTAAGCGCTTGGATTCCGAAGCAAGGGGGTCTCGGGTTTGAATCTAGGTGAAGACTGGGGTTTTGAATTTCGGGATCTTTATGTCGCTCTGAGTCTAGCCAACTCAACTGGATACCTGACATTTGTTGGGGGATAGTAAAGGCGGTAGCTCGTTGTGTTAGCCGTATGACACCCTCCCTAATCTGTGGGCCAAGACCATTATATCATATACACTTTAGATCGCAAGGTCTGAAAGGTGTAATTTACTTTATACTACGCACGCAAGATTTAAAGATTATTACACCATAGCCCAAACCTCCCGCAGGACTACTTGACACGTCGGCATACAGGTTTCGAACCATGGACCATTGAGACGACAGTCCAGAGGGTACACCACGCGACGATGCAGCCATTCATACAAAAAAACAACAACACGTATACAGACACAAATCCAGACTCTTAAGTCAATTAGAATTAATGAGAGACTTTTTAATATATGAAACACAGAATCTTGAAATGAAAGAGTTTAAATATATGAAACATAGAATTTTGAAATGAGAGACTCAGAAGATATGGAACATAGAATTGCGACATCCAAGCGGTTTTGTTGGAAACTTAAAAATACTTGTTATGTGCAATGCTCTAGCTCAAGCAGCTAGGGTTAGGAAATCATTCGGATAGTGTTACACATCTATACGTTCCACAGATTTGACCAGGAAGTATACAATTATCTCCTTGTAACAAAAATTAATCAATTCTTTTTTAAACTTTTTATCAATGAACTATTTTATCAACTATCAATTGAAGTAAAAATTTAAAAAGAATTAGCGAAACAAATATTGTAAATTTTCAACAAAAAAAAACCCACAACAACGTCTGCTACATTCATATGTCGTCTGCCAGAGCAAAAATGTGGCAACGTTTTTAAAGACCGACTGAGACATTGCTTCTGGAAAAAAACAACTCATCAGTCGGATTGTACTGTCCAGGCGAACATTGAAGAATGACAGTTAATGAGATATTTAAATTGTTCTTTTGAATCACATTAGCGCCAGATAGGACTGACGTTTTCCCCTCCAAAACAAACTCTCAAAATAGCACGACGAGACGAGACCAAACTGTTTGAGCGAGATGTCTGGAAATAAAACGCATTATACAATCGTGTTGTACCACCAAAGTCAAAGGTAACGGAGAGACATCTGGCAGCGTCTACAGGAAACAATGCCACTGAAACTTGAGGGCAGAGAAATGACCACTGGCCAAATTATTTCTCTCCTCGTTTCCTTTCTTTGTGACCAATTTACTTTCTCTCGCTAACATGATTACACTTTTGGAAAACAAGTAAGGACCAGGGGAAAAAAGCTGTATCTACCAACTTATCGCTTTTCTCTCTCTCTTATCTTATCTTATCTTATATAATACAGACGTTACTTCAAAAAAAGAAGATGATTACGTCCTACGCGTCATGCATTTAGTCATGCATATTAACCAATGACTTAAATTCTGCCAAGTCACTGGTTTTTCTGGCTAGCTCAGGCAACCCATTCCATGCTCTAATAGCACTAGGGAAGAAGGAGTATTTGTACAAATTTGTCCTAGCATATGGGACGAGGAATGTGCCTTTATTTTTGTGTCTTTCAGAGTATTTTATTAAATTTTGTTTTTGTATTTGAAGATTATGGTTCAGTGTTTTATGTATAATTGCTACTTTACTTTTGAGTCTTCTGTCCTGAAGGCTTTCTAAATTTTTCTCTCTCTTTCTTTCCCTCTTTCTCTTTCTCTCTCTTTCACTCTCTTTCTTTCTCTCTCTCTTTTCTCGCTCTCACTCTCTTTCTATGAGTATTACATTCTTCACTGACACTATGACACTACTATGTAGTACTATGACACAACTATGTAGTACTATGACACAACTATGTAGTACTATGACACTACTATGTAGTACTATGACACTAGTATGTAGTACTATGCAGTATAAAAGGGGCATGGTGTCCAAGAAGTAGATCGCTGGGCTTCCACACCGAAGGGTCTTTAGTTCCAGTCCAGGTGAAGCCTTGGATTATTAACTTTGGGAATTTGTTTTAGGACGCCCCCGATCCCAACCAGCTTTATGACATTGTTGTTTATACAATGTTTGACATGTTTTTGATGTTTCTTCAGACTTGAATATATTCCACATCCTAGTCCGAACCGCCCGCAAAGGGAGGTGGGGATGGCAGAGGGTAGGGTATGAACCCGGGACCATCGAAACGACTGAAAGACAGACCAGCGCGCATACCGCACGACCAGGTAGCCATCTATCCCATTGAAGAAGGAAATGCCTGATGGTCGTCGTGTTAGCCACATGAAAACCTCGTTAATTGTCGTTATAGAAACAGATAAGCTTGACCTCATCTGTCTCCATAGATCATAATGTTTGAAAAGGTGGACTTGACTGTTTTACTTCTGAATAATGAGCAGTGGACCAATAAGAACCCCGATGTTCTATATCTATCTTTTAGTCTGTTTTAAAGAACTTTCTAGAAAGTACAATGATTCTTGACTCTTTCTTTAAAATATTTTTTGGAATTTGTTTAGCTGGCCAGTGGATTTGTTTACACAACTGGTCAAGGTCTCGGCCCAAGCTTCGCTGGACATTTAGAACGTAACCTACTTAACTAGATTGCTGGACTCACTGTGCAGTCAAGCCTATTCACCCACTTCATCCGTCCATCCATCCATCCAACCATCAACATAGTAATAAGAAAGAAAAATTAGAAAAAGAAAAATAAGCTCACTAGGTTTCTAAAATCATAAAATCCCAGGCGCTGGCAAGCTTAAGGTCTGTAATATTGTAATGAACAATTAATCTCAGGCTAGCTGCCTCGTTTGCATCATTAAGTCATTCCTCGATACACGAGTTAGCAGAAACCTTATCGCACAAGTGGCCAAACTTTCATCCGACTAGAACTCGAAAGATTAATGAGCTTCTGTTGCATAGTCGCTCTCTAGCTCCAGGAGTCCAAATGTCAATGGTTAATAAATTTCTTCCACATTGTCCTGAATATGCTATTAATACTTTTACATGGCCAGGGGCAGTAATTTCTGTTTCATTTTTTTGTTATGGTTTCGATACGATCGCTATTCAAGCAGCTATTCTAAATGTTCAATGACCGTTTAACTTTTTTTCAGAAGTTTGTTTTCAATTTTTATTATAGTCATTTCATTGTCGGCATTAACAAAAAAATTCATGACTTGCTACATATCATTAAAAATGTATGTTCTCATTGACATAGAAGCAGTTCACTGAATCTATCTATAGTATCAATAACAATGAGCACTATATATTTCCATTGATGCATTTTATTTGCATAAACATATTTATTTAGCTAGAACTTAACAAATGAAGTATCAAGCGTGAACTGATGTACCCTTTAAAAAATGCAAATACTACACATATAAGTAAGTTTCCCTTTCAGACCTTGCAACAGATTGTATGTTTCTGTGGACCACGGTTAACGAAAGTGTCATGTGGAGAGCACAAGACCAACTGTCTTTACTTGTTATCAACTAATTATCAACCCATTAGAGCTCGATAACCTCAGAGAGGCCCTAAAGATGCCGAAATAAAAAATCCCAGTCTTCACCAGAAATCGAGTCTGGGACCTTCGGTTCGAAAGCCAAGCACCTTACTACTCAGCCATCGCGCCACCACTACACATAAAGGCTACGTTAATAGTCTTCTATAGAAATACTTTTACAAAACCATTCTTCTATCAAGTTCAGCTTGTCTATCCTAGAGTGTCTCTCTCTCTCTTTGTCTCTCTCTCTCTTTGTCTCTCTCTTTCTTCCTTTCTCTCTCTTTGTCTCTCTCTTTCTTCCTTTCTCTCTCTTTGTCTCTCTTGCTCTTCCTCTCTCTCTCTTTGTTTTTCTCTCTCTTCCTCTCTCTTTGTCTCTCTCTTTCTTCTATCTCTCTCTCTCTTTGTCTCTCTCTTTCTCCCTCTCTCTTTGTCATTCTCTTTCTGCCTTTCTCTCTCTCTGTCTTTCTCCTCTCTCTCTGTCTTTCCCCGTCATTATCTTTCTCTGTGTGTCACGCTCTCTAACTCTTACCTCGCCTTCAATAAGAATCAGAACAGCAGACGAGATTGTGAAACATTTTCATCACGTGATGCGAGGTCCAATATTTTAGTGCATTGAGGGGGGGGGGGGGGGTCTGGTGGAATGAGTTTTATAGCGTTTGGCTTTCAAACCGAGGGATCCCTGGTTCGAATGACCTATATATCGCAAGGGTGTCTTACTACTTACTGTAATGCGAGTCAAACAGCGTAGCATTCAGAAACATACAAGAAACATAGAGTGACTCAATATAAGCGTTGCAATAAATAATGACAGTTGTGGATACAACACGCACACAAACACACACACAGCGTGTTTAATAAAAATAGGCAAACCAGTATCACAACACTGCCCAACACACGCTCTCTAAAGCATCCATGCACGCTCAGACGTGCGCGCAAGCATTCCCTACATGCATCAGCAGTATTACATACGTCACCAGCCTCTCTCTGGGTATTTCATAAACAAGCAGTGACTAACGGGCGCTAACTCATTACTCTTATTGTACCGCGAGATTGACGGGGTGATAGACATCCAGAGAGAACGCTGAGAAAGGGCAGTATAGTTGGAGGCAGAAATGAAACCGACTCAAAAGGTTGTCCTTCCACTGAACCGCATGCCTTCACAAAGAGCATAGAACTTCTTTTGGGCCGCTTCATCCATAGAGCGGGGGGAGGAGGGGGCAGACAGAGCGGAAGTCTTTGTCATTACAAAATTAATTAAGTTCTTTTCAACTCTTTTTCTGGGTTTTATTCCGTGATTTATGAAGGAAACAAATTTCATTTGGAGCCAATTACGAATGTGGACAAACACAGGCCCGTGGGCGCGTAGGAAGGACTTAGACATTAGCAGACAACTTTTGTCCTAGATCTGTGCAATGCTATGAGTATAAAGAGACTAAATATATCGACTTTGTTATTTTTTTTTTTTTTTACTTTCAAGATATTTTAGGTTTTAGTTTATTAAATGTGATCAGATAAAAAACCCTAAGTAAAGTTCATAATCAATGACATTTAATGTTACTTTTAGTCAGTGACGGTTTCAGTGCCGGAGTGAGTTTGATCGATGCCCTAAGAAAAATTAACTTTGCTTTAGTGGATATAGCTTTTCGTTTTACATGTTTCGGATGTTCCTTCAGAATAAAAAAAATGTACAGGACGGCGGGGGATGGCGGCTGGTAATGTTCAAGCCCGGTAAAATTGAGAGGACAGTCCAGAGCGCATACCACACGACTAGGAGACCATCTGATTGAACGTTCTGACGTAAGACATACTCATGTAAAATTCATTCATAAACATTTTCGGACTTGCGCTTTCTTTGTGAGAGAATACTATTAGAATAATCCACTAAAAAAATCAAAACACAACAGAAGATCTACTCAACCAATCAAAACACAACAGAAGATCTACACAACCAATCAAAACACAAAAGATGATCTATTCAACCAATCAAAAAACAACAGAAGATCTACTCAACCAATCAAAATACAACAGAAGATCTACTCAACCAATCAAAAAACAACAGAAGATCTACTCAACCAATCAAAACACAACAGAAGATCTACTCAACCAATCAAAACACAACAGAAGATTTACTCAACCAATCAAAATACAACAGAAGATCAACACAACCAATCAAAACACAAGAGATTATCTATTCAACCAATCAAAACACAACAGAAGATCTACACAACCAATCAAAACACAACAGAAGATCTACACAACCAATCAAAACACAACAGAAGATCTACACAACCAATCAAAACACAACAGAAGATCTACACAACCAATCAAAATACAAAAGAAGTTCTACAAAACCAATCAAAACACAAAAGAAGTTCTACTCAACCAATCAAAACACAACAGATGATCTATTCAACCAATCAAAACACAACAGAAGATCTACACAACCAATCAAAACACAACAGAAGATCTACTCAACCAATCAAAACACAAGAGATTATCTATTCAACCAATCAAAACACAACAGAAGATCTACACAACCAATCAAAACACAAAAGATGATCTACTCAACCAATCAAAACACAAAATTGCTTTGATATGATATTATGATATGACATAGAAAGATATAGTTATATTCTTCAAAATATGCTTGTGCATTAGCGATAGCAGTACGTCTGTAGTTCATAGTTCTTTTTATCCTATCAATCAATTATGTCAGAAAAAACTCATGTAAAAAAAAAACAGCACTCTAATACTAAATATCATATTTTAATTTTGTCAATAACCCTTCAAACGGATGTTACATAATTCTCCATACGGGTACGTATCATGTGCTGTCAGAGAAGAACCAAGGGACGTAACTACTTTTTTGACTTTTCAGCTCATATTTGGTAGGAACTAAATTTCTAAAACTGAATTACAATTATTAAAAAAAAAGAAAAATACCATAGAATACCATTTGATTAGAAACAAACAACAACACTTTTATGAATTGCATGCGCTTGACAGTGTCATCCTAATGGGGCAGAGATCAAATCCAACTTCTGAAGAAAAAAAAAAGGGGGAGGTAAGCAAATGAGAGAAATGATTTTCTTCTTCCACAAAGTAGTTTTACTCCTTACTTTGCTGCAAGTAAACTTGAAACAAAAAAAATATTAAAATGTGTGGTAGAGGTTCAATCCGCTTCGCTACCTATCAAGGGAGCTCGAGTTCAAATCCCGTTTCGAGTTGAATTGTGTTTGCTGAGTGTTGTTACCTGTCGTTGACTAGTAGCACCAAACTACTGATAGACAACTAAACTGCTGCAGGCGTAATATATTTTACTCAGTAAAACTTCAATAACTTTATTGTGAAAAATACTAAAAAAAAATTGAATAAGTTGATATGACATAAAAGTAATGTACTAGACTTCAGTTATACTGCTTTTTTTTTTTAACAAAATCTAACTCACTACAATAACACTTCATTTCAGTCTCATCTTTCTGGAGTCGTCTGTCCTAACTAAGACCGCTGACGACAATGGCACCTATCTTGTATCATGCAGAAACAATCGCTAACCTCTTCCCACCTTCACCATAAAAAAAACACACAAACACACTCCTTAACACTGAGTGCCTAGACCTCTTCCATGACGACCCATTGCGCCAGTGGTCCACAAAAGAGAAAGCTTGAAAGATGTGGTATACAAAAGTTACAACACCGGATTTTCCCGTTGGTCCCAAAACACGAAACTAATAAGTATTCAAGCATAGCCATAAATAAATATAGACTGGAAGTAGGAAGTTATTTTTATTTGGGAGGAGTCAAATATGTTTTACGTACTCTATCTATGTGAAAAAAAAATGGCGGCAATTGAGCTATAAATTCTAGGACTAACATTTCAGCCAATATATAATTATGATCTTTAGTTTTGAAAAGTACAAAACTGCCATATTCCCAATATTTTGCCTTTGTTTCATAATCATTGACATAGGCAAATATATATAGGTTTGTGATGTGGATCTATGTTTGTTGACATGGCTTTTTTATTAATGTATGGCGGTCGTCTTATCGATTCAAATCGTTAGAATTAGTTTTTAGTAAAAAAAAATAAATGAGCAGAACGTGCTCTAATGTTCGTAGTACGATAGGCCAAGGATAAATTCTAAAGGTTGGAAAAAAAATTGAATATTATACACATTAACTTTCAGTTTCAGTAAGTCTGAATAATTCAGTATCACTGACACTGTGACTGTCACTAATTTAATATTGATAGATCTAAATCTAATAAATATGACTAATATTTGTAATAACTAGGTCTAATACTTTTCATACTTTTTACTACTAACTATTAATCTAGTCAGTCTATCATCTATGCATGCAGACTATAGACTAGATCTAGTATAAGTATAGATTATAGATCTAGTGACAATCTTGAATCTAGTCCAAGACTATTTATATACTAACTATAGACTATAGACTAGACTATACAGACTACAATTATAGTTTATAGTATAGTATAGTAGTATAGTACTTGTAGTAAGTAGTATTTTTTTACTATAGTATTTATATAGACTAGATCTAAATCTAGTATTTTAAACTATTTATATTTAGGCACGATTAGAGATATAATAATACAGAAGGGGTTCTATCAATTTTATAGGTTATGGCTGAAAAACAAACAAACTATAAATACTTTTAATTTTACACTGCTCATAACTGCTGTATAACTCACACAAACTTATCTTTTCCCAAATGTTTCCAATAATAAGTTTTACTTTATCGTCCAGTCTATATATATATATGTCTATGTATTCAAGTTAATCAGCTAATTGCTATACAATTTTACTTCCGCACAATAGATGATTGTCAGCTGAAAGAAAGGGAAATATTCAAATATATTTTTGATGCAGACTCCATAGGCAATAATAACTAGAAAAGAAAATTACTCAACCAAAAAATGGCAACATAAATAGATTTTTTTTTTAGAATCTCAACTTAACTTTTGTTAATAAGCCAGTGAGACAACATGTCTCCATGAAATGACGTTCTAATTAGAACTGAATCTTATTTAACCTGACAGTAATTCATCTTTGAATGCTGAACTTAAATTGATAAAGTTTCATGGACCAACACCAATTTGTCCTTTTGAAAACAAATCATGTCAATTTCGTTTGTAGCTACGCTTGGTGCCAAAGCAAAGCGGTACATCTCAGTCGAAAGAGAACATGGGGCGTGGGGAAGAAAGGCTGTTTTTTTGCCACAATGCTCATCCCAGCCCCTACTTCCTGTTGAGATCGTCTGAAGTCTCGTATGAAATGCGAGACAAATCACTCCGACTCGTCATTTTTCCTGCAGGTCACGTGGGCCGACATTTGCATACATTAGTGCGAGTGAGCTATGGGAAGTCTTGACACCAGACAGAAGACTACAATGACATGGTGTCAATGAAATATCTCTGGCAGACTTTTGGTGAAGTAGCAACCTATATGAGACATAATACAACAGATGTACCCTTAGAAATATTCTCAAGCCAGGACATTTGTAAACGTGAAAAACATTTTTATAATTATGTTTTTTTTTTTTAATCAATACACACAGCTTGAAAATAATTAGGTCCGTTCTAAAAGACCTTATTAAAAAAATGGATACTTATGTCTGTTGAAAGTCTGTTCACCTCTTAAAGGAAACTCCGATGGTTTTTCAAATTTGAATTATTGACATATTTGCGTAAAAAGTTGTAATAGTAAACATTTTACTATTTTTTTATTTAAATGCTTAGAAACATTTATATTTAATAAATTAGACAGTAAATTCTTGCCATCTCCCAAAAAACGGGGTGCTTTGAGATTTTGTTTTTAGGTTAGGCATACGTCACTTCCATCAACAATACTGAAAAGGAAACTAGATTTAACCTATCATATCGCTTTATTCTTACAGGCTCTTGGGCTTAGTGACGGCCTATTCCATAGCGATGGTACAGTTATAAATACATGTATAGGTAGATCTAAAAGCATTAGGATAAACAACTCGAGAAAAGAAGTAACATTTTCATCTGAGCCCCTCCTTTTCCCAAGAAGTAAATAGATCGTGTGTCAGACTGATTCGAACAAGCTGGTCAGTGTAAGGCTAGCCTAGACTACGTGTAGTCGGTCATGACAGGACAACCAAGCGATAGTGTTTGTTGTGTGTTGAGTGGCCAGGCGAGAAAATACACACTGCCGTGCTTAGTCAAAGCATGTAAATCTACTTTTAATACGCATTTTTTTCTTTGCTTACAAGATCCTAGATCTAACTGCATAGACGAAAATATATTTCTTTAACGAGAATGTTAAGTTTGCTATATGGTCTCCCGTTATACAATAAGTCAATATATTAAATTAGTAGGCTAGTGTGACGTCACATAGAAACCCGATGAATGTCTGACTGTTTTGGATGCGCAGGAAAATTACGTCAGAAAAACATCCATTACTAAGTTATTATTGCAAATAAAAAAAAAAGAATAATATATTCATTATCTAAAATCAAAACACATATTATATAAAAAATTGTCAAAACTAAGTTTCCCTTTAACATACATTTAACAAAAACGCTGCATGACTCAAACATTCAGGGACCTGGTTTTGTTTTATGCTAATGACTGTGTGCCCTACATGAGCTCTGAAACTGATCTGCAGAGCGTGCACAGACATCGGCCTTACTATCAATACAAAAAATGACGAACGTCTGCTTATCTTATCTTATAAGTTACTTACGTTACGTTACTTCTAAAGAGATTACGTCCTTCGCATTTCTTCATGTCTTAAATGTGCCAGCTCCAGTTTCAAGCATCAACATAAATGGAATGGAAATAAATGCAGTGGACAGATTTACCTAACCTTGGCAGTACACTTACGAAACATAGACATCAATAATGAAATCGACTAGCCGAATGGCCAATACCAGTGCATCCTATGGTACGCTGTTTAGAAATGAACAGACAAGGTATTACCACAAGTACAAAACTAGGAGCAGGGGCGGACTGGCTATATGGGCCCTGTGGGCCGGTACCTAATGGGCCGGTGTGGTCGCGACCAAAGAAAAAAAATTTCAATGCAGACAACGTTTTAAAAAAGTGACAGCAGCAAGACACAAAGGCCCCTACACGTTTTCTTTTTTTTTGTTTTTTGTTTTGTTTTTTAATTATTATTACAATTAATTTTGTTTCTAATTCAACAAGAATATCAAGAAAAATACACTATACACTCATTATCATTTGCAAAACGTTAGACTGTACTTTCTGCTGTGCACGAGCGGCATAGACTGCTTTGATGTCTTCAAGGATTTTTTTGGCTTAATCATGTTGCTGGTCGGCATGGACCTTTGATGGCGCTCCCATTTCTTTTTGCTCCTTCCCTCCCCCATCTTCTGATGCACTAGCTGATCCAGAACTTTGAAGTGGGGGGGGGGGCGATTTTTTCCAAACGCTAACCCTAACGCCGAGTAAACCCTAACCCTATGCATAAACGTGCGTACAGCATATATATATATATATATATATATATATATATATATATATGAGAATAAAAGAGAGCAGTGTTTCTCAACCTTCGGCGAAAAAAAAAAGTCATGTTGAGGCCTTTCTTTTGCAAGCTTGTGTGTCTGGTAGAGCGCTGTAAGATTCCCCAGGGTCGTTCGGGGCGAAGCCCTGACGCTAAAAGCGATTTCGTGCATTCTTCACTGAAGAAACGCATTCTCCTGACATTTATAGCTCATTATTCATCAGTGGGGTTCGGGTCGAAGCCCAACCAAGAAAAGCGTTTTCGTGCATTCTTCACTGAAGAAACGCTATGTTCTGACCTAAAGCTCATTATTCTTCCTATTATAAAGGACCTTTTGAATAATGTTGAAAAATATTCTAATATAAATTTTAAGGCCCTTAATACATTGCAAATAAAACCGATTTGTTCCTTGAAAAGATAAGATACCCCACATCTTTTGATTAAGGCTTCGAGGATCGCCGCCGAAAATTTTTTTTGCGATTAATAATATTCAATAAAATTCAAGCATAAATTGTAAGTTATAGTCCAAATCTTATTTAACTAGAAAAATATCAGATTGAGTAAAGGTAGGAAAAAGGCGACTAGGAAAAGATTATCTGGGTTTAGAGCTCATCAATTACATAAACTCTATCTGGAAAGGTGAGGGGCGATAGAGTGAAAATTATTAATCCTCACTCCTTTTTATAATTTCTGCTAATGATTGCATTTGGCATTAAAGAATAGAGTTGGGGCGACTCGATAAATGAATTTAATTTTATAGCATGTATAAATTATATTAGTGACATATTTTATTTATTTTGTAATTTCTGAACTAGAATACAAAAGGGAAAAGTAGTGATTTGTCCCATGGGGGGAAGTCCCAACTGGCACAACCCTTTTTCATTTTATATTTACTAATGATAAAATTTGAGATTAGAGTGTGGTGCGACATAATATACAATGGGTTCACGTAGTTTATATTATAGTGTTACAAATGAACAGTGACAAGTAGAGGTCAACGTGTGACCCCAGCGAGATGACACTGCAGCCAGTGTTCTCTGGAATCTACGCGTATAAACAAAGACAGGATGTGACGTGTCCACACGTGTTGTTCCAGGGGACAAACAGATCTAAGAAGGGGGCAGTTACTAATGAACAGTGACAGATAGAGGTCAGTACGTGTGACCCCGGCTTGATGACACTGCAGCAGGTGTTCTCTGGAATCTACATGTAAAAACAAAGACAGGATGTGACGTTTCATCACGTATTGTTCCAGATGATACTAGCAGTGTTTGTGCAACTTTGGAGGAGCGATTAATGAGAGAGTTAATGTGGAAGAGAAATGTGTACGACTCGATGCAAGTTAACTAGGGTAGAGTTAACTGGAGTGGACTACTGTCGTTAAAGTCTATACAGCGAACTACAGTGGACTTGAGCCGTTATAGTCGATACAGTCGATGTAAGACGTGTGCGGCTATGATTCGGTAGACTTGAGTACGACTTGGTTCAGCTTTGGGAGACCTGAAGCGACACTGGGAAGTGTGTCGTTGGTCTGTTCTGTGGAATACGGCTCGATGCAAGTTGAGAAGAGAGGAATTGCAACGAAGTGAAGAGATGCATTGCAACGAAGTATAGCTAACTGTAAACTGACAGATATTGTACAGTCTTCTACGCTACATGTTACAGTGACGAATTGTTAGAGTTAATAGTCAATAAAGTTATATGAAACTGAAAGTTGAGTCGTCAAGTTCTTTGCTGTGTTTTTATTTGTGTGTCTACTAGTACATTTAGCCAGAAGATTCAGAAATACGTAACAATATACATATTCAACTAATTTTGTTCACATACAATGATTTCTCCATAAAAATAGGACCGCCCCCCCACTCAGAGGTCTAGAGTGGGGAGGGCAGTACATGCATCGCCCCCCCCCCCTACCCCACCGAATTGGCAAAAATACCTGAAGGAGAGCGACATAATATAAAATGTATATATTAATTTAACTAATTTTGTTCACAACCTTTGATTTCTCCGAAAAGTAGGACCGTCCCCCCCCCACTCAAAGGTTTTAGGTGGGAAGGGCAGTAGATGTATTCGCTCCCCCCCCCCCCCCCATCGGCCAACAGGGGAACGACATAATATAAAGATCGGTTAAAATACCAAAAACAAGTTTTAATCATATAGGTATTCAACTGATTCTGTTAGCAAGCTGTGATTTCTACATATAAATTGGACAGCACCCCCCCCCCTCGAAAATTTATGGGGGGGGGGGGGGCGGAATTGATGACATCGCCCCTTCCGACCCCACCATATCGACCAACATACTAGAGGGGGGGCGAAATAATCTAAAAATAGTTTGAAATATAAATAATTAGTATATATTATTAACATAAGTAATAAGTTCGTTTACAAATTGTGTGTGGGGGGGGGGGGCGATCGCTCCTACCGCCCCCACCCCTGGATCCGCCAGTGTTCTGATGGTTCCATTGTCAGTTAAAGAAAAAAAAAAGAGGGATGAGAGAGGTTAAGTTAAAAAAAAAAAGGTTTAACGCAGCAAAAAATAAAAATAGGCGCTAGAATTAGCTCTTTAACAATACTTAATAGAAATTAACTTGAGCACATACACACAGCCGCGAAATTGCAAACCGTCCAACTTATTCACAGCTCAATATGGGTATAAAGTTCTACTTTCTGCGATTTGAAAAGAAATAGTAAGTTTCTTTTTGTTTATTTTCAAAAACATAGATCTAAAAATACTACACTTTAGGCTTACAAAAAAAATATTTAATTAAAAAATAAATCTAGATCTAAATAAATTTTTATACTATTATAATTAATGGCAAACTTATGCTTAGCATGAAGTCATTAATGATGAAAATCACTACAATAATTACAATAATTTATATAGCCCCGTCACATCCGATATTTAATGAAAGGAGATTTCATTTATATTTTAAATAATGGGTCATGGTATATTCATATATATACAAATTGCATTTTGAGAATGTACTAGGACGAAGCAAGAGATTTTCACATTAAGTAAGTACCTCTGAAACCGCGTTCTGTTTTCTCTTATCTTTTTAATGGAATGGGTTGCCTGAGTCAGCCAGGAAACCAATGATTTAGTATATTTTAAGTCATAGATCAACATGCATGACTAGATTGACACATGAAATGCATAGGACGTAACTATCTTATTTTTTTAAGAAACGTCTGTAATCTATAAGTAAAACCAAAAAGCTTCAAACTCATTAGGCGGCTATTGTAGTGTTTATAGCTTCCAGACTACATACATGTATAAATAGAATACATTATGTAATCCTACAAATGCATCCATCCAGTTTTCGATACGTTATCAAACTTTATATATTTTATAGAGAATTAGGCTTACACCTATAATATAACACATGGGCGTAGTCGGATGGGAGGGGTTTAAACCATCACATGCCTCAGACCTAATCGTCTGAAAGGGAAACTTTACTTACTGCCCCCAGTGCAGCCAACTTAAGCAAACAACAGTCACCAAATTTCATGAGCGTAGCCAAAAGGGGTTTTGTGGTTACCCTCCATCTCCAATACAAAAACTAAAGCATTTTACCATTTTTTACTAGTCGCTGAACTCCAGTAAATAGCAAATTTAGTTTTTGAATTTTTTTTTAGCGGAAGAGTAGCTGGCTAATTGAACTGTATATTGTGAGACACCTTGTTTATAGATTAGTTATTTAGCGACTCACCATAGAAGATGTATATTGAACGGGACTAGTGACGTTTGGAATATTTTGGGTTAGAGACCAGAAAATCAGTTAGCGATAGAATCCTCTAGGGTAAAGACGTGTTTATTTTGACAGAGACTTTTACTGTGGCCTTTTCTTAGAATAAATATATGATAAATTGTTCCTCAGTGTTGACCACATCTCTTTACTCGTTACATCCATCGTCTTGTTTATTCTGTAGTGTTGACCAACTACACTGAATACACCCGAACAATAAAACGCAAACGCTTGCAGAGTAATTGGTTGAAATTCAACAGTCATCTATAGTTGACCTCAAGACAGCCTGAACAAGTACATCACAATATACCTCTGAAAATGCATTTTTTTAAGCTTAAAATAACGGAAATGATGCTTCGCCCGGACCCCACTGGGGGAGCTGACAGCGCTCACCCAGACTCCCTTGCTGTCCCTTGGCGGTGTGTACTGTCTTTCCACTAATTATAGGAAGAGAGTATTCTAGGCTAGAAAAAACGTTTGAAAGAATGAAAGATCACAATGTAGTGAAGATTAATTACATATACACACACATTAATATATATATATAAATTGCGGAGTGGAGAAAAATCCCCCCCCATACCGAAAATATATGACATACCATTTGTAGGCCGGTTTATATGGTAATGCCCGGGCCGATTTTGATACCCAGTCCGCCCCTGACTAGGAGTCTATCGAGCGGTAATCCTCCCCACATTGCTCTATGCTTCAAAAACGTAGACAGTATATAGAAAAAAACGCAAATAAACTTAATCACTTTCACATGATCTGTATCAGAAAAATACTGAATGTCAAATAACAAGACAAAATATCTGAGACTGCAATGCCTCGAAGAGCGGGCCTGTAAAGCATCCAGACAATCCAGGTGCAGTCTAACTTGTCAATTCTGCCAAAATGGAAAACTTCCGCATCCCTAAAGAGTTTCTTTATGGCGAGTACAAGGTGAACAAAAAAATCGATTTAGGGAAACCCTCAAAGCGTCTCTGAAAGCCTTCAAGATTGGCCTTACTACCTGGAAGATGAAAGCAAATGACAGAGCATTATGATGCCGCGCTGCGAAAACTGGCGTTCAAACTGCAGAGGACAAGAGAACAGCGCTGCAGAATATAAGCGCCAGGGGAAAAAAGGAAGGTCAAGGACACTAGCTCCAACTGCAAATAATCTGCCCAGTACGCAGCCGAACATTCAGTGCTCAGATAAGTCTCACCAGCACAAAACCGCAGTGCAAAGCCCTAAGCCCCTGGATGACGAAGCAGGCCATTATCAAACCACGATAGACGAACTCTATAGATCTACTCGATGCAATAGATACGAAAGACAGCACCACAAACACTACACACTCTACAGACGTCTGTTTCTTAAATTACTTCTAAACTTAGCAAATCTGAAATACAGTACACTAGACACGAGATAAACATATTTTTCATCCGATTATTTCGTAAAACATGATCCAGGACGTACTGAATGTGACAAGTCAAATGCTTGCTGTCAGAGTCACTCAAACTTATCACAGCATTAATTATATTTTATCATTATTTATTTATTTTATTTTAGTTATTTTCCCGTCCTATCCCCAATTTCTTCACCCTACCCTACCTTTTCCTCGTCTCACTAGACTGAGTCCACCACCTTGGCGGCTTTTCACTTATCTTCTCTTGACCGGGGTAAAGATAAACACACAGTCTCTTTGATCTTACCGCCGGATGTCTGACGGCCGCAGTTGACACCACCTTGGGTGGAATGCAAACCTATCTTTCTTCCCTCCCCCCTCTCTCCCACGTCTCTCTTTAATCAAAAGAGATAACTCGGGTCAACACGCCTCGTGACACTCCAAGGTGCGACTGTTGTCAAATTCACCACGTGTACGATAATACTTAGCCTAGGACATTTCCTGTTTCCGCCCACATTTTCCAGGCCTTTAAAAGGTAGATTAAATCAAGCCAGACCCTATTATTTCTCATTATCGTTGAACAGTCAAGTCTGGACTATTTCATTCACTTTTACTCCTAGAAGGAATACCTGGTGCCTCCGTCAGGTGTGTGCCTATTTGCTGCTCAGTGTCTACTCGACACTACTCAACTATTTATCAGATCAATTGCCTATTGCCTTCGTACTTAGTGCTATTCAGCACTGCACTATTATCTACTTGTTATTGAGTATCATCTATTGCCTACTTGAATCTACTCATCGATTTACTTGGTGCTATCGGCTCTATTTGCCTGCCTATTTTACAGTCCACGTGTCAACTTATTAGGTACGACGTCCCTATAGACCCAGATCTGTGCGAGACGCCATAGCTCCGCCTGAACTTCGTAACTCACTGGACTAATCCTGTTAACTACGCTGCCCACGGCAGATCCGCTCTGCCCGCAGTACCCTTGTGCCCACGGTAGCCGGCCACCCGCTCTACTGTGCCCACTACAGATATCAGAACTTTGGATTGAGACTCCACAAGAACTGAATCATCGGCGTCCCACTACCTGCTAGAGCGCCACCTCTAGCTGCAGAACCTCAAGCCAGGACACAGCCAGCTGCGACCCAAGCAGGACAACCAGCTAAGTTCAGGAGACAAAGTGACATACTCTCTTATTAAGTGCAAAAGTGATGATTAAATATAGCATTAATTAGAGATAGATGCATACCCTTCCCCTTTTTATTCTTCTATGTAAATATTTATAAAAATAAATATTCTTCAACTTTTAATTTGTATCTCTCTTTCATTGCTTGTCTCGTTGCGTGCCTGCTCCCGATTTATATGCTGATAGGTTGGTGTGTGATAGTTTCAAAAATAATCATCCCCTAGACATTAAACGCGCCAAACACACGTCACTTTCGCCAACCTGTCACATTGTATTAAAAAAGATCTAGATGTCGATCTAGTGACAACCTAAGAAGTGACTTCTAACTGTAAAAGTACAGAGAAAGTTAGTCGTTGTACTGGTAAAAATACTAATACATTTTATTTAGACCTGGCCAGATTTCAAGTCAAAGTACTTGAATCACATTCAGTGTTTGCCAGTTTGTATTGGTAGGCGTTTTCAAACAAATTCTTATGTCAAAAGATGTTAATTTTTTTGTACATAGAACTATTTGTTGTATTATATGCAACTCTCGCTGGTTAGCGGCCCCCGTAAGGGGAAAGAGCCGCTATTAGGTTTGTGCAAAATGTCCATCTGTCCGTCTGTCACACTCAGATCTCGAAAACTAGAAGAGATATGAAAAATATTATTTCACCATTAAATGCGGCTTGAAAAGTTTAGGTGCAACGGCTACTTTTATTTTTCTAGGTGTTTTTTTCTGGTCAACTATGTGCTAAAAGCAAAAGAAAACATTTATGTTTGTTTACAAAGGCTAAAAATGCACTTTGTATGTAAATATCACGCACATTTTTTTAAAATGGACTTTTTATGCAGCGACTTTCGTGTAGTAGCGTAAAGCCCGGCCTTGACATAGTGCTAAACTAATTTCTTAAACTTTTTTAACAAATCAGATTTTATTTATTTTTTTTGTTTAGTGCCCTTATCAGAATAAAAAAGGTTTATTTTTGTGCATTTTGTCTGTCGGTAGGTCTGTCCGTCACGAATTAGATAAAAAACAATAACTCTAAAAGCTATTGAAAATCTGATTTACCCTTTAATGTTCCTCCCGTAACATCTCAATAGTTTTAAGTATCTAAAATTGATTGTTCCGGATTTTTTAATTTTTTTTTTGCAATACTAATCAACGCCAACAAATGTGTGTTTGACTTCTAACTTATATAACATTTAATTTCCATGTTTAAACGTTGCAAAAACACATTATCAATAATATGTTGTTCCGTTTTTTGTGTTAATAGCATATTAATGCTAAATCAAAATCTCTATACTGACTTATATTTCATTAAGTGTAAAAATGTTCCGGATATTGTTTTATAAAAAATTAATTAAGCCTAATGATTGTTTGAAATCGCATAATTGACTAATATTACACGTATATTAATTGACAATGCGTCACTATAATTTGATTATCGATATCAAATTGTTCCTTATTTTCATCTTTAAAGAAATTTTAAAAATATCGACAATAGGTTGTTCAGGGCTTTAAAAAAAAGTAATTTACTAGAATTGATTACTGAAAATCACTTTTTAGACTGAAACATAACATAAAAGTTTAGTAATCGATAAAGAATGTTCCGGATTTAGATTTGAAAAGAAATCGACTTACATTACTTACATTTTCTTACAAATCGTCGCCAGAAATTTCCGAATTTATTTAAAAATCTTAACGCCAAAGAACTGTTTGAACTCCCTCTTCTAATTAATAAACAAATAATCTTTTCATTTACGAAAAAATGTTATTTCGGATTTTTTTGAAAAATATTGTAACTCACTTCTCTCTTACAGTACAATTAATTTTCTACCTAAAACATTAAAAAATATAATTATCGTTAATATTATGTTCCGATTTTCAAGGAAAACAACATGGAAACACCAAAGTAAGATATGAATATCTCTCCACAATGCTGTAGTTCTTATAATTTTTATACGAGACCATCCAACAAATTTAATTAACGGTATTACATTTATCTGGAATTCTCTTTTTCTTTTACTATTTATACAAACATCCGGAACAATCTATTATATACACTTAAATCAATTGTGTTCATACCTAAAATTATTGCAATGTTTTGAAACGTAATATAAAGGTTAATCAATTTTTTATAGCTTTAAGGTGTTTCTGTTTTTTAAAATTAAGATGACGGACAGACCGACTGACAGACAAAACGCAAAAACAATGCGGCTTTGATTCTCTTGAAATAAATTCTATTAGAACTCAGTGCACCAATGTCTATGAACCCTCGTTAAATATCTCGTGTAAATAAAGACATTTTTTTACGATACCGGTACTAGCCTATTGGGAGGTCATGGCATTTTTTTTCTTTGACGTCATATGAATGGACTCTTTAAATGTAATGCTAAAAGAACGCACTCGGTGCACCAATGTCTATGAACACTCGAAAAATTGCTCGTATTGATGAAAGCATATTTTAATCTAACTAAGCCGTGTGACGTAGTGTTTTTTTTTCCTTTGACGTCATATGGAATGAATTCTTCAAATGAACTTCTAAAAGAACGCACTCGGTGCACCAATGTCTATGAACACTCATTAAATGGCTCGTATTGATGAAGGCGTTTTTTTTTAGTCTAGGCCGTGTGACGTAGTGTTTTTTTCCGGTTGACGTTATATGGAATTAATTCTTCAAATGAAATGCTAATAGAACTCGGTATAGTAATGTTTATTAAGCCACGTTATGCGACTCGCATTTAAAAAAAGGAATGATATCTTGATTTAGATCTAATCTAGATTTTTAGCGGCCCCCGTAAGTTTAAACTAGATCTAGATTTTTATTACAGTATATCTAGATCTGGATTTATTAAAATTATTTTTGAGTCTAGATCTAGAATTTCTAGATCTAGTTTAGACTAAAATAGACTAGATTAAGATGTAAAATTTCAATTTCTAGACTTAAAGTGTAGATTTTAATTTCCAAACGTTTTGATAATATTGCAATGTTAAAATAGGGCCTATACTAAAACTAATATACTTTTTTTTTTTATTTAATGTTGCATTCAGTCTATTGATAGATTATCTAAAATATTTTTTTGTACACAAATCTTATCTTAATTTCAGCTACATTATTCCAAGTTCATATTTTAGATCTAGATCTAGTAGATATAGATCTTAAGAGTGCTAAATCACAAGTTTAATTTAGGTAGATCTACATCCTCATTCTAGTTCATTTAAATAAAAATGCCGATATCTCTGTTGATAGGCCTAACTGTGCTGAGACATCGAAGTAAAAGCACGATATCTCTGTTGATAGGCCTAACTGTGCTGAGACATCGAAGTAAAAGCACGATATCTCTGTTGATAGGCCTAACTGTGCTGAGACATCGAAGTAAAAGCACGATATCTCTGTTGATGGGCCTAACTGTGCTGAGACATCGAAGTAAAAGCACGATATATCTGTTCTTTTCTTTTTTTGTTTTTTAATTACAAACCTCCCGTAGGACGACGGGGGATGGGAGCATGCAGGGTTTGAACCAGGGACCATCGATAAATCCGAACGACAGTCCAGCAAGCAAACTAAACGACCAGGCAGGGTTTATACCCTGCTTGTCGCCATCCTCCATCGTCCAGCGCGAAGTGAATTATTTTAAACTTAGAAGTGAAACCCGAGACATGTAAAACAAAAAAACAACATTTCTTACAACGACAAATAAATCTTTGAAACATTATGACTTTTGTCCATCAACATTAAATAACCTCTTGAATATTCTTTGCGAATAGGTAGATCCGACAAGGATCCGACTTCGACGGGGGCCACCTCTGAGTTTGTGTAACACAAACTCTCTTTGTAATCTTGTTTTTTGTTTTTTTATTTAATTTGTATAAAAAATCGTGTTTTAAAAAAGTCTTCAATAATAATACTACAAGGCAATACGTTTAGATAGCGCTTCCTATTTATTTCATTTAAGGGAATAATCCATTTAGGTTACTCGACCTTCTCTAAATTGTCTTCTGACTTTGAAGTAACGCAAGTTGGCAGCAACTGTTGTCTCATTTATTCAAGAATGAAGGGTGAAAATGTGACTTGTTACTTGTTAATATATGTAGATAGTAGTGGCGTCATTAGTAGGTGCAGTGGGTGCGGCCCGCGCCGGGCAAGATCGGCCCTAGTGACGCCACTGGTTGAGGGGTCTAATTTTCTTCTCGCAGTGTGGCTAAACATGTTTCAATCAATCAAACATTGACACGAATATGTGTCTGTTATATAAACACAGAACCGCAAATTATAATTTAATTTTACGTTCAAATTTAAATCCTACATGAAAATTTTGTTTCAGAAAGCTAACCAAAAAATGCCGCTTTGTTCAATTGAAACTTTATACGGGCCGCTTTGATGCACACAAATGGCCGTAACATAATAAAGGCTCGCTTCTATGGTGTTGTACGTGTTACGCATGTGTAGGAAGTATGTCAGATAGCCCCCGAGAGGAACAATATGATGGGGGAAGTCCGAGAACTCTGTTGAAGAAAACTCACCATTAGCAACTATTCTTTGTCCAGCATGCAATTATAAAAAAAAAAAAGTGCTGCATGGTATCTTGCTACGCTAATCTACAAAGATATACTGCTGCAGGGGTGAACTACTGTATAGAAAATACGATAAACATGGATATATGTGACCCTGGTTACAAGGCCTTGCGGTTTGCGCGCTGGGCTTTTGTTCTGTCGTCTAGATTGTCCCGGGTTTATACCTTGCCCGCGATAGGATATTCCCTTGTCACAGTCAGGTTCGAAAACCAGACCAGTTCTCATAACACTTGGTACAGCAGGGTTACATATATGCATGTTTATCGTATTTTCTATATGTTAATCTAGTAGAAAAAAAAATAAAACTCACCACATTTGAGTACAAGTACCTGGCCATGGGGTACCGGAGGCATTCGAAATACTCCCCAGTTGTCCAACACCCCAGTTCCCGAGTTCTCTATAATTTCGTACACTAAGCTGTTTGTCGGGCATGGGTTTTTATTCATCACCGAGCGGCCCTTTTTGACTTTGGTGGACTTCGAGGCCTGGTAGTGGTCAACCTCGAAGGTCAGTTCTGTGGTGGTCAGAGGCTTGTAGTAATCCTGCAAGGGATCCGTTCCCCATTCACACTGGAGGCTCAACGACAATTTGATTTTGTCTATGAATGAAAGATGATCAAATCAATAAGGTAATAGCAGTACATGAGGACTACACAGGTAGCAACAAATGGGAGGGTTGGGAACTACACAGGTAGCAACAAATGGGAGGGTTGGGAACTACACAGGTAGCAACAAATGGGAGGGTTGGGAACTGCACAGGTAGCAACAAATGGGAGGGTTGGGAACTACACAGGTAGCAACAAATGGGAGGGTTGGGAACTACACAGGTAGCAACAAATGGGAGGGTTGGGAACTGCACAGGTAGCAACAAATGGGAGGGTTGGGAACTACACAGGTAGCAACAAATGGGAGGGTTGGGAACTACACAGGTAGCAACAAATGGGAGGGTTGGGAACTGCACAGGTAGCAACAAATGGGAGGGTTGGGAACTACACAGGTAGCAACAAATGGGAGGGTTGGGAACTACACAGGTAGCAACAAATGGGAGGGTTGGGAACTGCACAGGTAGCAACAAATGGGAGGGTTGGGAACTACACAGGTAGCAACAAATGGGAGGGTTGGGAACTGCACAGGTAGCAACAAATGGGAGGGTTGGGAACTGCACAGGTAGCAACAAATGGGAGGGTTGGGAACTACACAGGTAGCAACAAATGGGAGGGTTGGGAACTGCACAGGTAGCAACAAATGGGAGGGTTGGGAACTGCACAGGTAGCAACAAATGGGAGGGTTGGGAACTACACAGGTAGCAACAAATGGGAGGGTTGGGAACTGCACAGGTAGCAACAAATGGGAGGGTTGGGAACTGCACAGGTAGCAACAAATGGGAGGGTTGGGAACTACACAGGTAGCAACAAATGGGAGGGTTGGGAACTACACAGGTAGCAACAAATGGGAGGGTTGGGAACTACACAGGTAGCAACAAATGGGAGGGTTTGGAACTACACAGGTAGCAACAAATGGGAGGGTTGGGAACTGCACAGGGTAGCCAAAAAGTGAAAGGGAGCAGTAGCGGCCTTAGGGGGTGGCTAGTGGGGCAACCACCCCAGGCCCGCGCCTGAGGAGATTCCCTTGTCAAAGTCACATTTGAAAACCAGACCAGTTCTCATAAACAAGACATTTTTGGTTTCGAAATACCGTTCAGTTTGAGTAAAGGCAGCATCTTATGACCTGTACATTCTAATCGCCTCTCACTGTTTTATCAACAGTTCACTTTGGCATAAAAAAAACAAAAAAACAATGAAAATCGTTTATTTCATAAATAAAGAGTCTTACAGTACTGTTATGTTATATTGATAAAATTCAGCAGCACGAGGTTTCTGTAGATCCCGTTAAAATGTTTGTAAAATGTTTTAAATGTTTTTGGATGTTCCTTTACATTTGAAGACAATCTACATCCTAGTCCTAATCTCCCGCAAGATAACGGGAATGGCAGCGGGCAGGGTATGAACCCGGGGACCATCGAGAGGACAGAGCAAAAACCCAGCGCGCATACCGCAAGGCCATGCAGCCATCCACACTTATAAGTACGTGTCAGCGTGATTGGATTAAGTTCAAAGAATGTCCAATGGTAGTGCAACGGATAACTTGATGCTAGAATAAATGAGAAAAGAAAAACTGCATTGGCGCGCAGTCTTAGCAAGAATTATTGCGATCGTTTAGAATTTAGAACATCGTGTTCCTTTGCCTGTGTGCTCTTTACTATATATAATTATTCTTTTCTCCTTTTTTTGTCTTTTGTAGGGTAGTTAGATTTTGTTTAGTATAGTATAAGATAATTTGCATATATTGTCGTAATTTTATTTAGCTTGAAAATGTTTTACGCGCGTTTTGTGTGAGAACAGAGAAACTTTATGCGCCAAACAGCGGTCAGTTTTTTAGGCTTGCTTGAGACAAATTCAACCCAAACCATGCAGAAAGAGCATATTCGGCGAATTAAGAACGCCAAGGCTCATGACCAGTACCTTCGATATAGCTCTGAAATAGTATAGTACTGACTTCTAATAAAAATAAGGCAGACAGCATTTAGAGGCCAGCGATTCCGTTAGCGTGACGTGGTATGATTTATAAAGTTTTCCCATACGGCTTAAGATAAGATAATTTTTATTGATCCAATCTAATGGAAATTCAGTTTGACTACAATCGACAAGCTCAGCGAAACTACTGTACAAGGCCCCGCACATGACATTCGCCCAGGGCCCCGCGCACTGCTAAGTCCGCCTCTGAAAGGAAGCAACACTGAGAGATCAAGTTTGTGTAACAATAAACACTTAGGGTAGCGAATTTTAAAAGCGTCTTCCATAACGCCCCTACCACTATCATCTACATTGGTTTTATTGCTCAGCATTTATGTAAGCGCCCAGTAGATCAGTGGTTAAAAAACAAAACAACGTGTTACCTAAATGTGTACCACTATTATCATTTCTGTAACGCTGAGTACCCCTCGTCCCCCGCCCCCCCCCCCCCCCGTGTCATTGCATCTACGTGCTGAGATGACAGATCATAGACTTTGGTTCCCTGGTTGTTAATTATAGTCTAAGTTGCTGTTCCACGTCTAATTGTCTGTTCCTTTTTTTCGTTTTCGACTTAATGTTTACAAAGGCTGAAAAATCAATTTCTCATAAATATGAAGTTGGAAAAGACAAGATGTATTTTGGATTGAGTAGAATTACCATTTGGTACATCAAAAACTATAAATCTTTTACAATTAAATATTCAATCGGTGGGATTAATGTATGCATAACTTTTGTACATCCCATATATAAAATAAAATGTAATCTTTTTGACCTTGTAAAACATCCTTGTTCATCACCCGATCTTTGTGAAATTTTTTTAAAAATGTATAATAACACCGATTATGAGTTTGTATAAATCTAAAATAAAATAATATTAAAGAATGTGAATTAAAACTTATTAATGATTTTTATTTTATTAATCAACTGAACATTATAAATGGGTATTTAAAAAAACCAGCATAGTTAATCAGGTGTAACGCATTCCCCCTCCAAAGTCTTCCCGTACCCTTGGGGGTACGCGCACCCCACTTTGGGAAACACTGCAGTAGAATATAAGAATTTTTTACTGTTTAGGCCTAATGTACTATTTTGTTATGAGAAACTTGACTTCAGATGCATAGCTCACAGTGATTATTTGTGAACAGTCTAGGATCAAATCACGATAATTTCAGAACCTACACTGTGGTAATAAGACGCTGTTACAAACTGACCTATCAGATGGACATTACAAACATAAAAAGACACTTGACCCATTCACTGGACACTGGGCACAATAAGAGAATTGATCTGGCTTAGCTTGGCTCCAGTCTTACGTGAATATCTCAGCGCCATACCTTAGTCAAAGATCTTTTTTCTTTGTTTTTCTTTCAAAAGCCATGCGTTCTCATTCGCTGGGTAGTTTTGATTACACGTGTAAGGAATTTCGTCATTTCCTCTGACCTAAGCTAACATGAGCGGCAGCGGGCGGCTAAGAGGGTAAAGGATAGCCAATGGAAAGTTTTGGAAAGGGCCGAATTTAGACTTGAAAGCAGCCTAGTTTCTTTAAGATATGGTGCCCCCTTTTTGATCAACATAAGGTCATTTATTTCTTTACTCTTTTTTCAAAACGATATTTGGGGGACCCCCAGGCAAGTGGGGGCCCTCAGCTATAACTTATGTTGTCTAGAGGTAAATTCAGCGCTGGCTACACGCAATGTTCAGAAAATATAATTTTGGAGCCACCAGAAGCTTTCCAGATAATAATAGTTATACATTTTTACAATATTACATACATATTAGTAGTGGGCAAAACCTCTAGCCTTCTGGCGGAACCTAGACAGGAATCTCGAAAATGTCTCTAACGATTGTCCACGACATTGGACAGTTGATGTATATCGTTAGGAAAAGAAATATTACTTCGTTGTCCACAGTGGGAGAAGTCTAGTTTGACCTATAAAATTTTTCAAAGTATGAAATAAACTCATTTAAATTCGGCTAGGGAAGTAGAAAATATTTATCGTGAACAGACTTCGGGAATGTCCTCATGTAGGCCTTATTCATTCAAGAGTTTAATAAATTATTGTTCAGTAACGTTTTGAGCACAGTCTTCTATGTCTTCCTCTTTTCATTTTCCTACATTTTCTATAGGTTCCATTACAACGCTACCACATTTCTTTATATTAATTTATCTTCTTTGTTTTCTCTTTTGCTTAAACAACGTAAAGGAATTTGAAAGGTCAAAGTGTAAACAAATATCAGAGAGACTACACTGTGATTCACTTTTAGTTTTACACTATAGATTTAAACTGATGATTAGACAATGACAGAAGTATACGATTTGTAAGAGCTAGGCCTACATATCAGGTCACTAAGTATAGATTCAACGTACCAGTCAATGTCCAAGAGTTTACGTTGGACATCACTCTCAGGACAATGTTCTGACCGTCCCACTGTGCTGTTACGTTGCTGCGTAGCTTTTCCTTCAGCCGGAGCTGGGAATGACCAGCGCGGCAAGGGATGGCGTAGCTGTCCAGCGTGTGAATGACCCCGACCGTGTCACCTGGGACCAGGCTTTTTGGAACGAAGAAAACGTAATTCCGTGACGGCACGTAAAGTCCAGCGCTGACCAGAGAAGACCCTATGGGAGAAAAGAGAAAGATGCATTAGGTCATTTGTGATACATCTATAACGATGCTTACGTTTTCTGACTGAGAGGCAGAAATACTTGACTACCTAACAGAGATTCTCAAGTTCAATTTCTATGTATCTTTTACAAAGCTTATATCAACTTACTCTGTCTGTCTGTCTGTCTGGTAAAAAGTTTGTACACGTTAATTCTCCCACACTCAATCTCGGATCAAGTTGAAATTTCGAACAATTATTTCTTTTACCTGACAACACAAGAATCAATAATAATAATAAAAAAAAATGAGCTAATTAACTGTTGGTAATTCATTATTTTTTAGACGTTGAATTAGTCCCCTTGAGGAAAGTGAACACTTTTTATGCATCTAAAAAGCGATCACGGTAACATTCACAGATAACCCCATCTCCCCTTCCCTTTTCCCAACGTGTCCAGACAAGTGATAAGATCATAGCGTATTGAAAAGCTAAAAGCATGAAATTGCGCTAAATAAAAACAATGGATTCCATTCGCCAATCGTAAACAAACAACATTTAGCCACGTGATAATATTGATAAAACAATGGGGAAAAAAACTGTCACGTGACAGCCTGTGTGTATTTTGTAAAGAAGAGATAGAGAACCACGTGGCTAAATGTTCTGTCAGGTATACATACACAAGTAAGTCAAGCCTAGTCTACTATGGTGCGTTATCAACACGCCTGTTATGACATGATTAGGAATTAGTTATTTGTTTCGGGAATAAGGGGAAAGTTTTACTTAGCGACAAGTGACGTGACAGACCTTTGAAAAACAAGAACGCTCTTAGTGACGATAGAAAGAAGACGCTTCGTATAGAGCAGTAGCGTAGATATACGGATTTACGGACATAGCTGACATCGGACGATTCCCTTCTTAGTTATTAAATGTATTTGTAAAACAGCATCAGCGTCGACTACCTATATTGATTGTTTCGGCCTTTCGCCGGTGTTACTGAAGTAGTTCGAGTTCCGCATTACTTCCAGTCAGACATAGATTTACACTAGATATACCTCCAAGCATCAACACCGCGCGGAAGCCTGAACAAGTCACATATAAACCAGGTGAAAATCGGACTGTTTTGGATGCGCATAAAAAATTACATCAGAAAAAAACATCGATTACTAGATCTAAGTTATTTTTGAAAATAAAATAATAAATAAAATAATATATTCATTATCTCTAAATCAAAACACATATAAATCACATATTAAATCATATTAGATCAAAAATTGTCAAAACCATCGGATTTTCCCGTTCATTGACTGGATTTGTTTTTTCGAACTATCTAACTTTTACATTTTCCAGAAATAATCTTCAGCAGATTCCACAATGCAGATTTTTGACAAGAAATTTTCTTACTAGCCAGACAGGAGAAAAGAGTGAAGGACTTTACAGCAAGGAAGTTAAACCTCTTTGTGTTTTCTCTTTAATGAAGCGTCATTATTATTGCATAAAGACACTCTTAGCTGTCTCTTGATCAGACAAAGAGTCAGATCTTCCATGTAGGAAGGTGGGGACTTTTTTGTTTACTAAGGGTGGGATTGTGCAATCATGTACTTTAGTATCTATCATTTGTTAACAAACCTGAAAAAAAACGATGTTAATATTATTATGATTATATATATATATAATATATATAAAAATGTTGGCCTCCTTCAGTCGTAGAACGACTATGGTTCATCTCACACACTTTTTCATGTGGCAGTAAAGCCCTATTTTGGAGAGACACTCCCGTCCACAAATATTGCAGATTAAGGTGGCTTTCGCTTCAGTGGCAGAGGAGCTGGCCATCTTTCGCATTGTACGTTTTTCTTCCAGAGCTGAGGCCCATAATTTTTCGCTGTCCATAACTTTCTTGGTCACTGTCTCTCTCCATCTGTTGCGGTCTATAGCTATGTCTGCCTAATTGTCAGCATTGATGTTCACTGATTTGAGGTCACATTTTATTACATCTATGTAACGGAGGTGGGGGCGACCAGTTTTTCTTGTGCCAGTCGCGAGTTGTCCGAACAGAATGACTTTCGGTATGCGATTGTCCTCCATCCGGCGAACATGTCCAAGCCAGCGCAAGCGGCGTTGTCTGAGGGCTGTAAAGATGCTGGGAATATCTGTTCGCGCAAGGATCTCAGTATTACACACTCTTTCTTTCCATGTAATTTTCAAGATCCTATACAGTGCTTTTTTTGTGACGGTACGCACCGGTACGGCGTATTGGAACCTTTTTAATGTGGGGAAAAATTATTACTTTTCATTAATTTATTAGTAGTTAAAAGTTAGGCAATGCATCACTGAGTACCGGCACTGTATATATATATATATATATATATATATATATATATATATATATATATCCTTGCCTTTTTGTAGCTTCTACTGGAAAATTGCTGTTGCTTCTCGAAATGTGAACATTGTTTATTCCGTTCATACAACGTTGCCGCGTATAATACGTGATATATATATATATTTGTGTGTGTGTGTAAATGTGTGTTAGAGGTAATTCTCCCACAGTTTTCTTTTTTTCTTCTAATTTTTTTAAATTCTTGATTGCAAATAACTCTACTCCCTAATTACCCATGTCTATTTCCCTCTCTCTAGAATAAGTATCACACTGATTCAGGCACCAACAAGCCTCAGATTCGACTAGAATAACTGAGATGGGGAGACACCTTATGAGCATGGGAAAACGAATATTCACATTTGACTAGAGAAGCACATTTAGTAAGATCACTAAATTTAGAAAGCCTCCGGTATAGAAGACTTAAAAGTAAAGTAGCAATTAAGCATAAAATAGTAAACCATAATCTTCAAATACAAAAACAAAATTTAATAAAATACTCAGAAAGACACAAAGATAAAGACACATTTCTCAGTCCATATGCTTGGACAAATTTGTACAAATGCTCCTTCTTCCCTAGCGCTATTAGAGCATGGGATGGGTTCAGACTTTCACCGGGTTTCTATGTGACGTCACATATGCCTATTAATTTAATCTATTGACTTACTGTATAACGAAAAACCACACAGCAAAGTTTACATTCTCGTAAAAGAAATGTATCTTCGTTTATGCAGTTAGATCTAGATCTTGTAAGCAAAGAAAAAAATGCGTGTTAAAGGAGATTTACATGCTTGACTAACCACGGCAGTGTTTATTTTCTCGCCTGACCACTCAACACACAACAAACACTATCGCTTGGATGTCTGGTCTTGTCATGACTGACTACGCGTATTCTCGACTAGCCTTACACTGACCAGTTTGTTCAAATCAGTCAGACCTGCGATCTATTTACTTCTTTGGACAGGGAGGGGCTTAGATGAAAATTTTTACTTTTTTTTCTCGAGTTGGTTGTCCTAATGCTTTTAAATCTGTCTATCTATAACTGTACCATAGCGCTTGACTAGGCCGTCACTAAGCCTAACAGCTACTTTAAGAATGAAGCGATACGATTGGTCAAATCTTGTTTCATTTTTAGTATTGTTGAGGGAAGTGACGTATGCCAAACCTAAAAACAAAATCTCTAAGAACCCCGTTTTTTGGAGATGTCAAGAATTTACTAACTAATTTATTAAATATAAATGTTTCTAAGCATTTAAATAAAAAACGGTAAAATGTTTACTATTACAACTTTTTATGCAGAATTTAAATATGTCAATAACTCAAATTTGAAAAACCATCGGAGTTTCCCTTTAATATGCATGACTGAATGCATGACGCGTAGTAAGTAATCATCTTTTGTTTTTTGAAGTATCGTCTGTATTACATAAAATAAGATAATATGGGAACAAGACATTAAGAGCATGGAAACAATACCTTATGAGCATGGGAACAAGACCTTATAATCATTGGAACAAGACCTACCAGCATGGGAACAAGACCTACGAGCATGGGAACAAGACCTACGAGCTTGGGAACAACACCTCATGAGCATGGAAACAAGACCTACGAGCATGGGAACAAGACCTACGAGCATTGGAAAAACACCTTATGAGCATGGGAACAAGATCTTAAGAGCATGGGAACAACACCTTATGAGCATGGGAACAAGATCTTATGAGCATAAGAACAAGACCTACGAGCATGGAAACAAGACCTACGAGCATGGGAACAAGACCTTAAGTGGATGGGAACAAGACATACGAGCATGGGAACAAGACCTTATGAGCATGGGAACAAGACCTACGAGCATGGGAACAACACTTTATGAGCATGGGAACAAGACCTACGAGCATAGGAACAACAACTTATGAGCATGGGAACAAGACCTACAAGCATGGGAACAACACCTTATGAGGATGGGAACAAGATCTACGAGCATGGGAACAACCCCTTATGAGCATGGGAACAAGACCTACGAGCATGGGAACAAGACCTACGAGCATGGGAACAAGACTTGCAAGCATGGGAACAAGACCTTATGAGCATGGGAACAAGACCTACGAGCATGGTAACAAGACCTTATGAGCATGGGACCAAGACCTACGAGCATGGGAACAATACCTTATGAGCATGGGAACAAGACCTTATGAGCATGGGAACAAGACCTACGAGCATGGGAACAAGACCTTATGAGCATGGGAACAAGACCTACGAGCATGGGAACAAGACCTACGAGCATGGGAACAAGACCTACGAGCATGGGAACAAGACCTACGAGCATGGGAACAAGACCTACGAGCATGGGAACAAGACCTACGAGCATGGGAACAAGACCTACGAGCTTGGGAACAACACCTTATGAGCATGGAAACAAGACCTACGAGCATGGGAACAAGACCTACGAGCATTGGAAAAACACCTTATGAGCATGGGAACAAGATCTTAAGAGCATGGGAACAACACCTTATGAGCATGGGAACAAGACCTTATGAGCATGGGAACAAGACCTACGAGCATGGGAACAAGACCTTATGAGCATGGGAACAAGACCTACGAGCATGGTAACAAGACCTTATGAGCATGGGACCAAGACCTACGAGCATGGGAACAATACCTTAGGAGCATGGGAACAAGACCTTATGAGCATGGGAACAAGACCTACGAGCATGGGAACAAGACCTACGAGCATGGGAACAAGACCTACCAGCATGGGAACAAGACCTACCAGCATGGGAACAAGACCTACCAGCATGGGAACAAGACCTACCAGCATACGAACAAGACCTACCAGCATGGGAACAAGACCTACCAGCATGGGAACAAGACCTACCAGCATGGGAACAAGACCTACCAGCATGGGAACAAGACCTACCAGCATGGGAACAAGACCTACCAGCATGGGAACAAGACCTACCAGCATGGGAACAAGACCTACCAGCATGGGAACAAGACCTACCAGCATGGGAACAAGACCTACCAGCATGGGAACAAGACCTACCAGCATGGGAACAAGACCTACCAGCATGGGAACAAGACCTACCAGCATGGGAACAAGACCTACCAGCATGGGAACAAGACCTACCAGCATGGGAACAAGACCTACCAGCATGGGAACAAGACCTACCAGCATGGGAACAAGACCTACCAGCATGGGAACAAGACCTACCAGCATGGGAACAAGACCTACCAGCATGGGAACAAGACCTACCAGCATGGGAACAAGACCTACCAGCATGGGAACAAGACCTACCAGCATGGGAACAAGAC
This sequence comes from Biomphalaria pfeifferi, assembly GCA_030265305.1. NCBI lineage: Eukaryota > Metazoa > Mollusca > Gastropoda > Planorbidae > Biomphalaria > Biomphalaria pfeifferi. Next base: position 378,143 of record JASAOG010000061.1, on the reverse strand, counting down.
CTACCAGCATGGGAACAAGACCTACCAGCATGGGAACAAGACCTACCAGCATGGGAACAAGACCTACCAGCATGGGAACAAGACCTACCAGCATGGGAACAAGACCTACCAGCATGGGAACAAGACCTACCAGCATGGGAACAAGACCTACCAGCATGGGAACAAGACCTACCAGCATGGGAACAAGACCTACCAGCATGGGAACAAGACCTACCAGCATGGGAACAAGACCTACCAGCATGGGAACAAGACCTACCAGCATGGGAACAAGACCTACCAGCATGGGAACAAGACCTACCAGCATGGGAACAAGACCTACCAGCATGGGAACAAGACCTACCAGCATGGGAACAAGACCTACCAGCATGGGAACAAGACCTACCAGCATGGGAACAAGACCTACCAGCATGGGAACAAGACCTACCAGCATGGGAACAAGACCTACCAGCATGGGAACAAGACCTACCAGCATGGGAACAAGACCTACCAGCATGGGAACAAGACGGTTCTATTTAGAAAGTCCAGAAAGACGAAAAAAAAAAGTAAAGTTGCCGATGAGAAGAAAAGGGAGGGAGGGAGGGGTGTTTAGTTTGATGTTGGGGATCAGATCTCAATCATTTTTTTTTGTTGTTAATGGCTAGAGCGCCCGGGACGATCATATTTCCAGTAGCGCCCTGGTCCGGAAGGCTACACATAGTTCGCTAAATGAATAGACTATAGTCACTATACCATAACGTCATCAGATCGTAATGTCACGAAAGCAAAACTGGAAGGGGGCGTTGCTCTGTTCTGTTTCATCTAACCCAGACACCCATGACCCAATCCATAAAGGACCGAAATGTCAAGCTGCTATGTTTATTATAGCAGTGTCCTATATAACAAAGCCCCCATCAAACTATCTATAGAGCGTATTAATAATACAATAGAGAATGGAGTGTATGTATCATTACTAAATATTTCATTGCTAAGCTGGTTCATTTCTGGTTCTCAAACTATATGCACCTTACCTTCTCCGCCCCCAGTACAATTGAACAGTCTAGCTACTCATTTAACTGGAGGCCAAGTCATTTATCATAGTGTTTTGTACTAATTGTGAAACTACTGTACTTCAGGTTTTAAATCAGATGTAAATCAGTCGTATTTAAGTTTCATTAATCACATTAAATCAATTGTAAACAAGCTGTAATTCGGCTGTAAATGAGATCAATGTTGTTGTGTGCTAGTTTAGTTAGAGAGTATGTTAGTTTCGGTACATAAACATATTGTGTATTGTTTCTTAGCGACAGTGAAAAGTTGTGACGCAATAAGGCAGACGAATGACGCAGTAGAAAAGGCGAAGTCGAAGAACAACATGACGATGCCTTAGAAGAAGGTTAATTATTATTAGAGATAGATAAATAGCGACGGATTCTTCTTCTTCTTAAACTGTCTGGTAGAGTTGAGCCTTCGGCTCTTGGAACTCTAGGCCAGCAAAAGTGAACAAGAGCTCCCTCTCACCGGCCTGAATGAGAACAGTGTACACTGTTTTGTCTGGCGGGTGGGTCAGACTCCCTGCAAGAGACCGCTTACACTAAGACCCCCCGCCATTTTCCTTTTCTATACCAGGCTAACTGTGCAGGACACGCCATTTATGTAACGGCCCACTGAGGAACAGCGCCTGGATTGTGACAAGGTTGTGGGAGCTTTTTACAGCTCCGCACAGTGCAATGAGGATGCTCTCGTGACCCCTTAGGCACCCCCACGGGAGACTTGTTTTTGCAACCTTTTAGCCTAATCGTTTCCTCCTAGGATCGTTTCCACCCGGGCGCCACTATGAGGGAGGGTAGCATGCCCGAGAGTAGCGACGGACAAGATGACGAGACAGACTTCCCAGTTAGGAATAAACGCCATCATTTACAGTAGTAGACATTCTTGATCGAGTTATTAGTGTTAAATGTAATGTTCTTTGGCAAATAGAGAATAGTTAATGAAATAGCATTGAAGTTGCGCAAGCTACTTGCAAGAACAATGTTCATAAGTAAGTCAAATAGAATGGACGTCATTCACCAATCGTAAACAAACAACATTTAGCCACGTGATAACATTGATAAAACAATTAAAAAAAAAGTATCATGTGAGAGCCATTATAGAATACATAATCTGTAAACGAGAGATAGAGAATCACGTGGCTAAATGTTGTTTGTTTACGATTGGTGAATGAGGTCCATTGAGCTGTAAATTATTAAATCATCTCTAAAATATTTTTAAAAAATAAAGCTTAAATCAAAGATATCTTTGCATCCAAATGGATGAGCATCAGCAGTTAATCAGCTATTATTACTCAAAGGCCTAAAACATTGTTCTAAATGTGTAGGATGAAACAAAGATGGCGGTGAAGATAAGAAAGTAAGGTCAAGTCAAGTTACCCTTTCAGACTTTGCGATCTATAGGGCAGTTGATGTAAAGGTCATCAGTTTCTGCGGCCACGGTAAACAAGGGGTGTAATGTGGTCAACCGCCTTTACTTTCCCCCAACTAATGTCAGGTTGCCATTAGAGCCGGGTGGACTCAGAGGCGCCCTAAAGATGCCGAGATTAAAAATCCTAGTCTTTGACAGGACTCGAACCCGGAAACCTCGTTCGGAAGCCAAGCGCTTTACCGCTCAGCCTCCGAAGATGAGAAAGAGAAAAATCAAAACATCGGAGTCTAAGAAGAAAGATGACGATGACATCAATGGAAACAACTAATTCTTTGAATGTTTTTATACAAGATACGAGATAATCACTAATATTTTCAAAGTCTATATCAGTGGGCGCGGTGGTTAAGCGGTAAAGCGCTTGAGTTCCGAACCGAGGGCGCGTTCGAATTCCGGTGAATACTGGGATTTTGAATATCTTGAGTTTTAGGGCGCCTCTGAGTCCACCCAACTCTAATGGGTACCTGACATTAGTTGGAGAAAAGTATAGGCAGCTGGTTGTTGTGGTGGCCACATGACACTTTGTTAAACGTAAGCCACAGAAACAGATGACTTTTACATTTTCTGGTTCGCAAGTGTCTGAAAGGAGGTGCATTTATTTCAAGTCTATATCAAGCTGGATGTAGATTTTCGGACTTTCGACAGGACTAATTTGCGAGCCCGTGGGGGGGGGGGCTTGACTCTTTAGGGGGCACCTTCATTTTGACATTCGACATCATGACATGAGATAATGGCGTAATATTTTATATATATAATATATTAAGTTAATGTAAAAAAAATAATATTTGGAACATTCATTTAAGCGCCCCACTCAAGTGGGGGCCCGGGGGATTTTCTAATTTCCCCCATCCCCCACCATAGCTACGCCACTGGTACAAATTTTCTCGGTTTGTTACCGTAACGTCTTTTTAAAAATGCTATTCTTGAAACAAAGTTGTTGTTTTTTTTGTTACATTATTTACTCAGGACGTCTGTTTCTCTTTGTGTTAATGCAAAGCATTACGCGCAGGCTATTTATAGAAGTGTACTATGCAAACAAACTGAAAACAATAATATTACTTTGTATACTACATAGAAAGGGGAGTAATTGATGGAGTGAGTCTCAGACATACGCTCTGGACCTATAGGTTGTACGTTAATAGGCGCTAGGCTGTGAATGATCTAGAAACTTATCACGTGACTCGATCTATCAGCTCATGTCTCTGGTCTCCCAGCAATCATCAGATACTTTATGGTCAGCAGTAACCTCATTAAGACCTCATTAAAGACCAACTCTAGTTGTCTCTTGGGACTTATTGGGAGGTTGTTCCTTTAGATTGCCTTTCATCTGTCTACTATATCTAGGTCTACTTATGGTGCTTAAATGCTACATTACATTTTACATTCTGTCAATTAGAATTCGTTATTCATGGTTTTTAGCGACCCCCCCCCCCCCGAAAGGGGAACAGACGCTATTAGTTTTGTCTGGTCTGTCTGTCCGTCCGTCTGTTCCGTTTAGATCTCAGAAACTAGAAGAGAAAATGAAAATCAGACATCGTGATATTTTAGATAGGCATGTGTAGCCCTCATTAAGAAAAATAAAGTGCCATGGAAAATTTTGTGGCGTTTCGAAAGAGTGTTATTGACAGTCGTTGACTTGTAGCACCAGACTGCTGGTAGACAACTAAACCACTGTAGGTTGTATATATTTTATCTTATAAAACTTGAACTAACTTCAATGTGAACTATACTAGATATAACTTTTATTAGAATATAGACAAAATCGATATGAAATGAAAATAAATATTGTAGACTTTAGGAATGATATAAATTGTATTTCGAATAAAATCTAACTCACTACAATAACACTTCTTTTCAGTCTCACGTTCTGGAGTCGTCTGTCCTAACTAAAACCGCTGACGACAAAGTCGCCTATCTAGCATCATTCACAACCCATCGCTAACCTCTTTCCACTGTCACCATAGAAACACATAAACACACAAACACTCTCCTTAACAAAGAGTCAGCACTTGTGCCCTATAAATCATCCATTGAGATAGCAGAATAGAAAAAAATAATATGAAATGTAAAAATGAAAATATACATTTCAGACAAACTTTACAAGATATTTATAAGTCAGGAAGATGTCGCCCAGACTGTTGTATGGCGTTCTAATTTCATTTGTGTAGACAAAATGAAATAGTGTATTCACTTACACACAGCCTGAGTTATGGATGTAGATTTCATTTTGAATTCCTATTTAAATCTATTCCTTTAAATATTTTACACTTTATTTCATATTAATCTCACTTAATTTGGTTTAGTGTGCCGCTGAATCCGATTATAAAGACGGTGTAAAGTTGTAAAATATTCAGCAGTGCTGCTCTTACAACATATTTCGACAACATTATGACTTAAGGAATTCATATCCAGTAATGCATGCATGAAAATTAGCATAAATACTTGCATCTACTATTGTTTTCTATTTTTCTTGTTTTAGTCGATGTCATTAATAGACAAAGAAGAGAGCTGGTTTGGTTATATTGTAAGACATGACTTACTGTCAAAAGTTAAGCCCCAAGGTACAGAGGAGAGAGTACGAAGAAAAAGGTAGTCCAAGGAAAAGCTGGCTGGATAACATAATGTACCCGCCTCTCTCTTGATGTCCTGCTATGAATTGCTGTTGACCGGTAAAGGTGGAGAGATTTGGTTACGCAAACGATCACAGCACCACTACGAACTGTCACAGCACCACTACGAACTGTCACAGCACCACTACGAACTGTCACAGCACCACTACGAACTGTCACAGCACCACTACGAACTGTCACAGCACCACTACGAACTGTCACAGCACCACTACGAACTGTCACAGCACCACTACGAACTGTCACAGCACCACTACGAACTGTCACAGCACCACTACGAACTGTCACAGCACCACTACGAACTGTCACAGCACCACTACGATAAAAGTCAAGGGACAGATGATGATGAGTCGATGCATGACGCCATGAAAATGTTTACGTGACCAAATGTCACATGGTATACGCGACAAGGTCGTAAGAGAAGTGTAAACACGAAGTTTATTTATACATTGGCTTCTAGAAGCTTCGAGTTTCTACATAGAGTTTGTTTTTAATTTGAGGGAACTTCCGGCATGAAAACCTTCATATATAGAAAATAAACTTGTATGAAGGTACGAAAAAAACTTTTTTTTTTCAGTTTATAAGTTTAAATCGTCACGTTAAATCTGACAATGTCAATTTCTTATTGAATTTGGATAATAATGATGAATGTGTGTTAATTTTTTTTTATTTCTACTTATTTTAATATGTTAAGAGATATTCTGTTATTTCTAGACATACACAAGGGCCCCCTACATCTAGGCCTAGTGGACATTGGATTTCACTTCTGACGATACAGCGTATCATTTATCACCCAATTCCATTGTAACACTGGCTTGAGTAGTAATTAAAATCTCTTAAATCCTAATCAAGATGGGAAGGACTATGATAAATGATCTTTCCACCTTCTCTGGTACCCCATTCAGGTTCAGGTGACATTCCAATCTGTATAACATTGACTATTAAGAAATTGCTATCTCATGATGGAGTGCGACAGGCATGTGAAACGTACGTCTGTTTTAGGGTTTATAAAGTATTATCTGTTCAAACCGAGCTGTTGCCTTGTTTTTTTTCTCACAGTGAGCAGACAATACAATGTATTTTATAGCTTAATCCTCGAACGCTACCTCCCTGTCCGGCCTCCTTTTTGTGAGGGGGGGGGGGAAGCGACAGATGAACAGAGGCAAAAAGAAATGAAAAAGGACAACTTCCGGAATGACGGCTTTCACGTGTGGGATTAGATTTTGGCGCGAGAAGAAAAGTGATGTACGAGGCGAGGTCACGTGAGAACATCGCGTGCTCGTTGCCCGGAAGTAAGAATGTAAATATGGCTGCAAATTTCTACGAGTTGCATTCCTTATGGCTGTAGAATATGTTTTTTTTTTTAAGTTTTTTGTTTTTAAGAGATTTATTGGTGGATACGAAACAAAAAGGCGAGAGAGGGCGATTTAGGATCTTTTCATAATCGCACTAAAAATGAATCGTCTCAATCGAATAATCTCTGATTGCGTCATAGCCTGTAAAAATAATCGAACTCATGGTGATAAACAGCTTATACAATGTGTACTCTTCACTGTTCTACATCCTATGCATGAAGTCCTACTAACTACATTACTAATAACAAATTGGAATAATTCCTAGCATAAGTAGTTTTCCATTATATAAATCATATGGTACGTTAAAAAATGTTCGTTAAATGTTCTATGAAAAATAATTCTAGATCGAGTAAATTATTATAAGTATCCCTCTTATTATGTAATATTTTTAATTAGGCTCATAGTTAATTATTACCAGGGGCGAACTGTAAAAATCGGCCCTGGTTGTTGGACACGATCCGGCCCACAAGTGATGACGATGGGGGTTCCATAAACATACGTCCTCATAATAAGTTAAAGGCGGATAAATGCCTCGAGGTCTGAACTCATGTATGCGTGGGTGTACATCACTTGTATTTATTGGATGGTTGCCAATGGTGGAGATTTTCACGATAAACCAAACAATGTCAAAGACACTAAATTGAAGTTCGAAATTGCCAACTAAGTAAAGGTCTCAAAAAGGAGAGCATAAACTTTTTTATTTTGCAGTGCTAAATGTGAGAGGCTATTGTCCTATAATAGCATAGCTTAGCATCACGTCCTTTGTTTTGTACACCGGATACACCAAAAGGTTTGTTATTTACAGGTTTGAATGCAAATCTCCAATGGAACCTAATGTTAACATGCGCAAACTTAATTACTTGAAAATCCCTTATAATGATCAGACTATGTTCACACTCACTCAAATTCTACATGAATGAGAAATAAAAGGTTTTAGGTTGACAAGTAATCGTTTAGTACACGGCTTCTCAACCTGTAGATCGCGAGCCCTTTGTGGGTCGCCTAAGATGTTTGGAATGTTTGCATTTTGTTAGAATTTTTTTTGGTCCATTCTAACACGCAGTAACAAGTAGCAGTAACAAGTAGCAGTAACAAGTAGCAGTAACAAGTAGCAGTAACAAGTAGCAGTAACAAGTAGCAGTAACAAGTAGCAGTAACAAGTAGCAGTAACAAGTAGCAGTAGCAAGTAGCAGTAACAAGTAGCAGTAACAAGTAGCAGTAACAAGTAGCAGTAACAAGTAGCAGTAACAAGTAGCAGTAACAAGTAGCAGTAACAAGTAGCAGTAACAAGTAGCAGTAACAAGTAGCAGTAACAAGTAGCAGTAACAAGTAGCAGTAACAAGTAGCAGTAGCAAGTAGCAGTAACAAGTAGCAGTAACAAGTAGCAGTAACAAGTAGCAGTAACAAGTAGTAGTAACAAGTAGCAGTAAAAGGTAATTGTGTTTTTTAAAATTAATTTGTCTAATTGTCCCTTAATTATGCAACATGTATATTTGTGATTACACAATAGAAAAGTAAACAAATGTGAGTCTGAATAATAATCCATTTTAATTTTATTATGAGCACAAAGTTTACGGTTGGGGGTCGCCGCCTTATGGAAAATTATATTCGGGGGTGGCGTAACTAGATGCGGGGTCGCGTAACTAGATGCTGCGGTCGCGGAACTAGAAAGGTCGAGAACTGCTGGCTTAGTAGATTCTATGTATAAGATGGTCCAAATTCGAACTTCTTCACCGAGATACAGAAGTTTTGAGTAGTGTAGTCAATTGGATCCATTCAACTTAAATGTGTAGGCCTATCAGACATGTGAACATAAGTAATGGTGGTTGGTTAACCATCGGCCGCTGAAACAGATGACCTTTACATCATCTGCCCCATAGATCGAAAAGTCTGAAAGTTGTTTTTCGTTGTTTTTTAAATGTATTACGGGCTATTCCAAACATACGTTTCAACGTTGGTCCACCGGCCCATCGGGAACCGGCCCACTGGACTTTTGGCCTTGATTGTTACTTACACCAATTTTTCGGTTCTCATTAAAGTAAATTAATTTTTTTTTTAAAACGTAATTGGAATTGTAACAAGGTCATATTTTAAAGTCCTTGACCTTTTCATCCATCACGCTATAACTCATTATGATGTCACACCCGGATGTCTTTGTAGAGATCCCCAATTAGAGCTGAAGTATAAAAGTCCATAATCCTCCTCTAATTCTGTTGGGATTTTCTTGACTTGTAGCACTAACAAGAAGTGCAGTATTATTATTGTCAAATAAACTTTCTATTTGTCTTCTGAAACGGACTTAAGTCATTTTGTGATATATATGTTTGTCACGTGTCAAGAGTACTCCAGGAAGCACGAAATTGCATTTCACGACATTCGCATTCTTCAACATTACACCATTTAACCTTTTTACAATTCTAAAACGTTCATCGGATGTTAGCAATCCGATGGATACCTTACAAAAGGGAGGCAGGGCATCAAGCAGACACAATAATAGAAAATCAAAATTGTAGGACTGGGTCAGAGGAAATTATAGGAAGATGGCGAAAACCGAGAGAAGAAAATGAAAAAAAATAATAATAAAGGTTAGTTTTACGGAGAGTGCTATTGCTGAGAAAGTTGTCTGGGAAAAAGATGGCGCCAGGTCTGGCTCATTTGCATAACTCTGACATGAATCTCTAAGTCTGATTGGGAAATGGAACACAAGAGAATCAATAAGGAAAAAGTTTTAGGGACCAAGAAAGAGTTGATTTTTCCCAACATAAAACTGTCAGGAACTAATTATCACCCCACTGATCATACTGTACTACTAGTTGGGTTTAAATCTAGCTAGTAACTTTATTCTTACCAGAAACTAGCAAATAGATTTTTTTTACATATTATTATAGCTTTTATATAGCGCTACTTTCACGCTTATAGCATGCTCAGAGCGCTTTTGGTCCAATCTCATTTGTGGACCGGTGGGAGGGGGGGGGGGAGGGGGTATTTAGGAGTTGGTTTTCCGTGCTGCCTTTAGGCGCTCAGTAAACACAACTCTGCCCGAGTCGGGTGTCGAACCTCGAGCCTTCTTCTAGGTAGCCAAGCCAAGCCAAGTTCAAGCGCACTTTGTTTTTTTCTCTTAATTACTAATGAATCAGGGGCGTACCTAGGAATTTTTAATCGTTTGGGGGGCCGGGGGGCTTGACCTCTTTGGGGATCCCTGCATTTTCGTAATATTTAATTTATATAATAAAAAAGACTCATTTGGGCCCCCCTTCAAGTGAGGGCCCGGGGGGATTTTAAAATTATCCCCCCTCATTCCCCCCTCCATAGATACGCCACTGTAATGAATGTTAGATTAAAAAACAATGAAACATTTTTACCCCCCCCCCCCCCCCCCCGAGAAAGAATCCTGATTAAGCGAATGTATAATTATACTAGACTTTATAATAGGTCCTTAGATCTAGAATCACTAGACGATGCGCAAACTTTTCCTGAACATTAGTTTATTAAAGTCTTCCATGAATGCGGAAATACCCGAAGATGTCCGAGTCCGTTTCAGAAAAGTATTTTCCCGTTCTCTAGCCACACCTGTATGGAGGCCCTCAGAGCAGTGGACACAAGGTGGGGTAAGGCATTGCCAGGGACAGACCTTTGGGGAGACAGCTTGCCTCCCAACGCTCAGCTCGACGAGAGTGAAGTCTAAGTCTAAGTAAGTTAGTCTCAAGCCAAATTCAAACTTATTTCTTTTTTTTTTTTTACTTTGAAAAATTATAACAGTCCAACTAGAGTTTTTCCAGTGTGGCCAATGAGCTAGTTAACTTTTCCCGAAGATATACAACAACTGTCTATTTTCTAGGGAAATCGTTAGTGCTTCTTTTTCGAGATCTGTGTCCAGGTTTGATTTTTGGTACATTCATGAAGGTCGTAGATCAGAACTTTTGTTACTAATATAAAGTTGTATGCTAGAGATGTTGATTATGTTACAATGAAATTGAATGGTGAATACGTCAACGTATTTATAGAAGTTAAATTTTGACAACAAATGTAGTTGAAGAGCAGATTTCTCTTCATGGAAAAAAAAATTAAATCCTCAAGAAGAAACTATGAAAAGATTGAACATATATATCAATATCAATACATCTATCCGGAGTTCCATTTATATATGATTAGCACACTTCAAACGAACACCTCTTAACCTATACAGTCTTACCAATCATAACATTCAAGTGTTGACGGTAAAAAAAAACCAACATACGAAGAGAGCAAAAAAATGTTTAGTGCTTTCGAAATTTTTTCCCTGTATTGTGGGGTCCCTTCTCTTGTGGAATCCCCACCTGTATATCCGGCCCTTATGCCAGTTAAGATGGCGGCTGAGCTGGTCTTTGAAGCGTTTCCACACCTCTGTTACGTCGTCCTGTAAGCTCGCCAAAAAAAAACACAAATTTACTTGTTTATCAAACGTAGTCTGCCAAACAAGATACGTGCCTTGCCCAGCTACAAGCAGTGAATATACACTGTCCACACTGGCAAGAATCAGGACATTGCTATTATTAAATTGTGAATATGGTATAGTGTGTAAATTGTCTGGAGGGACTCTCCACTCACACCCCCACACATTTTATGTTCTTGTTCGTTGTTATAATATGCTCTGATTCTATTCTTTACTAAGTGAGAATTAAATCCTAATAATAACGTTGATAATATATTCCTGATGATAAGATAATTTTTGAAAAAAAAAGTAATACTCTGGTTCAGTTGTCAAAACTAATTTTTTTTTTTTTTTTTTTTTATTAAAAGGAGTTATTATTTCCCTTGAATATTAAAGGTGGAAAAAAACTGATTCACCTTTTGCCACTTGAGTCCAATAACAAAAATAACTGTAGCTGTTTTATTTGAAATGAAATGTTAATCAAAGCTTTATTTGTAGACCAAGGTTTGTTTACCAAACAGATCATTCTAGTGAAATGATTTAGAGATTTAGAGATTTAAAATAATTCTCGATCGTTTCCATTTTATCTCGATTCCTTTGTCATTGTAATGAAATTGTATTATTCTCATAATATTTTGTTTCAGTGTTGAAAACATTGGGTACTCTTTTGACTTTCATTGTGTAGAATCTGAATCTTTTTTGGTCAATACGGAACAAATAAACCACTATATACAAATGGAAGGTTTGATTTTATTGATACATTACATAGTTGTGGGCAAAATGAATAAGTAAGGGTATTGGTGTACGACTATGGATGGCTGGAATCATATTTTAATATAATTTTAAGAATTTTTATTTTTTAAAAAATACAGATTAGAAACATTTTAATGACATTGTTGTTATAAAATATATATTCTGAAACAATATTATTTTCCATGGACAGGTTGTTAGCCTATCGCACAAATTCTATGTCCCGGGGAGGGGGATGCACCTTTCGTCTGGCCTCTTTCCTAACAGACCTGTCCGGCTTGGTAGTACTTGCCAGGTGTGATGAGCTCCCGCCGGTATAGCTCTGAGGGTCATTGAGGCACTCAAGCTGTCACACCACGGCAAGGTATGTGCATCAGGTGACTGTGGCCAGGCATGTTGCGCATCTGCCCAGTAAGGTTGCTGTCAGTAATAACATAAAGTAACCCACAAGGTTGTTGTCAGAACTTTTGCAAAAACACCGGAAATGTAATAAACTTTTAAAAAACCGCATTTTTTAAAAAAATTATTTGTTTATTCAATACCTAGAATAAAAATCGATGTCATTTACACCGAGAATATTTTCTAAAAATTTATTGTGGAATCGGATTCATGAATTATTTTGTGCAAAAAAAGGATATCTATCGTTTGTGTTGGTCCCAAGTCAACCATTAATCGATTCACTCCCTTTTGTTTTTGTCAACAATTACAGAGAGTTACCTCTCTTATCACTCCATTGTCATAACCAGTCACTTTCTCATCAGCACGGATCAGTGGTTCACCTGCAAGGGAGCGGGCTTCGGTAAACAAAGAGTCTAAACGACCGTGGTTACGTTAGAGTGAGCACCAAGGTACCGGAACACACTGATTCTTTTCTTTTTTCTCTCTCTCTTTCTAACACACATACACATTACACACACACACCTCACACGCAGTGTATTAGATACATACTCTCACAAACCGTTAAATATATATCCTTTCACACACTCTTTCACACACTCTCTCACTCCAAAATTATGAACACCATTTAGCCTAATGAACAAGCATGTTTCGTTATTTTTATGCATGAGTGACCACTGGTCTCTAACCTTGCCCCCCCCCCGGTTATTTTTATGCATGAGTGACCACTGGTCTCTACTAATCTTGCCCCCCCCCCCCGGTTATTTTTATGCATGAGTGACCACTGGTCTCTAACCTTGCCACCCCCCGGTTATTTTTATGCATGAGTGACCACTGGTCTCTACTAACCTTTCCCCCCCCCCCCCCGCTAATGGTTGGCTTCCACCTTTCGATTAGTCTTTTTTAAAATATATATTTTATTTGATTTATGAGCGGTCTAAACACCGCGATGCATCTAAAATGTCTATTACCGTACCACCCTTGAGCTATCGATTATTAAGAAGAGACTCGTCCAAATTTTAAAAAAAAGTTAGGTAAAGATATACTGTAGATGCCTAATCGCTCTGGTCTTTAGTGGTATGCGTAGTTAATTTTGTCGTAGAATATGTCCCGCAAAACCACGCTCTGTCACAACCTTACTAAGGGGTCGACTTAGGATTTCCTTGTTTGAGACCCGATCTGTGTAACTGACTCCCAAAATCAGTTTTAGCCATTTTTGTTGAGCACATTTAGTCTTTTCTCAATTTTGACAGATGACTTCCATGTCTCACATGCAGTTGGAATGACGATTGTGTTGAGAAGTGGCATTTTTGTCCAATGGCTTTGTCCAATGGCTTGGCTAGTCCAAATAGGGTGCAGCCATTGGAAAATGCTCTCTGAATTTCCTATTTGGCACGCTACATCATTTGTTATGATGCTGCCAAGGTATGTGAACTTGTCCAACTCTTCAAGCTTTGACTCGCCAAGTCTGACGGGGACACCTTTTGCCTTATATCCCACTCTCAAAATTTTAGTCTAATCCAAGCTTATGCGGAGGCAATTTTGGGTGCCTCTCTATCTAGGCTCTCCGTTATTTCTTGTATGCATTTATTTGTAGCCCCGAGTAGTGCAAGTCAAGGTCCGTCAATCGGAGCTGTTCACGCCATGGAATACCAAAGGCAGTCTGGTTCATTGCTCTCCTCGTTATGTAGTCGATGGCTTGGAGGAAGGGAGATAAGATGCACCCCTGTCTGACACCTGTCTCGATGCTCAATAAAAGAGGCTGTTCTTCTGTTTTAATGCAGCAGCTAGTTTTACGTCAAGTAAAAAAAAAAGATAATTCTGGTTTATACAGGTCCGGATTTAAGGAAGGACTGGCGACTCAGGGGGACTGCACAAGAAGCGGGCCCCACAACAAAATTACATACTTTATTTAGTATTGTGGTATTATATCTAAACATTTTTACCTCCAATACTTTAAATCATACAGTTTTGCAACACTATTCTGTTGAAAAATGTCTGCTTATAGTGTAATCGTAATATACAACAGTAGCTCCTAATTTAAGTAAAACCTAAAAATGTATAGGATTATTTTTAAAAATTTAATTATGCACATTTTATAATATTGTAATAACTTAAAGAGGGGACGACTCAACGGTATAGATGTTCTTTCACGGGACATCAGAAAAACATAGAACAACATCTGCCTTGAGCACAGCCTCTTCATCAGCTCTAGACTTGGGCGGTACTTCTTTCTCTTCTCTCTAATGTGACCATCCTTCTCAGTCTGGTCTCTAGCAGTGCGCACCTTCTCAGTCTAGTCTCTAGCAGTGCGCACCTTCTCAGTCTAGTCTCTAGCAGTGCGCACCTTCTCAGTCTAGTCTCTAGCAGTGCGCACCTTCTCAGTCTAGTCTCTAGCAGTGCGAACCTTCTGCACTATCTTGGAAGGAGGTGTGCATGGCAAGGTTATAACAATATTTTTTTTTAAACGAAGGATCCAAAATTTAATTTACAAGTACATCTTTTTATAATAAGGCTTTCTTTAATATATTAATTATTAATAAGTTTATTTTTATTAATGCTTTCGAAAAAGTGAAGGGGGCCTCCACATACTTTAATCCGGCCCTGGGTGTAGGCCTGTCTGAATAATGTCTACAATCTATAACTCTTTTATAATAATCGAACAAAAGAAAAATAAATAATGGTATATAATTTTTTCATGCTACTGCATTGTTTGAGCAGGCATTGTAGTTCTTGATGTTTAATTTGAGACCACTCTTTACATAGCGTCCAAGCGATGTGCACTAGTTTGTTAGTTCTTTGAATACACCATTGTGTAATGAGATGGCGAGTTCGATCTATAGATACTGTACATGAAAATTGATTATTGTTGGCAGACATATTGAACCTTAATAATAAAGAATACGAGACAGTTGAAAATCATCACGTGATCATTGACCTGGGTGCGTAATGTTTTTACAAAGCTTTTTATCAACTTTGTCTATTTCAAAGATGCCGAAGCAATGCGATTGGTTACATCCAGAGTGACGAAGCAATAGCTAAAAACAAACTCTCCTATTATCATATTTTTATTACAAAGTTTTATATACTCGCTCTTTCTGTCTGTCTATCTGTCTGTCTGTTTGGTAAAAAGTGTGTACACGTTATTTCTCACACACCCATTCTCGGATCAAGCTGAAACATCTCACAACTATTCATTGACACAGACAAGACATGAATCAATAAAAAAATTTTAACCAATTAGACAATCAATTACTGGTAACTCATTACTTTGTCTAATAGCTACAAGGTAAACTAATACTTCAGTATTCATATATATGGCTAAATTTGTTGGGTTAAGTACCCTTAAAAAAATATTGTTACTGCTATTTCTCTCTCACGGATTCTCCGATCAAGTTGATACTTTAATCAATTATTTATTGTACCTAACAAAATATGAATGAATAAACTAAAATACGCAATTAGTCAATTAATTAGTGGTAAATAATTATTTTGTTTGATACAGAATAAAGGAAATAACTTGTACATTATTGGCAGATATAGTTTTAAGGACGGAGTGTCATGCGCATCTTCTTTTGGTGTTTTCCTTTGTGTACCATAAGAGATTGTGAGTTTTGGTTTCTAGGAACGCGCTTTTGTTGATGTCATTGTTGCTTACTTGTTTTTGCTTCTGTTGTGTGATGAGGCTTTAGATCTCCTGTGAGTTTCTCTTACGGGTGTTCTTCCCCAGTATTGGGGACGCAGGCTTGGGACTCTGTTGGAGTCAAGCGTGATTCACAGTGTTGTTTGAATGGCCCGGGTATCTAAGGCCTTGAGTGTAGGATGCGTCGTGATTGAATCATGGCCTCGAGGGAAGGTGGCGCTATGTTTCGTTGTCTAATATGTATACTTTGTGTTTCCATTGAACATACTATTGACTTTTATTTATCACTCATGTCATCATATTTCATACATTCATTAAATTGGTAAAAGTACAACCTTGTTGGTAATTAATGGCCATTAACTTACGTTAGCATTAATATCATTCACGTTGAACAACTGTTAGTATTGACTAAAGGTTCAGTTGAATAACCTTTACTCAATGTGTGTATTTTACATGCTGTTACCTTTATGTTCTTGCGTTACGCTGTTCAGGTTAGTTATATATATAATTCTCTTCTTCCCTAATCAGGTCAAAGAAGAAATAAAGGGTAGATCACTCTCTTATTTCTGCGGATAGTCATCCCACGAAAAAAAACAAGAGGAGGGGGGGGGGGGAGAACACGTTTTCACAGCTCGCTACGTATGGCTGCGCGCTGGACTGTCAAACCCTGCCCGCTCCCATCCCATGCGGCAGGTTTGGACTAGGAAGTAAACTATCGTCAACTCTGAAGGAACATCTGAAACATGTAAAACATTTTACAAACACTAAATAGTAGGGCCGGACGTAAACTTAAGCATTGTGGGGTCCTATTCGAAACGGATTTCGTGGGGCCAAGTTTGGGTAGGGAAGCGGACAATAAGTCAAATTTAAGAGTTTGTATTAGAAAATAAATTCGTCTATGCATTTTATTCATTCTTTATTACGTACAGAATTACTTTACGAGCCTTGCGTGTTGCAAAGTCATACAGTATATCATAATAATTCTGTTTCCTACATAAATCACGCTCAATAGCAAGAATTACCAAATGTTTCAATCTATCTTTGGGATTTGTTGACCTCAAGTAATTCTTCATTAGTTTGAGGCGCGAGAAGCTTCTTTCACCAGATTACACAATTACGGCTGAGGCTTGATGCCGCGCATAAGATTGGCGTTTTTCATATTGAATGACACCCCAAAGTGACAATTTTTGTCTATGTATTTCCGTATATTTTAAGAACTGTTTCGTATATTTTGCGATTTCGGGAGATTTCGAGGAGCTCCTGGTAAAGCGCCTGGAGGGGGTGGGAAATCTGTTTTAAGTTATAAAATGGTTTAATTAATTAATTTATGCACCTTGAATTAGCGCGGGTCCTATATTAGCGCGGGTCCTATGAAAGTGCGGGTCCTATAAAAATGCCTTGGTAAATCCACAGAAGTGCGCGGAAAATCTTTTTTAAGTTATAAAATGGTTTAATTTAATAATTTCTACACCTTGAATTAGAGTGGGCCCTATAAAAGTGCGAGTCCTATGAAAGTGCGGGGCCCACTGCGGTCGCATAGGTTGCAGGCGTCTAGTTATATATATAGATATTCTTTTGGACCGTTTCTTTACCTGACATGCTTGAACTAAGCAAATAGGTTTGAACCAAGACAACACATGAAGCATTTGCAATACTTCCTTAAAAAGACAATACAATACCTCTTTTCATGGGCGTAGCCAGGGGGGTTGGGGTTCAAACCCCTCGAAATGAAATCGGGATCGGAATTTAGTGACTAATTTTTTGCTTTGATTTTGTTTATTTTAGGTAAGATTTTAATACTAAACCTTCACTTGCTCCGGCACAACCAATGGGGTTTTGACTTAAAAACCGCTACCAGGGGAGTTCGAGTTTAAAACCCCTTACCAGGGGGTTCGAGTTTAAACTGGTTTGAGTTTAAAACCCTTACCAGGGGGGTTTGAGTTTAAAACCCCCTACCAGGGGTTTTCACAGTTAACTCCCCCTCTTCTATAAAACAAAACAAAAAAAAAATGCAAACAAAAATCCCCAAATTCCAAGAGCACAGTTAAAAAAGATTTTGATTTTAAGACCCCTTCCAAAATTTACGATAAACCCCCTCTTCAATATGGAAAAAGCAAATTACACACTCAAAATTGTATGAGCGTAGCCAAAAGGGTTTTGAGTTTAAACCCCCCGCCAGCGGGGTTTGAAGCTAAAAAAATACATCTTAAGTGTAAGAAAAAAGCAAATCTCGCACTCAAAATGTTATGAGCATTACCAAAAGGGGTTTTGAGTTTAAACCCCCCTTCAGAGGGGTTTTATGCTAAAAAATACCTCTTCAAGATAAAAAAAGCAAATTGCACACTAAAATTATTTGAGCGTATCCAATCCAATTTGGGGTTTTGAGTTTAAACCCCTCTCCTACAAATGGCTTTTTAAAAAGTTTAAAACCATTCCAGGTGGTTTTGAGTTGAAGATCCCCCTACAGAGCATTTTGAGGTGGAAATCCTCTATCTTCAACATTATTCTAAGCAAACTACAGTTACTAAATTCTATTACCGTACCTAAATGGGGATTTGAATTTAAAAAAAAAAAAAAACTCCAGAGATTTTTTAGTTTAAAACCCCTAACAGATTATTTTGACGATAAAACTTCTCTTTTCGATATAAAATCTAAAGCAAACTACCGTCACTTAATTTCAAGAGCGTATTCAAGAGAGGTTACACATTTACACATTGACTCTGTTAATATAGTGCAGTGAATAGTCATCTATCGAAATTGAAAAACATTAAATGTGGCTAAACAAAGATGGCTAAGACAGATTCTAGGAATCATTTATAGAGATATGGTCTAAATCAAGGAAATCCTATGCGGCGCCGGATGGTCTAAGTCAGTAAGAAAAGCACATTAGGTTTTTGAAATAAAACTTTTTAATAGCAGGAAAATGCATTGTAGGTACCTCAGAATATTCATTTTGTTGGCTTTCAATACCAGAAATAGTGCTTGGCGGCGGGGCTTCGCCCCGCGCTGGGGGAGCTCCTAGCGCTCCCCCAGATCCCCTTGCTAGTAGTGGCGGGGAATCTATAATTTTCCCACTAACTCCAGGAAGAAACTATTCTAGGGCACAATAAACGTCTTCCGAGATAATGACGGGTCAGAATGTAAATAAAGATTACGTTAACACACACACATACATATATACACATTTTTTTTTGCAAGGGGGGGGGGAGAAACAATCAATCCCCCCACCCCCCCCCCCCGAAAAAAATCCTGGCTACGCACATGCCTCTTTTATACAACGTATAGAGCGATTGTCATTCTCTTAGTATCTAATGAATGTAAGATTAAAAAACGAGGGAACTATTTTTTTACACCGCCCAAATTCCCCCCTCCCCTTTTTTTCCCCATGAATCCTGGTTAAGTGATTGTATAGTTCTACTACACTTTATAATATTCCAATGAGAGGCCTTTAGATCTAGACTTGGAAGACGATGCGCAAAATTTCCCTGAACATTAATTTATTAAACTCTTGAATCAATAATGTCTTACATTCGGTAATTCCCGAACCCAATAGCCCTTTCAAGAACGTGATAGCCCTTTCAAGAACGTGATAGTCCTTTCAAGAACGTGATAGTCCTTTCAAGAACGTGATAGTCCTTTCAAGAACGTGATAGTCCTTTCAAGAACGTGATAGCCCTTTCAAGAACGTGATAGTCCTTTCAAGAACGTGATAGTCCTTTCAAGAACGTGATAGTTCTTTCAAGAACGTGATAGTCCTTTCAAGAACGCGATAGTCCTTCAAAGAATGTGATAGTCCTTTCAAGAACGCGATAGTCCTCTTAAGAACGTGATAGTCCTTTCAAGAACGTGATAGTCCTTTCAAGAACGTGATAGTACTTTCAAGAACGTGATAGTCCTTTCAAGAACGCGATAGTCCTTTCAAGAACGCGATAGTCCTTTCAAGAACGCGATAGTCCTTTCAAGAACGCGATAGTCCTTTAAAGAACGTGATAGTCCTTCAAAGAACGTGATAGTCCTTTCAAGAACTCTATAGTCCTCTTAAGAACGTGATAGTCCTTTCAAGAACGTGATAGTCCTTTCAAGAACGTGATAGTCCTTTCAAGAACGTGATAGTCCTTTCAAGAACGCGATAGTCCTTCAAAGAACGTGATAGTCCTTTCAAGAACGTGATAGTCCTTTAAAGAACGTGATAGCCCTTTTAAGAACGTGATAGTCCTTTCAAGAACGTGATATTCCTTTAAAAAACGTGATAGTCCTTCAAAGAACGTAATAGTCCTTTCAAGAACGCGATAGTCCTCTTAAGAACGTGATAGTCCTTTCAAAAACGATAGTGATTTCAAAACCGATGTTGGATACAGATCTAGACCAGGGGTGGGCAAATTACGACCCGCGGGACACATGCACCCGCTGGAGAGTTTTAAACGGCCCGCGGACACCTTAAGAAATCAGGAGTGGCCACAGGTTATACATATAACAATGCAAAAATATTTAAAAATTAATTCTAAAATGTATATAAATTTTGGAAAGTTCTGATTCTTATCACTTATAAGGAATCGTGACCTAAAGAAACATTATCTTTACATGTCATTCTAAAAAGTTGAAATTCAAGGAAGATTTTTCTTATAGGCAATATTTGAAAAGCACAAAATGAGGCGAGTATTTATTTAATGTTATGAAGAACTGTGTTGAAAGTGCTGGGTTGGCTTGGAACAAAATGGCAAGTGTAACAGCAGATGGAGCCCGTGTTTTGACTTAGAAAAAAGAACAATATCTAAATCATAAACTCATAACGGGAAAGTTTGCACAAAGCTGTATTGCATATCTAACTTATTATCTGGTAGAGAATATAGGTAATCAAACATATCCAAGCTAAGGAACCTAACCATAGAAGTGCTTAAAGATTTGGAAAACAAAACATTCCGATGTTCGCTACCACAGTATTATCTGCTGGCCTAGCATGGGCAAGATGGTATTGAGAAGAATATGGTATCTCAAGGAAGAAATTATGTTCATTGAAAGACTTAACCGTGACTAATATTTTTAATGAGGAGAGGAAGACATGTACATGACATGTATGTGCATGTTAAATCTTTTCAAACAAAGCTTTCCTATTTCTCTTTCCTAGGCAAGCAATTGAAAACAGGTTTTGGTCATTTTCCTTTGTTAAAAAGTAAAACTAGTTCAAGTGAAGTGGTTGAAAAGTACAAGACTTATTTGGATTCCTTGAATGTGGAATGTGACAGCAAATTTCAAGACGTTTAGAGCTTGGAACCAGTTTTCAATACCCTCAGCTCACCATTTAGTGTATAAACTGATTCAGCTCCAGAAGACATACCTCCAAGCAAATTACGACCTAAAAGAGAAGTGCCATTTTTATGGTTGCCAGAAGCTGCATTTCCACATTTAAAAAAAAAAACTTTGCTCCTAAACTTTTATATTATTTGGTTTCACGTACATCTGTGAACAAATAGTTAATTCTTGTTTGAAAATGAACAAGTGTAATCACAGGTCGATGCTGACTCACTGTAATTTGGTCATGAGAATAACCACTAGTAAGCTAATACCACAGTTCCAAACATTATCCACGAGTGTAAACAGTTAAATACTTCACATAAAGTACAGCTGTACATTTGTGGTGGCACGATGCGATGGTAAAGAAAACCATAGGTAAATTTAAAAATAATGTTCGTACAATTAGTTTCAGAAATGGCTTTTGTTTTAATTCCTCAATTGGGAGTGTAAAAATGTAAATGTATAAAACAGTATAAATGTGAATTTAAAGATATTTTAACAGCTAGCTTATTTTTCTGATTAGTAATTACATATTTCAAATACTTATGTGCAGCCCCGAATTCCCAATTTTTTTTAATGCGGCCCTCGATGGAAAAAAAAAGTTGCCTACCCTTGATCAAGACTATAGACATATATAGGTCTATGATCTAGATCTTTATGCCCAGCCATTTATTTTTTTTTTTAGAAATTTAAGTGAATTTTTCGTGTAGCTTTTTTTTTTGTTGTTGTTGTTGAAGCATTTGTAAAATTCATCTTCTACTTTTTCGTTCTTAATTTATCATTTGTGAAGCAGCAGAGACATGACAAAGCAGAGGCAGAGAGTGGTCACAATTGATACTTAGTAGTGATAGATTGGTGGCTTTGATCACGTGCCTGGTTATTAATACATGATTGGCTGGCTACTTAGCGCATGAAGTGGAAGGGAATGGCCACGACAATCTCTGTTGTTGGCAGACGACCGAAATATCTCATTCTATGACTGTTGTCCACAGTGCCGTGAATGACGTCATGCAACCTGACATGACCTACTGGCCTAGTATGGCCTTCTGAAGTTTTACCTTGACATTCGAATCGACCAATATTCATACCCGTTTCATCTTCCAGACGATTAGCGTTTTTTTTCCCCGTACACGGTGTGATACTCTCTTATTTAAATATTTAAATGTGTTGAACTAGTTACCCGATGCACTTTACTCTCCAACCTTAACCCAGTGCTGACTTCGTGATTTCAAGAGCTACATCAATTATGTGATGTCTAATTACTTCCTTAGTCCTAGCAAGGTCATCTTTAAGTTCAGCATTTATACCGATCAAAGCTATTTTGACAGCGTGATCTATTAATACCAATATCCTATGTTCTTCGGTGGCCGTCTGGCCAGTGTTAAAATACTAGGCTAGATAGCGGGCCTGACAAGAATCTTCATAATCTTGTTTCAGTCCCCAGTTGGCAGGCCACGTCTGTAAAATGAACAAAAGGCTCCTTAACGGCAGCTACCAGTAGGGTCGCGAGCTCAAAGTGGACAAAGAAAATAAATTCAGGGACACCCTGAAAGTGCTCTTGAGAGTTTTTAGCATGGACCCTGCAACTTGGGAAACAGAAGCACATGATAGGGCATCGTGGCGCAGTCGTGTGAGTAGGCCGATTCCCAAATGGGCTCCTGTAGGGTTGCCTAGGAGCCACTTCGAATGACGATAAGTACGTAGGTCATTGGCATTCTTTTAACCTGTCCTAAAAGAACTTTACTGTGTAATATTAAGCACATACTCTGGTAATAATGGATTCACCTAGATTCTAGATATACTGAAAAAAAATCTACCTTTCTATTGTTGGGGAAGAGGCGGAGACGTGGGCAATTATTTCAATACACACATACATATTTTTTTAAATGTATTTTTTAATTACTGCATGTTCAGATCTGTTATCTCGAACAAGGGGCCGCCCAGGGCATTCCCCGACATTGTCATCTTGATGGGCAAGGCGAAAGAAGCAGGATAAGGAAAAGAACTGAAAGTGGGGGCTGACCTTTGAACTGACCAGTTGACAAGGCCACGCGTGCCTGTGACAGTTCATTTAACAGAATGTTGTCAAAACGGGATTAACACTGTCTTGCGAAACGGGCAATGGCTTGTTTTTTTTCCTTCAAGAATCAGCCAGACGTAGAAGAAAGTCGTCTCACTAGTGGCAAATGTCCGCACAATATACGAAATACTATTGCGAAATAGTTCAGACATTTTACTGAGCCACAGCTTTAATTAGTGACGTGATCTTCACCTACACCTCTTTAGCTGATAAGCTGCTGGGGCAGCACACTGGACCTGTTGATCCTCTTTCTCCATTTTTCTCTGTCTTTAGCCTTGGATAGAATTTATGTCAGTGACAGGCCTGTTCACTCTTTTATGTTGTTTTTTCCTATCGCTTTCTCTGTGTGCCTCTTCTTCTTTTTCCTGGTACTGTTCCCTGAAAGAAGGTCTTTGAGAGCTATGAGAATCTTGTGATGTGGCCATAGAGTTTAAGTTTGTGTTTTATGAGAGTGGTTCAATTGCTGTACTAATCATGTCTCTAGCCTATTTATTTGGGATGCGGTCTTTGCAAGTGAATCATAGGATCTTTCTCTAGGATCTCAATTCTATTGCTAAGTTTCTCCTCTACGTGTTGGCCAAGTAGTACAGCGCTTAGCTTTAGAATCGAGAGTTTGAATCCAATTAAAGTCTAAGACTTTGATATTTAGGATTTTCAGCTAGCCATCTTCCTCATCAATCACAAGGTCTGAAAGGTCTAACTTCTTAAACCTTTCATTAAGAACATAGTTCTGAAGATTTTCATCAATGGAGTTCCGGAGGTTAACAAGCTTTTATTTTTACAAAGCTTACAACTCACTCTGTCTGTCGGTCTGTCTGGTACTATTTGTACAGGTTATATCACCAATTTCTCATTCGCGGATCGAGTTGATAATTTGCCCAATTCTTTATTGTTGCTAACAAAATATGAATCAATAAAAAAAATCAACCAATTATTTAATTAATTAGTGATAATTAATTAATTTAGTTTGATATTGATTAAAGGAAATAATTATTACAGTATGTATATATATATATATATATATATATATATATATATATATATATATATATATATATATTATGTAAGTTATTTATATATATACACGTAAGTTATTTGGTTAGAGAATTATTTGTTGATAGTTAAAGTACAAAGTTGAGTAGTTTATTTGATCATCATTATTATTGTCCCTTTTATCTTTATTGTATATGTATATTCTGTATCTTCACTTTGTGATTGTTTAAAGTTCGACTTTGAAAGTATTAAACTCAAGAAAGTTATATCTAGCACTGCATCATTTCATTGTTTACCAGTATTGATGAAACTATATAGATAGCACCTCCGAACCTGCATTTGCCAAATACATGTGGGGGAACGTGCAACACATTTCTTTCTTCAAATACAGTCGTGACAACATGGACGAAAATGGTCGAATTTTCTGTAGATGGTGTCGGTGTTTTTTACGGTCGTTGACTTATAGCACCAGACTGTTGGTACACAACTAAACTGCTGTAGGCAGGACCGGTCTTAAGCCACTGCAACCTATACGGCCGCAGTGGGCCCCGCGCTTTCATAGGCCCCGCGCTAATTATATGCGTAATTGCATAATGATGCAAAATATACGTGGAAATCTCCTGAAGTTATTAAAATCTCCTAAAAAAAATAGACAAAATTGTTATTTTGGGGTGTCATTCAATATGGAAAATACAAATTTTACGCGAAAAAAAGGCTTTGTCAGCTTTCACATTTAAATAATGGCATTTAGACGCCATGACTAGTTGCTGTGATGCTGGATCAAGACAAAGTAAAAAAAAAAAAGGCTTTGACAAAGTTCACTAGGAGAACTGAGACTTAAACGTTGGCATCAAGTTTTTGAAAGACTAGTTGCGACTGTATAATTTCTAGTGAATCGCAATGTAGCTTTCATAGGGACCATTGAAAGACTTGAAGAGCCAAGTAATGGGAATTTCCTGGTCTAGTAGAATTAGTTGATCCAGTAATGGGGAACATCTTCCACGCGTTATCAATGCAGTGATTCATGATCTTTACCTGGGAAAGAAGATTCAAAACGAACTCATTCCTGTAGTAGCTGATGGTGTTGTGAATGCTA
Source organism: Biomphalaria pfeifferi (assembly GCA_030265305.1). Classification (NCBI taxonomy): domain Eukaryota; kingdom Metazoa; phylum Mollusca; class Gastropoda; family Planorbidae; genus Biomphalaria; species Biomphalaria pfeifferi. Next base: position 353,046 of record JASAOG010000061.1, on the reverse strand, counting down.
TCCTTCGAGACATCAAGAATGCAAAGTATTTTTCACTGATACTGGATTGTACTGCAGACATAAGTCCCAACGAGCAGATGTCATTAACTATTTGGTATGTAACAGATGGGGTTAATGTAAAAGAGCATGTGGCTGTACATGAACGTTTTATTAAGTTTCTTCCTGTGGAAAGTACAACCGGACAGGACTGTGACAGGTTGGGGAAAGTGACGTGTGTTTAGCGCGTTTAATGTCTAGGGGATGATTATTTTTGAAATTATCACTCACCAATTCGTCAGCATATAAATCGGGAGCAGGCACGCAACGAAACAAGAACAAGCAATGAAAGAAAGATACAAAGTAAAAAAATGAAGAATATTTATTAACATAAATATTTACATAAAAGAATAAAAAGGGGGAGGGTTTTACATCTATCTCTAATTGTTAGTGTATTTAATCATCACTCTTGCACTTAATAAGAGAGTATGTCACTTTGTCTTCTGAACTTAGCTGGTTGTCCTGTTGATGTCGCAGCTGGCTGTGTCCTAGCTTGAGGTTCTGCAGCTGGAGGTGGCACTCTGGCGGATAGAGGGACGCTGGTGATTCAGTTCTTGTGGAGTCTCAATCCAAAGTTCTGATATCTGTAGTGAGCACAGTAGGGCGGGTGGCCGAATACCGTGGGCACAAGGTTACTGCGGGCAGAGCTGATCTGCCGTGGGCAGCGTAGTTGACAGGATAAGTCCAGTGAGTTGCAGAGGGTTTGGCGTAGCTATGTCGTTTCGCACAGATCTGGGTCTATAGGGACGTCGTACCTAATAAGTTGACAGGTGGGCTGTCGACTAGGCGGGCAAGTAGATCCGAAAGCGCCAAGTAGTAGAGTTGAGTAGATCCACGTAGGCAGTAGAGTATACTCAATAGCAAGTGGCAAGTGATCCGATAAATAGGCAGATAATGCCAAATAGATAGGCAGGTGATCCAAGCAAATAGTTTGGTAGATCTCAGTAGGCAAGTGCAGTGCTGAATAGCACTAAGCACATAGGCAGACACCTGAGGGAGGCACCAGGTATTCCTCTAAGAGTAAGAATAAATCAAGTAGTCCAGACTCGATTGACAGCGATAGAGATATATGGGGGTCTGGCTTGATTTAATTTACTTTACTTATAGGCCTGGAAAATGTGGACGGAAACAGGAAATGTCCTAGGCTTAAGATTTATCTTACACGTGGGTGAATTAGACTTGAGATGGGAGTCGCACCTTGGAGCGTCGAGAGGCGTGTTTACTCGAGTAATCTCTTTGATCAAAGAGAGATGTGAAAGGGGGGGAAAGATTGGTTTGCATTCCACCCAAGGTGGTGTCAACTGTGATTGTCAGACATCCGGCCGGTAAGACAAAAGAGATTGTGTTTATCTTTACCCCGGTCAAGGGAAGACAAGTGAAAAGCCGCCAAGGTGGTGGGTTCAGTCTAGCCTGGAGAGGAAAAGGTGGGGCGGGTGAAGAAATTGGGGATAGGACGGGGAAATAATTAAAATAAAATAAAGACATGATAGTAAATAATATACTTCATGTACGTGTCACAATTACAATCTGGTGATAGCAGACATGGTCAAAACTTGACCTGATGCGTTAACCTTATTTGGAACTTTACAACGCGTGTACGCGATCTATTCAGCATCTACAAAGAGATGGTCACTCTTCAGAAAACATGTTTCCAATCTGAGTGTAAAACCTCAGTGCTAAACGAGTTGGGAGTGTAGAATAGTGTCAAAGCACTTCGTAATCAATTGCCTGAAATTTGTGACGCACTCGATGAATGAGCTGAAGAGACTAATAATGCGATGATTAAAAGTGAATCAGAAACACTGTATGAAACATTGAAGCAGTACAAAGTCTTAGTGTCACTTGTGTTATGGTACGACGTGCTCTTCCAAGTCAATTTTGTGAGTAAAGAACTGCAAGGTGAAACAGTAGATTTGAGCACTGCAATGAACTCGTACAATAATTTGATAACTTGGCTAAAGAAACTGAGAGTTGATGGGTTTGTTCAGATTCGAGAGATAGAAAAAGAGTTGGCTGAAAACGTGGATGTTTTGCAATCTTTCCAGCCAAACGTCAAATCTGGGGAAAACTTCACATCTGGAAATGCTGAAGATGACAACAGGATAAGTTGCTTCAACAGAATTGTGGACATTACAATACAATCCTTGCAGCCGAGATAGAAACAACTGAAATCAAATCACAATCTATTTGGGTTTCTAGTCAGCTTCAAGAGCCTTTAGCTTGATGACATACGAAAGTTTACAGCGAGACTCGAGCAGGAATTGACGTTATCAACAGACTAGTCAGCAGATATGTGTGGGCTAGAATTAGTAGATAAAATGGAATCTTTAAGGCATATTCTACCAAATATCACCAAAATCCCGGTAGAAATTTTAGTTATCTGTCCACTAATGAAAGTTACACTGCTTTCCCAAACTACTTTGTTGCACTCAGAATTTGTTTAACAATACCTGTAACTGTGGTATCTTGTGAAAAAAGCTTCTCGCGCATCAAACTAATCGAGAATGAAACAAATTGGCAATTCTAGCTATTGAGCGTGATCTAAGTAGGAAACAGAAATTTGATGATATACTGTATGACTTTACTACACGAAAGGCTAGTAAAGTAAAGTTAATTTGATTGTGATTTTGTACTTAGTTAAGAATGAATAAAATACAAAGACGAATGTTTTTTCTTATAAAAACCTTTATTTTCACTTATTATCCTTATCCCTACCCATACTAGGCAACGCGCAATCCGTTTCGCATAGGGCCCCGCAATTGCTAGGACCGGCCCTGGCTGTAGGTGTATTATATTTTAAAATGATGAAATAAAGCGTCTTGAACAAAACTAAGAATAACTTGTATTGCAATATAGACAACGTTAACTTGAGATGAAATGAAATATACTTATATTTGAAAGAAATCTCACAATAAAAACACGTCTTTACACTCTGCCATTATGGTCTCGTCTGGCGTACACAAGACAGCTTACGACAGTGCCGCTTATCTCGCATCATTTACACTGCACAGCCACCAACCAATCGCTAACTTCTTCTCATCGTCAACATAAAAACACAGACAAACACACACACTCTATAACAACTGGCCAACATATCTATCTTGAAGGAATGCATTCACCATATTTTACTTTTATAATGAAAGTGTTCTCCAAGCGCTCATTATATTTTCACTGAATGTCAGATATACTTTAAAGTTCACTCAAAGTAGGCGCTAGGAGAATCAAGAAAACTGGCCGGATGAAGTGATCAGCGCACGCGGAAGCTACTGTGTTAAAATGACGCTAGGTATTATGGGCTGATTTCACAGAAGAAGACTACAAAGTGAGGGGAAAATAGATAAAGTAGTGGTTTCACTAATTTGCAGTCTCGAAGAGACCTTGAAACCACAACAAGTGTCAATATTTAACTAAATTTTGAAACTGACACCAGACATAAGCAAAACTTGCCGACAGACGATGTAATATATCATGTTATCCGTTAAAATGGCTTTAATTACAACTCAGATGGGACATCCTACATCAACATGTCTTTATGTCAGACACACTAATAGTGATTAATTCGTTCTGTCAAAGAAAACTAATTCGTCAGTACATAATAAAAACAAGAGAGCATTCACGCACATTTCTCAAGGACTTCAATTCTTTTAAAACAAGGCTTTAGACTTTGCACTATAGCTTTAACGTCAAGGCTACTTACACCGAAAACACTAATTGAAGTAATCGTTCACAACTTCCGCTATGCGTACTTCGTAGATTAGGCCGTACAGACCTGTGACGTGGCAAAGAGCTATTCGTCTCAACTGCCCACATGTTGTGACGTTGCAGGCCGGTGTTCAGGCCTTCTACTACGATTGGTCTCGCTTAGAGCGACCTATTCAGCATGACGCGCTCCTTTTAGGCGGGGAAAGGGTGGTGACTCACAGTTTGAGCAAAGCTTTCCTACAGCTCTAGATCTTAAAACACGCGCCTAACACAAACTAAAACGTTACAATCAGAACATGTTGACGTAACATAAGGGAAGTAACTGAATGCCCAGACCTCCCTATTGACTGTCTGATTCGGTAAAAAAGGTTGAGTTTGAGTTAATCAAGTTAAAAAAAAGTTCAGTACTTTTAACAAGAGAGTGCAGGGGCGTAACTGAAAATGCGATTAACCAAATGAAAATAAAATCAGTTTCAAAACAAACAAAAATAGACTTTTATAGTACAGATAAGTCGTCTATTTTTATTTGTAAGTGTTCATGTGATATAGATGAAGTACCCCGCTGTCATTTCATTATCGATATGACCGGGATTCACAACAGTGCAAACAGTGGAGTCGACCAAGGCCTCGTCATATAAATAAAGGAGGAGGGGGGAGAGTGTGCCTCCAAAATCTTAATTTAAAAATATGTATTAAAATATAGAAAAGAAGAAAATGAGTTGAAATGGAAAAGTATTCTAATTAGCAGAAACTACCCGTATTTTTACAAAGCTTATATCAACACACATTGTCTGTCTATCTGTCTGTCTGGTAAAAGTCTGTACACGCTATTTCTCCCACACCCATTTTCGGATCTTGCTGAAACTTTAAATAAACATTTATTGTACCTAACAAAGCATGATACATAATTAAAAACAAGGTTACAAAGACAGTTTGTGTGGAAACACAAACTCAAAATCGGCCACCGAAGTGGTCCACTAAGGCAGGTAAAAAGACAGGTTTCAATATTTTCAGATAGAACAGCAGAATGAAATTCTATCAAAAACAAATGACAGAGAAGAATGGAGAAAGAAGGTTGACAGATCTTGTGTGGTGCCCCAACGGTCCAGCAGACTAAAGAATGGGTGAAAGTGAATGTGAACTTAGATGTGTACCTGGCATAAATGATGTCTTATAATGAATATCTAATTGATCTAATTCTAATGAATATCTAATTGTTTTGTAAAGGGTCAATCTCTTATTCAAATCCTCAAGAAAAAAACACTCCCGTAAAAAGAAAAAATTCCTTTAGTTAAGTGTTATATGGCCATTATATGCAGCTTCAGTTCACGCGATAGTATGAAAAACTACTTATTAATTGCTGTTTTAAATTATGACCAATTTATATGCATACTAAATATATTTTTCTCTTTAAAAAAAAAAGTAAGGATTTGTTTTGTGTGTAAATGTAGCAGTTAAGTATGACAGAACTTATTAAACTTAGCAATTCTTTTACCAAAGGTTACCGAGCAGGGTATCATGTAGCCAGAACAACGACCGAACGCCGTTACTTTACCTAACTAAAGTCAGTTACCCATTACATTTGGCTGGACTCAGGAGCGCCCTCAAAATCCCGAAATTCAAAATCCTAGAACACAGGACCCCAGTTTCGGAAGCCAAGCGCTTAACCACTCAGCCACCGCTGCCAAGATAAGTAACTCTATAAAACAAACATCCTTGTTGGTCTGCCCTTGTTTATCACTTATTTTTTAAACTTGATGAACCCACAGAAAAAAACAAAACAAAAGAAACCCCGCAACAGATGTGAGAATGAAGTGATCAACAATGATAAACGTGTTATTGGGATGGAAAGGGGGGGGGGGGAAGAGAACGCCCACAGCCAAGACCTGCGTCATTTATTTGATCAGGTTATGTCTTTCATTTCTCGTTACGTTATTTCTACAGCTAGCAGGAAGAAAAAAAACGGGGGGACCGGAGGGGGGGAGGATAAAAGTTTGGTGACATAACATCTTGGAATAGAATAAATGTCCTTGCAAGAAAAAAACCCACAATAATAGCATGTATTGTAGACGTATGGCCTAACTTCAGTCGTGAAGAGACTATGGGTAGTCTCGTGTAAATGAGATGAATACTTGCTGGTTTAGGCGCCAGTTACTCCCCCCTCTGCCGTGAGAATAATAATAGTGTAAAAGTATCCTCTATAAAACATAGTCAATAAGATCAAAAGAAGAAATGTACATTTGCAGAAACGAATGTCTATGATTATATTGTGTGGCCAATATACCGGGGGGGGGGGGGGGGGGACTATCTATCTATCTATCTATCTATCTATCTATCTATCTATCTCTCTCTCTCTCTATATATATATATATATATATATATATATATATATATATATATGTATGTATGTATTGACTGATGTAATAGAATGAATCGGGATGCTATTTTTAGAGAATGGTGTATTCCATACATATAATGTCACATATGTAGACTGAATGGAGATTGTAAGTAGATTTGAGTGAGGTGAAAAAGTAATTGAAAAACCTTTAACATCTGTTTAAATTTGGTGATTGAATATTACAGCATAGATATGGCAATGGATATAGGACCTTATGATGACCTGCTGACCACTGTCTAAAAACGCAAACTTAATTTGTATGGCCATATCAAAAGGTCCTCGGGGCTTGTAAAGACCTTCCTTCAGGAAATAGTACCAGGAAGAAGAAGATGAGGCAGACAGAAAAATGGGAAGCCATCATTAATAATAGACGGGACATATATAATATTAAAAAAGAATGACAGTCTGTGTGTATAACAGGGTGCCCCAAACGTTTTAATAGACTAAGGGATATGGGAAGGTGGTCATTAATATTGGAAGGGTGTAGAGATTTCTGAATAAAACAATGTATTTGTTTTGTCTAACAAAGAAGTGAACGCTTTTAATCCAATCTGCCTGGCAATGTATCACAACAGTACCCAACAACGCCATCTCTATAAGAGCTAAGTCAATCTATGGTATCGTTATTTGAAAACCAAATCCAAAAGGATTTAAACTCGGGGCTTCAATAACACAGCCACATGCCCGTAACACAGCCACATGCCAGTAACACAGCCAAATGCCCGTAACACAGCCATATGCCCGTAACACAGTCACTTGCCCGTAACACAGCCTAATGCCCGTAACATAGCCACATGCCTGTAACACAACCACATGCCTGTAACACAGCCACATGCCCGTAACACAGCCACATGCCCGTAACACAGTCATATCAATAACACAGCCACATGCCCGTAACACAGCCATATCAATAACAAATCATGTGATTTTATAACATTAGAATACAAGAGATCTGGTTGTGGTCTGACCTAATTTTTTTATTAATTTTTTAATTTTAAATGAAATTCCCCCCCCCCCCCCCCGCAGGTGGGGGGGGGGGGGGGATCGAAATTAAGTGACTGATTTTTTCCTTTGATTTTGTTTATTTTAGGTTAGATTTTAATACTAAATCATCACTTGCCCGAGCACTGCCAATGGTTTTTGAGTTTAAAACCCCCATCCAGGGGGTTTTGGTTTAAAACCCCCTACCAGGGGTTTTTGAGTTTAAAACCCCATACCAGGGGGTTTTGCAATTAAATCCCCCTCTTCTATAAAACAAGACAAAAAAAATGCAAACGACAATCCCCAAATTCCAAGAGCACAGTTAAGGAAGATTTTGATTTTAAAACCCCCTCCAAAAATTACGATAAACCCCCTCTTCGATATGAAAAGGCAAATTACGCACTCAAAATGTTATGAGCGTAGCTAAATGGGTTTTGACTCAGTTTTGAGTTTAAACCCCCTTTCAGCGGGGTTAGAAGGTAAAAAAATACCTCTTCAATATTACAAAAAAAAATTACACACTCTAAAATCTTTGAGCGTAGCCAAAGGAGTTTTGAGTTTAAACCCCCCGCCAGCGGATTTGAAGCTAAAAAATACACCTTCATTTAAAAAAAAAAGCGAACTACGCACTCAAAATGCTATGAGCGTTCCCAAAAGGGGTTTTGATGAAAAAAAATACCTCTTCAATATAAAAAAAAAAAAAAACAAATTACACACTAAAATTATTTGAGCGTAGCCAAGCCAATTAGGGGTTTTGTGTTTAAACCCCTCTCCAATAGATGGCTGTTCTTTTTTAAAGTTTAAAACCCCTCCAGATGGTTTTGAGTTTAAAATCCCCTTACAGAACGTTTTGAGATGGAAAACCTCTATCCTCAATTTTATTCTAAAGCAAATTACAGTTACCAAAATCTATGGGGTTTTGAATAAAAAAAAATACAACAACTCCAGAGATTTTTAGTTTAAAACCCCCAGCAGATGATTTTGACGATAAAACATCTCTTTTCGATATAAAATCTAAAACAAACTATAGTCACCTAATTCCAAGAGCGTATTCAAGAGATGTTAGACATTTCTACTAGTGGCGGGGCTCCATTAATAAACTGCAGTGAATAGTCATCTGCCGAAATTGAAAAACACTAAATGTGGCTCAACAAAGATGGCTAAGAAAGATTTTAGGAGTCAGTTATAGAGATCGGATCTAAATCAAGGACATCCTATGACGAACTTGGAGTTGACCCCTTGGTAAGATTGTGACAGAGCGTCGCATGAGGTTTGCGGGACATGTTCTCCGACAAAATGAATTACGCATAAGAAGAGTTGCGATGACATTCTAGTACAACTTGGCTCCACACATTCATGGAGGTCCTAAGAGCAGGTGGGAAGAAGCTTCAGACATTACCAGTGACAGATTTTTGTGGAGAAAGCTTGACGGCAAATGCGCTGAACGTCGCGGGAGGGTCTAAGTCAGTAAGAATAGCACATTAAGTTTTGCAATAAAACTTTCTAATAGCAAGAAAATGCACTGTAGATACCTCAGAATATGCATTTTGTTGGCTTTTAATATCAGAAACAGTGCTTGGCGGCTCCTAACGATCCCCCAGGCCCCTTGCTAGCAGTGGCGGAGAGTCAAAAATTTTTCCACTAACTACAGGAAGAACCTATTCTAGGGCACAATAAACGTCTTCCGAAAGAATGAAAGGTCAGAATGTAATAAGGATTATGTACACACACACACATACATACATATACATTTTTTTTTTTCGCGGCGGTGGGGGGGGGGGGGGGAGAAAAATCACCCCCCCCAACCCCTCCCCCCCCCCAAAAAATCCTGGCTACGCCCATGTGTCTATGGCTCCATTCTTCTTAACTTTTTAAAAATCTGTGCACGCTATATAGATCTAGAATACAAATAAATAGCAGTTTATGCCTGATAATAAACGAACGTACACTTTATACTTAGAACTGTGTTTCTATTTCAAACCCAACGAGTAGGCCCTATACAATAATATTTTCTTTTTTTTTTTTTTTAATTTTATCCAATTTATGTTAATCTGCACAACGTAATTTAAATAATTTGCTTAAGCTTTTGCGTAAATGTATGTAAAGTAAAATGACAAAGTCATACATTGATTGACAAGAAAGCTATTATCTCATCAATTGGAGATTTTTAAAGAGAGGATAATTAAGATCAGGCCAAACACTTCAAAAATGAAAGTGTTACCGATAAGACCAGGATCTTAATTTTGAAGGCTGAGATATACTAATTACAGAAATCTAAGAGCCGATTGAAAGTAGTTATTCAATATTATGGTTGATTCTATATGTGTCCTTAAATCCTTTGAAAATTTTTGGTTTTCTCTCTGTTTCAAGTGAGTTAAAAAAATATTGCAAAAGATGAAATATAAAAGAATTGCTAAGATTCACAAACATTGCTGCCTGTAAGTGAGATAAAAAAACAACTCCTTACCATTAAAGAATTAGATGAAGACTTGCAAAACGTGAGCCCTAGTTAACATAATTCTTATACATTATTATATAATTTAGCGTCTACTCCAATACATAAAAGAAATTAAGTTACCAAAACATATTTACATTCTCGCTAGAATAATTTTTTTTACAAATACCTGTAAGTACAATTTCTGCTAAAAGATGCTTTTCAAACTTAAAAATAATAATAAAAAAAATATTTAAGACTTGCAATGGATCAGTAAAGACTTCCAGTTTTGGCAGTGATCTCCATGAAAGCAGTTAGAGCTTCTATGATGAACTAAGATACTGTTCTAAATAATTTCAGTAAGTCTAAATGAAGAAAATTTCTGTTTATTTTTGTTTTCCAACAAGGAATTTCTTATAAATAAATGTTTCAGAGCCACAAGTGTTTATTATCTTATAAAAATCCATATTTTGTGACTCCAGCGGGCCTCGAAAACTTTACCTCGCCCACACTAAATTTATGTCTTGCGCCGCCACTAAAGTCGTAAGGACAGCTCTCTTGAACTATGTCCCGATGTCCAGAATGTTCCTTAGTTTTCATGTAGAATGGTGACATGGTTATAGATTTTTTTTTGTCAAACTAAATGTATTAGTTCTTGGTTTCATTGAGACAGTTATGTGTTCATATCTTTAGCAAATCTAAACTAAACAATATTTTGACAAATTTAGTCGAAACTTTTCGTGATGTAAGAGCACAATGACAGAGAGAGAGAGAGAGAAAGAGAGAGAGAGAGATTAAGAGAGAAAGAGAGAGAGAGAAAGCAGAACAATTGCAATTGCTACAAAATCGATCCATAAATCAATAATGTGCTATGGCATTTAGCCAAGATGTAGTATTTCCTTCTTTAGATAATTTAAACAAATATAGTCATTTAAATTTTAAATATAGAATTACACTAAATTTAAAGTACATACTGTTATGTAGTTACAAAATCTAACATTACAAAGATACGTAGATAACGACTTACACTATTAAATAGGATAGAATTATTTAAACCTAGAAAAACATAGATTACTTATACCTACCAGCTAGTACCACGAGTAAAGTTGTCAAGAATGACATGTTTGATATCATAAAGGTGAAGGCAACTCTGAAATGTGCCCACAAACTTCTGAGCGTGCTTTCTCTTTTTGTTTTTTTTACATTTTCAAAGGGCGAAGTTCTCAGTTCTTCTTGAACATTTCAGATCTAGCCCATAAAGTGTTCCACTCCTGGAGAATACAAGCATATAAATATATAAAGTCATAATTGTAATAGAATTGATAAATAGGCTCTTAAGTCTCATATACGAGTATATTTTCACTTTATCTCTCTCTATATACATAAGTATACCTCTTTCTATTTATTTATGACAATGTAGCTGCGATCACAGTGCCTTCTCGGGTACTGTTGGATCAATGTATTATAGGCTGGCTTCTGAAGTGTGGAACTGTATCTTCAATAACGGTAGATCTAATTAACACAATCATATTCAAACAACGACCCGCGTTCCATACCCGGCCTGTCACATTGTGCTATCCGCCTGTTTGAAATTTCTGAGCACTGCACTTTATACTTTCTTTTTTACATGTTTTAGAAGTTCCTTCAGAAGGGGAGATTATTACACCCCAACTCAAACCTCCCTCAAGAAGACAGGGTTCGATCCCGAGACCGCCAAAACGACATTCCAGAATGCATACCACACCACCAAGCCACCATCAGCAACGGTTCGGCTTTTGACGATTTTTTTTTTAAAGTGGCTGAGACTGTGGTCCTCGAAACGCGAAAATTCAAATGGCTCCCAGGCCAAAAAGTTCGTAGCTTTGTTTAAGAATATTTTCCCATATTTTGAGGACTTGAACGTGAGTAATAAGAAACTTCAACTCTGAATTACTGAAATACGTAAATGTCACATCATGATTTGTGACATGAATTAGTGGGAATCACGAAGTATAACTTTTTTGTTGTGTTTCACGTGAAAGTAAAACCTCATCAAGAATTCTTGGAGTTAGCCACATGGTTAGAGCAGCAATAGTCGCCATATTCTTGAAGCGTATGGATGTGTAATACTGTGAGTAGTAATAAGTAGTTACCATGATTTTGAAATCTAGGACGCATAAAGATGTAATGTAGCAAATATAAACAGATGTGTGCTTATTGTGCTTAATATATTATTGGATTATTATTGGAGAATTTCTTGTATTCTTTGATGGCTGGACTTGCCAGTATGTTAATATTTATGTCAAATAAACGTCATCTGCTAATTCAGGCATCCATTTCTGAATCGTTATAATTATTGTGCTATAAAAACTGCAGAACTCATTTAGTAACCACACGCGACAACAAGTAGTACAACAACTCAAGTAAAACAAGGCATCTTTAATTATTTTACTAAGTACAATCCAATGTCACTCAATAAGGAGTTTACAGTAAAACAGATGACCTTTGTAGGTTATTGTGAATAGATTAGTGAGACTATAGTTGAAGCAAGTCAAATATAAAAAAACCTTTTAAATAAAAGACAATTCCTCCTTTATACAGCTGACTCTATCACCGCCACTCATTGATCAGGGAACATAAAATGGATCAAGATACCTGTGTGCAGTCGCTGAATGAACTCTTTATGTTGTGTCTGTTGTATTTATGTGTATTTTTCTGTTGTGTTGTCTTTATCTGAGAAAAGAGTCCTTGTAATCACAACAAATTTCCGTAAGGATCAATAAAGCAGTCTTAGTCTTAGTCTTTGCCTAAAACAGAGTAATTATTTGGCTCTTAAAAAACTAAAAAACTAAAAATAGATTTTTAAAAATGGAATGGGTTTGTCAAGCGTTTTCCTGCATTCTGAGCTGAAGTGCATTGTCCAAGCGTCTTGAACACACGAAACATGCAAAATTCTAGTAATATGACGGCGCAAATCAAATTTATTTAACGAGCGACACTGGTCATTACAAAAATACGAACGGCATTAGATTAGAGGTACGTATGGCGCAGGTAGGTTAGTAACGGGCGGGTAGTCCTAACTCGCCTTCGTGTATTTTATTAAATGTGTTTATGTCATTTTTAATTGATTAGTATTTTGCAATTAATTCAACAGATTTTTCGATCCATTGTATAAACAAAGACGCCAGAAACTCGTAAAGGAGCGCGAGTCCTGCTTTTTGTACTGTTAGAGCGCTTTGGGCTAATCTGATTTGGTGTAACAAAAATTCAAAGGTGTACCGTAATGCACGGTGCTGCACAATGATAGTGACTAGTGACCCTGTGGAAAGGTCTGGTCAGCATGGTGAGTTGGCTGGTATGGAGACAGGGAAACTCTGCGAAGAACTGCCTCTTACCTTATCAGTGCTGCATATAGACATATGTGTTCTCAATGAAGCGCCCCTGGGCAATTAGACTTATACAGATTTAACGTAAACCTAGCGCTTATTTTACTCCATGTACCTAATCTTATCTTATCTATTTATCTTATAAAATACATACGTACTTCAAAAAAGAAGATGATTACGTCCTACGCGTGTCCCTGGTTCAAAAAATCATAGATGTTAATCAGTGACTTAAACTCTACTATTAAGCCTAGGTTTAATCCTAATAGTTAAGTAATAGGACAATGCCAGGATCAAAGGTTAAGCCACGGCATTTTTTTTAAATAACCATTTATTATGTTCTGTTTATAAATTAAAGTGTGGTTGGGGCGGGGCAAGGGGTACTCAGCATTATACACATAGGTCAAAAGTTTGGGAAACACTGCTCTAGAAATACGACACAAGGACAAAGAAATGAAAAAAAGAGCGGGAAAATAAGACGTTGGTTCTCAACAAATTCTCCTTCCATCCCTGGTGTGAAAGTAATTTCAATAAAAACACCGCCATGCCCTCCAAGTAGTGTTTCTGTTCTTTGAAGCAGACGGCATCGCGAAACTAGCCTGGTGGAAAGATGTCAGGCCTTGTCGGCTTGTTCTTTCGTGGTCTCCATCAGGAATATTTCAGTTCCCTCTATAAGTGGCACTCGCTGGTCACTTACAAGTCACAGGATTGGACACACACACACAGACACACACACACAAAACTTGACCTCAAGACTCTCTACTAGTTGGGTTTTTTTTTCTACTTTTGTAATTTTTTTTTTTTTTTTTGTTCATGAAGATGTTTGAATCGAGCGGGTGGGTAAAAGGAATCTTTAGAGAACACTCGTGTGATGGCCTGGGGTTTTAATGTAGGATACTTTTAGTGGGAAAGCTTCCGTATGACTAAGTAATGTATTCCTTTTTTTTTCTTTACGTCCGGCACAATGGGGTATATATTTAGTTGGGAAATCACGACTTCGTTTTCATTGGTTACTTTAGTCACGTGATGTTCCAGACCATTTGTGTATTTCTAGTCTAGACCTCCACTGCAATGAAAGAAGTACATTGCTAGGTTTGTAAAGACTCTTGAGTTTACCTTTTGTCTTTAGTTTCGTTTAGTTACACGGGGTGAGGCTCCAGAGAATGTACAAGACTCATTTTTTTTTAAATTGCTTTTGTATAGCGCAACTTTTTTACTTATAACATGATCAAAGGACTGTGGTCAAATCACAGTGGGGGACAAGCCCGGCCTTAGGTCATTGGAGGCCCTAGGCGAAGCGAATAGGGAAATGAATAGGGTGAACCCAAATGAAATAGAAAAACACAAAATTAAGACCGAAAACTATATATCCTGTGTCTATACAAAAACTCGTTCGTACCTCACTCGGTCAAACTCTATCACCGCCATTCATTGATCAGGGAACATGAAATGGATCAAGATACCTGTGTGCAGTCGCTGAATGAACTCTTTATGTTGTGTCTGTTGTATTTATGTGTATTTTTCTGTTGTGTTGTCTTTATATGAGAAAAGAGTCCTTGTAACCACAACAAATTTCCGTAAGGATCAATAAAGCAGTCTTAGTCTTAGTCTTATATCTAAATCAACAAATGTAAATGTGCTTCGTGGATTAGTCATGGCCACCTGACCTGAAATAATGTTTTGAAATTTCATCAAAAGAAAGAAACAATGATCTTCTCACACATGTAGTCTAGTGGCAAACGCTTTAGGGACAACCTCAAAGCTTCTCTGAAAGCCTTCAGCATTGGCCAGTCACCTGGGAGACAGAAGCACATGACAGAGCATCATGACGTCGCGTTATGAAAACTAGCGCACAAATTGCTGAGGATAAGAGAACAGCTCTGGCAGAAGATAGCGTCAGAGAAAGAAGGCAAGGCCAATGACACTAGTTCCAGTTGGAATAACCTGCCCAGTGTGCAGCCGAACATTCCAGGCTCACATAGGTTTCACCAGCCACATGAGGAGAACACAAAACACCAGTGCAAAGCACTCAGCTCCCTGGATGACAAAATTCCTCATCTTCGAACCACAATGGACGAACTAGATTCGGAAAAAAAAACTTTGAATCATAGTAGAGACTTCCAGAGCTAGGCTAGGGTCCGGGGGGGGGATGGTAGGGGCGATCGCCTCCCCGACTCGGCCGACCCCCCCCCCCCCCCCCCCCGGATCCTAGAATAGTTCTGGAAGTAAACTTAGAGCCATAGAGTTCTGCTACGTTGAGAACGAGTCTAGTAAACATAGAGCCATATAGTTCTGCTATGTTGAGAACGAGGCTAGCAGAATTAGAGCCATAGAGTTCTGCTATGTTGAGAACGAGGCGAGTAAACTTAAAGCCATAGAGTTCTGCTACGTTGAGAACGAGTCTAGTAAACATAGAGTTAGAGTTCTGTTATGTTTGAGATTTGATCCATGATTATCTAAAAAAAAAACTATTCGAGTCCTGTGCGAGGCCCCGACCAATCGAAGGTCCTAGGTGGCTGTCTAGTTTGCCTATGCCTAGGGCAGGCACTGGGGAATATCTATGAGTAGGTTTCGTGCATCCAGTATGCGCTCAGCAAACACAACTCAGCTCGAATGGGGTTTTGAACTCGTGCCCCTTGATAGGTAGCCAGGCGGTTTTACCTCTCAGCCACACACCCCACCATACTAACAAAGCTGAATGGAATGGTCAACTTGTTTACCTACTAACATTGTGAATGCTGTTTAGTGGTCATCTTTGGGGGTAGTGGCCGAGTGGTGAAGCGCACTGCTTCCAAACCGAGAGCTCCCGAGTTCGAATCCTAGTGAAGACTAGTAAAGACGAGCATTTTGAACAATGAAATTTTTAGGACGCCACTCAGTCCACCTAGCTAGATGGATACTTGACATACATTGACGATCGGTCGTTGTGGTGGCCAGACGACACCCGGGTTAACCGTTGGTCATAGAAACAGATGGGCTTTACTTCTTCCGCCCATTCATCGAAAAGTCTGTATAGGGAGACAAGAGTCCACAATATTTTAAAGCCGTAATTTCCAGTTCAATAATCGATTCGTTTTTAATCAATATCGATTCCAATTCATTGTTTAAAATCTTGAGTCTTGAGAATATCGAGCTTTAATGTTTTCCGCTAAATAGATTAATTTGAGATTGTTTAATTCAATCAACTAATTTATTATTTATTACGCCTCCTTCATGAGAAGAGCACTGAACGCTGAGGCCGAAAGAAAAATTCAAGCCTCTAAGAATAAATGCCAATGGAAACTTCTGGTTACCAGATACTATTAAAAGAAGACAAAAATATAGAGAGAGAGTTTGTACTCTTACAAGTTAACACTCTAACTGGCAATAAGGAGGAGATCCTTTATTTAATACTGTGAAGAGACAAAAACTGAGCTGGTTTGGTCATATTGTAAGTGATAAGTCATTGTCAAAAGTTGTCTTTCAAGGTATAGACGTGTTACGGAAGAACGTTTATTGTTTTGGTGAGTTAGGATTTGTTTAAAGTATTATAGTTATATATAGTTGATCCACCGTGGTTTTGTGCCTCCTCATGTGGCTGGTGAGACCTATGTGAGCCCGGAATGTTCGGCTGCACACTGGGAAGGTTATTCCAGCTGGAGCTAGTGTTATTGGCCTTGCTTTTCTTCTCTGGCGCTTCTGTTTTGCCATGCTGTTCTCTTTTCCTCAGCAATTTGTGCGCCAGTTTTCACAGCGCGACACCATGATGCTCTGTCATGTGCTTCTGTCTCCCAGTCGGCGGAGTTTATGCTGAACGCTTTCCGGGAAGCTTTGAAGGTGTCCCTAAAGCGTTTTCTTTGTCCGCTTTGTGAGCGCTTTCCTTCCTTCCTTAATTGGTCATACAGGAGTCGTTTAGGGATGTGGCGGTTTTCCATTCTGACGTGTCCTGCCCATCACAGCTGGTACTGCACCAGGATCGTGTGGATGCCTTGCGGACAGATATAACATACAGATTTAATGGTGTGCTTATCAACCCGAGGCGGCTCAAAGCCAAATCAAAAATAAAAACAGAAGTAAGCAAGGTTATTTGCTGACGACTGTGCCCTAAATGCATGCTTTGAAAATGATCTGCAGAGCATCATCAATGACTTCTCAAGAGCATGCTCAGACTTTGGCCATACCATTAACACAAATAAGACTGAAGTCTTATATTTACCTGCTCCAGACAAAGCCTAATCGGTTCACATATCTTGGCACCACACTCTCTAGAAAAGGAAAGATCGATAATGAAATTGATCTGCGTATAGCCAAGGCCAGAGCATCCTATGGCAGACTGTCTAAAAATGTCTGGAACAGACAAGGTATCACCACAAATACAAAGCTAATGGTCTATCGAGCTGTCATCCTCCCTACATTGCTCTATGCCTCAGAAACTGGACAGTATACAGAAAACATGAAAAAAAAAACTGAACCACTTCCACACGACATGTCCAAGAAAAATATTGAATGTCAAATGGCAAGAAAAAATACCAGATACTGAAGTTCTTCGAAGAGCGGGTCTGCAAAGCACTATAGTTAACATGTGCTTTTACATATAGTTCTTCCATCGTAGTTCGATGAGGACCAATTTTGGGGATTCGTACCTCCCCATGTGGCTGGGGAGACCTATGTGAGCCTGGAATGTTCGGCTGCCTATTTGGCAGGTTATTCCAGCTGGAGCTAGTGTCATTGGTCTAGTGTCATGTGGCGCTTTTTTTTTTCAGCCAGCGCTGTTCTCCTGTCCTCTGCAAATTTTGCACCAGTTTTCACAAGGCGACGCCATGATGTGATGCTCAATCATGTGCTTCTGTCTCCCAAGTGGCTGGGTCAATGCTGAAGGCCTTTAGAGAAGCTTTGAGGGTGTCCCTGACGCGTTTTCTTTATCCACCTTGTGAGCGATTCCCTTTCTACATACATATAAATGGAAGTTGAAAGCTGTGTATATTTACAAATAAAATTTATATTCAAGTTTTTTAAAATAAAAAAGTTCATTCAAGTTTAGTTCAAATACTACGTTGAGAATATAATATAATACCCTACACAGGTTTAAATGTACTAGCTGTAAGAAACTACAAAACAACGACCGCAAATCAACAATTTGTAAAGATTTTCATTTATGGCGGATAATTATAAATAGCTAGTTTTATGGTGCATCCGGTGTGACAATATGGGGAACGTTAACAAGCTTTGCTTTTCAAAAGGCAATTGATAATTTCTGCACTTTTTCGAACGGCAATATAAGACATGTAAACACTATTAATTTGCAACACAAAATAACAACAATATGAAAGAAGTATCAGAAGTTGGTTCTGCAACTGTCGTGAGCTATGCTTGCTGGACTGCCGTTCCATTGTCTTGGGTTCGTACCCTGCTTGCTGCAATTCCCTATTGTCCAGCGGGAGGTTTGGATTAGTAAGTTGATTATCTTCAACTTTGAAGGAACATCCGAAGCATGTGAAACATCCGAAACATGTAAAACATCTGAAACATGTGAAACATCCGAAACATGTAAAACACTTTACAAAACGTATTTGAAAAGATACGGGCAATTGGTTAGTGGCAATAAAACCGAGTCGATACGAAGACTTCTCCAATCTCTCCTGAATCTTCCATATTTCAATTTGTTACGTTTTTTAGCGTTGCCTATATCGCCCCAATGTTTGTTCATATCCCTCTTTATTCTTTATCTATACTACTTTGTTGCTTTCTGAATCTAGGCCGGACCGTAAACATCAAATGAGAAATCTAGACTTTGTCGTAAACATCAAATGAGAAATCTAGACCTTTGTCGTAAACATCAAAATAGAGAGTAAAATGTTAATATTTCGTGATATGGATATACCATACTGAAAAGCATTCAAAGGGATTATTTTAGATACTTTTTTGTTGTAATTTTTTTTGTTTATTTAAATCGGTTTTTTTTTTCTGCAAGAAGAATTTTGATTTCGCATATCGATGTTTTTTTTAAAATCCTGGCAAGGTGTCACGTGATGACACAATAACAAGACAATAAGGAAACAAAAATGATTTCAGTTCAAGATATCGTTGAGGGGATTCTGCTCTCTTTCTCTCTCTCTCTCTCTTAGGGTCGGCCTTAGGCCGATTTTAGCGATTGCTCCAGATTGGGACCCTTCGCCTGGCAGGGGCTCCGCAATTAACATTAACTATATCATTATCAGTAATCGCTCTTTCACAGTCTTTTAAAGAGGTAGGACTCGGAAAAAAAAAAAGGTTACCCTATTTATTGTTAAGTCTATCGTACGAGAGACGTAACTTTAATTACACCACTGGCACCTATTGCGTTTGAGTTGCTTCCTGTGTATGTGGTATAAGCCATGTTGACACTTATTATAATCATCTAATTAACAGTTATAGTTGTTTTTTTGTAAAAAAAAAAAAAATGTGAAGAGGGGCCTCGCAAACATCCATTCCATTGGGGCCCCGCAATTCGTAAGGCCGGCACTGCACACACACACACGCACATATATATATATATACACACACACACACACACACTTACTCATAAGGAAAAGAAAAACCACTCGTTAAGCCGCCCTGTATATAGAAACAAACAAACAAGCTCCTGCAATCAATAACTGTCTTTCCTCTTTTTACTTCCCTTCGCCTCACTCCCCCCTCCTCCCCCTTTTCCAGATGTGTTTGTAGAACTAGGTCACGTGTCTCTCCCACTGGAAACACATTTTATTCTTATCGTGTGCATGTAATGCTTCTGTCCAAGAATTAAAACTATATGTAGATTCAAGCAAAAAATGAAAAAAACCCAAAACCTTTCAAACCCAACACGATGTTTTGTTTTCTAATTCATCTCTTATCAACTTGAACAGCATTGGATATTTAAAAAATAAATTGTTTCGTTTGATTAGAATGACATTTGTCATTTGTCATCATAGATCTTAAGTGGCGTTTTTATCGATTACCAGTCATCGCATGGATTATAGTTATTGTTAATGGGTCGCATTATAAAAAATAAATATTCAGAGTGTTGACATGTAAAAGTAAAAACTCTTTTGTTTTCTTTCTATCATGTACGGTAGTATCCTTACTTTAGAAAATGCGTTATTTTAATAAACGTATCATGTAAACATGAAAGCTGTGAGCTGGTTTGGTCATATTGTAAGACATGACTCAATTTCCAAAGTCCTCCTTCAAGGTACAGTAATGGCAGCACGAAGAAAGGGTCGTCTAAAGAAAAGTTGGCTGAACAATATAAAAGAATGGACTGGCCTCTCTTGATGTCCAATGTCGTAGCCTGGGTGGGGGAGGGAGGTCGAAAATGGAAAATCCTCCCAGGCCCCCACTGTAGGGGGTCCCTAAATGTGTTTTTACATTAAAAATTACAACACTTTCTCATGTCATGATGTCGAATGCAGGGGCCCCTAAAGAGGTCAAGCCTCCTGGGCCCCAAATCCCTAGTTACGCCACTGCTGATATTCTTCTAAGAACAACTGCTGACCGGGAAAAATGGAGGGATTTGATTACGGGAACTGTGAAAGCCCCCCTACAACGAAATTCAAGGGACAGATGAGATGATGATGGTGATGATGAGATGATATAATCAACAATGTTTTACATCAACATCATTTCTGAACAACATTGTAAGCATATTACATGTTTCCAACAGATAAAATAGGCTCACGCCTTGGCGAAGAATACCAACAGCTTCATCCCTCACTCTTTCCACGTAAACATCGGCAAAATAAGTAGGACACATAATATGTAATAATAACAATAATTTGATGATGTAGTTTACAAACAGGATGTAGTTTACAAACATGATGTAGTTTACAAACAGGATGTAGTTTACAAACATGATGTAGTTTACAAACAGGATGTAGTTTACAAACAGGATGTAGTTTACAAACATGATGTAGTTTACAAACATGATGTAGTTTACAAACATGATGTAGTTTACAAACAGAATGTAGTTTACAAACAGGATGTAGTTTACAAGCAGGATGTAGTTTACAAACATGATGTAGTTTACAAACAGGATGTAGTTTACAAACATGATGTAGTTTAAAAACAGGATATAGTTTACAAACAGGATGTAGTTTACTAACTTGATGTAGTTTACAAAAAGGATGTAGTTTACAAACAGGATGTAGTTTACAAACATGATGTAGTTTACAAACAGCATGTAGTTTACAAACATGATGTAGTTTACAAACATGATGTAGTTTACAAACAGAATGTAGTTTACAAACAGGATGTAGTTTACAAACATGATGTAGTTTACAAGCAGGATGTAGTTTACAAACATGATGTAGTTTACAAACAGGATGTAGTTTACAAACATGATGTAGTTTACAAACAGGATGTAGTTTACAAACATGATGTAGTTTACAAACAGCATGTAGTTTACAAACATGATGTAGGCTCAAGATGCTGTGATAATATTGCAAACATAATCACAACAGCTAAAATGACAAAACTAATCTAAAATAGTTTTGATCAGATAGGTCTTAATGTTCTTCTTGAAAGTAGTGAAGTATGTTGTCTGTTTGAGATTAATGGGGAGTGAAGTCCAAAGCCTTTGGTCCGCGTACTGAATAAGCCAACAAACCGTATATACTAGTGATTGAGGCTGAGTTTTTCTTTTCTGTTAAGGATTGGGAGGAAAGAGAGAGAGAGAGAAAGAGAGAGAGAGAAAGAGAGAGAGAGTGAGAGAAAGAGAGAGAGAGAATTTGATTTGGTTTAACTTCCTGGTCGTGTGGTACGCACTGTCGTACCGGGTTCGGACCTTGTCCAACTCTATCCCCCAATGTCAGCGGGATGCTTGGATTACGATGTATAAGCTTCAATTCTGAATAAACATTGAAAACATATAGAAGCAACTAAAACAATTTTATTTTTAAGTACTTAATTTTTTTAAGCACTAACCCATAAATTTAGTTCGAAATAAAAAAAAATAATAATAATTTTTGTTTTAAATTAGAAATCCTTTAACTTGAAATATATTATGCACAGAATCATTAACCATTTTAGAATAGTCCACATCTGTTGTCTCCCTTGTTCATTCAAATACCGCTCTCGAGGAATGTACCACAACAAAAGGGAGATTAATCTTTTTTCCCCCCATTTTTTTAGTTTAAAATGACCAGCATTGTAAACCTGTCCTTCTTCTCCCAGGACTCCATTGTTTTCATACACGTTCAATGATTAATGGGGAAATAGTGCGGGGTTTGGCGGGAATCAAGTGTTTTCACTATTTGTTATCGTCTGCAGCGGTGCGTGTTATGTACCTATAACTATTTTAACAAAAAAAAAATAAATCACAGTCTTCGTCTTAATTTCGGAATCATCAAATGGAAACTATTACATTTTAATTATCAATATTTAGTAGCGGAGCGTGTTGGAAGATCCATGCGTATCAGAAAAAGGTACAAATTTTAAAAGGGATTAAATGTGCCTCAAAGCAGTTGACTGCTGGAAGGGACAGTTGGATTAAGGGTGCTTATCTCTCAGTCAGCTGGTCAATGTAGGGTGCCTTATTTCATCCACTGAGGCGAAACGTCATCAGTTCTAATTGGTGCTCTCTTTTTAGTGCTACGAATCTTTTTAAGCCACTGACTCGTGCTTTCAAGTTTGGAACAATGCGAAGCAAAGCAAGAATAGATCAAAATTAACAACGTCATATTCCCCTTCACCTATTCCTTACTCCGTTGGGGCACCACGCGAGATTTGTTGACCGTCCCTCTTCATTCCTCCCTGTCTTTTGCCTTGGATAGCAATTAGTTGAGATCACTCATTTAATTTAATTATTAATAGATCTAGACTAACAATTTTAAAAAAAGCATTTATAAAAATAAAAGGCGGAACGACCTGAATTTGAAGTCATGGCTTAAGTCTTTTCAGGATTGTCAAGCCAACACGGTAACCACCTTGCTAGTGGAGAGCTTATGAACATGGAAGATTGTAAATTTAGTCTATTGTTTCTATTGTCCATGTTGTGCTCACTAATACTTAGACGAAGACCTATAGAGGGGACTAATTCAGTGTATACCATCACTTCAGACAATTACAATTTCTTTCCCTTGTTCGAAATACCAAACAAAAGAATTAATTACCGATAGTTAAATAACTAATTGGTTAATTTTTTTAATTATTATTAATTCTTGTGTTGTCAGTTAAAAGAAATAATTGTGCAAAATTTCAGCTTGATCCGAGATTTGCTGTGGGAGAAATCACGTGGTGTACAAACTTTTACCAGACAGACAGACAGGCGAGTAAAAGAGTTGATATAAGCTTTGTAAAAATGTTGACTAAAACAAAAAGCACAAGACACAACATCACAGCGGTCGAAAGCTTGGGGATAGCGAGCCATATGCGATTCTTTGACTCCACAAAATATTTAGTGTTGGCCTGCAATATCTGTGCATATATATAATTCTCTACGTCGCCCAACCATGCGGGACAAGACGCACGCACGCCGACTCTCTTACCCTTGCTGAAAAAGTCACGGAAAGATAACTTTTTTATTTCTGTCGGACTAGAGTTACCCCACGTAACTTTCGCAGCGACAGAGAGCGCGGCTAAGAAAAAAAAAGAGGGGAAGACCAAGTAATCTTCTCTGTATATATAATTCTCTACGTCACCCAACCACCCACCCCATTCGGACAACTGTGTCTTTCAGGAAGTGTTCACCTGTCACTAAATAGTGGCGTATGCTACGCCGCGGATCGGTTCGTTAGTTATTAATTTGCCTTCTAAGAGACAAGTAAGCTTGTTTGAAACGCAGGCCTACAGAAAAGAGACACATTTTTAGACAGCAACAATAGCACAGATTGTCGCACATAAAATCAATGTTTATCGTTATATCCGTCGAAGTTCTGCACGCCGAAATACTTTTCGGTAAAATAAGATCGAGATTATAGTTTTTACTTCTAATTATTTCCATAAAAACTCCGCCATCTGTCGGTCCCAAGCTAGCGACTCCACCCTATAAAACTTTAATGGCTACAGCAAACTTAAAACATAATTGTACATGCAGCGAGGGCGGACAACCCCCCTTGACGGTTTTTGGACCTAATCCAACAGGACCTCCAATACCGAATACATGGCAAGCCCTCCAGTGCAAATAAACCGACCCTAATTGGCACTTGGAACCATAAAAATGTCTGAACCTAATTTTTTAAATAGCTCTGTGTATAAAAACTTCAAATTTGTACTGTTCATTTTTGGCTCATTTGGAGGACGTGTTTGTCGACCACTGCTCTAGCAGACGATCAAGTTATGGTTGGAACAGATCACACTCTAGTGGTTGAAGCTAATTATCCCTAGCTGATCCTAGACAGTGGGCCGATGTATAATGTGCTATGGGTATGATTCAAATGTAAACCTGAGATATGTGTTCAATTAATACTGATACCTGAGAAGGCTTGGGGGGGGGGGGGGGGAACCTGACGATTGATACTTGGTGGCGACACTGAAAAGTACAACGGAAACGAATGGTAGAAGTAAGAATGTCAAGCTTGATAGATCTACTTCGGTCGTATTTAACAACGGATGTTGAATGTTTTAGAAATGGATGACCGGTGAACAGGGCGGCCTTAGGCTTCTGCAACCTGTGCGGCCGCAGTGGGCCCAGCACTTTCATATCCTTTTATTAAATTAAGCCATTATAACTTATAACGGGGTTCCCGAGGCCTCCTGATTTTCCAGGCGCTCCCGGAAATCTCCTAAAATCTCATAAAATCTCCTGAAAAATAGAAAAAATTGTTATCTTTAATGCATATTCAATTAAATACCACCGAAACCCCCTTTCCCAAACTACTTTCTTGCACTAAGAGAATTGTTAACAATACCTGTAACTGGGGCATCTGGTAAAAGAAGCTTCTTGCGCCTCAAACTAATCAAGAATTACTTGAGGTCAACAATTCACGAAGATAGATTGAACAATTTGGCAATTCTTGCTGTTAAGCGTGATCTATATAGGATTGTAGGAAACAGAACTTTGATGATATACTGTATGACTTCGCAAGGCTCGTAAAATTTGATCATGATTTTGTACTTAGTAAAGAATGAATGTAAAAATGATTTTATTTTCTAAAACAAAATCTTAATTTTCACTTATTATCCTTATCCCTGCCCAGACTGGGCCCCGCGCAATCCATTTCGCGTAGGGCCCCGAAACTGTTAGAGCCGGCCCTGTCGGTGAAGATTTTCTTAGATGCAGGAGATCATTATATACACGTTTTGCGTATCAGAAACCGAATGATAAATTTTCTTGTAATAGTAAAGGGCGCCTACTAATGTAGCACCAAAGTCAATGGATTTTTTACGCTTTCACGCTGTCAGAAACAAATAAAAATGTTGGTGTGTCCTTGACTAAAGCAGATAAAGCGCTGCAAGCTATTTCTAAATTTGTTTCACTCAAAGAAGTAATTGTTGGTGGGAACTTGGGTTGTTTAGTTCGGGTTGACGTCATAGTCATCTTTGGGATCGTCCAAATCATCGTTACAAATCCACACATAAGAAAACCGACGTCCTGTTTTTACACTTTCTATTTTAATATAACCGAACCAGTAGAGCGTTAGTAGATTGATGTGAAATATAATTATAGAAGACGGGTAAATACTGAAGATAGAATATTGAAAGTTGTTTTTTTTAGCTCGATATGGTTGTAAAAAGAATCACAATTGTGTAGAGTATAGGTGTACATGATGAATACGCCAGATTAAAAATGTAATCTAAAGACGTCTTTGGTTACTGGTACATAGTTCTATTCTTTTTTTTTTTCAAGTTAAACAACATAATAAGCACATTTTTTAAAAAAATCCTTTTATAAATAAAAAAAAAGTTATCAAAGGGAAAAAAATCCGCACTTACATCTATGTTTCAATAGTTTAGAAGCTATTTCCCTTATTAGATATCAAACAAAATAATTAGTCACCAATAATTGATTGACTAATTGTTTTTTTTTTTATTGATTCATGTTTTGTTTAGTACAATAAATAATTGTTTACAGTTTCAAGGTAGATTTGAGAGTGGGTGTAGGAGAAATAACATGCTCAAGTGTCTAAGGGGACGAAACCCTACATATTTATCCGTATCTGCGAATACTGAAGGATTAATTTCCCTTGTTGGTATCAAACAAAATAATTAATAAACAGTAATTAATTGACAAAATGGTCAATTTTTAACCTTTTTACCTGCCTTTTCGAGGGCCGATTTCGAGTTTCTGTTTCCACACAAACTGTCTTTGCAACCTTGTTTTTATCAGTTCGAGTCTTGTCTAAGCCAATAAATAATTGTTTTAACAAGATCAGAGAATGGATGTTGGAAAAAAAGCGTGTACAAACTTATTACCAGACAGACAGACAGACAGACAGAGTCCGTTGATATAAGCTTTGTAAAATGATTAATAAGTTTAAACAGAATAAAAAATAATTTTATAAATGGCACTATTGTTTTAAATGTATTTAGAAGCATTAATATATACACACAATTGTATTATTTAATTTGGTCGTTTCCAAGTGTGTTTGTGTGTACTGAATGAATGAAGATTAACTCTTTCTCTCCGTAATTATTTACCACATTCTGGTGGAATCAATTCTGGTATCGTCAGTAGGGAGAGAAAGAGTTAATAGAACACGTTTTCCAATTGCTATTTCCCATCTAAATGTTACATCCAAATTCTCCATCCGTTTGGGAATTGCTTTTGTGTAGCGAATCTTTCGTACTTATAGCATGCTCAGAGCGCTATAGTCCGATTTCTTTTTTGGACCAGTGGGTTGAGGGGTATCTGGAAGAAGGTTTTCCGTGCTGTCATTAGGCTCTCAGCAAATCCAACTCAGCTCTAGTCAGGTTTCGAACTCTAGACCCTTTCAATAGGCAGCCAAATGGTTTATGTCCGACATACGTCCCGCTTTGATCATGAACAAGACATAGAAAATAATTGACTTTGATTATGAATCAGACAAGACATAGAAAATAATTGACTTTGATTATGAATCAGACAAGACATAGAAAATAATTGACTCTGATTATGAATCAGACAAGACATAGAAAATAATTGACTTTGATTATGAATCAGACAAGACATAGAAAATAATTGACTTTGATTATGAATCAGACAAGACATAGAAAATAATTGACTCTGATTATGAATCAGACAAGACATAGAAAATAATTGACTTTGATTATGAATCAGACAAGGCATAGAAAATAATTGACTTTGATTATGAATCAGACAAGACATAGAAAATAATTGACTTTGATTATGAATCAGACAAGGCATAGAAAATAATTGACTTTGATTATGAATCAGACAAGACATAGAAAATAATTGACTTTGATTATGAATCAGACAAGACATAGAAAATAATTGACTTTGATTATGAATAAGACAAGTGCATGCTCTTTCAAGCACAATCTCTGTCTGCCTCTATCTTTCTAAACATAGACATAGAAAATAATTGACTTCAATTTTGAATAAAATAAGATAGAAAAAAATTGACCTTGATTATGAATAAGACAAGACATAGAAAATAGTTGACTTTGATTTTGAATAAGATAAGACATAGAAAATAGTTGACTTTGATTTTGAATAAGATAAGACAGAAAATAATTGACTGATTCAGTATAAGACAAGACAAAGAAAATAATTAAATTTGATTATGATTAAGACTAATTGACTTTGATTATGAATGACACTAAGGGATTGCAATGGACTTTGATTATTGATTGACAAAAAAATCAGCTCATTTTTGTTTGAGCAGAAGTGACCAGGTAAAAGTTCAGCTGCACCGTGCAATAGCGCACTCCAAACTGGCCCTTCTGTCTGTCAGCTGTTGATAATGGGCTGATACGCTTAAATGATTGCAGCGTATGGACCATCGCGAACCAAAGAATAATGGCCGTGGCATTATGGTAAACAATAGGCCAGGAAACTGTCAGTGAGTCAGACCAAAATCCAAATACTATTTGGCAAGTCTGGGTGAGTTTGCAGGGATTCTATGGTTTAGAAAAGCTTGACATAAGTGAATGGAGGCTGATAAGTGTAGGCTACAAGGGCAAATAGTTCTTTTCTAATAATTCTTCTTGCACCAAACCAAGGCCTCTCACTTTCTGTTACACTGAATCTGTCTCTATCAGTTGTCTATGCCAATATATATATGTTAGTGCTTTTTTGTGAAGGTACGCACCTTTGTAAGTTGTACCGGCACCTTTTTCAAGATGTAGAGAAATTATTACTTTTTTTTTGTATTTTATTATTAGTTTATTATTAGATACAAGTTAGGCAATCCATCACTGAGTACTGGCACCTATGCTTTTATAAAAAAAAAAAAAAAAAAAAAAAGCACTGTATATATATGTAAATTGTCACGCATATTAACCATTCTCTTTTTCTCTCTGTGTCTATCCCTCTTTTTCTCCGTCTATGCCTTTTGGTCTCTCTTTATGTGCGTGTGCGTCTCTCTCTCTATATAGAGAGAGCTGTCTGTTTCTTTTTCTCTTTCACGCACAATCTCTGTCTTTCTCGCTCTATCTTTCTTTATTGGTCTGTCTGTCTGCCTCGTTTATGACTCTCCCTCAGTCTCTTTTACTCTCTCATACACATATACACGAGCGTCTCAATTAAACATTTATCTTATATAAGCATCCACCTCCCCTCTCTTATTCACTCTCTCTACCCTACTCCACATATTTTCTTCTTTCTCTCAGCCCCTCCCCCCTCTCTCTCTCTCTGTCCATCTTTCCACACAGCGTATTGTATTGCTGGTAGCACGCTGACGTCATGAAATGACTTCCAATGACACTTTTGGCATATGTCTCTGTTGCTGTTGGATGTTTTTATTTGTTGGTTCGTTATTGTTTTTTGTTTTTTTCATTACCTCCACAACCTGCGCCATTTGCATGCACTTGAGCCAATTTAATTATTGATCGTTTGTCCTGTGAAGTCCTAGTAGACAAAGAGCGTTTACAGTAATGGCCCTTTGGATTACTTTTTTGTTGGTTGCGAAGGGACATTACTCTAATACTGACGACATTGAATTTATTCCCCTTGTTTGGAAAAACAACATCAAATGACAAAATAAATGAAGAAAACAATTACAAGGAAGATTTTTTTTTAATAATTTTTTTTCTCTTTTAAAGCGGAAACTGTGAGACCTAATGAGGCTTTGTGGATATTTGGATAGCCCTAGGGAGAAGTAAAACCGGCACTAGTCTTCATTTTTTAGTTATTGAATTCTATGTTCTGATCTGATCAATGGTAAGGGTGTGATTTCTTCAAACTGTTGCAGGTTCTTTCGTAAAGCTACGGGAAAATTAAACTTGATCCACATATTATCTTATCATCCTAACTTTTTTTAATAGTACATCTGAAACAATGTAATGGCATGGAGTTTTTACTTGAAGACCAGACAAATAATATTTTTTAAAAACTTGATTTAGTTGGGGAGAATTATTTTTTTTTTTATTTTTTGATTTTTTTTTTGTTTTGTATACCTTAATTAAAAAAAACAAGATTACAAAGAGGCGGCCCCCGTGGGAGACGGATCCCTCGATGGCATCGAGCAGGGTATGAAACCGAAACTGTAGAGATAATCAGTCTTGCGCGCTAACCGCACGACCAGGCATTGCTCTTTATCTATTGACAAACTGGTTACAAACTAATAGCCTACTATTAATAATATACCTACACATTACGGAATGACAACTACCGGATATGTACAATATGTCAGAAGAGCGATTTTATATAATCTTTTGGTATTGAACATTTTCATTTAAATGGAACTAGAACGAGGATGTAGATCTACCTAAATTAAACTACTAATTTAGCACTTTCAATATCTATATATAATAGATCTAGATCTAAAATATATATTTGGGATAATGTAGATGTAATTTAGATAAGCTTTATATAAAAAAAAACACAAGATAATCAATTAATAGACTAATTGCAATATGAAATATTAAAATAGTATATTAGTTTTAGTATTTTATAACATTGCAATATTGTCATATTGACAATCTAGACTTTAGAAATAAAAATCTACACTTTAAGCCTAGAAATTAAAATTATAGATCTTGATCTAGTCTAAATCATGGCTGACTGGTAGTGCGGTTTGCGCGCTGGACTGTCGTTTGGATTCATCGATGGTCCCAGGTTCAAACCCTGCCCGCTCCCATCCCCCGTCGTATTACGGGAGGTTTGGACTACAACTCTGAAGGAACATCCGAAACATGTAAAACAACAAACTTTCTAAACTAGACCAAGAAATTCTAGATCTAGATTCTATAATGATTTTCATTAGAACTTAAATCTAAATGTAGCTCAAGTGTAAGAAAAAAAATCTAGATCTAGTGTAAAAAAATCTAGCTCTAGTGAAAAAAAAATCTAGATGTAGCGTAAAAAATCTAGATTAGATCTAAATCTAGCTATTATGTCTTTTTAAAATGCGAGTCACATTACGAGGTTTAATAAACACTACTATACCGAGTTGTTTAAGCATTTAAAGAATGTATTTTATATGACATCAAAAGAAAAAAAATCCACTACGTCACATGGTCTAGTTAGACTAAAAAATATCCTCTGTACGAGCAGCTTGTCGAGTGTTCATAGGCATTGGTGCACCGAGTGAGATCTTTTAGCATTTCATTTAAAGAATTAACCTCATATGACGTCAAAGGGAAAAAATTCCATTACGTCACACGTCCTAGTTAGACTAAAAAATGTCATCTATACGAGCAGCTCGTTGAGGGTTCATAGACATTGGTGCACCGAGTTTGTTCTTTTAGCATTTCATTTCATGGGCTAGTTAGACTTAATATATAATATATATATATATATATATATATATATATATATATATATATATATATATATATATAAGGATTATAGCTTTTTTTGTTTTGTCTGTCAGTCTGTCTGTCCGTTATATTAATAGCGAGAAAAAAAAGAAGACTAAAAGCTATTGAAAATCTGATTAAAATTTAATTTCCCTTCCGAAACATCGCATTAGTTTTAAGTTTCTATAATAGATTGTTCCGGATGTTTATATATTTATAGTGAGAGAAAATAAGAATTCCAGATTAATAAAATGCCGTTAATTAAATTTGTGGGATGGTCTGTTATAAAAATTAGATGTACCACAGCCTTATGAAGATTTATTCAAACCATACTTTGGTGTTAGGAAGTTGTTTTCCTTAAGAATCGGAGCATAATATTAACGATAATTAGATTTTCTAACGTTTTAGCTAGAAAGTTAAATGAAGTGTAAGAGAGAAGCGCGATAAATAGAGTTTAAAAGTCCGGAACAACCAATTTTCGTAAATTGAGAAAATTATTTGTTTTATTTATTAGAAGAGGGATTTCAAACGTTTATTAGCGTTATTAGATTTTTAATATAAAATTCGAATCATTTTTTGCGACGATTTGTAAGATAATTAAGGTAATGTAGGTCGATTTCTTTTTCGAAACAAAATCCGGAACATTCTTTACCGATTAAACAACTTTTATTATGTTTCGGTAAGAAAATTAACTGTAAAATAAGTCTAAAAATTTATTTTCAATAATCGTTTCTAGTAAATTACTTTCTTATTTTAAAATCCTGAATAACCTATTGTCGATATTTTTGAAAAAAAATATAATTATTTGACATAAATTTGTTTTAAGTTGAATATTCTGAACAATTGATATTGATAAATAAACTATAGTGACGTAGTGTCAAAGAATATGAGTGTAATATTAGTCAATTATACAATTCCAAACAATCATTTGACTTAATTTGTTTTTTATAAAACAATATCCGTAACAACTTTATAGTCAATGAAATATAAATCAGCATAGATATTTCTATTTAGCATTTATATGCTATTTACATTAAAAAACCGGAACAATATATTAAAGATATATTAAGTTCTTGCAACGTTTAAGCATGGCAATAAAATCTAATATAAGTTAGAAGAGCAAACAAATATTCATTGGCATTGATTTGTTTTTCACAAAACATCCGGAACAATCTATTATAGATACTTAAAACTATTGCAATATTTCTGAATGAAAAATTAAAGGTTAAATCAGATTTACAATGGCCTCTAGTGTTGTTTGTAAATCTAATTGTGACGGACAGACCGACCAACAGACCAAACGCACAAAAATAATCTTTTTTTATTCGGATGGGGCACTAAACAAAAAATAAATAAAATCTGATATTTTTAAAAAGTTTAAGGAATTGGTTTAGCTCCCGATCGTGTTGCAACGTTACGCTACTGCACGAAAGTCGCTGCATAAAAAAAGTCCATTAAAAAAAATATGCGTGATATTTACATACATTAGCCTTTATAAACAAACAGAAATGTTTTCTTTTAATTTTAGCAGGTAGTTAACCAGAAAAAACATCTTTAACTATTATTTATATTTGTTGTAAACATTTCCTGTACATTTTATAAATATATTTGACTAAGTGATACTGAAAATACACAAATATTGTCCATCTTTGTTAGCATATTGTAACATTGCCTCCCTTACATTTACGTAATTGTTTTAGAATTGGTGTATTTTTATGAAAAAATCGCTTGCATAATTAATTTCATAAATTAAACGGTTTGCTTTTAGAAAACCAAAAGTAGCCGCATTTAATGGTGAAATAATATTTTTCATATCTCTTCTAGTTTTCGAGATCCGAGTGTGACAGACGGACAGACGGAAATTTTGCACAAACCTAATAGCGGCTTTTTCCCCTTACGGGGGCCACTTAAAATGATATTTCTTTTGTTCTCACTATTTCAACAGTGTCTGTGTGAATCTGTTTGAAGTAATGTAATGGCGGTGTTTGGGGTTCTTTTCTCTTTACTTTTTTTTTCTCACTTAAATTTAGGCCTAAAACTGTGTGTGTGTGTGTGTGTGTGTGTTGGAATTATAGTATTTAAATTTACTGTATCATTTATCCATCTCTTTTTTTTTTTTTGCTTCTCTCTTTCTCTCTCTCTCTCTCTGTATATATATATATATATATATATATATATATATATATATATATTTGTAGATGTGTTTTGTTCTCTCTTTTCCTTTATTCTTACTTCCGGTACATCGAATGCAAACTTCATTATTTCCAATCTATCTATACCTAACTATACCTAACTATACCTAACTATACCTAACAGTTCAGAAGGGCTAGGGTGGCGATGGGGAGATGACACAGCGTTGACCTATTTGTTTTTATGACACACCAGGTCACTTCACAAACTAGAAACATGTCAGTATCAACTTTCAACACACAACCTGTCGCGACTATATTCTAACAATGCCCATTTCATTCTCTCTCTCTCTCTCTCTCTCTCTCTCTCTCTCTCTCTCTCTCTCTCTCTCTCTCTCTCTCTCTCTCTCTCTCTCTCTCTAGGAATGAATCATTACATTTCCAATACCACAATCGCACAATCTGTAATTATCTTACAACACAATCAACTCCCGAGGATTAGTTCTCAAGTGGTCGCCTGTGAGTGGTTCAGATGTCCGTCGTCTGGCGACACCTTGTAGGCAGCAGATACATTATTTCTGTCGTTTCGTTCAGCGTCTCAGTAGATAACAAGTTTTTTAAAAAGTACGCCAACACGTCGTCAGACTAGCTCTGGCTTTCCACCATTAATCTTAAGCGCAGTAGTCTGCACACTGTTTACGTTTTAAATTGATAGATCCTGTTTACGATCTCAATGTAATTGAATGAGGTCAAATCAACGATCACGTCGTCAATGTGGAGAGAAAGAGTGTCAGCTTTCAAATACAGTAAGAGAGAAAAGCAAACAAAAAAGTATTTCTTTTATCTTTTTTTTTTTTAAATCAAAGCTTATATCAATGTGTATCAATGAGTTTGGATCAATTATGTAATTAGATTTGTAATAGATCTAGACTAACAACGATAAATCGGTGCGATTAGAATTTCTTTTTCTGTTTAGCGTTAGCAATTTGGAAAGGGGGAGCAAGAACGGGGTATCTAGGTGATCGCTTTTTAAATTTTTATTTTTTTTAAACAGAGAACGAACTTAATTCGAACTAGTGGGCTAAAGCCTTCTCTGGCTTCTCAATCCAACGCGGTAACCACTGTGCTAGCGAAGAGTCTATGAACATGGAAGATTGTCTAGTTACCTATTGTTTCTATTTCATGTTTCTGTTCACTAAGCATCAGAGACAGCCTAATATAAAGAGGACTAATTTAGCATATACCAACTCTTCAGTCAAGTACTATTTATTTCCCTTGTTTTGCGGCGAACCCAAAGAAAGTAATTTATGTTCACAGGTAAAAGTAATAATTGTGCAAAATTTCAGTTTGATCCGAGATTGGGTGTGGGAGAAATAACGTGTACAAACTTTTGGCCAGACTGACATACAGAGTCAGTTGATATAAGCTTTTTAAAAAGATATGGCGATATAGATAAATGTGGGGACGATATAATGAAATCTCCCCCCCCCCCCCCCCCAAAAAAAAAAAGTATGAAAATAATAAGAAGATTGGGAGAGTTCTTGAAATAATGAGATGACGTTTAAATACAAGAGATAACGATGTATAGGGAGAAATAGAAGAGAATTAGGGAGAGGGATGAGTGGGAGATCACAAATGAGAGAGTAAGAATAATGGGGGAAGAGGTAGGTAGACAGAACAAAAGTGGACTCATTTTCTTGGATGAAGTAAATATTGTAACATTTATTCAATTAAACACAACTCAAATAGAGGTGCATCGCAAAAACAATAATTTCAGTCTCCATATGCTAAACATAAGTTACACAACGTTATCACAACAAACGAGGAGGGAGGAGCCAATCGGGGTGAGCGATGAGCCAGCACTTTGGCAATAATAGTTTTTGTATTATTTTTAACCACTCCTCTCGCTACATACCCTAACCCTTTCGTCTCCTTAATAATGCATATTTCAGAAACCTTTTCCAAAACTACATTTCATTAGATATTTAGTTTCCTTGAAAACGAAATGAGACGAGGAATATAAATAAACAAAAACTCTATCCCTTGTTTACGAGGGATCAACGCATGGATCCCTTGTTAAAAAAGGATCAGCTGAAAATTAAATCAATATACAAAAGATCAATTTAAATAAGGCATAAGCATGTGTGTGTGTGTGCGTGTTTGAATGTAGAGCTATCAATTCTTCTCATTGTTTTGGAATGCATGTATGTGTGTGTGTTTGTTTGTGTATGTGTTTGAGTAAACGTATGTGTATATGTGTCAACATTTATGGGTAAACCAGTGTAAAGAGTAGGCATTTTTTATTGTTATCCTAAAGAATGAGTCGTGAATTATTTCAACATCCTTACATTTAGTGTAACAACAACATAGGTTTTAATGAAATATTGATTTTTTTTTATTTCAACACATAAAACAAGTAAATTGAAACCAAGATTAACTAGGTGACAAAAAGGGTTTGTGTTACATGCCAGTTTATAGGCGGCCCCTCGGGTCCGACAAATTCACGAAATTCGTTAGACACAAACTCACAGCTAAATCGCATTCAGAACGTTGAACACAAATGGATTTTACTTCTTTTACAATCTAGAGGGCAGACGATGTTAATGTCATCTATTGTATTAAGTGATGATTTCGCTTATGGATAGTTTGTAGCTTTTGACATTCTTGTTGAAAATATTGAAACCTGCCTAGATACCTGCATTGCTTATCAAATAAATCCACCATGTGCGGACCATTCGGGACGCTTCTGAGTTTGTATTAACACAAACTCTCTTGGTAATCCTGTTTTTGTCATAGCTAAGTGTTGTTAGGAAATGACATGGTTAAAAAAAAAAGATTCTTTTCTTCAAGTCAGTCAACGAAAACGTTTTCTAGCTTTTTATAACTAAACGCGACAGATGAACTGACGGACGGACGGGCAGACAACACAAAACAACTAGGGTCGCTAAAAATATTCCGGAAGAAAACAATAACAGACATATTCCTGAGTTGTTGTTTTTTTTCTTCCCCCATCTTTTTTTTTTCCCTAAGTTAATTTATTTCATTTAATTTTCGAAACCAGACACAAACAACATCAGGTGATCAATACTGAACTGATACTCTTTATCTAGCACAACGGTTGGACAAGATGGCGGCGAGGCTTTCAAATTATTGATGTCCGCAATGTTTGCCACTCTCTGGGCATGCGCTCTCAATCCCAGCGTCCTTCTGGCAGACGATCGCAATTATCAATTAGGTAATAATTTATAAACACTTTTTTTTTGGCTCCTTTTCACCATAGAATGAGTGTTAGTGTCAAACCCAGTGGGTGTAACAAAGTAAAAAAATTATGGGATAGAGAACGAAAGAAAGAGCTTTTATGTGGTAAACCAACAGAAATGAAGCTAGAAATTTGTATAGGCTATTCTAGACTTTCAGAATTCTTATTAGCCGGTTCAAGGGAAGCAACTTGATCTTGTCATATGAAATATTTCGTACATTATGCGTAACCATTTTTTTTATTTATTTCGAACGGCAACTGAAGGGGGGAAACCGCTATTGTTGTCGCGCCGTCGCCATGTCCGTCGGTCACGTTTAGATCTAAAAAAAACAAAAAAAACAAAGGTGTTAAACGTTCAATTCACAAACATGTAGATCTACATGTTGATCGTTAACTAGTTCTGCTAAATACTCAGAATATGCGGTGTCATTTGTGAATCATTGGTCTATTACGTATTCTTCTATAACTAACTAAACCATAGATTTGGTTAATTATAAATGGATAGTGAACCCTGTTGCGCGTGTACAAACTCTGACTCCAATCACAGATAAATCCATGCTAATACAGAAGTAGCTTATTGAAATATTCACACAGACACACACACACACGATGAACTTAAACCGATGTTTAAACTAGAGATGGGAATCGAACCCATCTTTTAAATTTCGGGTTCGGTCCGGTTCGTTAAGATAAAGTTCCGGTTCGGTTGGATGGCGATTATAGTTCGGGTTCGGTTCGGTCAGATTTAAGTTCGCGTTCGGTTTGGTTTTTTGACGATTATAGTTAGGGCTCGGTTCGGTTTGGTCAGATCTAAAGTTCGGGTTCGGTTCGATGCCATGAAATTAGGTTATAGGAAAACTATGTACTTAATGTTCAGTTCAATTTATTAGATAAAACAGTTATTAAAACCTTAGTCAGACAACGGGCTATTTTAATTTCAGACACTCGTGTCGCGGGCCAAATAACAGAAATGATATAAAAAATATGAAATAAAAAATAAATCACTTTGATTAGAAACCCATGGAGATAGCACTGAGACTAAGTCATGCGATGTGGGAAGTGTATCCGAAACCAACTTCTGAAAATCTCTCTGCATATATGTAAAATGTTTGTTTTACATGTTTTGGATGTTCCTTCAGAGTTGAAGATAGTTTACTTCCTAGTCCAAACCTCCCGCAGGACGACGGGGGATGGAAGCGGGCAGGATTTGAACCCTCGACCATCGATAAATCCGAAGACAGCCCAGCGAGCAAACCGCACGACCAGGCAGCCATGTCCAAATCTAAGTGTTCGTCTGTGATGCGAATACACAACATTTCGCCCATTTTTCACCTGCTAAAGTTGCAATTTCGTTTAGAAGGCGCTTATGTTAGCTTCAGTTTTTCTTAACGTTTGTTATTGAGTTTATTTAGATCTGATGTGATGTCACTGTTAAAAAAATCCCACAACGAAAATTCTCTAATTCTGTCAGAAAACGCTTAGAAACTTTCTAGTTCAACGCTTGAAATGTTATCAAATTTACTGTGCTGAACACATCATCACATGGTCCGGACTCAACGCCTTTCCACAGA
Source organism: Biomphalaria pfeifferi (assembly GCA_030265305.1). Lineage (NCBI taxonomy): Eukaryota > Metazoa > Mollusca > Gastropoda > Planorbidae > Biomphalaria > Biomphalaria pfeifferi. The sequence goes on along the minus strand of JASAOG010000061.1, from coordinate 315,339 downwards.
GGTTCCGTTTTTTTTTTTTTAATAACTCTTGCTGCTAGTCCGCTATGACATCCACCAAACTTGGGGTCCTGGTTTCAAATCTCAGTAAAGACTGGGATTTTGAATTTCTTTAATTTTTAGGGCGCCCTTGAGTCCACCCAACTCTGATGGGTACCTAACTTAAGTGTGGGAAAGTAAAGGAGGTTGGTGGTTGTGCTGGCCACATAACCCTTGCTAGTAAACCGTTGGCCAAAGAAACAGATAACCTTAACTTCATCTGCCCCATAGATCGCAAGGTCTGAAAGGTGAAATTTTACTTTACATACGTATTTTACATTCAGATCTGGAATAATCTTAACTTTTCTCTTCAACTAGGGCGTTTTCTAGGGCGTATTCCGGAAATTAAACGCAATTCACGTGTCAAACGGCCAAAACTCTCTAGGCTTGTTTGGCCAAAATTATGTAAATAACCGTTAACGAGGTAATGGCGCGAAACATTTTGATTGGTGGGCAAAACAAAGACACAACCAAAAGAAAAGCGGTCTAGAAAAAGTGAACAAATTGGGTAAATATGACAGACCTACATGGACTGCGGAGGTGTTTACAAGTAACACAAGTCTAGGTTTCAATTTCTTGCTTCCTTAATGTGTGGGCCTTTCAAAAGAAAATCAATATTTCATTAAAACTTGTGGGTTTTTTTGTATTACCGTACACTTAATGCTAAATGTAAGGATGTTGAAATACTGCCTATATATATCATTAGCGCATCCAGAACTTTTGAATGGGACTAGGGAATGAGATTTTTTTCCAAAACCCAAACCCTAACCCTAACGCACACACGTCATATAGATATATATATAGGTCGTGTCTTTGTTTTTTCCTAGCAATCAAAATGTTGATGAGAAAAGAAAAGAATATTCCAGATCTGGATGTAAAATACGTATGTCTAAATATATATATATATGTCAGAGAAAAAAAATGTATTTATTGCAATTACAGCAGTGGCATTGTTTTTTAACCTCTGGCAAAAACAGCAGTGACTTTGTTGGCCCTCCCCCAGTGGAGTTCGGGGTGCAGCCCCAACGCAAAGCGTTTTCTTGCATTCTGCTGAAACGCATTCTCCTGACATCTACAGCTCATTATTCATCCTATTAAAAAAAAAAAGACAGGTCCGAATTAAGTAAAATAAAGCAACATGGAGGCAAGGGCCAGTACTGAACTGTGACGGACAGTCGAGGCAAAAGTAGCCGTAAGTGTATGTTTATTAGGCGTAAATATTGTATGTATTATAGGTTTACTTTAATTGGGAATTTGACAAGACTATAAATAGACTATGTTAGACGGAAATAGAGAAATTATGGGAAATTAACTGAACAGGAATGATGGGATTAGTTTTAACGGTGACAGACATTATAAAAAAAACGACTCACTTTCTCTTAATGGCGAGACATCATCTTTAGTAACTGTCGACATTTGGACTGTGCCCCTTCATGTTGGATTAAAGATAGTTTATCAAGATTCATACAGTTTTCTCAAGTATTTTATAGAATTTATTATATGCTGTCTGGTTGTAAAATGAACTCCAGGAGCTAGTAAATACTACTTCATATAGACCTAGATCTACTCTACATCTTTTACTAAACAACCACAACAAATGATTAAAAGCAGTATTAAAAAATAGCCATAGCCTATAATGCTATAAATCTATACAATACTGTGATTAATTAATACAACTTTTACTGATTTATTATACATGAAGGTGTTCCTGTTATGGCAGGTGGCCGTTATTATGAATTAGTTACATTCGTTTTAAACTTAGCTAACTAGGACCGCATATAACCCTAACAACTAACACTAGTGATAGGAAGCGACGAGACGTCGTCATTGATATAGGAAAACATCAAGTAAAAATACATCTAGATTAAGTGTTAAAATTCATGTTTAGAATTAAAGATCATAGTTTTTATACACATCAAATGAAATCATTCTAAAGTCTATGTCTGTGTCTATGGCCTGATCTGTTCTTTACGCCAACCAAAGGGATGCCTACTTTATTATATGAGATCACCAATAATCAATGACTCATAGCACACATGATCACATACCTGCATACATAAATACATGCTTAATGCAAAAGAACAAATACACACATACATGCGTCCATAACAATGGATTGGAAGGTCAACAATCAACACACAAATACTTGTGCTATTTATATGTATCTGTTTAATTATTTTTATATTGATTGTTTTATCGGGTGATCCTTTTTAACAAGTATTCCACGCGTTGATCCGTCATAAGTGTTTATATTTTGAAATCATCTAATTTTCGTTTAAAAGCAGCTAATCAAGTAATGAAATGTAGTCTTAGAAAAGGTTTATAAAATATGCATTATTAAAATGGAGAGGCGAGAGACTCATGTAATTTATTCACAATCGTTACATGGATCCAACTCCTTGAGTGCCACTCTGTTGTCCCTGATTAGGATGAGACAGACGGACGAATACCTCGACGAAGTTGTTCCTGTCCCTACATTGTACAATCCCTCAATGTCGTAGAGCCGCCACTGAGTAAACACTTTCGTGAAATTAAGGATTTTTTTTATTTGGGATAGAGTTACCAAACCTTTTTTATATCTCTATCAAGTGCAATGCACACGGTACTGTGGTAATTCACAAGACGTCATGTGCATTTTCCATGTTAATTTACCCACTGGCGCCAAGGTAAAGATAACTTGAACTATATCTCTAGAACAGCTACTACTATCTTTGAATTGCTCTTATTAAAGTAAACACATACATCTAGTCATACCATTCTACACCCAATATTTCCATCAATGGTGAAAGTGTAAAGAAAGGGAGATAATGAGAACACCACATTATTAATTATAAAAACCCTAGTTAAACGATTCATTTGTTTCGCACAGAAATAGCAATAACTCAGTCCACCTTTGTCTTCACATCACGCTTTATCTCCCATTCAATGTCTGACATTTCATAAATGTATTAACGCTTTAAAACGTCCCTAATTGGGAAAACAATTATTTTTATAAAGAAAGAAAATTACAGAATCTATCAGAATCGCAAGCGAGACAAAACAAAGACTAATAACTCTTGGTCTTAATTTAGTCTTATTGTACTCCGATCAAGAAGAGTACCGAGATAACTGACACCCTTCAAACATGGCGTGAAACAAAAAGAATATTTTTTTAAGAGGACAAGAATGTCTTTTGGGATAAAGGTAAGAGGCGGGATGTAAACACTAGCTGATGCCCGACGTTCGTCGATGAAAGTTCGAATCCTTTCTCTACGCCAACCCCCCTCCAATTCTCTAGATTAGAGCGTCTGGTCCTGGTCGTAACAATCGTTGCTTCTGAGGGTAATACCAAACGAATCGTAGACAACACAACATTCTTCTTGTCTTGTCCTTTCTGTACAGCCCTCTTCTTCTACTTCCTCCACCCCCCATCCCACACACACACACACACAACCACCTGTAGTAAGGAAAAGTTTTATTTATCAGTCTGTCACTCCGTCTGTCTATCTATATAAAAAACAAAGAGGTAATGAAAATCTGATTTCATCATCGTCTGTATCGTGCTTAGAAGCAGATGGACTACTTTCGGCTTTCTGAGAGCCAACCTTTATGCTTTTTATAGAAGTAGATAGACTAGATACATATAACTATATAGTACAGAAAGATCCCGAGGTTTCACTTACAAAGGCCATCATCACAAATGAAACTAGAGAACTTACAGAGCAGACGATTGAAACATTAAATAACAAAGTTTACAATTCGAGAAGGAAGAAAACAAAGTTATAAAATGTTTGCTATTTAATATGGTTAAAAAAATCCATTACTAGTTGTTTTTTTTTCCAAATTAGTTCACTATTGTCAAACCTCCCGAAAGTCGCAGTTTGTTTTATAGAATTAGAACTATAATACAAGGACTTTTATCAAAAGTTGGCTATTAATTAAACTTGAGTCTTCTCCCAAGTAAACTCGACTGACCAGGGTTTTTTTTTGTTTTTTTTTAAATCTCAAAATGGCGAAAAACAATTTCAAAGGACTATGACTCTATATCTTTGTGTGACTCTGGTCCTATCAGTGGAACAAATTAAATATTTGAGAAAACAACACGAAAAAAAAAAAAAAGCTCGCTTATGAAATGACATGAAATATTCGGATTCAATCCAAAACTGTACACAATAAGACTGTTACTCTCCTAGTCTTGCGACGCGCCTGCTATATATGTAACACATGGATCAATTAAAAGATTAATTTGTTGTTCGTTATTAAATAATTTTGTTGATATAAGATAAGATATGATAAGATAAGATAATTTTTATTGATCCAATCAAATGGAAATTCAGTTTAACTACAATTGACAATCTCAGCTTAACTACTGTACACTTTGGGGGGAGAGTCCCGTTCCATCGCTACCATATATCCCATAGTTGCATAGCTTATCTCCATTGTCCATATAAGATCTGAAAGAAGTGGTCATCTTACCGTTAGGACTAAAACAGAAAGATTTAAAAACTCCTTCATCCCACTTCCGGTCAGAGTGTTACAAGATCATCTGTCATCATCGAGAAGTTCATAGAAGTCTAATTCATAAAGCGCTAGTTGTGTGTGTGTGTGTGTGTTCCGTGTGTGAATGTTACTCGTATTTCCATCTATATTGTTATTGTTACAGTAGTTACGCTAGGGTTGTCAACTGTAGTCAAACTGAATTTCCATTTGATTGGATGAATAAAAATTATCTTATCTTATCTTATACCAACAAAATTATTTAACAACGATCAACAAATAATCTTTTTATTGATTCATGTGTTGCCATCGACAATGATTAATCGTGAAAAGTTTCAACTTGATCCGAGAATGGGAAGTGGGAGAAAAACGCGTTCAGGATTCTATCCAGACAGACATACAGACGGTGTTACTTGATATAAGCTTGGTAAAAAAAAAATAGGAAGAAAAGGTGTGTCCGCAATTAAAATGAAGTCTTCAAGAAAATAGGTGCAAGTGTTACTACTGTAATGTTTTGTTTGTTGGCTGCTTAATGTGTTGATAACTTTAATCAGAAGATGTATGAGTGTAATGTTCTGGCAAATTACTTTGCAAGACTCTGAGTCCGCCGATTAAAAGAACAAATTACAAGTTAAATATGTATCGATGTAGAATGGTAAACGGTCATGTTTCTGTCCCAACCTCGATGTCGTCTTTTTTGAAAGAACTACGCCAACTAGTTTGTTTCTTAGATATCTATAATATCTAGCTTCCAATGACGTCACTACTAAAGTCGCGTTCAAAGTCCGTCTCCTAAGGTGCGTCGTTAACTAGTTCATTACACTACTAAGTTATAGTGGCAATCTTAAGTTCATAAGAAGGTGGCGCGATGGCTGAGTGGTAAAGTGTTTGGCCTTGGAACCGAAGAGAAGACTAGGATTATTGATATCGACACTTTTAGGACGTCCCGGGTTCGAACCTGCCCTTCGTCCTGAGCGAGGTTTGTGCTAGGGTGTAAGCATCTTCAATTCGGAAATAACATCCGAGACATATAAAACAAGGTGTTTATGTCGTTGAAGTCAAGAGTTTAACTGGTATGTCGTGCAGATCATGTACAAAGCGCCCTCATTTATATCAATGGTGTCAGAAGATGTTAGTGCTGTGATAGCTTTATTGCTGAAATCTCTTGCACAATAGTACACTGTTCTTCATATAAGAAAGAGAGAGAGAAAGAGAGAGAAGGTCTCTTAAGACTACATTCGTTTATAGGATTCTTTCGCTTTCGACAATACATATAGTATATAATCTGAGAGACTCGTGTGATATTATCATTTATATTGTAACTTTTCACTTACAGAATTCCTTAAAATATATAAATAGGTTTCATAAAATTTGTTACCAAAACATTAGCGTTCCTTTCTTTTTAGTTCTAAATTGTTATTTTAAAGTTTACTTACCTAATTGAGTAAATTTTTCCTTCGGGTGTAGCCAAAACTGAATAAAAACTAATTTAACTGGCACAAAAACACATGCAAATAAAAGTCATTAAAATTACTCCTTTTTTTTTTTTAGTTGTTACCCTTGAATGAGCACTCTTCTATTTGGCGATATATCGTTTTATACAGCAGTTCCACCATTGCTCCCCCTTTTTCCCGTCCCTTTCCTGCTCCCCACTCTCCTTGTTGTTGTTTTTTTTCCATAAACTCCATTAGCAACACCAGCCGCGTGCATTGTGGGTATCAGTTCCTGCGCGTGGCAGTGTCACCTACATCATGCGCGTGCTGTCCTGCTTGCTAATGATGGAGGAGACAGCGTCTGCTGTGATCCCGCTCACAACAGAAACAAAAAAAAAACTGACCGCCAACTGCGCAAGCCCTAATGCTGTTCATTTATGGTATTTAGTGTTGGCGGAACGAAATAATATATTTGGCGTATTTCTGATATATGTTGAAAACAATATTACCTATATGTGCTTCAGTAGAATCAAAATTGGATCAATTTATGCTCTTTCCTTGTCTGGCTTCAATAAGAGAAAAGTGAAATCAATGGGCTATTTAGCGGATGTATAAAACATAAATGTCATTGTCGCAAATTGACCCAAATTTTCACAATTAAATATACGAAAGAAGATGTACACTGTCAAGACTCCTTTCCTCTCCAATATACGTATGTGTACTGCAATGCTGATTACTAAATGTACCCAAGTCCTGGGCAATACCACAACGACACAAACAACGAAAGAACAAAGATTCAGAATGCCAATTAACAGACATATAACATGTTTATTACATAGTCTGTACTATAATACAGAATCAGGTCAGACAATTGAAATATCCAGTATCCATTAAAAATATAAAAGCTTAATATTCCATTGACTGAATAGTGACAACACAGAAAACTAATTAGAGTCTACACTTCGACTCTATCTATATCCAAAAGTCCAACTGTCCTGGACTAGGAACAAAACCACACTGCCTTATTATGAGTTACATTCCATTACAAAAATAACCATCTCACCAAGTAAAAACAATCCAAAACAATAACAGTTTTGAAGTCAACAACCTGAATTGCTCCCCTTCTCCTCTATAGTAAACAGGAGACCCAGGCTGACCAGAACTCAGTCCTGACATACACATACCTATATACTTAAGTGTACAGGATCTACACCAGTGATGCCCGACCTATGACCTGCGGGCCAATTTAGTTTTCAACACTCGTGTCGTGGGCCATATATACGAAAAGTTCAAGAAACGATATGAAATTGAGAGGAATCTAGTACTTACCTACATTAACACTTAAAAGGCGTGTGGTACTTTAGCCTCTAAACATCAGCATTGTAATTCCATTGTGTATGCACTCACTGTAAAGCAGCTCAGCACTTTAAAGGTTAATTAATAAGATATATTTAACATTTATCTTTTGTATACGCTCCAGAAAATGGCTTCATTTCTCTACTTAAAAAAATGAGCAACCAGCAAGCAGCAGCAAACTCATTTCCTCGTATCTTTTTGATAAATATTCCCGTTGATCCTCCAATCTCAAGTCGTAGTTTAACCATTTTTTATTGGCTGTTCAAATCAAGAATGCCGTCATATTTGTTGTATAGTGAAATTTATATGTTTATCTTTTTTTTTTAAAGAACTGGTTTGACAAGAATAGCTGTCAAAAACATCATTTAAGATACAGAAGTAAAATATTACAAAGAAAACTAGATGAACATCTTGAAGTAATAATTCTGACTTCCTCTTCATTATAAGCTAAGAATATATATTTATTCAGACAAAATTGTTATTATTTTGGAAATCGTAGAACAGATTCTCAATTTTTACACATCATTAAAAAATTTTTAAATATGCCCCATGAGACTTGAACCATGTACCTTTGGCTCTAAAAGCCAACATTCAACGTAAATAGCACAGGAACGATGAAATTATTTCAAATTGAGGTTATATAAACATACTATGAATTAAATATTCTTTTTAAAAGATCAATCTACACATTCTTTCTATACTTTTTTACAAAATATTACTTCAATATTTCTTCAAAATGCTGAATTTTTTTAAAACTAAAACATTAGATTTGATTTAAAACAGTTTATTAAAAGAAGATATAATGTTTTATGCAGTTGACGTATAAAATTGAAAAACTAGTAATTTTTTATATAAATTTAATATAGATGACATCTTTTTCCAACAGTTATTAGCCTTTGACGATGACCTTTCGGTAGATTATTTCCGTAGTACAATGATATAGAGAATTCTATGGACATTTTATTAGTGAAATTTCGCATTTTTTGTCCGAAAAAATTGTTATTTAAAGTTACCAGAAAAATTACCCTAACATATATAAATTCTATTTTAGCATTACATATAAAAATTTAAACAAACAAATTATATATTATTTATCTATTTCAATCAAAATAATAAAATATTTAAACTTGTACTTTTTAAAAATAAAAACCAATTTTACATTGTATATCTTCTTTATAGAACTTTGAAGAAATTGAACGCATTCATTCCAACGTTACAAATCCCCACACTTGGTTATGGAAATTGTGTTTTATGATTAGACAATTGAAACAAGATTGACCACAAGCTGGACATGTTTGTCTGCTAAATTCATCTCTGACTCAACACAATCCGCAGTCGTTGGTGAGCTTTCTTTGTTGGACTTTGTCACCCTTAAAAACATAAAAGACTAGAATCTGTCCTTTTCAATATTAGAAGTGTGTCTAAATAACTCTTGTGTTAACTCTGTACACCGTACAAGTGTTTGTTGTAAACGTGAATTACTGTGAAAAATTATTTTGTTTTGACTTTAAGGTTACATTTCCTGACCTAAGTTATCATATTAGTAAGAAACAAATCTAATAGAGATGTGCGAGCTATGCTCCATAACTTACATATGTCAGCTTCAAGTCCTTCATTATATGAAAAGCTCACATGTTTCTAGTTCAACAATCGACGAGCGTGTCATGCGTACAGCCAGCAATAAAAAAAATAAACTGCCTTTAATATCTTCATTTAATGTCAGGTACTATTTAAAGTTTTCAAACTAATGTCTGGTACGATTTAGAGTTCTCCAACTAATGTCTGGTACGATTTAGAGTTTTCAAACTAATGTCTAGTACAATTTAGAGTTTTCCAACTATTGTCTGGTACGATTTAGAGTTTTCCAACTAATGTCTAGTACACTTTAGAGTTTTCAAACTAGTGTCAGGGACGATTTAAAGTTTTCAAACTAATGTCTTGTACACTTTAGAGTTTTCAAACTAGTGTCAGGGACGATTTAGAGTTGAGTATTAGAAATATGAAAATCTGTAATCCCAGCATTCATTGAGATTCGAACTCGCGACCTATCGTTTCACAATCCTCCATCTCCAGTCATTTTTATAAATCATGATTGTCATATATTTTAAAGACTAAGTAATCTTCGAAATTGTTTACATGTTTATAGCGGTTGTCGAAAATTGAAAGGTCGTGTAGGTATTCTAACTAATATTCATTTCGACTACATATGTTGTAAATAATACAGATGAAGTTATGTATATAACTCCCACGAGAGGCGGCCACTAGGTGCTATTTATTTTGGGGAAAAGGCTACAGTGTAATGTACCGTATATGGTCATCCACTCGGAATGATGCCATGTTTAACAAGGAATATTTTTATCTGCATTTAATTAGCTCGTAACTGTTGACAGTGTTACATTGTTAGTTGATTTTGGTTATTGATAAAAGTGATACAAAGATTAAGATTAGATCTAGGTTTTCCATCCAAAATAGTATGTAATATTTGTTTTCAAAAAACTTTTTTTTTTCCTTTCTACTTATGATAACTTGTTGTCACCGCTGTATTTTTGACACCATAAAATGTCACTGTGGTTATGTTTTGATGCTGTGATATTATTGTTGGTTTATCTATGTAGGCGTGGTGGTGACATTGGGTTCGTATTATAATTCACAGAATAAGGAAATGACACTTGATGTAGCAGACACAAATAAGTTTAATTTAAGTAATAACACCACATATTGAATATGATACACAATTCAGGAATGACCAGTATTAATCCTCTTTAGAAATATGGCGAATAAATAATAACTTTGTAACTAATCTATAACCAACTTCTGTAAGTAACTAACTCAACTGCTTATATTAAGTGACTCTATCAAGTGCTTGCTACCAACTCCCTATATTGACTGACTGCTCTTAACCCTGGTTCACTTAAGGTCAAAAGTGTTCACCTTAGGGCAACATGAGTTGTGAATAACATTCACAATATAGAAATAACATTCACAATATTGAAATAGGGTTTCTACACTATGGAACCAACTTTGAGGTGGTGACACTTGTCTGAAAACCTTATGATATATTTGATTTACCATAGAGATGAATCGTTTCAATTCGTTGCATCTTTGACCTGATCTGTTACTCGCTGATGGCTGCCCGTGGAGTTCATACCCTGCACGCTGCCATCCCCCGTCGTCTGTGGAAGGTTTGGACTAGGAAGTAGATTATCTTCAACTCTAAAGGAGCATCCGAAACATGTAAAACATTTGTGTGCAAGTTGACTCAAAGTAACCTCCCATTAACTCGATTATTTCCCTTTATGAATTTTGACAAGTTTCACAAAAGTAATGATAAAATCATATGCGTAGAAACACAATGGTTGGTGGATGCAGCATCATAGACGTCAATAGTGTGTGAGGTTGGTGGCCATCCATCAGTGTGAGGTTGGGTGGCCATCCATCAGTATGAGGTTGGGTGGCAATCCATCAATGTGAGGTTGGGTGGCCATTCATCAGTGTGAGGTTGGGTGGCCTTGACATTGTTTAGTTTATCCTGAACATCTCCAATAGTTCTAGCATAATAAAAAAAGCTAACGGATTTTTAAAAAAATATTCAAAAATTGAGAAAGCGCTTTTCGAATCTCCAATTTTTTTTTTATTAAACTGAGCCGCCTTACTCCCCCTGTCCTCCTCTACCATGACCTTGTGGTTGGCACATTCAGTGATATTCGATCTACGTTTAGACAACTAAAAAAAAGAAACAATGATTTTAAATGGATGTGTAATTAAATTTTTAAAACTCCTCCTGTGTACATTAAACTCGGCAAAACAAATAACATGAAATGTTTCTTTTAATAAAATGGCAAATATTAAATTTACAATAATGTCGCAGTTCAATTATTCTTCCTAAATTCCATTTAAACTATCCAACAAAAAGTTGTTGTTTTTGTCAAGCAAATGCATAACATTACAAAACAAAACTTTGGAAATTTCTCACATAAACAAAACACCAAACACCTATTTTAGTTTAACTTTGTCTACACCATTTAATATTTTCTACAAATATTTAGTCTTGCATTGCATAGTTTATCAGATGTAAATTAGGATCACGTAGTATTCATTTTACGTACAGTATCCATCAGTACGGCATCCATCAGTCCTGCTTTTCTAGATCTAATAGAATATATGATTTTATGTATTGCAGGCTATTGTTACTGCTGTTTTAAACTGCTTTTAGTTGCTGCAATTACACTGCTGTTTTAAGCTGCTGGTGTAGATTTATTTTGTTTCTGTACTAGATCTAGTTTAGTATTGCCTTAGTCAAGCCAGTCAAGACTTAGGGGCTTAGTATTAGTTATAGTCTGTTTCTGTTCTTAAGCAAGGTACTAAGACTAAGGTGTTCTTGTTTTAGTTTTAGTTATGGGTTGGTTGTAGTAGTAGGATATTGTAGATCTAGACTAGTTTATTGTAGTGAGTTTGTGTAGATCTAGGTCTAGGCTAGTAATTGTAGTGGTAAAGTTAGATAGTTGGTTAGTTTGTTAGTGTTTGTAGTGGTCTAGATTTAGAGGGTTTTAGTTAGTTGATGGGTTCAGTCGTGGTGGTTAGTCAAGTTAGTGTATATATTATATTTTATTATTGATTTATTTTTGCATATGTAAATAAAGTTTCGTTTGTTTATTTATCCTAACTAAAGTTTCGTTATCTTGCTTTCCTTTAGTTTAGGTTAGTTATTGCTAGTATGTCTGGTTACTTAGGCGACTCTAGCCCCTTTGTAACCATACCGAGGTGCACAGATTGAGCCCACCCAGTAGCGCTAACATCTGCCTACTGTTGGTAAATTTTAACGTTGAGCAGTAAAAATAGGTATCTCCCTGAGCGCCTCCTGACCTGCTCATATTTATAAATTAGATGCCTGCAGCTTAGATAAAGTTAAGGTGTGTCAAATGTCTGCAGCTTAGATGAAGTTAAGGTGTGTCAAATGTCTGCAACTTAGAAAAAGTTAGGGTGTGTCAAATGACTGCAACTTAGAAAAAGTTAGGGTGTAACAAATGTCTGCAACTTAGATAAAGTTAAAGTGTGTCAAATGACTGCAACTTAGATAAAGTTAAGGTGTGTCTAATGTCTGCAACTTAGGTAAAGTTAAGGTGTGTCATATGTCTGCAACTTAGATAAAGTTAAGGTGTGTTAAATGTCTGCAACTTAGAAAAAGTTAGGGTGTGTCAAATGTCTGCAACTTAGATAAAGTTAAAGTGTGTCAAATGACTGCAACTTAGGTAAAGTTAAGGTGTCTCATATGTCTGCAACTTAGATAAAGTTAAGGTGTGTTAAATGTCTGCAACTTAGAAAAAGTTAGGGTGTGTCAAATGACTGCAACTTAGAAAAAGTTAGGGTGTGTCAAATGTCTGCAACTTAGATAAAGTTAAAGTGTGTCAAATGACTGCAACTTAGATAAAGTTAAGGTGTGTCTAATGTCTGCAACTTAGGTAAAGTTAAGGTGTGTCATATGTCTGCATTTTAGGTAAAGTAAAGGTGTGTCAAATGTCTGCAACTTAGAAAAAGTTAGGGTGTGTCAAATGACTGCAACTTAGATAAAGTTAAAGTGTGTCAAATGACTGCAACTTAGATAAAGTTAAGGTGTGTCTAATGTCTGCAACTTAGAAAAAGTAAGGGTGTGTCAAAGTGTCAAATGACTGCAACTTAGAAAAAGTTAGGGTGTGTCAAATGTCTGCAACTTAGATGAAGTTAATTGTGTCAAATGACTGCAACTTAGATAAAGTTAAGGTGTGTCTAGTGTCTGCAACTTAGGTAAAGTTAAGGTGTGTCATATGTCTGCAACTTAGAAAAAGTTAGGGTGTGTCAAATGACTGCAACTTAGAAAAAGTTAGGGTGTGTCAAATGTCTGCAACTTAGATAAAGTTAAAGTGTGTCAAATGACTGCAACTTAGATAAAGTTAAGGTGTGTCTAATGTCTGCAACTTAGGTAAAGTTAAGGTGTGTCAAATGTCTGCAACTTAGAAAAAGTTAGGGTGTGTCAAATGACTGCAACTTAGAAAAAGTTAGTGTGTGTCAAATGTCTGTAACTTAGATAAAGTTAAAGTGTGTCAAATGACTGCAACTTAGATAAAGTTAAGGTGTGTCTAATGTCTGCAACTTAGGTAAAGTTAAGGTGTGTCAAATGTCTGCAACTTAGAAAAAGTTAGGGTGTGTCAAATGACTGCAACTTAGAAAAAGTTAGTGTGTGTCAAATGTCTGTAGCTTAGATAAAGTTAAAATGTGTCAAATGACTGCAACTTAGATAAAGTTAAGGTTTGTCTAATGTCTGCAACTTAGGTAAAGTTAAGGTGTGTCATATGTCTGCAACTTAGAAAAAAGTTAGGGTGTGTCAAATGTCTGCAGCTTAGATAAAGTTAAGGTGTGTCAAATGTCTGCAACTTAGATGAAGTTAAGGTGTGTCGAATGTCTGCAACTTAGATAAAGTTAAAGTGTGTCAAATGACTGCAGCTTAGATAAAGTTAAGGTGTGTCAAATGACTGCAACTTAGAAAAAGTTAGGGTGTGTCAAATGACTGCAACTTAGAAAAAGTTAGGGTGTGTCAAATGACTGCAACTTAGAAAAAGTTAGGGTGTGTCAAATGTCTGCAACTTAGATAAAGTTAAAGTGTGTCAAATGACTGCAACTTAGATAAAGTTAAGGTGTGTCTAATGTCTGCAACTTAGGTAAAGTTAAGGTGTGTCATATGTCTGCAACTTAGATAAAGTTAAGGTGTGTCAAATGTCTGCAACTTAGAAAAAGCTAGGGTGTGTCAAATGTCTGCAGCTTAGATAAAGTTAGGGTGTGTCAAATGTCTGCAACTTAGATGAAGTTAAGGTGTGTCGAATGTCTGCAACTTAGATGAAGTTAAGGTGTGTCGAATGTCTGCAACTTAGAAAAAGTTAAGGTGTGTCAAATGACTGCAACTTAGAAAAAGTTAGGGTGTGTCAAATGACTGCAGCTTAGATAAAGTTAAGGTGTGTCGAATGTCTGCAACTTAGAAAAAGTTAGGGTGTGTCAAATGTCTGCAACTTAGATAAAGTTAAAGTGTGTCAAATGACTGCAGCTTAGATAAAGTTAAGGTGTGTCAAATGCCTGCAACTTAGATGAAGTTAAGGTGTGTCAAATGTCTGCAACTTAGATAAAGTTAAAGTGTGTCAAATGACTGCAGCTTAGATAAAGTTAAGGTGTGTCAAATGTCTGCAACTTAGATGAAGTTAAGGTGTGTCGAATGTCTGCAACTTAGAAAAAGTTAGGGTGTGTCAAATGTCTGCAACTTAGATAAAGTTAAAGTGTGTCAAATGACTGCAACTTAGATATAGTTAAGGTGTGTCATATGTCTGCAACTTAGATAAAGTTAAGGTGTGTCAAATGTCTGCAGCTTAATGTTAAGGTGTACCATATGCCTGCAGCTTAGATTAAGTTAAGGTGTGTCAAAATGTTCATGTCTTCAGATTAGGTAAAGTTAAGGTGTGTCAAATGTTCATGTCTGCGCTTAAAATTAAGGTGTGTCATATGACTGCAGCTTAGATAAAGTTAAGGTGTGTCAAAAGACAGCTAATTAATTGTTCTGACATCATCAGATTTCGAGCTTGTGATAGAAACAAACGATTTAACTTTAAAATAGTCTCAAAAACGTATAAATCTTAGACTTATTTTGCAAGTTTTAGATACATAAGCTAGAAAGATCTAGGCAATCAATCTATTTAAATGTACTTAAGATGATTTAAAAAATCAACAGACATGAATTATTTCAATCTAGGATTTTTAAAACATTATCTCAATGGAAACTAACAGGAAACGGCTTTATTTCATATATTTGCGTGAATATATAGTTCGGTAATTAATAGCCCATTATAAAGAAAATCCAAGAAATTATTTTGCCTTATTTCTAAACTTTGAAAACTAAAGATTATTACTTTTCTAAGACAGAAAAGATTGATTGGGGCGACTTCCCTTACAGCTTGAAAAAGAGTTACGTACATAAAAAAATCTATATATATATATATATAGGTCTGTGAATCGATCAATCGCGGATAAGAATTTGTTTCCGATTTCCAGTCTAGATATAATATACTTAAGTCTATGGTACGGGTATAAACTTTGTATTGATATATACAAAAAAAACTTCATTTAAAAGTTTTGTCTCGTTGAGATTATATTTTAACGGTCGATATAGAAATCTGGATTGTTTACAATTTGGATCTTTACAAAAATGTTTGAAATATACTAATGTTAGAAGTTGAATGTCCATAAATCTTGATCGGCCTATGAACTGTGTAGCTATTATATTTGGTTACATTTACAATAAAGTTGGCTATTCTTCAAGTATGGCTCAGATATTGAGTTTGACGGGACAGTTTTCACTAACAGCAAGGGAGACATCGATAAACTGGCGCGTAAATCAGCAAGCTTCGAGGAAGAAGAGCTCGTTAGCAATTGCTGGCTACTTACTTAGAAGAAGGAAAACTCTTAATTCAAACTTTTGCTGCCTTGCAGCTATACCCAAAGGCTTCAGAAGTCATCCCTGATTTAAAAAAAAAAATTAGGCAGTTTGCAGAACACAATGCTACACCCTGGCAGAGCCTGATCCCAAATTGTATCAGCACTTGCCGTTTCTTTGGATAGATCTGCTGCATGAAGAGGGAGGAACTGCTAAGTGGGCAGGAACGTTCCAACCACAGCTAATGCCCAAGCATTTATCTGATTTTATGAGATGATCCATTGTCACTTCGCAACTGAAGGAAGCCATTTATATTATACATGCGAGTCCGCACAGCGGCTCGGCTTCACAGACACTCTACTAATAACTTATTAACGCATTTTCTGTTGTTGTTTTTAGCGGCCCCCAAAAGAGGAAAAGACGCTATTAGTTTTGTGTGGTCCGTCCCGTTTAGATCTCGTAAACTAGAAAAGATAGTGAAAATCCGACATCATATTTTAGACCATTCAAAGTTCTGATGCAAGGGCTACTTTTTTCTTTTCTGAAATTAAGTATGCAAGCAGTTTTTTCATAAAAATACACCACTTTTACAACTATTTTTTTTACTGAAATGTTTTTTTTTCTTGAATCTTTTAGTAAGAGAATAGCCGTTTGCAAAACAATTAGAAAAATTAGATAATCATTATATGACATCAGCTAGGCCAGGTTCACATCTAACATCACATACACTTTCACCTATCCCTTGTTCTGCTGGATCGTTGGGGCACCACACAAGATCTGTCAACCTTCTTTCTCCATTCTTCTCTGTCATTTGGCTTTGATAGAATTTCATTCTGACATTCTTTCTGAAAATATTGAAACCTGCCTTTTTACCTGCCAGGGTGGACCACTTCGGGGGCCGATTTTGAGTTTGTTTTTCCACACAAACTGTCTTTGTAACCTTGTTTTATAGTAAGATACAGTAAGATAAGATACAGACAGTAATTTTGTAAAAAAAAAAAAAAAGATATTCAAATATAAGCATCTCTCATCCTTTTACCTATCTCTTAGTCTGTTGAACGGTTGAGGCGCCACGCAGCTTAGTCTGTTGAGCTGTTGGGGTGCCACACAAGAACTGTTAACCGTTTTTTATGGTAATGATTTTATGTGGTGCAATGTGGGCTAGATATTTCATGGAGGCGCCCTTCCGTCTCCGTGCCTGACCACATCCGGGTACCGGTACCTCAACAGCCCTATATATTAATTTTACGATGTCAAAACATTTTTGTGAACTATTGAAAATTAAAATTGATTTATATTGATCGCTCCGTGGTTATAGTGTCATATAGTAATCAACGTCTTGTTGGCTAAGATTTCACCTGATAATGAAACATTTTATTTGATGTCCTGATTCAAACTAATTATACGTCGTCTGCCTTGGAAATTAGCGCTAATAGATTGACGAGATTGATTAAAAAAATTCACAAAGTAACTCTTCTTAATTAAGATTTGGTTAATGAGACTGACCAGATGGTTAAGTTCGACCAACTAAAGAACTAAGTTGTTGTTTGTGTTTGATTTGGTTTGGGGAACTCTTCAGTCTCATTAATGGAAAACAAGTTTTTGTCTCAGAATTTTTTTTTAACTGGCTGATGGAAAAAAAAAACCACTTTGATGAAATGTCCAGATGGAACATTCGGACTGTCCATCACCACACACATCAGGAAGATAAAAGGCTACTCGACATCTAAATGGTCTCTAAGTACATTGATTGTATTTGCTTTTCAAGTTCAACAGTGATCAAAACCTCCAAGGAAGCACACATGGTTCTCTCGGTCACATTTTTTTTTAAATATATTTTCACCACCTTCACCTTTCCCTTAGTTGAATCGTTGGTGCAGGGCTGGATTTAGACTAGATAAGGTCCTAAGCTTTTTGAGATATGGGGCCCCTTGTAATCAACATGAGATAATTTATTCCTTTGCTTTTTCTTCAAAGCAATATTTGGGGACCCCTTGGCAAGTGAAAGCCCTAAGTTATAGTTTATGTTGCCTTTTAGTAAGGTAAATCAAGCACTGCTTTGAGGCATCACACATGATCTATCTTTCGCCTTGAATTGAATCTCTTTCAATGACAGGCCCGCCCATTTTTTAATGTCTTCCCGTCGTTTTCTCTGTCTGTTTCTTCCTTTCCTGGTACTGTTCCCTGAAGGAAGGTCTTTGCGAACCCTGAGGAACTTGTGATATACCATAGAGTTTTAGTTTGCGTTTTTGACAATGGTCGTCAAGTCATCGTGGGGCTCCTCATTTCTGACTTTCTATAGTATCTCAATTCCATTGCTAGGATCCTCATCTCTAGTTCTGCAGTTAGCGTCTAAGATTAGCAAGAATGTGGCCATGCGATTCAAAGTCTTTTTTTTTTTTTTTTTTTTTTGTATCTTTTGATTAATTTAATTTATTTTTACAATTTTAGCTGTACAAGATCACAACACTATATTAAAAGCAAGCATTTAAAAAAAAACAACCAGTGCTGCTCTAGTGACTAAGGAAGTTGATATAAAGAATAACACCATAAAAAGCAATAGAAATACAGAAGGTTTTTTTATCATCTAGAACTTTTTTAAATCACACGCAAACTCATATGTAAATTACATGCACACGCTAGGCAGTCCCGCTGTCTTGGTAGCGTGACCTACTTCAGGAGACACCAAGGAATATGATCTACTCACTGTCATTGGTTAACATGCATGACTAGATTGACCTAGGAACTTAGGAGGTAATCATCTTCTTGTTTTAAAGTAACTTCTGTTATTTTATAAGATAAGAATCACACGCATTCATCTTAGTTCGACCACCTCATCCCGATTCCCAACACTTGTACACTAGGAAAGTTTTCTTTGTTTTCTGCTTCGATAGCCTTATCCTAACTCTAACCAGGGGCGGACTGGCTATATGGGAACTTGGGCAAATGCCCGGTGGGCCGGTACCCAAATGGGCCTGTAGGGCCACCGAAAAGGCCGCAACGATTATGGCACGTATCAAATTGTTAAAGTTTTTATAATATTCTCTTGTAAAAGGCCGTCTGAGCGTCGTGTTTAAACACAAATGTTTTACAGACTCTACAGTGAAATACTATTTTAATTGAACACATTTTCCGAAATAACGTAATAGCCTTCAACCATAGACAGTGCTACTAGTAGGCTTCATCCTTTTAGGGCCAATACATACTTGACGATTAAAACGCAACACAAGGCCTATATTTCTTATAAAGATATAGAGTTGCATGTATGCATGCATACCTATACATTATCAAGTTAGAAATATTGATTTTGATTTTGAGGACAGATAGAAATGAATGCCCATCATATGATGTAGAATTTGTGGGTTGGGTTGTATAGAAATGCCCATCCGATTTTGACATCCAGTCCGCTCCTGAGTCCTCACCAAAGGCCTTTTAATAGTTTCTCTTTTTAGTTTGTTTGCAGCTGATGAACACCTCGTGGCCCAAACGCCCTTTGTTTTTGGTGTGTTGGTCAGCTAAGACATCGTTGGCTTATGTTTTAAAGACTGAGTGTATTGGTCAGCGAGGATATTGTCAGCCTATAATGTTTTAAAGTTTGAGTTTGTTGGTCAGCTAAGATAGAATAGACCTATGTTTTAAAATTTATTTTAAAAAAAATGGATTGGTTATTTTCTTTTGCCATTTGTCTGCAAAACATCGAGAGTCCTTGAGCAAGCTTGGTGACACTCTAAATTATATGTAGGCTGCAATGTACCCTAAGCAATTGGATGGATGCCTGGTCGTGCGGTTTGCGCGCTGGACTGTCGATCAGATTTATCGATGGTCCCGGGTTCAAACCCTGCCCGCTCCCATCCCCCGTCGTCCTGCGGGAGATATGGACTAGGAAGTAATTATCTTCAACTCTGAAGGAACATCCGAAACATGTCAAACAAAACAAACAAAGCAGTTTACTTGCTTTACACTCCGGTAGCGATGGACAGTCGGTTTCTTTAGTCTCGAGATCTTTGCGCCTACTGGAAAAAAATTTTAATGAACTCTTTTCATAACATTGTGTATTACAGACGTTACTTCATAAGTACACCCTACGCATGTCGTGTGTCAATCTAGTCCTGCATGTTAATCATTCTCTAATGACACTAGGGAAGAAGGAGCACTTGTACAAATTTGTTCCAGCGTGTGGAATAAGACCATCCTAGTGTACCTCAACAATAAACATTGGTGAGAGGTTTCAGCATTTCTTCTTTAAACAAAATATTGTAGAGTCCTGTCCGAGGCCCCCACCAATCGGAAGCCCTAGGCGGCTGACTAGTTTGCCTTTGCCTAAGCCCGGCCCTGATCCCTTTTGAGAGAACTGAAAAAAAAAAGCGATTAATAAAGAAAGAGGAGGTGTGTATGTGTGTGTGTGGGGGGGGGGGGGATTGCGTGTTTGAAACTAAAATTACACTTTTAAAAATTAATAATCAATGTTTGTCTCCAACATACTAAGAGAATTGGCATTTAAATTTTTTTTTGTTTTGTTTTTTTAGAAAGCTGTTTTCAAAAACGATTTGACTGTAACTCAGAGCCGGATTTAACTATGTGAAGCAGAGGCGTAACTAGGGTGGGGGAAAATTTGAAAATCCAGCCGAGCCCCCACATGAGAGGATGGACCCCAAATTAGTGGGTTTTTTTAACATAAAATATTAAATATTACGCAAAATGCATGGGCCCAAAGAGGTCAAGCCCCTGGGCCCCCAAATGATGGCGAATTTCTAGATATGCCAATGATGTGGAGGCCCCTACACTTTTTCGAAAGCTTAAATAAAAATCTACATATTAATAACTATTATAAAAGCATGCCGTATTATAAAAGAAAGAGAGTACTTGTAAATTAAATTAAATTTTCCTTCGTTTAAAAAAAAATTAAATATATATAGTAACAAAATTGTACATGTTTAGATATTATGCAAAGTAGGAAATCCGAAGCTACTATAATAGGACACTTTTGAACTACGACAGAGTTGCAAACTGTAAGATTTAATGTATTGTATGTAGAAATGCGGACATTATTCTACATAGGGGAAAACTATATAAGTTGCTAACCCGTCGAAATAAGGATTTTTTTAACTCTTGTGGAGGCCCATGGAGAGTAGCCCTGCCAGGCCTCCCATATATACGGCTCTACTGAAACTACAAACTCTATATGAAATACATATCATCTACAATCTACAATAATCAGTACCGTGGTCGAAGATAGTCGAGGGGTAGCAGCGAGAATACAAGAATACATTCTGATTACTACTGGTAGCCTCCCCTGATTTAAATATTTAATTTTAGTTTTAAAAATTGTTGCGAGCCTGTTTTTTACTTGCATTATTGGTTATATTATTTGAAGTTAATGTACTCAGCAGCCAGCAGCTCGTGCCAGTGCTGCTTTTGGCAGACTTCAAGGACAAGTGTGGCAACGGAGAGGACTCAGCATATCAATAAAGCTGAATGTTTACAGTGCTGTAGTTCTCCCGTCATTCTTATATGCAACAGAGTCTTGGACCCTATATATCTGTGTTGCGGAGCCGGAACTCCTACTCTGTCTAAGCATTATGTTTTGTTTTTCTATTTGTAAACTATGGTTCAGCGTTTTATGAATAATAGCTTCTTTACTTTTTATTCCTCTGTCCTGAAGTGTTTCTCAGTCTCGCAATTTTATTAATGGTGTTACTTGTATCAGATTTGAATATTCTATTTGTTATGAATCACACTGTTCTGTGTTTGTTCTAGTTTCTGTATGTTTTTATTGAGGGATCCCAAACAGAGGATGCATATTCTAATATCGGCTTAAGTTAAATAGTAGTTATAACACTATAGCATTTTAGATTTAGATCTATGTTCTAAAAAAAAATTTAAAAAAAAAACCTAATGTTTTAGCCTACTTTTTTTTATTTTTTTTTATAATAATTTCACCAGTACTTCCATGATTACGTTTACTATTATACTTAGATGTTTTGAGTTTTTAGTCTTTGTGCCTGGTTTAACATGAATAAAATTAGTAGCTTTTATTTTTTTTATATTTTGTTTTAACAAGCAAGGTGTTTTTTTAATAAAGACTTTAAAAATAGGTTATAGTAAGTTAAGGGAGAACACCGTTTAATCGCTGCCATATCTCTCAGTAATGCAAAGTTTATTTTCCCTTACCTTAGTACTTTTATATATATATATATATATATATATATATATAACATGCATGGGCATAGACAGAATTTTCTTTTTCGGGAGAGGGGAGTTGGAGGATTTTAAAGTAAAAAAAATATGTGTCTGTGTGTACATAATTAATCTTTATTACATTCTGACCCTTCATTCTTCGGAAGACGTTTATTGTACCCTAGAATAGGTTCTTCCTGGAGTTAGTGGAAAAAATTGTAGACTCCTCGCCCTTGCCAGCAATGGGGTCTGGGGGAGCGCTGTAAGCTCCTCCAGCGCCGCCAAGCACTATTTCCGGTTTTGAAAGGCAACAAAATGCATATTCTGAGGTATCTACAGTGCATTATCCTGCTATTAAAAAGTTTTATTTCGAAAACCTTATGTGCAATTCTTACTGACTTAAATACTCACGCGTCGTTCGGCGCTTTAGGCGGCAAGCTGCTTCCACAAACTTCTATCACTGGCAATGTCTGAAGCCTCTTCCCACCTGTTCTGGGCACCTCCATGAAATTGTGGCGCCAAGTTGTACTAGGATGTTTCTGTTTGCGCTTTCCTCGCAATGGTCTCCATGTCATCACAACTCTTATTATGCGTAATTCATTTTGTCGGAGAACATGTCCCGCAATCCTCATGCGACGCTCGGTCACAACCTTACTATGGGGTCTACTCCCAGTTTGGCATAGGATTTCCTTGATTGAGACCCGATCTCTATAACTGACTCCTAAAATCCGTCTTAGCCATCTTTGTTGAGCCACATCTAGTCTTTTTCAATTTCGGCAGATGGCTATTCACTGCATGGGCGTAGCCAGGGGGGGGGGGTTGGGGGGATCGGAATTTAGTGACCGATTTTTTGCTTTGATTTTGTTTATTTTAGGTGATATTTTAATACTAAACCATCATTCGCCCCAGCACAGCCAAGGGTTTTTAGTTTAAAACCCCTACCAGGGGTTTTAGCAGTTAAATCCCCATCTTCTATAAAACAAAACCAAAAAATCTAAACAATCTCCTAATTCCAAGAGCACAGTTTAGGAAGATTTTGATTTTAAAACCCCCTCAAAATTTACGATTAACCCCATCTTCAATATAAAAAATGCAAATTACACACTCAAAATTTTGAAGGGGTTTTGAGTTTAAACCCCCTTCCCTTTTCAGTAGTGTTTGAAGCTATAAAAATACCTCTTCAATATAACAAAAAAAAAACTAATTACGCACTCAAAATGTTATGAGCGTAGATAATTGGGTTTTGACTCAGTTTTGAGTTTAAACCCCCCTTCAGCGGGGTTTGAAGGTAAAAAATACCTCTTTGATATTAAAAATAAAGCAAATGATACACTCAAAATTCTATGATTGTAGTAAAAGGGGTTTTGAGTTTAAACTCCCCTCCAGTGGAGTTTGAAGCTAAAACAAATACCTTTTTAATATAAAAAAAAAATTACAGACTCTAAAATCAATGAGGGTAGCCAAAGGGGTTTTCAGTTTTAAATCCCCCGCCAGCGGGGTTTGAAGCTAAAAAATACATCTTCAATGTAAAAAAAAAAAGCAAATTACGCACTCAAAATGTTATGAACGTTGCCAAAAGGGGTTATGAGTTTAAACCTCCTTTCAGAGGGGTTTGATGCTAAAAAAAATACCTCTTCAATATAAAAAAAGCAAATTACACACTAAAATTATTTGAGCGTAGCCAAGCCAATTGTGTGTTTTGAGTTGAAATCCCTCTCCTACAGATGACCTTTTTTTTAAAGTTTAAAACCCCTCCAGATGGTTTTGAGTTTTTTTAATCCCCTTACAGAGCGTTTTGAGGTGGAAAACCTCTATCTTCATATATTATTCTAAAGCAAACTACAGTTACCATGACCGTAGCTAAATGGGGTTTTGAATTTTTAAAAAACACAACTCGAGAGATTTTTTAGTTTAAAACCCCCAACAGATGATTTTGACGATAAAACTTCCATTTTCGATATAAAATCTAAAGCAAACTACAGTCACCTAATTCTAAGAGCATATTCAAGAGAGGTTACACATTTCTACCAGTGGCGGGGCTCCATTAATAAAGTGCAGTGAATAGTCATCTGCGAAATTGTAAAAACACTAAATGTGGCTCAACAAAGAAGTCAGTTATAGAGATCGGGTCTAAATCAAGGAAATCCTATGCCGAACTGGGAGTCGATCCCTTAGTAAGATTGTGACAGAGCGTCGCATGAGGTTTGCGGGACATTTTCTCTGATAAAATGAATTGCGCATAATAAGAGTTGCGATGACATCCTATTAAGTACAACTTGGCGCCACACTTTCATGGAGGTCCTTAGAGATGGTGGGAAGAAGCTTCAGGCATTACCAGTGAGTGATTTTTGTGGAAACAGCTTGACGGTAAATACGCTGAAAGACGCGGGAGGGTCTAAGTCAGTAGGAATAGCATATAAGGTTTTTTAAATAAAAATTTTTAAAGCAGGAAAATGCACTTTATATACCTCAGAATATGCATTTTGTTGGCTTTCAATACCAGAAATAGTGCTTGGCGACGGGGCTCAGCCCCGCGCTGGGGGAGCGCCAGGAGCTCCCCCAGATCCCCTTGCTAACAATGACGGGGAGTCTACAATTTTTCCAATAACTCCAGGAAGAAATTCTAGGGCACAATAAACGTCTTCCGAAAGAATGAAGGGTCAAAATGTAATAAATATTATGTACACACACAAGTATATTTTTTTTGCTGGGGGGCGGGGGGTGGGAGAAAAAAATCCCCCCCCCCCCCCCCCCCAGAAAAAAAATCCTGGCTACACTGCACTTTATTAACGGAGCCCAGTCAATGGTAGAAATGTGCAACCTCTCTTGACTATGCTCTTGGAATTATCTGGCTGTAACTTGCCTTAGATTTTATATCGAAAAGGGAAGTTTTATCGTCAAAATCATTTGGGGGGGGGGGGGGGACTATATAATCTGTGTTTTATTTTTTTTTTTATTAAAAAGCCCCTTAGCTACGTTCATAGATGTTGGTGACTGTAGCTTGCTTTAGAATAAAGTTGAAGAGAGAGGTTTTCAACCTCAAAACTCTCTGTATGGGGGTATTTAAACTCAAAATCATCAGGAGGGGTTTTAAACTTTTAAAAAGCCCTCTGGAGGAGGGGGATTTAAACTCAAAACTTCCCTTGGCTTGGCTACTCTCAAAGAATTTTGAATGTGTAATTTGCTTTTTTTTATATTGAAGAGGTATTTTTTTTTTTAGCTGAAGGGCGTTTAAACTCAAAACCCCTTTGTCTGCGCTCAGAGATTTTTAGTGTGTAATTTGCTTTTTTTATATTGAAGAGGTATTTTTTAGCTTCAAATCCCACTGAAGAGGGGTTTAAACTCAAAAACCCCCGGTAAAGAGTTTTAAACTCAATAGCCCTTGGCTGCGCTGGGGCAAGTGATGGTTTAGCATTAAAATCTCACCTAAAATAAACAGAATAAAAAAAAAATCAGTCACTAAATTCCGATCCCCACCCCCTTACGAGATGAGGATTTCATTTCGGGGGGGGGGGGGGGGAGGTAGGAGGTTCGAACCCCCCCCCCCTCCTACCCCCCCCCCCCCCCGGCTACGCCCATGATAACATGTATAACAAAGTTAAATTATTACGACTTATTGATTTTTTACAATTGATTAATGTATTGTCTACAGCGAATAATTGTGCAAAGTTTTAACTTGATCCGAAAATGGGAAATGGGTGAAAACAAAGGGGTGTAAACGATCCGACCCCCTGCTGAGTCTGACAATGGAAATATAGGCTTTGTACACAAATTTAATGATAAAATTGCAGGCCTACTGCCTGAGTTAGAAGAACAATTCTATATCTATATAAAATAGACAATCTAGATCTAGTACTATTCCATTCATTTCCATAACCAGAGCTAGAACTAGATTGAAAATGGCAATCAGAGGTTAGCAGAACATAGCCCTTAAGGTGTACACACATGCACAGAAGATAGTACACAGAAAGTGAGCACGTGACCTTCAGCTTCTTCGTTAAAAGACGCACTATTACGGAAACAGCCGAGTCTTGGGCCTCTGCCTGAGCATGGCAAAGCTGGTAGCCGAGTATCGAAAACCGATTTATTGGATTCGGGGTTGGATTTAGGTCTAGAGTCTATTTCTTTTCTGTTCTCATCTAGGCCTAAATTTAGATCTATTTGTAAGTATATAAGTGTAAACTTGCACTATTGAAGATCATTTATAGATTTAGAGATCTAGAAAAAAATCTAGATTAACACTTTAACTTTAGTGATCTGTGATTCTGTCTGAAGACTAAAAACTGTTAATGTACAGTAGTGTACACTGTTGACACTTGAAAAATCATGATTGGCTCACTGAGTCTCAAGTCGGCCTCACTGACTGGCTGAGCCTAGAATGGCTAGAATCTAGACTAGTCTAAAGTCTAGACATGAGACTAGTGAGTCTAGTGACTAGATCTAGAGTCTATATAATCTAGATCTAAATCTATTAGGATAATTAAGCCTATTTAGGCCCTCAGTATTTTTTGTAACTAACTTGTCAAGTAGACTCATTTAGAATTCTAGATCTAATACTCATCTAGATCTATAACTATAATGTCTATAAAGTATAATAAATAATATACTATAGTTAACTAGTCTATACTATAGATTCTATCTAATATATTAAATATAAATATAGATATCTATATAGATTCTAGTAGACTATTATTTATTTATATAAATAGTATAGTATTTATAGACTAGACTGTAATACTAATAATAAATGGCTCTAAATCAACACCGATAACACTAACAGTAAACTCAGACTCAGGTGTACCTCAAGGAACAGTCTTAGGTCCACTACTATTTTTAATTTACATAAATGATTTACCAAATTGGATTACTTCAGGAACAAAAGTCAGATTATTTGTAGACGATTGCATTTAATATATATAACAATAAAAACAACACAAGAGACAGATATTTTACAAAGAGAATTAGATGAATTACAGAAATTTGAATCAAATTGGAGCATGTCTTTCCATCCAGAAAAATGTCAGTTGTTAAGAGTAACAAAAAACTAAAACAAATTAATTACACTTATCTTATGGCAAACCAGTAACACAGACTAAAAATGCAAAATACCTAGGTGTTATAATAAATGAAAAACGGTCATGGAATCCACATATTGATGAAACTATTTAAAAAATCCAACAAAGCATTAGGGTTTATTAAAAGAAATTTCTATAAATCAAATAAGAACATAAAACTAAAATGTTATTTAACCTTGGTTAGGCCAATAATAGAATGTGCATCCTCCGTTTGGGATCCCTCAACTCAAGAAAACATTAAGAAACCGGAACAGACACAAAATAGAGCAGTGAGATTCATAACAAACGAATATTCACATTTGACTAGAGTAACACTTTTTGTAAAATCACTAAATTTAAAAAGCCTTTAGGACAGAAGACTCAAAAGTAAAGTAGCAATTATACATAAAACACTGAACCATAATCTTCAAATACAAAAACAAAATTTAATAAAATACTCTGAAAGACACAAAGATAAAGGCACATTCCTCGTCCCATATGCTAGGACAAATTTGTACAAATACTCCTTCTTCCCTAGTGCTATTAGAGCATGGAATGGGTTGCCTGAGCTAGCCAGGAAAACCAGTGACTTGGCAGAATTTAAGTCATTGGTTAATATGCATGACGCTTAGGAGGTAATCAACTTCTTTTTTGAAGTAAAGTCTGTATTATATAAGATAAGATAAGATAGACTTAAACTATTTACTCTCTCTCTATATATTGATCTATAATCTATACTCTTGTCTATAGTTTATAGATCTAATCATAATATACCAATAATACTTATAGTCTAAGAACTTAGACTAGAGTAGAGTAGATTTTATCTAGAATGTCTAGATAGATTCTAGATCTTTAGATTTAAATCTATTCTAGACTAGTAGTGTATCATAATTATAGATTAGATCTATTCTAGTTTTATTAAATTAAAATATTATTCTATCATTAGTTACTCATTAGTATCATAATCTAGATCTATACTTTTACTAATTATATTATACTACATACTAAATTGTAACTAACTAGATCTTGTCTATCTATTCTGTATTGTCTTATAATTATATTGATTAGCTAGACCTAGATCTATAATCAATCTATTAGCTTGCAAACTCTTCATTTTCATGGATTCAACATGGAAATCTGACATTTAGTGGACACAATTCTTGAAAAAGTATCTAATGATTTTCTTATAAATTTGACAATTTATTTATCTTTGGGGAAAATACTAGCTAATTGGCCACAGAGAAAACTCTGGTTTGATGATTATTATTTTTTTTAAAATATCATCTTAAAATTAAATCTGGTCTGGAGATCTTTACCTTGAAATTCCCGCATATACTCTCACTAAAGAGTTAAATAAAGAAATTGAGTTCAGGAACATTTTGAGCATCGTCTCTTTGTTTATAATACTATTAATACTTATACATTTTATACATCAATACTAATATATTAAGATACTATATATATAATTTAGTACTATTAGATATCAATATAAAATCTCTATACATCTCTAAGTCTAACTAGATCTAGTTAGTATTCTAGTCTAGACTACTTTCTTTCAATGTTACCAACTCTGGTCTACATCTCGAAACTAGAATATTATATACTGATTTATACTATCGTTGTTTTTTTGGGTAGTTGGGGATTTGGTTGGGATAAAAAAAAAATTTTTTAATCTCTATTATTCATTAGTTATTGAGAGCAAAATAACTGTTACAAAAAGTCAGCAGCTACATAAAGGACGACTATTAGTCTTTTTGTTTGATTGATTTTGTTACTTGCATGGAGACAGGTCTGGAAAACATATTTCAGACTTGAAAAGGTCTGGAAAATCGCTAATTTTGTAAATGTCTGGAATTTTTTAAAAAAAGTAGATCAGTAGATCTAATCTTTGTTTAGTAGACTGCTGCTAGTCAAATAGATTGTTTTCACCTTTTCTGTCTTGTTTAGATCTGAAAAACTAAACAAAAAAAACAAAAATGTTTTGTTTTTTTATAAAACAAAGCTTACATTAAGTCTAGTTGTATCAATTAGTTTACCTTTACTTTCCCCAACTCAAGTCAGGTACACATTAGAGTTGGGTGGACTTAGGGATGCCTTAAAAGTCCAGTCTTTACTGAGATTCGAACCCAGGACTCGAGACTCAGAAGCCAGGTGCTTAACCACACATCCACCTTGCCCCCCACTTGCAGTTGACAACTTTCTTAAAGTTGAATTATTCTTAAACTAATTTTTGTAACATTGCCCCCCCCCCCCCCCCCCCCAAAGCATAACATTCACCATGCTGACTTAGATTTTTTTTTTTTTAATTAAAAGGAATGGTTTTCCAACATTCTTTACTGTCATAGTTGATCTGTATTCTTCCCCATCTCAACTCTAGTCAGCTCCACTTTTCAGTAAATATCTTGATTTTTTTAATAAGTGTCAAACAATACTGTATTTATATAGTAAAAAAAAAAAAAAAAAGTCAAGTTCCCCTTCCAGATCTTATTATCCATGTTTGGAATGATAATAAGTTCATTTGTTTCTATGGTTGACAACAGTGTTATGTTGCCAGCACAATGACAAGCCATCTTTACTTTCCCCCTATAGACTTATGTCAGGTATTCAATAGAATCAGGTGAACACAAAAGACTTCCAAAAAAAATCTTCAAAATCCCAAGTGTTCACCAGAAGTCAGAGTTAGGACCCATCAGTTTGGAAGCCAAGAGCTCTCCCACTCAGCCTGGTGCCTCTCTCTCTCTCTCTCTCTCTTATTCAAAACATTGACATTAATTTTAAAAAATGTATCATGTTTATGGTCCAGGTGCTCATTTATAATTAAATGCTCTGTAGTACTTTCTATTTGTTTTTTTTTTGTTTTTTTTTTACATTTGTTTTCTAAAATCTTTTCTTTTTTCTATTAGAAAAATAATCCCCTTACCAAATCAATCATCAGTTTAATTTAGACACAAACTATTTTAGTGCTGTGTAGAATCAGAATGTTTTTATTGATTACACTTTTTTTTTTCCTTTCGCCACCTTTTGTATTTTTTTGTTTGGTTGCCAGGCAACCAGCATTAAGCTATGTAGTAAATCAATAGTTAGTCCAGGCAGACACACTTGCTGACTGGTGATGCATCCACACCTTTTTTTATAGACCTACTATACAACATCTACACACCTCAACTGTACTGGCACACTGTGTGGAGTCATTTAGTCCACAAGTTTCTTTCATTTTTATATTTACCATTTTTCTGCAATTTAAGAAAAATTGTCAGGTTACATTATTGAATGGAGCTTGCCTTTTTATATATATCCTAATCCAGAGATTGAAAAGTTTCAAAATGTCTGTTGTTATCACTTGGTACATTTCTAACACTATTGAGCATTAGCCAGAGATCATGAGTGTTATTTATTTGTTTAAGGTAGAAAAGAGATGATGTACCAGATGTGATGAAAGAAGGCTGTGTGTCCATGCCCCCCTCAAGGTACCATTCATTGGCTGTTGTGATTGGAATGGACAAGTCTTAATCTAGTGGATGAAGATTTAAAGTCCATGATTTGCACCTTCAGTTAATGGATCCTACCAGAAGGTTACCTGCTATCAGTAGGAAGTTGGTGCAGCATTGGCTTTGGTTCTTTGCGATGGGATTGTGTAATTACTTGAAATGATGATCAAGCTTACTGGATTATGTGTTTGATATTGTTCTAGTTTTCTGTAAAGGATAATGGATAACAACAAACAAGACAATAATGAGGTAAGATGAAATGTAATTGTATGCTATAGATATTTAATAAGTACTTCGGTTTCAAGTTTGAAAACATATTCTTTTTTAAGTTAGAAGATTTTATTGTAATACTTAATATTTAGCTTTGTTTTTAAAAAAGGTGTGGGGGTCTGATTAGCAATTTAATAATGTTTGTAAAAAAAAAATATTTTTTTTTTGGTCAGTAGATGAGAATATAGGCCAAACGGAGAACCAACTTATCAAATATACCAAAATGACATTGAAAGTAATAAGTGTGTCATAAATATTGCCAATAACATTCATTAGTGTGTAGCATATTTAAAAAGGTGGATTAGCAAAACAAACCTTAAGACAGTAAGTTGCTCCAAAGTGTGTGTGTGTGTGTAAGTAAGCAAAGGATTAGTGTAAACATTAGAACTTTCTATTACATGTTTAAGGCTGAATTTTAATTCCAATTTTGAACATATAATGAAATACTAACTGGACAATTCGTTTAAGTGATATAACTTCTGCCATTCCCCTCCTGAACATCTACTTTCGGATGTTGTTCTTAGTCATTGAATGATGTAGGCTTTAATTGAACAAGATGTTTGGAAGATAGACTACTTACACTCACACACAAATAAAAAAAAATAAAGCAAATTCCTATTTCTTTTACACACTTCATTGTAAATTTATTTTTGTTTCTTCTCCAAGGGTGCAATATTTTGTCCAATTTAGGGGCTTGAATGGATCCTTGAATAAAGTAGGCCTACAAAATCTTGTGAAGACAATTTAGTTAATTTATGTTATTCTTGAATCCATTGTTTTCTGATAGTTGATAGGTATCATGCAATCGTATGGATTAGGGGGAGGAGGGGTTAAAGGTCATGTTCTTCCGCATATATTACATAAAAACTGATTAGACCTAATCTTACTCATGATTATTTCTGGCCTTCTAGCCACAAAGTCTCTGTAGATCTATTTCATTAGAGCAAAAACTGCACACATTAGTCTAGTATCATTATGGTATTCCCTGTAAAGATTTAGAGTTACATTTTTGAACTAGACCTAGATAAAATTGCTATTCAGGCTACATTTCACCAGTAAGTTAACAGTTGCCATTGCTGCATTTAGACTAAGGTCACTGTTAATATAAAGTTAATTATATCGGATATTATGGCCTCCTTCCGTCGTGAAACGACTTTGGATCATCTCATTGCGTAGTCAATAATGGCTGCCTGTCGCTGCGGACTGTCTTGACTATGGTCTCGACCTCTTCCATCTCTGTCGCTCTGCAGGAGCTTTGGGCTTCACCTATCCCTTAGTTGCTTGGGTCTTTGGGGCACTACACAAGGTCTTTCTCCATGCCTGTCTTTTGCCTTGGTTAGAACCTCTTTCAATGACAGGTCCGTCCATTCTTTTATGTTGTCTTCCCATCGCTTTCTCTGTCTGCACCTCAATTCCATTGCTAAGATCTCTAGCTCTGCCGTCAGCAGCCTAGACTCGCAAGCATGTAAGAATGTGGCCATGACCATGGAGTGCACCAGTCTTGATTTTAGTGCCTTTGTCTTTCCATTATTATATTGTTCTGAGTTTTGCGAGTGCTGCTGTGGACTGTACGATTCGGGCCAGTAGGCCTAATTCAGGTTTGGTAACCTCATCTGAAACGATAGCTCCTGTATTTTTAAAACTACGCTATTCATCTTCAATACTGATGCCCCTTTTCAAGCCCTGTTAGCTATTGGTTATAATTTGAGGTTGTTTTTTTTTTTGGTTGTTTTTTTCATTTATTTGCTGCGGAAATCTTGTCTATGCGCATCAACAAATCAGCTTATGTCCCTGCTAGGCCGTCAATGTCATCCGCGAAATGCAAGTTAGTCATTTGTTCTCCAATCCTACAGTACTTTCATGGCCCTCGAGAACATCTTCCATTATCCTATCTGAAGGAACTTATGAAACTCATTAATAACAAAAACATAAAGTAGATTCTAGATCTAGTTGAGAATCGAAATTAGTGTCTCAGTTAATCCCAGGCATAGCTAGACTTGGTGAAGCTAGTAGATCTATACACTATGCATGCGGACATCAATATCAGCGGTAAACGGCATTACGTGTGCTTTTAAATGTACGCCACAATCAAACAGTAGCGAGGTCAAGATTTCTTTTTTTTCCTCCAAAATACAGGCCACGCGCTGCTATAAATAAATGCGTTTTTTTTTTCCACTTGCGATCGTGACCTACTTAAGCCAAGACCTGAGGTGTCTGTCTGCCCTACTGTCCTAGATTGTTTCCCCCCTCTCTCTTTTGTGACTACTTTTGCTCGTTTCATGCGAAATAATACCGGCACTAATTTTATTAAATAAATAAATGAGCTTTCTAGTTCTTGCAGAGTCAATTAGGCTACTTTTAGATCTAAGTGTATGACACATTCTAACCCAAGATGATTGTATACAATGGAGCACTGAACATCTGAAAACATTTGATCTCGACCCAAGTTTTTTTTTCCTTTCCAAATATTGCGCGATTTTTTCCCCCCTCGATGCCTTCACCGCTTTACCTTTTCATATTTTCTTGTTGTGTCTGCCGGTCTACTTTCTTCCCAGCTCTCCCCCCTCTCTCTCTCGTCCTTTGTGCACAAGACTCTATCCTGTTACGCGGTTAGTGATGATGCAAGTAGGCCTAGCCTTTTCGTCTCCGTGACAAGTGCAAAGGTCAATCTGGGGCCAAACGACTAAGTTTGAACTTTTGTGGGGTTCCTTTGTGATCACTGGAATGGGGGAAGAGGGACAGCATGGTAAACTTGAAGAGATTTTGATTTTGTTTCATTGGAGCAAAACAACTTTCTTTGACATTCCTGGTAACTCTCAATATAGTAGGAGTTCCTTTTTTTTTTTCCAGGCCTCCACCATTCCATTGTTGGCATTTCTAGTTCTTAAGTCATATAGTCTCTCTTCAGAATAAATCATTATTTACTACTTGTGTAAATATATCTTATACTTAAGCCTTCTGTGTTCACTACAGTACTTGGAAGGGTCATAGGTGAAATGTCAGACATTGGAGTTGCTTTCACTCCTTCAATTCTTTTTTTTTTCCCCTAGTGTCCTGAGTATCTGGCGCTTTCTGCTGTCAGATTTGTTGGATAAGTTTTTCTAAGTCTAGGTTTTATCACCTATAACAAACGAAAATTCACATTTGACTAGAGTAACGCCTTTAGTAAAATCACTAAATTTAGAAAGCCTTCAGGATAGAAGACTCAAAAGTAAAGTAGCAATTATACATAAAACACTGAACCATAATCTTCAAATACAAAAACAAAAACTAATAAAATACTCTGAAAGACACAAAAATAAAGGCACATTCCTTGTTCCATATGCTAGGACAAATCGTACAAATGCTCCTTCTTCCTAAGTGCTATTAGAGCATAGAATGGGTTGCTTGAGTCAGCCAGGAAAACCAGTGACTTGGCAGAATTTTAGTCGTTGATTTACATGCATGACTCGCAGGACGTAATCATCTTCTTTTTTGAAGTTACGTCTGTATTTTATAAGATAAGATAATAAAATTATTTACACGTACATAAAAGAAAAAAATAAATAAGTGTATGTAATGAAACATTCTCAGCTAAATTCAAAACTTGTATGACCTTTCAGAGCAACAGAGTTTCGTCCACCTATAAAACATTGCTGCCTCCCTTTAGTTCATTGACTACAACTAGGTCAAAGTTGAATCCAAGTCAAGCCTACAGCATACCCAGATCTTCTAAGGATGAAGTCCCTCAAAGTCTTGTCCACTTAGATGTCTATCCAGGAGAACACCATCCCCAGCATCAGCCATCAAAGGACAACTGGTACAACAATGATTCTGACTCATTCAGGGCTCTTGGGTTCACTTACAACCCACAGCTGGTGCAGCCACCAATCTCAAGCATGTCTATATTTGGACAGCAGCCTCCACAGTATACACACAGCAGTCTTCAATTTCCAACAGACTCACTTCCCCAGATCCCACTTTGTCAAGTTGAGTCTCTTCTGTCTGCTGCAGAGCAGAAGCCGCTTGCTTCTAATCAGTCCCAAACCTATGACAACAGGACATCCCCGTGGGAGAACATGTTTAATGGATCAGGGGCTTACCCTCACTCTGGTCATCTTCCCTCTTATCCAGACTTTTCTTCTTTCTCTTTGAAAGGTTCAGATGGGTTAACAGAAGTTACAGAAGCATTACCATCCAGCACTGAGAGTGTCCCAAGTGGATTTTATTCCACCTCAAGCTCCATGCCACCCCCTTACCATTTCTTTTCTCATCAGACTACATCGAATAGCATTAATCCTCCTACGAATCATGCAGGAATTAGGGGCTTTGATCAATTTCCTCAGGGTTACCTTTCTGAAGCAAAACCACATCAAACAACTAACAGCTCTTTACACTTTCAACCCTGGTTAGACTCCAGTGGACCAACAAATAATTCACTTGATGTCTCAGTTTCTGAAGCATTTACGATAAATAAAAGCAGTCTTGAAACGTTCACTGGACAACCCAAACGAAAGAAAGCAAGACAAAGAAAGAAAAAGACTGTAAAGTTAGATCTTAAACCTGTGGATGGCACCAGTGACAATGACCCGGTTTCACCTGGCCAGTGTCTTTCACCCACTTTTATAGCTAGTCTGTCATCAAAGCGGGCAGTTGAACCAATGGCTGAATTTGTTAGCCCTTATGTCAACAGCTCATTTCAACCTTCCCACCATGTTGACCTGAATCATGTCCAGCTGCAAGTGCCTGAGGGTGTAGGAAACAACCCACCTCAAAATTACAGCTTACTACAGAGTCACATGACATGCCCTTCCACAAGTGCCATTATTTCATTGCCTTCAAATGTCAAGTCATTTCCATCAGATGACAAGAAGAATGTTTGTAAGTCTCTCAGTATCGATGTTTGCCAGGAAAGCAGAAGTCCTTCACCTTATCAATTATCCCCTGGATTTCTGGCCAGCTTGTCCTCTAAACGAGTAGGGGTGAAAACAGAAAAGAATCCTTCTAATTGTCAAATGGTCCAAGCCAAAAATACTCGGCCATTACACACCATTCATTTGTCACCAACAAAACTTCATAAGACTCCGGAAGCTGAAAAAATGTCTAGATCCTCATCTCCTGCTCATATTACACATGTATTTCATGCCGATTTGTCATCCAAAAAAGACCAGAAACAAGAGCAAAAGTATACACTGAGAAATCCATACAGTCAGCTGGGTATGTTCTCTGATACCTCATTAACAATTGCCAATAAGTCTCCACCTGATGATGGCCAGTTCTCAAAGTTTCAGTATCCAACACCACCAATAGACTACGACTACAACAAACAGCAGTCCCCTTCTCTTCATCTGTCACCATCAAACAATATATTAGTCCAGGGACTTACACCACCATCTGAGAATGGTACTCCTCCGTTACCAACACCTCCCAGCAGTGCTGAACTGAAGCAGCCTTCTCCACAAGAAGTAACCTTGTCCAAAGAAGAGCAAACTTTCCGTATTCTGGAGATCATTGCTAGGGAGAGAGAGAAAGCTGTCATTACATCAGTGGCAGCGCAAGAACCCAAAAAGAGAAAGAAGAAAAGAAAAGCAACCAATAATATGACAGTAAGTGAAATGGATGCTTCAGCCATGCTATCAGAACCTGACCAACCATTCCCAGAATTCTCAACACAATCAAATGGCAACTCCATTACAATGTCAGAAAGTAGAAGTGCTTGCTATCAAGATGTAAATGTATCCCATCAACCATTTGACATGCACTTTGGTAGCACCAATCCTGGTTGTTTAACTAGTGCTGTGACCAAACCACACGACATTGATCAAATACCTTTTGTGAATAGTAACTGTGATAACCATTACAATTCATCTCAGTCATTAAGACTAGATAAAAGACCAGAAAGTCATTTTCATCATGGGATAAGCACTACAGGAACTGCAGATGTTTTCGCCATTTCATTGGATCAGCATTTAAACCCTCAAAAGAAAGATCCCTACGCTTTTGATGAAACAGATGCAGGGTTGCTAGGAAGAAAGGTCTCACACAGCCAAAGATTGGAGCTCACCACTAGAGATAAGTTTAAGGTAGATTTGGCGGCTGCAGATTTTTCTGAAAAATTTTCCAAAAATGTAGGAAATAGCCTATCAGTTTCAGACAACTTTTACAATTCTAAATTTGCAAATCTTTATCCTCACAAACATCCACCACTTTATCACAATGATTCAGTTTGTTACCCAAATAAAGGAACAGAGGCTGACCAACTTTCCACATATTACTCTGATGATAAGGTAAAGGCTCAAGGAAATGTCAGAATCAAATCTGAGCCTTCTGAACATGCATCGTATGGCCATCAAATGACATCTGATCATAACCAAAATGCACCAATAAATGTCACTGCTAAAAATCATTCTATGCTTTCACCTCATACTAAAGAAAGCCAACATAATTTAGAAACAGTCAGGAAAGCAATGTCCCCAATATATATTAAGCAGGAGCCAAGCAACAACATTCCTAATCATTCTATTTTGGTAGAAGATCATCTCAACAATCAGAAATGTAATCAGTCTAATCCTTGTCATGTTAAAGTCAAAATGGAAAGCAAGAAGAAAAGAGGGCGTCAGCCAACAACAACAGCCTCTACAGAATTCTCTGGGGATGTAAAGCCTAACATGTCTTATTGCAAAGCTGCTGACAGAAAGCCTCATGCTTCTGCTGCCAATATACAATACAGAGTGAATGGTCTTGACATCAAGCCAGATGATCTGAGACTTGATCAAGAATTGGTGGACAGACTGACCAACAACTTGATGGAAGTGGCTGACTGCACATGTCTGAGTCCTGATCGTAAGTATTAGTTTTGTTTACATATTTTTTTGATATTTTTGTTCTTTCAACATGCTAAATATATACTGGAAATTTTTCTCAAATAAATACAGATATCTGTAATTAGGTGTTCAGAAGTCAGATAAATATATCTAGATATATAATCAAAGCTATCAAGTTTTCTTCTATCAGCATGATCAGTTTATTTTAAATTTGCTAATTATAATTGAGCTGCATTTAAAATATTTTGCAATCAAGAACTACACAAGTCTACATCAACTGTGTGCCCCTTGACTGCAATAACTGTCTACTCCATGACTGCAATGACTGTTTACTCCATGACTGCAATGACTGTATACTCCATGACTGCAATGACTGTATACTCCATGACTGCAATGACTTGTCTACTCCATGACTGCAATGACTGTATACTCCATGACTGCAATGACTGTGTGCCCCTTCTTCTATCGGCATGATCAGTTTATTTTAAATTTGCTAATTATAATTGACCTGCATTGATAAATATTTTCCTTGACTGCAATAGCTATCTACTCCATGACTGCAATGACTGTCTACTCCATGACTGCAATGACTGTCTACTCCATGTTTTCTTGTCCCTATATGAAGTTAATAAATAAAACAGTTTTGATAAATTTAAAAAATAAATACGTTAATTTACCAACAGATATTCCAACAGAAGCAATAGAAGGTCCATACTATACCCAACTTGGAGCTGCACGGGATATACCAGCAGTGAGAAAAATGATGGAACAAAGGTTGGTTCCCATGAAATCATCAAATTGAACCTATTAGTTCAACAACCTTGTTCATTTCATTGTTTACAGGGGTGGGGGGTGGGGGCGCATCCAAATGTAAGAAGCATCCATCATCACTGGTGCAGATAGTTTCAAAAAGAAAGCATTAACAAATAAGACAACAAAACTTGCATTCAAATTTTCTTGGCTTGTATCGGGAACAATGCTTATGAAATATTCCTATCAGAAGTCAGTGGCTTTGTGTGTTTGTGAATAGAGTGGTAGTGTATTGCAAGCTTTTGAAAATATATGAAATCCATTCCTGTTTGACAACAGCTAAATGGAATGGCTTTTTGTTTGTGTTTCACTGTGCGACAAAGTGCTACACTGAAAACATTGTATTACATTCATTAACCCAGTCTTTATTAGAGGCCAAACAATTTTTGTCTCTTCCAAATTGAACATGTAATTTCTAGTTCTTTAAAGAGTTATACAATCTGTCCCTGGAATAAATGTTTATTCATTTATTCTGTTGATATCTTCTTTTTAATGTTTTGCCCTAAAGTGATTCTTAAGTAATGTGTTATTCACAGGGTTTTTATTCAGGTGTCTCTAGTATGGCAGGCTTGTTATGCAGATTTCTTTAGTATAGCTTAAACTGATTAGGGTTTGTTATTTTGAGACCCAGTATGTAACTATATTACATTTATAATGAAATTAATTTCACTTGTGCATCACTGAAAAGTATTGCCGCACAGAAAAAAGGTCATAATAAGACCCGTAATTCTGGGGCTTCTTAAAAGTATCTTCTAATTCCCATCAGTGTCTGCTTTTCCCTCTTTGTTCTTAGAACCACTATCTCTTTAGGGAAATTTTCATATGTATCCACAATCTCTTTAGGGAAATTTTCATATGTATCCACAATCTCTTTAGGGAAATTTTCATATGTAGCCACAATCTCTTTAGGGGAAATTTTCATATGTAGCCACAATCTCTTTAGGGAAATTTTCAAATGTAAGGTACTAGATATCTTTGACATATGCTTTCCATACAAAATTGACATTTTGACTAGTTTCTTTCAATGCTTGAATAACTTATTTTAGACAAAAAATATGTTACACAAAAATCACTTCAACTATATTCTATTAGCCATATAAAAATATCTAGTTAAAGTGATTTTTTATTTAATTTGGAAAACCTGAAATACATCTCTATCTGTTGCCTTAAATAGATGAACTTTGTTTTCAGAACTGGGGTCATGGGGTCAGCCCTAAGAATAGAAAAGGTCATATTTACTGGCAAGGAAGGTAAAAGTAAAGAAGGTTGTCCTGTGGCCAAGTGGGTGAGTTCTAATTTTAGATTGTCCTAGATACATAGGGTACTCAAATCACTTGCTAAGATTTAGATTTAGTTGTCATTGGAGGATGAGAAAGATTTAGTTGTCATAGAAGGATGAGAAAGATTTAGTTGTCATTGGAGGGTAAGAATATAGCTAATAAATAAGTCATATCCCATCTGTCAAATTTATTTCTATCTTCTAGATAATTCGTAGATCTGGCCCAGAAGAGAAGTACCTGTGTGTGGTCCGTCAACGCCCTGGCCATTTTTGTGACACGGCTGTGATCATAGTTGTCATTGTGGCTTGGGAGGGAGTAATGGCTCAGCAGGCAGACTCTCTCTATAACTTTCTCATAACTACACTTCCAAAGAGTGGTATAGAAACAGACAGAAGATGTGGTCTAAATGAAAAGTAATTTGAATAAAATGGTTTGGATTATTTGAACTTAAAAGTGTTGATTTATGTATATAGACACAATATATCATGCCATTGTAACTGTATATAATAGACACAGTGTTAATTGAATGCTTTTTTATTGTTTGTTTAGGAAGACATGTGCATGTCAGGGTGTTGATTTATTGAGACGCGGAGCCTCCTTCTCCTTTGGTTGTTCATGGAGTATGTATTACAATGGATGCAAGTTTGCACGCAGTCAGTCTGCAAGGAAATTCAAGCTCAAGGATCTTGAAATGGTATATAACAGTTTTACTTGATCTTGTAATGGTATATAACAGTTTTACTTGATCTTGTAATGGTATATAAGTGTATTATAAAATTGTATTCAAACAGTTTTATGTGATCTTTTATCTTGATATTATATAACAGTTGTATTTGATCTTGAAATGGTATGTTATAGTTAAATGTTATCTTAAATTGAAGATAACAGATGTATGTGATCTTGAAATGGTCTTTGACTTTTGTATGCGATCTTGAAATGGTATGTGATCTTGAAGGGAACAATGGAATAGATTGTTTATTATAAAAAACATAGCTTACTCAATTTCTATTTCGGTTGTACCTAAAATACAAATGCATCATGAGAAAATAAAAACATATTAGAAAGAAGTGGACAAATATAGCGTACTAGATCTCTTAAATACAAATGCTTCATAATTGTGAACAGATTCATGACATTTAAAAGATTTCTATATTCCAAGCAACTTGTCTTTGAAGTTTTTATGTACCAGTTCTTTTTTTCTGGAAATTTTACGTTAAAACTTGATTAATTGTGTCAGTTTTTTTTATGTCCTTTTTTTTCTCTTCATTATATGGTAAAAAATATAAGATCTCATCGATTGAAAAAGTAAAATGTAATTACTAGACAGACAGAATGACTAGATAAAATAAAAAAAGAAAACTAAAATAATACCTAAAGGTATAAATATAACATTTTCTTTTTGTTTTCTTTGATTCATTTAGTATTTTATTATCAACTTCTAAGTAGGTTAGGCTTATACCATAAGTCTATGTCCTTGTGAAATTAATCTAATCTTTTTTGGAACACATTTGGTTTTGGGGAGGATCATAATAAATTTTGAAAAAAGAAATTTTGAATTTCTTGAAGCATTCAAGACTATAATAATCTTGAACACATTTATTGCAATTTGTACAAACCCCCCCCCCCCCCCCCCCCCCCCCCATTTTTTTTTTACACTGCAAAGACAAAGAAATGTCCCAATGTTTCAAATTCCTAATCAAGTAAAAAAAAATGTTATTAAATGTCAGTACAATGTTAATAGACCATCAAGCTTATAGGCATGTCAAAAAATATGTCAGAATAACAAGCATACAATCTCA
This sequence comes from Biomphalaria pfeifferi, assembly GCA_030265305.1. Lineage (NCBI taxonomy): Eukaryota > Metazoa > Mollusca > Gastropoda > Planorbidae > Biomphalaria > Biomphalaria pfeifferi. Next base: position 273,908 of record JASAOG010000061.1, on the reverse strand, counting down.
CATCCGCATAACACAAACACCCAAAGTTACCACTAGTTAAAAGGTCAACTTAAAGCATTGATTACTAATTCAGGGCTTTGGAAAGAAGAAATAGTTTGATGAGAATATTGTGTCTTAAGCTTTATTTTTGTTAGTTAAATAGAAATTTGCTAATTTGTCATTGGTTAGATAGCACATTGTTAATTATTATTTTAGAAATCAAAATCTGCATTCATTTTGTTGTTTATTTTTCTAAAATCCTGAAAACATGATTTACTTTTCTGACATCTATTTACAACCTTTAAAATATTTGTAAAAATTGCATAAGTTCCTACCATTTTTTTAATTTCCAATTTTTTAACATTTTAGAGTTGGACTTTCACATAAGAGCTAGACCTATTGGACTTTCACATAAGAGCTAGACCTGTATGACATACTTTTTGATTCTTAGCTTACTACTCTATAGTAGTTATATTGAATGTAGGTCAGTGCTTTTATGCACTATTTCTTGTGCGTTGTAGGAAGAAGACCTTGGTGAGAAACTAGAAAGACTGGCTTCAGACATTTCTCCATTGTACAGCAGACTTGCTCCTGATGCTTACCGTAATCAAGTAAGTCTCTGAGTAAAGCCAAATGTCTACTTTTGTTTTAAAGGATAGAAATAGAACAGAAAATGATATAATTAATTATTCACTAAAATCATTAAAAAAAATATTAAAACTTGGTCATGAAGAGTTAAAAAAAAAATCAACAGAAAAGAACTATTGGATGACTGCTTTACCATGTGCCATCTTTAAACCCAGGAGGTTTGGGCTAGGAAGTAATAATTTTCTGTTCTGAAAGAACATCTGAAATATGTAGAATACACTTTCAGACAAACATAATCTATTGACTGGTGTTCTTTGGTTTTCTCAATATTGTCACAAGTGTATGCTTGCATACTAAATTCAATCACATATATTCAAACATCTAAAATATTAATTACCCCTCTTCTTTTTTCTAATCGGAGTTGGGGAGTATTATTGTCATTTTTTATCTCTCTTACGTGACTGAGTTGCTTCCCACTTCACTGCACATTGTAGATGCACTATTTTAGCTTTGGCATGACAAGGAGAGATTAAACATGATTTGATGTCTAAAGATTTAGAGTGTGACCAAAAATTTAAAAAATCCCAAACTTCTGGCCAAACATGTGCTCCTCATTGTTCCTGTAGTTAGTCAAATGTGACCAGCTAAAAATTTATGTTGGTCAGTATAGCTTTATTTTGCAATGTCCAATCTCCACTTTCTCCTTCTGTCTTTTTTTTTTCTCTTCTTTTTCATCTACATGTGTCAAGTCTGTGACATCACAAGTCTCAGCACTACTCAGTGAAGCAACCATGTTAGTTACTATATCTTCACTAAATAGGCGCTATCAACAATGATGCCGTGCTCAACAGTAGTACCACAAGCATAGTAACTGGCATGAACCCCCCTAGTGCCGAAACATCTTCATTTTCCTATTGGCAGATAGTCTCAGTCAAATAGCAGCAACAGGAAAACTGACAAATAGCATTAAGACATTAGGCAAAATTCTCTTTTGGATCTAAACATTATTAAATCATTAATTTTATATACATCGAAAGTAAAAATCCTTCTTAGATTATTGTTTGTCATCTCTGTTCATATTCCGTTTAGGTTATTGGCACTTAGGCTAAATTTTGAAAAACTCCTAGAGTTATATAAACAACCAGTAAAAATAAACAATCCATCATCACAAACAAACAAAAAATTGAACATATCTATTTCTCTAGTCTATCTCTAGTAATGACTAAAAAATTTTTAAAACGATGTTGCACATTTTCAGATTCAGTTTGAAAAGCAAGCTGGAGAATGTCGCTTGGGAACCGCTGCTGGGCGACCATTTTCTGGTGTAACAGCGGTGGTAGATTTCTGTTGTCATAGTCACAGGGATTGTCACAACATGAACAATGGATGCACTGTGGTGAGTGAACATTGAGTGAAGTACTCCTCTAAACTTAGTAGAGCAGAACGTAAACTTAGTGCAGCACAATGTAAACTTAATACAGCAGAACTATTACACTGTCTAGTGTGTGCACACAAATATTTCTTTGATTTGACTAATTAAGTATTTAGTCATGGCATAATTTTTTTCTTGAGTGTGTTAAAATGTGAAATCAATAGAATATTTATTTGTCTTAGTAGATTAAGTATTTAGTCATGGCATAATTTTTTTCTTGAGTGTGTTAAAATGTGAAATCAATAGAATATTTATTTGTCTTAGCAAGAAAAAAGCCAGTGTTCTCTTCAACAAATAATAGAGCAACTGTAACAGTATTAGATTAAATACATTCACTTACTGGAATTCATGTAATATTATGTTATGCTTTTCTCAGCAAAAATGTGTTTGCCTTATTCTGAGGCATGATTCAACCTAACTTTGAACCTATGTTACTTTTTTTTTCAAAGAAATAATCCTTGGTTCTAGTCTCAAATTTACACAAAAGAAACAAAGCATTAATCATTGACAAATGGAAGCCAGTGGGATTTGGAACTTCCTATTGACTATCTCGTCTATTATTTTGTTGGTGAATGTGTGTATAAGGTTATGAATGAGTTAATCTAATTTTACAAAAATATTCATGTAATACCAGTGTATTACCACAGTGATTGTGGTGCACACATAGGCTTGAATCAATGTACAAATAGTATTGTTATATAGCTTGTAAATAAATACACACTGATCATATCATTATTAAACATGATACATTTCTACTGTCACCATAAAAGAAAAACATGACATGCATTTTAACAGCTTAGCACAGCACAACTAGATTTTTAAACCATTTGCTACTGATTGAATATGAGTGACTTCTCTTTTATTTATGTAAATCTAGTGTAATTAATTTAATTATTCTCCTATGAGATCCATTAAACTAACATAATGTTACATTTAAACAACACAAGGAAAACAAAAAATTTTTCTAATCATAATAAAAATAGCAATAAAGAAGAAGATGAACCAGATTTTAGTATAAAAGTATTAAAAGAGACATGTATTACGTATACATAAAAACCTTTTGATTACCAATAGAAAAATTCAAATCATTTTAAATGTTTCTTCCAATAAAAAGAATAAGAAAAAAGAATGAAAATCATAGTCAATATGAAACATTTTTTTTGTGTTAATTTCCAAGTTTGTTATTGTTCTCTTTGTTTCAGGTTGTCAATTTGACCAAACACAGAGGCTTTGAGAAACCTGAAGATGAACAATACCATGTTCTACCTTTGTATATCCTTGACCAGACAGATGAAATAGGTTCTATGGAAGGTCAAATGGATAAAATAAGAAAAGGCTCACTGGAGGTGCTGTCACGCTACATGACTCAGGTACGGACCCGTTCTACCCCCTACAGGCCCTGTAAGAGAAATCGCACCACTCCAAAGAAACAAGGCTGTCAGAAGAGCCCAAAGAAGCCAAAGTTTGGGAGAGCCATGTCTTACCCGCCTGTGAGTTGTCAAGTTTTGGAATCTCCTGTAAGTGAGGGTAGTTTTGGTGGCTTCATATCTCAGCCCAGCCCTTTTGATGATGTGAAAACCAGATTTTCAAACAGTAGCGTAGCTCCTGGAGTTGGACTAGATGTCATTCAACAGGAGAACATGACATACACCGACCTCATGTCTCAACAGGGTAAACCTGGCTTTGGTGACCTTTACACTAAGTTCTGGGACTATTTTTACACTTATGGTGTTTTCCCACCTCGAAAGTGGACCACAGAAAACCAAGATTGTGTCAAACCACAAAAACACTACAAGTCTTTTACAAACACTATTGTGCAGCCCCCCATTGCTGATCAAATCTTCCTTCACCAGCAACAACAGAAACAGAGTCATCTCAACTACAATCATGACACTCAAGAGCTACAACAATCTAGGCAGCAGTCCTGTGAAGGGCAATCTCAGCAGCAACATAATCATCCAATCAGGCAGCAGCTTTCAGAACAGGGTTCTAGAAATACTTCTGAACAGCAAAACATTGTTACTCCTTCGCTAAACCAGGCTCAACTAAATACAAGGCAGCAGAGGTCAAATCATGTGACTACCTTAGAGAGTGCAGCGGCAAGTCCAAGGCAGCAACCTAACCAATGGACTGGCTCACAAGCTAGTGTTCAGAGACCCTCACAGTCACCACAACAATCAAACCTCATTCCCTCACAAAGCATTCTGCACTCTAAGCAGTCAAACTTTAGTGATCACCCCAACGCTCCCTCACACCCCCAGGATGTTGATAAACAGTTGAGTCTTCTCAGCAAGCATGCTGGCAGGTCTGAAGTTTGTACTGACCCTTCTGTTCACTCTCTTCCCATGTCTCCCATCACTAACCAGAGGAACCCCCCTCCTTCTTACACTGACAATGTAACAAAAGTACAAATACCCAGCTTTCAAGACAGCAGCCAATTGACACCTTTATATGAGACTCCCAGAACTCAACATCCACATTTTATAAACAATAGTAAACAGTTTGAATCACCATCACACTTGACTAATGGTGAGTATACCAACAGCAAAACACTCAATCCTGATATAACAAAACTTAATTCATGCCTCTCACAAAGTAATCAAATGTCCAATTACACTAAGACATTACCTAAGTTTACTGAAAGTGTTAGTGCCTTGGACAGAAGTAATTCCATTAATGGCTATAGTGATGGGGATTATGGGAGATATCAACTGACCTCAAGCCAATCAAAAAGCAATGAAAATTTATTAACAACCTCATTACAAGAATCTTGCTTCAGGCAATCATCTGTTGAGTTACACAAAGGAGAGATAACTCCAGCTATTCACTCCTCTAAAACTAGTGCAGTGTCTGCCCCTTATGACCTGCCAGCTAATGTTCTAAGCACCTTGATGAGCACCAACTGTGACCTTACTTCCTTGACCTCCGCCATGAATGTTCAGGATAACCCAGAGAGTGTTCACCCTCATCCAGGAGAGAAGGTCAAGATTCACAAGTCTGAAGGCTTTGTTGTGCCCACTTTAGGTCAAGGCCCAAGGGAGCCTCCTTATCAGGTTATAGATTCTACTATCATGAGCATAGCAACAGATGACAACAAGGAAGTATTTGAGGATCCGGCCATGGGTGGGGTGGCTATAGCCCTCTGCCATGGGGCAGTGCTCTTTGAGGTGGCCAAGAGGGAGTTGCATGCCACCACAGCCCTAAAAGAACCCAACAGATACCAACCCAAGAGGATTAGCTTAGTATTTTATCAACACAAGAACCTGAACTTGTCCAGGCATGGGCTTGAAGAATATGAAAAGAAGATGGAGGAACGAAAGTCTCTTGCCGAGCAGGCCAGGTTGATTGAAGATATGGAGGCTAATGGTTTCCTGAAGGGGGAACTCACTGAGTTAGCAGCCTTCCCTAACCTGACTAAAGGAACGTTTGGTAAAGTGTTTGATTTTCTGGAGACGAAGAAGACTGTCTTCCCACTACACTTCCCTCGATACTTGGACAACTCTACACTTGAGCATATCACACCTGTCATGTTTGCTTGCATGTCCATTGCGTTCCCGAAATATATGAAGGCAGCTTTTCCCAGTGCATCCAACCTGCCAAGGCTAATGAATGGTTACTCCCCTGTCAAGGTGAGTTCATCTCTGTCAGACAAGCGTGGTAGTGTACCTAAAGATCAGGTGAAACTAGAAGACATTCAGGTGAAGCACAAAGAGGTGGCTAAGTCTTGGAGCCCATTAGTGCCAACTGTTACCACAATGACAACAGCAAGTGTCATTGCCCGATGGGTCCATGAGGACACGAATGTCACTGGTCCATATAACCAGTGGATACAAATGTCAATTGATGCAGGTGACTTAGATAATTTAGAGGATGAGAATGAAGCCTACCTTAAGGAAAAGATGTTTGAGAGTCTATCTCAGTTGGACAGCCAGGTATACGGTCCTGACACCAAAGTAGCTGCTCCTACCCATGTAGTTGGTCAGGGATATTGTCCCGACACTGAACGGAAAAGTTCCTCACCACATGACATTGGACCCATTGGTGATGGTTTCTTCAAAAGGAATGAATCTAACAACATTAAATTATGTGAAGAAAGAATGAATCCAGCACTATGTTCTTCCTGTTAACATCTTAGAATAAAGCACAGAGTAGCATAGCATGCCGGCAAGATGTAGCAGATAGTATCAAACATGCAGTACAGATGTTAACCAGCAACAAAATGAGACAGTGCTACCAGTAAAACCACTAGATAACAAGCCTACCAACTCACACACTTCTAGTTTATGAACAGATACACTAGCCATAAGAACTTCATATTTTTGGCCCAATCATCTACATTCTGAAACAGACTTTTCATGCTAAACATTCTGGGAGCCAGTCTATTGATCATTGACATCACACTTCCCCCCAACCCCATCCCCGTCACATATTGTTCTATTGTTGCGTTTGAAATATGCAAGTGAATGCCTCAAGCTCATGATTATGTCAATTGAAACATTAGACTCCACGCAGCTGAATCACTCACTGTGTTACCAAGCCACTGCATCTAAACAAATGGCATAGTATTTTCAAGCAATCTTATATTGCGTCCATATATCCTTTTTTTATACATATATCTAAATAAATCATAGAGCAAAAGTACTTCAAAATGGCAAATAAACAAAACTGTACAATTTGTGCCTCTTTATAGGGCTTTCCCCCACCCCCTCATTTTTGTGCAATATAAACAGGTACCATTCTGTGTACATAGATGCAGGTCAGTCAAAGGTGTTCTATTTCATATACTTTTTATTATCATGTAGAAAACTTGTATACATTGGTATCTTAAACAAATATGGAGCATTCAGTATTTAAGTCATTTATGATCAATTTCAGATACATCAGTGATGTACAAGTTGATCTGATTTAGCATAATGTATATATAAGTTGTCCATTGCATAAGGCTTGTCAAAGGCTTTGATAACAAAGAAATATTCAAGTGAATTTAATACTGGTGCCATTTCAATATTTCTTTTTGTTGCTTTTATTGACATTCAATCTTTACTTACCTCTGTAAGCCTAAAAGTGATTTGTTTTTTAAATCCCATTGGTCTTGGACATAAATGAGAGAAAAGTGATCCCACCAGAGAATTCAAATTAGGGGAATAGAATTATTCAGGTTAATGCCCAGTTTATCTTAGTGGGATTTTTTTTTTTGAGAACATTTTTGTTATTTCCTTTTTGTTTCATTGGCTTTTAAAATCTTATGTTGAATGAAGAAGAGTGGATGTGTTTTAGAAATGGTCTTGTATTGAATTTCTATAGAACAGCTTTGTGCTATACTATCATTTTGTTTTGTTTGAAAGTTGATTTGTTTTGTATCTTTACTTTGAGTTTCTTCTATGTGATAACTTTTCATTTTTTTGGGTGGTATGAACCTTGTATGTTTCATAAATTGTAATTAGATTAAATTGTAAAGATTGTTTTGACTTTTCATGTTTGAAATTGTATAATAACCTCTGCCAGAATCTAATTTATTCACACTACCACACTGCATTGACACAAATAAAATAAATAAATAAATTATGGCTTTTATATAGCGCTACTTTCATGCTTATAGCATGCTCAGAGCGCTATGGTCCAATCTCTTTTGTGGATCCGGGGGGGGGGTGTGGGGGGGGGGGGTATCTGGAAGAAGGTTTTCCGTGCTGCCTTTAGGCGCTCAGTAAACACAACTCTGCTCGAGTCAGGTGTTGAACTTCAAGCGTACTTGGCCTCTTGACCACGCTTCCCGCAGCAAATCAGCAGAGCCCGCCATTCTATGGCCCTTTTAAACTTGTCAGTAAAGGGAAACTATTGAGCTGAATTTATTTGTTCGAAATAAAATTGCTTGCTTTTGGTGTAAGTTATTAGGCTTGGTGTGATTTTGTTCATGGTGTAACAGGGCTTTGTGCCTGAGAATGAACACCCAAATTGAAGTGCTATCAATATTTGTAGTCATTAAAAGGAGTCAGTTTAGACCACTTTATTTTCTATTTGATAAGGAGAATTTCAACCTGTCTTTATTTTAGATTGTTTTTTTTTAGTCTCTTGTAGTTCCATACAATCTTACAATCTATATTATTATAAGTATAAAATGACCTTCAAGTTATGTACATTAGTCAGTTCATTTTATTCTTTAAGAATGTTTTAATAGTGACGCAGTGATATAAATAGTTTTATTTCCATTGTGTGTGTATATTGATATGACTACCCAATGTAGGCTGGACTCCTGCTGTAGCTTTACTCTCATGCACATCTGTGTTGGTTATCTATGTACTCTTGATAAGGAGCACTTTTTATTTGATGGCTATGTTCCTCCATAATACTTGTACATCTTGAAGGACATCTACACAGCCTGCAATTTGTATGATTTTTTTGTTTTCTAGTTCTGTTATTCGATGTTGTATTTATTTTCCTTAATGTTGACGACTGCCATGGATTTGAATCATCGCTTTGTTGACTATTTATTTAGATGTTGAATTTATTCTTGGAACTTGATTGGCTTAGTTAGATAGTCTTAGACAGAGTGAAGTAGCAGCATTGATTGTGTTTATCTTAGTGTCTGGTCTCAGTTTTTAGTTGAGCTCTATATGAAAGAAACAGATTGACATTTTTATTCCTATTCATAATTTTTAATACAAATTCTTATTTAATATTTAATTAGGGTTTGTACATGCATTGCATGACAGAAATATACTTGCTTCTACAAGAGTTTATATGTTTATATTTCTGAGTAACAAAAAAGATTCAAGTAATATATTACTTATTTAATGTAGGCTGTACTTGTGAACTGCCAATATTGTAATTTACCATACTTTTGTTATCCTTTTTGTATGCCTGATGATGTTAATTGTAGAATTAATCTGTGGAAAAATGCATTTTGACTCTGAGAGCCTCCATGATTAGAATGCTATTAATGTTCCATTTTAATGGCAACTCTTAAAAAAAAAAACAAAATGTTTACATTCAAAAATGTTTGTTCAATGATTACTTTTTTTTTTCTTCTTTTGTTTTTCTATAGTGCAACTTTCATGCATATAGCATGCTCTGTGCGCTATAGTCAACCTCTTTTGTGGGGGGAGGTATCTGGGAGAAGGTTTTCTGTGCTGCCTTTAGGGGCTCAGTCAACACAACTCTGCTCCATATACCTCATCATCCCATTATTTCCATAATAGCTATTGGAATACAGTGCACTTGTCATGCTATAGGAGCATTGAGACCCACTCTACAGAAATACTACAAATAATGTCTTATGTGTTTAAGAAAATAAAACTTGAGTGGCTACTTGTTAAAATGTTTATTTAATGGATCTTGATGTGACTAGACTGAAGCAAGTCAGAAATGGATGTTCAGTCTAATATGTCCTCTCATCATTTTGTTTGTTTGTTTATTTTATTTTATTGACAATGTACTTTTTAAGTTGTTGTTTTTTTTTCCTTCTAATTGCCAGAATGTTATATTTCTTGCACTCCTAAAATTCTGAAAAGTTTCAATTGTGGCAGCAGAATGTTTTCATCCTATGCAAGTTTTATGCCCAGTAGGTACAAAGTCAATACCATCATTAGATCAGCCTGACTTGTCATAGCAGTGAAGTCTGCCTATAAGGATTTGGTGTTTTTAGAACTACATGCAGAGTTCAGTCATTGAGAACAATTTTCTAGAGTAACACTGAAATTGTTTATTTTGTCCAGGATCCACCTAAACATAATCTTACTTTGCTTTAGAGATCACACACACTGTGTTTTGAAATTCTCAAGCCAATAATTGTGAGTAAAACCTTTGAGGTGGTAGATCATCAAACTATTTGTAACACTTTGGAATGATCAAGTGATTGGTGAGACACTATCATTTATTGACATGTACAAACTCAGGGATTCTGTGGTTAAATTTATAACATTCTCATTTTGTTTTCATTATTTAGTATCTAGTATTTTGTATGGAGGTTACACTGTGAAAGTGAATGTCTATTTGTATGGTGGTTACACTGTGAAAGTGAATGCCTATTTGTATGGAGGTTATACTTTGAAAGGGAATGTCTATTTGTATGTAGGTTATACTTTGAAAGGGAATGTCTATTTTGTATTTGCTGATTCCTTGGACTGAATGGATTATGTTCTGTTTAATTTGGAGCAAAAAGGTTCTATGTTTGTTGTGGACATTGTCATAGCAACTCAAGTCTGCTATGCAGACGTCACTGGACCACATGTACTTTGTTCTTTCAAGTTTATTTACAACTAGTTTTAGTTTGAATGTTTTTCTTTTACTGCCATACTTTTGTTTGAATTTTTCTTTTTAATTAGTTTCTTGTTGACGATTGTTTTATTATGTTGGGGGGGGGGGAAGTTTTTTAAAATATATTTTTCTATGATTACACTAAGAAAATTGTCCAGAAAATATATTTCCGTTAATTAATAGCAATGAAAATGTTTCAATTTAATTATATTTTAAAATCTCCATGTGTGTGCTTAGTTGAACCTATCTGGCAAGTTGATGAGTTCTGGTATCATAAGATATCATGCAGGTTTATAGCTTCAATAAAATATTCATTTTACAGAAGAATTGTGTTTGTTGCTTTGCCAAAGCCAATGCATGTGCGGAATGTCTTTTGCTGTTGGCCTCTGCTGGGGAGATCAATGCTAGAACTGAATTCTCTTCTCACGTGCAGGCTGCTTACATAGGAATGGCAGGACTCCAGTTTGTTTTTGAGTTCTCTAAAACTCCCCTTGTTCAAGATACCAAACAAACTAATTAATAACCAATAGTCAGTTCATTAATTACATGTTTTGTATTAATTCTTGTGTTGTCGGGTAAAAGGATAATTGTGCAAAATATCAGCTTGATCTTAGACTGGGTGTCGGCTTGATCTTAGACTGGGTGTCGGAGAAATAACGTGTACACACTTTTTACCAAGACAAGAGTGAGTTAATATACGCTTAATGAAAATGTACACCAGTGTTTTCCAAACTGAATAGGCGTTCCACGAACTATTTAAATAATTTACTAGTAGGCCACCACGAGAATTAATCTTAAAAGACTCAGAATGTACGTAGTGTTATCCGTCAAGGAAACAGTTTGGGAATCACTGATTTAAACAACGCACCTGCCTTAGAAATTCCATGTATCGTGGAAAACATTTTATACTGAACAACCGCGTTGTCAATGTTAATGCAAATACATTTGAAAAAAACAATTTTTAGGGTTATAGAACTAATGTAGGCCTATAGATTATAAGTATACATCAATATACATATTGAAGTTTTGTTTACTACAATTTTGAGTTTCGGTCGAGAAGAAATCTATGTTGAAATTATTTATGGACTTTTTCTTTCAATACATTGACCAACGAATATTTTAAATGAACTAGGGCAGAGTAAGTAGACACAGCCAGATACTATAGGGCAGAGAATATAAAGTAGACACAGCCAGATACTATAGGGCAGAGAATGTAAAGTAGACACATCTACATATCTGCCCTTGTCACCGCTAAAAAAATAACGCGGTTAAGTTATCTCAAATGTATCAAATGTAAACACTTGCTCGTCTTCTCACCATTGTGAGGCTACTTAAGTTTTATACATTAATTGTGCCTTGGCTCCTAAACAAACAAGGTCCATTGCCAGCCTAATTTAAATTGGTGAAACTATGTCATGCCAGAGCACTCTTGTTCGTTATCTATGTGTATTGTCTCCCCTGTTGAGGCCTGTTGATAAACCTTCTCTTTCTTAGGTCTTGAGTTAATACGTAAGGAACACGATTTTGGGAATAAAAGTCATTGAGATGGAGGCGTTATTTGATATTAGTATTTATTTATCTTGCTTCTTCGACTTGTCTAATTTACAAGAAGAAAATCGTAGGGGGGGGGGGGGGGGGGGGGAATGGAAACGACTCTTCTGCTGCTATGGGTGATGAGTCTACTTTGGCTATTAGTCGATGAGCTTTCTACACAAGGAGGTTTGATATGTCATAGAGTCTAGATTATGATAATTTTATAGGTTTGTGAGAAGATGACCAACATAATTCCAATTTTATAACATTCTAATCAACGAAAACAAAATTAAGGACATTTAGGTTTCTTTGCTAGAGTTGAAGAACTACACACATGCATACACACACGCACATTTTATCCCAGCGCCATCTGTTACATTTTTTTTTTTTTTTATATTTGGGAAAGTGTTGAGGTAATACTAAATGAAGACAGACGACGGCGAAACCCTCAGCAGATTGTAGAAAGTAGAGCAGCTTGGGAATCGGGGGTTGAAGCTTATATCAACTTACTCTGACTGGTCAAAAGTTTGTACACGTTATTTCTCCGACACCCAATCTCGGATCAAGCTGAAATTTTGCAAAATTATTTCTTATATCTGACAAAGCAAGAATCAATTTTTTAAAAAAATAACCAAATATATTTTATATTAGTATTTATTTTGTTGGATATCGAACAAGGGAAAGAAAATGTACTTGATTGATTTGGTGCTATAAGTTGAACTAGTCGCCCTTATACTTAACACCTTGTAATAATATTAACAATACATAAGTATATAACCTTCTATTTTCATAAGCACTTTGCTGGCACAGTGGTTAGTGTATTGGCTTGTAGAGACTTGTGCTCAAATTCAGGTCGCTCAACTTTTTAAAATATGTTTTATAAATGCATATAGAAAGTGATCACGCAGTTACCCTTTCTTTCTTATCCACTTCTTTCCCAACTGGTGCAGACAAGTGATAGGATTATACCACATTGAGAAATCTAAAATCATGAAATGCGCTAAATGAAAACACTTGGTAAAAATATGTATTATTGTTAGTCTGATATATTACAAAGTTTGTTGTTGTTTTTTTAAGTAGGCTACTTTTATATTTTCTTGTTGTACATCCACATTAAAAATAATTGAATAGTTCGAAATGAATATTAAAAGCCGAATCTAAGTCAACTCAATAGGCCATACTACGACTCGATCAAAACTGAAACGAAAATTGTAATACTTTCACCCAAACATGAAATAAACATGGCCTAACATTTTAAAACATGGCCTGACTCTTACCTAAGATTTTAAAATATGGCCTGACTCTTACCTAAGATTTTAAAACATGGCTGGACTCTTACTTAACATTTTAAAACATGGCTTGACTCTTGTCTAAACTTAAACGCAGTGCTAAAGTCAACAATACAATGACCTAAAATATTTCGAAATCTTGAAGAGTCGATCCTGAATAGATTACTGCAGGGAAAAACCGGAGGAAAATTGACAGGGAACAATCAAATAAATAGTTGCATGCGAATCTTAGAGTGACTAGAGGGCTATTGCAATGATATGTTCTGCATGCACTATATTACACTATATTATTATATACTATACACTATATTATTATGTACTATACACTATATTATTATTGGCCTCCTTCTGTCGTAAAACGTCTAGGGTTCATCTCGAACACTTTTTCAAATGGCTGTGGAGCCCTATTTCGGAGAGACAATCCCGTCCACATTATTTATCAAGGTACCTTTCGCTTTGGTGGTAGATGAGCTGAAAATTTTACGTATGCTTTTCAAGAGCTGAGGCTCATGTTTTCTCGCTGTCTATAGCTTTCTTGTTCACCGTCTCTCTCCAACTAGTGCGGGTCTAAGGCTATGTCTTCCCAATGGTCAGTATCAATGTTCACTGATTTTAAATCCCGTTTTATCACATCAACGTAACGGAGGTGGGGGCGACCAGTTTTTCTTGATCCAGACGCAAGTTGCCCGTAGAGAATGATTTTCGGGATGCGATTGTGCTCCATCCGGCGGACACTATACTAACGTATTTATATTGTGAAAGAAAACATGTAATTGATAGATTATATTGCTGTTTTGATAAATAAAACTATATAAAAAAAAAAAGGCTGTTTGATAAGATTAACAAGTGCATTTTTAAAAATCATTTTGAACCTTTAGTTTTCTAATGGAGGAATAGGGATAAAGGTTTTATTTTAAAACGTATGAGTTGGACCCCATTATGATACACCTCTGTCCATTGATTTCCAACCTCTTAATGTTCTGATGTTTATCCTCCACCCCCTTGCAATCCATACTAAGTAGAGAATCTAATCAGGGGCCATCACTCTGCCTTCGTTACTTAGTATGTTAAAGCGATCGAAATGGACACTTTCTGCGCTATCTTGTCGCCTTCTGTTCACACAGTCAACCAATCAGATTGGCTGGCTAGGAGTCCGCAGGAGTCTGAAAGGGGATGCACTCTAAATAAAGTAGAATATTTTTTTGTTTGTGTTCTTTTTTGGGTGTGGCACGCAAAGCATGGTTTATGTTTATTTTCACTTCGTGTGATCAAATTTCAATCCTAAAACACAAATGATTGGTTTCGGACTGATTTGGAAAAAGTTGTTTCTCTACGCATGTTTCATTCTGTTCGGGAATATTCACAACGCTTCCGGGGACCAACTGCAATGCAATCCTAAATATCCTTATCGGACGTACGATGGAAGCTGCAACAACTTAGAGCACCCCAGCTATGGTGTGGCCGGGTCAATGTTCAGGAGAATTCTGCCTCCTAAATATGAGAACGATGATGGACAAACGCCTCGGCTGAATGGAGTGGGCGGGTCACCGTTGCCCAGCCCAAGAGCAGTCAGCACCAAGGTGCACGAGAGTGAGAAGCATAGCGCCCATCAGGCCACCATGATGTTCATGCAGTGGGCACAGTTTGTGGACCACGATTTGACCTACACACCCAAGACGCCGATGGTCAAGTGCTGCAGCAAAAATCTGCTGTGGAGTGGACATCACCATCCAGACGTGATGCACGGAGGTCCGTGTTTCCCCATCTTTGTGGACGAGCACGACCCATACTTTACAGACGACACGACTAGGTAAGACCTGGACCAGTCACGTGACATTGGTTTCAATAGAAGGCGAGATAACTCAGTCTAGAAACGCCCAGAGCGGGATAACTCTAAGGAATACGAAGTGAATTGAATTAAAATGTTAAAAATGTATATATTTTTATTTAGCTAGATCTATCTGTAGATAGAAAAAATATATAAATTATAAAAATTAATATACTTTAAAAATATTTACAGAAAGAAACAAATGTAGGCTATATCGGTTTCAGCATAATTTCACTTTATTGGGGTGATTTCAGCAGAATGCTCTTTAAACTCCAGGTAGCGAAATGAACAAAAAGCTCCCTCTACCGGCCTGATTGAACAATAGAGTTCTGTTTGGGGGAGATATCCAATCTGGTGTCTATGTATCACACCACTATTTCCAGGGTCTCAGAAACTCGGGAGTAGAGATGTGGCCGAAGGCCGAGTACACCGGTGCGTCAACCATCTTCCTTCTCCTTATTGTTTCCTTTTACAGCCATTTCCACCCGGGCGCCATGTTGAGACAGAGTAGATTACGTAGGATAGTGAGCATAACTTTGTTAATATAGCTTTTTGAATAGAAGATACACGATCTAGTATTGGCCTGACCCGAGAGGTTACATGAAATTTGGTTATACGTTCTTGTTTGATTTGTAATGCTTTGGTTTCTTAATAAATATATAAGTATAGGGTTCCATCATAACATTATAACACCTAGATATGTTGAGTTTTTAGTTTGTATAACTGGTTTACCACGAATAATACTAGTATGATTTAATTACATCAGGTTTTTTACAAACGACATTTTCTAGGTGCAAAAACATGCTCCAAATTTGAATCCAATTTATGTAATGTATCTAATTCAATTCTCTTTGTAAAATTTCTGTATCTTGTGTTGTTTTTTTTTTGTTCTATGTATTATGCAATCGTCTGCAAATAATCTGACTTTTGTTCCTGAACTAATGCAATTTGGTAAATCGTTTATGTAAATTAAAAAGCCGTAGAAGTGGAGTTAAGACTTTTCTTGAGTTTTATTGGTGTAAATCTAGAGCCATTTATTATTACAGTTTGTTCTCTCCCTATAAGGAAGTTCTAAATACATTAATGCCATGAGCCAGCAATGCCAACATATATTTTAAAGTATGCTATGGTGGTGAACTATCTCAAATGTCGTAGAAAACGTTTACTAAAATGGCATCTCATTACTTTCTAGTCCTTTTGAAAATTCATTAATAAATCCTATAAGTTGAGTTTCAAATGACCTAAATTTCTTAAAGCCATGTTGTTATGTTTGTTGTATAGTATTATTAGACGTATTACAATCAAACGTAGTCCTACACATTACGCTTCTAAAGGATTTGTCTGACGCTCCTATATTTATTAGTGAAATGTACATTTTGAAGTCATTGAAGAGTTTTTGATTGAGGAGGGAACAATTAAAAGTGGTGTGATTTTATGGAATGACCAACCTCAGCGAGTCTGTTTCCTTGTATTCTATAACTGGTATTGTGTCTCATTGCACCATTCGGTAACTTTCTACCATTATTTCTTTACTTTGGCCTGAATGGCTTATTCTGGTAGTATTACATTATGTAGTTCCAGATAGCATCTGGAAGTATAGCTGTATCAGCCAGCTTTATGAAATGTGGATGTTTAGGTATACAACTTTTTTTCTTTTGGTTGAAGATTCATCACTATTCTCTTTTCACAATACCTCTATTCAAGTTATAACTTCGTGGAGAAACCTGGGTGGACACGGAGATTTTGACTTTTATAATTTTTTAAAGTATAGAAACAAATTTCATTTTTTTTTTTTTTTTTTTTTTTAACTAGATCCAATATATGTTTTAAAAAGACTTGCGTTCTTGAAAGGACTATCGCGTTCGGTAATTTCCGAATGTAAGTCATTATTGATTTAAGAGCCTGCTAATGGACATTAAGCAAATTATGCAAACTAATCGCTCTATAAGAAGCAAAGAATATTTCATCAATATCAATCTGCTCTATAAGTTTCATTTATCATTAATCTTGGAACTCGTAGACAATACTTATTATAAACTGTATAAAGGAGGTATTGTATTTTTTTTTTAAAGTATTTTGTTTGCTGTTCTTGTTAATGATTTCTTTCTGATGTTGAATAATTTGTTTTGCTTTCGTTTCTAAAAAGATGTCTAGAATTCAGAAGGTCGCAGCCTCGTTATGATTCTCACAAAGTTCGACAACAAATAAACGAAGTGACATCTTGGTTGGACGCTTCTCACATCTATGGTAACTCGGAGTCGCAGGCTCTGTCTTTGCGCTCCTTCAAGGACGGCAAACTCAAGGTGAAGGTCATCCACGGCCACGAGTTCTTGCCGGAAGCAGACGACACTGAGGAGAAGAAATGCTTCTTGATGGAAAAGAGCGACTACTGCTTCAAGGCGGGAGACATCAGAGTCAACGAGTACCCAGGATTAACTGCCTTGCAAACGATCTTCATGAGATACCATAACCAGATCTGCGACCGGCTCAGGCATATTCACCACGAGTGGGAAGACGAAATCTTGTATCAGGAGGCGCGCCGGGTGGTCATAGCTGTCATTCAGAGAATCACATATGACAAGTTCATATCCCAACTGCTCGGCCCTCTGGCGGCCAAACACGATCTTCTGCCAGGAGCACACGACTACGACGAAAAGATTGACCCAACTCCAGCTAACGTCTTCGCCACTGCGGCCTTCCGCTTTGGCCACTCCTTGATCAAGGACAGCTTAACCATCGACGGGGAAGTAGTGAAGACAGGAGAGTTCTTCATGAGACCCAAGTTCGTGATCAACTCACTTCCGGGTGTCGTTAAGGCCTTGATCAGCGAGCACTGCCAGGAGACGGACATCTATTACACCAAAGCCATGACCGAGCATATGTTTGAAGTGCCTTACAAACCTAAGACTGGCCATGACATTGTCTCCACCAACATACAGAGGGGCCGAGACCATGGCATTCCTCCTTACAACGACTGGCGCGAATATTTCGGTCTCAAGAGAAAAACCTTCAAGACAATGAACTCTGGATCCGAAAAATACAGCCAAGTGTACGATTCAGCAGACGACATTGACTTGTACAGCGGCGCCATAAGTGAGCATAATATCGAAGGTGGAATGGTAGGGGAAGTGTACTCCAAAATTTTGGTCCAACACTTCCGACATGTGAAATTCGCTGACAGATTCTGGTATGAGAACCGTGGAGGGAAAGCGTCATTCACGAAAAAACAAATACGCGAAATTCATAAAATGTCGCTGTCCAAAGTGATCTGTGACACTGTGCCAGGTTTTAAGAGAATTCAACCAAATGTATTCGAGCCAGTTGGCCACGATAACAGTATGATAGAATGTTCTATATATGATGACATCAATTTTGAAAAATTCTGGGCTTAGGTGAAATCATTAAAAGTTTTTCGAACAGAAATAATTCCAAGCGTTGATTCTGTATTCTTATCATTTTTACAAAGCAATAGCTCTACATCATAGAAGTAGAGGCAAATCTAAACCATAGTTCTGGCAAGTTGAAAAGTAATTGAAACTTCCAATTCTTACGAGGCAGCTCCCAGAATCGCAGACAGAAAAATCTAAAACTTAATTTCTATGTTTAAAATAGTGTGCTACATATCTGTCAAGACTTAGCCCCAGTTTCGGCTACTTTTGTGGTAAAAAAAATATTTATTTTATGATAAAGCTAGCTCGTTTTATAATTTAAAAAAATGAAATGCTCATTGAAAACTTTAGTTGATTCTAAGTATAACTTGGGTTAATTTCAAGTCTAATATTACTTCTGAGCCGAAGGCTACACGTTTTCAATTACAATATAGCGAGTTTTACGAGGTTCTCTAGCATTGAGGGCTAGCTACTCTAACAGATGAACTTCAAGGAACATACCGGTGGTACAAGTTCAACTTGGACAAACATTCATTCTGAAGACAGCAAAAAAAAAAAAAAAAAAAAAAAACACCAAAGGAGTGCAGTATCACCTTGTTTTTATGAAATAAATTAAAATGTCACATTGATCACAATACTGAAGCATGTAGACACTGGAAAGTAAACACAGTCCAAATGAAAATAACATCAAGTGGTGTAGTCAGGTGAATTATTGTAAGGTCAAATCTCTACCACATAATTATCTTAAAATTAAATTTACAAATATGAAAAAATGTAAAAACAAAAAATATAATAAAAGAAATGTGGTTGTGGACTAGCATTAGTCGAGATACATCTGAATTCTTGACCAATATTAATAACAGTAAAATATAAGAGACTAGAGATTAGAATCGAATTATTGACCAATATTTCGAACTTTTAGAATATAAGACATAAGTAAAGAAGTAACAACCAGTATAGATTGTATATATGATTGTATAATATCAAACACTACTGATTAGAAAGGAAATGCCAATCGATATTTATAACTGTCTAGTATAATAGACTAGAAATAAGAAATATCAACTAATATTTAAAGAAATATCAACTAATATTTATAACTGTCTAGTATAATAGACTAGACATAAGAAATAAGAAATATCAACTGATATAACTGTCTAGTATAATAGACTAGAAATAAGAAATATCAACTGATATTACTGTATTGTATAATGGACTAGAAATAAGAAATATCAACTGATATAACTGTATTGTATAATAGACTAGAAATAAGAAATATCAACTGATAGAATATAAAAAAAATTAATTGTATAATATAATAGACTAGAGATTAGAAAAGAAATGTCAATCGGCATTTGTAACTGTATACTACAGGATGATTAAAAAATAATGCGCCAAAACCATTGTGTTATATTACAAAAATAATTTTTCAAATTGATACCAAGCTGGAGACAAAATGTGGTATAAAAGTTCAAGTTTTTTATTTCATGCTTTCAAGCACACAAAATGAGAAGTCGCCATGTTGAGGGTACATAAACAAGGGATTTTACTTTTAAGACAAATCTAAATCAACATGATGAAATTGACACCCAGTTAAACAAGGACAACTCCTGTATCTAATGACAACTAATTCCATACAATGACAATGCTTTTCTAATTAATAAATAAGTGATGATTTTGGCACATTGTTTTTTAAACAGCCTGTATAACAGACTAGAGGTAAGAAATGTTAACTGACATTTATAACTGAATAATATAATAGACTAGACATAATAGAAATGTCAACTAATATTTATAACTGTATGATGGACTAGAGATAAGAAAAAAAAATGTTTATCTATATTTCTAACTACAACATAAAGGACTAGAGGTTAGAACATACATATGTACCTAGTATTAAACCTCTGTAAGTATTTACAAAACAATGAAACAGAGAATGTAAAAAAAAAATATTAAGTTAGAGAAAAAGAACAAAATTCAAATATTAAAACAGTCTTTGAGGCTCTCAGACATATTGCTTGAGACAGTGCTCTTGGGGCTTCACACACACACAGGAACCAAGTGCGACTGTGTTAAGGTGCTGTGTCCCTGGCTGTGTATGTGTGCGTGTGTGTACTGAACAAATGTAGACATTAGTGACTGTATGTGTGTGTTTGCACACAATGTGTCTCAGCTAGCTGTCAATTAACTTGAGGACATACATTGCCTGTTGCTGACCCTGGTAATTAAGTACATCTGGCTCATTACCCCCTAGTTGTGTGAGCGTGAGCACACCCAAATACTGTCCACAGTATTAAACATAATAAACACCAGAGCAAAAAACTCAACTATTTAGCCCTGTTGGTTTACAAAGGGAAAAAAAAACCCATGGCAAAATGAAGCACATGATATGTCATAAAATAAAAACATATGAGACTACTAACAACACAAAACCATATACAATTTAAAACTAAAAATGTGTTTTCATTACAAGATTCAATAAAACAAGCCTGAAACTAGCACATAAATACATGTCATGCTATCAAGTGAAGGCTAATTTGTATATAATGTCAAGAAGCCACAAGCTGAGACAGTGTATATATAAGTTGGATACATCATGAGATTTTGTAAGAAATAGAGCTATATAACCACAGCAAGGAGATTATGGGACATAAAGAAGATTAAAACAATTCATCTCAAACAGCTGAAACATGGCAGCCCACAGAAATCATTGGCTCACAGGAAGTAGAAATAAAAGGTCAATCTTAATTGTTATGTAAAATTAATTAATTTATTTAAAATAACTTTTCATTAATGACAATAAGAATATTTTATGCAAAGTGACTAGAACTACAAGACAATTAAACATTTGCAGGTATATCCAATTTATATCTGAACATTACCACTTCATAAATAATACTTTACCAATTTTCAGAACCCTAATCATTGGCATTGAATGTCTTCTAATGAGTGGAATGGGACAATATTTCTTCTGGTTAATCCATGTTCAATAGAACAAAGAAATTTAAAATCCTACCAAAACAAAGAATGTTCTTTGTTATCATGTCAACAAATCATTGGGTATGTCAGATAAATAATATTGAAAACAAGTTGAGACTTGGAAATGTTTAAATATCACACGTTGAACTGAACAAGAGTCAAGTCTGAAAATATTTCCAAAGGGAACAGCCAGATGTAATTAAATGACAGGGAGCAGCTAACTAAATAATGCTGCATGTAAATCTAGAAGCCTAGTAGTACTATTAGACCTACACTGTACTAACTGACATGTTAACTCTTTATCTCCGTAATTATTTTCCACGGTCTGACAGAATTGTTCTTTTTTTTTTTCACATTTGTACATTCTACTCTGTTGATAAAACTTCAATAACATTTTTGTGTGTAATCAGAATACGTTACTTTTGCTATAGAGTCATAGGAGAATGCATGCTCTTATTATATAACACAAATTAAAGTTGATAAAATAAAAAATTAATGGGGTCAAATCAAGGATAGTATCGCTAATTAGGAGAGAGAGTTAATGAAAAAACAATGGTTACAAAGAAGAATTTACTTAGGAGATCTCTAAGAGCAGGTCAAATTGTTCCCCTATTCATAAAGTAAATGCAAAGATTTTCTGAATACATTAGTTCACTAAGCATGTGAGGAATGTGAGTTTATGACTTCTGTTTCCCTATCCAACTATATTTCATGGAACTCAGTCAAGTCGAAGAACTGAAATACACTCTAAAACTAAACACACAATTTGTCATTTTGTTTCTAATGTACCAGGAAATCATTCAGCACAGACTTTAGAGATTACATTATGTTAGCCATCATTGACATTCTGAAATAGATTTTTACTTTCATTGGTGATCAGATTATCCTGAAGAGAAAGAGCTACAGCTACACCAAACAAAACGAATGCTGAAGTTGAAGCTTCCATCAAGATGCTCTAATTAAGAAATTGTTTGAGACTTTAAATTGGATTTCATGAGTACAAAAACATTTACATTTCTATTGAGATCAACATTTTTGTTTCACATTTATATTACCATTAACAACTCAGAAAATAAATAATATTAGTTCCATTTCTTTTGTTGACACTAAGATACTCAAAACTATTAAGATAAAATTTAGCTAAGTACATTATTTTTATACTAATAGTGTTATTATTAAGGTAGAATATGTTTGCTACATATCTGGAATGAGATTCACATAGATAATGTAGAATGGCCAACTATTAGAAACTAAACACAATTCAGATTTGAAACCAATCTGCTCTATAAGAAATGATATCAATCATTCAGTACCAACTCTTTTGAGTCAACTGATTTATTTTAGCAGCTGTGAAAAAAAAAACAACAAAGTTTTAAAACTGACTCCTAGAATTCAAACATTTTGGTGCATGTAAAAATCTTTGGTCAAATGTCAGTGTAGCTTTGTTTGGAAGAAGTCCTGAAAGCCTGGAACATCACAAGGGTTAGCTCTCTTTGAAGAGTGGAAGATAGTAACATGAGGATTGTGCTCAACTACTAGATCTAATCAATGATAAGTGTCATTAGCAATAGCTATAGAAATGTACACTGATTACAGGAGATTTTGTTAAAAACTAAGAACTACTTCAACAGCCATCACTACATCTTATACATGAACAAAGACATTTTGGCCAAATAATAGGCAGTATATTGCACAAAATTCAATGATGCATGACTATTCCAAACAGAACTAAAAAAAATTATAAATATGTAGTAAAAAAAAACACATGAATGAAATGTCTGTATATTTAAGATTACTTACTGACCAATGCTAAAACAAAAATCCCCAATACAAATTTATAAAAATCTTGAAAAAACTAATACAAACTATAATACATTGTAATAAAACACTTTTAGTTGAAGTTCAACGAATCTCAAAGTTGGCATCACTAGTGCCAGTCATAAGAAAACATCTGTTATACAAATACACGAAAGTAGCGATTCCCTAGAGTGGGATAGAAAATAAAAAAGACAATATTGGAAAAGAGCTTCTTTAATACTGACACACTACCCACTGAAGTAATGCTAGCAGAATACATGGCATTTACAGTAAAATGAAAACAAAACAAATATTTTTTAAAAATATTCAATGAAGGAATATTTTTTTTAGAAACCAAACTTAAGGTCATAGAATTATGTACAGCATATTATCATAGAGTTATCCCTCTTACCTAAGCCATTTCATCTTTTCATTGAAGTTTTGCCTTGATTTGTTTGTTCAACGCCTTACATTAAATGCACACAGAATTACAACCACCCTGGATTTCACTTTCAGGATCTATCTGCCATCAATTAAGCCCTTGGCTCCATCCACACAGGGAGATGTAAGGGGGCTGCACATTGAGTTCCTCTTGTCTGCATCAGCATCTGGGTTCTCCTCTATGCGGTTCTTACGCAGGGTAGCAAAGATGTCCTTGAAAAGAGCCTTGTACGGAGGGATATGGCCACCGTCCTGATAGTAGTCCCTGTTCAGAGTGATATGCAGCAGGGTTTGAACCTCTTTGTGGGCCAGCCTCTGCCTGGAGCCGTCATCATCATCTCCTTTTTTGTTTTTAGTCTGTACAAATAGAAACATTTTTTAATGCTAATTTAAAACCATGAGTTTGTTTTACAAAATATTGAATTACTTTTGACACCTTTCTAAAAAAGTATAAACGTAATGTTGTCCAATTCATAACAGACACAACATTCTTTTAAATCCTCGTATGCATTAATAGAAAGATATGTTTCCATGTTAAAAGGACATACAAAAATATGATTTGACCAGTAAACTTACAAGTAGAACAACAGAAATTTCTTTCTGCAATTCTAACAAGTATTTGAACAAATTCAAAGTAATGGAATGAAATAGTTTTAAAACCTGATAAAAAGTCACAAGTTGTGATTTAAAAAAAAAAAATTTTCACCTTATCAAAATTTTCTTTGAATGTGAGAAAGTTTGCAATAATAATAAGAGAGACAATCTGAGTAGGTGCTGCATGGGTGACATGATCTTTAGCCTGTCTGCATAAAGAGGATTGCAGCTGACCTCATTCATTGATTGGGGGGTTCTCGCAAAGATGGAGATTGATCTAACAATTTTACTACAGCCTTTCTAAATTCAATAAAAAAGCGAGCATAAAACACACAACCATATTCAGTATTTTAGGCTTAAATATATATTTAGAATATACTTTAGCATTATTTGAGCCATGATCTAGTGAACTATCAGTATCATTTTCCTACAGTATCAATCTGCCTTACAATTATCAAGCAGGAAGAGCATTTAAAAAAAAAAAACAACCTTTAAACAAAAAATGAAAATAAAAGATTCTCTTTTTTTTTCCTGATAGCCACTGGGTTAGAGCATATATCTAAGAAAATTATATTTAGACTGATGTTACAAAACAGTATTTATGTGCACATTGAAAAGTATTGATGTATAGTTAGTTACCTGAATCAATGCTTGATATTTAGTAAATAAAGACTGATACTGAGACTCCAGTTCATCTAGTATTGACAAACTGGCATCTTCTCCAACCTGGATTTCCTTGGCGTCAGTGGCCACTTTGTTGATGGACTCTGAAAAATATCAAAAGACAAAGATGAGTATGTGGGCTACGAACGGATATGTGTATTTTTACAAACAAAAATTAACTGCTTGCAACCACAATTCATTAAAAGTTAACTCAGAACAATGCTGTAAAGAAATGATGAAAACCTAATGGCTATTACTGAGGCTATGTTTGAGAAAAAGAGCATCAACATTTTTTGTAAAGACCATTTACAATGAGAAATAAATACATTAAGTAAACAAGATTAATACAATTCCTTTACAAATTCACGGAAACTGGGTGGAGAAACCTGGACATGGATCCCGAAAATGGCTCTGACATTTTTCCTACAAATTTGATAGTTGTTCAACGTTGATGTATATCTTTGGAAAAAGAATTACTGGCTTATTGGCCACACTGTGAAAACTAGTTTGACCATTATTATTTTCCAAAATATTATCTTGAAAAATTAAATTTTGACTCCCACACCATCTTCTAAGTCTGGATCTATAGGCCTATCATTAGAATTTTATAAACTCTGAAGTAGATTTATACATTAGTTAAACCTAGAATTTTTTCAAGTGGGGGATAGGGGTATTTCAATTTTTTAGTTTTAAGAGCAAAATAATCACTCTTACAAAGGTTGATCAGTTGTATAAAGTAAAAATTGTCTTATTTAAAAAAAAATTTTTTTTTATAATTGACTTGTTTTATAGATTAAAATTAATAAAAGGTTAGATTATTAAGTTGTTTTTTTTTAATCATTATGATATTGAACTGAATACACGAGAAATCCTAACTAATCATACAGACAAAAGTTATCATGGGCTAGGTTGAACAATGGTATGTATTCAGCATTCACCTGTACTGCTGTATAAGCTTCCCCCAGACTCCAGTTTAACAGCCTTGGCTTCAGACTTCAGTTCTGGGTCATCATGCTCCAACTCACTCAACAGCTTGTTCTCGGTCTCATGCAACTCTCCGTGGATATCTGTAGCGGGGGCAAATTTAGTCATCCCAGGGTCAGGGCTGGACTTTGCCCTTTCCAACTCATATTGTATCATTATGGCCTCAGACAACTTTGTTTCCAGAATGTTGACTTTCTTCTCCAGGTTTTGATTTTCCTCCACCAGTACTGAACATTCCACTTCCAAATCTTCCATTTTTCTCCGGTCAATCGTTTGCTGGACTTTCATTTTCTGAATAGATTCCTGAAGCTTCCTAATTTCAAACTCATATGGATTCAGGGGAAGGTTTTTAAACTGGTCAGAGTGTGTCCAGGCCAAGTTTTCAAAGTAGACTTCAGAATGTTGGTCCTTGGTGTCACTGAGGCTCAACCTATTCAAACTGGAGGTCCTGCGTTTCTCTGGGGCCTTCTTGCTGACCTGCTTCTTCTTCTCTGCCTCTTTCAGGGCATCCAGTTTTTTCTGTAGGTCATCCACTTTCTCTTCAAGCAGATTGATTAATGCTGACTGCCTGGAGATACAGAGCACACACAAAGTTAGGTGTGAACTTTAAGTTATTAGACTAGGTTGGAAGAAAAATAATGAAATAATTGAGATGTGCTTAATTTAATTAGAAATGAATATACCTACAATATGAAATTTGAAAATGTTTAAAATCTATAAAAGACACTATGCCAATAAGTACAAAGGAAACAATTTCAGATATAACAAACCAGCAACACTAGCAAATGATATCAAGTATAGCTGTATTCCGTGAGAACAAGTCCTTTTATTAAACATGATCTAATTGCTAAGAGATTTACTTCTGTCCTACAGGAGTCTTAATTATTTTCTGGATAAATCAAACTAGGACTGAGGTGTCCATAGAAAAGAGAAAGAGGAAGAAAGCTGTCTTATCAAGTAGCCCTAAAACAAATGCATGCAAGAACTGTGACAAAGTTGACCGCTCAGAATGGGCTTGAATAGTCACAGTAGATTTCACTCTGATTCAAGGAAAACAAACTAAAACCAGGAACTCATCTGGGTGCATCCACTATTTTGGGAGACAGAGAGGAGTCATGTAAGACTAATAAGTCATAAATAAAAAGTTTGACATGAGATAAGTTAAATTGCATTTATTTTTGTACATTGGCTAAAATGATTGGAGAACTAGTGATCATTCAATTAAGAAGTCAGTATTCATCTTGATACCTTTTTATTTTTAACCTTCTATGATATATTATTATTAAAAATATTTTGAGCTGTTCCTTTTCATAGTACAGTATTCTAAATAACATAAGGTAACAAAATTTTCTTGACAATCTTATTATTATTAAAATGCTTTTTTATTTGTAAGCCAATGAATATGAAAGTTACTTTTCAATCTTCTGTTTATCTGCTCTGGCCTCCATGATTAATCTCTGATTGTTCTTCTCCAAATCCTGTGCTGTCCTATCAACTTCCTCGTAGATTCTATTTCTAGATTCTGTCATTGTTCTCATGGTGTCCAGCTGAGATTTTAAGTACTGTAAACAAGCAAACACATTCACTTTGATTATCATGAAAATTATCTGCTTTTTTTTTTAATGTAAGTTCCTTTCTAAACCAAATTCTTTTTTTTATATGCAAATGCTACCGGTACTTTCCTTTAATTTACTTAAAAGTCTGGCCAACTAGGGTTGAATTTTTCGTGGTGAATTACTTTAAAGGGTAACACAGTAAATATTCTAACTTCTGATCTTACTGTGAAATAGCAAGTAAACATCACAGTGACTCTGATAGAAAGATAAGTTTCCTGTAAGAAAGGATTGGGATTAGGATGGCGCGGTCCTCTATTAGTGCACAGCCCTAATAGGTGGTCCATGCCAGTCAACCCAGGTTTGCCCATTATGTAGACCCACAAATCAGCCACTTCCCAGGAGAGCCCAACCAACCCTTGAGTCCAGTCCGTCCACTGTTCAGAGTAAAAAAAAAACTATAATTGTACAGAAAATATTAATTAACAATGTATGTTTGCAAAACAAATTATCTAATGCAATAGTTATTCAGTGTCATGAATTTCAGTTTATTTCCCATTTCTTCTT
Organism: Biomphalaria pfeifferi; assembly: GCA_030265305.1. Taxonomy (NCBI): domain Eukaryota; kingdom Metazoa; phylum Mollusca; class Gastropoda; family Planorbidae; genus Biomphalaria; species Biomphalaria pfeifferi. The sequence continues at coordinate 246,039 of JASAOG010000061.1, read as the reverse complement.
TTAGCCAGCTTTTTGTAGTTTGTGCCCAAGTAAAATGGCATGCTGTTCTTCTCAACTGATCAGATGGAAGGCGGTATTACAATGAGAATGGCAAAATTCTAATTTCTACATAAAAGGATATACATAACTACTAGACAACTATGGTTTTGGTGTTTTAGTCATTAGATTGTTGGTTGGAGCACTTTAACACCATTTTTAAAATAAATACATGGGCCATCTAACAGATTACCTGAATTTCTAAAGTTTGGTCTTGGTTTTGATTCTGAAGCTGGACAACTTGTGATTCCAGTTCCCTGTTTTTTTCCAATAAAGCTTTGCCTAGCTCTGCAGCCAGCTGAAGATCTAAAATGAACATAAAACTGAGCTTCAAAAGTGGGAATGTGTGTTAATGTAAGAGATTGTGTACATTAGGGTGTGGGGGTTAGAGATTGGAATGAAATGAAAGAAAGGGAAGCACATTGTCTGGATGATTTATGTCAGCAACAGAATAGCTCTATTGTTCAGTGTATATTACATCATGTTTAACTGAGACCAATCATTATAGAAGGCCTCAACACTAACCTGCCATAGCTCAATGCCATGTTCTACAGGCCTGTGACAAGGCAACAAGCTATTGGTCTAAACTGCCCACAGGTTGTGACAATTCAGGTCAGTGTTCAGGCCTTCTATAATGATTGGTCTAAGTTTCACGCTGTCCTCATGGGGATGGTACAAATTTCTAAAGTAATAAAACATTAGACCTAGAATATATTTGTTCAAAAGAATGTATTTACATTAGTCCCTAGTACAATGACATATCTGATTTTACTCTTTAACAATAAGTATTTTATGAATGAAGCTTTAGCTTAGTAGATGTTAACTGATAAAGGCTTTATTTATGATGCTTTTTGCAAACCAGGACAGCTGGTGTTTCGGATGTGCAGCATTCCAGTAATTGTAGCGGTAAATAAATTAATGATTAACTGCAACTCAAAAATATGTTAAGCTTAGCCTGGAAAACTGACTCTAATCTATGAAAAAAAAATTAATTCCCCTACTACCAAAATTTCTGAAACAGCAGAAATAACATTGTTACTCGCTAGAAATTAAGAAAAAAAAATTTTTTTTAGCAATTCTTGTTATGAAATTTTTTGTTCATAACTCAATGTAACAATACGAAAAATAAAATTATCAAAGCAAATGTAACATTATCTCCTTTGTTTTTATCTGTAGCATTGGAGGAGTCAAACAGCTAATCCTATATCTCAGATAAATGTTTCAGTAGTTTTCAGATCAAGTAGCTCTCCAAAGAATGTTCTTTGATCAGTGTATTTTTTAAAATTCTGTACCAACTTCTTGTCTTACATTTTTCTGATTTAAACTTTTCATATAGAAAACAACAACATTGCTTTTATACAGACCATACCTTTGTGATTGCTTCAAATGAGAAAACAATAGCCAAGGTTAAGGTTGAAAAACACTCTAAACTAATAACATTGAACAAGTTAATAAGCTAAGTTAAACAACAAGATCAATAACTGTGTACCTGGAGCCTTCATTATTTGAAGGTTTCATAGTGTAGACATGCAAAAGTGCATACATACAAAACTGAAACACAATGTCATATTAGACATTCTCTGTTTCATCATAAAACCCAGATGACTTTTTACAACAAAGAATGTAAACTCTGTTACTCAATCAAGATTCATGCATGATGTAACTGAAACTAATATTCAAAATTTTTCCAAATATCTGAGTATATATATACTGCTAGCTATTAGCAGACAAAACAAACTATACCAGTGACCTTATTTGCCGGAGTCTTTTGTCTGTGTGTGAAAGCTGCATAATTTGTGTGTGTGGATATGCATTACAACATCAACAGATAAGTCAGAGATAATACTGTCATTGTTAATAATCAAACTAACTACTAAGTTAATGGCTAAGGAAATTACTCAAATTTGTTTGGAAATTGTGACACCAAATCTGACCCTATTTGACCCAATGTATATACCAGTATTTATAATAGTAGAATATTGTGCAGGCAATAATAGTATTCATACAGGCAATAATAGTATTCAAAATTTCTGTTTTGATCCTATTAGTCACAAGTATATGTTGGTACAAACAACAGTTTCTGTCTTGATCCTATTAGTAACAAGTATATATTGCTACAAACAAGAGTTTCTGTATTGATCCTATTAGTCACAAGCATATATTGTTACAAACAACAGATTCTGTCTTGATCCTATTAGTCACAAGTAAATATTGCTACAAACAACAGTTTCTGTCTTGATCCTATTAGTCACAAGTATATATTGGTACAAACAACAGTTTCTGTATTGATCCTATAAGTCACAAGTATATATTGCTACAAACAAAAGTTTCTAATTGTAACTTTGCAAGCTTCTATTAATTATTTTACAAGCCTCTAGTACAATACCTAAAAATTGAAGATCAAGTACACAGCCTTTCTATGACATCAGAACCTATCTAATCTTTAGGTTTTGCACCATTCTATGATATAAGAACCTAAATGACCTTTCAGTGTTGTCCTAACTCACCCAAAGCTTAAAAAAAAAATATATTGGCAGAACAACAGTAATTGAGTTATCAAATTGTGGCATTGATCGATAATTTTATTTTTATGTCTTTTTACAAGTGAATTTCGGTTTACAATGTCGCATTATTTCATCAAGCAGTTTTATATTTAACTCCCCACACACACACATTTCTCTTTCTGGTAGGTACACTTCTGATGGTAAATGTAGATAAATAAAAAGCAAGATATTTAAACAAAATAAGAGCTCTTCTTATTTCATAAGATAGGCTTAACGAGGAACAGACCAGCAACAAGATTATACCATGCTTCCATTGATGAAACAAACAAAAAAAGATTTGTGGGAAAAGAAGAAAGTGGAGATGTTGAAGTTAAGGGGAGAAAACTCATGACATTGATGGTCTCTTAATATCTCCATACACTTGTATAGACTATGCTAGATGGTGAAAACCCAAGTCAAACTAATTATGACAAGACGTATGGGCACACAGATGTGAGAGAGTCATCAAAGTTTTGTTGTAGCAAAACTAAGGCTGAAATCATGAAAGGCTAAAGTAGAACCAAACCTACCCATGCCAGCTTTTTAAAGCGAGGATTGGACTTAACAGTCATCTTCGAGTCCATAGGAAATGAGAAATGTAATTTACGTTTATTATTAATATATTAGTAGCTAAAAGTTAGGCAATCCATTACTGGATACCGGCACCTATTTTTGTACAAAAAAAAAGCACTGTATGTACAATATAGATATTATATGTATTGTAAATTGAAGGCAAGAAACTCATTGTGCATGTTCATAATATATTTCAAATCTAGCATGTCAAATAAAAACGTAGAGTAGATTCAGAATGTTTTGTTTTTAAAGTTGAGTAGACCTGAAAGTATTTTAATATAAATTTTATAGAAAAATGTGGGCATGTATAATTACAATAATATATCCCAAAAGTTCACTTCTAAACATGATAACACTTTAAGCATCTATGACAGATAATGAAAGAAAAACTAACAGTTTCCTAAAGAATAATTAGGAAAAAATCTTTCCAAAAGTTGATAGTACTCAGAAAACTGCAACCCATGCTATTAAATTTCACAATGCACATATATGCAGAACTACATTTTCTGATCCACTAAAGAATGTATAATTCAAATTTGCAAAGTTTTATGTCATGTCTGTAATAACCTAATAAAACACTGCAGGAAGACATGTCTTGATCCTAGGCTTTATTGTACAAGAATGACAAAACACATCATAACAATATACACACACAAGCTGACCTGTACACCAAGACATTTTAACACTCAAAAACAGATCAGTTTAAAACACACAACAAGAAACATAAATACACAACAATGTCCATATGTATAAATAAGAAAAATGAATTATGAAACATAAGTTTATCTTGAAAAACTATAAAATCCAAAGGAAAAAAATGTACAGGGCTGTTAAAGTTAAGGAAATACTGCTCCATTACTATGAATGAAAGTGCCCAAGTGAATAATACTCTACTAATGGTATTATTTTAAGAGGCATTCATGAACATTTATGTTGATACTGAGGAGTTAGCATACATGCAATCCTTAAAGGGAAAACAAAAGGGACAGATATTTTTATGAATTGGTGAAAGATATAAGAAAGTTCAGTATCTCTATCAAGATAATGCTATAAAGCTCCAAATAAGATTTGTAGGGATTTTTATTATTTGTTATTTTTTAACAAAACTTTTCAGTCCCATGAGCAAATTAAGTTTAAAAAAAAAAAAAAGAATTTATTGGCTACATCTGGCGTTACTTAAAGATTTCCAAAAACTTCATCTATTTGCTAATCAGCTCGCTAGAGTTAAAATTTATGTGAAGGAATACAAGCTTAGGAATTATGAAGATAACTTGCAGCAACTTTAAGGCAAATCGGAAAGAAGATTCCAAGACTTCAGTACATTTGAAAAAGATTTAGATGTAGAGATTTTCAGTATGGTTTTCACAGTGCTTTTTTTGTAAAAAAAAAAATAGGTGCCGGTATTCAGTGATTAGGTGCCAGTACTCAGTGATGGATTGCCTAACTTTTAACTACTAATAAATTAGTAAAAAACATTAGAATACAAGAAAAGTATTAATTTTTTCCCCACATTCAAAAAGGTGCCAGTACACCATATCTGAGCCGTTGGCCATATCTGAGCGTACTGTCACAAAAAAAGCACACATCTAAACATAGATTCTAGGCCTACACATAGGTGTCTGTAATTATATTCTTTCTAAAGACCATTCAGTTATCTACATTGTTAAGAAAGCTAAAAAGATTTTAAGCATATAAAAAACACCCTCTCTGGTTCAGGATTTTAACATTTTACCATCACAAATGAAATACAAGACAATAAATATTAATATACAATAAATCATTAAATCAAATCCAGCTTTTGGAAGTAAATTTCACATGTCATGTTTAAGAGTGGTATGAATGTATATTTTGTGTGCTTTTAAATTGTTTGCTCTTAGATAGACTATCTTAATCATATCAATTACAGAGGTTTCATAAAAACAAAGAAAATAATTTCTAAGTATTATATATATATATAATGTTAATCTTAAGTATTCATGCATGCTAATGTTAATTTATAATTACAGACTTTATTAACTCTGCTGACAGCTAAGGCAAGGCTAAGACCCTAAGTCATTGCCTATAAGTATCATAGTATCTAGGGAGTGTGATGGCTGAGCGTTTAAGTGCTTGGCTTCTGAACTTGGAGTCCTGTGTTCAAATCTCTGTGAAGACTGGGATTTTGAATTTCAGGATTTTTAGGGTGCCCCTGAGTCCACCCAACTCTAATGGTACCTAATATTGGGGAAAGTTAAGCAATTTTGAACTTGTGCTGTCCACATGTCACTCTGCTTCTTAACAGTTGGCCAACGTTACAGATATATGACATAACATTATCTGCCCTATAGATCGCAAGGTCTGAAAGGAGAACTTATCATAGTATCATGCCAATCATGGCCAATGTCCAATCATGCCCAATGGTTTTCCGCGCTGATTCAGATTCAATTGAGTTTTAGGCAACCTATTCCATGCTCTAGATGTAGATCTAGAATAATGTAGATCAAATTAATATATTTATAGTTTACCTTATAATGCCTTATCTTATACAATTCTAGATCTAGATCTAAAGATCTATTGTGATACTAATGTCATACTCATATCCGTCTTGTATTTAGAGTAGTTTTTTATGCTATTTGGACACCTATAGGCCAAAATTTCAAAGTTTGACTTTGACAGCACATTATTTGACAATGGTTCGACATAGAAAAGAAAATGAAGTATCAAAATCTTCTTTAGTTTAAGGGGAAAAAGGATGACTACTTATATTTGTACCCCTAACCTATATTTCTTATTATATTCAAGGTCAAAGAGGCCATGTGTTTTTTTCATTTCATTCAGACAAATTTGGCCCACATTATTTGATTCTGGACACCATAATTTATTTCAGACAGTCTCTATATTTAGGCATCAATAAACTCAGATTTTAATTCTATATTAACATTAACTAAATTTTAAGATCCGCAGGCATGGCCCTTGACATGAAATCATTAAGATGTTTTCAAATTATGCATAAATACGAACACAAAAAATAAAAATATGAACACACTTATTCTACCAAAATTAGGTCACTGGGATAGTGACTTCTACACAGACTTTTAGACTTATTTTATGTTTGCATGATTAGATTTGTGTTGAATGTTTGTGTTTTTTGTTTATTAATTTAATAAATTTCTAATACAGATGATCTTTTGTAGTATAGTACAGGTTAGGATAGCCATTCTTGCCTAAATAGCTGAATCCTCTATATTCTCTCTATATAAATATAGATCTATCTAGTAGGTCTAGATCTGGGCATATCATTTAACTTCATTCAATTTACCAAGCTCACTCCAAACATTTACCCATTTATTCTCTATAAAAAAAAAAAAAAAAAAAAAAAAAAATATTATATAAGATCATTAACATTGATGTCCAAAACTATAAATTTTGGTAAGAAAATCGTAATTTAATTCAAACACCCTATTAATTTTTTTTTTATGGAATCAAACAACTTGGAGTCTTGGACTTGGCTTATGAATCAAATAAAACAGCTCCAAAAACAAAATAAATATTGCCAGGCTCATTAGCATCTAGACTTAGCCAACCAAAAAAAAATATAGTCTTAACCCTAGGAAGAGGTAAAGTCATTCGGGTAACATAGGAAAAAACAAGTTTTTTTCTTACATAAAAAGACAGCTAAATGATAGTAAATGGAAGGAAATTGGGTCAGAATTATTGGAAAATGGACAAGCACATTATACTTATATACTTATAATGTTTTTTGTTTGGTGTAAATATAATGCATAAATTGTTAAAAAGTAAGACAAGTCACGTTACAAATTTCCATACGGACAATAAAGATTATTATTATTGCAGCAAGCTAGTTTCTTATTAAATTAATTCAATATCAAAATAAAGATTTAGTCTAATGACCACAAAAACAGCGAGTGTCCGAATTCATGTAATGTCCGGATTAAATTATAAACTACTGTCTACTCTAGTTCTAGATTTATTATCATTTAGATCTAAGTCATTTTAGATTCACTCACTCTTTTCATACCACTCCTCATCAACAACCTCATCCTCCATCCCGAAATAACTGCTACTGCTTTCCATTTATATCGGCTGTTAGTAAGATCTATTAGATAGAGCTAGAATCTAGATCTAGAACTATACTTTAAAAGCTTGCTGGCACAAGATCATTTTAACTTTTTAAAGAGCCACCATGGTTTACATTATTTATTATGTACTGGTTAACTGTCTGCTATTTCAGCCCTTTACTTTTGGGTTGTTTCGACTTTTGCTACTCACTATAAATGTCTATACTACACAAGCCGTGACACAGAAAGTAAATAAACTATTTATACGTCATTGATTATTATTTTTTTACACATCTTGAAGAATCAATATAATCTATATTACACAGTAATTACACTAGACTGCATATCGTTCTTGTACGGTATTTGTACATACTGTAGGCTGATGTATTTTTAAATATACAAATCTAATATCTAATCTTGTAATAATAAAAAGGCTTGTCTTCGAGTCCGAAGATTAATGAGGAATGCAGTATTTCCGTGGCTAGGCAGCCCCAGCTGTGACCTACATATTTTGCCACAGCCAATCTAAGGCAAGCATAACCATCTAATCTGGACTGTCATGCGGTTGTCTCGATTGTCCACGGTTCATCACCCTGCTGTCCGCTTCCATCCCCCGTCGTCTTTCGGGAGGTTTAGACTTGGATGTGGGATTTTAATTTAAAAAGAAGGTACAAAAAGTGGTTAGGTGCTTGGCTTCCGAACCTCTGAGTTTCGAGATTTTTAGGGCGCCCCTGAGTCCACCCACTCTAATGGGTACCCGACTTTAGTTGGGGAAAAGTAAAGGCGGTTAAATTGGTCGTTGTGCTGGCCTCCTGTGGCCCTTGTTAATCGTGAGCCACAGAAACAGATTACATTAACATCATCTGCCCCATAGATTGCAACGTCTGAAAGGGAGGTTTTTGCGCTGTCGTTCGGATTTATCTATAGTGCCGGATTAAAATCATGCCCGCTTCCATCCCCCGTCGTACTGCGTGAAGTTTGGACTAGGAAGTAAATTACCTTCAACTCTGAAGGAACATCCGAAACAAGTACAACATTTTACAAACAAACATTTTTGCAGCCGATTGTTCTCATCTAAAAATCAAGCTCACAATTGAAGGAAATATAGCAACTCTTAATTGTCGACAACAACAGGTCGTTTAGGGAGAGAGAGAGTGAGAGAGAAAGGGAGTATGATAGGCTACGATCAAGGTGTACAAAAACGTCTACTTGAACTCAATCCCAAATAATTGTATGTGCCACAGTTTCAAGCTGATTCTTTGAGGCAAGGCGAAATCTTCAATTGATGCAACGATACACTTGCGAGTTTTGCATAATTTTTATCTTTTGTTAGGCGCTTCAGCACAAGCATGACAGATCTTGAAGGCTGAAATAAAAATTGGACAGTGAAACCTATTTCCGATTTACGCTGGAGATGCCGGGATCAATAACTTATCTTAAAAATTACACACGTTACTTCAAAAGAGAAAATATTTAAGTCCTACGTGTATCCTTGTCAATCTATTCATGAATATTAATCAGTGACTTAAACTGATTAAACTTAAAATAGTGTGAGAGTTGTTCCTTTTCCAACAGCTATTGGTGGAAGTGGTTGAAAAGGCCTACGACCCAAAGGCAAGGACCGAAGCAACTGGATTGACGAAACAAGTAAACAAAAAGTTCCATTTTTGGTTTCTAAACTCAAAAGATCAGGACTTTGATGAAGTCTAAAACCATGCCATTCGACATTGCACTGAAATGTTTTAAAAGTGCAATATAATTAAATTAATGAAGTGATAATTCCATCTGCCACAAACTTATTTAAGGCGACGAAAAATGCGAAAAACAGTTTGATTATGAAAGCACAGTCGATAAATCATTGACGACAGGATACAAAAGAAAAATGTCGAGTGGTATTTTAAAATGGTTTGTTAAATGAAGCAGTTAATTTGTTGACTGCACGCCTCGAGCCCACGAAACGTCAACTTGGTCTTATGGGATTTCTACACAATATACAAATAATAATAATAAATTGTAGGCTAAAAATCAACCAAAACAATTTGATGAAATGTTGCAAGGATTTTAATATGGCGCCCAGTGATGCATTCGATAGGCCTATTGTTCCGAAGATTACATGCCATGAACTGAAAATATTTTCCAACATTGTTCCAGATACATTTTCGTCTTTTGTTGATGCTTAATTTCGTTTTATTTTATGATTATGGTTTGAACACTTAGTGGTTCCAAATGTTGGATATAGCCCTTTATATAGGCCTATATAGTAGGCTATTCCGATCATTGTTTCATCGAATGAAATAATTTTGTCCAAATTGAAATTAATGAGAAAGCTATACGATAACGACTTTGATAAAAGAATGCTTAAGTAGTCTGGCAATGATATCGTTCAAACAATTAATTTGAATAATTATTTTTAAACGTTATGACATCTGCACGATTTTATGTTTAAGAAGCTCTACTTGAATTGCACTCTATGAATATGAAGTTATTACATGATTTAAATAAAGATTGAACAATACAGAAGGTTTTAACATAAATTGCGCAATTGTATTTTTTTGCGGTGCTATTTTTATATAGGCCTATTTCATCTGGGGCAACACATTCACATCTCCCGAGTCAGTTAATAGTTGTATGTATTTGTGTGGGCCTAGAAAAGGCCACGAAAAAAAAAAGACTGCATAGGCCTCAGGTTGGCTTCAAAAAAAAATGTATACACACTTTAAACTATCATAGACAATTTATTTCCCGTTCTACAATGCTAAATTTCTGGATATGGAACGCTTAATGTCCAATTGGAAAAATAAATCAAACCAAATTATACCACCCATAAATCCCGGTTCACGTCTCACCCTCTCCTGAACCCATTCACAAAATTCTAACTTTCGATTTGGATCGTCGTCACTTAGCTGTTGCACCAGCCTTGGAGTGTATACACGAAACTTGCCTTTCCTCAGAATGCGTAGCACACTACCAGCACTTACATTACTCTCACGTGCCGCTTGCTTGACGATTTTTGAGGTGAACGCTGAAACATTTCCAAGACCGCAGTTGTGGACTCATCACTTGTAGCTGTACGAAGTCGCCCTGATTGACCTTTATGCACATCACACACTGTTCCATTAATTTTAAATTTGTCTGTAGACGTGTAATTGTTAACCTTGAAGGTGGTTCTGTACCATACTCACGTCTCCACTGTCTTCGAACCGCAGCAACATTCTCAAACTTCCAGTACCACTTGATTATCTGCTTCCGCTCTTCAAAACTCAAACGCACGTCCGCCATGTTGCAATTACTATTGCTGAAGGCCACCAGTTTTAACATTACTCGCATTAATCACATTTATTTTTCCAATTGGACATTAAGCTTTCCATGTCCAGAAATTTAGCATTGTAGAACGGGAAATAAATTGCAGTTTAAAGTGTGTATACATTTTTTTGATGCACCCTATATATTTATAGGCCTATAAGGTCTACACCGAGTCAGATCTACATTATAGAGAAAGCTCTAACAGTTTAGAAAGTTACCATAGGCAAATGTATAAAGCAGGGGCGGGCTGGATGTCAAAATCGGCCCAGGCATTTCTATACAATCAGGCCCGTAAATTACATTTCTTTTGATGGACATCCAATTATAGGTCCCCAAAGTCATTATATTACTTTGAGCATCGATAACTGTTCACATGCATACAATGAGCTCGATATTTCTTTAAAAAAAAAAGATAGACCTTATATTGCTTTTTAATCACTCAGAGTGTAGGCCCTAAAAGCATATATATAGGCCTACTAGTAGCACTGTCTACGGATGTAGGCTATTACATTATTTCAAATAATTTATTAAATTAAATTAAAATTACACTGTAGAGAGATTTAAGAGTGCCCCTTTTGTAAAAGAATATTATAAAACCTGTAACAATTTAATACATAGTGGCATCCATGCGGCCCTTTCTGTGGTCCTACTGGCCCATTTGGGTACCGGCCCACCGGGCATTAGCCCGAACGCCCATATAGCCAGTCCGCCCCTGAATGTAAGGCATTTTTGTTGGAACTGAACATTACCTCACTCTCACACACATGATCTAAGTCAAATCAGTCAATATATCATCAATATAGGAGTCCTTCAAAAATTAGATAACGTAAGAGATTAAGTAAATTAATAAGCAAACAAAAATATTAAACTGTAGGTTTTTCTGGTTCAGACTGTATTTTATTCGCATTCATTTATATATAGTTCTGTTTCAAGCAGACAGGAACGTAACCTAGTCTTACCACATCACATAGAAGTAGGTTTTTGTAGCTACTGTCAAAGAACTAGAACATCAGAAAGTAGGCCATCGTTTATCAATCTGACCGGGTAACGTTAACAGACCTATATATCTGGTAGCATTATCGTTGATGATGGTGGCAAGACTACTCAAGACTAGATTGGGTTGTTCTTATGTTTCAATGCAAGATAGACGTTAGAACAGGGCACTTCGAAAGACAGCTTAAAAATTATTTTTAGAGTCCAGAAACCCATTTTTAGAGAACCATTTGTAACAAAATATATCTGGCAAGTGAGGCAAGCGTAAAGTATAGACTGTGGCGCTACTTTGCTATTTTTATGCTAAAACTAAACACACACACACACACACACACACACGGATATTATCCCCTTTCAATAAAAAAAATATAAACTACACATTGCCAAAGGAGGAAGAGGGGTGATTAAAGTTAAAGCCACCCCAATAAAAAAAAATAAAGCTAACTACAATCACCAAAGTCCATGAGCGTAGCAAGAAGGTGGGGTTAAAAACCCCTTCCAATAATAATAAAAAATTACAGTCACTAAATTCCATTAGCCTAGCCAAGAACTATGGGCTTGAGGTTAAAACCCTTTCTTTCAATAAAAAAATAAAGCAAAACTAAAATTGCCAAATTCATTAATAAAGTACAGTAAATAGCAGACGTGATATTTCACCATCATTTTTTTTTTAAAGAATAGCCGAGTATTGCGATTGAGACACATAAAAAATGCATTTTTAAGTTACCAAACAAAGTGAAAAAAATTCCTGGCGCCATGACCCTGCTAGGAGCTCACAGAGCTCCACTCGGTACCTTCCCCTAGGCCTCGGACCTAGGCTTATCTGATTCCAGAAATAACATATTATAGGGTACTAAAGAGTTTTGAAGAAAAAACAACAACTGGCAGTACTAAACATTCATTACGTAAATTTAAAGTATATAGATCTATATGTGCAAAGACAATAAGAAAAATACCCCTCTTCCGAAAACAAAACCTATACTGCTATACGCCCTTGATGAAAGGCCTATAATATTTTATACACACAATTATTATTTTATTTTATTAAGCTTTCAACTTCTGCCATTTTTATTATAAATGTAAGTAAACCTAACATTCCTATAAGTAGTTTTTAATACAGGTTTTCCCGGGATTAATCATTTAGATTTTTAAAAAAAAATTATGAATAACTGATTTTTTGTTTGGTACAATTTACAGCTAAATTTGGCTTTTTAAAAAAATTCAATACCGAAGTTGACAACACTGTTGCTGAGTGTGTATGTTTAGCAGAGTAGAAGATAAAGAGTGCTGATATTTGCTTTTAGGTTTTTCAAGTATTTAAATATAAAAATAATGGCAAGTCAAGAACAATCACCAAAAGGGAGAGACATTCCTGCTATTAGAAGAGTAGTTTTAAATGATGTTTCACAATTACCCTCTGATTACAGTTCAACTCCTGGTGGAACACTGTTTTCTACTACACCTGGTGGTAAGTTTGAGTTTGGCATACTTTAACTTAACATGATTTTGATTAGACCAATTTTTATTTGAGGCACCAAATAACTCACTTTACTGTTAGATCTATACAATAATTAAATCTTAATTAGTATAATAGTAGATCATGTTTTGGTTGCATTTTTTTAAAATAATTTATTATTGCTCTTTGCAATAGTGATTAGTAATTAGTTGTTAGAATTAAATTAGACTAGCTCTACCATGATCTAGTCTACTATACAACTTACAACCAGAGTTATCTTGCAAACATATGTCTAAAACAGAAATAGGTTATCAATGACTAACCAAGTTACTTTTTCTTACAGTTCATTTTCAAAATGGCTGACATCATAATGAAGCTAATTTGAGAAGGCCATGTGACAAGAAAATAAAAATAAATAAAAGTCTTAGAACTTAACTTAATGACTAAATTTATAGATTCTAATTTCTAGTAGAATCTATCTGATCTAGATCTAGATGTAGATCCAGTTCCCAATTTTATGTTTTTTTTACCAAACCCCAAAGGACCTCACTCTTATATTATATAAATAAGTTTTTTTTCTTAACTTAATAAGCATATAATTCTAACTCCAGTTAACTCTACTGACTCTAGTCTACTCTAGTACTAGTAGTAGCACACTAGTCCTGTAGATGTAGTATTTACAATAAAAACAAACATTTTGTGGAAGAAGTATCATTGAAATTATTATTAAAACTTGTATTTAACATAAAATTAAAAAAAATTACTTCTGAATATGATGAGATTTTATAAAAGTTGAGTGTATTTAGCTCTACTCGGTTTGTGAGTACCAACTGCAAATATACAAGTTCATTTGAGGATGTTTCAACAAACTGCTCCTCTATTAATTTGGTCTCCCTTGTGTTTGGGATCTGAGTTTGTCTCATGAATGAAAAAGAGTTACAAATCTAGTCAGAAATGAAGAATGTCTTTTAAATATTTTGTTCAGGTCTGCATTAAGTGGTGAGAGCATATATCTATTTTGAAATTTCAAAAGATTTAGGAACTGTCAACATTCTCCTCTCCCCAAGAAAAAAGTCTGCTAAAAAAGCAGATATATATATTAGGCTTTTAGTTTTGACTAAATTTTAGTAGTCACCTAGTAATTTCAAATTAATTTTATTTATAATTAGCAAATAACTATTGGTTTTTATTAAAAGTTCCTTAATGTAAATGGTTTTATTGACTCATTTGACATATATATATATATATATGGTTTTATTACATAGATGTCAGTTATATATATATATATATATATAGAGAGAGAGAGAGAGACTTTATATTTAATATATATAAAATTTTATATTAAACTTATAATAATATTGCTTTTAAAATGAACTTCTTTTAGCATGGTAAAAAAAAGATTTTAAAAAACAACAACACTTGTAATATTTAGATTTTCAGTAACTACATAAATTAAATGCAATTTCATTTTTACAGGTACCAGAATTGTTTATGATCGCTCCCGCCTTATGCAGCTACGAAACTCGCCATTGGCAAGAAGCCCTCCAGCCAATATGGCTAAAATTCCAGGTATCACTGACTTCAATGCAGACGCACTGTCTCCCAAATTAAAAGATAAAGAAAATGGATTGACTGAGGAAAAAGATCACTTAAAAGAAGGTACTTGTATGGCTAATTCTATCAGATAATAATGAAAAAAAATGGTTATCATAAATATTTTTTTTTAAATATGATAACACTTGTGACTTTGATATCTATAGACAGTATTGTCCAGGATATAAAGTTCTGTACATATTTTCTTGCTGGTAATGTTATAATTTCTCTTATCTATAAAATGTTTCCAATGGTGAGTCTCGCATAACTTTGACAACTGCCTTGTTGCTAAACCAAGGCTTTGTGAGTCAGTCCTTGGGGGGGATCTTGCAGCACACACTGTTGTATTCTGTCAGAACCTGAAGCTGCTGATCTTAAACTGTATCTGTATCATTTTGTCACACTTATATCTGGCATAAGAATATTTCTTTATTTCTAATGCAGTGATATCTGTCAGCAACAAAGACTTTAAGTTTTGACTTCATTCTGATTTTGCATATATATAGAATTTGTTTTATTTTACTTTATTTTTTTTATAAAAGAAAACCTCCTGGGCCAAGTATTCTTTGTTTTAATTTTTGTTGTGCTGATTTTTTTCCATTTCATAGTTCTCTAAAATCATTAAATTGGCTGTATAAAATCTTTTTCTTCTTTTTACAGATGGCAAGTATGGTCATGATGAACACCCACAATTTGAGATGGATATTTAAAATTTTAAAAAGTTCCACTTTGGCAGGCCAAGTGTCTTTCGGTCAATAGCTGTGTTCTTTTTTTTTTTTTCTTTGTCCAAAACAAATCAATCAAAGAGCTCCAGTTGCAGCAATCTATCTGATTAGCCCTGAGTGAATCCAGGATGAGTGATGGTTGCTAGACTTAGTGTTCTGTTGTCCATTACAAGATAAAGGAGTACAGTGTAATATGTAAGCTTTTGCCCAAATAACTAAAGTAATAGTACTTGTTCCAGGTTTTAAAATAGTCATTAATTAGTTTGTTAATTGTATTTTTTTTTAATGTTAGAAAATATGTTTTATTAATGGATTTTATACACTTTAAAATGAGTATGTTTCTGTTAAAGTATTAGTTAAATAAAGCCAGTTTTTTTATTATGTACATATTAAAGCAATTTCAACTAAAAAAAAGCATTTTTATTTTACAATTTTATTGACTTTATTGTACATTACAGATTTTATTATATTTTTATTTCCAAATTTTTATTATATTTTTATTACTCAAAAGAATATTAACATTCACTGCTTCCATGTAGAATGTTAAATCTTATATAAATCAAATCTCTTGCCTAATAAGAAAAATACTGAATGACAGCTATTAGATTTTGATCTTAAAATATTTAATGTTTTGGTCTGTTTGGAGCAGATAGGGTTTAGATAATAGTAGCTTGTGGATTGACAATAGAAAAACTGACAAGTGTAAATGTTGCTATGAAAATATAATAACTTGAGTTGGCCTACTGTATACTGGGTATTGGCTATTTAAAAAAATCTTCAGTAGTACATAGTAATAGAAAGAAAAAAAAATTACCAGTACTCTTTCTTCTTTTAATAAACATATTCAGTATTTGAATGTTTGTTGTGGAACTAAGTTTTTTGTTGACATCACATGTTTTCATTTCTAGTTGGCCAGCTGCATTTTAGGGAATGAAATTTTTTTTCTTATTTGCTTTAAAAAAAAAAAAAGGGAATCATATCATATATTTTATGTAAATCTCATTGCGTAATAGTTCGAGCTGTTCATGTCATGTTATAGAGTTAGGCAGCTGTTCATGAAGAGATTGCTTTTTGTATGATAACGATTGTGTTGTGTCCATTTTAATGTACAAATTAGGCACCACAGTCTGGGGAGAGCATTTGGGTTATGCGATTCGGCATTATTGAACATTTTCTTACACTTTGATTGGTTTTTGGGTACACGTGTATATTAGTTAAATATTTTATTCCATGTTTTTGTATGTTGGCCTATCAAGCTATTCTTTTAGTGTTAAAAGTACCTTTTTGTTTTCTGCTGAGCTGTCACTATGATTTGAAACTCCTGTCTTTATGTTCATTATCCAATTATATATATTTTTTTTCTTGTTGATTTTACATTGTTCTGTACTAACCAAAGTTACAAGCATAATTAATTTTTTTTGTACACAAGTGCTGCATCTTCTGATTTCTGTCTTAGGTTAAAGGTTACCGACATTTGATTGTTAAGGCTGTGAAATGGCTTGCTACATGAAGCAATGTCTTACAGCTTAGAAAACCACGTGTTTGTCCTATTGTTAACTTGTGATGTAAATCTTTATGTGCTTGATAAATATTTTTTTTAATACTTGTTTTTGTTTTTTAAAGTATCATGTTCATTATTTTAAAAGAAACATTTTACATGTTTCATAAGATTTTTGTTTGTTTTCGTGCTAAACTATGCATTGCCAACTTGGCATGTTGAAGTATTACATTTCGACCCATTTCTTTGCTATTCTTTTATTCGTAATTTCCTCCAAATTGTACATATTTTTTAAGTTGTTTAGTGTAATCATGTGGAAGGTGAAGCCATCACAAGGCATTCACTTTTACACTTCAAGTATTTCAGGTTTAAAGCTCCCATGCTGACTTGGTCATTAATACAAGTCAAGTCCCACAGGCTCTTTGTGTGATAATAAGGTCCAAAGTCGTCATTAAATAAATAGAAGCAACTCTGTGTCTGTATTGGTTTGTTTTACATGTTTCTTGATGTTCTTTCAGAAATGATTATTATTACAATATGAGTCCAAACCTCCCCCAGGATGGTGGTGGGCAGAATTTGAACCCAGGACAATTGAGACAACAGTCCAGAGAGCACACCACATAACTAGGTCATTTAATTACTCTTGTCCAAAGCTGAGCTATTCAGGTTTTGTTTGTTTGTGTAGTCAAAGTGACTGTTTTGTCTTTAAGGACTATATAGCAGAAGTGGAAAGCACTATAAATAGGGCAATATAGATGATAGACTAAGAAATTTGTAATAAAACTTACTGGCATCAAACTTTTGTGGTTATAAAATGAAATAGAAACCATTGATCATTTGGTTTATTCAGACTAAATTCAACATTGTTGTAGTCTCGTTTTTATCATTGGACCATCCGATTATTAGACATCTAGCACTAAAATAATAAAGTCAACCTACTATGAGACTTCTGTATTCAGACTTGACTAGGCTATTAGATTAATGGATTATGGATTCCTTTAGTCTAAATATTAGATTTCTTGGGGGCACTAAGCTATAGCCTGCCTTTCAATAAGTAAATCCGGCCCTATCAAAGAAACTTTCTGTGGAAAATAGATAAAATAAAGTGTCGGGATACTAAAAAGAGTAGAGAATCTTGTGGCATCAAATGATTGATGTGGTGAACATGCTTAAAGAACTGAATGTCCTTCACCTACAAGATTGACCTACTTTACATGTGTCCCACACAGAAATCCTGTCATCAAAATAAGGTCTCATTGTCCGCACGCGTGTATGTGTGACATGGTTGGAAAACAGGAAAACAAGCCTGTTTTGAACTCTTATGACCTCAGTTGTCACTTATGTCATCGCGTTCATCTGTTCAGTGAACTGGGAAATGTCTTACTTGGAATTCGGTCTGTAGAAAGTGGAAAGAAACAAAAAGTGGTGGGGGACGCTGTGATTATACAAGATTAAGATATAGTTTTAAGATCAATTGCATCAAGTATGTGTTCTATGTCCGGTAACGTAATCCTTTAAATGATTTCTTACAGAAGTCGTAGCCTTTTTATGTTTCGAAATTCCTTTTTCCAATAAAGGGATAATTAAGGCAGCCGTGTTTTATCCCGTGTCTTCTGGTTTTATCTTCCTTGAGATTAGTTCTCCCCTCCCCACCCTTTTGTTTAACAACAAAAGTTAAGCCTAGATTTACTCGGTCTGTCTAGTTGGATTCTTTAATCTTCTCCCTCCCGCTTCCCATTCAGTTGTAAGTATTCATTGCCGAGAACAACACAGTTATCACTTTAAAAAAAATAATTAGTTAATCAATTAGTTGTAATTATTTAATTTTGTTTTATATAGAAAAAGAGAAGATAAAACTTGCAATATTAAGAGATATGGCAGCAATTGAGCGGTGCTTTGCCAACATATGCTTTTCTTTTTTTTTCGTTAATGTATTTTTAGTTTTGAGATGTATTGATTAGGTTTGCTCGCGAAGGTCTGCTCTCCGGAGTTGACTTAAATGTTAATTTCCATTACATTAAGAGATATTCATACATAGAAAACCTGGATAGAGTAGCATTTTATAAATATGTATTGGACCCAGGGCCAATCAGGTGTGAGTGATGGCAGGGAAGATTTACATAACACGTAAATAAAAACTTTAAAAAAAAATAAAAAAATATTTTTTCTTTTCAAGACAAAGCTTAGCTGCGATAAAAAAAAGAAAACAAAATCGTTGCCACATTTCTAACACAGAAATGTCTAACTCCCTTTCTATATATAAAAAAAATCATTACTACTAATTGATTAATTAATGTTTTTGTTTCATTTGTTAGACACCTAGTTTATAGTATTAGTTAGCGACGCACCATAGAAGACGTATATTGAACGGGACTAGTGACGTTTGGGATATTTTGAGTTAGAGAATGGAAAATCAGTTAGAGATAGAATTCTCTAGGGTAAGACGTGTTTATTTTGACAGAGACTTTTACCGTGGCCTTTTCTTAGAATAAATATCTTAGGAATTGTTCATCAGTGTTGACCACATCTCTTGACTAAAACTCAAACGCTTGCAGAGTAATTGATTGAAATTCAACAGTCATCTATAGTTGACCCCAAGACAGTCTGAACAAGGCCATCACACATTTAAAAATAATTCATGTATTGTCATCGACTATGACTAATTGTACAAATTTCAACTTGATCTAAGAATGGTAAGTGGAAGAAAATATTTGTACAAAATTTGTGACAGACGAAGTGAGTTAATATAAGCTTTATAAATATTAAACGAAGAACTGTCCAGGCTCAAAGTAAACATTGCCGCCCTTCAGGAAACTCGTTAAGCTGACTCTGGATCAATCAAAGAAAAAGACTACTCCTTCTTCTGGCATGGCAAAGCCGAAAGTGAAGTAAGGGAACATGGTGTTGGTTTTGCAGGTAAGAACACACTGCTGAACACAGTAGAGCTGAAGTGCAACGGTTCAGAAAGACTCCTATCCCTACGCCTTAACACATCTATTGGACATGTGACTTTGATATGTGCCTACGCTCCTACTCTGAGTTCCACACCAGAATCTTTTGAACGCGAGTATAAGAATATCTCTGGAAATACAGCAACTGAAAAATGGGAACACCTCAAGTCCACCATACAAAAGACTTCCCTGGAAATCTTTGGAAGAAAAATTACAAAACAAAATGATTGGTTCGACTCTAAAGCAGTTATTTTAGCACCTGTCATCAGAGCAAAGAGAGATGCACTTGCTACTTACAAGACAAAACCTACCCAACGCAACCTGCTAAACCCGAAAGAAGCTAGAGCCAATGCACAGAGGACAGCAAGGATCTGTGCCAATGAATACTGTGTGAATACAGTGAGAGTATTCAGCTCGCAGCTCAAGTGGGCAACATAAGAGGGATGTACGAAGGAATCAACAAGGCTCTCGGACCCTCCCAAAACAAGACAGCCCCTTTGAAATCAACCAATGGGGAAATTATCACAAACAAGTGCCAACAAATGCACAGATGGGTTGAACATTACTCTGAGCTCTACGCCACAACAAGCTCAGTCTCTGACTCAGCCCTTAAGGCCATCATACAATTACCCACAATGAACGAGCTAGATGAAACACCCACCCTTTCAGAGCTCAACAAAGCCATAGACAACATTGCTGCCCGCAAAGCACCCGGATGCGATGGTATCCCCCAGATCTTCTAAAACAATGCAAAACTACTCTAATCCAACCTCTACACGAACTGCTTTGCAAATGTTGACAAGAAGGTGCTGTGCCACAAGACCTGCGAGATGCTAAAATCATTACACTGTATAAGAACAAAGGTGACAGAAGCGACTGTAACAATTACAGGGGAATCTCCCTCTTAAGTATTGTAGGCAAAGTCTTTGCTCGAGTGATACTTCCCAGGCTACAAAAACTCGCTGATCGGGTCTATCCAGAATCACAATGCGGCTTTCGCTCAGGGAGATCCACGATTGACATGATTTTCTCCATCCGCCAACTCCAGAAAAAGTGCAGAGAACAAAGGATGCCTTTGTACATTGCGTTTATTGACCTGACAAAGGCCTTCGATCTAGTTAGCAGAGATGGCCTCTTTAAAATTGTACAGTTAATAGGCTGTCCACCCAAGCTACTAAATGTAATCATATCTTTCCGCCAAAATATGATGATAAAAATATAAATTTGCACAACTTATTTTTTTTAGGCCTACACTAGAATCAGTAATAAAAAACTAAAACAATTAGTTAATTGAAAATTGGAAATTAATTATTTTGTTTGGTATCTCAAACAATGGAAAGAAATTTTACTTTACTGATAAGGTGCTCTAAGTTGAACAAGTTCCCTTTATTGTTTGTAGAAAGACGAGTTTGTAAAGAATTAAAAACAAACAAACTCTATTCATAAGCCACCTGGACCAGAGGTTACCGCAGTGGCTTGAGGAGGCCGAGGAGATGACCTACGCTCTCGAGGGCACTCACTAATTAATACTTTTTAAAAGTAATTACACAGATACCCCGTCTTTCTTCCCCTACACCTTTCCAACTGGTCTAGACAAGTGATAGGATTATAGGGTATTGAGAAAGCTAAAAGCATGAAATTGTGCTAAGCAAAAACAATTGGTAATAATTTCGCACAGATTTATTGTTGTTGGTCTAGATCTATTACATATTTTACTACATGACTGGTCCAAACAATTTTTTTTTAAAAGTATTTTTTGTTATTGAATCTTGTCTCGTCAGGTACAAGAAATAATTGTGCGAAATTTCTACCTTATTCGAGATTGGGTTTGAGATAAATAACATGTACAAACATTTTACCAGACAGAGTGAGTTCCTATAAGCTTTGTAAAAAATGGCTACTATTCACTCTGCTCCACAATTTTTTTCACACCCTCTCCTTTTATCTGATGTGCGTTTGTGCGCTCCTTTTGCTAGCTATTTAAGTCCAATGTTAAATTCACGTCTTAAAAAAAGTTTTTTTTTTAATATAACCGTTGCAGCATTTAAACATTTGGCCATAGAATTAACGATTTCACGTGAGTTCAGAATGCGCACTCAGTGGCGCCCTCTGCATGCATTAAGTTCTAATTATCACATTTCGCATACAGAGTGTCGCATTAAAATCAGATACATGACATTCAACAGAAAACGAACGGTTACGAAATAAGGAGTTGCTTCCCTTACATCATTGTCATTTTTATGCTCATCTGTTAGACGCCTACAGAAATGGCGTGCAGACTTACTATTACACATGGATTATTTTATATTTTCTCATATCTCGTGCATTAGACCTAAATTGTTATACATAGTATAGCTTACGTGTAATTGTGATGTGCTCTGCGTTTAAAATAAAATAAATAATGTACATTCAAACAGGTATACTTTAACTTATGTATGGATAGAAAGCTCATCATTATCATCACCATCATTATCATCTGTCCCTTGACTTTTGTCGTAGAGGTGGTGTGACAGTTCGCGATACAAAATCACCCCCCCCCCCTCACTTTTTCCGACCAGCAGCTGCTCTTTATTATGTGTAATTTATAACGCGTAATTTATAGTTAGTATATGTTTGATAAGCAATTCATTGTGAGCAATTTATTGAACGTTTTAAATCGTGTATACTTTAAGTACATGGACTATTCGTTCAGACATTATTCGGTAAACTAGATTGTATGTTATCTTCAACTGGTTGAAGCGTTGTCTCTTGTTAAACGTGACGTTCTGTGTGCTAGGACAGACTAGGAAAATTTCCATTCATGATGTGACACAGACTTAGACAGCGTGACTAGCGCAGTGGTTCTCCAGTTGTCACACGCGCCTTGTCATGCTCCTACCTAAGGCTTGGTAAGATAACGCCCAATAATTCACTTTTCAAACAACAGTGATTAATAAGAGAACTAGATTAGTAAGTGAAATTTTTGTAGAATCGGGGGGGGGGGGGAGGATCACAGTTCGGGGGTGGGGGGGGGGGGTGGGGGGGAGGATCACAGTTCGGGGGTGGGGGGGTGGGGGGAGGATCACAGTTCGGGTGGGGGGAGGATCACAGTTCGGGGGGGGGGAGGATCACAGTTCGGGGGGGGGGAGGATCACAGTTCGGGGGGGGGGGAGGATCACAGTTCGGGGGGGGGGGGAGGATCACAGTTCGGGGGGGGGGAGGATCACAGTTCGGGGGTGGGGGGTGGGGGGAGGATCACAGTTCGGGTGGGGGGAGGATCACAGTTCGGGGGGGGGGGAGGATCACAGTTCGGGGGGGGGGAGGATCACAGTTCGGGGGGGGGGAGGATTACAGTTCGGGGGGGGAGGATCACAGTTCGGGGGGGGGGGAGGATCACAGTTCGGGGGGGGGGGGGAGGATCACAGTTCGGGGGGGGGGAGGATCACAGTTCGGGGGGGGGGGGGAGGATCACAGTTCGGGGGGGGGGGAGGATCACAGTTCGGGGGGGGGGGAGGATCACAGTTCGGGGGGGGGGAGGATCACAGTTCGGGGGGGGGGGGGAGGATCACAGTTTCCTCCGGAATAAGAAAAGAGAGAATGAAAGAGAATGCACAATTTCTAAGCAATTCAATGAATGGACCAAAATGTATGAGTTTGTTCGAGAGTTTGTTCAAGAGTTTGTTCAAGAGTTTGTTCAAGAGTTTGTTCAAGAGTTTGTTCAAGAGTTTGTTCAAGAGTTTGTTCGAGAGTTTGTTCGAGAGTTTGTTCAAGAGTTTGTTCAAGAGTTTGTTCAAGAGTTTTTGTTCAAGAGTTTGTTCAAGAGTGTGTTCAAGAGTTTGTTCAAGAGTTTGTTCAAGAGTTTGTTCAAGAGTTTGTTCAAGAGTTTGTTCGAGAGTTTGTTTGAGAGTTTGTTCAAGAGTTTGTTCGAGAGTTTGTTCGAGAGTTTGTTTGAGAGTTTGTTCAAGAGTTTGTTCAAGAGTTTGTTCGAGAGTTTGTTCGAGAGTTTGTTCAAGAGTTTGTTCAAGAGTTTGTTCAAGAGTTTGTTCAAGAGTTTGTTCAAGAGTTTGTTCAAGAGTTTGTTCAAGAGTTTGTTCAAGAGTTTGTTCAAGAGTTTGTTCGAGAGTTTGTTCGAGAGTTTGTTCAAGAGTTTGTTCAAGAGTTTGTTCAAGAGTTTGTTCAAGAGTGTGTTCAAGAGTTTGTTCAAGAGTTTGTTCAAGAGTTTGTTCAAGAGTTTGTTCAAGAGTTTGTTCGAGAGTTTGTTTGAGAGTTTGTTCAAGAGTTTGTTCGAGAGTTTGTTCGAGAGTTTGTTTGAGAGTTTGTTCAAGAGTTTGTTCAAGAGTTTGTTCGAGAGTTTGTTCGAGAGTTTGTTCAAGAGTTTGTTCAAGAGTTTGTTCAAGAGTTTGTTCAAGAGTTTGTTCAAGAGTTTGTTCAAGAGTTTGTTCAAGAGTTTGTTCAAGAGTTTGTTCAAGAGTTTGTTCGAGAGTTTGTTCAAGAGTTTGTTCAAGAGTTTGTTCAAGAGTTTGTTCAAGAGTGTGTTCAAGAGTTTGTTCAAGAGTTTGTTCAAGAGTTTGTTCAAGAGTTTGTTCAAGAGTTTGTTTGAGAGTTTGTTTGAGAGTTTGTTCAAGAGTTTGTTTGAGAGTTTGTTCGAGAGTTTGTTCGAGAGTTTGTTCAAGAGTTTGTTCAAGAGTTTGTTCAAGAGTTTGTTCAAGAGTTTGTTTGAGAGTTTGTTTGAGAGTTTGTTCAAGAGTTTGTTTGAGAGTTTGTTCAAGAGTTTGTTCAAGAGTTTGTTCGAGAGTTTGTTCGAGAGTTTGTTCGAGAGTTTGTTCAAGAGTTTGTTCAAGAGTTTGTTCAAGAGTTTGTTCAAGAGTGTGTTCAAGAGTTTGTTCAAGAGTTTGTTCAAGAGTTTGTTCAAGAGTTTGTTCAAGAGTTTGTTCGAGAGTTTGTTTGAGAGTTTGTTCAAGAGTTTGTTCGAGAGTTTGTTCGAGAGTTTGTTTGAGAGTTTGTTCAAGAGTTTGTTCAAGAGTTTGTTCAAGAGTTTGTTCAAGAGTTTGTTCGAGAGTTTGTTCGAGAGTTTGTTCAAAAGTTTGTTCAAGAGTTTGTTCAAGAGTTTGTTCAAGAGTTTGTTCAAGAGTTTGTTCAAGAGTTTGTTCAAGAGTTTGTTTGAGAGTTTGTTCAAGAGTTTGTTCAAGAGTTTGTTCAAGAGTTTGTTCAAGAGTTTGTTCGAGAGTTTGTTCAAGAGTTTGTTCAAGAGTTTGTTAGAGAGTTTGTTCAAGAGTTTGTTCGAGAGTTTGTTCAAGAGTTTGTTCAAGAGTTTGTTCAAGAGTTTGTTTGAGAGTTTGTTTGAGAGTTTGTTCAAGAGTTTGTTTGAGAGTTTGTTCAAGAGTTTGTTCAAGAGTTTGTTCAAGAGTTTGTTCAAGAGTTTGTTCAAGAGTTTGTTTGAGAGTTTGTTCAAGAGTTTGTTTGAGAGTTTGTTCAAGAGTTTGTTTGAGAGTTTGTTTAAGAGTTTGTTTGAGAGTTTGTTTGAGAGTTTGTTCAAGAGTTTGTTCAAGAGTTTGTTTGAGAGTTTGTTCAAGAGTTTGTTTGAGAGTTTGTTCAAGAGTTTGTTCAAGAGTTTGTTCAAGAGTTTGTTCAAGAGTTTGTTTGAGAGTTTGTTCAAGAGTTTGTTTGAGAGTTTGTTTAAGAGTTTGTTTGAGAGTTTGTTTGAGAGTTTGTTCAAGAGTTTGTTCAAGAGTTTGTTCAAGAGTTTGTTCAAGAGTTTGTTCAAGAGTTTGTTCAAGAGTTTGTTCAAGAGTTTGTTCAAGAGTTTGTTCAAGAGTTTGTTCAAGAGTTTGTTCAAGAGTTTGTTCAAGAGTTTGTTCAAGAGTTTGTTCAAGAGTTTGTTCAAGAGTTTGTTTAAGAGTTTGTTCAAGAGTTTGTTCGAGAGTTTGTTTGAGAGTTTGTTCAAGAGTTTGTTCGAGAGTTTGTTCAAGAGTTTGTTCAAGAGTTTGTTCAAGAGTTTGTTCAAGAGTTTGTTTGAGAGTTTGTTCAAGAGTTTGTTTGAGAGTTTGTTCCAGAGTTTGTTCAAGAGTTTGTTTGAGAGTTTGTTCAAGAGTTTGTTTAAGAGTTTGTTTGAGAGTTTGTTTAAGAGTTTGTTTGAGAGTTTGTTCGAGAATGTGTGGACAACTTAATTTATTTTTTTACTTATAACTATTTGGAAATCGTGCAAAGTCTAAAAGTCATTCTGAAGTGGATGCGGTGTGTGATAGGTGTCGTATGTGGTGGATGTAGTGTGTAATGGATCTGGTGTGTGATAGATGTCATTTGAGGTGGATGTGGTGTGTAGTAGATGTGGTGAGTGGTGGGTGTGGTGTGTAGCAGCTCATCTCTTTAGATAATTAAAAAAAAAACACAACTCCCACCATTTATCATGATATACATAACAAATAATTTTAACACAGACTTCCAGACTGTGTGGAACCTTTTCACCGTGTCATGTGTAGTGTGTTGTGACTCGGCTAACGCGGAGGTAACTTCAAAAAAAAAAAAAAATAATAATAGTAGAACAAAGGCGAAAATCAACAAAATGTGGACCAAGAGTGTTGATAACTCAGAACATTTAATGTAGAAATAAAGGGAACCCGCCCGCTGTCACTATACAAAATAACTACGTCCAGCCCTCAAAGGAAAAACTCGACCGCCTTCTCAGACGCCAATCTATAATCTATGAACTACTTTTATTTCATCTCTATTTCTAGTTTGTGTTTTCACTATTACATTATCGTCGCTAAGCAATAAAACATGAACCAAAGTAAACAAAACCTATTTTTTACGCGCTGAATTTATTTCCTAGCATACTAATACACATCATTTTTATAATAGAAAAGACAGTGAGCAACGCGGGGGGGGGGGGGGGGGGGATATTTGCTTTCAAATCTCTTCCATTGCGTATTGAGAAAGCTAAAAGTATGAAATTGCGCTAAACAAAAACAATTGGTAATAAATATTTCTAATCACACAGATTTATCATCATTAGTCTTGAACTCTAGATCTATTACAAATCTAATTACATAAGTCATAACTGATACAAACTAATTGATACACATTAATATAAGTTATGTTTTTTTTAAAGCATTTTTTTTGGTTGTATTTTGCTTGCTTGTATTGTCGAGGGATCCGCCAACAATTCTCATGATTAAACAGTGCCTTTCTGAGAACCACTGGTTCAAAACCTTATACTCGGCATGCTTGTTTATTCATTGTTCTGCTTAAAGTAATTCAGTTGTTTGAAAAGTATCCATTGGCTGATAAGACTAAAATAACTTGGACTTAGATCCTGCATCATTAAATGACAGATGTGCATTATGAAATATTAACAAGCCTGACCCCCACGCCGAGCTAACCCCAACGCCTCTACTCCACAAGGTTATCTTACAGGTTTTTTTTTTACCTGCGGATTGGCCTATTTTTTTTCCTTCTTCAGATAATCGATCAGACCAACTGGCTACTGGCAGTAATGATTAAGTCCCCTGTCTATTTTTTTTTGTTTTGTTTTGGTCTAGTGGCGGTGTGTTTAATACTTAAATTCTAGGTCTAGTTGGGACCTTGTTTAGGATTTAATGTGTACTTTTTCAAATACTAAACCTAGAAGGTAAGTTATTATTTTTTTCTTTTCATTCGAAATTAAAATGTTGTTTACAGCTTGGTTTTAAAGCCTTTAAATTTGAAGTTAAAGCTATGATCCTATCACTTGTCTAGTCTATAAGATACCGGTATATGGCCTATCAATACATCTAAATTCAATTACAGTTCAATAGCCAGACTCTATTTCTGTACTAGGAATGGCCAATTAAGACACCGCTGTAACTACACCTATTTTTTTTAAACATTAAAATCCCCCATCATTATTATTTTGAAAATGGACGTTATAAAAATTATTTTGGGGGGTGGGGTGGAGAGTTAAGGCAACATTAAGAGCTAAATCTACATATAATTACTACATTTGGTAGAAGAATATTTCTCATCGTAATGACTTGATGGTTTGAATCCTGAGATATCAGTACTAGTCTCTAGATCTATCTTTGGTGTGGCTATGAGTTCAGATTTGTTAGAGGAATTAGGTCTACTGGAATAGTTAAAACATTGAAATTACAAAATTGAGAACGGCTCCCAAACTTAAAAAAAAGAAACAACTTTTTTGTGTGTCCAACAGAAATAGCATACTCATAGGAGAATGTTTCTAGCTAAGTGAATCCTCCGCCCTATTGTAGTATTAGTTCTGTCACTGTTTCACTGTATATTTGTAGTCCCTATATATTTGTTTGGATAGGTCTAGATCTTGTTGCATAAGTAATTTCGTATAAGTACCGGATTAAGTCGTAGCGTAAAAACTAGATCTACACAGTAAGCTGATGAAGCCCATTAAAAGTTGAGTGGATCGGTTCACTCTAGTCCTCTGATACACTGTTATTTGAGAAGTTAGTGCCGCCAAAAGTTTTCTATTGCCAATACATACATTGTTTTAAGTCCTTCTGTTTGCTGACATTATCACACGTCTTAATGACTCACGCTTTGTTGTATTTGTTTGGGGCGTTCAATGGCATTGTTATCAGTAAGGATTGCGTTTGGTTGCGTGCGAAAAAAGGGGGAGGGCGGGGACGTATGACTGAGTTGAAACAAGGTATTAAGGTTTGATAAGTCTGTGTCTGTCGCCGACGTAATACCTTTGATCGTGCTCAACAAACAAGCAAACACATGCGAAAAGCATGCACAAAATATAATAATACTAAAGAAAACAACAACAACAGCTTAAGCTTATCTAAGTGGAAGAATCCCACATTTACAACTATATATATATATATATATATATATATCAATAATGTAGAATTTATTTCCTTTTTTCGATATGAAAAAATCAATGAGCAATAATTAATTGTTGGTTAATTTTTTTTAATTGATTCGTATTTTAATGGGTTCGGTAAATAATTGTGGGAAAGTTTCCACTTGATCGGAGAATGGGTGTAGCAGAAATAACATATTCAGAATTTTTACAGACACAGTTGATATAAACTTTGCAAAAAAAAAAAAAATTTTCTAATGTCAAAAGATAATTTTTAGGTACACAACAAGGAAACAAGAGCGGAAAAACTTAAAAAAAACAAAACAAAAAACAAAAAAACAACAACACAATACTCTACAACGACAGAAGACACTATTTAGATGGTTTATTAAAAATCTATGCGTAACCTTGGCGTAACCTTGGCTAGGCCAATAATAGAATATGCATCCTCCGTTTGGGACCCCTCAACTCAAGAAAACATTAAGAAACTGGAACAGGCACAAAATAGAGCAGTGAGATTCATAACAAACGAATATTCACATTTGACTAGAGTAACACCTTTTGTAAAATCACTAAATTTAGAAAGCCTTCAGGACAGAAGACTCAAAAGTAAAGTAGCAATTATACATAAAACACTGAACTATAATCTTCAAATACAAAAAAAAAATTAAATAAAAATACTCTGAAAGACACAAAGATAAAGGCACATTCCTTATTCCATATGCTAGGACAAATTTGTACAAATACTCCTTCTTCCTTAGTGCTATTAGAGCATGGAATGGGTTGCCTGAGTTAGCCAGGAAAACCAGTGACTTGGCAGAATTTAAGTCATGTGTTAACATGCATGATTAATTGCTTGACGCGTAGGGCGTAATCACCTTCTTTTTTGAAGTAACGTCTATATTATATAAGATAAGAAAATAAGAAGAGAGAGGCTAATGAAAAGAGTGTAAACATGAAACGTTGTGTTCCATCAGTGGATCGATTTTACTTTCTCTTTGGACTGACTGTGAACTCAAGATTAACACAGGTTTAATACAAGATTCACACAAGATTAACACAAGTTTAACACAAGATTAACACAAGATTAACACAAGATTAACACAAGATTAACACAAGTTTAACACAAGTTTAACACAAGATTAACACAAGTTTAACACAAGATTAACACAAGTTTAACACAGGTTTAACACAAGTTTAACACAAGATGACATGTCTTTGTACTGAGGATAGTCACCTGACAAAAGTAACAGGAAAGTTGACTAGATGGGTTGACTAGATGGGTGATCATGACATCCAGGCACCATCCTTACTATCTGGTTGGTCATAGAACTAGAACAGCAAAAGTTGAGGATGCGGTAACTGTCATGACCAGCTTGCGTTACAAGAGGCAATGAGACTATTCTTGATGCACATTGTGTAAGATACAGAACCCATACATTTCGAAAACAGTTTAGGAATACAGACATTTTGTGAATCAAACATTCAGTATTTTAGTCGAGACACTCATATGTTTGTTTGTAAAATGTTTTACATGTTTCGGATGTTCCTTCAGAGTTGAAGATAGTTTACTTCCTAGTCCAAACCTCCCGCAGGACGACGTGGGATGGAAGCGGGCAGGGTTTGAACCATCGACCGTCGATAAATCCGAACGACAGTCCAGCGCGCAAGCCACACAGCCAGGCAGCCATCCTATTGACACTCATATTGGCAATTGTTTTGTATAATGAATGGAACTGCATGTCACTGTTTTAAAAACAATAAACAATTGTGTGTTAGTGATGAAATATTAACATTCGTTTTAACGAACATAGTATTAATAAAATGATAACTATAAATAGATATTTTTTTTGTAAAAAAAAAAAAATCAGATCTGGCATTCTAACTATAACATCATCATAGGTCTTAGATATATTATAAATTCAGGAGTCAATCTATTCTACAAGTGTTTGAAAACACTATTAACAAATGCACAATAGAAGATTTGCAATAAGGTTGGTGCAATAAAGTTCTCTTATTTATCTCTTATTTATCTCTTATTTATTATTATTATAGCTTTTATATAGCGCTACTTTCATGCTTATAGCATGTTCAGAGCGCTTTGGTCCAATCTCATTTGTGGACCAGTGGGGGGGGGGGGGAGGTATCTAGGAGTTGGTTTTCCGTGATACCTTTAAGCGCTCAGTAAACACAACTCTGCCCGAGTCGGGTGTCGAACCTCGAGCCCCCTTCTAGGTAGCCAAGCCAGGCCATTTTCAAGCACACTTGGTCTCTCGATCTACTAAGATATCTATATCGATATAACTACACACACCCCAGCTGTGACCTACATATTTTACCACGTCCAAGGCAATCATAACCATTCTCCGCAGGTGGTCGAATTAGATTTTCTTATCGCCGTCTGCGTCTGTCCTCGGCAGCAGATTTTCTTTTGGTCTCAAATGTGTATCCCGCTGCCTTTGTGAGTGACCTCCAGCTGTCTCGTTCTGAGACCGCATGCAACCAGGTGCTCTATTCGATGCCATCTAATGCAAGTTGGCGCCTAAGTTGGTCTTTGAAGCGTTTCCGTGGGGCGCCTCTGTTACGTCGACCACCTTTTAGCTCACCCAAAAAAGACTTCCTTTGGCATACGTTCGTCTCCCATATGGGATACGTGCAGTGCCCAGCGTAGCTGTCGGACCATAAGAGGTCCCTCTATACTGTCAATAAGGCGTTCGCAAGGACATCGCTGTCTGTAGTGCGGTCTTGCCACCGTATGTCTATGATGGAGCGCAAGCATCTTTGGTGAAAGCGCTCAAGTAGTCTTAGTTGCTTTCTGTATAGTGTCCATGTCTCAGATCCATATAGAAGGGTTGAGAGAACCACCGCATGGTAGACATTGGTTTTTGTAGGTAGACCTTTCCATGGTGAATGGTTGACGGTGTTATATTACCAATACAACGACCAACCGCCATTACTGCTCAAACGTATGTCGGGTGCCCATTACAAATGTGTGGACTTAGGGGTATTCTAAAAATGCAAGATCCCATTCTTTACCGGGATTCGAACTCTTTCTGTAGCCAAGCGCTTTACCACAAAAACCACCAAGCCCATCATCGTGGATCAGTGATTAGGAAACGCCCCTGAAATTTAGGCACATTTTTATGAGAAATGTACCACATTGATATATCATTAATCTCAGGGGCGTAGCTAGGGTGGGGGGAGGAGGGGGAGAATTGGAAAATCCACCCGGGCCCCCACTTGAGGGGGGACCCCATTGAGTGTTTTTTTTTACATTAAATATTACGCTAAATGCAGGGGCCCCCAAAGAGATCAAGCCCCCGGGCCCCCAAATGATTGTGAATACTTAGCTACGCCCCTGATTAATCTCATAGACTTATACTCCTCAAAGAATTTGTAAAATTGATATTGTTACTATCTCACTATCCAGGCTCTCTGCAAACTGCACCATACACCACCAACTAAAAGAACTTGACAACTCTGGGTTCCAAAATAACGTAACACTTTAATAGTTGAATAAATAACAGACAATACTGTACAATTGGCAACACGTACACTGTACAAATATCTCTCCGATAACACCGTTCCGCCGTATCAACTCTTGCACTGGCCTCTCCGTCTCGTTCCGGGCTTGCACTGGGTTCAACAGTTCAGGACTGACTTCACACACTAGGCTCGTTGTGTCGGACTCGATCGCAGACCAAGATCAAGACGCCAGTCGTCTCAACTGTACTTGACAGTACTCCGCACTGAACCGTCGTAATGCTCCGTACAGAACCACACCGCTGAACTGTGTTGTAATCGACCGGACTGTAGTGAACCGGGCTCCGAACCTTGCTGTATTGAGCCCCTTTTCTCGACCGACCTGACTGCAACACCTCTGCTCTGATATAGGGTCCCTACTGGCCTTCTCGAACCGGACAGAACGCCGCTCGACGTTTCTAGGTGGTCAGATGACTACAACTCTCGTGACGCTATTGAGCTTTGTTCACGACGTCGATCCTTCCCGAACCGCCCTGTTGACACTCGACTCGGCTGACAGTTGTAACTCGTCACGGTTGACCGCTCGTCTAGCGCTGGCCTAGGGCGATTAGTGTCGGCTGACTACACACACACCACTACCCCTCTCTGTGCCACCACCAGGTTTATAACACTGCCCCCTCCTTAGATCTGTCCGTCCCGGACAGAATCAACATCATGACATTGGCTGTAAAGTTTCATCGCTGCAGGCGGGGGTCGATCAGTGGCAGTTGGCTTGCCTCTTGAGCTTGATGGAGCCATCCATGTTGCAGTCAGCAATGGTCGCTTCCTTCTTCTTCTCCAATTGGCCTTCACCTGGTTGCATGGACGTCTTGCGTTTATCGCCATCCACGTTGAATTCAGAAAACGTTTTCTTCTTCTCCTCCAGTTAGCCTTCATCTGGTTGCATCGACGTCGTTGTCGCATCGTCATCCATGTTGCACTCAACAAAAGTAGCCTTCTTCTTTTCCTCCAGTTGATCGTCCTCTTGTTGCAGTGACGTTGTGGTTGCATCGTTCTCTTGTCGGTCGGTACTGAGGACAGCCACCTGACACATGGAGAGGTATAGGATGTAAGGGCAGGGATTACCAAGTTTGTTGACCAAAGAGGTGGCTTCATAGGGCTTTGCGAAGAAGGACTGGGATGGGCTTCAAATCCACAGGACAGGGAATTGTGGGACAGGTCATCATCTTCAGCTTTGTCTGGAGGGCATGCTTGTGGGGCAGGTTGGTAACACTCCTCGTGCAAAGGTACCTCGTCTTCGACTTCAGGCTCCATTCGGCTTTCTTCACCACCATCAGGACTTCTCTCTCTCGTCTCAGTATCGGGCCAATCGCCTGTTGGTTTCAGACCTTGTCGATGACTTTCGTCTTTCAAATGTCCATCAACGTCAACGTCAGACTGCCTTGGATTCTCTTTACCACCATTAGGACTTTCCTCTCCAGTCTTGGCAGCTGGACCAAGGTCTGTTAGGTTCGGACCTGGCTGGTATCTCTCGACTTGCATATGTCTCTCAACGGCTTCGTCAGGTTTCAATGGGTCCTCATGATCACCACCAAGGCTCCTTTCTCTGGTTTTAGCATCTGAACGAACGTCTGAGTTAATGATTCTCTCCTTCACAGCAGGTATGCGTTGGTTCATGGCCAATAACTCGGTTTTGATTCCCAAGGCCATGACATCTATCTTTGAATTGGTGCTTTCTAGCCCCGAGTTCATAGCTGCCATCTGCTCCTGTTTGCTACTGGTGATCTGTTGCTGCATGCTACTGGTGAGCTGTTCCAGCAAGTCCGGTTCGACTTCAAAAAGATATGTGTCCGGATCTTCTTTTTCCTTTATCAGTTCTCCCCTAAGGCGTGCTTGTAAGGTTTCTTTGTTGCCGCTCGTCTTCAGATCTCGACCACGGAGCTCTTCCTTCAGTTCCTTGACAAGGAGTTGGTCTAACGTTTTCGTAGTAGCCATAGCAGATCCGATCCAGTCCGATTCCGATCCGATCCCACTTCTGACACCAGTTGTTACGGATCTCACTATCCAGGCTCTCTGCAAACTGCACCATACACCACCAACTAAAAGAACTTGACAACTCTGGGTTCCAAAATAACGTAACACTTTAATAGTTGAATAAATAACAGACAATACTGTACAATTGGCAACACGTACACTGTACAAATATCTCTCCGATAACACCGTTCCGCCGTATCAACTCTTGCACTGGCCTCTCCGTCTCGTTCCGGGCTTGCACTGGGTTCAACAGTTCAGGACTGACTTCACACACTAGGCTCGTTGTGTCGGACTCGATCGCAGACCAAGATCAAGACGCCAGTCGTCTCAACTGTACTTGACAGTACTCCGCACTGAACCGTCGTAATGCTCCGTACAGAACCACACCGCTGAACTGTGTTGTAATCGACCGGACTGTAGTGAACCGGGCTCCGAACCTTGCTGTATTGAGCCCCTTTTCTCGACCGACCTGACTGCAACACCTCTGCTCTGATATAGGGTCCCTACTGGCCTTCTCGAACCGGACAGAACGCCGCTCGACGTTTCTAGGTGGTCAGATGACTACAACTCTCGTGACGCTATTGAGCTTTGTTCACGACGTCGATCCTTCCCGAACCGCCCTGTTGACACTCGACTCGGCTGACAGTTGTAACTCGTCACGGTTGACCGCTCGTCTAGCGCTGGCCTAGGGCGATTAGTGTCGGCTGACTACACACACACCACTACCCCACTCTGTGCCACCACCAGGTTTATAACAATATTTAAATTAAAAAAAAAAAATTAAGGCATACTTCGTTGTTCCATTGGCTTTAAATATAAGATATTTCAGTAAAAGTAATTTAATTAAAACCGTGACTGGAACAGGTTAGATCCAGATCTATATTGCGTTTTAAATTTTCATTTTATTTTGGGCTGTCCTCGACAACTACATGAAGTAGAATGAGATCGAGAGTTGTCCCTCTTGAACAAATCAGACGTGACAACTCCGCCAGACTTTGATTGTGTACTGTTTCAGATGCTGACATCAAGTCCACAGACCTTCACGAGTGTATGCTAGCCAAGAGATCAATACAGAGATCGGAAATCGATAGCCGATAGAGAATACACAGAAATCAATCAGGTAAAATACTTCTCTCTCTCTCTCCATCCCCACTCCCCACACATAACTCCTGTTTTGTTTTTTTAAAGTGAACACCATGAAGTGAACACTATTTTTTAAAACACATCTTTCAAAAACGTTCCTCAAAGATGGCGATCTAGATAAAACTGTCAAACTGACTGCGGGCATCTCTCCAGGGTATCAGTGATAAGACTGTATGTGTTACAGTATGAGACTATTGAAAATATATCGGGAAGAATAAGAGACCCATAAACACAGCTGTACAGCTTCGCCAGGCTTCTCTCCCCTTACGATCATAACCGTGTTTCATGTTCTTCAATATGATGATATGTAGAGTACACTTAGTACACTTAGTACACTTAAACATTTAATCAAATGGAAAAGTTTCTCCATTAAGGCATTGAATGAGAGATTGAGATGTTACAATGCCATCTAGTAGATTGAGTCAATAAAATCAGTTTGGCCAGGCTCATAATGAGCCATACCTTCGTAGTAATCAGTTCGTTGAGGTCATATGAATATATTAACAATGTAATAATTATAACAAGTATGAAGTGTTACACGTGCAGGGTTATCGAACTTCTCACACCTGCTTTAGGGAAAGACAATTAGTAAAAGAATAATGAAAGAAATATTTACGTAGGAATGCAATTATAAAGCAGGAGACGGTCATAGGTCCTAATCACTGGTCGTAGGTCCTTATCGTTGGTCGCAGGTCCGTATCACTGGTCATAGGTCCTAATCACTGGTAATAGGTGATTATCATTGGTCATAGGTCTTAATCACTGGTAATAGGTGATTATCATTGGTCATAGGTTCGTATCACTGATCGTAGGTCCTTACCACTGGTCGTAGGTCCTTATCCCTGGTCATAGGTCCTAATCACTGGTTGTAGGTCCTTATCGTTGGTCGCAGGTCCTAATCACTGGTCGTAGGTCCTTATCGTTGGTCGCAGGTCCTAATCACTGGTCGTAGGTCCTTATCGTTGGTCGCAGGTCCGTATCACTGGTCATAGGTCCTTATCGTTTGTCGCAGGTCCGTATCACTGGTTGTAGGTCCTTATCGTTGTTCGCAGGTCCGTATCACTGATCATAGGTCCTTATCATTGGTCCATGCCCTAATCACTGGTCGTAGGTCCTTATCACTGGTCATAGGTCCCTATCACTGGTCGTAGGTGC
The DNA here is from genome assembly GCA_030265305.1 of Biomphalaria pfeifferi. NCBI lineage: Eukaryota > Metazoa > Mollusca > Gastropoda > Planorbidae > Biomphalaria > Biomphalaria pfeifferi. The sequence continues at coordinate 209,701 of JASAOG010000061.1, read as the reverse complement.
TTATCATTGGTCATAGTTCCGTATCACTGGTCGTAGCTCCTTACCACTGGTCGTAGGTCCTTATCACTGGCCATAGGTCCTAATCATTGGTCGTAGATCCTTATCGTTGGTCGCAGGTCTTAATCACTGGTCGTAGGTCCTTATCGTTGGTCGCAGGTCCTAATCACTGGTCGTAGGTCCTTATCACTAGTCGTAGGTCCTTATCACTGGTCATAGGTCATAATCATTGGTCGTAGGTCCTTATCGTTGGTCGCAGGTCCTAATCACTGGTCGTAGGTCCTTATCGTTGGTCGCAGGTCCGTATCACTGGTCATAGGTCCTTATCGTTTGTCGCAGGTCCGTATCACTGGTTGTAGGTCGGTATCGTTGGTCGCAGGTCCGTATCACTGGTCATAGGTCCTTATCATTGGTCCAGGTCCTAATCACTGGTCATAGGTCCTTATCATTGGTCGTAGGTCCTTATCACTGGCTATAGGTCCTAATCACTGGTCGTAGGTCCTTATCGTTGGTCGCAGGTCCGTATCATTGGTCGTAGGTCCTTATCGTTGGTCGCAGGTCCGTATCACTGGTCATAGGTCCTTATCGTTGGTCGCAGGTCCGTATCACTGGTTGTAGGTGCTTACCGTTGGTCGTAGGTCCGCATCACTGGTCATAGGTCCTTATCGTTGGTCGCAGGTCCGTATCACTGGTCGTAGGTCCTTATCACTAGTCGTAGGTGCTTATCATTGGTCAAAACTTTAATTGGTGTATTATAAAAAGAGCAATGGATACTCACTCTGTCTGTCAGTCTGGTAAAAAGTTTGTACAAGTTATTTCTCTGACACCTAATCTCGGATCAAACTGAAATTTTGCACAATTATTTCTTTTACCTGACAACACAAGAATAAATATTTTAAAATACCAATTAGTTAATTAACTATTGGTAATTAATTATTTTGTTTGGTATCTCGAACAAGAGAACGAAATTGCACTTGACTGAAGTGATGCTTTAAGCTGAATTAGTCCCCTTTATAGGATCGTCGCTTTAACGTAAGTCTGAAACAAACAATACAAATGTAAACAATCTTCTATAATCATAAGCACATCACTAGCAGAGCGGTTAGTATGTCGCCATGAGTTCGAATACAGGTCGTTTCCCCTCCACCACTTTTTTTTTATGCTTTTAAAAATCGATTACTGTAACATTCACCCAGATATCCCATTCTTTGTCTCTACCCCTCCCCCTTTCCCCATGTTTCCAACTGTTCCAAATTAGTGATAGGATCATAGCGTATTGTGAAAGCTAACAGCATGAAAGACAGACAGAAAGAGTGAGTTGATATAACCTTGGTTGAAAAAAAATACGAACATACAGACATTTAACACAAAGGCATTCACACAAAGAAGCATTGTGACTCTGTAGGTTAGTGATGCTGTTAACTTGTGACTAAAGGACTTCAAGACATATGCGCTATTCAACGGGGCCATGGAATTGTATAATTAAAACATTACTATCAAAATGAATATAGATCTAGATCTACTCGTATAATGTGTGTATCAATCAATCAAACGCTTACACAGAAATATTTTTCTGTTGCGAACATTAAAAGTCTGAAAAACAAGGAATGCAACTCAAACATTAAGGAAACAATTAATTTAATCTTTCGTTTAGCTACCAGCTGAAGTATTGACAACGCCTCTGACTGACATGATAAGATGCAAACACAAAAAAAGAAGTTTGACGAGACCATATTTTTTTAAAAATTTGTTTTATCTTTGAAGTGTGTCAGCGTGTAGTTGCCTAAAAGATTGTGTGCAAAGAAACGCAAAATGAAACAGGCGCAGTTATCTTTTGGTGAAACGGCATCACGTATTTGTGATGTTAGGAAATATGTTGTCTCGTCAGCTGAATTGATTCCATCAGATATTTGTTAATATTGTTTAATATTGTTTAACGTATATTTTTACTTTATTTAGACTTCCAAAAGTTCATGATTGCGCTGGATTAAAAAAAAAGCCAGCCGTACGTCGAAGATGGTTGAAAGATTTATTAATGCAGCCAAAGATGGCTACGTCGACCTGCTAAGGGAAGCCACTCGGAAAGATTTGAACACAGCAGACGAGGATGGTATGACGGCGACATTATGGGCTGCCGCCAATGGAAATTTGGAAGCCTTGAGACTGATCGTTGGCAGAGAGTGAGTATACGTTTTTTGTCAACAGTGTTAATTTTCTACCTATTTAAGTAATTTTTGTCAAAATCGTTTGAATACTTAGTTCGCCCATTGGGTCTATGACTGCTTCTACTTTGATAAAACACAAAATGAGCTCTAAAATACACTTGAATAATTTTACTTCATCCAAATCTATATCATGGGAAGTTTTCATGGTGTATTCTTTTGGAGTTTCTTTGATCAAGGTTAGAAAACAACCTCAACACTGTCGTTAGAACCCAGTTAAATTATACATTTGATTTTTATAATAAATTTTTATTTTTTATTTTGGGGACTCTCACATTGAAAATTAATTTCTCAAAAAAACAAAAGATTTACTGCTGCAGGGGTGAACGACTGTAACACAATAAACATACATATATGTGACTCTGCGGGACCAAGTAAAACAAATGACGTTTGGACCACTAGGCCTTCATCAGCTACATAACAAACAATAAAAGACAATGAACAAAAATAGGCTTAATGCAAAAACACCCATTTGCAGATCAATAGCAAATTTATTTACATGTCAGGCACCCTTCGAAAGCACGGGATCAACAACCAACACACTTTAATTTAAAATGAGATGGCCACTAACACTACACCCTATCCCCATTAATCTTTGCCTGGCATCACCGCCATTTCCGATTTCCCGCGCTTTTACACCAGCGAAGCTCATTTCTTTTCAGCCTCGATAGAGAAACAACATCGGACAGTTAACCTAAGCCTATTTAAATGTTTGTCTTTTTTTTTTAATTTGTTTTTTTAGCAAATGAAGACCTCGTGGCCCAAACGTCCTTTGTTTTACTTGGTCCGGCAGGGTTACATATGTGCATGTTCTTTGTATTTTCTAAAAAGGACTTAAAATGATCTGCTCTTTGTATTTCTTTAAACAATTCATTCAATGATATATGAAGAAATGTAGTGACGATATAATCGAAACACTAAAATGTGTATGCAATGAAAGAGGAAGATGTAATATTTATTTTCATTGTCTCCAGCACTGATCAATTTTATAGTCCTAGTATGTCTGATAACGTCATATCCGTGCCAAATGAAGACTTAAACCAAGCAAAAAAAAAAAAACTCTTTTAAAAACAAAGCGTGTTTAAGGGAAAGAACCGCTAATAGCTGCCATTCATTTCAAGATGACAGGGTTTACCTCCCTTAATTACTACTAATTTAGTATTTAATTGGTTATTTTTTTTTTATTGATTGGCCATTTAGGTATACATTATGAAAAATTTTAACTTGATACAAGAAAGGGAAGTGGGACAAAACGTAATCAGGGAGATAAATCCATACTTATGTCCACGTCTTTTTTGAAGTAACGTCTGTATTATATATGATAAGAAAATACATTTCTTATGCAGTAGCACTTATTACAATATTTTGATATATAAAATAATTAATTACAAATAATTAATCTAATAAAAGATTAATTGTTTTAATTTATTTTAAGTTTGTTTGAGAAAATGAGTAGCTATGCAAAGTTTTAACTTGATCCGAGGATGGGAAGTGGGAGAAAATTCACGTTCGAACTATTTACCAGGCAGACAGACAGAGTGAGTCGAAAAAAAGCCTTGTAAAAAAAACAACAACCAACCCTACACTAATTAGTAGGCCCAAACTAAAAATCGTTTTTAGAACGACGTAATCTAGTTGTTTTTTTTAAAATACAACGCAGCTCTGTAATCATTGATAAAGCTATTTATGTAATATCACGATTAAGTCCAGCCTCCACCCTTTTTTTTTTTTTTTTTTTTTTGCAATACTAAACTGAGGAAGCTGAAATAACAAATATTAGGGCCCACCATCTCACATTCTAACCGCCCCCCCCCCCCCCCCCCCCCCACCTTTTTTTTCACTTCAGGAGAAAACAAAAACGAATATACTATTATGAATAATTGTAACTGCATGCTTGGTAATACATGTGGCTGTCCAAAGAGACACATGTCTTATAATGACATGTATCGTGTTTAAAGTCAGAGTACTGTGCTGTCAGTACTGGTACAACCGCTGACTTTTCATCTCTCGCTGCGGACGTGTGGATACATACAGGAAGAGTTTGTTAAAAGGTTCTTTGACTGCGACACCAAAGTCAATGTTTCTCAAACTTTGTAGCCCCCCAATGTTCTCACAAATTTAAAATCGCACCCAATCATCTGGTGCCGATATTTATGCAGTCGATAATCCTATGGTTCTGTACTAGGCTCTACATTAAAAGACCAGTCTTCATGTGGTATTGATGTTTTGTTTGTTTTTTAAATTCACATTTTATTCATCTTTCTTTCACGTTCTCTCTCTTTGTCTCTCTCTCTCTGTTTCTCTCTCTATACTTATCTTTGTCTCTCTCTTTCTCTCTATCTCCCTCTCTTCCTCTCTCAATATCTCTTGGTCTCTCTTTGTCTTTCTCTTTGCCTCTCTCTCTCTCTATATATACCGGTGTATATATATATATATGTCTTTCTCTCTCTTCTTCCTCTCAATTCTTGCTTTTGTTCGTATTCTCTGAATATGGGCGGGGCATATGCTATTACAATCTCGGCTCTCAGTGGATCACACGTTTCCATTTGTCCTTTTGCCTCTATCAGCAATGTCAAGTCAAAATAACAAGTGTATTTGCACGATTCTGTCAGCGGCGTATACTGTATAGTATCTCCGTACACCCCTACGCAAGCTAGGTGCAGTTTTAAATTTTGTTTCATTAACTCTGATTTGTTTTTAGATAGGTGAATGGAGTTATGAATTTTAAATATTATTTTTAGAATGGGATTTAAACAGTCCTATACGCTGACTGTGCTATGACTAAATAAAACACAATTGAACTACACACGACAGACCTTAGAAATTTTGATTCTGTAATGATAAAATGTGAAAAAAAAAGTCATATAGCTTTTTAAAAAAACGTAGTTTACCAATACTTATTTTATACTGTACATCAAATACATCAAAAAGTTAGCTATTTGTAGTTTTTCGTCCAAGATGAAAATCTCTATTACTAAATCTTTTTTTTTCTAATGCAGCTATAGAAACGCTCAGCATTTTGTTGTCATGCACAAAAATATCTACAATTTAGAAAAATGAACAAGCCTAGGCCTAAATTCATAATGTATTTTTAATAATTAGCTTAATCAGAGTAACCTGCTCCTTGTTTACACTTTGATCCTTAAGATTCAGTTTACAGCTATATTATAAAGTAGAATGTGAGGTGTATGTATGTATGAATCTATGTATGCAGGGCTTTTTTTGTGACGGTACGTACCGGTACTGCGTACCGGCACCTTTTTGAAAAAGTTATTATTTTTCTTGTATTTTAACGTATATTATTAATTTTTAGTAGTTAAAAGTTAGGCATTCAACTACTGAGTACTGGCACCTAATCACTGGGTACCGGCACCTATTTTTTTTTAAAAAAAGCACTGTATGTATGTATGTATGTATGTTACTTATAGACATCAAAACCGCTTGACCAATCTTGATAAAACTAGCAGGAATGTTCTTTGGGTACTAACTTAGACCGTAGTGTATGTATTGTAGCCCTAAAAAAACTTAAGACCCTCAAAAAAATAAAGTTGTCCGACTCTATTACATCTATAGTATTTTATGGATCTAGGCCATGGTTAACAATGTTGACATGAGAAAAGATCGAAAGGATTTAGACCTAGATCTAATTTTATGAAATACACTTTGCGCACATAGTTTTTTACTTTGACACATGAAAATACAAAAGAAGATCCATTGATTTCTTTATATAATAAAATAAACCTTCAATTTTGTGTTTCAAAAGCATTTTTTAGATAAATTAGTTGCTGATATCTGTGACTACAGATTTCCTGGCGAACATTCTTTCATTAGACATTACCAATTGGTTACACATTAACACATCTCTCAACTGAGTCTATTCCTAGGTCTAGGTCTAAAACTCTTATTGAACTCTAAGATGATAAAACTTCTTTTCGCAAAGATAGTTTTGTGCTTTAACACATAAATATACTAATTATTGTCCATTCATTTGATATTTTAATCAATTTAACATTCAAATTTGTTTTTCTAAAGTATTTTAATACATTCGTTCGCTGTTCGCTAAAGTTGCGTAGCCGTGTTGAGATAGGCCTATATTCATACATGAAAAAAGGTCTCGCATACGCAACACAGAATGAACTCTATAAAAGCCAATTTTTAACTCTAGATTAGTGTAGATTTAGATCTATGTCTACCTCAAGATCTACTTTATACTTTAACACATGAACATACAAAATTAAGTCCATCTCAAATTTTAATCAAATATATGTAGGCCTACAAGCAAATGTTTTAATTTGAAAAAATGGATTTAAGCCTATTAGCTATTTTTATTTGATAGCTTCATTCACACTATTTTTACATTGACACATTCGCTTTACTTATTACATTATTATTTCGTTTAATTGTGACTATATCGACAGTAATGCGCAAATAAAGACCCGCGGGTAACATATGTCTAGTGTTAAATAAAACAATAAAATACAACAAGAGAGACAGGGTTATAATGAAAATAAATAATGGAACCTAATTACGAATGTAATTAAAAGGGAGAACATTTGGGAAAGGAATCTAAATAAAGAAACTAGAGCTTAGAAATTGTATTGGCTTGAACGTTCTGAAGATTCAAAAAGGGAGATCATTGCGTCCCACCTTTTACCTTCTGCTGGATGACAGGGGATGGCGACAGGGATTGAACCCGGGACCATCAAGACCACTGTCCGGAGCGCATACCACATCACCAGGAAACTACCGGGCCATTCTGATGTAGTGAAAGGTGCACACAAATTATTATATTAAAAATTTCACCCTGTCTGTCTGTCTGGATCAAATCTTGTGCACCTTATTTCCCATCTCGGACAAAGTTGAAAATTTGTACAATTATCCCTTGTCGATGACAATGCATGAATCAACCAAATAATCAATCAATTAGTTAAATAATTAGTGGTAATTAGTAATTCTGTTTTATAGGAAGATAAATCTTACAGTATTGAGATACATGGCGTTAATGGTGCCGTTCTTTCCCTTATGTAACCCTTGTTTCTCTTTTAAAAGTATGTTTTATATTCTGCTTGTTTTAAAATTACATAGCTTAGCAATACTTTCGTATTCATTCACCGGACACAATATATAATAAAAAGATATTTCTAGATTTTGTTCCCCTTATGGAACTCCCTCCTATACTATAGTGTCAACACTACAGTTGAGTCATATAGCACGCACCTTTGCCTTGTATCTTAGTACTTATATATTGATTGATACGAAGTTTGTTTGAAGTGTGCTGATGGTCACGTGACTCCCATTGTAATGCTCTCAGCTCAATTAAGTCTCGTTTACTTTCACTAGTCTGCTGATTTGATCACTTAAAAAAGTACCAGAAACAAACCTGTTAGTATTGTAGCCTTAGGTCAAGTCCGTTGACTCAGCGGCTGACCATTGTTGACACTGCTCCAACAGGACTTCTTCAGTTAAGACAATGGATTAGTTCTGGACACTGGATCCTGTTGGCTTATTCGCTTGTCTTCACGTGTCTGAATTAATTTAATTTGTTTTATATGGAGAGTGTTTTAAAAATGATCATTTAAATGTATGCATTTAAAGATTGAATAGTTTTTGAATTGGAGGTGCTGTGGTCGAATGGTTAAGCGTGTGGCTTCCGAACCTGAGGTTCCGGATTCGAATCCAGGTGAAGACTGTGAATTTTAATTTCGGAATCTTTGGGCGCCTCTGAGTCCACCCAATACTAATGAGTACTTGACATTAGTCGCGGAAAAGTAAAGGTGGAAAAATAAAGGCGGTTGGTTGTTGTGCTGGCCACTTGACACTCTCATTAACAGATGACCCCATAGATCACAAGGTCTGAAAGGGGAACTTTTTATTTTTTTTACTACTTTTGAATTACTTTTAGACAATGGCTGTAAAAGAAACATTTGGGTTATTCCCTTTTGCAAAGCGGTTACCATGGCATCGTTATGTTTTGTCCCTCTCTGAAAAGACGTGACTTCATCAGCCTTGCAGACATGGCACTACATACATAAATTGCTCAATAGGCAAAGTACTAGTATGAACATTGCTTCCTTCTAATGAATGTTGATTTTGTCTGTGGCAGATTATGAACATAATTGGAACATAATTTATATTTATAATGAGATAAATAAGTTACCAATGTTGTTGCTGTTGTTCACTGTTAACATTGAAGACAATATGTTTACATAAACAAACAGCCCTCATCATTATGTCCTACTGTAGGTACTACGCGTGACCTAACCTTGAACTTGTTTATTTCAAAAGACGGCAATTACTACACACTTTTAACATTATAGTGTTTGAGACTGAATGTTTCTTGAGATTTTGCTTGTTTTAAAGACAAGGTGTGGATGGGTGGGGGCGGGGCTATAAAAGTAATTTGTACTCGTAGCTCTTAAAGGTAACGTAGATGGTCATCTTTTGATTGAATCTAAAAGACAATTTACATTTTTAAAACAAAACAAACAACCAGCATATTTGTTAGAAAGGCTAACAAGGAAATAGGCCTAATAATAATAATAATAATAATAATAATAATAATAATAATAAAACGTCTGAAATTAGCTGAAGAGTCGCTAACATAATTGGTCGCTGCAAAAAAGCCTGAGTTTCATTTTTCAATTTCTCGAGTTTAAATATGTACAACTTGACTCTATTGTCACTTAATAGAAGGTTTATTTTATTTAAAACACTGGACCAGTCACATGTTTATTTCTTTATATCGTAGCTTAATGTTTCATTTTTCGAAATCATATTTCTAAATATACATTTACCCTAAGCTCATAATCATAGTTTTGATTTTGTTTGGGGTTCATTGAAAGTAGTCACCTTTGAAACAAATGTATGATTTCTATGTAAACATTTATTAATTAATTTTGATTCCCTTACAAAGTCATTCAATATGTCTTTTTTTTTTTAAGTTTACATGGGTGGATCCTTCAGGGGCCTCATCTGAGTTTGTATTCACACAAACTCTCTTTGTAATTTTGATTTATTTTAAATTAGTTGTTCATAAACATATTGGTATGTAGTTTTGTAAGGTATAATTTGTGACATCTCTTCATCTGTCTGCCTGTATTTACATGTATATTCACTTGTGTCAGATAACGTGTATCTATCATCTTGAACTAAACACTGAAATAATTATGATAGCACGCTCTGATAACATTACTTCCTGTTAGTACGTTGCGTGTTCAGTTTTAAAACCTAAGTCTGGATTGATCTCTAGAGTCTGATTGTTACAGGCAGGGGCGTACTGGGTGTCGAAATCGGCCCGGGCATTTCTATACAATGCGGTCCTTAAATTGTTTATCATACGGTGGGCATCAAATTCTAAGTCTATCTGTCCTCAAAATCATTGTGTTAAGTTTAATAATATATCGATAACTGTGCGTAAGCTTTATATCTTTATAAGAAATATAGTCCTTATTGTTCATTAAGATCTAGGTTCTCAGTCAGCAATAAGCAAACAACTACCATTAGTGTCATGGCGGAAACCATTCTTTATTACAGTGAACGCGTGCAACTTTGCGCACCATATCAACATCCGCTTTTTCTCATCGCTCAGTGTGTAGGCCCTACAAGGGTGTAGCATGCTAATGGCTGTCTTCGGATGTAGGCTATTACAATATTTCTGAAAATGTGTTTGGATAAATTAGTATTACACAGTAGAGGGGTGTGAAAGATTTTTTTTTTACTGGACGCTCAGAGGGCCCCTTTTTACAAGAGAATTCTAAGCAACATTTTTAACAATTTGATGCGTGTCATAGTGGCCTCCATGAGGTTCTTTCGATGGCCCTACCGGCCCATTTTGGGTACCGGCTCACAGGGCATTAGCCCGAATGCCCATATAGCCAGTCCGCCCCTGGTTACAGGAAAGATAAAAAGCTTAAAGATTGGCCAGGAAATAAAAAAATTATATTGTTCCCAGAAGTTTATCTCACGAATTACTTTTTGATTTCATTTGTTTTACTTCCAATGATTATTGATTGAGAAGATTGTGTTGTGATTCTAGTTCTTTATATTTTTTTTTCAGGGGCGATGTCGATAAATCTGATTACATGGGCTACACCGCCTTGCATCACGCCGTCAGCCGTGGCCACATGGGCGTGGTCAGTTATTTGGTCAACTGGGGGTGCAATATCTATGCTCTTGACAATGACCTGCACTCGGCGCTGGACATCGCTTCAATGCACAACAGACCAGAGATAGTTAGGTCAGAACAAAAAAATATTTATTTCAGAGCAAGAATGATGAAATGTTAGGATGTTTTATATAATGAGTGTAATTATTGTTATTTGTAAAGACGACCATCATGTCATCATTATCTGTACTCGGGGATAGGAGATAATTCAACTTTTAAACTACCACCATATCTATCAAGTACTATTTCTCTCCCTTGTTCGAAAACACAAATTACCAATAGTTAGTTAACTGATTCGTAATTCTTAAAATTGATTGTTTTTTTTTTTTTTGGTGTCATTTACAAAAGATAATTGTGCGAAATTTCAACTTGGTGAAATGATGTGTAACATACTTTTTACCAGGCAGACAAACAGACAGACAAAAGTGAGTTGATATAAGCTTTATAACAATAATAGTGGGGAAATAGTGACAACTGACCTAGCAAACTCATTCGAGGCCCTAAACATTGTTAAGAAGGTCCTCCTTACCCGTCGGAGGACCGTACTGCAGCAAACCTGCCGCTTACCAGTATATTCCACAGTGGACACTGTTGAGGGGATTACGATTAATTTCCTTTTAATAAAGCTCTACCCTGGCTGTCAATGAATATTAGTTTTTTTACATAATAAAAATAATAAACCGCTACCATTATTGACATCACTATCTCATAATTAAGAAAAACTGAAATGGAAAAACAACGAAAATGTGGGAACCTAGGCTTGGAGATTAAGCTATTATGGAAGTTATCTAAAACAACAATATACCCATTGTTATATCAACCGAGGGGATAATAACAACTGACTCACATATGCCTTCAAGCCCTTTAGCATTCGTAGGATCATTCTCGTTGCCTGCCAAAGGGTGGTACTGCAGCAGACCTGCCACATCACTAGAAAACTCCTCGGTGGAAACTGATAAAGGGACTACGATGAATTTTGTTTCTCTTTAACGAAACTCGACCCTGGCAGCGGCAGAGAATAAATACTTGTTCGATTCGAACATAATAATAATAATATTAATACATATTTTCTTGAAACAATAAGTTTTAGTCTATTCATCTCCGTTACCAGCTTGACCTTTAGTCATTGGTACCGAAACTTTATGTCTCATTTAACCTTTTATTATCCTTCCGTTACCGCTTAAAAATACTAATTAAGCAATTTTACATTTCAGATTTCTAGACATTGAACTTGCTCGGAGACAGAGTAAAAACCCGAGACAGGTGGCCAAGCTGAAAGAGGAAGCATTGCGAACAGCTGAAAGCAACATCAAAAAGTATGAGAAGAGACAGGAAGACGCCGCCAAAAGAGCCGAAAAAGAACAAAAGAAGCTTCAGAAGGAGATTGAAGAAGGGGTCCACAGAGACAACCGACCTAGGAAATCTATTTTTGAAAGCCTTACAATGCGAATGAAAAAGAATCCGGTTAACAACGTTCATAAAAATACCGGGACTCAACGAAAATATTCCGAGTTTTCCGGGACATCCAGCCAGGGCAACAACCTCTTCGCCAGAAAGCTGCATAACAAAAGGCTGGAGTCCATGGGTAGCTACGCCGCAGACGTGGACACGAGGGGAAGGGCGAGAAAGCAGAGCCAAGGCATTGTGGGATTGACATCTGATGTGATATACGTCACTTCCAGTCAGAACACTGGAGGAGGAGAGATAGTCAATGGAAGAGCAAATAGAAGACCAACACTGGACACAGATATGTTCATGAATACCAAGATATCTAGGTCGGTTCCTTTTCATAGTATCTTAGAACATAGATCACACAAGTGGGGCCTTAAATTAAATAAATGCACATGTTAGCGGCCTCTGGAATAGGAAAAGCCGCTAAATATAGTAATTTTGTGATATGTTTGTCCGTCTGCCCATTTATATTTAAAAAAAAATAGAACATATTGAAAAGCATTTCTCAACCCTATTTTATTCACTCATCTGCATCATTTCTACTCATAGTTGGCACCAGGATTCATTAACCAATACAAACACGCACTCACCCCCTAACAGTATAATTTAATCTAACAGATAATTATGATTTAATAATGAATTGAATAACTACAGTAGGCAAATTTTAAAAATCCTAAAAAAACAACAACGAAGCTTATCTAAAGGGGAAGAACTCCATCCTTAAAACTATATATACCAATAATGTACAAGTTATTTCCCTTATTTGATCTCAAGCAAAATATTTAGTTGCCAATAATTATTTGACTAATTGAGTACTTTTGTTTATTGATTGATGTTTTGGTAAGTAAAATAAATAATTGTTTAAAGTATCAACTTGATTAGAGAGTGCATAAGGGAGAAATAGCATTAACAAGTATTTAAGGGGACTAAACCCAACAAATATAGCCACATTTGTGAATACTGAAGTATTAGTTTCCCTTGTTGCCATTAAACAAAAGAATTATTACCAGTAATTAATTGTCTAACTGGTTACTTTTTTTTTTATTGATTCATGTTTTGTCTATGTCAGTGAGTAATTGTGCGAAGTTTCAGCTTGATCGAGAACGGGTGTGGGAGAAATAACGTGTACACACTTTTTAACAGACAGACAGACAGACGGAGTGAGTTGATGAAAGCTTTCTACATATAGGACTTACGCTTTAAGATGCTTTTTTTTTTCTCTCTTTCCCTAGAGCCAAGAGTGAATCTGATTTACTGGACGAGTTTGGAGAAGACAGTGGCCTTGGGGAAGAAGAATACGGGCCTTTTAATTTAGGCAAAAGAACATTCCTGACCAAAATGCCTTTCCTTCACCCAATCCACTCGTTCGACGACTCCATGGCAGGCGGCGCCCCAGACGACATGGACGACATTGTCCAAGGTCAAGTTCTCGGTCAAGGCTTTCTCGACGAGCGGAATGAGCTGACCTCCAAGCACCTGCCTTGGGACCAGGATGACCTCGACAATCTGGACGACGATGACGACAAAGAAGATGAAGACGAAATGTCCACGGTCAACATGTTCCTGTGGTCATGTGGCGCGGCCAACTGGCTCAACATTTTCGCCCAGGAGAAGATCGACATGGCGCTCCTGACCAAAATGACCGACGAAGAATTAAAAGACCTCGGCATCCCGTTCGGGCCGAGGAAAAAACTCAGAGAGGCCATCAACAGGCGGAACTTAACGCTGCAGTCGCCATCTCGCATGGTGGATACTTACTTGTGATTCACGTCTGCTAGTTTTCTTTTGATGCCAACTACAGCCAGAGAAAGCCCAAGAACTCTGCCTTGTCGTACACGTGGGAAACTCTGTCCGTGGGAAACTCTGTCGTCTAAGACATTTGGACGTAATTTGTTTGTTTTAAACTTGTAGCGAACGCCAATAAGTATTTCTAACATTTACTGCTTTGATTTCTTCACCTACTCGAGCCTCTATTTGAGATGTCCACGATAAACTCAGCAATGTCAAGGACGCTCTATTGAACGTCTAAATTGCCAACTAAATAAAATGTACAATTTGAAGAGCTTAAAAATTTGATTCTCCATTTCCAAAATGTGTAGACATGCAACAATGTAACTTTAAAAAAAAAACATAGCTAACACTTCTTTATTTTGTACACCAGATACACCAAAAAGCTTGCTATTTTTAGGTTTTCTGGCATGTATGGTATTCTCCAATAAGGTATTAGTCTTTTTACAGAACTAAAGGCGACTAGTTTTCAAAGTGTTGATTTTATTAGTTAAAAGTGACAACCCTTGGAATGAGCGATGATTGTATCAATCTTTTTCTTAAGAAGTTGGTTTTACTTTTTAAATTTATTTCCACTCCGTCTCTCCCCTTTCACCCTAGTTCTCTTCCACACTATGTTTTTTTTAAAGCTGTCTTACTCTTTCTAAAAACTTGTTGGAAACAGCGAAAAGAGAAAACAAAACACAGCGCTCGTTCAATGTCACGTGACTGTAGTGATATAATTTTTTTTTTAAAGCCACAAAATTAAATGAAACAAATAAAACATCCAGTGGCTTCAGAGAACTTTGTTTTTAATACACACGATTTTTACAATGACTTGAAATATCCAACAGTTCTTGTAATGATCGTCATAGGATAAGAAACGCCTAGTCCTATATTGATTTTATTTATTATTATTATTTCACTCGGAGTTATTAGTGCTACAGAGGTTAGGGTTAGAAGAGCAACAGCAAATCTCTTGTAGTTGTAGCAGTGCTTGAAAACAGGGAGGGAGGGGTTCGTTTGGGTGTTTCTAAAATAGTTCTAATAGCTCTGATGCTTTGTTTTTAATTGAAAATTTCATTGTAATAATCAAATTATTAAGACTTTCAATAGCAGTGTTTTTCAAATTAGAATCTAGAACGTCAACTAAAAATAGTCTACAAAAACACTTCTAGCATAGCAGTCATTAACTAATAAACATACTTGTAACTGTTGACTTTTTAAAAACTAAATCCACCTACCATTATAACCCTTGGGAAACACATGATAGACAAGTGGAAGAGAGAGAGAGAGAGAGAGAAAGAGGTTGTCCGATAGGAGACGTGACTTCAGGTATTCAAACAGCTCAGATCTGTAGCTTGTGGTCGTTCGAGTTTTGTGGTAGTAATTATTTTTAAGTCTACATGGGTTTACAAAAAAAAATAATCTCTTTTTAAGTAGGTTTCAGAAACCTCATTAGCAAGACCAAAGATTATCTAACGTCATGGCGCAACGCAGCCTGCGTAACATCATATAACACACGCCATATTGAAAATAAATGAAGCACTGACATATAAACCATTGAATACACACTGATAAGACTAGTGTAAAGGTTAAACTTTTTGTTGACGTTGTCTTTCGATGTAGTCGTAATATTTATTTCTTTATGTTAATTTTAAAGGTCAAATTTGTGTAATAAAAAAAAAGTTACTAATGGTGAAACATGGCATTAAATATCCAAGGGTTGGATCCTTTGAACTGAACCGTACGTTAAAAGTTGTGAAGAAATGATTGGGAGGTTTTCCATTACTCCATGACGGTCAAATGGCCTATCGTCGCTTTTGAACAACTTTGTCTTGCCATTTAAATCCATGGTCACTGTACGCCAAGTTGGACGTGTCTAAATGGGTGTATACACATTAAGTAGTTTGTCAGTCACAAGAGTTGAGTCAATAATAAAGCAATAATTGAAAGCAAAATTTTTTTATAGCCTTTAAAAAAAAAGGGCTGATTTTAAGGGAAGAACTCAGCGCTTGCACCTAAAGAACTCAATAATGTAGACATTATTTTCCTTTTTCGACATCAAACTAAATAATTAATTACAAATAAATGATTAATTCTTGATTAATGCTTTGTTGGGTACAATAAATAATTGCTAAAAGTTTCAGCTCGGTCTGAGAATGGGTGTGGGAGAGATAACGTGTACAATCATGTAAGGGGACAAAACCCGACCTATTTAAGCATATTTGTAAATACTGAAGGATTACTTTTCTTTGTTGGTGTCAAACAAAATAGTTAATAACCAGTAATTAATTCAATATTTTGATGTATTGATTCATGTGCCGTCTTCGTCAATGAACAATTTTGCAAAGTTTCAACCTGATCCGAGAATGGGTGTGGAAGAAATAACGTGAGCAAACTTTTTACCAGACAGACAGACAGACAGATGGAATGAGTTGATAAAAGATTTGTGAAAATGTAGAATAGCTAGATACAACACGTCTTTTTTTGTAAAGTAACGTCTATATTTTATAAGATAAGAAGATAAGATAAATCCCATCCAATGTGCAAGCTATTATGACACGAGGAATCGCCCTATTTTTTTTTTATTTATTGTTTTTGCTTTGACGTGCAAGGAACCATATTCTCTTTTTATAAATAGTCGGTACACAATATGATCTTTCCTTATTCACAAATATACTTGCAAGCCATGTTAAAGTAAGAGCTATGTGAACTATATCAAGTAGAGAAAAAGTATATTCGTTTATTCAGTGACATATTTTTTTATTGTTTTTTTTTTCTGTATTGCGAATAAAGCAAACTATGCGATTATGGGGTATGCAGTTAAACGGGTTCCACTATATGTGCTTTTCATCGTTACCGACATCAAAGTGTAGGCCAACGATCACCTCATTGCCTTGCTTACCATGTCTATAGACAGTAAATAACTTTTGGGTTACCATTTGTGAAGAATGTTTGTGTTTTTTTTTTTATATACTTGTAATATTGTGATGTCAATTTTTAAAACTATTTTATTTCACAGTGTACATTCCAATAAAAACTGATGCTATTTACTTGCGTCATATGGATTAATAAAATTCACGTTTTTATGTAAACTTTTGCAGGCTATTGTAAGTTAATTATTATTGAATGTAGTGGATGGGAAGACGATATAAAAGAATAGAAATTCCAAGGGTGGGCTGTCATTGAGAGAAATTCTATCTAATACTAAAGACGGAAAAGAATGGAGAAAGATGGTCGAAAGATTATGTGTTATGCCCCAACGGCTCATCAGACCAAAGGATAGGTGAAAGTGAAGTTAATGACCTTCGAACCCTCATCATCGTACTTATCACAGTTCTAGAGTTGAAGCTTCTTGTGAATCCTTATTTGAAGTCTGTATAAAATTAAACATTTCATAACCAGCGATTTTCTTTTTGCAACTTTTTGCAATCACTTTACAAAAAAAAAAATGTTCAGCCTTGACCTTTCATTTTCTTCTTCCTTGCTCTCACTTGTATGTTGAAGAGTTCCGACTAGTCATCCTATAATAAGTATATCTGAATATATGCATATATATATGAACTGGGCAGTGGTTTCTAGATCAGGCAGTTCTCCATATAGTTTTTCTCCCAAAGGAGGGTTTTGGGACCAGAGTATTGTCCGGGCCTCGTTATTTATATTGAGCAATCCCACCTCGGTTGTGATTCTCGTTCTGAGTTGAGGTCTCCTGACTAGACCCACCTAGGCTGTGATTCTCGTTCTGAGTTGAGGTCTCCTGAATAGACGGAACTTTCACTAGCTGAGAAGATGAGGATATATTGATACTCGAGAGAAATTCCAGGATTTCATCACCAGTACTACATGAAGTGCTCCAAACCATCCATAAACGCTTTGCGACTAGTGAGAGGGATTTGATTCGAAGGGCACAAAGAAAGCTCTATTGATGTAATATTTGAGCTAAAAGCTTTACTGACTATAGATTGACCTCACCCAATCGACACTTGATTTGCGAAGAACACATTGAATAGACAGGCTTTATAATTTTTTATTTATGAGGGAATTCCGTAATTTATCAGTGCATAATTTTAATGTGACTGAATAAACCCTAATGCATTTTTTTTTTTGGGAAAAAAAACAACGATCATTTCATGAAAATTGGAGGCGCTTGACAAGGGAAATAACAATGCATTACATATTACTATTTTTTTGGGAACAGTTACCTCCCATTAACATTCTATTTAAATTTATGGCCATCTCTTTCTCTCTTTTACGCTCACTCTAAGACATTTTCATTTTGTCTTCCATCTATATCTCCCTCACTCTCTCACTTCCTCAGTCATGTCATTAAATGTGTAATAGATCTAGACTAAATAGAATAAATCTACGTGATTATAAAATATTTTTACCAATTGTTTTTGTTTAGCGCTATTAGGTGCTGGTCGCTTTCTCAATACGCTAAGATCTTATCACATGTCTGGACCATTTGGTGGTGGATGATCACTTTTTAATGCATTCATATAACAATGTAAATAACTTGAATTCGAACTCGATGGGGCTACAGCTTACTCAGCCTCCTTAACCAAAGAAAATAATTAACTACCAACATTTAATTAACTAATTCGTAATTTTTTTTAATTATTGATTTTTGTTTTGTCAGATAAAAGAAATAAATGTGCAAAACATCAGCTTGATCTGAGATTGGGTGTGGGAGAAATAACGTGAACAAACTTTTGACCAGAGTGAGTTGATATAAGCTTTGTCAAAAATAAAATTTAACTACAAATTCTTGACACAATTCGTATCGGCGGTATGAAAATTGTAAAACAATAAAATCCCTAATAAGAAATATAATTTTTAAAAGCAGAAGAAGCATGCCTATAGATTTATCTTTGTTCTTTTAATTCTCTAAGATTAAATGAACAACATAGACATAAACAAATTTATGTTTATGATGAACAACTATGGTGACTGGCCATAGTGCTTTTCATAGTTTTATGACGCCGCCATCCAGTTTGCGTCATCAAGTACATCAAAACCTTTTCAACATTGAATCAAGTGAAATGAAAACT
The DNA here is from genome assembly GCA_030265305.1 of Biomphalaria pfeifferi. NCBI lineage: Eukaryota > Metazoa > Mollusca > Gastropoda > Planorbidae > Biomphalaria > Biomphalaria pfeifferi. Next base: position 191,045 of record JASAOG010000061.1, on the reverse strand, counting down.
TATTTTGAATCACAACTTCATATGTGCTAATCTTGTCTACAAATAGTGGTCCTACTACTACTAGATCTAGTTCTTTCACATCTTTCATTCATTGAAGTGAACCTGGACTTTATCATGAGAATTTTAATGGTGATTTGATTTTGATTTGATTTTAGGCACAAAGGCACAATTTAGGCCATGTCGTGCCTCCTTCCCTTAAGGACTTCTCTCTCTCTCTACATAAACAAGGGCTAAATTCTATACAGTTAAGTCATTAAAATCAAGGTCTATTCACAGTTAAAATAGTAAAGGTAGTAAAAATTTAATAATTTGGTAAAAATCTAATGTAAATAGTACATATTCACAAATTCATAAATCAGATCTTCGAAGACAACCCCACTTCCCGGACAAAGCCCAGTACCTTCCCAGGGTCGACATTGTCGAATAGTGTTTTTAAGTTAGTGGCTCTAAAATAATATTTCTTCCTAGCATCCTGGTATCTGGGAAAAAAAAATATATGATTTAAATTAAACAAATTAAAAAATTAAATAAAAAAAAAAAATTAACGTCCCTGGGTGGGCTCGAACCACCAACCTTTCGGTTAACAGCCGAACGCGCTAACCGATTGCGCCACAGAGACGATTGAAAACTGGGCAAAACAAAGATAGTCTCTCAGCGGTTACTATTCTTTACCATATTTTTTTCACATGGTTAATAGGTTCAAGGTCGTATCATACACACTGTGTAAAGTGTGTAACCAATCTAGATCTAGAATTTAGATTCGAGCCAAACTAGTCTAGATCTATAAGACTTAAAGCTAGATATAGATAATATATCTAATGTATTTAAATCTCGATCTACTTATCTTATCTTAGATCTATATGATACTGTCTACAGGATCCTAAAATCTAAATGCTGCTGGTAAAGTCATTTGCAAAAAAAAAAAAAAAGCAGCAAAAAAAAAACAATTAGGCAGCTGTTTGAGAACAACATTAATAAGAAAGCTAAAGATTCTAGAAATAAAAAAAAATCACCACATGGGTCAGGATTCTGTGACTTTACCATCATAAAGAGATATAGAATAGAGTAATCTGTATAGAGTCTTCAAGACACTGATAGCAAAGACAAACAGACACAAAAACTGTTTTGTCCCCTGGCAATCAAATCATTAAGTAAAATTCAACCATCTGATATTAACTTTTCACATGTAAATTATGAGTGAGTCTGGTGTGAATGTAGGCCTATATTTTGGTTTTCAATAGTTTTGTTTGGTGTAATGTACAAATTGTAAGACAAATTTCCTTATGGATAATACAGATTATTATTGTTGTTATTATTATTAGATTTGGTATAGAGTCTAGTCGTAAGTAAGATTTTATAATCTGCTATTTGACTAGAATATATCTCAGTGTGAGTTGGCCCCTAGTCTATCTAGATCTAGGCCTATATTAATTACATCTGAATCTAGAATATATTCTATCTATATATATAATCTAAGGTCTGAAAGGGGAACTTAATTATTCTTTTACATAATTTAATGACCAATATTCATATGCTAGTCTCTTTGATATCTATAATATTAGATTTAATACTTTAGATTAAAAAGATTCTAGAGTATCGATCTATTGGATCTGCTTTGAAATCTTTATGTAGACTTTTGTCTTTTCTACACTGATCTGATCACAGTCTAGATATTTAATTCATCTTTTTAATTACAGACCTGCGTTAAATATTCCTTCTTAACACAAGACAATTACGTGATATAATATTTGAGTATTCGTGTATCACTCTAATAACTATAACAACTATAGACTCTATATTATATAATAACTGTAACAACTAGACTCTATATTATATATCAACTATAACAACTAGACTCTATATTATATAATAACTATGAGAACTAGACTCTATATTATATAATATAGAGTCTAGTTGTATTGGCATGAGAGGCCTGAGTTTTGAGACTAATGGTAGAAGTAGGCATACAGTACAAGGCAGTTTTTTTTTTTTTGGTGTCTTTTTTTGCTTATATTCAATACTAATATTTGATGGCATTGTTTACATCTATTTTTTATTCCAATTGCTTTATTATATATATATATATATATATATTCTGTGCTTAATATATCTCTGATGTTATTCGAATTGTTGAAATATATATGTTGATGTGTCCATGTCGGAGCTATGCCAGGATCGAGTTCTCCACAATGACTTCAGCTTGATTTCGCTGAGCAAAAGAAACAGCTGCATCAGTCAAGAGGAAGAAAAAAGAAAGCTGCCCTGTCGGCCAGCCCTTGGACGGTGTTTTTTTTTGTTGTTTTCTAAATAAATGAAACATATATGACCCAATTTGTATGCATATACACAGATCTAATTTCAATAAGTCAAAGAGTTTTATGTGGTAGGCAATATTTTTGTATAGTCCTGTTTTTCCTCAACTGATGACATTTAAAACTGTGTACTTTAGAAGCTACGTACTTGCATATTAGACTCTGACGTCTTCTGCAGTTCCTTTCACTTTTAGGACGTCAGTAAATAAGATTTGAGACGTCCTGTCCAAGCTGGAATAAGAGTTTCTATGGTCTTTAGCTTTAGAACCATAAAGGATATTGTAGCCTCTGTCTTACTGCTTTATTCTAGTCCTTGTTAGAGAAATACTATTTATAGAGATAGGCTATAGAGATATAAAAAGATATACATTTTAAAAAATATATAAAAAAAAAAAAATACCTCCATTATAAAACTTAAAAATACAATACAATAAAAAATATTTCAAACCGGGTATCGAACCCGTGACTTTGACACCGCCAGCTGCTTGAACGAACTATGTTACTGATTCTGCATGCGTGTGCTTTTATTTATTGTTACATTTATAAATTCAATTTAAATCGAACACTATAGACTTAGTCTGACTTCTGATTTAGAACTCATTAAGATTTAGTCTACTTCTAGGTCTAGAATCTAGATATATTGTTTATTAGATTTTTTACATAAACATTTAAGCTGAATTGTGAAAAAGATATACTTCCATTGTATTAGATTTGTTTTACTTTATAAAACACGCAATTAAAATTGCTTTAAAGAGAAAGAGAAAGGAAATATATAACAAAAAATACTTTTGTTGGCCAGTATGGGGATCGAACCCACGACATTGGCGTTATTAGCACGACGCTCTAACCAACTGAGCCAACCGGCCACATATATTAACTATAATTAGAATCATCCAGCTTATCAGTACGGTACTTGCAAAGATAAAGAGGTTGAATTTGTTCAGATACTTCCAGTTGGATTTTCCTTGTTCTATAGTCTAGATTTAGATCTATCCAGTCTAACCGAAGGCCTATAAGTCTAGACCTAAGCTTTGAGTTGGCCTCAACATTACCATACCTTTGTGACTCTTGTGTAGTGTGTAAAAAAAAATTCATACTGTTTGCTCACTAGCGGTATTTCGCGATTCATTTATCGCGGGCTCGATGTTTCGCGATTTTCAACAAATGTTTTATTGCGTACAAGTGATCGTATATTTTTACTGTTTCGCAAGATGTTGCGGTATTCCATCTAAAGTATTTTTTACATATATGTACTACGATATTCTACCGTTATGTAGAGACTTGAAAAATTTCACTAAAAAAAAGAACATAAAATGTTGATGTGCGAGTATCTATTATCTCTTCTAATAAATTAAATTAGTACCCGTTTTAAATATATTATAATGTTCATGTTGCTGTCTTTTTAAATAGTAAATGTATCCTAAAATGTAGGATTTTAAAGATTTTTTTTATAGCAGTACGGGCGTAGGGAGGGTCGTGTGGTATGCGCTCCGGACTGTGCCACGATGGTCCCTGTTTCAAACTCTGCCATCCCTGCAGTCCTGCATACAGGAAGCTCTCGAAGGGACGTCTGAAACCTACAGGACTTGCGACAGGACTTAGTTTTGAAAGATTAAAAATAATCTATAACTTATAATAATAATAATAACATATTACCTTTTATTCTGAAAAAACGTCTGTAATATAAGATAAGATAATAGCGTCCCTACTTTGCGGAACTCTCGCTAAGTGAGGAAACATGGTAGATATATAAATATGAATCAAGACGATACACACACAGAAAGACAGACGGACAAGAAAGATAAACAGCATTTCAATTTTAGTCTTGGGGTGGGGTTGGGGTTGGGAGTTACTATATCTGGAGGCAAGGAAAAATGTTCAGCCTACTCTTTAAACCCCTTTTAGATGGGACTTTCGTTGTTTTACTCTCTAAACTGTTGTTTTACTCTCTAAACAAATAATTTATTGTAGAGACTTTTTTTTCCCGCAGTAATTTTCAACAAACACGTGTAAACAGAAGACTAGGCAGTGGCGGATCCTGGAAGGGAGAGGGCGAGTCATATATTTTCATATACTTTTACACTGAGATCGAAAGCTGTGAATATGTATTCATTAGAAATTCGTGTTTGTTTAGTCTGTAAAATTAGTTTAAGTTTTGATTTGTGAGGTCCCAGGGTTTTCACCATAGTAGAATAACCGACCCGCGTGTGTAGACACTTCGCCCACCCGTATGAAACTATTAGTTATACCCTCTTTGAGTGCTCACATTTAATAGACTAGACAGAACTTATTACAGTAGAACGTCGTTTATCCGAACGTTTATTATCCGGAGCGTCAAATATCCGGACCATTTTTTTTTTTTTTTATCAACCACATGTACATGTATTCGTATAGTGTCCGGTTGCATATACTGCATGGATCGCTTCGGTTTTCGGTTATCCGAACATAGAATCTACATTTTGTAAAATTAATACCACCTCAACATCCCTTATAATAGGCAGCATTTACAGACCACCAAATTCTAGTTTAGAATACATGCAGGAACTATGTAATCAGATTACTACACTTAAAGAGACAAATAAAAATGCAGTTTTTTGGATTATGGGTGACTTCAACCTACCTGATATAAATTGGAAAACACTAACCATAGATAAACACCAAAACCTTAAGGACATAAATGAGCTTTTCATAGAAACTTTACACAACCTAAGTTTAGATCAAATCATTAAGAAGCCAACTAGATTAAACAACACATTAGATCTCTTCTTAACCAACAGACCTGGATTAGTAGTTGATTATGATATTATCCCTGGTCTATCAGACCATGAGATCATAAAAATACACAGTCAGATAAAAGCAGTAGCCAATACAAAAACCAAAAGAAAAATCTTACTCTGGAATAAATGTAACCTAACACAACTACACCAAGCTGCATTAAACTTTCAACAAACATTCTTATTAGAAAAAGACATTAACCAACCAGTCGATGACCTCTGGAATTTCATTAAAAACCATCTCAAAAGCATTATAGAAAATCATATACCAACTAAATACACATCAAACAAAATAAATAAATGCTGGTTTAATAATAGACTAAAGAAGCTTTGTAAACAGAAGGAAAACCTATATAGAAAATTTAAAGCAACCAAGGCAGAAAGAGTTTACAAAAAGTATATAAAAATTAAACACCTAACCCAAAAAGTAAGCAGACAGCTGCAGAGTGAATACATCAACAATGTAATATCTAAAGATAACAACAAAAACCTATGGTCATACATTAAGTCTAAGAAAATGGAAACAACAGGCATAGCGCCATTAAAAGATGAACATAACATAATACATAATGATAATGAAACTAAAGCAAACATCCTAAGCAAATACTTTGCATCAGCATTCTCAGCCCCAGGAGACAAAGACATATTTCTTAATTTGAACCAAGTAGACAACATAGAAGATTTAGTAGTACAAGAAAATGGAATTAAAAAACTATTAGCCAACACCAAACCAAATAAAGCGTCTGGACCTGATGGTATTCCAGCTAGATTACTCAAAGAACTAAGCAATGAGCTAGCCCCAGTGTTCAAAATACTCTTTCAAGCATCGCTTAACCAGGGCAGAGTACCAAAGGACTGGAAAGAAGCTAATGTCACCCCCCTATTTAAAAAAGGAGAAAAATCTGATCCAGGAAACTACAGACCAGTATCACTTACCAGCATCACATGTAAAATACTAGAACACATAATATGTAGCAATATCATAAACCACTTAGACAAACATAATGTCCTCACCCCATACCAACATGGCTTTAGGAAATATAGATCATGTGAAACACAACTAATAGGACTAATTGATGATTTTTCAAAAGGTTTAGATAATAGTGAACAAATAGATGCTATCTTACTAGATTTTTCCAAGGCTTTTGACAAAGTTCACCACCATAGTTTGCTTAAAAAATTAAAATATTTCGGCATTAACGGTCCACTGCATCAGTGGATTAAAGATTTTCTGATAGGGAGAGAACAAACTGTAATAATAAATGGCTCTAAATCAACACCAATAACAGTAAACTCAGGTGTACCTCAAGGAACAGTTTTGGGTCCACTACTATTTTTAATTTACATAAATGATTTACCAAATTGCATTAGTTCAGGAACAAAAGTCAGATTATTTGCAGACGATTGCATAATATATAGAACAATAAAAACAAAACAAGACACAGATATTTTACAAAGAGAATTAGATGAATTACAGAAATGGGAATCAAATTGGAGCATGTCTTTCCACCCAGAAAAATGTCAGTTGTTAAGAGTAACAAAAAAACTAAAACAAATTAATTCCACTTATCTTATTCATGGCAAACCAGTAACACAGACTAAAAACTCAAAATACCTAGGTGTTATAATAAATGAAAAACTGTCATGGAAAATCAAATAAATCAAATAAGAACATAAAACTAAAATGTTTTTTAACCTTGGTTAGGCCAATAATAGAATATGCATCCACCGTTTGGGACCCCTCAACTCAAGAAAACATTAAGAAACTGGAACAAACACAAAATAGAGCAGTGAGATTCATAACAAACGAATATTCACATTTGACTAGGGTAACACCATTAGTAAAATCACTAAATTTAGAAAGCCTTCAGGACAGAAGACTCAAAAGTAAAGTAGCAATTATACATAAAACACTGAACCATAATCTTCAAATACAAAAACAAAATTTAATAAAATACTCTGAAAGACACAAAAATAAAGGCACATTCCTCGTCCCATATGCTAGGACAAATTTGTACAAATACTCCTTCTTCCCTAGTGCTATTAGAGCATGGAATGGGTTGCCTGAGCTAGGCAGAAAAACCAGTGACTTGGCAGAATTTAAGTCATTGGTTAATATGCATGACTAAATGCATGACGCGTAGGACGTAATCATCTTTTTTGAAGTAACGTCTGTATTATATAAGATAAGATAATCGCGTATCCGAACGGTGTCCGGTCCCAATTGAGTCGGATAAACGACGTTCTACTGTACCATAACAAATCAGCATTCAGTATGACAGTGCTAAACAGCATAGACTGAAAAGGGGCTACAACTCAGCAGTAAAAATCTGGCTAGAATACGAAGAGTGTGGACCCTGGCAAAACACGAGGAGCAGAAGTGAACATCCAGGTCAACTACATAGTGATATATGTATTGCCCTCGTATCTATAAGTGGAGGAGTGACGCGGTTAGCATGAATGTTAAGTATATTGCTGGGTATGTAAATTAGAGAAACTATTAGTAAGGATGAATACTGTTTATACTTAAATATACCAATGATATTGTAAACGTAGCATGCGCCACATGCCTGGATTTCGTAGGGGATAGAATTTGTAGGGAGTTGACGACTGTATTAAAGGAATATAATTGCCTCAATAAACGTTGAAGCCGTTAAATGAGTTAGACTTACATTTACTTTTGTCTCAAGCTAAACTTACAGTATTCAATTATCATAATAAAAGAACTCGCGCATAACAGTATGTGCATACATAAGATAAAACGCCTACAAAAGTAAATTGAATTAGATGTCTGGGCTGGAGCTACAATCCAACATAAACTCCCATCAATGGTAAACAAACAAAGAAATTGTAAAAAAAAAACACAAGTCCATTTCTGTTACGAAAATACAATTTTAATAATTTCTTTATAAATATAGGTCGGTGCGTCAAAAGCCCAGATAAAATCCAAATGTTCGTAATGTGGAATGTCGATGTCATGAGTTACAAGAAGCTGTGGGAGAAGCCATTTTACATCTGTTGGATCTGCCAACCAATCCTGATCGCCTCTAAAAATAGCTACAGGAACTTTGACTTTCTTTGGATCATATAATGGCGGTGTCGGCTAAAGAAATAGAACAAAAAAAAAAGTGCATTAAATAGTAAGACTATGACTATGTAAGCCTATCTATGCTGACAATAACATATACGTAGTTAGTCTTTAAGAGACTTTCGTCTATGGCGCATAAGTATAATAAAAAAAATTTTGTGTGTATCCGATGTACAGAATACAAGGAGGTGTTGATTATCTATGTAACCCAGGGGCGGACTGGCTATTTGGGCAAATGCCCGATGGGCCGGTACTAAAATGGGTTTAAAGGACCTCATCAATGCCACCATGGCACGCATTAAACTGTTAAAGGTTTTATAATATTCTCATATATGATGGGCAGGGTTACAAGTCCGGGGGATCCACAAAAGACGGAGTCAAGGCAAGGCTACAGCTCCGGGAGATCCACTAGGGCCGGAGTTAAGGCAGGGCTACAGCTCTGGGGATTTACTAGGGCCGGAGTTAAGGCAGGGCTGCAGCTCCTGGGATCCACAAGGGCCGGAGTTAAGGCACGCTACAGCTCCGGGGTATCCACAAGAGCCGGAATTAAGGAAGGGCTGCAGCTCCGGGGAATCCACAAGAAAGAGGCCTACACAAAAGAGATAAAATATCTACTAATTTCGACGAGTCAAAAACTTGAACATTTTTTATTTTTTTTTTGCATTTTTACTGGCCAAAAAAAAAACAACAGAAACTGAAGCCGACCTTACTCTAGAGCTGCTAAAAGTTTTCTGTTTACTTTTAGCTTAATCTCAATCGTAATAATACCTGTAAATACAATGAAACTAGTACTACACATAAGGAAAACAATAATATGCCACGGGCAACGCTAATTATGAAAACTATCAACACATCTGAAATAAAAACTAGAATAATATCAAACATTATGATCCAATAATAAAATTGTATTTCTCTAATATCTGCACATCTTTGATAAGAACTAGATATCCAAACGAGATTTAGTACGATAACACTAAACGATATTGAATAGCCATTTAATATACTTAACTAGATCATTTCTGTACAATTACATAGGTAACGATTTCATCATGTTTGTTGTCTGCAAATTGGCTTAACTGTAATAAATGTTAAAATGGTGCCAGAAGTGAACTTACCTGCCAGTATTAGGTGTTATTATGTTGATGCTATTAGTAGACTTACCTGACCGTAATGTATCATATTTTCTTGCGCTGAGCCGTAATCATAGTGTTGAAAGTTCTTGGAATTTATGGCCTTAAGGAAAGATTTTGTTAAAGATTTGTTAAGTACGCAAATTCTCGATATTCATTTCAATTGTACATAATCATAGTTAACAGTAGAAAATATGACCTTGACATTATCTGCCCGTAGATCGCAAGGTCGGACAAGAGAACTTTTCTTTTAAGGTCTGAGTTGAACAAACCTACTTAGAGGAGAAGGAATTCAGATAGTCCTGGAATTGTGTATCACAGTTTTGAGATGGAGGGATGCTAAATGATACTTTAAGATATTTGCGAATTTTGTCAGTCTATGTCAATTACAGTTTTACTTATAGATTTAAGTTGATAGTTAAGTTAAATCGTTAAATAAAACTTTACTGGCTGGGCTCTTTTTTTTTCTTTGCGTAGACTTAAATCTAAAAATGAATAGTTGAATCCAGGCCTATTAAAAGGATATATAAATTTTTTTTTAAAATAAAAAAATGTGACCAAATCGCATGAAGAGACTGACCTGTGCCCAGTGTAAAATGTCTCTAACTGAAGTGCCTCCAGGATTGTGAGCTACATAAACAGGAATTCTAGACTAGCAAGAAAAAAATAGCATTTTAGCATTAGTCACATAGTAGCAAAGATGTTCTTATTGAAAGAGATTCTATAAATAGACCAAACTAGAATCTAGATCTTATCTTCTTATCTTATATAATACAGACGATACTTTCAAAAAAGAAGATGATTACGTCCTACGCGTCATGCATTCAGCCATGTAGTAGACCACAACTACAGATCATGTTCAGATCAATTAGCGAAACTATGTTCATATCAGAATTTAAAAACGCGTTTTAAGTTAACAAAGAGTTCTATGCTAACGTAGCCACAAACAGGGGAAGTAAATCTGACCAGGAGTTCAGGCCCCTGTAATGGAACTCTGGGGTTGAGTCCTTTACTACATACATATGGCTCGATAATCTAGGGTATGATTCTCACATGCAGACCTTAACATGTGTAAATATTACAAAGTATCACTCAACGAAGGAGTATATAATTAGTATTTATTTACAGCCAACAGCAAGTACACATAATATTGAATGCATAATCAATTACTGAGATACTAAAACGTACCCAACTGACATACTACAGGGCGCTTAGACTAGATTCATTGAACAAGAGGCTATCAATGCCATACATAATATTACCCACAAATAGTTCTCATACATAACAATGAATAGAAATATAAGTTATAACATCTCCTTACGCTAGGCAATACACTGGTAAACAAAACACAAGCACCCTACTCAGACCAAGTCAGCTCTCCAACTGCTAGACTGACCGCTAGAAACCTAATTGTCCCCCCTTGAAAATCCCGTGATAAAACAATTCACACACCAACCAACAAAATAAACAAAACACACACACAATCTCACATCTTACACACCCCACACTCTTGACAGCCCCTCTCCCATTCTGCTTTTTAGTCCAAAGTTCCTAATGATAATATAAAAATAAAATTCCCTAAGATTTTTTTAAAGTGTAGGTACTAATGAGAACTAAGCATAAAATGAATCTTGACACTTTAACAAATATGATATTTTTAAAAAATGCAGAAAAAAAGGAGCACATTTCTACAGTTGCAAGATGTACTTGTGAGGCCGTGAAATATTTATAACTCATTCCAGAGTATCAACCAGAAGAAAAATTAACACGCATCTATAAATCAAGTCATCATCTCATCTCTGCCTGGGAGTCTGTCATTGGTCCCTTCTGCGACATAGGTCACCAACCAGCTTCCTCCAGGCGTGTCTGTTCTGGGCGAGTTTTTCCAACTGTCCCACGTTTCGCCCATCTCCTTGCAAGCACAAAAATAAAAATAAAAACTTTTTGATTTGTCGTCCATATAATTTCTATATAACAACCTTATTCAGAGAGGAGTAGTCGTATCCCCCGAGAACAAAGAGGACGTTCTCACACAGAACACTCCATTTGTCACACAGCGTCCCTGCTAGGAGCTTCATGATGGTGGGGCTGATGTTGAGGTCTCCAGTGCCCAGCACTTTAAAGAATATCTGATGAGACAATACACTTTGTTAATAGATACAGCCATGATGATAACTAAAAAAAAACGCTTTCCTAATTAATTTATAATTAAAACTGCTAATAAACAGCAAAACATAAAATTATGTATACAATGTGTGTTGTCAAATAGTTAAACACATTTTCATAGGGCAAGGGAGATAATAATGTATGACCCAAAGAAACTTATTTTTAAAAGTATTTTGTAAATTATGGATAACTAAATCAATTCAATAGCAACTGTTTACTTTCAATATGAGTAACTCTTCAGGAAGATACATACAGGTATAAACGGGGGTAGGGGGGATAAGAAGGGTCAATGCAGTCAGTTGGTAAATTAGTCTTAACATGAGTATTTCTAAGGTTTCTTCAAAAAAATTCAACTCAACCAAATTAGATTATTGTATGCCTGACCAGATCATGTATTGCTTTTCAAGTAATTTACGTTTATGGTAGTGTTTTGTCTCCTGTGTCTTAGCGTATCAATTTAATCCAGATCTTCAATTTCGAAACCACACCATTGTGAGAACAGAAATATCCTTTTGCTTTACAACAGGACATACAACGTCACAGCCTCATATTACGTCATAGGTTATTGAGTAGATGAAGCAAACTCGTTATTTCGGAATATTGAATATCAACTAACAAAGCCTACAGACAGTTCATAAAAGGTAAAAGAAAAATTAGTTATATCAAGAAGTTGATTATATTGTTAACAGGCTCACTAAACGATGTATATGCCTAAACAAAAAAGATTGAACAATAATTGCTTTATAAATGTATTTACTTTAACTACGCCCCACACACGACTTTGAAAGTGAAAATGTCCAATTAAGATATTGACTAAGGCGAAATGTTTCCTTTTCCATGATCTATCAGAGACCGGAAGTGCTCAAAAAGTTTGAATATGTTTACTTTATGAAATAAGTCATTATATAACTACCTCTATTTCCTTTGCTAAGGGCGCAAGTTTTCGGATGGGTGATTCCGTGTTCCAAACTTGTGCCACGGGCGCCATGGCAATAAGGTGTTTGATGTGTGAAGCCAGCTCTGGATTTTCTCCAAACTCCGCAAAGGCAATAGTAGTTCCTTGTGAATGTCCCACGTAAAAAATCTGGTCCACTCCAGACGTGTTGAGAACGAAGTTAATCATGGCCGGAAGGTCGTACTTGGCCATCTCATCCCAACTTAGACAAAAAGAGGCAAAATTTGTATTATCTAGAGCAAAAGAATATACCTGACAATTAACTACTGTTACCCACGTCAGGGGGAAGGAACTAAGTGATGCAGACTACCTGAATTGCCAAAATTCTTTCCCCTTGGGATCCAGGTGTGTATGGTTGGTTGAGTAGATGTTGCCCCTACTGTTGCCAATCCAAACGTCGGCTCCAGCATCGGCCAGGAGGTAAGCCAAACTCTCGTTGACCAGGTTGGTCAGGAAGTGAGTGCAACTTCCCAGCAGACCATGCTGCAGTACCACCACTGGCTTGGGACCTGTACATTACAGAAATTCGTTGACCATTAGCTTAAAGGTTAAAGTGCATTAGCGTTTCTCAACGCCGTCCTTTAGATGGGTGTAATAAAAAGATGAATGTACCCACCTTTTAGATGCCCATTGAACCGCCCATGTGGTATACGTAACGTATTGAGAATGTACCCGTCTTCTGTAGTGATGTAATAGTTCTCACAAGGGAATCCTTTACTGGTGATGAGTTCAGTCTGTAATATGATTATCTTATCTTATCAAATACAGACGTTACTTCAAAAAAAAAAAAAGATGATGATTACGTCCTGCGCGTGATACATCTAGTCCTGCATGTTAACCAATGACTTAAATTCTGCCAGGTCACTGGTTTTCTTGGCTAGCTCAGGCAAGACATGACTTCTATAAATGGTGACTTTGAGAAATCAACCAAGGAGAATGGATTACAACAACAACCAAAAAACAACACGAAAATACTTTAAAAAAAAACAAAATTTATATTGACTGTAATTTTATCAATTAGTTTGAATCAGTCGTGTAATTAAATCTGTAATAGATCTAATTAATCTGTGCGATTAGAAAAAATATTTAGGCATTGTTTTTGTTCAGCTCATTTTCATGCTTCTAACTCTCTCATTGCGCTTTGATCCTATCACTTGTCTGGACCAGTTGGGAGTAAAGGAAGGGAGGGGGGTATTTGGGTACATGTTGCCGTGATCGCGTTTTAAATGCATAAAAATAGTTTTAAGACTTAAATTCAAATTCAGGGCTCAAAAATTCAATTTATACCACAACATATGTTCAGTACGATTTCTTTCCCTTGTTTGATACGAAACAAAATAATTAATTACCGATAGTTAATTAACTAATTGATTTAAAAAAATGTATAATTGATTCTTGTTTTGTCAGGTACTAGAAACAATTGTGCAAAATTTCAACTTGATCCGAGATTTGGTATCGGAGAAGTAACATCTACAAACTTTTATACCAGACAGAGTTGATATAAGCTTTGTACAAATGTTATGTTGTATCAACTTAACTATAAAACCAAAAATATTATTGATTTAGAGATGGAAAGTGGGCCGAATCGGTGCAAAATGAATGATATATCATAGTCACCATAGTAATCATCACCATTTTAGTTACCAAATCTAAATATACATCGAACGTTGGTGATAGAGGAACAGAGGATTTCAAACCAGAGACACAAGGTAGAGATATGTTTTACATGATTTGGTATTTCTTCAGAGAATAATAAAATCCTAGCTCAAACCTCCCGCAGGACTGCGGTGTGTGTGTGTGTGGGGGGTATTTCGGAGGGTTCGAACCGGGGAACATTGAGACCACAGTTCAAAGCACATACCAACACAACTAGGCAGCCTTCTCTCACTTTCCCAGAAGAATGAAGCTAAATGGATAATTTACGCAGGTCTGATACTTACCGGGGTCATCGATACTTCTGGATCTAGAGAGACTTGAAAGAACTTTGTTGAGCTTTCGCTTGCTGCGCAGAAAATGACCGCAGCAAAAGTAAACCACGCGCTGGACATGTTGGTCTCTCCTAGTTCTGTTAGACTATCACATGTACATTGTTAATTGGGAATACCTACCTACATACCTACCTACCTACTTACCTATCTATCTATCTATCTATCTAATCTATCTATCTATCTATCTATCTATCTAATCTATCTATCTATCTATCTATCTAATCTATCTATCTATCTATCTATCTATCTATCTATCTATCTATCTATCTATCTATCTATCTATCTATCTATCTATCTATCTATCTATGTATCTATCTATGTATCTATCTATGTATCTATCTATCTATGTATCTATCTATCTATCTATCTATCTATCTATCTATGTATCTATGTATGTATCTATGTATCTATGTATCTATCTATCTATCTATCTATCTATCTATCTATCTATATCTATCTATCTATCTATCTATCTATCTATCTATCTATCTATCTATCTATCTATCTATCTATCTATCTATCTATCTATCTATCTATCTAATCTATCTATCTATCTATCTATCTATCTATCTATCTATCTATCTATCTATCTATCTATCTATCTATCTATCTATCTATCTATCTATCTATCTAATCTATCTAATCTATCTAATCTATCTATCTATCTATCTATCTATCTATCTATCTATCTATCTATCTATCTATCTATCTATCTATCTATCTATCTATCTATCTATCTATCTATCTATCTATCTATCTATCTATCTATCTATCTATCTATCTATCTATCTATCTATCTATCTATCTATCTATCTATCTATCTATCTATCTATCTATCTATCTATCTATCTATCTATCTATCTATCTATCTATCTATCTATCTATCTATCTATCTATCTATCTATCTATCTATCTATCTATCTATCTATCTATCTATCTATCTATCTATCTATCTATCTATCTATCTATCTATCTATCTATCTATCTATCTATCTATCTATCTATCTATCTATCTATCTATCTATCTATCTATCTATCTATCTATCTATCTATCTATCTATCTATCTATCTATCTATCTATCTATCTATCTATCTATCTATCTATCTATCTATCTATCTATCTATCTATCTATCTATCTATCTATCTATCTATCTATCTATCTATCTATCTATCTATCTATCTATCTATCTATCTATCTATCTATCTATCTATCTATCTATCTATCTATCTATCTATCTATCTATCTATCTATCTATCTATCTATCTATCTATCTATCTATCTATCTATCTATCTATCTATCTATCTATCTATCTATCTATCTATCTATCTATCTATCTATCTATCTATCTATCTATCTATCTATCTATCTATCTATCTATCTATCTATCTATCTATCTATCTATCTATCTATCTATCTATCTATCTATCTATCTATCTATCTATCTATCTATCTGACCAGATCGTGTTTTCATGACATGGGAAATTAGACTGAGTAATTAACCAAATGAGGATGTTAAACCCAAATTTAATAGCGAAATTAGCTATAATATATTAAAATAGCAGTATCGATCTACTAAATGAACACACGCGCACACAAACTTACATTGATGTAAAAACAAATGACTGTTACGAATATCCAATGCTTGAAGTATTTAAAGGAGATAGAGATCTACTTATAATGTAATATTTCACGAAATAAGAAAAGGCTATATTTGAAAGGGACAGTATTCGTGTGGATCTTACCTCACCTCTAGCCTGTGACACATTGGCCTTTCTATTAATTTGTACAGAATCACACGTACTAATAAATCACATTACGAATGGTATAAAAATACATATTTAACTGATAACATCTGATATGGTCCATGTACTATTCCTGTTCAGAGGCCTGTTTTGTGCGTCGATGAACAAGCCAAAGTAGGTCAGGGCAACGTGTCCAGGCTACAAATCTGGGTTACAAAATACGCTAAATAAACGGGTAGCGAGACATGGTGTCTAACAATAGCATCGTCTGATGTCATGTATGGTCATCCGTTGTCATTAACTACATTAAGCATCATCTGATGTCATGTTTTGTCATCCGTGGTCATTAAGCATCTTTTGATATTATGTCTGGCCACCAATGCTCATCTAAGATTCTATCTTAATACTAACAAAGCTGATGAAGTTTAAGAAACTTTAAATATAATGTAAGGAGTTCATTTTATTGGCTGTTAGATAACTTAAAGACAAAGCAGGAAGGTAACTGTTATTTTTTTTTAAATTAAGCTTAACGAATTAAGGAAGTGATTAATTGTGTGTATACGTGGCCTCCTCCCCCCCCCCCTAATTTCATGGCAATATTTTGAAATTACCATTATTGAACTAATTGAAGTGTCCTTGCAGTCTAATAGTTTCTTATAAAAGATACACTTTAACATGTTCATTAATAATGAGCGTAGCCAGGATTATTCTTTTTCCGGAGGGGGTTTTGGTTGGGGAAATTTTTGTCTTTGACTTTGAGATTTTTTCCAATGTATATTGAACAAAGGTTGAGCAAGTTTATTTCATCTCACTCTGCCTGGATTATTTCCACCTTTTTTCCCATTCTCGAATGAAGTTCAACTTTTGCACAATCATTTATTGTCGAAGACAACGCATGAATCAATTTTTAAAATTAACAAGTAGTAATTAATTTATTTTGTTTTTATAAATAAAGGGGAGATAAACATTACAGTTTTGACAATATGGCAGTAATTGGACGTTTCTCTCCCTTTACACAACATAAGCTGAATAAAAAGTATTAAATTTTTTCTATTATGTTTGTTTATAATTATTATGGTGCAGTGTCTTCTAACGGTGCCTTATAAATACACATAGGTTATTGTCAAATATTTCTTAAAGCCTTAAGTTATAGCTTGTGTTGCCTAAGGTAAATCTAGCACTGGTGTGTTGCCTATAGGTAAATTCGGCCCTGGTGTGTTGCCTATAGGTAAATCCGGCCCTAGTGTGTTGCCTATAGGAAAATCCGGCCCTTGTGTGTTGCCTATAGCCAGGTAAATCCGGCCCTGGTTATGTTTATGTTGTGGTTAAATTTTGAATCGTGGTGCTGAAAGCCTTATTTTCATAAGTGTCGAGAGTCTGGAAGATTTTGTTTATGTATCTTTCAAGTTGGTCTTTGAACTTATTCTGTTCCCTTGGTGCACAATACCAAAGTTAGCCGAGTTACCTCGGTGCACAATACGAAAGTTAGCCGAGTTACCTCGGTGCACAATACCAAAGTTGGCCGAGTTACCCCGGTGCACAGTACCAAAGTTGGCCGAGTTACCCCGGTGCACAGTACTAAAGTTGGCCGAGTTACCCCGTGCACAGTACCAAAGTTAGCCGAGTTACCCCGGTGCACAGTACCAAAGTTAGCCGAGTTACCCCGGTGCACAGTACGAAAGTTAGCCGAGTTACCTCGGTGCACAGTACCAAAGTTAGCCGAGTTACCTCGGTGCACAATACCAAAGTTAGCCGAGTTACCTCGGTGCACAATACCAAAGTTAGCCGAGTTACCTCGGTGCACAGTACGAAAGTTAGCCGAGTTACCTCGGTGCACAGTACCAAAGTTAGCCGAGTTACCTCGGTGCACAATACCAAAGTTAGCCGAGTTACCTCGGTGCACAATACCAAAGTTAGCCGAGTTACCTCGGTGCACAATACCAAAGTTAGCCGAGTTACCTCGGTGCACAATACGAAAGCTATCACAGTGAAACAAAGCGAGCACAAAGTGAACTTCCATTTATTGCCTTCAGTAAATAACGAGAAAGAGAATACAAAGTCAAGTCATTGCTGTGTTTTGGTTTCCTGCCTTTCTTCTTCTTAGCATATTTTAGCATTGTTTAAGAAGTGTTTTGGTTGTTCAGGCTGGAGAGTTTCTGATGTAATCACGAAGTGGTCTGGCGCAATTGTATCTTCCACTACAGGTCGTGAGCTTCATAAGCAACTGAGTAGACCAAACCGAAAGGATGCGTGGTGGCAGCTTAAACGTGCGGAACAGGCCGTCCTAGCCCACTTCCGAGTCGGTCACTGTCCAAATGGTGCTTGCTTTGGACGGTTCATAGAGAATTACGACACGCGGTGTCGCCACTGCATCGAGGGGGTAGAATCAATAGACCCCGTTCTTTATGAATGTGGCCTTCTGCATGAAGGGCGATCGGGACAAGGATTTGAGAGAGAGAGAGAGAGAGAGAGAACAGGTTCGTGTGCTGCATTAAGGCTGTCCTTATACGGGGGCAAGGAGACCTTAAAGCTCACTGCATCTACTCTCAAGTTGAATCTGTTTATAACTATAAATAAAAGTTGCATTAAATTTTATTTAATCATGAAGCGTGTTCAATTGTAATAAAAGTTTTATATTAAAAATATAATACGCCTACATTGGTGTACTTGTACTAACTGTTTGGGGCTACAAACCAACGACCGAGAAACAGCAATCATGAAAGATGCACTTTACAATAATTTTAAAACAATATTTTCTTTTCAAAATCGTAGATTTTATTTTCGTAACAATAACAGTAGAACATTTTGGTTCTAGGACAATCTTAAATGTCTGTCTCTAGTATATTTAGTGTTTGATGGTTTGACTAGCTTGAAAAAACTATTTTAAGAATAGTGCTATAAATATAGGTCGGTGCATCAAATGCCCAGATAAAATCCAAATGCTCATAATGTGGAATATTGACGTCGAGAGTAACATTCAGCTGAGGAAGCAGCCATTTCACATCTGTTGGGTCAGCCAGCCAATCCTGATCGCCTCTAAAAATAGCTACAGGAACTTTGACCTTTCTTAGATCATATAATGGAGGAGTTGGCTGGAAAAAAAAAGAAGAAAATGTTTTCATTCAACGTTGGTAAACATTGGAAAACTTTATCTGTAATAAATGTATTCAAAGTATAGATACAAATATACATGTGGTGAGAAACTTCAAAGCTTATCCTAATGTTTTTAAGAAGTGACAATATGAGGCCAAGCACACTATTTTAACTTGGCACAGTCTGCAAAAGAGCTGACAGCTCAGCAGCAAAAATCTGGCTAGAAGAAGAAGGCGGCCAAGATGAGAAAAAAAACAACATAAATGTTACTTTCCCCCTTTCAGACCTTGCGATTTATAGGGCAGCTGTTAAGGTCTTCTGTTTCTTTGGCCAACGGTTAACGAGCAGTGTGCCATGTGGCCGTCACAGCGACCAACCGCATTTGCCTTCCCCAACCAAAGCCAGGTACCCATTAGAGTTGGACCTCCAGGTTCGAAGCCAAGCGCTTAACCACTCAGCCACCGCCGCCCCCACCCTCAAAAGGAGAAAGTAGTAAGAAATGTAACATTCTATATTGAGAAACAGTAACTGACATAAGACATTAGTTGAGCAAAGTATAGACGGTTAGTCATTGTGCTGGCCACATGACACACTTGTAAACATCAGCCATAGATTGCAAGGTCTGAAAGTGGTGCTTTACTATTTTTTAAAATGCTTTTGATGGAGGGTGGCAGGGGACATAATTTTTTCTTGATTTTAAAACTAATTAATTGAAAAGAAAATTTTAAAACTAATTAATTGAAAAGAAAATTAAGTGTGGAGTGTCAAACATAACAAACAGAAATACCCCCCCCCCCCCCAAAAAAAAAAGCGTAATAAAACTTTCTTTTATTAAAATATGAAGGACATTGACGTTTTTTTTAAAGGCACTTAGAAGCTAAAATAAATTGTAAGCAATAAATCAAGTAAACAGAATAATTCTGCTTTAGGTTTCTAGGTTTATTTAATAACGACTAGATGAGTTTACACAAAGAAAGTGTTAACAAGAAAACATGGAAAAGATAGAACATGAATTTAAAAGGAAAAAAAAACAATAACAACAACAAAAACCCAACCTGTCCATAATGTTTCATATTTTCTGAAGCTGAGCCATAATCGTAATGCTGGAAGTTTTTGGAATTTATGGCCTGAAATAAAAAACGTGACTATGTTTCATTAATTTGGATTTTCAAACTTGTTGGAAATGCAAGTTATTGAAAATTGGAAACGTTTGTGTTAAGTCTTTAATGTTTCACTTTTTTAGTGCGCATGTTTTAGGCTACGTACTATTACAATGAAGTGCTAGCTTTGAAAGTGTCAGCGATAGGTTGAAGGACATTTAAAGAAATGTTTTAACTAGACTTCATATTCGACTAGACTTCACATTCGACTACACTTCACATTCGACTACACTTCACATTCGACTACACTTCACATTCGACTACACTTCACATTCGACAGGATGGCTGCCTGGTCGCGCGGTTTGCGCGCTGGACTGTCGTTCGGATGTATCAACGGTCGAGGGTTCAAACCCTGCCCGCTCCCATCCCCGTCGTCCTGCGGGAGGTTTGGACTAGGAAGTAAACTATCTTCAACTCTGAAGGAACATCCGAAACATGTAAAACCTTTTACAAGACAATAGTTCACATTCGACCAGACTTCATATTCGACTACACTTCACATTCGACTACACTTCACATTCGACTACACTTCACATTCGACCAGATTTCACATTCGACTAGGCGTGACATTTGATCAGATTTCACATTCGACCAGATTTCACATTCGACCAGATTTCACATTCGACCAGATTTCACATTCGACCAGATTTCACATTCGACCAGATTTCACATTCGACCAGATTTCACATTCGACCAGATTTCACATTCGACCAGATTTCACATTCGACCAGATTTCACATTCGACCAGACGGGACATTTGATCAGATTTCACATTCGACCAGATTGCACATTCGACCAGATTTCACATTCGACCAGATTTCACATTCGATCAGATTTCACATTGGACTAGATTTCCCTTTCTACTAGACTTCACATTCGACCAGACGGGACTTTTGATCAGATTTCACATTCGACTTGATGTCACATTTGGTCAGATTTCACATTCTACTAGACTTCACATTCGACCAGACGGGACATTTGATCAGATTTCAAAGTTGCTCCCTCTGTTCAAGAAAAAGTCACTAAAATGCCTAGAATACAAAATTGTCTAATCCATATACAATTAACTAACCTGACCCCAATGTAACATGTCTCTCACTGACGTCCCTGCTGGATTGTGGGCCACATACACAGGAACCCTCGACTGGAGAGACCCAAAGATGTATATTAAGTTTCGTAAGATTGTTTAGTTAGTACTAAAATATCAAAACACCATTTGCTAATCTCAGAAAATTCATGTCTTTTATTTTGCTAATGATAATTTTATAAAAAATTTGTAAGACTTAAAAAAAAAAAATTACAACGTAAAAAAATTTGATTGTGTAAACGCCTGGTACAGTGAACGCATAAAATTTAGAACAAGAAAAATCCGAGATGTGCTATGTGACAACGATTTGTAGATATTAAGCAAATGCTAGCACTAATGAAATGTACATGAATATAAACATGAACAATTTGAAACTTTGGCTTTCTTTAATATCTTCTCTCTAGCTTTCCGAGGTCATTGAACACCAAGGAAATTAAAGAATAAACCTTCAGGAATAAATCTGTTGGAGCCCTTAAAGAAAACGTACTATTAAAATTGGTAATCCCTCCAGAGCTCTCCTTCAACTGAGTTATTGTTAAATGTACATTTTGGAATTGTTAAAACGGTCAAGACGTATCTCTTTGCGCTTAGGTCTAAGACATAGTTCCCATCCAAATGTTTACACAGAAATCCTTTTAAGTTTGAACAGCTTGTAAATGAATGCGTTATCAAAAACAAAACAAAAAAATGTGGCGATGGACCTCATTCACCAAAACGAATGATCACGTGATAATATTGATAAAACTAAAACTAAACTAAAAATTGTCACGTGATAACCGTTCTGGATTAAAATTAGATCGTAATTTGTGTAGAAGAGAGAGAAGCACGAGACTCAATGTTGTTTGTTTACGATTGGGGCATGAGGTCCAGTCAAAATTTATAAGCAACTTATGAAAGTTTTTTCTCTGTCGATTGAAATTGGACTTGGCGTGTTAAGAAAACCAGTCACCACATAGCCTCGACTCTCTTGTTCTTAACGAAAATCCTATAACGTGCATCTGACTTCTCAGATTAAGGAGTGTATGGAATGAATACCAACATTACTTAGTTAATGTTTCCTGTTTCATTAGGGTGTAATTACCTGATTCATAGAGGTGTAGTTACCTGATTCATAGAGGTGTAGTCAAAGCCTCCAAGGAGAAACAAAATATTCTCACAAAGAAGTTTGTTAGAGTTGCACAATGTCCCAGCCAGCAGCTGCATGATCTCTGGACTCACGTAAAAGTCACCACTACCAAACAGTTGGAGAAACACCTGGGACAAGAAAGTGGAAAACATACAACCTCAAGCAGGCGAGAAATAAAGTGTGTGTGTGTGTATGTGTTTATGAACATTAGATCCCTCCATGGGTGGCCTTAGACGGATTGCTACAATTGGAATCCGCGCCTGGCAAGGGGCCCAGGAATTTGCATTTATCATATCAATATCAGTCATTGCTTTAGTCAAGTTTAGTCACAGGCTTTTAATGTGTAAGACTTGTAGAGTTAATATATTTAGTGTAGGCCTATCTTAACTTGACGTAACTTTCAATAACCCACCTATCGCTTTTGAGTTGCTTCCTATGCATGATGTGTAACAATTGTTGGTATAATGATTTAATTAATAGCAAAAGTTGTTATTGTAAAAAAAAAGTGAAGGGGCCTCGCAAGCCTCCATTAATTTGGGCCCCGCAATTCGTAAGGCCGGCCCTGTATCCATGGCCACATTAAAGAAAAGAAGCAGTAAAAATTATTTCTGAATCTTGGGATACACTGTCAACTGAATACAATTTTCTAGTCCATTGTTCAGACAATGAATTGATATCACCAAAGTATAAAAAACATTTTAAAATGTCTATTTTCAGCATGGCGTCTTTTGTGTGTACTGTTTCTCTGTGTATATGCTTTAGTTATAAACCCAAGTATAGAATTACTCTGTAACAATCCAGGTTTTATTTTGAAAGGCTCAAGCTTAGGCAACATAATCTGCAAATATTTTCTAAAAGCTGAAATCATATTCCATTATCATTATCTCGCCTTCAGATCTTTGAAAATTAATAACGTGCGGTTTAGCTACTGAATACTAAAAACAATTGAAATATATACATATTTATAATAACAATTTGCAACGGGTGATAGATTACTTGCATATTATAGCATATAGATTGATACATTATTGTAACTGCTTAATGTCCAGATCTATTTTTTTTTACTCACCCCTATATCTTTTGCAAAGGGTGCTAAAACCTTGATAGGTGACTTGGTGTTCCAGACTTGTGCCACGGGCGCCATAGCGATGAAATGTTTAATATGGGAAGCTAGATCTGGATTTTCTCCAAACTCCGCAAAGGCAATAGTAGTTCCTTGAGAGTGTCCCACGTAAAAAATCTGGTCCACTCCAGACGTGTTGAGAACAAAGTTGATCATGGCCGGAAGGTCGTACTTGGCCATCTCATCCCAACTGAAAGAAACAATAAGATCTTGTAGAAGATTAAAAAGGAGGCGCGGTGGCTGAGTGGTAAAGTGCTTGGCTTCTGAAACGGGTGTTCCGGGTTCGAATCCTGGTGAAGACTGGGATTTTTATTTCGTGATCCTTGGGCACCTCTGAGTCCACCGACAATAGTTGGGGAAAAGTAAAAGCGGTTGGCCACAGAATCAGATGACCTTTACATCATCTGTCCTATAGACCACAAGGTCTGAAAGGGGAACTTTAGCGTGACAGCGGGTAGATTGGTCATGAAAATCTGCAAAATCACTAACTCAAGATTTGATTTCAGAAGAGAAAAGAAATAAAATAAAATATTATAGAACCAACATTGTAGACACATGCAGATCTAGGTATTGTAAAACACTAAAGTCTGAATCATTTATTTAAAAAAATGCTGCACATATTTGAATAACTGGTTATTGAGCGTCTCGCTAACGACACACAAGTCCTGGGTTCAGTCCCCATACTAAACAATTTTTGTCAAGGATAAACGAAATATAGATGTTGAATGTTTTCTTGGAGGTTCAGCGAGTGCCGATTTAAATTATTCCGATATCGAATTCCAGCGGTGGTTGATTTTGAAACCAATGCGATGCCAATGCCCGAACATTCACATTTTGTGTGTGTGTTGTTATTTCCAGGGAAAATGGTCTTCTGCTCAGTCTCTATTCTGCCCTCCCTTAAATCCGGCCCTGCTGAAATAGTTTACAATCAAAGCAAAAGATCCTGCCTGCTAACCCTTGTCTGAATAAATCCGACGTGAACATTACCTCCCCTATGATTTTATAGTTTTAGACTTTAAACAAAGAGACAGCAACATTACGTGTTTCTTTTCACGCTCATACCGAGGATGGACGAACAAAGATAGACCTGAATAATAAATAGAACTGCCTAGAATTAATCTTGTTTTCAGAAGCACAAATAACTTAAATTGAGTTACATGCCAAAATTTCGTACGACAAAGTAGCGCTGACAAAATGGTGTCTTTAAAATAGCGCCGACAAAAACAAGAGCGTATGAAAAGCTGTGTGTTATAACTCTTGATTGGAGCTTAACACTTTTAATGCTCGCAATGGAAATCACGGAAAGATTGAACACATACTAATAATGCACCATATCTTATCTTGTATAGTAAAGATGTTACTGCAAAAATAGGAGACGATTGCGTCCTACGCATTTCATGCGCCAATCTAGTCATGCATGTTAATGACTAATACATCGTCGGTTTTCCTCGTTGATTCAGTATAACTTTATTTTCAATAAAATATTCATATAAATATATAACAAGAAGCTTTAAACATTTACAGGATGACCCCGATATAAGCCCTCCGTATGAGGGTCTATAAATGTATAAGAGTTCATAAATATAGGTTATACAGTTTTCTCTCTAATTAACTCCCTTTAATTCCCAATTCTTTTGCTCAGAAACCAAAAATGCTCTCACAAGTAACGAGTCAGTAAACATCCTGTTTACACATCTCTTGAGACCTTGGCGCATACATCACGTGACACTATATATCCCCATCTTCCCCCTCTCTCTCTCCTAAACTAAATTACAATACATTTTTACTATCACCCCCTTGCCTATACAAAAAATACACCAATTAGCTACGGATTGAAACCTATCGTGATTCGTCGAAAAAAATAGTTTTAAAAAAATGAATATAAATCCACAACTCCACACGCATGGCTTGCCGTAAAAAAAACCAACTGGTACAACTAACCTCAAACTGTCAAAAGTAATTTTCAAGACAGATATTGCGTCGACCCATTGAACTATAAAATTACCTCCATTACATAAACATTACAGTTATTCCCCCTTGTGTAACTTCCAGAAGTTTGAACAACTTCTCACCTGAATTGCCAAAACTCTTTTTTCTTCGGATTCAGGTGCGTATGGTTAGTTGAGTAGATAGTGCCCCGACTGTTACCTAGCCAGACATCGGCCCCGGCGTCCGCCAGGATGTAGGCCAGGCTTTGGTTTACAAGATTGTCCAGGTAGTTGGAACAGCTGCCCATCAGTCCATGCTGTAGAACTACAACCGGCCTCGGACCTGCAAGTAGCGTGATAAGTCAGAGAGCAATATGTCGAGACTATAGTAACTCAACTTTAGTTTGATTGGCACGCTAAGCAAATTATCAGTAGTTAAATATATTGAATTATGACCTTTCCTCTGTCAAACTGAATGTCTGGTACTGTGGTATACGCTTCACAAAGGTCTCAGCCTCTAACCCCCTCCACACTTTCAGCAAGCCCCCTTAAGATCCCCCCCCCCCCCCCCCACCTTTTCAGTTCTGCTAGAGGTTTGGACAAGAAAAGAAAAGAAAAGATAGGGCTGATAATCATGGAGGAGTTCTTTTAGCAATAAAAACCACTCTTATAGCAGAAGAAATTACCTTACCTAACTCAAAAAATATAGAATCTACATTTTGTAAAATTAATACCACCTCAACATCCCTAATAATAGGCAGCATTTACAGACCACCAAATTCTAGTTTAGAATACATGCAGGAACTATGTAATCAGATTACTACACTTAAAGAGACAAATAAAAATGCAGTTTTTTGAATTATGGGTGATTTCAACCTACCTGATATAAATTGGAAAACGCTAACCATAGATAAACACCAAAACCTTAAGGACATAAATGAGCTTTTCATAGAAACTTTACACAACCTAAGTTTAGATCAAATCATTAAAAAGCCAACTAGATTAAACAACACATTAGATCTCTTCTTAACCAACAGACCTGGATTAGTAGTTGATTATGATATTAACCCTGGTCTATCAGACCATGAGATCATTAAAATACACAGTCAGATAAAAGCAGTAGCCAATACAAAACCCAAAAGAAAAATCTTACTCTGGAACTAACACAACTACACCAAGCTGCATTAAACTTTCAACAAACATTCTTATTAGAAAAAGACATTAACCAACCAGTCGATGACCTCTGGAATTTCATCAAAAACCATCTTAAAAACATTATAGAAAATCATATACCAACTAAATACACATCAAACAAAATAAATAAATGCTGGTTTAATAATAGACTAAAGAAGCTTTGTAAACAGAAGGAAAACCTATATAGAAAATTTAAAGAAACCAAGGCAGAAAGAGTTCACAAAAAGTATATAAAAATTAAACACCTAACCCAAAAAGTAAGCGGACAGCTGCAGAGTGAATACATAAACAATGTAATATCTAAAGATAACAACAAAAACCTATGGTCATACATTAAGTCTAAAAAAATGGAAACAACAGGCATAGCGCCATTAAAAGATGAACATAACATAATATATAATGATAATGAAACTAAAGCAAACATCCTAAACAAATACTTTGCATCAGCATTCTCAGCCCCAGGAGACAAAGACATATTTCTTAATTTGAACCAAGTAGACAACATAGAAGATTTAGTAGTACAAGAAAATGGAATTCAAAAACTATTATCCAACACCAAACCAAATAAAGCATCTGGACCTGATGGTATTCCAGCTAGATTACTCAAAGAACTAAGCAATGAGCTAGCCCCAGTGTTCAAAATACTCTTTCAGGCATCGCTTAACCAGGGCAGAGTACCAAAGGACTGGAAAGAAGCTAATGTCACCCCCCCTATTTAAAAAAGGAGAAAAATCTGATCCAGGAAACTACAGACCAGTATCACTTACCAGCATCACATGTAAAATCCTAGAACACATAATATGTAGCAACATCATAAACCACTTAGACAAACATAATGTTATCACCCCATACCAACATGGCTTTAGGAAATATAGATCATGTGAAACACAACTAATAGGACTAATTGACGATTTTTCAAAAGGTTTAGATAATAGTGAACAAATAGATGCTATTTTACTAGATTTTTCCAAGGCTTTTGACAAAGTTCACCACCATAGTTTGCTTAAAAAATTAAAATATTTCGGCATTAATGGTCCACTGCATCAGTGGATTAAAGATTTTCTGATAGGGAGAGAACAAACTGTAATAATAAATGGCTCTAAATCAACACCAATAACAGTAAACTCAGGTGTACCTCAAGGAACAGTCTTGGGTCCACTACTATTTTTAATTTACATAAATGATTTACCAAATTGCATTAGTTCAGGAACAAAAGTCAGATTATTTGCAGATGATTGCATAATATATAGAACAATAAAAACAACACAAGACACAGATATTTTACAAAGAGAATTATATGAATTACAGAAATGGGAATCAAATTGGAGCATGTCTTTCCACCCAGAAAAATGTCAGTTGTTAAGAGTAACAAAAAAACTAAAACAAATTAATTCCACTTATCTTATTCATGGCAAACCAGTAACACAGACTAAAAACGCAAAATACCTAGGTGTTATAATAAATGAAAAACTGTCATGGAATCCACATATTGATGAAACTACAAAAAAATCCAACAAAGCATTAGGGTTTATTAAAAGAAATTTCTATAAATCAAATAAGAACATAAAACTAAAATGTTTTTTAACCTTGGTTAGGCCAATAATAGAATATGCATCCACCGTTTGGGACCCCTCAACTCAAGAAAACATTAAGAAACTGGAACAAACACAAAATAGAGCAGTGAGATTCATAACAAACGAATATTCACATTTGACTAGAGTAACACCATTAGTAAAATCACTAAATTTAGAAAGCCTTCAGGACAGAAGACTCAAAAGTAAAGTAGCAATTATACATAAAACACTGAACCATAATCTTCAAATACAAAAACAAAACTTAATAAAATACTCTGAAAGACACAAAAATAAAGGCACATTCCTTGTCCCCTATGCTAGGACAAATTTGTACAAATACTCCTTCTTCCCTAGTGCTATTAGAGCATGGAATGGGTTGCCTGAGCTAGCCAGAAAAACCAGTGACTTGGCAGAATTTAAGTCATTGGTTAATATGCATGACTAAATGGATGACGCGTAGGACGTAATTATCTTCTTTTTTGAAGTAACGTCTGTATTATATAAGATAAGATAAGAAGTCTATAGGAAGACTATAGAAACTGGTTTAAAACTAGTCTTTCAACGATCTTGAAACAAAATGACATTTCTGTAGCGTAACTGGTTTGAACATTTCCTTTTTTTTGTGTGTGAAATGAACACACTTCTGCTATGACGTTCAATAGTTTAAAGAAATGTAGAAACACACATTCGATCAATTATTCATTTCTGATAAATTATATTAACGAGCAACTCAACTACAGGTTATTTTACTAAGTTATATCAACTGTCGCCTTCATTTTTCTCTTGCATTATACGATCTTTTATTTTTTTTTTATTACTTGGAGGCCTCTACATTTTCTTTTGAAAGTTTTAATAAAGATACACTTATGAATGAAAATACTTGTATCTTAAAGCATGCTATATTTTAGAAAAAAAGAAACAGCTCTTGTTAAATTAATCTCACTTTCCTTTTGACAAATATTTATTTGCATATTTTAGTTTTAAAAAGGGTATATTTTTTAAGTTTGTGGAGGGTAAGGCCCTTGGTAGACTCACTGTCGTAAATCCGGAGCTGTATTTACTTACTCCGAACATGCTACTAGCTGACATTTTTTTATCGCGACATTTTTGCCAGCCGTAAAAATGTGAAAATAAACCTAAAAAAAATAAAATTATCTCTTTTGTGGTCATGAAATTGAGATTTTACAAAAGGATTCAAGGTATACAAATGAAGACCGCATGAAAAACTTGAAACTCCGAAACAGGATCACTAAGGGCCCCATAATGACCTTCTGACCTCTAAACAAAACAAAAGCTCAAACTGTAT
The DNA here is from genome assembly GCA_030265305.1 of Biomphalaria pfeifferi. Classification (NCBI taxonomy): domain Eukaryota; kingdom Metazoa; phylum Mollusca; class Gastropoda; family Planorbidae; genus Biomphalaria; species Biomphalaria pfeifferi. The sequence continues at coordinate 161,296 of JASAOG010000061.1, read as the reverse complement.
AGCCACATCACAAGATTTCACAGGCCTCGCAATGACTTTCCTGCAGGGAACAGAACCAGAGAAAAGAAGGAGAGGCAGACAGAGGATGCGATAGGAGGAAAACTTCTGTCTATGGAAGAGACTTTAAGACTTAAATCCAGACGAAAGACAGAGAGGAATGGAGAGAGAAAGCTGTCGGATCATGTGTGGTATCTCTACTGTCTTACAGACTTAAGTGGAAAGAATAGGATTAAATGGAAGTTGATGTATGAAGGCAATACAGCGAAATTATTGCATCCCATCAACTTGATCCGAATTGAAACAAAACTATTGTTGTTATTGTAACAGGTGTTTAGTTTAAACATACAGTTTGCACCCACCTTTTCGATCCCCATTGTGCCGCCCATGTGGTATACGTAATGTATTGAGGATGTACCCGTCTTCTGTAGTAATGTAATAGTTCTCACAAGGGAATCCTTTACTGGTGATGAGTTCAGTCTGTGTAGAGAACAATCAAACATGAGTTATACAGGTTACACACTTCAAACTAGACCTACTCACCACACATCTCATACTTTACACACAACACACGAGCCTTACACACAACACATACCGCACATACCACAATTCAGTATCCCCCCCCCCCACATGTCAAACGTTACACGTGTCACAGTTCTCTATCTAAAATCTCAATCATCTCTGATTTTAGGTCTAAATAGCCGCCACTGTTAGTTACTATATGGTGTAAGATCACGTTTTCTTTTCTGTATCCGCTATTTTATAAATAACGTTAATTGTCGGTAATTAGTTCATAGATTTTTTTTCCCCACCTATTCTTGTGGCTTGCGCACATGGGCTTTGTTGCGTGACGGTTATACTAATAGACTCCAGAACCAGTGTGTAAGCTAACTATCGTCTCTGTACTTACCGCTTTCATAAACACCTCGGGATCTACACTGACATCTGACAAAGTAACTTGACTTGACATTGACACCATTAGACAGAGCATCCAAAATGAAGCCATCTTGCTTTCGCTTTAGGTAGGGTAACAAGAATCTAGTTTTAAAAAAAAGGAAACATTTATTTCAATGTATATGGTAAAGATTGAGAGGCACGTGGTACCGCGAACTAAAAAAAAAAAAAAAAAAAAAACCTGGCGAGATCGTATACTGGTGCCTCTTTAAAAATAACTCTGATTTTAAAACAAGGGCGGTAATCGTATGTCTTGTATAACATTCTAATAATAGAAATTACTAAGTTACCTCATTGAAAGGCCGTTTCTACAAGTCGAGCGCTGCCAGTGCTAGGGATAAGCAAGCAGAAACAATCACCCGAATCTACGCGTAATTAAAACAAATACTACTTTATAGGCCTGCTATAATAATGTGAAAGTTGGTCACTGTACCCTGAGGCAGGATGAAAGAAAATACTACAAAAGACTGCTGGGTATCAGATACCAGGAAAAGAAGAAGTTCGATGTTACAGTCAACACTCTGGCTGGCAAGTATTGAATACATCTCAATATTGTGAAGAGACAAAAACTAAGATGGTTCGCTCATATTACAAGACATGACTGACTGTCAAAAGCCACCCCTTCAAGGTACAGTGGAGGGAGCACGAAAGAAAAAAAATGTCGTCCGAAAAAAAAATGTCGTCCGAAGAAAATCTGACTGGATAACAAAAGTATGGACCGGCCACTCTCTGGACATCCTGCTAAGTACAGCTGCTGTCCGGGAAAAATGGGGGTGAGTAGCGCACCTCTACGACGTTAGTTAAGATACAGATGAGATGATGATGATGATGATGTATTTTTTCTCTAGGCCCTTGCTACTTCTTTGATCAAAACTTAGATGCATACAAAGATCACATGGCTACGTTACCAGAATAAAGAAGTTCATAATCTCATCGTACTGTACCTGACAATATACCTAGTATATAAAGTCGTGTTTTCTAATACACAAGTATACTACGTCAAAAAAACAAGGTCCGACCTTATTTTAGCAGCTTTCTGCCTACATGTTCCAGTGTGTTAGAGAACGACTGAGCTGAAGAGGCTTTCACTAGTCATTTACATTTAAATACATACATTCTTCCCAAGTATACGATACGTAATATACTCCCTTTGAATTGACTTCACCTGAAAATAATCCTCTTTGTCAAACCATTTAGCGATCCATTCAAATTCTTGAAACTACAAACACACTTTATCTGTTGGACTGTGCTGACAATTTTAATAAACGTCTATCTTTTAGCACATTAAAAAAAAAGCAATCAAAGGTCAAGGTTCCGATACTACGAACTGTTCAAATAATTTCTGTCTTCACGTTCTCTTATAACCATTTTCGTTGAGTGTCAACACCCCCCCCCCCTTTTTACCTCTCTCCTTCTCCTTTCTCATTTACCAATCTTCATACCCCCCTTCCACCCTCAATTATAAAATCTATATCGGACACTATCAGAGCCTAACCCTTAGTTCCTTTATATTATATACAGGTCACCAATTATTCTCACTTTAGTTTTGCCCTCCCATGGTGGCATAGTCTGACGAATGCATGTCAATGTAAGAAAATGAAGACATTTATATAGGTCTGTGGCTAGGTCTTGAATTTTCTCAGGCCTTCATAGTAGGGCCTACTGAGATGATAGATCGATAATCCTCTGGTTTTCACATGTAGCATGATCTTGATACATCGAAAGTGTCCTCTTGAGACCCTGATCACCAGGATGGGTGTCTGGAGATGACGGGAAAGCTTTTCATCGTTACTTCTGCTTTAGAGTCCCTCTCATTTCTTAAGAGAGTTTAAGTTATGAAGTACACAGTTCAATTTGATTTACATACACACACATACACACATCCAAGATGAAATCTGGCCCAGATCTTCTGCTTAAAGATATACATGTAGGCCTATCATTGTTGGTCTTGAAACATGGGTTTTAATTGTCTCTTAGTGCTAGCAATTGTGAGAGTTGGGAGATCACATGTTTGTAAAATGGTTTACATGTTTCGGATGTTCCTTCAGAGTTGAAGATAACTACTTCCTAGTCCAAACCTCCCGCAGGACGACGGGGGATGGGAGCGGGCAGGGTTTGAACCCGGGACCATAGATAAATCTGAACGACAGTCCAGCGCGCAAACCACACGATCAGGCAGCCAGAAGATCAACATCAATAGGACGCTAGAAGATCAACACCACTAGGACGCTAGAAGATCAACACCACTAGGACGCTAGAAGATCAACACCACTAGGACGCTGATAGGTCTTCATTACACATCAGGAGCTAGTAAATCTCTTGGCTATTTGTTAGGCGCCAGGTTTCATATTTTGTATCTCCAAGGCTTCGTTTTGAAGCTTTAATTATTAGAGAAGAGAGAGTAGGCCAATAGTATATCGGGATTAAACTGAGTGTGGTCATAAGTGCTGATATCAAACGTGCTTATATAGCTAAATATTGCACATCCTAAATGGATTTCCAATTACTTTTAATTAGACTTTATTGATTTTGAAGGTTGTATATCCTGCACTGTTTTAAAAAAATGTAACCCCAAATAAAATTAAATGTAATATTTTTACAATAAAAAAAAGGTCATTCTTAAATGTTTGTCTTTTAAAAAAGTATTTTTGACGTCTCTGGTCTGAATTGCTTCAAAACAGCAGGATGATCACTGCATTGCATCCGTTATGTGATGTCCAGATTATTAAGATAAGATAATTTTATTGGTCCAAACGAATGGAAATTCAGTTTGACGACCTCCTCAGCATTATTACTAAAACAATAACAATATAGATGCGAACACAAACAACATGGGCATATGCAGGGCCGGATATAAAGCATGTTATGGCCCCCTACAATTTTTCGAAAGCTTTAATAATGATCCATTTATGTATGAAATGAATGACTCTGAACCAGACGAATGTTATTGTTTTTTAGCGGCCCCCGAAAGGGGAAAAGACGTTATTAGTTTTGTGCAAAATGTCTGTCCGTCTATCCGTCCGTCCCGTTTAGATCTCGTAAACTAGAAAAGATATTGAAAATCCGACATCACAATATTTTAGACCATTCAAAGTTTTGATGCAACGGCTACTTTTTTTTTCTGAAAGCGAAAAATCTAATTTTTAAAATCAGTTATGCAAGCAGTTTTTTAAAGAGAAAAAGCTAATTAGTATGCATTATAAGTTAGACCTAATTTAAAATGAATAGTAATCTTATAAACTTCTTTTATCTAAACATTTTTTATTGCGGAAATTTTTTTTTTTTTAAGGATACGAATTAAAAAAAAAAAAAAAAAAAAAAAAAAAAAGATATTGAGCCTTTTCAAAACAATTAGATCAATTATAAGACATCAGTTAGGCCAGGGGAGGCGCGGTGGCTAAGCGGTATAGTGCTTGGCTTCCGAACCGGGGGTCCCGGGTTCGAAGACTGGGATTTTCAACTTTGGAATCTTTGGGCGCCTCTGAGTCCACTCAGCTCTAATGGGTACCTGACATTAGTTGGGGAAAAGTATAGGCGGTTGGTCGTTATGCTGGCTACATGACACCCTCGTTAACCGTAGGCCACAAAAACAGATGAACTTTACATCATCTGCCTTATAGAGCACAAGGTCTAAAAGGGGAACAAGTTAGGCCAGGTTCACACCTATCAGTTGATCTGCGGGACCGTTGGGGCACTACACAAGATCTGTTAACCTTCTTTGTCCATTCTCATCTCTCATTTGTCTATGATATAATTTCATTTCGATGTTCTTTCTGAAATATTGAAGCCTGCCTGGGTGGACCTCTTCGGGGGCCGATTTTGAGTTTGAGTTTCCACACAAACTGTCTTTTGTAACCTTGTTTTTTTTTTTTTTTTTTTTTTTTGGACAATCCGATGGTCTAGACTAGAGGTTAAGTAAAGCAAGCTATAATTACTAGTAAATTCGTAGCTGTATTTACTTATTCCGAGCACGCTACAAGTGTGGCCTAGCTTTTTGGTGTATCCGGTGTACAAGATAAAGTAGGCGATGATAAGCTTTGCTTTTAAAATGTACATGATAAATAATTTTTTTCACTTTTTAGCATCTCGGCTTCTAGTACAAAATGATTTTAATAAGAAAGAAGCAATAGACTTTCAGTTTTCGGTTTCAAACTGATTTTAAAACAAAAAATGACTACGAACAAACGGTTGGCCTAATATTGACCTAGAAGGGTTAATATCAAAAATTAACTGACACGCATTGAGCTATTGTTGAGCTCACAGCTCAATTCTTTTTCCTTTTTTTTTTTTTTTTTTTTTTATATTTAGTTGGCAACAGTTCAGGTTAGAGTCCTTGACATTGTTTAGTTGAACTTCGAAAATGCCCCCACTATCTTTTAGCTCCTACCCACTGTATGTAGTGTATTTATGTTGTCCGCCTGTCACAATGACAGATACACACTTAGATAGTGCCATTGTTTGTCTAGGAATCGAATACATGCCTAACGGTTGTCTGTGTCGGCTCTGTGGAAAAAACTGTTCGTGAGCAGAAGTGTGGCGAAATCGGGGGCTAGCTGTGGCATGTGACGATTAAGCACTGGGTTGGTAATTTGCATACGGGCGAATGAACCAGAAGAATGTTATTGTTTGTTTTTTTTTTGTTTTTTTGGACATTCCGATGGTCTAGACTAGAGGTTAAACTTACTTTGCAGTACGAATGTCCTCATTCACCAATCGTAAACAAACAACATTTAGCCACGTGGTGCTTTATCTCTTCTATATAATTTACGATCTTATGTTTAATTCATGATGGTTGTCACGTGACAGTTTTTTTTTCATTGTTTTATCAATAAGATCACGTGACTAAATGTTGTTTGTTTACGATTGGTGAATGAGGTCCTTTGCCGTTTCCAGGGTCACTGTTTCGAGCCTTGGTCGGCGCAGTCCCCTATTTTCGTCGCACTACTTTCTCTAATTTGAAAACTAGCTCCGTACATTTTTGGGTCTCTTCCCACAGCGGAAGTATATGCACTTGAAGCAACACTCCTTCCTCTTTCTGCCATCTACGCTCGTCTGAACGTAAACAGGATCTAAGCAATATCGAATGAGCTGAAAGTTAAAATAAACTTGACCCCATTTCCATCTTTCATAATTTTGTTTCACAATGAGAAATTTCTCAAATTATGAACACATGAAATCGAGCGAATATCTCCAGGATTTTTTTTTTTTCGCATTTTGGTTTACCCCAGCGTTTCTCAAATTCTGAGGCGCGCCCCACTTGTGTCCTACCAAGAGGGCGCGACGTCGTAGCATAAGAAGGAGGAGGCGCTAAGCCAGTACTTTTCTTTTTCCACATTCTCATTATTTTCTTATTAACCACGTAAAATAACATTAATATAAAACATAAATAAATTATGGCTTTTATAGAGCACCACTTTCATGCTTATAGCATGCTCAGAGCGCTATGGTCCAATCTAAGTTGTGTTCCAGTGGGGGAGGGGGTATCTGGGAGTAGGTTTTCCGTGATTTTGTCGTACGCTCAGTAAACACAACTCTGCTCCAGTCGGGTGTGGAACCTCGAGCCCCCCTCATAGGTGGCCAAGCCATGCCAAGTTCAAGCGTACTTGGCCTCTCAAAGTGCGCTTCCCACTAGAATATTATAAGAGACGCTGTTTCATTTTCTAGTAAGGATCTTTTAAAACAGCCGTTTGCGGCAATATCAAATTTCTTGTGTTACAATAATGGTCGAAATTTTCCTGACTGTTGTAGATCTTTTATGGTGAGGACCTTTATGCAAAGAAAAAAAAAAGGCAAGATGTCTTATTTGACACAAAGCTGAACTTAAGGCGACCACGCCTACTACAGACGTACAAGTCCTGTCGCCTTATATATGAAATATAATTATAAATAATTAGACCTTCGACTTGACTTTTTTTTAAACTGGGATGAATTGTGCGCTTTGACTTTTTTTTAAACTGGGATGAATTGTGCGCTTTGATTTTTTTTTAAACTGGGATGAATTGTGCGCTTTGATTTTTTTTAAAACTGGGATGAATTGTGCGCTTTGATTTTTTTTTAAAAAGCTGTTCAAGGTCGGCACGCCTCACCCCATTTTTCTTTAATGATTTTTTAACATGTGTTTTTATTAGGCATCGTAGACACCAGGAGAAAGAGTTTCTGAAGCTCAAAAGCAGAAAAACGCTAGGCTCCGCCTCGGACCCCGCTGTATGAGTTTACAGCGCTCCTTCAGAAAACCTGCTACATCACTGTCCATTAATTTAAAATATCTACTTTTTTTTTTCTAAAACCGAAAAATTAGGATAATATGATATATATATGTACGTTTCTTTTCATTTTCATTACACTATTAAAACCCTGTCGGATCCTACTGTTGGATTCTATAGCACTTCCCAGCTGGCTTAGATGGGAGGGAATAATTTTTTCTTTATTTTATAAGGGGGGCTCCACTGGTAAGTTTGAGAAACACTGATTTACCCAGTAAAACACTAAAATCATCTATTTTTTTTTAAATGTACCGTAGACATTCATTCTATATCATGGCTCTCTGATAGTTGCAGAGACATGATTAAACATAAAGCTTAGGTTTGAATTTAAAAAAAAAAATTAATAAAATACTTAGCTCTATAAATAGAGACGTTTACAAAATAGAAAGTAACATAATTCTAAAAAAATATATAATTATGTATTTTAATGACACCAGTTGAACAACAATTTCATCTAGTACAATTTTAGATGTAGATCTCGTAATTTAAATGTCAGGATATTAATAAATGATCGAAGCTTTGATTACTTTAAAAAAACCATTTGAAATATAGTGTTATAAATATAGGTCGGTGCATCATATGCCCAGATGAAATCCAGATGTCCGTAATTCTTAACTAAAATACAAAAAGAAAAAGTATTGGTTTGTCCGATGGGTGGAATCGCCCATCCCACCTGGAACAACCCTTTTATCTATATTTACTTCTGATAAAATTTGAGATCAGATCGTGTGTCCGATATTATATACAAATTGATTAAAACACCAATATATAGTTTATGTTATATAAATATTCAAAGAGGGCTAGAGTGGGGAGGGCAGCAGAAGCTATCGCCCCCCCCCCCTCCATCCACCTCACCGAATCGGCTAAGATACCAGAAGTGTAGCAACATAATATAAAAATTATATTGTAATTCAACTAATTTTGTTCACAAACTATGATTTCTAATCAAAAGTAGGACCGCACCCTCCCCCCACTCAAAGGGCTTAGGTTGGAAGTGCTACATATGTTCGCCCCCCCCCCCCCAATTGGCTAACAGGGGAAACACATGATATAAAGATCGGTTAAAATATCAATAACAAGTTTTGATTATATAGATATTTAATGAATTCCGTTGACAAGCTGTGATTTCTACAAAAAAATTGGAACGCCCCCCCCCCCACTCGAAAGTTTATGATGGGGGAGCGGCGGGATTGATGCCATCGCCATCCCACCAAATCGGCCAACATACTAGAGGGGGGGGGCGAAATAATCTAAAAATAGGTTGAAATATAAATAATTAGTATATATTATTAACATAACTAATAAATTCGTATAGAAATTGTGTAATTTCTTTACTAAAAATCGTCCTCCCCCCCCCCCCCCCGGGGGTCGGCCGAGTGGGGGGGGGGCGATCGCCCCTACCGCCCCACCCTGGATCCGCCAGTGAATTAGGGTAACATGTAGAATTGGTTTTACTAAGAAATGTAAAACTGGCTATTTATAGAAATGGTTTTTAGAAATTTTAAGTCAAAAGAAAGGGGGATAATTGTCTTCTTGTGCACTGTACAATTCAACAACGTTACTGCGCCACTCCATGTTTTCCTGTTAGTTTTGAATAGTTTGTTATGTACAATAAGGATATTTCATTTACCGCCTACAATACGACGTAGATTTCTCGAATCCTATGAACCCCAGTTCTGTCCACTTCTGTTGGTTCGGCACTCTTTCACCCTGGCCACTCTTCTTCAAGTCTCGAGACTCACAGCTTTACGCCATGAGGAGCGATCAAGAGCTAGTGCTTCCCAGCCGTGAATGTCGATATCGCATTCCTTGAATGAGCTTTTGAGAGTGTCTTGTAGCGCTTGCATATCATGGGCGTAGCCAGGGGGGGGGGGGGTTCTTGGGGTTCAACCCCCCCCCGAAATTAAAAAAAAACCTGAGAGGGGGGGGGGGGGACGGAATTAAGTGACTGATTTTTGCTTTCATTTTGTTTATTTTAGGTGAGATTTTAATACTAAATCATCACTTACCACAGCACAGCCGAAGGGGTTTTGAGTTAATTACCCTCTACCAGGGGGTTTTGAGATTTAAAAAACCCCTATCAGGGGGTTTTGAGATACAAATCCCTCTACCAGGGGGCTTTGAGTTTAAAATCCCCTACAGGCGGTTCTGAATTTTAAACCCCCTACCAGAGGTTTCTTGCAGTTAAATCCCCCTCTTCTATAAAATAAAACAAAAAAAATGCAAACAACAATCCCCAAATTCCAACTTTGATTTTAAAACTCCCTCTAAAATTTACGATAAACGTCCTCTTCAATATAAAAAAAGTAAATTACACACTATAAAATCTATGAGCGTAGCCAAAGGGGTTTTGAATAAAAAAAAAACAAAAAAAACTCCAGAGATTTTTTAGTTTAAAACCCCTCAAAAGATGATTTGACAAAAAAACTTTCCTTTTCGATATAAAATCTAAAGCGAAATACAGGCATCTAATTCCAAGAGCGTAGTCAAGAAAGGTTACAAATTTCTACCAGTGGCTTGGGCTCCATTAATAAAGTGTGAATAGTCTTCTGCCGAAATTGAAAAACATTAAATGTGGCTCAACAAAGATGGCTAAGACAGATTTTAGGAGTCAGTCATAGAGATCGGGTCAAAATCAAAGAAATCATATGCCGAACTGGGAGTCGAATCCTTAGTAAGGTTGTGACAGAGCGTCGCATGAGAATTGCGGGACATGTTCTCCGACAAAATGAATTACTCAAAATAAGAGTTGCGGAAACAGCTTGCCGGAAAATGCGCCGAACGGCGCGAGAGGGTCTAAGTCAGTAAAAATAGCACATTAGGTTTCTGAAATAAAACTTTTTAATAGCAAGATAATGCACTGTAGATACCTCAGAATATGCATTTTGTTGGCTTTCAATACCAGAAATAGTGCTCGGCGGCGGGGGCTTCGCCCCGCGCTGGGGGAGCGCTGCGAACTCCCCCAGACCCCCTTGCTAGCAAGGGCGGGGAGTCTACAATAAACAATAAACGTCTTCCGAAAGGGTCAGAATGTAATAAAGATTAATTATGTACACACACACACACACACACACACACACACACACATATATATATATATATATACATATAAATTTTTCCGCCGAAGGGGGGGAATCCCCCCCCCCCCCAAACACTCGCCCCCCCCCCCCTCCCCGAAAAAAATCCTGGCTACGCTACAGACCATGGGAAAAGGTTGCGACAGATTTATTTGAATGGCGAAACAATGACGACTTTCTAATTGTGGACTATGTCTCCAAATGTTAGAAAGATAGATAGATAGATAGATAGATAGATAGATATTATAATAATAGAAAGATTATCAATGAAGAGAGAGAGAGAGAAAGGGGTGTTAGGCTAGGAGTCAACAGGGCAAGGACTTTGAAAAAAATATCGCCCACCCTCGCCACTCAGTAGTTCTGCTGTCAGCACTGGACACAGTTCTTTCTTAAAGTAAACGTCCTCTCGAAACTATTATATATCTTTTTTTTTTTTTTTTTTTTTTTTTTATTGAACTTAAAAATCACCAGGACATGCAAAAAGTCGTATCCCGAGAGAAAGTACTGGAAGACTTTCACCGCACTCTAGAGAAATGTAAATTTGATAACTTCCACGAAACTCTTCTTTTCAGGATGTGTCACACAAGGGTGTTAACTTATTAGAATAACTTAGCAACAGCATTCTCAGCTCCAAGAGACTAAAAAATATTACTTAATTTTGAATAAACCGAAAACAGAGGAGATATATAGAAAAAGGAATCCAAAGTTTTTACCCAAACATAGTATGTGAACGTGACGGTCGTCATGGCTCGAAAAGACCTGCAGGGAACAGAACCAGGAAAAAGATAAAGTGGCAATTAGAGAAAACGATGGGAAGACAACATTAAAGAATGGAAGGGTCTGTCACTGAAAAAGACTGTAGTCAAGGTTAAAGACAGAATGGAATAAAGAAAAATGGTCAACAGATCACGTGATGCCCCAGCAGTCCAACAGACTGTGAAAAGGGGAAGGTAAAACAAGTTTTAGAGGTGAATTTCGCCAAACGCTTCAAAATAGTCTAATAAAATGACATCTATTTGCTCACTATAATCTAATCCTTTTGACAAGTCATTAATAGTTCCTATTAATTGGGTCTCACATGGCCCTGTATTTCCTAGAGCTACGATGATGTGGTGTAAGTACATTGTGTTTATCTAAGACAAGTGTAAGTGGTTCATGATGCTACTACATTAAGTTTTGTTGTATTTTACTGGTGATACTGGTGTGGCTGATGAGTGAACACTGGTGCTAGATTGTTGCTTAATTCCTCGGGTAATCTAGCTGTATGCCATTTTGGACAGTGGTCAGCTGGTCATCAAAAAATCAAACGTAGCATTAGGGTTTATTAAAAGAAATTTCTATAAATCAAATAAGAACATAAAACTAAAATGTTATTTAACCTTGGTTAGGCCAATAATAGAATATGCATCCTCTGTTTGGGACCCCTCAACTCAAGAAAACATTAAGAAACTGGAACAAACGCAAAATAGAGCACAGTGAGATTCATAACAAACGAATATTCACATTTTACTAGAGTAACACCTTTAGTAAAATCACTAAATTTAGAAAGCCTTCAGGACAGAAGACTCAAAAGTAAAGTAGCAACTATACATAAAACACTGAACCATAATCTTCAAATACAAAACAAAATTTAATAAAATACTCTGAAAGACACAAAGATAAAGGCACATTCCTCGTTCCATATGCTAGGACAAATTTGTACAAATACTCCTTCTTCCCTAGTGCTATTAGAGCATGGAATGGGTTGCCTGAGCTAGCCAGGAAAACCAGTGACCTGGCAGAATTTAGGTCATTGGTTAATATGCATGACTAGATGCAAGACGCGTAGGACGTAATCATCTTCTTTTTTGACCTTTACATTACAGGGACCAATGATCGAAAGTTGTGAAGGATGTGCTAATTACTTACTAGATAGTGATTACTATATTAAGGCCTCGATACCAAACAACAATGGAAACAGCGACAGTAACCAACAGCAACAATATCAACAACAACAGTATCAACAACAACAGTATCAACAACAACAACAGAGAGAGAGAGAGAGAGAGAGAGAGAGAGATAGAACTGCAAGACTCTCTTTTATTGCATGTATTTTTCTTTCCGAGTCTAGATAACTCGGTACTGCTTTACAGAAGTCTGAAATTATACGGTTATCTCCCATGGCTATGCAATAAAGATGTGTTTTGGTTAAATGGAAATACTGTTACCACAGATCGTACAGGCCTGTGACATGGCGATGAGCCATTGGTTAAACTGACCACAGGATGTGACGTTGCAGGTCAGTGTTGAGGCCATCTATAACGATCGGCCTCGTTATTACTCACCATTTCTTATCTGTAAACATTTTTCCATTGTCAATATTTTGTTCTTAAATTTTAATAATGTATAGAATATAGTTAATTGCTTTTTTGTTGTGTACATTACAGCAATTTTTTTTTAATTGTTACGAGTACGTATGTTCTTTATCTATATTAACAAATAAAGTCTGTGATTTAATTTACATTATTAAATATTGTAACACGTGAGTCAGTGTTTGAAATCCAAACAAGAAATTGTAATTAGGCTCTAACTCAGGATACGCACTGACGAAGTCTATCAAATGTACTTGAGCTGAATTCTATGACTTGTCTATTTCATTGTTATGATTATTTGAGAGTTCCAGGGAGATATCATTATGTTTAGTTTTTATCTGCTGCAAAATCAATTTGACATTGTTGGCTGCGTTGTATTTCACTGGTGACTAGTCGCTCTTCCAAGCTTCGCCCGCAATCTGGTTTTTGAAATAGCGTCATCTCATCATTGTCAACGAGGTTTTGCTTGTTCCGCTCAAGTCATTTTCCTGTGAAGATTTGTTCGTGTTATTTGTACACGACGATCCGTCATAGACCATGAAAAGAGAGCTGAATAGGCAAGTGTACCTCTTTTGTTTAAGGGATCGTAACTCTATAGTCTCTTTAATTTGGACAAAATTTGTCGAACTACATCTTTCTTTAGCTCCCCGAAAAAAACTTCTTCAGCCCTAAAAAAAAAATACAAACAAATCATAATAAATAAATTTTAAACCACTGTATATCAATCAAAAGTTAATATATTTGATTCAGTAATTGTAATAATTATTCAATACACTGTAATCGTGTCTTTTCCACAAAATGGTCTTCTTTATAAGACAATTATATTTTTGGTAACTGTTTGACCCTAGAACTGAATGATTTAATCTCGGGATCTTTGCCATTATTATTCTAAGAATAACGTTTATTTTCAGTATTTAGTTAATCGATTTTTCCCCACACATGGGCTCAGTTGCGTGACGGTAATACTAATAGATTCCAGAACGAGTGTGTATGCTATCTTCTGCATACTTAACGCCTTCATGTATATTTCGTGATCAGAAGATTGATAAAATTGGACCTAAAACTGAATCTGATGTTGAATAGAAATAGTAATTAATTTGGTCAGAGAAGGTTGGCCAAAGTTAAAAACTCAAGTTAATGAAACAATAAAAGTTGATTTGCCATTAAAGACAGTATTCGTGAAGAGAATGGAATATTGTTTTATGAGAACAGAATTATAATTCCTTCTAGTATGAGAAATGAAATTCTCGACAAGTTGCACACAGGTCATTCTGGTCTTGAGAAAACCAGTCCGACGATAAGACAAAGTGTGTTTTGGCCAGGATCGTCCAAAGATATTTTTTTGACAATAATGAAATGCTCAGCTTGTTCAAAAGAAATGTGAAAGAAAAATTGCTACCTCATGCTGTACCAGACAGACCATGGGAAAATATTGTGACAGATTTATTTGAATGGCGAAACAATGACGACTTTCTAATTGTGGACTATGTCTCCAAATGCCCTGAAATAAAACGACTTGAGAACAAAACAGCAGAATGTGTTATCAGGGCAATGAAAGGTATTTTTGCTAGGCATAGCATACCAGAAGAAACAGTGAGCGAAAATATGCCATTCAATAGTTTCAAATATAGAGAGTTTGCTTCTGAATGGAGTTTCAAGATAACCACATCAAGCTCCAAATGGACAAAATGAGGTCTATGTTGGTATCGTTAAGCATATATAAGCATATATTCAACAAAGCATACAAAAGTGGGAAAGATACATATCTCGCTGAGCATAGAAATAAAGCGGACTGCATCACAACTGCTGATGAGTAGAAGACTCCAGAGACATTATTCCTATTGATCTATAATGTGAATACAGAGACATTACTCAAAGAACGACAGATAAGAAGCCAAGAGCAGCTGCTGACCGGGAAAAGTGGAAGGACAGCTGCTGTCACAGCACCACTACGACAAAAGATAAAGAGAGAGAGAGAGAGAAGAGAGAAAAGAGAGAGATGAGTCTTTAAGATAGCAGAGAACTGAGGTTATGAAAGATTAAAACAAGCCCCATCGGAAAAAAAAAAGTTATACAATCATAATATTCTCTACATGTAAGGACACAGTACGTTTAATCAATAGACCTCTGCCTACAATGTAAATTCTGATGTGTAGATTCATGACAATGGCCTGGTTGTTATCTGCAACGAAAATTATAGATCTAGTTGAGATCAGCGGCTCTGTACATTAGAATTAGTTGTACCAACAGGAATTTGCACATATTTTACCCATTATATTTTTCAAATTTAATGTTTTATTGTTGGGATATTCTTGATGTGGCGAAATATGCAGGTCACAGGTGGGGCGGCGTAGCCACGGGAAATACTGCACTGCTCATTAATCTTGGACTCGAAGTCAAGCCTTATTATTATTATTGCTCTTATTAATGTTTATTTTTACTGACATTGTAGCCTATTTCTTTTCTAAATACCCGAAACAGCTTTTCATAACAGAATTTAAATACACTAAACCTAAAAATCATTCTTGACAAACATAGGCCATAGTCCAGGAAAATAACAATAAGAAAACAGAGGAAATAATACGAATGACCAATCTGTATTTTCAACTGTAAGGTCTACATAAATTCTTTTTTTTTTTTTTAAATCTTCCAAGCCACGTATAGCACCTACTGTAGAATTATTTATTTATTTACTGCCAGCGTCTAAATTAAACTGTATAAAGAGAGTGGAGAGTTAAAATATTTTAATATAAAAGTTTAGTTTTTCTTTAAAGACCTTGTGACCTATGGAGCAGATAATATGAATGTCATCTGTTTCTGTGGCCCACGGTTAACAAGGGTATCAAGTGGCCGGCACAACAACAGACCACCTTTACTTTTCCCCAACTAATGTCAGGTGCCTTTTAGAGCTGGGTGGACTCAGAGACCCTAAAGGTAGCCTACCAATACCCATAACACAACTCTGATTAAAAGAGATAAAGTTCCCCTTTCAGACCTTGTGATCTATAGGGCAGATTCTAGGCCCTACTGAATAAGGCCATCTGTTTCTTTGGCCAACAGTTAATGACCAGGGTGTCGTGGCTAGCACAATGACCAACCGCCTTTCCCCAACTTAAGTCAGGTGCCTATTAGAGTCGGGTAGACTCTGGCGCCCTAAAAATCCCAGTCTTCACCAAGATTCAAACCCAGGACCCCTGGTTGGGAAGTCAAGCACTTAACCCCTCAGCCATCCCGCCCACTGATTAAAAGAGATAGTAAAATGGATTCAGGGAGAAAATAGGTCCAAAATATTCTACTGAATAAAAGTCAATACATTTATATTTATTCTTTAAATTAGAAAAACAAACAAATATCTGCAACGTTGTAAATTTTTTTTACTACTTTGGTCAGATATACATTTTATTGATAGCTAACAGAATAATTAAAATTTGCAGGAAGTTATTATTGCTAAAGATTCACTGAAATATGTTCAAATTCATTGCAGACATTCAAACTAATTCTTTTATTTATTAGGAACAAACCTGGTTGCTAACAAAAAAGGTGTTTGTCATAATGCCACTCTAAAACAATATTATTTAGACACACTTAGACACACAGAGTTTTGTCATTACACATCAATGTTTTAAAAGTGGATACAAAGTCAAGTTAAAATGTTTCTTAGACAGAACCCAAGCTATTTTCTTTAAGATGTTATCAACCCAGCTCATGATCACATCAACACAAGTGATCTGCTTTACAAGACTTATACAAACATAGACCCCAATACTATGTATGCAACACTACAGACTATTAATACTTGCAACAAAGAATTTCTGATGATTCACTTATTAGTAAAAAAAAAATGGTATGACAATGTAACATTTTTATATTTAACAATTATAAATATAAAGTATCTATATAAATATGAAAAGATATCAATCTATTAGTTGTAGTAATAATAACACGAGAATAGTAAAACCAATAGTTCATCAAATATATTATCTGCAAAAGTGAAACTCTTGAAACAGTTCACAAAATACTTCTTTATTCTTCTAATAAATATTTTGTAGTCAAAGGCAGTGCTAGCCATAAGATGAATAAATACAATTCCAAACCAAAGAATAAATTTTAAAATATTAATAAATAGTTAATAATTTCCTTGTCAGGTTTAAAACAAAAAAAAAATTAATAAATTGTACAACAAAGACTAAAAATGCTGCAGCATCCTGTGATCATGGATTTGTATCAAGGATTGGACAGAAAAATTGCCAAGAGAACAAAATTTCCTCCCTATCTTATCTTGTAAAATACAGACGTTACTTCAAAAAAGAAGATAATTACATCCTCTGTATATCCTAGTCATACATGTTAATCAATAACTTAAATTCTGCTAAGTCACTGGTTTTCCTGGCTGGCTCAGGCAACCCATTCCATACTCTAATAGCACTAGGGAAGAAGAGCATTTGTACAAATATGTCCTAGCATATGGAACAAGGAAGGTAAAATGCACCAGAAAATAGAAATATAACATTTCTTTATAATTGCTGAGTAAACATTAGAAAATACACCAACTATTGAATGAAAACATAAATGTAACAAAACCTCGACATTTATTGAAACATATTTGTCTCTACGCGCCACAAAGTACCAGCTGAAACTGAGAACACTTCTTGATCTTTTAGAAAGAGACTTCATTTCATTGACAATCAAAGAATTGTTTTTCAAAACTCAATTCAGTTACTTTTAATTCAAAATTGAAACAATAATGTCTTGCTATATATCATGAGCTCTTCAGGACTTGCAATGACCTTTCCAAAGGGAACAGCTATTTGTTTTCCATGTTTTAGATGTTCCTCCAGATTCTGATGATAATTACATCCTAGCCGAATGGCAGCTGGTAGGATTTCAGCTTCGGGCCTTAGAGGTCACAGAACAAAAGTAGAGTGTATACCGCATACCAGGCAGCCAGGAAAAAGAAATAGAGAAAGTGATAAGACTGTCATTGAAAGAGACTCTAGTCAAGGCAAAGACAGAGAGAAAAGGAGAAAGACTGTCAACAGATCATGTGTGGTACCCTAATGGTCCAACAGACTAAGGGATTGATAAAGGATGAAAATCCACAATATTATCATGATTATCCAAGATTAATCAATCCAATGTAGTACAAACATACTCTGCCAACTAGAAAAAAACTACTTAGGACAGTTCAGTTTTCAAAACTAAGTACCTGAAATGTTGAAATGTGATACTTTAACAAAGTGATGATTAAAAATTAAAAAAGTAAGATCAACAATCTGGGCTTAGCCTTAGAATAACTTTCATTGCCCTGAATGAACAACTAACAAATGTGCTAGCACTTAGAACATTGCTCATAAGTGTTGGAACTCAGTAAATATTCTTTCCCTATTCAATGACAACTGCAGAAATTCATTGCTAATAAACATTTTTTTTTATTTGCTTAAACTTTCCCTACTAATATCAATGACATCAAATACACAGGAAATGTTTTTTTATTCATAAATGAGGTTTTTCTATATAAAACTATTTTCACAACCCACAACCCTCTCCCTCTTTGTTTTGGAAATAAAAGATCAGCTGTCACATTATCAGTATATTTTTAGAACTGCATTACAATTTTAAATAAATGTTACCAAAAAATAATCTGTCTGGAGTAAAAACAGTAATTAAAAACACATTTTTACAAGTCATTTAATTCTGATATTAGGCATTTAAAAATACAAAGAATTGGTGTAAAGGGAGCAGATATATTAAACAGCTAAATTCTGAAAGTAATTTAACAGATATAACAAACCACTAGAAAGTCAACACAACAACATATTTGATTATATCAATAGGACTAAAGTATAAGCAACAATTAAGAATACAGACACCTGGTTCTATGATTAGGTACAAGTTAAAACAGTATTTTAAAAAGAAGTTACATTTGTTAAAAGCTTTTAAAATATTTTTAAAAATTCAACACAAAAATATTGCCAGACATTTAAGATCCAATAAAAAAATCAGCCAGTGAATATTGTATGGCAACATGCCACTCATTCATTGGAAACTATTGCAGCTGATTGCATTAGACAATGTGGCCAGTCACTAGCAGAAATGCAAAACAAAATAAAAGAATTATTCTTTTTTTTTTTTTTGTGCTCTAATACTATTTACATAAACAGAACCTGGCATTCACAATAACACTTTAATTTAATTACCAAGAAAACCTTGTCTGGCCCTTTCCATTTATGCTCAGCAGTTCATTGGAAGAAATATCACCACAACATTCATTCAAGAACAAACAAGGCAGCCCATCAAATAATGTACAATAAACATCAAATCAATCCTTAATGATACAAATTGTTACAAGCAAATAATGATACTCAAATTGCTTTCAGATTTTATAAAGATAAAAATTAAAACTTGAAATGGTCACATGAAATTGAAAAGTAAGATTTTTAAAAATAAATATCACCTTCAGGAGATGTCCATAGTGAACCATTTCTGTACGGAGAGAGCTGCAGGAAGTCCATATTTGTAGTACTTCAGAAAATGTTCTGCTCTGAACATTTTAATATTATTACAAATTTGCATATATTTAGAAATTATGGATCATTTAAGGTTAATATATTTCTCAAAGATTCACTTATAAAAGCATTATCTTCTATCCTGAAGATTAAGTTATGAGTACAGTATATCACATGATCATGCAAACCCAATTGTGAACTGCTTATTTTGCCACATCTGATGCAAACAAATCCATCAGAAATAACCAAGTAAAAAAATAAAGGCTAAACAATACTGAGGAAACATGAGGTACTATTTAAGACTTTTAAAAACAGTTCCACTAACAACATGATCATCAACAACAAGGTGCATTGCATACAGTATAGACTCACTATAGTAGACCAGCCTCTCACTTGACAATCTGCTAAGAACAGCTGCTGACTGGAGAAAGTGAAGGGAATTTGGTTGCACAAACTGTCGCGGTACCACTAAGACAAAAGTCGAGAGACAGATGAGGCTAAAGTGGATATAGTCAACAACATTAAATACTTGTATCCATTTTTTTTTTTTACTAACAAAACAACTGCCTAGTTCAATGTCCAGCTCTTATGTATAATTGGACTCAGGAGAAGACCTTGATACAGCAGATATTGCAACCAATGTTCTTCTAAAGACAGAAAAACACTTAACGGTTTGATCTGTCTAGTATTAATGCGCATTTTTGACAGGCAGTTTACTTTCCTAATCTATGTAAGATAGAAATTATTTAAAAAAAACTAATGTGTTTATTAAGAGTGAATATAAGATAAACAATTTACTTTCCTAGAGTCTTCATAATATTTATCAATTTCTGAAGCCCAAACAAAAAATTAGAATCTAAGTCTGTCGCTGGAAATGCATGAGCAAAGTCTATTAAATGGACTTGAGCTGTGTCTTCTGACTTCTCAAGCTCTGGAAGATCATGTTTCTGTTCAGATGGCTTTGATAAAAAATCATTGTTAAGTTTGAACTTTTTAGTTGCCAGTGCATCATCATCTCCTTGAATGTGACGTTTCTGATTTGTGACCGATTTTTCCTGCCTGTTCTTATTATCATCTTGCCCTTCGACTAATCTAGATTCAATATTGTCACTGGGGAGTTCTGTTTTGGTATGAATCAAATCATTCTTAACCTTAGCAGATATAATTATTGTGTCTACCACTTTGGATCCCTCGTAGACCATGAAAAGTGAGCTAGCTATGAAAGAGTACTTCCTCTGTTTCAGGAACCAAGATTCTAGTTTCTTTAACTTGAACAAAATCGGTTGAACTACATCTTTTCTAAGCTCCCCTTTTCCCTGACGAAAAAATTTGTCTAGACCTGTAACAAGACACAAATACAAACATGCATCAAAACATTATTAACACAATCAAAATATTTCTGCGAAAATCTAGATGTTGAGTTATTAATTACTTCCATGGCAAGCATAAGGATACAGTAAGATCTAGCTCTTAATCATAATGACACTCCGAGTCCTACACAGTTGAATCACTCCAATATTTTGTTTCAGTGTGTCATGATAATGTTTTCCATCTCACACATTTACTTCCTCAGTTACTAACTTTCAATCTGCTTAAAGAGTTTGAATGAATTTTATTTAATATGGTTTTTATTTTTTAAATATAAATAGGAAACTAGAATTGGCCATGTTTCATTTCAACTATTAAATAAAAAAGAAGATGCTTTAACAGTGAAAATTGAAAATACACACAGAAAAAAACTTTCTTTCTACATTATTTGAATTATAAAGCAATGTACCTTCACTGATTATTGTTTCTTCTGTTAGTGATTTACCAAAATTTTTACCAAACTTTTCATATTCATCTGTAACTGGGTCATAGATCTAAAACAAAACATTAAATGTCAGAAACTTTGTGTCTGTGTAATTCATTATTTCATAAACAGTAGAAGTAATACAACTTTTAGCTCTTAAATTCTCAAACTCTTCAATCATAATTATAATAATGAAATAAGCATTGGCTGGCCACTTGGGGTTGCACATTGAAACAAAGGCATACAATCCTCCGCGTTTAATATTATTGTCAAATATGAAATTGAATTTGGCTGAGTTGGGCTTCTATTTGCAATGTTCAAGTATGCTGAGGATTTTTTTTAAGTTGTATATTTTGAAATATTTATCAGAGATGGGGGTGGGAGAAGGGCGAGTGATGAGGGGCTATCCATTTCCTGAAAACATCACAGTGCGTAATAGAAGCACATAGGCTCAGTATTATATTACTGGACAATGTTTTCAGTGATGTGGCCAGCCTGAAGTGTGTTTAACATTTATACAGTCCTTGGCCTAAAAAGAGCTGGGCATCACAGGTCTACATTGAAACCTCCTATGGAGTTAACATTTGACATATAGAGAACAGTTGGTATAGAGAATATAGTCATCATGCCTCACAGTATTCTTGCAGTCTTGTCTCTCCATGGAAGTTTATTTAAAATCTATAAAATCTAAAAAAAAATATAATAAATGTACTCATAGTTCAATTACCATCATCCCAGTGATCTGAAATCCAAGTTTGGTCAAGGGAGGGTATTTGGCTATTTCACCTGCAATTTTCTCTGGTGTTGCTTCCTGGTCGTAAGTCACCTTCCCCATTTTGAGGTCAATCACACATGGTTTTTTATAACCGAAAGTCAGATTGGCCAGCTTCAAAAATTTACCTTCAATAAAAATTAATATTAACATAAAATTATCAAAGCCTTTTGTCTATATTATTATGTGCCACATAGAAATTCTTATCTATAATTTAATCTGTTCATTACAGTGTCAATTCCACAAAGACTATCACCACTGAAGAAGTAAACAAATAGCCAAAAAAATCATCATCATTAAAAAAGATACTTGAGAAAAAACTTGTACTCTGCTGCTCAAAATTTGTTTTGCCTTTTAGGTGCAAGTCAGAAGTTAAATATAGAAAGATAATAAGTTCTGGGTGGCAAGTGGATTTAACAAAGAACTACACAATAACATGAATATAGTTATATAACATTTGATATTTTATGAAAAATACAGTGCTTGTTTATTCTAAATATTGCATTTCAACTAATCAAAAGTTCAAGTTACCACTTCATTGCCTGTATTACAATTGATAGCCTATCTCTAGGTTCACATCATACTCAAGAGAGAACAAATAAGGTTCTCATTCAGTGTGACGTCAAGTCAGAGAAACCTAAATTAATTTGTCTACGTACGTCGAACATAAAAAGTGTTACAGTATACAAACATTCTTAGGAAAATAAAAATAATCATGAAAAAGCATTAGCCCAAACCTCCGTTTTTTTCTACAGTTCCATGAAAAGTTGGCATGAAGTCTCTAAGCTCAATGAGGTCAGCGTCTGCACATTCTTTGTCAAATACTTTCTGGTAAAAATTGAGCTCTCTAACACCCCTGGGTGGATTCTGTAGCGACTTCAAAACAAACCCATTCCCAATATCAACCATACCTGTAGAGACATAGCATAGGAAATGGTTGTAGTGATAATTGCTGTGCAAAAAATATAACACTATAACAGGAGAGTTAAAAATGGCTTTAATATAAGTTGTGATATACTTGAGGGAATCTCTAGTAGAGATTATTCACTACAGACTCAGTAGACATTCCATTTCAAGAATGTAAGAATTTTGAATTGTTTTACTAGTTACAGATGTTTTTTCACAAATGAAGATATCCTAGCCCAGATCTTCTCCAGGACAGCAATGGATGGCTGCGGACTTTTGACCATGGTGACTATAATCTAAAAATCATACTACATGACCAGAAAAAGATATGATCTTAAAAATGTCAATTTCTTGTAATTGTTATTTACATAGTAAAGTTAAAGTTTCCCTTTCAGGCCTTAGGATCTACAGGGCAGATAATGTGAAGGTCATCTGTTTCTTTGGCCAACGGTTAACGAGCAGGGCAACATGTGGCCAGTACAATGATCAACTGCCTTTACCAACCATCTTTACTTTCAGCAACTAAAGTCAGGTACCCATTAGAGTTGGGTGGACTCAGGAGCACCCTGAAATTAAAAATCCCAATCTTCACCAAGATTTGAACCCAGGACCCCAGGTTTGCAACACTGTGATTTACATTATACAAATAAAACTCCTAATGAGAAATGAAAATTAATGTTTCTGGACAAGTTTAAGAATTTATTCACTTCCAAAGTAGTGTTGGGCATTGGCCAGTGAAAGTAATAGAATACCTGGGAGCTATAAAAGTCAAACACAGAGATCGGTGAATATTTACAGGATAGGTTAATGTTTACAGGATAAGTTAATGTTTACAGGATAAATGAATATTTTTTATTGTCTCAATGGTTTGTAAGTCTGAAAAGCAAACTAATGCATATAAACAGGTGTAACTTTACCATGTTTATCTCCCTATTCAAACTAATGTATATTAACATATGTAACATTACCATGTCTATCTCCCTGTTCAAACTAATGTATATTAACATATGTAACATTACCATCTTTATCTCCCTGTTCAAACTAATGTATATTAACATATGTAACATTACCATGTTTATCTCCCTGTTCAACTTAATGTACATTAACATATGTAACATTGCCATGTTTATCTCCCTGTTCAAACTAATGTACATTAACATATGTAACATTACCATGTTTATCTCCCTGTTCAAACTAATGTATATTAACAGCTGTAACATTACCATGTTTATCTCCCTGTTCAAACTAATGTACATTAACATATGTAACATTACCATGTTTATCTCCCTGTTCAAACTAATGTATATTAACATATGTAACATTACCATGTTTATCTCCCTGTTCAAACTAATGTATATTAACATATGTAACATTACCATGTTTATCTCCCTGTTCAAACTAATGTATATAAACAGCTGTAACTTTACCATGTTACTCACTGTTCAAACTAATGTATATAAACAGGTGTAACTTTACCATGTTTATCTCCCTGTTCAAACTAATGTATATTAACATATGTAACATTACCATGTTTATCTCCCTGTTCAAACTAGTGTATATTAACATATGTAACATTACCATGTCTATTTCCATGTTCAAACTAATGTATATAAACAGGTGTAACTTTACCATGTTACTCCCTGTTCAAACTAATGCATATAAACAGGTGTAACTTGACCATGTTTATCTCCCTGTTCAAACTAATGTATATTAACATATGTAACATTACCATGTTTATCTACGTGTTCAAACTAATGCATATAAACAGCTGTAACTTTACCATGTTACTCACTGTTCAAACTAATGTATATAAACAGGTGTAACTTTACCATGTTTATCTCCCTGTTCAAACTAATGTATATAAACATATGTAACATTACCATGTTTATATCCCTGTTCTAACTAATGTATATTAACATATGTAACTTTACCATGTTTATCTCCCTGTTCTAACTAATGTATATTAACATATGTAACTTTACCATGTTTATCTCCTTGTTCAAACTAATGTATATTAACATATGTAACATTACCATGTTTATCTCCCTGTTCAAACTAATGTATATAAACAGCTGTAACTTTACCATGTTACTCCCTGTTCAAACTAATGTATATAAACAGGTGTAACTTTACCATGTTTATCTCCCTGTTCAAACTAATGTATATTAACATATGTAACATTACCATGTTTATTTCCCTGTTCAAACTAATGTATATAAACAGCTGTAACTTTACCATGTTAATCCCTGTTCAAACTAATGTATATAAACAGCTGTAACATTACCATGTTTATCTCCCTGTTCAAACTGATGTCCACCAACTTGAGTTGTCAAAGTCTTCCACTCATCTACCATCTTGCTGTTGACTAAATGTGAAAAATATTTCAATATATTCAAGTATAAAAAAAAAATAAGAAAAATGAAAAAAAAACAACAGTAAATCATACTTAAGCTTTTCATATGTTCCATTTATGTGCATACAAAGTTCCTGTAAGAAGTACCAGAGTCAGAGTGCATACAAAGTTCCTCTAAGAAGTACCAGAATTAAGAAGTACCTGAGTCAGAGTGCATACCAAATAAATGTTTTATTCCAAATTAATCTTTATGCCAAAAAACTAATATTGCATCTAAAGTATTAATTTTTTTTTAATAAATCACTTTTTTTTAGCAAGTATGTTAGTCCTTAGAAGTGTATAATTGGCAAATTAGTTCAGAGTAGCAATGTCAGATCTAGTCAAAATGTTTAAACAATGTATTCTCAAACTGAATTAAAAGCTAAGAAAGCTTAGTTTTGATGCCATGGAAGACAAGAAATTTGACAGTTTATGTATTTCTTTGGGAAAACAATTACTAGCTAATTGACAACACAAAAACTCTGGTTGTTTGACCCGTTAAACGTTTTCAAAATACAACCATCTTAAAATTAATTGAGGCTATTTTGAACACACTATCACAGGGTATTACAGCACACACTTCAAATCTTTCTTTGTATTCGGTAAAGTATTCAGTAAATAAATGGACATACATGAACATTTGCAAACCATCGTATATAAAAAATGAGCTGTGCTGTAATAGAAGAACTTGATTGTGTAAAGCTCACTGGAAAGACTCCTTCCAATAGTGAATGAAGCATTATAAGAAATCAATAGAATGAGAAATTATATACTACTATCAGCTTCATAAAGGAGGAATTGGTTTTTAAACAAGAAAAACATCTTTTTATGTCCCCTTGTTTCAAACATAAGATAACAAGTACATCATCAAACTGTAGGATGCACCTTTGTTAGAACCAAAGATAATAAATAATAATTTTTTTAAACACTGGAAGTTTAGAAGACAGAAAAAAAACTGTCTCTATAGATATTGACCTTTGCACTTATGATATATTCTTCGCAGAGTTCACTGACTAGCACTTTCTATGAATACAAGTTTCAAAGTTTGTCAAGCAAGTTAGACTGATAACAAGTCAAGTGTTTTGGGAATATAGATATTGAGATTCCTTTTTTCAATGTCATTACTCTCTGAACTAGTACTTTCCTTTGCTTAAAACACATTTTGACCTTTTTTTTCCCTCTAAATGAAGATAATAAGTCTCAAACTTTATAAATTAACTACCAAAATTTTCTTAGAAAAAAGAGGAAAGTAAAAAACGCTATTATCCAAAATATGCATTATAAAAACATAAGTTTTTTTTTTTTATAAAGTAATTAAAACATTTTTCTAAACAGTAATTAAAACTTGCATATTTCTTATAAACTTATAGTACATAATATATATACTATAATGACAGGATTTCCACTAAACTCATTTGAATAAACTTAGAAACTCAATGTAATGGACACATACAAGATAATAGTCATGATTTTTCTTCTTTTTTCTTTTTTTAAAAAATATTCTTTCAATAGTTGTCCTCAAATGAGAGAGTTAGTGACTAAACAGATACGAGCAGTAGAAATATTCAACATACAATAAAAAACAATTTTGAAATGCACTCAAGGAAGTATGAACACATTTTATAAGGAATTTTCAAAAGGTTGAATATACAGTTATACTGTCTATAATAAACAATGAATTATCTTAACAAATGTGAATCAAAAAACATTTTTGTCCCCTGTGCGATTCATGAATTCAGTCCTCTTATCTTCTTCTTCTTCTAGCCAGCTTTATTGCTGCTGAGCTGTGAGCTCTTTTGCAGACTGTGCCAAGAAAAATAAGTGTGCTGTTTTCTTCAGTTGTTCAGCACTGCCGTACGGGGTGTTGGTTATGTTGGGCTGCAGTGGAAGTAGGGTCTGCCTAAGGTGGATTAGGGAGGGGCATTCAAAGAGGATATGGTTTACGGTTTCAAAGGGGTGGGCGCAGTGTCTGCAAAGGGGTAGTTGTGTTGTATCTAAGTAAGTTCTTAGAGGTAAAAAAATTGTTTTAATGTGAAAAGTAATGAATAATCTTACAATAATGTTAAACCTTTAGCCACATTTAACAATCTGGATGTAAAGCATTTTTGAATAACCATTGCATTGTTTGTCTAGTGTATTCTTGTCCAGAGTTAAACCTGTTGTAACACTTGTCCATACTTTGCTGTTCTATTCTCATAGTTAATGCTTGCCTCTCTTCCCTTTGCAGGAGAAAATATTGTGACTGACTAAGACGTAAATCCTCCAACACCATTCTGAGCATTGCATGGCAAGCTGTCTCCATAAAGATTTGTCACTGGCAATGTCTGGAGCCTCTTCCCACCTTGCGACCACTGCTCTGAGCTTATTATTGAAAGTGTGGCACCAAGTTATACAAGGGTGTCCCTGTTTGAACTTTCCTCATATTGGCCTCCGTTTCACTGCAACTTTTGTGACAGCCATTTCTTTTTAAGAAATAGGTTGGAAGATCTGTACGACACCCCATTTTACAGACATTTCTATCCAGTTGCAAAGGTCTTCATTAAGCTGAGTCTATCCAGGTGATGCATAGTAGATATATACCTAAATATATGTACTTCACAGCCCTAAGCTCCTCTTGGGGTAAACAGGATTAAGTCAAGTATGTCATATATACCACAGTAGCTTTCCAAATCTATGATTGCCCAAATGTGCCCATGACAAAACAAAGCATCTAGACTCTACTTGATTTTAAATTCCTGTCATTCCAAACTGCATGACCAGATTAACTTCACAACTAAAGAACTAAAGTAGGAAATGATCCGAAAACAACTTACTTTGAACACTTGACTGATGCTGTTCTTGATGCTCTGGACATTCATGCTGGTGAAATCCAGGCTCTTCAGTTTTCGAAGACATTTCACACTTGATGTAGATTGAGATAAGATGTAGGTAAAGTCAACTGAAAAATATTAATTCCTTAACCATAATGCCAGCATAAGAATGATAAAGATAAATAAAGTTTATTTATATTAGACCTCAAATTATATTTTGACCATTTGGGCTAGAATTGGTCAGGTTATGAAACAATACTTGAAGATCCTTAATGTAGCCTACGTGTTAGTGATATAGGCACTACAGGTTGACTCTTGATAATCCAACAGTTATTGTTTTGATCTAAGCAATTCAAAATGTATTTCAGCTTTCATAAACTGTAATAAATTACAATTTAATCTTCCTACATTCTAAAAATATACAAACCACAATATACATTAATTTCATGAATTTTAAATGTGTATTAAAAAAATCTGTAATAATCATAATAGTCTTTTGTTTATTTCTATGCAAACAATCTATCAAGACTTTTTCTTCAATGTCTTTCAACAAGAAAACATGCATGAGCAGTTAATGTGTGCATCTGCAATTGTGTCAGATTACTGAGTGTCAGATTAAAAAATGTCGGATTATCAAGCGTCAACTGTATTAAGTTTTTTTTTGCAAGGGAAGTTGATGACCCCCTGGCAAGGACTAATGCTTTTGGACGCCTCCAAATGCGAGTGTGGCAGAATAAATCACTACAACTGCCGTGACCTACAAAATAAATGTCTACCAAGCAGTGGTTCTCTCAACTCCTCTGCAACCCATATGGGGGATGACTATATACAATGCAAATGGCAATCTATTTTAGTGAGATGAAAGGAGGTCAGTATTGGTGCTTCAAGTTGAGTGACTTCCAAAGCTCCCCCCCCCCCCCTTTTCCCGACATGATTTAAAGTTTAAAGACAATATTAGATCTAGAAATCTAGATTCTGGGTCTAGAATCTAGAGATTTATATTTTTCTACAGTATAGTCACTAGTGAAAAGCAGAGATTTTGAATTTTCAACAACCAGATCTAGCAGATCAAATCTAATTTATAATGAATTTAAAACATAAAAATGAAATGATAATCAGCCTTTTAATTAATACTATTATTTATATTAGATTATTATAGATCTAGATTCTATAATTCTAGAGTAGACGAGAATTAAAAAAAAAAACTGGAATAGCTCTATCTAGTGACCTAGATTAGTAGATATATTATTTATATTATCAATATATCTAGTGACAGTCACTATAGTCTTATAGTGTCTATACTTCTATATAATATAGTGACAATATGATCAATATGTCAATACACGACAATAGTCATACTCATAGTAACTCATATATACTGATATATTATATATTATTATAGTCTATAAATATAGTCATACTCATGATACTGATTCGAATCATAGATTATGATAGATCTAATTCTAGAGTCGTTTAACGGTTTACTCTACAATTATCTTCTTATCTTATATAATACAGACGTTACTTCAAAAAAGAAGATGATTACGTCCTACGCGTCATGCATTTAGTCATGCATATTAACCAATGACTTAAATTCTGCCAAGGCACTGGTTTTTCTGGCTAGCTCAGGCAACCCATTCCATGCTCTAATAGCACTAGGGAAGAAGGAGTATTTGTAAAAATTTGTCCTAGCATATGGGACGAGGAATGTGCCTTTATTTTTGTGTCTTTCAGAGTATTTTATTAAATTTTGCTTTTGTATTTGAAGATTATGGTTCAGTGTTTTATGTATAATTGCTACTTTACTTTTGAGTCTTCTGTCCTGAAGGCTTTCTAAATTTAGTGATTTTACTAATGGTGTTACCCTAGTCAAATGTGAATATTCGTTTGTTATGAATCTCACTACTCTATTTTGTGCTTGTTCCAGTTTCTTAATGTTTTCTTGAGTTGAGGGGTCCCACACGGTGGATGCATATTCTATTATTGGCCTAGCCAAGGTTAAATAACATTATAGTTTTATGTTCTTATTTGATTTATAGAAATTTCTTTTAATAAATCCTAATGCTTTGTTTGATTTTTTTATAGTTTCATCAATATGTGGATTCCATGACAGTTTTTCATTTATTATAACACCTAGGTATTTTGCGTTTTTAGTCTGTGTTACTGGTTTGCCATGAATAAGATAAGTGGAATTAATTTGTTTTAGTTTTTTTGTTACTCTTAACAACTGACATTTTTCTGGGTGGAAAGACATGCTCCGATTTGATTCCCATTTCTGTAATTCATCTAATTCTCTTTGTAAAGTATCTGTGTCTTGTTTTGTTTTTATTGTTCTATATATTATGCAATTGTCTGCAAATAATCTGACTTTTGTTCCTGAACTAATGCAATTTGGTAAATCATTTATGTAAATTAAAAATAGTAGTGGACCCAAGACTGTTCCTTGAGGTACACCTGAGTTTACTGTTATTGGTGTTGATTTAGAGCCATTTATTATTACAGTTTGTTCTCTCCCTATCAGAAAATCTTTAATCCACTGATGCAGTGGACCATTAATGCCGAAATATTTTAATTTTTTAAGCAAACTATGGTGGTGAACTTTGTCAAAAGCCTTGGAAAAATCTAGTAAGATAGCATCTATTTGTTCACTATTATCTAAACCTTTTGAAAAATCATCAATTAGTCCTATTAGTTGTGTTTCACATGATCTATATTTCCTAAAGCCACGTTGGTATGGGGTGAGGACATTATGTTTGTCTAAGTGGTTTATGATGTTGCTACATATTATGTGTTCTAGTATTTTACATGTGATGCTGGTAAGTGATACTGGTCTGTAGTTTCCTGGATCAGATTTTTCTCCTTTTTTAAATAGGGGGGTGACATTAGCTTCTTTCCAGTCCTTTGGTACTCTGCCCTGGTTAAGCGATGCCTGAAAGAGTATTTTGAACACTGGGGCTAGCTCATTGCTTAGTTCTTTGAGTAATCTAGCTGGAATACCATCAGGTCCAGACGCTTTATTTGGTTTGGTGTTGGCTAATAGTTTTTGAATTCCATTTTCTTGTACTACTAAATCTTCTATGTTGTCTACTTGGTTCAAATTAAGAAATATGTCTTTGTCTCCTGGGGCTGAGAATGCTGATGCAAAGTATTTGTTTAGGATGTTTGCTTTAGTTTCATTATCATTATGTTATGTTCATCTTTTAATGGGGCTATGCCTGTTGTTTCCATTTTCTTAGACTTAATGTATGACCATAGGTTTTTGTTGTTATCTTTAGATATTACATTGTTTATGTATTCACTCTGCAGCTGTCTGCTTACTTTTTGGGTTAGGTGTTTAATTTTTATATACTTTTTGTAAACTCTTTCTGCCTTGGTTTCTTTAAATTTTCTATATAGGTTTTCCTTCTGTTTACAAAGCTTCTTTAGTCTATTATTAAACCAGCATTTATTTATTTTGTTTGATGTGTATTTAGTTGGTATATGATTTTCTATAATGTTTTTAAGATGGTTTTTGATGAAATTCCAGAGGTCATCGACTGGTTGATTAATGTCTTTTTCTAATAAGAATGTTTGTTGAAAGTTTAATGCAGCTTGGTGTAGTTGTGTTAGGTTACATTTATTCCAGAGTAAGATTTTTCTTTTGGGTTTTGTATTGGCTACTGCTTTTATCTGACTGTGTATTTTTATGATCTCATGGTCTGATAGACCAGGGATAATATCATAATCAACTACTAATCCAGGTCTGTTGGTTAAGAAGAGATCTAATGTGTTGTTTAATCTAGTTGGTTTTTTAATGATTTGATCTAAACTTAGGTTGTGTAAAGTTTCTATGAAAAGCTCATTTATGTCCTTAAGGTTTTGGTGTTTATCTATGGTTAGTGTTTTCCAGTTTATATCAGTTAGGTTGAAGTCACCCATAATCCAAAAAACTGCATTTTTATTTGTCTCTTTAAGTGTAGTAATCTGATTACATAGTTCCTGCATGTATTCTAAACTAGAATTTGGTGATCTGTAAATGCTGCCTATTATTAGGGATGTTGAGGTGGTATTAATTTTACAAAATGTTGATTCTATATTTTTTGAGTTAGGTAAGGTAATTTCTTCTGCTATAAGAGTGTTTTTTATTGCTAAAAGAACTCCTCCATGATTATCAGCCCTATCTTTTCTAAAAATTTCATAATTACTATTGAAAATTTCTGCATTATAAATTTCAGGATGTAGCCAAGTTTCTGTTCCTGCAATTATGTCTGGTTTCTCACATTATAATAAAATTTCTAAGTCTGATGTTTTGTTCCTAATGCTTTGAAAATTTATTACTAAGGTTTTAAGGTATTTTGGTATTACTTCTTTAGTAGGTTTGTTTAGTGAGGCTGTTGTATTAATTTTAGTAGATTTAGGTTTAACAGAAGTGGATCTGGCTAGTGGTTGGTGAGTTTGTTTTGGGATGGTGTTTAGGATGTTGTATGGGTTAGAAGTGTCCGCATCAAAGGAATCAAACAGTCCTGATGTAAATTGAGGTAACCCACACGGTACACAGTGCCATGATGCATCTTTGTTGCCTAAGGCATAATACACAGGTGTATTCATATGGAGACAAGATGCATGGTACCATTCATCGCAGGTGTCACATTGAATGGCTTTCTGTTTCATGGTGCATACTTTTTTGCAGATGTTGCATCTATCTTTAGATCTAGGCCCTGGATTTGACTCTACATCTCCTGCTATTAATATTAACAGTGATAGGTATTTATTTCTACTGTGTCTGATTGAGAACTTCCATTTGTGATGGGTAATCTTCTTTAATGTTATGGATGTGTATGTTAGGTTATTTTTGATGTTGCATTGATCTAAAGTGTGATGATTGATTATGACTGTTGTTTCCTTTTTAAGTTTAGTGTTGACTGAGGTAGATCTAGTTCTGTGTTCAGCTAGTGTGTATTTAGTAATTATTAGGATAAATAGCCAGAGCAATTTCATGATGACTCTTGTTAATTTTAGTTTTTAAGGTCTAGTCTAAATCTAGTTTAAGGTTAAAAATGCCTAAGATGGCCTAAGCTAAGTCTAAAGTGATAGCTAATTTACAATGACAATCAAATGGTTTATTCAAAATATAGTTACTCATTAGTACATATTCTCATATTACTAGTCATATAGACTAATACTACTATTACTAATAGTAATATAGAGGTTGATAATATAAACTATAAAGTGACTAATAGTAATATATCATTTTAATCATTATATTATGATTATAATTATATCATTTGCCTTATTCAGTTATTGGGTAATTTACGGCTAAATCTAGAAATCGAGATCTCTAATTTAGGTTACCATTGCTTGCTTACTTTCTGAGGCTAATCAAATTATTTTACATTTTAACCCCAGAAGGTAGAGAAAAAAAATTGCGTTATCCTAAGCTTGAATCTTGAGACACTGAAAAGACTGCAGAGGTTACGAAGTATCACTAAAAAGTATTCTATAAATATCTATCACGTGACCTACTATTTACAATACACTTGTTGGCATTTTTTTTTAGTTCAGTGCCAGTAGACTTCTTGAAAGATTTAGTAGATCATATACTTCATATAGGCCTAGATCAGATGCTACATCAGTGGCTATTTTTTTTTGTGTTGATTTGTTTAAAATCCAGATCTGGATAAATTAGATCTAATCTTGATCTACTAAACGCTTTATTTCTAAATCTAGTATTTATTGTAAACAGGAGCTATATTTCAAACAATTACAATAATGTATATAACTCTAATCATTGGAGTTGCTCTTATTTTTCTGTACATTTTTTACCATTTCTCAACCAAAAAAGTTCGAGATATGGTTGACCGGTTTCCAGGACCTCAAAAATTGCCAATTTTGGGAAATGCACATCAGTTGAAGACTGGCCACGGTGAGTAAAATGTAAACTAGATTTATGCAATAATTGATTTCATTTATTTCGTTCGCATATATATATACTAGACATATGTTACCCGCGAGCCGCGGGTCTTTATTTGCACATTACTGTCGATATAGTCACAATTAAACGAAATAATAATGTAATAAGTAAAGCGAATGTGTCAATGTAAAAATAGTGTGAATGAAGCTATCAAATAAAAATAGCTAATAGGCTTAAATCCATTTTTTCAAATTAAAACATTTGCTTGTAGGCTTACATATATTTGATTAAAATTTGAGATGAATAGACTTAATTTTGTATGTTCATGTGTTAAAGTATAAAGTAGATCTTGAGGTAGACATAGATCTAAATCTACACTAAACAAATTTGTACAAATACTCCTTCTTCCCTAGTGCTATTAGAGCATGGAATGGGTTGCCTGAGCTAGCCAGAAAAAACAGTGACTTGGCAGAATTTAAGTCATTGGTTAATATGCATGACTAAATGCATGACGCGTAGGACGTAATCATCTTCTTTTTTGAAGTAACGTCTGTATTATATAAGATAAGATAAGAAAATTGGCTTTTATAGAGTTCATTTTGTGTTGCGCATGCGTGACCTTTTTTCATGAATGAATATAGGCCTATCTCAACACGGCTACGCAACTTTAGCGAACGAATCTTATCTTATATATTACAGACGTTACTTCAAAAAAGAAGATGATTACGTCCTACGCGTCATGCATATTAACCAATGTATTTAAAATGCTTTAGAAAAACACATTTGAATGTTAAATTGATTAAAATATCTAATGAATGGACAGTAATTAGTATGTTTATGTGTTAAAGCACAAAACTATCTTTGCTTGTAGGCTTACATATATTTGATTAAAATTTGAGATGAATAGACTTAATTTTGTATGTTCATGTGTTAAAGTATAAAGTAGATCTTGAGGTAGACATAGATCTAAATCTACACTAAACAAATTTGTACAAATACTCCTTCTTCCCTAGTGCTATTAGAGCATGGAATGGGTTGCCTGAGCTAGCCAGAAAAAACAGTGACTTGGCAGAATTTAAGTCATTGGTTAATATGCATGACTAAATGCATGACGCGTAGGACGTAATCATCTTCTTTTTGAAGTAACGTCTGTATTATATAAGAGTTCAATAAGAGTTTTAGACCTAGACCTAGGAATAGACTCAGTAGAGAGATGTGTTAATGTGTAATCAATTGGTAATGTCTAGTGAAAGAATGTTCGCCAGGAAATCTGTAGTCACAGATATCAGCAACTAATTTAAGGCTACAGTACTAACAGGTTTGTTTCTGGTACTTTTTTAAGTGATCAAATCAGCAGACTAGTGAAAGTAAACGAGACTTAATTGAGCTGAGAGCATTACAATGGGAGTCACGTGACCATCAGCACACTTCAAACAAACTTCGTATCAATCAATATATAAGTACTAAGATACAAGGCAAAGGTGCGTGCTATATGACTCAACTGTAGTGTTGACACTATAGTATAGGAGGGAGCTCCATAAGGGGAACAAAATCTAGAAATATCTTTTTATTATATATTGTGTCCGGTGAATGAATACGAAAGTATTGCTAAGCTATGTAATTTTAAAACAAGCAGAATATAAAACATACTTTTAAAAGAGAAACAAGGGTTACATAAGGGAAAGAACGGCACCATTACCGCCATGTATCTCAATACTGTAAGATTTATCTTCCTATAAAACAGAATTACTAATTACCACTAATTATTTAACTAATTGATTGATTATTTGGTTGATTCATGCATTGTCATCGACAAGGGATAATTGTACAAATTTTCAACTTTGTCCGAGATGGGAAATAAGGTGCACAAGATTTGATCCAGACAGACAGACAGGGTGAAATTTTTAATATAATAATTTGTGTGCACCTTTCACTACATCAGAATGGCCCGGTAGTTTCCTGGTGATGTGGTATGCGCTCCGGACAGTGGTCTTGATGGTCCCGGGTTCAATCCCTGTCGCCATCCCCTGTCATCCAGCAGGAGGTAAAAGGTGGGACGCAATGATCTCCCTTTTTGAATCTTCAGAACGTTCAAGCCAATACAATTTCTAAGCTCTAGTTTCTTTATTTAGATTCCTTTCCCAAATGTTCTCCCTTTTAAATACATTCGTAATTAGGTTCCATTATTTATTTTCATTATAACACTGTCTCTCTTGTTGTATTTTATTGTTTTATTTAACACTAGACATATGTTACCCGCGAGTCTTTATTTGCGCATTACTGTCGATATAGTCACAATTAAACGAAATAATAATGTAATAAGTAAAGCGAATGTGTCAATGTAAAAATAGTGTGAATGAAGCTATCAAATAAAAATAGCTAATAGGCTTAAATCCATTTTTTCAAATTAAAACATTTGCTTGTAGGCCTACATATATTTGATTAAAATTTGAGATGGGCTTAATTTTGTATGTTCATGTGTTAAAGTATAAAGTAGATCTTGAGGTAGACATAGATCTAAATCTACACTAATCTAGAGTTAAAAATTGGCTTTTATAGAGTTCATTCTGTGTTGCGTATGCGAGACCTTTTTTCATGAATGAATATAGGCCAATCTCAACACGGCTACGCAGCTTTAGCGAACAGCGAACGAATGTATTAAAATGCTTTAGAAAAACAAATTTGAATGTTAAATTGATTAAAATATCAAATGAATGGACAGTAATTAGTATGTTTATGTGTTAAAGTTATAAAACTATCTTTGCGAAAAGAAGTTTTATCATCTTAGAGTTCAATAAGAGTTTTAGACCTAGACCTAGGAATAGACTCAGTAGAGAGATGTGTTAATGTGTAACCAATTGGTAATGTCTAATGAAAGAATGTTCGCCAGGAAATCTGTAGTCACAGATATCAGCAACTAATTTATCTAAAAAATGCTTTTGAAACACAAAATTGAAGGTTTATTTTATTACATAATGAAATCAATGGATCTTCTTTTGTATTTTCATGTGTCAAAGTAAAAAAAACTATGTTCGCAAAGTGTATTTCATAAAATTAGATCTAGGCCTAAATCCTTTCGATCTTTTCTCATGTCAACATTGTTAACCATGGCCTAGATCCATAAAATACTATAGATGTAATAGAGTCGGACAACTTTATTTTTTTTAGGGTCTTAAGTTTGTTTTAGGGCTACAATACATACACTACGGTCTAAGTTAGTACCCAAGGAACATTCCTGCTTAGTTTTATCAAGATTGGTCAAGCGGTTTTGATGTCTATAAGTAACATACATACATACATACACCTCACATTCTACTTTATAATATAGCTTTATTAATCAATTTAAGGTAGGCCTATAAAGCAGATTGGAACCACGCATACTTAAGTACAACGTACTAGGCTTAGGATTATATTTTATTTAGGATAATAA
Organism: Biomphalaria pfeifferi; assembly: GCA_030265305.1. Taxonomy (NCBI): domain Eukaryota; kingdom Metazoa; phylum Mollusca; class Gastropoda; family Planorbidae; genus Biomphalaria; species Biomphalaria pfeifferi. The sequence continues at coordinate 124,156 of JASAOG010000061.1, read as the reverse complement.
TATTTCTTCGGTAAAGGCATGTTTAGAGGGGAAATGAATAGTTGTTTATTGCAATAGAACTAAGTTTTAAAAATTACTTAAACAAATCGATCCAGTAAAACGTGTATGAGCATATTAACCATTAAACTTGGCTTTTTAAGCGTATGCTGTACAATAATTAATCACCAATTTATAGCATAAAAGATCTAGACAAGTAAATAAAACACCTACTAGAATTTTTATCATGTTCGTGGTTACACCAACGGTCCTCAACCTTTATATTTTGCGATCTTATACAGTTTCTTACTATGCGGAGATACCAAACTGTAGGAATATCCTATTTGATTGACGAACTGTACAGTTTATGTAATCACGTCCAATTTTGTTTTCCAAAGCGAAGTTTTATTTGGAAAGATCTGATATTTTCAGACAAATCACCCGTGGGCATCATTTGATCCTTGCAGAGATAAACTTAACTCGTTAAAGATGTCAACCGGGTGAGCCTAGGCTATTTTCTGTTGTTTACTTTTATCGCTTTAAATTTAGTGCTTCCAGATTTGGTTAGAATTTCGACTTTCAACAACCATCTTACTTTAGTGTGAAATGGCAGAACATAAGATCTGGATTGTCGCATCCAAGCAATATTGAGTTTTGTAAACAGTCGTAATGTAGGCTATCATACTTTGCTGGAGGATTCTAGCTCCCGTCGCCTCAGCATGGTGCCTCTGGTTGAAACGTCTGGTAGTGGAACCGTAACAGAAGAGGCAGTCGGCGCCGCAGATAACATCCGCCAATTTATTGGAGCTGTCGTTCTTATGCAGTGGACGCCCTCACATTGCGGCGTGAGGGGAAATGAAGCTGCAGACGTCCTTGCAAGTGAGGAAGCTTTATCAGCCAAGCACGTTTTTACAAGCTACGGCAGAAATTCGAGCACTTATTCATGAGAAGTGGAAGAAAAATGTCTTAGGCTGCGGCAACACTAACTCCTCAGCAATGGTGTGATGTTTCATAGCTCTGGCAATTCGGAGAGCCACTTAAATAAGAAGCTTCAACGACTGCTATGTTTTGATAAAGGTACTGGCAACCAGAGACAAATCTAACTTTCTTGACTCCGTCAGACTTAGGCCTCTGGGAATCTTAATCTGCTAATTTTTACTATCAAACTCACATTTCCGTTTGTTAAGCTTCATAGATTCGGCTGATATGCTTTTAAAACCTTCTGTTACAAATGACACATTCAAGTTTCTCAATTCCTGATTTAACTATTGAAGTAGGCCTAAAACCATACTGTGAAAAACAAAGTTCGTGATATTTTCTAACTAATTATCAAGTGAAGGACTATTTAATTAGGCTACGTCACGACATGCGTAGATCGTCTACGTAGAAATACAATCCTCGATTCTGCAATGGCATTACGTCACGCACTTTAAGGCCATAAGGGGCAGTAATTTTAACTTTAAAATTTCATATAGGCCTATTTATGCCTCGAACATTAAAATGTTTCAAATCATTCTGTTTTAGTTGTTTACAACATCTATCCTCGAACGTCAGTAATAATAATTTTTTTTAAAAGTAGCCTAAATAGCCTACTAATGGAACAATTTTGTACAATGTCAAGTTTTATACCTGTGAATAAAAGGAAGAAAATATGGATGCTTCCGGTGATCATAGGCGACACTTGAAAAATTGTCATCCGATCTCCAAGAGGGTCGCGAGCCACAGGTTGAGAGTCTTTGTAATATACCTACCGTTCACTGTTACTTTACTATACACCTATGATTCACGTTCTTAGTGTGCTTTATTTGACAGAGTATCCTATTCATATTGAATAGACCTAGACTTGACAAGGTATCCTATTCGAATAGGTCAACCTTTTTTTATATATATAAAACTCCAGTAGAGCTTAATTAGTTGTTGGCATTCAGAGGCAATGTATAGGTCTACATGACATATATTTCTGTTGACTCTATTATATCGGTTGGTCTGTATTATCAGATCACGATCTTTCCCATCGTTCTACTCGAGTGCACCTATTTAATTATATAATAACATGGTAGCAATCTTTGCTAAGGAACAGTGCAGTTAAACAATACATGTACAATGTTCACAATATCTTCTTCATTTTTAGTCTATATAGGCCTACATTTTTATGAGGCTTGTTAATGTTTTTTTTTTTTTTAAGTGTTTGGCCTACAAGCCTACAAAGGGCCAACGTGTAAATCGGTGTAGAGTTCTAGTACAGGAGTTGCTGTCTTTCGGTGTTGAATTGGGAGTTTGAGAAGCCTAAACTTTACCGTAAACCATAAACCGTGAGATTGTAAAATTATAAAACATTGCTATTTCCAAAGAGCCTGACACTCCGGGCGCATTTATTAGAATACAAGGCGGAATGCTGAGCACACCGGGAACCCCCGCCATCTTCCTATGTTTTACCAAGCTAACCATGCAAGAAACGGCGCATGAATTATCGACACGGATGTGGAAGCTCTCTTTCAACACCACACCGTGCAATGGGAAAACTCTCGCATTCCCGTAGACACTGCCACAAGAGTTTTGTTTTGCTATTCATTTAGCTTCATCACTTCCTCTAGCAATCGTTTCCACCCGAGTGGAATTATCTTCTTTTTTGAAGTAACGTCTTTATTATATAAGATAAAAGTGCCACGTCGAGGCAGAATAGCGTATCAGAGAAAAACATAAACCAAAGCTGGCTTGAGTATTCACTTATGTTTTGTATATAGGCCTACTCTACTTATATAGGCTTGCCAGGAATGCGTTTTCCCACTCATATTAAGTACTATTTTATCATATATACCGTCTTTTGCTAAAAAGAAGATAAAACTAAAATTTTAATGACTTTTTAACCTTGGTTAGGTCAATAATAGGATATGCATCTTCTGTTTGGGACCCCTCAACTCAAGAAAACATTAAGAAACTGGAACAGATACAAAATAGAGCAGTGAGATTTATAACAAACGAATATTCACATTTGCTTAGAGTAACATTTTTAGTAAAATCACCAAATGTAGAAACCCTTCAGGACAGAAGACTTAAAAGGAATGTAGCAATGATACATAAAACACTGAACCATAATCTTCAAATACAAAAACTAATAAAATACTCAGAAAGACACAAAGATAGAAGCACATTCCTTGTTCCATATGCTAGGACAAATTTGTGCAAATGCTCCTTCTTCCCTAGTGCTATTAGAGCATTGATCAGCCAGGAAAACCAGTGACTTGGCAGAATTTAAGTCATTGATTGACACGCATGACTAAATTGAAATAGGGATACGCTTAGGACGTAATCATCTTTTTTGAAGTAACGTCTGTATTTTATAAGATAAGATCAGAAAAATATACTCTTATGAACTCCTTCAAGGAATGTGAGAATCTGGGAAAAACTAGCCGATGACTCGTTAGTGTAGATCAGTGTTTCTCAAACTGTGTGCCGCGGCACATTAGTGTGCCGCCGAAGATTTGCAGGTGTGCCGCGGGAGTTATTAGAACGCCACCCGTGCAGCGTTACACAGGCCTGGCTACTATTAAATTTTTATTTTACTTTGCCACGACATCCCCACTTGCAACGACCAGTAATAGTAGTGGAGCGCTCCATAGTGACGGAAAGAGGTGTTAGCTATTCAGGTTATGGAATTGTCCACTATACATATATTATTATAATGACTCAAATGTAGGCCGACATAGCAGACGCACAGCAGTTCTTGAATTGGTAACGATAATAATAAGCGATTTGTTGCATGTAAATTGTTAAGGTGATTTAGGTGCCGCCGAAAAAGTTAAAAAAGTTCCTTGTCAAATGATACTATCTCGCGCAGAATTGAAGACTTATCGTCAGATTTACAAGATCAAATGTGCGAACACTTCGACGTGACTGACGATGAAGTGTCTCTGCTGTGGTCTCTTCAAGTTGATGAATCCACTGACGTTAGCGGCAAAACCCAGATGCTAGCTTTTATTCGGTTCATAAAGGATGAAAAATGTGTCAACGAATACTTATTTTGCAAAGACTTACCAAATACGACCTAAGGTGAAAATATTTTCAAAGTGGTGAACGAAAACATTTTACTATTCAAACTACAGTGGAAAAACTGTCAGCGTTTGCACCGATTGCTGTCCTTCCATGCAGGGATATAGAAAGGGATTCGTCACTCTTGTGCGTCAAGAAAATCCAAATGTATTAGTTGTTCACTGCATGATCCACAGAGAAGCTCTTGCCTTCAAATCTTTGCCGAAAGATTTGATGTCTGTTCTGGATCAAGTGATCGAAGTTGTAAACTTCATCAAATCTCGACCGCTTGCATCCCAACTTGTCTCAGAGCTTTGTGAAGCAATGGATTCGGACTACAAATGTCTCCTGTATCACACCAACATTCGTTGGCTCTCTAGGGAGAAAGTGTTAAAGCGTGTCGTCCAACTCAAGGCTGAGCTGATTTCATTCTTGGAGGCTGAAAAAAAGACTTTAGATTTTCTATTTATGACGAGATCTGGCGGGTTAAGGTGACATTTCTCTCTGATTTATTTGACAAATTAAATTCATTGAATTTAAGTCTTCAAGGACCATCGGAAACCATCATCATTGCATCCTTAATCATTTAGTGAAAAATTTATCTATGTGGCAAAGTAAGATCTCGAAAGTAGTCTTCGACTGCTTTCCTACTTACAATGAATGTGCTTCAAATAAAGAAATCACCCCCGAAATTCTGGACACTTTGACACACCTGCAGTCAGCATTGCAGCATTACTTTCCAACAGTTGGAAGTCTTGAATATGGATGTTTGGAAACAATATATCAATCAACAAATTATATGCTGCAATCAGTTCAAAAGCAATCAAAATAATTCTTCCATTTGCATCTCCATGTTTTGTGAGTTTGGATTTTCAGCACTGACTGAAATCAAGTCTAAGAAAAGAGAGAGACTTCTTACAATAGACGATGAAATGCGAGTTTGTCGATTTTGGAGCCTCGATTAGATCGCATTTGCTCTCAAAACAGGCACACCCTTCACATTAAATGTAATACTTAAAAACAGGTCAAATCTTTTTATTATAAAACACTTGTTGCTCTTTGTGGTGTGCCGCGAAATTTTTGTAGTTTTTTTTTACTGTGCCGGCAGACAAAAAAGTTTGAGAAACACTGGTGTAGGTATTTCAAAATATGAGACAAAGATTGCCAGGAAAGAAAAAAAAGATCAAAACTGCATGCAATTCTGCAATAGATTTATCCTGCCAAAGTCTTGAGCGTTATAGGTATTCCAAGGTGACGCTGGGAACATCACGGTTATCTATGTGTTCATAGGGCATAACATTGTTCAGATCTTCGACCACGACGGAGGATTTAATTATTTTCTTAGTTAATAACCTATTGGCTTAGCACTCATCAGCTTTAGCAGTTCTAACTAAAACCTGCATAAATTTATCTTTCAAATCTTCATTTTAGGCTACATATTTTGTTTTACTTAATTATCGAAGTTGTTGAAAAAAATGTTTTGACCACTGTGTGACTGCATGTTGAATAAGTCGATCAGCGTTATTTAGGCCAAATATTATAATAATAATTTGGGCCCTTATGATAATATATTAATTGTTATTGCATTTGTTGTCTGTTAATTAACGAACAGTTCTTAACGATTAAAAAAACTTATGATTAATAAAAATTGAGGATGGGAAAAAGAGAAGTACCGAATCTTGAAATATTTTGCAATAGGGCCTACATTTGTATCGCCTATAAAAGTCTAAACAAAGCTATTTTAATATAGACTAGTTTTCTACCAAAGTAAGCTATCAAACATAGCATTCTGCAATCTGGTGCTTTTTACATGAAGACGCATACATCTACTCTACTTGTTTTAACTATGAAACTAAAAAAAAAAAATTCTCCCTGTTCTGATTATTTGACAGTAGGCCTATGTTTGCGCGCACGTGAAATAGTTCTGGATTTCACGTGAACAAGCTCTATAACTCGCTACTGGCAAGAGTTATCTGTTGTGTGTAACAGTGATGTTATCAAATGTTTATCGCTGATAATAGAAGTATTCCATGACCCGCTTAAAATGTACTGCGTAACATCGTTGGTACTGAACTATATCAGATATCAAGGTTTCAATATTTGAGGCCAAGGTCTCTACTTGGTGTCGAAGGGCTGCCACATTTATTATTAATAGGGCGTGTATATATGATACTATTAGCGCCTTGCAAAATTGCACTGCAAACTGCACAGGCATGCGGCTTGGCAAGTGTAATCAACAAAGCATTTTCATTTACTGGCTTGATATTTTGTTTTCTCACGTTTTCTTCCACATTTTATATTCTATCTTACATTTACACCAGTCTCCCCCCCCCCCCCCCCCCACCTCCAATTGTAAATTGCATTATCGCAAAGAAACGAAACTAATCAAGGTTTCATACAGTAAGGATTGTTGGATAAGTGATAGCATTTTCATTGCCCACATTTTCGTTGCCCACTCTTGTCCAACTCATATCGAAATAAGGGGCCAGCGTCTTTTTCTATCAAACTGCTCTCCAAGGAAGACCGTTTGCAGTGTCCTATTCCTACAGTGTAGGCTACTTCCGGTTCCTTAAGGACTATTAGCAGGAATTACGCCCCCGTGAGGAACAGTGCGGCGCGGGGTCTGGCGGGTTCAGCTTGGTCAATGCCCAGGGACCTGCGTAAGCTTTACGGAGGCTATTGTCTTCCTACACACTTTCCTGTGTCATTTAACCACCGTTGGGACCGTCATGTCGATGCTTTAATTCCTCACCTCCCCCCACCCTCCATTCCCATCCCGGTTCTGCACCGAAGTTCACAAAGAACATTGATAATCACTATGATAATCACTATGATAATCATCTATGATAATCACTATGATAATGGGCTGTCATCTCTCAATATTTCAATGTTGCTTTTTTAGTATATTCGAATAGGGCGTACTAGCGCCATCGGGAAATGTGGAATGTTCATCATCATGCTTATTAGCTTTGACCTTTGTCGAAAATTAAATAAAGTTATTGAGCCTACTAATAAATAAAAGTCTACTAGCAAATAAAAGTGCATATATATTACACTATCGTGTCATGCTATAGCCATAATAGACTAAACGTTATAGGAAGCTTTACAATTTTCAATCGTGTTTTTAAAAGGGTATTTGTGTAATTAAAATAAAAATAAAGTCTCACAACTTAATAAAAAATGGAAATGGAAAAGCAACGAAAATATGAGAACCTAGGCTTGGACATTAAGCGTTTATGGAAGTTATAAAAAATTACAATATACAATATGTGGAAACTGATAAAGGGACTACAATGAATTTTGCTTCTTTAACGAATCTCGACCCTTGCAGCGCCAGGGAATGAATACTCGTTCGTTTTTAACATAATAATAATCTTTATTATCCATGACAAAATTTGTTTTACAATTGTGCATTACAAAAAAAAAAAAACATGATTAAAGCAAACATTTGTACAATAACTCACAAGATATACGTTCATACCCCAGTTTCTCTTCGACATTGCATGTAAAATTGACAACAGTAAGTTACATTTTGTTCAACCATTTAATTGACAGAGGAATAAAATAGCTTCTTTGTTGTTGTGATCGGTGTCTTGTATCTTATTTGTGAGGGCCAAATGTTCAAGTCACGAAGAAGAGGATAGTTTTTTATGCTTAAAATCTTTAAAGCTTTCTTAGCACTGTGTTTCTCAAACAGGTTTCCAAGTGCGCTTTGTTTGTTGCCTTTGATTATACTGGCAGCATTTACAATTGTATAACGATTACATGTATTTTTAATGTTCACATTGAAACTTAAAATACATGTATTTTTAATGTTCAGATTGCCATACCAGGCAAGAATGTTGAAACTTAAAATACATGTATTTTTAATGTTCACATTGCCAGGCAGGGATGTTGAAACTTAAAATACATGTATTTTTAATGTTCACATTGCCATACCGTTTGATCGTATTAAGAGCTGAGCCGAAGGCTCTTCGAGCTCTAAGTTAAAAAAAAAAAACCTGTTTGGAAGCCAAACAGTAAAAAAACCCAAACCTGTGTGAACACAGTTCTGTTTGAGAGAGACCCGAGTCAATGCCTATGTAAAGCATTGCTGTTTCCAGTGCCTTTGGCCCCGGACGCATGCTTGGCTGAACATGGCCGATTGCCGAGGACACCGGGAGCATGGCAAAACATTGACAACGCTTTTTTCGCTAACACTAAAAGATTGGCCTTTTTCATAGTAGCCTTAATCTTTGTTGCCCTTTTTTTTTTTTTTGGTGATGTAGTCTGTGCTTGCAATAAAATTTAATTTATTGCCTAACACAGTTCCAAGGTACTTAAAGATAAGATTTAAACTATTTCTATGCTCTTTCCAACTACTGAAACAATACCATTTTCTTTTTCCTTTCGGACGCTGGTAATCATTTCTTTGGTTGTTTTTGGACGTTCAATCATAGACATCAATAACTAGAGACTGGCCGATAAAAAAGTTTTATGAAACGAAAATGTGTGACTTGCAATTTTTGTGTACTTTATTATACAGCATTTATGAGCAGTATAGTTTTGTTTAATCTCTAAGACTGAAGATCATGCAACTTTTTTAGAATTCGGAAATCCGACAACAATAGATATACATGTTTTCAAGTGACATGAAGTTATTTCCTTTTTCCAGTCTATATTTATGTCTATGCGTTCAATATTAAGAAATTTTCATTACATTATTTTTCAATATTGTTTTATTTCTCTTAGTTACTCATTTGCGCCCGCGCTCTCTTAGATACTGAGCTGTTAACCCTTAACTCTCCGAGGTCTCAGTGTCAAGAATTCATTAGCCCATAGAATTACATATGGACTTATCTTCATTGCTTTCATTTTTTTTTTCAATAAGGACATAGATTTGGATTGTGTTGAATGTTTCATTTAAAATAAAAATAAAGAAATCGCTTTCAGAAGACCACATGTAGCAGTTGACCATCTATTTAGGGCACCAAAGAGGCGATAGTGAAATAGGATCTTGAATAAATTAGGCCTACTGTTTTTTTGTATGAAAGGGGCTTTATAAAATCAGTAAAAAAAAAAAAAAAAACCTGATGCAAATGTTACATGGCCTAATTTAGACATTCATAGTTTTATAGAATATTTAAAAGTTGCTTGATATGTCACGAAAAAATTGGACAAAGAAACATGGGAATTTGTTTAAAATCTGATATTATAGTGCATAAATTTATGTCCCGCGGAGTAATTATTAATTCAAGCCATTCTAAATACAAAATGACCATACATTGCCTGAATGAGTATTGGCACAATGGACCTCATTCACCAAAAAAAGAACGGTTTGGTTATAATATTGATAAAACAGCGAAAAAACTGTCACGTGATAACCATTGTTGATTAAAATTAGATCGTAATTTGTATAGAAGAGATAGATAATCACGTGGCTAAATGTTGTTTGTTTACAATTGGTGAATGAGGTCCATTAATTGATTCTAGATAATTATAGATGATTTTTTTTAAATCTTTATTTTTCAAACCATTTGAATTGACCCAGAGGCGCTTGAAACTTTAAGCTGTCCTCCATCGGCCTGTCTGAACATGTGTTCTTTGGGAGAGGTCCAAGCAAGTCTCAATGTTTATTCACACCTCTATTTCCAGTGACTATCGTGTATATCGGACGCTCGGACTGAAGACGAGGCCGAAGGCCTACACCGGGGATCTCGTTATCTGATTTTTACTAGCCTATATATTTATCTGTAAACAGGGCTTTACACCATGGACATCAGGATTGGAGGCCAAAAACTGACAAGTGTCAAAAGTTTTAAATATCTTTGAAATATATCGGCGCTGTCGTGTCGGACAAAGGAACCAGACACAGGACTGGGTTTACACTTGATAAGGCCCAAAGCTATTTCAAATCAACTTAAGGACATTTTTCATTTAGGGTACTCTTTCTTCAAAATGATTGAAAATAATATTGGAGCCATTTTTTAATGGAAAAGGGGGGTGGTGCCCAAACTACTGGTATCCCTAAGTTAGCCTATAGTCCGTGTTTTATATATTTTGAGTGTTTCGGACGTTCCTACAGAGTTGAAGATATTTTACTTCGTAGTCCAAACCTCCCGATGGACGACGAGGATGGCAGCGGGCAGGGCAGGAACCCGGGACCATCGACAAGTCTGAACATACGCACGACCAGGCAGCCGCCCTATTGGTAAGTCCAGCACTAACCAGACCTGAATTAATTCGAAGTTCAAAACAATCTAGAAAGACAAAGGCGTAACCCACGCCACTAAAATCAGACGGATGCGCTTCTTTGTCATGGCGACATTCCTGTTGTATAGTCGTGAATCTCGGACTGAACTGAATTACTAGAGAGGAAGATCCTAACGTTGGAATTGAGATTTATAGATGGAATCTCTTATCCTTGCAAAAAACAAATGAATGGAGAAAGCCGGTCCACAGATCATGAGTGGTGCCGCCCTTCGGTCTAAAGGACTAAGTGACAGAACAGAACTAGCAGTTTTATGGGTGGTGTATGTTTCTTTTAATATGAGAAGTATCTTGTTTCATATAGTGGGGCAAATTCGTATAAATGCTCTTTCCCCCTAGTGACATAAGAACATGGAATCGGTTGCCTGAGTCAGCCAGAAAAAAATCAATGACATACTAGAACTCAAGTCTCTAATTAACATGGATACGCGTAGGACGTAATTATCTTATCTTCCTTTTTTTTAAGGAAAATGGTTAAAGTTGACAAACAAATCTGCATTTGATAATTACAGCAAAGATCTTAATGCGACGTGTCAAACTTCGGACTTCAAACTTGTTTGAAAGGTTATATGGGGAGTATCTATTATTCAAAGTTTAATCTTAGCAGAGTTCGACCATTTTCAATTTTCTTAAGTTTAAAAATCAACTAATTTTTAAAAAAATGCCTGTGTCTGATTCGACTTTAATAAATTGTTCAATTCCAGAATGGTACAAACAGCTTCTGGACTTTGCATCAACTTATAGAGAACAAAACGCATTCCGAGTGTGGTTAGCCAACAAGCCCATTATCTGTGTTTTGAAACCGGAATATGTTGAGGTAGGTTTGGGGTATGTGGAGGTATGTTAGCAGTTAGAAATATGTTGAGGTAGATTAGGGTTTTGTGGAGGTATGTCAGGGGCTAGAACTAATGTGGAGGTATTTTAGGGGCTAGAAATATTGGAGGTAGGTTAGGGGTAGGTAGACAAAAAGCCTTTGAAAAGGCTTGAATAAATATTCAATTACTATCAGTGGCGTAGAAAGCTAGTCGTGTTCTCGGGGTCGAAACTATGAATACAGGATGATGCCCAATCGTCCATAAGTCAGTTCGCTTACAAAAAAAAAAAGATATCCCTATGGATGGAGCACCTTTTACCAGTTGTTTCATCACAATCAATTCAGCTACAACTTCTTACTAGTAAAAGTATCATAACTTTAGGCATGGGCTTAGTCAGGATTTTATTGCGTGAAGTTAGGGGGCTAAAATGTCCATTTTTTTTACATTCACACACAAATAAATATTTATTTGGCCGGCGGGGGGGGGGGGGCATCTTAGCTATGTCCATGAAGTCTGCTTATAAGTAATACACGATATTCAGGTGTTTTATATTTATATAGAGTTTGAAGTAATGTTCTGTGCTTGTTCGCTCTTGTCTGGGATAACTTCCCCAGTTGCCGACTTGTTTTGGGCAGGTCCGAGGGTCTTTTTGATTCCTTCAAACATGCCTCTTATGTTGCCTGCTTGTGCGGCGAGCTGAATATTCTCACTGAGCTCTATCCAGTATTCGTTGGCAAAGATCCGTGCTGTCCTCTGCACAGTGGCTCTGGCTTCTTTCAGAGTTAACAGGTTGCATTGGGTATCGATATCGACCATTGGGAAGACATAGCCTTAGACCGCACTAGTTGGAGAGAGACGGTGACCAAGAAAGCTATAGACAGCGAGAAAACATGAGCCTCAGCTCTTGAAAAAAAAAAAAACGTGCCACACGGAAAAAGGCCAGCTCCTCTACCACTAAAGCGAACGCCACCTTGACCTGCAATATATGTTGCCGGGAGTGTCTCTCCGAAGTAGGGCTTCACAGCCATATGAAAAAGTGCTCGAGATGAACCATAGTCGTTCTACGACTGAAGGAGGCAAATGGGGATATTTATACATAGCCTATGATAAGTCTTGTCTTATTACACAAACCTCCATTTCGAAAACACTTAGATCTTTATGTGAGAACTGATGGTGCATCTAATTCTACAATTTTCAGTGTTTCTTGATAGACCAACGATACACAAGCCTAACACGATGAGGAATGCCAAAGTTGTGTCCAAAGTTTATATGGCTACACTTAAATTTTTAACAGTCAATACATTTTTGGCCAAGATCGGTGACGGACCTGGGCGCAATGAATCCCGTCGCACCATGCTGTTACGCCAATGACGTTAGGAACATTTAGTTGTGAAAAAAAGCGATGATTTACAAAAATAATGATTCATTATTCTTTTCCCTAGACTGGCTTTTTAATGGATGCTTAATTAATTGGGATATGTGTCAGAGTGACCAAAAACAAAAACAAAACCACTGGCTGCCTATTAAGGTGCTCGAGTTCGAACCCCGACTTAGTTGTTTTTTCTGAGCGCTAAAGACAGCACGGAGACCTTCTACCTCCCCCCCCCCCCCCCCATGGCCTCCACAAATAGTGATTGGACCAGAGTGCACTTAGTATGCTTGTTTTAGCATGAGAGTTGAGCTATACAAAGGTAATTAATAGGAATAATAAACGTTTCATTAAACTTCCGGCCCCTGTGCGTTCTTAGTAGGTCAAAGGTCAAATAGATACAGTGGCGAAGTCTTTATTGATCCAACGTACAGTTGGCTATCATATGGCTGTATTCCCCGGCCCCTGTTGTTATTTAATATTAATATCATGTTTGAGTGAGTGAGGTTAGGGGTGTTTATAGAGGATAGACCCAAATTCCTTGATGTTATTAAATCAGCTACTTACTGCAGAAAAAAAAAATAGGTCAAAATGGAGATGCAGTAAATTGAAACGTGACTTTTGGCTATAGCCTACAATTTGAGAATGTTCGGACAATTAACTAAATAAAGGTTTTTAGGTTAACTGAAGAGCAGCTCCACCCAAATCTGCTTCACCTTCATTCAGGATGATAAAACCTGGTACTATCCAACAAGTAGATATATGGAGTCTACTCGACTTCTTAAATGAGAATACAGAGATCGCTGACCTACTTTGATACAGAACCTTGCACATTTTGTTGTGTAACTTGTTCGATTTTTTTAGAGTGCGCAACACAGGGGAGATAACTTGACACAAATTAGACGTCCGTCCTTTAGACTCTACATCGCTAATGTAAGGCCCGAAAAATGCACACCAGTGTTTCTCAAATGTTTACTACTGGACTCCCACAATACATTGTCCCCCCCCCCCCCCCCCCCCCAGCTAGGGGTCTGTAAGCTCTTGCACAAGGGTACATCGCGGAAAACCAAAAATCAATGTTTATAAAGCAGTTATTCTCACCACATCTTTGTATGGCTCTGAGACCTGGGTGCTCTATCGAATGCATTGCAGGCCCCTTGAACACTTCCATCAAAGATGCCTTAGTACCATAATGGATATACACTGGCAAGACAACATTGCAATTATATATGTTCAGCTGGACAGTATAGAAGCAATAATTACCATTCAACATCTGTGCTGGTCAGACACCTCCAGCAAGGGACACAACTGCATGGCAAAGGAAATCCAATAGGAGGACAGCATAACAGAGGTGTCCACCGTAAGCGCTATAGAGATCAGCTCAGGCACCATTTCGCCCTCACTGGCATAGAAGAAAGTAGCTGGCAGCAGGTCGCTACTGGGTTTGCATAGTCATGTCAAACACAGCACTCATCCCTAATCTTGGGAATTGAAGACATTGCCATTATTATATGGTCATACAGTTACGCTGGGCAGGGAATGTATGCTGTATGGGGGACGAATATATGCCAAAAGCAGTCTTTTTTTTGGTGAGCTAAAATGTGGTCACCGTAACAGAGGTGCCCTACGGAAACGCTTTACAGACCAGCTTAGGCGCCAACTTGCCATAGCTGACATAGAAGGGAGCACCTGGTTGCTTGCGGTCTAAGAACGAGACAGCTGGAGGTCACTCGCAAAGGCCGTGGGATACACATTTGAGACCAAAAGAAAATCCGCTGCCGAGGACAGACGCAGACGGCGAAAAGAAGATCTAAATCGACCACCTGCGGACAATGATTATGCTTGCCCTGAGTGTGGCAAATCTGTAGGTGACAGCTGGGGCTGCGTAGCCACGGGAAATAGTGCATCCCTCATTAATCTTCGGACTCGAAGACAAGCCTTATTATTAGTATATCTGACGTCGTTCTGACCACGCACAGGACTTCATCTCATTTCCATGAGATGACTATAGTCTCTTCGCAACTGATGGAGGCCATAGATAGATGGATAGATAGATAGATACAGAGATACATAGATAGATAGATAGATACATAGATAGATAGATACATAGATAGATACATAGATAGATAGATACATAGATAGATGCATAGATAGATAGATACATAGATAGATAGATACATACATAGATACATAGATAGATACATAGATAGAAACATAGATAGATAAATAGATAGATAGATAGATACAGATACATAGATAGATAGATAGATACATAGATACATAGATACATAGATAGATACATAAATAGATAGATACATAGATAGATAGAAACATAGATACATAGATATAGATAGATAGATAGATAGATACATAGATAGATACATAGATAGATACATAGATAGATACACAGATAGATAGATACATAGATACATAGATAGATAAATAGATAGATACATAGATACATACATAGATACATAGATAGATACATAGATAGATAGATACATAGATACATAGATAGATAGATACATAGATAGATACATAGATAGATACATAGATAGATACATAGATACATAGATAGATAGATAGATACATATATAGATACATAGATAGATAGATACATAGATAGATAGATAGATAGATAGATAGATAGATAGATACATACATACATACATACATAGATACATAGATACATAGATAGATATAGATAGATAGATAGATAGATACATAGATACATAGATAGATACATATATATATAGATAGATAAATACATAGATAGATAGATAGATAGATAGATACATAGATAGATAGATACATAGATAGATATGTAGATACATAGATACATAGATATTAAACATTGGTAATAGTGTCACTTTTAGTTGATAAATTCTCAATGCAAATATAATAGGTTTTTTTTTGTCTCTGAAATGTAATACTAGCTTCTGGCCCCTTTTTTCAGCACACTGGGCCCCACAGTTTGAAACTGTAAAGATTGTTTTTTAAGACTGAATAAACTCAATTTCAGAGAGAAAACAATACTAGGTTAAACAGCAAGTATACAGGCAGGCCCAAAAGTAGGTTTACAGTTATTACATAGACTATTAATTTGAAAATTCGACACTAGAACAGCAGGAAATTCGTTATACATTGCATCATTTTTCAAATCTCTCCTGGACACTCTGTCCCACAGTGCGACACAAAGCTCACTTCAACCATATGAAAGGTAGTTTGATAACTGTAAACCTACTTTTGGGCCACAGTGTATACAACAGGTTTTAAGGTTGAATAATATCCCTTCACTTTAATATTTCAGAAAATTCTAAGCAGCTCTAAACATATTGATAAGGCCTCTGAATATAATGTCCTTGTGCCATGGCTAGGCACTGGTCTCTTAATAAGGTATTTATTTCTTGTTTACCTTGGAATAATTTTGTGACCAACCAAAACATAAATGTTAAAAGAAGAATTGCAACTCATCTTTTGACATTTAATGAAAAAAAGTTTTCAGCAAATTAGTTTATGAACTTTATTCAGAAATGAACATGTTTATATCCTGCCCCAAGTGGGCAGTGTTCAAACTCTGGTCTATTGTGATGGTGATGACAGTCCAAAGAGCATACCTTATGACCATGCAGTCATGTTTAAAAATTGTATACACAAGTCAATTAAGAATAACATCTGATACTTATATTAACATGCTTTCTAACATGCATTTATCGATTTAAACAAAGCCATTTAGGAAATTTTACTTTTCAGCACTGGAGAGAAATGGCGTCATCGCAGAAAAATGTTGACACCCACGTTCCATTTTAATATTCTACATGACTTTGTGTATGTATTTAACCAGCAAACACGGGTATTGTTAGACAAACTGAAGGTCAAAGCAAAGACTGGCCCATTCAACATGTTTCAGGATATAACATTATGTGCCTTGGATATCATAGCAGGTAAACACTTTGCAGGTATTCTAGCTAGTATCCTTTTGAACCATCTTCAATCAGCTTTGTTGACAATGTCAGTCTTCTGTTAAGGCTATGTCTAGCACAGAGTTACCATTTATCTGGCTTTCATAGCTTGCTAAACTTAAACCATTTTTTACCCTGTTCATTGCACCTGGTGCACTTGGTACTTTGTATATAGGAAGAAAGAATGACATTAAATTTCTATAAGATAAATAATGTTAAATAAAAATGTTTTAAAGCTTACAATCTTCTATATTAGAGTTTATCAAACTTTTGCAGTGGCATGGACAACAAAAATTGTTTTGCACCTCCTTTAGCCAGCTGGAGTCTGGGGAAGTGCTTTAAGCTTCCACAGTGAGGTTTGGGAGGGTTTTTACAATGTTTTTTCTTTGCATTTATAGTTTCAATATGTATTGGGCAGGAAGTTGTGGCCCCTTAATGAAAAATGCTGTATATTAAAAATAAAACATCTTAATATGGTGATGCATAAAACTATATATCTTCTTTACATTACAGTAACAACAAACAAATTTAGCTGATAATGAAAATAAATTAAAGTTAACAAATAGTTAGGGCTAGAAACATTGTCATAGAATGCAGTGTTAAGTAATTATGTAATCATTGTAAATGTTTCAAGTTTCAGTCCTGATTGATGTAGGCCTACTAAGATTTAATCATGTGCTTAATTAATGTCCTTGAGTAGATTTAGCCTTAAATGATCTTAGCTGTCAAAAAGTAAAGGTGGTTAGTTGTTATGTTGACCACATCAAATCTCATTGTTCTTGCTTAGAAACAGGCAAATTTCATTAAAAATATAATACATTATTCATCTAAGAAAATATCTAAATTTTGATTTTTTCCCCTTTAAATTTTTAAATTTAATCTTTATCTAAAACCATAAGTTTTTTAAAATATCATTTACCACATGAGAATTGTAGAATGTAATGTGCACACATAGAGATTATGTAAAAACATTCTTCCTAATTATGACTAAAAAAGATTTACAAAGAAAATTTTGCTAATATTGAAAATGTTTTTTTTTTCTCCTAGAAACTGCAATGGGTAAAACCATTGATGCCCAGCTCACAGATTCAGATTATGTCTATGCTGTCTATAGGTAGGTCATGTGTATCAACAGGAATAATACATAGCAAAACTGTATAGCTATTTAATAAGATATTGGTTGTGCGGTTTGGGAGCTTGACTGTCGTTCTGACTTAGTGATGGTCCCGGGTTCAAATTCTGCTCACTGTCTTCCCCAGTCCTAAGGGAGGTTTGGACTAGGAAGTAAATTATCTTTAACTCTGAAGGGACATCGGAAACATGTCAAACATTTTACAAACAAAACAATATGATATTGTTTGTATTTTTATTCAAATAAGAAGAAAAAAGCAAAACTCTTTGAGTTACGTACTAAAATATGACTTTGTATTTTATATAAATAAGAAGTCATGAATAGACTCCCAAAAAAAAGTTGTTACTCTTGTTAAGGTTTAAAAAAAAAAACTCACTACTAGCACAATGTCTTTTGCAGAATGAGTAGCTTGGCAGACATGAGGATGCGACAGCCTTGGTTTTGGTTTGATTTTATCTATGATCTCTTTGGATATGGGAAAGAATTCAGAACTAAACTTCAGACTTTACATAACTTTACCAACTCTGTAAGAAATTATTTTTTTGGTGACTTAATTCATATTTATTAAATTTATAACAGTTAATTTACACACTTTTACATTTTAAATAAATCTTTTTTCAATTAGATCTAGGTCCAAACGCTTTATAGCTGATGGGATCATTTGCGTTTTTTTATATGTTTTTGGCTTTATTTTAATTTTTGTGCACTATAAGGATATGGTTGTCTGGCAATGTACTCCAGACTGTGGTTTGATGGTCCAGGGTTCAAACCCTGCCTGCTGAAATCTCCCACCATCCCGTGGAAGGTTTGGGATTGAATGTAATAATCTTCTATTTTGAAGGAACATCCAAAACAATATCTTATTGTCATATATTATAATGATTGTTTTTGTTACAATTTTGAATAGGGTTTCTTCACTGTTTTTGTTTACTACGATGACCTGAAGTTATTAAAAGAAATTTTTTTTATTGGATTACTGAAACATCATTTATTTTATGCCTTCCTCAGGTAATAGCCGACAGGCTGAAACATTTTGACACAAAGAAAGCTCTTCTGGTCAAGCAGGGTCTGAGTGGAGAGTCAGTTGGGGATAAAAAGAAACCAAGGTTGGCCTTTCTAGATATGCTGTTGTACATGTCTGAAGACTTGACCAAGCTGAGCTTGGAGGACATCAGGGAAGAGGTGGACACATTCATGTTTGAGGTCATTTGTAGTACTTTCATTTCTTCTGATTCCAAATTTCAATCTAGATTTTACAATCTTATATTTTCTTGTCTCCATTTGCCAATGTAAGAGAACTTATTTAAAAGGAAAAAAGAAAATACAATACAGTTATAAAAGAGAAGATTTGTTCAAACTGCTTCAGTTAGAAAATATTTAGGATAACATTTTGTAAAATATTTAATTTTCAATTTAGTGAGGTTTTGATCTATACCCTCTAGGGTCACGATACAACTGCTGCGGCCATCAACTGGGCAACACATTTGATTGGCTCCTATCCAGAAGTTCAAGTTCAAGTACATGAAGAACTGGACCAAGTTTTTGGTGAGTATTTCATTGGTTTTTGTTCATTTACTTTATAGATTCAAAAACTAATTGAAAAGAGAAACATAAGAAAATATATTTTCTCATTTAGTTTATTCATATTTGGATGCAGCATGTTTTTTTTTTATCTAGTGTTATTTGCCACTAATTGACACAAGATTTAGATTTTTTAAGACCCAGTAGTGTCATGGTCATGTAAGTTTTAATCTGATATGTTCAGATCACTGAACATGTAATATCCGATAATCAGCGCCTTTGACCAAAGTCATCATTATTGTTTTTTAAAAAGTAATCTCATTATTTATATGTCACATTGAATTTAATATAATTTAATCTATTGAAAAGAAAAGTTAGAATTGCCCAAGTAAGAATTTGATTGTCCAAGTAAGAATTTGATTGCCGAAATAAAAATTTAGTATTTGTTGCTGCATAAATTTGAATTCATTTACCAGTGAATTTTCACATTCTTAAGATTTATATAATGTGATCAGTTACATCAAAATTAGTAATTTGCTTTCATTTTGTCATGAAGTACACATTTAACTTCAATCTCTTTAGGGAAAGATGACAGGGATGCAACAATGGAGGATTTAAAACAATTAAAGTATTTAGAATGTTGTATTAAGGTGAGGACCACTATATTAATTTTTTGCTTTATATAGGCTGTTTTTAAAGTGTGTAAACTAAAATTTGAATGGATGCATTACTGCTTTGTGTATATTCCACATTATTGATAGTATGTTGATTACTCTTCTATTTTATTTTTTTGCTTTCTTATCTTTATGAAAATATAAAGCTGAAAAAATACAAACACTTTATATTCAAAATTTTATTAATTTCCTGCAGTAAATAAGCTTTTCTTAATTTCCAAACAGGAAGCTTTAAGACTTTTTCCTTCAGTTCCAAATTATGCAAGATCTATCAAAGAAGAGCTTCATTTAGGTAATTCTTTTTTATTTGGAAATACAAAATATGAAGTCAATGCAATATTTATAAAGAGCAGTTTTGCTGGTCTTAGCATCTAAGCCACAAGAGCAGGCCAGATGTGGGCTTAGTTGGCAAAGGCTCTCTGAGAGGCAGTATAGGAGTATTTTATAGACAATGGCAGCTTATCCCTATTGAGATTCCCTGGCCATGACAACCTTTGAAACCATATGAATGATACATTTCTTAATATCTTTGTATCATATCTTCATATGACAATCCTCTCTGTGCAATGTTCACTTCACATTAGTAGAATCTAGTAGATCATCAGACTGGTATACATAAAACAGAACATATAAGAAATAAAAAATTTTTCAAACATTTTAGACTCTGATCTCCACATTTAAAAGTAAACAAAAATAATGTCTTTATCTTTTTAAAAAAAAGAAACATAAATGCATTCATCCTTTTTGGGTCAATTATTATGTTACAAACAACGACTATCCTGTGGTGTTTTGTAGCCAAAGACTGTATAACTAACAAGACTTCTTATACTTATAAGCAACTTTCTTCTTTAGAATCCAGCAAAACAGTGAACAAGAGAGTCTAGATGCAAGATGATGAAGTAGGCTCTATGTTGATGTAGCTGTCTAGAGATTCTAAATTATGTCACATACACAAATAAAAAATTAATAAATATACTTTTGAAACTATTTTTAGACAGATTTTTTTTTAGTATTTTTACTTAATAGCAACAAAATTGTTGAAATAAAAATTTTTACCACTTTGTAATAATTTTTTTACCATTTTTTTTGTGTAAAAATCCTCCATCATTTCTTGATTCTATTCAACAGACGGAGACTACACCATTCCCAAAGACACAACAGTAATCATCCTTCCCATAGGCCTTCACAGAGATCCAAGAATTTTTCCAGAGCCAGAAACTTTCAAACCAGAGAGATTTTTTCTGGAGAATTCAACCAATAGACATCCATATAGTTACATTCCATTCTCAGCAGGTCCAAGAAATTGTATTGGTATGCTATTTTTTTCTATGGATTGAATTGTATATCATTATGAGTCATACTACAATGTTTAAGGGACTTTTTGAGTAACTTAATTATGATAGTTTGACTTTTACATTTAACAAAAAAAAAGTTTGTTAATGAGAAAGAGGACTAAGAAAGTAATTTATTTAAGTCTCCCCTTTTGATTTCAATTGCACTTTGCAGTTAAGCAAAATATTGTGATTTATTTCCCTTTCTTTTAACATAATTGAGATTATTAAAATATTCAATTTATTAAATGTACACGCTTCACATTTATTCACAATTATTGAAACCATTTTTTAACAGTATTACACCTTCAAATAATGTTATTGAAATCTTGAGTATAATATGCAAGAATATGAACAGTATTTGCTTTATATTTATACCATGAGTTGTAAAATAAATACAAAATATTTTTCTTTTCACCAAAATATCACTCTCCTTATAATCTTGAAGCTATTATGTTGCTTGTCAAGATAAGAAGGAAAACTAAATCAAAACCTCTGCTGCCTTGTGGCTCTATCCAAGCAGGAGTCAATAAGCTCCATAGAATCCATAGTCAGATTATTTGCAGATGATTGTATAATATATAGAACAATAAAAACAACACAAGACACAGATATTTTACAAAGAGAATTAGATGAATTACAGAAATGGGAATCAAATTGGAGCATGTCTTTCCACCCAGAAAAATGTCAGTTGTTAAGAGTAACAAAAAAACTAAAACAAATTAATTCCACTTATCTTATTCATGGCAAACCATGAACACAGACTAAAAACGCAAAATACCTAGATGTTATAATAAATGAAAAACTGTCATGGAATCCACATATCGACGAAACTATAAAAAAATCAAACAAAGCATTAGTATTCATTAAAAGAAATTTCTATAAATCAAATAAGAACATAAAACTAAAATGTTATTTAACCTTGGTTAGGCCAATAATAGAATATGCATCCTCCGTTTGGGACCCCTCAACTCAAGAAAACATTAAGAAACTGGAACAGACACAAAATAGAGCAGTGAGATTCATAACAAATAAATATTCACATTTGACTAGAGTAACACCTATAGTAAAATCACTAAATTTAGAAAGCCTTCAGGACAGAAGACTCAAAAGTAAAGTAGCAATTATATATAAAACACTGAACCATAATTTTCAAATACAAAAACAAAATTTAATAAAATACTCTGAAAGACACAAAGATAAAGGCACATTCCTCGTCCCATATGCTAGGACAAATTTGTACAAATACTCCTTTTTCCCTAGTGCTATTAGAGCATGGAATGGGTTGCCTGAGCTAGCCAGGAAAACCAGTGACTTGGCAGAATTTAAGTCATTGGTTAATATGCATGACTAAATGCATGACGCGTAGGGCGTAATCATCTTCTTTTTTGAAGTAACGTCTGTATTATATAAGATAAGATAAGATAATCCTAAATGCTGCTGGTAAAGTCATTGGCAAAAAACAAACCCTATTTGGACAGCTGTTTGAGACAAGCATCCATAAAAAAGCTAAAAAGATTCTAGAAATAAAAAATCACCCTTTGGGTCAGGATTTTGTGATTTTACCATCATAAAAGAGATACAAGACACTGATAGCAAAGACAAACAGACACCAACACTCTCTGTTCCCCTGGCAATCAAATCATTAAATAGAAACAATCTGATATAAACTTTTCACATGTAAATTATGAGTGAGTCAGGTGCGAATGTACATTTTGTTTTTCTATACTTACAATGTTTTGTTTGGTGTAATGCACAAATTGTAAGACAAATTTCCTTACGGACAATAAAGATTATTATTATTAACCCTGAAGAAAAATCAGGAGGTGGTGACCTTTAGTCAACTTACATCAAAACAGTGCTACACCCTGGCAAAACCTGGCATGCTGTTGGTTCCAAACTGTATTGGTACCTGCTGCATGGAGAGAAGGGAACTGCTGTGTGGGCAACATTTTTCCAACCATAACTAACGCCCATGCTTTCATCTTATTTCTTTGAGATGAACCATAGTTGCTCTGTGACTGAAGGGGCCATAGATATCAAGTTATTAAAAATTTTTTATAATAAAATAATAAATCATCTTTTTTTTTCTTCTTAGGTCAGAAGTTTGCAATGTTGGAAGAGAAAACTGTTCTGTCTCATTTGTTTCGGAAATTTAAAGTGAAATCAATTCAGAAGCGGTCAGAACTGAAACCTGTTGGTGACCTCATATTACGACCAGAGAATGGAATAATTGTTGAGTTGACACAAAGGGAATGATCAAACTTACAGTTATTTTCAAAAGTCTAATCCCAATTGTTAACACAGGGATGAAAAATGACAATAACTTAATGACAAATAACTATTTCATAATGGACTTTCACACCTAAATATCTTCACATTGTTTGCATTGCACTAGACATTGTTTAAAAGACCTTTAATAGATTTACTTATGTTACATAATTATTAGGTTCCTATCTCAATACAATGTTAAATAGAAAACCTTTACAAAGGATCATAGAATACTTAGGTTGGGTCTTGAATTACTGGTACTGCTTAACATTTTATCATAGAATGAAAATATTTGAGTATTTCTAAAACAGTTCTCTAAATAATAATGTTATGAGAATTTTTTTTTAACATTTTCTATTTGATGTAAGAATGTTTGAATAGTTGAAAAACTGCTAATTATAGAATAAATTAAACTTTGAATTCACAACTTAGAGAGTGCTTGGCTACTTAAATCCCATTACGCAAATCTAGAAATAGGTATTGTGTGTTATTAAGTTGTTTGATTTCAAACTGTGAACTTCATATCTGTTTTCAAAATAAGATTTTTTTTTTCTTTAATTGAACAAAAATATTTTTGAACAAATTTCCAAGGCCAAGTTACCTCAATTCATTTTGGATATTTTTTTGTCTATCTTTTGTTTTGGGGGACACTGTGGCTGAATGGTAAAGCACTTGGCTTCAGAACCTGGGGTCCTGGGTTTGAATCTCAGTGAAGACTGGGATTTTGAATTTTGGGATTTTTAAGGCTTCCCCCCCCCCCCCCCCCCCCCTGAGTCCACCCAACTCTAATGGGTACTTTCGATGGGGAAAGTAAAGATGGTTGGTTATTGTGCTGGCCACATGACATCCTACTCATTAACCGTTGGCCAAAGAATCAGATGACCTTAACATCATCTGCCCTATAGATCGCAAGGTCTGAAAGGGAACTTCACTTTTTTTACTTAACTATTTTTAGTTTTGTTTCAAACAAATGAAAACAAAAAACAATTTTTTTTAATTTTTAATCTTAAGAAAACAATTTTTGTTCTTTAATGTAATGTATTTTTTCTTTATAAATTGAGGAAAACTGAGTGTCTGACAATTAAAATATTTGATGTATAGTTGTTAGTCCTACTCTTTTTTTCATCATTTATATATAAATATATATATTTCTTATAAAATTGCATACAACTTTTTAGAAATAAATTTATGAGCTGTATAAAAAAGGCAAATGTCTTCAAGTCTAAAGATTTCAGAAAACTACAGAGTTTTATGTTGCTACCTAGTGTACCCTACTGTAAGCTGTAGCTTTCGCTAAATCTGATGCTCTCACATTGGGTTAATGTCTTTTTGTACAATGGTATCTTTTCTTCAAATGTTATGTTCTTCAGTCATTGTAAGAGAACTTTATCTATTCAATAGTTTTACATTGCAGCAGGGTATCAGTGAATTACAGCTTGATATCAACCAGATCAATGCCCATTACAGTTGAGATGTAAATAAAAAAAGAATTTCATAGAGAGAAAACAAAATGCAGACTAGTCAGTGCATTCCAATCCCAAATTAGATCATTTGAAAAGTATTTCTCCTAGTTACAATGCAGTCTACCAATTTCCATGAAAAAAATGGTATCTTAAATAACAAAGCTGCATATTGCAGAATAGCCACCAATTTTATTGTACAAAGCTTGAATGGTTCACTTAATATCTTACAATAATAGAGGCAACTTACATTTGTTTAAAGTAAATTATATTATAACATTATAATTAATAATAATTTTATAGGTTCACATTACTTGTATTTTATTATCTTAATGTATTTGTTTTGCACATAATCTATATAGGCCTATTATAAATTGAATTATATTATTGAATCAAAAACAACTAACAAAAACTACAACGCTCAATAACAACTGATATTTTCTTATTATTTTATTGACTAGTTGCTTATATGTTGTAATTCACAACAAACGATTATCATAAATTGGGGCAATACTCATTCATTATCTAAAATAAAAATATGCCAATGCAATACTTTAAACGTCTTTTGTTCATTTTTTTTTTTACCTTAACAGAACTACACATCAATGATACCTGTATTTGAAATGCCTTTTTTTTTAATATCCTCACTGGCATAGAAGAAAGCTGCTGCCTGAAGAAGACCCTTGAAAGAGAAGCTGGAGAGCACTCTTTACAGCTGGCAGGACACGCATTTGAGACCTAAAGAAAAACCTTTGTAGAAGACAGGCCCTGATGACAATAATAGACCCCCAGTGGACAACGGCCTTGTCTGCATCAGTTTTGGCAAAATAGGTTGCAACTGGGTTGTCATGGTAACATGAAATACTGCACTCGACTCTATTCTTCAGCATTGAAGACATGGCCTTATTATGTAAGATCCTTATACAAATATCAGCCATTGCCTTTCATTTCCTGCTATCAAAACTTTTACTTTCTGCTTTGTTAAATACCATACCTTAGATTACATGGTCTACATATTACCAGTGTACCAAAATTAACTGGAGCATTCATAATCACAAGCATATGTCACTAAATCAATGAATCTCTAATATACTTCACAATGTAAACATACACACAAATAATAATCTCAACCATCCATCATCATTACAATATAGAAATATCTTATTTTCATGTCAGCAATGAGACATTTCTTAAGATTTTCTCTCTAACCCAGTGTGTTTCAAACTTTTACCAGTATCACCCCAACCCCTACATGTGGCCTAGGAGAACACTGTGAGCACATTGAAATTTGATAGGTGTGAAGGATGTAATAGAAAAGAGACATAATAACCCAATGTCCAGTTTTTCTTTGCATAAATATTTACAATGAATAGAATCAAAATTTACATAATGATTGCTCTTTAAAACTAGTCTGTTGAGTCCTTTTATTTTAATCTGAAAAAAGTGTTTTGTAGACATACGTGTTTTGTATAATAGAAAAAATATACTATTTCCTCTGAGGATAGCACTGGAGAAGCAACAGGCACCTCTACATTCAGCAAGTTGGTCTGGGCGAGCACTGTAAGCTCACCCAGCTTTTTGAGCTTCAGACATTTATCCTCCTGGCATTGACAATGTACATTTTCTAATCCTTTTTAATCATAGAAGAGTTCAGAGGCACAGTGGCTGAGTAATAAAGTGCTTGGCTTCTGAAATGTGGGATCTTTAGGGCACCTCTGAGTCCACCCAGCTCTAAATGTCATTAATTGGGGAAATGTAAAGGCAGTTGGTCATTGTGCTGGCCACATGACACCCTCGTTAACCGTGGGCCACAGAAACAGATGACGTATACATCATCTACCCTATTTTCATTTTGCTTGGTTAATATTTAATCATTTTATAACTACAAAAAATAATTTTTTCTCTTGAAAAGTAAATTGACTGGCCCCCTTCCCTTCATGCTATCATGCTGGAGCGCCCCCTGTTTCAAACCACTGCTCTTACCAAGCTTCATGTACAAAAGCATTTTTAAATTATAAGAATTGTGTGAACTGTGTATTATCTATTAATGTGAACTGGGTATTATCTATTAATGTGAACTGGGTATTATCTATTAATGTGAACTGGGTATTATCTATTAATGTGAACTGGGTATTATCTATTAGTGTGAACTGGGTATTATTTATTAACAATTATTTTACAAAGACATTTTAGTTTCACCCTGGTCTCAACATAGAGCTAAAAATGTACATTAATGAAGCAGTTGAACTGTTTCCAGTAGCTGACCTATGACAAAATTGTAACTATTAAAGTAAGTCTCAATCCACTATTGTTAAATATTGTGAGTCTTACTAATAAAATTTGAAAACAATATCTAGCAACTACATAAATATGGCAGCCAACTGTATAATAAAATGTATGGAGTGTTTCTATTCTTTTTATTTACCAAATACCAAGTATTAAAATACCAAGTATTAAAATACAAAACTATGTGGTACATATTAACTTAAGTCCTAAGTACCAAGTAACTAATTACTGAGTTTCAAGTACATATAATCTATACTAACTATTCCAACATGATTATTGTAACACAAATTACTAACAAAAACATCACCTGTAATTAAAGAAACAAAACTGAGGTATCTTTAAAAAACAAGAATTGTTAGGTCTATGTACTTAACATAATCCAACACTGTTTGTTGAAACCAGTCATTTAGTGGACCAAGTGGTCATAACCCAATCATTATCAAATTTAGATGACATTAAATAGATGGTCATAACCAAGAATGATCAAATTTAGGTGCCATTAAATTGTGGAGGCTATTTTGTGTGACACAGTGTTGTATAGCCTAATTTGTAATGGAGTGAATATTTCTTAGTTTAACTTGTATGCTGTGTTTGTGTTAAGTGTATCTAGATATAAACTAAATATCTCAGACTTCATCCTAGCCCTTCAATTGTAAAATTAATATAATATGTCCATACAATTGTAAATTTTTCTTTGCAGCTAGATAAAATCTAGAATATTAAATCTTTACTTGAAAGTTATTAAATATTGTGCCAAAAACATATATTTTTAAAAGTGTAGCCCTGAAAATATTTTTTTTTAAACATCTTCCTTTTGCTATAACTTAAATGTTTTGACATTAAAATAATGTATATTACTATAGATTTAAAATATAAAATTTTACAAAATGGAAAAAAATAACACTTTTAAAAGCCATTCCACAACTTGAGTACTTGGATATAAAACAAAATTTGCGTTTAATACAAAACTACAACTAGTTTTAATACAGTTGTTTATTTAGAAAAATACTATGAAGCTTTTTATTTACTAGAATCCAATTTCTCACAACTCTGTTATTTTTCTCTCTCTTCATATCTTAAAAACTATTCAAACATCCATTCAAATTATTGCATCATTCAGATGTGTTTTTTAGTGCATATCTTTAGAAGCTATTTAAATTTATCATTAATTATTTATACCTAAAAACAAATTTATGGATTTCAAAATTAAAATTTATTTGAAATTTACTACCAAAATGACAAGTCAAGACATACAATTTAAATATTCGATAAAAATCTCTATACATTATTTTATGTACATCATCTTAGACAGTATACATTGTAAACATAACCATCTATATCACAAATCAATAATCGAATGTTATTATATAATATAAGACTTGGAAAGTATATTGTGCAGATAAGCTTATTTAAAAGGTGGAGAGACTTCATAAACTTTTTAAAAGTTTAATTGTACTCAGCTCCACAAGCTGAAACAGTAACAAGTTTGGCAATCTGTCAACCAGCCCAAGGAGGCATATATAATAATATCCCCTGGTAGTCATAACAATGCAGCAAAAATTAAACATTTTCACTGATGGTTGAGAATATGTCTTCTCAAAATGGTTTCTTCATGATGAACCAAAAAAGTATAGCTAATAAATAAACCTCGCCATGTCACTAAATGAACCTAGCCATTTAGAGATCACTAAATAAACCTAGCCATTTAGATATATCACTAAATAAACCTAGTCATTCTGAGATCACTAATTAAGTCTAGCCAATTAGAGATCACTAAATAAACCAAGCCATTTAGAGATCACTAAATAAATCAAGCCATTTAGAGATCACTAAATAAACCAAGCCCTTTAGAGATCACTAAATAAACCTAGCTATTTAGAGATTACTAAATAAATCAAGCCATTTAGAGATCACTAAATAAACCTACCTATTTAGAGATTACTAAATAAACCAAGCCATTCAGAGGCCACTAAATAAACCTAGCCATTTAGAGATCACTAAATAAACCTAGCCATTTAGATATCAATAAATGTAATTGTAATTACAATCCAAGATATACAAAAATTAGTTTTTTTCCTACAGCTATAGCTAAGGGGAGATTACTCAGAACACAAAATTGATGTCATTTTTTTCACTTCTGAAATTCCACCAGCGGCTAAGTCAAATTATTTATTTCTATCTCTCTTCCAATTCTTCAAACACAAGTGTACATTTTTTGACAAGTTTTTGTTCAGAATCTGTTGGTGAAGCATTGATGCCTAAGGCCGAGCTTAAAGATAACTGGAAAAGTGTTTTGGCTTCCGATACAATAGAGTAATCTTCCTCCATGTGGAAATAACAGTCTTGAGAATAAGAAATACGAAAGACAGTAAGGGAATGAACAAGGCTGAGATGCTTCGCAAGGGTGTAGCAGGTCTCAGACTTCCAAACGTTGCCTGATAAGTTAAGGTAGAGAACCTTGGAAAGGTTGGTCAAATGGAAGCTTAGAAGATTCATGATTTCGTCTGTAATTGAGCAGTCTTGGAGCTCCAAAATGCGAATGTTACTGCTGATTTTATTCAACAATGGAACAAAGGGGAGGTAGCTAGCCGAGAGGTTATTCTCGCTTAGGTCCAGTTCCTCCAGCTTGCCCAAGTACTGGAACAAAGATAGAGAGATGATGTCCAGCAACGTCAGGCCGCAAGCCACCAGGCGCAAGTGCTTAAGTGGGTTATTCACACCACGCAGGACATTGGTCAAGTTGTTCTTAAGTCTGTTGTTGCTTAAGTCTAGACGTTCTAAATGCGTGAGCGTGGATAGGGCCTGTCTCATGATCATGGCCATTTGTTCATTATCATACAAGGAGATGTGATTGCAAGACAAATCTAATGCAGTCAAATTTACTAGGGATTGTAAGATTGGCGCCAGCCTGACGAAATCTGTATTTCTTAGAGAGTTATATTTGAGTTGTAATCCTCTTAGTTGCTGTGATAAAAAAAATGTTTTAATAAGATACATTTTTAATGTGTATATAAAATATACATTTAAAATAAGCTTAAATATTTTGAAACAGACTGAACATTTAAAATTCTAACATTATTTAAAAAAAAAAAAAAAAATTTGCATTCATGAAATGTATAAAATGGAAATGTGTTAACACTTACTAAAAAATTAAAATATTTAAATATATTACAAACAAACACATTTTTTAGGTCTTTAAATAATTAAAAATTTATTAACAGATAAAAATATTGATTAATTAAAAGAATGCAAAAATTAAAGAGATCTGCTAAACATAACTAATAGTACATTCATAAGAAATATCCAAAGTTGGATATTCCAAAACCTAGACTTACTGTACCTCTGGGGTGATCTGCTTTAAAAGCAAATTGACCCTGTCCCCTCCCAAACAGGTGACACTTAGTTTGTCCAATATTAGACGAAAGCGCACACCAGGGAAGCTGGACACAGTCAAAGCCTTGCAGAGCTCAGAATGACAAGGCTCAGAAGTTACAAAAGCGTCCAATTTGATTTCAATAACTGTCAGAAAAGAAAAATTATCCTTTACACAGCACTGCCTAATTTATTAACACTTCAAAAAAAATTAAAAGATATAAATATTGCTTGAATCTAATGTAGCACACTAAATATCATTTATAAATATTAATTAGCTTATGGACATAAAGTTTAGAAATTTAAAAAATCAAAAATCAATTAGTGGGCAGTAAATGAACTAGAACAACTATTCACACAGCTCTGATGAATACCTCACATTTCTGGGGAAGGTTAAATTTGGTTATCCAAATGAGACACTTAGTGAACAATATGCCCCTGAATCATTAGCCTGCACTATGTGTGTCTGTCTAAAAGAGATTCCTTTTTTATTTACAGTCTAAAACCTACAAGGCTTCTTCCATGCATTCAATGCAAATATAAACCAAATGACAAATGTGATGGCTTAATAATTCAGTATAAATTGAGGTGATCAATTGTAGTCAAACTGAATTTCCATTTGTTAGGACCAATAAAAATTATCTTATCTCTTATCTTAAAAACACAATACCCTAAAATTTGTCAAATGGCCAGATGTGCATATATTATATAAATATATGGGACAGTAATTTGAATGTACAATCTCAATAATAAAAATAAAGACTTACAAATATCACTTGGTAAACAGTTCCGCATATCAATTTCTAAAGGTGCATGATGGTTAACTCCTTCCCCAGCACACTCTGCAGCCAATGAGACGGCCTGATTGTACAGGCTCACCATGTTATTTCTTCGGTTTTCATTGTGGACCAGCATGCAATGGGATGTTAAGTAATACAGGATAACTTCAGCTGTTGAAAGGAAACACAAAATAAATTTTTTTTTTAAGTTCTCAATCTCGCTCAAGAAAAACATTGAAAGAAAAGAAACTTAAAAAACAATTGTTTCATTAAAAATATGTTTAATTAAAAAATATATTAAATATGTGCCACACAAAGTCACAGAAGATTGTTAACAGATTTATGTTAAAATTGTTAATAGCATTGTGTTAAAATGTGACTCACACTTTTATTTTCACAATATAAAAACAAACCATTATTTATGTCAAAAAACAACATGATCTATGATGTGTATAAACCAATTTCAAAATAATTTTGTTAAATTAACAACTTAGAACTTATGGCAGCAGTGCTAAATATGGAGCAAAACTATGCTTCTAAATTGTCACAAAGTTAAATCAAAGTTAAATCAAACAATGTATACTTCAAGTAAGGAAAATGCTTTCAGATTTGATGTGGCAGAAATGATTTTTGTTTCTCTACCACTCATATCTAAATTTGTTTTTATTTTCTGTATAAACACTATGTAAGATCAAATTTATACATTAGACATCACATTGTGATTTTAATATTAATGAATAAATCAGTGACATAGTAAGCTGTATTGAAAAGGAAGTATGTGTATGGCAAAGAAAATATCGTAACACCTGAATAAACAGTAAGCCTAACAGTAAAAAATAATTTAAAATACCACCTGGACTAGGAAATAGTTATGATAGGTCTTTTTATACAAACATTATGTCCATCATAGAGAAGAGCTATTCGTTATATCAGAGAAAGGATCTAGACTTGAAATGCTGAAATGAACCCAACAACACAAACAATTACAGAGCTCAAGACTGCTGGGAATGACATGTAGCCTTTTTGAAAACGGTGATAAAGGGTTAATAAAATATTGTTTCTACTTTTTCATCTAAAATTTTACTCCCTCAATTATTCACGCTTAACACATTACCTGTTGGGAAACCAGTAAGATCTAGGTGCCGTAGCTTTGTTGGTGATTCCTGTCTTAAACACTCCAAGAATGTATGTGCTAATGAAGTAGTATACCGTAACCCTGTTGAGCAATAGAGCTTAGTCAGCACATTAAAATATGTAACCAATGATCAGGATGATACATAAACACCTTTACCACATTGTATTAGCTCTAATACTATTTCAACAAAATGTTTGTTTAAACTACTAAAACTTTATAATGCGGGGGGGGGGGGGGGGGGGGGGGGGGGGGGGTTGAAGCTTAAATGTGATTGCAAGACAAATCTAATGCAGTCAAATTCTTAAATTCTGAAGAAACAGGAGGAGAATCGGTTTTACAAACTGGAGTCCCAGGTTTGAATTCTGGTGAAGACTGATATTTTTACTTTCAGGATCTTTAGGGCACCTCTGAGTCCACCCAGCTCTAACGGGTACCTGACATTAGTTGGGGAAAAGTAAAGGCAGTTGGTGTTTGTGCTGACCACACAACACTCTCGTTAGCCCACAGAAACAGATGACCTTTACATCATCTGCCCCATGGATCACAAGGTCTGAAAGGGGAACTTTACTTTACTGAAGAAACATAAAAAACATGTAAAACACTTATTATAGAAGTTGTATCTTACGCCCTAAAGTTATTTATATTATAAACATGTAAAACAAGGTATTGAAGAAGTTACATCTTTAAATATTAAAGTTATCTTAGTGAAACGTATGTTTTCAATTCTGCCTTACCGTGTCTCACAAGGTCCGACTGGTAGAGAGGTTCATACAGTGGCAGCAGTGAAGAGAAAACATTGGGCACCAATTTGGCAAGGACCAGAGACCTGAGCCTCCACTGGGACATTAAGGCTTGAATGGACCTTTCATGATTTCCTCTTAACGCCGCTTCCATCATGTGAATGCACAGAATGGGAGGAACATTGTCTATTGCGGTACGGGTGAGACTAGCGTCTTTAACAATGTATGCACAACAAGCTTCAAGAAGAGATGGTGCCTGAATTCACAGAAAAGAATCAACTTTAGTTACTTCAAATTAGATACAAAAACCAAAAGTCAGAATAATTTAATTTGATAAATTACTGAATATTTGCTCAAATATCACTTATCAGAGTGGATTACATTACATTGAAAAAAAAACTACAATACTTACTGTGGTTCTAATATGCTTGCAGTAAGGAGGTCCTTCTAGATCCAGAGGGTACACTGCACCTTTGTAGTGGTCATACCACATTGAGTGCATGCCTTGCATAGGTGTTGTGGTCATTTCTGTTAAAATGTAATTGTTCCATTAAAATCTTTTCTATCTGGTATTTTAAAAGGCATTTATCTCCATTATATAACACTAGAAGTATTCATGAGGTCAAGAAATCAACATGTTTTACATTGTAAGCTAGAATATATATATGAGAAGGTTTAATGGAATAATATTGATGTTTGGGACCAGTAGTCAACATGAAGGCTGTGTTTAATTAAATGTTTAAAAAATAGTTGTCTTAATGCTAATTTCTAAAAAAAAAAAAAATCATGTAAATAGCAAATATCTAAAATAAAATGAAGTTGAATCATATCAAAAGACACTTTTTTTTTAAAATAGCTTTTCATACCATTTCCAATAGTTGAAAAAATTGAGGTATCAAATGTAGTCATGACTTTAGAGATATAGATGATTAATTTGTTTTTGTTTTACATGTTTTTAGGGATGGCAGTGGACAGGTCTATTAAAAATGCTATGTATTCTGATATTATTGTTTCTCTGTCACTAGACTGGGTTTGCTTTGAATAAGAGCTTAATTTAGTTATTTATACTCTGATTTGATACCAAAAAAAAGCTATAGAATACTTGCTTCTAATAGATTCAGATCAGTTCAATGAAAAGCACTTGAAGAAAGACAAATCAGCTTATAAGCGGTCTAAGGGAACATTACATTTGCAAAAGGGGAGTAAGTTACATCTGTCAAGTTCTTGCAGACCTATAGCCAACTGTCATCCAGAAGAAGCAAAAGAAAATATAAATTTCATATATTTGAAAAAACATATCATACTCATAATAATAGTATTAATGGCAATGTCTTCAATTCTAAAAATTAAGGATAAGTGCAGTGTTTCACATGACAAGCAAACCCATTAGGGACCTGCATATTTTTCCACACCAGATGCAGACAAAAGCAGTTGTCCACTGGGGTTTTATACTCATAACTCTATGCCAACCTGCAAGTATTTGGACTTTCTGTTACATTTCGTAAAATAAAAGTATGTGACATAGGATGCTTAACGACGGTTTCTAGTTTAAATAACTCATTAAGCAAAGCCATTGTTAAATAACTCTGGTCCTGGGGATTGGTATTTTTTGTAGCCTATCTTTATGTTGAATTTTCTTTTCTCTCTAGTAGATGTCTATATAGTTTGTCGGCATAGTACTTAACATATTACAGTGTAGTTATTTGGTATGTTTATGATTCATAATTATATCAAAATAAATCTTTTAATGTGTTTCGTAGATTTCTAGAATCATTGTTTTACCCTGTAACTGTTTTCTTTGTAAAAGTTGATTATACTGCATATTTATTTTTTCTAAGCTTTGAATTAAATTTTTTAATAAAAACTCTTCTCAATACCTGTGCCATAGTGAAGTGATTGAAAACAGTAATCTAATATCTAAGTATATTGAGTGTAGCTTTACTGAATGTTATGTCAACTTATGGTTAAATCAAGGCATGTGTTCTTAATTGAAGTTACGCTAGGACTTCTTCTTCTTCTAGCCAGCTTTATTGCTGCTGAGCTGTGAGCTCTCTTGCAGACTGTGCCAATGAAAAAAGGTGTGCTGTTTTCTTCCGTTGTTCAGCACTGCCGTACAGGGTGTTGGTTATGTTGGGCTGTAGTGGAAGTAGGGTCTGCCTAAGGTGGATTAGGGAGGGGCATTCAAAGAGGATATGGTTTACGGTTTCAAAGGGTTGGGCGCAGTGTCTGCAAAGAGGTAATTGTGTGGAGTTTATTTTGTTCAGGTGGTAATTTAATAGTGGTGTGTGTCCTGTTCTTAGTTGGAAGATCGAAGATAGTTCTTTGCGGGGGAGGAAGTTAATACTGTCCAGTTTGTTAGGCATAGTCATTTCTTTGTACATGGCTCTGCCTGTGTTTCCTGATGCCCATTGGTTGAGCCACTCCTCTTTGTGATTGTTGACTAACATTGACCTTAGGGTGAGGTAGTTAACAGGTCTATCGGGTTGTTCCATAGATGAACCTGCCTTTGATAGCTTATCTGCCTTTTCATTTCCCATGATGCCAATGTGTCCAGGGATCCACTGTAGTGTGATATTGATATTTAATTTTGATATCATCTGATGGATTATCACAATTAGTGTTGTCAACTCTCTTGGGCTGTTTGAGGTGCTGCTGTTAAGTACTTGCAGAGTAGATTGGGAGTCTGTAATGACAACAATATCTGATGATGGTTGCACTCCTTCATATAATTTGTTTTCCACTGTCTGTAGTGCTATGGTAATTGCCTCAATTTCGGCTTGGAAGTTTGAGCAGTAATCGCCACAGGGTGCGCTTATCTCAAAGTGTTTATTTTAGGGAAGACCAGGAAGGCACCAAGACCAGCATTGATGGTAGCTTTGAAAGCCGATCAGTCTGTATAAATATGGATAGCTGTTTTTTGATAGCTTTCAATTGTTTCAAGCGTGCCTACTTTGAGCTCCAGTGGATTTGATTCTTTTGTTAAGGTGTTATTTAGTAAATGTGTTTTGATGGTTGGTCGCTTGTATTTTAGTCCGGGTGTAATGTTTGAAAACCTGGTAATTTTTTCTCTGTTATTGGGTATGTGGTGTTTTAGGACTAGTTCGTCAGTAAGTTGGATCAGAGTCCTTTGCATTTTTTGGTTGTTTTTCCTATTTCTCTGTGTTAGTAATTTATTTGGATGATAGTCCTCCAACCTTCTGTATCTCTCAATAGCTTCTAATGCTGCTCTGTTGCGCCTTAACTTGAGAGGTTCAATATTGGAGTCTATTTCACAGGCTGCTGTGGGAGTAGTTCTCATACCTCCACTAATTAGCCGCAAGGCTTGGTTTTGAATTGTATCTTAAGATGATTGATAGGCTTTGTTGGCAGCTACTTGTATGGAGAGACAGTTATCCATTACAGATCTGACATATCCAGTGTATAACTGTCTTAAGGTTTTCTTTTCAGCTCCCCAGGATGTTCCTGCTAGGTGTTTTATTATGTTTAATCTTTGTGATGCCTTTTCTTTTAAATCTGCCATAAAGTGTTTTAGAGACAGTCTTTGGTCTAGTTTTACACCAAGAAATGTTGGATTTTCTTCTTTATTTATTGGCTGAGAGTCTATTTTTAGGATGTAGTTTCTTTTTGCTGTTTTGTTGCTGTGGCTAAAGATTGAATAAACTGATTTTTCTTTGTTTATTTCCATTTTCCATAATTTTGAATATGTGGAGATAGTTGTGAGGGCTCTATTTAGTTTGGATCTAGTCAGCACTGGATATTTCTCTGTCTGCATAAAGTGCCTTATTGACCGAAATGGGGTCCGGGAGGTCATTCATGAAGATTAGAAAGAGAGTGCAGCTAAGGGCTGAACCTTGTGGTAGTCCTTCTTCCAAACTTTTTTTTACTAGAGATGGCACCTTCGAATCGGGTATGGATGGTTCTGTTTTTTAAGAATGCCCTGATCCAGCTGTACATTTTTCCATGGATGCCCATTTTTTCATCTTCAAAAATAGACCTTTTCTCCACACTCTATCATAGGCTTGCTGCAAATCTATAAATACTGCAGTAGTGTGCTTGTTTTTATGAAACCCTTCTACTGTGTCCTGGATAAAACGAAAGAGGTGGTCTTCTGTTCTACTTGCTTTCCTGAAGCCAGCTTGTGCATTGTGGAGTGAGCAAGTACTTTCTAGCCACCAATAAAGTCGGTTATTGATCATTTTTTCTGCCATTTTGCCAATGTTGGATGTTAGAGATATTGGTCTATAACTTTTTGGGTCTCCAGGTGGTTTATTTTTCTTTAAAATGGGTATTATGTTTGTGGTTCTCCATTCCTGTGGTATGTCTCCAGTTTTCCATGTATGGTTGATAAAGTTAAGTATACAGTTTTGGGCCTGTGGTCCTAGTCCCCGAATCATTTCATTTGTTATTTTATTGGGTCCAGGGGATTTTCTTGACTTGAGGCTTTTTAGGGCAGTATTGAGCTCATGTAGAGTGAAGGGAGTGTCAAAGATCTGACAGTTGACTGTTGGAGCTTTTTCTTCTTTCTTTAAGATATTACTGAAAGCCTGGTCCAGTTGTTTTCTTGACTTTGACTTGTTAATGCTGGCAAAATATTTATTGAAGGTTTCAGCCTTTTTAAGGTTTTCTGTTATTATGTCATCAGTGCCTTTTTTAGGTTGGGGGTTTGTTATTTGTTTCTTTCCTGCTAGCCGGTGCAGAAGGGTCCAGGCCTTTCGACCATCCTTGTTTAGATCTAGTTGTTCGCATGTTGTGGTCCACTTTTTCTTTTTTTCTGTTTTAATTTTGCATCTTATAAGCCCTGTCAATTTGTTGTATGTTGTCTTGTTCTCTCTAGTAGTTTTTTTTTCTATAGTCTTCCTGGCAATGTTTCTTTCTTTTACTAATTTATCTAATTCAGGTGTCCAAAAAGGTTTGTATTTCTTAACTTGGCCTCGAGGGATGTGTTTTTTTGCTGCTTGTAAAATGTTGGAGACTATAGTTGTGTAGGTTGAATTGACGTCTGTCTCAATTATGCTTGATAGTCTTGTGAAAAAGCTGCCCAGTTAGCTTTTTTATAGTTCCATCCAGTTGTTTTGCTGGATTGGTATCTACCTGGCGTTCCAATATTGAGGAGTATAGGCCTGTGGTCACTACCTATGTCTTCAAGTACTGTTATTTTAGAAGAGTCGGTAATGTCTGTAGAGATAAAAGTTAGGTCAGGTCTGCTAGTTGTGTTGTGTGCTCTGTGGAGGAAAGTTGGAGGTGAAGTTTTTTTTTTTCAGAAATTATAGGTTAGAGGCATTTGTTACATCCTCTATTTCTTTGCCACGCTTGTTGTAGTGTGGGTAGCCTAGGGAAGGTGTGTATGCATTGAAGTTGCTATTATTATCCTTGTGTAGTGTGGTAGTTGTATGTCTATTTCTGCTGTTGATGATGGTGGGCAATAGTAGTTTTTGATGGTGTACTTTGTTCCTCCTCTCCAAAGAAGTATTTCCTGCGTGTCGATGTCTGTATTGTTCTGTATTTATTTTACTGGGGCTTGTGTGTCATTTCTTATGAGGGTCATAATTCCCTGGCATTTGGTGCAAAGGCATCTGTACTGTAATGTTTCTTGTAATAGCGCTATGTGTATATCATGCTTCTTGAGTATGTGTTGGAGTTCTGTTGTCTTGTTTTGTAGGCCTAAGATGTTGAGTTGCAAAAGGTTTAGGTGTTTGCTGCTAGTCTGTTTTTTATTTCCAGTAGCTGACTTATCACAGGCAGTCCTGGAAGAAACTGCCATGCGCAGACCTTTTACGAGGCGACGTTTGAGCTCGTATGGATTTTTGTTAATTTCCTTGGCATTTAGTGTAGGCTGGGTGTTTCCTCAGGCTTTTTTTAAATATATAAATATATAGTCCCAGAATTTTAAGGGAGTTTTCGGTCTTGGCAATTTTCTCCAATACTGACATAAAAGGAAACATCTAGGTCTGAAGACTGTAACCGGAATATCCATGGGACAAGGTGGGGTTGGCCAATGGTCCATTCTCCGCCATCCATAGAGCTCTCCAAATGGAACTTTTCTGCAGTAGAAAGCTTAAAGTGGACTGTGCCCTGGGTATGCCCTGTGGAATCGTCACATCCTGGATCCAGGCCCCTTCACGATATCACATTCACCAGATCCAGAAAAAAAACATTTCATGATGGATTTATATCTAGAATTAAAATGCAGTGAGACAAGGACCTCCGTCTGGTGTAGTGCAATCCAGACCTCCGTCACAAAGCACCTAGAGGGGGGGAAGGTCCACTATTATTCACTTAGTGAAATGCAAAAGGGAAAGGCAGTGGAGTTATTTATTTCTCTTGATCCTTTCCAAGCCCTGATACCCACACGGGGGAGTATCGCCACAGAGTGGAGGTTTGGAGTCAGAGTTTTCCTTCTCCTAGATGGGTTGCGTTATTTAGGCTGACGTGCCCCATCAACACGAAGCTAAACTGGTTTTGAGGCGCCAGTGTTCCGCCTTTTATCCCTTATCCTGTCAGTTTGTAAGAACAGGTTCCGCCGGATTTTTGGGAAAATCACAGGTGAAGGCCAGGAGCTGGATTTTACTGTCAGAGGCATTTAGAGACGCAAGCCATGGGAGCATTTCTTGGAAAGTGGGTGCTTATCCCCGCTTTCACCCCCGGAATTGACCGTCCTTTGTTACATTTATGTTTTCATTCAATAGTTGGTGTATTTTCTAATGTTTACTCAGCAATTATAAAGAAATGTTACATTTCTATTTTCTAGTGCATTTTAACTTCCTTGTTCCATATGCTAGGACAAATTTGTACAAATGCTCCTTTTTCCCTAGTACTATTAGAGCATAGAATGGGTTGCCTGAGCCAGCCAGGAAAACCAGTGACTTGGCAGAATTTAAGTCATTGGTTAATATGCATGACGCGTAGGACGTAATCATCTTCTTTTTTGAAGTAACGTCTGTATTATATAAGATAAGAAGTGGCGCAGTGACTGAGTGGTAAAGCACTTTGCTTACAAAGTGAGAGGTCTCTGGTTTGAATCTCAGTAAAGACTAGGATTTTGAATTATAGGAATGGGTACCTGACACTAGTTTGGGAAAGTAAAGGTGGATGGTCATTGTTCTAGCCACATGACACCCTTGTCAACCGTTGACCCTAGAAACAGATGACCTTTA
Organism: Biomphalaria pfeifferi; assembly: GCA_030265305.1. NCBI lineage: Eukaryota > Metazoa > Mollusca > Gastropoda > Planorbidae > Biomphalaria > Biomphalaria pfeifferi. The sequence continues at coordinate 83,901 of JASAOG010000061.1, read as the reverse complement.
CATCATCTGCCCTATAGATCTCAAGGTCTGAAAGGGGAAACTATCTTACTATCCTTAAATGACTTTCCTTGTAAAGAGAGTAATTGAACACATTCAAATTTTGTAAAGTGATTAAATCCATTATGTTTTGATTTGAAAGAATGACCAGTGTGTAATTTATACATATAGAGAGAGAGAAGGAAGAAGCCCTATAACTTGTTAGAGGTGGCCATGTTATTGACTTATGTACTGTTTGGTCTAATATCAGATGTTGTTATTGTTAAAAACCCTTGTCATCTATCCAATTTTAGTGGGCAAGTTGATTGTATTTTTTCTTAAGATCTTGGATTGTTGTAATTGTAGAGGATATTGTTTAATTGTTACAATTAGACTACCGGTATATCAATTTGTATTGTTTTAGGGCCAATGACAGTGTTGCTTGAAACCCTGTATATATGCATGTTTACTATGACTGTATCATCAAGAGAATAGAGAGAGTTGGTATGAGTCAAGATGTGAGGAACTAGAGATTGAAGCAAAAAGAGGCAGTTGATGAGTCGAGACATGTACAGCTGTTTCTTTCCAGAAGATCATTGAGCTACTACATCATTAATGACAAATTTCAGATGTTAAGTAGAGTATATATATATATTTATATATTCTATGTCTTAGTCTGTTCCTATTCAAGTATATATATATATTTTATTTTTTTTTATAATTGCTTGAACTAATTCATATTGCTATTTTATATAATATATGATAGTACATTTAAATAAATCTTATATTTTAATTTCCTGTAAAAAATGTATGTTACGTTCATAGAAACACCCCTGGGCGTCAGTTGTCACTAAAGAGACCATTAACACCAGTAATAAATAACATTAAACACATCTTATTAAATCTTGTTAGTGGCTCTGGTATAACAGAAAAAAAAAAATCATTTAGTAGTTTATCTATAAATATATTTGATTATATTTGGAAATAAGAAAACTTTCTCCATAAATGTTATGAAATATTTATATACAAAATAAAAACCTCTCTTTCTTAATTGGGCCCCCAATGTTTTTACCATTACTATACTCTATAGGAAACAGTTTTAAAAATGATGTGATTTTGTGAACAAAAAACAACTTATATAGACTTAATCACATTAAATACAAAAAGGTTGCTTCCAGAAGAGAAAAAGTAGCAAGTGGACCAGAATTTTGCAAGCTTCAAAATATAATGAAATCTGATTTTCACTAACTTTTCTGGTTTTTGAGGTCTAATAGTAATTATCATAATATGTGACAGACAGACATTATTGCCTATTGGGACATGAAGATCATCATAAAACACATTTTTAGATTTCTTAGACTAAGACTGAGATCAATCTACTAGAAAAGATCTAGATCTATAGTCTATACTCTATCTATAGTCTATATTTAATAGATTTATATATCTTAATATTATAATCTGTAAAGATTAAAAGATGTTATTTACTTTTAAAAGTCTGATTACTAAGTCTAAGTCCTAAGTCTTTATAATTATTACTTTATTCTACTAATGTCTTAACTAGACAGTTCAGTAGACTCAAGACTAGATGACTTAATAATAATAATTAAAATATTAAATTAATGTAAGTAATGTAAAATGCAATGAATTTCACAGCTAATCTAGATTCTCCGTTATAAGAAATAGATATTATTTTGAAGCAGTTAGTCCATAAGATCTATAAACTATAGAAGATAGAATCTACAAATAAAACTGAAAATCTACGAACTTAAAAACATAATTTATTTCGTGACAATGTTATCAAGATGTTATTTGTTTTTAATTTAGCCTACTAGATTCTAAAACCAAACTAGAATTTAGACTGAAAGAAAATAAAACAACACTTTTGTCTGTTTCTACAAAAGGGAAATATATCTCTTTTTTTAAAGATTTAAATTCTAGAATTCTACAGATATTGAAATTTTATAATTTACAAAAGGAAAATATTTTAGATCGAGATTTTAAAAAAAAGTAAATAATATTTAAATTCGTTAAAATTTCTATTTACAAAAATATTAAAAAACTGGATCACAATGGCAACGTCCTTAAGTTCTGTTCAAAATGCTTCCAAAATAATTTTATTTGCTCGTCAACTATTTTACCTCAAGAGTTGTTCACACACAGCATTTAAGTTACAACCATGGTAAGATTGCTTTATACAATCTAGATCTTGACTTAATTCTTATGACTTCCAGTGGAACGAGCATACTAGATCTAGAGTCTAGACTCTTACAGTCTTACTACTGAGTCTGAGACTGAGTGAAGTGAGGTACTCACTAGACCTAAGACTTAGAGTAGACAAACTTAGTGACTTTGACTTAGACTCTAAGTTAGACTCTACTTATAGAGTGACTAGAGTTAGAGTCTAGTCACTTAGTCTAGTGAGGATTCTAGTCAAATGAAATTGAATGATCATAATGATGATACTGACTGTCACTGTAGTCTGATATTGATTATTGATGACGATGATCATGATGATAATGATAATTTATTTAATTTATGACTTGTGTCCGTGTTATAATGATGATAAGACATCGTAAGTCATAAATGATAAGTGTCATCTTATCTTATACTAAACTTATACTTAGACTATATAATACAGACTTACTTAAACAAAGAAGATGATAACGTCCTATGTGTCATGCATCTAGATCTAGTCATGCATGTTAACCAATGACTTAAATAGTTAAATTCTGCCAAGTCACTGGTTTTCCTGGCTAGCTCAGGCAACCCATTCCATGCTCTAATAGTGCTAGGGAAGAAGGAGCTTTTGTACAAATTTGTCCTAGCATGCCATATGGAGTGAGGAATGTGCCTTTATCTTTGTGTCTTTCTGAGTATTTTATTAAGTTTTGTTTTTGTATTTGAAGATTATGGTTCAGTGTTTTATGTATAATTGCTACTTTACTTTTAAGTCTTCTATCCTGAAGGCTTTCTAAATTTGAAGTTGAATCATGAAGCCAATGACACTGATGAATGTGACATGTCTTGAAAGTTGAATGAGCTTTACTTTGTCTTTGCCATCAGATTCTGTCACTCTTACACTCTAACTCTAAACACTACTGACTGTCTCTGATGATTTTGATCTGGGAACTTCAAATTCATCATCAGTTTGGCCCATGTTCATTCTTTCAATTTGCATCTTGTTCCACTGTCAGGTCTTTTCCAATATTTGCTTCTGTCTCATTTCTCTTCCCCTGTAGTGTGAATTCCAGTGCAGACTTGCCTTGCATTTTTTTTATTTTTTTTTTGCAGCCTTGTTCTTCTTATGCATAAAGTATGATAAAGTTCCCATTTCAGACTTTGCAATCTCTACTATGGAGTGACTATAGTCACATAGTGCAGATTAGATGATGTTAAGGTCATCTATTTATTTGGTCAATGATTAGTGAGCATGGTGTTAATGTGGCCTGCAAAACGACCAACCACCTTTACTTTCCCAAACTAAACTCAGGTGCGCATTAGAGTAAGATGGATTCGGGGGCGCCTATAAAAATCCTGAAATTCAAAATCCCAGTCTTCACCTAGATTCAAACTCAGGACCCCAAATTCAGACCCCAAGCGCTTAACCACTCAGCCATCTCGGCACCTATTATATGCATAATCCAGCCCCATTTCAAGGCATTGGAGTCTTTTGATTTCTGTTTTATTGGTTTTGCTTAGGTGTTTCTCAGAGGCCAAAGACTTAATTTTAGTAGGATGATATGAGGGTTATCTTTAAATTGAAACTGGTCATATTGTATGCACTTCTGACTGTAAGCTCCACTCAGCATCACAATAATGTTGAGTTTGAATTTTGCTCGCTGTCTCTCCTTGTGGTCCTGTAAGGTGTTAGCATTAGGATGTAAATAAAGTAATCATCATTTCAAAAGGAACTTCCCAAACTTATGAAACAAAAATAAAACATTTTAATAACACAATGTTCCACTCTGACCACACATTTTTCACAATGCAAAATGTTACCTGGTATATACAAATTTAAAATAGATCTAGATTTATATACATGTAATTACACACACACATAATATCTTTAGTTCAGAAGATTACACTATACATGAACTTTGCGGATAATAAATGCAAGCAATAAGATAATGTTAGAAATTAGATGTTAAAGTAGACTATAGTTTCAATTGAATGAGATAATGTTAGAAATGTTCAAGAAGGCTATATTTTTTATTCATCTGGCATAAAATGTTATTTCACACACACACACACATGCATGCATATTATATAAATATGTACATATAATTTTTTTTTTTAGTTGTGGTTCTTGTATGTTTTAGTGTAATGTTATGTTATGCTGGAATTGTGTACATGTCTCACATTGGGGAGAATCAATTTAGCAGATTATTTGTTCCCACACAAGCACAATATAAAAGAAAGCACAGAAACACAATCCTTGAATTGAAACTTGAATAATCCTATACATTAAATAGGTGCAGTTGTATTTCTGAATTACTAAATTCATCAATAGTTTCACAAAAATCAGACTTATCAAACCAAACTAATGTAGCCTGGATCTAGTCTGAATTCATAGAGATTATCCAATTACTATTGTCCGTATAATTTTTGTATCACGTGAACATCATATGAATTTCCTAACCCTTTGGAGCTTGCCAAGTTTGCTTGTGAAAAATTTTTTTTTTATTGACCATCTGTAAGCTCTACACAATTTTCTAACCCAAGTTTCATGCATAAATGTTAAATTCACTTACCATTTTTTTTTTTCCAGTTTTTTTCAAGTCTCACCTATGTCACAGTACAGCCCTATTTTCTTAGACCCAATTATAGACAAAGATGAATTAAAGAAGGAATTGCCAGAAAATGACCTTAGACGTCACAGACCACTTAAAGCTCCTACCACCGACTGTTCCATTTCTCCATTATTTTATGATCCCACTGTGCAGTAAGTATAATTTTCTTATTTTCCAACCATATAAAATTAAGTTTTTTTAGCCTCAGTTTCAATGTTATACAATTCTCGAGACAAACAAATAAACTGCTAATAAATTACTTAGACTCAAAATGAATTAGTTTCTAAGGACTCCTGGATAAAAAAAAACAAACAATTATTTCTGTGCTGTTTGTCTGTTAAGTTTAAAAACAAACAAAAAAAAAAAAACCCTCAAAATTCTATTTCATCATCACCTAGTGCTCCAAATAACTACTTTTGTTCTTCTTTGGAGTCATCTAAGCTAATCGCCTTTCAAATGGTGCGACTAAACCCAGAATAAACTAAACCATAATGTAACCTTTTGACCTATATGGGGGACAAAGAGTCTCGGCTTCGTACCTTGCCAATGGCCTATTTTTATATGGTTTTACAAGGTTATCCCTCCTATCTTTAATGGGCCTCTTACAACAATTTTTAAAATAATTTAATATCTTCTATGAGACCAGGTTACTCGGAGAATGCATTACTTTATTATCATCAATATGACAAAGAGACTAATCTAAAATGATTGAACATAAAACTAAAAACATATTTAATCTTAGGAAACTAAAGTCTAAAATGTACATCACATCCTTCAGCTCAAGAAAGCATAAAGAAACTAGACATTTGATATTCATAGGGCTTAGTAAGCTTTGTCTATGAAGAAACATTTATAAATGATAAGTTGACATTAAGAAAAATGTTTTCATTAAATGCAATTTATTTCTTGCTTGTTTTTTTTTTTGTAGAAAATTTACTAACATAATGATGAAGTCTGGAAACAAAGAAAGAGTTCGACTGATAATGAGAAAGGTAATCAAAACGTTGAAAATATTTATTATTGTATATGACTGGAAAAAAAAACTACCACGAAATATATATATATAGAGAGAGAGAGAGCTCCTCCTTCGTGTTGAAGTTGAATGCATTCCTCGAAGATGACTGTAAATTCCAATCCTCGCTTTAAAAAGCCGGCCGCATACATCACATGGATAGGTTTGGTCAATTGCCTGCTTCTTCTCTCAGCTTTTTGTTGGTTCGGCGCCCTTTCATGCTGGCCACTTTTCTTGCTTCATATCTCGTGACTCCAACACTCACAGCTTTACGCCATGAGGAACAATTGAGAGCTAGTGCTTCCCAGGCGTGAACTGCTAAATTAATCTGTATATTAAAGATAACATTTTCTAATTCCAAATAAGCATGATGGAAAGTAGGAAATGGAGACTCAGCATTTATTCTCAAAATGTCTGGTGATTAGTTTTCTAATTGAATGTGACCCTCTTGTTCTCTGTAAGACAGCCAGATAGGACATGCACATCATTTGCCTCTATCCCCTGTATTTTGTCATTTGTTATATATATACATAATTGTGATTTGTGACTGTATAGCATAAATCACCTAGGGGACTCTACTACAAGTAAACTACACTCTCAAGCTAAGTTGTGTTTGCTGGGCACCAAAAGGCAGCATGGAAACCTTCTCCCCGGTTAACCCCGACGACCCCCCCCCCCCCCCCCAAACAGGTCCACTAAAAAAGATTGGATCATAGCACGCTGAGCCTCTGTTGCATGAACGTTGCACTATACAAAAGAAATTCACAAAAAAATAATAATTGTTCTTTTTTTTTTATGTAAGTAGTATTTTATGTATCGGATAGACTAGCTTGGGTTTTGTTAAACTTTGAGGGTGCTTGCAGACTAGCTGAGGGAACCAAAGAGTAAGTCTTGAGATAAGTAACAATGCTTTGAAAGGAAAAGAAATAATAATTATGCTGAAGAAGACCAAAGAAAAGAAATTGGGCTGGATGACTTAGTCTTTTTATTCAGATCTAGAGTGTATACACTGAAGAGGAAAAAGGCTGTTGGTTAAAACTTCTTTAATAAAAATAATTTCATTTATTTATGATTTCTGTTGGAAGCTGTTTGAAAATCTGAAGCACATGCAAATAGCTCGTTGGAATAAAGCAACTACATTAGAGGAGAAGTCTGCTATTGAATGTGACCCTGTTGTTCTCTTCAAGACAGCCATTGATAATTGTAAGCCACTGTTGCTCACGCAAAGAATAGTGAAAGGAGGAATTGCTTACAGAGTAAGTTTTCTAGTTACCTGGCAATGGGATTATAGAAAAAAAATGTGATGGGCTGTAGTCATCAAAAAAATAATTTTAAATCCCATATTTTTGCTATGTTTGATGACCCCCATTCCGTTGTGAAGCAACTATTGATCATCTCAGAAATGAGTTGAATCCTTGTGTAGTACCTGTGATCGTAAGGAATGTAGCCCACACAGCAGTTCTCCCCCTTCTCTATGCAGTTGATGTATTCAAGGAATGACAAGTGTCGTTAAAGTTTGAGATCAGCCACATCACAGGTTCTGCTATGACTTAGCACTGTGTGCTGCAAGCTGCCTAAGGGTCACTGGCTCCTGACTTTTCTTCAGTGTTGACTCAGGAAGCCTTTTCGATCTTTGGGTATAGCTGCTGCAAGGCAGCAGAGGCCTAGATTCTGAGTTTTGCTTCTCCTAGGTGGGTAGCCAGCCCTCCTGCTCGAAGCTCACTGGGTTAGGTGCCAGTTACTCCCCTTTGCCCATTCTCCTGTTAAAGATAACAGTACTGCCTGACCCAATATTCAGCTACAAATGAAGGTCAGGAATTTAACTGGTTGTCAAAGGCTATTTGCCATTGGAATCATTTTATAGGTTGTGAAGTGCTTATATCCATTATCACGTCACTAACAACCTTACAGAACCATTTTTTTTTTATGTCAACCTGTTATCTCCTACTTTTTATTTTTAAAAAATGTATACTTTTAATAGCTTAACAAGCAACATAGATTTGTCCACATTGTTTTTATGTCTTTTCTTTATCTACAAAATTACTAAAACATTATTTTATTTTTGTCACTAGATTAGAATTCAAGTTTTGTTTCATATCCTTTTTTTGTGAAAAAGTAATTTTAAAAAGTTTTACATCATTTAAATTTAAGAGCTTTACCGTGACGGTATATTCTGTTTTATAAACAAATGGGTTAAGTATCCACTTATTACAGAAACCTGGGAGTGCCCACTCCTTTTTCTACCAGTATTATACCAACCGAACCAAGAATTTATATACTGGTATATTAATTTTTCCCTCACTTTTGATCAACTAATCATACACATTTTTTCCCATTCCCTTCTTTGGCCTTGACCCATTCCTTGCAATAAGATATTTCAGTTGTCTCTGTAATATATACCCAGCTTTCTTGGCATTCTCAACATGTCATCTTATTGTGATTGGGTCTACTGTACGCACATTCTTACATGTTGTAAATGAAGGTTGAAAGGTGTAACGTTGCAGAATGCGAATGTCGTGTAATGCTGGGTTCTTGCTTCCCGAAGTACTCTTGACACGTGACAAGACAAATACTATAAACTGACCTAAGTCCGTTGCAGCAGACAAATATGAAGTTTATTTTACAACACAATAATAATAATACTGCACTCCTTGTTAGTGCTACAAGTCAAGAAATAATAAGCAATCCTATCCGCATAACAGCGGTATCAAAAGTATCCAATATATGTTAGTTACAAATCACGTCCGCATCTCAGCGGCTAACACTGTGCAGAAATATAGATCAACTAATAAATGTCTCAAAAGACCTCTGGCAACAACTGCCCACAAGTTACTTTCTAACTGAAATTACTACAGACTTTTCTAAGTCGCTACTGTCCATCCCGGACCAAAATATACTTGACCACTCAGTCCAAAGAATACCACTTGACTTAACTAACTTGACTTCACTTGTCTGCTTGACTTGACTCATTTCTCTTCCCCTGTAGTGTGAATTCCAGTGCAGACTTGCCTTGCATTTTTTTTTTTTTTTTTGCAGCCTTGTTCTTCTTATGCATAAAGTATGATAAAGTTCCCATTTCAGACTCAAAGTCAACTTTATTCATTCTACTTCCTGTTTTCTACATCAGGAATTCCATGTGTCTTTTAAACTCTTAACATGACATGAACTTTAGATCATGCAATGTCAACTAAGACTGTGACACATGTGAATAACAGCATTTATTCCATTTCAATTCATTTGTAAAAATGTCTATAACACATTCTTAAAGAAAGAATCCAAACAACTGATGTCAAGGTATATATTATTGGGGAGGGGCATAGTAAAAAAGTTTGACTATTACATCATTATTGTGATATTCTTATGTATAATAAGTTTTAAAAAAATAATGTATATTTAAGGTTCCTGTTTGTGCCAGACCAAAAGAACAAACTTTCCGTGCTATGAAATGGATCATAGATAGTTGCCGTGATAAAGAAAGAAGGATTCCAATGGAAGAGAAATTAACATTAGAGCTAATGGATGCCTACAACCACCAGGTAATTTCTTGTGCCTATGGTTACAATGCTCCCATTTTTAATAACCGAAAGTTACTTGGATAGTACAAAGGTTTTATTAAGATTTTATAAGTAATCAGTGTAATGACTTATTTAGTCATCTTGCTTTTGGCAGATAACTAAGTCTGTTGAAGATTTTATACTTTTCACATTTGAGACCAATAGGAAAACTATTGGTGAAGAAATTGAAAAGAGATCTTTGATCAACCACTAGCAGAGAAGGCTTTTGTCAGCATTGGTGTGTCAAAATATGTAGATCACAGCTATGACTGCATACCCACTTGAAATACTGCACCCTTCTGACTCAAACAACAAGTCTTATTATAATCATGTGATCTTTAAGAATTTAAAATTTCAAAGTTTCTATTCTTTTTCCTGCCAAATCCCAACAATAAAAAATATAATAAAAATATGTCAGGATATATTGTGTGGATTTCAGCCTTATTATTTTTAATTTGGACTAACATGGAAATTTGTCACAGGTTCATTTTATATTGTATATTTGCATAAAAAAAAATTAGTGAAATGAAACATTAAAGCTACTACAACTAATTTAAATGAGTTCTGCTGAATCTTATTGGTCGACTTTCACATTCTTTCTTGTCAGAAAGCAAAACTGCTTCATCAAATTTCATTTAGTTGTCAATAATGTGCACATTTGTTAACAATACATCAATGTTATTTTACTATTGTCTTTCTCGTCTCTAGGGTAAAGCCATGAGAAAGAAACAAGAAGTTCATAAAATTTGTGAGAGTAATCGAGCCTATGCACACTTACGATAATTTCATCTGATGAAAGTAACAAAGATCTAATATCATATATCATGAATCAAAGTGTATCTGTGTGTGAATATATCATAGGTCAAAGTTGATGTAAATAAATATTTTATATATAAAAAAGGGTTGAAGATTGATTTACTTTTTTTTTGTTCAATGTTACAAAATCTTTAATGTCTAATAAGTTATATGTTCTTTTGTCAAATATGTCTTTTTATATTGACCCCTCAAAACTAATTTTCAAGATTTAACCTTTTAATTTAACTTTTATATTGTTGTTATTGAACAAAATTTAAGCTCAGGGGGGGGGGGGGGGGCGGAAAGGGTTATGTGAATATAACATACAAAAAATTGAAAAACTAATCTAAATAAATTTTTTAGCAATTAAGTATTTCATGTTCTTGCATGTAGTAAAATGTGATTTGTCTAAGTTGTGGTCCATGTACTGACCAGCAAACCATAATTTGGGGGGGGGGGGGGTGTGGATGCATTGCAGCATTGAGTCCATGGAGTGCTGGGCACTGATGGACATACGAAATATCAGTTCATGAAGGTACAAGGGCATTTCATCATTTTAGATGTACTTATGACAACTTGTAGTCACCTTGTAATGATTCTTGCACTCACAGGAAGCCGATAGAGTACACAGGAGAACAAAACTAAATTGTGTCTTGATTTGCATAGAACTATTCTTACACCCATGTTCTGAATTTGATTCTTTTTGATGTCTTTGTTATCAACAACTGCTACTAATTTTTAACTTAAAAGAATCTGGTGATGTGATTATGCCATTCGCACCTAACTGTATTGAACAATGGAATCGTGATAATATAAAGTTTGTTTTTTTTATTTAGTAATAAATAAATTACATTTGATAAAAACTACTTTTGACCAACAAAATACAGCATGCAATCAAATGAATGAACACACTTTTATTGGAGTAAAAAAAAAATATAATTCAATTATAACAACAGTCTAGAGAACTGAACAACACAATAATATACATATTGGTATTTAAATATTAGGTCCAGTTCATTTCTTTCACTCGTTCTTCATACATTTTCTTAGTTCTGTCACTTCCTTTTGATAATATCTCTCTAAGCCAGTACCAATTACTTTAAATGTTATTTAATATTTTTGTTCATTTCTTTCTTCCTTTCTCCATACACTTTCTGAACTCTGTCACTTCCTTCTGACACAGTCTCCAGTCTTTCTTTTCCCCAATACACTCTTGAACAGCATAGTGCAACTGTAAGCATCCTGTTTTGTTGATCATAGCCTCCACTGGGTCAACCTCCACTTCAGCATTGGCACTACTGTCACCAGACTGCTCATTTGTAGCCATGAAACAATTGTCACTTCCAAATCCTGAAGAGAAAATATTTTTAGCTAGTTAAAAAAAGGTGCATAATTCATTTTAAAATCTTCACTATACACAAGTCATCAGCATTGAAATTAAAGTTCTTCGTCCTTTGCCAGTATAACTATCAGAGAATTAATTTTTTGAAACAAATGTGTTATTGTACCAGGTAAACAAGAAAAACATTTTCAAAAAATACTTTGAAAGAAACCAAGCTTAAACGAAGTGTAATTGTATCAATTAGTTAAATTTGTAATAGATCTATACCAACAACAATATAACAAGTCTGTGTGATTAGAAATAAGTTTGCACATTGTTTTTGCTAGCGCTATTTTATGCTTTTAACTTTCTCAAGGTGCTGTGATCCTATCACTTGTCTGGACCATTTTGGAAAATGGGGGGGGGGGGGGGGGGGGGGGGGGGAGAAAGAAAAGGATGTCTGTGAGAATTTTTACTGTATTAATTTTAAAAACAAAAAGGGGGCACGCCCGGAATTCGAACTTAAGGTGTCTATAAAAATAGAAGATTGTATAGTTATCTATTGTTTGTTACAAACTTACTTTAAAGCGGCGACCTATAAATGGGGCTAATTAATTTGTTGAGAATAAATGTGTAATTATACAAGGTAAAAAAAAATGCTACACAATATTTTATCTTGAATATCAGGAAAAGAAGACAAATGAGTTTGCACTTAAAGCCAAACTCCTAAATGCTGTGTGGAAACGGAGGCTGAGCTGGTTTGGTCATATTGTGAGACATGTCTCACTATTCAAAGTAATCCTTAAGTGGAAGGAGTATGAAGAAAAGCTGGCTGGACAAAGTAAAAGAATTGACCAGCCACCTTCTTGATATCCTGCTAAGAACAGCTGCTGACTGGGCAAAGTAGAGGTATTTGGTAGCATGAACAGTCCTAGTATTCCTATGATGAAAGTCAAGTGACTGAAGATGATGATAATAACTTATAAATACATAAGCTATGCTTGCCCTGGATGTGGCAAAATATGTTGATCGGCTGAACTGTAAAATGCTTGACTTACAAACCAAGGATGGCTGCCTGGTCGTGGGGTTTGCGCGCTGGACTGTCGTTTGGATTTATCGACGGTCGAGGGTTCAAACCCTGCCCGCTCCCATCCCCCGTCGTCCTGCAGGAGGTTTGGACTAGGAAGTAAACTATCTTTAACTCTGAAGGAACATCCGAAACATGTAAAACATTAAACAAACAAACAAGGTCCCAGGTTTGAATCCTGGTGAAGACATTGATTTTAAATTTCAGGATCTTTGGGTGCCTCTGAGTCAACCCAGCTCTAAAAGGTACCTGACATTAGTTGGGGAAATTAAAGGCAGTTGGTCTTTGTGCTGGCCACATAACACCCTAGTTAACCCTGGGCCACAGAAACAGATGACCTTTACATCATCTGTCTGAAAGGAAACTAGATCTAGGTATCTAATACCAAATCTTGCTGATTGGGGTACAAAAAATATTTTCTTATCAAATCAGCATGTCATTACTGTGAAATGTTTTACATGATCAATCTTTATTTTGTCAACACATCAAATGCTGTATGAAATAGAACCTAGGCAATATAGATAAAGTTTAGATGAAATAAGATCTGGATCTACTAACTAGATCTAGATTTTAGTCCAATAGAGTTTAGAGCAGTATGGTACTATGGATAGCACAAGGCTTTCTACTAAAGAATGATTAAAAATATTTAAATGACTTTTTAATCAATAATTCAATGCAAGGCTGACGCACTTTGTATAAAATTGAATGATTATATCTAAAAAATCATCAAATGATGAAGATGATAATCATGATGAAAGTCATGATGATTTATTTCTATTATTCTATTATAATTATTATTATCATCATGGTTACAAAACTCTGATTCCTCTTATATTAAAAACCTCATAACAGCACTTACAAAGCTCAACAACGACAGCAAAAAACTGTTATTCAATGGATACCAGCTCATATACAACTAGAAGGAAATGAGAAGGCTGACACACTCGCCAAGATTGGGAGAACTAACTCACAAATCTGCACTCTATCCAGAAGAAATGAAGAAATTAATTGTAGATAAAATAAATGAGAAATTGACGAGCTTCCATCCAAATCACAAGAAAGATATAGCTATAAGCTATCCCGACAAGACCAACGTCTAATCTTTTGACTCAGGACCGGACACAACAGAATGCAACAACACATGTACCGGAAGCTCAAAATTGGAACCAGTGAAATCTGCCCATGTGGAGTATCACCAGAAAATGCCGACCACGTCCTCCAAAACTGCTCTCTTTACCAAGAGGCTCGTATAAGACATTGGCCCCAAATCACCCCAATAGAAAGAAAACTATATGGAGAGCTCCCTGATTTGGAAACCACTGCGCAGTTCATCTCATGTATTGGACTAATTATATGAACACTCCAAGATTAACATAACAATGAGAACGATGAAGAAGAAGAAGATAATCGAATGATGACAATGAATGAGACTTTATGAGTCAATGATAATGAATAATGGCTGAATCATGAATTGGCAATGATTGAATGAATGATAATGATCTATCAAATCTATGTCTATATAGATATAAATCTAGACTAGGGGTCTACTCTAGTACTCTCTAAACTATAGAGTGTAGTCTCTAAAGTCTAGTCTAGTACTATTACTGTATGTGTTAGTATTACTAGGTCTAGTATAGTAAAGACACTTTGTAAGTCTGTAGAGTCTGGTCTGTACATTGTAGTAGACAGACTAAATATTAAGATAATATATAAAATATATTCATTATATTCTAGATAACAACATGATCTACTCATCTAGATCTACATTATATCAACAATTACAAATTCACTGAGAAGGAGGAAATTAAATGAATTATGACCTGTCTAGATCTACCTTTATTGTAATGAGATTTATGAAACAGATTTGCGCTCAATTCCTCAATCTCAAAAAACGAGTTTAAGGTTAATTAGGTTGCCATGAACTCCTTGGAGGCTGCCATGTTGGAAATCTAAAAAATAGAAATAAACTCAACGTTTCCGATTGGCTGATTACAATGCGTAAAAAAACAAATTATGACAATATTGACTTAACGAAACTAGATTAGAGCTAGATCTAGATCTTAGTTATTACATTACTAATGGTAACAAGATACCTGGAATTAAGTATATAATTTTAATATAGTCTACCCATTCACTGATAACAAAAACAAGCAAATAGTCTATAGATACATTTCAGATACAAGAACTTTTGAAACGTTCATCATGTTCATATGCATATTAATATTATGGCTCAGATCCCGCTCAGATATAGTAGACCTATATATATATATAAGTCAATGATATAGACATAGTGTCTTAGAGCCTACTCATAATACTGATATAGACTCTACTCTATATTAGCTTTTTTAAAGTAACGTTTGTATTACAAAAAGGGGACCGTTGGCCAAGGCTGGCTACCCACCCAGGAGAAGGAAAACTAATTCAACCTCTGCTACCTTGCAGCTATACTCAATCATGGGAAAGGCTTCGGGAGTCAACCCAGGGGAAAAATCAGGAGCTGGTGACCTTAAACACAGTTTGCAGCACCCAGTGCTACACCCTGGAATAACCTGCGACGCCGCTGATCCCAAACGGTATCGGCACTGCCGTTCCTTAATTGGATACATAGCTGCGTGGAGAGGGGGGATAACTGATATGTGTTGGCGCCATCGTTCCGACCACAACTAATGCCCAGGCATTTATCTCATTTCCATGAGATGATCCATAGTCACTTCGCTACTGAAGGGGGCAATAGATCTTGTTCTCGTGTTAGTTTTATGCAGGCAACTATTTGAACTAGATCTAGAAATAGCCTTTTTGAAATAGTATTTCATAAGTAATATTGGAAAAGGCTCTTTCTGGATAATATCGGAGTGGCATTTCTAAGACACAAGTGCAATGAAATGAAAATTGTGAAATTTTAATTAGAAGTTTTTGAGATTTACGTTTTAGTGTACCTATTTGTCGCCAGTAGGCCTACTGGAGAAACACATTTGAGAACCTTATATTCTGTAAGATACTTATAAGAAGATGAAAGGCTGTTTAAAATATTTTATTATGTTGGTAATAATGTCATTTTACTTGGCTAATAATCAAACATGAATTGATAAGTACAATGAAGATACTTTTTAAAAAAATCTTTGTAAAAGTTATTGTACGGCTCTTCATCCCCAACCCCTAATTGTCGGGACTATAGTGTCCACTTGTTCACCACAGTTTCAGGCCTAATAAAGGCCTATATATTATATTATAATATATATATATATTAAATATTACCATCTATTACTAATGAAAAAATGACGTCCTTCCTTTGTCTGCACACTTTGTGCAGATAGAATCAGGTTTGTTTATGTTCTGGATCTAGACCAGTGATTCCTAAAGTGGTCTATATAGACCCCCAGGGGTCTACGAAGACTTCCAAGGGGTCTACGAAAGTGAAAAAATAAATTGGAGGTCTATGAGATGTCCACAGGGGTCTAAAATAATAGATTTCATTTAAAGAGGTTGTGGCTTCAAATAATTTTTAAAACCAATTAATGTAATTCTTTCATACACTAATATATGATTTGTACCTTAGTTAATCTTTTAAATATTTATCCTGCTATTCAAACGAAAAATTGTTGCATTTAATTTCAATAGACCTACTTATTTAAATACCTTGATTTTGTCTACATGTAACTAATGTTGAACAAAAAGAAATGCAGACTGTAAAGATGTGATTAGTTAAAATTGTTCCTTCCTTCCTTATCAAACAAACTGTTATTGCCTTAATGAGTTTTTTATGATGATATGAAACTAATTACGCTGGAGGATCATTTGAGACACTGCATCCATGACAAAATAGATAACAATTTGAAAAACTTTCGAACTCTCAAAGATAAAGTTCAGAATAGACCCACAAAATCTCTCTTCGACATCATATAGAGAAGTTGATGGTTTGTGAGCGTCTTCCAATATCTCCTTCATCATCATCATCTCTTTACTTATAGCCAAATACGGAAACACTAGAGATAAAACATTGATATTACCAGCCGTTGTAGTTTTAAACACTTTTACACAAACCTACGTCGGATATTAATAAAATAATTTCTTTAAGCATCAATACAGTTCAAGGGCACATCGGTGGCATGATTTATAAAATTAAAAACTTCTTATGTAATTTTTCAAACGACACATACAGTTTGGGATTAACGGCGTCACAGGTTCTGACAGGTTCTGACAGGTTCTGACAGGGTGTAGCGCTGAGTGCTGCAAACTGCCTAATGGTCGTTGGCTTTTTATTTTTTCTCAGGGTTTACACAAAACCTTTCCCATGTTTGTGTATAGTTGCAAGGCGGCAGAGTTTTGAATTCAGTTTTCCTTCTGCGAGCCAATCTCTAATGAGCCCTACCTGTTCGAAGCTTACAGGTTTAGACGACAGTTACTCGCCTTCACCCCTTCTCATGTTAGTGAAAACATCTTTGCAGACTCAATATTTGAGCTACACGTGAAAGATCAAGAAATAGACGAGGACCTGATCTTTGTAAAAACGTATATGTAATATGTAGCTATAAATTACTTTTTCACTCTTCAACTCACTACAGTTAGAAATTAGTTTTAAAAAAATGATGAAATTGCAAAAATTTGCAAGTCTACCGAAAACCAGAAAACATGGCAAGGGGTCTATGAGACGAAAAAGTTTGGGAACCACTGATCTAGACTGTAGATCTGTAACTTAGATATAGATCTAGTATACCTTTTTAGATACTGGTTGGCCTACTTAAAAAAAAAGACATTAAATGGGAGTTATAATATCATAGACATAAATAAATATAGACTGGCCGATTAAAGAGTTTTATGAAACGAAAATTTGTAACTTGCAATTTTGTGTACTTTATTATACAGCATTTATGAGGAGTATAAAAGTTAAGTATTCATATCTATTTCAGCCGAATGTATTACATTATTTTCACGTGTTTTTTTTTTTTAAATCTCTCAGCGTGAAGATCATGCAATTTTTCATAATTCGGAAATCCGAATACAATAGATATACATGTTTTCAAGTTACATGAAGTTACTTCCTTTTTCCAGTCTATATTTATTTATGTCTATGTATAATATATATAATGTAACTATTTGTAAAATACTGAAAAAAAAGTTTGGTTATGTTCTTAGTTAATTAAATCAGTCAATTAAAATCATTCTTTATTTATAAGAACTACACTAATTGTTGTGAAACTTAATTTTAATTTCTAAACTATTGAGTCCTTCATCGGAACATTAATGGCACAAGAAAGGACATCCCTAATTGAACCTCAATTGAATTTTCAGTTACTAAGCCATTGGGGCCAGCACCAGAACGATAATAACAGTAAATGGTGCAATGAAGATTA
This sequence comes from Biomphalaria pfeifferi, assembly GCA_030265305.1. Taxonomy (NCBI): domain Eukaryota; kingdom Metazoa; phylum Mollusca; class Gastropoda; family Planorbidae; genus Biomphalaria; species Biomphalaria pfeifferi. The sequence continues at coordinate 66,015 of JASAOG010000061.1, read as the reverse complement.
TCCCTAATTAATGTTTAAAGAAATATCTCTATTATGGCATGATTTCATTTCTTCCGGATAGACTGCAATTTCCCGATTGTGTATCTTTTTCACCCACACTAGGCAAGTGTTTCAGGCTTCTCATTTCCTCGTATTTGGGAGCCTGTATCCATTCTCAACTTTTGACAAATCAGCAATCAAATATATTAGTTAAGCTTCACAAATTTCCTAAACAGCATGTGTTTGTATGGAAGAACATTATCTAGTTGATGTATGATAATATTACGTGTTGTAGTATTATACGCTATGCAGGTCGCTACTGGGTTTGCGTTGTCATGTAAAACACTGCAATCATCTTTAATCTTCGGAGTCAAAGATATTGCTGTTATTTTGCTTCTGATACTAGTAAATGTAACTGGTATAATTGTATAATACTTCCATGATCTGAGATGAGCTCCGATAGGCAACATAGGAAGAAGGACTTTTTTGTACTCTTTCCGTAGCGTTTTGGCAAGAAACTGCGCAACGCGAAAGTGTACAATATAAAATTGTATACAAGTGTTCGATGTAAATGAATGCTGTGTAAGAAAAAAAAATTTAAATATAAATGTATGCAGTGTAATATAATGCATTGTTAAAAGTGTGCGATGAGAGAGGTCCTTAAAGAAAAAGGAGCAAGCGAAATAAAAGAATACATAAAATGAACAGGGTATAGATCTGAGAAGCATGACAAACAATCTATTCAGCTTTGTCGCCTGAAAGAACATTTTCATAGCTGTTTTTTTTTTTCGTCGAGAGCAAAAGGCGAATTTATCACGTGACCATTGTGTTCAACCTTATTCAAATACATATTGGCCGGGTGGGGGACAGGGAACAAGTTCAGCGCTAGTCTCAATTCTAGATAGTGGATCTCCACACCACCCCGTGGCAAATTGCTTTCAAATCCTAGGACTATACAATCTTCAGTTTGGCAGAGACTTGGCGGTTACAAGTCTTTCAAAACGAGGTCTATTTACTAGGTATTGAAAGTGAAAAAAAAAATACAGTTCTGCATGAGAACGTCTCCTAGACAAGTCTCAACAGCCAAAATACTCAATCCAGTTATTCTATAAAATGTCAAGGACTTTTTTTTGACACAAGTATTAAAAATACAACAAAGCTTATATTAAGCATACTTGTATCAATTAGTTTGGATCATTCATGTAATTAAATTTATAACAGATCTAAACTATTCTAGACTAACAATAAAAGCATTTATAAAAGTAAACAAGGTTACAAAAGACGGTTCAACTCAAAATCGGCCCCCGAAGTGTTCCGCCCAGGCAGGCTTCAATATTTTCAGAAAGAACATCCGAATGAAATTATATCAAAGACAAATGAGAGATAAGAATGGAGAAAGAAGGTTAACAAATCTTGTGTAGACCTGACCTAACTACTTCCCCTTTCAGACCTTGTGGTCTATAGGGCAGATGATGTAAAGTTCATCTGTTTTTGTGCCTACGGTAAACGAGGGTGTCATGTAGCCAGCACAACGACCAACCGCCTTTACTTTTCCAGAACTAATGTCAGGTACCCATTAGAGCTGAGTGGACTCAGAGGCGCCCATAGATTCCAAAGTTGAAAGTCCTAGTCTTCACCAGAATTCGAACCCGGGACACCCGGTTCGGAAGCCAAGCGCTTTACCGCTCAACCACCGCGCCTCCCCTGGCTTGACTGATGTCTTATAATTGATCTAATTGTTTTATGCATGCTAATTAGCTTTTTCTCTTTAAAAAAACTGCTTGCATAACTGATTTTAAAAATTAGATTTTTCGCTTTCAGAAAAAAAAAGTTGCCGTTGCATCAGAACTTTGAATGGTCTAAAATATTGTGATGTCGGATTTTCAATATCTTTTTTAGTTTACGAGATCTAAACGGGACGGACGGACAGACATTTCGCACAAAACTAATAATGTTTTTTTCCCTTTCGGGGGCCGCTAAAAAAAGGGGGAACGACTTGAAATAAAACTAAAGGCTCAAGCCTTTTCAGGCTTCTCGACGGAAACCAATCTACTAGTGGAGAGCCTATAAACATGGAAGATTTAAGCTTTGTAAAAAAATACTGATATGCATGAGAAAATCTGCTAGACATATCTCAATCTCAAAAATACTCAATCCAGTTTTTCAGTTAAGTACTTTTTTTGACACACATTATTAAATCAGTGAATGTGTTGCTGTTAGTCTGTTGGACCGTTGGGCACCGCACAAGATTTGTCGACCCTTCTTTCTCTATTCTTCTCTGTCTTTTGCCTTGGATAGAACCTCTTTCAGTGACAGGCCCGTCCATTCTTTTGTCTTCCCATCGCTTTCTTTGTCTGCCTTTTCTTCTTGTCTTATCCTATATATTACAGACGTTACTTCAAAAACGAAGATAATTACGTTCTACGCATGTGTCAATCTAGTCATGCATGTTAATCACTGATTTAAACTCTAAGTTACTGGTTTTCCTGGCTGATTCATTTTTTTTTTACAATAGGTAACAGGTTATCATGGGGTTTAATTGCTCTAGTAACCCTGTCTCTAATTTAATCCTCAAGATAGAACAATAAGCAATACATAAGATTTTAAATTCAACAATAGATTCACAAAATGTTTTATTTCTAATTATGCTCCTTTGTAAATTCACTCTTCTGTGTGGAAACTGGAAGCTTGAGAGAAACCAAGGAATAAGTAAACTTTTTGTTACACTCCTCTTGCGACATTGACACGTTCGTTACGTGACAATACTTACAAATACGATTGTTAACAATACAAGTAATCCTGTACATAAAATTAGTAAGCCTAATTAGATTAAAATAGATTTAATTGTTATGTTGTTTGTTTCTCTTAGGCATATGCCAAAATAAAATATTTTCTGAAAATTATATATGATCCCGAAGGAGATTTGGGAATGGGAGGTAATATTTATTTTAAAGTTATTCAAATGTCATTTAGTGAGAGTAAATGAAAATGGGGGGGGGGGCACTAAAATTATACGACCACCGCCCCCTTTCTTTTTCTAAAGTAAGATTTATTACATTAAAATATTTTTTATTTTTTTTATTCTATATTTATAAAATTAGTAGTTGAGTGGCTTGGTTGGGATGGGTTCGATGTGGGGAAGTGTTTCATTTGTTTGTTAGCACCTTCTCCTCCCCTTGAGTTACCTTTCTTGACCAACACATTTATCCATTTTCCTCTTCTTCTAAGACAAAGACTAAGAATAAGACAAAGACTGCTCTATTAATCCATATGGAAATTTGTTGTGACTACAAGGACTCTTTTCTCATATAAAGACAACAAAATAGAAACATACACATAAATAGAACATAAAGAATTCATTTAGCGATTTCTACATTTCTTTATTTTTAATTGCTTAAATGATGTAAACCAGATCTTCAGAATCGTAATATATAAACACAGAGGAGATTACTCTGTCTAAAATTTATCATGACAAAAAATAGAACTATTTTTGGAACCTTTTTTCGTGCGTATGTAATTCATGCTCCCTAAACAGGCTACGCATGATCCATTTCTCTTTCTATAATTAAGAAGAAAAAAAAATAAGCCCTCCTTTTGGGTCTTCTCTTTTTAGGTGAATACGTTCAGTCAGGCGTCCCGGAATTTAATGTGGCATTACTGAAACATGGGGATTGGATCCTGACGCTCTAAGGGGTGCGGGCGCATACCGCCTGCACCACCACTCCCACCCTCCCGCTAGTGTGACTAATAAAAAATATTTGTTTTTCTGTATTGCCCATTTTTTGTTGACATGGGAGAAAGACGTGGGAGGGGGGGGTGGCTCCTCTCCATGGGTGAAAGGCCTCCCACCCCCTCCTCTGCTTTTTAATTTGTATATTAAAACTATTTATTTCGCGATGACGTATTGCTTTATGAAGGTATGGGCGGACCCTGTTCAATAGCGGATCAGTTTTATCTCTGTGGCGTATGATCTAGACTTTGTATGGAGCGTGTTTTAGTTTGTTGTTAGCTTGGGGGTAAGTTTGGAAAACTTGTGGACTTAACTACAAAGGAGCCAGACTTGATTTCCACACAACTTTCAAGACATAGATATAGGCCTACCTACCAACGGTGATAACAAATACTGGTGTCAGTTAAGGAGTATAATCAGGACTACTTATAACAATGGGGCTATAATCATTAACACAAACATACGTTTTTTCTCATTAGGTAAGTTTATAAATTGTTCATGTTATTTCTTAAACTTCTGGTCTTTGTGGCAGACTGGGGGCATGGTTGCCCACCCAAAGTTCAATTTTTAAAAACAAAGCCTTAATGTTGGTATTGGTATCTCACCACAGTCTAATTTTTTTTCTTAATTGTTATTTTATTAATTAATTTCTTGTCGAATCAATTAATAAAATGGCCCCATTTGTTATCATGTTAGGTTTTTGAAATCTTAAATGTTCGTTAGGTTGTTGAAATCTTTTTTTCTTCTTCTACTGTTCTGCCTCCTGTCTGTATTTCTGTTTTAGTTGCCTGTTTATGTCAGTGTTGGATTTACACATGAACAACATTAGCATTTTATAACTTAGGGCCCAACTAAAAAAATGTTTTTAGGGCTATGGTCGTGTGGTAGGCCTACGCGCGCTGGACTGTTGTTTGGTTTTCTCGATGGTCCTGGGTTCATACCCTGCCCGCTGCCATTCCCCGTCGTCCTGCGGGAGGTTTGGACTAGGAAGTAGATTTATCTTCAACGCTTAAGGAACACTCGAAACATGCAAAGCATTCTACAAACTGGAAGACAGGAAAGTGTAGGTCAGTAAGAACAAGAAATATCGTTAAGTTGATAATTTTGTTTATAAAAGTAAGACTTTTAGAAAACAGTCACTAATATTTGTGTCCTAGAAGCTAAGCAAAGAAAAGTGTGTTTGTAATAAACAACGAATGTAGAATTTAATTCCCAATAACGCAAACATTGTACTGGCTGAGCAATGTCATGGATTGAAGTTGATTAATTCTTCAATATTTGTAGTTCCATGGGTGAAGGTCATCTGGTTCATTTTAAAGCAAAAGTGCTTCGCGCATACCACCTGTTGATTCAATCAATAAATATGTAAACATCTCTCTCTCTCTCTCTCTGTCTCACACGTAAACCTCTCTCGCTCTCTCTTGTTTCACATTCTCTCTCTCTCTTTCTCTCTTTCAGTCTCACGCAAACCTCTGTCTCTCTCTCTCTCTCTTTCTCAAGTAAATCCCCCCTCTCTCTCTCTCTTGTAATTTCTCTCTCTCTCTTGTAATCTCTCTCTCTCTCTCTTGTAATTTCTATCTCTCTCTTGTAATTTCCCTCTCTCTCTCTCACGTTATCCTCTCTTGTACTTTCTCTCTATATCACACCTAAAGTTCTGTCTCTATCTCTCTCTTTCTATCATAAACTTCTCTTTCTCTCTGCCCTCTTGTACTTTCTATCTCACACGTACGCCTCTCTATACCTCTCAAGTAATCATATCTCTCTCTCTCTCTCTCTCTCTTAAACAATATGATTTTTTATCTTTTATTTTATTTAAACTTTTTTTTTTCTGATTTATGGCAACACCTGCACACCATAGAAACTGTCCTTCTAATACACTTATAGTGAGTAATACTTTAGTAGACATCGATGGGACAATAAGCAAAAGTATATCCCTGAATATTTATTCCTTCCGTTGTTTCCTTAATATAAGAGTAAAGTTAAGACACTACTGCCAGGTATGTTATTCACTAAAATAACATTTGTAATTTCCATGTGTACTTTAATTTTATTTACCTGTCGTCTGCTGGGCGATTCGTTTCTTTATGTCCATATTTTTAATTTATCCAAGAAAACACGACACGCATGAGTAATTTTGTTATTTAGAGCATCAACAAAGTGTGGCCGATAAACAGGCAGCTCTTTTAACGATAGAGACGCTTAGTAGAGTATAATTGGCTGACTGGTTGTTTGGTACGCGCTCTGGAGTGTCGTTTCCATGGTCCCAGGTTCGAACCCTGCCCACCATCATCCAGGGGCGTAACTAGGAATTTGACATCATTTGGGGGCCCGGGGTGGGGGCTTGACATCTTTGGGGGCCCCTGCATTTTGCATAATATTTAATATTTAAAGTAAAAAACATTCATTTGGAGGCCCCTTCAAGTGGGAGCCCGGGGCTCAAACTGAAAGACATCGACCACACCTACATTTCAATAAATAGTTTTACAGTTCTGACTAGCAAGCAATTCATGTCTAACCTTTACATCTAGATGACAAAATAGAACTTATATTATGCTTCGAGGTTACTTTAGACAAGATTTAAATAGAAATGACGTCAATTTTCTTTTCTCCAGTTTTATCCAGTAAGCTGTTGAACATATTTTACACAGGTCTTCTTGTATTCTAGATCTGCATATCGTTTTGAAATTTCGATTACAGACATAACTGTCGTATGCGGCTTGACGAAGAGACCTAGACTTAAACCTTGTTTACAGTGATTTGACCAGAAAGAATGAATCAATTTATAGAATGTAGCGACTTGTTCTGAAATAGATAACAAAAGCCCATAGGTAGCGGCTTGTTCTGAAATGCATAATAATAGCCCAGAGGTAGCGGCTTGGTCTGAAATACATAACAAAAGTCCAGAGGTAGCGACTGGTGTGACTGTATATTTCGGTTTTCTATAATTATGATGTTTTGTTTGGTGTCATGCACAAATTGAATTTTGTTAGAGTTTCAAACCTTCTGGGCTGTCTGGAGAAAATGTCAAGAAGTCTTCTAACACAAAAGTCTGGGGGAAGGACAGTGCACAGTGGATACAAAATACCCAAAGGAATAACATCTTTTTTTGTTTTATGGGTTTTCGCAAAATTTAAGTTGTTCTTTTTGTACTTTATATAGTTGTGCACTTATAATAATTATAGACCTCGCCATTCTTTTTCCATCGAGTAGAAGATAAAAAAAATTTTTTTAGCAAAAAGACCTCACACACTCACACACACTCACAACGTTTTAACACACACACTCAAAACGTTTTGTATTCCTTTGAACCTAGGGTCAAGCCGACTGGAATAAACCGGTTTACTTCGTAGGTATTTCACTGATCTATGTTTTTGTAAAGTTTCAGACGACCATATTATCCTTAAATTTAAACATTCAAACGAATTCATTCTATTCATTTAAGATTGAAACATGCTTTGAAAAAAACAACAACCCAGAAACCCATCTGGTTGTGGGAAGAACAAAGTAGACGAAAATATCAGGAAAAACAAAAATATGTCTAGGTCTAGACATTGCTCTACTAGTTACTAAATCTGTTAGCTATTTCACCTTTACATTTGTAAATTTACCTGTCCTTTAACCCTTAAAGTGCTGAGCTGTTTTACAATGAGTGTATACAAAATGGAATTTTTTTTTTTTTATGATTAGAGGCTTAAACTATCACACCCGTCGTCGTAAGGGTTAAAGTCTAATGGCCTTCAATGTTATATTGACAAGTAATATTTAGGTCACCTGTTTTGTAAAGGAATATTTGTGTTAGGCTACGTAAAAATACCAAATCTTCAATTTAATGTTCAAATTTAATAATAAAATTAAAACTTTAATTTAATTAATGCTAAATTTTAAAATTTATAATTGCGTACAATCTTATCTTATCTTATAAATTTATAATTGCGTACAATCTTATCTTATCTTATAAATTTATAATTGCGTACAATCTTATCTTATTAATTTATAATTGCATACAATCTTATCTTATAAATTTATAATTGTGTACAATCTTATCTTATAAATTTATAATTGCGTACAATCTTATCTTATAAATTTATAATTGCGTACAATCTTATCTTATAAATTTATAATTGCATACAATCTTATCTTATCTTATAAATTTATAATTGCGTACAATCTTATCTTATAATTTATAATTGCATACAATCTTATCTTATCTTATAAATTTATAATTGCGTACAATCTTATCTTATCTTATAAATTTATAATTGCGTACAATCTTATCTTATAAATTTATAATTGCGTACAATCTTATCTTATCTTATAAGTTACAGACGTTCCTTAACAAGAAAAGCATGTTAGGTCCTATGCGTAGCATTTGTTTAACTAGTCATGCATGTTAAGCGGAGACTTAAATTCTATTGAGTAATTGGTTTTCTTGTCTGATTCACGCAACTCGCTCCATACCCTAATGGCCCTAGAGAAGTAGGTGTAGGCCTACTTGTTGGAATACTTTCTTAGAACGTAATACTAGAATTTAATGCTAAAATTTAATACTAGAATTTCATACGACTAGAACTTAGAATTAGAATTAATGACAGAACGTATGTAATACCTACTAGAATTTAATAGGGGCCTATTACAATATTTAACTACATTTGGCGACAAGCGCTAATGATTTTCTGCGTACATTATTAATTTATCCTACACTTAATAAAAAAGCGAACGAAACTTTTGTGAGAGCTACTAATAATAGCCCTATGGTTTTGGATAATAGAGTGTTGTTAATCCATCCCATAAATTACATCTCCTAAAAAGTATCATATTTCGGCCATATTGAAGCAAAATTTTGTTGTCTCGCGCACGCCTCCAGCTACATCCTCCTCTTACTACACCCACCTCTAGCTACTTCCCCCTACAGCAACTTCCTTGTTTAGGTGGGCATGAGGGCATGACAGCCATTAAAATATTAAGAGTAACAATAGAGAAGTTAAATGTTACAATAAACTTTTGTTTGTCTCACTGATACCTTGGCCAGAGCCGGATTTTATACTGGACAAGGCCCTAAGCTATTAGAGACATAGGGCCCTTTGCAAAGCAATGTTTCCTGTGCTATTCTTCAACATGATTGAAAATAATGGGGGCCCTACGCTATTGCTTATGTTGCTTACAGGTAGATCCAGCTCTGACGTCCACCTACCACTTTCAAACAACTTAGAAGTAATACAACTTAGAAGTAATACAACTTTGAAGTAATACAACTTTGAAGTAATACAACTTTGTAGTAATACAACTTTGAAGTAATACAACTTTGTAGTAATACAACTTTGAAGTAATACAACTTTGAAGTAATTCAACTTTGAAGTAATACAACTTTGTAGTAATACAACTTTGAAGTAATACAACTTTGAAGTAATACAACTTTGAAGTAATACAACTTTGAAGTAATACAACTTTGAAGTAATACAACTTTGAAGTAATACAACTTTGAAGTAATACAACTTTGAAGTAGGAGCAGCATATACAAATATTTGTATAAGAGAAAGAAAGAGAGAGAAGACAAGAGAATGAGATGGCCTCTTGTGGTTAATGTTGTCACTTGTGACTAGTCAAATGATTTTACCCGCTTTTTTTTTTCGCTTTTTTCCGCTTTCAGTAGTAATTAGATCTAGATCTAGTCTCCTTAGTAAGCTGCTTATTTTATTGATATTTAAATGGTTACTATACTGATTAGCTAGACGGTTAATTTACTGGTTAGTGGCAATATTTCTATAAAAAAATTCCCTGTACTTGATAATAAAACTAGTCAATCTATTGATAGAAAGACGCAAGTCTCTCCTATTGATCTGCTGATATAACTGCTATTCAACAGATACACTGTAGACACCCGAATTACGAGTAGCAACGAAACATACTCAGAAAATCGAGGATTAGTGTCAGACACTGGTTCTCAAATGTTCATACATCTCCTATAAAGGCCGCCTGTTTGTGGGGTACCATGTGATTCTGGCTGTCGCCACGGTGCTCCGAAGTTTATATCCTTCCTGCTTCTCTCCCCTACCTGTAAGAGGGATGGACTACTATGTACTCATTTGAATTCAAGAATGCGTTCTAAACGGAAAGAGTTTTAAAAATTTGATTCAGCCGCGTGTAAAAAGTGAAAAAAAAAAATATTTTCCTTTATGATCACTATTCTGTAATCTGATCTTTATTCTATACACCGGATACACCAAAAAGCGAACTATTGAATTTTTTTCGCCATAAAGGAACATAAGTTTCGTCATCTGAGCTCATTATTGGTTAATATTACATTCTTGTAGCCGATTTCTGTTTCATTTCTTGGTCTGATGATAGCTATGTAGGATTTGTTTTGTCTTCCATGCGGAGGAGATTAACTTATGGATCCACAGTGGGTCACAGCGGGTGGACATATGAAGCCCCCCTGGTAGCTGTTTTCTCGCTGTTAGAATTGCGGCATTTTATTTTAAGCAGGACCGGCTTTAGGCTTAGGCAACTAGGAAACCGCCTAGGGCCTCCGATTAGTGGTGGCCTCTGATGAGACCGTATATTGCTATTTTTATAGTATAAATAACGAAACTAGTCCTCAATGTTATTATTGGCGTACACTCAGTTTTTAATAAATTGCTTTATTTTAATTTGTTTTTTTTATATCTTCATATATAAATTCACCAGGCCTAGGGTCTCCAATAATGTAAGACCGGCCCTGTTATAAGCTATGACTTTTTTGTTTTGTTTTTTATATGACACAAAGTAGAAAACAAAACGATAGGAAAAACAAAAAAAAACAAAACAATTCCGGCCCTTTAGTACATTTCGTATTGGATTTGTCTTTTCAATAACAAAAACACGACCTGACAGGACATAGGTTCTTAACACTCTTATAAAGATCTAGGTCTAATAGTGTATACACCCATAGCTCAGTGACCTTTCTCAAACACACTGCCATTCATAAACAGTCACAGTCATACACGTATACATACACACAGACGTGTCAGCTAAACCAATAAAACCGTGGGAATCAAATGTTAGAATAGTTCGTCTTGAATTTTCTACCCTTTCCTCCCCAGCCCTAAAAAAAAAAAAGGGACCGCTCACCACATTTTCTAACTCCTTATGCCAACATTGGTTAGTTCAACTATTATTACTTTAGTCTTACGACTCCCGACGTCAAAGTCAAGAAAATAAGTACTAAGTGAAAAATAAGGGGAATTCTATTTACTTCGTGCCAGATATAAAAAAAAAATTGTATCAAGCATTTTTTAAAAACTTAACTCTTTCTCTCCTAACTGACGATATCAACGTTGATTCCATCAGAACGTGTTCACTAATAACGGAGAGAAAGAGTTAAGAACGAGTGATTGTAGGATAAACAGGCTTGTGGGAAAGGGAGGCGCTACTTTTATGTATCTTCTTTGCATGTTTTAAAGGAAAACATTGCACATGGGGCATTGCAGTATCCTCAGAGTGTTTCTAATGTGATTATATAGCTCTGTTTATCCTCAGAGTGTTTCTAATGTGATTATCTATAGCTCTGTTTATCCTCAGAGTGTCTCTAATGTGATTATCTATAGCTCTGTTTATCCTTAGAGTGTCTCTAATGTGATTATCTATAGCTCTGTTTATCCTTAGAGTGTCTCTAATGTGATTATCTATAGCTCTGTTTATCCTTAGAGTGTCTCTAATGTGATTATCTATAGCTCTGTTTATCTTTAGAGTGTCTCTAATGTGATTATCTATAGCTCTGTTTATCCTTAGAGTGTCTCTAATGTGATTATCTATAGCTCTGTTTATCTTTAGAGTGTCTCTAATGTGATTATCTATAGCTCTGTTTATCCTTAGAGTGTATCTAATGTGATTATCTATAGCTCTGTTTATCCTCAGTGTCTCTAATGTCATTGTCTATATCAGTGCTTTTTTTTTTGTAAAAAAAAAAATAGGTGCCAGTACTCAGTGATGGATCGTCTAAATTTTAACTAGTAATAAATTAATAATAAACGTTAAAATACAAGAAAAGTCATATTTTTTTTTTGCCCACATTGAAAAAGCTGCCTGCGTACCGTCACAAAAAAGTACTTGTCTATATCTCTATCTATCCCCTAAGCGTATCTAATGTGATTATCTATATCTCTGTTTACCCTTAGAGTGTCTTAAAGGTAATTATCTCACGTTCTACATTTATGTAGTTCTGCTTTTTGTGTGCGTGTGTACGTGCGCGTGTGATATAACTAAAACGTATAACCGAAAACGTGGTATTATTATATGAACAATTATATTTTATCATTCAATATGTAGATTATAAGCTACAGAACTGAAAAAGAGGCATTGAATTTAAAAAGAAAAAAAGAAACGGAGCCTATTGGATGCTTGGGAAACAAGAAGAAACATGGCTGTCGTCTTCAGACCCACTCGTTGGCCTCTCCTTAAGAATAAGAGGGTTATTAATAAATCGCTAATTCCTTGTGCTTTATATCCTATTAATCTTAAACAGACCTATAAATGCCATTACAGTCATGAATTAGCCTTCCCTCATGCCCCCCTCTCTCTTAATTCTTCTTTTATACCTGCTACGGTTAATAATATAATTTTTGTATTACGTTTATTAATGTTTATATTTTTGTTTCAGGTCAGGTGTAAAGAGCTGAACCTAACTCAAAATAAGAAGTTTTCATTTCAACATAAATTAAACTTTCGTAACAGCTGGATATCTGGAAGTTTTTCAAAAGAAAATTGAAGTCAGAAAGTTCACTGTCTGCATAACTTGAGTGTTATTCTAAAGGATCGGTAAACAATCCAGCAAGTTGTCAATTTATCACAAGTGACGAAATGAAGCCCAATAGTTGGGTCAATCTAACCCTCGCCTTAACTTTGTTCACTACAGTTCTGCAGATTGCTGGACTGGTCAGCCCCCTTTGGATATGGCTTCACACAAGTGACTACAAAGTGGGTGTGGGATTGTATTATAGAATCGGTTGCGATGATGGTGACAGAGGGAACTGCTCACTCATCAAGGCACCTTTGCCCTTCAGCTACGATGCTTGTGAGTATGACTTTCTATTGACGCTCTGCTAAGTTATCTATACGATCTATTAATAGATACAATTAAGAAGTGCTAACAATCAGGGGCGTAGATGACCAGCAGAGGATCAGATCGTGATGATCTAGGTTTCAGAACATCGTGATGATCTAGGTTTTTCACTGCTCGTGATGATCTAGGTTTCAGAACATCGTGATGATCTAGGTTTTTCACTGCTCGTGATGATCTAGGTTTCAGAACTATCGTGATGATCTAGGTTTCAGAACAATCGTGATGATCTAGGTTTTTCACTGCTCGTGATGATCTAGGTTTCAGAACATCATGATGATATAGGCTTTTCACTGCTCGTGATGATCTAGGTTTCAGAACATGGTGATGATCTAGGCTTTTCACTGCTCGTGATGATCTAGGTTTCAGAACATCGTGGTGATCTAGGCTTTTCACTGCTCGTGATGATCTATATTCCAGGACCACGTGAAGATTGAACCCTATTTTAACGTGGTTCTTATACTCAATCCATCTCTTTTTGTTTTCTATTATCACAAACAAATCTGAAGCTCGTCATGTAGCATAATTAAGCCCCCCCCCCCCTCCCCTTTCCAACTCTTTTTTTTTTTACTCTTCTTGAGCCTTCCCTTGAATCAAATGTTTAACTCTATACAATAATATTTTATAGCCTTTTTATGATGTATTTTTTATGAACTAACATCCCGAGTGCGTTATAGTCTCTTTTGTGGATCTTCAAAGGAAAAGGAGGGGAGGGGGCATCTTTGAGATTATAACCGTGTTGCCTTTAGTTAGACATGTCAGCAAACATAGCTTGATTAGATTTGAGCCCATACTCCCTTGGTAGGTAGCCAAACTTTTTTTTTACCTACTCGCCTCGCATCTGAATTCTATTTCCTTTTTTAAAAAACAAAATCCTCGTGTGATATGATTAATAAAGACAGCGATTGAAAGTGTACTTCTGCCTGTCAGGGTTAGGTTACTATGTCAGCATACACAGGGTAGATAAATCAAGGTTGTTTGGTACATTCCATATGTAAATAGACCCTAGATCTATATGGTGTATGCCAGTGGGTAGACAAATACAAGGCGGCCTGTATACTTCTAGTTGCTTTGTAGGGGTGTAAATGTGTGCATATGTGGAGTTGAGGACATAGTCTACGGGAGTGTCTCAGAAGTCTCAGACATCTGTGTTTGGAAAGATAATTACTAAGCCCTGATGTTTCTTCAACTATTCGCAATGTTGATGATGCTGAAATTTGGACAATAACATTAACCGTCTTAAATCGCATTTCTGACACTATAACAGGCACATAGAGAGTTATACTTTTTTTTATAAACAAAGTTTATATTAAGTGTAATGGTATAAATTATTTTAACTCAGTCGTGTAATGAATTTGAAATAGATCTAAGCTAACAATGTGATCCAATCCTTTTTATGCACCAGTTGGAGGGGGGGGGAGGGGGTATCTGCGAAAAGGTTTCCGTGCTGGCTTTACAAAAGCAATAAAAAAAAAAGTTGCTCTACTTGAATTTGAACTCGAGGGCTCAAGCCTCATTGATTGAAGGCCGACACGCTAGACACGCTGATGTAGAAAAGTGCTTAATAAAATAGAAGGTTTTATATTTTCACATTTTTAGGCCACGACCTAATTCTCTACACAAGGCTTATCACCCCTTTTAAATACTGTCTCTATATAAAATTAAATTAATTGATTACAACTCATTTATAAAATAAGGGCGTGGTAGCCGAGTGGTTAAACGCTTGGCTTCCGAACCGGGGGTCCTGAGTTCGAATCTAGGTGAAGACTGGGATTTTGAATTTCGGGATTTTCAGGGTGCCTCTAAGTCCACCCAACTCTAATGGGTATCTGACTTTAGTTGCTGAAAGTAAAGACGGTTGGTCGTTGTGCTGGCCACATGTTAACCTCGTCAACTGCGGGCCACAGATATAGATGACCTTAACAATATCTGCCCTATATATCGCAAGGTTTGAAAGGGGAACTTTTTTTTTTTACTTTTTACTTTATTAAAAATGTGTCAATGTTTTTATGGATTCATGTTTTGTTAGGGACAATGAATAATTGTGGAAAGTTTGAATTTGACCCAAGAATGGGAAGTGGGAGAAATAACGTGTACAAGAGTTATACCAGACAGACAGACAGACAGACTGAGTTGATAGAAGCTCTGTATAAATAATATTAATGAGCTTATTTGAAAAGTAGAGAAATAAATGGTGAAGCTCTCATTACGCGTAGATTTTAGTCCGTGGCCTAAATCGTGCTTTCTAGTTTTAAACTGCGCGAAAAATCCGTTTCATTTATGTGAATTAATTTGATGATTGATTCATTTCAAACTAATAAACAAATATAGACGGTTAGTTTGATTTTAGCATTCAGTTTCGGTAATTGGTCTGATTTTTACATAGTTGGTTTGATCTTGATTTGGCCTCAACAAGCTATATTTGAGATGGTTCATTTCACGTTGAAACCACCCTAACATAAAAGAAGAAGAAAAAACTCGCATTGCTATTTTTTGCCAAGGTGTGACAATATTCTAATTGGTTTTGGCTCATGTGTGATGACATGTTCAGTCTACTTGAGGCATACACCAACGCCCTGTTAGTTTTTGTGACGCCTTCTGGTAATAGTGGGGTTGATCTTCGTGTTTACTGTCAGTAATGGAGTGTGTGTGTGTGTGTGGGGGGTAAGGTGACGGTGGGAAGAGGTTTACGATTGGTTGTGAATTGTGAATGATGCAAGATAAGTAGCGATGTGGGAGGCGCTGTGGCTTCGTGGTGAAGAGCTTGGCTTCCGAACCGAGGGCCCTGGGTTCGAATCCTTGTCAGTGATACTGGAGACCTAAGTTTATTTCACTTGTCAGTGGTACGGGAGACCTAAGTTTATTTCCCTTGTCAGTGGTACGGGAGACCTAAGTTTATTTCCCTTGTCAGTGGTACGGGAGACCTAAGTTTATTTCTCTTGTCAGTGGTGTCGGCAGTGTTGTTTAGAAACCATGAGACAAAAAAAAACATTCTGTGAAAGAAATAGAATTGTTTGATAAGACAAGTTTTGTTAAAGTAAATAGTCTCCCCTGTGTGGAACTACCCCCCCTCCCTCCCTCCTCCCCAGGGAATATTGGGTGTGGTCGAGTTCAAGACGTTCATTGATGAAGTGTCACAAACGAGGGAGGGGAAAGCTACACGAGAAAGCAAGTAAATAGTCATTTTGTTTTGAATAAAAAAAAATGCACACACACACACACATTAAAAGACGGCACTTTGAAATAAAAAAAAACAATTTTCTTCGTTTTACATTATTGAATATGACGTACATTAAATGTGACGTAAAAAAAATATGACGTACCTCGATATATGACGTAACGTATGCTTAAAACTAAATAAAATATGCAGCTCCTTTGATAAAGGCGCAGTGGCCTAGTGGTAAATCGCTTATCTCCCAAATCGAGGGTTGCGAGTTCGAATCCTGGTGAAGACTGATATTTTTAATTTCTGGATCTATGGTGCCTTCTGAGTCCACCCAGCGCTAATGGGTGCCTGAAATTAGTTGGGGAAAAGTAAGGGCGGTTGGTCATTGTGCTGGCCACAAGATACCCTCGTTAACCGTGGGCCACACAAGAAGATGACCTTTACTTCATCTGTACTTTAGATCACAAGGTCTGAAAGAGGAACTTTAACTCTGTTAAAAGAAATTACTGTAGTTAATAGTGAAACCTTACATGCTTTACTGTACTTATGTCAGGTGTTAGTCACTGGGGCGATTCAATAAAGTGTTATGGTTTGCGTGGATATTAATAAATGGTAATGGTTGACCCTTGTGGAAATAGTTACAATGGGTCGCACAGTTACACTGTGACGATTTCCGTTTATTTACTTCTTGGTAATGCTTCTTGTATTAATTATTAATTAAGCAGAAATCATCACACGCCCGAGATTCATGAATACATGGACACTGCCGTGACTGGCGCCTTTTACAATCACCGATACTTCCGTTTCTTTGTACCCTTTTCTATTGAAATTTTATAAGTATTTGTATCATTTATTAAGTATTTAATTGAGGTGGTCAATTGACAAAAGTTTGGCTGCTAAACAGATGGTATTTTAAAGACTTCTTTACTAATTTGCCTAGTTTTGTCATCACTAATTTATGTCAGGCTATCGTAAAATTAACGTATAGGCTTTATTCTTAAAAAGCCTAATTGTCTCTACGATATCTTCTCTTTTTCACAAATTTCAATTGAGTGATTAATTCCCTTATATGAGTCTAAAATCGTTTATTAATACATACACAAAAAATACATTAATATATTTTTTCCTCTTCCCACACTAGATGCCACGTATCACCGTGATGAGTGGGATGCCATCGTCTGGTTGGAGTCCATAGCCTCAGGTCTGGCCGTGCTGCTCTCCATCATGATGCTAGTCTTCAGGATTGGTTTTGGTGCCTGGAAGAAGATGAGCAACCTGAACCTCACAATGGTCATCACCACCTTCTTCTTGTGTAAGTCCTTGGCCTGAGTTCATGATAGATCTTTGTGTGTTTGATAGCAGATTTGTGTGAGTTGATGATAGATCTGTATGAGTTTGATAGCAGAGTTGATGATAGATTTGTATGAGTGTGATAGCAGATTTGTGTGAGTAGATGATAGATCTGTATGAGTTTGATAGCAGATTTGCGTGAGTTGATGATAGATCTGTATGAGTTTGATAGCAGATTTGTGTGAGTTGATGATAGATCTGTAGGAGTTTGATAGCATATTTGTGTGAGTTGATGACCGAGTTGTAATGGCGCAGTGGCTGAGTGGTAAAGCGCTTGGCTTCCGAAACGGGAAGTCTCGGGTTTAAATCCTGGTGAGGGATTTTTTTTTTTTTACTTTCGGGATCTTTAAGGCCCCTCTAAGTCCATTCAGCTTTAATGGGTACTTGACATTAGTTGGGAAAAGAACAGCTGTTGGTCGTTGTGCTGGCCACAAGACACCCTCGTTAATACAGAAACATGACCTTTACATCATCTGCCCCATAAAACGCAAGGTTTGAAAGGGAAACTTTTACCTTTTTTTTTAACTGACTTATGTTATGACCAGTTGTTCATTATTGCCAAATTATTTTCAGTAATTGTAAATAACCTATTGGGACAATCTTTAAAAAAGTTTCTGTAGTATCAAGATTGGAGTCGGCTCTAGCATAGAGTGGGGCCTCGTGTTTACAGGCGACTTATGAGAACTTGACTTTGTCCATCTGATTTTTTTTTAATTCAAGAGGAAAAAAAAAGGGGGGGGGGACACAACGAAAGAAAATGTTCTAATACAAATACCGAAAATCAAGAAATTAAATGTCATTTTGAAGTAAAGCACGGGCCCTTTCGGAAAGCTGGTCCTGGGGAAAACTTCCATTTTATACCTTTCTAATGCCACTTCTGGTCAAGAGACAGATGAATTTATATCTTGACACTTTTGAAAGAGAAAGAAAGAAAAAAAGAAGAAAGAGAAGATGCTGGGGAAAAGAGAGAGAAGAGAGAGAGGCAGAGAGAGAAAGAGGGAGAGAGAGAGAGAGAGAGAGGGAGAGAGAGAGTGAGGGGTAGGTCCTGAAGGTCGTGAATATTGTATCGCAGCAACCAGATACTAAGTCAACTTTTCACTTGACCATCTAGACCAGTGGTTCCTAAACTTTTTTGTTTCTTAGACTCCTTGGGGATCTCTATAGACCACTTTGGGGATCACTGATCTAGACCCATGGATATATTCTTCTCCTCCCTTTCTAAGACTAAGACTGCTTTATTAATCCTTTTGGAAATTTATTGTGATTACAATGATTTTTTTCTCATATAAAGACAACACAACAGTAACATACACATAAATACATAAATATTCTTCGCTAGTACTGCTATTACATCTCACTTCTTTTATTTATTTGTTTTGGCACCAAAGTTCATATTTTAACAAAGTGGTTGTTATTTTCTTTAGGTTCCACGCTTGCGGCGGGTCTCATTGTGTACATTGTCAACCACGGCAAAGTCATTACGAGGAGTCCGGACATTAGCAGCGAGAGCTTCCCTTGGTCAGCACTCATGTGCTTCATCGCCTTCTTCCTTTTCCTGGTAGTGGCCGCCATGGTACACTTCAAGTGTAGAGCCACTCGCTACGTGGACAATGCCATTCCGTCCTCGGCTGACTCCAAACTGGCTCTGAATCCGTCCACTAAGAATCAGCTAATGAGACGCTACTTCACTCCGTCACCGTACAGAGAAGATCGTCGCCAAGCGCTTTCCGTCTATTCACACACAGACCAGAGCTTCCTTCTCGGGAAAGGAACAGCGTCTAGCCGGGGAATCGATTCCTATGGAGTTCATAATGGCGGACTGAAAGCGATTGAGTTTAATAAAGATAAATTGGTATCGGAAGAGATCGATTACCACTACACTCCGGTTATCCACACTTCAACGCTGACGACGGGAATAACTTCCGGAGAGTCGGTACGGAATAGCTTCACCAACAACAACCTCACCGTCCCAGACGCGGGAAACTACGGATCCCGCGTGGTTCAGCGGACATCGGTAACCACCACCACCGGAGGAGAGTCGACCCGCACCAACAACGTCTATCAAGAGGACGCCGAAGCTTACAAGAGTAGGCAGGAAGAGCAGCAACAGCAGTGGGAGGTTCTGCAGGCCCAGGCGGCGGAGAGAAGGCGTAGCCAAGAAACGCGGCGCATTGTGGGTAAGGAAACCTACCTCAGAGAAAATCAACGCGACGCCTTCTCTGACATCGACCTTGACGATGCGGTGACCATTTACTACACGGGAAAGGACGAGAAAAGATCCTCGGGCATGAAAGACGTGTATACAACAATCATCCGAACTGACCAAACGTCCCAGCAAAGGGGACACATCAACGAGGGCTACGGTACCCAAGGGGCGCTGGCAAAACAGGTGATCACCATGCACGTACACCCCCCTACTCCCCCACTCCAGTCCGACGTTACGCGAGAGATGGCGTATAGCGAGCAAGCGAGCGTGAGTCGCGCCTCAAACCTCTCCCACTTTCGCGTCCCGGCTGACCACGGAGTTCAGGAGGGCATCCAGCAGGCCAACATCAAGACGGTCCATATACGACCCCAGTCTCAGGAGAAGGTTGTCATGGCGCCTGGTCATCTCTCGGGAGATAAGTTCAAATACAACGGGACATACATTTACAGAGCCTACAGCGAAGACATGTACTGAAACTAAACACTGCAAAGGTTTAATGCTAAGCAATGACATAAAGCTATGACACATAAAGAGGATACTATGTAATGTGGCGTTTAAGTGCAGACTGAATTACCAGGTTTGAACTCGTAAACACGAAAAAAAAAAACAACGCATTACAATTAGACCAAATGTAAATACATTGAAATACAGCTAGAATTGCCTAGAATAGCAGCAGGATAATTTGGTTACTGAAATCATGATAGTATATAACTATCCACTCATAAGCTTATCTCAGACTGTATGTAATTGTAATGTATATATGTATCCAAGAAAAGAATGTGGAAATACTGATTGATAATGCTGCACATTCGACAACGCAGCAAATGCAGTCAGTCTACTAATTATTCATTGATCTACATAT
Source organism: Biomphalaria pfeifferi (assembly GCA_030265305.1). Lineage (NCBI taxonomy): Eukaryota > Metazoa > Mollusca > Gastropoda > Planorbidae > Biomphalaria > Biomphalaria pfeifferi. Next base: position 45,628 of record JASAOG010000061.1, on the reverse strand, counting down.
TTTTGTTTTGTTTAAAATTTTGATGTAAATGCAACTACCTTTAACGAGTTTTAGCTTGTACATATTTTATGTTTACAAAACACACGTTGTGTTATTGGACATGGTTAGTAGACGATTGATTGTAATTGGGAAGCGTGGTCGAGAACTTTGAACTTGGTTTGGCTACCTATGAAGGGGGGCTCGAGGTTCGACACCCGACTCGAGCAGAGTTGTGTTTACTGAGCGCCTAAAGGCAGCAAGGAGAGCCTTCTCCCAGATACCCGCTTCCTCCCACTGGTGCACTAATGAGATTTGGACCATAGTTCTCTGAGCATGCTATAAGCATGAAGTAGCGCTATATAACAACTATAATTTATTATATTTATTTAATTACATTATATGACATTAATTATACAGGAAGTCGCTATTTCCAATACGTAAAGCTCGAAGCTTCCACTCTCTGATAATTAATTTATGGGGTGAAACAAAACGTCTGGTTATAGGGTGTTGTATCCTTGAACATAAACTGACGACTATTCTCGTTCTTTTGTTGGCATTTCTGATACGTAAAAAATACTTAACATTTATTCTCATATAATATTAGCTATTCCGGTGTTCTTCAATCAGTAAAGTTTAAAAAGAGCAGATGGAAAATTGATAGTCGCTTCGAAATAGACTGGGTTGTTTGTTGTTGTTTTGTTTAGATTCAGACGTTTGATCCTAAAGATTGTTGAATCTTGGGTCTAAACCTCCTGTAGGCTGTCAGGGTTCATAATGGCATCCCAAAGGGGAAAAACGCGCAGCCACTCAAGCGTAACACGAAAGCGACGAGATTTCTGTTGTGATCTCCAAGTGTTTCTCAATGTGCTACAACTGTATATTATATCTGTGTAGTATTTCTTATGTAGGTTAATTTTGCTGAAATGTTGGGGTCTGCTGTGATATTTGGTGGATATTTAAAGCATTGTTTCTTCATTGTTATTTCCCTTTATATATATGATCAACACTAATCCTAATAATTGTAAATAAATATATCAATATTTATGTAAACAATTTTGGCGTCTGTGTTTATTCATATTATTGTTTATTTATTTTTATCACGGAAAGAGTTATTTGGTTTGTTGACATTTGAAAGACTTGAATGTCTTGTTCCAATTCTAGTCTAAAACTAAAACAAATTGAATGAGGTACAAAACATCCACCCAAGGCTGGTCTTAGGCCACTGCAATCTATGCGGCCCCACACTTTCATAGGCCCTGCGCTAATTCTAGGTTTAAATTATTAAAATAAACCATCATATCTGTCTTTAAGCATCTGAGAAGAGATGGTCATTAATCAGAAAGCATGTTTCCAATCTGTCTGAAAGACCTGTGTGCGAAACAACGTGAGAATGTAGAATAGATAGGGTCAGGGCACTTCGTTATTAATTGTCTTAAATTTTAGACGCACTCGATGAATGAGCTGAAGAGACTAATGATGCAATAATTAAAAGTGAATCAGAAACATTGTATGAAACATTTAAGCAGTACAAAGTCTTATTGTCACTTGTAATATGGTAAGACGTACTCTTCCAAGTCAATTTTGTGAGTAAAGGACTGCAAGGTGAAACAGTAGGTCTGCGCACTGCAATGGACTCGTACAACAATTTGATGACTTGGCTAAAGAACTGCAAAATGAAACAGTAGGTCTGCGCACTGCAATGGACTCGTACAACTATTTGATGACTTGACTAAAGAACTGCAAGGTAAAACAGTAGGTCTGAGCACTGCAATGGACTCGTACAACAATTTGATGACTTGGCTAAAGAACTGCAAGACAAAACAGTAGGTCTGAGCACTGCAATGGACTCGTACAACAATTTGATGACTTGGCTAAAGAACTGTAAGGTGAAACAGTAGGTCTGCGCACTGCAATGGACTCGTACAACAATTTGATGACTTGGCTAAAGAACTGCAAAATGAAACAGTAGGTCTGCGCACTGCAATGGACTCGTACAACAATTTGATGACTTGGCTAAAGAACTGCAAAATGAAACAGTAGGTCTGCGCACTGCAATGGACTCGTACAACAATTTGATGACTTGGCTAAAGAACTGCAAAATGAAACAGTAGGTCTGCGCACTGCAATGGACTCGTACAACTATTTGATGACTTGACTAAAGAACTGCAAGGTAAAACAGTAGGTCTGAGCACTGCAATGGACTCGAACAACAATTTGATGACTTGGCTAAAGAACTGCAAAATGAAACAGTAGGTCTGCGCACTGCAATGGACTCGTACAACAATTTGATGACTTGACTAAAGAACTGCAAGGTAAAACAGTAGGTCTGAACACTGCAATGGACTCGTACAACAATTTGATGACTTGACTAAAGAACTGCAAGGTAAAACAGTAGGTCTGAGCACTGCAATGGACTCGTACAACAATTTGATGTCTTGGCTAAAGAACTGCAAGATAAAACAGTAGGTCTGAGCACTGCAATGGACTCGTACAACAATTTGATGACTTGGCTAAAGAACTGCAAAATGAAACAGTAGGTCTGCGCACTGCAATGGACTCGTACAACAATTTGATGACTTGGCTAAAGAACTGCAAGACAAAACAGTAGGTCTGAGCACTGCAATGGACTCGTACAACAATTTGATGACTTGGCTAAAGAACTGTAAGGTGAAACAGTAGGTCTGCGCACTGCAATGGACTCGTACAACAATTTGATGACTTGGCTAAAGAACTGCAAAATGAAACAGTAGGTCTGCGCACTGCAATGGACTCGTACAACAATTTGATGACTTGGCTAAAGAACTGCAAAATGAAACAGTAGGTCTGCGCACTGCAATGGACTCGTACAACAATTTGATGACTTGACTAAAGAACTGCAAGGTAAAACAGTAGGTCTGAGCACTGCAATGGACTCGTACAACAATTTGATGACTTGGCTAAAGAACTGCAAGACAAAACAGTAGGTCTGAGCACTGCAATGGACTCGTACAACAATTTGATGACTTGGCTAAAGAACTGTAAGGTGAAACAGTAGGTCTGCGCACTGCAATGGACTCGTACAACAATTTGATGACTTGGCTAAAGAACTGCAAAATGAAACAGTACGTCTGCGCACTGCAATGGACTCGTACAAAATTTGATGACTTGGCTAAAGAACTGCAAAATGAAACAGTAGGTCTGCGCACTGCAATGGACTCGTACAACAATTTGATGACTTGACTAAAGAACTGCAAAATGAAACAGTAGGTCTGCGCACTGCAATGGACTCGTACAACAATTTGATGACTTGACTACAGAACTGCAAGGTAAAACAGTAGGTCTGAGCACTGCAATGGACTCGAACAACAATTTGATGACTTGGCTAAAGAACTGCAAAATGAAACAGTAGGTCTGCGCACTGCAATGGACTCGTACAACAATTTGATGACTTGACTAAAGAACTGCAAGGTAAAACAGTAGGTCTGAACACTGCAATGGACTCGTACAACAATTTGATGACTTGACTAAAGAACTGCAAGGTAAAACAGTAGGTCTGAGCACTGCAATGGACTCGTACAACAATTTGATGTCTTGGCTAAAGAACTGCAAGATAAAACAGTAGGTCTGAGCACTGCAATGGACTCGTACAACAATTTGATGACTTGGCTAAAGAACTGCAAAATGAAACAGTAGGTCTGCGCACTGCAATGGACTCGTACAACAATTTGATGACTTGGCTAAAGAACTGCAAGACAAAACAGTAGGTCTGAGCACTGCAATGGACTCGTACAACAATTTGATGACTTGGCTAAAGAACTGTAAGGTGAAACAGTAGGTCTGCGCACTGCAATGGACTCGTACAACAATTTGATGACTTGGCTAAAGAACTGCAAAATGAAACAGTAGGTCTGCGCACTGCAATGGACTCGTACAACAATTTGATGACTTGGCTAAAGAACTGCAAAATGAAACAGTAGATCTGCGCACTGCAATGGACTCGTACAACAATTTGATGACTTGGCTAAAGAACTGCAAAATGAAACAGTAGGTCTGCGCACTGCAATGGACTCGTACAACTATTTGATGACTTGACTAAAGAACTGCAAGGTAAAACAGTAGGTCTGAGCACTGCAATGGACTCGTACAACAATTTGATGACTTGGCTAAAGAACTGCAAAATGAAACAGTAGGTCTGCGCACTGCAATGGACTCGTACAACAATTTGATGACTTGGCTAAAGAACTGCAAGACAAAACAGTAGGTCTGAGCACTGCAATGGACTCGTACAACAATTTGATGACTTGGCTAAAGAACTGTAAGGTGAAACAGTAGGTCTGCGCACTGCAATGGACTCGTACAACAATTTGATGACTTGGCTAAAGAACTGCAAAATGAAACAGTAGGTCTGCGCACTGCAATGGACTCGTACAACAATTTGATGACTTGGCTAAAGAACTGCAAAATGAAACAGTAGGTCTGCGCACTGCAATGGACTCGTACAACAATTTGATGACTTGACTAAAGAACTGCAAGGTAAAACAGTAGGTCTGAGCACTGCAATGGACTCGTACAACAATTTGATGACTTGGCTAAAGAACTGCAAGACAAAACAGTAGGTCTGAGCACTGCAATGGACTCGTACAACAATTTGATGACTTGGCTAAAGAACTGTAAGGTGAAACAGTAGGTCTGCGCACTGCAATGGACTCGTACAACAATTTGATGACTTGGCTAAAGAACTGCAAAATGAAACAGTACGTCTGCGCACTGCAATGGACTCGTACAAAATTTGATGACTTGGCTAAAGAACTGCAAAATGAAACAGTAGGTCTGCGCACTGCAATGGACTCGTACAACAATTTGATGACTTGACTAAAGAACTGCAAAATGAAACAGTAGGTCTGCGCACTGCAATGGACTCGTACAACAATTTGATGACTTGACTACAGAACTGCAAGGTAAAACAGTAGGTCTGAGCACTGCAATGGACTCGAACAACAATTTGATGACTTGGCTAAAGAACTGCAAAATGAAACAGTAGGTCTGCGCACTGCAATGGACTCGTACAACAATTTGATGACTTGACTAAAGAACTGCAAGGTAAAACAGTAGGTCTGAACACTGCAATGGACTCGTACAACAATTTGATGACTTGACTAAAGAACTGCAAGGTAAAACAGTAGGTCTGAGCACTGCAATGGACTCGTACAACAATTTGATGTCTTGGCTAAAGAACTGCAAGATAAAACAGTAGGTCTGAGCACTGCAATGGACTCGTACAACAATTTGATGACTTGGCTAAAGAACTGCAAAATGAAACAGTAGGTCTGCGCACTGCAATGGACTCGTACAACAATTTGATGACTTGGCTAAAGAACTGCAAGACAAAACAGTAGGTCTGAGCACTGCAATGGACTCGTACAACAATTTGATGACTTGGCTAAAGAACTGTAAGGTGAAACAGTAGGTCTGCGCACTGCAATGGACTCGTACAACAATTTGATGACTTGGCTAAAGAACTGCAAAATGAAACAGTAGGTCTGCGCACTGCAATGGACTCGTACAACAATTTGATGACTTGGCTAAAGAACTGCAAAATGAAACAGTAGATCTGCGCACTGCAATGGACTCGTACAACAATTTGATGACTTGACTAAAGAACTGCAAGGTAAAACAGTAGGTCTGAGCACTGCAATGGACTCGTACAACTATTTGATGACTTGACTAAAGAACTGCAAGGTAAAACAGTAGGTCTGAGCACTGCAATGGACTCGAACAACAATTTGATGACTTGGCTAAAGAACTGCAAAATGAAACAGTAGGTCTGCGCACTGCAATGGACTCGTACAACAATTTGATGTCTTGGCTAAAGAACTGCAAGATAAAACAGTAGGTCTGAGCACTGCAATGGACTCGTACAACAATTTGATGACTTGGCTAAAGAACTGCAAAATGAAACAGTAGGTCTGCGCACTGCAATGGACTCGTACAACAATTTGATGACTTGGCTAAAGAACTGCAAGACAAAACAGTAGGTCTGAGCACTGCAATGGACTCGTACAACAATTTGATGACTTGGCTAAAGAACTGTAAGGTGAAACAGTAGGTCTGCGCACTGCAATGGACTCGTACAACAATTTGATGACTTGGCTAAAGAACTGCAAAATGAAACAGTAGGTCTGCGCACTGCAATGGACTCGTACAACAATTTGATGACTTGGCTAAAGAACTGCAAAATGAAACAGTAGATCTGCGCACTGCAATGGACTCGTACAACAATTTGATGACTTGGCTAAAGAACTGCAAAATGAAACAGTAGGTCTGCGCACTGCAATGGACTCGTACAACTATTTGATGACTTGACTAAAGAACTGCAAGGTAAAACAGTAGGTCTGAGCACTGCAATGGACTCGTACAACAATTTGATGACTTGGCTAAAGAACTGCAAAATGAAACAGTAGGTCTGCGCACTGCAATGGACTCGTACAACAATTTGATGACTTGGCTAAAGAACTGCAAGACAAAACAGTAGGTCTGAGCACTGCAATGGACTCGTACAACAATTTGATGACTTGGCTAAAGAACTGTAAGGTGAAACAGTAGGTCTGCGCACTGCAATGGACTCGTACAACAATTTGATGACTTGGCTAAAGAACTGCAAAATGAAACAGTAGGTCTGCGCACTGCAATGGACTCGTACAACAATTTGATGACTTGGCTAAAGAACTGCAAAATGAAACAGTAGGTCTGCGCACTGCAATGGACTCGTACAACAATTTGATGACTTGACTAAAGAACTGCAAGGTAAAACAGTAGGTCTGAGCACTGCAATGGACTCGTACAACAATTTGATGACTTGGCTAAAGAACTGCAAGACAAAACAGTAGGTCTGAGCACTGCAATGGACTCGTACAACAATTTGATGACTTGGCTAAAGAACTGTAAGGTGAAACAGTAGGTCTGCGCACTGCAATGGACTCGTACAACAATTTGATGACTTGGCTAAAGAACTGCAAAATGAAACAGTACGTCTGCGCACTGCAATGGACTCGTACAAAATTTGATGACTTGGCTAAAGAACTGCAAAATGAAACAGTAGGTCTGCGCACTGCAATGGACTCGTACAACAATTTGATGACTTGACTAAAGAACTGCAAAATGAAACAGTAGGTCTGCGCACTGCAATGGACTCGTACAACAATTTGATGACTTGACTACAGAACTGCAAGGTAAAACAGTAGGTCTGAGCACTGCAATGGACTCGAACAACAATTTGATGACTTGGCTAAAGAACTGCAAAAGGAAACAGTAGGTCTGCGCACTGCAATGGACTCGTACAACAATTTGATGACTTGACTAAAGAACTGCAAGGTAAAACAGTAGGTCTGAACACTGCAATGGACTCGTACAACAATTTGATGACTTGACTAAAGAACTGCAAGGTAAAACAGTAGGTCTGAGCACTGCAATGGACTCGTACAACAATTTGATGTCTTGGCTAAAGAACTGCAAGATAAAACAGTAGGTCTGAGCACTGCAATGGACTCGTACAACAATTTGATGACTTGGCTAAAGAACTGCAAAATGAAACAGTAGGTCTGCGCACTGCAATGGACTCGTACAACAATTTGATGACTTGGCTAAAGAACTGCAAGACAAAACAGTAGGTCTGAGCACTGCAATGGACTCGTACAACAATTTGATGACTTGGCTAAAGAACTGTAAGGTGAAACAGTAGGTCTGCGCACTGCAATGGACTCGTACAACAATTTGATGACTTGGCTAAAGAACTGCAAAATGAAACAGTAGGTCTGCGCACTGCAATGGACTCGTACAACAATTTGATGACTTGGCTAAAGAACTGCAAAATGAAACAGTAGATCTGCGCACTGCAATGGACTCGTACAACAATTTGATGACTTGGCTAAAGAACTGCAAAATGAAACAGTAGGTCTGCGCACTGCAATGGACTCGTACAACTATTTGATGACTTGACTAAAGAACTGCAAGGTAAAACAGTAGGTCTGAGCACTGCAATGGACTCGAACAACAATTTGATGACTTGGCTAAAGAACTGCAAAATGAAACAGTAGGTCTGCGCACTGCAATGGACTCGTACAACAATTTGATGACTTGACTAAAGAACTGCAAAATGAAACAGTAGGTCTGCGCACTGCAATGGACTCGTACAACAATTTGATGACTTGACTACAGAACTGCAAGGTAAAACAGTAGGTCTGAGCACTGCAATGGACTCGAACAACAATTTGATGACTTGGCTAAAGAACTGCAAAATGAAACAGTAGGTCTGCGCACTGCAATGGACTCGTACAACAATTTGATGACTTGACTAAAGAACTGCAAGGTAAAACAGTAGGTCTGAACACTGCAATGGACTCGTACAACAATTTGATGACTTGACTAAAGAACTGCAAGGTAAAACAGTAGGTCTGAGCACTGCAATGGACTCGTACAACAATTTGATGTCTTGGCTAAAGAACTGCAAGATAAAACAGTAGGTCTGAGCACTGCAATGGACTCGTACAACAATTTGATGACTTGGCTAAAGAACTGCAAAATGAAACAGTAGGTCTGCGCACTGCAATGGACTCGTACAACAATTTGATGACTTGGCTAAAGAACTGCAAGACAAAACAGTAGGTCTGAGCACTGCAATGGACTCGTACAACAATTTGATGACTTGGCTAAAGAACTGTAAGGTGAAACAGTAGGTCTGCGCACTGCAATGGACTCGTACAACAATTTGATGACTTGGCTAAAGAACTGCAAAATGAAACAGTAGGTCTGCGCACTGCAATGGACTCGTACAACAATTTGATGACTTGGCTAAAGAACTGCAAAATGAAACAGTAGATCTGCGCACTGCAATGGACTCGTACAACAATTTGATGACTTGGCTAAAGAACTGCAAAATGAAACAGTAGGTCTGCGCACTGCAATGGACTCGTACAACTATTTGATGACTTGACTAAAGAACTGCAAGGTAAAACAGTAGGTCTGAGCACTGCAATGGACTCGAACAACAATTTGATGACTTGGCTAAAGAACTGCAAAATGAAACAGTAGGTCTGCGCACTGCAATGGACTCGTACAACAATTTGATGACTTGGCTAAAGAACTGCAAAATGAAACAGTAGGTCTGCGCACTGCAATGGACTCGTACAACTATTTGATGACTTGACTAAAGAACTGCAAGGTAAAACAGTAGGTCTGAGCACTGCAATGGACTCGAACAACAATTTGATGACTTGGCTAAAGAACTGCAAAATGAAACAGTAGGTCTGCGCACTGCAATGGACTCGTACAACAATTTGATGACTTGACTAAAGAACTGCAAGGTAAAACAGTAGGTCTGAACACTGCAATGGACTCGTACAACAATTTGATGACTTGACTAAAGAACTGCAAGGTAAAACAGTAGGTCTGAGCACTGCAATGGACTCGTACAACAATTTGATGTCTTGGCTAAAGAACTGCAAGGTAAAACAGTAGGTCTGAACACTGCAATGGACTCGTACAACAATTTGATGACTTGGCTAAAGAACTGTTAGGTGAAACAGTAGGTCTGCGCACTGCAATGGACTCGTACAACAATTTGATGACTTGGCTAAAGAACTGCAAAATGAAACAGTAGGTCTGCGCACTGCAATGGACTCGTACAACAATTTGATGACTTGGCTAAAGAACTGCAAAATGAAACAGTAGGTCTGCGCACTGCAATGGACTCGTACAACAATTTGATGACTTGGCTAAAGAACTGCAAAATGAAACAGTAGGTCTGCGCACTGCAATGGACTCGTACAACTATTTGATGACTTGACTAAAGAACTGCAAGGTAAAACAGTAGGTCTGAGCACTGCAATGGACTCGAACAACAATTTGATGACTTGGCTAAAGAACTGCAAAATGAAACAGTAGGTCTGCGCACTGCAATGGACTCGTACAACAATTTGATGACTTGACTAAAGAACTGCAAGGTAAAACAGTAGGTCTGAGCACTGCAATGGACTCGAACAACAATTTGATGACTTGGCTAAAGAACTGCAAAATGAAACAGTAGGTCTGCGCACTGCAATGGACTCGTACAACAATTTGATGACTTGACTAAAGAACTGTTAGGTGAAACAGTAGGTCTGCGCACTGCAATGGACTCGTACAACAATTTGATGACTTGGCTAAAGAACTGCAAAATGAAACAGTAGGTCTGCGCACTGCAATGGACTCGTACAACAATTTGATGACTTGGCTAAAGAACTGCAAAATGAAACAGTAGGTCTGCGCACTGCAATGGACTCGTACAACAATTTGATGACTTGGCTAAAGAACTGCAAAATGAAACAGTAGGTCTGCGCACTGCAATGGACTCGTACAACTATTTGATGACTTGACTAAAGAACTGCAAGGTAAAACAGTAGGTCTGAGCACTGCAATGGACTCGAACAACAATTTGATGACTTGGCTAAAGAACTGCAAAATGAAACAGTAGGTCTGCGCACTGCAATGGACTCGTACAACTATTTGATGACTTGGCTAAAGAACTGCAAAATGAAACAGTAGGTCTGCGCACTGCAATGGACTCGTACAACAATTTGATGACTTGGCTAAAGAACTGCAAAATGAAACAGTAGGTCTGCGCACTGCAATGGACTCGTACAACAATTTGATGACTTGACTAAAGAACTGCAAGGTAAAACAGTAGGTCTGAACACTGCAATGGACTCGTACAACAATTTGATGACTTGACTAAAGAACTGCAAGGTAAAACAGTAGGTCTGAGCACTGCAATGGACTCGTACAACAATTTGATGTCTTGGCTAAAGAACTGCAAGGTAAAACAGTAGGTCTGAACACTGCAATGGACTCGTACAACAATTTGATGACTTGGCTAAAGAACTGTTAGGTGAAACAGTAGGTCTGCGCACTGCAATGGACTCGTACAACAATTTGATGACTTGGCTAAAGAACTGCAAAATGAAACAGTAGGTCTGCGCACTGCAATGGACTCGTACAACAATTTGATGACTTGGCTAAAGAACTGCAAAATGAAACAGTAGGTCTGCGCACTGCAATGGACTCGTACAACAATTTGATGACTTGGCTAAAGAACTGCAAAATGAAACAGTAGGTCTGCGCACTGCAATGGACTCGTACAACTATTTGATGACTTGACTAAAGAACTGCAAGGTAAAACAGTAGGTCTGAGCACTGCAATGGACTCGAACAACAATTTGATGACTTGGCTAAAGAACTGCAAAATGAAACAGTAGGTCTGCGCACTGCAATGGACTCGTACAACAATTTGATGACTTGACTAAAGAACTGCAAGGTAAAACAGTAGGTCTGAGCACTGCAATGGACTCGAACAACAATTTGATGACTTGGCTAAAGAACTGCAAAATGAAACAGTAGGTCTGAGCACTGCAATGGACTCGTACAACAATTTGATGACTTGGCTAAAGAACTGTTAGGTGAAACAGTAGGTCTGCGCACTGCAATGGACTCGTACAACAATTTGATGACTTGGCTAAAGAACTGCAAAATGAAACAGTAGGTCTGCGCACTGCAATGGACTCGTACAACAATTTGATGACTTGGCTAAAGAACTGCAAAATGAAGCAGTAGGTCTGCGCACTGCAATGGACTCGTACAACAATTTGATGACTTGGCTAAAGAACTGCAAAATGAAACAGTAGGTCTGCGCACTGCAATGGACTCGTACAACTATTTGATGACTTGACTAAAGAACTGCAAGGTAAAACAGTAGGTCTGAGCACTGCAATGGACTCGAACAACAATTTGATGACTTGGCTAAAGAACTGCAAAATGAAACAGTAGGTCTGCGCACTGCAATGGACTCGTACAACAATTTGATGACTTGACTAAAGAACTGCAAGGTAAAACAGTAGGTCTGAGCACTGCAATGGACTCGAACAACAATTTGATGACTTGGCTAAAGAACTGCAAAATGAAACAGTAGGTCTGCGCACTGCAATGGACTCGTACAACAATTTGATGACTTGACTAAAGAACTGCAAGGTAAAACAGTAGGTCTGAACACTGCAATGGACTCGTACAACAATTTGATGACTTGGCTAAAGAACTGTAAGGTGAAACAGTAGGTCTGCGCACTGCAATGGACTCGTACAACAATTTGATGACTTGGCTAAAGAACTGCAAAATGAAACAGTAGGTCTGCGCACTGCAATGGACTCGTACAACTATTTGATGACTTGGCTAAAGAACTGCAAAATGAAACAGTAGGTCTGCGCACTGCAATGGACTCGTACAACAATTTGATGACTTGGCTAAAGAACTGCAAAATGAAACAGTAGGTCTGCGCACTGCAATGGACTCGTACAACTATTTGATGACTTGACTAAAGAACTGCAAGGTAAAACAGTAGGTCTGAGCACTGCAATGGACTCGAACAACAATTTGATGACTTGGCTAAAGAACTGCAAAATGAAACAGTAGGTCTGCGCACTGCAATGGACTCGTACAACAATTTGATGACTTGACTAAAGAACTGCAAGGTAAAACAGTAGGTCTGAACACTGCAATGGACTCGTACAACAATTTGATGACTTGACTAAAGAACTGCAAGGTAAAACAGTAGGTCTGAGCACTGCAATGGACTCGTACAACAATTTGATGTCTTGGCTAAAGAACTGCAAGATAAAACAGTAGGTCTGAGCACTGCAATGGACTCGTACAACAATTTGATGACTTGGCTAAAGAACTGCAAAATGAAACAGTTGGTCTGCGCACTGCAATGGACTCGTACAACAATTTGATGACTTGGCTAAAGAACTGCAAGACAAAACAGTAGGTCTGAGCACTGCAATGGACTCGTACAACAATTTGATGACTTGGCTAAAGAACTGTAAGGTGAAACAGTAGGTCTGCGCACTGCAATGGACTCGTACAACAATTTGATGACTTGGCTAAAGAACTGCAAAATGAAACAGTAGGTCTGCGCACTGCAATGGACTCGTACAACAATTTGATGACTTGGCTAAAGAACTGCAAAATGAAACAGTAGGTCTGCGCACTGCAATGGACTCGTACAACAATTTGATGACTTGACTAAAGAACTGCAAGGTAAAACAGTAGGTCTGAGCACTGCAATGGACTCGTACAACAATTTGATGACTTGGCTAAAGAACTGCAAGACAAAACAGTAGGTCTGAGCACTGCAATGGACTCGTACAACAATTTGATGACTTGGCTAAAGAACTGTAAGGTGAAACAGTAGGTCTGCGCACTGCAATGGACTCGTACAACAATTTGATGACTTGGCTAAAGAACTGCAAAATGAAACAGTAGGTCTGCGCACTGCAATGGACTCGTACAACAATTTGATGACTTGGCTAAAGAACTGCAAAATGAAACAGTAGGTCTGCGCACTGCAATGGACTCGTACAACAATTTGATGACTTGGCTAAAGAACTGCAAAATGAAACAGTAGGTCTGCGCACTGCAATGGACTCGTACAACAATTTGATGACTTGACTAAAGAACTGCAAGGTAAAACAGTAGGTCTGAGCACTGCAATGGACTCGAACAACAATTTGATGACTTGGCTAAAGAACTGCAAAATGAAACAGTAGGTCTGCGCACTGCAATGGACTCGTACAACAATTTGATGACTTGGCTAAAGAACTGCAAGACAAAACAGTAGGTCTGAGCACTGCAATGGACTCGTACAACAATTTGATGACTTGGCTAAAGAACTGTAAGGTGAAACAGTAGGTCTGCGCACTGCAATGGACTCGTACAACAATTTGATGACTTGGCTAAAGAACTGCAAAATGAAACAGTAAGTCTGCGCACTGCAATGGACTCGTACAACAATTTGATGACTTGGCTAAAGAACTGCAAAATGAAACAGTAGGTCTGCGCACTGCAATGGACTCGTACAACAATTTGATGACTTGGCTAAAGAACTGCAAAATGAAACAGTAGGTCTGCGCACTGCAATGGACTCGTACAACTATTTGATGACTTGACTAAAGAACTGCAAGGTAAAACAGTAGGTCTGAGCACTGCAATGGACTCGAACAACAATTTGATGACTTGGCTAAAGAACTGCAAAATGAAACAGTAGGTCTGCGCACTGCAATGGACTCGTACAACAATTTGATGACTTGACTAAAGAACTGCAAGGTAAAACAGTAGGTCTGAACACTGCAATGGACTCGTACAACAATTTGATGACTTGACTAAAGAACTGCAAGGTAAAACAGTAGGTCTGAGCACTGCAATGGACTCGTACAACAATTTGATGTCTTGGCTAAAGAACTGCAAGATAAAACAGTAGGTCTGAGCACTGCAATGGACTCGTACAACAATTTGATGACTTGGCTAAAGAACTGCAAAATGAAACAGTAGGTCTGCGCACTGCAATGGACTCGTACAACAATTTGATGACTTGGCTAAAGAACTGCAAGACAAAACAGTAGGTCTGAGCACTGCAATGGACTCGTACAACAATTTGATGACTTGGCTAAAGAACTGTAAGGTGAAACAGTAGGTCTGCGCACTGCAATGGACTCGTACAACAATTTGATGACTTGGCTAAAGAACTGCAAAATGAAACAGTAGGTCTGCGCACTGCAATGGACTCGTACAACAATTTGATGACTTGGCTAAAGAACTGCAAAATGAAACAGTAGGTCTGCGCACTGCAATGGACTCGTACAACACATTGATGACTTGACTAAAGAACTGCAAGGTAAAACAGTAGGTCTGAGCACTGCAATGGACTCGTACAACAATTTGATGACTTGGCTAAAGAACTGCAAGACAAAACAGTAGGTCTGAGCACTGCAATGGACTCGTACAACAATTTGATGACTTGGCTAAAGAACTGTAAGGTGAAACAGTAGGTCTGCGCACTGCAATGGACTCGTACAACAATTTGATGACTTGGCTAAAGAACTGCAAAATGAAACAGTAGGTCTGCGCACTGCAATGGACTCGTACAACAATTTGATGACTTGGCTAAAGAACTGCAAAATGAAACAGTAGGTCTGCGCACTGCAATGGACTCGTACAACAATTTGATGACTTGACTAAAGAACTGCAAGGTAAAACAGTAGGTCTGAGCACTGCAATGGACTCGAACAACAATTTGATGACTTGGCTAAAGAACTGCAAAATGAAACAGTAGGTCTGCGCACTGCAATGGACTCGTACAACAATTTGATGACTTGACTAAAGAACTGCAAGGTAAAACAGTAGGTCTGAACACTGCAATGGACTCGTACAACAATTTGATGACTTGACTAAAGAACTGCAAGGTAAAACAGTAGGTCTGAGCACTGCAATGGACTCGTACAACAATTTGATGTCTTGGCTAAAGAACTGCAAGATAAAACAGTAGGTCTGAGCACTGCAATGGACTCGTACAACAATTTGATGACTTGGCTAAAGAACTGCAAAATGAAACAGTAGGTCTGCGCACTGCAATGGACTCGTACAACAATTTGATGACTTGGCTAAAGAACTGCAAGACAAAACAGTAGGTCTGAGCACTGCAATGGACTCGTACAACAATTTGATGACTTGGCTAAAGAACTGTAAGGTGAAACAGTAGGTCTGCGCACTGCAATGGACTCGTACAACAATTTGATGACTTGGCTAAAGAACTGCAAAATGAAACAGTAGGTCTGCGCACTGCAATGGACTCGTACAACAATTTGATGACTTGGCTAAAGAACTGCAAAATGAAACAGTAGGTCTGCGCACTGCAATGGACTCGTACAACAATTTGATGACTTGGCTAAAGAACTGCAAAATGAAACAGTAGGTCTGCGCACTGCAATGGACTCGTACAACTATTTGATGACTTGACTAAAGAACTGCAAGGTAAAACAGTAGGTCTGAGCACTGCAATGGACTCGAACAACAATTTGATGACTTGGCTAAAGAACTGCAAAATGAAACAGTAGGTCTGCGCACTGCAATGGACTCGTACAACAATTTGATGACTTGACTAAAGAACTGCAAGGTAAAACAGTAGGTCTGAACACTGCAAAGGACTCGTACAACAATTTGATGACTTGGCTAAAGAACTGTTAGGTGAAACAGTAGGTCTGCGCACTGCAATGGACTCGTACAACAATTTGATGACTTGGCTAAAGAACTGCAAAATGAAACAGTAGGTCTGCGCACTGCAATGGACTCGTACAACAATTTGATGACTTGGCTAAAGAACTGCAAAATGAAACAGTAGGTCTGCGCACTGCAATGGACTCGTACAACAATTTGATGACTTGGCTAAAGAACTGCAAAATGAAACAGTAGGTCTGCGCACTGCAATGGACTCGTACAACTATTTGATGACTTGACTAAAGAACTGCAAGGTAAAACAGTAGGTCTGAGCACTGCAATGGACTCGAACAACAATTTGATGACTTGGCTAAAGAACTGCAAAATGAAACAGTAGGTCTGCGCACTGCAATGGACTCGTACAACAATTTGATGACTTGACTAAAGAACTGCAAGGTAAAACAGTAGGTCTGAGTACTGCAATGGACTCGAACAACAATTTGATGACTTGGCTAAAGAACTGCAAAATGAAACAGTAGGTCTGCGCACTGCAATGGACTCGTACAACAATTTGATGACTTGACTAAAGAACTGCAAGGTAAAACAGTAGGTCTGAACACTGCAATGGACTCGTACAACAATTTGATGACTTGGCTAAAGAACTGTAAGGTGAAACAGTAGGTCTGCGCACTGCAATGGACTCGTACAACAATTTGATGACTTGGCTAAAGAACTGCAAAATGAAACAGTAGGTCTGCGCACTGCAATGGACTCGTACAACTATTTGATGACTTGGCTAAAGAACTGCAAAATGAAACAGTAGGTCTGCGCACTGCAATGGACTCGTACAACAATTTGATGACTTGGCTAAAGAACTGCAAAATGAAACAGTAGGTCTGCGCACTGCAATGGACTCGTACAACTATTTGATGACTTGACTAAAGAACTGCAAGGTAAAACAGTAGGTCTGAGCACTGCAATGGACTCGAACAACAATTTGATGACTTGGCTAAAGAACTGCAAAATGAAACAGTAGGTCTGCGCACTGCAATGGACTCGTACAACAATTTGATGACTTGACTAAAGAACTGCAAGGTAAAACAGTAGGTCTGAACACTGCAATGGACTCGTACAACAATTTGATGACTTGACTAAAGAACTGCA
Organism: Biomphalaria pfeifferi; assembly: GCA_030265305.1. Taxonomy (NCBI): domain Eukaryota; kingdom Metazoa; phylum Mollusca; class Gastropoda; family Planorbidae; genus Biomphalaria; species Biomphalaria pfeifferi. The sequence continues at coordinate 28,432 of JASAOG010000061.1, read as the reverse complement.
AGGTAAAACAGTAGGTCTGAGCACTGCAATGGACTCGTACAACAATTTGATGTCTTGGCTAAAGAACTGCAAGATAAAACAGTAGGTCTGAGCACTGCAATGGACTCGTACAACAATTTGATGACTTGGCTAAAGAACTGCAAAATGAAACAGTAGGTCTGCGCACTGCAATGGACTCGTACAACAATTTGATGACTTGGCTAAAGAACTGCAAGACAAAACAGTAGGTCTGAGCACTGCAATGGACTCGTACAACAATTTGATGACTTGGCTAAAGAACTGTAAGGTGAAACAGTAGGTCTGCGCACTGCAATGGACTCGTACAACAATTTGATGACTTGGCTAAAGAACTGCAAAATGAAACAGTAGGTCTGCGCACTGCAATGGACTCGTACAACAATTTGATGACTTGGCTAAAGAACTGCAAAATGAAACAGTAGGTCTGCGCACTGCAATGGACTCGTACAACAATTTGATGACTTGACTAAAGAACTGCAAGGTAAAACAGTAGGTCTGAGCACTGCAATGGACTCGTACAACAATTTGATGACTTGGCTAAAGAACTGCAAAACAAAACAGTAGGTCTGAGCACTGCAATGGACTCGTACAACAATTTGATGACTTGGCTAAAGAACTGTAAGGTGAAACAGTAGGTCTGCGCACTGCAATGGACTCGTACAACAATTTGATGACTTGGCTAAAGAACTGCAAAATGAAACAGTAGGTCTGCGCACTGCAATGGACTCGTACAACAAGTTGATGACTTGGCTAAAGAACTGCAAAATGAAACAGTAGGTCTGCGCACTGCAATGGACTCGTACAACAATTTGATGACTTGGCTAAAGAACTGCAAAATGAAACAGTAGGTCTGCGCACTGCAATGGACTCGTACAACAATTTGATGACTTGACTAAAGAACTGCAAGGTAAAAAAGTAGGTCTGAGCACTGCAATGGACTCGAACAACAATTTGATGACTTGGCTAAAGAACTGCAAAATGAAACAGTAGGTCTGCGCACTGCAATGGACTCGTACAACAATTTGATGACTTGACTAAAGAACTGCAAGGTAAAACAGTAGGTCTGAACACTGCAATGGACTCGTACAACAATTTGATGACTTGACTAAAGAACTGCAAGGTAAAGCAGTAGGTCTGAGCACTGCAATGGACTCGTACAACAATTTGATGTCTTGGCTAAAGAACTGCAAGATAAAACAGTAGGTCTGAGCACTGCAATGGACTCGTACAACAATTTGATGACTTGGCTAAAGAACTGCAAAATGAAACAGTAGGTCTGCGCACTGCAATGGACTCGTACAACAATTTGATGACTTTGCTAAAGAACTGCAAGACAAAACAGTAGGTCTGAGCACTGCAATGGACTCGTACAACAATTTGATGACTTGGCTAAAGAACTGTAAGGTGAAACAGTAGGTCTGCGCACTGCAATGGACTCGTACAACAATTTGATGACTTGGCTAAAGAACTGCAAAATGAAACAGTAGGTCTGCGCACTGCAATGGACTCGTACAACAATTTGATGACTTGGCTAAAGAACTGCAAAATGAAACAGTAGGTCTGCGCACTGCAATGGACTCGTACAACTATTTGATGACTTGGCTAAAGAACTGCAAAATGAAACAGTAGGTCTGCGCACTGCAATGGACTCGTACAACACATTGATGACTTGACTAAAGAACTGCAAGGTAAAACAGTAGGTCTGAGCACTGCAATGGACTCGTACAACAATTTGATGACTTGGCTAAAGAACTGCAAGACAAAACAGTAGGTCTGAGCACTGCAATGGACTCGTACAACAATTTGATGACTTGGCTAAAGAACTGTAAGGTGAAACAGTAGGTCTGCGCACTGCAATGGACTCGTACAACAATTTGATGACTTGGCTAAAGAACTGCAAAATGAAACAGTAGGTCTGCGCACTGCAATGGACTCGTACAACAATTTGATGACTTGGCTAAAGAACTGCAAAATGAAACAGTAGGTCTGCGCACTGCAATGGACTCGTACAACAATTTGATGACTTGACTAAAGAACTGCAAGGTAAAACAGTAGGTCTGAGCACTGCAATGGACTCGAACAACAATTTGATGACTTGGCTAAAGAACTGCAAAATGAAACAGTAGGTCTGCGCACTGCAATGGACTCGTACAACAATTTGATGACTTGACTAAAGAACTGCAAGGTAAAACAGTAGGTCTGAACACTGCAATGGACTCGTACAACAATTTGATGACTTGACTAAAGAACTGCAAGGTAAAACAGTAGGTCTGAGCACTGCAATGGACTCGTACAACAATTTGATGTCTTGGCTAAAGAACTGCAAGATAAAACAGTAGGTCTGAGCACTGCAATGGACTCGTACAACAATTTGATGACTTGGCTAAAGAACTGCAAAATGAAACAGTAGGTCTGCGCACTGCAATGGACTCGTACAACAATTTGATGACTTGGCTAAAGAACTGCAAGACAAAACAGTAGGTCTGAGCACTGCAATGGACTCGTACAACAATTTGATGACTTGGCTAAAGAACTGTAAGGTGAAACAGTAGGTCTGCGCACTGCAATGGACTCGTACAACAATTTGATGACTTGGCTAAAGAACTGCAAAATGAAACAGTAGGTCTGCGCACTGCAAAGGACTCGTACAACTATTTGATGACTTGACTAAAGAACTGCAAGGTAAAACAGTAGGTCTGAGCACTGCAATGGACTCGAACAACAATTTGATGACTTGGCTAAAGAACTGCAAAATGAAACAGTAGGTCTGCGCACTGCAATGGACTCGTACAACAATTTGATGACTTGGCTAAAGAACTGCAAAATGAAACAGTAGGTCTGCGCACTGCAATGGACTCGTACAACAATTTGATGACTTGGCTAAAGAACTGCAAAATGAAACAGTAGGTCTGCGCACTGCAATGGACTCGTACAACTATTTGATGACTTGACTAAAGAACTGCAAGGTAAAACAGTAGGTCTGAGCACTGCAATGGACTCGAACAACAATTTGATGACTTGGCTAAAGAACTGCAAAATGAAACAGTAGGTCTGCGCACTGCAATGGACTCGTACAACAATTTGATGACTTGACTAAAGAACTGCAAGGTAAAACAGTAGGTCTGAACACTGCAATGGACTCGTACAACAATTTGATGACTTGGCTAAAGAACTGTTAGGTGAAACAGTAGGTCTGCGCACTGCAATGGACTCGTACAACAATTTGATGACTTGGCTAAAGAACTGCAAAATGAAACAGTAGGTCTGCGCACTGCAATGGACTCGTACAACAATTTGATGACTTGGCTAAAGAACTGCAAAATGAAACAGTAGGTCTGCGCACTGCAATGGACTCGTACAACAATTTGATGACTTGGCTAAAGAACTGCAAAATGAAACAGTAGGTCTGCGCACTGCAATGGACTCGTACAACAATTTGATGACTTGGCTAAAGAACTGCAAAATGAAACAGTAGGTCTGCGCACTGCAATGGACTCGTACAACTATTTGATGACTTGACTAAAGAACTGCAAGGTAAAACAGTAGGTCTGAGCACTGCAATGGACTCGAACAACAATTTGATGACTTGGCTAAAGAACTGCAAAATGAAACAGTAGGTCTGCGCACTGCAATGGACTCGTACAACAATTTGATGACTTGACTAAAGAACTGCAAGGTAAAACAGTAGGTCTGAGCACTGCAATGGACTCGAACAACAATTTGATGACTTGGCTAAAGAACTGCAAAATGAAACAGTAGGTCTGCGCACTGCAATGGACTCGTACAACAATTTGATGACTTGACTAAAGAACTGCAAGGTAAAACAGTAGGTCTGAACACTGCAATGGACTCGTACAACAATTTGATGACTTGGCTAAAGAACTGTAAGGTGAAACAGTAGGTCTGCGCACTGCAATGGACTCGTACAACAATTTGATGACTTGGCTAAAGAACTGCAAAATGAAACAGTAGGTCTACGCACTGCAATGGACTCGTACAACTATTTGATGACTTGGCTAAAGAACTGCAAAATGAAACAGTAGGTCTGCGCACTGCAATGGACTCGTACAACAATTTGATGACTTGGCTAAAGAACTGCAAAATGAAACAGTAGGTCTGCGCACTGCAATGGACTCGTACAACTATTTGATGACTTGACTAAAGAACTGCAAGGTAAAACAGTAGGTCTGAGCACTGCAATGGACTCGAACAACAATTTGATGACTTGGCTAAAGAACTGCAAAATGAAACAGTAGGTCTGCGCACTGCAATGGACTCGTACAACAATTTGATGACTTGACTAAAGAGCTGCAAGGTAAAACAGTAGGTCTGAACACTGCAATGGACTCGTACAACAATTTGATGACTTGACTAAAGAACTGCAAGGTAAAACAGTAGGTCTGAGCACTGCAATGGACTCGTACAACAATTTGATGTCTTGGCTAAAGAACTGCAAGATAAAACAGTAGGTCTGAGCACTGCAATGGACTCGTACAACAATTTGATGACTTGGCTAAAGAACTGCAAAATGAAACAGTAGGTCTGCGCACTGCAATGGACTCGTACAACAATTTGATGACTTGGCTAAAGAACTGCAAGACAAAACAGTAGGTCTGAGCACTGCAATGGACTCGTACAACAATTTGATGACTTGGCTAAAGAACTGTAAGGTGAAACAGTAGGTCTGCGCACTGCAATGGACTCGTACAACAATTTGATGACTTGGCTAAAGAACTGCAAAATGAAACAGTAGGTCTGCGCACTGCAATGGACTCGTACAACAATTTGATGACTTGGCTAAAGAACTGCAAAATGAAACAGTAGGTCTGCGCACTGCAATGGACTCGTACAACAATTTGATGACTTGACTAAAGAACTGCAAGGTAAAACAGTAGGTCTGAGCACTGCAATGGACTCGTACAACAATTTGATGACTTGGCTAAAGAACTGCAAAACAAAACAGTAGGTCTGAGCACTGCAATGGACTCGTACAACAATTTGATGACTTGGCTAAAGAACTGTAAGGTGAAACAGTAGGTCTGCGCACTGCAATGGACTCGTACAACAATTTGATGACTTGGCTAAAGAACTGCAAAATGAAACAGTAGGTCTGCGCACTGCAATGGACTCGTACAACAAGTTGATGACTTGGCTAAAGAACTGCAAAATGAAACAGTAGGTCTGCGCACTGCAATGGACTCGTACAACAATTTGATGACTTGGCTAAAGAACTGCAAAATGAAACAGTAGGTCTGCGCACTGCAATGGACTCGTACAACAATTTGATGACTTGACTAAAGAACTGCAAGGTAAAACAGTAGGTCTGAGCACTGCAATGGACTCGAACAACAATTTGATGACTTGGCTAAAGAACTGCAAAATGAAACAGTAGGTCTGCGCACTGCAATGGACTCGTACAACAATTTGATGACTTGACTAAAGAACTGCAAGGTAAAACAGTAGGTCTGAACACTGCAATGGACTCGTACAACAATTTGATGACTTGACTAAAGAACTGCAAGGTAAAGCAGTAGGTCTGAGCACTGCAATGGACTCGTACAACAATTTGATGTCTTGGCTAAAGAACTGCAAGATAAAACAGTAGGTCTGAGCACTGCAATGGACTCGTACAACAATTTGATGACTTGGCTAAAGAACTGCAAAATGAAACAGTAGGTCTGCGCACTGCAATGGACTCGTACAACAATTTGATGACTTGGCTAAAGAACTGCAAGACAAAACAGTAGGTCTGAGCACTGCAATGGACTCGTACAACAATTTGATGACTTGGCTAAAGAACTGTAAGGTGAAACAGTAGGTCTGCGCACTGCAATGGACTCGTACAACAATTTGATGACTTGGCTAAAGAACTGCAAAATGAAACAGTAGGTCTGCGCACTGCAATGGACTCGTACAACAATTTGATGACTTGGCTAAAGAACTGCAAAATGAAACAGTAGGTCTGCGCACTGCAATGGACTCGTACAACTATTTGATGACTTGGCTAAAGAACTGCAAAATGAAACAGTAGGTCTGCGCACTGCAATGGACTCGTACAACAATTTGATGACTTGGCTAAAGAACTGCAAAATGAAACAGTAGGTCTGCGCACTGCAATGGACTCGTACAACTATTTGATGACTTGACTAAAGAACTGCAAGGTAAAACAGTAGGTCTGAGCACTGCAATGGACTCGAACAACAATTTGATGACTTGGCTAAAGAACTGCAAAATGAAACAGTAGGTCTGCGCACTGCAATGGACTCGTACAACAATTTGATGACTTGACTAAAGAACTGCAAGGTAAAACAGTAGGTCTGAACACTGCAATGGACTCGTACAACAATTTGATGACTTGACTAAAGAACTGCAAGGTAAAACAGTAGGTCTGAGCACTGCAATGGACTCGTACAACAATTTGATGTCTTGGCTAAAGAACTGCAAGATAAAACAGTAGGTCTGAGCACTGCAATGGACTCGTACAACAATTTGATGACTTGGCTAAAGAACTGCAAAATGAAACAGTAGGTCTGCGCACTGCAATGGACTCGTACAACAATTTGATGACTTGGCTAAAGAACTGCAAGACAAAACAGTAGGTCTGAGCACTGCAATGGACTCGTACAACAATTTGATGACTTGGCTAAAGAACTGTAAGGTGAAACAGTAGGTCTGCGCACTGCAATGGACTCGTACAACAATTTGATGACTTGGCTAAAGAACTGCAAAATGAAACAGTAGGTCTGCGCACTGCAATGGACTCGTACAACAATTTGATGACTTGGCTAAAGAACTGCAAAATGAAACAGTAGGTCTGCGCACTGCAATGGACTCGTACAACAATTTGATGACTTGACTAAAGAACTGCAAGGTAAAACAGTAGGTCTGAGCACTGCAATGGACTCGAACAACAATTTGATGACTTGGCTAAAGAACTGCAAGACAAAACAGTAGGTCTGAGCACTGCAATGGACTCGTACAACAATTTGATGACTTGGCTAAAGAACTGTAAGGTGAAACAGTAGGTCTGCGCACTGCAATGGACTCGTACAACAATTTGATGACTTGGCTAAAGAACTGCAAAATGAAACAGTAGGTCTGCGCACTGCAATGGACTCGTACAACAATTTGATGACTTGGCTAAAGAACTGCAAAATGAAACAGTAGGTCTGCGCACTGCAATGGACTCGTACAACAATTTGATGACTTGGCTAAAGAACTGCAAAATGAAACAGTAGGTCTGCGCACTGCAATGGACTCGTACAACAATTTGATGACTTGACTAAAGAACTGCAAGGTAAAACAGTAGGTCTGAGCACTGCAATGGACTCGAACAACAATTTGATGACTTGGCTAAAGAACTGCAAAATGAAACAGTAGGTCTGCGCACTGCAATGGACTCGTACAACAATTTGATGACTTGACTAAAGAACTGCAAGGTAAAACAGTAGGTCTGAACACTGCAATGGACTCGTACAACAATTTGATGACTTGACTAAAGAACTGCAAGGTAAAGCAGTAGGTCTGAGCACTGCAATGGACTCGTACAACAATTTGATGTCTTGGCTAAAGAACTGCAAGATAAAACAGTAGGTCTGAGCACTGCAATGGACTCGTACAACAATTTGATGACTTGGCTAAAGAACTGCAAAATGAAACAGTAGGTCTGCGCACTGCAATGGACTCGTACAACAATTTGATGACTTGGCTAAAGAACTGCAAGACAAAACAGTAGGTCTGAGCACTGCAATGGACTCGTACAACAATTTGATGACTTGGCTAAAGAACTGTAAGGTGAAACAGTAGGTCTGCGCACTGCAATGGACTCGTACAACAATTTGATGACTTGGCTAAAGAACTGCAAAATGAAACAGTAGGTCTGCGCACTGCAATGGACTCGTACAACAATTTGATGACTTGGCTAAAGAACTGCAAAATGAAACAGTAGGTCTGCGCACTGCAATGGACTCGTACAACAATTTGATGACTTGGCTAAAGAACTGCAAAATGAAACAGTAGGTCTGCGCACTGCAATGGACTCGTACAACTATTTGATGACTTGACTAAAGAACTGCAAGGTAAAACAGTAGGTCTGAGCACTGCAATGGACTCGAACAACAATTTGATGACTTGGCTAAAGAACTGCAAAATGAAACAGTAGGTCTGCGCACTGCAATGGACTCGTACAACAATTTGATGACTTGACTAAAGAACTGCAAGGTAAAACAGTAGGTCTGAACACTGCAATGGACTCGTACAACAATTTGATGACTTGGCTAAAGAACTGTAAGGTGAAACAGTAGGTCTGCGCACTGCAATGGACTCGTACAACAATTTGATGACTTGGCTAAAGAACTGCAAAATGAAACAGTAGGTCTGCGCACTGCAATGGACTCGTACAACAATTTGATGACTTGGCTAAAGAACTGCAAAATGAAACAGTAGGTCTGCGCACTGCAATGGACTCGTACAACAATTTGATGACTTGGCTAAAGAACTGCAAAATGAAACAGTAGGTCTGCGCACTGCAATGGACTCGTACAACTATTTGATGACTTGACTAAAGAACTGCAAGGTAAAACAGTAGGTCTGAGCACTGCAATGGACTCGAACAACAATTTGATGACTTGGCTAAAGAACTGCAAAATGAAACAGTAGGTCTGCGCACTGCAATGGACTCGTACAACAATTTGATGACTTGACTAAAGAACTGCAAGGTAAAACAGTAGGTCTGAGCACTGCAATGGACTCGAACAACAATTTGATGACTTGGCTAAAGAACTGCAAAATGAAACAGTAGGTCTGCGCACTGCAATGGACTCGTACAACAATTTGATGACTTGACTAAAGAACTGCAAGGTAAAACAGTAGGTCTGAACACTGCAATGGACTCGTACAACAATTTGATGACTTGGTTAAAGAACTGTAAGGTGAAACAGTAGGTCTGCGCATTGCAATGGACTCGTACAACAATTTGATGACTTGGCTAAAGAACTGCAAAATGAAACAGTAGGTCTGCGCACTGCAATGGACTCGTACAACAATTTGATGACTTGGCTAAAGAACTGCAAAATGAAACAGTAGGTCTGCGCACTGCAATGGACTCGTACAACAATTTGATGACTTGGCTAAAGAACTGCAAAATGAAACAGTAGGTCTGAGCACTGCAATGGACTCGTACAACAATTTGATGACTTGGCTAAAGAACTGCAAGGTGAAACAGTAGGTCTGAGCACTGCAATGGACTCGTACAACAATTTGATGAAGTGGCTAAGAAAACTTGAGAGTTAAACGGTTTGTTCAGACTCTTATGACAGCAAAGGAATTGGCTGCAAACATGAAAGTTGTTGGAATCTTTCCAGCCAAACGCCAAAGGAAAAGGCAGTATGATAAATCTTTTGAAAACTTCACAATTGGAAATACTGAAGATGACTTCAGGAGATATTGCTTCAACAGAATTGCATTTAATCATTGCAGCTGAGATTTGAACAGCTGAAATCAAATCACAATCTATTTGAGTTTCTTGTCAGCTTCAAGAGTCTTCTACCTGATGACATACAAAAGTTTACAGCGACCCTCGAGCAAGAATTGACGTCATCAACAGACCAGTAGGCAGATACAGGTGAGCGAGAATTAGCTGATAAAATGGAATCTTTAAGGTATATTCTATCAAATACCACCGAAACCCTGTAGAAATTTTAGCATATCTGTCCACTAATGAAACCCGGTAGAAATGTTAGCATATCTCTCCCCCAATGAAACACTGCCTTTCCAAACTACTGCTTTGTAAACAATACCAGTAACTGTGGTATCTGGTTAAAGAAGCTGCTCGTGCCTCAAACTAATAAAGAGTTACTTGAAGTCAATAATTCACGCAAATATATTGAACAATTTGGCAATTATTGCTACTGAGCCTGATCTATGTAGGAAATAGAATTTTTGATGCTATACTGCATGACTTCGCTACACGCAAGGCTCGTAAAGTTAGTTTGATTGGGATTCTGTACTTAGTTAAGAATAAATAAAATGCAAAAAGAAATATTTTGTAATACACAATCTTAATTTTCACTTATTATTCTTAATACTACCCAATCCGTTTTACATAGGGCATCACAATGGTAAGGGCCGGCCTTGCACCCACCTGATGCTATTAAGTTTCAGTGACACTAATATCATTGTTCTGCTAAGCTAGTCATTTTTCTTTTCAGTTTTGCTGATTCGGATCTTCCAACTTTTTTTTTACTCCTAAGCATCTCATCTTTTCCTGTGGTACTGTCTGTGTTGTAGGCTATCAATCATTCCATTCATTTTTAGAATGATTTTTAATCTTAAGAAGTTCCTAAAATGAAAAGTATTTCTTTGCAACGCTATGTTGCAAGGGAGATAACAATGCAATTTTCAGCATTTAATTTCGAAAAATGAAATCTTCCGATTATAGACCCTGAAAAAAAATAAAATAATTTTCAATAAAAAAAAAATAAATTATAAAAAAATAAAACATTTGTTCTTGATAAAATGATAGTTTTATAAATTACGTGGAACAAGTCAAAGAAACCTTGTTTAAATATATATATATATTTTTATTTTTTTTATTTTGCTTGTGTGATTCTTTCGAGTGTTTGGAATATTTAACACACTAAACGGTACCGACGTTAAAATTATATACAAAACATAATTTTAAAATACAATCTGTATCACGTCAATAGTTACATGCACATTGCCCTACCACAGGGAGAATATGTGTTGTGTTTCAGACGTCTTATAATTCCCTGCTGAAGAAATAAACGTATCTGTATACACTAGACAACATAAGTTCACCAACCAACAGAGTCAACAGTAAACCCTTTCGGAATCTTCATAGAAACTGTAGCACTAAGAAATGTGTCTTCATGTCAAAAGAGATCCGAACAGACTCACAAAAAAAAAATCGTTATTTAAAGCTGCATTCTCCACCGAATAATACACTAATCCTAACAGACCACTATCGACTATAAACTATATGGAATATTTATGGTATTTTGAACAAAATCTAACTCACTACAAAAACACGTCTTTACACTCTGGCATCCTGGACTCATCTCTTGTACACAGCTTACGACAGAGCCGCTCACATTTCATCATTCACGCTGCATAGCTACCAACCAATTGCGAATTCTCACTGTCACCATAGAAACGCAAACGTTCGACATGACTAAAATGAAGAATTATAGAATTTATTTAATTGATTAAACTCAATAACAAGCTTTAACATAGTGTCTTGGTGAATTGGAAGGTAGCTCTTAGTCGAATATTGCAAACATCGCAAATATCAATCTTCTGTTACGAAGGTATCTATATGGTATATATAACTACCATCGTAGTTTTAAAAGATTCTTTTTTTCTGACGTTTGCGATGGTGGGTTTTTTTTGTGTTTTTTTTTGTTTTTTTTTGCTCAAAGATTTTTCGGTCAAATGAGCTTTTATTTATCCCCGAAAAGAAAGAATTCTGCAAGCTGGCAATGACCTAAGAAGAAATCTGCCAATAATCTTTAAATTGATGGTATTGTTCAAAGGATGAGAGGATAACTCGGATTCAACTCATTACAGATGATCTTACACATTTAAATGCATGTGTCCATATATTGGAGGATTTAAATATTCTAGCGAATCAAAACACGAACAATAGTCACACTATTTGTATATTATCAACAACGAATCAGTTTCACAAAATGATAATTCCGGAACTCAAAATTCTTCTCTCAAATGTTAACATAATTTTAGATACTTTACAGTACACAGTTCAAAGAGTCTGCAATTCTGTTTCTTAACTCTTTTGACGCATCTATCAGAACAAATGAATAGGAGTACTTTGTCGAAATGATTCACTATTTGAAGACTTGGTTTTGTAGTTGTTTTTTTACCAACATTATGAATTTTTTTTTATCTGTAAAGAACTCAAGACTCGTAATCGCCACATTATTATAGATCTGTATTAGTCTATTCGTACTTTATACCTTACGTATATCCACTTTGAAAATCACGTTTGATTCTATTGAACATTGTAGTAACTTATTGCAGTTGTGCTTTTCAATAGGTGGACATATTGAGATCGCAATTCACGTGACCGTCTCGTTGACATGCATTCGAGTAGCGAAATATTTCCGGAAGCTGTGCTTAAAATCTCGCGTGCATACTGTGTAGATGAGTGGGTTGAGAAGAGAGTTGGTCAGTCCCAGGACCAGGAAGTGTGTGCTGATCACGTCCTTCAACCAGCAAGGCGTGTCAGCCTCGGAGATATCCAAGATGGAGGAGATGATAAAGGGAGACCACGTGACGATTAGGCAGCCCACTAGCGCCACCAGCTTCCGGAGGCACCTCCATCCTTGTGCCGACATGCCGAGAACCCACTGAGGGTGGCGCGGCGGTTGCTCCAAGATGTTAAAGGACTCGATTCTTCTAAGGTGTATCCTGGCCTTGTTGTAGAGGAAGATGTATATCACGAGGATGACCAGAATGGGCAGCAGTGAGGCCACCATGATGACCACGATGTACTCAGGCTCCAGAACGAACGCGAACGAACAGTGTTCGTCATAGTTGCTTCTGCTCCAGCCGGCCAGCGGGGCAAACCCCATCAAAAGACACGCAATCGTCGTCACTAGAATCGCCAAGCAAGCGACTCGTGGGGTCAGCAGCTTCCGATAAGTCAGCGCATGCGTGATTGCAACAAACCTGTCGACGGCGATCAACATTAAGAAGCCGATGGTGGCGACGATGGAGCTAAGGAAGAACCCGAGACGCATCAGACAGAGATTGTGACTGCTTTCGTGTGTACTGGTCACCACCGTCCCGATGGACGTCACGCCGACAAGTACGTCAGCGATATACAGCGAAGCGATAAACCACTGGCCGGGGAGACGGAAATGCCCGGACTTTGCCGAGAGAATGAAGACGGCGACGTTCGCGAACACTATCAACGTGACTATAGGGATCATAACCACGTGACAGACTTCCTCGTGAATGTTCGTGGAGTCACTCGGGCAAGAAAAGTTTTTCTCGGAGGACGATGGCGCAATCTCCAAGCACGCGATTTCTCTGGAAGGGTCAGTGGTCGTTATTGTAGATGGTCTTGTGGTCGGTGTTATGTCTGGAACTCTTTTAGTCTCCTGGTCAGTTGAATGGACACACGGCATTGCTTGTCATTCAATGCTCTTCTGCAAAGAATAAATATTAAAAGATTAATTAATAAATTATTAGGAGAAATCTTTAACATCATTATCAAACTTTTGGAAAACAAGAAATGATATATCAAATGATAAACTAAAGAATATCAGTCAATGTTGAATTAAGTTTTATAAAGTACTGTAGATTCTACTTAAGAACTATACAGACTTATTTCGATGCATCTGGTCCAACAGTTTAAACTAGTTGAGCCGGTTTTGGTCATATTGTAAGCCATGACTCGCTGTCTTAAGTCATCCTTCAAGGTACAGTGGAGGGAGCACGAAGAAAGATAGATAAGATAAGATAAGATAATTTTTTTTGATCCAATAAAATGGAAATTCAGTTTGACCACAACCAAAAGGGTGGTCAAAAGAAAAGTTGGACGGACAATATAAAAGAATGGACCGGCCTCTCTCTTGATATTCTGCACACAAAAAAGAGCTGCGGAACCGGGAAAAATGGAGGGATTTGGTTACTCGGACAGTCACAGCAACCCGGTGATGAAAGTCAAGGGCCAGATGAATGAATGAAGGATGATTGAAACCAATCATTATACCTGATGCAACCAATCAACATCACTTTCTTGCATATAACATCGACAGATCATCTGTGCAGAGTAGTTAATTATTCTTCCGGGCTAAAGATTTCCTAGGTAGGCTAGATATGGGTAAGGGGAAACAATCTTTGTTGAAATATCTTAAACTATGTTCATGTGTGTTGTCATAATACTGAAGTATCGACCCCTTACTAAGAACGTTTTGTTATTGGGGTGTTTTTTTAAACTCTTCTATCTGTGTGGTATAAGTCTTGTACACGTTATTTCTCCCACTTTTTAGTCTCAGATCAAGTTGAAACTTTGCACAATTATTCAGTGTCATACACAATACACGAATCAATAAAAAAAAAAACAACCAATTAGTGAAGTAATTAGTTGTAATTAATTAATTGTGTTTTATATAGTAAATGGGAAATAAATCTCGAAGTATGGTCAGATATGGCAGAAGTTGTGTAGTTCTTTCCATTGTATACGCTTTTTTAACAGTTTTGTCTTTTATTTTGCTTGTTCATCATTTAAAATGTGACACTTAATAAATGTCATCACTAAAGTTGAAGCCTTCTAGTCCAATAATACTTACCCTTATTCACGGTTAAACAGAGATTGACTAAAAACTCAGAGCTTATTGGTATTATCATATGAGTAAAGATAGCAATTAATCTCCATTCATTTCACTGTTTTTTTAATTCTACATGAAGTTTTCCCACTCTAGTTTCTTATACTAATCATTACTAATGTCCAATGAACATAGTTCTACAACAACAACAAAAAAAAAACATTTAAAAATACTTTTAAAATATACAGCTTATATTAAATGCAACTGTATCAATTAGTGTTTGGAATCAGTCGTGTAACTACATGTGAGATTGTAATGATAATTACACATTGTAAATACTCATTCTATTTGTGGAAACCCTTCTCGCAATGGGATAAGAGACTAGAACAAACCTAAGAGAATATCAGTTAAATTTCTTACAAGAGAATATGCCCAATTAGGAAGAGTAGGGCCTCCACCGAATACTTTAAAAGCCATTCCAAAACACAATAAAGGTTAAATGTCAATTATGCATAAACACTAAACCATAATATAACTAATATAACAAACATATTTATTTGTAAAAAATACCAAAACAAAAGACTGCAATGTACCGGATGCTACATGCTAAATGCATCGTACCTAGGAAAAGATTAAGCAGAGTTGAGCAGAGATTGGAACATTGAGATTTTCATTTTGCGTTGAAGTATTAATTAATATGTGTTTCTTGTTTAGATTTGTTAAGATTTTCAAAGATCCTCATTTCCCCAATGAATGTACGCACATGTAATGTGCACCATTGATATAGACATCAGTATAGTAAGTAAAGCTTCCCTTTCAGACCTTGCGATTTATGGGGTAAGTGATGTAAAGGTCATCTGTTTCTATGGCCAACGGTTAACAAGCAGGGTGTCATGTGGCCAGCACAACGACCAACCGCATTTACTGTCCCCAACTAAATTCAGGTACCCATTAAAGTTTGGTGAACTCAGAGGCCCTAAAAATCCCGAAATTCAAAATCTCAGTCTTCACTGAGATTCGATCCCAGGACTCCAGGTTTGGAAGCCGCCATGGTCATCAGTAGAAGCGCTATACGCTATGTCTCTATCTACAATAGAAATCAATCATTTTGTATGAACATAAAAATAGATACACTTTGAATTGCTTCTTCAAAAAAATGTACTTTAACTTTTGTACTACTTACGGAGCCGTGGTCGTCTTTTAAATTCTCAGAAAAAGAAATAAAAAAAAAACACTTTTAGTTATCTACAATATTTGGAGGCTCTTAATTGATGCAACGTTTAGAATTGAAAGAGCCAGGTTTAGCATATATTGGTTACCAACATTTAATAGTGATAACACAGTATATATAGACTTAACAGTACTCTCTAACCGATCTACATCAATAGTATGACGTAACACTTAAACAAGTCTTTGTCATGTTAAAATAAACACACATGTAGCTTTTGAAAATTAATTATTTAGACTTCTGGGCTATATTGTCAAAGTCTTTGATGAACAAGTCTAATTTTAAACTTACGTTTCGAACTAATTTCCCATGAGTTGTTTATCAAGAGAATTGAAACTTAAATTTGTGTCTCTCTGTTTAGCCCTGTATTCACTGTTTGCGACAACTGTCACATATATCCGCATGTAAAGCTAAACTTCACTCCTAAATACCCAAACATGTGTTAACCATAGGTACGGTGTAAATGTAGATTTACGACCCTACATTTCAAACATCGACTCCTCCATACTAAACAATAAACACATTTGAATTGGATAGTGACTTCTACGGCGCCCCCCTTCCTCCCTTGTTAATGATTTAATAACCACTTGACTTACTGGATCACCTCTGAAACTCCCCCACCCCCTTTTATTTACCTTCGTGATAGTTTCTAAAAATATAAAAAAAATCTTTTGAAAACTTTTCGGCTCGAGTGCTAAAGACTTTCGGCTCGTACTCTTGTTACCCAGAGAGACTATTTTGAAACCTAGTACTTCCCTGTCTGCCCCATAATGCAAGAGACAATAAACGGAAGCTTCTTAGAAGGGGTTGTAAATCTATCGTCCCTTAGGTTCGCTTCTGTTTATAAGGGCGTACTTTCCTTGTTAACTAGGTGATTGCCCTTGCTTGGAATGGTTTGAGTCTTACGATTATTAAATTAGTTTTATTTTAGTGATTTGTTTCGCTTTTTTTTTTCATTGAAAGAAAGATTTTCAATGAGATAAAAAAAAATATTTTTTTCCCCAAGAAAACGTACACTTTCTTCTTAGTCATTCCACTGACAATATCCAAGATATAAACGATATCTTCAATATTTTGCAATCTTATCATATCTTATCTTATATATATTGCAATCTTATCATATCTTATCTTATATAATACAGACGTTACTTCAAAAAAGAAGATGATTACATGCTAAGTGTCATGCATTCAGACATGCATATTAACCAATGACTTAAATTCTGCCAAGTCACTGGTTTTCCTGGCTAGCTCAGGCAACCCATTCCATGCTCTAATAGCACTAGGGAAGAAGAAGCATTTGTACAAATTTGTCCTAGCATATGAAACGAGGTATATGCCTTTATCTTTGTGTCTTTCGGAGTATTTTATTAAATTTTGTTTTTGTATTTGAAGATTATGGTTCAGTGTTTTATGTATAATTGCTACTTTACTTTTGAGTCTTCTGTCCTGAAGGCTTTCTAAATTTAGTGATTTTAATATAGGTGTTACTCTAGTCAAATGTGAATATTCATTTGTTATGAATCTAACTGCTCTATTTTGTGTCTGTTCCAGTTTCTGAATGTTTTCTTGAGTTGAGGGGTCCCAAAACAGAGGATGCATATATTCTATTCAACACATTGTGCTGTAAGACCTATTGAAATAGTTACTTTTTAAACGCTTACTACGCTCTACGGCCTGTTTCAATTTGTTTAGCTTACGCAAATGTAATATCATTTACAAAAATGCCATAGGCCTAAGTATGGACATTTAAAAAAGGAAGCCTAATTACCCCGAAAAAAAAATAATCAGACATTTTTTCGAGGGATTTCTACAAATAGAGTCTTCCAGAGAACAGAATATGGAAACAGAATAGCTATGTTTACAAAAAAAAAATGCATGTGATCATTTCTTTTTTTACGATTTCTCTATTCAGTTTGCAAATTTTGGGGTTAAAAGTGGGTGGAACCTTGACACGGATCTTGAAAACTGCTCTAAAGATCTTCCTAGAATTTGACAGTATATCTTAGGGAAAAGAATTGCTTGCAGATTGGCCAAACTGGGCTAGTTTGACAGTTATATTTTTTTTTTTCAAAATATAAAAAAAAATATTTAAATTTGGCAAGATCAGATTAAGTCTTCGGTTATTTCCGCACGCAGTCCTTATTCATTAAAGTGTTAAATAGATAAATGTTTAGGACCATTTTGTCAACCCTCATTAAAGATTAGATCTAGAAGCCTATCATTAAGAGTTTTATAGAACAACTTATAGTTTAGAAGAGTACACATATTTACGACTTAATAACTACCGTATTTTCGAGCATATACCCCCACACTCGCGTTTAACCCTCACACACGCGTATACCTCACACTCGCGTATAACCCTCGCACGCGTATACACACACGCGTAGACCTCGCACAAATTACAAAATAAGTAGAAACTTAATCGTTCAAACCTCACCATTACATCCCCCGCAAAGCGTGACCTGCAGTAGACTACCGTGCATAAACATAGCACATCGGTAGTATATGTTCTCTCGAGGTTTAGAAGATTTATAAGGTTTTCAATGCACAACCACACAGCGAACTATTCACCAGTAGGTCCAGAGTTTCCGATATGCCTCTTTTTTATGTCAAGTAAAAGTAAAGTTCCCATTTCAGACCTTGCGATCTAAAGGGAATCTGCTTATATGGCCCACGGTTAACGAGGGTGTCATGTGGCCAGCACAACGACCAACCGCCTGTGGATGCAGGCCCAGAGGTGCCCAAAAATTCCAAAATTAAAAAAAAATTCCAGTCTTTCCCAGGATTGGAACCCCAGACCTCCGGTTCGGCAGCCAAGCTCTTTATCTCTCAGCCATCGCTCCTCGTGAGATGTTTAGCAGTAAAATAAATTTTGTTAACTCCGCACCTTTGTATATCCCACAGAGCTATCATTTAATTGTATATATTTTTAAACATAATAATATAAATTCAAAACGTGTAAATCTATAACCCGAGGGTTATATACGCGAAAATACAGTAATTTTGTATTTGCTACCAGAGCTACATCTATTGACATGCTTTATATCTCAACAAAGTATTTTGATCATTTATTTTTGTTAAAAAGTTTATTATTACAAAGTAGGCAAGAGAACAAAGTAAGAAGAATTCAAATGTCCGCCTGGCACTAGCCTATAAATAGATTGATTACGCCTGATACTATGTATATGCAGTGAAAATAACAAGGTATAGGTATGAATTCAGACCAGTTAGGTTGCCAGATTTTTACTACGGAGCATGCCTAATAAATTTATAATATAAAAGAGAACTGACTCTTCACAATTTTTGTGTCTCGCAAAGGAGACTTTTAATTTGGTTTGAATTCATTTGACACTTGAGACTATTTTTATTTTTATATCAAGGATGCTTGATACTCTTGTGACCTTGCAAGGACCTATTTCAACAATTGAAGGATAAACTGTAACAAAAAAATGAACATATTACTAAAATATTGACTTAATTTTGTGCAATATTAACTTTCAGCACTTGTCCTATTAAGTCTGCTCTTAAAACTATCGACATTAAAGTGTCAAAACTGTTCCGTTCCAACCAGTTTCAAGATAGCCAATAAATCTGAATAACAGGACCTAACACTCGGCAATTAAATTTGTAGTAAGATGGTCATTGACCTGCGTTAAGTAGATCAAGGTTAGTGCTACAATTAATCCCATAATGCACCGCGCCATTTTACGTCACAACTAAGAAAGAAAAGTGTTACATTAAAAAAAATTATGTTCATGATTATTTAATTGTAGTTTATTGGACAAAATATCACAACCTGCCATGAGAGCTAAATCGTCTGCTTCTGATCTGCACTCTTAGATACGATATTAGTGAACTTATCTTGGCTCTAAACGTGTGAATTGTTAAATTCTTTTGTAGCACGTAACCAAACTAAGTTATGATCTTACTATCTTTTATTATCTTATATAATACAGACGTTACTTCAAAAAAAGAAGATGATTACGTGCTAAGTGTCATGCATTCAGACATGCATATTAACCAATGACTTAAATTCTGCCAAGTCACTGGTTTTCCTGGCTAGCTTAGGCAACCCATTCCATGCTCTAATAGCACTAGGGAAGAAGGAGCTTTTGCACAAATTTGTCCTAGCATATGGGACGAGGAATGTGCCTCCATTACTGTGTCTTTCTAAGTATTTTATTAAATTTTGTTTTTGTATTTGAAGATTATGGTTTAGTGTTTTTTGTTTAATTGCTATTTTACATTTGAGTCTTCTATCCTTATGGCTTTCTAAATTTAGTGATTTTACCATATATGTTACTCATGTCAAATGTGAATATTTGTTTGTTATGAATCTCACTGCTCTTTTTTGTGTCTGTTCCAGTTTCTAAATTTTTTCTTGGGTTGAGGGGTCCAAAATAGAGGATGCATATTCTATTATTGTCCTATCCAAGTTAAATAATATTTTAGTTTGATGTTCTTATTTTATATTTAGAAATTTCTTTAAATAAATCCTAATGCTTATCTTATCTTATATAATACAGACGTTACTTCAAAAAAGAAGATGATTACGTCCTACGCTTCAAGCATTTAGTCATGCATATTAACCAATGACTTAAATTCTGCCAAGTCACTTGTTTTGCTTGCTAGCTCAGGCAACCCATTCCATGCTCTAATAGCACTAGGGAAAAAGGAGCATTTGTACAAATTTGTCCTAGCATATGGGACGAGGAATGTGCCTCCATTACTGTGTCTTTCAGAGTATTTTATTAAATTTTGTTTTTGTATTTGAAGATTATGGTTCAGTGTTGTATGTATAATTGCTACTTTACTTTTGAGTCTTCTGTCCTGAAGGCTTTCTAAATTTAGTGATTTTAATATAGGTGTTACTCTAGTCAAATGAAAATATTTATTTGTTATGAATCTCACTGCTCTTTTTTGTGTCTGTTCCAGTTTCTGAATGTTTTCTTGAGTTGAGGGGTCCCAAACGGAGGATGCATATTCTATTATTGGCCTAACCAAGGTTAAATAACATTTTAGTTTTATGTTCTTATTTGATTTATAGAAATTTCTTTTAATAAATCCTAATGCTTTGTTTGATTTTTTATAGTTTCATCAATATGTGGATTCCATGACTGTTTTTCATTTATTATAACACCTAGGTATTTTGCGTTTTTAGTATGTGTTACTGGTTTGCCATGAATAAGATAAGTGGAATTAATTTGTTTTAATTTTTTGTTACTCTTAACAACTGACATTTTTCAGGGTGGAAAGACATGCTCCAATTTGATTCCCATTTCTGTAATTCATCTAAATCTCTTTGTAAAATATCTGTGTCTTGTGTTGTTTTTATTGTTCTATATATTATGCAATCGTCTGCAAATAATCTGACTTTTGTTCCTGAAAAGCTTTGTTTGATTTTCTTGATATTTTCACCAATATGGGGATTCCATGACAGTTTATTTATTATAACACCTAAGTATTTTGCGTTTTTAGTCTGTGTTACTAGCTATATATTTCTATCTATTTGGCCACATCAGGAAAACTAATCATGTTTTTTTTAATCATGGACTATCTAAAAATAAAACTTTGCATCATAGGACATGTGTTCGATAGTAGTGTAAAGTTTGGACTTCGTCCTAGAAGTACTGCACTGGCCAGGGTTGGACCTTGTTTTGCAATATTTCATTTAATTTTTCCTCTGCAAAAATATTGCATTGTAATATCTACCATACTTATATATGTTGAGCAACTGACCATACCTAGCCGTGCCACGTATACGGCCGGCTTTTTAAAACGAGAATTGGACTTTACACTCAGTTACAGTCATCTTCGAGTCCATAGGCAATGAGAAATGTGCTCATCTTCGATCACGAAGGAGGAGCTATATATATATATTGTTATGACCCTATTGGCGGCGCAAAAGGGTTAACTATAGGCTCAGTTGACACACACGAGAATCACTCAGGTCAGCGGGGGCCATGGACAAGGGACAGTACTACGATTACATGATTACACGCAAATATGACCAATGTTATGGTCATGTGATCGAAAGCCTGCGTGTACGAGTGACACAGTGGATAGAAAAGCGGGAGTTCAAGACCGGAGAGCGTCGAGACCAGCACAGTTAGTCGCCATGAGATCGGTCCTGGTTGAGTCCTGATGTGTTGATGTACAAGTCCTGAAAGAGAGACAGTAGAGTTTAAGTTGGTGATGTACAGAGTGACATTTTTAGTTGTTGATGTGTTTGACGCCAATTGTCTAGTATTGGCTGTTATCTACTTATTCACTCATTATTAAAGTACCAGATTATTTGGAGCCTTGTTGTCAAGTTCTTGATGTGTTGATGTATGGTGTTGTGTTTAGCAGTGTTTACAGAAGGCCAGAAAAGGAGGGAGAATCGTAACAATATGTTGAGCCTATGTATCTTTTATTTCTCTAAAATATACTACAATGGAACTACAGATCCCATTGTTTAAAAAAAATAATTAAACTCACCGATTCGCAAGCCTTTAACAAGCAGTTATAACTATATCAGTGAGGGCAAAATAGCGCGTGAGTTGATCTTTATAGCGCTTACTGGAGGGGGGGGGGGGCACCTGTGTTACGCAGGCTATCAAATGGTAGGTAATACTTCTATACTGTCCACACCAGCCTCCAGCAGAACATTGTTATTTGTATTTCCAGGAAATATTTAGTTAGAAAATGTGGACAAGGATTCGGAAATGCTTTAAATTTAAACTTTAAGACATTGTAGAATTACGAGGCAAAACTTAAGTCTGGAAATGAATTCAGAAATGTATTTTTGATCTGTGATCTGGAGCTATTATATGGAACTGTGATCTGGAGCTATTATATGGAACTGTGATCTGGAACTGTCAAATGGAGCTTTGATGGGGAACTTTTTTTAAGGAACTGTAATATGGAACTGTGATAATGATTTGTAATATGGAACTGTGATGGGGAGCTGTGATATGGATTTGGGATATGGAACTGTTATATAGGACTGTGATGTGGAACTGCAAAATGGAACTGTAATGTGGAACTTTGATGTGGAAATGTGATGTATGTGATTATAAAGCTAAATTATTAGAACACTAGTTGTTTTTTCTGTACAAAATCCTCAAAATCTATGTTTTCATTTCTTGAAAGCTTTGTCGTGCTAGAGGCGGCTAGTTGAGGGAGGGTGGGAGGGGGGGTAAGATAGATCCTTCAATTGATTGCCTTCAAGAAGCATCATTTGTCTCCTGGCCTGCGCTATTCTTTGGTCTCGTGTGTAAATAGCTGATCATAGAGTAAACGGTGATTGAGCCTTATCTAAATATACAGTCAGATTGACCCAGTCTAAATAAACTTGATGATCCGTTGTCTGAGACTCATCGATTCACTCTCCGAGTCTTGAGACCCTTGCGAACTCACGATCTTCAGAGTTAAGTTCTGGTGTTTGAGTAAAGACTTTGACATTTTTTAAATATCACATGCATTTCATTGTTGAACCTTCCTAATTTTCAACGTCATTACAATCTCTTCTTATTAGCTTGTATTCTCTGCACTGGTTTGTTCATATACACGATAGTTTGAAAACAGCTTTAACGATGTTTCTATACATTTGGCAGTGTATGTCTATCTATGGAAATTTAAAAAAAAATAATAGCTAATTGATAACACAATGAAAATTCTGAAGTTTTTCTAAATGTAATCATCTTTAAAAACTTTTTAGATACTTTTAAAATTTTCTTTATTGTGACTTGATCTCAATGTACTGAGTACTTGGGTTTTTTTTGGTCTCATATTAAATCTACAGCCTTATTTATAATACTATACTGATGTATTTTTCTTTACTTCCTGCGGGCAACAGCTTTGAATGCATTAATTGTGGCAAAATATGTAGGTCGTAGCAAGGTTTGTGTGGTCATTTGAATTACTTAATCTTGGAATCGAAGACAAAGTCATTATTATTAGTGTTAATTCGTCATTATGTGTCAATATGTTTGTGTGAGTGGTATCATATTTATATTCTTAAAATAATTTGTACATTATTATTGTTTTAATAGAAGGCATGAGAGCTACATGTCGTCAATGTCTAAGATATGCTGGTGAGTATGCAAGTGTGACATATGGTTCCTTTTTGTCTCGGAAGACAATGAATGCCCCCAGACGAGTCACTGGTTTTGGTTTCGTCTTGAGAAGGGGCCAGAATCTGGTGTGGTTAATCAAGCCAATTCTAGAGCAGCAGACTTGGCCACAACTCGTGCATATGTATGCCTCTGTTTCAGGTCTAGCTGACGGCGCGGCTTTCTTTTACCTCTCTTGATAAAGGCGGCTTCGTTTCTTTCGCTCTCAGCGAGGGTCGTCCCAGCACGTCACAGTCTGTCTCCCAGCACGTCACAGTCTGTCTCCCAGCACGTCACAGTCTGTCTCCCAGCACGTCACAGTCTGTCTCCCAGCACGTCACAGTCTGTCCTCCCAGCACGTCACAGTCTGTCTCCCAGCACGTCACAGTCTGTCTCCCAGCACGTCACAGTCTGTCTCCCAGCACGTCACAGTCTGTCTCCCAGCACGTCACAGTCTGTCTCCCAGCACGTCACAGTCTGTCTCCCAGCACGTCACAGTCTGTCTCCCAGCACGTCACAGTCTGTCTCCCAGCACGTCACAGTCTAGGTCCTCCCAGCACGGTCACAGTCCTGTCTCCCAGCACGTCCCAGTCTGTCTCCCAGCACGTCACAGTCTGTCTCCCAGCACGTCACAGTCTGTCTCCCAGCACGTCACAGTCTGTCTCCCAGCACGTCACAGTCTGTCTCCCAGCACGTCACAGTCTGTCTCCCAGCACGTCACAGTCTGTCTCCCAGCACGTCACAGTCTGTCTCCCAGCACGTCACAGTCTGTCTCCCAGCACGTCACAGTCTGTCTCCCAGCACGTCACAGTCTGTCTCCAAGCACGTCACAGTCTGTCTCCCAGCACGTCACAGTCTGTCTCCAAGCACGTCACAGTCTGTCTCCCAGCACGTCACAGTCTGTCTCCCAGCACGTCACAGTCTGTCTCCCAGCACGTCACAGTCTGTCTCCCAGCACGTCACAGTCTGTCTCCCAGCACGTCCACAGTCTGTCTCCCAAGCACGTCACAGTCTGTCTCCCAGCACGTCACAGTCTGTCTCCCAGCACGTCACAGTCTGTCTCCCAGCACGTCACAGTCTGTCTCCCAGCACGTCACAGTCTGTCTCCCAGCACGTCACAGTCTGTCTCCCAGCACGTCCACAGTCTGTCTCCCAGCACGTCACAGTCTGTCTCCCAGCACGTCACAGTCTGTCTCCCAGCACGTCACAGTCTGTCTCCCAGCACGTCACAGTCTGTCTCCCAGCACGTCACAGTCTGTCTCCCAGCACGTCACAGTCTGTCTCCCAGCACGTCACAGTCTGTCTCCCAGCACGTCACAGTCTGTCTCCCAGCACGTCACAGTCTGTCTCCCAGCACGTCACAGTCTGTCTCCAGCACGTCACAGTCTGTCTCCCAGGCACGTCACAGTCTGTCTCCCAGCACGTCACAGTCTGTCTCCCAGGCACGTCACAGTCTGTCTCCCAGCACGTCACAGTCTGTCTCCCGGCACGTCACAGTCTGTCTCCCAGCACGTCACAGTCTGTCTCCCGGCACGTCACAGTCTGTCTCCCAGCACGTCACAGTCTGTCTCCAGCACGTCACAGTCTGTCTCCCAGCACGTCACAGTCTGTCTCCCAGCACGTCACAGTCTGTCTCCCAGCACGTCACAGTCTGTCTCCCAGCACGTCACAGTCTGTCTCCCAGCACGTCACAGTCTGTCTCCCAGCACGTCACAGTCTGTCTCCCAAGCACGTCACAGTCTGTCTCCCAGCACGTCACAGTCTGTCTCCCAGCACGTCACAGTCTGTCTCCCAGCACGTCACAGTCGGTCTCCAGCACGTCAGTCTGTCTCCCAGCACGTCACAGTCTGTCTCCCAGCACGTCACAGTCTGTCTCCCAGCACGTCACAGTCTGTCTCCCAGCACGTCACAGTCTGTCTCCCAGCACGTCACAGTCTGTCTCCCAGCACGTCACAGTCTGTCTCCCCAGCACGTCACAGTCTGTCTCCCAGCACGTCACAGTCTGTCTCCAGCACGTCACAGTCTGTCTCCCAGCACGTCACAGTCTGTCTCCCAGCACGTCACAGTCTGTCTCCCAGCACGTCACAGTCTGTCTCCAGCACGTCACAGTCTGTCTCCCAGCACGTCACAGTCTGTCTCCCAGCACGTCACAGTCTGTCTCCCAGCACGTCACAGTCTGTCTCCCAGCACGTCACAGTCTGTCTCCCAGCACGTCACAGTCTGTCTCCCAGCACGTCACAGTCTGTCTCCCAGCACGTCACAGTCTGTCTCCCAGCACGTCACAGTCTGTCTCCAGCACGTCACAGTCTGTCTCCCGCCGTCACAGTCCTGTCTCCAGCACGTCACAGTCTGTCTCCCAGCACGTCACAGTCTGTCTCCCAGCACGTCACAGTCTGTCTCCCAGCACGTCACAGTCTGTCTCCCAGCACGTCACAGTCTGTCTCCCAGCACGTCACAGTCTGTCTCCCAGCACGTCACAGTCTGTCTCCCAGCACGTCACAGTCTGTCTCCCAGCACGTCACAGTCTGTCTCCCAGCACGTCACAGTCTGTCTCCCAGCACGTCACAGTCTGTCTCCCAGCACGTCACAGTCTGTCTCCCAGCACGTCACAGTCTGTCTCCCAGCACGTCACAGTCTGTCTCCCAGCACGTCACAGTCTGTCTCCCAGCACGTCACAGTCTGTCTCCCAGCACGTCACAGTCTGTCTCCCAGCACGTCACAGTCTGTCTCCCAGCACGTCACAGTCTGTCTCCCAGCACGTCACAGTCTGTCTCCCAGCACGTCACAGTCTGTCTCCCAGCACGTCACAGTCTGTCCTCCCAGCACGTCACAGTCTGTCTCCCAGCACGTCAACAGTCTGTCTCCCAGCACGTCACAGTCTGTCTCCCAGCACGTCACAGTCTGTCTCCCAGCACGTCACAGTCTGTCTCCCAGCACGTCACAGTCTGTCTCCCAGCACGTCACAGTCTGTCTCCCAGCACGTCACAGTCTGTCTCCCAGCACGTCACAGTCTGTCTCCCAGCACGTCACAGTCTGTCTCCCAGCACGTCACAGTCTGTCTCCCAGCACGTCACAGTCTGTCTCCCAGCACGTCACAGTCTGTCTCCCAGCACGTCACAGTCTGTCTCCCAGCACGTCACAGTCTGTCTCCCAGCACGTCACAGTCTGTCTCCCAGCACGTCACAGTCTGTCTCCCAGCACGTCACAGTCTGTCTCCCAGCACGTCACAGTCTGTCTCCCAGCACGTCACAGTCTGTCTCCCAGCACGTCACAGTCTGTCTCCCAGCACGTCACAGTCTGTCTCCCAGCACGTCACAGTCTGTCTCCCAGCACGTCACAGTCTGTCTCCCAGCACGTCACAGTCTGTCTCCCAGCACGTCACAGTCTGTCTCCCAGCACGTCACAGTCTGTCTCCCAGCACGTCACAGTCTGTCTCCCAGCACGTCACAGTCTGTCTCCCAGCACGTCACAGTCTGTCTCCCAGCACGTCACAGTCTGTCTCCCAGCACGTCACAGTCTGTCTCCCAGCACGTCACAGTCCTGTCTCCCAGCACGTCACAGTCTGTCTCCCAGCACGTCACAGTCTGTCTCCCAGCACGTCACAGTCTGTCTCCCAGCACGTCACAGTCTGTCTCCCAGCACGTCACAGTCTGTCTCCCAGCACGTCACAGTCTGTCTCCCAGCACGTCACAGTCTGTCTCCCAGCACGTCACAGTCTGTCTCCCAGCACGTCACAGTCTGTCTCCCAGCACGTCACAGTCTGTCTCCCAGCACGTCACAGTCTGTCTCCCAGCACGTCACAGTCTGTCTCCCCAGCACGTCACAGTCTGTCTCCCAGCACGTCACAGTCTGTCTCCCAGCACGTCACAGTCTGTCTCCCAGCACGTCACAGTCTGTCTCCCAGCACGTCACAGTCTGTCTCCCAGCACGTCACAGTCTGTCTCCCAGCACGTCACAGTCTGTCTCCCAGCACGTCACAGTCTGTCTCCCAGCACGTCACAGTCTGTCTCCCAGCACGTCACAGTCTGTCTCCCGGCACGTCACAGTCTGTCTCCCAGCACGTCACAGTCTGTCTCCCCGGCACGTCACAGTCTGTCTCCCAGCACGTCACAGTCTGTCTCCCGGCACGTCACAGTCTGTCTCCCAGCACGTCACAGTCTGTCTCCCGGCACGTCACAGTCTGTCTCCCAGCACGTCACAGTCTGTCTCCCCGCACGTCACAGTCTGTCTCCCAGCACGTCACAGTCTGTCTCCGGCACGTCACAGTCTGTCTCCCAGCACGTCACAGTCTGTCTCCCAGCACGTCACAGTCTGTCTCCCAGCACGTCACAGTCTGTCTCCCAGCACGTCACAGTCTGTCTCCCAGCACGTCACAGTCTGTCTCCCAGCACGTCACAGTCTGTCTCCCAGCACGTCACAGTCTGTCTCCCAGCACGTCACAGTCTGTCTCCCAGCACGTCACAGTCTGTCTCCCAGCACGTCACAGTCTGTCTCCCAGCCACGTCACAGTCTGTCTCCCAGCACGTCACAGTCTGTCTCCCAGCACGTCACAGTCTGTCTCCCAGCACGTCACAGTCTGTCTCCCAGCACGTCACAGTCTGTCTCCCAGCACGTCACAGTCTGTCTCCCTGCACGTCAAAGTCTGTCTCCCAGCACGTCACAGTCTGTCTCCCGGCACGTCACAGTCCTGTCCTCCCAGCACGTCACAGTCTGTCTCCCGGCACGTCACAGTCTGTCTCCCAGCACGTCACAGTCTGTCTCCCGGCACGTCACGAGTC